>JAKCOX010000016.1:10000000-12400000 GCA_022605575.1 Laterallus jamaicensis coturniculus | reverse complement strand
TTTTTCTAGATTTTTTTCTGCATTAAAAGAGCTGTTTGTACACTGCTTCAACCTGTGTGCACACATAGGCAGATTCAGCCTGGGTGGGTGGGGAAAGGAAAAGGGATCACTGCTTTGCCAGTTGTAGGCATTTGGGGCTCTAGACAGCTGTGACAAACTGCAGCCTTTTTACCTTTAAAAACCATAATGGACCACTTTTGTAATTTTAGCTGTAAATGTGCTTCTGCTGTATCACAGGACAGTGCTTGAGTATGAGAAAAGAGGGAGAAATACAAGAAGTGCAGAAACAATGTGGTGACAGGCCAAAGAACAGAACTTATAACACACCCACAGAGTGTTTCCTGTGGAAACAATATTCTCATGGTTCTGTCTGAGATGCTCTTGCTTACCTGCTTTAAGGAGTAATTTCTCAGAGCTGTATTTTATATGTTCAGCTCTTGTAAACTCTTCACAGTTTAATACATTGCAACTTTTCTGCTTGCTGAGTTTGAGTCACTGAATTAAAATTGCACCCACTACAGTCATCAATATTGCTGTTAACCTCCTGTCTCATCCCAACCCAGGTTCTACCTAATGACTGCAACCTGTGATCCCTGTTTGTGCCTCAGAAATGACTGAAGAAGCTCTTAGACCTTGGTTTTTCCAGATTTGGACAAAGCAGGTAAACAAAGTGAGTGGCACGTGTAAAAATGCACTTGGGTGAAACCTCCTGAAGTAGCAGAAACCTTTGTGCCATGCAGTTATGGCCAGAAAAGAAAGATGAAGGCTGTGATGGTGTCTTGAGTATGGACCTGAGGGGGAGGGAGGGATTGCACTGAGGAAGGGTGTCTGCTGGTGTGCTACTGCTGCTACGCAGCGCGAGTAGAAGCTCTGAGGTTCTGTGGACTGCAGCGATTGCTGGATCTAGCTGGGAAGAAATTGTCTCCTGGGTGAAGTTGCCAGGTTTGATGTCATTAGGGATGAGGCATGCAATGTAGCCCATGGAGTAGGGCCTCTTAAGGAGGTCTCGCCTACTGAATCCCAGCTGTGAGTTAAGGTGTTGCTGACACTTGATCTCCTGTTGCAGTCACAGCCCACTTGTGGTGGACGTTGCACTGCTGGTGGCATACCATGGGGTGGGGTGCGGGCCCTGTGGGGTGCAAAAGATCTTCAGTGAAGGTTGCAATGGTTCCTTCTAGTCTCAAAGTCTGTGAAATAAAATCAAAGAAAACATTGGTTCAAACAAGAAGCTGGGTTGTGGCTGTGTTGTGTTTATCGTTGTTTGATGGTCAGTAGAGGCTGGCTGGTAGTGAGGCCTGCTGCATGGTGGAAAAGGCTTGGGAAGGGCTTAATTAGTACCAATACAGTCCTGCTGGTAGCTAAATGCTCTGGAGACTTCTGCAGTGAGGAAGATGGTGGTGTTGGGGGAGACTGAAAGGCCAAACCTGAGCTTTGAGAGGCATTGGTGTTTGAGTAAAGTCATCTGGGGATGCATCGAATGGAGCTGGGGATGTAGGATTAGAGGAGACACTAAAATTGTCTAAATCTTAACAGCAATCTCAAGGAGCATCAACTATAAATAGAAACACTTCACCCTAAGTTGATAAAACGGATTCGGGTTTGTTTAAAAAGAACAACAAAAAAACCAACCTACCAAACACCCCTGCCACCCTGAAAACCTCACCGACCTTCCAAGCTATTAAAACTAACAACTCAAATTCCTAAATTCCTACACAGGCCTGTCTTTCTATAGGGTTTACTGGCAGCTTGTACCAGTTACCTCCTGTGCCTTGTTGAAAGGGACACTGGCTATTCAGGCACATGTTTGTGGTACAAGTCCTCCTACAAGTGTTTGGATGTGTGTACAACCAGAACGGTGGTGACTAAAAGTAATTCAGATGACTCCACATCAGGAGAATGTGGGGCTGTGTGTCCTGGGAAGTCCTCTCAGTCCCTATGCTGGGTGTTTGCTCTCTCCAAAAGCTGAGCCGACTTTCTCTGTTGCAGATGTAGCTGAGCATTGCATCCCTGCTGGGCTCACCACACGCTGGAGGCTGGGACAGCACAGAAAGGCAGCTGCACAGGATGAGGAGAGGGAATATATGTCTTCCAATCTATAGATATGGATACCTACAGGCACCTCTACCTTCCCCCACCCTTCCCTTTCTTCCCAAGCCCTGAGGTTTGAGCATAATGTTTTTATATTGCCTCAGAAATCAATCTGCTCAGTAACCTGACTGAGAATAAGTAATGCAGCTACATACTTCTGAATAGTTATATGTGCACGATCTGTTTGTACGATATGCTCCAGTCTTCCTAACATCTGGTTCGAGCCAGTTGCTATCAGCCCCTTGGTTTTATAAGCACTAAATTTACTCAGTTTTTAATGCAGGGGAAAAAAATATAGCCCAAAGAGCATAACATTTACAAGCATTTTTTGTGGGAGTGGAGACAGGAGGCCAAGTTCTGCTCTCAGACAGAGTTCAGCCTTTGCATTTTTGGGTGGGCCTCTGAAACCATATTTTTTCCTTAAGATGACTCCTCTTCAGCCAAACAAAACTGATTCCCATCAACTATTATCACTCCAGCATGAATGGGTTTGGTATAGAGACTCAAGGAAGGGTCGGCAAGATGGCTTTTTGCAATGTTCTTCAGATGCGTACTACATGTGTGTTCAGTTCATACTACATGTATAACAGTTCAGTTCATATGTGTGCTGTGGCTTCCGGCACGGGGAAGGCAGGGATGGGGTGGTTTCATGTTTCTGGACACCTAAACTGCCTGTCCTCTTGCCTGGTATCCATCGAGTGTTGTGTTCAGTGGAGCTAAGATAACTTGTGACTACAGCATCAGGCTGCAGCATCCCAGGGCCCCTCCCCAAGTGGCTTTTTCAAGTGCAGTCTTGAATATGCCAAGAGACGGCCTTTATGCTCCAAAGCCACCTGCTCAGGATTAGCAGAGGCAACTAAGAGTGAATTTTTATTGAGCACATATGATGGGGGATGATCCAAAAGTACAAGGCAGCTTGACAGACTCATTGAAATCTCTCCTTAAGGAAAAACAAGCATCTACAAAACCACTGCTGCCAAGCCAGTTGCTGACATAAGAGCAAAACCATCAGTAGTGAGATGCATCAAAACACTCAAACCCTTGGAAAACCCAAACCTGTTATCCATGTGCAGCTTACAAGAGGGTGGACCAGCTGCTGGCTTGCTGTTGTAGCTAAGTGACCTTTTTACTATTGTGTTATCCTTTATCTTCTCATCCCAGTTTGGCATTCATTCTCTTCTCCTGTGCTAAATCTTTTAAGGTGAGAGTGACATTCTGAGGGAATAGACTTGTCCTTAAACAATTTGAATAATAATTACCCTGAATAATTGGAATCAGATTGTTAAGGCCACTGAAAACTTAAGCAATGCTAAATCTGATACAGATATGACATACCAGTTGTCCTCTTTGCTCCATGAGGGGTAGCAGAAGCAAATTTAGGGGAGAAATGGAGGTAGTAAACCAGAAATTACCCACTTTAGTCACTGAAAGGTTGCAATTCACATGTGGATGAAATTTGGCTCTGGAATAAAATAATGTACTTGGAAGTGGAATAAATCTGGTCCACTAATTCTTTTTCTGCCTGTTTAGTTTTTGAAAGACTAACTTGCTTAATTTATGCACATAAAACATGGGTAGTTGAAACAGGTAACTGTATCAGCTGCTGAGTAGGGCATGCTGGGCTTTTTGGCCAAGCCTTACATTCTGGAAAAGGTCAGAGTGAGTAGACCTGTCCCCTTGTAGAGGTTCTGCCTTGTCTGCTCCAGAACTGTGACTGGTAATGGTGTGGCACTAGTTCAGGTCCTGCAGATTTGCATGTAGGTTTCCACAGTTATTTTTCTGTTGTTACCAAACACTTGAAGTAAGGCTGTGCTGTGGTCATATAGACAGGAAAATGATATCATGACTAAAACACTAATCCAAACCTTTGGAATCTGAAAGACAAGCTCTATTCTAATTAGAAACAAAAACCAATGACATATGAAATGGAGAAATTCCTGGGATTATTATTACTAGTATTTTTAAATCCTCTCCTGGCTTCCTTTCTAGCCAGAGCTGTGACAAGTGCATTGGAGCTGATAATAAACATACACCTTTGAGGTCATAGCTAGGATTTTTAATTTAAATAAATAAATAAGGATGAATTTTCCTGTCTCCAGGGATCCAGCACTCATGAACACGCAGCAGAGACTGCTGTGCTGGGTCAGGGTGGAAGGCTTTTTGGTTTTTGTTTGGTTTTTTTTTTTTTACTATTTAGCATAGCTGTTTTTTTCCATTATTTGAAAATACATACCAGCCTTACTCTATACTTCCCCTCCCTCTGAGGCTGGTTGGTGGTAATGACAGGCTTTGGGATGGTGATGCTTTGTAGGGATTATTCACTGCGTGGGAAAACCCAGTATTATTCACAGCAGCCACACTGAGGAGGTCAGCAGATGTGACCAACTCATCCTGCTATGGATTATGAGAGCTGGCTACGGAAATGTTGAAGAAACCTTATTTGGCCAGCTGTTGGGGTTCTGTGTGTTTCAGTGCTGCTGTACCTTCTGGAAACGAGTTAAACTTTTTTTTTGGGGAAAAAAATTGGGCAGAGGAGTTCTAACAATGTTTAAAATGGATTTATTGACACAAAAAAGAAAAAATGCTTCTTAATCTGTAACAAACTTTCTCTTAATTTTTTTGAGAATTTTGTGGGAGCTAATTGGAAATGGATTGGAACAGTAAGGAATATTTTAATCCAAAATGTCACTTTTATTTTTTCTTTTGCAGAAAACTGAGTTTAGGGGGAAGAGGAGGGTGTAGTTATTTAAAAGACAGCAATGCTTTGAGTTCCTTATTATAAAATCTGATAAATGGACCTTCCATCCTTAAGCCAGGTCACCTTGTTTCCTATTTGTCAGTCATTGGTCACATAAAACAAAGCCTACAAGCATCTGCCCCGATCCCCAGAATGAGGGATGCATAATTCCCAAAGATGCATTGTGGATCCGCTGCCTACAGAGACATTTGAACCAATGCTGTATGTCATCCCCATCCCAGAAATTCTGCTTGAGCAGCTTCTTTTTGTTTTGTTTTTCTTTTTCTTTCTGCATGATCAGTTACATTGCAACTAGGCAAACGGGCTCTCTGTCTCCATCCTCTGCCCCAGCTCGCTTTACTGCTATCCCCATCTGGAGAATAACATAATGAGAATAGTTATAGAGGTTGTTGCAAGGAATCACCTACTATCATGCACCTGCCAACAGGGTGGATTAACTGTCTGGTTCTTTTAGGAACAGAATAAATCCTGACATATTTTGAAAATGCATCTTCACTTGCTTCTGAATTTCTGTTCTGCTCAGTTTCATCTCAGTCATAGCTGGTTGTCTAAAAGTGCCACTATTCATATTGAATTTGCACCTCGCAAGCACCTGCAGGCTTATTGTTTGGCATGGGCTCCTCTTTATTGATTTGATTCTTTTTTTTCTTTTGTGTTCTGTTTTGTTTTATAACATTTTGTGGTGTAGACAGCAACTTTACAGGTACTGGGCTAGCCTACTAATTGGTTTCACATCTCTCTTTGAGCATGGATTTAGCATGGTCTTTGCTGGTTCTTGCTTATTTCTTTTTCCCACAGAAATGAAAGCAGGAGGCAGCTCGATAATGTTAGAGTACCATTCAGTTCTCCCTATGACTGCCTCTGTGCAGACCACTGGAGTTATTTGGTTGCTGAGAGAGGGCAGATGGCATGAGTTCCTCTGGACTAAATATTCCCTGTGGCAGAGGAGGTCTCTTCCAGTGTCACTGGGGAGAGAGCAGGAGCCAGACTGGGTGCAGTGTGAGGTCTGAAGTGCACAGGTATCTCTGAAGCTCCAGAGCAGGAGCTCTGGCTGTGCTTCTACAATAAAGCAGATCCTTAGTGCCAGGTGAAGTTCATGGGAATCCTTCAGTGAGTGTTAATCACATCAAGGTGTTCAACTTACTGCTTCTTCCGTGCCTTTGCAGTACCTGAGGTGACTTTTTGGAGGCCCTTAGCTATGATGTGGGAAGGGGTTGTAATGGCACAGCTCAGACTCGGAGCAGACTCATGCCTGTTGCGAGCAGCCCTTAAGCAGTGAGTTGAGTTCAGTCTCGCAGGCTGTCACTGCCCGGTGTTGCTGTTCCAGATCTGACATCAGTCTAACTTCCTCTTCTAATCTTGTCTTGTAAAAAGTCTGCTTTGACTTTTTAAAAGAGTGAAAAATAGATTTCTGCATTTTTACATTACAATTAAATTATCAAGTTATTTATACCTGTGTATTCATTTACTAAAGCTACTGTTTTGGAAACTAAACATGTCCTGACCATATTATGTCTCCAGCTTTGACTTATGTGGCAAGTAAGCTTTTCTAGTGACTATTTAGGAAAGCGAATGTCAGGATTTTTATTGCTAGTTTACTTTTGCCATCTGATAATGACAATGGTGCTTAGTTAGGGGGAACAAAAGTCACATGAAATAAGACATCCTTGTAATAGCATATGCTGTTCTTCATGGTACTTAAGACACACACGAGCAACAATAAAACAACTTTAGGTGAAGGGCCAGTGAATGAGAACACTAGGCTTCATTCTTTTTCCTTTGGAATAAATTCCCTTCTGTGTGCAAGCATCTCATTTGCTGTTTGTACAGAAAGTCCTTTGTTAGTCATTTCTCATTACAGCTATTGATAAGGCTTGTCCAAAAACATGCCAAAGTGCTTTTGTAAGTTAGATATTTTACTTCAAGTACCAACAGCTAGTAATTGTACAGTGGGTCTCTTAAAAACTTTTTCACTGTTGCCTTTTTATTGAGATAACATTGCTGTGATACTTACAGCAAGGGAATACTATGAATGCTTCAGTATGGTGTTTGGTCAGAAAAACAACTGAAAATGCTTTAACTGTTAGGAAGGAAAGCTCACTTTAATTGAAATTAAGATTATTGCAAATGTTACTACTTGCACGATATGAATGTCTTGTGTTATATGGATGTTTATTGCAATGAAAATAGTATTGAAGATGGAAGAAACTTTTTTTCTGTGTTCCCAAGATATGTTCACAGTAAAAAGTATGAGTGAATGGTATGTTCTCACATCTATACAGCTTTAAGAAATATTCATGAAAATATTAATAGTTCATTTATGTATTTATCATATCTATGCAAAATATCTTCTCTTCCCCTCTAAGTCTGATCTTTCTTGCAAACCTTTGCACATTTGTTTGCAATTCCAGTACTTTCCAGAATTGTCTATCCATTGCCAGTCTAAAATAAGCAGTGATATGGAGAAATGATTGTTGGAAATGGTTATTAGCTATTTCTCATAACACTAAACAGTTCCAAATGAAATGATTGCACAACAGGCTGTAAACAAACAAAATCTACTTTTTCGCACAATGCATAATTAAATTGTGGAACTCGTTGCCACAGGATGTTTTAGATAGCTAAAGTTCAAGAAGCAACTAAGCAAGTGAATGGAAGCAAAGGTCTCTAAAGGGCTATTAAATGAGATGACGCAGATGTAGGCTACAGCTCAGGAAGTTCTTAAACCACAAATTGCTTGAAATGGAGAAGATATGGAGAATTTCATACTTGCATCACTTCTTATACACTTTCTCCTAAATGCCCATTACTAGCCATTTCCAAATACAGGATATTGTGTTGGATGGCCCTTTGATATGACCTGGTCCAACCTTTCTTGTATGTGCCTGTCTCCTGAGGAGTACAAAAAGGCACATACCCTTGAGCACAGGGAGAGGAGCAGGGATTTTCATTCGTGTTAGACACAGATAATTTTTTTCAGGTGTGGATAGTCTAAAAAAAAGTATCCCTTTTTTAAGCATATAATAAATCTGTGAGTCTCCATTCTGCCAAGTACCTTGGGCTCTGCTAGTTCCTCTAAGCTTAACTCTTTGAGGTGAGAAAACTGGAGGATGTTACGTATCAGGTGGAAAATACCTATTTTGGGAAAAACCTCTGACAGTAGTGTGTGTGAACCACAAGTAGAAAAAAGTGGGAAGCAGGGCTGGACCGAGAATAGCAGATGGTGATATCCTGGCTACCTTGTTATCCCTGGTCTGGTGCCCATCCTGTGGTGTTGAGTCCTTCAGGATGCAACTGAAGTCAGGTCCCACTCACTTCAATAGTACATCTGTGTCTCAAGTGCTTCCTCAATTTGAAAAGCTACCCATAGGCTGTAGGAAGAGATGTGATCCTTTCCCTTGCTTTAGAAATTTCAGTCTGAGGTCTGGATAAATGAAGAGGTTTTAAGGAATATTGGATTTTTGGAGGTTTCTCAGTTTTTAGGGAACATGAGAAGTTTTCCTTGGCAGTAGATGTGATGTAATGAAGATGGTATTTGCTTTCATTTTAAAGATCTCATCTCACTTGAAGAGCCAAGATACCTGTATCAGCCCGTTGAGTCTATCTTATATTGACTTTTAGGAGACCAATTGTCGGAATCAAAAGACTTTCTCTCCTGAAAATAAGTGTTAAGCATCCCTCATTGGATGCAAAGCTAAACAGTTACACTTTCAGCCTCCAGCTGCCAAGGACACCTATGAGCATTTTCCTACCACAGACATTTTGCAGTCAATGTGGAAAACATGTCACATGCCAAAGGCATTAAAAGAGGGAGCCAATCATGAATAATTCATTTGGAATTCACTATAATGACATTAGTCATAATGAAACCTAAGCTGGTATTAACATGTGGGTAATAGGTACAGCACTTCCTGAGGAATCACTCTTTATTAAGAGGGAGTATTAAGGAGAGCTTGGAAAAGGGATACTGTTTCTACCATCATGATGTCCTGGTCTAGGGATAGTGGCGACTGATTGTGTCCAGGAAAATATACAAACTATGTTGGCTATGATCAGTTATGAGATCTTCAGCCTCCTAGTTTGAAAAGAAATTGCTTACAAAATGACTCTATGGCAGCTGCTTAGAGAAGCAGTTGATGTGCCAGTAGAAGCATTGGTTCAAAAGAGTAAGCGATCTGATCATATTTCTGTTCCTCTCTTGTTCTTCTTCCAACAAGCTTCCGTGCAAACGAGGTGTTTTTGTGTTTGCTTCACAGCTGCCGGGGAAACAGAGGAGCCTGTTGTTGCATGAGAGAAGAGGGTTGGTGTTTTTGGCTAGCCTTTGCTCCGGACAGTCTGCAGGAGGGTAGAGCCTGGGGTCCCCAAAGGGAGGTGAGGTGCTGCTCTGGGTGCTTGCATGCACTCACTGCGCGAGTAAATCACCAGGGAAGGAAAACCCTGCACTGTCTAACTTCAGTAATGAGGTGATCCAGAATCAGTCAAGCCTGTAAGGATGTGCTTATGGTCTGCTGAAAGCCTCTGATGATCAGGTTTAGGTTTTTCCCTAGACTTTGAAATAACTGAGCAGTAGGTGTGTGTTTGGAGTTGAGTGCTCTTGAACTGGGACTATATAAGAGATAATCAAAGGCAGAGTCAAAGTAAATGGTTCACAGGCCACTCCAGTTGAAATATGTTTGCATAAAGTCGTTATCAGAGTCAATCCACAGAACAAGATGTGAATGATTCAGGAACAGGTGTAAGGGCTAAACCACTCATGGTAAATAAATTTGCTTTAGCCAAGACTGTTCTAAAGCTCAGCTTTGTCTGGTCGTGTTAGACTAGTGTGAGCTCTAAGTTTGCTGGGAGAGCATGCTTACAGTACAGTTTCTGTCATTGCTTCCATTGCTGTAATCCTTACACAGTGACCACAGAGCCCTTGCTAGAGATGCCCTGAACTGCAAAAGCAATCTGCTCAGCTAATGAACATCCTGCAAAGTGTAATTATGAGACCTTTGCTTCATGAGCTGGAACTAATTAACCAAAACACTAAAATCACAGTAAAAGTTAACAATAGTTACCTAATATAATCAAGCCCTGCAAGGTGTGTGGTTGCAATATCACACGTGTAATTGTCAGGTGTATCAATGCACAAAGCTCAGCAGGCAAGGCCAGGAGGATGCCACAATAGTATGTTGGAGTCTTCCCTGCTGCATAATATTATTTATGCTTACTGTACACCAAGCAGTACAACTCTCTTTCTTCAGTTTAAGAACTTGTGAAATAAAGGATGGAGGCAAGAAGAGTATTGTTCATCTTTTCTTTATTTTCTGACATGAGAACTACAGGTCTGAAAAAAAAACAAAGAGCTTGACATTTGCCATTCATAAATTCTGCAGAAACAGAGATCCAGGCTCTGAAGCTGCGGGAGTGAAAGAATACAAAGTTCATCACCTGCTGACACTTGTCTTGAAAGGAGAGCGTCAGAGACAAATCCTGCTGGCTGGGACTGAGTGCCCAAGAGAAGTGTCAGGTTCCAGATCTTTTGCAGTATGAATAAGATAGGTCTTCTATTGTGAGCCTGCAGAGATGCCAGGACCTGCACATGTTTGGACACAAAAGGGAAAAAAAGCCTTTTTTCCCTCCTTGAAGATTATGGCTCTGTTGGGCTTGGTAAGGACCCTGCAGTCATCGCAAGGTTATCCCTCAACCCACCCTGTTCCACGCATACCCAAGGGCCATCAGAATGAAAATTAAGCAGGCTTGGGTTTGTTTTTGTTTTTCTCTTATTTTCTGAAGGGGGTCCCAGGTTATGGTACCTGTGAGGAGATTGCTCTCTGTGTAAATGATGGAGAAGGAAGAACTCTCCAAGAAGATAACTGAGCACTTCAGTGAGATCCCGACTCTAAATTGCCCTCAGATAAGTTTATTGCTATCTGTTAATTACAGTGGCAACCTAGAGACAAGTCTCTTTAAGGTAAATTGTAAGTTTTATGTGTCAAATGATTTCCCCTGACTGCCTTTCTGTTCAAACAGGGGAAACTGAACTTCCTGGCGTGTACCAGATTCTGTGTGGGTTTCCCACTACTGATAAGATTGAGTGTGTGAGCAAGGGATGCCCTGACTTCATGCTTGAGGGCTTTCTGCATCAGTACTGATGCTTGATGGTGGCCAGTAACTGCTTCCTTCCATGCATCCACAGGACTGCAGACTTTTCTGGGGAGAGCAGAGGATAAGTGTGTCTTTATCCCAAACATTGGCCTATGAGTTATATCAGGCAAACACAGGTGCTTCAGGGAATTCTAGTTCAGGTTATTACGAAGTACTGAGTAATTGCCTCTGCTTTACCTTCCTCACCTTCTCTGTTAACAATACAACTGGTCCCCTAGAGATTTAAACCTATCAGTGTCAGTAAGTCCAGGTAATTCCAATAATAATTTTAAACTTTTGTCTTTGCATTGTCGGAGTTTTGGTATAATTTTTACTGGATGCTTGTATGATACGGGCAGGGTGTGCTTTGGCAGAGGTAGAACCTGGGTGGAGTTTGTTATGGAGTAAGGGCAAATGAGGCTTTGGATTTCCTTTCTTCTGAATGTAAAATCTTCTTTTCATTCCCATGGGAATGTGCTAGAACTTTCTCTCTGCTACATTCACTTTGCTTAGCTTGGACTAAAATGCTTGAGATCATTACTTATCCATGTAGTTAGATCTACTACTGATTACAAAAATTATATGTAGCTGTAAACAGCTTTAGTTCAAATAACTTTAAACAAAATAATTAGTGGTTTAACTAACAGATTCACAAAAACTTTTTAAAATAGGAATGGCTGTCCCAATTTTACAGATGTTAATTTGTGGTGTACAGATTATGTGATTTACTGATGGTAACACAGTGAATCTGTAGTAAAGCCAGAAAATGGTTCCAAGACCCTGATGAGGACATGAGTAAGCTGCCTCAACAGAGAAATATTTGCACCAAATATAAGAGCTCAGCCAAACATTATTTTGGTGTGGGTAGGAGATGGTATTTTATTATATTGGTCATTTTATGGGGAAAACTGTAAGAAAAAGCAAGAACAGCATTATTTTCAAATAGAATTTTCATTTTTGAGAATGCTTATGATAATATTTTCCCATTTATCCCAGTGATTTTCACCAGTGATTGTTAGAATGGAGTTTATTTTGAAAGTTGGAATATTGTATTCTTTTTCATGCCCATAACTTCCAGAGCTTACATTATTTGTTTCTTGTTCTAAATTGCTGCCTGCTTTTCTCTGCTTGCTTCAAGAGCTACTGTATGTCACCTTTCAATGGGTGTTAAGACAAGGATTTTTTTAATGTTCTATTAAAGTTCTTTTTATGGAATATAAGACAGTGTGCTATACATTTAAGACTAGTTAATGTTCAATACCTTTAATTTGTGAATATGGCACTATGAGGTAGTGCTCTGTGAGGTGGTAGTACTCAGGCTGTCTCCTGCTTCCTTCCTGTGCTGTGAGAAGCTTCTGGTCTTTTTGGTCCTAGAGATCTGCATTTTATGATGAGGCAATAATTATGGGCTGTCTGTTTGATGGGCTTACTAGGGACTTTGAAGACAGCCTTCCTTGCTGTCCCAATGATCTACATTCAATGACCCAAGTTTTTTGATTCCCAGCTTTCAGGACACTGTCTCTCTGTGGTGTTCAATACACTAGGCAGGTAAAAATTTTGAACTTTCATTCAGTGCAAAGTATCCCTTTTTAAGATAATTTACTTTGCCAATAAAAATGTGGCAAACATATGAGGCAATTGCTAAGTCAGCTTGGGAAGAAAAATTCAGAGATTTGCTCCACTAAAATGGGGGTATTTCTCTCTGTGGAGTGTTACTGGGGTTTTTTTTTAAGCACATCTTTTAAAAGGTGTTTTTTATATTAAGCTGTATGTATTGTAGTTGATGCCTTGTAGGATTTTTTTTTCTGGTACAACGGCATATGGTAAGGAGCTGAGCTTGTAAAGCAGATGGAGTACAAGAATGTATATATCACTGTGTACATTTACTTTGGACATCGTCATTTTGTTATCCTTAGAAAGATGACATGTTTGGTGCTGCCAGCTAAGAACCATTGGATTCCCATACTGACATATAAAGAAAAGGATTGAATTATGTAGATGCTGTGCTGAGTTCTGGTAGAACTAAGGGTGCAAATTCACACGATTTGTGTGAGGATGATTAATTTTTCACTTAACGATCCTGTTTGTTGTGCTTACAGATTCCACATGTGCTTTATATACAGCACACAAGCAAACAAAATGTACATGTGGGAGCACTGCAGAAGCATGCATATGTGCAGTATGTTTAAGGTCTTTGAATGGAATTCCTGGGAAATTTACTTTAATGGTAGTATCATGGGCAAATACAAAATATCTGTAGGGTCTGGCTTTAAGCTAATGTAATCCCAGGTAACTTGTCAGCTGCAAGGCAGGACAGCAAAATTACAAACTTCAGAAGGTATCTTAGGAACTGATTGATAACCATGTGGCAAAGCTGCATTCATTTGGAATATTACCAGAAACAGAAAAGTGTGCAAGCATAATAAAGTATTTCCTCTGCTGTGCATTGTATGTTTAATGGACCACACAAGAATTTTACCAGAAAATCCTATTTCACAAATGTTTTAAATCCACAAATGC
Organism: Laterallus jamaicensis coturniculus; assembly: GCA_022605575.1. Taxonomy (NCBI): domain Eukaryota; kingdom Metazoa; phylum Chordata; class Aves; order Gruiformes; family Rallidae; genus Laterallus; species Laterallus jamaicensis. The sequence continues at coordinate 12,386,508 of JAKCOX010000016.1, read as the reverse complement.
CTGGTGATGACATAGCCATAAAATACAGCTTTTAAAAATCCTGCATCAAGGGGATAGGTTCTCTGATGCATTATATCAGCAACATTGATTTAAACAATGAAGAATTGATTATAAAATTGGATTCCAAATCGATCTCTGTGAGTAAATCCAGATCTGTGCTCAAACCTCAGTTTGAGCTGAAAGATCTGGACTGTGTTTGGGAAACAGAACCTCTGGTTCTTTGGTGAGGTCCTGCTGCCACTGTTAGAGATGCTGTTTACATAAAATGAAATGAAAACGAATACAGGCAGGGTTTATGAGAAATCAAGTTTGACTGTATGGCGTGTACAGGATATAGGTATCCTGCCAACACTTAAACATCTTTTGTAACAAAGTAAGTGTTTGTAACACCTTGATGTGTATTTAACTGTTAAATTTAAGGAAATGCATTTCTGTATTGGTGGAGAATGACAGCTCTGAAAACTTTACATCTCCACTGTTGTGGATGCCTTGCTTCTCAGCGTTGGCCCTGACAGACCACAGAAAGGGAACACATGAAAAGGTCAGAGATGAAAAGCTATGATGTGCTGATATAGCATGCTGCCTCCCACAGCAGTGGGCTGTCTTGCAGATGGTGAAATTCCACCAAAGCCACCTAAGCTTCCCAGGTTCCACTCCTTAAGAGTGTGTTTATTGCACCAGTAGTAGCCTGACTTCAGCTCTGGTTCTTGCACTGCTTCTGAAGAAGCTCCTCTCAGAGGTAAAGTCATCAGTGTGATTCTCAGGTTCCTCCCAAGCTGCAAGCGTCTTCCTTAACCTGTCATCTTTAGATGCAGAGTGCTTTGCCTGTGACAGCTGGCTGCATCAAAACTCTGTTGTGTGACATTTTGCTGCATGAATCAAGTCTCTTAACACTTGGCAGGTGGTGTTTGGTCGCAGTTATGTTTGTTGCACAACTTTAAGTTCACTACATTTAAAATGCCTTCTCTCTTCTTTGGGACAGTGTGTTCCCAGCTTTTCTATGCATGTTCCTGTTCAAAGAGAAAAGGTAGAAAGACCTTAAGCTAACAGGGTGTGCAAGCATGACTGTCATCCCACGCTTTGGGTGAGAAACCGTTGTTTTGTAACACCAGAAAGTCACAAGTTGCCTTTCTTGGTGTCTCAGAGAGAACCAGAGGTTGCAGAAATTAATTTGCCCCATTAGAAAGGGTGAACCTTCACCTGGGGGAAAGTGTAGGAGGGAGTCTGATCCTACCAGACCCTCACTTCAATGTATCTCCAACATGTACAGGGGATGCAACTCAGATGAAAATCTGTCAATCAAAGTTTTTATTTGCCTCTGCCTCTGGATCAGTTGGTGTGGAGTACCTCAGACACCTGCTGATGTGTGGTATAACCACTCCTGTGGCAGCTCAGGGAAATCTACCCTTCTTCCTGGGAACCAGAGAAACCCAAAGTCCTTTTGGACTCCTGTGCATCTCCAGGTGTGTGTTGTCACTGCTTCACCACACACAGGGCTTTGGTAGCAATACAAGGCTCTGCCAGTGGTGAAAGGCAGGAATTCATTCCTGACCTCATGAGTCACCCTCCTATGTCACAGAGTATGCAGTTTCATCACCCTTGCCATTATTTTACCTTTCAGCTGAGTAGTTACAGGTACCATTAATCTATAAAATAGATGTAGGCAGACAGGAGGACGTCATGTAAACTCTGCAGAGACACAGAACCAACGGACACACACAAAAAAGAAAAAAGCCAGCTTAAAAACATGACCCCAACTTTTTACTGTCATGTGTTCCAGGGAAATGATTTATTGTTGGCATGTACCCATGTCACACTGATACTCAGGACAAAGTAAAAGTCATGGTAGTCACTCAGGCCCTTGCTTCTGTCATTGTATTTTCAGATATTTCAAGGAATGAGGTAATGACTTTAAGATCAAGGTCATTTTCAGCTGCATCAATTATTTCACTTTCTCCTGGCAAAAGCATCTGCATACCTCTGCACAATGCTAACTACCAGGCAAACATTTCACTGGAAAACCTGACTGCTCTCAGCCATACGGAGTGCCTGGTTCATACATTAAATTGGTATAATCATTTAAACTTTTACTATGTAACTTAGAAACTGGTATGCAGCAACACTGAATGTTACCAATTTAATGCATTTAAAACAAATTTAAGTGGGTTCCAATGTACTTAGTCACTGCTATACAAAGGAGAGACCCCATATTTCAAATAACAAGGCTTCAGCGGAGAGATGACGTTAGTGGTGGGTAATGAGCTGAACTATCTATCAAGATATCAAGTATGAAACAGATGGTGAGAAAAAAAAAGGTCCAGATACATTTACAAGCCTTTTAACATGCTCACCCATTTAATTCACCACAAGGTCACAACTTGATGTCTTAAACATGTAATCTCTTCTGCTAGAAATGAAAGCAGGGTTTAAAAAAAAGACTGTTACAGAAGAATTTGTGGGGCTTAGCCAGTGTTTCTGGGAAGGGGAAGTGGCCCATTGTCAAACCTTACAGATCTTTGCTTGCCAGCACTGAGTCTTGAATACATGATTTGTAGATCTGCATCCATTGATTCTTCCAGTGGCTCAGTACATTAGGAGTGATTTGGTCTAACGATTCAACTCTGAAAAATTCATTCCCTTCCTTTAGGACAGTAATTTTGGGGGTTGGGAATGTTCTTAGTCATATCTTTCATGTTTTGGTATTTGTAAAGATTTAATTGGTCAAAAATTCGAATCTGTTAAATCACAGTAAATCAATCTTGTGTCTGATTGTTTATCAGCTGGCCATAAAGACCATCCCTCTGATTTGTGAGGTTCTCTCTCTTACACCCCATTCTTGAATTTTGACACAATATAGCCTGACTATGTACATACTTTCTCGTAGCATAGATTAAAATGTTAAAGAACCTCTGGTAAAAGTTATACTTTTAGTTAAAGCCTTCATTCTAGTAGCTAGGGAATTGATGTCAGATGGAAAATGATTTCCCAATGGTTTGGTTTTGTAGCAAAAGTCTTCAACTTTTATGTAGATAGTCTTTGAAGTTAGAAATTGTTGTTAGACTATCAAATATTGTTTGAGGTGTCACTCAAATTTTTTCTCCCCTCTTTCTATTATAGGAGTGGGATCTTTAGCAAAGAATTATTGTGGTAGAAAATGAATGTATGACTGACACTGGAAAGAAAGATGTTTATGGGGCATATACAAGGGAATTGTTGTGGAACCTAGACCTGTCAATATAATCTCAGTTAATTCTCCAAGTGTCTGGTTTCCCACTCAAAGAAGGCAGGGTTAAATCTCCAAAGGCGTAATACTTGAGTATGTCATCCATGGTGTGGAATATTTTCTAAAATACCTTTCTGCTGGTGTAATTTCACGTTGCTGGTTTATCTGAGTCACACCCATAGTTTGAAACAGGGGGTGTGACTCCCTTTTGGGCTGCAGTTGGCTCGACCTGCCTAGAAAAATGCGCTTCCTTCCCCTGTTTTCTGGACAGCTTTGCCTGCTGTATGAGATCTCTGGCCTCCCACCTCCTGTTTTCTGGCCCCGTACGACTCTTCCACCTCGGATTCTGTCCGAGGAGGAACTGAGCAGGGGTCAGGCCGATAGGTGGCACACAGGGAGCTCGTAACCAGGCTGAAAAAATTATACAAAGAGAAAATGAAAACAATAGTACTCCAAATAACACAGAAAATATTCCAGTTCTGGGTTAGTTGGGTAGGTTTTTTTCCCCCATCCTCTGGCTTTTTATTTTTCCTTTGCTTTTGAAATTCCAACCAAGTTTGGCTATCCAAATGAGTCATTAACACTATCCTGCCTGTCCAAAAGCGAACATGATCCTTCTGTGCAAATACCTACATGACACAGCTCGTGCCTTAAGTACTTCTGTCATGTGCATTGCTTTAGCATCTCAGGCCAGGTGCCGAAATCCTGCTCTGCTAGCAAAATCCTCCTGTCCTAAAGAGCTCACCAGCAAAGTATGAAATGAGAAACCAGATGGCATGGGCAAGCGGAAGCGTAAAAGGGAAAACTGAGGTGGCAGTGATTGGAATGCTGGGCCTTAAGAGCACTTGGTTCAAACAACAGCAAACCTCCCTCAGAACTGAGTTTTAGGGTATTTTAAACTACCCCTGCAATTATTTAAATATTGCAGCAAACGTCCAGATTTCCAAGCTCCAGTTGCTATGATGTCATACAGAAAATAGTGACTTGGACTTTTACCAGTGTTGCAAAATACCTTCAGCCTTCCTAAGTAGAGCAGAAGCTTAAAGCAGTACCTCCAGGAACAGTGGGTTTGATACCTTTTCTTTGACTCTTCTTGGGCTCAGATGACCAGTAAAAAAATGCAGAAGCCACTCGGTCACATAAAGGAGATGCAAGAGCCTGAATTCAGACAGACTGATTCCTGACTGGTGAGGTGCACAGAGGAGGAATTAAATATGAAAGAATAATCAGGTAATACTGTCCCTATAGAACCTGAGTCTCAAATCTTCAAGAGCACTGCTGGAGTTTTCATGCCATCCTTGGTGAGACTCCTTGGGAAGGAGTGCAGTCAGGATCCGAGTATTTTCACATCTCTAAAAGCATAGGAGACAGTCAATAAAAAAAGGATGGCTGTCTTGAGATTACCCCCCCTCCTCTATGTTCTGAAGGCGACAGAATGGAGTGGATAGCGAGCAACCTGCTTGCCTTGGGTGCAGATGGCTTTAATTGTCATTCCCAGATGTTCTGCCTCTTGAAGGTCAAATTCACCTTGTATAAATCGGGCTGGAACCATCCAGAGAATGCACAGACATTTTATTTGAAAAAATGTAATAAAAGAATGTCCTTCTTTCTTGTTATTTCCTTCCTTGTAAATTTAAAGGGAACAGATCGAGAGGGAGGCCTGGCTGGCACAGGTCATGGTAATGGGATATAGAAGCTTTTGTCTGGAGGATGCATGTTCGAATCCAACTCTATAACACCATGGTTAAAATATTGTTATATTTTCTCTAGTGTAGCACAGCTGTAGATATTAGACCAGGATTCCTGCTGCTGCAAGCACCGCTTTTTAAACATGGCAATACAAAAGTCATGCTCGAAAAAGAACTGCTAGATGAAATATCCATTGCATCAGGAGAGGACACCTGTCACTAAGGCCAGACACACTTGGAAAATGATGATTTTGGTTTTTGGGTTGGTTTTTTTTTTTTGCCTAGTTTCTACTTGGTTTGTAGTGGCATAGGTCCCTTTGGTTTCCAAACTGACATAGAATCACAGAATTGTAGGGGTTGGAAGGGACCTCGAGAGATTATTGGGTCCAACCCCACTTCCAAAGCAGCTCCCCAGCTCATACTGCACAGATAGGCATCCAGACAACTCTTGAATCTCTCCAGAGAAGGAGACTCCACCGCCTCCCTGGGCAGCCTGTCCCAGGGCTCCCTCACCCTCACTGTGAAAAAGTTCCTCCCCATGTTGGTGTGGAACTTCCTGTGCTCCAACTTGCAGCCATTGTCCCTTGTCCTGTCTCCACAGACCAAAGAAAAGGGGCTGGCCAATTCCCCCTGCACCCCATACTTAAGATATTTACAAACATTGATTAGGTCCCCCCTCAGTCTTCTTTTCTCCAGGCTAAACAGCCCCAGCTCTCTCAACCTTTCCTCACAGGGGAGATGCTCCAGGCCCTTAAAATCATCTTTGTAGCCTGTCTCTGGATTCTCTCAAGGAGATCCCTGTCTCTTTTATCCCAGGGAGCCCAGCACTGGACACAACACTCCAGGTGGGGCCTGACCAGGGCAGAGTAGAGGGGGAGGTTCACCTCCTTAGACCTGCTGGCCACACTCCTCCTGATGCATCCCAGGATCCCATTGGCTTTCTTAGCCACCAGGGCACACTGCTGGCTCATAGCCAATCTATTATCAAACAGGACCCCCAGGTCCTTCTCCACAGAGCTCTTCTCCAGCAGGTCAACCCCCAGCCTGTACTGATACATGTGGTTGTTCCTCCCCAGGTGCAAGACTTGCTTTTGTTGAATTTCATCTGGTTTCTCCCTGGCCAGCTCTCCAGCCTGTCCAGGTCTCGCTGGATGGAAGCACAGTGTTCCTGTTGTGTATGTGTTGTGTATCTCTCTCATAAATGTACCAATCTCCATCCTAGAACTACTTCAGCTGTTCACTTCTTTATGCCTACTCCCAAAGGAAGTCTGGTTCATCACTTCTCTCCAATGGGATTGAAAATGTTTTTCTTCTGTCCTGCATAATTTATTAGCAGGCGAACATATATCCACTTGGTTTTGTGTCAATAATGCACAGCGTATTTTTTAAGTGTACATTAATTAGGTGGAAACATACTGTTATGTCAGGCATCACCAGATGGGGCTTTTACACATAGTCTGCAAAGTTGGGCAATTTTTCTGTTGGTTTTGGTTGTTTTTTTGTTGCTTTTTTTAAAAGCACATGTGCAAGTTTTGGCTCTGGGGAAGGTATACCACAGAGTTCCTTTCAGTTATTTAGGCATCTGTGGAGGCAGCTTCAGAAACAAGACTAAGTGAGCATTAGATGTCAATTTTTCTTGAGCTAGGATTACAATCACTCATTGAGCAGGAATCAAACTTCAGATTTAGATGTCCTCAGATATCTCGAACAGCACCAAGAAGGGAGAAGCAGACAGAATTACTAGATGGCTTTCAAAATCTCAGACAAAACTTCTGTTTTTCCAAGGTGACTGTGTATTCCCATATCATCTTACTGCAGATGCAAAAGAAAGGAATTTTTAGGATTGCAGCCTTATCCTTTGATGGTTTCTTTGGGCAATTTTGGAAGAAAGGAATGAAGATTATACATGTGATGAATGTGGATTTTAATGGAGAAACAGCTAGAAATTCTAAAGGTGATTAATTAAAGGAAAATTAAGATGCCATTAAGCAACTGTTCAGGGCAATTTCACACTGGAAAATTTACAGATTCAAACACAGCACTTTGTAAATATAAGCCATGAGATGAATAGAGAATTTTTATATGTGACATTTATTCCCTTACTTTTCTTGTGGACTGAAATATTTTGTCTCCATGATCTTAGAAGTTCTGAAATCTCAAATATCTTTGATTCATATTCCCATACTTTATGCTGCAAGCAGAGAGCACTGGAATAAGACATTTGGTGGATAATTCAAGATACTGAGAAAAATATATCAAAGATCTGTTGTGGGCACCAGGTCCTGTACCATAAGTTGTGTTCAGGGACAGAATAGTCAGTTTGCTGCATACACAGATCCCAAAGTGCTGCCTGAATCTAGGGGTGGAAGAGTAGCATGAAAAGCAATGCAAGTAAATATCAAAAGTCTGGAGGAGACACGAATTTGCAGAAAATAAACCACAACAAGGGGTTTCATGCAATTTAATGAGCATGGAGGTATCTGTGGGAGAGAACTGAAACTGAGGCCAAGGTGAGAGTTTGGAAAGATAGCTTTGCAACAAGGAAAGATGGGGTTTGTTGTTCAAATACTTGCTGGTTATCCATGTACCACCTTTGGTCTACTGATTGTTTTGGTGAATTTGCTGGGAGGGGATGCTTTAGCTAGTATTTAAAGTCTAAGCTGTGGGTCTGTGTGTTGTAGTGGATGCTTGTGAGTGGGGTCAGTTTACATGAGATTTGGATTAGAGGTTGGGAAGAAAGGAAGAAATGCAAGTGCTCTCTCTCTTACTGCTGCTTTATGCATTCATGAAGTGAACTCTAGTGCTTGGGGTAGAAGTTCTTGTTCATATCAGCTTGCCTGCAGAGCAGAGTGTTCAACCGTAGACCCTAGGTTCCTTTACTTCCTGTTCCTTAAATCATCAGGCAGCCCCCAGCCTTGATCTAGAGAGATGTCATGAGTGGAAATGTCAGCACATACAGTGACACAGGAGTGCTGGGGACTGCCTAAACCAGAGTTAAGTGGTCAGCAAGCAGCCACTGTGCACACACTGCACACCATGGTTCTTATGCTCACTAACACTTTACAGTGTTGTGCAGGGGACGGGTTTATTCTTAATGCTGCTTGGGTATTTTAATGCCTTTTTCTAAGCTCTCATTATTTTATGTATGATTTAAAACTGGAAATGGACTTGCAACTTTGAACATTTTCCAAACCCAAGTAAAGAGACAAGCACAGCAGTCATGGACATCAACACATTGGAGTTCACCTCTCTTGTATGGTTCCCATACTGGGTTAACACTAGTTCCTAAAGTTCCTGACATCTTGGTACAATAATGATGAAGCCCCCACGCAAATACTTTAACCAAGTGAGGAGAAAAAGCCAGGATAGAAGGAACTAATAAGTACACAACAAAACTGTTCTGCTCTGCAGTGTGTTTGAGGGGGAAGAAAAAAAAAGATATAAAAAATAAAAAACCCAGAAGAAACAGATGTATCTGCCAGAAGTTAAATACACATCTGTTAAGGATGCTCTTCTCATATTTGGGGTCAGAAAAATATGTACAAATGTAGCACCTTGCTGATTGACAGAAAATCCTCAGTTCTGGCACTGAGAATCTTGTTTTCTTGACAGCACTTTGTTTTAAGGCTAGAGGCAGAAAAATGTCTTATGCTTGTCCTTAAACTGGAAGGCCCTTTGTTCAGGATACTTATACCATTTGCAGATAATGATGTGCATTGCAGTTTCAGCTGTCTGCATATGCATTTTTATGTTTTTTTATGACAGCTCTGCGTACTGAACTAAAAGGCCATTTAGAGCTGTCAGGAAGTGACAAGCATTACCCTTTACATTTACAATTCTGTTAGCATGCGTTGTCAGGTGGGCTCACCATTCCACCGACATACGATTTTCTTTGAAACCTATGTATGACTTTAATTTAATACAGCAGTCTCCAAAAAAATAGGGAAAGAAAAAAGAACCTTATTAAGATTTCCTTTTCCATTTATCTACTTTTTTTTTTCTTTCATGTAGTTCCTTTTTTCCACTTTTCCTTTCTTTTTACTGTTTTCTTAAGCAAGAAACAGGGAAACAGACAAAAGTAGCTGTCTAGCCTGGAATGCTGCAGCAAGCTCCTCCATTCCAGCTTGTGATGTTACATAGAGAAGAGTTGATTTTTAGTCCATTGACTTAGGAAAAAAATGCTACCAGCATATGCTAAATATTGAACCAACTTATGAAAGTAGAGAGATCATAACACCTGTAACTTACAATCTCGATATGAACTACAGTAAATGTAAATGATTCTTTTTTTCTTAGCTGGCAATTTAACAATCCAGCTGAGACCAGTTTCTGTCCCTATGGGTCAATTTTGAATGCACTCAAACTGGTTTATTTTGTGTTGGTTCACATTGCTTTCTAGTAGCTGGACTGTAGCTAATCTTCAAAGATCCTCTTTAGCTTCCAAAAAAATCACTGCACTCCAACCACATTTTTTGCAGAAACTGGTTTATGAAAGGATTTAAGAAGATTCCACCTGAGAAGTCTGCTTTGGAAGCACCAAGCATGCAGTCCATATAGATGCACACACAGAGTAATAGAGGGAAACAGAGGCACAAATCTGTGAAGAAGGCTCAGCCTTATTCTCAGCTGGAGGGAAAGTGGTTAGGAGCATCCAACTGACAATTAAAGCAACAATCTCCGTGTGAACAGATTTTTGGCTCTATTTTTTATACGGTGATGATATGGATATATTATTTAACTGCTGACAGTATGTTTGGTCTCTCACAAGCCCCAAAGAGTTTGCAGTCCAGACAGTGGTAACTGCCTAAATTGCAGTGCCTGGATTGCACAGGTTGGTGTGATGGTTACAGAGGGTTGTGTTTGACTGACTCAAAACCACTTCAGATCCAGTCATTGCTGTTGTGTGGCTGGAAGGACGGGGTAATATTAAAAATAACACAAGTATTTTTCACACAAGGGTTTCAGCTTGCCTGTTGGATTTGTCCTGACATTGGTGTTTTTATTTTGGATGTTATATTCAGGCCAGCCCAAATGGCAGGGTCATTAGCTCAGCAAATCCATTTGTTATTGGTAGGTAGTGTGGAGAGATCTGCGTGAATGGCTTTGTAGTTCAAGAAGACATTATAAGAATCAAGGATCAGAGCACAGTGTGCTTTAGAGTAAAATAACACATGTGGCTAAATGCTCAGGCAACTTTGACACCGAATTCCTTTCCTGTCATTGCATAAAGGCAAACCCTAAACATTATTTTTAAGCAGCTGTTTTTTTGCATACTAGCTGACACATCTGAATCCATGTTTCTATACTTCCTAAGCTCTTCATCTGTCTTGAATATATGCTACTGACGTGTTGCATACCCAGGCAGACACAGACTCACTGAGGTCATCTCTGAATCTAAGCCATCCTCCATTTCTTCTGAGGACCTTCACTTACAATCCCCTAAGGTATTTTTCCTGTTGTAATTTGTGAACATGCACATTTATTTGGGAAGTTTAAGTAGGTGACTTGATTCTTATTCTCTTGAAGTCAGAGACAGTATCTAAACTTCAGTGAAGAGTGCTAGGTCCTTCAGGCTTGGAGAAGGAAAATGGCAATAAATATCCAACAGCCTAATTGAGATAGAGATCAGTGATGTAATATACTGAAAGCAATGCTCTGAAGGGGCTGGGAGAAAGGTAGAAGTGTTATTTTACAGTATATTCTCAAAGTCACAGAGTCACAATGTGAGCTCCTGCAACATCCCTGGAGCTGCTGTGCAATTCCCACTGACCTGCAGTGAGACCCACACATCATCTCCCTTGAATGCAGGAGGAAGGTAGTCCTTGAAAACTTCTGACTCTTAGCTTGGTCCCTGTTTGGAAGAAAAGACACAAACTCCCCGTACAAGCCTCCTCTGCTCCTGCCTGGGCTGTACTTGCTGTTTTGAAGAAAAGGGGAAAATTCCCATGTATGCGTTCCTTCTCCTCCTTTGTCACTATCTAGCATTCTGCCCTAACCTGTAATACTCTGCAGGGACCAATTACATTATTCCAACATAGACATTTTCCATTAACTGCCTTTACAAGGTTTTCTTATTCTCTTCATCGACATTCTGACTTTATATCAAATTTCAGCTCCTTGCAAGTAAAGAAATAGAGTCTGTATGTGCACATAATCCTGTGTCTGCATATAAATGTGTATATTGTAGGCAAATATTTGTCTTTACAAGGTATCCTTGAATATGGACCAGATTCCTTTTTTGCAGGTGTCCATTCCTTAAGGCTATGAAGCATTTAATGTTTTCCTTCCTCCTATATTTTCCTATGCATTTTCCTACGGTTAATTCTTCTACTTTATTTATTGCTTTTCAAGAGGTACTTAGCCTGGTCCTTACCGAAGTCATTAAATCTTGACTATATTCAGTACTTTTTACTTTGGAGACTGAAAATTCCCTATTGTATCTTCCTCTGTACGCCATTCTCCAAAACTAGCTCAGAAGTGAGACCTCAAGATGTGTTTTCAGAAGTACTCCAGTGCCAGGTCTTCCTTTTTCATAGAAACTCCAAGCTTCAGAGTAACTTTTTTAATTGTCTCAAGCTTTTATTTCTCAGGAGCAGTTAGGAGTGGAAACATTCCCTCACTACTTCGGTGGATATTTTAATAAGATCTTGAAGATGTGAGCAACTACCATGCAACAGGTCACAGAGGAGTGTGAGCAGCACAGAGCAGCTTGCTCTCTCCCTCCCTCCCTCTCTCCTCATGAATAGGTGTGTGTGGAAGGAAAGGGAAGAGGGGACTGCAAGAATAGCTCTGACACAAGAAGACTCATAAAACCATTATCAGGTTAAGCCTATTACAAGCTCAACGTGGTTCAGCTCCTTAAGAGTACAGAAGTGCTTAGGTATAACTCTGTACATTGTTACCTTTTCTATCCTGTAAGGCTCTTGCATGGTGTAGGGCTGAGAACACCATAGCAGATGCATAGTATTTGGACTATAGCAAAGAATCCCCTCACAGAAATGAGGGGAACACAAATCGGATTCACAGTTGGTGAACTTCACTGCAGCTTCTCTGAAGGTATCATAGGCAGATGGTGATGTCTACAGATACGTACACACTTTCTGATTTGTTGCTTGGATTGCCATAGAAAATGCCTGACAGTGCAGCAGTATTCAACCTCCATGGGTCTGTGTCCTCAGAGGATTCACAAATTAACAGAGGTTGAGGAGTGTGGATACCCAGTCATGGGGAGCAGAAGAGACCTACATGAGCAAAGAGTAGTAAGACTAGCAGTGGAGCCTGTATCTTGAAATTCCAAGTGCCAAGCCATTACTCTTCTTTGTAACTCTGGCATATCTGTACCCCTTTGGGAGACAGACCAGTGGGATGTGTTCATATATCTTTATCTCCAAAATAGGTGGGATTATATAGCAGAGGTCCCAGGGTGGGTTGCATTAGTACCATCCCTAGGCTGGACATGGAGTAGCTTTCTCACTTAGGTACAGCCCCACGTAACCTGGGTTGTGCCACTTGTGCAGCCGTAGGCTGTGTCAGAAGGTGCTCTGAGATACCAAACGCTTACAGGGCTCCAGCAACACAGCAGACTCCATTGTCCAGTGAGGAGAGACCATCAGTCACCTGCAACCCAGATGTTTCTTAGATAAGGTTCAGGAGTGAGAGATGCTTCTGCTTGGACCAAACTGAAGTTCCAGAAACAAAGCCCCACATTGAAATGGATCTCTGTCAGTGCTTCCCTTCTTGATTGTCCCTGCTGACACTGCAGCCTGGTGTAGTTCTGAGTGTGTGTTTTGCAAGGATGAGAACATCTTCCAAGTAGGATCAAGACAGAAATAATTAACATTTCACGCAAGTTCACTAAAAGCCAGGGTTCTCTTTTATTGCTGACCCACCAAAGAGCCTGGTTAAGGCTTTCTGTGACTGGGCCCTCTGTGACATCTAAACCTATTAAAGATAAGTTGTAATTTTAATTGCATCTCATTTTAACAGCCTGTGCAGGGAGGCACCCATAAACTGTCAAATACACACATAATAGTGATGATGACACAGTTATAAAGAGGTTATATGATCTTTTCTCTTGGAGTCACCAGTTAACTTGCATGAAGTGTGGGGGATTTTTTTGCAGCAAATCTGAATTATTCATACTATCTCCATGGGATCATAAGAATTGCCGTGGTGGATCAGATTGCTTGTCCGTCTAGTTCAGTATCCTGTCTCTCACAGTGAAGAGTACAAGACAAGACATTTCAGAGAAGGATCCAAGAAACCTCAGGGACAGCAGCAATGGGATGACCTGCCTATGGGGAAAATTTCTTCGTCCTTACCTTCCCCTCAGGCTGCTGGTGGTTTGGATATGCCCTGCGGCATGATGGCTTATATCACGTGTTCAGATTTAATCCCATTATTTTTATTTGTTATTTGGATTGCGGTAGTTTCCAGAGGAAGTCAGCTGGGTCAGCTCCCCTGCTTGTAGGCACTGTACAAACACAGGGAAAATGACAGCCCTTGCATAATGCCTTTGTAGATGTTCTCATTACCCACACCATCATCTCTACTTATTCATCATTTAAGCTTCCTCTGGAGCTGCTTCAGCAGTGCAGAGAAATTAATCTTGCTATTTCTCTAGGACTCCTTAGGTCCTGAAGTAGTTTGTTAGTTAACTGTTCCAAGCACAGATTTCCTTCCAGAAGTTTGAACAGAAGAAATAGGGTAACAGTGGTGAGAGTGCATCAGTGTTTCTGAAAGTTTATTAGTCTGAAACAAAGGAGGAAGAAAACACCTGACCCAAAAACCTGTGATGCTGCTGAGTGTGCCCAGGACCCATTTCTTCTCTGTAACATGTGCTGAATTCTAAAACTGAGGTGGTATGTGCTACAGTACTGTCCTGCCTCAAGCCCTCCTCCCTCAACACAGTGGGATTGCACTAGTCTTTAAGATTTACACTCAATCTTGCTGCTGTTTTGTTTCTGCAACTCCTTCTGCACAAAACTTACAACCTTGTTGTAAAACTGCAATTTGGTATTTTACCACCATGTGCAGATACCTTAGCTTCCTTTTAGCTAGAGGCATTGTCCACATATTCTGCAAAAGAATCCTAATGGGGGTTCTGAAAATCTGTCAGTAAATTGTCTACAGGTAAAGCTTTCTGAGAAGGCAGAGGCAATACTGCACTGCCTGTTTCTTGGGGGAAAAAATCACAGTGCAGGACCTTTCCTAAGGGTTTGTGCATCTACTGCATGAACAGGGATGGAGTGAACTTTGAACAAATGAATTTTTCTATCTGGGTTTTGGAGATTTTCTCTTTTTTTTTTTTTTTATGATTTAGCTAAATATTTCATTTTAAGACCAAATCACAGAATCTGAAATACAACTGGCTAAAGATAACCCAAAGGACTTTCCCCACTTGGCATTTTATCTTTTTAGATTTTTCAATTAGCTGATAGGCAGGTGTTTTTTTAAAAAGGAGGAAACAACCCTTCATATTTGAGAAATATTTTTCAAAACCATTGAAAGTTTGGGGTGTTTTAAAGCAGCTTTCAACCACTTCTACTTTCTACAGGTATTTTGCTAGGATTTCTTTTGCAGGGGAATTATTTCATAAGGTGTTTAATCCTACAGTTTTTGGCATTACAGATTTCTGTTGGCCTCCTGTTGTCTCCATTCAAATTTATGCATTGATAAGACAGTGGGATTTTTAAGTTCTATTGCTTAAACAATATTTGTGCAGAGAGCTGGTGAAGCGATCTCCAGCCTCCCGCCTTCTTGCTGTCATTACCTGTCTTGTAAATGGTGAGCATTTGCAACCCTTTATGCCATATCTGAATTTTAACTCAGCTATCCAAAAAAGAAATTTAACTTGAAACTTCAAATCATAACAAACTCAAACAAGACCCAAAATATTTTAGGTACAATCTGTACAGGAAGGGAGTGGTATAGAAAATACCGTGGACACTTGAAGTCTGAGGGACATGAATTCCTACAGTAGCTGTAAAATTCCCTTTCAGAGAAAAAGGGGGAAATGAAAGAGTCATTCCTTTGAGGACAGTGGAGCTTTTTCCCACGTGAAATTTCAGCAGATTCTGAGCATCAAGCACACAGACAGCAAATGATTATTTTATAGGTTTTCACATTAAATGACGTGTATTTCCACAGCTTGTCAGAGCAATTAGAGTAACAGATAAGATGGCTGAAGATCCCTTGATGTTAAAACAAAAGGTTGGCATGATGCTCAGAGAGCAACTTTGGCATGTCTCCTGAGGGACGCTCTTCAGGAGTGTACATGGATGCTCAGGGTTGCAGCAGAGGGGCACAGCTTCCTGCGAATAGTGTGGTCACAGGAACATGCACTTCTGCTCAATTACTGCTCTTTAGGTCCACCTGAACTCAGACAGAATAATATCTCAGCCTTACAGCTTGGAGTGATTGTGTCCAGCCTGGCTTACAAGGCATGGGAGCCAAGGCAGTGGGGTAGAGAAAGGTTTTGCATTGCCTGATGGGTCTGATGTGCTCCCTTTGGAGACAAATATAGCCAAACCTTTATTTGCTTTAGAAGACTTGTTCTCTGCGTTTGTATTTAATTTCTGCCTGCTCATTTTCAGGCACTGTTCTATTTATATCTGCATCTTTTGGGAAGCAGAAAATTGCTTTACTTGGACCTTTCAATCATGATCTTTTCCATATGGGTTGATCTTTGCATTTTCCAAGTGCAGGTAACTGTTCCTGCAACACCCAGAACTTCAGTCCGATGGCATTTTGTTGTAATGGGAGACCCAAAGGTCTGCTACAAACAGTGGCCAAGCACAGGCTTCAGCAGTCTCTCTTCTTGTCCTCTGGAAAAACCGATTGGCACACTAAATTTATTATATGGGGTGTTCATAACGAGTCCCATGCTCACAGATTGCCTGGCTGATGTAGAACAGGAATTTTTAAACCATGATCTAAGAATTAGCACTATTTATTTGTACACTGCAGCAGCAGCCTCAGCCCTGGGCTAAATTCAAGGTCCAACTGTGATAAGGGCCAGGCAAACACACTCTGTCAGTCTGATTTGCCCCAAGGATCTGCAGCCGAACTGGAGAAGATGGAGCCAGGGCTGGAGGAAGGCTTGCTGGTGGTCTCGGAGCACTTGCTGGAGTTCCTCAAAGCTGATTGATCACTCGGTGCTGGCAGGCCTCCTCCTTTCCAGCTGGTAAATGTCATTAAAAGACAGCTATAAATACATTAAATACTTTCCTAATATTACTTTTCCATGTGATCTGCTGCTGCTGTTGCCACAGGGAAGCTGATCAAGAATGTGAGAGGAGGTGATCTCTGGAAGCGAGGGGAGGGCTGCGCAGCCCAGCCTCTCCATTAAGACGTGATCCATGTGGCGCAATAACCTGCGAAGGCAGAAGAGAATTAGTGAAGGAACATTTGTCTGTTGGTTACTACTCATTGATTACTTCAGACAAAAAGGCTTGGCTCTGAGTCTTTGCTCAGCAAATTATGTCATTCTTGTTCACAAAAGGGAGAGCTTACAGTACCATTTCTAAATTAAAGCTGGTGTTTCAAAATTAAAAGCAGACAAGGCAGATGTGCCTAGGAGAAATTTATATCCATATCTTTTGGGAATCAGCTAATCGCTCTGCCAGGACTTCCAATCAGCCTTTCCTGTGTAGGACTCGATTGCACCACACCTATACAAGCCACATTGAATATGTGGAATTAAAATGTTACCGGATATTTCCTTAACTCTGCCATGTGAAAAATGAGGGCAAATGTTGATGAAACCCAGAAATTCCAGGGCTCCAAAAACATGTTTTAATATTACTCAAGATGATTTTATAAAGAAAGCAAGAGTTTAGAGTCCAAGCGATCATCTCTAGCTTAATAGACAGACATGTAAGATACTGAAAGATTGATTAGAACCATCTGAAAGTGGAACATATAGTATTACTGATAATTCCTGCAGAGATATTGCAAGGCAGACATTTATTTTGGATCCCAGGTACATTATAGTGATACTATGTTGTTTTACAGTAAAACTTGGCCAGAGCAGGTCAAAGAAAAATAATTCTTCTCCTCTCTAACGCCCCCCAAACAGCCATTTTATGGAATAGGTTAAAAATGAGAATCTGCTATCAATTTGCAGAGTTCAGAACGGGCTAATTTGCAGAGTTCAGATATATTTTCTCCATGTTTTGTCCTTTAAGAATAGCCTAATCAAATTGAGGGTTCATTAGTGCATTGGGATATAAGCATGATAAAAATATTAATAAAAAATTCAAAACGTTTGCTAAAATAAGATTTTTTTAATAAGGTCAAATATATTCGGAAATTGTTTCACTTTCTATAAATGACATGTTCTAATCTAAGAAAGAAAAAAGATTTTCTCAAAATTTTGCAAAGACCTGGCAATGTGCTCTGTATAATTGTATAAATATACAGTAAATATCAGGTAGGTATGTATTTGTTGACTTCTGATGTTAAGCTTGTTGGTTGACTGATTGCTTGATCAGTGAAGGTGGTTGCCAGGCTTTTTGAAGCAGGGAGTGCACTGAGAGTTTATACTGGCGTGTAGAGTGCAGTGTCTGGGGGTGGGGGCAGGGGGTGGGGAGGGGGGAAGTGATTTATCAGCGATAAACATCCCCTCTACCACAGATCTGTGCCTTCAGGTCCTTCAACTTCTTGCTGTAGGTGGCTGCTGGCTGGAAATGGTGGGGGTCTGGATTACCTCATTTGTAGCTTTTGTTACAGACCCCAATGTCTGATCTGCAACCTCCTGGTAAAGGATGAGGCTTTTCACCTCTTTTTGAGCATGCACTGCGTGTATGTCCTATGCTAGATTGAAGAACACCCTTCAGAAATGTTTTAATTACAAAAATACTTTAAAAAAATTCTAAAAATTATTCAGACTGTTTTAAAAATTCCTCCTTGAAAGTTGTGGGATCTTAGCTCTCTGTCAGGGTGCAAATGGTGAAGAAAAGCAGTAATACATTTTAAGCCCGTCTGAAATACATCATGAAGTAGCTTCTTTAGACAGTAAAGAAATCATAGCTTTGAAGGCAGTTAGCTCAGATCCTTTCTGGGAATCTCTTCTTTCCAATAATATAAAGTTTGATAAAGTTTCTAGCCCTGCTGTTTCATGAGAATTTGAATTGTAAATCTGTTCCTGCTTCAGGAGTCAGACTAAATAATCCAGCTATGGGCCCCCAGCCAGTGTGAATGCTGGGAGGGGAAATGTTACTGTTAGAGGAGGAAAAAAAGGAAATATTTCTCCTGTGGGTTTTTTTTTTTTAATTTATTTTGTTTTATTTTTAAATAGCAGCTGTGTGAATCTGCCTATGGGTTTGGAAAGTCAGAAGTGGCCCTTGGGGAATGGATTTTGTAGGCAGCGTGCAGGTGTGGGGGAGCTATGGAGCCATGTGCGTTCCCAGCACCCAAAATCACAGCCTGCCATGCGTGCCTCTCCCTGTCACCTTCATTCCTAGATCTGCACCAAGATCTTTGGCTCACGGGCTCCTTCCTCAAACCCCTGCATTGCTGCATAGCAAGGCAGCTGTAATCGAGCTGCCTGTGCCTGGTTACAGCTTCTGGCAGCACTTGGTGCCCCAGGGGGGGCTTTCCTTGGTAAGGTGGAGGCTGGCCCTGCTCCTGAGTTTTCTGGGGTATGCAGCTCCCCATGAGCAGTCCAGGCAGTAGGAGCCCCTGCTGCCTTCTCCAGGGCTTTGATGGTATGTGGTGGTGGGGTGTGTGTGTGTGTTCAGAGCAGGGACACTAGCCCAGCATGGTTTGTGCTCTTTGGGGTGTTGCCCACCAGCAGCTCCAGCATGAGAAGTGTGTGTGCTCCCTTGCAATAGATGTCACAATGCTGCAGGCAGCATCACTGGGCTAGTGGAATGGCAGGGGCCAAGCAGACTGCCTGCTTGCTCTGGTACCTGTGGAGTCAGCATGCAGATGTGCTTATGGCATGGATCCTGGGCAACATTACACTGCTAGCAGGTGGACATGCAGTTCATTGGCAGAATAGGAAGGACTATAGTAGTGAAGGTATGCATAAGTCTGGGAACTAAGAGGGCCTTCAAGCTCAGGCAGCAACAGTTCCTCTGTAGTATCAATCTGCTGATGTTGCTGAAGCACGTCCACAGAGCTGCAGCTGGGTTTTTTTTGGGGGTTGGTTTGTTTTGAAGGGCTTTTCATCACCAGTAGAACTGTCAGGAGGGCTGCTGTGAATGTAGGAGAAGCGCAGTCACCCATCTCTACAGTGTGAGCACTGACTCTTCATGCTGGCAGCAAGACAGGCTTCAGAAGCCACAGCATGCAAACCCCAGGGCACCATGCCTCCTGTTTCATCCTTCAGCCTAGGAGAGTAGAACTGTCTGACTGAAATCTGACGGGAAGAATGCACATGCCCTTTGAGTGGGCAGCGAAACCCTGCCAAGCCTTGCAGACTCGAGAGGAGATGGGTATGGCGCAGTCAGTAGAGGAGACAAACCCCTGACCTTCTCCAGCCTGATGTGTCTGGAGCACATGCAGCTGAGGCCAAACTGGAACTTGTAGGGTCACGCTCAAGGGGCTGTTTATGTGCTGGTAAGTGTGCTGTTACACGTTACCCTGTGGCCCCTGGCTCCACCAGAGGTGTAATGAAGGCAGGGTTGGTTGGGCAGAAGGCTCCTGCCTGAAGATGCTGTACCAGTCTGCTCTCAGTCTCTACCTTCCAACATCAGGTGTGATTAAAGGGGTTGATCCCAGCCTGTTCATTCATTACCTGGGAGACCTGAGGCACGACATAAATCAAAGCAGCCCTGGGGGACCCGTAACTTACACTGGGACTATGACTGTCCCTTGTGTAGACCAAGAAGTAGGGAGTTTAAAGTCATTTCAGGGTCTTGTGATCATGTCCTTCATCTCCCAGGGGTTCTCTCCAGAAAGTAGAGTTTGGACAGCAGAAGGATAATTTTAGACACAAAAATGTGTTCTCTAAACTTGTAAGACCTTGCTGTTTTCCTAGTCATGTTAGTCGTTTTCTGGTAACAATATGATTTGCCATTGGTCTTCTGGGAGTGCCACCGACATCATTAATCAAAACCCCACGCTGCTTACCAGTTCCGAAGTATCCATACTGCATCATCAATCATAAAAGCAGCGAAGGGTGCGCTCTGGATATCTAAAAAAGAGAGAGCAATAACACGGTGGGGTGAGGGGGAAGGAAGACGAAAGAAGTGTAATTACGCAGTGGTCTTTGGTCCATCGTTCACGTTGGAAGCATCTCTACAGCTCTATTTTGGTTGTATCTCCCTTTTAAATCCTTGTAAACAGCAGTTAAGATAGAAAGCTTCATTCCGCTGAGCAGGGTACCCCACTGCTTCTCGAGCTATTATTTTAATAAGGCCTATTTTACAATTAAGGCACCATGGGCTTTAAATTACATATAAAATAAAATGTGGAAATTGAAGCATTAAGTGTGTGGCTGCCGTTGGAGGCTCGGCAGCCTCGCATTAAGCGGCTGCCTGTTCTTAAACAGAGCGACAGAAGGTAGAGGGTTTGTGCTACGGAAAGAGGCAAACAATAACAGCCCCTTCCCTCTGGGAAAGGCAATGCTGTGGGTATTGCCTGGGGATGAGCTTGCCTCCAGACTGGGCTGGGTGGGGTGACCGCAGTGGTGGGTGCTGGCCAGGGACCCTGCAGAGGTGATCTTTTTCCCTTCACCCTCCTCCAGCTCTAGATGAGGTGCCTGGCACAGCCTCATAAAGCCCGGCGGTTTCGGTTACGCTTGTTGCCATTGCTGCGGTCGGCTGTGATATGAGGAGCGACTCTCGCTCCAGATGGTTGTAAAGGTTAACGAGGAATTTATGCAGAGCTATATACAAATCAGACTGAATCTTCTGGCTGGGAACAACGAGCCGCCGACATAAATTCAGTTTTCTGAACATATGTAGCTTGGTCACTAAGGGAAACTGGAGAATGGCAAGCTGCTCTGCAGAACGTCACCTCTCGCTGCTGCCGGCACAGGGAGGGGACAGCACTGCCCACGGCATAGGACCGGTCCTGGGCTTCAGGGCTTCTGCAGAACAGTTGCCTCACACAGAGTCCTGGGAGCCTGCCTCGGGGGGGGGTGTGGGGGGTGTGGTGTGTGTGTGAGATGCCCAAGGGGTGGGAGAGGTTGGTGTTGCATGTGCATCCCTCCAAGCAGCACTGCTCCTGAGTCAGAGCAGTTCAGGGGACCCCTTTCCTCAGGGCAGGACATGGCCCTTGCATGAAGGGAAAAGGTGCTGGTTTTCTGGTTCAGAGCATGAGCTACAGCTTTTTACCCACTCACTGGTAAAAGGCTCTGGCATCTCCTGCAAGGGAGATGCTTTCCGTTCCTGTGAATGCACAGATCCATTGGAAAAGTAACAGCTGGTTGTGGAAAAAAGCCAACCCTGAATGACCAAACTTAAAAGAATTTAAATTTCCAGTTATCACCTGGGAGATGATGTGTTAATGTTCAGATCCAAAACCAGGCACAACCTTTCACAGCGCTATCCCCCTGCCAGTCCTTACTAACTGTATTTACCTTTCCATATATGCAGTGTGAGGACATCCCTGTGCCAAAGGCTCAAGGATCCTCCCTCTGACACCTCTGCAAGGTAACTGGGGTTCTGTGCATCAATTCTGACTTTTTTTAACCTTTTCATCAGCTTGAGGCATTTGTCTTCTGCCCCACTGCCAAAAGCTCCTCCCAGAAATTGTGGTCATAGTCACATCAAACTTACATTTAATTTATTTCCCTATTTTTGAAGTTATAAACAGATCAGAGTGGGATGTGACAGAGGCAGCTAAAGACTTTCCCTGTTGGCTTATTGCATACAGGAGTTTCACTCCTCTGAGTTGGTTGCAGAGGGAACGGTGAAGCTGGCTGCAATTTAACCTCTGGATTGTCTCCCCTGCAAGAGCAGGAAAAGGAGAGAGAAAGCTCCTGCTCTGGCTCCTTGGGATTCGCGCAGGTCATAGTGCTGTTGGCAAATGACCTTCCCTCTGAAAAGGAAATGTATATGCTGATGGGCCTTGGGATACGCAGTAGGAAATAAATAGTGATGCTTTTTCTGTGAATGTTTGTCAAATTTAGAAGAGTATAATTCATACTTTTTCTAGCATTTTTAACTGCTTGTCTGAAGTGCTTTATCAAATTGATATTTTTGCTTACTTAGGATTAAGGATCTTCTGTTTACAGTCCCTTGTCTTTGCATGCAGCAGAATGGGGCTGTAGAACTTTCTGGAGTGGGTCTTTCTGGGGCCACATGCTATTGACTTGTCACAGGAGAGGCTGAGATGTGAATCACTGCTGCTCCGTGCCAGTGGGAAGATGACTTTACTTATAATTCAGAAGCAATGAAGATGTTCAGTGCAAGATCGCCCTCCTGATCTATTTTACCTCATGCAATAATGTGTACAAGCAGGAATACTCCCTGTCTGTTTTCAAGGCCATGTTCCTAATACACAGACCTGTCTTTGGGCTTTTTTCAAGCCCTCTGCAGTTCCCAGCCAGAGCTCTCAGTGCATTTCTTCCTGCCATGCAGTCCTACCTACAGAGTCACTTTGGCACCAAGCATCACTGAAGTCTGTGAGCATCCACAGGGCTGACATGATTATAGATCCAGCACTGACCATCAGCACAGGAAATAATTTCAATCCCTGAGACTGGGAAAAGCCTCCCACGACCACACAAGCTGCTTATTATTGTACAATGCTCTGGGCCACAAACCAGATTCATAAAGAGCTGAGCTCCACCCTGTCTGGGCTCCCAAGGTTTTTTTGGCAGCATCTCTGTCATTTGAAGATGGGCTAGGGGCAGCCTGGAGGAGACTCCCCCTCTCAAAAAGGCATCTCCAGCGGGAGTGTCTTCCTGAGGAGCTGATGGCTGACCACAGGTAGCTCTGTTCCCACTTTCTCTCCCACTTTTCCTCTTTTGCTTCTGAAGGAAGCAACAAACTCCATAAAATACCCGACAGCCTTGGCTCCCTCCCCTGAAGTGGTAAGCTCAGGCAGATTTTCAGTGTCCAGCCTTTCCAAGCATACTCTGGTTTACCAGGCTTGAGGCTTGACAACCCAAACAAGGCTGAGGCTTTCCTTCTGCAATATTAAAAAAAGCAAAAAAATAAAAATCATAAATCCTCCTGGCACAGCTGGCTCACACCACTAAGCTATTCCATGCCAGTCCTATTGTTAAACTGTAAGCATCAGTTTCAATACTGTAATAAAATACTGCATTTGAAATTTTACAGTTCCCCATTAACCTCCCTTCTCCCTCTCTCCCCCACTTATTACATCATCCCTCTCTTTTCTCCAGGCTGACATTGCTCTGACATAAAACTTGAAGCTTCCCCACCTTTCACTTTTCCATTCTTCCCCTCTTTTTCAGAGCCTTTAGCTGTCACTTGTGCAATAGAACAGCTGAGCCAAAGCAATAAAGTGCTGCATACTGTCCCTGAACAGCCTGAGCAATTTTTTAAGACATCCATGCCAAATACCATTGCTTCCCACACTTGTGTGCACACATACCCCATTTCATCCCCAGTTTTGATTCCACCCAGTACTTTTACTTGAAAAATGGATTTTTCCCTCTGTGCATGAACTATCAGTCTGCAAACAACGCTGCTTTCACAACTTTTCCTGCCAGGACAGTGTTTTGTTCTTCTTCCTATGTTGTTCTTTCTGCATGGGCTGCCAGGCTGTTATGTAGGAATAGACACCAGACATTTATTTCCCAGGCACACTTGGTTTGAGGATGTCTTGTGGTCTCCCAGGACCATAAGAAGCAGCAGCTTCCTTAAGTACCACTTGGATCCTTCGCAATGTCATGTGCTAGATCCTTCCATGCTGCAGTCTTCTTCGTCAGCATAAAGGTAGCTCCTCTGTAATCTGTGAAACCACTGGAGCAGAGGACCTAGGCCAGTATCTGATCGCTGTGATCTCCATGAATTGCCTTGTTTCATGTGTTTTCTCCTTCTCATTCCTCTAATTTGTCTCACATGAGCCTGGTGCAAGGGTAGGCAAGGGGTAGTACTGCAGCATCCATCTAAGTGAAGACTTTCTGTCCCAGCATAATGATCCAGTTGACCAAATTGAGAAGAAATGTTGCCATTGACATCACTGGTCCCTGTGCAATGAGAGTCTCCTTTGTATTTTTGGCAACTGAGAAATCTGGGGGAAATAATAAAAGTGTTCTATAAAGAGCAGAAAGAGGTTTTGATTGGGTGGTGGTCAAGTGGCATTTGCATGCCCAGAGAACTGTGTAGGATGCTAACTGCTTGGAGCTCACAGTACCGTGGGATGGCCCACCCACATGGATCAGTTCCAGCCTTTAAAAAAAGACATGACACCCAGGGCAGGCTGGGGAGCAGTTTGCCTTGGGTGCAGCAGTGTAAGAGAGTGAGGGTGCCTGTGAGGAGGGGACTGCTCCACCACTGGCTGACACCAGACATCTGCCCTCTTCAGACAGCCTGGCTGCCACTTCTGTGCTACAAAAACCCCTCAAACCTAAACCCAGCCTTAGAATATGCTCTAACAAGAACAGCAACAAAGATCTTGTGAAAGCGCTGAAACGAGTTGTCTTCTGGTTCTCTGGGGGGGGGTTGGTGGGTTGTTTTGGTTTGTTTTGGTTTTGAACTTTGCCTCCTCTGGTTCTGTGTCAAATAAGAGGAAATTTTTAACTGATGCTATTTGAGTTTTGTTTGTCCTGCATAATAATGTGAATTTCAGATGTTTGTTCCTTATTGGAAGAACTGGGAATATCGATGAGAATCTGTATTGTGAGCTCTCCTCATTCCTGCTGTTTCTACACGCACACACTGAGTCTCACTGATCTGCTAGTGATCTCAAGCTTACCTAGACGGACCGCTCTCTCTAGGGATGTGTCTGCTGCATCTGCCTCAGGCCTTTCCTGAAGAGAGACAACTAATTGGGGAAAATTATGTTGCATTACGTGTAGTGGCTCTATGATGTGGACTCTCGTCTGCAGGGAGCTGGGCTAAGGCCTCACAAACTCGCTACAAGCTTATGAGTCTGTAATGCTGCAAGGGCTCCAAGGATCAGGGCGGATGTTTGTGCTTTTGGATTGTAAAGATTTGGGCTGATGGTTCCAATTCTGCTTCACAATTAATGAATGAGCCCAATATGTGGGCTTAACTGTTAACGTTAGGTCTGACAACGGACATCCAGCCTTTTCAAATGCTCTAATTGATGAGTTTACTTTCAGAGGCTCAAGGGCCTTATTTACCTTTCAGAGTTTCAGTCTACACACTGTTTTTATTTTGGGTGGAAAAAAGTGTTTTGACATGTACGGTGAACTTGGCTACCTGCATGCTTGTGTTTAGCTTGCTTTCCTTCCAAACCTCCCCAAGGGTGCAGAAAAGAGAGGAGGAGAAGATGAAGGAGGCAGTGACTGTCAGATTAATTACAGATGCTGGGTTAACTGCAAAAAATAGCAGAGAAGGAGGAAGCGGGGGAATAAAGTCTGACCTCATCCACTCCTTTCTCTAAAAGAAATTAGCAGGTAGACTGTCACAGGGAGGCTGTGAACGAGACCCCAGCACCGCTCTGCTGATTTCAGCAGAGGATGCCAATTCACATGAGCTGAGATTTAGCCCACAAAGGTTTCATAGCCTGTAAATATAATTCAAGGCAATCGGGAAAGAACCATATGCCGGGGAAAGAGGAGAGCTTCCCCCAAACAAACAAACACTGCAACTAATCTAAAAATAGACAAAAAGAGGTTTACATGATTCCCCAGTTGCTCTAAAATATCTGGCAGGATGATATTTTGCTGTCACATGGAGCTTGTCCCATGTCTCTGACCGGTTGTGGCTGAACAAGGCAGGATTTCAGTATTTATTTTCTTTCTGTTGATTTCAAGCAGATTGCCCATGCTCTGCTTAATGTAGTGCCTGCTGTAGAAGTGGGACAAATATTCAGTCACATTAAAAATAAATCCAGAAATAGCAGCTTATAAATTTGGAGTTTTCTCCTATTATTATTTATGGGTGAATCCTGTCAGATGCATAAATGCAATATCTTTGTAGGCCGATGCTGGGATTTATATCAAAGGGGTTCTAACATATACTTCATGTACTCAGCTGCAACTATTATAAGCTATTTCATGTACAACTAGAGACAAATGATCTCTCCGATGTTTGTCTTAACTTAAAATGCAGTTGGGTTTCTTGAATTCACTTCCAAACCTCCTGCGTGGGGGAGGGGGGGCAGGAGATTTATGCCCCTTTAATATAATCAATTCTGAGCATATCTTTAGACAAATAATTTAGAAATCTCTGCATCAAGAAACACCTCTATTAATTTCAGGATACACCGTTTTATGCATTTTTTTATGTGCATTAAAAAGGGATTAAATTTTAAAAAATAAAAGCCCTTACTCTGTTAAGAAAGCAAATTCTAACAAGAACATTTTGAAATAAAATCCCAGAAGGCAACAATCCCTCCAACAATTAAACTGGGAGAAGGTCCCCTGAGGGCAGACCAACAAAATTTAGTAAAAATAATTGCCGTGCTGGGTCCTTGCTCTATTTTAGCTGAGTATAAACAGACACACAAAAAATAACCTACTGAGAGCAAGAACATTCCTACATGAAACAGGCTAACAACAGAGCCATGTAACTACCTGGCCACACCACTCGGCTTTTGCTGGCATGCAACACAGATTTTTATACTTCAGCCAATATAAAATAACAATCAGGCTATTTACAAGGCTCTGCCAAATATTAACCTTATATCCAATTCTCTTCAAACCTTTCAAAGTCTCTAATGCGAACCATGCAAGTTCCTCATTACTTGATAATATTCTGTAACTACAATGTTATGGGCTAGTTATATTTTTTAAAAGATGGTGTGTTTATGCAAAGATAATGATGCGGTGCATTTTATGCTGAGAAACTCAACAATTAATTAATTTATAATGCCCCTTACTCCTCACCCCCCCTCCCTCAAAAAAAAGGACAAAATAAAAGATTAATTTGCTGGAGAAAACAGGTTCATGTTTGCCTCTAAGACAGAGGGCAAAATTACTTTAGCATGTGTACCCTGGCTAAAACTAGGTAGATGCGTGCACATTCACAGCCAGGTGAAAGCTATTGTAAAAGGGAGTTGAGAATGAAGAAAGCACAGAGCTAACTCTTAAAAACTGAAGGTTACCTCCAAAAAAAGCCACATCAGGCATGCAAGGAGCTTACCAGGGTTATTAGCTGAGAGACAAAGGCTTTGTCCCTGGCTGTGGGTAGCACTGCGCAGAGAAGGGAGCGCTAGGAGAAGGGTGGTGGGAAGGAGGATCAGGCATGGAGTGATCCTTTAGACCACGTTTCTGTGTCAGGCTCGTGTCCCTGGGTTTTTAAAAAAAAATTTCTGACACAATCCCTCAGGGCTCTTTAATTATTTAAGGTGGCTGTTTGTGGGTAGGGAAGGGACAGTGGGGCCACAGGAGGCACTTGTCCATCCAAAGCAAGGCTGGGTGCTTGGAGGTGATGGGGATGGCGTATGGTCCTAACTGCCTGTACGCTGCCTGGCAGCTGAAATGCTGGTGCTGGAGCCAGGCAGGTGCCCGTGCAGCCACCACAGCAGCTCTTGGGCTGATGCTGTATCGTCCTGGCAATGCCTAGAACTGGGACCTGTCACCCTGCAGAGGAAGTGTTTCTTCCCACAGCTCAGTGAGATCTTTCTAATTGGAGTCCTCTTTTCTCTCTAAACATCTGTGAATATAATTTTGGAAATAAGCTGTATCGAATATTGAGTTTCTTATTTGATAGGGAACCTTTTTTAGACATGTTTTTACCAGCAGTACTTTTAACAATAGGTTACCAGATCCATCACACAATCTGACTAAAAGCCTGTATTTTTTTCCCTAATTTTATAAACATTTAATAGGTCCTTATTAAACACATCAGCCAGCATGATTTAATAACACAATCAGTCTAGAAGTTTAAGAAAATTGAAAACAGGATTTGAATGTAATACAGCCACAATTACCGGAGATTATAGGCAATCATTTCCATATGTCTGCAATGGGGAGCTGCTAATCTCTGTTTGCGTGGAGGTGATTTCCTCTGGAACACTTCCCAGCCTTCAACAGTGCTAGTGCTGAACAAATTAGATTTGAAAGTCCCCAATTTTATGACTAAGGTAATATACTTTGTGTATTTAGAGAAACACTGATTTCCTATTTTAACTGGCTTCCAAAGCTGGACAGAGACCTCAGCTTCATTTAGTTTGGCTCTGCTAGGTATATGGTAAAAGGGTTTTTTTTAAAAGGGTCAGCACATGTATTTTTGGGTGTCCCGGAGATATACAGCAAGTTCCCTCCATCCATAGGAGGGAAAGAGTTAGCATCATGATCCAGTGACATCATGACTGAGGAATGCGCAGCAATTAGCCCTGCAGTGCTGCAGGCAGCCTATGGCCAGGGGACAAGCAGCTCCCTCCTGCTAAACTTTAGGAGTCCTAACACCTTATTCCCTGACCTACCGCTTATGAGATCCTGAATAGCGTCACTTGTGTTTTGTGGGAATTCATCTGGTAAACTAGGCTTTTTGTGCACGGCCTTGGCTCAGCTTTGGCAGTTACTGTTGAAAATAGGACTGCTGTTGGGAAAGATTTCCTGTGCGGAGCAGCCAGGAGCCGGGCTGGTTTCAATAGCAGCCAGTGACTAGTAGAGAGATGGGAGAGCTGCAGGGAGCTTCACAGCTGCAAACGTGCCAGCCCCTTTGGGGGACATTGGGGGCCGCCTGGCCCGACAGCGTCTGAGGCATTTTTAGAATATATTTTGTCACATGATTTGCATTTATGAAATGTTTATCACAGATTCATAGCAGACAACTCGAATAAGAGAGTAAGGGAGAAAGGAAACCTGTGCTGCCCAGAAACGAGAGAAGAGCAAATGCAGTATGTCCTAGGGAACCTGTTTTGGCAGGGGGTTTGGACCCGATGATCTCTTGAGGTCCCTTGCAACCCCTGTGATTCTGTGAATGAGCGGATCCCCTGTGTGCACGCTCACATTCACAGATGGCATTGCTCATCTCGCCTCCCCATTGCTGTGCCACAATGTTGGTGAGCTCCTTGAACAAACGCCGAAATGGAGACAGAGATAGGCTGTGCTGGGGAGGGAAGGAAGAGCGCGCAGGCAGCTGAGTATCTGGTGGTCTTATCTTTTGAGAGCTTGTATTTGTCAAGCTCGGAGCATTCTTGCACTATTACAAAGAGCCTTTCTTCATGGGATCTGGCCCTGCGGACTGAGAATGACCCTCTGCTGTTTCACTAAATCAGAAAGCTGATACCTGTGTGCTGGGCTAGGAAATGATAAAGCTGATGCCTCCGTTGGAAAGGCTCATTTGTGTCTAGATGATCTCCTTTCTCAGCTGAAGGAGGGAAAGTGATGCTTAACAGCCCTAAGTCAGGATTTAGGCATACGCTTAACACCATCATTGATCAAGAAAGTGCTTAAGCACATACCTGCTTTAAAACACGTGCTTAATTTGCCTTGACTTCAATTCATTCAAGGTGCAGAACAGCACAGGATGTCTGGACACTGACTTTGCTAAAAAAGACATGTGGTCTTTCAGTCGAGCACGTGATTAAGGACTTTCTTGAATCAGAGCACGAATCTGAAACTTAGGATTTTAGTTTACTGATTTTGCTTTTAGCAAGAGTTAGTACAGTTGGGCTGAAAAATCTGAAAGTGTTAAGAAGGTATCTCATGCTATTCTTGCTAAAAAAAAAAGAAAATTAAAAAATCAAATCAAAGCACCCTTCCAAAAAACCCCACCCAGAATAAGTCAACACATGGAAATGCACTTTGGGGGTCCTCGTGTGGCAATGCTGAGTACACTCTGAAGGTGAACAGAGACAGCACTTCTCAACAGCAGTGACACTAGGAAAGTCACCAAAGTGAATTTTCTTACCTCTTGTCCCAATGTAACTGCAACAGAAGTTAACGAATGCTGAGGTATCAGGGCATAAAGCCTGCCATAGACCGACCTTGGATACAACAGCTGACCCAGACTGAAATTCTATGTAATGAATTAAATAGTGAGAGGATTAAGTAAATAAAGATATTAGGTGTGTCCTTTACATTTCCAGATAGCACAAAATGAATCTGAACATATACCATAGTATTCATTGGCCACGCTTGCTTCTATGGTCTCTCTTTAGCTTGGTTAGACTGAAAGGAAAAGAACACATCAGTTCTTGTAATAAAATAAATGTACAATCCCTGCACATTACTGCCTTTGTAGTTGCTTTTACTCTAAAAAAGCCCAGCTCTAGCGCACAGTATATTTTTCATCATAAACTTGCTCATGTATGCATTCCAGATGGCGTGAAGAAGGGGTTCAGGAATTCTGGTGGCAACCGCTAGTATTACGAAAATAAAGGTAGGGCCCAGTTTTATGATGAACCTTGATCTTAAGGAGTTTATAACTAGGCTGGCTCCAAGTTATGCTTGGAATACATGGATATATTTATTACATCAGTGGATTCTTTTACCCGCTTAAAAAAATCTCCCTTGTTCTTTTTTGAGTGAAGAGGTTGCTTGCAGTTTTAAAGATGTTGCATGGCCTTCATTCCATAGGAAAAAAAAAGGGGGTGTTGATTAAAAGGAAGTTGGCAAGACAACAACCCCCAGGATATTGTAATCATTCTCCATTTGAAAACAAAACATTGTCCCACATTCCAACTATCTAGGTTGATTAACTTTGCAAAACATCATGGCGTGCAACCCTATAAACTCATTTTGCTATGTATTTTTTATATGAAATATAGTCTTTTCCTTAAAAAGGTCTCTTAATAAGTATTTGTATTAATACACAAAAATAGGGCAACTAAGGATGCTAGTGTGTTCTATTAAGCTCTACTTTTATAAGAAAGGTTTTTTTCCTTGTTTTCCTTTTTAAGTTCTTGCCAACAAGAAATATGAGCTCAACCGAAATAGGTCTTATGAAGAGGAAGGCAGTAGGCCCACATGCAGGAAAGGCTTTCAGCACATGCTTATGTTCCATTGCTTTCACTGGGATTTAAGCACATTCTTAATGTATTTGTGAACAGAGTTGGGTTTTTTTATGAGGAAATCTTTATAGTGGACACTTTTTTTATTATACCATTTTTGAGGCTACAGCCTTGTAAACTGGAGTAAGGGTGGCACAGTATGAGGCAGGGAGGCAGAAAAATGGGGACACAAGGCTAAGTATGCTGGGGAATAGCATGGGGATGCAGTCCATCCAGAGTGAAATGAGGGATACAGCCAGGAGCAAGGACCAGCATGGGTGTGAGCTGTGTTGCAGAGGTAGCAAAAGTAGAAGTCATTTCTTCTAGTTTTTACCAAAGAAAGTCTACTGCAGTTGTCTAGACTGTGTATAATACAGAGGGAACTCACCACAGCTGAAGGTGGTCATGTCACTTTTCCAAGGTGCACTTTTGGTTACAACAGGTTGCTTCAGGAGATGCTGTTCTCCATGATGAAGGGGGAGCTCCAGCTGGATGAATCCCATTCCAGCTGGATGAATCCCATCCCAGCTCTCTGACTTCATAGCCCTTCTTTTCTGTTTTCATGAAAAAAGGAATCCATCAAAAATGTTTGTTTACCCCTCCAGCAGTAACTGGAACAGGGTAAGGAATGGCTTTATTTAGTCAATTATTTTTTGTTAAATAATTAAGTGCATTACCTTGAAACCAGCTCCTAACATACCCATGCTACTGAGCACAAGGGAGCTAAAAGCAGGTCTGTCTGTCTGCGATGCTTCCTTGATTTCTGATTAGTCTTCTGGGCCGTGGCTTAAAGATAGAAGCACATCTTGGGGTAAGACACAGGCAGGTGAGCTGAACATGAGGCAGGAGGTTTTGCACTAAATATCCTGGCTTGTGTTATTTTTTTGCTCTTTGAACTCTAAAAGCAGTTATTTGTCATTTATTTGATATCCCTTGACAATAAACATCATGTCTGTGAAGAACTAGTTACTGATAAGCTATCCAATCTGGTCAAAACATGCAAACAAATGACAGCAACAATAATATAGATGTTAACCACTGCACCCTTCTTTATTTTTCATAACTTTTTAGGTTGTGCACTACTGTACTTTTGTAGGAAGCATGTGGTATTTGCTTCTGCAATAATTTGTCTTCATGCTCAGCAAACAGAAAGGATTTCAGGCATTTTATTTCCTTGTCAGCTTCAATAAATGGAAAACAATTTACCTAAAAGAGCAAAATAACAGGACCAAATTTTTCAAAGCTTTTTTCTTGTGGTTTGGTTTGTTGGTTTGTTTTTTTGTTTGTCTTTCAGAAAGCAAACTGTAACTTCATAAGCAGACAAAGGAAAAAAAAGGGGCTTTATGCATAACTTATAAGCTCATTTCCTTTGATTCCTGCAAGTGATGTCATGGAGCCCAGCTGTTGTGTTTCTGTGATGATTTCCCTTACTCATGTTTCACCCAGTCGTTTCAGGCCCTAATGGAATTACTTTGAGTGAAACCTGTTTTTTTCATGATTCACCTCCCTCGTCAGCTGACTCCAGGACCTCTTCTCTGGGATGTATGGAGAGTAGATTCAGGCAGTTAAGTAGACTTTAAAGAATATTTTTCTGCTTTGCTTGTAATCACACCCCCCATCCTCACCCCGCCCCGATCCAGAGCAGCACAGTGTGGGCATGAGGGCTGATAGGGGATGCAGGTGTTAAATTTTGTGTTGTTTAGGTTTTTATACGCTTCGTTGCTGCAGTGGAGTCCAGCAGCCTGGACATGTGTGTCAGCTCTTCAGCTGATGCTGGGGGGAGTTGGCTCCTTCTTGTTGATATTTGGTGTGATAAGGGGAATTTTGATAACTACTTTTGACCAGTTTTATCGGCTATTCTTTGAAAAACCCTATACACAGGGTTAATTCTTGGTTCATACCACCCAGGCACCTCTCCGGACTTCAGTACAGCACCTTTTCCTACTTGTGCAGAGGGTTCTCATCTAGAAAATGTTTTCTGTTTAAACAGAAACAGGGTGATGAAGCTATTGCCCTCCCATACCCCCACCTAAATCTGACAGCACTCCCTGGGTTGGGAACAGTACCAGTTCAGTGCCCTTTTTGAGTGGTTCAAATCCACCTGTCTCCTCTTCCAGGAGACTGTCCAATGCACTCAGGTGCAGAGTTGTCTGACCCAAGACACAGCAGATACGTAGTAAATAACAGGATTATCTGACGGGTAGCAGATAACAAGATTAGGGACCTGCAGTCCTGGTTTAGATTCAGTGTTTTTAAAGCTTGAGACATCATTCATAGAAAAATTAAGCTTCTCTGAAATATATGAATTAGGTGTTCTTTCATGGATTAATTGCATGAACAATACCTAGATTAAATGCTTGCATCCTTTATGTCCCTCATGTCCACCTTTGGCTGATTTGCAGTGTGAATTGCGAGGGCTTCTAAGGGCTTAAATTTGTAACACTTAGTGTCTTTATGGAACAGTTTTAGATGGAATATTCAATCTTGTATAAGCCTCTGTGTGTATATATATATATATATGGAAAAGCATCTCATTTTCTTTGCAGTTGCTTTTTTTTTTTTTTTAAGGCTTTTTAATATTGCTGTTATTCTTTACCTGCTGCTGGGATGATTTTATTTTGTCATCATTTGTATTCCCATATTGATTGGAGGCATCAGTGCAGACTCAGC
The DNA here is from genome assembly GCA_022605575.1 of Laterallus jamaicensis coturniculus. Classification (NCBI taxonomy): domain Eukaryota; kingdom Metazoa; phylum Chordata; class Aves; order Gruiformes; family Rallidae; genus Laterallus; species Laterallus jamaicensis. Next base: position 12,352,929 of record JAKCOX010000016.1, on the reverse strand, counting down.
TAACATGGAGAAGTAGGGAGGCAAATTGCAGGAAGGGGACCACTGGCATGGAGAGACACAGTGATAAACCAGAAGGTACAGAAAACCACTTGTCCTGCCTTTAGTCCTTTACCTGAGATACCTGTATTAAGGATGGAGTTATGCTATGGTCCTGCAAAGTCTGGAGGAAGATTGGCAGCTCCAGAGTGACTTAGCCCCATCAAAGACCTGAACTGGAGATGCTTCTCTCTCGGCCCAGTATAGTCTGTGCATACTATCTCTTAGCAGTTTATACTGATTGAGTCTGATTTTCTCTAACATGCTTTTCCACCAACTCTTATTTGATGTGGACCCTTTCAGCCTCCATTCCTCCCTATTTACTGTGCTACCTCTGCCCTGCTGTCCTGCTTTGGGAAACAACAAAAAAATTTACTCTTAGAGCATGAAGAATTCCAGCCTGAGAAGGGAATGTAAGTGAATTAATCTCTCCTGGTGAGGAGGAAATTATTTTTGTTACTAGCAAAGGTTGTTTTTTCATTGAAATTTTTCTCCCAAAGCTTTCAGGCATCCATCAAAAGCCCAACAGCTTAATTTCTGTAGATACAATGTTTCACTTTTTAGTTGCCAAATAACCTCATATATTTAATTTTTCCAGATTTTTTAGATGCTTTTAGGAAGTTGTCACAAGAGACCCTCCCTGGATAAATTTCCTCTTCCAAGAAAGCCATTTAAAAAAAAAAGCATAAAACCGGAACAAAGATGATTCAAGCAGTTTTGTCCTACCCAGAAACAATGCTGCAGCTAGGCTTTGAGTGCCTTTTATTAAACTCAGTCAGAATCTTTCTGGCCCTTTTCATGTGCTGAGGGTGGGGGCCATCGATCTGCTCTGCTTCTGCTGCAGCCTGGCCTGGCCTGAGCAGGGACCCACACCCGCCGCTTTTCAGCTGTGCCTGTCCTCTTCTCCCCCTTTCCTTTTTGTTAAATGGAAGTTGACGTAACAGAAGAGAGGAGCCTGCCAGGAGGGTGTCAGAGTCAGCAATGATCACAATCAGACATTGCAATCAGATTGCTCTACCAACTCCTAGGAAGAAATAACCATCTGTTTTGATGGTTACAGGGAGGAGGGGGTGGGGAGACAAAGCCGTGTCCAGCGTTTTGCATTGCAAACAGTGCCTCATTGCCTGTCAGGAAGTGTTGAAATAGCATTTGATAGTGGTGCAAGTTCAAGACCTTTTGCACCAGAAGCAAACATCCAGCACTCTGCTCGTGTGCCGTAAAATCAGCTATGGACTGTATGGCAGCTTAAGAATTTTCATTTTCCTTCTGGGATCCACGTTGGAAGGTAGCCTGGGGCATCTATGGAGTGGCCTTAGCCCATCTGGTCAATGGCTTTCCACCCCTTTTATTCTCTCCACAATGCACTGAGAAAAGCCTGTTGCCGTAATTGGAAGTGGCTTGATCTGCTGAGGTAAGTGGGGGTCCGCAGTCCTCCCCCTCGCCTGTACCCCATCCTGCACAGGTGGCTGCCTGGCAGTGGCTGCACATTGGCCTCGCTGTATGATGTCCTCCAAGCCCGGTAAATATTCCAGGCCACAGAGTGCTACCATGCATGCAACAAAGGCAAAATTCATTTATTCACTCAGGCAGGTGATGGATAGTCTGTCAATGTTTATACAGTAGACACAAGCCTAATTTTCAGGTATTAGTTGATTAACACTTGAGTCATAGTGTGTGTCCTGTGTCCAGTAATGTGGAACATCAAATGTGTGAAAAAGATTAATAGTGTGCACAGATGTTACTCAGAGGATCAATTTGTCTGGGGTTTGAAGAGGTGGTACCCTGCAGATCAATAGGAAAGGAGAAAATTAGAGTAATATGTTGAAAGAAATCACAGCCGAGGCTATGCGTGGCTGGGTTATCTGCTCCAAATACTCAGCTTCTCATAAAGACCTTCAAAGAATGCAACGAAATGTTAAGCATGCTCTCCTGTAAATCTTTTTGTTTGTTTGTTTCTTACAGCCCTACAGCTTCCCCAAATGGCAAGCCAGTAGCAAGGGACACAAAGCAGCCCTTGTGTGATGGGTTGAGCAGCCCAGGAAAACTTTTCCTTGGCATTTTGTATGAAAAACGCTTCCCTGTATTATAAATAGCAACAGTCAGGGCAATAGAAATAAATGTTGCTCTGTAAATAAGGGAACCAAAGTTGGACAGCAGAAGGGCTCTTTCTGGACTAGCTCAATTTTCCTAAGATTTAAAGGAGAAATCTTAGGGTACCTTGCTTCCCTGCTGTCTCCAGTTGCTTCCTGATGGGAGCTGCATCCCACAGCCCTATAGCAGTTACTGTGCTGCAACATCCCCTAGGCCCCCTGTGATGCCCTGACTTGCCTGCGCAGGCTGCATATAAGCACCAAATGGGCTCAGATCGAACAATAGAGAACTTCTCTCTGCAGTGACAGAACACCATCTCTGGAATTTAATGCCTGATTACTCACACCCCTCCAGTCCCTGCAGAGGGTTACAAAACTGCCTCAGTGTGTGGAATCTCCATTTCCATCACTACGTTGCACAGTTTCTTGGAGGACAGTACTTGGAGATGTAGGAGCGAGTGGAAAGTTCCCCTGTGGGAGAGGGACAGATCCCTTGTACCTTAACTAAGCCATGGCTGGGCAAAACTCTGAAGAGGACACTCCACTGACCAGCCCCACATCTGCAGACAGGACCCAGTGGCTCCTCTTGTTCTTTCCCCTGCCTTCTTCACTGTGGTTCCAAGTGCTGCAAAGTTGTAAAGGTCCAAAAGGAGGGAGAAATCATTTGGGGGCAGTTCTCCCGTGGGAAGTGCCAGCTCCATCCCCTGCCCAGCCTATGTGAGGCATGGAGGCTGCACATCCCTCCCTCCCATGGCTTCACGGGACAGCTGCTGAGCGAAGAGCAGCCTGCTCGCGGCTGACTCGCACGTACTGCCAAATAACAGCACAGAGGTTCTGCATATCTGTTTATCTCTGTTATTCAGAAATGGTTCCTTGCCACTGAGATAGAAAGCAGCTTTGGACAGAAATTTCAGCATATGATGGGAATGTCAGCAGTGTTATGCTCTTTCATATTTTTTTAAAGCCTGGCTTTCTGCAAACTGACATATTTACATGCTTGCTTTATAACATTGGCATGGGATTTATGAAATCTCTTTAAAATTAATGTCTATTTCTAACAAATTTAAATTAAAAATGACCGTACCCACATGAGGAATAGGATAGGAAATGTAATTTAAGGGAAAGCTGGGAATGTGTATATTTCTGTTGCATATATTTCATACTATTTCTGTTGCAATCTAATAGCATGTGTGAATGAGTGCCTGATACTTCAAACATAACCTATGTATGGTTGTACTTATAGAAGAAGTTGCTTTGTGAAATTAGTAGAAAAGCTCAGAAAGTAAGCCTTACATTTAATAGCAGATTTTTGCAAGAATCCAAATTTGGCTGCCAGGTTGCCCATTCACCCAAAACAGGAGCAAGGACAGAGGAAAGGAGGGAGAAGAGAGGGGCCGAGGGAAGGGGCAGGTACTGGGCTGCCAACACCAGGAGGAAGAGTCAGGGTTAACAACAGGCTGGACGGAAACACCTTTTTCCTTCCCTGCATCAGGTCCAGGTCATCCGCTCCGTGTAATTAGGAGCCCTTTGTATATACCCCTGCTTTGAGAAACAACTGTAGCTTCCTTGCTGAGGAATGGCATAAACTGCTGTGAACTATCATAAAAATAGTATATTCTCATTTTCTCAGCACAGCCAGTAGCAGCTGAGCTTCCATGCCCCAGACCAAAGTTCAGAAGTCAGACTTGGCGATACGTTTCCTGCACAATATATTTATATAGACACCTAACCGGTTGCTGGTCTGCTGGCAGGTTTGCATTTTCCTTGTAAACTGTTCCTATGTGCTACAACACATCTGGGCATTCTTAATTCTGCCTCTCACTTCATTACCTTTCACAGGAGACTCTGGGTTTACAGCAAAAGAATCAATAGTTTGAAAGTTTTAAAAAGTGCAATATTAAAAATTTAAAAGAAGCCAGGAAATCATAGTCTCCATTCAGAAGCAAAAAACCCCTCCAAACCCAATAACAAATGAGACAAAAACTTTTTCTTTGGATAAGGATTGGGGATCACAATTAATTATCTTTATACATAGCAGTTTGGGATTTCTATGTGTGAGCGCACTTGATTTCTGGAATCCGCACTAAATGCATCGAAAGAGTTTAGACACAGCAGTGTGTTGGCATCGTTCATGTGAAGTGGACTCTGGCAAACAATTTGTTGTTATTCACAAGATTGAAAAGTAAGGTTTCAGATTGAAAGGGGAGGTGGGAGGGGGCCGCTGGGGTCTGTGGGGCACATCCCGCTGCCCAGCCTCTGCCTGTGCAGGCTGGAGCCCCAGCCCGATGGGGCTGACTTCAGCAGAGGATCAGTATTTCTTTCCCTTGAGCAGATCTAATTGAAATCAGATCTTTGTGCCGTCTTAGGATTCCTCTGGCAGAGCCAGCCTTGGCAGCCTTGGCATTGTTTCCTTTACCATTTTTCCTATTATTGTTAGTACCAATCACCAGAACAAGGCAGCAAGGAACAGAAGAGAAAAGCAACATGCTGTGAAATTGTTGAAATAATTCAAAGGTTTCCACAGGAAACATCATCTCCAAATGCTTGAACGCAGCCTCCCAGATATAAATATAGTGCAGGGAAAGAGAGGGAGGGGGTGAAAAGGGAAGGGAGAAAGAGATTTACTGATATTAAGAGGCTAAAACCATCGGAGTGATTTGTAAATTACACAAGCGGTGGTGTTCCCCGTGTAATGTGCTTCATGGAGCACCAGAGAACGAAGCCGATGTCTCCATGGTGTTTAACGGCCTCTTTGAACCTGGGTCTGTGTTCTGAGGCACCCTCCTTGCTTTGTTTTAAGGGTTGTCATTAGACTCTTTCTGTCTTTCTTTTGAAAGTGTGAAAAATAAAAGTTGATTGCAGAATCAAAACATGCTCGGTTCAGAGAGGATCCTTCAGCACGTGGGGGGAACAGCATTGATTGGTATTGTTCCATCATTGAAGGAAACATTTTGGCTTTAGCAGATAGCATTCTTTCAGTATAATCCATTCAGGCTGATAGTAGCTATATCATTTTACTATCTAGATCACTAAGATATGCTGTATTTTAATATTTTAAAATGGAAAGGCAGTTTAATTATTTTGAGAAACAAAGCCTCCTTATTTTCTAATCCCAAACAGGTAGGTTAGATTTCCAAATTACTCTTTTGGTTCCTGGATGCAATATAATTTATTTGTAGAAGTGAACATTTTATGAATGGCTAAATAATTTTAAATTAAAACAGTTTTTTTATTGGAAAAATAACTATCCAGTTAATCAGAATTTCCCAGAAGCAATAGAGAATTTTGTTTAGTTAGAAGAACATTTTAATGAAAGTCGTTTATATTTCATTTTGGCTGCAATTTTGTAATAAGAGGGAGGGGACCTTTCTACAGCTAGTGCTTCTGAGTTGCCAAAAATCCCCATGCCATCCGCGGGAGTAGCCGATACTTTGGAAATTAGTATTTAGGTCTTTGATGGTAGTCAGCCATGTCCAAAACATTTGCCTTAGGAAGTTGCCTTACAAGAGTAGAAAATCCGTCTCTCCTATTATCTGTAGGAGCCCTGAAATTTCTGGGATCTCCCCCATCCCCCCCAGGCTCTCTTTGTCTGTAAACAAACTTCAGCTCAGCTCCCCCCAGCCCTCCAGCTCTCTAATCCTTTGCATGAAATCATTACCAGCTACTTGCAATGAACACGCCATTCTTCAGCTCACAATTATTGTTGTCAGCTTCACATAACAGTACATCCCTTTTCTGCTTAATCAGAGGCATTAGATTTCAGGTACTCGTGGAAATGGAGAAGAGTTTTGAGGTTTACAAATATTTCTCTTAATGAATCTTGTGATATTTTTAACAGAGAGGTCAGAAATACATATTTTCTTCTTTTCTAAATGTTAACAAAATACAGAAAAAGAAAGAAAGAAGGGGTGGGGAGAAGCAAGTTTCCAATGATTTTTAGTCTGGTGACTGGATGTCCTTTGTGCATCTGTTCAAGTATTTTGTGGTTTGCATTTACGTCTGTATTTGCCCAATTTACAGCTTAAAAAAAATCAATAGTAATGTTATATTTTCATGAAACCAGCATTTTTAAACTGAAATCTCATGAGTAAATTAAATTTCATCCAAGCTGGATTACATCCAAGTTGGATTACAGTTGCAGGCCCTGATCCTGCAAATGTTTATGCACATGAATATTCCTGCTCAGTTTATGCCTTGGGCTGGAACTTGAGAGATCTGGAACCTAGTTCTAGATTTGCTATTACCTCCCTTTTCCCCAAGTCCCTTATTTGCTCCAAATCTCAGTTTCTACTACTTATTAAAAAAAAAGGAAGATAAAAGATATGCTAACATTGACAGTTGGCTTAATGTTGATGTTGTATATATTTTTCATACATCTTTATGCAAAGTCACTTGCTATGGTCATATCTGAGCTATGAAATAATAAAATATATATAGAATTATTGTGAAACAGGCCTTATTATCTAGGCTTGTCCTCGGCTCTCCTGAAAACTAAAGTTAGTCTGTGACTGTTGAGGATTCCCTGCTTTTCCTCTTGTTCTTCAATACCCTTTTGTTCCTACATCCTTAAACAAGAGCATGGCTAAACTCTTCCACGCAGGGACCCTCTTTTTTGTCTGTGGGTTTCTAGTGTTGACAAAATGAAGCTGCTGTACTACCAACCGATACGAGCATGAATAAATTCCAATGTAAAGCTTCAGAGGAGCAAATGTTATGTCAAAATAGAGAGCCACTGGAGCAGGTGGACACAACTGCTATAGTGCAACACACAGGACAGAATTGCCCATGTGCTTGAAAGACGATCTTTGCTGTAGGCAGTTCTCTAGGCTACAACATAAGGTAGTACATGAATTAAAAGAGGATCCTAAGCCTTGGAGACATTAAATGTGAATTAATATATTATTGCATGTCAGCTGAGCTACTGTAGCTGCCTGTGTATCAACTCTGCATCAACACCTTTCGAGCCGGGCTCGAGGAAGGTGTACCACCCTCTGTACCTGCTGTAAGGGCTGAGAGCTCATATATCGACTGCTGCCATAGCTCAGCTGAGGTATCGCAATTTGTTCTGCCACAGTAATTTGGGCTTGTTCCTGAAACCTTTGTGATCTGTGAAGGTCTCTGAAGTAGCTTGAGGGAAAATGAGGAGAAAAAGGAGATTTACTCGTTTGTTCATTTGTAGTAAAATAAAATAAGAGGCCTGCCAAACCATCCTTAAAAATATATATATATATATGTTGGTGTAGAGATTACCTACTGAAAGATGGAAATATCTTAAGGATAATGTTTTTACTATTCACCATAGCATAGGTGATATCACGTATGGAGCAAGTGAGAAAGGACCCCACTGCAATAGACCCTGCGCGAGCAGGGTAAAAAATCCAAATCCCCCAGGAGTTCACAGTCAGCAATGATTAACCAGCCCAAGGGCCTGGAAAGTAGGAATGAAACACACTGCTTAACCCTTCATTGGTCTGGAAACCAGTGTAGTGCATGGCATGTACCAAAGTTCCTTTGAATATTCATTAAGGTTAGGATTTTTTTACAAGTTTTGCAGTTTGCAGTTTTTATTGCAAGTGCTCTTCTGACAAGGCATAAACCTTGATCCCTTTTGCCCCAAAGTGGAACTGAAGTTCATCTTATCAATCCCAAGTGCTAGGAAGAGAATATGTAAATAAATAAATAAATGCAAAACAGAGATGATTAAATTAATTCCACTCGTCTCCCCAAATGTCTTACAATATTGCTGTCTTTATGAGACTCAGGTCTGTGAGGTAATACAGCTTATCAGATATTGAACATTAGGTATACCAAATTATATGCCTATATTCCTCACTATAATACGAGACACATATATATGCATGTATATAAAATAACTTCTTTTCTGTATAAAGCCCATGCATCTGATGCTTCTTTCTCAGTGCACTACATTACTCTTCCTCCTCACCAAACATCAATGACTGTGGGACACAGACCTCCCTTCCAATCAATGTATGCACATCCCCTCCTTGAAAGAAGACCATTAGCCTATGGTATTTAGGTGAAAAAGCACCCGATAGGATCTTAGAGTGGCTGTGGCAAAAAAGATCCGCTGTGATTTATGCGAGGTGTGTTGGGAGCTGTCTGATGTGAAGTCAGCAGCTGAAGGGCAATGAATAATTCAGCACTAGGATCCGTCACATCATCTCTCTTCCCATGTTATTGCTGTTTTTACGTAATTGCAAAGTGAAAAATAAATTGATGTCATAAAGAAAGCTGCATCATTTGTCTGGAAATACACATAAGAGTTATAGGTACATTTTTGCTGCTTTGTGAGCCCTGTATGATCTTACTGTGTGCAAAATTAAAAATGTGTCTTTATTAACACCTCCTCTAGGGTTAGATGGGTGATCCATGCAGCATGACATCTTTTACGTTGGTGTTAGTAGCTTGCATTGATAGAAAATGATGTTTCTGAATTGCTTCCTTCAAGCACTCCAGTGTCATTGCCCTTGCTCTGTGCTTCCCAGCAAAGCTTTAACACAAACCTGGATACTGCCTGTATTGTATGGGAAATTTTGTTCATCGAATTGTGGACAAAAATAAAGCTGGATGGAAGGGTTCACCTGTCTCAGGGGAGATTTGGAAAGAGAAGATGCATAGAGTGTTGCATTTTTTTACACTGTGCATTCGAAATAACCCAACAAAAAGAGAGGATTCGGTCAGTGGGATCCCTGATTCTGTACAACATAAAAAGCTTGGCTGGCTGGTTACATATAGGAACATGGAGATGCACATATGGACAGATATCTCGCTCTTCCATAATGTTCTAAGTGTTCATAAGAACTGGTGAGTGGAGGCGCCAGTTTGAGGGATGCTTTCCTTGCCTGTGGAGTGGGCTGACCTCTTGTACCAACGCACGTGATTTAGGTTGTATTAAAACCTGGAATGCCCCAAATGTCTTGCATTTAGGGCTGGAATTTTGAGTTTCGCCCCTAGAGGTAAGTCCGAAGAGCAGAGTTCAGACCAGGACTAAAGAGATTGAGACGTGAGCTGGGATCTGACGTATTTGTTCTAAGTTACTGGTGAAGAGTGTGTTATCGATCATTGTGTTTGAGTGAGACTTGTGCTCTCTGCCTTTCTTTCTTGCTGTTCTTATTTCATAGCTGGAAGAAAAAAAAATCCAAAAATGTTGGTGTGTTTCTGCCTTTTATTCCAAATTTTTCCAAAAGTTGTCATAACTAGTGCCAGGCTCTGACTCTCCTGTCTTCCTTATAAAGCACAATCCCTACTCTGTTCTTGACTTTGTCCTTGCTTCACTAACACAAGGCTGATGTGAGCAAATGCTATTTCTTAGGAAAGTTCTGACTCAACAATGTAAGCTTTTCAAAGGAGAATGAATGCAATCTGTGAACTGAATTGGCAATGCAGGCAGATTAGAAGAAATGCTATGCAATACCCAGATCATGCCATTTTAATATCTAAAGATGATTGCTTTTAGGAAGGAGACAATAGGTTTAGCATAGAGGTGACAAAACATATTCTTTTTGCCTTTCCTCTTGGTAAACAAACTTCTTTCAGAAATGAAATGAAGCTGTATTATGCAACAGTGATGGAAAGGGAAAGACATGGCATGGGGGCCGTCCTCCAGCTGGTAAGATAATAGGTATTTACCACCAGGAACCAGTGGGCTGCAGAGACCTTCTGATACCTTTTGTCTTGCAGGGCTTCACATTCTTTAAGTTAGGTTGTCAGAACTGAAGGGCTCTGTAGTTTTGGTTTGGGTTTTGATTTCTTTTTGTTCATTTGCATTAGTTGCTTTTCTTAAAGGCCAGGTTAACTGGAAAAGTCTTGAGTTTTACTCACAAGCATCCCTCAGAAACACGTTTTAAAGGAAGGCTGGTGAGCAGGAAAAGCAGCAGAGGCATTACATAGAGCAAAGGGGAGGGAGGGATAATGAATGCTGGAAGAGAATTGTTCAGTTAACAGACAAGATCTGCAATTCTTAGCAGTTAGACAAAACACCTCTGAAAGACTCATTTTGAGTTCGCAGTATTTCCAGCTGATCCTGTGAGATCAGACTTTTCCCCAATCCTTCCTTAATTTGTCTCTGTTTTTCCTCTTCAACCCTGCCTTGGAAGCTGTAGGTTGGTATATCAGACTTGGCTTTCTTACCCTTCATACTAATGTTATTCTATCACTAGAGAGAGAAATTACTCTATTGTATACTCTGTGTTCCATCACCTGAAGTAATGGAGGGCTGGGATAGGCTGATAATGGGGATAATAGTTATTATTGCTTCTTGATGCTGGGGAAAAAGTCTTGACAGAAGAGTTAAAAAATGGGCAATGTAAAGACCACCAGCTGGACAGTGTAATAGAGTTTTCTTGTTTATCAAATCCTCAACATCATATGTGACTACCCTGTGATGATCTATAGCACCACCAGCCTACACAAATTGGTTGTTAACCCAGGCTAAAAACCCATGAGGCTTGAATAATGCTCACAGGTTTATTATTTCTAAAAAGCATTCCAATTCTTTGGTTTTGCTTAGGGGTTCCAGGACTTTAGCACAAGCATTTTTAAACCTTTCTCAAGCACAGTGACACTGTGAAACATCCTGCACTTGTTTTTTAAAAGTAAAAAAAAAAAAAAAGTGAAAACTAAATTGTTGTAGAATTACTTAAAGCAAAAACTGGGGCTCTTTTAGGAAACAAAAGTTTCCCAGGCTCTCAGTAACATGGTGGAGTTTGGCAGCGCTGCAGGAATTTTGGACTTGGCTATTCCTTACCAATTTAAAGCAGGACAGAAAAAGTAGCATTTCAGAAGTTTGCTTATCACTATTACATCTGATTTTTTTTTTCCATTTTTTTTTCTTTTTTTCCCTTTTCCTGCTGAGCCTGTTGGTTTAATGCTGCAGGTGTGGCCCTCCCCACCAGGTGATCCTCCCTCCTGTTGGCCCTAAGCCCAGACTCTCATGATTCCTTCAGTGCTCTCAGGTCTCTCTTGTGTTTTTATTCTCTCTGTGGTCCTTCTGACAGTGTTAACAGGTGAGTCCCTGCTAGGTCTTGCACCAACATCCTTCTCTTCTGATCACAAAGGCAGCCCTGTCCTATCTTTCCTGGTCATCTCCTGCTTCCAGCCAGTGTATCTCCCACTGAAGGACAGAGGGTAAGTGACCACCTTTATTTCCACTGTTTGAAAGACTCTGCACCAAAGCAGTTTTGTTTTTTAACTCTCCTTATGACGTAATAAATTGCAAGGCAGAGGTTACTACAGTGCTAAGTAACAGGGGTTATTTCTCTAGCTCAAGAAAAAAACCCCTATTTTTGTCCAGGATTCCTGGAAATGTATTACTAGTTGAAGCTAAGACTTTCTCATATGAGGCAGCCCTACAATATTTTTCCATGGAAATAAAGAAGAGACAAAGCTACAAAGAAAAGTTTGTAGCTGGCTTCCAGAGACAGTTCTTAAAAATACATATTAAAAAAGAAAAAGTAGCAAAACCCCAACCTATTGGAAAGTGTCCTTTATAATCTCTTTTTAGAAAAAGTGCTTTGCCTTCTTGAAAACAAAATCTCAAGCAAATAACAACCTCCTCTTGCTCGCCCCCATACCAGCAATCTTGAATATTTCAGGGACCGTAAATAACAAGGAGTCAGTTATCTTCATGGAGACAATGATGTTGTTCTTGAAAACACTTAACTGGGGTCTTGGTTTTAAGGAGAAATATTCCTCAGTGCATTATTGCTGTGAATTCTAAGTGCTGAGTTTCCAAGTATTTCCAAGCACATGCTTCACATTAAAACATAGGGTTTTCTTCTAATTTCTTATCCATTAATGGATAAACTCTATTGGGGTTTTGAGTGAAAAGACATCAGAATAACGCATATATAATTTATTCTAGTTTATAAGCAAAGTTTTCATGAAGTCCCTGGCATGTATTGTCTTGTAGCTGGTCATACAAAAAGTAAAGCAGAACTGTCACCTGAACTCTATTTTATTGCACATACCTTTAGCACTAAGGAACTGTATCATCCAATATAGGATGTAAGTGAGAAGAGTCTAATCCAAACCAGTAGTATATGTTGTATTCCTTTTTCTGGTGCTTAATATCTAGCAGTTCCATGAAAATTCATGTGGATAATAGGGTCATGTTACCTGGGCTGTGCTCTCTTAGATCTGTTTGGGACAGTGAAAAATAAATGTTACTTGTGTCTGATACCAGAATTATTCTGCACAAATAGTAAGGGCAGGGGTAGGGAGGGGAGGAGCCCCAACAGTTTGGCTGCTGCGTTTTTGAGAGTTTAATTTGAAAAGCAATCATATGTTTCCTATAAAACCTGTTATAGCTGTTTGGGGAGGGGGATGGGGATGGGGAAGGGATCTTGCTTGTTTTTATGCCTGGTTTAGTTTCCAAGAAACACTTTCCATTTGGACAAATAATTGCTGAAGCCAGAACACCAGTAAGATTACCTGGCCTACTGGTTCCTGTTTGGTGTGCATCCTGGGGGATAAACAGCGCTAGGGCCGAAGTTCAGTACGCCAAGAAAAATCTACCAGGACCAACTATCACTGAATCAGAGGTCTAGGAACAATAGCTTTCCTGCTTTGACAGCATCTGACTGAAGCAGGTTGACAGGAGGTTGGAGCAGAAGCTTTAAGCTGTGACTTTATTGTTTCTGTTGCTGTTAAAATACAGTATTACCAGGAACCGTGCAGCACAGGTTGCTAGCTTTGAGGCTGCGGTCGCAGTCTCCATGTACAGCATTTTCATTGAGCCTTATCCAGACAAGCAACTTGTTTTGCTGCTAGGATTATAATCTTCTTTAAGAGAGTGATCAGCCCAACCCGTGTTCTTTCCTCCAGCACAAAAATATACACTAATTAAAAGTGTTTCTAGGCAGCTGACACTGGTGTGTGACTAAAGGAAGTTCAGCACTTCTGTGGGGAGGAAAGGGAATCCCAGTAACGGAAGAGTTTATAGTCAATCGTTTAAGGTCAACATGAATGCTGCAAGGTTTGGGTCTTGTTGTTCATGTTGCTAATAAGAACCATTTAGAATATGACTCTTTCAAGCAAATTCTCTTCCCAGAAAATATAAACCAAAAGAAAATGGGACATTTAGTTCAAACCTGCAATGTGGCATGCTAATTAGTCTGTAAAAATTAATTAGGATGAGGAAAGGTAGCATACTGTGGGCCAAATTCTTTGGTGACTTCAATGGGAGAAACGCCTGTGTACCTGAGGGTAGTGTTTAGATGGCCCTTTGATCTTAACTTCTGGAGCTCAAGTGACAAACTTTATTAAATATTAATTCTTAGAGACCAGTTTTAAAATACAGACTGCCATTCACAGCAACAGGCGCATCCAGCCTGTGCCTGGGCAAAAGGTGACACTGCAGACCTTGCAGAAACCTGGCAGCCTTGGCAGAACTAAAGTGTAGCTTCAGACCTGTAACCTCACTTCTTCCAGAAAATAGGCACCTGATTTCTGTTCTCACGAGACAACTAAATGCTGCTGCCCCTTTGTACAGTGAGGACAAAAGACAAGTCCTGTAAGGAGTTGCCCTGTCCTGTGTCAATTGTTTGTGGACATTAATAAAGGAAGTAGAATATATGGGCATCTTGGATGTGACTCTTCAGTGGGGCTTTGTTAATAGATTTGTCTTTTTTTACTCTTCTTAATTGTTTCACATTTTTTTCTATTGTTCTAAGATATTTTTTTCTCTCCTCCAGTCCCTACACCTCTCACCCATCTCCACCCCTGGGGCCACTGAACCAGCAGCGCCCTTGTGGGGCAGGTGGCTGTGGTATAGCAGGGGAACTATAGTAATTTTTTAACCCAGTTTCCTTTCTGACTAATTCTCAGTTGGGTTTGTAGGATTTAAACCTCTGGTATCACACAATTGCCTCCTCTCCCTCAAATGTTGCGATAGGGTATTATTTTTTACAGATTATCAGGAAAAATGATGAATTTGGGTATTTATGTAGTGGTGAAGATATATTTCTGTATCGTTAGCCTGGCCATGCTTGCTGTGTGTGCTGTCATCACGCTTTTGCATAGTGCTGTTATTCCTAGATTTCAGATGGCAGGTCAGGGAAACCCACAGAAATCAAGGGTCAGGTTCTTAAATATTTTTCTGACTCTTATCTATGTCACTTGTCCACAGTGATGTGGGAAAAAGAGGACTGGTTCAGGCTGGGAATCTCTCATAGTATGTGCCAGGACCTCTGACCCAAGGTCTCATGGTCTCAGAAGTCTGTAGTCAAGCAGCTTTGCTATGGGTGGAGGGCAAGGTTTCTCCTGCAGCAGGTAGAAGCTGATCCATTTCTGCCTATCATGGAGAGGCCAGGGGGCTGAGGCATGTGTGAAAATAAATACCTTTGGAAATCAAACTGGAGTTTCTGAAGGATTATTATCTGAGTTATGCCATTGGCCTTGTGTGTGAGTGAACAGTTCACTAACACAAAAGAATACCCTTTTTGGCCATGCAGTTTTCTGGTATATGTGTCTTATGTATTTAACTAAGGCAGCTTTGTTTGTTCACTTTTGGGATAATGTAATTCAAACTTGTGACTCTTCCTTCTCCAAATGGTGTTAGAGCAGCTCTGGTGGGTATGTCAGGTTGGAGTGCTTTGGGTGATATTCCCAGAGTCCCAGCTGAGTTCGAGGGCTTTCCTCTTCTTTTTTGGCAGATAGCGTATTGGATGCTGATCCAACATCCTAGGAGAATGATCCTTTTCTTCCTCCACATATCTACTCAGCTGCTGAGCAGCTGAAGAGCTGACAGAATTAAATTACATTGCTGCTGCTGCTATTAACAAAGAGTAAAGAGAAACTGTTACATCTGGCTCCACTTCTTTGCCAGAGTCTTCATTTAATTGTTTTCTAATTTGAAGAAAACCACAAATGACGAGATGAAACTGCTAGAAATGTAAATACAAGAGTCAAATTGCTCTTGTCAGATTTCTAATTCACAAACCATGGTAATGTGATTCTGCATATCTGACCAATAAATAAGGGTTGCAGCAAGTGGATGCTGTTGATTTCTCTCTCCATGTTTGCAGTCCCCTCGCTCATGGTCACAAAAATGCTTTCATTTGAAAGAACATCAAACATGCTGAATTTGAGGATCCAGCCTGACAGCTGCAGGCTGCTTTAGTGCATGCTCCAGGACAACGTTCCTCCCTGACAGTACATGGGGAATTCAGTTTGAGCTGGCTGGAAAAGGTGTCATTATTTATTTTCTGCCACGTTTACAATGACTTTACTTTTTTTTTTCCCCCGCTCCTCATTTTAGTCAGGTAATGTTGAAATATATTTGAAGAACATGGAAAGCTTCACAGACTGTGGTATGGTGTCCAATTCCTAAATGCATAATCAAAAATCAGTAGTTAGGATACTTCCTGAAAAATACAATGATACCACCAGTATTTTATAGAGATTTTTTTTCTCTAATAACTTTGCAAAAAGTTTGATCCTTGGATAAGAAATCTAAAGAAAAGTATTCCTGAACAGATTGTTGATGAAGAATAAGGTTTATCCTTTGGAAAGTTTATCCTTTGGAAAGTCCTTATGAGCAGCAAAGGTGACATTAGTTTACAGACTGTTTGTTACTGAAAAATTAAAACTTGGCTGTTAGAATACAGAAATGCAAACAAAACCTGCAGCCTAACGTCTCTCTTCAAATTGATGCCTGACACTTACAGTCCTGGTCCTCAGCTCTGCTGGGCACGTTTACGAAGTCAAATAATTAAATCAATCACCACTGAGGGATTCCCTGTCTGAAAGAAATTCCCAGGTAACGTAAGGACCCTTTATTCCTTTAGAAATACATGGCAGCCTATCGTGCTGGCAGTGTCTGGCAGATAGCTGACCCTTTTGTGAGATGTCCTCACCGCTGCATTGAATGACACAGTTGGCCAAGTGGCTGAAACTCATCTATTTCCTTTGAAGCTGGCCCATTGTGGAGGCTAACAGCCTTACTGGATTGATCCCTATCTGCTGCACGGGTCAGCTAGCAGGTCGGTTTGAAGGACAGCTTGTTGGGGCTGCAATGTCATGTGTGGAGTGTTATCAAAACGCTGCTTTTCCAATCTGTTTGAGTTTGGTTTGTCTGCCATGGAGTTCTTGCAGCGAAGTTGAACATTGCTCCTGAGGTGACTTAAACACAGAGCTGCAAGAGGGGAGCAGGGCCCTGGGGGGGGGGGGGGGGGGGGGGGGGGGCCAGAGAGGAGCGCAGCCAACAAGCACCAGTAGAAAGTGCAACAGTCACAAAAGAGACTGAAGTTAAAAAGGGAAGGGGTGGGGGGAGGGAGGAGGAGGGAAGCCTTGACTGTCCCTCGGGGGCAGGGGCTGCTGTCGTTCCAAATACCGACAGCTTTCCAAACCCAAACCAAAGATATAAAATACAAAATATAATGAACAAAGTTGGCACCTACCCATGTGTAGCTGTCAACCTAATACAAACAAAACTCTCTGGCAGTTGGCACTTAGGTGCGTTGAGATGCCAGTTCTAGACTCCTGCAGAATAGGTCTTGCCTTTGCCTTCTACTTCTGGGTGTTTGCTAGATTTTAAAATGTGCACCAGCAGGTGAGGAAAGGGGCAACTCCAGGCATAGGAGACCTTGGTCATCAAAATGAGCATCTCTAAACTGTGTGTCTCTTCACAGTTTCCCGCTTAGAGAGGACAATCAGGAAGAGGGTGGTGGAGATTGGATGTTACCGTATTTTCATTCTTCTTACTCTATTGTTTGTTAAACACCAATCTAAGAGGTTGAGGTGGCCACACTGAGTGGAACTGACTTGCTTTTGATGTGGACTATTAGTAGATTTGGTGGCACAAAACTCGCAAAGGGCATATTCCCCTACGAGAACTCATCAATTTTCCAAAGCAAATCTGAAAAAAAAAAAAAAAGTAAATAATTTAAGAATTAATCAGAAGTCAGATTCAAGGGGGAAAGGGAGTGACCACTCTTTCCCTTATACCGCTGTCAAGGCAAAAGTATGTTTTTTTTCTCTATTGATGATTAACGCCAGACAATTATATATGAACAGGTCAAAGCAGCTGGTGATGACACCCTTCTCTTTGAGAGTCAGGGGGTTTACTCTGGATTAGGTTTAGGCTGTGTCTCACATCATGTGTGGTTTGAAGAGGCCAGAAAGACCGGGAACCAAGTTGGACTTCATGTTCCACAGGAAGTTGGGGCACATTTGGTATTCACTGGGACTGGAGCATCTCATGTAGTTTCCTCCAAAAGGGATCATATTTTTGCATGGAGGAACCACTTTGTGATTGAAAGCAATGCATGGTGGATGAGGATGAGCAAAGGATTCACTTCTGAGCTGCCCTGCTGCGCCAAGCTGAAACACAATCAGGGTGCTGCACAAAGCTTTAGGCAAAGAATGCCTTTAAGAGCAGAATGTGTGATCTGGGAAGCAATCGGGTTGCGATGCTCTGGTTTTTTTTAGCCTGTGCTCACTGGGGAGTCTGGCTCCCCAGCTTTGCCTGAGAGGCAGACTGCTTTCCAAGTCGGCGCTCGCAGAGTAAGGTACCATGTGTGGGAGGAATCGTGGCAAACCCGGGCCTTTAATTCCAATGTAATCCGAAGATATTATACCTGCTTTGTGCCCCCACACTCCAGGAATAAATAGCTACCTGCAATTGCATTGCAGGCACATTTTTTTTTTTACATTTTCCTCTGAAAACTGCTCCTCATTACAAAAGAATCAACCTGAGTGTGTCTCCTCACAGACAAATTGCTCAGTGGAATCTCCTGTGAATCTCCCCCTCTGTAGGCTCGAAAGTATTTGCTCATTTTTATGAAGGGCAGCCTCTCGATATTTAGTGCAAACAGATCATCCCTCGGGCACCTGACACTCATGGCAAACAGACAAGTCTGTCGGTAAATGACAGTGCCCCTGCAGAGTGGAGAAAGCAGTTGGTTGCAGACGTTCAAGGGCACCGAGTTAAGATTCCCACTTGCAGTGTGTTCATGCTGGGTGCAGCCTCCTTCGCTTGTCCGCCAGCAGGCTTGACCATGCTTTAAGGGTCCAAGACTTGCTCTTGTTTTGACAAAATAAGTCCTTAGCTGGTATGATTTTTGTCAACCATCTCCTCCCAAATTTGACTGCACTGAACTGATCTATGCCACTCATCCCACTAGCTCATGAGCTGTGATCATGATAGAGGCGACCTGCTTCCCATCAGAAAGGCTGACAATGCTGTGCACTTCAGTTGTACAGATCATCACAGAGAAAATAAAACCAATTCTCTACTGAGAGAATTTGAGAGGCTCTCCTGTTGTGATTGTGTGCTCTGATACCTGCATTAAAGAGTCCCCAGTTAAGGCACTTAAAATGCAGTGCTCCTCTCTCAAATCTGAAGTAAACATGACACCCAAAGAATGGCCATGAATAACTGGTTCTCCTCTCTGAAAGACATTCAGCATGTGCACATACATACAAGTGTATACATGCATGTAATCATATACAGCTGTTCAGGAGCATTTCTTAGAGGTTTTCATGGCTGAAAGGAAACTTTCATAAAACATAGCCCATGTGAAGATGTGATCTGTCATAGCCAACTGACTAATGGTCAGTTGCAATATATGTAAATAGGTGTGCTATGTACTGTTTATCTGGCTCTTATGTGTAATTAAGGTTGTTGCAGAAAGATTTGCTTCCAATTCACTCTGCCTATGGCTCTGTGTAATGTCTGCTGAGATCCCTGGCTTATGTCACTCATTGCAATGGGGAAACTCTTGCAGTTTGCTCTTGTATATGAGTATGCTCTTGTGTCAAGATAATATAGGAACAAAAATTGAAGTGTTTAGCAAACATGGAGATCCAAGTGAAGCTATAAGGCCAGCTAATCTGGGTTTAAACTACAGATCCTTTTCATTTACTGGAGTTTTGAAAGGTAGCCACGTAATTCCTTTTCTCTGACAGCAGAGATTACCTTAATTTTTCACACAAGGTATGCTGCAAATCCCGGCAAAGGGAATTTCAGCATGAATATCAGATATGAAATATTGTCAGTGAGGGTGATCCACTGCTAGAACCTGCTCCCTTGAGACGTGGAAGACACTTGTCTCATTTTAGCTTTTTAAAATTTGTCTTCATACTAAGCTAGTTGTTGGGTATCCCACGAAGGTTAGCAGTGAGACAGACATGTTCAGACTCAGTCCAGCCATCTGTCCTGGGATATGTTGAAACCCTTGCAGATGTACCTGCTTTTCTTCACAGACAGCTGAAGGAAACTTAATGAGTAATTTGGACTAGATAGTTAACTTTGAGAGCTAAAATTAGATTATATTCTGTTAGTCCTGCCCACATAGGCTTTCTAAGACATGCTTTCACTGAACCCTTGGCTTCCCAGTTTAGGTGCTTGAATCATTGAATGCCAACTATGGGATGTGCAGTATAGGACATTGGGCTAGGTAACAGCTTGGAGAATCCCAACAGTCCCTTCCTCCCTTAAAAATCTTGGATTTGAAGATAGGGTCAGGACTGCAGCATGCAGTTTACATGTTCCATTGAAAAAGTCAAAACTGAGAGAGAAGAATTATGATTCACAGAGATCCTGTCTGAAGCTGCAGATGCTTTTCCAGATAGGAGATCTGCAGATGGGGAGAGTTTGCACAATGGACCATTCAGGATGGTTTCTCTGGGGCAGTACACGGGTTGTTTTGGCTGCAGAAACAATCTCCTTTGGAGAAGATATTCTTTCCTAACTCTTGAGAGGGATACAGAGTAATGTCACTAAAACAATGCCTCAGAAAGACCTTCTAGGGAGGTTTCTCTTTAGTCTCATTTGAAATGCTAGAAGCCCAATTTTTTTGTGTTTTAATGATACATTCTTGTAAGGATTCAATCTGTCATCAGAGGGTGTATGAAATTCCCTCTGACAATTATGAGGGTTCCACCCATAGATCAAAAAAAAAAAAAAAAAAAGAGAGAAAAGAAAGAAATAAAAATGGAAGAAAGACAGAATAGCTCCCTGTCTATCAGCAGCCCAGGCCCCACAGTCACACTGTGCCAAGGGCTGCACAGCGTGTAAGTTGTTGTGATCTTTCCCATCAGAAAACAAAATTGTTAGCTAGGAACTACTCAAAAGATTTCGCATGGGTAGCGCTTGCACGCACCCAAATTAGTAGCAGGTGTTCTAGCCTATTGTATGTTAGTTTTGCGGTGGAAAGAAAGTATTGCCAGGTCAGCGATAGAAGGGGTTCATGTCTCCTTCTCACCCTCCCCCCCCCTTCCCCTCTATTCCCCAGCCTCCAATCCATGCGGATCCCTGGCTTGGCCATCCTGCATGCTTTCTTGTCATCAGCACCATCAGTAATGGTTTCCTCGCTTCGGGTATGAGTCGGGTTGTGCTCCGTGCCAGAACGCTTTGGAAGGAAATCATTCCGAGTCAGCCTAATGCCATAACAAGCTCTGCAACAGCTGCAGCAGTGATATGCTGGCAAGCTGTGTTGACCTTTTAAAATGAATAAAGAATTACTATTTCCACAGTACATATAACTCTTGTCCCAACCCCTATCTGTGTGCCCAGACAGCACAGGCATGCTGCTGAATTTGCAAGGAAGCTTTTTTTTTTTTTATTATTTTTTGCCTTTTTTTATTTTTTTAATGTCAAATTTTATCAAAGCCTGTAAAATTATTTCACAAAGGTTAATCCTCTGATGTTTAAAGTCAAAATATCCCATTCTAGAGGATTGCAAACAGGCTCTCAGAGGTTAAGGAATATTGTAATGATCATACCGTGCACTTGTATTAGGCACTAGAATGAAAGCTGGAACTTTAAGGTCTCAGTTCCCTGTTAATCCAAGCTCCATCCTTTAAACAAATGTGTAATTGAAGAAACAGGGTGTGTATATAGTGATCTTTTCCAACAGTCTAGAGATTTCCCAAGCCAGAGAATCTGAAACCCAAATCTTGTTTACTAGCCACTTAACGATCTCTTCCACAGATTTACATTCCATCCAACACCTATTGCTGTCCTATAAGCCAGGATGGTGGTCAGATGCTTGGAGAACTTCACAGCTGGCTTTCTGGCACCATCCCTTGGAGAAGAAAGGCTGTAAAACTCCAATTAGAAAAGGTTGTGTCATAATTCAGTGGAGACTGACGGGTTTCACGAAGGTCCTGGTTACCTGTCAGCTCACTTAGACAAATTTCCAAGGACCTCAACCCTTCAGCAACCCACCATGATGACTGCTGTAGGGTTTGGGTCCATGAGATTTCAGCACCCTGTAGTAATCCTTCAGGCTGGGGTGCTCCGTGTTCTTCCACATTTTCAATTTTGAAATTTTGGGAACTTAATTTCTAGGGGTTTTTTTATGGGTTTTTTTTTTCTTTCTGAAGACAGCTACTAAGCTAGCCTTTTCATCAGTGAGCTCTCATCAATTAAAGCAACCTGAGAGACTTCCTTTCTACACCACTGGTGGCAGTGGTTCAGAAATCTGGGGTTCAGAATTTTCCTGTATGACCTGAAGAAAAAAAATTATTTGCATACCTCTGTTACACTTGACAAAAAAGGAGATGACAGCACTTAAGCTCACCAAATCATGGTAATGAAGATAGTAGGGCACTCAAATTCTAGAGCTGTGGAGTTGGACAAATGGCCTAAGTATGTATTGAATTTTAGCCATTTCAGTGATGCAGTAAGAAAAATCCATCTATTGACCCAAAGCCTAAGAGACACCAAGCTTATAGGAAATAAATATACTTCCATTACTATGCTTTTATATTACATCTATGTTAAAAAGAATTTTTAAATTATTACAACTGCATTGTCAGGAATGTGGACTTAGGGAAACTGGTATTTTCTTGCTGGAAAGGGTGTTAGTTTAACAAAGTTTTCATCACTAGATAGTTTTATAAATGTTCCAAATCAAAATGCTTTCTTCCAATATTTTCCAAATTAAAAAATAATGTTTTCTAACTTTTGAAACAAAAGTGTCACTCATTGCCTACAAAAATAGTAATAATTAAATTAAATATTTTAAAACTATTTGAGACAAATGCTTTACTTGGCCTGAACTGTGTCTCCCACTCATAGCAATTAGTCATGTTAGACTTTCATCTCAATTTAGGGTACAACATTTTTTCTAGAACTGTGGCTATCATCACGGATGAAAACAAAATTTCCCACCCAAAGTTAATGTCCTCATGAAAGCACAAAGGCTATTTTTTTTTATTTTTATGAAGATGCTCTAAAATTGGGGCTGTTGTCAATGAATCATGGAAGTGGGCTTGCTTGTTGAGGTTTCCATAATTCTCTAGGAAAACTCTTATTTTCTACCTCACTCTGTACAGGGAAACAATGTACGCTGGAGACATTGTGGTCCATATGGAGAAGAATGTTGAACCCAAGCCAGATGTTTGTAAACCTTAACTTTGAAATGTGGCACAATACCACAAGCTGTCAAGTTGTGTAAAAGCTTAAGCAAAGACAAAAACAGAACGTAATATTTACCAGATGAGATTTCTCTGTAATCTTGTTGGAATTTTGGGAGTATCCAACTTTCATGGATTTCGAAATGAGCCCTGTATCTTTTTTTTTTTTTCCTCTTTTCTTTCTCATGAAGAGGGAAAAGTGAAAAAAACATGGTAATAAAATGGAAATATTTTACATGGGCAAACAATGGATTTAGAATGTCATTGGGCAATTTCAGATGGGTATATATTTCCTTGAAGACTGAATTCCATGGAAGATGCACATTTTTGGCATCATATTTAAAGAATTTTCCTGAAAAAAAAATTATCTATTTCTGGTGCAATTTAATAAATTGTTAGTAAGTAGGACAATGCCATAGTATTAACAACATTTTTCATAATGCCTGAATTATTACAGCAACATATGTTAAAACAGTGCAAAGCTATCCAACATATTTTACATCTTTTGCCAAAAATAATTTAATTCATCCGTATAAAAAGAGGAGTAAAATATTTCACTACTTGAATTAAAGACATACGACTCAATCCAGAAATGAAATGCTAACTCAAGGAGTCTGAGGTGACATTTTTTTTCTCTCTGCTGCAAAACTTGTTATCCTTCTTGGTTTCTTCTTTTAATTTTTGTGAGCCCTTAAGATTCCCAAGGTGCTCCTCCCTCCAGCATCAGGCTGGTCTCTTGTTAGACCTCTTCCCCCACTAATTGAAAACTGAAGGCCTGTCTGTAGATGCAATCCCAGGGCTTTTTTTATGGTCCTTACCTAGCCCAAGAGAAGCAGGGCTCTGGCTAACAAGAAACTGCTGAGACCCAACCTGGGAGCAGGGTATGGGCATGTGAGGACAGCATTCCCCGCTCTACAGAGGCATTATTGCCTCTGAGCCTCAAATTAATAGTGTCTGTGGGGGGGAGTGACCAGTTCCTGCCATGTTGCAGCTGGCAGAAGACCAAGAAGGGATTCTGTCCAGCTGGCATGATTTATTGCAACCACTGGGCTGCTCAATATCACCCTGGATGGGATTGGCAGGGATCGTGCAGTAGAATCTGGGATTTCTCCAGTGCTTTTACACACCTCCCCAGTACTTAACGTTTGCTGTGGGAGAGATACATAGCATATATATATTGTGGTGGTGAAGGAAACATTTGTTGAAGGACTGACTGAGTTGGCGCCAGCAGTTCTGTCTTTTTCAAAATATCTTCAAGATCCAAAAATAGCAAATGTACAAATCTGCAAAGAATGATGGGCTATTTTGAGGGTAATGTTGGATCTTGTTCCCAGCATCAAGGCCACAAGAGCGGTGCATTCTGTTGAATCTCTGCTATAACCTAACTAAGAACAGTGATTTGTGTCACTTCGGACTCACCAGAGTCATGGAGTTTGTTGTTTGTGTTGCTTTGTTTTGCTGTTTGTGCCAACAGCAATTGAGTTTAAGCACTTCATTTTCCAGGAAGTCTCCATCCAGCTACTGAATCAGTGTGCGCATCATTTGCATGCTCAAACAATAGAATGAGAATACACAAATAGTATTTGTGTGCACAAATCAAGTCATTAGCATGTTGGTTCATTTGCATTGCAGATTGAGTGCCAGACTTTTAATATTTGGCTCTCATTAAGGCTATAAAATAGAGGAAACTAAAGAAATACAGAAATCTTGTGATTTTCTTTTTTGAACACTGTAAACGCATTTATTGACGCCTATCCAAGTGTATATAGTTGCATGGAAGATACAGTCTGTGAGTATATATTCATACTAATCTACTTCTACCAAATTAGATGGCAAAGTTACTTGTGAAGTCTTTACTTCACAAGGTACAGGAACAAACACTTCTCCAGGTTGTTTATTCAAAGAGTGTAAATTAGATATCTG
Organism: Laterallus jamaicensis coturniculus; assembly: GCA_022605575.1. Taxonomy (NCBI): domain Eukaryota; kingdom Metazoa; phylum Chordata; class Aves; order Gruiformes; family Rallidae; genus Laterallus; species Laterallus jamaicensis. The sequence goes on along the minus strand of JAKCOX010000016.1, from coordinate 12,328,495 downwards.
AAATAACCAGAAATGTATGATATGTTGACTTCTTTCCCTACCACTCAATGCAACCCATACTGAACTACAAAAAGCTTATCCACTCCCTCCCCTGCCCCCATCTGCTAGAACATTGGAATGCTTTAAGATCAACTAGCAGCTAAGTAGTTTTCTCAGTACACGACTTGGGCACAAAGATCTCCCTCATTCTGAGCAAACAGTATCTTCCATTTTCCACAGTAGTAGCTGGTTTGAGATTGTAATGAGAGTTCCCACACAGCAACCCCCAAGCTTCTGGGTAAGATTTCAGCTGGAATAGCTTCCTCCTAATGGAGCAGAGTCCTTTATTTGAATGTTATTCACTTGATTCCCTTCCTAAAGACTTTGCCCAGTGGGACTTCCAAAAGCAAAATTCTTGCAGGACTGCAGCTTATATTTTGCCTGGAAAAATGAGTATTTGCTAAGTGATTAGTAAGTCATATGTGATCAACAGGCAGCTCACTTCCCTTATTTTCAGTAAAAACAACTCCTGGAAATTCTCTAATTCTAGGAAAAGGTTTAGGATCATCTCTGCTGGTTGTTCTTGATAAAGAGATAGGACTTGTCCGATTGGATCAAGGTCACGTATCACCTGCTTCAGTACCCAGAATCCCAGATATTTTCACAAGGAAGTGAGGAGTACCTGATGTATGCAGCTGCTGCCCATTTTATGCCAAGAACACCTGAGGACATTCAAGTCCCCAGTAGTATAAATGGGCATAAAACCCAAACTAAGAAGTTCAGAATCCCTTCTGAAAATCTGTGTATTTTTAAAGGACTTTGTTAGCACTCACTATTCTCTTGCTGATGGATGGATGGAAGTGCCTTTCTTATTAAAAAGGAGTCAGAGGTAAAGATCCAAAATTTCTGTGTTATGAAAGTGGGCGTGCTGGTTTGTATCACTGCTATAGATATGAGGGTGGAAGACAAATGTTTGAGATCAGTGAAGATTTGTGGGTGTTTTGCCTTTGAATAAAGAGTTTCATTTGTCTCAAGGTGAGCTAATATGGCTTGCACTAAAAGGATATACAGAAGGACACTGCAGATGGAGAGTGAGGTGGAAAGAGTGCTGTACTAATGCCTTTAAAATCACTTTCTACAAAGTAGATTGTTAATTTATACTTGTTTTCTTAGCTGCTATTTTTTTAATAGAAGACTGAGACAGAAGACACATGAGATGCAGTAATTACCCATCAAGAGTTGACTTCCAAAAAACCAGAAGGGAAAACAACAACCTGAAAACAGAAATAGAAGTTGTGAGGAAAGGGGGGGGGGGGGGGAATAGGAAATGTAATTCATTTATTCTGTGCTGGTATTAAGGGAAAACCAAGGTTAAAAAGAAAAAAAAGTGTGCCTTTGCAAAGCTCTAATAGATATGCCAGATCCTCTCTTTTGCTTTCAGCAATTGTGGTGCATATTATTGGCAGTGGTTCAAAGAAATGAAGTGTTCGTTCCCTGGGAATTGTCTTTCACACAAAAAAAGTAATTAGGGGAATAAAAGAATATGATGTATTAGAAAATGGGAGCCATAACAAACTACCAAGTAAGCTGCCATGGCTAATTCTTCTTAACATTCTTTTAACTGCTCTCAAACTTGTAACTGCATCCCAAACATTCCCCGTTTTCTGTATCGTTGAAAAATCCTGTATGGCCCATCTGATGAGGGCAGAGATGTCAAACATCTAAGTGCGTATTGTGTGTCCTAGTGACAAATATGTTCCCTTGGTGTAGGAAAAGGGCCAGAAGGTACAAAGGGAGAGAGAGTAATCTATTTATAACTTTTACAATGCCATGTAAGAGGAGATCTTGGGAACTCTTCTCCTGGGGTGGCTGATTGTGCTCTCTCTGATGTGGACTCTGCTAAGTACGGGTAGGAATCCTATTACTGACCACTACAAAGGACTGTGTGGTTTAGTTCAGAATATAAAATTCATATTATGAATGCTGTATGGGGGCGGAGGGGGGGAGGGAAGTAATATTAGCCTTCTGAAGAAGAGGAGACTGTCATGAATAATGCAATAGTGACTCTCCGGGAGTCACACAAATGGATCGGATTTAAGATTCCTTTCCCAGTGATAAGGTCATCCATAGGGATGCTTTACATTTCTGCAGCACTTCCCAGGTACAGGTCTCAAAGCACCATGAAGCCCATAAAGGATGGCGATTTCAGAGAACCTGAGAGGCTGGTGAGTGTTAATACACCCCAGGTCCAGATGCGAGGAAAGGGCAGAAGGACAGAGAAACTAAGTCAGCAGAGACAGAGCCAGCGCAGCCCAGCTCTGAGCCCTGTTTTCTGGTGTGTTTGGTTGGAGGGTTGTTAGCCCAGGCATTGCCTCAGTTCCAACACAGTTTCTGAGGGTCAGATGGATGTCCATGCCAGTGACTGTCCCTAAGTAGCTTTTTTGAAAACCTGAGGGCCAATTTGGTATCTAAAATTGGTTGCTGGATCCTCCAGGCTGTACAGAGGAGACTAAAGCTGGGTCCTCATGGCAGCACCCCAGCCATTTTCAGCATGGCCCCTTCCCACAACCTGTGTTGTACCTACCCAGCCTGAGGCCCCCGGGAGAGCTGGGACACACCAGCTGAGGCACAGAGGCATGATAGACACAGTCCTGGCCATGTGTCCAGGGAGGGCAGGCAGCACTGTTGGGTCCACTGCGCTTGGGCAAAGCTGCCCATTGACCATTGAGAGAGCTTTGAGCACACCTCCTAGTGACAGTCCTCTGTGCATTCCAGATGGGTAAAGTAGAAATATCAGATGGAGCCTGTGCACTTCTTCACTGCTATGTGACCTCCACTGCTACCAGCACCTTAGATGTCAATACTGGATAGAGAAACAACGACTCCCCACAGCTCAGAGTCCCATCAGCAGTGTGCCAGGACTGTGGCAGTTGCATCCTGACAAGATATTTCTGTGTGGTTTGGGTAGAGAGGAAAAACAATGGGGTTTTTGCTTGTATCCTAAACTTGAATTAAGGGCAGCAATAATGAAGTGGCAATGTATCTTTAGAGCAAAAAAATATCCTTGATAGTCTCTGCTAATGCCATCTGCAACAGTTCATAACTTAATGTGAACAAATAGAAGGATGTTATCTTCAGACAAGGTTATAACTTGCTTTCTCCTGTGGAGCTGAGTCTATAAGAAGCAAGACCATTTTACTTAGAATAAGCATTTGACCCAGGAGAGAACTGTAAGTAAACACCGGTAATACAATGTGCTTTAGAAAAAACAGTATTTTTCTGCCCCTTGATCTCACTCAGTCTTAAGCCAATTTTGGCAGGTACTGCTGTATTAAGTGGTCAGTACCCTGTAGTGGTCACACACTGTTTTACTGGAGGTCTGACAGCAGCTATAGGAGAGAGAAAATTAACCCTTTGGCTCCAATGGCTACAATGGATCTTATTGCCCACAACAGGGAAAGCATGAAGAATTTCTAGCTCTTGGCCTCATGGGGTTAATGACAATCTGTTGCTGATTTCCCTGGACAATCAGAGTAGCAAACACTGGGCTTTTTAATGAGCCCCAGAGGACAATGCTGGCACACAAGGCTGTGAAGATCTGGACAAACCAAGGAAAAGTAAAATGAAAACAAACATGGACGTTTATTTTCCTAACTCACCAGTTGCAAACAAAATTTCATTTAATAAACCATGAAATGATTCACAGAGTTTCTGTATATTATTGTAAGAGCAGCTGGGTAATGTAAAAGTTACTTTCCCTCCTCTTTGTTATGCCGTCCCATATCCAGTTCTCATCCAAACAAAGCTGTATTTATTTATGTGTTAATATATTTATCATCTTACTCCTTACCATGCTTTTCTGAAATGACTTTAGTTGTGACTTAAGTCGTCATTATGTGTAGGCTATCCAACACAGAGCAAAATCAGAGAATCGCTGAGGTAGGAAGGGACATCTGGAGGTCTCTGGTCCAACCCCCCTCTACCCCTGCTCAAAGCAGAGCCAACTTGGAAATTGCATTAGGTTGCTCATAATAGAGCATGAAGAAAAAGCTTTTTCTGGTCATGGAATGGGGCAGATTTTCTGCTGAACTGGTGAGAGAAAACAGTTATCTGAATTTCAGTTTGCCTTTCCCCCCCCCCATATCTGAAACAAACTGGAATTTACATAAATGTTTTTCAATTATCCTAAGGGAGAAAAATCAGCATGTATTTCCTATATCAGGAAATTATCCCTACTCAGGGGAACACATAAAAAAGTGCTGAATTTGAGCATATACTTGAGTCCCACTGTGGTAAACGAGCACATGCTTTGAGTTAATCTCCTACTGAAGTACTTTCCTGATTCAGGATGACATACTGCTTGTGAACAATTTTTCTTGTACACATCCTTGATGCATACATAATGCTTGGTACCTGATTTTTTACTGATGCCCCCTGTTTTGTTTTTGTTCCTTGATTGGAAGAATGTAAACTAGTGGAAAGGGCAATAAATCAAGAGAGATTTCAAGATGGCAGAGAAAATTCTGTCACTGTAAATCTATGAACCAACATGAGATATCTGCAAGACTTTCTGTCTTCTGGTGAACCAAAAATTCTATCATGTAAATTCAGTGGTTTCACTTGTTCCTGTGTTCACAGAAGTCATTGTATTTAGCTAAAGCTAGTTGGTAGCAAGCTGCTGTCCAGAATGAGTGAATGTTGGCTTTGTCTCACAAGTTTTATAAGGTTGCATTGAATTATGGTAGAACAATTAGTTGCATTCCAATGTGATGAGGTTCTTATTTCTTTTAAACCTTCCCCCACTGCAAAATATGCAAGCCCATCAACTTAAAACAATACAATTGCTATTGCAATTGCTATTAGATTTTTTAAAATAATGAATCTAGACTCTTTCAGCCAGCATCTCCAAAACTTCCCTTTAGAGGATGATCAATGGGTGCATTTGTAATAGCTCCGCGTACTTGAGAATATGATACCGATCTAATTGCGTGGTGTTACTGAAACCCATTCCCACACATCTGGGCATATGAGATAGAACATGAGATAGTCCTGTCCTCCCCTTTTAAACACACACTGATCCCACTGGACTGAGAAATGAAGCAAAAGGGAATTGGTGCTACATAGCAAATTCAGATAAGCGTCGTGAAGGCAGTAACACCTGTGATTTCATGCACAATGGCAAATGAATGACCAATTAGCAAGAGGGACAGTGTAATGTGGCACTATAATTATGCTCATTAATGGCACTGCAGGATTATATCTCTACTCAGTGGTTTCAATCTTTTGGAAGGGAGTAGAACACGTCTGAAATGCAGCAATCAAAGAAGGTTTTAGTAGGGACAAAGATAAAAACAAACTCTGTAGTGGTTTATAGCTTGCAGGGATAAGCTGCTAGTGGTCTGTGGCTCAGAAAGGGTAGAAGAGTCCTGATCACTCCATGGAGATGGACAAAAGCAGCAGGAAAGGGCTTGGCTCCTGTTTGCCAGGTGCTGGATGTGGCAATGGCAGAGCTGGCTCAAAGTGTGTCCAGACCCAGCTCTGGCCACAGAAGCAGGTGCCTGACTGTTGCACGGTGTGTTAGTGAGGGGGGGGTCATTCCAACAGCGTGGGTAACAATCGCTTTGCTACCTCCCTCTGAAACACCTGAGCAAGTTCAATGGGCAAGGCAAGATGAACTGGTAATTTACTTCAGTTTTATACAGCTGCAGGAGCTGCCTGACAGAAGGCTTGTACTGAATCTTTCTCCTTGGCATCACAGCTCACAGTGGTGCTTCAGTGGGGAATTGTGCTGTTTGGCAATAAGAGACCTAATCTGCCTGATAGATAGGGACCAAATGATGGGTTGGTGACTCTGGAGTGTCTTAAACTCTGTGAAGGAGCAGTGGTAACCTTCACAATTCTCAGTCAGCCCAAATGACAGTCAGGAAAGTTTTCTGGCTCTCCATGTTCACCTTTAATTTAATTTTTAAACATTTAGTAAACACAATTGTAGGGCTTCTCATTAACTTTGGAATCTTATAGTCATAATTTTTGATACACAACATTACTTACCAATTAGCTTGTCTTGTTCGTTTAAATTTCTTCGCTCATATTTTAATGGGAGCTAATGATGCCTTTGTTGACTTATTTAATGTTATGTAAATGTGGCTATAAACTGTGAAGGGTTTAAAGAGCAGCTCTTTTTTTGCTTACTCGTCAGTTTTCAGAGAATGTTTGGCATTCTCACAATCTGCACACATCACCCTGATGAATAGGAGTAACTAAGAAGGCAAATAATAATAATTTTGTAAGATAAGCAGTGAAAAGTGTTCAGTGTGAAATTTGATTTCTTCTCTTTACTGATAATTACTCTTTGGGTTTTTTCCTTTTTTTCTTTTTTTTTTCTTCCTGGAGCCTAAGGGGACTTTGTGGCAGCTAATCTAGTTTATCACGATATTGAGAAACTGTTAAACAGAGGTGGATGTTTAGATTCTGCTATGCTCAGGTTGCCAGCTCATGAGGACACCTTGTTTAATTTTGCTTCACAGAACAGAGGAGTTGTACAAGGACTTTAATTCAAAGTGCACTGAGACATGAGCATGTGCATATAGGTGTAGATGGAAAATACACATGAGCATATATGTATATATGACTCACACACATACTTATGCAATAGATAAAATTTAGTTACCTCTACAAAAATATATCCTTATTAAGGAAGGTATTGCACATATCTCTGACATTTAGCCCTCTGGAGAAAGCAATGCAGCATATCCAATATCCCCTTTCTTCTCCACAACTCAGGACTGCTTCCCTTTGTCTCCTCTCCACCATGCTTTACTGGCTACTAAAGGTCAGCCAAAGGGGATTCTTAGAAACTTAGAGAGAAGCAGCCAGGGCAGCCTGTATTTGGTTACAATTACACTACTGCATGTAAAAGCTATTCCGATTGCTAATGAGTAGAAGGTGGGGAGAAGGGAGGTTTGTGAAACTCTTCGGCAAGGAGCTTGTAACCAATTGAGCACTGGTTTCTCAAATCTGATGATAATGCTTTGAAAATGCACTTCAAACATATTGTAGGGAATTAAAATATTTAAATATTCATTTATTCTAATTTCCCTTTTGATAGGTACCAACCACCAGGCATACATTTCAGCAACTATGAAGATCTACAGCACACTGTCTATCACTGTGGATTTTAGCACAATTCACTGTAAATTAGGGAATGATTTTCAGCTCCTTATCAATGTTTCAGGAACTCCTTTAGTTCGATATTTAACAATTGGGGGCTGAGAAGGAACACTTCGAACAATGAATGAACAAGTTTTGCCTCCTATTACTATATAGATCTGTTCTAAAGGTTGGTGAGCATGTGGTTGTCTTTCTCTAGAACAGATACTATTTTTACCACTGTTGATTCACTCAGACAACAGGTATAAAAGCAGATTTGTCAGAAACTCTTATGAATTCTTCGGGGATTTGACTTAAAAAAGATAAAAGTCAAGGAGATGTGACATTCAAATGATCTATATGTTTTATATGGGACAGACAATATCAAAATGCAATGTTTTGTTGTTGAGGTGTGTCCTGCACTATGTTGCCAAGACTTGTATGTTTTCTACCCTAGTAGTCACCTAATAATGAAAGTAATGATAGCAAATTTAATGCAGGAGATATCAATGATATTATAACAATTCTTAGTAAATTATTGAATTTTTATCTTTCTTATGATAATTGTTGACTATTTCATACGAATTTTCAAATTTCCATAGTGCTTTTTGTTAGGGATGTTCTGCTGAGCTTTGAAAGTGTATTTCACTTTTTCACTTAGTATGGCAAACAGCAAATATTTCTGCCTATTTCAGTACCAGAAATATGGAAGTGTGTACATATTCTTCTCTTCAGCTAATTTTTTGGTGTTAGATGAGTTCAAAAGCTCATGTCAAACAAACAATGGTTTCACTGGTACAAAGTTTCCACTAAAAGCATCCATCTGCAGAAGATTCAGCACTCATCACTGGTAGGCTTTGAAGCTCATCCCAGTGAGTGATGCTAAATCCTTTATATCATACCCCAGTGCTATCCATATCAAACATGATGCAAGTTCTTAAATTCTCTCTGACATAAGGAAACTTTCTAAGATGTGCTGTTCTCTTTAACTTTCCCGTGAACGCAGCAGGATCTGTGCTGGTGTGAACTTCAGTTCTGCAATTACTGGAAGCTATTATCCTGTACTGTTCATTGTCTTTTATTTGTTGAACACAGTGCCTATTGCTGTGTCGTGTGTCTTTAGCATAATTCCATGTTCACTTCCTTACAAGCCCATTGCTTTCTGGGGTGTTTTACTGTTGAAAGGTGGCTTTTTGTAACTCCATCACCAGTGTAAAGTTCTTCAAGGCATGCAAAAATACCTGAGCAGACTAATGCTGACTGCAAAACATGAACGCCTTCCAAAAGGAATGCCATTGCAATGACCCATCTGTAACTGGCATTTCAAACATGTTTCTCTCCCTCCTCTTTTGTTTTGTAATCCTGAAGTTCTTGAGTGTGTGAGAAGACTTTTTTCAGGAAGCACCTTTCTCTCATAATAAGCAGAAAAGATATTCTACGGATGTTACTATCATGGTTTCTTGGAGTGAAATCTCATTGATAAAGGTGAAAGAATTATGTTTAGATATTTACTCTTGAGGGGTACTCATTAATCTCTGTGTTTACTGGAAACAGAATTACTGTGTCTTGCTCTCAGACCAAATTCACTCTGCCAGTCCTAGCTGCCCAGCAGTCCCTGGCAGAATATTATATAGTATTGGGAAAAAGATAAATGGAGTCCCAGGGCATGGTGAGGGGAAGTCAAGTTTATTTAGCCCACAGTTAAACAGAAAATTATTCGGGCTGTGACTGAACATGCAGATTTCACAAGGTCTTGGAAGTTCACATAAATTCAGATCAGTCCCCAGGCTTTTGCTTCTTCTTCAAGCTTGATCTAAAGTGTCTTAATCTCAGGGGTTTTCAAAGTAGAGCAGAAAAACCTTATGAAAACAGGGTTCTGTTATCAGACTACTTCTAGCTGTTCCTGCTGAGGTTGAAAGTTAGGAAATAACAAATTCATCTGGAAGCTCAGTTGGGAGACTAATATCGCTGTATCACGCTTCTCTTCAAAGAGAGGGGTGAAAGAGTGTGCAGACGAGGAGTCTTGATGGCCAAGAAGGTGCACCACAGATCAGAATAAATACAGACATTGCAGCCGATTTAGGTTACGCGCTGGGACTAACCATGCCTTTTGTGCTGAGATCACCTTGTGTGTGCTGTGTAGGTACACCAGCAGCCAGAGAGAGGGAGGGGGAAGGCTATATTTTCCTGCAGGCAGCCAGAGGTGAGGGTATTTTGTAATCACACATTCAAAGGACAGAGACAGATAAAAAGACTAAAAAAGAAACCCACAACTCCTGCTGTCAGTACTGAATGAAGCCCTCTTAGCACAGCCCTTCTTCTTTACTTTCTCCTTCCTTTGTTTACTGCACTTCGTTGCAGAATTCACTTGTGTAACAATTCATTTAATTGTGCAAGGATTAGGCACTTAACGCCTTACCAGGGCAAGAAACACCCTGAGATTTTTTTTTAAAACCAATTGTGTTCACAATATACTAAAAAGACACTATTCGATCTTACTTCTAATAACCCAACACACAGCTGAGATCTGCAACAGGCCAGTACGCTTCAGACCCAGCCCTGCTTAGCCCACTCCATCTGCAGTTGCTGGCAAGCGAAACCAGAGGCCATTAAGAAAGCTAATGCTTAGCCATTTTTGTTGATGGATTCAGCACTAGAACAATATTTTGCAGGGAAGCTGGACAAAAACGCTGTTAGTTCTCATTAGAGATGGAAGAACTTTGTGAAGCTGGAGGTTTTTGCAAATCAATCATATTGCTTTTTAGGTACGCAAACTGAGTCTGACTTCACAAACCATTTTTTTTTCCTGTCATTGAATCCTCAGGGGGTTTCGCCCTCCCCACACTACTGATGATTAATAAAAAGGGAAAAAAAAAAATCCAAATGTTTTTCTAGCTCAGGGAAAGCCTATTCCTTGTGTTAGCAACAGTAATGCCCACTCTCTAAAAAAGTAGACCTTGCAGAAAATAGGATAGGCTCACTCACTGTTTGGGTTTTTTTTTTTTACTGATGTTTTTCTCAATTATGTTTTTAATTCTCTCTTTTTTTTCTCCCTTGTGATCACTCTCTTTTCCCAGCTGTATGCTAGCCCAGCTCCTCTCCTCTGCACCCATGCTTTCCTCACTCATAAATAAATTTCCCATTGAGGTTTCCATTTGAGTTCAATTTCCAGTTCCATTTTTTTCATACAAAATGAGTTTGTGTATTTACTAAATCTTATGGGTCGTTAAGTGCCATTGTAATAAGACCTCCGTGGATAATGTACATATTTTCTAGAAGCCCATCATGCTGTTATTATAGCTGAGTACCCAAGCCTCCAGTAAGAGGAAACTCAAGATGCAGGAGAGGGAAGGGCTAAACACCGGGCAGATTTACTGGGGGTCTAATGGGCCTTTGGAGCTCATAACACTCCTCATCTTTGCAGTGCTGGCAGCCCCACACTCCCAGCAGCTTCTCTCTGGCTGCTCGGTCCCATCAGCTAAACGCAGCTGACTGGCCCATGACCAATACATCTGGCACAAGAGTTGCTGGAGCAGAGAAAGTGCAGCAAATGCCTCTTTTTCTCCTCTCTCTGGACCCTCCCCTCCAACTTGGCTGAGCATTTCTCCCAGGAGGAAGACATGCCTGCCCCTAGCATATCATAGGCTGGCTTCATGCCATCCCTTTGGCACGAGCTTTGCATACCTGACCCAAAAGGAGAGTGTGTGAGCAGGCTGGAAAGGTGGAGAGGGGTGGACATGTTCTTTGGTGATGTGGCAGGATGGTGGCAGACAAACAGCCCCTTGTCTGCTTCCATTGGGGAATACCTCTGCCCACCTTATTGCACAAATCCCATTTATTCTGCAGTAACCCTCACGCGTGGTCGCTCCTGTGTGCTGTAATACACATCCTGCACTGTGATGGCACTGAGCACAAATCATCAGATGGGGGGTTAGAACACGCTTCAGCTTTGCAAAACATGCTGTTAAATATTTATTCTAAGTATATCTGTACCATTGTGCGATTAAACCTTCTCCATTATTCACAGCAATAGATCCGCTTATCATAATGATGCGCTGTCTTTTGAGTATTAAATACAATCTCCAAGTTGCTGTTTGAATCTTTTTCTCACTTTTTTTTTATAAAAAAAGGCTATAGCACTCTGTTTCTTACTGAATGAGTTGCTGCTCATAAGTGAGCAATCAGCATTATCTAAATAAATGAAATATTCTTTGGGGCTCAACAAAATGCTTGTTAGGTTGAAACTAATCTGTAGGAAATGAATGGTGTTTGTTAGTCTTTGAGAACACAGAAGAGATTCAGTTCGCGTTAGTATTTCCAGTAGTGCCAACATAAATGTGCAAGTCTCTAAGACACAGAGCTTGTTATTGTTATCAGATGAGGGGTGGAAAGGAATGTGGCATTATGTAATTCAGAATTATTATTTAACATGGAAAGAGGCAGGCTGCAGAACACACTCTGAAAATCCAGTTAAAAAGCACAGTGGATGCTCTTTATTGACAGAAGAAACAGCTTGGTATGCTGGGGGCTCCCAAGATGCTGCAAACCCAAATTACTCCACTGAAGTCCATGGAAGCTGCCTGGACTCAGCACCCTTGAAAAATAAGTCCAAACTGATTTACTGAGTGGCTGTTCTGTTTCATGTTGTGTGTTTTCCATTATAGTTTTTCAAGCGAAGGCTGGCTGATAGGAGTCACTCTCTTGAGAACTGTGAACGGAGTGTTCTTTGATAGCAAAGCTGGCCTGCACTGCCACGGCCCCAAAAATTGAGAAAGCTGCACCACTTTCAAACCTCATAATTTCCCAGAGACCACCGTGCAGCTTTATCATAAAACTCTTGATTGAAAACATGCAACATGTTTCACGTTGCTCCACAGCCCATCGTTGGCCCTTTAAACATAGCTTGGACCACCACTCACTCACAAAATGCTGTTGAGAAACAAGCAGTGAACCTGCCGGCTTCACTCTCACCTCCTTTCCACCAGCGTGGTGGTTTCTACATGGCTTCATATTTCATTTTCTGTGTTTCTTCCTTCTTAAAAATAACAGGGGACTTCTTATTTTTGGCCATTTGGAGACCGGATTCCCCAATAGACTTTTCAAGCAGCAGTGAGAAGAGAGATGGTCCAGTGCTAGGAGTCAGGGGATAGCCTTGCTTGACAGGAGACTCCTGTGGGACCTTGGCAAGTTGTTTAGGCTGAAAGAAAGGTAGTGGGGGACGTGAGCCAGGTGAGCTGCCCTTTGGAGCTGCTGCTTGTAAAGTGGCTAGGAGGGAAACTGCTTAAATGAGACATTTAAAATTAGACTTCCCTAGATGAGTTTACCTTCAGTAATTAGGGGACGGCAGTTGGAGACCTGGGCTGGTTTCTGACCATCTGCTGGGGTGAAAGGATCTATTTTCCATCATCAGCCCCTATGCAGCTCTGAGCTAAGGTTATTTTCAGTAATAAACTTTTAGGTACAAAAGCAATTTGCAACTTAGAGAGGAAAAGACCTGACATTTTACAGGCAAACTATCAACTAAAATAAAGTGAAAGGATTATTATGTGCATATGAAGGCTGGGGAATAAATGAGATATTTGTAAGTGACATATACAGATTGTTCATGGAAAAATGATTGCTATGAGTAACATGAAAATTAGCATCGTACTGCACTTTGGCATGCTCATGCTTTTGCTTCTATCTTTAGAGCTTGCTTTTATAGTATGGCCATCATGGTAGTGCCCGAAGTTTCTCTTGCTCTCTCTTTTTGAGGGTACTTCTTCTGGACTTGTGAAGTCATTAGATTATGCCAAGTAGCACAAATCCTGATACAGAAGTCTCAGAACTGATTTGAAACCTTAACGAGATTTCTGTTATTGTGAAAAGCCTAAAACTTTAGATGCCAGAATTTACTGATGACCAAGTGTGCTGGTTTTGACTGGGATAGAGCTAATTTTCTTCATAGTAGCTGGTATAGGGCTGTGTTTTGGATCTGTGCCAAAAACAGTGTGGATAGCACAGGGGTGTTTCTGCTGCTACGGAGCAGGTCTCCCACAGAGTCAATACCTTTTCTTCTGCTCACCTCAGCCCCCCTGTGACCAGGCTGGGGGTGCACAAGGATTTGGGAGGTGACACAGCCAGGACAGCTGACCCGAAGTAACCCAAGGGATATTCCCTACCTTATGATGTCATGCTCAGTATAGGAAGTTGGTGGAAGAAGAAGGGAGAGGGAGATGTTTGGAGTGATGTTGTTTATCATCCCAAGCCACCATTACCCATGATGGAGCCCTGCTGTCCTCGGGATGGCTGAACACCTGCCTGTAATGTGAAGCGGGGAATGAATTCTTTGGTCTCTTTGCTTGTACATGCAGCTTTTGCTTTACCTACTTAACTGTATCTCAACCCAGCAGTTTTCTCACTTTTACCCTTCCAATTCTCTCCTCCATCCCACTGGAGGCAGGGAATGAGCAGCTGGGTGGTGCTCAGTTGCCAACTGGGGTTAAACCATGACACCAAGTCAGTTGTGGACCAAGGTTCCCTTCTTTGCCCCCACATCTCTAACACTTTAAAATGAACACTGATGTCCAACCCTGTGCTGTCAAAGCTCTGCATTATGTGCTCAACATTTAGCAAGGTCTTATCTACCATCAAAGCTGAACTGAAGCATGTCCCTGCACACTTTGTTGGGCAAAGAGCCTTCAGAGGTGTCATTACAGCCCCAGACTAACAGCTCTCCCTTTCCCAGATGTGCTAATTTCCACCATCAGTCTGTCCCTCAAAATAAACATGTACATGTTTCTTAAACAGGAGAAACACGCTGGAAAGAGGGTGAAAAACCTCAGAGGAGGGAGGTGTGAAAAAGTACAGTTATTAGGAGGGTAAAGTCAAAGAAAAATAGAGCCTCATTGTCTCTGAACAGCGTGTTTGTGCTAAGAACTTCTAGCACTGTTTAGTTTTGTTTTGCTATCTGCCATTGACTGTCACATTTCACAAGTTAAGAAACATGTTATTTCTTTGTTTATTTTGTCAGTCTTAGGTAGTCTCTGGAGGGAAATTATATCACTGTTTCAGTGGAATAGATTTAATTTGTTTGTGTCTTGTTGTCTATAGCATCTATCTAACTACTTATCTCTGAAGTTACCTCTCAGTCAAAGGTTTTCTGTTTTGTTCACATTTTAACGGGAGGGAATTTGCACTTGATTGCTTTGAACACTTTCTAAGTTTGGTCAGCTATCTATGTATTTATTTTTCTGTTCTAGTGAGAGAAAATGGGAATTTAAAATGTATGGAGCCAGCAGAGGTTTAGCTGCGATTTGTTTCTAATGTAGAGGAAAATTGCCCAAGTAATCTTATCCCATTCATACAACTAATATGGCTATGAGGCTCTGATGTGTTGAACAGTAAACACCATGCAACATACCCTTAAGAACTGTGGCTTAAAAGATTTCTTATTTTCCATCACACAGTTCTAGCTTTCGATGAATAAATATCAGGTTTTGCTTGCATTAACATCCATGGGAGTTTTCATGGGTTTAAACAGGAGTAATATAAGTTCCTAGTTTATAAGCATATTTTATAAAAATTGTAGTTATAATGCATTGTGGAGTTAAATGGTACCACTGGGCAGGCATGTGAGAGAAAATATTTCTGGTGTAAGCAGTCTACAACAGCCAATTCAGATTGAGAATACATAAACCCACTATCAACATTTGGGCAAGGGATGCCATGCATTCTCCAACAGATGAGGAATTGAAATCCAGAATAAATTTTTACTATATTGTCCAAACCCCAAAAGCTGATATACCCACGGAGGGAAATACTCTGACCTGTGTGAAACTGAAGACATTTTAGATGAATATGGCATGAATTTGTTTGGTCTTAATACCTATAGGTCAGCTTACTCACACCTTCACCAAGCAACAAGATCTTTAAGCAAATATATATATATATATATATATATGCAAGATTCAAAACCCCAGAACTAAGATTGGAGGTAGATTTGAGATGTAGGAAATGATAGAGGGGAAAAAAAGCATTACATGTATCACCTTCCATACCAAACCATAGAAAGTTAATTTTGTCCCATTGCCACCATTAGTGCAGTTTTCATCTGCCACATGCTTAAATATTTTAATCTCTTTAATTAAAGCCAGTGTGAGGCACATAGGCTGGGGTAGAATTCAGTCTTTGCAGAATCTGAGTAACTCTTTCCTAATCTTCTTTTTTAATCAAAATAACTTGTGATATTTGGCTGTGGTGTTTCACACCTGCCATCAAGCCCATGGTTAAGTGGCAATTTAAGACACTGTCTTGCAGGACTTCTAATGGATCAAAACTCATATGCCTCTTCATTATTTTCTAATGGTGTGAGGAATTAGCAGTTGGATAACCTGGGGCTTTTTAGAAGGGGTGGTTTTTGAGCACTGTTCCCATCTTATAATATTCTTCCGTAAAATTCAGCCCTGAATGTGCAAAATATTAAGGGTTGCTCATTGATCTGATGAAACCTACACATTGTTTGATAACCATTCTATTTCTTATATGCCACCTCCCTCCTTTGCCACATCCCTACCAATCCTTTGAATCTTCTCCAGATCCAGTGGTTGTTGAATTTACATTCTTCTCTGGGCTCTTAACGAGTATATCGATTAATACTGGCTCCGGTATCAATCCCTGTGGGAGACCAATTGATACTTCTCTCTCTTTTGACATAAAACCATTGATGATAACTCATTGGTTCCTAGCTGTTGGATAGATTTTTGTCTACCTTATTGTATTATTATTCAGGCTATGCAACTCCAGCTTTCCTATTGAGTTCATGTGTAGCACTAAACTAACAATTTACTAAAAAATCCAACTATGTTATGTCTGCCTTAATTAAATTCTCAGTATAATTGGGCCTGAGCTTCCATTCACAGACCTGTACCACCTATTACATGGTTCCCATAATCTTCACCATCTCTGGCAGGTTTCGTTTCCATAGAATCATCAGTTAATTTAGGTTGGAAGAGACTAGAGATGTCAACTGATCCAAGCCCCTGCTCAGAGCAGGTTCTATCAGATCGGGTTGCTCAGGGCTGTGGTCAGTCAAGTATTGAGTGGGGACTACGCAAGCTCTCTGGGCAACCTGCTCCTGTATTTGATCGTTTTCATGGTTAAGGGTGTTAAAGAAACACCCTTCCTTGTATTTCATATTTCTTCTGTTGTTCTACATTGTGGCCATCGCCTCTTGTCTTATTGCTAAGCACCTCCAGGAGACATCTGACTCTCTCTTCTATGTATCAGCAGTTGCAGGCAGCAACATAGTCTCCCCTTTGTCTCCTCCAGGCTGAGCAAGTCCAGCCCCCTCATATTGGGATTTGCTCCAGTCTGTACATACCTCTGTATGACTGGGAACCCCAGACTGGAAACAGCACTACAGATGTGATCTCACAAGCATCAAGCAGAGGGGAGCACTTACCTAGACTGTCTGGCTGCTCTCTTGCTAATCCAGTCCAGCATACGGTTCCAGCTTGCTTCCCTGCTACCTAGAGAGTTAGCCTGCAGCCCGCACCATTGTGCTATTTCATACCAGAGATCAAGACCTTGCAGTTGGTTTTGCTGAACTTCATGAGGTTTCTGCCAGCCCGCTTCTCCAGCCTGCCCAGGTCCCTCTGAAGGGTAACCCTGCCATCTCATGCATCAGCTGCTTCCCCCTCCCCACTATTTGGTTATCACCTACAAACCTGCTGAGAGTGCGCTCTGTCCCATCATCAGGTCATTAATGAAGACAAGGTGTGCCCAGAGTGCTGGGATGAGGCTGACAGCGGAAACTCAGAACCAGGTATTTTTGGAGAGACAAAACTGCTGTTGCCTTGAAGAGCAGATTCAGCACATGAATCTATGATTCTTTAGATTTAGCATTTCTTGGCATTATTGCATACCAGTTCCAGCTCCCAGACTGATGTGCCACAGATGCTATTTGTCAAAGACAGTGTGGATACATCCCAGGGTTGTCTGTGGCAGCGACAAAGTTCATATTTCAAGCTTTATGTGGACCCACATGCACTAGGATGGGGAAATGGACTCACCGGGTCAAAGGACTACCCAAGCCATCCCTGCTTTCCCCTGTGAGTGCAAGCTTGCCTCCTGGCACCTGTTGCCATGTCAAGCACACCCAGCACACATTCTGTAAATATTTGCTCACTTTGTGGCTGCGATGTTGCTCATCATCCAACTATCTTTCTAAGCAGTGAGGATGTGGAAAAAGAGCCCCTTTTAATACCTTTGACACAATAAACATTCAGCTCCAGTAACCAAGGGCCTGATTCAGTAGGAGCCCTTACTGGGGAGGAGTGCTTAAGCAAATTATATCTCAGTGGAATCAGTAGGACTTTGGCACATGCTGAATGTTTAAGCACGTGCTGAAGTGTTTACTATTCAGCCCCTCATTTAGTTCCCATTTAATTAAACAGGATCAGATTCTCAACAGAAGTAAATCACTGGAGTTTCTCCCAGTGGAGTTTTCCCAGTTTGCAATAATTGAAGAGTTGTTCTAATGTCCCAACTCTACTTCTTTTTTCAAACATCTAGGTATCTATCTGTCTGTCTGTCTGTCTGTCTATCTGCCTAACTTAGGCTATTTTTACCTCCTAAGTGACAAACTATTCAAAAGAGAGATGCTGTCAGAAGCAGCCCAGAGGGACACAGGTCTCATTAGCTACAAACGAAGTTCTGAGCTTCTGGTAAATGAAATTAAACTTTTCTGATATTATTGCTGTTCAAGTCCAAGCTGATAGAAGCATCTCTGCTTCTCCTAATACAGGCAAGGATTTCTTTGGAAGTTTAGTGCTTCCACTCCAGATAAAAGCAAGTCATTTGCTTCTTTCATCATGTCACTACTAATTTCCAAACAGTCAAAGCTGCTGCTAATTTATTTACTGAACACTGAAGCCCTGTTAGCAGGGGCTGCTACTGAAACTGCTTTCTGGCCTTCGGCTTTTGTTTGTTGACAGCCTGATTTCCCAGTAGGCCATTTCCACCTGTGTTTCTGTTGTTTTTAGTGCATGTCTTTCTTTCTTCTTCCCAGTGACTGTCTCCCAAATGGCTCCTGAAGGCTTTTCTCATCTTCCCTCGCTCTCTCATCCCCTTCTCCCTCCCAGCTGCAAGGACTCTCAGCTCTGCTTTCAGTCATTCTGCAGTTAGTGGTTGTCTACACTGCTGAGCTCCCATGGGGCACTAATTTTTGTTTCAAGGACAAGATTCAAAAGAGTTTGCTACACACAGGTTGCAGGGTGCACCTTCAGATGTGCCTTCAAATAGACTTTGGAGATTTGAATATATGAGCTCCTGAAAATCAGGTTTTAAATTGCAAGGGAGGCCTATTAAGTGCTGTAAAAAAAATTTTTTTTTGCTTTTCTATTTTAAAAGCTGCATTAAAAAAGTGGTATTTTTTTTTCCTTCTTCTCTCCCATGACATTGGGTGGAAATAGAAATTAGGAGCCTGCCATTTCCCTTTAACTTCATGCATATCAAAGGAAGCGAGATGACAGGATAAAATGATTCAGAGAGTGGCCAGCGTACTCTGTATCTGGAGGAGCTAGTGAAGAAAGGTATTGAGATGTTGCAATGGTTTCTTTGCAACAACCCAGTGTGCCAGGAGCTTTAAGTGTGCAAGAAAGGTTGTAAGATGATTTCCTTGAACTGACAGATTCGGACCCTGGACAGCTCTAAGGATTTACTTATTAAGATGCTATTTTAAATTTGCTACTTAAAAATTATCTAGCCTCCTTGTGTGTGTTTGTGCATTTCTTGACACACACTTCAGACATAGTGCCTGTTTTACAGGTAGTTTATCTCGACCCCAGCAGCCTGAGGTCGGTCATAGGAGGACTCACAACCACTGTCTGGTATACTGGCCTTCAAAAAATCTCCTTTGCTTCCATGTTGAGTTCAAGTTGGATTTTTTTTGGTTTCTAATGAGTTCATAAAACTAAAGGAGGGAAGGTTTAGACTGGATATTAGGGGGAAGTCTTTTACAGAGAGAGTGGTTAGGTGCTGTAACAGGCTGCCCAGAGAGATGCCCCATCCCTGGAGGTGTTCAAGGGCAGGTTGGATGGGGCCCTGGGCAACCTCGTGTAGATCCAGACCTGGAGGTTGGTGGCCCTGCCTGTGGCAGGGGGGTTGAAACTCTATGATGCTTGAGATCCCTTCCAACTTAGACCATTCTATGATTCTATGACACAATTGCTTATCTTCTGGCTTAAACTAGGAACTGCAGCTTGTGAGGGGTCTTCTGGTTAAAACTGGGAGGCCTTTGATTTCTCAGATCGGATGTTCACATCTAGTTGATACTTTGGAATTTTTTTTTCGTCCTTGCCTCAGTTTCCCAGTTGTAAACCAGAGGTGGTAAGACTATCTGCCCCCAAACAGGCACAGTGAATTTGTTCAGAAATAAACATTGATGGGAAAAATTTTGAAACAGTACTCAGAACAAGGTCTGAGGACTGCAAAGCAAACCTCCCATGGCCAAAGACCAGTCCTTTGCCAGAAGGCCACACCTGCACACAGAACTAGGCATTCAAGCTATAGTCTGCTGACCTTGAGTGGGTTTCTCAGCCTCTGTGTCTCTCCATTTCCTAATAATATTGCAATAAGACTAATATTTACTTACCTCACAGTCACATAGTCAGAATGAATTAATGTTTATAAAGCACTTGGAAGTCCTTGGATGAATGGTCTCATAGAAGTGCTAAGCAGAGCATGCATTGTCATTTCCTTGTAGATAAATACATATCATTTACATGGGTGTACAGAGCTGTTCGCACAACCATATGCAATGTCTCATCTCAGTGCACTCAGGTTAGCACAGGATATAAGAACAAACCCAACAGTCCTTGACAATTCATGTCATTTTGCTTTGAAATGAGTATATTTTCTGTGAGAACAGAGCTTATCATGTAATCTCCAATGAAAGTTATGTTCTGCCTTTTTACAGTTGCCACGATGCAAATGTCATTTGTACTCTCCTTCTTTATGAAAGTTAACAGTTATTTAAGAGATCAAAGTTAATTATCACTAAGGAGATCATTTTTACCTATCAACCCACTTTTGTAACCCCACTATCACAAGTAGAAGCTTTATGCTAATCAGTTTTCTAATTTCCATAAATTACTGATAGAATTACTCTTTTTTTCAGCATGAAAGTAGATCTGTTGGTGAAAGCTCTTGAGAGGTAAAGAGACAGAGAGGAAAAGAGGTAAGGTATATTTTCAAGAGTTCACCAGCTGAATGTGGTACCCAGAAAATAAAATCCAAATCATTAGTTTCATCGTATCACAAAACTTGTAGCTGCTCCAGCCTCCCTGCACTGCAGAAATCTGATGCACACGCATTGTTTCAATTTAACATGGTGATAGGAATGGAATCGAACGTGAGGATCACTGTGTGACCCTATTACATGTGAAGTGTCTCTATTAGAGCTGCAAAGACAGCATGCCAGAGGAGCTGAAATGTGTTGATAGAAACAAACAGATATACCTTTTTAAAAGCAGCAGTCAGAAACTCTGCAGTGTGATCCAAGCGTGTTCTGCTGGAGAGGGCAAGGTAGTCTATCCTAGGGGAAGACGATATTAAGAAAGAGAAAGAAACCCCATCATAGCACTTTCTGTATAGTGAGCTTGCCAAATGGAAGCTGCTACTGTGGAAGTTGTTACTGCTATGACTGACAGCTGCTGTAAAATAACCTCAGCTACAGCGTGGAAGGAACAATAAGAAATCAAAATGAAACAGATGCGGATATTTTGGGTATCCCCTTGGTCTAAAGTTGAGTGAAATAATTGCTTAGTAATTAACAAGCTTGTTGCTATGCTGCTCCAGCCTTTTAGACTGATGCTGATGTATTCCAGCATAAATTAAATCATCTAGAACACAGACTCCACAACACAGAGCTAAAGTTGTATCCATGCATCACTTGAACCACACCATACTCTTGGAGCTTTGTTTTGAGTTGTTAACAGAACAGTTCATTTACCAGGGGGCATCAGTAGATTTCTGCTTGACCACTGCTCTCTAGAATAAGGAGGGACCTGGTTTGCCATTTTGATCATAGTGAGGTCCCAGTGCCTTCTGTCTTTGCCACTCTATCAGCTGCATTGTGTACGACATTCCTCTCCAGCTGACTGAAGAGCTCAGCTGCTGGTCTGTCAGGTTCCTGCAGCACTTTCCTTTTACCCAGCTCCTAGAAGAGACCATCAGTAAGCAAAGCTCAGAAAGACCATGATCAGTGCCCCATCCCCTCTCTCTGTCATAGGCATCCCATGTCCCTCAGAGCACTCTCTGAGCTGCCCTGCATCCCAGATAGGCCTCCAGATCTAAATGTAAGGGGCACCTGAATGCACCCCAGGAACAGGCAGGTACAAAGGAAACTGAAAAAATGGTAGCTTCCTCCTGGCTGTGAGGTTTTGTGTCCCTGCTTAAAGAAAAGCAACTCAAAAGTATATTCTCTCCTGTTTTTTTTATTCTTCAACCTCCACCTCTCCTGCACACATGCACCTATTTCTCTTCAAATGCACAAGCTAGCCCATTGAAGTCAGCAGGACTCTTCTAGTGCTTCAAGCAAAGTGTGCATATGCCTGGATCAAGTTGATATTTACAGAAGGCCCCTTTTGAATTGGCTTTTGATTATACACCTGTGTCGGAGGGTTTTCCCTCATTGCATCTTTGGACAGCGAGGATCAGTGTGAGTTGTTTCTGTGTGAGAGGGATGGCAAAAGCTTGCAAATACAACCTTTAACATTATAGACCTTTTTTAACTGTCATGTACAGCGCTGAAGTGCGTATTTGTGGTTGAAAGGGAACATAAACTATGGTGCAGAACACTAAAGGATTTAGAAAACATAACCTTTGTGCATATGGTTTGGGTTTTATTATCCCATTTATTTATTCTGCTGGATATCTGTAGGATAATATGATCAATGAGTTGGAATCCTTCTTGTTTCTACCAACAACAAATCAAACCATTAATAGGCCAATAAAACCCCAGGATTTGGAGAGAGGGGAGGAGGGGAAGTAATTGCATTGTTCTGATGCTAACGAGGCACATCTATCTTGAAATAACTGATTAAAGCTGGTGTCGACACAAGGCCCTTGCACAACAAGGCATGTTGAAAACGTATGAGGTGTGTGGTACTGGGGCACAGGAACGTGAAGTCACAGCAGCAGCTCAGCATTTACCTACATGCTCTGTGTAAGTGGGATGTTGGAAGCACCTCTGGGGCATTTCATCCTGCTTAACCCTTTCTGCACACCTCAACAGTAGGCTTGCAGCACGGTGGGTCAGGAGCTCGCAGGGTTCATGGGGCATGTTGTGCAGTTGATAAATAGTTCCAGAGATGCGTGATTGCATAATGATAGCCACATTCATTCACCTGCCTATCAAAAGCGGTGCATTAAAGTTTGAGCTCTCTTCCCCTGGGTCCACGAAGAGACATTTGAGTGTTAGCTTATAGTCTTTAACATTCCTCCTAACAGTGGGCTAAGTGCAGTGGGGTTAAACAGAGTCCCTTTTGCTTAGTAATCCATTAGCTAATGGGTGTGTAAGCCCATCAATTTTCTGTTTATTCCCTAACCCCATTAGGGTACACCTGCTGTGCATAAAAAATACACCTGACAAATCAGAGTGATAGTTGAAATAAAATAAATATCACGTGTTGTTATAGCTGATCCATAGTGTTTAAAGCAGAAAGGGCATAACAGTGATTTGTGAAGGTGGAACAAAATAGCACGTGCTGGCTCACAGTAGCTTGAGCAGGTTTATATAAACCCCTCTGCAATCTTGCTGGTTCACCTGTAGACTCCAGTGCTCAAGTGCCTCTTTCCCCAGCCCCACGGGCCCCTGTGGAGGGCTGGAGTTCACCTTCACATGCTGTCTCCAAGCACCTTCCAGAGAGCCACAGTGTTACTAAGTGATAAATTAATTATTTGGAGGAGGGAGGGTGAGACCTCGGGGGCTGCTCTCCCACGAAGGCAGCCAGAAGCTTCAAATCTGTCTCCAATACCAGGCCATTTGTTTTGTCACTTCATAGGCTTTATTTATTTATTTATCTTACAGCTCGCCTTGTGATTAAAACTGTTGAAACAGCTGTTAGCCGGTAGCAACTTTCCTTGTGCTATTTCCTAACGTCAATCAGGTGATGGGAGCTGCCCCACGCTGCTCTGCTGGGGCCTGGAGAGAGACAGCAGCATCCCTGGCTGTCCCCAATATCTCTAGGGCCCGTGGCAGTTGTCCACATCAGACAGTAACAGTTGTAGCAGCCCCACAACCCACTGTGCAAGGAGAAAATATGGGAAGGACACCAATGAACCTGTGGAACTCATTGACGAAAGGCATCATTGAAATGAAGGTATTATTGGAAAATTGAGTAAAATGGGGGGTTTATGCATAAAGAAAGGAAAAAAAGCAACATTGTCACTGCTTGGGGATGCCAATGACAATAGGGTGAACAAGGTGCTTGGTTCAAGGTGACCTGTTGAATGTGGAGACCTCCCTGGGGCAATTGAATGGGCTTTGAAAGAGACAGTCTTAGGATTAACAGGCAGGACCTGGATGCCCTCCATCATCAGGGTGCTGAGCAGTAGGGTGAGGGTACTAAGCAGTCAGGTCAGGGAGAGCAGATGGAGAAAAACATGGACAGAGTGTCACTAGTACCTGGGATAGTAGAGGATGGAGAAGCCTTATGGTCTCTGTGGTTGGGAAATGTGCTTAGAAAACCTCTTAGGCTGAGGAAAGCTTAGGGCCGGGCTTCCTATGTCTAACCTCAGATGTGGAGACCACGACCACAAACATCACTACTCCTTTTGCTATTGTAGAAAATTAATGTTGTGCAGACTTTCTGCAGTCACAGCAGGCACCTCAGGGCTGGGGGTGCTGGCTGTGATAGACCTGCTCCTGGCTGATAAATCCACAGCTGAGCAAGCAGAAGAGCTCATCTTGCATGAAAAAACTAAAAAGAAAGAAGAAAGAGCAAGAAAGAGAGAGCAGGTCAATCAAGTCCTGCAATGGAACCAGCAAATTGCCTAAGCCTTGGTATAGTATGGCGGTAGAAGGAGGGTTTGGGACTCTGGCCTGCAGTGCCCTAACTCTGTAGACTGTGCCACTGATGGACTGAGGAGCAGTTCTGAAGAGAACAAAGCAGGTCACTGCTGCTGGGATGTATTATGCACAGGCTTTGGCATTTTCCGGCCAAATGCTTGTCCTCTTCCTTCCCAGCCCACTGCTGCTATTATTTTTACATCATGACTGCTGAGGAGTATATCATTCATAGCATACCTATCACAAAGAGATTCCTTTTTTTAAATGCTTAGGGAGATAGAGGGCTACAAACCCTGGGAAATCAGCTATGCCTAATATATTATGTAGAAGTTCTGTAATCATTATTGAACTAAAGTGCATTGAGTAAGTGGATAAAATCAGTCCCACCGTAGCATAAGTCTCCAGAGAGCATAGATAAAAATGCCTCGCACTTAAGTAGAAAAAGGTAACAAAATATTTCCAGTCCCAGCAACTGCATTTTCCCCTCTATATAAATAGGAAACCCTCAGGAGAAGGCAATGATGCAGCAGAGGGCGAAGAGAAAGTTAATGGTGGTGAGGTGGGGGAGCGGTGCGGTGCCTGGGGCAGGCTGACGGTGAGCAACGTCAGCAACACTCTGTGAAAAAGAGGCTGAAGGCAGACCCCCCTTCGTGGCAGGGGTAGTGGGCAATGTTGCAGTGGGGCAATGGGCAGGACCTGTGTCCTGTGCAACCCTCGGGAGGGATGGTGTGGGTCTGGGAGGCAGCAAAGATGAGAGCTGCTGCACAGCAATCTTCCAGATGAGCCTCCGTACCTTCTTTATGCTCCTCTTTCCACTGAACACTGCTGAACTTTTATCATAGGGTTCATCATGGGGCTTGCTCCCCAGAGCTTGCTGTGGCTCTCACAGTTTCCTATCAACACACTTGTACATCTGTGTTTTTGTACATCCTGAGCTAAGCTCTGAACTGAGCTGTCACCTTCCTACAGCGAGCCACTGAGACATCCTCACTGGCTTTTTTATCTTGGGGTTATTCTCACCAGACAGCCCATGCTCCTTCAGAGAAGAGTCATATGTAGCTACAGACATAATCAGTCCTCATGGGCATGGTCAGTGGATCACCACAACACAGTGAGTCTTGTTCATATACCAGCAGCAAAAGCAATGTAACCCTTATAAAGGCTTACAGTATACACGTTGATGTGAATAAATGTGGGAAAACAAGGGATTCGTATAATTTAACAAAAAAAAAAAAAAGGAAGTGAACAATTTCACTCCTGTATACAACACAGTTTGGAGTGGGACAGGTAGGACAGAGTTTGCTCTGTGTTTCAGGAATGGATTAGGTGGAGAGCTTCAAATGTGCAGCTACATTAGTCATTCCATGAGTAATGAAGCTTGGGTCAGTCATTGAAAATAAGAAGAAAAAAAAAAAAAAAAAAAAGCATGCTAGAGCATTGTGTGTGCTGTTTGTGTTGTAGGCCTACACAGAAAAGCCACCTAGAATTGCAGTCCCTGCTGTTAGGCTATGACCTGGGTAGTCATCGGCATTCGTGTCCTGGAATGACTATATTAAAGTTTTCTAAGATGTGTGCTCTTTCACATGACCTGCCAATCATGTTGGAGCAGTGCCATAAGCTCTGTTCTAGTTGTATCCTCAAGGGCACCAAGGAGAGGAAGAGAGAACAGGGTTGCAGAGTTGGAATTATTACTTATTTATCTAAAGTATTGACCTGACCTCCTCCACTGAAATATTGGCATTAGATGCTGGGGAAAAGGGATGCCAGAGCCAGCTCCTTCTGGGAAATAAAGGAAACAGAGATGTCAAATGAGGCCCAAATCTGGCAGCATCCCATTGAGCTAATGGGGGTGTGCGGAGGGCCAGGGGAGGGGGTGCGGGAGCAGGCATGGAAGTACCAATGTAAATGGTGCAAAAGTAAATGGACAAAAGAAAATGGTCGCAGCTCTGAGATGATGAGAGGGACAGTCCTCATGGACACCATATCTCCATGGCAAAGATACAGACCCAGGCTCTGGTGAGGAAAGTAGAGAGTGAAATGGATTTGGAAAAAATAGCCATTGGGATTGTCCATGAAAAGGAGGGAAATGCTCTTAAACATGAAAGTAGAAGCGCTTGACTTGCTTAACACAGCAAAACAAAGATTGTAGCAACAGCAGCAGCAGCATTTAATAAGTGTATATTTAACAGGAGAGCTACTTTATTCAAAGTGTGGTGCTGGACAGATTTGTAGAAAGTTTTCTATGCACTAGAGGAATGGGATTCAGTGACACCCCTCCCAAAAGGGGAACGGGGAAAGTAAGATGCAGGGGATACATTTTTTTAAAAAGCTTTGGCAACGTGGCATTTACTAACACTCTTCCAAAAGCTTCTGTCCCATGAAACTGGTGGAGTCTGGGGTCGAGCTGGGGGCCAGGGACTCTGTGGGAGGCCTCCAGCCCATCTGTAGTACGGCAGCGCAATGTGGAGATCTACAAGAGGACTGGAGATCAAGGAGCTGGGGAAATTAAGCATTTAACATGAAATGTGTCATCAGCCAACCTATGAAATGCAGAAGGTACATGGGCTGTGATGCTAAGCAGAGTTATGTGAATGATTACATGATGCAGCTGTGGCAAGAGTCTGGAGAGACAGACTCAGAAGGGAATACGCAGACACACAGACAAAGCCAGGAAACTAGCAGAGATGGTAACACATTTTGCTGACGTTTCTTTAAATAAAGAATGAGAGACATGCCCATGCAAAAATACAACCATTCTCACTAGCAGACGCAAGCCATTCAGTCAGAATGACTCCTACTGTCTCAGAAAAATTAAAGCAGCCACCGTTTTAGAGGGCAGCAATCAGTCATGCCATTATACACCTTAGCCTCAGCCCCCATACCTACTTTCTCTGTGTGAGATGCCCAAAGACAGACCTCTCTCTTTTAGCACATGGATACGTGCCTCACTGCAGCCACAGCTGAATGTGCACCCTGCAAATGGTCCTCACATGGTTTGGGCTTTTGAGGACCTGTCAGAAAAGCGATTCATCACCATTACAGCACTGTCACCCAGGTGGTCTCCATGTGGATTGTCAGACAAACATCTCTGGAACTGACAATAGACTCTTCTTCAGCATCTGGCTGAACTAGAAGCTGGATGGCTGCTCACCCTATATTACCTCCCTGTCCCTGCTTTTTTTTTTGTATTTAATGTGGTTAAAATTAAATTTCAGACAAAAACTTACTCCCTGGCTCCCAAAGGCTGAAATCCCAAACCCAGAACAGGTTACCTAATGGTATACCCTGTATTTAATCCTTAAAACTGCGTGTCAACATGCAACCCAACATCATTAATGTGAGCTGAGCACTCATAGAGCCCTCAGCTGCAGTGAGAGCTGCCAATATTCACACCATTTGAAAGAGAACCAGGAGAATTATCTCAGGCAGAAGAAACAGATCCCTTGTGCTGACAGAATAAATGCATTTGAGCGCTGACTTTGCCAGAAGCTTTCTTTTCTCTAACAACTACTGGAGTGGATCTGATAACATTTAAGAGATATTCAACACTCTACATTGCAAGAAGCCACTTCCAGCTGCCTATGTTTTCAGCAAATTTAATTTTTTGAAGTAAATTTTAAATTTAAACTTCAACCCAAACATCCTTATTCCTACCCTGGAAATGCTTGGACCCTTGTACGAGGTATGGTGATTAAAGGGTTTTCATTGTCCCTATCGAGGTCCTCTGTATGACAGACGCTCTTCAGGCACAGTTAAGTGCCCTTATGTCAACCTTCCACATACCAAAGGTAAAGCTCCTCATGGTCCAACTCCTGCCAGAGGAGTACAGGACGAAATGAAACACCTAGAACCCATTTAGCAGCTGGTGGCTTTGTCATTTAGGAAGGGTTGCAGAACGGAAACACTTTATAGGAGCCTCCCTGAGACCTGGTCTTGGAAGTGTTGCCACTGACGTAAATAATACCAAGATGAAAACTTAAACCTCCCTGGGTCTCTGGCGTTGGATCTACTATGCCTTTGTCTTGTACTTCATGATCACTGTGTTCAGACAGCTCTTTAGAACTGGGTACCTAAAGCTAGATATGCTCCTGAAACCTGCTAGAAAATACTTTGGCCTTTCAGGCATTTAACTGGCTAAACCAATGGAAATAATGAGATAAATGATATCAGGATGAGCGTTCAGCATTATGAGTGAGGATGCTTTGAAACCCATCAGTGAGAGATGAGGACTTTCAGTGCACCGTGTTTCACTGCACAGTTCCATGAATTTCTGCTTCTCCTTAATTTCAGAAAGACACTTCAGTAGCTTCTGTATTTCATTTTCTCTCATCCACTAGCCAGCAGAAGCAGAAAAATAAACACACAACTAGGAGCTGTATTCACAGACAGGAAGTAACTTTAATTAAATATTGTGAAAGTTGAAAAGTTTTTACAGCTTGAATTTCTGCAAAAAAATTATAACAATCTCTACAGTAGTTAGTTTCTCTAACAATAGAACTGTACAGTGTGTGTGTCTATTCAAAAAGATTTAGATAAGAAGGTGAAAGGTTAGTAGTTTCAGAGATGACTTCATTTTAGCTGCATCCTAGTACAACTGTGAGGAAATAGGCATACTTTATGCAATCCAGTCATTGTGAAGCTTCACCTTGGTAAAACTGAAATCTGAATGTTTCCACTTAAAGCCATATTCTGTAAACAGCTGCATCTTTTACGTTGTAAAAGATAAGGGTGGTGCAGGGGATATTTTTATAAATTCCCATTCATCAGATCACTACAAATAGCTGCAACAAAACAAAATTATGCACATTTGTCAAAGGATCTTTGGACACTGGCATAGAAGACTACAAACATCGATGGCTAACACTGGTGTCAAAACCGCTATGACTTTGAGTGGAGCTCTACAGGAGTAATTGACGGTGTCACTGGACAAAATATGGCTTTAAATTTGATTACATCGTCGTGCTGTTGCTTACTATGTGAATTAGAATAATCGCTTGGAATACAGAGAAGCAATAAACTGATGTCTCTCACATTTTCCAGTTTTCTCTTCTTTTATTTTCTCACCATGAAAAAAAAATATTAAAAAAAAATTAAAAATCCTGTTTTCTTCCCTTACCCCCAAAGATCACACTGTGACATTCTAGTGAAAACCATTGCAAAATTCATACAGGAAGCATGCACAGTTGCAGCATCGTTGTAAATGATTTCTTGCTCGACTAGAAAAAAGTTATATTGTTTTAAGGTAACAAAACAGTTCTTTTGTGCTTTTCAATTCCTTTTTTTTTTTTTCTTTTCTTAGAATGTTAGTGATGATTGACAGTTCTGGTGCACAGTACAATGTACAAGTGAAATGAGTATGATTTGCATTGTTAAGGCATCCAATCTGCTGGTTTATATTTATGTGAAAGACAGAGAAATATACAAGCAGACTTAAGAAAGAAAGTATTTTCATTGAGTTCTATGAAGTTTCTCCCCATATTTAATGCACAAAAATGCGTCACTCCAAAGAGGAGAAATCCCATGCATATTAATAGAGTAAAACAGCATTAGTTTTTGTTAAGCCTCAAAAGCAAAGGATACATTTTTTTTTAAAATCTACATAACTAAATGCTACAAGAATAATATGCTACTTTTTGCCATATATTGGAAAAAACTTCTTAACTTACAAATAATACAAAAATAGACAATGGCTTTTGGGTGGAAATTAAAAAAAAATGGAAGCATGGTTTTAAACAATACTAAAAAAAAACCCTATAAATGAAATGTTTTAAAATCACATTTAAACAGCTAATACAACGGTGAATGACGAAACAAATCAGCACTTTTCACATAGCAAACATACACAATAAAATAAACTTGTAGGGGATAAAAAGCAATGTACAAATTCCAAAGATAAATACATTATTTATATGGATATTTTACAAAATCCCCTTTAAAACAAACAAACAAAAAACAGAAACAAAAAGCTTTTTTTTTCTTTAATTAATTTTGCAAGTATGTGCAAGCTAAAGGTAGTGAGCTCTTTTTGCAAAATATGCAGTAAAATTCTTTTTTTTTTGTGATATTGAAAAAACTGTCTTAAGACATTAAAATGTATAAATAGAACAACAACTTTGGCAAAAAATCACAAAAAATCTACAGTATTTATAACTACATACAAAACACAACAGCAAAGAAAAAATATCAGGTAATGCATCTTCAGAGCTTTGCTGCCTCTTTGACTAATAGTTTTTAAGAACACTTCCCAGATAATGATAGCAAAATTTTCGTAAAACAGAAGCTATGGTTTTGATTTGAAACCTTCCTAACAGCCCCACCGCCCACCCCCCCAAACTCATGTTTCCATTTACTATTCAAAAGCAGTTACCTGTTGCTTAATATATTATGATACAAACTGCGAGGGTCGACCAATACAGGAACAATCCGAGTGGGAGGCGGATGGAAACTGTGTGCTTTTAGGCTGTGAGAACCGAACTGCAGGCGAGCCTGTCCTCGCTCTGCCCCGCTAAAACAAGGAGATGGAGGGGGAGAGGGGCTACGCTGAACCCCCCCACGTGCCACGGCTGCAGTCTGTGCCGTTAGACCACTATGCAAAAGCCAAATGGTGTTTTATGGGCAGCTCAGGTGACGCTAAAATTCAGGAAGGCCACTCGTTTGGAAAGAGTCTGATCTATGAGCTAGAGAGAGCGCCGTGCTCCTCTCACTCTGCGGTTTCAGCATCACGTCCGGAGGCACTGGATTTTCAGCTCAAGAGGAAGCTTGGGTTTTGCATCCTTACCTCTGTTTTCACCAACTCTCCTTGTGTTATTATTTACACACTTCTTTAGCCTGATATAAAAGAGCGGTTACTAATCCCAACCCTCACCCCAGCCCTCGTCATCCAAAAACATCAGATTTCTAGAGAGCGATATCTGTTTAATTAGAACATTAAAAATGCATCATATTAGCTAGTCACCACTGGATAAGCAACCTGTATGAGCCGACCCTTAATTAAATGGCCATAATTCTTCTACGAAAAACTAACTGGCACTTCTATTCTGTCCCATACAGACTTGTATGCAAATGACACCACTTCATTTTTCTTTACACAGCTTTAAAAAAAAAAATAATAAAAAAATCATAAATTAAAGATGCGGAGTTCCATTTCTAGTGTCCCTTGTGTAATTGTATGATTTATAAAAGACAAATGGTGTTGAGTTAAATCAAGCCTTAAAAAAACCACAAAAAAACCAGGAGGAAATAAAAAGCAAGCCCCCACCCCCACAGAAAAAAAAAGAAAAAAAAGGTGGATTTTTTTCTTACCAACATACAATAAATATATCTCCCAGGTATTTGGGATGGACAACTTGAATCAACACCTTGCAATTGGAGATTGTTAATTTCAGTATTTGCAAGGATGGTGATTTTTGTTTTGTTTAAAAATCCGCAGTTATTGTAAGATTCTTCTTTATTTCTTTTTTATTTTTATAAAGGCCTGAGTAAAAAGTTCCACTCTGGGACTTGTATCAGATTCTCTCTGAAGCAGAATTCAACCTCTTCATTAATAAAATTCTTCAAGGCAATTCTTTCACATGGGGGGAACAATCATGCCAGATATAGCTGTCAGAAGGAAAAGGGAGGGGAGGGAGAAGAGAGAAAGAGGGGGAAAGTTACTTTTCTGCATTATCAAGCAACTTTTTAAATCCTCAGAGCTGTTAAACATTTACTAGTAACATACTCAGCCATAGTGTGAATTAAATTTATATATAAGCATCACCCAGCAGAGACAGCTACACACCCAGTAATGACGGTGAGCCTTATTCTGATCAGCAGCAGCTGGTTTAAATTGCAAGTGAAATTGCTGAAATTAAGGATTTTCTTAGAGAAATGTGCTCTTCCCCTGATATCAGAATCAGACCCCAACTTAATTTTCCGATTTGAGTTTCAATATCTTAAAACACTCAGGAGGCTTAAACCTGACCCAGCCATTGCCACACACTCTATTACTCCTCTAAAGCAAAACAGTTACTTGCTCCATTAGTGGCTGGAGTCCCCCAGCCTCAGCCTTACAGATGGGGTGGGGTGCTGGTTGCCTGAGGCATGCTACCCGTCCTTCATCCTCCAGGGCCAGTTTTCCCTCACAAGTTCAGTGTTCAGCCCTGGGACTTATGGATGCCTTTCCAGGTGTTCAGAAAATGACTTAAGCTCTCAAATCCAATTTTCAAATTGAAATATGTCCCTAACTGGTGGTTTAGCAGACTGGCGTCTCGTGGTTTTATTGCACTTGTAGCAGACATCGCCAACTACATTGAGTGAGTCGTATGTTAAGGTTCATTTAGAATGTCTTCTCTTTTGTTGGCTACGTTGAATCATCAGTATTTCTTTATTATGCTTCCTAACATAATTTTCTATGAAACCACCACCTCTCTTAAAGAGGAGACATTCACTAAAAATCAGCAGGTACAGAACTCCACCTTGCTGAACCTCCAGCTTGGTGTCTCTCTATTTACCAGGAACTCTATGCAGAACAGACATACCGAGTAGATCCAAGTGATATACTGTGAGCAAGCACATCATTACAGCAGGTAGCCATGCAAGGTTGTGATGAAAACTGTGACAACAACACATCTTTAAAATACGAGGTGTCGTACGCTTATTTGCCAAAAGGTAGAAAACAGATTCGCATTCAGGTTGGCAGCACTTCATGGGCACATTATTTAAATGCTAGAACTGCCTGCCATCTCAGACATCTGGACATGTAATTTCTTAAGGAAGAACTCAACCCTGTGACTGGTGCTGATTCATTGTGCTTTAATTACAGCTGCAATTATTTGATAAGAACAGAGCCAAAGTAAAAGACTCACAGATTTGGGGTTGGAGGGGGAGAGGAGGGAAATGTTTTCTCCACAAACACCACCATATGTGCAAGAATTACAAGTCTAATCAGCAAGAGGAGAACAGCTCGAGTAAACTGCACTGATTAAATGAAATAAAATGAGAGGAGAAGGCGAGAATGCAAAGCACATCCACATGTTTGCAACAGGCCATCCTCAGAGGTGACGTGTTGCAACTATAGAGCTGCATTTCAGTTCTTGGAGTTTCTCATTCAGCAATGTGGAATCATCGTACTGATTGTTTCCACTGCACAAAAGGGCTCTTCAAAGAGCTGAAAATGAGGATAAAAGTGATAAAGGGGTGACTTGAGTTGCTTTAAGCGCTACAGGAAGTCACTCAAGTGAGCATCATACAGGACACCACCATGTCTTAGATGTTCCTTACTGAGGAAGCCCTGTCAT
Source organism: Laterallus jamaicensis coturniculus (assembly GCA_022605575.1). Lineage (NCBI taxonomy): Eukaryota > Metazoa > Chordata > Aves > Gruiformes > Rallidae > Laterallus > Laterallus jamaicensis. The sequence continues at coordinate 12,295,039 of JAKCOX010000016.1, read as the reverse complement.
GGGGTTTTTCAAGGTCTACCTTGGAGATAATCCCAGGATGCATTTTCATATTATCTCCATGGCTATGCTATCTCCTTCATCTCAAATCACAGGATGAATTTTGTATTGCCTTTAAAAAAAAAAAAATCCATGCCAATTCACTCATCACTCAATGAAACAACAGCAGCATTGTTTCAAAACAAATTCTCAAAGGCTTTTATTTCAGCAGTGTCTCAAATAACAAGTTGGGCTGTCCCTTTGGTTCATGTGTCTAAAAATGAAGGAAACACAAGCCAAGCAATGCTCTCACTGCCGTGGGTGCTCCCTGTTCTGTTCTTGGGGTCCTTAGACAGTGGACCAGGATATGGACCCCAAACCACAGATCTCTGTGGCATCATAAAAAAGGTAATGACAGTGATGGATACAGTCAGCCAGACTGCAATTCTGCCAGGGCAGCCACCTACAGCTAAGTGTGAGAGTGTCCTTTCCCAGTCTCAGTATACAGAAGGCTCATGAGGGCATGGTCCTGAGACTGAGGTTTAGTCCCACTTTTCCTTTGAGCACATTGCGTAACATCAAACAAGTTGACTTGTTTCTTTTTCTTACCTGAGGACATTTATTTAAATCCCTACTAGTAAAGTATTTGGGCATTTCTGGATGGCAGCTGTTAAGCAGAATGTAGGGGTGGGATTGCAGTGCTTGGACATCAGTGCTGTATGCCATAGTGCAGAGAAAGGCCACATTGACAACAGTGCTCCATCCTTTACTGGTTAGATAAGCAAGGAGTTGAGCAGATGGGAATGGCTAGAGTCTTCCTACATGTGATTGATGGATAATTAATACTTTATGTATACTACTTCAAGCTTTTTTGTCCTTTTCAGCTTTTTTAAAATTCCAAATTTAATGCAACTTTAAAACAAGGTGTTGTTTTGCTTCAGAAAAATTACCTACACTTCAGAAAATGTCAAAATATTATTCCACAAAGAATTCTTGAGCTAAAAGATTCATCAAATCCAAATCAATTTCACTAAAAAGCGGTCAAGAATTGTCTCTCTCTCGGGACAGCACAGCTGTCTATCCTGGGTAAGAGCCCAAAAGAAAGGTTGACATAATTGCAACCCCTCCCTCCATGGCTCAGACATTTCCCTGCACTTAGGTATCAGCCATGCACCTTTTGCCACTGGAAATAAATGGTACAGATGCAGATCTGAGCTCATTTTTATAAAGCATTACTGTTTTTGAAGAGCCTCTGAAATTCTGAATTAAATTACAAGGCAAATGGCAAAATGATATCGTTTCTGCCTAAAAGCTTTGATATTTCCATTCTTTCCAAGTCTTCATTTATATCACTCTACTTGTATTCCATAAGTGCTACATCTAGTCATGCAAATTCTCTCAGCTGTAGCATGTTACTGATCCTGAAAACAGAGATATCAGTGGGAAACTCTGTAGGTACGAGATCACCACTTCCAAAAAGGGAGGGTAGAGAGCAGACAACTCCCACCAATGGGCATTATTTCTTCCATCATATACTAATTTGTATTTACTGCTAGCAGTAATAATGTATTTTGAGTTTTACAAAATTGCATGGCAAAGAGAACAACAGATAAGACTAGCTGTTGTTTTAGTGACTTCTGCTGGTATCTAAGCCACATAAGGAAAGTTTGATTGCTTTCTGATGTATCCAGAAGCCCAAGAGAGATAAGACAGCTTCTTCATACATGCTTGTTTGTTTAAGCAGTAAGGCACAACAGGCAGTGAGTTTCTGAGTGATAATTCCAAGCCTCAGGTGGTGTCAGAAGGCACAGGACTAAAGGCTGTGTGTCTTTAGCACACCAAGAAGTTCAGTGATGACCTAGAAATGAACCATCTCTTGGTGTCTCGTTCCTGTTATGAAAACTGAATTACTAAATAAAAACAAGGGGAAACACTTGGTTCTGTGTGGTTTCTGGACATTACAGATCTGGATGTGACATAATGAGGAGGCAATCAGCAAGCCCCACTAGTGGCCGGTGCTCTCAGCTCATTTGATAATTGCTTTTCATAACTGAGTATGTGGAAGCCAGGAATTCCATGTCTTGTGACAGGAAAAACTGCCTGAAAAAGCTTTCTTCTGTTACTCACTTTTTTTCTCTCCACCTGCAACAGCAAGTTGGAACAAGGTGGAGAAGAAAAACCCTTTAAGATGTTCAAAAGCATCTAGCAGTCAATTCCTAACTCACTGGTTTTTGGTTGGGTTTTTTTTTTTTAATTTGGAGGTGAAATTTTTTAGCAGTTGCCTTTAAAATTTGCAGCATGTCAGCGGTGCCAAACTTTTAAAACATGCGAAAAGGGATCTGCTAAACACTGCAGCTCATCTAAATACCTTGTTGAGCCTTATTCCTGGTGCAGTCTGGTTTTATGGAAAGTCCTGACAAAGGTACCCAAGTTCTGCTTATACCTTCCTAGTATTTTCACGATTTCTGAATGTGTGAAGGATTCCTCCTTCCAGTATGCCAGCGTAGCACGCACTGAGGACAATGCTGTCCTTCAGTCACAGTACATCCCAGCTTTTATGAATGAATTCCATCCACTCTGCCTGCATATGGACTGTTTTGGGCTGCTAATGGTGCTATCAGCATTATGCCTGCAAGCCAGGCGTTTCTCTTTCCAGAGGCCATGGAGTGACATGTGGAGCTATCCTCCCCCCACTCTGCACAGCTCCTCCTGAACAAGGCTTTAAAAATAATGGATCCCACTCCCTGCCCAAAAATCTTTGGATAATTTGAACAGGCACGTGGAAGGGAAAACAAGCCTCAGGTCTGGGGGAACCACAACACACACCACAAAATCTTTCCCACCTCTAGCACAGTTGGAGGCAGCTGGCTGCATCTGCTTATGGAAACTCCTCGGTTTAAGAAGCACGAAAACGTCTCTCAGCACACTACTGCTGGTGAGGTAATTACACAGGAAGGTTTAGGCAGAGTGGTGTAAAACAGCCTGAGCCAAACAATGAAATGGGCAGTGCTGGTCTTTGCAGCATCCTCGGTTTGACAAGCTTTTGTCTGCCCCTCCCTCGACTTGCATCAATACTTCAAAACGTGTTTAGGTGCTAATGCTGGAGTACTTTGTAATGAGATGGGAAGGGAGACAGAAAAGGAGCAGCCCCTTGATACCAGGAGTTGAAGAGGCTTTCAAAAAGGCCCTGTGCCGTTTATGGAATTAATTGGCACACAAGTACATTAATCAGTGGAAACTAATGTTTGCCCTGGTATGAGTTAAACTGGAAAATGCTGCTCTTAGTTTGTAATGTGTCTTCTATTTATGAAAGGCAAAGGTTTGCGCCAAGCTCTGTAACGGTCTATTTGCTCTCAGTAGGATTTCTGCACAAGTGTACTATGACAAAGGAAAAAAAAAGGAAGGGAAGATTGAGTGACGTACTTCAGGAGAAGGCCAGCCCCTGGAGAGACCCTGCAGTGGAGTACTTGCTAGAGTCCACAAAAGACTGGTCTGATAAAGGACGACAACAGGGAATAAGAGAGGAAAGAAAGAAAAAGGATGGTATTAGTAAGCTGAAATATTACTCGTTTTTATCATAACAGTAGGTCTGTGCTTTAAAAGACACAGCCTCTCAATTCAGCAGTATTAGTCGAGTTAGAGATAGGGTGGTTGCCAAACACCTGCATGATACTAGGTGGGCTGATGGTGGAGTCCAGTTACTCTTTATGGGAGGAAACTTTAGCACAGAGACCACTAGGGATCCCCCACTGCCTTCTATCCCCTCGGACGACTCAGTGTCACTTAAAGCCTCACAAGGCACCAGAACCTCACAGTTTTGAGAGCAGTCATCTATGCTCCGGACTTGGTTTCACCTACCTTGCAGGCTATTGCCATTGGTGCTGGTGCAGGTGGGAGGAGGAGAAGTTTGTGGTCTCACAACAGGCGCAAAAGCACTCTTCTGTTTCACCGCAGAGACCATGTTGGCTGGTGAGAAGGAGAAAATCCCAGAGGAACTGCTACAGTTTGAGGGGAGGCTAGTGGAGGAAGCCATTGTCGGACTTGATGGCACAACTAGAGGTAAAAAAGACCCCCCCAAAAGACATTCCTTAGTATTAGATAATCATCAGGCTGCAGAAACAAGAGAATTCTGCTTTTTGGATGCACTGGGACTAATGTCGGATGGCCAAGGCCTTTACTGCAGTTAGATTTCTGGTTGTTCAAGAAGTGTCCTCATTAGCTATGGGAAACCCACCTGATTTGGCCTGCTTTGGTTTGATTCAGTTTGGTTTGCAGCTGTTTAGAATCACTAATTCCAGGAGCTCTCAAAGACTCCCTTAATTGTCTGTCAGTACAACTCTACTCTTACAGGAACACTGTCCCACCACCCTGTTTCAAACTCTTCTACTGATTGACATTAGGCACCACCCTGATCTGAACTTGCAATGTTTTTGTGTAGGTGGCTAAGAGGGAATCCAGATTATGCAGATAATTCAGGGGTTACAAAACTGATGGAATTTTTAACTTTGAAAAACCTAAGTTTTTAACCAGCCTTCAAAACCAGCATTTTAAGTTGTGCTTTCCTGTAGCAAGATGACTCCAGAAAGATCTACAGGATTTCAAGCAAGATGGTAGGTTTTGGTGGTGAACCAGACAACCTGCTTGTCAAAAGTCAGCAAAAGTGTTTGGGTTTCTTTCCTCTCTCAAACCTTGCAAGAACCAGACTTTAAGAGGAGTTATTCAGAAAGCTGTGAATATATATATATATATATATATAGACACACATGGATGCTGTCCAGTATGAAGCCATCAGTGACATGGCAACTCTGACAGTTTTTCACTACTTTGGTGTCCGGGCACTAGCGTTCTCTGGGTCTGTTGCACACAAAACAAACGTGTGGATGACAAACAGAAATGGTGCTTTGCTTTTATCTCCTAATGCAAGAAACCACGAATCCTCTCTCACAATGGCCACAGATGCTTTCTGCGTTATAGCTATTAGTACCAACTCAGTCTCTAGCTTCCCTGTATTTATCAGTTTTGGGAAAGTTTCTGGTGAGGGGGCTTCCTAGGAATTCTCAGTGACATGAAAAGCAGTGATATTTCTCACGTGACGGTTTTATTTATGCACAGGAATGGAGCTGGCATTTCATATCTCACACAAAATGGAGAATTTTGAAAATAAAAGTCTGTTTTATAATGGTCAAGACAAATCATTCTCCCAGAGGATCTATGACCGCTGTCTGAATACAGTCAATACAACATTCTCATTCAGGGACATTGACTGGAATCTCAGCTGGAATGAAGCAATGAAGCTATTTTGGTTTACATAAAATGAAGAACTGGCTTTAACTACACAGCTGAATACAATGAGAGTATTCAGTTATAGTGGGATAAATATCTTTGGTCAATGTATTTATCATTGAGGTTTTAAGTGAATTTGTTTTCATGAAAATAAAGCCAACTACTTTTATATTCAGGCAGCATTGCCACTTTTCTCTCCTTGTCCAAAAAAAAAAGGTAAAGACCAATGGTAAATTCCCATGCTTTCATTCTTCATCCTGTTTATAATACACAAGGGGGTTATGAATAATTACATATTATAGAGTAAAATTCCTATCATCTGGGCATTGAATTATTATTTTATTTGCATTTATGTAGATAAAAATCACCCTATTTGAGTCCTTATTTGAGAATCTGATATCATATTTGTTAACACTGAGGAAATCAATTAATGGAAATTAAATGTTCAAAGTTTCACAGTCTGACAGATACAATCTTAGTCTGAAGTCACTGTATGTCTGGAAGTACTTGCTAAGGGAGAGCAATCAAAGCACCTAAATTGAATTGCTACTATACAGCAATTAGTTTATTGATTTAATTAAGAATGCCACCTTTTAATTTTCAGGTCATGATTGAAGCATTTTCTGATTCAATGGATTAGGCATTAGCAGAATGACAGATCTACCAAGAAAACCTCCCAAAATATAACTAGGAAAGAAAGCAGGGCTGGGAAGTGAAGTGCTATTCAAAAGAAGACTTCGTTCATAAATATGAAATAATACACTTCTAGAGTATTTTAAATGCATTGCTGGCATCTGCTTCCAAAAAGAGATGTCTCATCAATCATGTTGTATTACGAATTCAGAGGGAGCAGATTCTATGACAGTAAATTCAACTTAATAAGTAAGGTACTATCTAACATTGCTTGTTACATTATTATTAGAGTACAAAAATAATAACTGGTTAGCAATTCCTGAGTTATAAGTACTAGTTATGTGGGTAAATATTTTCCTCTAAATTTCCAGCAGCTAAGATGCCTCAGAGGTAATTTTTTATCTCAGAGTTACTATCCCAGTATTAATTCAGAACCTTAGCACTGTAGTTCAAATTAATTCATTACTGCTGTTACACCACCAAACTGAAGATTTGCTGTGTAAACCTTGGTATGTCCAGCACTCTTGTTTGTCCTGTCCATGCTAGGGTCTCAGCCTATAAACCTATTTATACGGCAAGACCCTCTGGCCTGATTCTGCTAGCAGCTTTCTATAGATGTCAGTGGAATCCTTTATGCCACATGAGTAATGTCAGAGGAATTGGGCAGGTCCTATTCATTTAATTTTCTCATGCAAACGGGGACTACTGAGCTGTGTGAGCAGCTGCAGAAGAGGTTCATAGGCCTTTACCAATAGAAATGTATTTATATTTAAACAGGTTACTAAACCTTTAATATCAAAATGCAGAAAGTTAGTCCTACACATAAATATTTCCATAACTGGGACTGTAGACCATAAGCTCTTTACGCCATGGAATATATGATTTGTATGACTTACATCCTTGTGGCATTCGCTGTACAGACACTGAAACACAAACTCCAAGAGCCATTGTCACATTTTACTGATGAACGCTAGGCTCTGGGTGAAGTCAATATAATACCTACTTACAAAGCAAATGGAGTATAAGCAATCAAGTTTAGGCCCACTAATAATTCATAATTTCTATAAAGGTTATGAACATATTATTTGCTCAGAGGTCTTGGAAACACCATTGTGCAGCTTATGGAAATGTCTGTCTTATTACAGTAAACTTTTCTGCCCTTCATGCCTTACAGCTGGAAAAAACTATTTTTCCTGCAGCAAACCCTTAGCTTCCTTTCATACCCACTGTGACACAACGTTGTGCACTGACAACTAACTTTTGATCCACTCCCACAGACATCTCACCCAATGTCACTTATGCCATCCCTGCTTTCTAGCAATGTTGAGGACAATGTTTCTTATTTACAGAGTATAAGGTAAGTTATGAAACTATCAGCCCAAATTATATTATAATTATTTGCAACCTCTTAAGAGAAATAATAATACTAATGGAAGAAGAAGAGGAGGAGGATCGCTGGCTACACTAATGTCTTCAAAGTGGTTCAAAAGTCAGTGGCTTTGAGAGGAGAGAAAGGACCAAGCTCTGTTTCAAGTGCTCAAAATACAAACTAGAGTATTGCAGAAAAGTCACCATCTCCTTTTAATTAAAATGTGCAAAAATACAGAAAAGCCATATAATACTCACTGGCATAGGGAGAATTGGCAGCAGATCCATTCAGGAAGGTTGGAGAACCGCCTAAATTTGACATTCCAGCATTCCCATAGCCATTCATGCTTGTTGTGACAGAGTTATAATTTGTCTGCTGAGGGGTGGTGCTTGGCACATAGCCATGAGGTGACACGCTGCTTGAGTTGCGAGTAAAACCTTTTGTGGGGAGGGAATACATTTAGAAATTGGTATTAGCGCAAGAACAGTTTCTTACACAAACAGCTACAAGCAAGTAACTCTGGACTACCAAGTCAGCAGCCTAGTCCAGCCATGGTGCACTCAGAGGGTGCAGACTGAACCACCAGCACCACCTGGGACCCCAAATTGCGAATCCTAGGTCATTGCTAAGGGGAGCGCAAAGGGGAGGAAGGAGGCAACAGCCTTCACAGCTCCTCAGGCAACCCATGCCCTCAAGCAAAGATTACCGATGGGTATTACAGGAACAGCCACTCTAAAAGAGCTGTTTGTAGGAAGTGGAGTAAACATGACCTACATTTTCAGTCAGGAGTACATACTGACTGAAGGTATGTTAAAAGCATCTGATTTTTGTTAACTCTCTTCTGATGTCACTCTCATTTAAAGCATATCAAATTAGATGTTCACTGCACACTTTAGAAAATCTAGGGTATATTTCCTGAAGTAGTGGTATATCCATAGTCTTTTTGCCCTGGTCTCATAATTATATTGGTGGAAAATTACTATCAAATTTGGCACCAAGTTAAGATTTGAATCTCTACCTAATTCTGGAAATGACATTTGGGGAAACTCATGTCTTTTTTCTCCAAAAAAGATTTGATTCTAGAAGCACAGAAATACAAAATGAATCTTTACTCCTAGAAGAAAAATGCCAACTTCCTACCATATAGTACCTCTAAAAAATATTTAACATAAAAATAATATCTGTTTTTTAGTGTAATGCAAAATGGTTTTGTCTGCCCTTCTAGAAAATAGCTTCATTCTAATATTTCCTCATTAAAGTGGATTTTTAAGTTGTATAATAAATAGAGCTGAGCAAAGGAGAGGGGAAAATGCAAAGGATATTTACAAAAATATTCTTCGCAGTTGGGTTTATTTGGGGGGTTTTTTTGGTGGTTTTTTTTCTTTTAACTATAGGATTTAAAGCTCTGAAAATGTCATTGCAAATGTTTTTATTTTTTTTCTACTGTCAAAATTTGGAAAAGTCTCAAACACTGGAAAAAAAATCAGTGCCAATATTATGTCTCTTGCAAAACCAAACCAAACAGACAAATATTCAAGGGATACTTTTGTGTTATAAAGAAATGCTACATAGGGCACAGATTGAGAAATCATCCAGAGTCAGGAAAATACATAAGCAAGTACTTAAGTACATTCTTGAGTCAACAGAAATCCTTTTAAAATTAATGGGATTTAAATAAAAATACAAGTGTCATTCTGAACAGAAGGAAAAGCTATTTAGATATATGCAGAAGTGCTTTTCCCAAATTGGGGCAAGAGCCACTAAAGCAAGCCCCATCTCATGACAGCATTGTGTCACTCAAAGCTTGTGCATGCATGTGGGATGGTGTCTGTCTAGACATGCTCCTAGCCTTCACTTTTGAACCATCATTTTTTCCCTGACTTTTATCAGAAAAGGTTCATAGAGAGAGGAAGACAAGTCTTCTCCTGACCCTGATTGGTGGCTTGTGAGGCTTCGGAAACATTGACAGCTAGTTGACCGCTAAAGGAATTCACTCCCATCATTCCTGCATGGACGGATGTGTTAGCGAGGGCGGGGAGCTGGTTGTGATTGCGGGGGACACTGTAGAGTGCTTCTGCGATGTCTGCTGCTCTTTTCAGGATTATTTCCTAGAGGATAAGAAGGGAAAAAGAGAATAAGAGAGTTACCAATGTGAATCTCACAAACCTTCCCTTACAGATTAAAACGAAACTTTTCCCTGTCCAAAGGCAAAAAATAGATGCTTTTCTTTCTTAACCAGTTGGCTGACTGATAGCTAACACTTATAAGATCTGCTGCCTTTGTGATAAATCCTGACATCTGTAGTAAGTGAATTGGAAGTTTCAGTCCCAGCAGCCACGTTTCTGTATAACAAGGCCAACTGGCAGAATGAGGCTGGAGCCTAGACTTACTTCACCTTAAATCTGTTTAGGGTAAGGCTGAAAAATTACTGGTGGCAAGACATAATCCATATCATTGCCCATACTATATATTATCTGGTGAAAGTGGGCAAATGCCTCCAGGGTTAATAACACATTGCTTTTAAAAGTACTAAATTCACACCCTTTAAAAAAAGAAAACAGCCAAACTAAACCCCACTCCAGATATGGCATCGCCCTCTATATTTATTCTTGCCTCAAATTGTAGTATCATATACCTTTAGCCCCTAAACTATCTATACATCTAAGAATTAGCCATGCTTTAGAATTGCTGAAGTAGAATGCATTTACCTGGTTATTATGTGGCATGCCGTAGAGTGCTTCTACTAAATCAGCAGCCCTCTTAAGTATTACTTCCTGTCAATATAAAAACAGATGCATTCCTCTGAGTTCAATAAACTCCTTGTGGGGAAAAACAAATATTAGAATCTTTTATACTCTTCTATTAGTTGCACCATGTTTTGTGGTTTGCTTTTTTTTTCCCTTTCCTCCCACCAGGTACACCTTAATTGTAACAACTCTCAGCAACCACTGAATGGTGTTAAATCACTAGTTCATCCTATTCACACACACGCTTAATCAAGTCAAAAGGTGAGAATCATTGGTGCTGCAAAATAAAATACATCACTCAATTGTCTCTACCATCTGCACTATAAACCACTCATCGGTTTATTGCAGAATACAATCCCGAGGTCATTTACTAGATTACTGCAATCAATGTCATCCAGAGCATGTTATGAATCCCTTCAATGTGTTTATTTTATTCTTAATTGCATACTGCAGGAATTGTGACCTTACCCAGCAGGCCACGTTCAAAAGATATCCAATCAGTCCTGTGCTACTGGTAATGTAACCCTTCAACTTCTTTGGTTCGAATCCTGATATGATGGGTCAGAGCACAATCCATGTACATAAAATGATTCACAAGAGGAAAACATGTGCAGTATGAGAGAACAGCCTGGTACGGTGCAGTGTTCCCTGGAAAAATTCCCTACATGGACAGCAGAATTTAAAACAGTCTGGGATTTAGTTCTCCATTTTGGGCATTTTTTTTTCCTTTCCATTTTTCCATTTGTTCCTTTTCACTTAATATTTCATAGAGTATTTTAAAATGGCATTCGAGTAGTAGCAGCATTTCCTGGGGTCTTTCGCTTTACAGAACAGAAAAAATTCTATGAACAATCCTGAAAGAAAATGTAAAAATGCATTGCAGAATTAACCCAGAATAATATATTTTTTCTTATCCTTTCAAAGCATCTAGTGGATTCCCAACTGCCTCACCAAAACTAGCTGAGACTGTCCTTTGAGTAAAGCCATGTATTTTTGTTATTGCCAGTCCCTAAGTTTTGCTCTGGTTTACTAACATGATGCTATTCACCCCAGTATATTTCTGCAGGTAGCTTACAAAAATAGTACCAGCTCTAAGAATTTTACAGTTTTCTACAAAGTTAAACTTTTAAACTTAAAATATTTTACACAATAGCCATATTTTATACCAAAAAGAAACAGTAATGTTCAATTTTCATATACTGTAGACTCTGATCAGAAAATAGAGATATAATTGCGTTCATTTTGCTGTCACCATAACCTCTTCAAAAATCCTTGAACAACTCTTCAAATGACAAGCTTTTAGATGCGTATTAGCATTTTTTTCAATTTTAAATTCTCTATAAGATAAAATAGTTGTCATACTGCAGTAACTACTTATGACATATATAATGTCCTAAATTCAAAAATGAGATGGAGGATTTTTGTACTCCCAGTAAACATTTAGGCTTGCCTTCTGCTGCACACACCCCTCTCTCAGAACACATGTTTAAATTATTTTCCACATATGAAGTGAGATGTAATATATAATTGATGGATCTTTAAATCACTACATTTGAAACCGTTTCTGAGGAGTTAAGTTGCTACAGTCTTTTTCTGGGGTTTTGCTTGTTTCTTTTTGGTGGTGTTTTTTTTCTTCTTTTTCTGCTGTCATTGTTGGCTTTTGGGGTTTGGGGTTTTTTTTTTTGTGTAGCTTTACCACAATCGTGAGCAGTATAGTCATGGACAGACTACAGACAACTTCCAGGTACAATCAATCCTTGTTGCTTTACGAGAATCATCAGAACACCCAGTTGCCTTTTTTGCCTCATACTGAATATACAAACTAGAGCAGAACAGAGATGCTACTAAAAAATGGTATCTTTATTCAATCCGTGATTTTACATGGAAAAATACTGCACAGGTGTTTGACTTTGCAAACTAGGATTTATTTCACCTCAGTAGAAATTGTTTGCACCATACATTTCACTGATGAAAAATTAGAATGTGATACAGAGCCTACAAACTGCTTCGGAATATTGTTAACCTAAGCTGTCATTATGCCAAATTACTAAAAAAGAGAAAGTTTAAATAGTCATTTCTGCTCTACCTGACTAATCATAGTTATTTATGTAATGCTGAGCTAAAAACCTTAGAATGCATCTGAAAAGAGATTGAAGACCATGTTAAAAAATGAGGTAATTGCATGAAATCTCACAGCCACTCCACCTAATACCAAATATATTCCAATTCTTAAACACTGGAAGTTCATTGATGCCATATCATACTGCATGTAAATAAAACTAATTGTCATGATGGCTTATTGAAATATGCTTGACAGGTCACATTCAATTTTCCTACCTAGTCAACAGTTATTATTTTTTATTTTCAACATTTTCAGAGTCTGGAAATGTGAGTTTCATACTTTCTCTAACAATATTTTCACAGGATAAAAATATTTCTTGTTTATGACATTTTCAAATCATACAAAGTAGATGTTACACAAAAACTCCTGTGTCAAATAGCAGTATCTTCTATTCCAGAGCTGACGGTAGTTCTAATAGACACAAACTAGCTTTAAAAATACACAATAAAATGCTACTACAGACATGCTCACGCTATTAACTTCTTGTTTCCTGAATGCATCTTAACCCCTTTGCAGCCCTGCTTAAATTACCATAGAAGCTACTGTTACGACTCCACATACAAAGGAGCCCCAAAAGTCCTCTATAAGTTAGAGCAACAGACCTTGCAAGGTGCTTGGATTGCGGTGACCAGAAAATTGTTCTCACCTCCATGTCATTACGCTCACAGTGAAGCAGCCCCCGAGCATGTTTGTGTTTGGGATCTAATATATTGCCTTTCAATCAGAGCTGAGAGCCACTGAACACATAGACAGAACATGACGAGCAGGTCAGGAAAGCAATAAAGATTTTACAGAGCTGTCCAAGGTGCTAAATTTACTCAATAATGGGTTTGGCACCATAGTGTTAACCTCTCATTTACTACCAGTTTGAGGGACTAAATTGAAGTAGCTGACTTCATTTACCTTGAAATGTATATTTTATGACATTATGTAAGTAGATTGAAAGGGCACTGCAGTTTTAACAATTTAAAGGCTAGAGCATGTTTAAGATGAAGCTCGAATATTTATTGTATACTGCACTTAAACTATATTGTATATTAAAATGCATTGATTAAATTTGTAAAAGGTATTATAAAAAAGGACAGCTAATATAAAAGATCTATGTCTTTTAAAATCCAATTGATACTGCATGATACCACTGCAACGGTGATAGATAAACAGATAGATAGGTGGACAGAGCAGCAGACAGACATATCAAAAAGTGAGCGAAACTCACATCCTATAAAAAGAAATCCCTGTATAAGCTCAAGGCCTGTTATTTCAGATATTCTTTTGTTCACAGAAATTTTTCTTTGCCTTCATCTCAGAAGCCTAGATTTTCAGAGCAGTAAGTGGGCATCATGTAAGGTCCTTCCAATTGAATATGCAAGTGGAAATATTTCCTGAAGGAGACAGAGTTTGACTAAAGCTAATATCTAATTTATGGGGGCATTTGTCAAGAAAGATCCACTCTTCTATTAATGTTAAAAGTCTGACAGCTTTTGGTCTAGAATAAAGGACTTTGCAGCATTTAGTCAGAGCTAAAGCGAGGGTCGTCTTGTCTTACATTTTATTTCAAATGAGCATCATTTTATTTCTATAAAATTAACAATTGAGCAAATATTGAAAAGAGGAAAAATTACTTTAGTGATGAAATATGATGCATCAGAACTCTGCCCTCCATGCAGCTACACAGCACAGATACGGAGTCCATTTTTATTCCAAACAGAAGCTGATTTTCTACTGAGGGATTTTTACTTTTTAAATTTTTGAAACAGGGGTGCAATTAAATATTTTAATAATTTTTTTTCCTCCTGAAAATACTAGAAGGTGTTTACATAAGCAAAAAATGAGGCTGGGTGGTGAAGTCTGCTGCAACTTTGCATATTCCAAAATTACTGTAGGAAAGATTATGTAAATCCTACTGGAATGACTGTGCTTTTGAAGCACGAAGTCTGAAATTCAGACTGAACCCACTTCCAACAGAATGTACCTTGAACCAACGTTACAACAACTTTTGTTTTATTTGGGGCATCCTTTCCCTTCAGAACAAATTCATCAAGATCACAAAACTTGCATTTCAAGCTTTATCATTATGAAAACATTTTGTTTCGAGTTTTATCAGGATAAACACATTTCGTGCCAGCTTTAAAAAGGCTGGGCTGTTCCTTCTGTTGACATCTGCTTATTTTTTATTCAGCAAGTAGTGAGAAAAATCCACTCTGTGTCCCAAAAGGGCTGTGAGTCTAGTCAGCTAAAAGATGTCTAGAGTTACACTGAGTTATTTGGCTTAAGTAACTAAATTAGATAATGTTCAAGGTACTTGTGAAATCTAAATGAATTTTGTCAAGAAGAAGCTGACCACAATATATAATACTCATCAGCCACATATTGTATTATTGAGACCACCAAAGGATTTATGTACTTGTGGAGGGCGTGGGGGGGAAGCTGTTCTAGCATGCTCTGAGGCATTTATCTTATGTGTTGTCTAGATATCATATCACCTTCTAATGCTCTTTAGCATTGTAATACAAGAGAGAGCTCATTCATCTTCTGAGAGGGTACTTAGGGATGATGATGTCATTCATACTTCCTTGACTCTTATGTCTGACCTCCTGGCTCTGCCTTGTAACTTCCTACTCTCATGGCTACTTACAAGAAAAAAACTCTTATACAGAGTCAAAATGCTGCACATCAGACTCTAGCTCCCTTCTTCACCTTGGAAAGGTCACATTCTGAAATTTCAAGTCAAAATTACAATAATTTTTGCTGAAACTTTCTCATTGCTTTTCAACGGGTGAAACTATAAATGTGCTAGTCAACGATATGTCTCAGAATGAAGTTTTAACTTATACTTAAAGTTTGCATACACATTATATTGGAAAAGATAAAGATAAAATTGTGGAGTCCTCTTTCAAGTCTAAAGACAAACCCAACATTTTGGTTGAGAGCCATTTAGAAGGATACCACAGATCTAAAATGCCAGCCATCTAGCTTGGTATACAAGAGTTTCAGTCTGTCCAGGCTCGCATCTCTCCACATCTACACTGAGCACTACATTATGGTATCATTTTCAGCAATTATAGTTTTATAAAGACTTATAAAAGCCATTCAAAATGTAAAGATCCTCCATTTACTGTAAAACTGAGGGAACTACGCCAGCCTAATGGGAAGTAGAAAATAACAGGGCCATTTCACTAAAAAGATGTTTGTACGCACACAAAGATGAAAACTTCTCTACCAAACAAACAACTGAACTGTTTCCATATATTATAATTGAGTCATACTGAAGAAGTAAACACTGTACAGATATTACAAAGACAGGAAGGTAAAATGAGAGAGAAAGACAACATGCTTCACTTGACAGGTAAAAAGAAAAAGCTTCTGCTTACCGCTGCCTATAGGATGGAAGCTCACTGAGTTCCTGTCACAGAATTTCAATGGCAATTTCCAGAAAAAAAGTCTATAGTGGGAGCTAGAACCTTAGCTTTTCCAAGCCATTGTAGCCTCATCAGCCTCCACCCAAAATGAAAATCACAGCCTAAATCTACAGCACTAAAAACAGTCATGCATGACCTTACCACCTGCTCCACAATGAGCCAACCTTATAAATAAAATATAGAAAGCCTATATGAGGCAGCAGAAAGAACAAACACTGAAGTGCAAATGCAAGCAGGCATCTAGCCATAAACATTGAAAATCGATGATTAAAACACCTCTTAACCACAAAGGGGATAAATGCATAGCAATAGGGAAAACACACCCTATTCAAACAGTTTCTGTTGCAAATACTGCTGACAAAAGTAGGAATAAAATTATGATGATCACCTGTTAAGTCTGTCCTTGCAAGTCTCCCATCTAACTCCTATTATCCTCCTGTTAATACAGCATACTTAAATACTAAGAAAAGATACAAGCGTCCTTTTTAAATCCACACCACTCATGCAACTGGTCTTTATTTCCATAAATGATGGGCACATAACAATGGCAAGAGAATTAGTAGCTAGCACAGATGTGTACTTCATCTAGATACACAGTACCATGGAATAAACTAGCATTAATATAGTTGCACTGGAATAACTCTTTGAATAAACTGACATTTGAGAGTCTGGATGCTCCCATCATATTATCATCAACTGAAGCATCTGGCAAGTAATTTGGATGGTTTTGTTGCTAAAAGCTTTGGTGTTCTCTGCTAATATTAGGTCTCTAAGTCAAAGGGAGATGAGTGGGTATGTGAAATCAGATATGCAGAACTAAAATCACTCTGCCAGTGCTTAAATCACCTCTTTTAGGGACTTCATCCAACAGTGATTACGTGACTCACACCTATGTCCCTCAGACAGCTGTAGAACTTTGATTTGCCTAAGTATGTTTACGGTTATGTCTTGCCCCAGACCTCTAAGTTTACTAGAAAAGGCATCTATAGCTACCTGCAGGACCCCTTTAGAATTGTCAGATTTTAACTCATTAAGCCAAACTACCTTCCATGCACATAATGTAGGGCTGGTAGATCCTACTACCTTGTACACATATCTATTCACATCCTACAACACATCAACTAGTGGCTGGCAGATGTTTGTCACATTTGGGACTCACTAACACTGCCATTAAGAAATCAACACTATGGTCATTCTCTAGCATCTTCTACAGTATTTCCCACATGTTCTCTCCCAAGCTCACACTACAAAGGTCTAAGGGCATATCAAAATGATCAAGCAAGGAAACACAGTTTTCATGTCATATAAAAGGCTACAGTATTTATCCCAACATGTGATGACTATGACCAGTTTATCAGACCCAGTAAATCATTCAAAGACAAAATAAATGAGACAAACTAGATCATGAGTGGATAAATCCACATGAACTCAACTAAATGGCTAACATAAAATTATTCACCAGCTTCCTTTACATAAATCCCCGCATCCCACCAGTTTACAGTAACTCATACTGTTCCTACCTATCTAGACAATAAAAAAACGATTCCTGATTTATCCATGAACATACAAACAAACATGTTACAGTAGGTTTTTTTTTTAATATCTGAACTGAAAATTTTGTCACAATGACCTAAAAGCACATTTTGCACTCCAAATTTTCCTTATGTGCCGCAGCTACCTTCAGTCCCTGGGCAAAACTGAGACACATGTACAAAGCATCTCAGATAGAGGAACCTCAGGCATTCCTATTTGAAAATTTACCCCAACCTATTTGTACCAGCACTTACACTACTTTGAAGCAGATGTTCATTATTGAGATTAATGAGCTTTTAGTTTGGGGGCTTTTTTTTTTTTTTCCGTATATAAGATTTTCTGATAGTTCTTCTGCTCTTTGTAATATTAACATTCCTACTTCTTGAAACCAGCTTCAAATGAGAGTGGCAAGGAAAAAAAAAAAGAGTTATTACTCAAAGTCTTCTCTTGACCATTTTATATCCATATATTTTTGGAAAGATGTCAAAGTCCCCTTATGGAAGAAGAAGAATGTTTTGAATTATTTGAAGGGTCTGGACTTAAGTAAACATAAAAAGAATTTGGAAAACAGAGACACTAAATTCTGAGACTGCCATTTAAAGGAGGACTCTTTTAGAAACTTTATTCTGCAGATCATATTTATGTGCCTATTGGAAAAATTCCCTGGAATACTGGGGATTAAAAAAATAAATGTGGCTTGTGATTTTGTGTGTGGCACAATATAGATACCCAATTATATATATCTGTACGACTGAAAAATATCTTACTTGGAAAATAGACAGGCTGACATCTATTTTATGTCATAATTATATACAAAGACGTTCCAAATACAGGTTAGTTGTATAATTTTTAAATTCTTCTCCCATTGGGTAGAATCTAGAATGCGTTGGATTGCATACTTCTCTTGGCTGCATTTAAATCTAGAGAGATATATAACTGTGCGTGGCACCGTGAGGCAAGAATGCTGATTGAACTCAACAGAGACATCTAGAAATTTAAGTGTAATTGTACATACATCTTTTGGCCATCTAATTTTGACAGTTGGTCTTCATTAATTCATCTACCCATATCTAAGTATCTCAAATCATGTTAAAAATCTGTTTAAAAAAGAAAACTGTTTGCTTATATGCAATTAGAGACCCACCCACATTTTCTTTTAATGAAGGGGGGTAAGGGGAGAACCCAAATAAACCAAACAAAAAAACCCCCTAAACCACACAGCATAATATTAAGATCTGTGAAACTGTTTCTTTTCTGGATTGTACTTTTCAGGTAGGAAGTCTTAGTAGTTAGAAACTGAGAGTTCAGGTTACTTTTTATGGCAGGAGGAAAACTGAAAAATAAGATGCATTGAAATTCTGACCTACAATGATATTCCACTACGTTCTATGGAGAGTGAGTGCATAAAAATGTTGAAATAGAGACTGGAATAACGTTGGTAGGTTTTAGTATTACAGTTAAAACACTGCTCAGTCATAACCCCTACAAATGACTACTTTCACTTACATTTTATCATCGGTATAATTAAAAGAAGTCTCTTGAAAGGGGTATTCTCATTACAGCGAAGGACCACTTCAGACCCAATTGAAATGAAAAGACAGACCATAGATTAGGTGTAGATACCAAGTGGTAATTTCTAGGGAAGCATAAAATGCCAAATGTGTAACAATTATATTTTATAACTATGTGTTCAAAGGACTTACAGTATTTTATTGTACAAAGAGGCTTTGGCTCAGAAAGACTACTTCAATGAAGTGCCTCTGAGCATATATTCTAAAAAAAAAAAGTCAACTTTCTTATCAGAAACAAAAGATATGTTGTTCCTGATAAAATTATTTTTAATTATTGCTTTTAATTTGCAGCCTTAAAAATTCAGATAAATTATCCCAAGCCAGTATAAATATTGCATACTTATATATTTAAGAAATTAAATTTATCCAACATTTTACAGGTATAACAGTATCTGTCTACACCTCCACAACGTGAAAGCAGGTACATGATTTTACACAATCTAGGACTCCTTTTTCAGTGGTGAGGGACAAGATTAACACTGTCATAACAACAACATATTCCATGGAAGTGCTTCCAAATTCATCACTGATTTTTCAAAATACATCAATTCATGTACATTCATGTACATCAATACATCATTTCATCAATATATGAAATTACATTTCAGTAACTTTTTGATCATGAAAACCTCTTAGATCTCATACTAGTTTAAAGATGAAAAATAAACTAAAAAGATTATCAAAATATTAGCATCATTTACTTCCTATTCATTAAAAAATGCTTTTGCACACATTTTATTTGTCAGAAGCTTGCATTTAGTAAATGAAGCACCTCTATTCTGTAAAATGTGAGGGTTTAAGAGACCAGATGCTGTGTCCAGATTAAATTATGAGTATAGCATTATTAGTAAAGACACTTAGCTCATCCCAAAGAACACAATTAACAAATACCGATTCCAAAATTTCCACATCTTAGCTCTCCCATAATATATGAACAAAAATATGTATTACATATATGTGGCGCTGCTTTAAAAATACTCCTGATTTGTTTTCATTCTTCTCTCAGCAAGCATATCATTTGTCATCTACAGTCACAAATATATTCCAAGGCATTCTTTAAAATAAACCCAAAATGCATATCCCTGTTCATACAAGTAGCACGAGATTGCACGCTATTGTACTCGGAGGACATTTCAGTCCAGTTGAGTTATATCAACATAAGTTACAGGACTGACTTTTACACCAGAAAGAAAAGGTTGTACTCAAACAACTGTTATTGCCTCAATGGAAAAAAAAAATCAATAAAAGTAAAATGAACAAGAGATTTTGTCTGAGTTGCAGTTAATACTACTGAAGAGCTATGGATATTAAAAGGTCAACAAATAAATTAGTCCAAGTGTTATGAAATGAATGATTTGGCTTATAATTGTATTGAGTGCAAATTGTTCACTGCCTATTAGACCAGGTAATTTTTAACCATGGTGCCTCAATTACTGTTCCATAAGCAATAATATAGTTGTAAGAGCCACCGGTTCGATCGAGTGACCTATGAGACGCGCCAGGACAGCTGACTTTGCTATGATGGATCACTGAGCCTGATCTCCAAATGGTGCCAAACCTTCCCTTCCTGTGAGCAGATCTCATAAAAGAAACATTACTGCTTGATTCATTTTACCAAAATGTTTGAGTTTTCAAGTGTCAGCAGTTGAGTATAGATTGTGAAGCTCTGTATTTCTTAGAAGAATTACGACAACAGGCATCCTATTGCTTCCAGCACTCTCTGCTAAATGGCATCATGATGGTTAGGAGGATGCTTTTTCTGCTACTCAATTGTGAGAGGTACACGGCAATCATATTTTACATCACCATGTAAACCACTGCATAACACCTAAAAACTAGGCTAGAAATGGAAACTGTAGGGGAGATTATAGACATTACTTCACGCTTTTGCAATGGCCTACATTCAAAGATCTCAAAGCGCCACTTTAATGGGAACAAATTAAACTTCACAACATACTTTCTAGGAAAATATTCTCTCTCCCTCATCTTCATCAGAGGCAGCCTTAAAGCATAGCTGCCTGGCTGAAGTCACAATGGTCTGTGGTTACAACCAAGCTTTTTAGGGTGAGGTAATATCTTTTATTAGACCCACTGATAGAGGCGAGAAAAGGTGCAGTCAGCAGGCAGGAAGCAAGGCTTGTGTGCCCAGGAGCTTGTCTGGTTTTATCCAGTTTCATCAGTTAGTCTAATATAAGGTGATACCAATCCCTACAAATCCTGATAGCCTTAAACAGGGAAAAAAAATTAGGCTGATATTGCTTTCATGCTCCAAAGTAACACCCATGGCACTCCTCAAGGAGAAAAGGCAGCAGCTGTTTCCCCAGTGCTCCTCAGGGCACGGTGCTCCCTGTGAGCAAGGGCTTGAAACGTGGCAATAAGGGTCTCACCACGCTTCCCACAGAAGTGGGCCTTAAAGGACAGTAGCTACACAGTAATTACCCATATCTGCTCTCTGCCCCTATCTAAAATAAGTTGAAGGTGTAAATGCAAATCCTGAATTCTCAAATAATCTGTGCAAATGAAACTAAAATAAGAAAAGCCTAATTACAGTAGACTGTAGCACATACAACCAACTCCTGTTTATATTGTCACTCTGCTATATTTTTGATAAATCACTACATTCAAACAGTCTATTGGGAGGGTGATTTTCCATTTCATCTCTCCATTGAGCAAAAAAGTGCCACGTGACTGGAGTCTGAATTTCAATTTCTCCAGCGTACAGTTGAACTGAATATTATTTGGCACAATACAGTGTACAACCGAGCCACTAAATGGCTGATTTACTAAATTATTATTAGATGAGCTCTTGCTGTTCCAAGTGAAAGTGCAGTCACTGTCTCTCTTCATGGTGTGTTCAAATTGTTCTGTGTTTAAATATTCAGCATGAGGCTAATGTGAACTGATGAACTGAGACTGCAAACATTCACTTTCAATACAGACAGAAAGACAGAGATGCAACATATCAGGTGGCCTGCGGAGGTGAAAATGATTTATATTTAAGGATGCTGCTGCCTACTTCCATTACTACAAGATATTCTTAATTAGCTTTGTGTTTGAATCAGGAGCTTGAAACCACAGCTAAAAAACAGCTCTAGCACCGAGCTAGCTGTGAGCCTATGGAGGCTTCAGAATCCAGGTGAAGTGGTACTTGAGCCTGGATCTCTGTCAGTAAAGTGCCACCACAGTTTCATGCTTTACTACCTTTTAGCTTTTTAGTTGCAACTTAAGAGCATCACCTGCAATTCCAACCTCAGGGTCAGAAATCCTAGGAAATGCAGAGGACTGACCATGTTGTGTGACTGTATGGCTTTTGGAGGTGGGGGGAGATGGGAGAAAAGGAAAAGATATTTTTTTTTCTTAATTTTTTTTCTTTTTAAAAAGATTTTTTTAAAAAAGAAACAATTTCTTTACTGCCACCTGCTGGAGTTGACAATAACCCTTTGTCACACGGAAAGAACGAGCATCTTCACTTAGAGGACAGTTACAGCAAGCATTTAAAATACTGTGATCCCAGACACTTACAGTAGATTAGAATTTTTTATTGGTGCTGTGTTGCCATAACAACATAAAGACAGCAGATGACTTAAGCTAAGCTTGCAAAGCAAAAGGCTGCTCATCTGGCAGTTAAAATGAATACAGTTCACTTCACAAGTTCCCCATATGGACCCTTAGTGTATGGTAATGAGGATACCATATGGTGGGAGAAAATGCACAGAGAACAATTGTGCTCTACTGGATGAGTGAAGTGAGCAGGAAGTTATGAGGAAACGCAGGAGAGAGATTTGTGCCTGTGCTCTCTAACTCAAGGGTTTCTTTCAGAGGAGGGTTCTCTCTCTTCTTAATCTTCTTCTTAATATATACATGCATAGAAATGACAGAGAAACATATTGTACATTTTGCAACATCATTCATCATAAACTGTCAGCTGTGTTTGTAAATCAGCTTGGTAAGATCTTATACATTTGTAATTCTTAAAAGGTAAAAGTGCTAAGTTTTTAGACAAAGTGCAGGAAAATTTAAGCACTTCTGACAAGTAGAAACATTAGTGGTAATCATTTTAAAAATGCTTGCATCTTTCTGCCTGCATGTTTAGCTGTAAATAATGCCGCAATGAATAAAAGCTTTAAAAGTGGGAGGGGAGGATGAAATGGAATAAATATTTTTTTATTTCATTTCCAAAAGGATAAAAAGTAATAGCTGATCAGAACCATATGTGTGCAAGATTCTACTGTAAATGTACATATGCTATACAGTACGCTGTACTAACCAGATCCTAAACCCGGTAAGACAGCTTGCTAAAGGCTGCAAAGTCAATTTTGTACTACACATGCTTCATAAAAGATGAATATAAATGCATTAGTTAGACACGGTGAGCTAAATTAGAAGGTCAGGCAGGGCTGGAAGGGCTGAAATATCACACAACCAATGACTGTAATTACTCTTTTTTTAAGTCTATTAAGTGGTGTTGTTCTATCAAGGCTCAGGGGTATAGGACATGAAGTACAAGATAAAGTAATGTGTATTTATTACTCCCACGGGATCAATTTACTAGATATTTTCAGCTCCACGGAGCAAAATACACAAATGCAGCCTTTGTTACTTTCTTCAAACTATGGCTTTTTCCTTCAGAAGCTCTGCTCCTTGGAGGCACCGTGTTTACCTGTTCGGTATCTTCGTGCCACCCTCATATAATTGTTGTATTTAAAAACAACAACAGTAGGCATACAGGAATAGGGAAATCTGGGGACCTCTTTTACAGGATGCTCAAACAAGTGGTTCAGGTTGCTCAGATGGAATGTGCAGACTACAAAATCCAATCCCAGGCATGATTTTTACCCCAAGGCAAAGCAGAAATCAGGAATGGAGAATGGCAGAGAGCTCCTTGTCATCGTGTTAGCCCTGATCTATTAAAAGTTTTGTCATAGATTCTAAATTACACCATCTGCTCTAATCATTTGCTGAGTAAATGCTGACCCACTTATAAAGAAAACTCACTGAAATGTGTATGCACACTGCTAACCTTCAGAAAGGAAAGGGCTGTTTGCCAGACACTTGCATGTGGCCCTACCCTTCACCCAGCAAGGTGGCTCTGTCTCTCAGCTCACTCTCACTTCCGACTCTGCATACTCCCAGAAAAGCCTCTGACATGCACCTCCCCATAAGGGTGTTACTTTCACAGTAGCTTCTGGCATCTTAGTTGTCATCTTCTCAATAGCTTTGAAAGTCTCTACCTGAGTATTTTTCCACAGAATATTGAAAGCCAAACCCAAAAATCTCAAACAAGCCCTTCAACCAACTAAATGCCAAAAGTGTTAGAAAATTAAAAAACCCCAACTGTTAAGGGCTCAATACTACCCTCAGCTTTGGTGTCACTTTACAGAACAGCATAGAAACTGCCAAGCACACTTCAAGCCCCCCCTTGCTATACAGATGAAGTCCAACATCCCTTCACACACTCCCCCTTCCTGTCCATACTTTGTATAAAAGTTTTCTAACAGCTCTCTTGTGACCCTGGGTGGAAATAAAACCCAAAATACATGTTTTCTTAGCTGAAAATTACTGAATTAGGTTAAAATACAATATCTTGAGTTAGCAGATAGGGATCTGTTCTGGAATTACCATAGGGTCTATCTGAAGCAGCAAACCTGAGCTGCCAAGCTCCCACAAGCACCCACATTTAGAGACAACATTAATTTGCAATAATAACAATATCCATGTCACAATGGATAAAAGGCAGGCCAGTGGGATTTCATAGGGGAAAACACAACTGCTTTTGCCAGCCACTGGGTCGTAATAACCACCTGACTTCTACTAGTGGCCTAAACAAGAAGGTGGGATATGTCTTGTGGCGGTGTCTAATGACAGACCGGAGAAAAGGAGCTGAAGGGAAGGTAGACCCTGACTCCCTGTGCTCTCCACTCAGCAGGGAGAATCCCATGTGCTAGACAGCGATGCTTTACTTTCATCTACACAAAGAGAAAGCAGAGGTAAAGGTCCCTTTCAGGAGGGATAAGGGGTCTCCTAGAGAGAACATTTGAGCAACAGACCAGGAGGAAAAGGACGTCAGATCATGAAGGGGGTCTGTGTGATGACTTGCTTCTCAAACATAGAATGAACAATCTTGCTCTTAGTTTAAATACAAGTGATG
Organism: Laterallus jamaicensis coturniculus; assembly: GCA_022605575.1. NCBI lineage: Eukaryota > Metazoa > Chordata > Aves > Gruiformes > Rallidae > Laterallus > Laterallus jamaicensis. The sequence goes on along the minus strand of JAKCOX010000016.1, from coordinate 12,270,238 downwards.
AGTTGTAAGAGTGGTGAAAATGGCAAATAAATTCTAGGAAGCTGCATATAAAGAGGAATCATTGTTATTAAATCATTTAGGATGGATGTGTTTCAAATCTAGTTTACAGTTGAAACGGTTTTACAGCTCTAGCTGTGGAGTTTTAACAAAATTGCAGAATGGCAAATCGCAAACATATCTGCCAGGGATTTATTTTAAGGATTGTAGGGTAGTTACATAAATGAACCTCAATAGACTCAACATGTTGTTGTGATCTGAACTCTTTAGTGATTTCAACTGCGGTTACATATACAAGAACCAACAGCACGTGTGCATTTGTGTGCACATATGCAAACACGTGAGTCAGGGAAATTGTGTGCACACGTGCAGTTTATTCCCCAGGTCCACAGGCAGGCTTCCTGCAAACTGTTCCTACAGGGCAAAGGTACAATTCCTTAACATTAGCATCATGGTATTTCTTTTCACTTCTCCCCAGAGATCTCTTGTTTCCTCTGATCTGCCTCCTGTCCGTATTAAAAAGGAAAGACTATACTGCCCAGCACACTCCTGGTACTTGATCTCACTCCAAGATTTGGGTGCTAATCCCACCACCTCTGTACTGGCTGGCTGTCCTCTTGGTGCATGTGTTTGTGTGTGTGTGTGTGTACACACATGCACATCTGATAGTGACAACCCTACACTGGCTGCTTTTCCTGACCAGCTCTGTACAAGAAGGGACAGGATTCTAGCCCATAGCTGGCTCTATGGTTCAGCTCCCAGCGTCAGGTCCCACTCCTTTTCCTACAGAAACAATATATTACATTTCTACATCTCTAAATCAACTGTCAGTCTTGCAGTACAAAGACCCCAGTTCCCAGGTGCTCCTGTCCTCCTCACTATGGGAGGTGTCCTGGTTTAACTGAGCACCAAACAGCTGCTCACTTGCCCCTACCACAGTGTGATGGGGAAGAGAAAGGAAAAACCCTGTGGGTTGAGATAAAGTTAGTTTAATAGGATAACAAATAAGGTAATAGTAATAGTAACATATAACAAGTGATGCACAAATGCAATTGAACACCACCAGTGGGAACCACTCCCCTCAATAGCCAGTCTGTCTCTGAGCAGCAATCCCACAACCTGGCTCACTCCCCAGCTTAACACAAAGCAGGACATTTTATAGTATGGCATATCTCTTTGTCCCATCTGGGTCAGCTGTCCTTCCTGGGTTCTCCTAGCTTCTTGAGCACCTTGCAGGGCGTAAGAAGCTGATAAGTCCTTGACATAATGTAAACACTGCAACTACTTAGTAACAACTAAAACCATCAATGCATTATCAACGTTGTTCTCATACTAAATCCAAATACAGCACTACACCAGCTACTAGAAAGAAAATTAACTCTATCTCAGCCAAAACCAGAACAGGAGGATATTCTCTATGGGAAACTGGCTACTAGAGCACTAGGAGACAAGAAAAAAAACCCTTCAAAATCTGGCTTTTTTTCTTTGCCTACTTCCAGCAGATAGCTGGAACATTTAATAAAATTCATCCCAAGCATGAACACTGAGAACTTCTGAAGAAAATGGTTCTAAACTAGATCAAGCTTCTCAAATAGTCTTGATAGTTTTAGAAATGCCTGTTGACACAGGTATAGCTGTTAACTCCTCAGCTCTGGAGGGTAGAGCATGTGCTAAGACCCACTTGATGGCCTCAACAATTCTCCTTGTCTGCAGGGATAAATCACACAGCAGAATGCCCTTGTTGGTCCATGGGAAGGACTGCATGCCCTTATGGACACAAACACCATAACCATTTCTGTTTCATGAAAGGTCCCTAATTCATCAGTAACATTTGAGTGGAACAATGGCCACAAACCCTAGCAGTAATTACAGGAATGTGTTTTGGTTTATTTATTTAATGCATGAGTAGAAGCTTTTTAATGAACAGAAAGTGATGATGCACTGGCAAGGCAATGGGGGAAATGGAGGATACAGTATTGAAAGCTTTGAGCACCACTCTCCTCTCTGCTGTCTCGCGCTCTGTCTCTCTTACATTTGCCCTCTCTGCCTGTGGTTCCACTGTGGAAGCCATATGGCTTCCAACTCTCTTCTAAGTAGCCACTGAGAATTGTCTGTAGTGGAATATTGCCAAAGCCCTTCCTGGTTTAATGACATGGGGAAGAGCGCTGTGCAGTGCTCACCCAGCACAGAGACTCGCTGCGTCCTTCATTACGATCCTGGAGCCAGCAAGCGATGCTGGGAATTGAACCATCAGTGCCTCAAATACAGAAGTCGACATGTGCCAACCCCTGCTGCATTCAGCCTCTGTGTGTGGCATATTAATGAGTCTTGAACTTGAGGTCCAACCTTCAAGCTTGCACAGAATTACCCAAAGACAAAAAGAAAAGGTTCTCTTCATCCTGTTTCCCTCAGGACTTGCATAGTGCAGTGATACTAGTTTCTTCACTGAGTTTGTTCAGTCCTAAAAAGCAACTTTTCTTTTTTAAGGCCATGGCATCATACCTCTGCACATATAACCACAATTTCACTTGATTCAAGAAAACTAGCATTAAAAAATAACTAGAAAAAAAAATTAAGCCAAGAAAGTTTATGAGGAGACATATGACACCATACTAACCCTCATTCTCATACCCTATCCATAAATACCTGCTAACTCTCGGAGTCAGGATATGGAACTAGATGGAGCCTTCTTCTGCCTGTTTATCCCATGACACTAAATATTAGGATTATGTGGTCATCAGTCTCACTCAGAATGAGAAAGAGAAGGGTGCTCAGCCTAATGGCTGCATTTCCATACCAGCACAACAGAGCATTGCTGGGGACCCCTCGGTGTCATGGGTGTCAGAAACGGAGCCCAATGTCTGTGGAAGTTGGCCATACACTACAACTCTCAGCTGCATAACCCAATTTGGAATTATTTGGCTTTTTTTTTTACTTGAATTTCCTCATTTAGAGGAAAAGCAATGGCCATCAACAAATCAGCTGGAACACTGGGTTCAGGGAAATTTTGAAGCATTTCTTTTGGCTTTGCAAATGCCTGGTGCACAACAAAGGGTGGTTTCTTATTTTCTAAGAAACAATTTCGCTCCACATGCATACTTGGCAGCAGAAGCATCATACAGATGTAAAAGCCCTTCTGCAAAAGGAGAAGGATGGTGCTTTTCTATGGAAAGGGTTGCACCTTTGGAGAGAAATTCGACAACCTATGAAAGCTGTGTCCTGCTGTAAATCTGTCTGCAAGTCAGAGAAAGGGACAGCTTGGGGAGGGTGAACAGAGCCAATGTAAAATGTAACTCTCCAGGATAGCATGTTTCTCTGGTTGTAAGAGGGAAGGACACACATCACTGACCCCAAAACCACAGTCTACAGCCTTCCAAAGCAAAGAGAAAAGACTTAACAAGCCTGTAAGGAAACCACATACTGAATCTCATTTCTGTCATGAAATAAAATAAGTTATAGTGTTCATGAATTCTTCTCACCTTTGAAACCCTTAAGAAATTTAGCTAATCAAAGTGATGAAAGCCTACTTCTATCTCAGGAAACTACAGAAGAGAGGTCACAAAGGCTATACTGGACATGCATTATTTGAGGGAACTGGCCCGAGGCATCAAAGCCCAATTTGTTCTATGTCTCAGTTCTGCAAATTCACATCTTCCTTTCCATAAGTCAAAGGCAGCATTTTGATGCTCCCCTAGCCAACTTGACTGTTCAACTCACTAACAGCCATGATGTTAGAGCAGATACAACACAAGTTGGCAGCCGGTCACAGTGACTCCATGCCACGCACACTATTACTCAGTGTTTCTGTGGTGAAGAGCAACACTTTTTCAAATATTCCATGTCTTTCTTCAGCATATCACAAAACTCACTGCAAATTCTTGCCAGAGAAAGTACAGTATGGCAAAGTAGCAAGAACAGATACAAGAGCACACCCAGACAGCATTTTACAGTTGAAGACAAAATTGCTAGAAGCCCATGTGAACTATTCTGTCTCTTCCACAGCTTTTACTTGACAGAAGTCAACAAAAAACCTCCCACTAATTTTGGTGGGAACCAACATCAAATCACTTCACTATGTATTGCTCTAATTATTTCAGCAAGCCTGAAATAAAGCACTATAAAATAGTCATAATCTTAAACCATTACATGGTTGAGCAGCAGTGGACACACATCCCATGAATATCCAAATAATTTGTTTTTATCAAAGTTCTCAAAATTATAATGGCAAGTACCAAAACCAAGAAGCATCATTCTTCTATGAGTATGTTGTTCAGGTTTCAAAATACCAATCGAAAAGGTGCTCTTTTTTAAGTATTTCAGAACACAAAGCAAGACTTGTTTTTAAGAAAGGCAGGAGGTCTTTGAGTTATCTGTAACACAGAAGTCTCATAAGCCTACAATGAAGGTTGCTGACTGAGCTCTGTTGGTCATGTTTCTATTTCAGCTTATCTGGGTTGGGTACCAAACCAGGACCTTTACATTTACAGAGCCTTAAACTTTCAGACAAAAACATGCAGTAACCAGCTTTGCCATATTTAATAAAACAATAAACTTTGGCTGACCTTTGGCAAGCGTTCAGGGTCACCAGGGTGCCGGGGAATAACCTTCTGTAACCTTTGGAAACCATAGTCAATGGTAGGTTCATTCAGAGCTGAAACAACAACAAACAACATTGTGATGTGACAAACACATAGCAAGCAGGCTCCACTGCACTGTAACAATCGGCAACGCATTGCAAGACCAAGGAAGGATCACAGCAAAATCCCCTTTTACTGACATCAGACTTGGCTATGAAGTCTTGGTTCAAACACTGAGGGTGGTTCTGAGGCTTTGGTTCAACAGCAGTGCAAACCTTCCCACTTGAGTTCCTAAAACAAGGTTCTTGGAAAGTTAGGTGATCTTACACACATATTCCAGACAGGAAGAAATTATTCCCTCTGAAAGCCATGATGAAATTAATGCAATAAATACTTTGCACCCCACTTTTTCTGTTGTTTTTTTAATCTGCTCTTATACCACAAGGAAGATCCTTTGTGATTGGAAGACAAAAGAAATAACTATTAGGGAGTCTTATTCAGAATTCTGTCATACATGTAACGTGCTCTGTGTGCAATGATCACCTACACTCCTGTTGTGAACTACAAGCATTCGTCCTGGCATTATTTTTACTCAGCAGTATTGACTTCAGTAGCCCAGCTCGGGCTCCGATCAGCACTAAACTGATCCAGAAGACTTAATAAATTAATAAATTAAAAAAAAAATCTCTGTTTTTAGTTCCTCTTTTTCCAATCCCTGTCCAGTAAAGAGAGAAATGGTAGAAGTGGAACACTTTAATCTTCATGAAAATGCTGGACTGCCTGCATTAATCGAAGCTCTGATTGTGCCAAGCCTTTAAGCACATGCTTATCTGTAAGCACATACTTAAACCCATTTGCTTTCAGCAAAGCAAATTTGAGCATATTATGTTTTTTATATGATTGCCTATAATTACAGGGGACTGCATTGAATGACCTTCCAGCTATATTTCTAGTCATATGATCACTTTAAAACTCAGATGTTAGTGAGACTTCAACATGTGCTTAAAATTTCCTAAGTGCTTTGGTGAACTGGAACAACAGTCAAGCATTCTCAAGCATCTCTAAACAACAGTGTATCTTGACTCTCCCATGCCAATAGAGATGCTGAAATTTTCAACAGCAATTTTTTTTGCTATTTTTTGGAGTTAAATAAAAAGAAAAATAAATTCAAGATTGATTTTTATATTTTTAGACTTTTTTTTTGTTGGGCAGGAATTATTCCCCCCACACAAACACACACACACTGCCCCATTTTGGGTCACTTTAAAATTTTTATTATTTTGCTTTAGCTTATTAAAAAAGAAACGTATTTCTTGCACAATCTCTGCCTTATGAATATATCTTGCTCCTTACTTTATGGTGGTTTTATTATGAACTTTATTACATGGCTAGAATTATACCATCTGATGCATGCAAAGAGATTTAGCATCAAACTGTATTTCCCAGTCTCACTTTTATAAGTGCTTTTATGTGACTCAGTGATCCCACAGCAAGTTATACAGCTCCATCAGTCTCATCAGCATGGCACAAGTTGTCCATACTACCACCTTGAGTGAAGAGAACATTTTTCATACTCCTAAGAGTATCCTATCATTAAAGACTGTTAGCCAGACCACACTGTTATCATGACAGTAGTATCTGATCGTAGAATCATAGAATGATTACAGTTGGAAAAGACCTTGCAGCCCTACTAGGTCCAACCATGTCACCAAGAACAATATCTACTCTTATTTTAAACTCCTCCAGGGATGGTGACTCAACCACTTCCTGAGGCAGCCTGTTCCAATATCTAATAATCCTTTCAGTAAAGCATTTTTTTCCTAAAGATCCACCCTAAACTTCACCTGCCACAATTTAAGACCATTTACCCTTGTCCTGTCACTAGCTACCTGGGAGAAGAGACCAACCCCCACCTCACTACAACCACCTTTTATGTAGTTGTAGAGAGCAATGAGGTCTCCCCTCAGTCTCCTTTTCTCTAGACTAAACAATCCCACCTCCCTCAGCCACTCCTCATGATTCATCTTCCAAACCCTTCACCAGCCTTTTAGCATCTCAATATCCATCCTGTGTTGTTTTTAATTAACTGGTGTTCTATAAGCAATCCCACAAAACAATCTATTTTTAAAGGAAACTGGGCCATTTAAATTATTATTTCCAAACCACATTTCTACAGCAGCTGGTCCTACTGCCAATCAAGGGCCAGATTTCTATATCCTTCTGGACCTTCAGGACAACCCAACTCCTTAAGCAGCCCCAGTGATGCTGCTGCAAATGAACGCAGATGGAAAGAGGTGTAGGGTAATCCAGATCGACTCAGTGGTAGTGAGAGAGAAGTGTGTGGCTGATGAGGACTGGCTGGAGGAGCACTCAGTCCAGCAGAATCTCAATATTTAATACAAGAAAGGAGTCTCCCGAGCGTATCCCGAAATTACTATTACAGTGTTATGGTAACACCAGACTAGAAATCTTTCAGGATTCTACTTTCTGGGCTACTGTCAGAAGTATTTTATTTCCCCAAAGATCACAGTATCCCTCTAGTCTCCTCAGGGTTTTTTCATGTATTTCCCTTTATCAGGAATATCTGAATCTGATCTTTCATTTATATTCAGGTCATTGTATGAAAGGGGTGAGAATAAGGCTTTTCTCCTGCTTGTGCCTTTTTTTGGTTTTTGGGTGGTTGGGCCCTTTTTCCCAATGTGTTTCTTTTCACTCCCTGTCCACATGCTGTCCACTCTGCTGTGTAGTTTTGCAGAAAATATCACAGTCCCTTGTTTGTAAACATCATTTGTTTCATTACTTTGAGTATCCTTACACGGCCTCTTATGGACTGGCTTACTTTAGAACATCAAATTTTACAACAAATTAATTTCCTGCTATTTATGTTTATTATCAAAAATAGCTGTTCTCTGAGAAGATTAAAAACCCTACAGTTCTAATTTACATTTCTTTTGCAAATATGTTAGAAGATTTTAGTGTGGTTCTGTCAAATGTGTTTCTTCTTTAATTCAGACTAGTTTATGGCCATTTTCCCTTTACATCCTTTGGGAAAGTAGTTACTAAATTCTGCAATATTATAAATGGAGGCCAGTTCTGAATTCCCCCCAGAGATAGCAGTCATTTTCTCATATCTTCCCACACATTCAACACATTTGAAATCCACAGAGTATTTCCTGTGAGTATTTTCTGAACTAAATGACCAAAAAAAAAATGTTAATTTTATGGTCCAATCTCACAAAGCATCAAGCATCCTCTGAGAGATACTGAAAACTTTCTGCCTCAAATAGCTTCAGCTTTACTTTAGTGGTGGGGAGATGCGGCACACAGCAATTTATAGGATTGGGTCCTAAACTGTAGTTGTCAAATATCACTCATCAGTCTATAACCTTTCAACCCTTTCAATATAAAATAAAATGAAAAACAAAATAAAAAGAAATAAATCTGAGGTTACCTGAACATCTAACCTCAGTTCATTTCTAATCCAAGTCAAATGTAATTAGTCATATCTCACAGAGCGAGATATATATACATAAATATTTAACCCCACTTGCAGCATTAAGGTCACACCAGTTCCTAGTTCAATAGTTGGCAAAACTGCAAAGAAAAGGTGACATTCTCATCTCCAAGCATTGCAGAAGAGCCAGTGCTCAGGCCAGCCTTCGTGGCAGCTGACGTAGGAGGTTAGATACCAGCTTCATGCAAGGTTTTGCCTCTGCTGGTGATGAGTGAGCCTGGTCTCTGCCTGTGAAGTCCATTCACAGTAACGCATTCCCCAGTGCTCTAATTTAAAGAGCATTTTTCCCCTCTCAGTGATTGGAAAAAAAGAATCAATAAGGAACACAAACTCTCTATTTGTGTACTTGACATCCATACATTAAAAACAAGCTAACACATACTGTACTTAAAATGCATTCCCATTACCCTAAATTTTAAAAGTACTATTGAAAGTACTACTAACTTTAAAAAACTGTATTAAATTCAAATAGGTCCCAAGGCTAATGGAAGCAATTTGTATACCAACCCAAACTGACTGGCCCACTTTTCAAAATACAGGTATGATAATCTTGCGGTTTTAAAAGGACATTTAAATTGAAAGACTGTGAATTTAGTACATAATTATACCAATAGAACCCTTTAACTTGTCAACTTGTAAATCTAAAAGGCTATCAATCATTTCTAAAGAGGAAATAAACCTTAAAAATCTTTGATTGACAGTGCTTACTTTTTATGTGGAAAAAAAAGGAGTAAAGTGGCCAGAAATCCATTTACAAAAGTACATTGTTGTACATAGGTGAGTAAAAAGCCAATAATTACACCTCCAAAAGACATATAAATCAAAGTAAGTACTTTTCCCTCACTTACATATTTTAAGTTGCAGTAAACTTCAGGTAACTTTTTATTAAAATACTTTTCCAAATGCAAAGCTTATTGAAGCCATTAATAGAGTAGCATTTTCATTTAAGCTAATATAATCATTTTTGCAAATACAAGATTTAAGCCATTTTTCTCCTTCCAAACAATAAACTTTCAGCCTGTCTCTTGTGTGAATTAACTAAAATTACACCCAGGTGTACAAAATCTGTCTATCTATCCTAGTGTATGAGTTAAGGCACAATATTTATTATTCTTACCATTTTATGAATTACTTCTTAAACCCTTGAGGAAGAACTTTCTTTCAAATTAGACTCTAACAGAATAAGCCACGAAGCTCTTTATGCAGCAAGTCTAAAGCCATAACTCATAAAATCTAAGGCTTTTAATCAGGAAAATGCACAATGTCTATGGAAATAAGGATGTGTACATTATATTCATCTTCTCAGAGTCCAACTTATTTTTCAACAGAAATGCTGCTTATACCTCTGAGAAAAATGTTTCCACCATAACTATAATTCCAAATTCTGCCCAAGTAATTTTAATAACTACATGTAGATAATCCACCATCTTTAAAAGTATTTCTTTTTATTTTTTTTTTAAACTAGTCAGCAGAGGGCTTTTTTTAATATTTCACATAATGAATTCCTACTGTGTCAATAAAGCTTTGGTCGTTAATTGAATGACTGTCTGATGTATCTGAGAGAGGAATTTGTTTCTCTGGCCATGCTGCCAACTTACAGCAGAATGATCGACACTTAATATCAGCAATTAAAAGGACCTGTTCAAATATCATATGGAATTCGTAGCTTGGGGTAGTGTAGCAGAAGTCTTCACCGAGGAAAACTCATTCAGCGAATACAGAGAGTAATTGAATTAGACACATTTTAACATTATTATTCAAAGAAAAATAAACACACACTACATAGAAGCATTATGGAAAAATTTCAGAACGTAAAACATATCCAGTTAATTTGTTTCCCATGCATTCATGGTTTCATTTATTCCTTTTATTTTTCAGCCCTTGTTTCTTTTTCATTCTGTTTGACCCTAAACCAATGAGAAAGCAGCACGGAGACCTATGAACTTCCCAAATGCTTTTCCAGTGGAAAAGGCTGCAAGGAGAAGGAAGGGACTCCAAGGGCTCAAATAACAAAAATGAGAAAAGGCTGAAGGCTACAAATTGGCCTCAAGTCTATAGGTCTGACCGTCCCTATCCCAGGTGGGAAATCTGGTCTTGATCATTTTAAGTGAAAAACCCAGGGGGATTAAATGCCCCACACTGCTTGCTCCTGTGGTGCACCAGAGAGTCGCTGGTCTTCTTGGAATGCAAGGGCATCGTGGGGGAGAGTGTGAAGAAGTGAGAATGATCTGCAGAAGCGCAGAGCTATGATGGCTTCAGATTATGTCCAGGAGTTTGTGGCTACAACAGTGGAATGGAAAAAGATTCTGCTGACTCTACCTTTGTGCCTTTACAATTCCTTTTTTTTTCTTTAATAAATTGATTCAGTGACAAATCCTGAACTGTAATGTCAAACAGATGGGGCATTGGGGTCTACAACGCAGTTGTTTTGAATTTTTCCCTGTCTGATGAAAGAAACTTCACCAAAAGGAGCTGACTCTGTGGCCAAGGCATACACAGTTACCCATATCACCACCTCAGAGCCACAAAAGAGTATGAAGAAAGCCATGCAAAGATGCTGCAGCAGTCACGGGAATGAAAGCCATGTCAGGAACACATTTAACATGTCTCCCTGTGCCCAGATTAAACCAGGTCAGAACATCTGAAGGCATGGAGAATGAGTATTTTAAATAAAATCAAGGGCATCTAGGAAGGCAGACTCTTCCACAAGAGCCTTGCAATCTTCGCATCTTCAGAGGCTTTATACAGCTAAGAACTTCTATTCTCCTGGACTCTTGGCTGCTTCTTCCATCAACTCAGGTGTCCACCTCTATAACCAGCTCTCTTTAATCTGTAATTCTGTCTGTATTTCCACATTGTTGAGAAATAGCAGTATGGGGTGCAAACAGCAACAACTGAGTAGTCACAAAAAAGGTTGTGGCTTCTTACTCCCCATTTTTCCTGAGCACAGACTCTATGAGGAGATGGAGAGCAGGAGCTCCTACATCTCATAGAGGCAAAATACCACCATGGAACTGATGCGGGGTGTTTTCCTTCACTAACAGCCAGTGGCTTCTGTCTCCAAGCTCTGGGTGTTTTCTCCCAAAAGCCCCTGATTAACCAAACAAAAACTTGACTCTGGGGACAGGGATGGGACAGGACAGACCATAGTAATATCAAACTCCAGTGCCAAAACGCCTTGTAAAGGTCCTGCAGTACAGCAATACTAACAATGGATGATATTATAAAGCAACATCTTGACATGGCATGCTGAAAGCAAATTCTACCCAACAACTCTTCTGCACAGTGGCCTCTTTATGCCGGCTCTACACAGAGAGCAACAAAACCCACTTCAAAAATCCCATCATCAAATGAAAAAAAAAAAAGTCTGTTTTGCAGATCTCCCTGCAAAGACTATTCCTTTGCTAATTGAAGATTGTTAAATGAAAACATGCAAGCATTTGAGCTATTTGTTGATGCTGTTGATGTTGTTGTTGTTGTGAATCTGGCTTGCTTTTTATAAAGTTTCCTTTCCACTGACTCTCCCTGGAGTGTTTATTCCCACAAGCAATGGAAAACGGAAGCAGGAGGGACAGCAAGAGCTTGCACAGAAAGGTTTGAGCTAGAAAGGCCCTTCCAGTGCTAACTCAGAATTTCCTTGCTTTTCTGGTCTCAGCACTCCTTCTTTTAGACATACTCTTGCAAGTTGAATTTCCATTTTAAAAAGCAAACTGTGACACTATGTCAATTTGTCAATTGGAAATTGGAAGAGTGATTCCTATATTTTACTGCCATGTAATGCCCAAAAAGACACCCCGCGCACGTGCCACACAGTAAGAAAAATGCAGAGCTGAGTCAAATGATAACTCTTAACACCTAGATCTCTTGAGTTTCCCCAGTGATTGCTCTTTACTTGAACTTAAAGATGCAATAGGCCAGCATTTAAGGCAGCTCCACTGTGCTCATCAGTGTTATTACAAACAAGATAGACAGCGTGCTACTTTCTTCCTGATAGCAATTTTTCTCCAGCAACTAAAAACCAGAGGAGATATTCCCTTCCCACCTAGCCCAGTCTCTGCAGCCAGTGGGGGTGCTGAAGATGCAAGGAATGCATGTCTTGAGCCCAAATTTTTTTATGAAATTTAAGGAATGGAATTACTGGCTCTGTCTAGCAAGAATCATGTGTTTGTTTCTCAAAATGCATTAACTCTGAATGTTCACTCTTAGCAACCTGCAATCTGGCTTAAAAAAAAAAGTCAAACAATTTGTGAGCTTCGCAGTTTCTTCTGTCTCTGACTGTGCTGACCTCTTGTCTAATGGGGAAGATTTGGCCTTAAGGGAGTCTGAAACAGAGTCCAGTTTCAGGCGCTGGAATTTAAACATACCAATTTTCAGAACAGGCTAGTCGAATTCACTGGGGATATGTATACAGAGGGCCAGAAGGAAATTAATGCATGTTGGTTTACTACGTTTAGTCATCTAGGTTAATTGATGCATCTTTGGCAGTCATTATAAAAAGGGAAAGAACGACATTTACATGTGAATATTTTCCTATTTGTCAGACACATTCTGGTAATGCACGTGAGCATGCAGCAAAGAACTTACTGAAAATGGGTAGCTCTCAATGTATTACCCCTTCATTTAAATAAATACATGGGTACACATACACACAAGCACAAAAATGCGCACAAGCCAAGACTTAAAGTAATAGGTGCCAAAGGTTAGCTATAAAACCTGTATTTAAGTCTAAAAACATTTAAAAAATAAAGACGCTGCATTTATTTTTAAACCATTGGCTCAAACAGATACAGAGATGTACCATGCAGACTGTGGAAATGCTAAATGTCACCTCATGTAACCTTCTCTTTCATTTCCTACCATGCATATTTTCAACACTATTCCTTTAAATTCTATGATGTAGGTGCAGAGAGATTTTTAAGTTTTTCAGAGATAGAAATGTGTATAACAGAGAAAGTTGTTTCTTTTTGTCACCCTTGACAAACTCCTTCAGGGTAGATGGTATTGAAAACCATTATTGTAACACGTTGCTATGCAGAAATATTTCCTTTGGAATAATTCCCCCTCTCCCTTAACCTCACTATTTCTCATATTCTTTTCAGACTAATAAATAAATAGATAGATAGATAGAATTACTAGGGGATGTGTAAATGAAAAATTCAGTGTCCTGTCTGAATGCCAAAGCCATTCCTATCAGAAAGTGTCTCAGCTGGAATTTGGATGTTTCTCAAAACTGTTTAGACTTCTGATGTGCAAGTGCACTATGGTCAGAGCAAAAAGAATCTTCAGGAGAGAAAACTGGAAAAAGACCAGCTACCACATCCAAAAATCTCTGCAAATGACATTCACGGGGAAATGCAAGTAGAGCTGAATCATAAAAGTGAGATGAATTGTGCCTAGCTGTAATGAACATTATAGGTGTGATGTTCTTGGAAGAGGCTGACCTCCAGTGAGGTTTAATTTTGGTCTTTAATCCTAAACTGAAATCCCCTGAGAAAACAATAGTTTCCAAACATCCTTATTTCTAAACATTAGCTTTGATTTGTCTATATGAATTGCGATACGGCTACTCACTTGAAAGCCAAAGGGCCTCTTTGGCTATATCCTTGATGACACAGCAAATCGTTTAAAATTAAAATGGTTGGGTTTTTTCTTTGCTAGTTTGTAACATGTAAATAGAAATAATAATAATTTGAGAGGTCTCATTAGTCTCTGGTTTTAGCAGCAGTTACATCACTTGCTTCTATAATTGTTTGGGTCTTTTTCTTTTCTCTTTTTTTTTTTCAAAAATTTTGACAATAACTGTTATCAAGGGTCAAAAAAAAAAATCATACCAGCCTGTCTGATAAACATGTTTCCCTGCCCTCACACCCCAGTGAGCACTGTGACACTATACTTTTATCATCTAGTGTGTGCTCAGAATGAGCTTAGAACAGCAATTGCCAGGAATAGGCAGGCGATAAACTGCATTGATTTAACACATCTTGTTTTCAATCATGCTTGGATTTTCTGAGCACGCATTTTTCCTGTACTCCAGCTTGTAGCTTTTATCTGACGAGCTGATCCCTTTTCACTGGAAAATGAAAAGGTCGCACAATAAGACACGGTTTACTGGAACTTGAGCACGCACCAGGGAAAGTATTTTAGATAAATACTGTCAGACATAGTGGAGCTGAATTTCAACAACACAATTGCTAAACAACAATACTTATTACTCTCTAGAACAAGCCTACAAGCAACTTACGGCTCACAGCAGGGGAGATCTCCCAGTTAGGCTCAGTAGTTAAAGAAACCCTATTCAAGCCTGTTTAAAGATGCAGTATTGCTTTTGCATTACATGCACTGACTAGCCATACCTCAGGACAAAACTAAATGCCTCTTCAGCTGCTTTCCTAGGTAATTTGTAAACCACGGGAAAGCACATCAATGGCTTTTCTTTTCCTTTTCTCTTTTTTTTTGGCAGAAAGGTGACTGACTACGTGCTTGATTTAATTTAGTCAAATGGGGTATGGGGTGGTGGTAAAAAGAAAATTATCCATATGTGAAAGTAATTTAAGCAAAACTATTTAATTAACCAGGGTGAGTTGCTGAGGAGGTCAGTAAACAAGCAAGGAGTAATATGACATGACCCATCTACCAATGGCCAAGGTAGAGTAGACTCATAACAATAACTCTAATTTATTTTTCCCTCCTTCTCAAGTGACTGCAGTGATGCTGACCAATACAGCTCTGGAAGGAAAATATCTTTAGTTCTCCCTGACAGAAGGGGCAAGTAAGGACTGCACTAGTTATACGGAAGAAAAGCCCTCACCAAGTAAACAGGGAACCTGACTTACTTTCTCCCCTCAGATTAAGTGGACTAATACCCATCTCCCTGCAAAGACTCAGCTGCTGATCTGTAGCCAAGGAGGGATTCACTGGATCACACCAGCTACAGCCCCCTCCCAGCACCACGTCCCAGCTTCACGTGTATCTGTGAATGCAAACAGAGTCTGCACAAGCTCCTCACCTACTCCCATGTCTTGTACTCAGTGCAGTGCCTGAACCTACCAAACCCACCTTGTTTTTTTGACTAGCAGCAGTCTTTCAAAACCAAACTCAAAATTTTAAGTGGGTTTCCTGTCCACCTTCCTCCTCCAAACCTGAGGAAACTCATCTTTGCTAATGCTCCCCAGTCTGCTCCCCTCTTCGAGCAGCCCTTCTCAGAAGAGGGTCCCTGTTTTTCATGGACCCCAAAAAGTCATAGACCTGACCCCTCATTTACAGACGTTTCTGCACCACTGCCAAAACACCATCCCAGCCCCTTCAAGAATAACTGCAAGTAAGAACAGCATGTGTAGTAAAGGGATTCCTCCAACACAGGCTATTTGCTCTGGCGGCAGCAGCAGCAGGCTTAGCCCCACAGTGTTATGCTGAATGTGTCATGCCCTGCTAGCTTACTCATGTAAGCACCATGAACGTGGTCTGCAGGTAAAAGTAGCCCTTCCTGCCTTTCCTCTTCTCCCTGATATATCATCATGGATCACTTACAATTATATACAGTCTCTAAATCTCAACAAACATAAGATGAGGGCCTCTGATGCAGTCTGCACTTTTGGAGAAGGCGGCCGTGCCTCACCAGGTGCCTGGTCACTAAGACAGAGTCAGCTGCTGGCTCAGCTCAGTTATAACAGTTAATGAGACACAGTGATGCCACCTACTCCTTATGTAAGTTGCAATACAAAGGAAAGTCCCAAAGCATCATCCCCGCAAACATCCTTCCCATTTGTCAGCAATGTCAGTGCAAAAACTGGTGTGAAATATTTATGTTTTCCTTTCTTCTTCTGAACGTGCTTATTAGTCTTTTAGGCCCAGCATAAAGCCATTGTAAATTCGGTTTGTTGAAGATTCTTAACCAGCATAAAGCAAAACGACTCTGTCAATTCCAGGCTGATACTGCTGGGAAACTTTCCTGGCTGGAACTTAGTTTATGTTTTGCATATGCACACCGGATAGCCAAGCCTCCACCTCTAGTTGGATACATTAGTCTTTCTCCGATGTTCTGCTCAGATTGTAAATCTTACAGAAACAATATGGTAAACATAATCTCAATTACATTTTTAATTGTATTTTTAAATAGGCAAGCCACAAGCAAAGCAATAAACTTCAAGGAGAGCATAAAGTAAAATCCACCTTTGCATGCAGCTCTGCTTTACATTCAGCCCCCTGAGCCTGTCTGCAAAAGAGCCCACACAGGCATCGATTTCTCCCTCTCACCTGGCAAGGGTTTTTTTTGCTAGAAGAGTAGTTGAAAATTTGTGCTGCATTTTAGGGTTATCTCATGCAACACAGGCAGAATTCTGATATGCCTTCTTCATTAAGTGCTCATAATCCCAGAAATGAAAGTAACTCATTTCTTCCCAGGGTGCCTGTTAACTGAGAAACCCATCTTAATTGAATGCACAGATCAGTTAACCATCTTCAGATTCGCAAACCATTAGTGCCCCATTTGCACAGCAGCTCTGCTGGCAGGTCTCCTCCCACCACCGCGCAGAGAGGGGATCTGAGATTCAGGAAGGAGGGGAGGTGCTGGAGGCGATGAGCAAGCACCGTCAAGGGCTTGCGCTCCTGACAAAATGAGTGCTCTGGGGCCAAACAGGCCTTTGCTAAATTGTCAGCGCTAGATCACCTTGCAAGTCAATTACTGAGAAATCAACAAATACTGCAGCTCTGCCCCCAAATCCGAGTTAAGTACCCTCCAAACACGCCTACAGAGAGATCACTGCTCTGGAATCTGGAGCCTCACAGGCACAAGAGTAGAGGACGTAAAAATAATTGCCTATATCACTCCCTTTGCATCTTGCATGTCTCCCACCATCATCACAATTTACCATCTAGGATATACTTGGCAAGCCAGTGAAGATCAGTATGGAAATTAAAATACCCCAGGTGCAGCCATTCACCTATAATGCTGACACTTCCAAAAGAAAGCGTAAAAGGCAAAGACATGAGGAACCAAACTGAAACTCAGAGTCCTGTTGTGAAAAACTTCCAATGATTCACTTACAGGGGGAGCGAATGGGCCGTTGGTCCTTCAGTGGGCACTGCTGAGCTTGGGACATGCAGCAAAACATCTCTGCTGGACAGTGGCACTCCAAGGCAGTATCCACATCCCTGCACTCATCCACACTCATCAGCAAACTAATGTTGTTCTGACATAGCTGAAAGTTTTTTGCACTCAAACTGGGCTCACCAAAATTTGCCATTTTCCTTTTAATAGTACATAGAAAAATATTTTAAGTGCTACTGAGTTATTAAATCAGAAATACTATAACTTCCCTAATTCAAGGCAGAGGCAGAACAGATTAAAGACAGAAGATATAAATGTACCATGGATAACCAGAAAAGATCACACAGGTTTCTAATAAAGTGTTTTTGTCGGTTTATTTTCTAATTTTCTAGGTATGATTGGAAGCTTCTAGGAAAATGAAGATCCCAGCCCAGAAGTTATCCAAAAATACCTTCAGAGTACCAAGGTGCTGCCTGCTGTCTCTTGTATAAAACAAATATGTTCCCTCCATCCAATTCACAAAACTGAAACCCCACTATGATGGGGATTATATTATTCTGTACAAATCTGTTTCTAGTGGATTTTGAGAGAACTGTTGTCATTATAAAAAATTGCCACCAAAATGTGTGTATTGTATTAATATGCCTCAAAGTTAAATACTGGCATGAACAGTATCATCAGGTGATAAAAACAAAGATGCTGCAAGTGTGACATGAAAAGAGAGTATTCAGATGTTAAAATCTAATTTAGCAATTTGCAAATTGCCAGTCTAAAAGAAGGAATTTAGCATTGATCTTGCTGGAAGTGGCACACTTATCAGTAACTGATTTGTAGCTTTCCAGGCAGTAAGCAATATATATAAATATACTTCTGGGTCCATCAGCAGTATGCAAGAATGCGCTTAAACAGACAAACTCACTAAGGCCCTAAGTGAGCAAAGTATTAAGCACCTGGCTGCCAGAGTTAATTAGCCTGCGCAGAGCAATGCACTGATGCTCCCGCTCCAAAGCAGCTCCATCACAACTGGCTTGGGGCAGCTCTGCTTGCTGCTCTCCTGTGCTGCCTGTATGTAACTCAAGGGTGAAGCTGCTTCTTCCTCCCCCATGACCTCCGTGCATGCCAAGCCCATCACCTTGGTGTAAGGACACCTCAGATCACTAAAGAAGGCACAGGGACAGACTGGAAGGAACGGCCTCCTCCACCACCTTCCCCAAAGCACACTTATAGGAGGAACTACTCCTCTTTCAGTCTGTAATGCATTTGGGTACTGTGCAGAGCTGGCACAAGGGCTGTCAGGAACCAGCTCATGCAGGGAAGAATTTGCAAAAATGTTCAATATCTTGGGCTTCTGAGAAAATGGCTTTGGTTTTGCGCTGCAAAGTTGGTGCTGATGCCTAGCTGCCCTTGTACGTTGCTGCACTGGCAGCATCTACAGGTACCAAGCCTGGGGACAGCCAGGGAGAGGTGGGGTATGGGGCCCACCTGACATCTCTCAAGGAAGGAGATTCCCACCAGTGGAGTTCATTCACTTTGTTGGCATTGATTTTTACATCCTGTGCAGTCTCTTCCCTAACTGACCGGAAGATACGTATTCAGTGGCAAAGGCAATTATCCAAAATAAATCTAATTTGTAGCTCACTGAGTAAAAAATGGACACTGACAAGGTTCTGTGTCATATTAAACACTAATGTCCTTGCATAATTGATTGGCTCAAAAACTGTGCCATTTTTTCATCCTTACTTAACAAAGACCTAACAACTTTATCTTAATGCAGTCACATAAAAACATTCTGTGAATGTATGTGTGTGTACAATCAGTTGTGTGGCTGAAAATGTGTTATCTGCATCTCCTAGCACGTCATTTTGAATGTGCTGTAAATTGCGTGTACAGAGGCTCAAAAAGGGGAGAGCCCCTCCTCTGTAGCAAGCAGTGAGTTGCTGCTGAAGCAAAAATGTCCTAGCCCATCGTAGTAAGAGCTGGGAAAGACACAGCACAGATATTTAGATCTAGGACTTACAAACTGGTAGATGCTTTCTCCAAATAGCAAAAGGAAATGTAATATCACTTTTTCCTTACAAAGTTTGCTTTTTGCACATCAAAAAGAAAATAGGAAATAAAATCACCACACGATTCTCCTGCCTTATGCAAGACAACCCAGATCCATCATTCTCCTTTTTCCCCTTTCCTTCTACAAGCTGCCCCCACCAGCAGCAGGACAGACAAGCGTCCCTCAAAAACTACTGTTTCAGTAGTTTGTAATAGCTATAAAATGAAACATGTACTGTGACACATATAACAGAAACTAAACATAACATCTACGGGCTAGAAAATTAGAAAAAGTTACTTTTTTTTTTCCCCCTCAACATTCCGCTATTCAGGAATTAAATTATTGGAAAGGTAAAAGTGGGACTAACCCAAATCTGCTTTAAAGCTTGTTATACTGGGAAATACCATATTACTCTACAGACAGCGTTCCTCTTACTTCATCTAATTGTGTATGATGGACACTGACCCACCGAAGTTTGGTCTAAGTATCAGATGGCAGATTCCAGTTTCAAGTTCTCTTGGAAAAGTACTCAGGGTTGATTTTTATTACATTTAACTGCTAAGCATGCAAATCGTTATTTATTATTGGCTGGGCTCTTCAATCCCACTGGATTAAAGAACACAATACATTATTTGTTCAAAAAATTTTATAGGCATTAAAAGCTCTGTATTTCGGTCAAATTATGGCTGTTGTGCCCATAAGTTTCAGGGCATTTCCCCAGCAATGAAAATGTATTTTCAATGGCAAGAGTGAAATAACCCTCCTTGTTGGCTACCCATGCAGTGTTTTTTGCCTTAGCATCAGAGCTCTTTGCATGTTATGTGGCATCATATATTCCCAGTAATTTAGAGTATTCCTGCATTATATCTCCATTTGAGAGCTGGGAAACAAACATTCACCATTAGTTATCTATGCCTACTTAAAAATCCCAGCAGGCACCTAAATGAACATTCAGGATTCTAAATATAATTAAATTCTGACTGTAAGTAACAAAGTCAAAATCACACAAGAAGCCCGAGACAAAAAAAAATGGGGGTGGGGGAGAGAGTTTCTGCAATTGGATGGCAAGCTACTTCTCACCAGTATGGTGTCTGGTAGGTGGTCATTAGCAACACAGGGAATTATAGAGATCCTGCTATCATTCAAGTTTGAGCTTAGTAAATATTTGAACAATCACAAGGGACAAGATACAAAATTCATTACTCTGTGCTGTTACAAGCAAAAGAGTCACCAGTTGACTCTGCACAGAAAAGGAAATGTGAGTCAAACATTACCTCCCATTCTAAAACCAATGAAGTTTTCTAACTTCTCCTTAAGGCACTAACAAGTACAAATTAGTAGCTGTTCAACACTGCATTACTGCCTTCAAGCAGAATTCATTCAAAATATGAATGACATTTAGTGACTATCATTAATTTCCTACAGGATCTAGAAAGGAAACATTAGCATTTTTCAACCTGTGGTTACAACCTTCCAGAGCTCCAGGATTCCTGCAACTGTTTCTTAGTCTATGAAAGAGAATTAAGAGAGACCCAAGTCTATTGTCAACAGGCTTGAAGTCACAGCAAAATTCATTGTTCAGGGCTTTGCATTTGTACAGAAAAATATTTAGGTGTCCACAACCCCGAAATCTGTTGAAAAGATGCTGCAATAGTCGGTTTGTTGGCACAAGCTCTCCTCCCACTGGAAGATTTGCTACATACATTGAGGCACCAGCTTGGAGGACTGTGGATATTTTCTGCTGAATGGGGCCCTTGGAGAGGAAATATTTGATTTACTGCAGAGTTCTCATTTCCCTGAATTGCAAATAAAGTGTAATTTGATTAAATGTAAATGAATCCTACAATACTTTTGGTGGCTTGTCTGAAACAATTGATTGTAATGGGCATCCATCATTTGGCTTGATTTTAATTCAGAGACAAAAAAGGCAAAATGAGAAAACTAAAGCAAGTGCCACTAACATTCTAGAGCTGGAGCAGTCGAGATTTCTGGCACTGGACTGTCATTTCCATTGTTCTCAGAGTGAGCAATGCAGTGGAGGGGAAATGCAACAGCAAAAGAAAAAGAATAATGTGAAACACATACATAGAAATAGATCTAGAGGAAAATCAAGGTTTTTCACAATGAATTCTGCTAAATCAGCTTAAATAGCACAATTTGTTAAATTGATTTTAACACTGATATTCTAAAACGAATGAGCAAGGAAGATAAATATTGTTCTGTGTTTAACAGGAAAAACAAAAGCTTTGTTTTTAAAGATCACCCAATTCCTTTTTCACCAAGCTAATTTCCAAGTGCATAATACTGGTTTCAGCAGTTCTTGTGGTCTAAAATAATAAAAGAGAAGTGAAATTTTTGATGGTGACACATGCTTGATAAACTTTTTGTGTCACTTTCTTTAAATGTGGAACTACTTCAACCACAGAGATAATTATAGATGACCAGATTGTAACTGCTTTATTGCTTCTTTTTCCTCATAAATTTTGATTTTGAAAAGTTAAGTGAAAAATGTGGTTTCAATTTCCTACAAATCGCACACAATTTGGTTTTAACAAGAAAATAGAAAGAGATGGTATGTTCTTTGGAGTGAATTATGGAGAGGAGTTAGTTTCTTTGTCTTTCAGCATCACCAGAATAAAAAGGTACAAAATGCAAAAAAGATGGCTGAAAAAAAAAGAAAAGAAAAAGAAAATAGAAAAAAAGAAACTGCACAAACCACTAAGAAAATCACCGAGTAATTCTTTATGTAAATAAGCTCTGAGCAATTTAACAAGGTAATACAATTGCTCCAGCCTTTTCCCCCTCTGTTTTACCAGACAAGAGCTTAAAAGAAATCAAGCTGCATACACTTGTTACAGGAAACGTTCTAATAAGAAAACGCTGTGTACATAACCATCTTGCTCTCTCAGAAGGCACCAGCAATAGTCGAAGTGCCATACAAAGCAGCCTTAGTCAGACCATATTAAAAAGGTCTGGATAAATACTTACATGGAACTAACAAAACAAAAGTAGAAATGAAAGCCAACAGAAGACAAAGCCAATATTTATTTTGCCCAAGAGGTATGTGGGACTCCAATCAGTGCGTGGCTCTACCTGCTGTACCCATACCCATAATTACAACGCACATATTAGGATCTTAAATCATATTAAAGGCTACCCAGCTTTCCTTCAGCAACAGTGGTCCAAAAGAGGTTTTAAAAGATGGAAAATGCCCCACAGTAGGTAACAACAGCAAAAAGCCTATGTTAAGAGCAGATCCTGTCAGTGCTGCCAGAAGAGGAGTGAGTGGGCTCAGCTCCGGACACACAGGGAGACAACCCAAGTCCAACCAAGCCTCTTGGTCAGCATCACTATGAAATGGTATGGTGGAGATCAAAATATAAGATGGAAAGCCCACTAAATGTTTGGTGCTGTAGAGTCAAGACTTCCTGTAAGGTATCACAACTGGAATAATCCCATGAAGCTTTGCAAAGACTGACCAGTTAAATTCCTAATTTAATAGAGCACTTAAGTAACCTGAAGAGTTTCCTTTGCTTTCACCAAGTTATTTAGCTGCTTCTAAATAAGCATGTTCTTGAAATATAAAGGATACCAATTGATTGTTTTTAACCAAAATAATACTGAAAATTAACTGTTAGTGTATGTAAACATGGAGCCTTTATCAGTTTTCTTTAAAATGCTTAAAAGTGCACAGAGCTTCTGAAAAGTAGTAGCAAATAAACAAGAGAGACCCATTTTTAATGAATTCTAGTGCAAAGAAATTTTCATTATGAGAGCGTGTGTGGAAAAAATCAATTTTCCCTGAAAGAAAAATTAATCTGGCACTGTAAGTAGCAGTTGGAAAAAAAAACAACAAACCTTCCATAAAAATTCAAAATACCAAATTTGTGAAATCTAGAGGGATAAAAGTTATTAGGGAATTACTGCACAAATTTGAGAAAATAACTGTGATGAATTTCATGCGGCTTTAGACTTTATTAGACAAATCCCTAGGAAATTTTTTTTTGCTAGAAAACTTTCATTGGCCAATAACTGTAAGTCTCAAACTGTTTTCTAAAAAAACAAGTGTGTGAACTGAAGAAACTGCTCTAACTGCTCCATTGCCACTCCGTGGCATACTTGTTTCCTGTGTTAGCCATAGTCCTCACTATTTTTTGTCCATCCTATGACTGTAATCACCAAAGGCAGAAAAAAACCCTACAAACATTGCCAGTGCTTAAAAAGATGTTACACCACAAACACCTTGACCACAAGAAAACAATTCTTTCAGTGACTGGAAAGGCATGGTCCTACCTCTTCCCAGAGGCAAGAACACATCTTCAGATTGCAATTGTCCCTTCCTGGCTGTAGATGCAAAGAGTGCAAGAGAAGAGGGTTTTCTTCACGCCACTTGTCCCCGCAGAGTCAGAACACACACCTCACTCATTTATCATCATGCCATCTCAACCTGCCAGCATGACAAGGATTTTTCCCCCGGGGTTTCTAAACTAGAAATGTTATTTAGGTTACAAAAACAATTCCACGTTTTCTGCTTCCTGAGCCGGTGTAGCCCTGCAAGATGCAAATGTACGGAATCAGAAACCTCCCAGGGCTGTGGCCACGGCATGATCCTAAGCACTCCTTGCCTAGGGAAATACTAAAATGGAAGAAGAGCTTGTGCCTGGGAAAGCGGTGCATGGTGAGGTGCTATGACCATCACAACCTGTGCTCACCTCAGCACTGACAGTTCAAGTGTCTTACTGCAGGACCTTGCAGCTTGCGGAAAGCAATTTCCTTGGGCCTCTGCTTTGGCCATAGATTATTTTACTCCTTTCATTTTTCCTCCCTTCCCCCACTTCTTGATCAGAAGTGTCTGTTTCACTCTCCCCTCCCCACTGTATGGATTCAAGGCGTGAGAGAACAAACTTAGCCAGCCCAACAATGCTGAGGATCCAATGCAAATCCTGCTGATCAATGTTAGCTGAAATTTCCAGGAGGTCTGATCTGTCCAGAACTAGCTCATCTGGTCTGGTTCATATTTCTAGATAACGATCATGGGGGATGCACTAAGCTTGCAGGTACATATAAAGCAGCTTCCTCACAGATCAGGGTGCATGTTTGTCTTCACAAGTGCTAAAACGCTGCCCTGTTACAGGAGTTCACTATTCTTTACCTTGCACTGGGTTTTAATTTAATTTTTTTACATAGGTAAATCTTATCCACACTCATTATAAAATTCTTGCTGCTCAATTATTTATGCCAAACAATCAAGTGTGGTACCTTTGCAGATGTCAGCAGATAAACAGAAATGCAATGTTGCATGATAGAGTTTAATGCTGTGGAAATGTCGGGGCGCTTATTTTAAAATTCCACTGACCTTTGCTGTCCTTTTTTTCAATGTTTGCTTGTTGCCACAGTAAGGAAACACTGCAGTTAAGATTAGGAATTTTTATATGTGGATCCTGAAAGTCAATATTTAAGGAAAGCATGTTTCCTCAATTACACCTCTGCTGATTACGTGCCATCAAACGAGACAGCAGAGGTACCATTATTAGAAAACACGGGCAATACATGTGAGACAGCAATGAAGGCAGGAGCAAAAACAACTCAAGGAAAGCCCAGCTACAGGGCTGTCATAAGGGGAGCATGGGAGCACAATGTCTGTGTGTTGTTACAGCGGGATACCGTGACATTAAGATATTACAGGCTCGTGGTTATTTTGGGGGTTCCTCTCATTCCCCGCTGGCAGTGCAGGCTCTCCAAGACCGGTGTAACAAGGCAGCAGTGTCTGTGAAATAATGAGCAGGGGAATGCAGTGCTCCATTGCAATGTTAGGTGCGATGTTGCACACTAAAGCACCAGATCAATACTTCCAGCAGCAAGCCGTTCAATACCCCTGAATTATTGCTTCATTTTTCTTCTTATTATAGATGAGTTGTGTTATTATTTTCCCCAAATCGATATTTTACAACCTTTTTTATCCGTTTCTCCATAAATTTTGTGATTACTTTAAACTGGGAATTCCGGTACACTAAATAAGATGCAGTATCTGAGAAGTAGTGAATGTACCAACATGATTTTTTACTCAAGACACTGCTTAAAGGCAGATCCTAATCAATAGCTAAGTAGGGAAATTCTTACGTGAGAAAGTTGGAAGCCACACTCCGCAGTGCCTGTGAATCAAAATTCCCATTCCTTGAAAATATTAGCTGCAAAAGAAGACTATTTTAGAAGGATGGGGAAAGAGAGGTCTGATGGGCACTTTGCGTGGGAAATTTAATTCCAAACAAATATGCTTTTTACTTCCCCTCAGCTAAAGGGCGACCATAATTCACTGAAATTGTTTCTTACAAAGCAGATAATCCTGTGCACCTTAGAGTGATTTAATTAGCTTCCGTAGCTGTCTCCTGCTAAGTGTTTAAAGCATCTGCAAATCAAATCATGTTAACTCATCTGCTGCACCACTTTCTTTGTTCTATGCATAGGACCTTCCTAATAGCATTAATAGAAGCATGAGTTTCCCTGGAGAGGGGAGTAGCAAAGTGAGTTAATTACATAGTTATTGTAAAATTGTGTACATTATTCCACAGAACATGCAGGGTAAATATTAAGGTGCTGCACAGGAAACGATGATGATCTTGGGTGATCCCAAGGACTGCAATGTTGTCGTTCAGAAGGATAATGCGGATTTCCACTGGTCAGAGGAATTCTGCCCAACTCCTTCCTGTAGTCTGCCTGGCCTGGCCACTCACCAACTGCAGTGCAGGACCCTGGCTATTCCCTACACATCAGCTACAATTTCCATCCTCACGTTTAATGCAGAATTACAAGATCGAACAGTAGGAGGTACAGCAATCTCCATTCAACATTTTGTAACACTACAAATTTTAAAAGGAAAAAAGAAATCCCTGGGATTTTCTACTATAAATTGTACAGGTTTCTGCTCACATCCATTTGGTCTAATTAGGCATAGCATCATGGGCCCCACAAAGAGCTTCCAGCAGCTTCTGGGGCATCAGTGCCACAGCAGGGCAAATAATTCATAACTAACCATTCCCTCTCAGTAACTTAGAGGTATTTTTCTCCAATTTCTCCATAGAGATACTTTTCTCCAATTAACTTGTTAGCTGAAAGTATTTGTCAAATAGTTTTCTAATTAACCTTATCCTTATAGGTAGATCATTAATGAGTGGATTGTTAGAAATTTTTGGTTTAAATGCTCCATTTTGGAAAGGGCATCACCTCACCTGGGTAAGTGTTTACTGGTCTCAAGTAATTTTCATTAACAACTAACAATAAGTCTTCCATCCTTTTGTTCAATTATAGCATACACACTATGGACAGTTCACTTTTCATAGCACACTCCCAAGATTTTCTTCAAATGATGTGTCTCAGCTAACTCACTTGTTCAAACATTCACAGGGAGTGAAACACTACGGGGAAACTGGAGGAAATTCATTGCCAAAAAACAAATGAATATTCATGGTCCACAGAAATACCCTTATTTCCCAGCTCTCATCAGCAAGAACATCTGCGAAAAAAAGTCTAATGGTGGAAATTGGAGAGGGGAGGGGGTCATTCCAATCCTTCCCCTCAGGCCCCAATTTAAAGAAGGTTCGTTTGTCTTTTTAACAGAACTTAAAAGTGATGCAAGGATGAACAGTTTTGGAGAAAAAACAACGTGCAGACTGGCCTTGTCTCTGGGAAATTTGAACTAAAGTGTTCATTCCAGAGCAAGATCCTTAGTGGGGGTTCTTGTTCCCATCCCTGTCCTGCCAGTCCAGTGCGGTGCCCTGAGAGCCTCTCCATCAATAACAGAGCCTGAGCTGACAAGAATAACTAGGCAAAGAGGAGAGGGGATGTTTCACTGTCTTCCTTTGAAATAAATGACACACAGATTGCAATGCAAGTTTAAAGGAACCAAAAGTACCTCAAAATTAAAAACCTATAGAGAAAATATCATCAGTTTTCAGTATGCTGGACACTTGAAGACCTATTTTGAGGAGCAACAGTGTCATGACTATTTCTAGTAGCTGTGCATATCATGCTTGTGAACTTTGGGGAGAATTTTTTTTGGAGTGGTGAAACTAGTCAGGGATCTACATTTGGAAAAAATATTTCCCTTGCAGAAGTGACCTTTCAACATGAATTCAGGGTTACTTCTGGCAGTAAAATCTTGCCTTTCATTTTTACAAATACAAACTTGCTGTTAGAACTGTCTGAGCACATAAACTAAGCATTTTTATTTGAAGAGTTGCAGTCTTCAAAGTGTCCCACTTAGAGTTATGCATTGGATATAAGGTAGGAGAGAAAAATCCAAAACAAAAAGGGGGCAATAAGTACATGTATTTCAGTAACTTCATGGCATTGTAATACTTGGGACAGTAGTTACTTTCCTACCCAGCACCTTGCACATGGGGTCACTGATGGTGTAATGATTCTCACCCAGCTTCAGTCATCCACATGCATATTTGAGCACTTTTTTAGAGACCATCTGCAGACAGAGGACAGAGAAGAGTTTCCTGATGGAGATTTACCCAATTCTAAAATGATGTCTAAGAGTCCATGGGGTATCTTGCCCCAGAGCTCCAAAGGGAGGGTCACGAGGGTTCGCTAGATTCTTATTCCTTACATAGACAGGTTAAAAGAGGACCTTGTGATGTTGAAAAGGGATAAAACTCACACAGGAAGATGCTGCGGTACTAAAACGTGATAGCAAGTTTCACGATTGTTCATCCAACATCACAGGTTTTGCTCTCTAATTTTCACAGATTTAAAATGGAGAGTTTGGCATCACTTTCTGTTTTAACAAACTTATTTTTGCTAGATGACTGTTACAACATCTTAATCTCCATGTGCATTTTCTGTCCCGTGGGAACTTAAAAAAATACCATTCTTAGTTGATTGTGCAGGGCTTCTTTGGCCAGTTTTTGTGTTGATTTTTTTTTTTTTTAAATTAACCCTCTCTCTGCTGGGAATGGGGTTTCCTCTTGTTAACCACCAAGGCTGACACCTGGTACTATGCAAGAGCAGTTCAAGTCTGCAACTCTTCATGCAAAGAGGTTAACCACAATTTATGCCAACAGGAAGAAGATGAGTAAGTCACATTTTGGAGGGAAGGGAGAGGAGAGAAATTAAAGAAGACACTGAAAGATGAAACAGCATTGGGTACAGTCATGCAAATTGTGCACAACTCTAGGTCTACAAACGTTACAGTCCAAATCCAAGCTCTTCATTGCAATACTGAAGGGATGGTTTGCACTTATCTCCCCTTTACTATCTGGTACTTGGTAGTCTGAGTTCGGCATGAAAGAAGTTCATCCAGACTAGTTGTTATGCTGCCAAACCACAGTATAATTTACATCATGCTAACATCTGTGTGTGTAACATACTAAATAATTTCAGCCCTACCTTGTGGAATAAAGGATCTGCACATGCTTGGCTTAGCAGAATTAAATAATGACGGTTTTATACTTCTGTAATTAACTGCAGAGCTCACAACAGACCAACAGCAAGAACCAATGGCAAAACACCTTTCAGTGAAGGTTATATAGTTATACACAAACATCAAACAATTGGGCTTGAGGTTTGGGGAAGGGATGGGGGGGAGGTTGGAGGGGACAAAAAAATAATGCAGTAGGGACAATAGTTATCAATCCCATAATGTTCTTCCTTAGCAACATCAGCAATTGGGTGATGATAGAGATCTGCCAGAAGCTCCTAGAGAAGTTTGTTGAGACTGTTGAAACTTGTGTGCAGATTGAATCAAGGAAATTCTACCTTCTCTAAGACATTAGTGAGCCATTATCATGAAACAAACATGGACTATTGCCAAATGCCTCAGATCATTTAAAACATTGCACTCTCCATTCTTTCTGAGTTGTCTTTTGCTCTGTTGGCTCCTGTGGTGCCAGCAACACAGCATCTCTCCAGCTTACAAGGGCGCGTCTCCACTGCACATTGCAATGTGCGACATACAGAAATACTCACGCTGACTTTAAATAAAGTAGCAATGGACAAGGCAGATCTACACCAGGAGCAACTTGGCAGTGTTTTGGGTAAACCTGAGAAGCTTCCAGGATTGAGCCTAGTCATACTGGAACTAAACTGTTTCCAGCATCTCTATCCCGACACCACGGCGGATCACATCGCTTATGCACTTGATATCTTTATAACTAAGCAGAAGAGCCTGTGTGAGTTCTTGGAAGACAGCAGAAAAGTACAAAGAACTCCACACTCCATGCAATAAATTGCTCTTGCATCCACTGAGATGAAAGGCTGCAAGTACAAGATTTTCCTTTTATATATATTAACAAAAAACGCCTGAGTCTGTAGACATGGGCTATATTGGGACACATGTACTCCGCAGTCATTGCTGTCAGTGAGCTTTAACCAGGCTAGATAAGCATTACTGGCTGCATAGGGATGCTAGTACAAGCTCAAAGCAAGTGAAGCTGCCCAAGTCCTGCCTCCGGGGAACTATGGCTGCGCACCACACTGCTGGCCTGAGCCAGCTGCACAGCGTTCACTTGTGTAACAAAATGCCTGAGCAAAACGAACCCTCACTAACAAGCACCTCAAAGGATTAAGCACATCTTAAGGAGGCTATTTTGCAGGTAGTGCTGTGCAAGAGCGTGCCTCAGGCGGCTGTGCACTAAATTCATGCTCTGCCTTCCTTGCCAGATCCAGCGTGCTGTGCACGGGCACCCCTGACAGCCTAGCCCACAGCTTGGCCATCTTTCAACAACACACTGTAAATCCTGCACATGGTTCCAGGCAGAAATCAAAACCCGCTGCACCCCATGAGAAGCACAGGAAGGATGAGTTAGGTACATGTATACCCGCAAGGCAGCCAGAATTCCCAGCTATGACATATTTCAGTGGCAACAAGTAGCTGAAGAGTCAGTCAGCTTTCTGGACCAGTAAAAAGATAATACCTTGTCCCTCTTCTCAGGGCACAGGATCGAAACACATTAAGGTAAGTAGTACAGCCACTGCTGCTACTATAAACTGTCCATTTCTGTGGCATTCATCTAATCTGAATGCTCATACATTACAAAAGAAGACAGCGAAGCCCCCTGTAGAAACGGAGTGCAATTCAGGCTTTTTAGAAATTCATCTCAGCTCTCTGTTTTATTGGCCATTTTTTTAAAAAGTGGGAATAATATCTTATCAACTGACATGAGCTAAAAGGAGAATAAAAAAAGATTAACAATTTCAGTCTGGAATAAGAGAGTTTTGAAGCAAGGGCATGAAAATTTAAAGGGTTTGGGGTGGGGATAAAGAAAAGAATTTACAAGGCTTATTTTGTGAACCCTGAGGGTTAATTTATCATGGGGCAAGTCTGGAACTTGAAAAGTAAAAAATGGTTTATTGGCTTTGAAGGTCAGATAACTATGTTATATCATATTCAATAGGTTAAGGTTCCAAGAGTCTACAGGGTTGCATGACAATTGCAGGAATCCATATAAAGTCTAGTTTATACCTTTATTGTTAATAGCTTTCTAATCCTTTACCACAAATTTATAGTTTAGAAATGGCAACACATCTTAAAGATTAAAGGTATGTGACAAACAGTTCATGTCCTTTAATAATCAAATCACACAGCTTAGATTGGGGGCTTATCAGGCTTTTCCCTACCCTATGGTTTCATAGGTAGAGAATACTTTATATCCCTATTACATGAATGATGAATGGGACCATTGGTTATGGGCTGTTATTTGCTTGGCTGTAGTCAATATGTTTTCTTTGGACAGGGACTTCGGTGATTTATTTCTCTTTTGGCCTTGTCACTTATTAACTCAGGGCAGACAGAAACAGCCAGGTTGTGAATAAGGACTGGTGCCCATTTAGACTTCTAATATCAGAGAAAATATTCTTTTTAATGATCCAGCTACCCTTTGCTGCGTAGTCTCTGATTGCACTTCCCTCTAACTAGAAAATAAAGGTCATATTTCTTGGAAAGTGTATACATAAAATATGCAAAATAATATGTTTCCTTCACAGCCAGCTTTATTCTGATGGTTCCTGTAATTGCTTTCATTTTGCAGCTGTCCTACAGGTACACTGCACACTTTTAGTGATTGTTTTCTGCAGTGTGTTATGGTGCTTCCAGTGTTTAAGAAATACCAAAGATATGAGGGTTCTGTGTTCCTATTAGCATACAAAAGGGATTTTCCAGTCTACCTCCACCACCTCCTGTCTGGTGACACCCTTTGCCCTGCAGTCAATTAGGATTCCTCCCAGCCTTCCTCCTGAATTTCTGCAAACCAAAGCAGCAACTCTAATATTCCTAATATTCAACCTTGATAACTGTCTGTACTTCACTGTACTGTGCACATCCTAACAAACTACAAGACAAACACTTCCATAACAACACTGATCCCCAAACAAGACACCAAATAACAACATTAATGTTATTTCACCTGGAAAAGCTTATTCCAAAACACTTGCAACCTTTATTATCATTATTTTTCCTAAAAATTTCCAGACAGGCCAAGCAGACCAGGTGTTAACACTGACTCACCAGAGCAGCTAAGTTAATGGACTAGAACTTGGAAAGTACTAGGTTCAAGCTTTAACTCAGCGATTTCCTGAGAGCGACTTTCCTTTTCAACAGCAGGTAACACCCAACATGACATCAGTGTTGTGGGTGCTTGGAGGCTACGCCAATCCCTCCCTTGTTTTCCCATCGGTACTTTACCTGCAGGTCTCCCCAACCCAGCAGTGGTGCCCTGAGGACTCAGTTCTTCAGCAACTATAGCAAGTTCCTGTGACAGCAGAAAGCCATGAGTCCGGCTTAACTTGTTCAGTCCAATGCACCATCCCAAAGACAGGCCCATCTCTGAGCTCCACACACCTCTGATGCCTTCAGTGTCCCTATGACAAGGTCCAGTTGGGAACAAACACTTGGCACAATGAGATGAAAGGGCAACCCAGCAAATTCTGCATAAGGACCTTTCTTTTCTTCTTTTTTCTTCTTTTTCTCATAACCATAAGCTGTTATGAGGGGTTTTTTGCTTGTTTCCAGCAACATTAATTAAATTCACCAGTAAAAGTCTACAATTACAAAGGATTTAATTTAATTTTTCCTTTCTTGATTGTGCTACAGTTAGGATTTACCATCTCTCCTTTCTCCTCTGAAGAGTCTCTCTGAGGTCAGGAGACGACTTTATATTAAGCGTCCAAAGCACAGGGTGACCTGCAGCGCAGGGCTCTCCAGCTTTTACGAACAGACACCAGCTCTTATTTTAAGCTTTCTACATTTCTTTGTATTGAGGGATTTTGTTCTGTTCTTCTGTAACACTCAGTGACTATTTAACTTCAAGACATCTGATACTTTCTATTCTGCCATGCTATTAATATTTACTAGTGAAAGGCAGATAAAAACTGCTGTTAAAAACAAATGGCATTCATTTGCTAGCTACCAGATCTCATAGCTGGTCACTCTTCTGGAGAAGTGATGTGCTCTATATTTCATTTCAGATTAATGATTGTCATATCTTTGAGGGTGAAGAATTTTATAAACACATCAGGATAAAACCCAGGACAGCATCAGAGATGCTGGCTTTTTAATGTTATTTTTATTGTTCTGTTGATGGTGGCCTTCTCTCCTCATTTATACTAATCAGCTATTTAAGTGCTCATGATTTAATAATAAACACACATGAATGAGGCATTGTAAAACTAATGAGGTTGTGTATTACTGATCTTGAGAATAACTGCCAGTAGGTTTTAACATTTCTCAGAAACCAACAGATACGCAGCTATGGCCAAGGTTAGCTGGCGTAAGGGTCAATCTCTAGCCCACAGGGATCAAGAAAGGCTCCAGTGGGGCTACAGGAACCTCTTGACAGCCAGTCTGTCTCTTATCACCATTTCTTTTTTATTATTTTTTTAAAGATTTTAAGCCTACAAACTCCAGAACTCTCCATTCAGTGTCCTGATCGCTTCATTGATCATGTATCTTTTGAACTTTGCAGAGTTATTGGTGCCTTCTTGAAAGCAGAACATTTTCCTAGCAAAACAATCACTGAAGTTTACCAGACTGGAAACTTTCTGGACTGGACATCCCATTTTAAGTGGCTGTAATTCTGACCAGACCTGTGTACATGACCTCTGCTTTAGGACCATAGACTGAAATTTTAAATGGGGATGTGTAGATTTTGGTTTAATACTCTTGAAGGTATTTGACTTAGAAATGAAGAGAATGATTCTCAGATGACTATTCCTGCACATCTGTAAATTGAACCATTTTTAGATTAAAAAGCTAAAAATGAAGGCATCTAAACCTGAGACTTTTGAAAATGTTACTCAAATCATCTATGATCAACAAGGCTCTTCCTGTTTGTACACAGTCTCGAATGTTTTCAGAAGTAAATAGAAGGTGAAAAGAGGATGGAGCAGGGTTTTTTCCACATGAGGCTATTCCTTCCTTGTAGCAATGAGCAGAGCAAAAAGTTCTCTGAGAAGCCCTATGACATTTCAGAGAAAGAGGCAGTTTCCCAGAAATCCTGCCCATATCCTGACCTTCATGGTGCTAGCATTTCTACATCACTCAATGCACACTGGTACCAGCACTGCTCCACTCTGACCTACACAAGTATGTATCCTGGAGGATCAGCGCTCAGCATCTGGGTGATTCACAGCAAGCCCTCTGTGTCTATCCCGACCCTGCATCTGCCCATTCCTGGGGGCAGCACCTCTAGAGACAGGCAATGTCCCAGATAACAAGCCCCAAGTGCACGGTGGGGGACTGACCTGTTTCTCGAGGTACCCTGTCAGCACGCAAACAATTTAGCCTGCAGCCTCCCTGCAAGACTAATGCAGATGAAAACGATCCCTAAATTGCAACCTGCATCCAACCATGTCACCAGTTTTAAAAAACAACAACAGGACAGAGTTTGGGGGAGTGCTCAGTCAGGAAGCTGCATTAACCCCACGCTGTACAGATAACCTTCAGGACACAGCTATATGCTTCTGGCCCATATGTGGTGCTTTGCTCTAGTTTGGGAACAAAAGCACAAAACCCAAAACTGAGCAGGTGGTAGAAGACACAACATAATGCATTTTTATGGACCTTCCATATGTCCTTTCCAATATGCAGCAAGATAAATTCTCCTTTCACTTACATTCATGCAGTCCCACTCAAACCTTACGGTTTAGCCACAGCAAAATTAATCTGTGAAAATCATACATGACACATCTATTTTTTAATATTTTTTTTAAAATTAAAACAACACATAAATAATCTCAAAGGCCTGTCCAGGTGCCACAAATTTGTGCCAATTCTAATCCCTTATTTAATTCAACCATATATGCCCTGAGTCACCTTGGCAAAATACCTACAGATTTGTATCCCTAATGGCTTCTTCCTCTAGGTTTCCCCAGACCTAAAATAATGGTACTGATACCTATCTGACTCCTAAGTCGTGACACGAAGCTCAATTCGTTCAGTGCTCTTCAACACCAGAAGAGCCTTACAGATGAAGGATGCCACAGGGAAATACTGACCAGTATGTTTGTGTGCAATATGGATTTTTAATATTATTCCAAAATGAATACACATGCAAGATGTGTTCAGACTTCCATATTTCTAACAATGTTCTCTCAGGAATGTCAAAGCTTCAAATCTAAGAAATAATTGCTCTGTAAGTGCATGCTAATGGCTTGCTTTGCAGATGGAAAATAAAAAACTTATGTTTTCTTGTAAGCACAGAGTTGACACTGGTTTATTTCTTTCAAAAATACTTAACAAAAGCCAGGATTTCTCTGTGTATATGTGACCTTGATTCCTAGATGGCACATGGACTACTTAGAGATCATGTTACTAAGTTATTTGCAGTTAAAGGGGGGAAAAAAAAGGCTAAAATTAATGGGTCACTGGGTATTTTCTTCTGAGAACTTAAGTACTTAACAGTAAGAAAAAAACAGTTTACAGCCAGGTGGCTTGAGGGGATATTTTGTTGAACACTGATTAAAAATAATTTCTTCTAAATGAGACCTGACCACAAAATGGGACCATTAACGAGCAGGGACATTCTCACCAGAAAGGAAACTACCCTTGATCAACTCCTGCACTGCCCACAAACCCCAGGTCTTTTTCTCTCTCACACACACTCTTTTCTTTTTTTGTCTTTTCCCTTTTTCTCCTCTCCCTATTTCTTGTTCTTAATAGCAGGGTAAATAAGCAGCAAGTGATGCTGAAATGTTTTCGGCCAAAAACAGAGGCCAAACTCCTCTGAGAAAACATTTGGCCTCTGTGGTTTTGTAATATGTTCCAGAACACTGAGTTCACTGAAGAACATTGTGAAAAACTCCCATCGGCTGGAGTGATGCTGGGGAATGTTACTGTATCCCAACTTCCAATTGGTCCATTTCCTGCAGGCCTTGTTAAAAAAAAAAAGGGGGGTGGGGGAAAAGGAAAAAAAATAGTGCTATGTGGGAGTTAAAACAAGTTCTCATGGGAAAAATGAATGGCAAGAAATTCTAGCTTTAAAAGAAACAGCTAATCTGCTAGTTTGATTGTTCTTCAAAACTTACAATGAACCAATAATCCTAATTAAAAACACTTGGCCTAGTTCTCTAAAGCATCATAGCTTTTTCTATGCTTCGTTTGTACACACCATAGACTATTAGTTTTTTTCTAGTGCTCACTAACAAAGTGCTGACTTTGTTGGGATGGCTGAGCTAATTTCGTGAACTCAGTGTGAAACCTTAGCTAAACAAAATTGTGGTAATTTTCCTTAATTTGTAAAAGTGATTGGAGTGCAAACAAAATTTTCCTCTTGGGTCAATCCTATAATTTTCAATTAACTAAAACTAATCGGCAGGCGTGTACTGAACCTGCATTTTGTTTAAAGGGCTGGAAGGCACTTCTGAAGGTCAGGATGCATTAATTGTTTTTATTTTAGTTTCATTTAGTCCTTTTTAAAAAGCCACATTTAAGTTCATGCTGCCTGTAAGAGGAAAATGCAAATTGTGTGAGGTACAATTTCAGTCACAATAGCTTTTCTGTAGCTACCGTAACTCCATGAGAGCTGCAGAAGAGAGTTGTCCATGCAATGGATTGCCTTTGACGTTGTCATTGTTGGTTAGTATTCCATAACTTTAATTTTTGGAATGAAAAACAATGTGGTTTAGACACTAACCTGAAAACGTATATATGGAAACTATACTATGTATATATGGAAACTATAAATGTATATATGGAAACTACTGGGACACCTTATTTCCACACTAAGCCATCTGCGTCTGCACAGACAGGCTAAATTGCCACCCTCCTTTTTACTACAAAAGCTAATTAATGGTGATCTGAAAAGTGGAACCAAAATGGGTGCAAGGCATTTTTACATTTAAATCACAAAACAAAGTCCCCCAAAATTTCTTTACAAAATCAAGGAGGAGAAATTCTTCCCCCTTTTTTCCCTTCTTCTGCACACATCCTTGTCATTTCACCTACCCAGGATGCAGTCACTCACTGGCTCAACACCAAGCAGGACAGCACAACTTCTTGTAAGAAAGTGAGAATGGAAAGGATTCATGGTCAAACTGTCCAGAGCTCAAGCTGACACTTTCACATGGTACAAGCTGGCAATCTGCCCATGCTGGAAATTTAACCCTTTGCTTTTTCTTTTGTTCCAACACATTCAAACCCCAAATAACTTTTCGATATGGTGTGTTATTGTCCAATATATGAATGTCCCTAACACTGTTGAAATCATAATACTGGTGATAAATACACACCCCCTCCACAAGCGCCTGCTGCTCAGCCCACAAGACTATACAGGAACACTTTAAGCCCCAGTTTATAGAAACCCAGTGTGTAATCCTACCTGGGGGAGAGGGTATTTGAAAAAAAAAGACAACAAAGCTTTACAAGACACCTTTGTTCAACTTGTTCAGTGTTAAGAAAAATCAAATGAGAGCTTTGCTACCCAGCTGGAGCACAGAAGTCTCCCCTGCATGCGCACCTAATCAATGTTTATAAATATCTTAAGTATGGGGTGCAGGGGGAATTGGCCTGCCCCATTTCTTTGGTCTGTGGAGACAGGACAAGGGGCAATGGCTGCAAATTGGCGCACAGGGAGTTCCACACCAACATGCGGAGGAACTTTTTCCCAGTGAGGGTGAGGGAGCCCTGGGACAGGCTGCCCAGGGAGGTGGTGGAGTCTCCTTCTCTGGAGATATTCAAGACTCGTCTGGATGCCTATCTGTGCAGTATGAGCTGTGGAGCTGCTTTGGCAGGGGGGTTGGACACCATGATCTCTCGAGGTCCCTTCCAACCCCTACAACTCTGTGATTCTGGATTTACAGATGGAGCGATATGTGTGCCCAGTGGAATTCAGAATGCCTCGTAGACACAAGTATGTCTGATATATCTTATTCTTAAAGTTTCAGGGAAATCAGGAATGAGGAAAGGAATTGCACTGGACTGTGATGAAACATGGCTCAGGCAAAGACTTACAGAATTAGTCCTGTTTGCATATGTTGAATAAGCCCATAAATTTACTCTGCTCTGATGAGATCCCACCTGCAGCATTGTGTCCAGCCCTGGGTTCCCCAGTACAAGAGACACATGGACCTGCTGGAGCGAGTCCAGAGGAGGCCACAAAGATGATCTGAGAGCTGGAGTACCTGACCTATGAAGCCAGGCTGAGAGAGTTCAGATCATTCAGCTTGGAGAAGAGAAGGCTCCAGGAAGACCTTATAGCACCTTCCACTCCCTAAAGGAGCTACAGGAAAGCTGGAGAATGACTGGTTATAAGGGCAGGGAGTGATGGGACAAGGGAAAATGGCCTTCAGCTGAAGGAGGGGAGATATAGCTTAGGTATTAGGAAGAAACTCTTCCCTGTGAGGGGGGGGACGCCCTAGCAAAGGATGCCCAGAGAAGCTGTAGCTACCCTGGATCCCTGGCAGTGTTCAAGACCAGGTTGGATGGAGTATTGGGCACTCTGGGCTTGTGGAGGGTCCCTCCTGGCAGAGGAGATGGAATTAGATGATCTTTAAGGTCCCTTCCAACCTAAACCACTGAGACTCTACGATTCATTCTATGATAAGAAGACAAGCTCACCAAAACCTGGACCAAGCCATTAATTCTTGTACCATGCATACCTTCCAAAGAATCCATAATGCATATTAATTATAAAAGGTTGGGCTGCTTGATTTATCTCCCAAACCACTCTTATCACTACTGAGAGTGGTTTAACATTGACAGCAGCTGCAATGTCTTAGTGTGCTTTTTTGTTAAAAATTCCTCAGGCCAATACAACTTAGTGGTCTTGGTGTGGTGTGCCACCCCACAACACACTGGAAATCACTGTCTGCAGCACTGGCTAGGGTGAAAGATACTTAGCCTCTCTGGAAGTCAGAGACAAGTGTGTTATTGGTGATGTGGGCAAGCAAACAGGCTGCTGCTTTCCATGCTTGCAAATCTTGCAGGACAACATGAGATGGAGATACTTAACAAGAGGCTTCTTGGAAGTTTGTGATTGCACTAGTATGTTTAGCTCTTTATTCCTGCACTCTTCCCTTGCTTGTTTAAGTACCAGAGTATCTGTTTCTCTCCTCCCAACCCCCTCCTGGGTAAAGAGATGTCCCATTGTGAGGACAAACAAGCAAATAAAAATCCCACACTGGTACATTTACAGATTCATCTCTACAGCCATCCGTTTTTGAAATCCAACCTTAAATTGGTACCTTCAATGATGTGCTCAGCCAAAATCCTACAGTACAGCTTTTAATGATGAAAGCAGAAGGTCTAGCAACTGTGCTATATTGCCTGCCCTACTTCTCCACATTATATCTAGTATTAAAACATCCTTACCTGTGTAAATGAATCTTCCAGGCGTTCCCTTGCAAAACTGCTTAGACTTGTAGGACAATGTGACTTCTACAACCCCTGGGATATGTCGGGGAGGTGTCTGTACGCGGATGGCATGAGGAGTAATCAGCTAGAGGAAAACATTGAGAAAGAAGAAGAAAGGGGGAAAAAAAAAGCACTGTTAGATGCCAAACAGTTCTTTAATAACACTTTCCTCTCAGATCACAGTAAACAAGCTTTGAAACATGTAATTAGCCTGTCAATGTTTGAATACAATCTTGATGTAACCCACACAAAAGCCAGTGACTACAATATTTACAAGCATTCTCCTCCTCAGCCGTAACAACATTATTTCTGTTTTCATACATGGCAGGCACTCACTTCCTAGCGCAAGCATTAGCCCTGGCTTAATGCAATAACTTTAGCTTACAGCAGCAGGATGCCTACGTTTGCTCAGGTGAACACTGGGGTCATGACAGTGTCCAACAAATCTGATTGATAAATGATACGTGGTTACATGTGTGAACAAGGCACAGCACAAGCCCCGCTGAGATTCACTGCACAGCACTAGCCTGGGTGGGTTTTTAAGTGCCCCAGTTCCCAGCCATACCTGCACACAGCAAGGGCACCATGGCTTAATTTTCTGTTCATTCTGTGGAGGTATGACTGATTGCTGCAGAAGTGCAAAGTCTGGCTTCTGAAGGGGGCTGGATCTTTCTTTGCGAACGATCTGAGTGCTCAAAAGAGGTATCCCAAATACAACCATCTAACCATTGCTCCCAGTCTGCCTTCACTGCATGGACTGACACATGTCTGAGAGGGCTCTTGCAGGTGTGGATTTACACAGAAACATGCTGACAAATAACGTTCTTGGTGCTGGGGTTGGGGATCCCGATCCTCAACACAAAAGTCTGGAGTAGGTCAGTGCTGTACTTTCCAGGCTCTAGACAATCTTTATTCTTGCAGGATTCTGGACTAGATTTCAAACATAGTCCCTGAAATTAATAGTAGAACCATCCAGTTCACTAAATTTTGGTGGGTAAACTTAAACCTCTGTTGCACTCAGCAACTACAGCATTGTCTTCCCCGCCACTGTAATATCCTCTTCTCACTCATTATGCTCCCCCAGACATGAGTAGCAAGAAGAGGTACATAGAAAAGATGACATGATTGTGTCCAGCAACCAAGACATAGCTCTGGCACACAGATAATCCTTCTCTAAGCAACCGTGGCACGTTAACACACTTCTAGAGAGGCAAACAAGACCAAGACCAAAACCAGCCTTGACAGCGAGCAAAGCTGTGCAGTCAACTGCTCTATGCTGTTGGCTGAATCATGTCCTGGAATAGGGAATACATTGCAATAGATTTATATATATTTTTAAATAGATACATTTACTATCATTTTTA
Source organism: Laterallus jamaicensis coturniculus (assembly GCA_022605575.1). Classification (NCBI taxonomy): domain Eukaryota; kingdom Metazoa; phylum Chordata; class Aves; order Gruiformes; family Rallidae; genus Laterallus; species Laterallus jamaicensis. The sequence continues at coordinate 12,229,847 of JAKCOX010000016.1, read as the reverse complement.
CTGGGAACCAAATATTTCAAAATCTTGGTAAGGTCCTACAAAAAAGAAATAAAATCAGACTTTTAACTAGCTCTTTGTTTAGGGCACGAGACTAAAAAAGCACAGGAGGGAAACGTACATCTGAGAGCCATCTGTGTTACTGAGGGAAATGGCATACACAGTGGGGAATCTCCATATTGAAAATAAGAATATTAATATTAAAACAAGTTGAAGATTAAAACTGAAACTACCAGCATCAAATGTCCCAAAAGTTATTCAGATCCACATAAATCATATGTCATTTTAGAAATGATAATGTAGGAATTGATTCCCTCTTGTCTGTGAGCTCCAAAGAACACGTTGTCAGTCTCTGCATTGCAATCAGGTATTTTAGAAAATTAATTATTTTAAAAGAAACCTGCCTTTTCTCTAAATCACTCTCTATAAATTGGAAAAAAACCCAAACCACCACCAAAACCAAAACCGACCCAAACCCCAAACTTCCAAGGATTGCTTTTACTTAAATGGAGTAGTCTTATGGATTGACTGACCAAAGTCTAAAAAAGTCTGGGCCAATTCTCTACAGGCCCTCAGTAGCCAACAGAGGCAGAAAGCACTGTCAAACAGCAATTGCTTTCCAGGGCTTCAGACACCTCTCGCATTGGGATGAGCTGCTCTCTGGAAGCATGTACCTTTCTCCAGTGAACCGAGATGACAAGCTTAGACTTGATGCTTAAGTGTATGCCAAACATAGCTAGATAAATCCCATCCTCAAGTGGTTCTAGTTAACTGGGTGAACTGGCAAGATGAGAAAAGTTTCATGACATTTTTTGGGGGGAAAATATTTGTAAAAATAGCCAAGGATTTTAATAGTAAAGGTTAAGATGCTAGGCTTACTACATCAGTGTGTGCCTTCCACCCCTCACCCCCTTTCTGGCATGATCTATACAGGCAGCTTACAGTTGTATCTTTGAATTTCCCAGCATTTACTGGTCTGTCACCACTTTAATGTTCTTTAAACATAATTTGTGGCATTTTCCAATACTCATCTTCCCTGGTTCCCAAGAAATGTCTGACCTATTTATGGTCCATTGTTACAGAGAGCTGGGGAGAGTTAAGCAAGTTTCCTGGTTTGTTCTCCACAAACAGTTTGGTTTTCCTTTGTGCTCTGAAGTAAATAAGTTTAACTGTGTTTAAAACCACAAATATACAATAATGTTGCCCACACATTCCCAAAGGATGAACATTATGTCTGAAGTCCTATGGTTTAGGATGTGCAGGATATATTTTACTCCTCTCTTCTCTAGAACTAAAGCTTGGGAGGTACACCAGGAGAACACATGGGTGTTTTCCTTTTTCTCCTTTGCATCTGCCACTGATCACTGCCAGTGATACAGTGCTGAGTTAGAAGAACCTTTGCTCTGGTCATCCTTCAGGTCTCACACACACAGAAAGGCACTGGCTAACTCAGTTACATATCAGTAGTCCCCTATATCACTGCCCTATCAAGAAATTGTCTTTAAGGGACAAATAATGTCCCCTTGCTCCTCAAACCCTGTGCTCTGAAACCCACCTTTGGGCTGACATTCTGACTCCCCAGTGCTGCCAGGATCTGCACTATGTACAGGGATCGGCTCCCCAAATTTTCCTGACACCGTTTTGCAATCTGAGTGACCCAGTGGGTGCTGCACAGGTCTAGGTACTCCAGGCCCACCCATGGCAAGGTCCATTCTCTCCCTGACATCAGTAACTCCAGGATTATGGGATGTTTTCCTGTCTACACTGTCAACCTGGAGCCTGTCCTTGGGAACCCACTCCACCTTTTCCTAGCACGTTTTCTCCTCCCACACTGACATAGTCTCTACTTTCTTCAAGGCACCGTTTGTCTCACATTTGCACATAAAACATTTGCCAGAGGTGAGCTGTTGTATCAAGGGATACTAACAGTGAAAACATTGTTTCTGGAAGTCTCCGAGCCCCAAACAGCTGGAGACTTGTAGAATGTTCCGGGGCATCACAACCTGCTCACTCTGTTGTTTTATAGGCATCTGTCATTGCCCACCACCAAACACAAGTTACTGAGTTAGATGAACATCCATGTGTCACCTAGTATGGGCATTTACACGTTCTAACCTCAGGTGGGAACTCTTGGTGCATTAACAGACATCTTGGCAATGACAGGCCAAGAACTAAGAATTTGTAAGTAGGCATTACACGCATTACTGATCACATTTTTTAAATGTAAACCTTGAGCAGGGCATTAACCTGTGACATGGACATGACCCCCCATCCCCCAAACCAAATCCTAGATCCAGCTTCCTCTTACATTCCAACAGTTGGCCAACTGGGGTCTGGGGTTGGACATAAAAGTAGTAACTGGACCCTTTCTCCCAAGGGATTTTCAAGTGATTCATTCTGACTCTTGGCAAGTTGTTATAAAGTCTTACGTGTCAGTTGGGACATGCTGTGGATTGCATTAAAACCTGATCTTCAGAATGGAGGGAGGTGCATGTCCTTCAAAATCCAAAGCACATTTGGTTTGAGTGTGTACAACAAGCCTCTTTCTGTGGTTTGCTAATATATTCTAGACATACTTGTGTGATACAGCATCATTTCACACTCTTCAGAGTGCCAGGTTACTTTCTTTTTTTAAAAGTGACATTTTATAGGGAGATGTCATTAATCTGAGTCACTAGTTTATTTTTGCATGCTTGAGCTCTGGTTTGTGGTTAGGGAAATGGTGACAATCAGTCATAAATTTAACTTGGATGCTGTGTGAAGAGGACCATTAGGACAGGAATGAAGAAAAATACCACCAACTGAAGGTAATGACAGCTTTCAGTGAGAACAGAACCTTTAAGGTACCTATATTTTTAAAAATGACCAATGACTTTGCATGCCTCAACTCTGGGTATTGAGATGCTACTTAATAACCCCTAGTTTTCAAAAAGAGGGTGCCTACTCATTTTTAAAAAATGAGTCAGACCTCCAAAATAAGCAGTCAAAACCAGAGACTTCCAAAATCAATAATAAACATAAAAAGCAAAATAAAAAAAACCCCAACTGTGTCACAGAATTTGATTCAGCAACATTAAAAAAAACCAACAAAAAACCCCAAACCAACAAAAACCCCACCACCAAAGTAAAAAATCCTCCTCTGTTTTTGTGCTGTACAAAGGTAAAAAACCTGATGTTTCAGTGCTTCATCTTTTCTTAATATAACAGAAAAAGAAGTTGTTTCCAGCTGACTCTGTACAGCTGGAGGAATGTTCTTGGCAGGAAAATGTTTGAAGAAATAGTTCATTTTAAGCAAATATTGTGGAATATTTATAAGAAACTAATTTTGTCTTCACAATCATGTATCAGCCCTGAAACTCGACTCTCGGAGTTTCACCCCCCCAATAAGAGAGAGAAACACCAGAGCATTTTTTTTTTATCAGCAGCTCAGATTTGGAATATTTGCACAGACACACAGACCCAGAACACTGGGTAAAAACCTGCAAATAACAACTCCGTCTGTTTGTGGACTGGACAGACAGACAGGCAGAGTCTATCTGGCAAACAGACTCTTTGCAGGGAGTTGTCTGTCCAGATTCAGCATGTGCACATGATATACCAATGCCATTTGTTTGTTGGTTACGAAAGTCCCTTGAAGAAAAGACATTAAATGGCCCATTTTGCTGGATTCTAAAAATATCAAGGGCTTTTAAAGGCATTTTTATAAAGTAATATGGGAGTTACGGATTAATTGAACCTACTGGCTTAGGGAGTATCTGTATTTCTGCACAAAATTAATGTGACAAATTAAGTTTTTATTTAGTTCTCCCTGGCTGAGAAAGGTTGTAATTATGTTAGAGTGTTTACAGCTAAAATATATGTTTAAATAATAAATATGTGTTTCAGAAACCATTTTAAACCTCCTTTTTTAACACAGTCAACTCCATTTCAAGCATATAAATATTTCAATTACAAAACTTGAATACATGTAAAATAAATTAAAAATATATTATTTACATTTCAAATTATTTATAACATATGCTGCTTGACAGCAACAAATTCACCCTTAAAATGAGCTTTTCTTTTTTTTTTTCTTTTGGCTTTTAACTTTGCTTCTGAACTGTGGCAGGATTTATATTTTAGATATCCATGCATCTTAGGTACTTACATGGATTTTGCTATAGTAAAATCTGAGTAATATAGGACCCTTACAATAATTATCTTCACAGCACCTCTCCAAAGAAAGTGACTAATCTTATCACTATGTTAGAGAAAGGGAATTGAACTTTAAGCAGATTAAGTTATTTGCCCAAGATCCCATGCAAAGTCTGTGGCAAAATGAGGCTTAATTTAAATATTAGACTTCATCCCCCAAACCACCTGCAATTACAACTGAAAGCAAAGCCAAAAAATCCACGTGGAAATGCTCTACAAGGCTCACTCTTTTCCTTTAGTTTCTGCCTATCTAGATTCGATGGGGATTTTCTGCAGCCCAGTTAAAAAGCACGTTTTCTTTGGATCCATGAAACAACAGGATGAACTTAAAGATTCCTCTTGAATTCAATGACAAAATAACTTGCTAGGTTTGCTCAAAACCTGGCCTGACAGGCATACTCAGGATGAACACGCTCCAGGTTTGAAATGGCACTGAAATTCAGGAGAGCAACAGTTCAATTCTACAGTCTATTAAAGTAAAACAAAAATATTCCTCCTGGATACTGAAAATGTGCTAGACACTTTTAGAAATGGGAAGGCAAATGAAAGAACCTACTCTGTACTTCATAGGTGGCTAGCATGTGTAATTTGAATTATTTATAGATCACTATTATTTATGGATCACTCAGCTCATGCATTTCTGCACTTGTTTATCATGTTTGTCGGTTTCTTGCAGAAATAATTTCTTTTTCCCTATAGGAATTTCTATTGCTCTCAAAAGCTATGAAACAGGGGCAGTTCTGTGAGGGAGACACAGTGAGGCGAATTTCACTGAGCCAACTTGCAGCCTGTTACAGCATTCACAGCAGACAGACCGACTGGTCTGGGCCCCCTCTAACATTATGACAAGGCCTTGCAAGCATCAGCAACAATGTTTTGACCAGCACTCACTCTCCTGAGATTAGAAATTGCAAATTAATGGCTTTCACTAATAAATAGAATTGAGATTTATAATGAAAGATCCAATTCTGCAGCACCAAAATCAGGGCACTTTCCTCCCAGCCTCTTCACCTTTCCCCGTTAAATGTCTGTAGCCATAATGGCTTCAATCCTAACACACAAAATGCTTACACTGGACCCAGGGGGCACTTTCATGATCACATAAGGGCTTCAGAATAGGTCTCATTTAATATATCTCCTTTTCTGGAATGCCCTTTCATCCACACTTGTCCTCAAGTGGAAGGATAAGAGAGAAAGAGAGAGAGAGAGAGAACAGTAAAGCCCATGAAGGACATTAGAGAATACTCTTCATATGGAAAAAATGCTGTCATATGTGCAACTGAATCAGTGGAGGGAATATGCTGTATATGAATTAAGCTAGAAAATGGATTTAATATGTAGAGGATATAAGGCAAAGCATTGGAAGATCCTTATTCAGGGGGTAAGCATTGTATAGCTATTTGAGAGGTGCTGGTTTGTCTGTTATTGTGTTTGTTTTTATATTAATATAAGAAAATTATCTTTTTTTTAAATAAAACCTTCAACATGCTTTTGGAAAGCCATCAATGCAAAATGCAAACTTTTCCCTGGAGCTGCCTTCCCATGGCAGGGAAGCTAGTGGGAACTGTGATCCTACTTCTATAGCTCTGTACACTGTTCAGGTGGTGCTGCCTGGGGTTTAACTTTCCATGGGCTTTTGGGGAATATCAGACTTTACATTTAATTATGTGCCAAGAAAACAGAAGATTTTAGAAACTGGGAGGAACAGCAACAGCAAAAAAATGGGTAAGAAACAAAAAAAGGGTTACTGTGCAACAACAGAGGCCCTACTAGGTATGATGACTTTGTACTTTCCACTGTGGATACAATATTGTGTATTCGATTGCTATTATGAAAATGATACTTACACCAAGCATCTACACTTTAAGGATATGCAATTCAGAGGCACTGGATTTCTGCAATCTCCACCTCATTGAGCTGCAGCTACAAGCAGCCAGTTTCCCTGGGAAGTAGGATCACCTAAACGTTTGTTTCCTGTGGGCCCTTAGCGATTGTAGTGCTAAATGCAGAATTATTCACACAGGCATTTATCCTTCCCTTTTCTTGGAATAAAAGGCATTGAGCGAAATTCTGAGCCAGGGAGAGGAGATGCAAATCCCTTGGCTATAATGGATTTCTGCCACAGGTAAATTTGACTAATTATTTTCATAAAACTGGATGAGGAAAGGATTCACATCCCAACATTTGTTGCTGATTTAGCATGTGGCACAGAAAAAGGACAGGCTAGCTATACGCTAGACAAAGCTATTAGACGTTACCGTTCAGACAACACCTACCTCACTCCAAACCAGCATGGTGCCGAATATGACCTGTAACCCATCAAAGAAATTGTCTCCTATGATGATGACAGTGGCACCTCCTGTAGTCCATCCTTCACTTGGACTGATGGCTTTGATACATGGTGTAGCTGCTTTTCAACACACATGAAAAAGAGAAGTATTCTGCTGTTAGAACCAGATTTTAATGATAGAAGACTTGAGAAAAATAAAATAAAAGGAGCTTTCATTTTCCCCCCTTACTAACACAAAGATTTCAGCAATCACATTCTTTCTAGTACATGTGCGTGACCCCAAACTATATCCTCAGAAGCATTTTTTTCTCAATTAATTTCTGTTTGGTTTTGTTATCTACATTGAAAAAAAATAATATTTCTAAGCTTACATTAAAAAAAAAAAATCACAGCAGGATGGGCAGAGACCAATTGGAAATCAGGACAAATCTCAATCTTTATTCTATATGAAATGTGCAATACCTGAGTTAATAAAAAAATACTCCAGTGAGCTTGCTTTATTATCCATGATAACCTAAATTTATCAAGGAAAATCCTACAAATATTATGGAAAATAGTGGCTAAATAAAAAAGGTGTAACCCTCAGTATTTTTTTAACTATTCTGCAACCCGAGCCAGGTTGTTCTAGCATTAAAACATCCTGCCCTGCTTAATGCTCTGGCTACTGGGAAAAAAACCCCAACCAATCAACAAACAAACAAAAGCCCTACAACCCTGCTCTCCCATCATTCCAGTTACGTTGTATCTAATGGAGAATTAAGAAGCACATGTCATGCATTTTGCCATATCCAGAGAATCCATCCCTCCTTTCACCAGCCACTTCCTCAGCATCACATGTACTAAGTGCCTCCTGAGAGGTTGTTGAATACTCAAGCACTGCTCAAAGTCATAAGCTTAGATCTCGGTGTAAGATCTCCTTGTTTAAGACTATGTAAGCAGAAGCACACTCAACTTTCTGTATGGGTGGGATAGGGCAATATAAACAGCCACATAGTGATTCCTCCTCTGCAACAGCAGAGTACATCAGAACTTAACTGTGCTGAAGCAACAGGAATAACATTGCTGTAAAAATAACCTGAATAAGATAATTGGCCCTGGTTAACTCTCAGCTGTGGAGTCTCAGGGTGGTCATATAGGTTGATGAAAGGAAACACCACCATCCCAAATGTCACTAAATTCTCCTTGCTAATACAGCATGAGGTGAAAATACGATGCTATACCATTAGATAACATTTTAAGTAAAGTGGGTACCTCAACAGTTTCATTAGTCATGAAAAACAGATGCCTTAAGGAGCATCAAAACTCCATCAGTCAACCTTAATGCTGAAAAGAAAGATCCTTTCCTTTAGATAAGAACCCAGTCCTCAGCAGAGAGAAGCAGCTGGCTCCACCGAAAATACATGAAGGCCGCTGCGGCCCTCACTGACTCTGCAGTGTTAATCAGGTATCAATCAGAAAGGACTTGATTCTCTGTACATATATATTTATCTGCATATATACTCCTGCTTTTAAGAGTTCCTGGCATTTGGCTGCGAATCACAACTTGGTGGAAAGTTTGGCTGAGCTGTTAACTTGGTTTGTAAGTTTGAGAATTGGATGACGTACTCAAGGGAGAGTACTTGTGCACTTCATCAGGTAAGGATTTACTAGGAAGGTAGGGGTGTGAAAGCCACCTACTTGTTAGCACCATCCAGGACAACACCCTTGCACCCATGAATTACTGGATGTGGCTGCGGTGGCACAGTCCTTGCCCTACATTCTCCTAATTATAAAGGCAGTAAATAAATTCATTCACGAAAGCCTAATTTAAAATGCTGTAGACATAAAACACTAAAGAGACTCTGTGTGTCTTTATGACTGTTTAGTGAAGTTCTGGTCGGTTGGAGCTAATTGCCAGAGTCGGTGGGGCTGGTGAGAAGCTGCTTCCTCCCAGTCCCTGGGCAGGGCAGGTGAGAGTGGAGCTGGGAAGCAGGAGGGAGCTGAAAAGGGAGCTACTGAGTCACCCTTAGCAGTGAGTGTTTCTGTGGGCACTGCTATGGACTCTCACCACTGGCAATGGAATGCATGCATAGGGAGCAAACAGACCCTGTCCCTACCTACAAAAGGTTGTAAGTGTCAGGCACAAACTTTTCCACTACTTAAGCTGACGGGGATGCCAGCTCCAGTGAAAAACACAAACACACCAGCAGAAAAAAATCATTACCCTACTTCAAACTTGGCAGAGCACAGCCATTAAGTTTTACATGAGCTAACAAAAGAAACATCCTAACATTACCATCATGAAAATGTAGCGCACACAGAAGTAACTTCAATATGTTTAATTTGGATTCAAGTTACTTGCATAAAACTGTGCATAAAACCCATTGCAAAGTCCAAAACCAAATGCTTTCCTTTCCGCTGCACTCATAGCAAAGGATTTACAGTGAAAGCAGCTTTTCAAAATGCCATCTAGCCCTTTCACAGAATCAAACTTTTTCATAAATAAATATTAAAATCACTTCCAAATTACACCCTTTCCAGTCTTTCCAGTTGATTGTGGACACACACATCCCACAATAAAACCTGAAGATAATCAGTTTCCCATGTGTCAGAGAATGAGATACTTTTCTTAAAGACTACAAGCAACATTTTTTTCCTAAATACCACTGAACAGAACTGTTTGAGACCATAAGCCATTAACAGAAAACATATGCAGGCTTCAAAATTATAGATTCAATTCATCTTTAAAATGAATGCAAGATACTGTTCTGCAGCCACAGGTCCCTGCTAAAGGTCTCACTATTTATCTTGTGATGTTTGCAGTACTCACATTGCACTCAGAAGTGCAAGGTGCTGCACTGGCTGTCCTGCCTCATGTCTTTGATTCTGATGCTTTACACACACGTGTGCTTAATTGCAAATACACGAGTGCCACAGCAGGCAGAGGGACTTGGAGCAGACACTCAGGTCCTTGTGCTGCCCTGGGGCTGCGGGTTGTTCGCTGGGACACTCTCACCCGCAAAGTCAATGTGACCACTCACATGCGTAATTTTATTTAAATATGTAGCAATAGTGCTGAATCAGTGCCTTGCCAAAACTGCTGGCAACAGCCCAGGGCATCTCCTCCGAAAAGGAAAAGTCAGGACTTGGTGGTTTAATAAGCAGGGTAGGTTGGTTCCCTTTGCAGGCACTGCCTGAGAGGCAGCGAGAACGTTCTGTGTTCCCCAAAGATTTCTGGGCATTATTTTCCCTTGGCTCCAGTCAAAAAAACCAGCAGGACTTCCCAACTTTCCACACACAGCTTTTCTTATCCTAAAACATGTCTGTAAAGACTGGAAGGTCTGCGCAAAGTGTTGCCCTGAAAGGGAAGATGTGCTGTGGGGCTAAAGCCCAAGGAGACGTGCTGAGGGAGGCATCCAGACTGCTACCTGTTTTTGAAGGCACCAAACATGTTTATACAATGACATATTTGCAACAGCCAGTGTCATTCAGGACATTGGTCTCACTAAAACTTTGCCCTTCCCAGGTCCTTTCCTTGGAGCACCAGGAAGGAGGATGGACGAATCAGGTCCCCTTTGCCAGCATCACCACAGGTAATGCTGGGAGGGGGGCAAGGCAATGACCTCAGCTTATTTATGCCCCTGGTACAAATGTCTGGCCAGCTCAGGCCCTCAGCTCTTCATATTTCTTCTGTTAATCATTTGGCAACTTCCAAAGCGCTGTCTGGAAGGTGTTTACTTCTGTGCAACCCTAGAAAAACAGAGCTAGGCAGAATAATCTTTTCATTGGAGACCTCAATTTTTCATTTTGTTTGGGTCACAAGAGAAACCAAAGTACCCTTTTTTTTTCTTTTCTCTTTTTCTTTTTTTTTCTTTTTTCTTTTTTTTTCTTTTCTCTTTTTCTTTTTTTTTCTTTTTTCTTTTTTTTTTTTTTCCTTTTTTTCCAGAATGCCAACTTCCAGAATCTCTATCTGGAATTAACTGAAACACTTTTTAATATTTCCAAGAAAAACATTTTGTTTCAAAATAGTATCACTTCACATGCCCCTCTGTAACACCAACATTTAAAAACAAATATTTAATAGTTATATAAAAATCGATGTTTTACTGGAGAGAAAGGGATATCAGATATTTACTGTAGAAAAAGAGTTGAAGTCTGAAAATTCACTGATTAAAAAAAACAAGCAGTGAAGGACCTTAGACACTTCTAATAAAGGCAATGAAGTGTACATGATTGATAATATGGACAGACTTTAAGTCCAGAGAAGAATTATCATAAAAAAGAATAATTACACATTCTTAGACATACAAACATTCTTTTTTATATGAAGAGCTGGCAGCCAGCTACAACCAGAATGAAAGGAGTTTGGTAGCCTAACTATCAGATAAGATTTTAGGACTCTGGCTGAGTGTATCTCATTCACTGCATGTTTCCTGGGTTGTCTTTGGACTGAGGAAAAACTAAGTATTACTCCTCCGATGGACCTTGCAGCTCCTCGCTGAAGGTGATGTGGCCACATCCTCCACCTGCTGAAACGGCCTAACGGTTATGAGCCTTAATGAGCTGCTCTCCTCTTTTGCATAATATCAAGGCAAATCAGTGTTAACATCTGACACATTTCATTGTGCTGCGCCTGTGGTTCGAGTTAACAGATAGAGATGTTAGAGGGAGGCATTGCACCCCCAGACTTACTGAAGCCAATGGGAATTTCACCACTGACTTCTAAGCTAAGGTCTCCATCGATAAATTTTAAGGATTTATGAGCAAAAAACTTCAATGACTTTCAAGGGAAACAATGTTCTTTTAAGACTCTCTTTCCTCAGAGTATGTGTTGCTAAAATTCATCACCTCCCATACAAAGGGTGGTAGGTACCAACCTCAGCACACGGGCAGCAGAAGGGAAAAGTTTGTCATTGTGTGCTGTGTGTGTCAGTGCGTTCCTGTGTTCCTGTGCTCCCCTAGCTACTGATATACAGGGGATTTTTCTTCCTTCAAACTGTGACAATAAAATGATTACCCCGCCACAGTTTAGCATAATGGTTCAGAAATGCTCATGGCATATTGCAGAGTTAAAGTGGAAATTATTAGGTAGCTCTTCTTTGTTATAATAATGATCACTCCACAAATAAAAGCTCTTCTCCCAAAGGTACTGCAAGGCACAAAATGCTAATTCTGAAGATTATGTGTGCGCTTTTATTAAATATTACTATGCCCTGTCTGTTTGAGGGCTTCACTGCTCTGATTGTTTTATGAGTGCCATGTTAATGTCAGCCCCATCTTGCTAGCAGCAGGCACACATTTTAGCTTTTGTATGAGAGTTGATCAAAGGCCGCGTGCTGAGGGAATTGCTGAGAAAACACGGACAAGCGATAAAAATCTAACAGATTAATTGGTTTAAATTTCATTTCAGGGTGTTGAACTTTGGCTCAGGACACTAGTACTCCACTACCAGTCAGGGTCTAATTACCACAGTTCCAATTTGCCTCTGAACAATGCTTGGAAGGGAGAATAATAACGGTACTAATAATACAAATGGCAATAATAATAACAACAAAACAACAACAATAACGTCTCCTCATTGCTTCTTGTACATGTTTAACAACTAACTTTGTGCGTAGGAAATTGTGCTGGGAAGCCCTCTCCCCTCCTCATCCCCATCCATCTGCCTCCCAAGCAGCTCACTCTGCCTCACACAGCACCTGAAGACAGAAGAAACAGCAGATACCCTCAGGAGCACTGAACGTCTGAACTGACTGAATCAATGAGGTACCGAGTCAGGTCCCTCACAAACATACCCTGGACATCTCATATGCTTAATTAGGGACCTGCATTTATAAACAAAGAGAGCATTTTCTCCCCCAACAGAAATGATCTATTCCACTGATAGAAAACAGAGGCCGGAGGAAAAAAAACCGTATTTACCACAAAGTTTATGGGTGGCCTTGGAATAAGGGTTAATTGAGCTTGGAGGTAAATGTTCACTGAGGTGAATTAGTGGGATGCACAGCTATCAGCAGAGCTCTGGGACTGCTTTTATTTAGCTTCTGAAATGTATTTGCTCCATGATTAATATCCAGTTTGTGCTGGTGACTGTAAGAATGACCTCGCCTGCAGTTTTTATCATGAAGTGTGGTTTCATCCTCCATTATTCCATAGATGAGACTCTGACAACAGTTGCTGCATCACAACAGGAGTTCAAATGATGGGGAACGTGCTTTTATTTTTCTTCTCTTTAAGAATATTGTGACACGCAAGGAGAGTTGCATAAAGGCAGTTAAAACTGAGAATTCAGAGGAATGGGGAATTTATGTCTCATCACAGAGGAAGTACTGGAACTATCTGAATTCTTATTTAATTTTCCTTTTTTCAAAATTTCAGGCTAAATATATAAATGAGCAATGGATTAACCCACAGTTTATGGGTCTAATCCTGCAACCTGTTCAACTCTTTTGCCAAACTACTAATTTTTTCAGAATATCAAGACAAGTCAGTTTCAAGCACTCAAAACCATGGCTTATTGAAGCTGCAATTTGACAAACCACTTCAGTAAGTGCTTAAAAACCCAGCCAAAGATTGTATAATTTTGAGATAGTCAGGCAGTGCTCTGTGCAAAGCTGCTAAGAGCTATGTAATGTAGATGGAACTGGGGTTTCCCATTTCAAAAAACACTTTGGTTGCATGTGGACCACCCTGTGCCACGCAGAGCTCATCCAACTTGACACAAGAACTAGCAGCAGCAGAGCCGAAGTACTACCACCAATAGACTGATTCCAAGAGCTGAGCTACTACTCAGTAGTACTCCATACTACTCAGCATAGTATGGAGAGTCAAACATAGCAGCGACTCGGTGCTAACACTGGGATTTCTACAGCATTTTTGTATCACTTGGGGTAGGTATTCCCTCAGGTACCTCACAGCGATTGAAGTCAGGTAGGGTTTGTGACTGAGCAAGGCAGAGCCCAGGAATGGTCCAAGCTTAAATCCCCTTTTCCTGGAGCTGAAGGTTTGCAGCACTTATTGGGATGCTCATGGCCTTTTTGATCAACATTTCTAGTTTGGCAAGGTGTTTTTTTTCCTTAAAAGGGGAGAAAAGAATTATTTCTTCCCTTCTTGAATTATAGATTTTCATAGGTTTTATACAGAAGGGAAAGGTTATTCTGTCCATCCTTGCTTATTGGGGTTTTTCCATATTAAGCACGTTTAACAATTTTACCAGGGAAGGGTGCAGGCTTTTAGAGATGAAAATTATAATTATCAAAACATTGCCAGTTCAAGAGGAAAAAACCAGACATTGGTGGGGGGAGGGGGAGTTTGAGTGGGGTTTTTTTGTGTTGAGATTTTTGTTTCAGGGTTTTTTTCAGAAATAATATTCTCTTTCCTGAGAAGTACGAGCTGTCATCTTCTGCTTGCCTACTTAACTAAAGGGGTGGACCCCAAGTGCTAAAGGGGTGGACCCCAAGAAGTCTGTGTCCTCACACGCACTGGTTCCATTCCAGTCCAGTGTGCAAAGGCACTGCCAGAGCTGCATCCAGCGCAAGCTACAGGAACCAATAGGATTTTACCAAACCAGCCTAGATGGGAAAAGTCCACAGCAAGAGTCATAGACACTTCAGGGAAAGGGAATGTGGCAGAGTTTTTACATATTGTACCAGAGCATTAAATCTCCACTCCTAAGCTAAACAATGCACTCGCTGTTTATCCTAGTAAAGTGATGATCTTCCTGCTTTCCTTTTTCATATCACAGCCTGCACTCTCTCCTATTCTCTCCTGACAATAAGCAGCTGCTGTACAGGAAACAGAATAGCAGAGGTTTCCCTCTCCAGGAGATAACTCACGCAGCTTTATGGAACACAGGCACAAGGATGCGATGCCCCACTCCCCCTCCCCGACTCCCTCCTTTACAGCATCTCGCTATCTGGGACTTATAATTTGCAAGCTTTAAAGATTACAACACCTTGCGAAAAATGGCAACCTCCTCCTGGTTCTTTATGACGTCTGCACTGGGTGAAATCACTGAACCAAAAATACATGCACCACACAATCCCTTTGGATCGGGGGAAGGGAGGGAATGTTGCCTTTGTTTCTGTTTTAAGTAGTGAAATTAAAGGTATTGGCTGTGATTTTCTACCTAACATTTCGGATGCTCAGTTCCCACTAATGGGAATTGAAAATGTAAATTACCTGGTATAATATTCCACCTACAATCAATACTTAAGCCAGTGTTTCTCTTTTATCCTTCCTGATGCCTCAGCTAGCAAAGTTACATTTTATGGAGTCCTCTGTGTTTCTCTTTCCTTAATGATTTCCAAAGCTCTCGGCTGTTGATCACTGCCTGAAGAATGATTGCATGGAAAAAGGAGGCAATACTGAATAATGAGAGATGTGTTACCAAAAAAAAACCAAGCCAGTGAGTATTTTACTTAAAACATTTCCATAAAAATAATAATTTAGTTATCTCTAAATAGCAAGTTAGTTATATCTAATTAGCAGTCTCTCTGATTGCCAGAGAACATTTGCATTCATGCTTTTAAACTTTTTCACTCAGTTTTTAGGGGTTTTAATTTGTTGGTTTTTACTTTAGGAGGTACCTCCTGCTTTCCAAAACCAGTGAGAGTCCTTAGCATTTCACTGCAAGGGAGTGAAACTTGACCTCCAAGAGAGAGAGCTCTGTCATGCTTGTTTGGCGAATAACAAATTCCCCACAAAAACTGTAGTGCTGCAAAAAACACTTGAAAATTTGGCTAAATTAAATATACAGGCTCAGTCAGAACATTAATATATATTAAAAACCAAAGAATATCTATATTATTATTCTTGAAAATATAGAAATGCTCTTTCTATATAAATATTTATATTTCTTTTTTTCAAGAAGCCTAACAGTTTTATGGTGGCAATTTTTTATTATTTTTTATTTCAATGACATTTCAAGCAGGTTTTAAACTATGATTTTTTTTTGCATTCATTATTTTTGCCCCAAAGTCAGAAGACTGTCACTGTGAGCCAGCCACACAGAAACCATCCTGCGTGGCCTCAGCCAAGCAGAGCACTCTGCCTGGACCAGTGGAGCTTCTCAGCTCCCGTACTGGTGGCAGCATGGTTACACAGGGGATATACCCACATGCTGGATCCAGAGGAGAAACAGTGCATCCAAGAATATCACACAGGTCCTACCCATCCCACCAAATACTGTCAGAACTTCCAGCTCCACAAGTGGGGACAAATTGGATCAGACTGAGACACTGATGCAGGGAACGCTGCAGCACACTCTCCTCCCTAGGGGGGACACAGGCACATTTTGACCCCAAGCAAGATGAATCCTGAAATTATTGCACCTCGGTGTCTTCACTCCTTCCTCCATCCCATGGGGTCAATTGCAAAGATGCAGAAACAACGTTCCTAAAAGATGGGAATCCAAAGGCAACAGCACGCAGAAGGCTAAGGTGAGATAGGCACACGGGATTGCACCACTTTGTCTGAATCTGGACTTTAGAAGCCTTGTTAGTCAAACAGTGAAAAAATCCTCTCTGCCTCTCCCATTTCAATTTCAACAGCTCCCTACTGATTCAACTGCCGACAAAGCTACAGAGCCCAGCTAAGCCAGTATGACTCTTTTAAAAACAATGCGCATGTCCAGAAAGAAGACTTGCATCTGTTTAAGTGCACTGAAGTTTAAAAATAGTTGCACTGATGCAATTTCTGGGTGAGGATAAAGGCAACCTTGCGAATGGAAGCCCAAAACATGTAACATAAATCAACACTAAAAGTTTGCCAAAACAAATATTGCTGCATACCTTGCATACCTTAAAACCTACTTAATTTAACTGACTGGTCCTTCAGTGCTGCTAACTAAGGTCCTGAACCAGCAAAACGTTTTATAGGATAGAACCAGTCATTTGCTTAATATTAACTCTGACATTTACTGTTTTGCTGAATCCCAACCTAACAGAAGGGCAGGCGGGCGCTGTTTCTAAATTCCTGTTTTGTTTCACCATCACCCTGATCTCATTTTCTCTCTTTTATTTCCCATTGCTACCTTAACAAAACTGAAGATCTCTCACAGCCAATCTCTAAAGTCAGAACACAGGACTAGACAAAAGCTCCCGAGCCAGGTGTAAAAAACCCAGAATCCTGAGCACAACAGCAGTGAGCCTTGATGTTTAGATATACACAGAATCACTAGGATGGATAAGACCTTTAAGATCATCAAGTCCAACTGTCCTGGTACTATGCTAAACCATATCCATAAGTACCTCATCTACCCTTTTTGTAAACACATCCAGGGATGGTGACTCAACTGGTACATTATGGCAACACTGGGACGGTTTAGTTGGTGACACACAGAAACCACTCTCCCAAAATAAGTATTATTATCAATAAAACTTTCATGGACCCTTACACCAGCACAAAGGAGGTAAAAAAAAAAAGAAGAACCAAAACTCCGCCCCCACAAATATGTTAAAACCCCCATTACACTATATAGCACAGCAAGTAAAGTTCACCTGAGATGGATTCTACAGCAAACAAAGAATTTATTTCATCCTGATAAAAACAAGAGCCCCAACTAAAATTAATTTTTAGCTGACGTCTCTTTGTACAGCAGAATTGAGAAAGTCTGCCCACAACAGAGAGCTCCCAGTAATCGTCTTTCAGAAAAAGAAACAACCCGCATAGAAACACAAAGCAGTTGTGGCAGGGACCGGGAGTGCCTGTAATCCAGTTTCTTCAAGGGAAATTCAAGTACCCTAAGAGTTCTTATTCCTCATCTGATTTCTCTCACAAATCACAGGCTGCTCTCTAATGCAATTTTCTGGAGTCTGAGAATCATAAAGTCAAATATGAACAAGTCTAGTGGAAAATCTGTGACAGTAATCTTGGCCTACGTTGTATTTTTAACAGGCGCTGAATTTGTGCGTCGGATTATCCAGATGGCCATACAGGAATCATCCTGATAGGATTAAACCTTTGTGCTGAACTCTGCTCCATCTGTTCTCGGAGGTTTGCCTATCGCTATCAGAATACGAATGTTCAGCCTATGTCTAGCACCACGACTTAAAGCGCCTGTTCACCACACACATATCCCAGAGTACTTGATTAGTAATGTGAGATGAAGTTACCCTGAAGTTTACCACTGAAGAAACATATTGGTTTTATTATTCGTTTGAAGAACAAAGTATGCAATATCTAAATTCAAACAAAAAAGCATTTTTGTTGTTGTTCTGGGACTTGTTCAATTCATTAAACCATAATACTGCCATAAATTTATAGATGAAGGCATGACTAAACATAAAACAGCAAGAGTCTTCATCTTTGAAATCTATTAGTGTATGAGAATGTATGACACAATTGTACTTTGAAGATATCATGGTTAAATATCCCAGATTAAAAACCAGCCAACAACAAAACATATGCATGCACACAGCGTTGGTAGCTGGTACTTGTGGCTTGATCTGGTCACAGGCCAAGAACAAAAAGTAATGATCAGTCCCAGTAAAAGAAACGCTTATTCCCATTAATGTTGCTTTCTGCTTTTATTATCTATTAATGACAGTCTTCTGCATTCATTGTTGCAGCCTGCCAGATGCAGCAAAGATCCATATTCATCATGTGCAAAAACTGTGCTCAGGCTGTCTCTGTGACAGGTTCCACAGAGCTGCCAACTGGGAGACCAAGGTCCGATGCGTGGCCTCAGGTTTCCAGGCCCTGGGCCAAGGGAAAAGGTTGGGAATCTGGCTCTTCTGTGAGAAAAGCATCCCAGTGATCGAAAGGTTTAACTAAATCCCTGTCCTGGCCAGAAAGACACTGCAAAGTAATGACTATCTGGGATGGGAAGGGTAGATATGAAAAATAAACAAAACAATTCAACAGATGATGATGACATCATTATTGTTGTTATTACTGTTATTATTATGGAGACTTGATCCAGGAACACAAAATAATACTCAACCCAAGTTTGGATGGCAGCGGGACAGCGATGAGGCAACATAACCTGAATTGCTTTTTAGGCAGAAGCCCTGATTGCGGTGCAAAGACTGAGACCCCTTGTCTCTCCTGTGCCGTGTCTTTCAGCCCGTTTCCTCCTCTGTTCTTTGTACTGCTCTGAATGCAGAGTCAAGCCCACCCCCACCCCCCAGCCAGTTAGGCTTTACTTGCAAAAACACAAGCATAAAAATATATTTATAGCTCATAGTATCTGCCCAGCAATGACACCACATAAAACCAGCACGCTGAAAATCTGAAGAGTGAATACTTTGGACTCAAGCCTACAAGTGCTTAGAGAAGTTGTTCTTTCAACGTGTCTGATAAAGTCATGCTAGGTTTTTATTTATTTATTTAGGGCTGCATTCAGACCACCTACCTAAGGCATTGCAGCGTGTAAAAAGTCAGACTTCGGCACTGACTGGGTGAGTCAGTCTGCTGAAATTGGGATCCTATTCCCGCTAGACAAAGTGCAGAGATGGGCAAACACCTCTGGAAGCCTAGAGACCCAGGAGCTCTGCACTGACTCTCCAAAGTATTGAGAGGTATAGGGTATCATCTCGGCAAGATGATACCCTAAGTAGGAAACAGCCAGAAGCAATGCCATAAAAAATCTTTGGCAGCTGACACTGAGCAGGCACCTGACTCAGGGCTCTGTGGGGCTGCACAAGGAGGCAGCCCTCAGCACCGCCTTCCAGCCCACAGTCCCAGGAAGGGGATAATTTTCCCCAAAGGCCCCCTAATCACCATTGCTTTACCTTTCAGTGCCTCAGAGTGCCAAACCTTGCTCAGAAACAATTTTTTCCTCTGTTTTCACCCCTTGGAGAGCCCAGGAAGTCGAGCAATGCTCTCACCTGAATGTGCTGTGGCAAGGCACTGTGACCTCAAACCCCAGCCCACAAACTAAAGCTGCAGCTGGAAAGATGAGCAGCTCTGTGGTCAGGCCTGCATTTACCTCCGAGTGCTGGCCTTGCCTCTCAGCATGGATCAGGTAACACCAAACCTATGAATACCATATGTAAGCCCGCATTTTCAGCGAAGAGCAATGCACGCTGTCTGCTCAGTCCCCAACAGCAGAGGAGATCTAGCATGTCTGCTGCCATTTCACAACCCAAAAGGGACCTCTGCAGGAAACACGCTTCGCTTTTCATGGAAGAGAACTGCTACAAAACCATAACAATATGGTATCAGCCAAGTATCTTTAATTTTGAATTTCCTTATCTCCCATTGCTAACAGACACTTCAACAGTAGTCCAGTAAAAAGCACACAGATTCCTGAAGCACTTGGGACCTAAATTTTGAAGCATTCAGCTCTCCAGAGGTTCTTGAAGCACCTGATGAATTTTCAAAGTACCTGGCAGACAGGCATAGAAATTCTGTAGCCAGTTTTAAAAATCCACTAAAAAACCTTTAAAAAGCTTTAGGCATCTTGGTGCTTTCAGAGTTTGGCTTTAGGTCCAAAAATTTTTTTTAAAAATTGTTCTAGGGTACCTATGCTCTTGGGTCACCACTTGACTCACAAAAATGGATCAGAAGTTCAGAAAGTTCCAAACATTCACATCATGAAAAACAGTCTCTTGTTAAGCATCTCACAGTGGCTCTTGTACCTTAAATTGCAGATCTAAATGTTTTAGTTACTGTTGAGAAATTAATTTAAACTGAATTTTGGACAAGTCTTTCATAAAAACTTATTCTTGATCTATTTAATAAATTTAATTCACTTTTCTCAATGAGGTCATAAACCAGCACTACTTATATTACAGTCACTTTCACACTCAAGATCTGTTTTGTCACAAAGAACTATAAAGTCACAGAACGAAGGTGAGAAGCAGAAAGGGCTAATTGTAACACACAAAGCTTTCTGGTTATGCTCAGCAAACAGTTTGGGCTAAGATTTTAAAAAACACTTGATGAAGTACTACTGGCTTTAATGAAAGTACACCTTTCGAAATGCCATGAGCTCCTGAAAATCCTGTATTCTGGATCTGGGACAAACACAAAGCCCACCTCTATTCCAATGTTAATTATTAGGAGTTTACCTTTATTCTTTACTACTAACATTAATAATTTTCAGGTGGCAACCCAGATTAGAATAACCACTCCAAGAATCCCACCCTGGTGAGTTCCATTTTCTGCATCACTTTCCTGGTTTATAATATTAACTCATTTCCTTGGATGTGGTGGAGCCATGTCAAATGCTCATTTTGCTGGGGAAACACTTGGCAGGCCCCCCTGCAATGGGCAGCAAGAGAGAGACTTCAATGCTCTCACTGGTTTTCTCTGACATCAATGAGAAGTGAGGCCTGAGATGCAAAAATTTGTGAAGTTTTCTAATCAGAATATTTGAAATGACAATTTGGTGGAAAATTTTCATTGAAACCAAACTTTCATCCCAAGATTGTTAGCACTCCACTGTTCACAGCTTTGGACATAAACTCCATGGGAGAAGTGACCTTTCATAATCACTGATTGTTTTGTGATACTCAAATACTGGGGTGCCTAACATGGAGAGTGTCCAGGTAACTGCAAACAGCTGTGAACACTATTTTTTGATAATCATGTCCTTTTAAATCCACATCTAGATGAGTTTTCAAAAAATCACCATCTCTTGTTTTCACTTACAAATCACCACAAAATTCTTTCCTTTGTACTCTGCCCAAATCAGCAGGGGACTGGACTGAAAAAAACCCCACCATATACAATGATAACCAATAGTAAAAAAGTTCATTTAGAGGAATTTGGTCAGAAACAATGTTAATCATATTACAATAATACAATGTTTTGCCACTTGCTGCTGTAAACATTTTGGAAGGTTGGAAAAACAGTATCTGGCAAAACTTTACTGCCATAGAGTGCAGTATCTCCCAAACATTTCTCTAATCCTTATGTCTAATCCTTCTCCCCTATGATGCCATTGTATTAGTGACATAGTGGCCAGCAAAGCAAATTGAAATTAAATGAATGTTCATTATTTATGAATATTCATTGCCAATTTGAGTGCTACTGAATGTTCTCCTGTACTGGTAGCTATGAAGTTTCTGCCAAACAGAGCAGCTAAGGTTTTTGTACTTGCATAGCTGTACTCTGATTCCTCTGAGGTCTGGAGAGAAACATCAGACCTCTCAGAAAGTGGTTGATCTATCTCTTCAAACAAGAGTCAACTCTCGTGGTGGTTGGAAAATTTCCATCTGAACTTTTCTCCTTTATCTATTTGCTGTAACACAACAGGTTTGGGGTTTTTTTCCCACAAATGTATCAAATTTTAATGACAGTTTTCCCCATGTTTTCTTCTTTTTGCAATTTTGGGAGCACGGTTCTGAAAGCTCCTCTGGGAAATTCACAAAATGCACTCTATCTTCATCCAGGTACTATTTTTCCATGAATTCATGACATCCTCGTAACAATAGAGTTTAACAACATATCACAGCTTGACATCATTTAGATATTCGGGGGGAGGGTGTTGGTTTATTTTTCATTTATTTGAAAAAAGGCAGCTGTTTATGAGGGGAAGTTGCCACACCTTATCTTTGTAAAATCAAGGTGTCTCCTGCTTCCATTGTAGCATTTTTTTCCTTTTTCAATTAGCTGTGACATTAGATCCCTGACAAGTGACTGTCAAGCAGGAATCCTTTCTAACTGTGGTAACTGGAGTACCCAAACTTGACTTTTCAGGAGGTATTTTATGGGCATGACGTAACAGCTATACTTTTTATTAAAGGCTATACTTCAAATGGTATCTCTTAAGTCTCCTGTGACATGGCAGTGTTAGTATACATATGTTATGAAGTACAGTTTAAATAATGAAAAAAAAAAAAATCACAAACTCAAGCCTCCAACTTAATGAAATCCCTACAACCTAATGGCAGAACTGAAATTCTGGAATCTCCTCGCCCAAATCAACGATTAAAAAATTCACCTCCCAGAAAACAATTTAAATCTTGTTCTCATTTAGTCCCAGACTGAAAATCCATTTTGAAAGATCAAAATTTCTGCAGCCAGATATTCTAGCTTTTGAGTACCTCTCATCAATGGATGATTTATGACCCAGACAAATAGAAACAGATTTTCTGCTTTCTGTTTGACTTGACTGGCTGGGAGAAGGGCAGCTCCATCTATCCACCCAATTCTTGAGAAATTCTCAGAAATAACCAAAAAGGAAGCAGGGGTCTGGGCCTGCAGACAGCTACTCTGCTCTGGTGAAGATTAATTTTAAAAAAAATGGACATCAGCATAATTAGGTGGGGCATAATTTAGTTAACCCAGTTTTGTCTACCTTAAGATGGAGCTGCATGAACCTGAGATCTGCTGTGCTTTCCTAACCCGATGGACCCCCAGATTTCACTCTGTTTCAATCACAGAGCCTGACATCCCATAATGCCTTCTGGAGAACCTCACCCAGAAATTCCTAGGTGAGGAACTACTCAAACCCCTAACCTCTCTCCAGCCTGCTGCATACTTTTTGGGAAGATACCACATCCTGACTTAACATTTGCAACCTGCAGAGAACCTGCCAGAGTTTTGGCAAATTACTTCAATGATCCCAAGAGTTAAAATGTTGCTGAGATCATATTGAAGTTTTTATCTACAAACTCTCTAAAGTGAAGCCCTGGGATTTCATGCCATATTTTATCTCTTCAGCAGGACAAATGCTCTAGCTCCAACTGAGTACACATATTAGACTAATCCAGCCCTGGTGCACTCACTTATATTAGAAACATACAGTAAGTCCACAGGGCAGTGAAGAGGTTAATATTATATGTTCTGTGAGGTCAAGCTCCAAGAACACATAACAAGCCATTATGTAAAAAATTGCCTGAATTTATGAGTCACTGCATTTATGAAGGAACTGATATGAAAAAGACAACTTGGCATAAGTAAAGAAAATTATTTCCAGCTTGAAGTTTTGCAATCCTTCAGTATATCAAGGCTCACTTACTGTTATTACTATCCATGTTGTGCAATGTTCTGAAAGTCACATTTTTTCCCCTGTGTATGCATAGAGATGTCCAACAACCCTGGGTATTCTTCCCTCATAGAAAATAAATTAGAAAGCAGACGTAACTCAGAATAACATACAAGATCCCCTCAAGTAGAGCGGAAGAATCCTAATATTTTTTTTCAATATTTCCCTTCTAAATAATAAATCAAGGCCAGTGTATTTCTCTATATGGAAGGATAAGGTGCAGAAAAAGTTTGTGTGTTTATATTTTTCACATAATCACAAAAACATTCTTAAGCAAAGCGGTAAGACAGAACAGGTACTTCCACCCATAGATGAAAATAGTAAAACATTAAAGTTTCTTTGTTTAAACCTGACCAGTTTGTCAATGCAGTAGTCCCTAATTTTGATTAGCAACCTGACCCAGTAACACCTAAGGGCAAAATGTATCAAGTTTTGAAGAAAAACCTTTCTCAACCCACTTTTTTGCTTCAGTCACTACTCAGTCTGGTATTAATAATGTCATCAACTAGCATGGACACATACTAGTTCAGGGATGAAATGGTTAAAATGGAGCTGATAGGGGCATCCTCTTTATGACTCTCCACACTGTCAAAAACATAGTGGTTAATTTTATGGCAAAGCCAATTGCAGCACAAGAACCAGGACACGAAGTCAAATTTCTGAGCATCTTTCAGGAATCAACTGGTATGCCCTGCAGCTCCGTCCAAAGTATACAAATGACCATCGTAGTCAGATGAGATACAATGGTACTCAATGGCCCTCAGTTACACAGCTTTATGTTAAAGATTATCCTCTCAACATAATTTGAAAGGAAAAGCTTTCTTTTAACCTAAATAGAAAATATCTAAAAAACTAAGACACAGCCTAGTAATCATTTTGCTTTCAAATCTGAAGATGTACTGGCAAATTTGTGCATGTGCCTACTGTGGTGACCATGGGCTCTCAGATTGTTCAGGATGGGCAGGATTAGTGAGAAAAGCTCTTTAAATACCCCACTGCTGACAAGAGGATCCACCTGATACACCCAGCTGCGGCACAGCAACTATTACTCTTCACTTACTGTAGGAGGTTTTGCACCTGCAGACAGCAAACGGTCTGAATCACTCATTACTATCATGAACAACAGAGTAAAAGCATGACTGTCTCAGGTACCATAATAGAGGGACTGAATAATCCAGCCATGCACTATCGTTTCCAGCAGAAGGCAGACACTAATAATGGCTTTGTTATATAACAGCCTATTTTAGATCTATATGCACATACAGAGATTTATATATAATTCACATTAAAATGATGGCAGGACACTACTTTAGAAGTCATGATTGTCTTCACTTCCACCTGCAAACTCTGACATCATGTCTTAGAATTTGTCCCTATTTCTACCTTCAATCTTTCATCTTTTGCTGCTGTTGAGCTGACTCAGAGCCAGGCCGCCAGCAAACCTCACTAATTCTTCAGTGCTCTCTTATGGAGGAGAAGGAAGAAAAAGATAAAGAAATAAAACTGTCCCTTTAAAAACCCAAGCATTTAAGCTGCTTGTCAGTCGTCTTCTTGACAAGGCCACTTGAATGTATTCTGGAATATTTGCATAAACGCTCACAGTGAGTTCACCATGGCAGCTAGCGCTAATGGTACATAAAGTAATTTAGTCACTTCTCTTAGGCATCCTGTCAGGGTGATAAGCACCCCCTCTTTGCCTTGTTGCATATTAGATCATTAGATAATAAAGTGTTAGAGCATGCAAACTGACAGGGTCTCAGGGACTATCATTTTTCGAGGGCATTGCATTCTGCCAGCGAGGAAAAATAAAAGAGAAACTGATGCTGCAATTGGTTTTACATTCTTGTAAAGCCATTCAAATATTTGGGGGGAAAAAGGAACTTTTACTTTGCAGAGATATGAGAATTTTTAACTGGAAACTTTGCAGGCATCTGCACCAGTGGACTTCATGCTGGTAAACTTGAAAGGGATTGTTGCAAACCCTGTCAGCATTCCCCCCTTCCATAAGCTAGGCACTTAAATTGCATTGGAAAGATTTTGCTTTTAAAACTGACACCCAGGGATCAGCTACAAGCTGAAATACATTCTACTGGTTGAGACCTCTTGGCTCTTCACTATACATCTTACTATATATGTACAATTTAGAAAGGTCAACCACACCATCTTTCTGGTTTACCATAAATATAAAACAAGGGAGGATCCAACTATTTGTGAATGAAAACGTGATAATTATTGAAAACCACAGATTACTGTGGCTTACCCTATTTATACCACACAAAGATGTATGCAATAATTGGCCACTGCCAGCTATTACTTATGAAAGATAAATACATTTGTTTGAAATACGAGTTTCTTAACACACTGGTTGCATGGATTGGATACAGTGTGTGGATACAAAACCACGATCTAGGTTCCTAGTTATATTCAGAGACACAAGCTATGAAGAGGAACTTTCATTTTATTGTCTGACAAGCAAGATATAAACACAGATGTGTTGGATGTCCCAAAAATAATCCAGGCTCCCTGAGAGACGGTAAAACCTGGATGTGGAGACACCAGGTTCCTGAGTGGCTCAGGAGGTAAAGCAGCTATTTGGCACCCAAAGTATCTTTTCGGTGTCATATAAACTGCAACTCCATGTTTAAGAGCAGAATGACCCAACACAACTTAGTCAGGAAAAAGAGAGCTGGGTATTGTGTAACTAAGCAAGGCAATGAGTACACCTTCTTGCTACCTCCCCTCTCCCCTTTCCCCAGTCCTCACAGAGTCAAGCATTCATCTCTATTGTGATCGCATATTTGTGTTAAAGAGTTAAACATCTAGAGAAATACATAGGAATACCTTCAGCCAGGGGCATATTCTAGTTAGATCTCAGCATTCGAAAACCTACGATCAGAAGTTGCTTGCCAGAGCAATAAACCAGAGCCAAACTAGCCATGACTAGATGGGTTGGACTAGATGACCTATAAAGGTCACTTCCAACTCGACACATTCTATGATTCTGTGACCACTTAGCTTCCTATTTCACCACTTACATACTGTTCAGGTCAATCTGCCCTTCTCCTGAGGGAGGCAGAAAAGCTGGAAAGAGGGCAGGCAAACAAACTGTCTCTCCTACTTACACTTGAACATATTATCCAAGATAAAAATTCCAAACACTGGAGAAAAACAATGTATTTCAGAACTCAAACTAAAAGTGAAAAATAATTTCAGTGGAGGAAACTGTCATCTGTTCCAATGGGTTGAAGGTTTGTGGTCGTTGCCCAAAATTCTATAGCATTAAGCCCAGCTGAGACTTTTCCCATTTTTTTTTCATTCAGCTAAGTGTTTCAGACATCTAATACCAACATTTAAAACAGTTGCTGGATTTTTTTATTCTTATTTTTATTCCCGTCACTTGGACTCAAATGTGCATAGAATTCCTGGAGAGCTGGATTGAAGGATTTAGGTTAAAAAGAAAGGCTCCACAAGCCTTTGGAAAGAGTGCAATTTTGTAGTGTGGAGGTTGCTATTCAAAAGTAAGAATTTACTAGCGGTTGCTTTATGAGGTTGCTTGAGAGGTGTCTGAGAAAGTAGGGTTTTTTTTTAAAAAAATCACCTTTCCCACAAAATGTACACATGGAGATATTTTGCAGATGTTGGCTTTTAATGCTAGCACAGTAACTGGGGTTTGTGTAGATATGTAAGCACAGCGTTATCTTTTCTGTTGCTTTTTGTTAACAGAATCCCTCAGGTAGGAGGGGTGGGAGTGGTAGCTGTGGTAGAATGGAAGGCTACTACACCATGCATGCGAATAAAAGCATTTATATATGAGAGAGTAAGTATTGCCTTGACCAAAAGCATGCACTGAAAAGACTGCAATGGGGGAGGGAAGGAAAATACAAGTTGGAATTTACTTCAGTAGAAATATACATAAAAAATAGGAGTGTTTTGGGTTTTTTTAAAGACTAGACTTAATGGAAAGATTATAAAGTTAAGCAGAGAGAAGTTTCCTTTTGTAATGTTCTGCCTTCTGCTAATTAATAAAGACAGAGTTCATACATTCCTTACAAAAAAATCAGCAAAAATTATGACAGTGGTTTGTTTATTAAATTAGGTTGTTGGCAGGATGAAAAAAAAATTCTATAACATGAATTATGGCTGAAAATGGCTCACAGCCTACATAAAAAGTTAGAGCTAAATAAATACAGATGTAAGTTATGTTTATATAATGAGAAACGCTGCTGAACTAAGAATTTTAGGTTAGTAAGTGTGAACTACAGACCTGATTCTGCAAACACTTATCAATACCCTCAACTTTACTGACACAAGAAGCCTCATTGATCCCAACAGGACCATATGTGTGCATAATCTTAAATATATGCATAAGTGCTTGCAGGACTGATGGCTGAAAACATAAACAGAATAGAAAGTTGTTTCCACAGGAATCCACTGAGTAGTAGAAACTGACATATTTGCCCATTTCTCAGTGTTAATAATTTCTTTTAACATATCTAGTTAACATTTTTCTGAGTGGCATTCACTTTCCCAGAGAAAATTTTATCTGGCTTCTTCAAACTCTTTGGAAAAATCTATTTAATTATTCATCAGATCCTTGGCAAATATTTGTGCAACAAACCAGCATAAAGAACTGGTGCCTTCTACAGTCAACTGCTTCAATGGAAGCTGAGGGTACACATATCTTAGAGGAAGCAAGCACCTATTGAATTTAGGATTACAAACAGCTTTGAAGACAAAGAGCTATTCTACCAAACTGGAACAGGGAGAGGGGAGTGAAATGCCCTCTATTTTTGTTTTGTGTTTCAGTAGTAGTCATCAACTTTGAGGACAAAGAGCAAAACAATGCATGAATCAAACCCAGATTTTTCAAAGTACATTTGCACTCAACAACTCCCATTTTAAGCACCTACACTCACGAGCAGATGTTCTCTTCCAGGACCAGCTGATCTTACGGAAAAGATTACTGTCCCCAAGGCTGCTTCCAGCCACGTGTCCCCATCCCACTTTTCCTGGTGTTTACTGTCCTTCCAGAAAAGCCATACAAATTCCCTTGCACCATTTCTCCTTCAACCATTTCAGCAAAATAAGATAGATTGTTTAAATAACATCTCTTTGCCAGTTTAACTCAAATGAACTTCTTCAGACTGAAGGAGACTAGGGAGGAATCAGACAACCAACTGGCACGTCCATGGTGGAGAATAGCCTGCAGCAGGGAGGAGAGACAAGCAGCTGTGGCATGCAGGGAAGAGAAACTTCCTCAGCTGGCACAGCTGGAGCCAGAAGAGAACATTTGTCCATGGCGTGAGTAAGCAGATGGATTTCCAAAAGGGCTCTGCTTTCATTTAGGACAATTCAAAAAAACGTCTGGATCTCCTAGAGACCTCAGCAATCCATAGACAGAAGAAATCCAATTTGAAATTTGGGTGCTGAGCACTTCAGAAAATATGCAAAAAGATCACATTCCAATTTTGGGTGCTGTATAAATGAAATCAACAACAAAAAATAAAAATCACCACACTTCACTGACACACAGGACAGACTCTGCACCCATGGTTGCCTACCGTTACTTCACTACATTTAGTACTGACCTACTTGAAAAATTCACCCCCTTTGGTCTGAAGGACAGTCCTTTAAAATATCCAGTCCCAGAGGTATAACTCTTTCAGGACAATTTGAAACCAGGAGCCAGAGACACGAACCAAATAAATCCACATATAAAGTAAGCAATGCCAACCAACGAAAATGATATGCCTACCATGTTCCAGATAAGAAGGCGTACCTTCCGAGGGATCGAGTCTTCGAGCTCTCCGCCCGTGCTTGGAATTGTTGTGTACAAACATATTGTCCGACACTGCCAACACATGGCCATCAACATTGACTGTTGTAGACACCACAACCTGCAAGCACAAGAGCAAAATGGGGGAAAATTTGGATATATACATATGTTTTTTAAGAAGCAGAGAGTGTAATAAACTCAGTTAAATAAATAACAGCTGGGAGCTGTAGAAAATTGCATAGCTATTTCGCATAATAACTGGTGCTTATGCTGTACAAATCTAACAAGAGACGCTATTGATGAGTGGGTCTTTGGCATCACAAGCTTTTGATGCAGTTTTAAGTTAAATTGCAGAGTTTGTAGCTGCATGGCAGGCAGCACACTGTTAACCATCATTTCAACAAGAAGATCTTTATTAAGTATTTTTACCCCATATACAAGGGCAGCTGTGTTTCACCCAAAATTATCCGTCAGTTTCCCCACTGAAGTAGATAGAGCTGTTGACATTGCAAATGAGAATCAACTCAGAATAAAAGAAAACAAAAGCGTAGTTTGTGAAGTTCCAATGAGAGTTGTTGCATGCCCCCCCCCGCCCCTTCTCTACTGCTCTCCCCTCAGTACAGTCACTACAGGTTGTTGAACTTGCCCAAATTTTTCCCGAGCTCTTTCTCAGGGAGTACGTATAGGTATGTTTGTGTGCACACACATGCTTGACAGTGGGGTCTTGATCTGGAGAACACAACCCTATTCATCCAGTGTTAGAATTATTTGTATTTCTCAACTTATCTCAATGTCAACACCTGGGATTTGGTTTAAAGGGAGGGGAGGGAGACCAGAGAAGCACTGCCCTGGAGTGAGGATCCAAAACTTCTGCTCCCCAGAGCAGTCAGAGACAAGAGAGGAGCCAACCTAGCAGGGGCAAACAGGTAAGTGTTGGGTCCAGAATAGAAGACCCAACTGCTCAACCCTGAGGCTCAGCAGGCACCACCCCATAGGAAAACCCTGTTGAGCCTGAGGGCACCTGAGCCACAAACCATCGTGGAAGAAAGGGGGGAATGCAGGGGGCAGGGGCAGATCCCTGTCAGAGCCGTGAGCTCATCACACCACGTCTTCTTGGCCCACCCCACTCAGACTAAGCGACCTGACAGCCTCCCTGGTTTTCATTCAGCTGCCCCCTCCAATAGCGCTTTCCCAACAAAGAACAGCATTCCCAGGGTTTTACCCCAGCCAAAAATTTGGCCTTCAGCTGGCTGCTGGTTTTCCAGAAGCACACGTTGCCTTCAAGAACTTCCACTAAAACAATAAGAAGAAATGACCTACACTTCTCCTTACATTAAACACGGAAAGGGATTAAAAACTGAAACCCACAGAGATATGTTTATTCATGCGACCTCTTACAACCAAATATAATAATTGTCTGTTAATTGCAGTTTCAGCTCCCACCTCATGCTTCGACATGTGAAACAGCAATCAGCAGCTCCTGTTTAATCCACCTATTATGTTGACTAATTAACTTTGCTCGACAGTTTATTTCTTCCTCCATTATCAGCCCCTGTCAGCCGCAAGCACACTGCCGCAAAGGGGGACCTCAGCCCTTTTGATTGATCACCGATAGATTGACATGCAGATTAATTTAATTAGAATCACCTCACTTGAGAAATGAAAGACAATGGCAAGGGGGCTAATAGATCTGCTCTTATAATGAGGCAAGCCTCCAGAGCCACGGCAGAGGATTTCTGATTTATTTTGCTGAATTCCCCAGTCGCTCTGAAAGGCTCTCGCTTTAATTGTTCTTGGTTTTGAGAGGCTTTAGCCTCTGAAGAGGTGAAATGCTTTACAAGGATTGGCAAACATTGCTTCAACTCTCTCAGGAAGCTGCTGCCTCTCAAAGTTGGTCAAATGGGGACACTTAAAGGATCACTTACAACAATTCAATTTCATCACTTGAATTTGATCTCAAAAAACCCCCAAAAAACAATTTAAAAAAAATTCCACCTATTTCTGACCACCAATTAAAATGCTTAAAAAATATAAAGTAAGCAATGCTTACTGATCCTGAAGGCTTTGTCTTTAAAGAGAGGAATATGAACCAGAATAGTTTACACCTAAAGGATCCTAAAACCATCCCTCAGAATGACATTCCAGGCAATAGATTTTTGTGCATGTTTTAAGTGAAAGATATTAAAATACAGAATAAATGATTCAAGAGCTCTTACAGATGGAAATTTGGAAAAAAGAAAGCACCAAACACCGTTGGTAAGTTTTTCTGAAATCAAACTAAGGGGAAAAAAACCCCAAGCCCTATATATAAAATTCCAAAAGGGATTTAAAAAGTAATTTATCCATTGCATTCCTGAGGGATAGATTAAAGTTTATGATATTTTCAATAAAATATGATCTTATAGTAAGTGGCTCAGGGTTTGCAATCTTATTTGTGCACTTGCAACCATTGTAAATTCTTTGCAACTGGGATTTTGAGCCAAACCCTTAGCTGGCATTGCCTGTCACAGCTCCATGATTTATGCCAGCTCCTTATCTTCTTCTATGGGTCTGTTTAGATGCACATGAAAATTAACACCATTACAATTAATAACGGCTACAACATAAAATATTTTCCCCAATCCTAAAACCATGTTGGTACATGCAGATTTCCCACTGAAGCTGACAAATCATGTGCTGAAACCCAAACTTTTGAACATTTCAGGAAATAGGATTCCAGAAAAAAATAACAGGTCAAGCGTAATAATAGCAAGTTAGGTCTCAAGCCAGTGAAAAATTATATATAAATGTCTCTATACATGCATTTTTCTAGGGAAGAATTCAAGGAAACAATCCTAGTGAGGTCCATTTTATCTGACTAATCTACATTTAATTTCCACACTCCCACCCCACCCCCAGGTTTCCAAAACTGTTGATGCAACCTATTTTGAATTACTCAACAGTGCTTTCCTACCCACCTCCTGAACAGAGAGTTTGATTTACTACAAAGAGACCGCATTGGTGTGGTTCTTCAGTGTCGTTAGCAGAAGAAACTATAAAAGGAATCCCCAAGAGAAACTGTTTCCAGGCTCAGGAAATACAGAAAAAAACCAAGTGGTTACTTTATCTATCTGCCTGTGAAAAAATAAATATTCATTGTCCACCTGTAAGAAGCAGCACACACTGCTTAAGTCTTTAAGTGCAAAATCTCATTAATACAGGAATACCTAAATACACTGTACTAACAAAATATTAATGCCCCAAATTATTAACAGAGAAAAACTGCACCTTGGATATTGTGTGCCACAGTTACTTGGATTGCTACAGAGCACTTACATATTTACAAGTCCTGCTCATATTTTTTAATCTAAAAAAATACTACACTCTCCTCATTTTGATTTTGAAACGACTGGGATACGTTCAAGTTAAAGCACATGCTAAAACTAATTTGTGGAGAAATCATAAAATTAGGGGGAGGGAGGAGCCAAAGCACATGTGGAATGGGCACTGAGGCATCCTAAAACACAGACCATAGCAAGAGGGAAAGGCACACTACAGTTTAATAAATGATTAATGAGGTGCTGACACATTAATGTAAGCACAGGGACAACCAGGCCTGCCAAATCGCAAAACTTTCCAAATTTTGTCAACAAAACACAGTTTTAATTTGGGACAGGCAAACATGGAAAATGATTTTGAGCTTTAGCTTGAGCCCTTCATAGATTTTGAATTTAAATCCTGTATCAACACCAGGGGAGACAGAGGTATGAAAGAAACACATCAGTTTACAACTTTCTTCAATGAAGCTGGCACTATGAATTGCATTAACGTACGTGGCTCTGAATTATTCTGCCTGCCATTAAATAGCTCAGTTTGTGAATACTTTGGAGCTTAGTTTCAAAAAATATATATATTCAGAGGCCAGGAGCCTGGAGATCAAGCTATTTATCCACATTTAGCACTCGGCCTGTTTATTTGTTATAGTATCTCACCTAATATATCAAAATTAAGCATTGCACCACTCCTCATTTTTAACCACAGCCCATTAAGCTTTGCTAACTGATTAAGACATAGCATGTTCCTTGTGCTTTTCATTTTCTCCAGTGTATGGTGAGGGACCTGATATTTTCATGATGCCCCCAACATCCGGTGGTGCAGGCAGAGCAAACCTGATTAAAATGATTTCCAGGTTTGAAGCGTGTCGTTAGTGTCAGACCTCTGTTTGCTGCTTTTTGAAAGCTGCACGGAAAAAGCCCGAGCAGCATCTTTATTTTCATCACCACTTGGTGACCTCTCTTCGTCCAATGTGTTGACTTTATTTTAGGAACTAGAAATCACTCTTGATTTAACACTTGAAAAGGTGCCTAACTTAAAGAACAGAAATACAATACATTCAGGAATTTTGCTCACGTGCTGGAGGACAGGCCAGGCACTTAATTACCTTGTTGAATTGGGCCACAGCTCTCATGGCTATTTTTCAGTCTTATTTTTTTTTCAGCTTTCCCTTCTCTGGGGATGGAGCCTTGCATGTCCAAATTCCATTATCTAGGATTCGTGAAGCATCATCTCTGTCTCTTATGCAAATTTGCAATAAGACACAAGTGGCTTCAATTCAAACATGAGTGGCAGCGTCCCATGGAGGCAAACTACCAGCAGAGGCTGAGGAAGAGGTTGTGGTAACACAATCAAACTGCATGGCAATTTCTAAGTGACTTTCAAGGTTTTCATAATAAACGATTGCTTGGGGTTTTGTGCAGTGACTCAGCCTGAAAAGTTTCCTCTAAATTAAAACTTGACATGTGTCAGTTTGCAAGCAGCTGTGTTAAAACAAGAACAACAAGATAAGTAGGGCACCTGGGTTTCATTAATTACAATAACATACAAAACTGTTTAGGTTGTATGAACAAGGTTTTAGAGCCAAAAGAGAAAATCTGAGCAGAGTTCACCCAGAATACCATATTATTATTATTACCACCACTAATTGGGACACTACAGCTCATCCCACCAAGACTGATGGCTTATTGCAAGGAAGAAGGCAAAACCAGCCTGAGCATCTGCCCTGTGTGATTTCTGGGATAAAAAGGTACATTTGGACAATGGCAGCAAGAGGTGATACCACCAAGTATTTTTTGTAATTGTGCTGATGAAACACATTGAGATGAAATTATTTTTGGGGGTTGGACCCAACGATCTCTCGAGGTCCCTTCCAACCCCTACAATTCTGTGATTCTGTGATTTTTCTGAAGGACAAGCAGAGAGTCTGTAGCATAGCTGAAGACTCCACTGTCTGGAGTCCCTGCATAGTCAGGACTTCTCCTCTCGAGAAAGAGATTCGCCTGTCTCTTTCTGCTAATAGAGACACAATTAACACAGCCAGGGCCAGCATTGCTCCAGCAAACACTTTTGCAGGCACTTGACACCACTCCAGTTGTCACATGCCTGACATCTCAGACTTGCAGAGAAATGTATTTCCTTCCAAGCCCACAACTGCTTTTATGTTAGGCTTATCACACTACCACATTTGCAATGCAATGTCCAGGATAAAACTTCCTCATTCATTTCTATGCGTGAGTCTGAAGGAAGTTTCACACACAGGTCACCTGAATCAAAACATATTCTGACTCTTCCCTGTACTTTCTTAACCTTTCTTACACCATATGATAGTCAAAAAAATCCCTGACTCGGGAAAAAAAGGGAAGGGGAAGGAGAGGAGAGGGAGAGGAGAAGGAAAGAGAAAAAAAGAAAAAGGAAAAGGAGAAGAAAAGGGAAAAAGAGGGGTGGGAAAAAGGGGGGGAGAGGGGAAAAATGGGGAGGAGAGGGGAAAAAGAACAAACAAAGAAACAAAAGCCCTGAAAAAAAGACTTTTTCCTAAGACCTGTCCTTAGCACATCTCGTAGCCCTGGCCCTTCACACTGTTTCTCCCACTGAAACCATAACCTGTATTCTAACAACCTGGGGCAACTCTTCAGGAATAATGTATGAGAGTTCATGGCAAAAGATGGACAAATCTCTAGGCAGCTTAGCAGTCCAGCACAGATAGGGGACTGAAGCAGAGGAAGAAGTCTCTTTTTTCCTTTTTTCTTTTTTTCTTTGTGAAAAGCATATGAATATGCTACAATTTAAGAAGTATCTGGAAATACTTTACTTTCATGGGTTTTAAAAAGAACTTTGACATATCTATTAGAGACCTTGTAAGTCACTGGCAATATTTCAAAGGCAGCTGTCAAGCAAAGCCTCCACTGACTTCACAGGGGCCCAGATTTTACTTGGTTCCTACACAACATTGTCTCAAACATCTAGGTGCATCATATCCTCGAGATACTATGCATATGCTTGGGTCCTTTTCAGTTTAACAAATGATAAAGGAAGCCTGGGCTCTGTACAGTCTGGCTCTTTTATTTTAAGAAGTTTATTGCTAAAAGAGCAACAAGTTCAAAATTAAAAAATAAAAAAAAAAAGAAAAAGAAAAGAAACAGAAGCAGCTACTGTAAAACAATGAGGCTGGGCAGTTAGCAGAACCCTGCAAGTTTCAATACCAGCAGGTATTATAGTGTGAGTGGTTTGCTCGGCTGAAAGTGATTAATTTCTTGAAAATGCTAAGGTCACGCTAATTGACATGACCTGTGTAATTAAGCAGTCTCTGTTTACACATGGAAAGCTCAACTGCTGTGAAGCTGGGTTTGTATGACAGAATGTCTTTACAAGTCAAGAGATCAACAACCTTTCCTATGTCCTACCTACTCGCCGACACAGGCTCCTGATTGCTGTTCTGAGAGAACATGCAAAGGCATTACCATATGAAAATCAGCCTCGAGCCTGGACAAGCACAAACCCAGCAGAGTGTACATGTTGTCAAGCAAGCTCTGACAGGCCCCAGGGGTGAATGCTTGGCCTAAATCCCTGTGCTGGTGAGAGTCCTTTTTCCACTTTCTCCTTCAGTGATAATGCCCTCTTGAATCACAGGAGAAATGTGACAGAGGGAGGAGCATGGGGTGAGAAGCCGAGGGCTCTGCCATGCTAATGCCAGCTCTTACACAGATTAATTTAATCCCTGTGGCCACATCTCCTCACTTCTGCACTTCTGTGCTAGGAGGGGCAACTAACACCCTTCTGCCTCCCAGCACTGTTGCAATTAAGCAGTTCAACAAAAGACATATGTTCTATGCCATTTACAAAGCATTTAGTGCTTTTATTTAAGTGTGACAGTGCTGGAAAAGAAGCAAACAAGGTCCTGAGCTACTGCAGAAAGCAGCCCTCTTTTGGAGTTGTCATCCTCCGGAGACCAGTGTAGTCTATGGGACAAATCTCCTGTTTCTTCCTCGGAACCCTGAGGCAAATCCCCACTGACAGTCTCTATAGTGTTTTCTTCCTGAGCCATACACACTCCTCCCACCAAAAGAGAAGGTCCTTCAGCTCTCTACGCCGTATTTTTATGCAGCACACACTCTGGTAAAGCATTCTTGGCACAGTCAAGGGACCACGTCTTCAATGAAGTGGTTGAACCAACTATTTCTCAGCATTTCCACCACATCACTACACTGCCAGCACTGGGGAAGGCAAGTGCGACCATCTTCCCAAGGGACAGCGCTGCACTTAATCCCAAAAGTAGTTGTGAACACAGGCGTGGCATTAAAAAAAGAGTCCTTGGCCATCTGAAGCTATCATGATACTACAGTTCCCAAGCCCCACTAGCACATGCTGCAACAGTAGAGAAATCCCAGCCCAAAACATCCCAAGAAAGACACACCCAGTGGTAGTTTTTCCAAGTGCTGACTACAGGGACAGATCTTCACCCCACTGATGCACATTTCTGAGTCTTCAACACTGCTGAAGTATAACTGAAGTGTAGTCATAAGCCTGACTTTATTAATGGCTCTTATACCCTTCCCTGCCCCTTCCAATAAACATGGTGCTCACTTATTGTTTACATGAAGGCAAATAGTTCCCCAGGCAGAAGGGAATATCTCAGAGGAGCACAGCCCCATAACCTAATATTACAGAGAGGTCATTTTGATTTTTCCTTTTCATACTTTCACTTCCTGTGGAGAGGACATTATCTTCAAGAGTTTTCTTGTCCAGAGCAAGAAAATCAAACTACTTCCTGTCAATTCTTCTGTGACAAGAAGCCCTCGGGCAATATTCTGTGACCTTATGCTTTTTAGGATCTTCCAGTGAACTACTGGGTTAGTTTGGGTCAAAGTACTTCTGTCCCTAACAGCTGCTGAGTTTTAACAGAGGAAGCGTGTCTGACTGACCTGGAATCGACGCATGTCTCGAGGGTTTCCTGCATTTTTTAGGCAATTTTGGTTACATTTGAGGAAAAATTTCAAGAAGAACCTGTGGAGAAAGAGAAACGCACATTAATGTCTTCTGAAACAGGGCATAACAGTCTTATGTAACAGCCTGTGATAATAGTACCATGGAACAGCCACCGATTTGGTTTTACAAAGCCTTATTTGCATTTAGCATTCCCAACTCAGACAAATCATCCCACTGACTATCCAAAGATAGAGCAGAGTTTGCATGGGCCCTGGGCCAGCAAAACATGTAAGCACATCCTAAACATTTAAGCATTAAATTAATAGATCTGCTGTGTCGGAGCCATTAAAGTTTGCAGAGTCAGTCCCTCTATCACGCTAAATGACCAGCCTTGCCGTGCCATCCGTGGCAGCAGGGAAGTCAGAGACACATATCTTAGCACAGCAAAAAGAGGACAGAAAAATGCTGGCCAAGAAAATTCCCTTGGGGAATGGGGTTTTGGTTTACATCTTTGCTGTTGTGGGCAAATTTTGATTTAATACAAAAAATACTGAAAATATTCCATACAGTTGAAATCTCCCTTCCACAATTAAACCCAGTTTGTGCATAACATTAATGCTCAAATAGTGGCTAGTGAGACATCAAAACCCTGAGAGAAGAAGGGGGGAAGCCTTGGTTAAAAGGCTGACTTCATGGAAAAGTGAAATATTTTCAATGAAGTCTATTTCCTGACCATACACAGTTCACTGAAGTAGCTATATGACCCTGACATATATCTCTAAGAAAAGACTTTGCATTTTACAAAGCCAAAGAAAAAAGCAAACATTTCACTGAAAATATTTCCTTCAGTGTTATGCATCAGTGGACTGTAAACTCATAAAGACAAGTCAATGAATAATAGTGGGTCTCAGATTCCAGGCTTCCTCCCTGAGAGCCAAAGTTTATCAACCTTTTGTCCAAAATAAACTACAGACTAAGGTCCACTAAAGCTCAGCTGTGCAAAATCTAACCCTATAGCAAGTTTAAAAATAATCTAGCACAACCAGACAGAGCAGCATTACACTTGCAATAATCATCAATTGACCAAGCAGAAGCTGATCTGACCTGTCTCCATATACAAAAAGCAGGGCAGGGAGTTGTTTGATCCTGTTTTACTTTAAATCGTAGTGTTAAGTTTTGTAAGCATTCATCTTTGAGTACCCAAACTGAATGCTAGGTCAGCAGAATTCACACTCACTGCCACCAAGAAAGGCAAAACTGCAAGGGACACAGCTTCAGGAAACCCTACTCTAGTTGTGATGCCCCCCGCCCACCTCAATGAGGTGAGTTTTGGTGCTTGTCCCTCCATGCCAAGAAAATTGTAGTAGGCAAATGGCTATGAGGATAAATTAAAACTATGAGGAACTGTTTTCATTAAAGAAAAGTAAGGTTAACAAGGAGGATTATAAAATGGACTGCTTGGGATTATTAAGAACTGGATCTCCTGCCCCAAAAAGGCCCTTCTAGACCTGCGCTCCTCAATAAGAGCAAGCTATCAACATAAAATAGGCAACCACTCCACTTGAAAAGGGGGTTGGAGACACTGTGTGTGTTTATGCCAAAATAAAAAGTGGTGTAAGCCATTGCGTTTTCTCATCAAGCAGGTTCTGATATTCAATAACAGAAAGTTGGTCCTATTTGTTGTACGTGTGTGTGTCTTTTTAAGCCTCTAATGGCCAGCTGTGACAGTCTAACTCAGATTGTGTAGAAGGAGCTGTCAGCACAAATCTTGGCATCTCGAATCCAGACAACTGCTTGCCACCAGGCGAGGGTTTGTACTCGTGCCAGAATGGATTTTGAGAGACAAGCAAATAGGGCATTAATTCCGCCAAAGAAAAACGAAAAGCGAGGAGAGTTCAGGATCTTACACTTCAGATGATGGCTTTCCTGTCAACAGCTCGTCATTTAGCTCATGAGCTATGAAGGGCACGGACATCAGATCCCTCGTGCCCTAAGCTGGCCCTGTCATGCGAAATGTTGGCAGGATCCAGAGACCACCCCTCCGCATGAGATTGCTTGCTGAAATAAAAAGCCTGGCCATCTGTTGGGAGGCAAAGACATCCCTGTCAGCTGGTGCCTACAGCCTCGAACAGGCCCTTATGTGGCAAAGCCTCTCCGAGCCACTTACTCTTTGGGGAGAAGCCGGCACTGCCATGGGTTTGCCGGGGGATTTTTTATGGCTTCGTCAAGCGCCAAGACCAGCAGCTGCCCGCCTGGTCTGCCATGGCCCTGGAGAAACGCCTTGGGCCTGAGCAGAGCTGGGACACAGAATAGTTAAAAATATCTGTGCTGAAAGACTACGTCAGCCACGCAAACGTGGGAAGCGTTTTCCAGGACTGGTTTTGCACAGCGTGCATGAATGCTGGGCAATGGGGGTAGGTGGGTTGACTCAAGGGCCCCAAGAGAGATGGAAAGCTCTTTGTGTAGTTCTCTGGAGAAACACTAGGCATTCCCTTCCCTTACAAAGTCTGAGCTCTTGTAAGCTCATAGGCTTGGAAAATCACTATGAAATACAAGAGTGGGCTTTTGGGATCTGCAAAGCCAAACCCAAAGTTTCAAAGTGTAACTCCATTTGCACTGGGCTATCTCCCCCAAATTCTACAGAAGTCTCAGAAAAATAAACTGCAGAAGAAATGAAGCTCATCTACTTAAACCTACCAAAGGACTTCAGGCAAGCAAACAAAATTTCCTTTCAATTAAATCAACTCCCAAAAAAAACCCTGACTTAAATAACAGTATTTTCAGAGGAACTTTCAAGACACCAAACTTACACAGCCAAGTTCGCTTGCTGCATTTTAAATAAAAAGTCGCCAGTTTACAGAACACGTTCTGCCAAGCACTGTATTTTTATTCCACTGAAAGACAAAACAAACTATAGGCTGCGCTTTCTTTTGGAACACACCAGAGACGGAGTCCCCCCCGGCTACGCGAAAGCGTCCCACACTTGTCTGAGCGGCTCCCGAGCTGGCACTGCTCGCCGGCTGACGGTCTCCCCCTGCCTTGGCAGAAAAGCAGATGCAAATAGACAAGGACAGGGGTAGAGCAGAGTGGTTTGATTCACGGGGTTCAGCCCAGTCTCTCAGTTCTTGTTTAAACTGCTCATTCAGGTGCCTTATTCACCTCAGTCTGGTCCTGCCAGCCTTGCTCATTAGCAACACTTCACTCTGCAAATACTTCAGATTTAGATTGACAGGATTGGTCCAGGAGAAATGCCAATAGAGCTCAGCTCTTTGTAAGCATAAACATTCCATCCCTGTTTGTTTGCATCTAACTTCTTCACAGTGGGTTTTTTTTTCAGTTCTAACTTTCTCCCCATTTGGCAGGGCTGTATAGCATTAATACTAACCACAGAGAATATATAGCATTAATATTAACCACCAGGGGCTGAAATTCATTCCAAAGATGAAAAAAAACCCCTGCAAAACACAGGAGTGTCAATAAAATCTTCAACTTTAACTCTCTCTCCAAAATTATGTGACTGCTGAACACCAGCTCTTCTGCCACAAAGACTCAGTCATCAATTATACTTATTGCTACCATTGGAGGCTAATTTTTTTGCATGAATCAAACAAAACATATTCTCTGACTCCTTCCTGACTACTAACATCCCTGGTGTGAATAGCAATGTGGCATATGGAGCAGAGCAACACAAGCCAGCTCCATAGAATCATAGAATTGGTTTGGTTAGAAAAGACCTTTAAGACCATCAAGTCCAACCGTCAACCTTGCACTGCCAAGTCCACTGCTAAATCATGTCCCTGAGTGCCACATCTATGCATCTTTTAGATACTTCCAGGGATGCTGACTCCAGCACTTCCCTGGGCAGCCTGTTCCAGTGCTTGATAACCCTTCCAGTGAAAAAAATGTCTCTGATATCCAAACTAAAACTCCACCATTACAACTTGAGGCCATTTCCACCTGTTAGCTGTGAGAAGAGACTGATGTCATGTGAGTCAGCTTAGGTCCAGAAACATGCAAGCTTGTCCAAAGCACCTGGGGTTACTGATCTACATTGCTATTGAATCCAAGAATTCTGCTGCACCTCTTACCCTGCACAGACATGGCTGGATAGTGTTGGCTGCAGTTTGGGGGAAAACCAGTTAATTTTAGATTATACTTCAGAGTGATAAGATGCAGCTCAGTGTGAGCTGCCAAAACTACTGGGGTGAAGTTGCTGAATAGTTAATCCATGCCATGGCACTATGCTACCACAGATCTCCAAGTAACTGTTAGGACCAATGTAGAATAATAACCAGCAGTTAGATACAAACCTCCAGTGTGAATTGGGCCCAAAATTAACATGAACTTCTGTCTGACAGGTATAATCTCTAACAAATGGGTTATTGGCTATTTTTGGGAGTGCTCTCTCCTTTTCTCACAACTTGATAGAAAATTCTTTTGGGGAGATGAACATTTTTTTTTTCCTCCTAACAAAACTGCTGCATTCCCAGAAAGGTTTTGGTGTCAGCAGAACTGTGCTCTCAAAGTCCCTTCTTTCTGCTAGTGAGGGACTCTTACCTCAGCCCAGCATGAGCTCCTTGGGTGGCCCCACTCCTTTCCCATGCTGCTACTTCTAAGTCCTGACATTGACTCCCTCCTCACTCCTGCTCCTTCCAGCCTCCGATTCCCCTCGATCTGCTGAAGGATCTTGCAAGCACGCTA
Source organism: Laterallus jamaicensis coturniculus (assembly GCA_022605575.1). Taxonomy (NCBI): domain Eukaryota; kingdom Metazoa; phylum Chordata; class Aves; order Gruiformes; family Rallidae; genus Laterallus; species Laterallus jamaicensis. The sequence continues at coordinate 12,187,733 of JAKCOX010000016.1, read as the reverse complement.
CCAGCTGGAGGTCACTTGTATGAAATACTCCTTGCCATTAAGATGGTCACCTTGTCCATCACGCTGCAAACCATTTGGACTGGTGCAATAGCCTCCCCAGCAGCATCCCACTCTTTGTCACAGCTAACCACCAGAGCAATACAAATTAAATAAACACAACAGAAATGGAAATAAGAGCAACAAAGATGTAAAAGGACTTTGCCCTCCTACTTTTCTTGCCACTACAAATTAATGTCCAGGTTTATTAAAAGTAAACTAAGAGTTAAATTAAAGAAAGCAAGCTCTGACATGATCTAGGTTGGCTTTTCTGTCACTCCCCTGGAGGAAATTTAAAGGAATTCAAACATGAAGGCTTAGCAGTAGGATTTTCTTGCCATTGCCACAATAAATATGTCTGTGGGAGGAGAAAAAAATAGTTGGAAAGAAGACCTGCTGCATTCCTGATGCTGAAGAAAAGCTTGTTTGTTCCCGATACATTGGAGAAGTTGTTCAAGAACAGTTCATCCATGTGAAAATACGACAGCTGTCGTGCTGCCAAGGTCAGCCAGACCAGTGGCTATCCAGAGAGCGAGTGCTGGTTATACAATCTAAATCTGGCTGGGGCAAACAAAATCAACAAAATGCACCTTTGCTGAGGTACAAACACATTCGGTAGAGGAGGGCAACTCTCGGCTCCGGGATGAAACGGGGTAGGCATGAGTGGCTTTGCAAAATTAGTAAAACCAAAATACACAGGCCAGGGCAATAATTAGCAACCATCCATCAGATAAAAGGATTGCACACCCATTCTGTATGACACACCAATTCAGCGGAGTACTAAATATGTGCATAAATTTAAATACACAAGCAGTACCGATGGAGACAAAGGTACTACTCACGTACTTCAGCACCTCGCAGAACCAGCTCTGCTGTCAGCCTGTCGCCTTTCTTTGGTCATCCTCCCAGCAAGAGAGGATACTGGGGGTGTGATACTACAAATCCAGCTGTACCAAATAACATCTGATGGGTATTTTGTTTCTGGTGAAAACCTGGCATATCAAAAAGTAGCAAAGCCAATACAGGGGTGAGTCCAGAAGTAACTAAGAGGCAAACAGTGAACGCACTCGAGCTGTTTCATTTGCTGCTTCAGGAGTTTCTAAGCGCTTTTCGCGCACTTCTCTTTCTCAATCAGTAACTTCTACTGCACCTACTGGTAATTAGATCTAGTAATTTGCCACTAAAACAAAAATATAGAGAAAATGCGTTGTTTGATGCAATTCTATCTGGAAGAGTAAATAGTCAAAATTTATAAATGACTCTTTAGAAATTTCAGAAGGACAAAGCTTTTGTTTTTCCCTTTCATGATGACTGCTTTAATCCAAACTCCTATTTCACAATGAAAAATTCCCAACTTTTTAAAAATTAAGGTAAAAGAAAATATTTTTATTCTTGAGAAAAAAAGTCTTGAATTTTTAAAATGTTATTTTTTAAAATTTCCATTGTTGTTTAATTTGACTTTTTAAAAAATGCTTTTTTACTTGACTGTGCCAGAGAAAAATGTTAGAATAATGGAATTTCCTACAATATGAAAAATCTGAGCTCTGCTGAGCACTCCTAATAACTGCAGAAAAATGAGGGGGGAAAAAAAAACCAACTTAGCATTTAAGGAATGAAGATTCCCATTTACTACAAGCCCAGTGTTGCAATGTTTTCTTTTTGGTTTTGTTTTGGGGTTTTTTCTTCACAGACCTTTTCACACGCAGCTAACTGATCATGTCAGGTACCCTATTCACAAAAGAAAAATTGAGACTTACACTGATATTTACCAGCATGAGGCTGTGCATGGAAATCAAATATAGGCATGGGGAAAATCTCCTACTACCCACATGTTCACAGCTGGATCTTACTTGGCTCTTTAGTCAATAAACAGCAGTAGCTACCTTTTGTGGCATTTTTACAACAGGAAATTTATTCTGCAGAGGAGAAATTAAACACTAGATAGGGCCATCTAACTCTCTTCTAAACATAACCTTCTTGAGTTGTCAAATAGCCTAATTAAGAAAAAAAAAAGTCCCAACCCCAAATCTGCTTTCCCTGGATTCAGTATTCTCACTGATATAGAAACAAAGCAGAATCAGACCTGTATTTTGCATTTATGGGATGTTAAACAATTCACCACGTTAAAAAAAATAAATTAAAAGACTGGAAAACTATTTATTTTACTAGAAAATATATTTTTTCCTCCTTCCCAGCAGAGAAGGTCCAGGAAAGGCTGCACAACACAGGGAATAAGCCCCCAGCAGTCAGTCTATTGACTGAGATTCTCTAGGCAATGCCATAATAATAGAAACAGAACAGTCTACATTATATTTGTGAACCTGCTCTGACTCCTGGAGCTAGCATTGCCAGAGTTTGCTGCTATCAATACAATAAATATTCAGTTCAGCACAGCAAATAGCCGAGGAGGCACCCACATAATCACCAAATCAGAAGGTAGGACTGCCCCAAACAGCCTTAAATTACTCATTGCTCGCTTCACCAAGTGTTCCCAGCCACTTTTCCTCAGGTCTGTGTGTTCTGCACAGCGAAGCACAGCATATCAATTTTTCATCTTGCATCTTCTGGACTTCTCTGCCTCTCTGATACTGAGTTATAATGCATCAGAGAAATTTAGAGTAGTTTGGGAAAGCGTGTTTGGCATTTTCTCCCACGAGTGAGTTAAAATCCCAGAGAGACTGTTTTGTTTTCTTCTCCCAGACTTTTAATAAGAAAAGAAAGAGATACCACCACCAAAAAACAACAGCACAAAACAGAATTAAAAATAGTCCAGAGGCAGGGTTGAGTGCTCAGTTTTCTGTAATTTAATTTTGCCCCCAGGTCTGACTTTTTAATATTTTTTTTTCTTAAAGTAGTGAAAAATCTGAATTTTCTTATATCTCCCTACTTGTGCCCAGCTCCATTATCTAAAATTTTTATTAAATTTGAACTGCAACTACCTTCCTATCACAAAAAAAAAATAATTTGGAAATAGTTTATGTCATCTGTGTATAGAGCATACTTGGCTTACAACAGCCAAGATGCAAGACAACTGAAGACACAGTCTTTGCACCATACTGGCACAACAGCACAGATAAGTTGTGCACAGATAAGTGATGTGGAGTGCACACGTGCCCATGCCCACACACAGCTCCTAGTCAGCTTATCCAGCACAGAAACCCCTGAGCTCTGCCCTTCTCTGCACACTTCAAATCACAAATTGACCTTTAGGAGAGGAAAGGCCAGTGCATTGGCTGAAACTGTGACAAACTTCCCAGCACCAGTCATAATACTTTACTATCTAGCAAGTACACTCATGTAACAAACAGAATTTATCCTTATTTATTGATCAATTTGATTTATTTTAACTGCTTTTTCCTTCACTCTTTCCCCCTTTCGTTCCTGTTTCACTCTTCGAATGCTGGGATATGAAAGTGGATTAACTATTTTTAAATTTTCCCTGAAGATGCTAAGCCTCAGTCACTGGAAAAAAATAAAAACCAGCTCTGTGGTCTGCCATAGTTCACACAATGCCAGTGAATTAGCAGCCCTCACAGAGTCAGGCTTTTGCTAAAAGAACCTCTGTTCAGCGTAAGTGATGACAGATAACAGCATTACTGTTATTGGAATATGATACCAGCATTCGGTTGCCTGCTACCTCAAGGTAAACTACTGTAACTTTAGCATGGTTACCAAAAAGCATCAGCTGTATCAAAGTCAGAGCATGTTGGAGAGCCAAGTTAATCCAGTCATCTGAAGAGGTTTTTTCCTCACATCAGGCCCAGGACCCTAAAACTTGTCACCTTGAGCTGAAGGTACTGATGTCAGACTTCTTTCATCAGCTTACTAAGGAAGTTAAAGATTCACATGGTAAATATTTCATTGGTGGGAAACACATTTCCCACCTTTCCCTGGACCAGGCACTTTGAAATGCCCTGCACCTAAAACTGGGTGCAATCTGCCTGCACACGCAAGAATTAGTGACCCCTCAAATAACCTGGCACCACTGATATCCTTAAATAACTGAGGCACGAAGGCAAACACCTGAACCTGCAAAACCCAGAGGGTCAGGCTTCTTGAAGGCCCTGTGGGTGCTGTGCTACCTTCTGGCCAGAGTCTGAGCCTCTGAGAAAGCACTGCATAAATAGGGGTGGAGTGCTACTCAGAACCCATCTGAACAGATGTAGCCTTCAACTGCTGGGCCACATTACGTGCACATTCTGTTACAGCTATATTCTCTTACAAGACCTCACTTAGAACCTGCTCTGGTTTGTTATTGGGTTGTTTTGGAGTTTTTTAATTATTTAAGTGGAAGATACTTAATGTTAAAAAAGCCAGGAGGTCTGCTCAGCTGGACATGGAAATAATTTTTGACCAGATTTATGTGCAGGACTCATGGCCTGAAGAGAGAGAAATGACAAAGAAAGATGCTGTTAGATCTCTTATTTACAATAACCTGTAGTGTATGTCAATAATGAATCAGAAGCACATGAGAAATGAAGTGATTGAGTTCATTCATGATTCAAAATCATTAAAAATACACAATCCAAGGACTTTCCAGCCCCAGAGAAATGTAACAGAAACCTAACATGCTGCTGAAGTGTGCCCACGAGATGCTGACTGTGCAAACTCAGGGGCTCTCAGCTGCAGCTGTTCCACTACCTTGGGATCATCCCCAGCAAGACAGACGTTACAACATTTTGGAATTTACTGCTGGGATCTCACCCCTGTCTCATCTTTTTTACATCCCTAAATCCTCAGCAGAATTGCTATAGCAATGGCCAACTTAGAAATGCGACTGTTAAGTCTCCTGCTCACAAAGTCCTGCTATGAAATCAGTGGAACTTACCTCACCCAACCCATCTGAGTAATGACTGGGAAATATTTTGCAAGTGTCAATATGGTGAAAGATTGATTGCATCCCCTCCCAGGAGAACTTATTCTTCAAAAAGCAAATGAAGTGTTTGTTTCAAGCAGAGTAACAGCAGTAAAGAGCCTTATGTGGGGGAGGAAAAAAACCAAACACAACAACTGAAAGTAATTACATCATCAAAAGTTAGCTTTTAATAACTTAAAATTAAACTGGGATCCTGGTCAGAGTCTGTGAGGAAGGACAACCTGACAGAGATTCTGCTGGGAAGTATGATTTTATTTTTTGTAATAAACTTCTTTGGTTTTCTTAAAAAAACCAACCAAAAGAATCTTTTAAAGAAACCAGTAAGGGTGAGTCTATTATATAGCTGCCCAGAAAACACCACAAATATATATGCATACATATATGTGTATTTCTACAAGAACAGCTCAAGCACAAAAATGCTGTGGAAGAAAATCAAGTGCTGCCCTCGGCTCCTGCCCACGAGCTGGACCTTCCATCCAGGGGTTCCCATTGTTCCATGATGTTTAGGAGAATAAAGCCCTTGCTTCCTTTGCAGCAGGGAGCTCTGGCAATAAGAATGGGATCTGGAGTAGAGTTGCTATTTTGAGTGCTGGAAGGAAGCAAAGAGCTGCTCTGTGGAAAGGCGGAGGCACTCTGAGCTGTGCTTGTGATGGTTCAACAGGAGCAGATATTCCAGGGATGCTTGAATGGGATGCTGAACTGGCTCTAAGTATAAAACACCGCAGAGTTTTCTGTGAGTATGGGCAAGCAACCCAGACACTGTAAAAATTCATTAAAGTCACCACAGAAAGGGAAGACTCAAAGAGTAAGGGGAAAAGGGAGTACGTGATGTGGTGATGGTGAAGAGGATCACACTCTATGTGCTGCTGGAGATGTCATCAATAAATATCACGTGCATGTGATACATTTAGCATAACACCAAGAGAGCTTAATTAATCTTAGGAATAATGACTTCTGCAGCAGACATGCAGAATCAAATCATATCTGCTTATTATCACAAGCTTTGGATTAAGAGGTTTTGTTAAAGCAATGGGACTTGAACATGTAGGAAAATACTTTTGCTCATGCCCTTTTCTGTGTCAGAGAGACGTAGAAAAGGTATTTTAGCCTCTAGTTCCAAAATTATCTTTTGCACCCCTACAGAAAGGTGATACAGCTAACAAGAATATTTTCTCTTGCCCTTGAAGCCAACCACCCAGTGAGGCCACTCAAGCTGAAGAACAAAACCAAATGTCCCAAAACTGGAGCAGAACTAAGATCAGGATGCTGGTGAAAAGTTATAACCAGAGCGCACTAAGGACATGAACTGTCATTAACAAAACATATTATGCTCATGCCATGGTGTTCTTTGTTGGTTGGTATGATGAGAAACAGCACATTTAGCACAGAGTTCAATGGACCAAAGATGTAAGGACAGAGGCACAGGCACCCCACACAAGGGAGCAAGGAACAATGTGCATTGTTATCTTTGGAAGAGCGTGACCTCTGTTAGCAGTTACAGACATCTTCCATAGGCATTACAACATAGCCAAGAGCTGGGATCTCTCCTGGATTTCTAGGTGACTGTCTGTGTCACTGAGGTGCCTTTCCCTGTGAAAGCAGGGATGATACCTGTGATCAATAGGATTGGTATCCACAAAACACAGATCATGGGGGTTACGAAGCCCTATAGAAGTACTACAGAATTATTCTTTTTCCATATCACTGTAGTGGAGTGAAGACAGCATCAGCCATGGAAAAAAGGTTTACAATGAGCTGTGAAGTAACCTTAGCAGACGGTCAGGGCAGAGAGGTTGAAGTTCTTTTCCATCTACATCATACCAATGAAAGTCACAATTAATTCAGTGGACTAGGAAGGGCTTGTAACTTAACAAACCTGTTACTCTCTATTTTATGTTCTATTCTTTAAAGAAAATTGTGCCAGCAACTGGCAAACAGTAAAATGGATCAGCAAAACCTTGCCACTGGCCCCTCTAGCACCTCCCTGGAAAAAACTCCTCTTCATTAACGTAAACATAACTAATCTCACCCAAAAAGTTTCTGACTAGGCAGTAGCCTAAAATCATCCAGATCTCAACATGAGTACTGAATATTGATAATTCTTTTTCCTCTCAATTCTGTAGCTCTAACAAAGTTCTGTTAAAGACCTAATTACATAATAAGTAACTTAAGTGTCGAAACATGTTATCATGTCTATAATTCATATATATCCTTGATGAAAAGGCTGCAATCCTTTAAGATGACTGGCTAAGCAATGTGAACCTAGATGACAAGATCAGGGTCTGAGATAATAATATAAATCTAAGGAAGACATGAATTTTCACCTTCTTCATGGAGTTGAGACTCCAGGCCCACAGTTAACTAATACAGGAAATAAAACCATAGCTATACACCCAAAGGCTTGATGAACACCTCATTTGCTAAGCATACAACACCAAATTTTAAATCCCTGCTTAATCTCCAAATAAAATTTAGGAGGGAGTTTGAAGAAATACTATGCAATGCCAATGACAAATTTAGCAGACACATGTTAGACAACATGCTAAAACACTTTCACATCAACTTGTCAACAATAACAACCAACTAACAGACAACTGTGACAAAATACTATTCAAGGTTTGATTTTAAATGATGAGAAAAATACAGTTAAATGTACGTTATCTAAACAAGCTGCACATGAGCTTGGTATCTATCACATGAAACAACATTACTGCAAGTTTGGAAATTTAAATCACTCTGATTACATTCAAATGACAAAGTTCCTGTCCTCAAAGTTTTTTGCCACCATGCAGAATAACTATGACAAATGCAAAATGATTGCACTGTTCCTGCCCCTGCAGTGAATCTTTTCAGCCATCCTTGAGCTACAGCATTGCCTATATACAGACAGATTTAGCCCTGGCACCTTCTGAGTCCTCCAAAAACTCTTTGCACAGAGTAAGTTCACGGATATAAAGAGGCAGGCTTGGCTGATGGTATTTGGGAGAGCATGAAGATCCCTTCATCTAAAAGACTCCTCGTGCTCAGTACAAGCAGCTAGCTAGAACTAGCAAGGACACTGAGTAGAAAACTTTCATCCTTGCAGGAAGTGTCTTGGGACTTGTTATGACTACAGGTGGCCAGACACTTGACTTTGTGTCTCTCCTGAAAGACAGCACCTCCAGCAACGCAGTACTCCCTAGTGTGACACCTCTTCAGTAGCATCTAAAAGGGAAGCATACCTCCTACTGAGTCACCAAACACCACTTCCCACAGTAGCAAGGCTTTTCCTTAGAGGACTCTTAAAATAAAAATTGTCAGTCTAGTGATGCCGTGCCAATAATTCCATTGCTTTTGCTTTTGTATATTCTGCAGGCTGCTTTTAAAAATGGGTTTCATTACACAACAGGTTACAGCCTAGTAATGATTTTTTGCAACTGGACACGGTCTTCTTGATCTGCATCCAGTTGTTGAAAAGGAACATTTCTAGTGTTCATCTACACATGTCTTTTAAAGCAAGACAGTAATTCAGTCCACATTCCTTGGTAACAGCTTTAAGCTATTTTTTAATTTCCACTTCTAAAGATCACAAAATAAAGAAACAGAAATTTTACTTTTTTTTTCTTTGTATCAAATTGTAGGAATCTTTCTATGGAATTATGGACAGTAACACATTTGAGATAGGGAAACCAAGAATGAAAGCGGAGCTGTCAGAACACCCACAGAAATGTCTTGCCTTCATTCCACAGAGAACCATGCTTTTAAGATGCTTAGGCAGAAAATTTTCTGGAATTTTAAATATGTCTATAGTTCAAAGTACTAATAACTCCAAGCCAAAACCCCAAATTGGAAAGTTCCTGAGTTCTGGGCAACTTTCAGGCTGCAGTTGTAGAAAACCGAAACACAAATTCAGATGGAAACACACACACACCTTTTGTGAAGTTTGAGGTTGGCACCTGACCAGAAATAATCAGTTCAGAGCCTGGAGACCTGACCTCAGGACCCAGAAGTCTCTAGAATATGGGAATGTCTTCCTGACATGTGCGAGAGGCTGGTGTCTTTCTTGTTGCACCGTCTTTTCCCAAACTATCCGCACCCATTACTAAAGGGACATTGGCAAATGGCACCCCTTAGGCTGTATAAATCTCTGCAGAAGGAATGGCATAATTTTTCTCCCATCACAAACCTTCCAGACTAATATTTGACAGCCTAGATCAGGTGCTGTCCAAACATTTATTAAAACATTTTAAATGATGAATATATCCAATTATTACTATTAATGCAGCTAATACTGACTAATGAGGGGGAAACATACTAGCTTGTGTCCCACAATTCATTACCCCTGCCTTGTCAACAATTCAAAGCCCAAAACCTAATCATCCATACCGGGCCCTGTTATATTTCACACGTCACATTTAATAAGTCACTCAGTGGCTATAAATTAATGTAACATGTCGGCGTTTATGAGTGCGGCTTTGTCGCTGTTAACAAATGATGTGCTGGCCTGGGCTGCTGCAGCTCGGCAGTGACGAATGAGAGAGGATGATTTCTCTCCAAACTATAAACTACGCACTGGGGACCACTGCAACACATAGATGCACGTATACACACGGGCACATGTGTGCGCACACATACACGCACACTGGCTATGGAAATGGTATATGGTATATAATGCAAAGAACACATCCCTATAAAATCATATGCAGGTGTATTTCATACATTTTGATGCAGAATATTTTTCAGTCCAGTTGTTCTATTTTACCAATGTATAGCACACCTATTCATACATACCTATATATGCACACCAGACACTGCACATTATTATAGGAACGTAAATACAATCCTTCAGCAAGTTTACCAAAATCACATCTACTGCATCTATCACATTACTGTTTCTCTTGCCCTAGCTTAAGCCAAGTGAATCTGCAGAACAGCACTACATAAGGGGGGGCAAGCTGGAGTTACAGTGAGTCTGAACGCCTGTAATATTTCCATGCTGCGTGCTTCCATAGGCAACCACAGCCTGAAACAGCCTGAAACAGAAATTAAACACTATAGACTTGCATTGCAAAATGTGATGCTAAACTGCAGATGACTGGCATGGCACCACTAGTTTCTTCTCTTTTTCTTGAGCAAAAATGGTATTTTTTAAAAAAAGTATAATACATACGTGCATACATAACCTAAGATCCAAAAGGCACACAGTACACCAAGAAAAACTGTGCATGGGATATAGATTTACTTTTTAACATGCCGACTCCTGGAAGAAGTGTAAGGATTGGAAAGCAACAGAGAAAATATCAGTATCTTTTTGGTTACTTTGGTTACAGCTATGGCAGGTTCAGGATTGATGAAAGACATCTGGATCCACATACGGCTGCATTAAGTACTATATGCAGTAATAAAACTGCATGTTGCAAATGCACACTCCAGCCAGGAGGGAAGTTGTCACTGGAAGGAGCGGTTATAGAGCTCAACTGGTTGGGGAAGGAAACAGATAAAGAAAGGACTTCTGAGAGCCAAGCTCCCAGCCCCCAAAAAAGCTGCATATTACCAAATCACAGAGCAGGACCCCAGTTTTGGCTTCATAACAAAGTTTTCCTAATTGTAGCTCCAGTTTTACCCTTCTGTTCTCTTTTGCCCCAATGATGTATCCTGTGTTACAGCAACTGGCTCCTTATGAAACATATTTGAATACATGCAATCATTTGAGAAGTTTGACTGTGATGTGAATGCGTTGATGAGCCCACAGGCAGTCTGGGAGTGACAGATCTGACTGAATTTTCTTTGTGCTTTTTTGCCTCTGTTGGGAAACGACAGTCTGTAAAAAAGAACTTTTGTGGGAAAGGGTCATGTCTGAGGGTCTGCCAGTATGAAAAAAATGTTCAGAGAAAAACCTCCAGTATGCCAAAACATTATTTTCAGAGAGTTTATAAATGAAAGCATCCTTTCCTAGTAAAATATACATCTTGCTTGCAAATTTTAACTATAGTTTAAAAAAAAAAAAAAGGTTAGAAATGTATTTAAAAGGTTGACAGGAAAACGATAGTATTTTTACTCCCAAATTCCCCTGTTTTGTCTTGGACCATTGACTCAGAAATAGCATAGTGATTCTGGTTGTGGAGTTTTTGGGGTTTTTGTGGTTTAATCCTTGTTTCAAACCAAAAATCTCTTGAAAGGCATCTGGACCTGGAGAAAGGTTCCCTGTATAGATCTAGCACAACCTCCCCCCCAGATATTTTTCCGGTGACCCCTTGGGGATCAAATGACTGAAGCTAAGCCCATCTCTTCAGGAGCATCACACTTTCAACAACACTGTGACACAGGAATCCCTACACAGCTGCACTGCACTGGGTCTGGTACCAGTCACAGGTACAGAGAATTAAATTTGCCTCTTAGGAACAAACAGCAAAGAACAGATGGCGCAGTGCCGAAACCACTATGATCCCCTCTGCCATTCAGGGCAGGGAGACCTTCCCAAACTGTCCGCCCAGGAAGCACAGAGAGAAAAGGGCTTCTCCAGAGGCCAGTTCTGGGCAGAAGCCCAGCCCAAGTGCTCCAAATTGTCTTTGGAAAAAGTTTGTCTTTCCATACCCTCTGGAGTGTGGCCAACTTCCCAATTTTCCCACTGCACTCCAGGGCTAAGTTGTGCAAATACCCCCTTGAAAGGTGCCTTCTTACAGAATGGGACATTTTAACCTTTCTATAAATACTGTCTTAGAAACGTATGTACTTAAACAGTGTTCAAAACACTTCAAGTTTCAACCACTGACAAAGATTTGCTCTTCTCTTAATGTCAGCAGCCATGACTCAGTGCTTCCTTGTCCTATTGAAGCAGCAACATTGCACAACTGTGCAGCAAAAAGTCATACTTATTTTCCAAAATCAATCCTCTCTGGAAGGGCCATCCAATGGTTAAAGTACTAGACCAGAACACAGAAGACCTAGATTCACATCTCTACTTGGAATGCTTTGTAAGCTGCCCAGTCTTTTAGGCTGCTAAAAATGCAATTAAGCCCTCTTGAAAGTCCTGCTGTACATTTTACCGCATCTTTAGAAGTCAAAGTACCTTTTAAAATCTACCTTTAAATCTCTCTGTCTTCTTTTCCCATCTTTAAAATGGGGATCATGACACTTCCCTAGCACACAGGTACCATAAGCATAGATAAAGACAAAGACAGCTTCTAAAAGATGTCACACATACCTAGGATTGTCTCATGTATTGCTGGCACAAAAAAAAAAACCCACCTTAGATATTTTTTAAGACTTCTGATACATAGGATTTCATAGACCTTTTTTTTTTTAATGTCTCTATGAAAATTATTCCATATTGGTGAAAGAAGCTCACTTAGACCAGTTTGTTTTTCCAGGTCGTGCACAGGGATTTTTTGGTACTAAATATTTGGACTAATAGATATGGTAAAATCTTGTTGAAAGACTTGAGCATTGCTGCTCCTGCACTCTATGTAATTGGGCACTACCCTGTGCTGAAGGAAACCGTTTTGGAGTACAGTCTGAGGTCAGCCACAGTGCAGCAGCTTGCAGTGCCTAACAGCAAAGGCTAGTTGACCAATTAAAGCTAAGTGATACCTTGTTGTCCCAGCAGCCTGCCATTTGCACAATATTAAAGGTTATAAAGACCCTGAAAACCCAGGACCACGTTCCAGTCAAACGATAAAGAGAACTTTTACTACAGAAAATAGGGAAGGGGGAAAAACAAGGCCCCCAAGATATTAAATATTTCAACAATTTCACTAAAGAAAATGTATTTGGTACTTAGCTACTAAAACACGTGTTATTTTCACTAAAAGCCATATTGTACTTCCAGCACCTAACTGAGAAATCATACAGTGCAAGCCCTTCCCCCAAGTACCTCCGTGACAACACCTGTGCAAGCAGGAGTAGAGAGCATTACTCCTGGCCAAAACCAAATTGTTTGGGCAGTTTAGCCGTACACTCCCCCATCTCTTTTTTTTTTTTTTAATCCCATCCTCCTCATCATCCCATCACTCATATACCTTATCTAGACCTTACAGTCACAAACTTCATGAGGTAGCACTATATTACTTGTATGGAAGTCAAACCTACCGGAGGCCTCCGTGTCCTACTACAGAATACATTATATGTAACACATACCAACGGAGTTTTTTTCCCCCTTTCTTACATACCCACTAATCCCTAAATGGGCAAGAAGAAAAGCAAAAACTGAGCAGAGTGGCTCACAGGAAAGCTTATGCAGGGCAAAACAGGCACAATTAGCTCTAAAAACTTAGAAAACTCCACGAGACGTCACAATGAAGCCACCACATGTGCTGCTGGAGAAAGCTTAAAAAGAAGGCAAAAAGTGGAATTACCCTGTTGCAAGAGATTCATGGAACCTCTGAAATCTTGAAGAAAAGAAGAGAAATCTACATGACAATAACATTGTTTCCTTCTCTGAGGGACCCAGAGGGCTCGCAAAATCGTACAGAAAAAAACACGTCTCTCTTCAAATTCAGCCCATTGTATAGAATGGTGAATGTCGAAAGGTTTATTTTATAATGATTTATTATCAAGAAAAATAAGGGCTCAGACAGAGACATATTTTCTCAAGAATTTATTGTTCACCAAAATGGTTTGTTTTGCAGAAACATTTCTTTTTGCTCTATTTTTTTCTGGCAGTTCCTTTTGGCTTCATCCTAGAGCAGCCTTCATCTACACTTTGCTTTGAGAGAGGTAAATTTTAAATCTTCCACCTCTTCTGCTACCTGCTGCTCTCAGACTTCCCCTGAACAGGGATGTTGCATCCGTACTCCCTGCTAAGCCACCATCATATCCTCCTTGCACCATACCTGTCTGGGTCATCCTGATGATCTCTTGAGGTCCCTTCCAACCCCTATAGTTCTGTGACTCTGTGATCCCTTCCAGAACATCGGAGATCACTCAGAGCTCTGGAGAGTCAAGCAGGGAGCAAAACACTGCCAATACAAGACTTGGTCCACTGCCACCAGAGACAGGCATACTCCTGAATCCCACTGCAAGGATCTCTTTTGTTGAGCTACATTAGAGAAATCGCTGCTGGGGAATACCCAGGTGGCACAGGAAGACAGGAGCTGCCCAAGCCCATCAGCCAGAGCAGAGCCTGGTGCTGGTGTTTGGGAACCAGCTCCCTGAGGGAAAGAGCTGAGCAGAAACTCATCTGGAGGAACATCCTTCCTAATCCCCGTGTGAGCAACCAAATGAGCTGCACTGAAATGAAGGCTTTAAGCAGCAGTCCTTACCACCTGTCTGCGCGAACTAGCATCTCTACAAACCCCTGGTGAGGTGTGTTTTGCATGATCCTGTGCTATTTCAGTGCCACCTCAGACTCCATCAGTCTGCCTTTCCTGCATGTTCCTATTGCACCTCCTTATTATAGCAGCAGGGCAATTTATATTCTTCAGGTACTTAGTCTCTATAGCCATCACGCCCATTAACGACAGCCAATATGTTCACTTTTTCACCAGGAGTAAAAATAAGTGACTACACCAGGCCACGCAGAAGTTTTTGGGAAAAAGAAGGAAAGACATTCCAGTGCATGGACTAGTCCTTTGGTTTCACTAGAAACTCTGGTAACTATTTCTTTTAATTAGAAAAGCACAAGGATTTAAAAATTAAAAGAAGTCTACCTCAGCTGCATTTTCCAACTAGAACTTGGTTCAGAGAGTAGATAAACCAAAAACTGAGCAGGCAAAGAAAACTTAAAGCTTGCATGTCCAAGCTAAACTGATGCAATTCCACATATTCAGTAAAAAAATAAAGTCAAAAGTAGGTCAGAAAAGCTGACAGAATTAATCACAGAAAAGATGAATAGGAAATTTGATGGAAATAAGATCACTTTTCATGATGAATTCATAGTCAGCGTTTAATTGAGTACAATGAACTTGAAAATACACTTGGTGAACATCTGCATTAGCTGGACTTCTGAGTGTTTGTTAGCAGTTAAGATACACAAACTGATCAATAGTGTAAAACAAAGAAGCTCAGGTATGCATGTGTACTCATACATCACTTCAATAAATTATCCTGGGTGTTACAACTGGGGGAAGGGAGGGGGTGGATTTAGAACAATCATTTTGGGATCAAGAGCTAAATCATTTCAACCACATCTTGATTTCTGCAAAACTCGGCAGGAATTATGAGGCTTAACAGCATCTCAACAATTAGCATATTATAAATACAAAAATGATATATTAAAGCAAGAGGAGAAAAAGGCCAGCATTTTACACCTACAGTAATATAATTCCACTACTTAATGCAAAGTAACAGGCATTAGAGTGTTTGGGATCCTCTTGTATAGCGTTATCTGCTCTATCAGTAAATGAGACTATGTGAACAGTACAACCTATAAATAATTCAAGGCCTGAGATGGCAATTATAGAACCATGCACAACCAGCATGAATATTTTATGAAGGCTAAAACAGCCCTCAGAATGAATCATGGATAGATGAACACACACACATACACACACACACTCAGCTGTTGGCCAAGTATTGCTTCCAGACATGGCTTATATCTGATCCTTAGTACGTCTAAAAAGAAATTTCCTGAACACAAAAGTCAGAAGTTACATCTGTATTTTAATATATTAAAAGATATTTAAAAAATAAACAAAGTGACTATAGGAAAAAAAAAGTTATATTGGTTAGGGGAAGTATTTGTTTCTTCCCAAAGATTCTGGTAGGAATTCTAAACAACTTTTTCCTGTGCACAAAATGTGGTTGACAAAAGCAAACTATGATGTACAAAACAAGGGCCTGCAAGGGCTGAGCTGTACATTGGTCTGCAAAATCTGCTCCTAAAGAAGGACTTGTCTACATGGAGATATTTACCAGTAGAGATATACTGGCATAACTTCCCATATGGGCACTATTATCGCAGCACAAGAGCATTCACATGGGAGTTACAGCAGCATAACTACTCCAGCATAATTATACAGGTATAATTATGCCAGTAAATTTCCCTGTATTAGCAATCCCAAAGAAAACCTCCCTGTAAGGAGCACGCCGCTGCTGTATCCTGCCCCAGTGCAAGGCCAATGGGCCTGCAGCGAAATGCAATGCAGAGCAGAGACCCCAAATCCTGCTCGCAACCCAGGGTGCTCAGTGGCACACGAGTAAATTAATAACAGACCAGTAAAAAAACCCAAAACAACCCCCCAAAACCCAATCTCTTTGACATGCATATCATACACATATACACAAAGACATGTATGTGCACACATACACACCATATTTATTCTATATATAAATACACTATATAAAAACATGCACTTATTTATATGAATTTACATTTTAGAACAAGTGCTATAAACACTGTCTGATTAGTTCACAGATCACTTCTTTGAAATGAGGATGTATAATTTCTCCCATTCTCTGACTGGTAGAACTAAAATACACAGTTAAAACAGCACCAGTTATTAAAAGAAACTGAGCTGGAACCTGAGTGACCATCAGATAACTCTTCTATGCCAAATATAAACAGATCTTCAATAGCTTGAAGATTTCAGATGTGCAACTATAACTGATCCCACTGGTTTTTGGGTTGACACACATGCTTGAGAAATAAAGATTAAGACTGAAAAGAGAAAAAAAATGATGGGGCTAAGGAGGCAGCATCAGATGTTTCTTACTAATCTTAATACATTTTTACCCTTTTTTTAAACTCTAATTGGGTCTTTCATTTGCATCTAAAAAAAGGATCTTTTAAGGCTACAATTTAAAACGATGCATTGCAGACAGGCTGCCGAGTCCTCCTGCAAGGAGGTGCCCATGAACAGGGTCACAGTGTCACAGACAGCACAGAGAGCACGAACTCACCCATCTCGCTGCCTTTTCCTGCACGACCCCTATAATTTTGTGGGTTTGGCAAACACAAGGGGCAATTGTGTTAGCCAGGGTCAAGCTGCCATTGTGGGGGGGGTTGTGGGCAGGTTTGGTATCTGAGGGAGAGGGGTTGTGTCACGCTGGGTCAAGATACTGCAATTGTGGGTGCCAATTTGGCAGCTACAGGGTAGATTGCAGTTGTTTTCCAGGGAGGGAGGATACGCGGCTCTGAAAGATGCAGTTTGAACTGAAGCTGTTTCTAGAAGGTTTGGCACCAAAAAGAAAGCAGAATTAGTTCAAGGAAGTGGGGAGATTGCAGGGGCACAAAGCATCTGGGAGCTGGAATGGTTTAGGATATTTGTAAGGGAAGATGCAGCCTCTAAAGGGATCGGTGCCTTCAGCATCCTTTGTTACCATGAATATATCATCTTACTCAGCAAATAGGTGCATTTTCTCCAGCCAAAGAAGCCAGAAAACAATGCATCCCCCAGTGTGTGAGCCCACAAGAAACCCATGTGTTGGGGGAGAGGTTTCACAAGTGGGTTTTACAGCCTAATTCTGCTTTGTTTGCAACCACCTACCAACTCAGCCTTGCTTTCCTCTCACCTGCTAATGCATTTGGAAATGCTGAATTGTGAGTCAAACTAACTTGAACATGATCAAACTCCCAGTACATATGGAGCCAGCAAAGTAGAACTGTGGAGTTTGGTTTTTTCTCATTTAAAGGCAGCAAATTTAAAAAAAAAAAAAATCATGAACAGAAACGTATACCTTGAGACCACAAGTCCAAAGGAAATACTCTGCTAATTGGAAGGGTGTATTAAAGTCATGAACTAAGTAAACTAATTTGCTCTTGGCATACTTTCTATACCTCCCAGGTTTCTGTTTAGGACCTCTGTTTAGACATTTCACAATCTAAATCTGGTGAAGTCTGAAAAAGACCTTCAGAAGAAGAGGTAAAAAAAGCCAGGCAACTGGTGTAAATAAGCAGCTTTTGGAACTTGATCTGGCTTTCTATTAGTTTGCAATATAGATCTGATTTCTAACTCAAAAAAAATCCAAATGGTTAATCTTTTATTTTTGGTATTTTGACATTTCTGTTTACCTTTTAGAAATGCTATCAGCGGCACAATGTGGCATTGGAAAGCTAAATGCTAACACATGGAGTGCTCTACAACTGCAAAAAATTTCTCTCATACTTTTGCAAATACCACAGCCAAAATCAACAGTACAAGTTTGATTTTCTTCATCATGAATTGACAGCTTATTTATCTCTAAGGAAGAACTTTCTAAACCCCTTAAGCTTCCAAACAACTGAGGAGGGAGATTCTGCTGACTATTCAAAAATATCGGTGCCTCCTAAAATTATAAGCTACATTATTCAATTCTTTGTGTGTTCTTTCCAAAAGGAAAGAAGCATGCTCTATGAATTGCAACAGACTTCATGAAAACAAAAGTCTAAAGACTTATCTGCCAAAAAACTTTCTTACCAGCAGGGCATCGTTCATCTGATATTAAACCTGTGTTTATCCACACCGTGCATGAAGTCCAGCTGAACAGTCTGCATGGTATCAGCTGATCTTAAACACATATAGACCTTCAAACACTTGGTCAGGTCTCATTAAAGTCAAAGTTTAACACATGCTTCAGTATGTGCAGAACAATGACGAATTTACATTAAATGCTCCATTGCTTTCTTGAATTACAGCCTTAACCACTTCATACTCCAGTGAAGGTAAACATGAAAACTCCTCACGTTGCTGGACAACACCAATGCGTTACTACAGTGCCGGGAGCACAGGCATTGCCAAACCGCCATCGCCTGCAGCAGAAGTACTGGGGTTTGGTGACTGTTAGGCAGAGCAAGGTGGGGCATAAATGCTGTCCTGGAGCTGTACAGGCAAGAAGACAACCTGCCACTGCAAACAACTGTGCAAAAGCACACTCAGGCTCTGTCAGCCGCTAGTGGTGCATCACCAGCATCTCCCCTGAACGCTGCCTTCCAGTGAGCTAACTGCTTGTTTGCAGTAGAGACTTTAAATCAATACAGCGGAATGAAAGTATCCAGCAATGCTAACAGATCAAGTATTCAAACGTGGAATCCAAGTAAGGTTTCGCTTGCCAGTAAAACGCCCAGTGTAACTCATTCACCCATGAAAAGAGCTGTGTCTGAAGTCATCTTTATTTACAATGTGTTTGTGCCATATGTTTGTTTGGAAAGTGGAGGAGGAGTTGGAGTAGGTGGCATCTCTCATAGCTTCCTTTTCACACACTCCGAATTCACACCCCGAAGGCCCGAGCCTCACAAGGCAGTTACTGAGGAGCAGAGCCAGACACACATTTATTTACACCAGAACTGCACAACGTATTTGCTGTGAAAGTGGTCTGCCAGCCTGAGCTTGTAAATCAGGAATCCCCTATGCAAAACAGGGAGCTACTCTGCCCCAAAACTGGTGTAATGCAGAAATCTGTGTGCCACTTCACCTCCACGGCCCAAACTGCAAAGTGGGTATAAAAATTACCAATCAACCAGGACTATGCTAACAGATGATGAGTTTTTCTGAATGCTAAACTGGTCAAAAATCAGGATTTGTGTTTGACTCAGAATGAAATTTTGAATTTTTAACTGAAATCAAAATAAAAAACAACATGCTGTGAAAAACTTGAAATTGAACCTGGAACATCAAAGTCACCTTATGTAAGGCATGATACCAGTACACAATATGGTGGGAAATCTGTCATTTCCTCAGACATCCTGCTGGCCACCGTGATGCATGCCACGGTCAAGAGAAACTTGATAACAGGAAGGAAAAAAAAAACCCAAGATTTCAGGTTTTCCTGTTTCAAGCTCTCAGACCACCCTATCCTTGGAGCTAATGGAGAAAACTCAGATAGCAGGAAGGAGCCCACAAGGAAAACATATAACCACCAGGAGCAGGAGGTTTCCTCAGCTATGTCATACACAGTATCATATAACACTTTCATCCACTTATTCCTCTGAAGTGAGAGACACTTTTTCACCACAAACTGCAAGCAAAATATCACACCATAAAATTAAATATATGTTAAACCCGTGTCTGAATGTATTCTATAAAAAAAGCTATTATTGAAAGCACGGTTCCATCCTGAAACTGGTATTTTTGTAAGCAATTGTATCCAAAAGGGATGGCTTGTTTCTAGGTTACTCTGCAGAGTGGCTGTCTCAAGAGAGATGAAAGAGCAAAGGTAGGTCTTTCCTGTATATCTCTATCAAGATATAAATGAAAGTGATGGGAGAAAGCCTGAAGTGATGTCACTGGAGGCAGAACGCACACGGTGTTATATGGATTCCATAATGGAGCAGGAGCAACTAGCCACAAATACCGGAGAAGGGAAAAGCTGATGAAAATCAGGTAAACAATAGGGAAATGGAAATTCAGTTGGAATGGAAGCTTTTGTCAAATGGGATAAATGGGCAGTTAACTCCTCAACAATGGGATGCGGACTGTATGAAGGAGCAGAAAAAAGAAATAGAACTGCAGCAGCTACTAGGACATCTCTACAAGATACTCCACTGTGCAGAGGGTCCTAAACCCGCATGCTACCCTGTGAGCCCGCTCAAAATGCCATCCTGCAGGGCCTTTCTGACCTCCCACAACGCCACACACGTAGCATCTCATAGGGCAGCGAAGCAAGGCAGTTTTGAGGATTGTCACAAAGCAACAGGAAATGCATCTCGCAGCATAAATGGTCATCCAGCACAGAAAGGAGATTTTGTGTTCAAGTTATACGTGCATACACATAAAACCAGCTCCCTGGGGTGCGGACATTACATAACACCCCCACTATTTACTCAATGTAATCTCTGTTTTACTGAAATAAATGCAGACAGGTAACTACTGTGACCACAGAATCGTAATAATGAACCGGCCAACAGATGGCAGCTGAACCAAATCACCTGCGGGAAGCCAGATCTGCATTCTCTCCAATCGAACAAGTTTTGCAAACAGATTTAAGTCAAATGCCAGATAAAAATCAAGCAATTTCGGAATCATGCTTGCTTGGAATGAATTATAACTTTATTATGAATTATGTCTCTGAACCTGCATGTTTGCAAAGCCAAACGGTACTACCGTGGCAACTCAAGGGGGGAGTAGTATTACTCTATTTAATTTTGCTCACTAATGGTATCATTAATACAACGAAAATAATGTGCTGAGCATGAATCTGGCTTCTGATGGCAGCACTTTGGTGAGGGACTGAGAAAATACAAAGCAGAAACAGAGTCCTCAGGCAGTCAGCGAATATGAATAAAATAAAAAAAAATTTTAAAAAAGGAAAAAAAAGCAAAAAACACAAGAGAGCTTTCTGGCCCGAGGTTAGAGGCAGAGGTTGGCATTATTTTACATTAGAAACAATTCACATTCAAAACTGTAATTGATAGCAGTGAAGTGTTAGGGAAAAGAGACTGTGGTGTTCAGGCAGGCTGACCTGCCAATCAAACTCAACCTTTCTTTGAATGAATAAAAGCTTCATTGCCCTATTATGTGGATCTGGGCAGGCAGCACTAAAGTACCCTGTTTGTCAAGTTTATGTGCACTGCCCCAAGCTACCCAGACACCCATGCTCAATAATAACTTGAAATCATCAGTGATTTTTGATAGGGTTTCTTTTAAAACATTTAGTGTTAATTTTACTAAGTCCCTGGGACTTAAAGAAACAGGAGGGCAATATTTCCACTCTGCTTTGTACAAAGACTGACAGACAATTGTGCTGCTGCCATAGTTAAGGTAGAGAGAGGCTGTTGGCTGGGGTTTTTTTAAAACATCTGTGCAACTGTGTAGTCTGACCGCTGCAGGCAACAGCTCCTTATCATTACAGGGAGGAAATGCTTGTCTTGATACTTTTTTCTTTTTTTTTTTTTTTTGCCTCTCCTCCAGGCAGGAGAGCTCTTGTAAATAGAACAATTGGCCCTTTGCTAACCATTTGATGGGAGACTTTGGTTTTTCACGATTCCTTTCCTCTCCCAATTGCTGCAAGTCCATTATGGCCCTTACAGCACCAAATCCACTGCTGCTCTCATCCTGATGCAGTTATGAACACTGGAGACAACAGAATTATTTGCTGCAATCGAGATGATCTTTTTTGTTTGCAAAGGACCACCCTGAGAGGTCTGCCTGTGTCTGATGAGAGGCTTAAGGCTGAATTTGGCCAATGTGGATATCACCTAAAGAATAAGGTGCTGTTTCTATTCCTTGTCTGCAGAGCTCCACCTTTACTGATGCAAGTCATTAGGAAGCTGATCTTTCAAGATAGTAGAGAGGATGGGGGAAAGGTCTGTAAGCAGAAGACCCACAGGCTTAGGATGCTCTAGGAGAGGTCCTACTCCATGATCACCCATTTCCCTTCCCTGTCTTTCTCTCTCAAACAGAAAGTGAGTGCCTGATCGCTATGGAATACAGGTCTGTGTTTCTGTGCAACAAGAAGGGTTAGATCTCTGCAAGGTGAAGTGACAGGGGGTTTGAGGACTGATTCTGACACCTCTGTTTGCTGAGGGGAACACTGAGAGCTCCTCACTCCATGAACACTGACGAATCTTCTCCAGACAGAGATCTACTGCTGCGGGCACAGCTCTCTCCCCATTCTACTCAATTAACTTGTGTGAGAACTGCCTGTTCTCACAGCTTCTCCAGTTTCTTTCTACCTCCTAAACCTCCCTATTAGCAAGTTCACAAAGCCAGTTTAATTCAGATGTGTCCACATTTGAAGTTTCTTGTAAAGCTGAAACACAAAAACTCCTGCTGGGAAATTACTTCACTGCCTCCAGATATTCTTGCAGATATATAAATATGATCAACTACATATAAGTACAAATAAGAGCTCCTCCCAGGGTATGAGAACAAAAACGGTGTCACCATGAGAAAGCAGCGCTCCAAAGACAGCTCAATTTCCAAACCTGATTTAACAAGCAAAGTTTCTGATTACACTCAGCCACAAGTGACTGAGGGGAAAAGCTGCTTTGGTAAGTGATAACTGAATCTTGCAGGAAACGAACTGGGCAGTAGTAGTAATAGTATGTGGCTAGAAAAACCAGCAAGCAACCCTTTCTTATAACACATAAAACTATTAAAGGAGACAGAACGTGAAGTGGAAAAGAGGTGTATTCACCCAACTTCTGCCTTTTAAACCCCTGCCCTGCTTTCTTAGCCCATTGTCTCCCAGGTTTTAAATAACATCTAAGCGGTATTTTCAAAGGGGAAGCTCTGTGTACCAGCAAGCAGGCAAGTGGGTTGAAAATAGATTCATCAGGCTTCAAAGGATTATTGTTTGCAAAGAGATAGTACAAACATTACTATTTCACAGTACAGCTATGACATTATTAACCTACTGTGCAAGGATTTTATTGCCAGATTGGTTCATTTATCAAAAATAAGGGAAATTCAAAGCACCATAAGGAAGCTAACATTTCAGCAGGCTTGGCTTTCACTTAACGTCATTAATCTATCTATTTACACAAGAGGCAAAAGTGTTCATTTAGTGGTGTCTTGCAGTTCAGCCTAAGCGCCTTGATTCAGTTTCTGAGCATCAGTACATCAATACTGCACTTGGCAGCAGAGGAAGTATTAGTATTTTTGCTATGAAATGAATTTTTTTTACTGTCCCTTCCCTGGCTAAGTGCTGGGAAGAGGATGACAGTTGCTGCATGTGAAAAGTGTGTATGTGCACAAATTCAGCTAAAAACTGGAGAGAAGAAAACTACAGCTGAGTACTGCAATATACATGTCATTAAAAGAATGAAAACTTTTATATGTAAGAATTTGTGTCTTCATGTCATGATATCACAAGGTAAAAGCAAAGAGTGTGCTGGGGGAGGAAACATCGAACAATGACTTTTTCTTTTTTTTTTAAAGAAACTGATGGCAAACATCTCAATAATTCATGAAGAAGCAATTGATTTTTTTGGCTGGAAGGACTGGCTCCTTTCGACTTGTCCTCTCCAGAGGAAAAGCTCATTAACACAGAGGTGTGGGGGGCGGGGTGTCGTGTGTGCACGTGTATATCTTGTGTGCATGTGCTGGTGCACATGCTATTTATGTGCATGTTCCCATCTAACTTTTAGACACCTCACACAAATGTAGTATTCTGGTTTTATCTGTACAAGGACCAGAGGTATAAACACACAAATACAAATACCCACAGCGTAAATATCCTTGTGGGTTGTCATTACCATATTCAGACTTCCCTATTCCCAAAGACTTTCAGGAAAACCCTAAATAATAGCCTTTTAATTGACCCACCTCCAAAGCATGCAGAGTGCTGAGATCCCAAGATGCATATAGCCCGTTTGCAATACATTATGGGTCAAATTCATTTCGGGTACAGCCCCTCTGCAGTGACTAGTTATATTTTCTGAGAATGTTAGCCCCCAGAGTACAGTGACAGCAATTACCCCTATTTTCCTGCAGGAAACATTACAATATATTTGAACACTACTGAAAGCACAGGAAAATGTGTTTATAGTCATGGCTCCCTCAGATGCCTAATAATGGAAATCATAATGTCTCCAGTTCAGCCTACTGGGTTTTGACCCCAGTGGTCAAGGCAGAAGAGAGAAGCCTTGCTTTTGTGTTATTTTCATTTTTAACCCTCTGGTTTTATCATTGTTTTAAGATTTTTAAGAGCTTTTTCAATGAACTGGAAGCATGACACACAGCACCCAGTACTTTACAAGTGGATTTACTTCATACCACACAGACAAGGCATACAGAATTGTAACTAAAGCTGTGACTTCATCCTCATGCCCAGATGCTGCAAGTTCATGTCCTTGCATATTATGTACAGCATACGTCACAATAGCTTGGCAGGCTTAGACCTGCAGGATACACCCTCTGCATGACGTGCAGGGCATAGGTGGTTATTCTCAATGAAGAACATGTGATCCACTCCTACAGCAGTCCGAGCTTCAGCTGTAGCTCTTATGACTAGAAAGTATTTGAGCACCCACTGGTCCATTAACTCTGTGAAACCAATGAATTTACTCCTCTGCCAGCCAACACTTCACAGTTCCCTCCTCAGCTTCCAATCTCCTTCCCTTGTTCCTTTTCTCTCCCTCTTCTCATTTCAGAAAACCCTTTCTGATCAGAGTAGTGCATTGAGTTGGGTGGATGAAGTGTGACACCGCACTGGCCAGATTTTCCACGTCCCTGCAAACAGGATTGTGCTGTGCCTACCCACACAGCAAACAAAATGCTGACAGCAGCCCACGGTATGGGGGCAATGAGCTATTCAGTGCTCCTCTCCTCCAGGGCTCCACATACCTAAGAACTATTTCTGAACCAAGATGCCTCGCTCTCCAGCTCATTCTCCACCCACAAGGAATCCACTTATACTGGGATATATTCCCTATACTGAGAAGTTGGTATGTTGGGCACAATTATTGCTGTACAGAACATACTGCAAACCCAAGGGGAAGGTACAGATTATTTCTCCTCTTTCCCATACATGACTGTACCACAGCAAAGCAAAGGGACCTTCACTATATTTAATGCGCACTCTTCTGGGTATATACTATTGTTTAGAATTACTTATGAACAATATAAGGGACCAAGCAACAACAGTGCTTTTCAAAGTTTAAAATTTAGCAGCACATTTTAAAACTCAGAAGATGGGGAATTATTTTGGTTTTTGCCGACTATGAATTGCAAACCCAAATGATTAACCTCTCCGCTGGGCTCCCTGTTTCCAGGGGAAACAGCAGAAAGGAAGATTTCTATGCTTAAATCTCTAAATCAGATTGCACAGAGTAGTGCTGGCAGGTGATAGCTGAGCAGAGGATACATCCTTTTGTCATCAAAACCTTACAAATTATTTATTTGATCAGGAAGGAGAGCTGCAAAAGGCATCATATATTGACAGTTACTATTTCAGGGCGAGCTGCCATCCTTTCCAGTTGCTGTAAGAATAAAGGAACAACTCTTAAAATGCACTCAACTCTCCATACATTATATTTTTGGTCTGGATGAACACTGAACTTACAGCTCAGACCACAAAGCTACTACATCTCTCTGTAATGGATTTGTGCAGCATATGATCCCATCAGCTGTGCCCCAGAAACCCTGGGCTTGTTTTTTGGCTTTGCCACTGATCTATTGTGTGAGTTTAGGCTAATCACTTTATCCGGTTGTGCCTCTCTCTGTTCTCTTCTTCCCCGCTGTTGCCAGTCTTTGACTACTTATGTACAGAGAGGATATCTGAGAAGAGGGACTGGTTTCTGTGCATAGAAAATGTTATTTAGCATCCAGATTTTTTCTAAAGCCATTATATACTACTTCACAAATAAACAATAACAACATACCTATCCATACATCTATTTATGTACCCCATTCAATCCCAACTGGCATACTGTGCAGTTCAGCGCCCAGGTCTTCAAGGGAGCAGCTCACGGGTACTGAATGGTACTCATTAGCTGACTTAGTTTGAGCATAACCCTGCTCCCCATTTGTTCTTCAACACCCATCCAAAGTATTCCTTCTAATGTTGCCTAGCATTACTGAAATTCCCACACGAATAGCTATTTTACCTCTGTCTCCATGTGATTTTTGTGAGGATTTCATCACACCATTCTTAAAGGAGGCTGGTTTCTAGACTTCACAGGGTATTGGGAAGACCAGAAAATATATAAACTGCAAAGTGAACCTTGGACTCATCATCATACAAGACTACAAATAAAGAAAACCTAGTAAAACTGTATTTTAAAATCTTCTGATTTTATATTCAATCTCATACTGGAGGGATCTAGTGTTAAAGCACCTTGGGTTGTCACATTCCCAACCTGACAGATTCAAGGTCCCAAGGAGACAAAAAGGATTTTAGATCTGGAACAAATTCCCTCCAAAAGCAGGGCTTTTCTTGAAGTCTTCCAAAGTATAATACCTACAAACATAATGTCTTCCATGAAGGCAGACACGGAGCCAAGTATCTGTCTCAGCACTGGCCAATGCTGGCTATGGAGGAAGAGAAAATAGGAACACGGAAAGTGTATCTGACTCTACTCTTGGTTTCCAGCAATGAAAGTTTCAGGGCTCTCTGAGCCCAGAGATTATATCTGAGCCCTCATATTTAATAGACTTTGTCAGATCTATCTTCCTTGAACTTGTCTCTCTTTGAACTCATTTACAGTTTTGACTTCCACAACATCCTGTTGCAACAGGTTCCACAATTTAATTATGCATTGTGTGAAAAAGTACTTCCTCTGTTTGTGTTAAACCTCCTATCTGATCATTTAACAGGGAAATTTTTACTCCTTGTATTGGGAATTGTGAATACTCATTCCATACACCCTTTGGTAATTTCATTGCCTTGACCACACTTTCCTTCACTCTTCTTTTTTTTCATCCTAAAGATTCCTGGTCTCTACAGTCTCTTCTCATATATGCATCATTCCACAATCCAAAATATTTCCCCCACTCTGAAGATACCCACTTCCTTCACTTATTCATGTTCCTCTGATTAGGATGCTGGGAAGTTAAAAAGCAGAACCTGGAAGAACCACATTGGTAAATTTTTGTTCACAAACTCTATGTTCTTTTAAATTTGTTTCCATAAGATTTCATTTTCTAAGAATCAGGACAATAAAGAAAACGGTTTTCTTAAAACGTGGTCCTATCCCTCAAACTTGATTCTAACTGCTAGACATCTATAAAACAACCCCAAATATAATGTTTCAAAAAACACAGTATGGCAATTATAAAATTCCCAATGAACTGAGTCTGAGTGAAAGGTGGATGCATAGAAGACAAGACCTTGTAAAATGTGGTTTGATAGCCCCTGGAGTCCAGAGTTTATCAAGGAAGGGATTTTACCAATCTTGGTTCTTTTCCATTTTCCTCTTGTGATACAGGATGCTCTTCTATTTACTTGTGCTATCTGAATTTGATCCCCTTGATCCCCACCATCTTGACACCCTCACACTTACTCCTACTTTTGTATCACAAATAAAGATAATGAGGTTTGTGAGTTGCCATGAGTTATTCCACTCTGTCTTGAACTACTACTACTGAGAAGAATTTTTAGCTATTTGTTCCTGACCATATTGTCAATAGCTATCCCATACAAAACTCTGTGTATCAGTTTCTCATACAAAGCACTAATTAAAGTTCACATTTATAAACACGAAGTTCTTGGCTATTCTCCATTCTTAACTGCTACTTTGTACGTAATCCTGACCATTTTGTTAGAGTTGGATCCCTCCACTGGAAGCCCAAATCCTTTCATTACCTTCTAGCTGCTGCCTTACATTTCATAGCACAGACAGGGCAGGTAAGGGGATGAATGACACCATCATGAGCAACCTGCATCTACAGTTCATCAGGTAGGAAGACAACAATGTCCCCAGAGGTGCTGCCCATGGGTCTAGATGTCATCGATCTCCTCCAAGCGAGACAACGGAGAAAGGTGAGGATAAATTTGTCTGAGCATAAAGTTGGCATGAATAACATCTCACCTAGAGCAAATGGGGAACAGCGTACAAGTACTGGCTCCAAGTTACACATCTACTCCAGAGCCTTGTAGTGATCTTCGCAGTTGTCCCCTAATGTGTCTCTCTGCTTCTTTCTCCAGACTCCAACTTAGTTGTTTGGGTTTTTTTTTTTTTCTTTTCTTTTTTTCCTTTTCCTATGAAGTCTGTTGTGAGCATTTCCCTGAGGCAGATGTCAGAGCTTGCAGGGTGCAGTCACCTGGAGCTCCTTTTTCTGGATTGTGATAAATGAGCAACTTTCACAGCATTTTCACCTTTCAGACTTCAGGGACACAGTTTGACTTGTCCAAAGTTTCACCTACTCTTTCCATGACTCGTAAAAGTCCTTACTGTTCCTTGCGACTGTATGTATAGTAGAAGCATATCAGTCAATGGCATCTCTCCAGGATTTTCTTTTGTCAACTGTGAGAGGCAAAGAAGCCTTTCAATACTTTATAGCAACCTCTTGGTCTTCTGTCAAGAAATTTCTTGTCATCTATAAGAAGACTCCTTTCTCCGTAAAGTTTATTCTTTTCAATGTGAAATACTTCCAACTGTGGGGGGCTTTGGGGGCTTCAGGGCCTTTTCTAAGCAGAATGTTCCTTTAACAGCTGTGCTTATACAATTCCAAAACTTCCCTCCAGTTCATTCTGCAATCTCAGCTGTCACTTTGTAGCCTTCAGGTTTCCTTACTATTTTTCAAATTCCCTTGCTTATTTCTATTGCCCTTTTTTATGCTTAGTACATTGATTACATGATAGCATGTACATCTGATTTCTCTGGCTGACAGCAGGGTTGGAGACAGGCTCTTCAGTAGAACCTTGCACAGTTTCCCTCAAAAGATTAAGATTTAAGATTAATGCCTCATCTGGACAGCCACAAGATGGGGACAAAACCCACAGCACCTTCTCTGAATGGGCCATACATTTTGGCAGGCATTAAACTAAAGTGTACCCACTCCTTCTACACAAGCACCTCTTCAAAAATCATCACTCCTTCCAAAATATATAAATGTTCAAGGTAGCATTATGGCTGCTCTATTGAGCAGCAATACAAATAACCTCCACCCCAAAATAAATCGTATGCATAGCGTCAACATTCAGAAATTCATCTCTCTAATTTCCTCTTGCATGAGGCTTTAGTCTGACATAAAGTAGGAAGAGGGAAGGGGAATCTGTGCACACAAAAAAAAGAAATTTAAAAAAAAAAAATCACAGATAAATCCAGAAGCATAACAAGGGTCCTAATGCTTGTAAGTATTTGCTGTACAAAATGTTTTCTGCTATTTGTTTGCCACTGAAGTTCCAGACATTTTATGCTGCCTGTAAATTTTCCATTCCTGATATGCCAGGGGTTTTGGTGTAGGAAGAAAGTGCTTGTACCACGAGCAGATGCAGCAAAGCTGGCCACAAGTAGGAAAGCAGAGGGGATGGCTTGAAACTGTGTAAAATGATACCTGAAGCTTCTTTTCAAATGCCAAGCAGTGAAACATAAACAACGCTGTCAGTCAAGATGCCTCTTTAGGTTTTTGAGTTAACTGCTGAGCTAACTAGGCCACAATACACTGGCACAAACTTTCGTTTCAGACTCCTTGCAAACTCCAGCAAAAAGCTCTGCATTCCTTTCCACTCAGTGATATAGGAGAACCCAACTCTTCCTGCTTAACTCAGAGATTGAAGAAAAATTGCCCTGATATGAAAGGAGCGTTTTCCACAACCTGAGAAACACAATCACAGGGGACACAGCGGGGAGAAAGTTTCAACATGGGGGAGAAAAAAGGCCTGAAATAATAGAATTGTGTTCTCTTGGCAAAACTAAAGCAGCTGAAACTTGATGAAGCAACCCAAAGTAGAGCGGAGAATAAGAAGCAGGAAGGAAAGGGAAGAGGACTGACACCAAAGCAAAAAAGTTCCTCCAGTTTCCAGCAGATTTTCGAAGAGGTGTTACCAAATGAAGATAAAAGACTGATCAGAGACCCAGAGCAGGAACCAACAGCTGGGAGAAAACGAACAGATCAGGAAGGAGTATGTGTGATTATTTTGAATATGGTTAATGGGCAATAGAAGGTCCTTGAACTTGCCTAGGGTGAGGTCACTATCGGTGATGTTAGCTCTGCAGAACAGCACCATTGTTCTCCCCAAAGTCTTCCCCTTCGGACAGTCAAAAGAAAATAACTGTTTTCACCATCTTTTCTTGCAATTTCAAGACACAGTGATTCGGCTCCAGCTGTTTCCACACCCTGCTTTACATCTATGGTCCATCTGACCTTTTCTCCCTCCCCCACCCCCACCATTTCCTCTCTGAGCTCTTCAGAACCAAGCAACCAAAACAACATTTAGCCCTAATTCGTTCTTGCTCCATTTGGTTACTTCTCTCAGCTACAAAACACAAAATAGCTGCATTTCCCTAATGAGACAAGCATCAAAACCTCACAAAAATATTGGAACCGTTAAATTCTCCCAACATGAAAGTCAACGCTGCCCCAGCCCCCCTCCCTCATTTTCAATCTCTGGCATATATATTATTAACCACCTTTTCTATTTTGCTGTTTATGAAAGAAAACATGGTCGATGCGATCTTGTGTCCCTGGGATTAGGAGTTAAGACATCCCCTATAAATCAGTGTAATCTTTGTAACAGGACATTGTTGCATTGAGCATTCCTGTCTGTATGATGCATTTTCAATTACTCTACATGTTTTCTACTTAGTAAGCCAGCTTAATTCTTCGCTATGTCACAATATTAGAACATGTCCCAGGTTAGAAAAAAGGAGCAATCTTAGAGCCCTTGTAAGTTGTTTAGCCTCTGGCACTTATAAATCCAAAAACACAAGGGAAATCCCTTTTCCTTGCTTGTAATATGCCTTTAGATTTATTACTTAAAGAATCTGTTCACTTAATCCTCTGCTGAGGTCAGGGTTCATCTGCATTCTAATAAAGGTTTTAGTAAGAGTAAGACAAAATAAAAAAATCAAGGAGCTGTATATGCCTGCATAAGCAAGCAATGCTGCAGATAAAGTATATTCCCAAGCAAATTCTCCACCAGGAAAGAAAACGAAGCAAAAAAAAAAAGCAGGATGCTTTAAATTACTCTACACAAATCCAGACCATCTATCTTGGGCTGCTCTCTTCGACAGCTTGGCCAGGGTGGGCAGGCAAGGCAGAGGCTAAAGAGCTCTTTAGGGACCAAATTACTGTTTCAAAATGGGCCTGCTGCTCCAAGTATATGACAATATTATCTGAGAAATGTTACAGACATTGTGTGTCCTTCGGAGTTCTGCTAACACATCTCCTGTGATTGGAGGCATGTGTCACTACAAAAAAAAAAAAAAAAACCAAGAAAAGATGTTCATTATAAATAGACTCAAGGATATCTGGATGTAGAATTAGGAAAATGACCAAAGTATGGCTATGAAACTTATTAGCATTTTATGTTGATGATCACGTTTGGATTTCCAGAAAACTAGTGCACAGATGTTTTATGTTGTCTCTGTCTTTTTTTTTGGGGGGGGTGGGGGGGTGGAGGGAGGCTTCCTTAATTTATTGGGTTTTGTGTTGGAACAAACTAGTGCTACAAATTCTGTAAGAGGTACAATGAGAAAGAAAGAAGCGACATGATGCAGAGAAGTTACCTCAGCCTGTGTTCCTAAGAATCTGGGTGTAAGTGAGCATGTCTGTGGACATCTGCATGGCTAATTTTTTTTTCCCTTATTGCAAATCAGAGAGTCTCTCTTTTGAGGAAAGATCTGAGAATATATATGTGTGTATGTATATGTGTGCATACACATTTATATATTCTGGGTTCCAGTTGTTTCCACTGAAATTCAGGTAAATCCAAGTCCACTGAAACCATGGTCACTTCTGCATTCACAGAACGAAGCTACTGTCACACAGTGTACATTCTGCACCTCAACTACCTGATGTAGAACAGCTCTGTCCCCATACACATCCCCACAATTACCCCATTGCAAAGATCTTCAGTGATGTCCCTGGGGTAGTGGTATGACCCTTCCCAGCAGCAAGTGACAGAGATCTGCTCACCTCACTGCATCCCGTGAGCAGCCACCCAGATGTACTGATTTGCAGTAACCAGCTCACACAACTGATGGACTCTGAGACACTGAGAACCAAAAGCCTACATACTTTGTTGTCAAGCCTGAGATACCAGCCTCAACACACAATGCACTGGGTAGGGCTTGTTTCCAGTAACTCAAGCAGGCACCCTGCATTGGAGAAATATTTTAACGCAATCAAATACTCTACATCCAACAAGTATTTAACAGATCACTTGTGCAAACACTGCCAATACAAAATGCACTGGAACTTTACAGTTTACTGTGAGGTCCTGATCCCTGCCCTGCAGACAAAAGCACCTGCATCTGTGTAGAATTACAGGATTTCTCCTACAATCCAGAACTAGAACAGAACCTGCCACCCTTGGTGCTCCAGATATTTAATGAATGAAGAAAATCCAATTCCAACTCACAGAACTGTTTGAAATAATATCATTAAATGGAATATGTTGAAGGGACGAATTCAACCACATGCAGTTTGTCCTTTTTTTGGAGATGCTGCTGCCTGGAGCACACCTCACACATGCTATTGTGACACAAGGCATGGCTTCTAAAGTGGAAGAGAGGAAATACCGCATTGCCTCACTTTTCCTAGACAACCTTCTCCAGCCTCTGGACCACGTTTCTATGGAAAGGTGAGAACACAAAGTTGAGGGGACAGGAGAATTCCCCTGGGTCCTCCACCTGGCCTTGCTTTGCAGATCCTGGGCCCTTGCAGTGTGATACTAAGTCTTCTGCATCAGCATAAGGAACCCAATATAGGATCAGAGAGCTAAGTTAGAAGCTTTCCAGGAAAAGGACTGCATTTAATCATGTTTTCCCCAGCACAAGCCCCTTATCTACAATAACAAACAAAACTTACGTTCTGAATTATACCAGGTGGAACAGCCATTTATTCATTAGGTTGGAAAAATTGCTATGTTGTTGGAGGGCACCTACTGTGAAATGTTTGTACAGAAGTGTGTTCAGCCCTGTTTACAAACAGAAGATAAGAGGATTCAGAGGGAAATTTCCATACCATAAGCATCTATTAAGACTACTTGTTCTGCTGGTATACAGTAAGATCTTATTTTCATTTACTTCAGCCGTCAGAAAAAGTGGCGGGGAGGGAGGGGGGGGATAATAATAATAATAATAAATAAATAAATCACTCTTCACTGGAGAAGATCTCAGAAATCAGATGCCAAGCTGAGAAGACCAGTCTCCTCACAGCAGCACTGAGCCCTCAGTTCAGCACATGCTGATTTTGCAAAGGGCCTTTCCTTTCTTTCCAAAAGCCAGAAACAGAATCCATTTAAGATAACCCATCCCCAAATTCAGGTGTTATTTTACAGGTACCGAAGGACTGATTTTTCTTCTTGATCTGTGATTTATGCCTAAACTCATTTCAGTTCTTATACAAATTTACACTCTCATAGCACCCCCGACCTTCCTACCTCTTCTGCTCATTTACACCACAAGACACATGGAGCAAGCACATCTTTTTCTTGCTCGTGTGTGTGGTCCTCACTAGCAGACACACAGATTGAGAGTCATTTTATTATGACTAAATCACCCTTCATGAACTGAGTTCTCTTTGTCAGTTGGCACTGGGCCTCTCCAGAGCTGTGTGAATGCATGATGAGATGTTTTCATATAATTGAGAAAAGAATCGATTAGTTGAGAAATATGCATTACAGCAACACTTTGATATGATTATCAATTCAATTCCCCAAGTCTTCTATCAGGTAAACTCTTCACCACTAAGAGCTTTGCCACTGCATATAAGCAAACGTTTTTCTGAGGCATTCCTGATTTCTAGACATAGTTTAAATTAAAACTCCTCCTGGGAAGCAAATTATTCCTATTCTGGTCAGAGCCCATGCTCCAATCCTAAAAGGAGCTGACTGCCTTCTGTTGGCTGTCTTTCCCCAACCTCTAAAGGCTTAACTCAAGCCACAAAAGTTAGTGGCTGGAAACCAAAGGCAATCACCCTTCTCCCGATTAAATCCCAAATTGCCATCTAAAGTTCCCCACATTCAGCTTTCCAATCCCCTTCTTAGTCTATTTTAAAAGCAAACCACAGTGGGGTTCCAACAAAGACCACATCTCATTGTTACAGGCTTGACTGTCAGTAACTAAAGATGTCACACATGCAGAGTGTGCCCTGTGATGAGCAACCGTGTCAAAGGAGGTTCTCTGTTAAAACACTGATACTTTAAGAGTGGGATTTTCAAAAGCACTCAGCATTTATATAACTGTTCAATGGCAATGCTCCCCAGTTAGGCCAATATCGAACACTTTTGAAAATCCCATCCTACATGTTTACACAGTCTTTTAATCATTTCTGTCCAGGCTGGCAGGCCCTGGGTGCCAGAGAAAGAAGAAAAGGATTTAACAAAGCAGAAATAAAGATAAGGGGGAAAAATATCTAATCTACAACAACTCCTTTAATAAAAGGTTGTTGCTTTTAAAGAGTAAAGTCATCCACATTTTTAAACCAAAAAGCTAATAGTCAAAAACCATCTAGAAATAAAGCGGTACTCCAACAGTGTTTCAAATAGTCGAGTCTGTATACATGTTTAAAGTCAAAGGCTTAATAACGAAACGAAAAAATACTGAAAGTCATTAGAAATGAAGACAACGTGCTCTGTAACATCAGGGAAAGCTGATTAAATGGGCAGTTTGTTCTACAATTTGGTCAGTGGCATTTTGGCATTACAGTAT
Organism: Laterallus jamaicensis coturniculus; assembly: GCA_022605575.1. Taxonomy (NCBI): domain Eukaryota; kingdom Metazoa; phylum Chordata; class Aves; order Gruiformes; family Rallidae; genus Laterallus; species Laterallus jamaicensis. The sequence continues at coordinate 12,152,727 of JAKCOX010000016.1, read as the reverse complement.
AAATGGGTGAGGATTAAGTCATTTCTCAGCTTTCCTTGGCAGAGTCTTTTATTATTTACAATATTTACTTCAGGGAAGTCTTGGCGCATGTCATATTTATCTTGCTGAAAAATGGGCCCGTAAATGCATATCACCTCTTGAACAAAGCAAAGCATTGTGATACTAATTTGGTTCATGAAGTATGTAATTCAGGCTCTTTGCACAGGGGCAACATTTGTCTCCTGCTTTATTAAACAACTATAAAACCTCTCTTTTTTTTCTTTTTTTTCCTTTTTAAACTCAGTACTGAAACAGGCCAGGCCACTGCCACACACACACACATACCCCCAGGCCTTCTGGAGGGCTGCTGGCACACAGGAATTGTCATCTTTCAGCACGCACCCACCACCACCAGCACGACCAGAGACAGGACTGCAAGACCAGAAAGGATGCGTGGATCAAGCACTTTCAGTGGACAAAGATAACAGTGCAGCAAGTCCTCGGTGACAAAGCAAAGAGAAACGCTCTGCTAACCTCTCTTTTCCTGCAACGTTCAGCTTTTCCCACCCAAAACTCTCAGCTCAGACAGGGTTCATCTTGTCAGCCCAGCTAACAAGATCTGGCTCCAGAAGGTCAGAACAGAGGGTGAGCACGGAGCCTGATCATTTCAGAGAGATGACTTGGGGATAACAGCAAGCAGAGTTGTGCCCCAGAGCACCAATGCAGCAAGAACCAGAAGCATTACTGACTGCATCCTCTAGCAAAAATCTCCTCCCCCACAAACAGATTTGCCTGTATCATCACAGACTCTGGAGTTTGACTTTTCAGTAGTCACACCTCCAATGACCACTTCTACCCATTGAGAGCTCTTCCATGCTTAATTTCAGACTAAGTCCTAAACGAGATCTTCACTACACCACCACAAATGTATGTTTTAGGAGCTCTATACCTGCCTGGTATTTATCACCACATGCACTATGAAATACATAAGATGCTGTAAAGGAGCAGGGAAAAAAGAGAAGGATAAGAGGAAAGACAGGTGACCTCCAGTTATGTACTTCTTTTTCTAAAGCAGGCATCTTATACACAAATGGATGAGGAGTAATTTGATATTACAGAGCAATCAAGTATGGGGGAGGGAGGAATGGTGTATGCAGCTTGCAAACACAGTAAATAAATACACATTTTTAGCAAATTGTGAGTGTTTAAAATAATTTCACAGACAAGATTCACTTATCACCACAGGTGGCCTGTGTAATAGATGTTTTAGTTGAAGATGCAAAAATTCAGAGTAGCAGGAATTGATTACTAGTAAGAGTGTTTGCACTTAAAATCCTATCAAAACTGATCTCTGTAAATAAATAATATTAGACTACTGTATTCTCCAGAGGTTATTAAGTGTGTACTCAAAAAATGGCACTGTCATAATGTTAATTAATTTGAGCAAATGGGGTAGGGGAGAAAGGAACTGCTTTCACAGAAGTTTCTCATTCCACCTTCAGAAATATGTTAGACTAAGAGCTGATTGCAATAATAAATTCCTGTGTTTCTATTAAAAAGAGTATGCAAATACTTACTTTACATATGGAAATATTATGATTAATATACTAAATAAGAGATCAACCAGAAAGAGACCAAAAAAACAAAGCAAAGGCAAGAGGTCTGTGTCCCCTCACTACCCAAACTGTATCTAGTGCACTGTCGTGTGCAGGCTTGGGACTCACCATCTGGTTTTGTTCTGAGATGCTGTTGGGCACACAGCATTCCACACAGAAGATTACAGGGTCAAGACCCAAACTAACAAAGGCCTAGCTCCTGATGAGGCAGTTACCTCCCATCAAAAAGAAAGAGAAGAGGCAAGAAATGATAAGAGAGATGTTAAAATAAAGCTAAGTGCTTTAGAGGTTTAGAACAAAGATATTGCTTTGATTCCCTTTTATCCCCAGCACCTAGCTGTGTAGATGCCCGAGTGATATTGCTTTTGGGTCCCAGGCCAGCAAAGCAAGCCCACAAGAATTACTGAGTGCTGTCTACCATTCTCCCCTCTTGTACTTTAGGTCGACAGCCCTTTTTCCTTGCTTGATTTGTTCCAAAATTAGGATGTCACACTTCCCTTAGCCGCAATCGAAGATGATAGAATAGTGCTTCTCCATATCCTCAAGCCAAGGCACATTACAGTAACAATTAGCTAAAGCTGTTAGCTATCAGTCTTTTCTCATCTTTGTCCTCCACCCTATTTTCCTATTTTCCTTTTATAAACCAAGCATTGCCCTTCAAGCTACCATGTTCTCACCGTCGTGCTGCCTCATAAGCTCCCTATGCTGCCTCCTGTCAATGAACTTCTCTTTCTTTTCAACAAAGAGTTATTTTACAGGTGCTAGCTTCCTGGGATTTGTTGCACCCAGCAGGAAAAGGAACAGGCTGGCTGATGATCATCTAAACAACAAAGACAATTGATACTGCAGGATGTTTTCCCTGGAGTATTTTCTGGGAAGATGCAGCGCTGTTGGGGAGAGCCTGAAACATCAACTCATGCATACAATCACTTGCAGAAAATTACAGAGGCCAAAGCTCATGTAAAGAAGTGGTATTAAAATGAAATAACGTGTGTGCATATAGAAGAGGAAAAGGCAAAACTTCCTAGGGAGTTTTAATTGCTATTTGTCAGAAAAACTCTTATAACCCATCCATTGGTTCCAAGTACTACAGGTTTCCTTATCAGAAGGCAACAAAAGCCAGATAGCACCAAATACCATGGTTTCTATTAAAGAACATGGTTCCAGTTTTGTGTTCCATACCCATGGAATATTACATGAAATAACAGCAATATAGTTATGAAAAGATGGTTATTTTTATTATTACGAACAATCTCCATTTAACTAGAAAAATATAGAATCATAAAGACACCGTCTGATAAAAAAACCAAAAACAAAACCAAAAAATATTTAAATTTAAAAGTGCATCAGTGGTTTTGTCCCTCTCATGGTCCCTTCGGTTTAGTGCAGATCCTGTAGGCAAACATCCAATGTAGCAGAACCTCCCATGTACTGCTTCGACAATATTAAGGACAGGTATATATGACATCCATCTTGCATAGATAAGAAGCAGTATAAATACATGTAGTGGGAAGTGAGAAAATAGAGATCTATTATCAATCCATGGTTCAAATTCTGAAAGTGCTGCGTGAACAGATGATCCAATCTACGACAGTTATGCATCTACAGACTCTGCATGAGATAAGCTTCTACCATATTTACTAACTCAATGGATGCAGATTTTCCCTTTGGATTTTTCTATTTTAAAATGTAACATGCAGCTATTTCATTCATTTACTTTCAGCTACCAGAGATCACTTGCTTGCTACCAACTCAATGCAATTACACACAGTGACCATTATACATGCATGAATATCCTATACCATGCTTTCAGTATTTTGAACACTAAAAATAATAGTAAAGGGGCACAGTCAAGCTGACTTAATGAACTTCGTAACAGACTGGAATTAAGACTAGGAATTTTTCAACAGAAGAACAAGCAAATAATCCTTCCATAATAAAAACTTCTTCACAATGGTGCCTATCCAGTGCCAACCAAATCTACATGCTTTCTACCATGCATCAATGCCACTTCGTTCAGACTGGCTGACTTTTTCTGCAGTGACCCCATCTTGCCTTCTGTATTATTTAAAAAGATTTATAGCTGCATGTCTCGTGTGGTGAAACATGAGCTCTGACCCTCAGGCTTGGGAGTTGTCAGGCAGAAACATTAATATTATGCCACATTAAGAAAGAAAACTCATCAGTAGCAGCAAACCAAATGACAAAGTGAAACATGATGCTTCTTGTCATACATGACACTGTACAGTTAAACGTACCCAAAAAGTTGTGCCCTCTAATGTGTCACCTCCTATGTTACAACGATGCAACAACCAGTGGTCCAAACCTCATCTGTTGTACCTCAGTTGGGATTGCTACTGCTAAGAAGAACCTACAGTCAACTGCAAATAATACTCAAATCTCCCCGTGTCGTGCAAAAACACATACAGACAATTCTTGTAAAAAAAATCAAGACAGTTCAGGTGGAGGATGGAGACACACATAACCTGCAAGCAGGGTATTAGGAGCCAGAACTCAGAGATGTGAAATGTCTTCTCCAAACATGCATCAGAAATCCGTGCCAGAGCAACGGACTCTCCTGAGACCCCATCTAGTAACCTTACACCACATCACATCTCTTCACTGAAATTCTCTACTATACTTACACAGCCAGCAAAATGATGTCATCAACAAACAGCTGTGTTTCAAGCTCGTGTGCTGCCCACAAAACGGCAGAAAAACCTAACCAAGATTTTAGAAAGGGATGGCTAATTGTAATGACTTGTAAAATCAGTTTTGATGCCTCGTGCTAAAAATAGGTACAGCTTCAGGGAATCAGATGGTCACACAGGTAAGCAAGGATTTTCCAACTCAGATCCCATGGACAGAGCTTTGGTTTGGCAGGATATCTGAGGTAAGCACACACAGAGGTATGTGGGTATCTATGATCTTTTCTCCACTTTCATACACACTGATGTCAGTAATGCATAAAACCGTATAGATTCAAGGGCTGAATTAAGATCACAGAATTTGCTGCGTCATAAATGTAGTAAGCAGAGATTCAAAATATTATACACACACATTTTCCTCAGATGTGTGTTTTGCACAAAACCCATTTTTCAATAGTTTGCTAAAAAATTTTAAATAAAAGAGAAAAGGAAGGGAAGAGGAAGGGGCAGCAGGAGAACAACAAGGAAGGGAAAAGCAAGGGCGAAAGGAGAAACCTTTGCTGTCTCTGCTTCTCAGCAAGGGTTTCAAAAAGTCCTGTGAGCTTGAGCTACCTTGATGAAATTGCAGAAATAAAGACATATATGTTTAATCACTGAAGCAGATATGACTTTTTAAAAACCATATATTTTATTTAAACATGATTTCCTTTTCATAATAAAAAATGTATTAATATGTACTCTCTGACTAATCTCAGCAATACCTGGTAATTTTCCTGTATCTTTAAATATTTCTTAGAACAAATGGTCTTCACTCTTAGCATACACCATGTGTATGGGTGAATGAGTGTGAAGAAGGTCCTGCTCCTCATTTCAGAGTCCAAATCTCAGGTCCTGCCCCTCTTTATAACATCTAGAAACCCAAAAGCTGATCAGACGAGTTTTCTTCGGACATTAATCAGAGAGACTCTAATTCCTAAGGCAAGACAAGGCACCGGCAGGCATTTTCACCAGCTTCACATATTGGTTTTGTACCTTACTGAACTCTTCTAAAACTCTGGCATACCAGAAGAGTTATGGATCTCTATCATAATTTGTACCTCTCCTGCCACACTGCTAATACCATAACTTCTATGCACCACTAGGCATGGACACAGCTCCTCTGCTTCTGAATGGTCCGCTCACTAGACATACACAGCCACATACATAATGCAGAGGTCTACTGCATCAAAAGTGCAGTATCAAGAGTATTTCTGGTCTTTATAGAGTGGACAGAATAAAATATCATCTTGATTGCAAGACCAAATCCTGCCTTTGGTAAAAGGTATACATCAGCAACAGCTTACATATTTCTTTAAAAAAAATTAATTTGCTCTTTTAAGTAAAAGTCTAAACCAGTTTGTAAATCCTGGATGTTCTAAGGTGCAAATTGAAAAAAACTCTTCCTATTCTAATAAAATTTTATGTAGTCCTCTGTTTTTTCAACAAATTGAGCAACCTAGAAAATATTCTGAAAAGCTTGACCTAAGGCAGTGTGCCTTAAATGCAGAAGTGTGGATGTACAAGATTTTTCACTTCCCAAGAAAGTGAACACCACAAATACCAAATTTCCCTGGCTCATTCATCTATCCTGCTACTTTCCCTCCACTACTTTCAGAAGTTTTATATACATGCCATGCAGACAAAAGAGCACTGCACAGAGAAGTAGGGGATGAAAAGCAAAATGCATACAACTAACACAAGAATAGAAGTTCATATGGCTTTGAGATAACTGCACATTTAAGCTACAAATTTTATTATTCCCCCCCCCCAAGTGAATATGGAAATACACCTCTGGGCTTGAAAGTGTAGAGACCAGGGACAATTCACAAATGCCTCATAAATGCAGAGAAAAAACTGGTAGCCAGAGGACAAATGCTAAGATCATGCACTTCCCAAGCCCGCAGACTTTCAATTAAATTAAGTTCTAATAATTGTGAATACATTAGCAAATATCAAAGTGTGAAATTAGAATACAAACAGAAAGGAGTATTTTCAAGAGATTAGTTATTTGTAAAGCACAGTCAACTGTCTACACAACCACCATGATTATTCACTTAAAGTTTCACAAATGCTAATCAGGGATAAGGTTTTTCAATGATTTTCAGATCGAATGAATTGAGAAGTTTGGAGAAATCTATTACATTTTTGAGGGGTTTTGGCTGAAGGGAATTTGTCATGCCAGTCTAAAATTGGGGATTTTTCAGTCTGGGTATTTCCACACACATATGTACAGTCAGGAAATGGGACCTACCACCCAAGAAGGACCCAGCACAAAGCACAAAACTCGAGCAGAGATGAGAGTTGCTCAATGCTGGTGTGATCTGCTTTGTGCATTTAGGAAGGCAAATAAAGCCTGAAAAAACTGATCAGAAAGAACATTTGGCCTAGGGAACTGTGGATGAGGCCAAGACCATAAGTGTTGCAATCAAGAGTCTGGGACAGATAAACAAGGACCATTATGCTGAAATTGCTGATCCAGCAATGGACTTGCTCTGCATGCATGCTGTAAACCTATTGTGTTGACCTTGCCATGCATAGATGTACTGAATGCAGGGAACATGTGCCCTTTACCACGGAAAAAATTACATGGCATATGGATTTCACATATGGCAAGGCACTTGCCCACATACAGAATATAAAGAACCACCTCTGCCCCTGAGTTTAAGACACTGCTTCAGAGCACACCTTCTCCCCATGAGTCTCATCCCAAAGCTGAAGATGCCTTTTCTTCCACAGATAAGAAGTCCAAGACACAGCAGAAGCAGCAGCAAAATCAGTGATTTGAAGAACCCCGAGTCTGCCACAGGGCAACTGGCCAGTGCCAAGAGTGCTTTACAGGACAGCCAAAGGAGCTGAGTCCATTCACAGTACAGGTAACATAAAAGCTACCTGCAATCTCTGAAATGGTGCTGCAGTATTTTTTCTGTGTCACTATCCAGCAAGCCCCCTTATCCCTGAAAACACTTCTGTCAGATACCTCACCAATAACAAAGAACACTCACAACGACAATATACCCCCCTTGTGAGCTTCAGAGTTCATGTAGAAAAATCAAAGTTAATAGCTTTTCAATACTATTTTCATTTCCTGTCTGTGATCCCAGTATAACAAAGTATTTAAGCATGTGCTTTAAAACTTTGTCCTAGAAATGCATTTATGTGCATGCTCAGGTTGCCCTCCTACCTGGTGCTTTTTGTGACTCCAAAAACAAGTGCAGAAGAATGGGGTGACATGGGATAATTAACATTTTCAGTACATTTTCCACTCATTTGAATTTCATTTTCTGCTCAAAATACATACTTGTAATATCCATGCTGCTATTTAGAGTAACTTTCAATCAACATGAGAATTTAAAAAAAGATTTAACATGATATGTAAACAGCCAGAAGCAAATGTGTCCAACAAAAATAAAATATTTGCAAATAGAAACACCAAAGATTTTCATTTCACTCTAGAAAATGAAAGAAACCTGCTTAAAAACAAGTTAAATGAGCAATCCATTTTTCTAAGAAAAGTTTTTGGGTGGATTTTCTTTTTTTTTTTTTTTAAGATGAATGAGTTGACAGATGTTTTACTAAAATGATGAAGCCAAGGTGGCAATAATTTCTGGGTATGTTAACTAAACTATTGCTATCTGGATCATGTGATGCATGACAACACAGTTTTCACATTAGGTGCAGCAGCAGTTTAACAGTTGGAAAGTCAATCATGTGAGTACCCTATGCACTAGCTTTCATATTCCTAATCTACAACGCCATCAATAAAGGGACAGGTATAAATATACCTGCATGTAACTTTAGCATTAGATTTAAGGTAGGTGCTTATTAATATCATGAAGATATGATTCTTAATGATCTGGGAGCACAGCCTTATATAGGTTTGAATAATGACATTGTCTCATTGCATGCATAGTTTGTGCTTTTGTCTCAGACAGGTTCATTTTTCACTGGAGGGGAAAGGTTCATATCGCACGAGGGGGGTAACCAGTTGATGTTACAAGGCTGACGATTAGCCCCCTCGCTGTTCCACATGACACTGGGAAGGACTCCAGCAGGCATCCTTAATGCCTGCTTCAGCATCTTGAAGAAATTAATGAACACAGCTTCGATGGCAAAACATTTCAATCAACCCCAACCAGCTGTGCCTACCATTTAAAACAAAACAAAACAAAAAACCCAAAAAAACCCCACACACCAAAAAACCACAAACAAAAAAACCAACCAACCCAAAAAATTATCTATTTGTTTAAAAGCAGGCTTATCAAAAGTTTCTTCGAAGGATGCAAGTTATTTTGGGAGTGAGAGAGGAAGGAATAAAAAAGAAGGAGGACAATGGTGGTTAGTGCCAAAAGATGTGCGATGGCCCCTGTGTTTGTTGAACAAATTAAGCACGTTCTGGTTTTTCACCTGCTGAAGTAGCAGCAGTGCATATGGCCCAGAAGTTAAAAATAAGGAAATATGCATACATTACCATACTTAATGGACGACCCTCTCCATTTAATATGCAAATTTCCTGAAATATTACTGAATGCCGTCTGTTCTAAATGAATAAATTTGAATTGCAATTAGAATAATCCTTTATAATTAATGAAAACTGTCAATTTTGGTTCATAAGTAATTTGATTAACAGGATGATGGGACACTTATCAAGTTCACTGGACTGCTAGGGTATGAGAAAGCTGACAGGGAAAATAAGGTGGTCCAGGCACTTAGGCACCACTGGAATATTATCCTAAATTATTGATAACACAAGCTAATGAACTTCAGAAAGTGAACTCTGCATGCTTTATTTAAAGGGACAGTGCAGTGGGGTTGATAAGTACTGGCTTGGTCATGATAGCCTTCTCCAAAACGCAGTCATGCCATTACCCACTCTCAGAGAGGGGTGAGGGGGGCGAAAGCTCCACAGGCAACAACGCACACCTACTTAAAACTGAAATTTACACTTTCCAGCTGCTTCCAGAGAGGGAAAAAATGTTCACACCGTAAATGTAAGAAAGGGACAATGCAAGCCAGGTGGAACAGAGTTTATTGAATGTACCACAGACACTATTTTATGTTGTATTTCCACTGGTTAAAAAACGACACTCACTACACCTGGTTTTCCATCATTTTTCTTCCTATCATCTACCATGCAATTGGCCAGCAATATTTTTTAAATGTGCTTTTGCTAATTGAAAGCAGGAGAATGTTAATGTATCAGTTTCAGTTTTATAAGAAAAGCAACTTTAAAAAAAAAACAACAAAAAACCAACCAACTACTCCACACCCAAGAAAATCCCCAACTTGGAGGCCATCATTTCCCCTCAACCCACATATTCACTGACATCAATGCCATTTTTCTGTAAATGGGAAAGATGACTGTAGGCCAAAACTCAGGGCTGATACAGCGCTCCTTTTGTAACTCCATTAGCTTTGGAGGTCAGGGAGGATGTAATCCAATGCAAAAGTTGCCCATAATGGCCTTTTAAATCACTACACCCATCAGTGTGCACAGGCTGCAATTCTGATAATCTACTTAATGAGCCCAAATGTGAGTAACACAGGTGAACCTTAGTAAAAATATCAAATCCACGGCCATGTCTGAGGATATTAAGTTTCTTAAATCTGTTTAATTTTGAATGAAAAGTTCAGCTGGATATGCTATCCTGCCACAAAATGGATATGGGGAAATAAGGAGGGTATCTTTTTTTTCTTTTGCCCCCAGTCTGTCTTCTTACAAAGATGTTCTTCTAAAAACATGTTTGACTCCATACGCATCAATCACCTCTCTTCTGGAACTATGTAATATTTTATATACCACATATGGCATTTATTGTATGCAATTATTCTGTATCACCCTCACACAGCCAATGGAACAATTCTGAATGCAACTTCAGAGTACGATCTCTTTCCAAACATCCTGATAGAGCACATCCTGGATACACCCACGGAGTATAAATGGAATCCAATGCAATCTGGCCTTTTCTTTTTGCAAACAACATGAATTGAAAATGGTGAAATCGTATGCTGAATGAGACTACCCTTCATCCGAGCACAGGCACGGTGCCAGTGGATTCTGGGAGATCGTTTGTAAAAGCCTGCTATTGTATAACAAAAGCCAGTGTGCACGAGCAAGGTATGTTTTTAAACCATTACAGCACTGAGAACTCAAACCAGATTTTCAACAAATCACTGAAAAACACTTCTGCAACCTAGGGACTAAATCTCTGCTAAATTTCAGATTCATACACTCTAAATCGCCAAGCCACCAGCTCTACCTCCAGGAAGGCCACAAGTGTGAGTAAAACGTATGTGGCCACATATTCCAGAACAATACCTCACTTTTTAATCAAACTTCCTGATAATGTTCAGATCTTGCCTAACACAGAACATTTCAACACAGGAGGTAACATTTGTCATAAGTACTAGCATCTGGAAAAGGCTTTTTAGAACTGAAATGCTCCAAACCACAGGTGGTGTTATAGGTAGATGTTATTAGATTGCAAAGCCAGAAATGAGTTGAGTTTACTAACCCTGACCTGTATTTCTATGTAGCCATTTTAGCTTGTTCTGACAAGAAAAGGTAGTTACAACGTTGTTGAACAGAGTCAGGTATATCCAAACACTTTTGTACTCAGATCTTGGTACAGCACTCATCAATATGGCAAATAAACCACATCACAAAGAAAACAATGCCATAATTGGCCACCGGGCCAGTTTCCTGTCTTCTTCCCCTGAGGCAATCAGCCTTTTTTTAAGTCTCATTTCCTAAGGAAACTAGGATCTGTGAGATCACATTGTCTGCTCATGAGTTCCTCCCCCCTAATAGTTTTAACCCCTTGTCCATTTTCTACAGAAGACTCAAAGAAAAGTAATTTTTTTTAATATTTTCATGAAAACTCATACCTTGGCAGAAACAGAAGCAAGCTCTCCTATGGAAGGAAAGACAGGTTCAACTCAACCAGCTAAGCAGCAAGTGCATCCTTGCACAGCCCAACTGGAAGGCAGCACAGGATATGAGAAGCACAGTTCAGGGACAGTTATGAGGGAAGGCAGGAGAGGACTGGATGTTTGCAGCGGAACTTAGGTTTACAGGAAAGTAGCGAGAATATTGGAGTGAGGGCTATAAAGGTTATGTCAGTGATCAAAGAGCATTATGGTGACAAGCAGACATGATGAATGGAGTTATTGTGATAAAGGAGCACAGGAAACAATACAAATCTGTAGAAAAACAGGGTTCGGTTTCATTAGTTCCACAGTTGATGGAACAAACTCTTATTTCAGCAAAGCTATACTCCTCTTTGTATCTCTGCTTCTACCTTCCATTCACAGCCCTTTTAAATGTCTTTTTTTTTTCTCTTTGGTTCCACTGTGGCTATGGAAAAGCATCCTTTCAAGCACTTCAGACACCAGCAAGTTTACATAAGAAAATGCTAAATTCTCGGTCATGCACGTAAGGTTACATTTATGTCACTGACTTCACTCCTGCACGGGATGTGGAAGTTACATGCAACTCCATCATGTCCCTTTCCACCATCTTCCAACTTTCATAAACATTGGCTCTGATAATCTTAAGCAGAGATGTCCTTTAAGAATCCAGTAAGCATTTTAGGAACTCTAAGGGCGCATTATTACCCCAATTTAGGAACAGGATAAATGAGGCAGTAAGATGCCTCTAATTCACCATGTGACTACAGCAAGACTAATAATACAATGCAAACAGTGAAGTGAAGAAGTCCTATGACTAGACCACAAGACCATACTTCCCCTTTCCCTTGAAATCTACCATTCTAAAAGCAGGAGATTGAGTATTACCCATTTGGATACATGAAGGTTCACCCAGTATAATCCAGAGAAGTAAATACTAGTCTAAACCAAATCACACAAAACAATTGGGGAAAGCTTTCCCTTTGAGTTTGCAGTATCTTTTACTACATATAACGAAAGAGACCTCTCTACAATTAGTAATAAAGACCCATCTTAATGAGGAAACACTTCAGCTAAAGCACAGCTAAAAGTTCCTAGTGCAATCTTTTATTTCATTCATTCACACAACATACCAGAGTTTAATTTAAAACAGTTCACAGAATGGCCTAGGTGGGAAAGGACCTTAAAGCCCATCTAGTCTCAACACCCTGCCATGGGCAGCGACACCCTCCTGGCCTTGAACACTGCCAGGGTTCCAGGGACAGTCACAGCTTCTCTGGGCAACTTGTGCTAGGGCCTCCCCACCCTCACAGGGAAGAATTTCTTCCCAATATCTAAGATAAATCTCCCTCCTTTGACCTAAGGCCATTCCCCCTTGTCCCATCACTCTCTGCCCTTGTAACCAGTCCCTCTCAAGATTTCATGTAGTTCCTTTAGGGAGTGGAAGGGTGCTATAAGGTCTCCCTGGAGCCTTCTCTTCTCCAAGCTGAAGAACTTTAGTTCTCTCAGCCAGGCCTCACAGGACAGGTGCTACAGCCCACAGGACTGGAGGTTGGTGGCCCTGCCTGTGGCAGGAGGGCTGGAATTCTATGATCCTTGGGATCCCTTCTAACCCAGACCATTCTATGATTCTGTGATCATCTTTGCGGTCTCCTCTGGACTTGCTACAACAGGTCCATGTCTGTCTTGTACTGGAGACCCCAGAGCTGGACACACTACTGCAGGCAGAGTCTCACAAGAGTGGAAACAAGGGGGAGAATCACCTCCCCCAACCTGCTGGTCATGCTTCTGGTGATGCAGCCCAGGACACGGTTGGCTTTCTGGGCTGTAAGTGTGTATTTCTGGGTCACAGGACCTTCTCATTCACCAACACCCCCAAATCCTTCTCCTCAGGGATGCTCTCAATCCAGTCTTTCCTGTAGTTGGGCTTGGGATTGCAAGTTCTAGGTTCTGTAGTCGGTAAGACTGAATCATTCCTTAAACAACTAGCAACAACACTGGAGACTTAGCTAAAGGACACAGCAACACGTTGGACAGAAAAATGTCTCTATTTAACTCTGTCATGTGAATGGGAAGCATAAATATTATATCCTCCTAGTAGAGCTTCAGAATTATGGTGTCAAAAAGCAATCCCCAGCAGGTGAGAAAAACATCTGTTGGGAAAATAACTAAAGTTTGGAAGTTTTTCCCTTGGGTGATATCAAATCAAATAGCACCTATCTATTCTTTTTTTTATTCCTATTATCACGGCATCCAAGAACCACTATAATTTGCTCTTCTTGGTGACTAATGCTGAAACAACAATGGCAAGAGGAAATAGAAAATAAAAAATATTCAACTCCAAGGCAGATTTTAGTGGCATAAAACCTTCTGGATATGGATGTAAATAAACAGATTTATTCATGTTCCTTAAATATATTTATCTTTTTCTTCATTGTTTGCTGACCTAAGAAAATGAATTCTTTTCAAACTGTTGAGGTTGGGAAGGGGAGGTTGAAATAGGGTGAGCCTTACACAAGGCACTGCCCCCAACAAATGAAAGTCTTTGAGTGAATTATGGTCTGACTAGTTTCTTTTTTAAGACACATCAAGGCATTTCAGTATGTGTCAATAAAAGCCCACCTGGAGGAAGAAATTACAGAGCACTGGAAAGAACGCCAAGATTACTCAAGTCTTTGTGTTTTCATTTGTTTTAAATCTGTGTGTTGTTAAAACAAATGTAGAAATTAGCCATATGGGAACTTAGTTTTGGTGCAATATCTTCATCTGTCACCGCATTTGGAAAAAAGCGCACACACAACAAGATCAGTGGCCAGGGAGGGAGGGTGAGAACAGCACACAAGGAAACAATGCTGAACATATGCACAGGATTTCGACCTCGCAGCATGGTGACTAATGATTATTTCATAAATATTGAAGCTGTGATGTATTATTATTACTGAAGGGGTACATTTTTAAAGACCATCTAGCAGTGAGTCTATAGAAAGGTAGCTCACATCTCTCACTGGGACAACCTGCCCTTATACATGGTGTATCTTACCCAAATGAAAACCACACACTATTTTCAATTCAAACCTTAGACCCAATCCATGTAAGACAGGGGCTTAATAGCTTTCCAAACTCTCATTTGGCCTCAGTTACACAACCAGCTGACACTGAAAATAATTAATGCCCTTTAGGACTCGCATCTGCTCCTATGGTTCCATGTCAAGGTTTTTAATTGGGCTATTTTGGCATTTGGAGACAATGGCAAGGTGAAATAACCTTTCTTTAATATTTCTGAGGTCAGAAGTTAGTCCTGCCAAAGGTCATCCTTCAGGTTCACAAATGAGTCATTTGTATCACCTAATGCAATCTGTGACTTGCAAATTGCACTGGGAGATGTTATAGTGCATTAATTAGTCCATGTGGTGAATACTGAATTCATCATTACCAGTGAAGCCTGTGCAGGCGTGCCAATACTCGTTTTGGTGGGTTGCGGTAGCTGATTATATTACATATTCTCCTTCAAACCGTGGCCTTTAATATCAGGCTTTGTTTGCTGCTGAAAGCAAAGATGAAGACAAACTGGTACTCTCCCAGTGAACAGCACAACGTAGAAGACTTACATGTCAAGAGTTCCCCAAGTGTGCAAGAAGCCACCTCAGCCCATTCATTCAGCTTTTACTTCACAGATACTGTTATCCAGTACTCCTACAACTGACATCGCTGCTGGACTGCACTCAAGCCAGAAGACTAGTTGAAACTTTAGAAATTGTTCTGTGTTGTCCTCTGCTCTTTTGAGCCTAAAGAGTAGTTCTAATTTTTTTGGGTTTTTTTTTTTTTTTGGGTGGGGGGAGGTTTATTGGGTTTCTCCATAGCTGTGGGGATTACAAACTGTAAAACCAGACAGGCATAAAACAGTATTTAACAGCAATTCTCCCGTGACTGCATGTCTACAAAAGCAGGGCCTTTTGGAAAAGCACAGTAAAACTGCAAGAGCAGCACTAGCATCTTCCAGTGAGGATCTGGTTATCGGACAAACATTCCAAGTTACCCAGATTTTATTTCCAACAGCTGTATGTTGCCATCATCTTGTACAAAGCACTGAAAATGAGCTAGTGTCTCCAGCAGTAGCATAGAGAAGAGCTACTGTCCTCAGGCCTGAGAATCTCTCCAGGGTCAGAGATGGGGCTGCTCTGTTACCCCATGGGCCTCCACACCCCAAATCTCCCTCAGCACTGGTACTCTGCGGCTGGTGCTGTGTTCCCTGCATTCTTCACAGCAGCTCACCCTGCAGCCCTTCTAGATTTAGGGTCCTTCTGTGCCCAAGGATAGGTCAATACCAATCCCAAGTCCACTTTTCAAAATCAACAGTCAAGCTTCCTTGTTGCAAAGAAACCTTGCAGAGTATTTCACCGTAAGTCAGTCTGATCTTTCAGCTGGTTGGCAGCTCTTGCCTATAATGAAGGGATTATTAATTTCTGTTTCAAAGGGATAGGAGATCAGGATATGGACACGGCATGACTGTACCATCTGTGCGGTTGACATATATTGATTCATACCATCTTCCCATCTGTCCTTGACACTACAGAGCATCAGAGGTCACAATCAACTCTTTGCTGGAATTCCCCCAAAAAACAAGTTTGCATCCAGTTCCTGTCAAAGAACACTGAAAACCACTTTTACAGAAAATGGATCACCTCTTCAGTGTATTATGGAAACTTAGATATAGTCCACAGTTTGGCCTTCTAAGTATATACCTCACATGAGGTATAATAATTGCCAGTACTATCAAACAATGACGCATCCAAGCTTCCACGTCCCTTAACGAAAGGCTTGGGCTAAAGTATTGCTCTTGAAACAATAAAGGGGGTGAAGAAGAAATGAAAATGACTAGAGCTTTAAAATTACTTACATACATAAATTACACTACACCACAAATCAGAGCAGAAGGTTCAGAATTGTGAAGTGTGGTTGCATGTGCCTATGGAAAGTGGTGGGGAAAAAATGAAAACCTGCAGCTGAGTAAATCATGAAATGTATCAAAGTCTCTGGAGACAACCTAGTTTTGTTTTCATGATAGGTATCATTTTTTTTCCTGTCATCCTATGCAAATTGCTAATAGCTAAGAAATGAAAACTTTTGAAATGGCCATTTCTGACTCTTGTCAGTTTAAATATTTCATCTGACATAGCCCACAATATAACTGGAAGCACCGTGTGTAATCTAGGCTTAAACAGCCTTTATGCAAAACTGTGTTTTCAGTGAGTTACAACTGTCCCAAAACAGCCTTGGGTTAAAACATGTCATGCTTTTTTCTCACCCTGAAGAACTGGTTGAAGAAAATCCAACCAGATTTGAGCAAGCCTGGAATTTTAAAAAGTCTGCGGTGGAAGGAATGGCAATTACACAATGATCTCTGTTGCTGTTGTTATTGCAGTTGTCACAGCAATGACTGCACAAGTTAATCCTCAAACTTACATTTAATAATAAAATTTAGTCCTCATGCACTGCTTTCTTCTTTGAGCTATCTTCCCCAGCTAAACTAAACAAAATTACAGAAATCCTCACACCACCTCTTTCACATTTTAAAAATAGGAAGGCAAGAGGACAACACAGCCTGCCTGTGTATCAAACCTCATGTACAGTATGGTTTATGGCCTTAGTTAACACTGCTAAACTCTACTACTATCAATTTCTTTACCCAAGTGTCAGCATACTCTGAAATCTCTCTTCCTGTGGATTTCAACCACTAGTAAAAGTCACAGTGAAAAAGCTCATGCAGGATCCAACTTGCAGTGCCAACATGGCAACTTCATCTGCACAGTCAACAAAAACATGTCCCAAATGTCATGGTTCTGGCCAGCTGGGAACTCTCAGGTGACAACAGCACCTTGGCAGGTACATCTCTACCTGGTTACCCACCCAATTGCCAGGACAGCCCATTGCAGCCAAGGACAACTCGACATTTTTGACAGCAGCTGTGTAAGCCCTCCAGATGTTTGTTTTTTTAAAAACCCAGCCAGCTCCTGAAACTCAATGATGGCTACGCACCACTGTTGTGGTTTATACCTGATACCTCCCATCTGCATCAGCTGTGCTCACCCAACTGGTGAATTTTATGAATTAAC
Source organism: Laterallus jamaicensis coturniculus (assembly GCA_022605575.1). Lineage (NCBI taxonomy): Eukaryota > Metazoa > Chordata > Aves > Gruiformes > Rallidae > Laterallus > Laterallus jamaicensis. Next base: position 12,135,426 of record JAKCOX010000016.1, on the reverse strand, counting down.
TTTTGAACACATCCATCCAAAACAGGTGACAGCACACTGGGGTGTGCTGGCTGCCTGCCCTCACTTCTGTCTGTGCCAGACATCTTCCTACAGCCCCGCCTTGCAAGTGCAGGGGCTACACTTAGCACTTCTGCACAGGTCTTTCCCACCAGAGCTGCACCATACACTGTCCCCACAGCTCTGCCATGACACAGGCACCTCCTACACGGAGCTCAGGGTCTCAGGAGAGGGCCTGCAGCCACCCCACTCGCTCGGGGACAGGGGGCATTTCTGTTTGCAAGGGACTGAAAAGCAGAATAGCCAGGTGGGGGAGGCGGACACGACAAACCAAGAAAAAAACGATGTATGGCACAGATGGGCACAGAGCAAAATGGGCTGGCGGCCACAACATGGCGCCTCAATCGGGCCCAGCGGCAGGTTCCGGTCCCCGTGGCCAATGGGGCAGCCACGGCGCAGACCGCACTGCGCTGCCACCTGGCGGCAGCCGCCGCGCACTGCGCCCGGCCACTCGGCAGCGGGGCCACGTCCCTGCGGGCTCACAGCGGGCTCTGCCAGAAGCCGCTCGTTTGTCATCCCGCGGCGGCCAGGGCTGGGGAGGCTCATGCTCCCTTGTCGCGGTTTGGGACAGGAGAAATAGGATGAACATGGGCCTTGCGGGCACACGCACGGGCACTCACGGGTTCCTCACCCACGTCAAGCCCCTGAGGCCACGAGAGTATGTAGCACGGGTCCAAAAGGCTGATAACGTGAGGTAATGGCACTAATATGAGGTAAAACATCACCACATTACAGTTAATCTCGTAATAAATGTACTGGAAACTGGGCACCATCCATTAATAGCTGCCCAGGAGTCAGGATATTAGCAGACAAGATTTCTCCACGTTACTTTACTGTGGCCTATTCAGATAGTAAAAGGATCTAGTCAAGTTGCAATCCAGTCAGCTTAAAAGTACACACACAAAATGACGCTTTGGGATTTACAGTTTGACTCCCTGCCAACCGTTGAGGTTTCACAATCATGCTCCTCCTGTGCTTTTTTTTTTTTCTTCCCTAAATCCTTTTTTCCTCTGCTCCCACTGTGGCATACCAAGGAACAGGGAAAAGCGAAGCCTTGGTCCATCTCCCATGAAAGCTCTGTGTAATATCAGACACTGTATAAGGCTCTAGTTGTATTAAACAGAGAACCTATCTAAAATGAAACCTTCTGAAAGTACTAGGTGGTTAAGTACCTTGAAAATTGTGTTTCAAGGGTATATCTGGGGATTTGTCTTTGCTGAAGTGGATGAGAAGCCAGCCCTTTCAACATATTTGCTGTAGACATCCCAAGAAATCAAAGTCCTGGAGCCTGTAGGAACCAAGACACCATAGAGGCTGATCAGAGCGCAGGGATTTACAGTCACAACAGTTACTGATGAGTTGTAGGTGCTGTGCAAATCCCCACGCTGACTAGCAAACAGTGGCTGATTAACAAGCAGAGTACTAGCACTGCTCTGAACTACAACGCTCATGAGTCTGTCTGAAACCACAGCAAATTAACTAGCCAAATAGCAGATCAACTATTAAAAAGGGTAAACACCAAATGGCTCTGGTTCCATTATTTTTCATTCCTGAGTCCATGTTATTTCACTTTGTAATATAAGGATAAGAAAACCTGATTACTTATTTTACTGAGGTCAGAGAGGGTGACGTGCATCTTGAACAGCCTTCATAACCACGCGGCAGGGGCGTTATTGATCAGCTTGGAGCTCATCTGAAGGGAGAGGCCTGAATTTTATTATCATTTACTTTTCTAAATCTGTTATGATGCCTGCCACTTCAGTCTAGCTGTTTGGGTATGGCTTTTACCTGTTCCTATGTTTATTCTGTACATGCTCTGTTCCTTAATGTAAACAAATTTATGTTGTTTTAAATTAAACACATGAATAAGTAAAAATACAGATTTCCATTAATATGAGTTTTTACCTTTTCTGTACCTCCAGAGCAATAGGGTGATCCAGGAATCAACTATCACTTATCCCTGAAACTTCCTGTAACCTTCCTGTCTGGACAGAGAAAAGATAACCTCTGCCCGAGAAGGCTCACAGACTAAAATGCTTTGTCCCATACAACCTCACTGCAGTAACCCTTTCTGCATCTCCCTTCCCCATCTCTTTACCATGCATGGTTTAAGAAATAATCTGAAACGCTTCCTTACCTTTGTTTTTATTGATTCAAAGGGAAGCAAATGCTGTTCGTGGTCAACAAGTGAATGCAGCAGTATCCCAGTAACTAATGCTTGCATCTAGGACAAAACCACCTCCAGCATCTAGGACAAAACCACCTCCAGCATCTAGCTGCTTGCTCTAAGTCAACCAGACAATCCTACAGCATCTCAGGAGCACTGCTTCACGAGACAGCAAAAATCAGTTGACATGCTAGCCACAGGCAGGCTAAGCAACCATAACAATGTTTTGCCTCCCATGCAGACCTTTAAGCAGTTGCAACTGGCAGCAGCTAAACCACATAATTCTCTGTTAACTAAGTTACCAGAAAATAAAAATAGATAGAAGCCCCATTACTCAACATATTCATCCCCACATCTGGATGATAAAATATCATTCTTATGGCAAAATATAATTTTTAGGCGCTATGTTCCCTATCTGCAATTACATCAAAATCACATTAATTGAGCTATAACACTGTCAGGCCCGGCAGCTGGGAGGCACATCCATACATTCTAAAGAGGTAGCCATTAATTCAGCTCTCCGCAGTGTGGCAATGAAGCTGGGATGTCCGTTCCCCAACGTGATTTACTGTCTTTCAAGCTGCTTAAGTGGGAACCTCTACAAAAAGATTTAAGTTAAGTGACTCTTATGCTGAGCTGGAGCTCATTTATTATTGAATTAAGTTTTCATTTCTTTTAAAGGGAAAGAGAAATATAGTTTTATTTGAAAGAAGGTAAAACAGTTCAAAGAATTTAATTCAGGAAGGAAAAATACATAACTGTGGGTGACAGTGTCATTTTGGTTTTGCATTGCTGTAAAGATAAATTTAAAATTATATATAGCATATTATAAATGCATATGTATATATGGTTTATATACATGCCTACTTTCAGGGATATATATGTGTGTACAGATCTGGAAATATATATGTAATTACAAATTTAGGATTAGATTCTATTTATCTAACACATTTATGAGCCTAGATCCTGAAACTAAGCAAAAACTTAATTTTAAGGCTGTGAAGTACCTTACTTTTTAAAGCAGTGGGACACTGCAACATAGCAAACTTGCTGCAAAATTAATCTCTACAAATTGTATTTTGCCAAGTGTTACCTTAGCACCTTTTTTCATATTCTAGCACTCATTTAAAGAATGCATTTAATCAAGTTCTAAGTAGGAAAACATACTGTGGTTTATTTCTTAAATAAATAAATAAGTAGGGCTTATAGCTGACACTCAAGCACCTTTGTTAAACGGGTGGATATTGTTTGTGTCCTGTACCAAAAACTGGGTCTGACAGAGGACCAGAAATTTATCCTATTCAAGCAGCAGGTACACAATTTCTGCCCTGAAATGAGAACATCAGACCACAGCAATCAATGCAATATTTGGCCTCTGTCCTCTAGCCACATGAAGAAAATATATTGAGGTAAATTTTCTGCCAGCTTAATTTTATTGAAATTAGTGGAGTTTATCCAACAAAATACTTGGCATCTTGCATTTGATGGGTAAAATGTGCCAGTGCAGGGAAAGGGATTTAGAGGGAAAGCAGTTACTCTGCGTGCTTAAATTGGCTAAATATTTCTGAATAAAATATACTTTAAAAATAAATAATTAAAATTTGCCAGGACCCCCATAATGGTGTCATTTACACTCCAGTCACATGAGTCTACAGCGCAAGACCCTTTCATAATTAGGAACGTACACTATATAAGCTCCCTCCCTAATTAGCAAATTATGTTGAAAATAGCATCCTGCTAATTAACGGTTATTATGGCATTTCTGAAGCTGAAGCTTTAATTATCACCAACCTAATGATTGTGTACAGAAAAAAACAACTTTTTTTCTTTAAATTATCAATAAGGGCAGTAGATTATTATCAGGCGAATCTGCTGACGGCTGATTAATTTGTTTGATGCAAAGTTGCTGTGTGTTTCATATTATTTTATCGGACTTGCAGGAAAAAAGGTACATAATTTGGTTTCATTAGCAACTACTGCTATTTATCACTAGAAGATACCCCTCCCTTTTTTGTTGTTTGTTCAATTCCCTCTGTGTTTTTGCCTGCACCAGCATCAAAGTCAAGAGCAGGAAGTTTTAATTAAGTGACACTAATGAGGTCGTTGAAAATGATACTTCAGCAATTCAGCATGCTGTTAAATGTGTTTATTCTATAATGTCATCAAAGGTGATTGTTTTCCCTTGTAATAGATAAAATTCATTACCATAAGCATTGTACTTTTGAGCGTTAGAGATACAAAATGCGAGTTAGTCAGGTGTGTCTGTTGCACATTTCATCTCATCTACCTCTGGAAATGCATTTGCATCTAAAACTATCCCTTAAAAGGAAATGTAGCATGAGCTTTAGTTGTAAGTGGGCTTTTTGTTCAGAAGTAGCTAGCTTTGAGTAACCTACTTGGTTATGATGAGTGTAGCCTGGCTTTTCTGGCTGCCAACCCATTCACAAGTGCATCCCGAAATTCCCTGATCACAGCCTATTTTGCAAGTCCTAATCAAAAGAGTTTGAATGAATCATTTCCAGCTTGCAAGATAACTGTAAAGTAGTTGTACAATTAATACCATGATTATGTGAATCAAAGAGTAGTTACAGGGCTATGATCGAGATAGGTGAAGCAAGACACAGTTTGTAAGGAGAGGCTGTAATCTATTAGACCAGCTGAACTAGATGGAAAAAACCCACTCTTCTCTGGGTCTAAACCAGGAGTAGTTACTAGTCTCAGCAGCTCTCTTCCTCACAGGGAATTTGGCCCCACATTTGCACAGAAAAGAACCCTAGAGATGTTTTGTGAGTAAGATACTGCTCCTGCAAACGCACATACACACAAAAAATACTAATCCTGCAAACAGTGCTAGTGAATAGATACACTCAAGTCTATACAGACTGCCATGAGCAGCGGCTAAAATTCACAAAGGACCCTAAGTCTTCCTTTGGTGGAGATAGACATTGTTCAACAGACAACAATTGTATCAATGTAACACCTGGTCGCAATCCACAAATTGTTTGATTCCTTGACAAATAAATTTCAGAATTAAAAAACACCAAAACCAACTAATGTTAAACTTGTTTAGCAGAAATATGTTCAAAACAGTAGCTGACACTTAAATAGTTGTCTTAACATAGTAATGGAGCTGTAAGCAGATATAAATGGGCTTCATCTGTCCTGAAGCTTTGCAGTTGGGTTTGCAGCTTTACTCAGAACACAGTGCAGACCACAGTATTTCCTGACAACCCACTTCAACCCCAAAATTTCACTCATCTGATTAAGAGGAGGGTCAAAATGTTACTTTTCTCCTCTTGTATGCTAAAAAATAAGGAACTAGGTATATGCTAATACTAAGGCCAGTAAAAACAGCTCACATTTTCAGTGAATGTGTTCTTTTTAAACTACTACAGTTCTAAGATTATGAAGTTTTCCTTATTTAGAAAACCATGAAACTAAGAAAATTAGAGAAATGACCTCTGTGGGAAAAGTCTCCCTTTTCTTCACTGAAGAATGGAGGCAATAATTTCTTTCAGTTTAAATCAAATTAATTTTTTTTAAAATTCCATTTGGTTCCAAGAAAAAAAATTTTTAAAGTCAGATGAGGCAAAACCAAACAAACTTCAAATTATTCAGAAAAGCCAAAGCACCACAAATATTTTTCAGTGGAAAAAGTCCACTGTTTCAAATAAATAGCACTTGAGCAGTGTCCAAATGGTAAGTGAAATGCAACATGGCATATGCAGGCCTAATACTAGAAATCTTTACTTACAGTTCAAATTTAGAGCTGCTATTCAAAGCTTTGCTCTCTAGTCAGATCCCGTTTTAAACACCTGTCCCATACTGTATTGCTTCCCATCTGTCTGGACAGAGAACACTCTCAAACCAGCATAAAGCCACCAAATTCACCTCGCCCCTTGGCCCTTCCCTGCAGGGTGACAAAGATGTCCAGGGACATCTGCATCTGTCAGTCCCTGCGCAGCCTCTGGACAACCCAAGGAGCACAGCATTCCCTGGCACGATATTGCAAAGAGATGCTGCTTCCTGGGAATATTTGTGTCTTACAGTGCAAAGCCACTTGCTTCCCACAGTTATTACCCCTTGTATCTGCTAGCAATGCTGCATGACATGTCATAATATACTGGAGAGAAAAGAGTCTCATCCTTCCCCCACCTGAAATCAGTGGTAAAACTCCTATTGATTTCAGTGGGGCAGGACTGGGCCTTTAATGAGGAATAAACAGATCCCAAAGTTATTTTTGTAAATAACATTTACAGTGGCACCATCCCACAATCACAGCTTGTTTGTAAGGCACGGAAAGATTCTTTTGCTTTACAGTCAGGAGCAGGGAATTAGAAATTGCCTGCAAACTCACCCACCCACCCCCACAGCAGGAGCCATAAATCATCATTTTGTCCACACAGAGCGAAAAGCGGGACTTGCAGCGAGATGCAGGGAGAGCCGCCCTTCATGGGGACAGCAGGGGACACGTCTGGGTCATGTGACCCCTAACCTTATCTTTATTTTTCCATCAGGCTCTGTGACATTTGTCCTTTTTCATTCAATAAGATGCAGGACTATTTGCCATTTTCAAGTAACCACATTATACAGTATTTCCCATTGACAGACGCGTCCCCTCGGCGCGAGGTGCTTTAACTCTTTCTAATGGGTTTCTTCCTAGCTTCTGTTTCCCGAGTGGGATTTTATGTTTTGTTTGCTTTGACAAAAAGAAGAAAGGGGAAAAAAAGAAAGAAAGAAACATACCCCCTGGGAAAGTTAACCTCAAAACATAACATTTCTAAAGCAGGATAAACCACTATCGTAACTGCAGAGGACAACATAATTACAGGCGAAATCATAGAAAAACAGATGTACTGAGCAAGCAGTCTTGGCAGTCCAAAGTTAGAAGGTCAATAGGTTGGGCTGCCTAAAATGTACCTTTTTTAAGCAGGCATTAGTTTCTTTTTGCAGATTAGCCACTTCAAGATCTATATTTTTGTTCAAAATCACAGGCACCTTCTCACACAAAAATCTTCCAATTTTCTAGTTTCACTAGTAATATAAAAGATGACAAAAACTTTATCCCACCTGGAGGAGCTGTACATAGAAGCTGACAGTTTGCATCTCCAGGAGGTTCCTACCAGCTTCACAAAATGCTATCTCCTAGTCTGTAGTTGAAGCCTGGAGATACCTTATCCTATAGGCTTCTTAAGGGGCTTACCCTAGCATTGGCCTTCTAAGTGGGAGAGGACATCCCATCCTGTTCCTTATCTGTTCTCTGCAGATTGGACTTATTCTTCTGGGTCCAAGCACCTTGACATCTGAGCTGAGACATTCTTCTTGCAAGTTGAAGCATGAACCCAACTGCTCTTCCCATGATGCTTAAAATTTTCCCACCAGTCCTACTTATCAGCAGTACTGCTGCAGATTTTAGTTGACTGCAACTAGTAATGAAGGGCTACTCTTCCTGTTTTACTGACAAGAGGAGGGCCAAGGAGACTCTCTAAAGGAAGGCATCCTGGAAAATACCTGGAACTTTGAAGAGGAATCTCAGCAGCCGTATTATGGCTTAGCAACTTTCCTTTACATCCACATCAGATATGCGTAGCCTCACACGCACAAAAAAACATAGTTGATGAGCCCAAGCTTCAGGGTAAAACACCTTTGCAAAGGGAACAGCCCCAGACTCTTGAACAGAAGACAAAATGAAATATTTCAGGCAAATCCTTTAGTGTCTGCTGTAACCAGTCCAAACCATGCCCTCACTCATAGTGGGTGCTCAGCTGCTCCATTTTGGGATGTTGCTGCTAAAACCAAGAACAGCCTTGTATCACAGGCACATGTCAAGGGCATCTCCAAGTCACTAATGTGTTTTTAAAACCCCGTAATGTAAATTTGTTTATTGTGTTAAAGTCATGTGCTCAACTTCCAAGTCTGGAGAGGGATCCCTCTCTCGCAAGGCACAAAACCCAGTGAGGCAAAGGTGCAGCTGATGTCCACAAACACTCAAGAGAGCTTCACTGCCCTCTAGCCATTGCCTGGCTCCCCTCCAGCCCCACCACTGCCTGGCCCCCCACCCTACTGAGGAAGGAGAAAAGCATTGCTGTGCAGCCTCCATGGCGCAGAGGTGCACTCACTGCGGTTAGCTCTTCGCCCACACACAGAGTAACCATGGGTCATGGAGGAGGCAGGATTTCAGCCTGAATGCAAACATGAGATGTCGACCAAGAAAATGCCCCACTGGGTTTTTTTTCCCATGTGATTACAGGCACATTCAGATTCTCTGAGAAAAATGACGCTCTGTTTAGTCACTACAGGGAGGAAAGCACCATTGGAGGCAGCGTCACTGGGGTGTCCAAACCACATCTTCACAGAGGCAGAACTTTAGTAATTTGTAGCTGACTTCTGGGACATCGCTGTGCTCATGTGAGTGAATCCACCTCTGTGGCAAAAATCAGACAGACAGCCAGTTCTGGTTCTGTTCTTTCCTTAGCTTATATTTGACACACAGCAGTCTAAAATGTGAGCTTATATCATGTGAGATCACACAAGAGACAACTCCAAACACATGAAGAGGCTTCTTACAAATGCTCAGCTCTCATTCTGTGCCAATCCATCCCTGTACACTCCTCAAAAGTACCTCAATATGCATTAGCATCCACTCTGAATGATGATACTGAGGTGGACATAGAAAACTAAATACTAAGAGAAGCACAGCTTCAGATCATGATACCAGTAACTGGAAGCTTGCTGTGGCAGCACTCAATGGCAGCCAGTAAATCCATCCCATATGTTAAGTGTCCTGACATTTTCTGAAGGGCAGTTGATGAACACATGCACCCAGATGTCCCTACCCAACATGACTGTCAATGTGATGACTTCCAGAGGAACTTCTGAGATGCCATAAGATCACTGTACTGCTGGTGGAGAGCAAATTAAACATGTGATATGGCTACAAAACGATCAGTGAGCTGGAGCCAGATGTACAAAGGTGACATGTGATGATCAAACGGCACTGATGGGTGTGCACCTACAGCACCGTGTTCTCCAGACAGCAAGACTAGACAAGAAAAACTGGAAAATTAGAGGGAGATAAAAGTGACAAAAAAAGTTTCAACAATATTCAAGGAGAAAAAAGATAAGGTAAAGTACAAGATAAGCTCCTAAGACTCATAGGCATTCGTTTATTTTCCGGTGATACGGAATTTGTAGACTTTTTTCCAATTGAAATAAAACAAAACACAGCCACAAAAATCTCAGTTTGATGAGAATGGAGGCATCAATATATAAACTCTTAAGCATTGTTAAAGCTGCTAAGAAATGTTCTCAGAAAAAGACTGTAATATATTTATCCTTATCATCTCTGACTGCATTTCAGTGGTTACACGGCACTGCAGGGCTGACATCCTGCAGCCTGCTCTTGGGACACACACTGCATCCTGGCTGTAGTCTATGCTCTTGGTCCCCTGGTCATCAGGATGAAAGACCTGTAGGAGCCTTGCGCTACTGCTCTTCCCCTTGCCCATAGGATATCAGCGAGGTTTTATTCTGACATCCACACAGAACATACTTGTACTATGGACTCAGAGACCCAGTCAGGGCACAGAATTGCCTCACAGGAGAGAGACAGTCCTACTAAAGTCAATGTGTCATTCATGCCAACAGTCATTCAACTGCTCCAGAGTGTCAAAACGCAGACCAGGGACAGACACTCAAGTGAGCAGCACTAGGACTTCAGCAGCACATTTAACACTGACAAAGGAAAGTTTCTCAGTGGCATCACATCTTGTGACTATTTCTACAAATTTGTCACGCCAAAGTAGATTTTTAAAGCAAAAATGAACACTCTGTCTAAAAGAGCTGCTGGGTTGAAAACTCTATTCCAAAATGTTTAAAGTCTGAACTCAAACTTAATCTCATGCACAGCAAAGACCAGAACCATGATGATCTCTGCACCAGAGCAGTTTGCTACCACAGAAGAATCATCTGGTTTTGAAATTATTTTCTCATTTAAAAAACCCTCAAAACTTCAAGCTTGTTTTCCTCCTGAAGTAGAAGAAAATTAACCTTCCCCTTTCTGCAGACTGGAATTCTTGGGTTTTCAGTCAGTACTATTGAACTTGCACAATGGGGTCCAGCCTTTTCAAGGACCTTTGGAACTAACAAGCCCTGTTGAAACTCTTACAACTCCACTCCCCGAAGCCTACTGTATCATATGCTCCAAAATGTTCAGCTTTTAAAAAAATACAGTACCAGGAATGGACGGTGAGTCTTTTTTGGAAGTACAGATGCCCCAATCACAAGAATGTTAGAATCTAGTCCCAGGCCAGAAGAATGCATGGCTGGTTCCCATCTAATTGCTTCAGGTCTTAATTTCCTGTCCTTCATTTTCAAGTTTTATTTTCTCTCAACTTCCTGTCAGCTTGCAAAAGAGAGGATGCCATTTGCATTCACACCTACAAGGAGATATTTACTTAACTTTAAAAGTTACGTTGTCTGACTTTATTTTGACTGTATCAGCATTGGGTTGATATTCAGAGTTGAAGCTTATAATACAAGATGCTGTTTGGCTGCATCTTGCACTTGGTCTCCACCTAGGAAAAGCTAGTCTGTAGGCCAGAAATGTAGAATTAGAATATCAAAGGATGGCAACATGAAGAAATTCAGATTACTCTAAATAGGAAAAGTTTTCAGATATGAAACACACATCATGATTATTTGGTATTCGTGGTTTGTTCTTTATTAATTTTTTCAAACTAAGATCTCTGTTGTGCTTGTACTGTAACCATGCTCCACTTCTAGTATTTCCACCCCCATTAACCTCACTATATATAAGACCCCCAAAAAATAGTATGTTCTACGTATTACCTACCTCATGCAGCTGTGTTACTAATCCCTGTACCTCAGACTCCAGATGCGCTGTATGCAAACAGCACTAGTCCATAATGAGGTCATTTTAAAAATCATGGAATGTTAAAATAAAACTTGCAGAAAACTTTTCCAATATTAAACATTATATTTCCAAGGGTTTTTCTTTTTCCTGAACTATAAGGACTAGAAACTCACTTTTATAAGTGAGGATTGGTAACACTGCAACTAAACCATTTCTTTGCGGTTTAGTAAAAAGTGTATTTTATTTTAAACTGAACATTCAGTGCTCTCGGTGACTGAGAGAACCAAAAGAAAGAACTTGGCATTTTTAAAATAACTCTTACAAATACGGGTCGTGCTTCAGTGGCTTCAAATGCCTTATTTGTATAATTTCTCCCACTGGGTAAATACAATTTTAAAAGGAAATGAAGCATTGTAATATAAGCTACACAGCACCTATATATACCTTGTGCTTGCATGTGGGCATTATAAATATTAACAGCAGAAAAAAAAAAAAGCCACCAATGCTTTTCCAAAGGAAGAAGACTTGTTTTGTTTCATTCTTTCTTCATCTATTGTTGTGACTCTCCTTTTGATTGACAGGTGGCATTCTTGCCTTTATGGATGGAGAAGCAAAGCCCTTGATGGTTATCGACATAAGGAAATGTCATGTCTGAATATGTTTCAACAGGACCTTTTTTCCCCTCATTTCCTACTCCTTCCCCTCACTTAATTTAGTATATTTAATGCCATGAAATCTCTCAAATATGAATTCATAATCCAAACACTTAATTGCAGTCAGGAACCCAAACCTGACATTTAATTGCCATTTGGTATTAAAAGTCATATTTGCAACAAAAGTGTCCTTACAAGGTAAGGTTGACCAAGTTCCCTTTTCCTTTGCACCTGTAGAAACAAAGCACCTCTTGGCCTTAAACCTTCAAGACAGTGGCGGAAACGTGCCGCTGAGTGATGGGAGTAGCTCTGCAACCGACACACCATTGTAAACGACGCATCAGGTGTAATTCATTCAGAAACCAAAAGCAAGTGGGTGGAAGTGGTAAAATAGCTCACTTTGCACCAGGCTGACACACAGTGTAAGTGCAACACGAGGACAGTTCGCTCTGATATGGTGCTCAGGGGCATTGCACTCACTCCTGGCAAAAGGGGGTGCCCACCTCCATTTAATAACTCTTGGACACTCTGTCAGCACAGGCCTGATTCAACATCAGGGCTGAGCACAGGCGTGGAGGGAATCATGCTGCTCTCCCACAAAACCTGGGGTTGGCTAGGATGGGTGCTGTGTATCAGCAACACTAACCATGCATGCCATTAGTCCACCTCTCTGCTCCTTCCACCACAGCAGATCAGAAACATGGACTATCCCTCCTGTCTCTACCTAAAGACAATCACTACCCTCTGCACCACATGATCTCCAGCAAGACTCACTTCTACCCTGCACAACATTACTCATTTTAAAAAAACAAAAAGAAACTACTGTTAATTCAAGCTCTGCACAGGCTTCAGTCTACCTCTACTACCACTTACTCCTCTCCCCCTCTTATGCCCTTCCTCTCCTGGCTTTGTAGTGTCTGAAATTAATTTGTAGTCCTCCATCTCAAGCAGGGATCGTATCTTTTTATCTATCTTGTAAAGTGCCCAAACAGCATAAAAATTGTATCTTTGGTGATGTCAAATAATAAATAATAACGATAGGGCAGACTGGGAATACTTTGTCTCGGATAATGCATCATTGCACTCTCTACCATGACCCTAATTCATCTGCATAAATTTCCACATGTTTTATATGCATTAGGCTAACATTTTGACCACTAACCACAGGGTGAAGAAATGTAACATAGGGGCTGGTTTTGTGCAGCCAAAAATAGGTATCTCTAATTAAAAAATAAAGAACAGGAAACTACTTCCCAGAACATGCCTGTCCCCTGGAGTAGGTCTACATCCTGGGTGGAGAACCTAGAGGCCTGGATGCACTTGTTACTCCATGGATGGCTCATCTCTTGCAATGAGCAGACCTTAGCCTCCCTTCCTTGGCCACTCTTGCACTAAGAGCTTCACAGCTACACAAATTTTCAGCTATTTTCAAAGTAAAACTATGTCTTTTATTTAATTAGTGTTTGGGGATCTAATGTATTCTGCTCTGAGATAAGGGAGCAAGTCCTTCACCAGCCCTCAGTAGCTCTAGAATCACTAAGACAACTTGCAAGGTTTAGCACTGGGATTATTTTTTTTTTTCACTGAATCCAGTCACCCCACCTGGAGAGGAGATGCTGTGGGTGATACCTGTAAATGTTCCTAAACTCAGCTGAACTTTCCTCCCTGGCTAATTGCCGTGTATTCCCAGACTTTTTAATCCATATGCTTTCAGACATGCACAGGGCAAGCACTTCCTGATCCCAGAAGACTGAACAAAGGATACCCAAGTAATAAATTGAATCTAATGGCAGAGAAGGCTACGTGTATTAGAATCTCATAAATGCAAAAGGAACATCTAAGCGAAGAACCTCCTGGCCTCCTCTTTTCCACAGCAAGCAAGTCCAGCCAGATCTATGCAGTCTGAGCCCAGCTTCTCTGCAGTTACAAGTTTTGCTACAGATGCCAGAAGAACACTACAAAAAGCAGAACAAAGAGGGAGAGAGACCTGAGCCAGCTCTGAAACAATTACATTACTTGAGTTGAAGGAGTATTTGGGAAGACAATCACATGCAGGATGCATGAGCATTCCTATTTCTTCTAGTTAAGTACTTCTGGTTTTCCCTCATCTTGTCACTGAATGCATTTCTACTCCTTTATAGCCAGTCAAGCTATAAAATTCAGCATGAGCTTGAAGTATACTACATGCTAATTTTGTATCGCCCTAATAATGCTCAGATTTACTGGGATCTATTCTCTCACTGATGCATATTTGTAAGTACTATTAACGTTAATGGGAGTTACCGACTAATTAGAAAGGAGAACAAAATCTAGGCTATAGGATGCAAATTAGGATAGTGCTTATATCACTTATCTTCCTGCTGAGGAGTTAGAGTAAAGAAAAATCAAGGACAAGGACTCTAAATTCTCTTGACTATTCTCCTTACATTTTGCACCCATGTATCCACCACAAAACAAAACATTTGAGGGAAAAGAGCTAGCCAGGTTATTACAGTCTATTGCATAATAGCCAAATCTCCGAGCTAGAGCACACACAGAAAGATTTGAGAAGTTCTGATCCAGCTCACTTAAAGACACTCAGCAGAGAACTGTCATGAGGCATAGCTAACAATTAATATTTTTAACAAGCTGGTCAAGAGAGTGTAGCTCTGCGAGTCTGTGTATTAAAAGGGCATTGTTAGCACACTGCTCGGCTTTTATGAGGTGAAACAATCTAAACCTACTTCAGTGCGTGGAGAGGTTTGGAGAGGTTTTATTTTCATCCTTAAAGTCCAGGGTGGCTTTGGCATAATAAAGGTCATATCTCCTAATCATGGTAATGTTCACACACAGCAATATGAGCTCATTGCAGAGAGCTCCAGCACTCAGAAATCCCCGGTTAGAAGGTGTCACCGATTAAACTATCGCATTTCAAAGGCTTCCATACAGTAAATAGGAAAGAAAAGAAGAAAAGGAACCGTGGCCTTTTGTTATTCAAAAAGCTACGGAGAGCGATAATTAACCCATTTTTGTTGAGAAATCATTTGGACAAAAGTCAAGGGATTGCCACCCTGTCAATTGTTAAGTCTAGATAAGGACATTATATTCCACTGTACAAAGAGTGACTGAAGATAGTGAATAGAAAGTAGGCCACTACTATGACTTTCCCTAGTCCATCAAAAAAGAGGTCTATTTTTTTCCACAAAAGAGGTAATATAGTAAAAAAAAAAAATCTCTTCCTACATTAAAAACATAACTACAGTGCTCGTTTTTGCATTTTGTTAAATATTCAAAGGTACCATGCAATTAGCATGTCATTAATGAATAATTAATTACTGCTAAAACAGCCTTCAGATTTTTTTGCAACTAAATTATTTAAAGAGCAAATATAACAATGGAATGCACCCCCCCAACTGTATTTTCATCAGTGCATTGGTTTGTAGATGAATAGAGAAGAATTAAGAACTAAGAAAAATTATATTTTGGGACATGGAGAGATGGCATTTTCCCTTCCTGTTCCACTGTCCTCATCCCCTCAAAGGACAAGAAGCGATGTGGTCCTTGTTAGCATCTGCTAGGAATGCAGATGTTAGTTAAAATACCTGGGATGGGCTTCAGAAAAAAAGATAGGTACATCTGCTGGAAAAAGAAAAAAACCCCACCCACAAAAACCTGTCATCAAAACGTGCTCCAGACTAGTCCCACCAGCACTCTGCAACAGCGCACCCTGAGACTGAGCAAGTGCTCAGTGTATTTTTGTTAATCATTCATCACCAGCTTTAATGACAGTTACTGTATTATTAAAATCTACCCCACTATACAGCCAAGAGTTAAGGAGAAAGTAATTTGTTGCCACTTGCAGATATACATCACTAGGAAGACGTTAGTTTATATTTATAAGCTGCACATCTGTGAATCAGTTGGCCTACCCATCTGTTAACTGCACCAGTAAACAGTAAGTCTGTGAGCTGCGTATTCTTGCATCCATCACAAATTCTTTCTTTAATTGTATGTTTATGCAACAAACCTCCACTTAAGTGTATTTGAAAATGTTTTGAACAGTGATAATTAGTTTTTATGACTCAATACTACTCTTCCTAACACTGATTCAACACTATTATTTTAAATAAAGACAGCACTTTTCTCTGACAGTGTCAAAGCAGGTTTTCTCCACGGAGCAGAATTTGTCCCTACAAAGATACTCTGGGAAAACAAATCTCTTCCCAGTGTTCCCAAGCTACCATTACAGCATGCAAATGTTATTCTTCATCTTTTCATAAACTTTTCTTTTAGAAGTTGGTCCCTGAAGTAAAATACATTAAGAGCTATCTGCTCACCACAAAAAGTTATGGAAGCGTTTGGCTTGCACCAGACTGGACGAGGGAAGAGGGCCGAAATTGTTCATTTTGGACACACTTTCAGCAAGGTGCAGTGCAATTAACATGACAAGCCTGTCTTTAAGCTTATGAGTCAAGAAGCCTACTCACCTCTCTAAACTTAAATACCTGCTTACATACACTACCGATTCCAAGTGCTGCTTCATTTTCCAAGCAGATTTATGCTTGGCTACTTCACCTAATTTCTGTAAACAAAAAGCTAATGGAGAAAAAAAAAATGAACCATAAAGTTATAGTTCTTACCATGTCTCATTTTACTCAGGAAATACTGCATGCACCTTTTTGCATAATAGGGGATTTTCACAGTGTTCTCTTCTAATGGCTTTGCAGTGAAGTTGTGTACAATGTGATGTTCAACTTCATAAAGCATTTAGTTACAGCATGTATTTTGTTTGAGGAACTGAAAGCACACTTATCTACGTATCATTGTGCTGATGCAAATGGCAAAATTTTCCACATGATTAAACATCATTTTCTCAGGGTATTCAGTGTCCAACTGCCTGCTACTCAGTAAATGTTTAGATCAATGCACGGTTGATCCCAAGTCTTGCAAGCCTAAAATCCTTCCATATCTAAATAAACACTTAGGTTTACTTCAGGCCAAGAAAAAAAGGACTTAGGCAGGATCTGGAAAGAATCAGCTGGGAAAAAAAAAAAAAAGCTAATTTTAAATCCACACACATACACTTCTGATAATATTTAAAGCAATGGCTTAGTGGTGATGTTCATCTCTTTATTTACTCCTTAACAGGAAAGCGTTTCACTTAGTGACTCTTGAAGCACGAAGAGCCCACCAGTGAATGACGGTGCTCTGCAGAAATTGCCATTGACTGACAGTAGTGATGCCTACTGGCACTGCCAGCCCCAGTAGCTGCCAGAAGCTCCCCTGTAGTTGGTCTTCAGCCACCAAGCTGCTCACAAGTCCAGCATCTGTTCTTTGCTTAACATGACTGGGAGCCGTATGGACACGGTCCTCCTCTCTCATTCCTAGGGGCAGATGCCAGCGTGGTCTTATGTCACTTCCAAGAGAAAAAGCCCTGACCCACTCAGTGGCCATCAGACCAACCAGGCTCTTCAGGAACAGCAGGCTTAGAAAACTGATGATAAATTTTTGAACAAGTGAGTCCAAAGAGAGATTTTTCTCAGTAAGTATTGTTTCGATTTTCTCTGACTGTTGCAGAAGAGTCAGATCAAAATAAGCTTATTGAGGATATCCAAAAATAAAGTACTCAAAAAGAAGGAATCACCCAGTTCCCATCTCTTAAATCCGTTGCCAGCCCAGCACTCCCAAACCCACCAGCCCCATACACCAACAGTTAAGCTTGGCAGGTCACTGGAGCTCAGTGCTAAAAATCATGCAGTCCCCAGCTTCCCTATGAAACTGATGACAAGGGCATCAAATTGATGCTTCTGCCAGAACTGGCCAGAGTACAAAAATCTCATTCCTGAACAGATGTCAGGTAGGGCGAACATTCAATCTCCACAAGGCTTGGACAAAAATGTAGGACAGCAGCACAGAGGTGAAAGAGGTTTGGTGAAAAGAACAGACCCCAAGTCTCCAGCCAAAATATTTCAAAGCAACTTCTGCCGAGGAGACACAATCAACAATTCCAGAGAGAAAGAATGTCGGTTTCAGCACACACAAAAACCCTTCCACTAACATCTCCCAAATGGAAAAGATATTATAAACAACACTCACATCACTCTCCTCCCTCCCTGTCACAGAAATGACCATGATTCTTTACTACATACCTTCAAAAACAGTCCTTTGCAGATGAAAAGAAATAAAATCTAACCTTAAGAAGTACATTCAGAGACCCCCTTTATGCCACCGCTCTGTGTTATGGAAAAATGAAGGTAGAAATCTGTTGAAAAACATTTCCCTGCTGTATTGTGATTGACATCTGACAGTGCTCAGTGGTGTCCTAACTTGGATGAATTTAAATGACAAGCTTTCCTTTATAAGTAACAGAGCTCCTTTTACAATAGAACAGCACGATTACTTCATGGAAAGGAAAAAAAGGAAGAATCAAAGTTTTTCTTCAAATCCCTGGGGGCACTCCTGACCTGTCACCAGGCTATGACCTTCCCTCGTTAATCTATGCAAATCGGATGACTCTAATTTGTGGCACCGATTGCTTTGCCACACCTTTAAATTCAGAGATCATCTCCGAGATGATGCCTACATCACACAGAGTTCAGATCACCTTCATGTTCCCAACATTTTTAATGCCATGACAGATGACTTCCCCACCATTCTGGGACAAGGCAGTCCACGTAGCCCTCCAGACTACTTTTTGATTAACATCGAGACAAAAGGCAGCGGTATTTTGCCTCTTCGTTTGTGATTAGCAGCATTGCTGCCATAAGCATTCCTAAGCAAGAACCCCTGGGAAGAGTATCAGATCCCAGGTCAAGGCACAGACTGCCAATATCACGGCTTCACTAACAGTCACCCAATCGCTTTTATGGACATGAAAAAAAAAAAGTATTCACTGTAATAAGCACCGGTTCCAACTGAGAGATATTATGTCAAACTCTAAGGCCTGTTTCAAAACTTTCTCCATTCACGTAACTTAATACACTTTGTGAGCCAAAGAGGGCAATATCACAGAAGATGCTCTATGTTCACCTTCCACGTCACACAAAGGCCACGGAAGCTATTTTGTCTAAGCTTAGTGCGGTGTGGGAGTTAAACTTTTTGCTTTAAATTGGGTCCTCGTTGAGGATATACTATTTTTTATTTAACCCTAGCCTAACTTATTTTATCCCTAGCTTTATCCCTTTTCTCCTGTTACACTCTTTTCTTCATAGCACTAAAAAAGTTGAGATTTTTAATTTATCATGAAAAACGCATTCTTTATTTCTAATATCCACATACGCATAAATAAATCTACCCGTTCAGAAACTGGAGAGGAAACCTGAAAATCATTTTCCTGAAAACCAAAGAGCACACAGGAGTGTCATTATTATTAAAACATCCAAAGAATTCAATATACAGGCTGCGTGATCCATCCATTTAACATATCTAGCAATACATTCTGTGCAATAATCCTATGTGTGTCTGCCTCAAATTCTGACAACACTCAAACCTGTTAACCATCTTTTCAAACAAACACTGAAAGTTGCCAGTTGTGACAGATTTGGACTAATGTTGATGGTAGCATGGGAGTTAGTTAAAGTGATTTGATGAGCTTGTAGCAGCTTGAGGGGCGGCGGCATTCCAAATATGTAAACAACATTGTCAACAACATAGCCCATCAATAAATGCAGCCTCTATCTCACACGGTCATTATTAAAATAAAAAAATAATACTATTGAAAAATATGAAGATGGAAAAAAAAGGGGGAAAAAAAAAGAAACAAAGTTCCTTTGTCCACATCCACAGTCAGTGACATACAGCATCAGGGTTCACTGAAACACTGACAAATGTGTCAGGAACACTTGTTTTTAGCATTACTGCATTCTGTATTCTTTACAACTATTAGGAAGCAAGAACAAGGTTATTATAGGCACAGAGGCTAAACATACAGTGACATATTTCACAAGCTCACTCATGCTTTGTATCAGAGCTTTCACTTGCTATAGAAGTGGATTATCCCATTTTCCCATGCTGATCCAAGTGATCTCATTACTTACTGAAGAATCCTGGCGTACAAGGATCACTTTGCCAACCATCACTTACAACATCCCAGCAGACACTATTTTTAAAGAAAAATCCTCATATTTTTCTTCTAATGGCTCTTCTATTGAAAAAAAAATTAAAAACTGAAAATAGCTTCCACAGGGATTACAGCCTCTGCCACTGGGGAGGCCAAATGCAATTATGGAGCCAATATTTTTTAACGGCTCCCATTCTGATGGCCAATAAGCAGCTTGGTATTCCCCCGTCTCCATCCCCCAAGCAAATTGCTATATATATCCACTGGCGGGCTGCCAGAGCCTTTGGAGGCTCTGCACCACAAGCATGCTCAGTGAATCCTGGCCATCTGGTTAGCTGGCTGGATCCCTGCCTCCACGATCTGTGTCTTCGGGTAGAACCAGCCCCTGGAATATCTGGGTATGGGCAAGAATCATTTTAGGGGACAGTCTGCCTGTGCTGATTGACAAGTGACCCATTCCTTCGCTTCATCCTCAAGATGTGTTCTCAGAAAATGGACCCCAAAGGTCTTTCAGCATCTTATGACATACAGAAGCCCTTTCCATAAGGTTGGGCTTTCCACAGCAGACCTCAAGAACAGACCTGTAAATTAGCGGGGGAAAGTGCTTTAAAATAAACACAGCTCTCAAAACAAACCCTAAAAGCATCTAGGCCCCTATCCAACAAAACACTTAAATGCTTGCGTAGCTCTAGAGAGGGAAGGCAGCTCACCAAATATGCACAGATGCTTGATCGCCAGATTCACTTTTTACAGCTCTGCCACAGACTCATCTGTAACCTCGTACAAGTGATTTGAGCCCTGCCCTGCCTCATTTCCTCCAGCTGTAAAACTGGGAAAGTCATCCTGAGTTTCATCATTGTGAACGTTGCCTTATATATTGGATGGTTATCCAGTGGCCAGATCCTGGAGTAATAAATTACATTTAACCACATACATCCAGGCTCTTCTGCAAATGCACGGACCACTCCCTACTCACCTTGTAGACCCCTTTGAATTTTGTTGACATTTCCCCTCAGACTAAAGGTTTGTTGGATCTTTAGCTCTCCTAGGACATTGAGGTGTCATGGTTAGAATTGGCTAGGAAGAAAAAAGAGAATTTTATCATGCTTCCTCTAACGGTCAATCCTCACATTCTGTCAATGTTTAGGATGCGATGATGTAGTTCAAAGCACACTTTAGAGCAATAAGTCCTTTAAATTCAGTTCAAGGGGCTTTTAACCAAGGAAACAGACCACATTGGTTTGCCTCCCTTTTACAGATGCATAAAAAGTCTTTATTATGTATTCACATATTAGAGAGAGAGAGATCCTGTGAGGTTTAAAAAATAAGAACTCAGAAAAAAAATATTCCTGAAGAACTGGCTGAAACATTGATTAATATTCAGAGAAAGAGATTTAGTGGATAAGGAACTGCTCAGGGATTTAGGAGATACAGGATGTAGAAAAGGATCCCAGGTTAAATACAGACTTCTTTGGAAAACCTGTTTCATCTCACCTGCAAAACCTCAATAAAATAGAATGTCACTACTTCAGAAGGGACATAATCCATTAAAATAGCTCAGGTAGACTTTATATTAAGGCTAAAATAACAGGTGTTTCATCCATGATATTCTCACTTTTTCATTCCCCGATTTGCAGCCTATCCAGACTCCACTGATTCCTAAATCTCTGCCCAAACTGGTATTAAGGTCACCTTGACAGTGCAGCTATAGGATAAAGACATCTCTTAATTCAGAAAGAGCATATAAACTACCACTGCTGTAAGAGACTGACAATTCTAAACAAGAATATATTGTTATATAGAGAGAGAATATATAAGATTGTTCATGAAAAGCAGAGCTCCACAGTTGCATTTGCCAATTCATAGTCAAAACAACCTCCCAAAAGCAGCCATGGGGACACAGAAACACACTGTAAAAGCCATCCGTGCAACTGAACGACACTACCTAACACAGTTACCAAGAACTACTTAAGAAGAGGCAAAATTTACCACAATGCCCATTCCCTGTAATTAAATGATTAGTCCCACTTCCAAGCTAAGCCTGTAGCCAGAACACTCACGTGGCCAGTGCAAATCCAGAGAGCAATCTGAGGGGCTCCATGCCGAAAGCACTGTGACTCACTGCCCCCCGCCACCATGCTCTCTGATGGTGCAGGTGAAGGGCTGCTTTTCACAAAAATCCACGGCTAGAAACTTATTGCTGGCTCTGGAGATGTTGCTGTAACCTGCACATTGAAAAGTGTTTTGACTTAAGCAATAGTGATTAATTGATAAGAAGCTCTGTTCCTGCCCCTCCCCTGGCGTCTGAGCAGATCGTACCTTTAGAATAACAAGGGGTTAAGGTTTGCCATGAACGCACCACCTACATTTTTAAGGTTATAAAAATGGGATGCTTACACTTTTCCTAACCCCTCACCAATGACCAGACCCATATGTAAATTTCACACAGTAGTATTTAGTAGCATAATTAATCCCTACTTTATGTTATGAGTAATATTTCCTATTCCCGACCCTGCAACGTCCTTTAAGAAGATCCATGTTCCAATTAGACTAGCCCATCGGCACTCTTTTAATGAGCAGATTAATCATTCAGATGGGTACAATGGTGTCATCACAGGTTTTAAATATGATAATCTACATCCTAATGGTGCTGCAAAAGCCTTGGCTCACAGCAAAAAAAAAAAAAGGTAGGCAAAAATTGGTGATACTTTCTTTTTTGTTCTCTTTTTCCATATGACACAAGACATGAGAATACTTGGGCAATGCAGAAATTGCAGCAAGAAGGCAGCTCAGAGAGAGGGGCTGTTGAGCAGCTCAATAATTCAGGTGCAATACTTGTTCTGCAAGGACAGAGAGATCCTCTGGGCCCTGAAAAACCTTCTGCCATGGTGAGGTAAAGATTTCAGGCCTGGCTTTTCAGCCTAAGACATCACCTTTGCCCTTACAGCCTTGGCTCAACACTTAAAACCACACACAAAATGTACAGCTGTCATTCAGAAATTCATTTCATTTCAATACAGACATCTTTTCAGATCATGCCTGACTTCACCATTTCCAAAAGGCAGCCTGTATTTTTTTAAAACCCAAAGAGAACCCATTATATTTATTTTAAAAATCCTGGGGAGAGGGAGGAAAAAAACACAAACAGCAAACTTCCAAACTAAAAAAAGCTGGTAAACATACTCCCATTCAAATGCAACCCGTGAAAGACTCCTACAGTAATACCACCCTCAAAACTCAAAGTGCCAGGTTTAGAAAGCCAGGACCATACTTCATCCCTGCTCTCAGGATGACAGTTAAAAATCTTATGTGCTGCACCACTCCTTGATTGTGGCTTTGTACTCATGGGGCTTGTTTTAGCAACAGGTAGCAGTTACATCTGCTTTTCCATCTCTTTAGCTTGGCTTCGTAAGACAAGCCCTGCAGAACACCAGCTCCTTTGCAGACACGCAACATTGATTTACACCGTGGCTGATTTTGATGTAGCCAGAAAAGAACCAGCAACTGTCAGTTCATCTACAGGTTGCCTTTTAAACCCAGCAAGAAAAGGACAGTGGTGGATACTTGTCTATGAAAAGTTAACTGTAAACCATGATCCAGTTCTGAGGACCATCCTCTTGTGAGCAGTCCCCATGAAATCATGACCAAAGTCTGAGTAATTCTTTCATCATCTGAGGAGGAGGAACTGAGTAAGGGATATGAAATTTGGACTTATCTCTAGTGCACCCACACACTAGCTATGGCAGGGCAATTGTAAATTCTGCCTGAAGATGTCTCAAATTCATTAAAACACGTTTCTCATACAAAGGAATCTTTATTTCTTATCATTAACACAAAATCTCTTCAGCAGCCAAAATCTACTCTCCGAAGTCACCGTTAACAGTGTGACTGTAATTTTCAAACCACATTTTCCACCAGCTAATTGTTGTCCAAAGCCTCCTCATTTCACTCAGATACGTAACTGTAGGAATCAGTCATGCTACTCACTCAATTACATCGTATCCATCTTGGCCCTTCATCTTTTAGGATCTGATCCAGCTCTCCTTGACTACAAAGAGATTGGATCAGAGCAGTTTTGCATAACATCAGTAGAGGATTAGGTATTTCAGTCAGGTCCTCAGGTGCACTGCCTGAACTCCATCCGAAATTGCCTGCCTCAGATAGGCTGATAGAGAAAACTGTTTGCATACAGAAGGAAGCACTGAAATTATAAAAGGCTGTCGTGTGCACAAGCACTTGCTGGGTCAGGAGACATTATTCTTACTAATGCACCTTTGCTAATGTCCACATCACAAGGATTATTTTTTTTTTAGCATAATACTAATGTTAGTTGTCCATTATGGTATCTGGAGTCATAATGGGCAAGGAATCCCTACAGCGAAGAAGCCAAAGGAACAACATTCAGAAATAAATTCCTACATTGGTTATGAGAGTAGCACCAGAGCAAAATATTTTTACTATGACAATTTTGTTTAAATTAATAATAAACTCACAGTGCATTAATTTCTGCTCATTTTGCTAATCCAGGAAATTGTTCACAACAGCAGCACTTCAGAAGGAGTTGGGAAAACCAGCATCAACCATTAGAGGGTCCCCAGGATGGTCCTTCTTATGCTCTCCCCAGCTGGCTTTTCTGCAGCCCCTGTACCAGTAAGCCATGCATCCTCCCGCGCCTGCCACAACAGGCTGATTCTGGCTGCCACTCTTTGCTGAGGCTTTAACTAACGCTATCTGTGCAACTCTAGAAACCACATCAAATTGCAGTTTTTCCTGATTTTATAGTAATTTGCATAATAGGTCACCGTTAACTCACCGTGCTGAAGGAGAAACAGCTCAACTGAAATCTACCTTGAATGTTTCCATTAAAATACACTCAATTTTTTTCCCCTCTCTACCCTCAGTTCTGTCAGTCCAGAAGTGAATTAAGGAAATACATATGTAAACAACCATAAATTAATGCAAAAAATAATTATAAAATTAGTTCTAGATGCATAATCCAGTGTGATTCATGTTATGTTCCCACCGTGATCCCAGTTCCAGAAGAGTTAATCAACCATAGCAACCTTCTAATCAGAGCAGTGAACTAATGATCCTATTTCTGAGTAATACCAGTCAGATAAGGCTCTCAAAAGGTAGTTAACATCACTTTGGTGGAAAGGCATGACAAGTGCAAGTTCTAGCAGTGGGTAATGCATCATTCATGCCCCCTCTCGTTCTGACATTTTAACGTTATCTTGTTTTACTGTGTCGGCCTAACACTGCCACTGCTGGCAAATTAAACTGTGAACTTACAAAGTGGGTGGCAATAAATACAAATTATGAGAGTTCAAAAGATGTCCCTGGAGGTGTACTGCCAGACATGGAATGTCTCTGGCTTTTCTGTCACATAGCAATAGACAAGACAAAGTGTAGCATGAGCTGAAAAAAAGAATTAACTACATCATGATGAAAAATGAGATGAAAATGAAAAGAAAAAAGGGAAAAAAAGAACCCACAAATAAAAGGGAGATGCAAAGGCAAGACAGGATTGAACAAAAGAACATACCCTTGAAATATAAAATAAAACTCTATTTTGCCTTGCGGAACGAAAGCTATGTAAATTAGGAATCAACAAATGCCTCTTAGAAATACAGACAAACTATAAAATGCTGTTAACGTTATTACAAAAGTAAGTGGCTCCTCCTAAAGAAACTGCCACACAACAACGGTAGCAGCAGGATGTTACAGCATTTGTAGCTCTCACAGAAATTCCAAGTATCTCACTGCACTTACCCACGCTAACAAAGACTTCACGTTTTGTGTTGACTTGAATACACAGGGCAAAACCCTGCTCTCAGTCAGAGGAGAGGGGAAAAAGAAAAAAAGGAGAAATTAAAAAAAAAAAAAAAAAGAGAGAGAGAGAACTGCCTGAGGTAACAGGAAGGAAATCTCAAAAAGTAAAAGCTCCTTGCTCAGCCTTATCCCCAGCTTTTTCTGCTTTGGGGGGGAGAGAGGTTCCCCTTCCTACCCTCACATCTCTCTCCGGGAGCTGGTGACCTGCTCAGCCCCTGCTCAGGCCCAGCTGCACGGTGCAACAGTCGCATTGCAGATTTAACACAGACAAAACAGGAAAAAGTCAACATTTCTTCCTTCCCTGAGGAAGATAAAACTTTACATGCTATTAATGCGGTCAGAAAAACTGATTTTTAATATACCCCAGACATGAGGCTTATTCAACGTGGTCCAACACCACTAATGAATCTTAGAAAGCGTTTTATCTCCCCCGCCCATGTTCACAAACCACTCACACGAGGCTGGAATATCACAATAATATCTTCCCAAAGTGCAGATATCACTCACACCATATGCAGCACAACTCTGTTTATTTTTCCCTATAAACTATTGGTTTCATTGAAACTCATTAGCATCACCTGTGTTAATTACACTAGCAAACCAATCAACAGCTCCTTCTTAATTAGGTTTTCTTTATTAAAGCCGGAAATTACCAAGGAGACAAAAGTCAACTGGGGAAATTATGTGAAAAAGAGTGTTTATGCCAAATTACCATACAAAATATAATAAGGAAAGGAAACTCAGTTTGTTTACAGGAATAACAAACAATATTAATTTTCAAGGTCACTGGCACAAATATTAATTACCCATCTTACATTTTATTGTGATGGGTTAGCCTGCAAAGGTGGCTGTGGCTCATAAAAAAATCCTTCTGAGCATGGTTGCATTGCATTTCAGCTGCCATGGTCACTGCCTATGACGTGCACAGTGTTTTAGGAAGTTACTTTCATGAGCATTTCCCAGATGGGTTGGCACGATGGAAACTCTGCAAGGTACATAAAAAGCTCTGAGGTTTGACTGCTACCTCCCTTAGAGAGGTCCCATGGGAAGGAAGAATTCAGCTGGTGAAGTGTAGGTTGCTCATCCCTGGTGGAAGTTGTTTTGAGGTCCAAGAATATACTGTGAGAAGTGCTGCTGTTAAGACCCCACAGAGATGCCATGCCCCCTCCCTTTACATCCCCTGTTACCAGTTAAAATGACAGCACCAGGGAACAGGGTTGGCAGGGGCTGAAACAAGCCCCACTCAACATGAACGGGTTTTCTGAGGTTCAGCGGGGAACACCATTAAATCAACCCTTCTGCAGAGGAAACCTGTGGCTGTACCCAGCTTCTGCCCCTCCTCTGCCAATAATGAGTTATCAACCTTCATTTGTGTGTTCTCTGTGTCAAGAGCCAGACCGAACAGCATCCTGCTGTCTGGTTGGCATTGGGTTGATGCCAACATGAGGTCAGGGTGTTGGGCCACAGAGCAAACTCTGTGGCTATTGCTGTAGGAAGTTTGCCAGCTGCTTTCTCCATACGTGCCTGCCTACTAGAAGACTCCCCTTTGAGTGCTCCTTACCACACTGTATCTTCAAGTTTTCCTATGTGCCTTCACACACACACACACACACTCACACTACCACGCACAAATCAGCGCAACTACTTTGTAGCTCCACAGTTCTACCACAATCCCCAAAGAATCATCGGCTGTTGCCACCAAAGCAGTTGTCTATTGCCAAGCTTCCAAACCAGCAACCGTGATGAAACCTTTCAAGGCATACCAGCATCACGTGCTGACAGTTTGATCCTCTGAAGCTTCATCTTCTCTCCAGATTGAACACCTTACAACATATACTGATTTTTCAGTTGACCAATATGAAAGTCAATGCTTGAGCTCTGCATTCTTGACCTGACATGTCAAAGGGAACTCCTGCAATAAGCCATTCATGAACTGTAGATTATCTGCTGTCAATTCACTTAGAAATCCAGTCTCAGCAACCTATTATTTCAAAGTTACTCGCTGTGCTGCACAACAGCTCAGTTTAGCTTTCTAAAAAGGAGATGCCTGTTTCCAGCCTTGCGCTGTTGGACATGTCTATGACTGTACAGAACTATTTTGGGAACTCCTTCCTTACTTCACAGAAAGCTCAGATTCTGCATTGTCCTCATCATCACTCTTTGTTTCCCAAGTGGCCAGGAACTGGGCCTTTTGAAGTTTACCACAGTTAGTTCAGGGTAACACACACCCACACACACACGCTGCTGTTAGGTTCTGTCAGACATTTTTCTGTTCTTTTGTGATCACTTCTACACCAATTGCAAAATAAAAAACTAATTTTTAATTAATCTTTGTATCCTGTCCTACTGTTTTTGTGCGTGTATCCTTAGCTAATCACCTATCAGTCCTTTTCAGCCCTGCCAACCCTAGCATTTGGGAAGAATAATTTTCTGTAGTTTTACAGCTCTGCAACATCCTTGAAAAAGCCTAGTCCACATCTCAGAATAACACAGTTATCTAGTATACCACCAACATAGTCTGCAATAAGTCCATTTATTAACTGCTCAAAAGCACATACCTTAGGCTTTATTGCACAGATCTATTACATAATGGGCAGTTATCTCATTTTACAGATAACTACTTGTAAACTAAGATAATGTGTTTTTCCCATGAGTTATTCTTGTATGAATTATGGGGGTTTGTGTGTCTTGATCATACTCTTTGCAGTTTCCTTTATAGCACCATCGGAAGACTCATCATTCACCAGTGCCAAGACACCTGCAACATCTGCTCTCTGCTTGTGCAGTATTGGCACACCATGGCCTCAATGCTCAGCTGGGGTCCCAGGTGTGACCATAGTACAAATATTTCACTTCCTCCCATTTCTTTGCAATGCTACTGCATTCCAGCAAAATTTGGAAGCCTTATAACCCCTTCCCTCCAGCTCAGCAAGAACGCTGACATCCTTTGATCCTTTCCATTTATTTTCATACTGAAATAGGTAATAAAGATGTGACACAGATTCAGGAGGGCTAGAGGGAGTCTGGGTTACCTCCTCATCTCTGTCAACTGACAGAGGAAAGAGAGAGGTTACACAAGGCTTCAGATCTGACCCTCCAGAAAACCCTGTATAGCCCTATTGTATTGTGCTCAAATGGAGAGGTGAAGAGTACTGGGCAGGAAGGACTTCCCAGAAGGTGCCTGCATAATTGAGGACATCTCACACAGTCTTTGGTGGGAGCTTTCTCCTCTCCCCACTGCCTCTGAGCCTTTCCCCTCAGCTCATCCCAGCACCTCCTCCGATGCACTAACTCTAGACTCTGCATTCAAATCATGTTTTCCCATGAATCAGGATTCCAACAGATGACATACCCATCCCCACTTTGATCTTCACTGTAGGCTGGCTGGAGAAGAGGCACAGAATCACAGAATCTTAGGGGTTGGAAGGGACCTCAAGAGATCTTCGGGTCCAACCCCCCTGCCAAAGCAGGCTCCCTATCTCATATTACATAGATAGGCGTCCAGACGAGACTTGAATATCTCCAGAGAAGGAGACTCCACCACCTCCCTGGGCAGCCTATTCCACTGCTCTGTCACCCTCACTGTGAAAAAGTTCTTCCGCATGTTGGTGCGGAACTTCCTGTGCTCCAGCTTACAGCCATTGCCCCTAGTCCTGTCCCCACTGACCACTGAAAAGGGGCTGGCCAATTCCCCCTGCCACCCATGTCTAAGATATTTGTAAACACTAATTAGGTCCCCCCTAAGTCTTCTTTTTTCCAAGCTGAACAGACCCAGCTCACTCAGCCTTTCCTCATAGGGGAGATGTTCCAGACCCCTAATCATCTTTGTCGCCCTCCTCTGGACTCTCTCCAGAAGGTCCCTGTCTTTTCTATACCAGGGAGCCCAGAACTGGACACAGTATTCCAGGTGGGGCCTGACCAACGCAGAGTAGAGGGGGAGGATCACCTCCTTCGACCTGCTGGACACACTCTTCCTGATGCATCCCAGTCATTCCCTGAATCTGCCTGACTTTCAGAGTACAAGAATAAGGTGGTCTGCATGTGCCAACAAACTGCTTGGAAGATCTCCCCAGGTGAGCATCTAAACTCTGGAGAAGTTGTGGTGGTTCTTTAGGCCCTCTTCATGCCCTACCTTAAAAGGAAATGACTTGTTACTGCAAAGAAGTCCCTACTCAGCCTCTTCCATTCAATAAGTGTCAAAAAAAATCCAAAAATAATGAGATGTTGCCTATTACATCACCTGCTACACCAAGCTCTTGCAAGTTAGGTAATGTCATGCAGTGTGACAAGGCTGTCTCAGGAAAAAGAGTTATACATCAGCTGCCCTTTAAGTGGATGGTTTTAGAAGAGCATATTGCACCCTAAAGGTGGAGTCTTCAATTATTGGATCATTTAAGACAGACCATCAAATTCTGTTTTAGAAAGAGATGGGCTCGTGGAAACGTTCCTTTTTCATATTAGTTGAGAGGGGGAGAGGGGAGACACACGGGAAAGAAATTGCACCAAAAAATCCCAAAACCTTATGCTAGGAATGCATCAGAGTTACAACAATTCCAAAATGAGTATTTAAAATACCTTTTTTTTTTTTTAAAGTATGTTATTTCCCTGACAAACCATAATGGCTCTTTAAAACCCATCATGGTCTACTATTTAAAAAATCATATTTAAAACACTTTTAAAATATGTGTTATAAAGACATTTTTTAAAATGAACATTATTTACCCAGAAGTTCATAATGGTTCTGAAATGTATTTTGTAAATCTGTATTCAGGGACATTTTCTGTTAAAAAGGAATTTTTTTGGCCCAAGAGATCTTAAACAGCTTCTATGGAACTATCAAAATTTATAGTTTTAATAGGGCTGAAATGAAGTTTGGGACATGTTATTGCAGCAATGTTTTTCAGAAAAAAAAATTTAAAAGAAGAAAAAGACGAAAAGGAAGAAGTGAAAAAGGGAAAGGAAATAGAAAAGGGAGACAGAGAGATGGGAGATGTGGAGGTGGGAAACTGCCCACTCAACTAAGATGCTCAGGCACAGAAGTCCCATAGTCCTGGTAGGTGATACAGTGAGGGGGAGGTCCAGAATGTCTAAGGGATGCGGGGTGATGTTACAGCACATCAGCTCTGATGGGAATAAGAGATAGGATGATTTAAGTGAGCAGGAGCAGCAGAGCTGATGACTACCCCAGGTAAATGATCACACAACAGCATCTTGAGATTAAGCAGCAAAGGCTCTTTGAGTCTTCTGTGTGCCCATCAAGCAAACCCAGCCCTCACGCTCGTCTGTACTGTGGGCTAATGACCTAAGAGGTGAAACATGAACAACCAGAATGAAATAAAGCATCCTGCTCATGCCTGGGCGTAACCATCAGAAGCCACCTCTGACCCATGTCAGGTGGATGGGACAGCAAAGGTGGCCATCCATGCCATCAGGAAGGGCCTGGTTCACACTCTTCAGAAACATACTCTGGTTGATAAATAACAATCATAACGACAACACTTCCACAGTGCTTCCTATCTTCAAAGCACAGTGCCAGAGACATTAACTGACCTGTCTTCAAAGGCATCCTCCAGCAAACTCTCAAGAGGAAATTGTGGAGGGGATAAAGACCCTGACGAACAACCAGTTGTGGCTACACAAAACCACCTGCAGCAGATAGCAAGTTACATGTGCGCGCGCGCGCACACACACACACACACAGATTTCCAGGATCCATACTGGCACTACCAGATGATTTTGAGGCACTACTTTGGATTTTTGTTATCTCAATACTTTAATTCTCACGTAGGAAGAAAATCTTGTGCCTGGAATGAAACTCTGTGGCTAAGAGCCAACGGTTTCTGTACCGGTGAATCAGACTCGAGTTGAAGCACCAAGAAATGGTCCTCACTCAGTGTGGCCTTTCAGTGACAACACCTGCTTTGCTCTACTTAGGGAGGTTAAACCAGTGTAAATGCCTAACACAATACATTTAAACCATTTTCACCTATGTTGAAATAAGATTCAGAAAGAAAGACAGAGCAGCTCTTTCATTTCTTTTATGTGAGCTGTACCTTCTGAGTTTGATATCCATAACCCAGTGTAGTAAAAACTTCTGTGCCTGATCCTCTTCTCACATTAGTGTATTGCCACTGGTGAAGAGGAAGTCATCACTGGTGGAAACTACTCTGCTGGGCTCACTGCAAATGTGTGCTCACGTGGAGCTTCTCCTGACAGGAGAGGGTTTGGTTGTACAGTACAGGCTAGATGTAGTAGCGAAGGGCTAAGCACCCTGGGGGGGATGGAGGATACAGAACCACTGTATCATCTGTAGTTCTGGATTCCAATTCTTTATGTCTGCAATTCAAATTAAGTGGTGTTAGCGGATGAAATCTGGAGTGCTCTGCACCAGGACACCCTCAGTCCTCAGGGAGCGGGGAGACACACCTGTGGAAGGGAGACTTCTTCAGCCTCTCTGCAGCATCTCTGGCTTACATTCACAAAAGATAACTTTTGTCACCAGACTTCCCCATAACGCTTCAAGAGCTTAAAATACACTTTGAGGAAGGTTTCAAACACTTTTTGCCCCCTCAAATCTGTCTACGCTTATTCACTGTGGATTCCAGAGGGATGACCTGGATTTCCTTGCACACTCTCAACCCAAATTATATCAGTCCCAATTAGGTCATCTGCAAGCTGCACCTGCAGCTCAGGACTGCAAAATTTCTCCCCTTACGTATCTCCCTGTGGTTAAGGCCGGACAGGGAAGCCTTCTGCGTTAGAATAACTACTATAAAACCATATAATGCAGACTAAAAATACAATTATAATTGCAACGCCAAAAGCAAGCCAGTCAATAACTTCAAGATTCTAATAGTTTCAAGCACTATTACCTTAACGGTCTCACATCACAGTGCTGATTAAAGAAACATTTTGTCTTTTTATCTGTATTCAATGGAGACTGTAATCACTGGAGCATAGAGAGCTAAAACATTTATTGGGAAGTATACATCTCGGGTCAGGCGGCAAAAGTCAATGTTGAAGCGGTGAGCTGCAGCAACAGCTTTCAGTCCAATTCACAGACCCCATGCCATCACCTCCTCGGCATCACCTGCTGCGCACAGGACAACCCCCAGAGTAAGCTGGGCTGCCACTCCACTCCTCCGACAAGCACCCACAGGAAGATTTCCCCCTCAGGAGTTTGAACTGGGAGCATCACTCATGGAAGAGGTATTTCTATTCAGCAAAGTCAACAGGACCTTTGCATGGAGGTGGAATACAGAATCGAGGAAATGTGGGAGGTGGTTTGGTTTTGTTGGTGGTTTTTTTTTTTAGAAAGGAGCAAATCTACCTTTGCTGAAAGCAGCACTGCTCTTCCTGTAGAATTAAAAAAATAAATGAGACTATCCTCTCGTTCTTGTACTGATAAATTTGTTTTCTCTTTTTGCCTAATTGCTTAACAATAAATCCACACACACTCTATTATCCATAGCCTACTGCAATATTCCTCAGGGCACATGATCAGCAATCAGAAAGCTTGAAAGATGGCCAACATAATCTTAAATATCCCAGTGTATTACCAAATCAGTATTTCAAATTTAGTGGACATACTCAGATATGTTTTCCTCTCCGCGAGAGGCATCATGTAAGTGGCAAACAAGATACAGAAGATCGATTATTTAGCATAATTGCACAATCTAATTGTATGGATTTTAAATGGAACAAGGAGGAGAAAGATTAAAATCATACAGCACAGCAGTATACTTTCACAGAGTGCATGAAATATATTTTCCCCAATTAGTGGAACAATGGAAATATTTACTATCAATTCAGTGAAGATATTCTGAAACAACAGTCAAGCAACATCCAGATCAGCACAGGGCAAGAGCAAATTGTTTTATCATTAACAGGAGAGGGGGGGGAATATTAAAAAAATAAAACCTGGAAACTTACACGTTCTGCTCAAAAAGCCATGCTCCTGCGGTGATGCTTCATTTCAGTACCACATTTGGGGACCTTATGAACAGGTTGTGCTGACTTCCCAGAAGAAAGTAAAACATCCATGTGAAGGGATGAATTTAAACCTACATGTGCCCGTGTACACACACACACACACACACCCCAGCGCGTGCCTACACGCAGCCTGACTCCTGCACGTTCCACCATCAGT
Source organism: Laterallus jamaicensis coturniculus (assembly GCA_022605575.1). Taxonomy (NCBI): domain Eukaryota; kingdom Metazoa; phylum Chordata; class Aves; order Gruiformes; family Rallidae; genus Laterallus; species Laterallus jamaicensis. The sequence goes on along the minus strand of JAKCOX010000016.1, from coordinate 12,101,655 downwards.
TCCCAAAACCCGAGCCCGTTCACCGTATCCTGCAGATTAATCGGGGTGGGGCGGGGGTGAGAGTGGGAGCTCCCTTGTCTCAAAAATTAAGTGAAAATGCTAACCTTGTCATATTCCCTGGGCAAACAAAGGCCGAGGCAGTGCAGCTCTGCTCAGCCGTACCATGGGTTAACTGGCATTTCTAATACTTTTCACCTAGGCTGGCTTGACAGATGCCTAACCTTCGCTGGGGAGTGGAGACAGCCTGATGGGCCCTGGCCATACAGGGGGAAAATTTTTGATGCTTCCCACTTATGACATGATTGATTTTCTTTCAGCGGCCCTTCACTTTTGGATGTGGCGAAGGCTGCCTGCCTGAGCCCCCGCGCGCCCTGACCTCGACATATGGCCGCTGTGAGGCTGAAAACTGATGACGGCAGAAACCTAAAAAATCAATAGGCCCTGTCAGTCAGTGGGGAGGCGAACGTCTTTTAAAAACCCAATCACGACATGTACTTGCTGCATGGCGCGGGTCTACTGCACACTTGAGAACACACTGAATTTCCTGTTGATTTTTTTATTATTATTAGTTGTTTTGTTGTTTGGGGGGTTTTTTCAAATCAACCTTCTGTGTTAACACACTGTTTACCTATTTATTCCTTTATCTTTTATGCAGGAAGAAAGCAAATGAATCACCTTGTTAGGATGGAATCTTCAACGTATAACATTAAAAAGAAAAAAATCCCTGGAAACTCCCTGGGAATAGTATGAAATAAATAAAGAGCACCTTGCCATTGCCAATATAAACACTGACATCATTATTTTTGACATTATCTGGAAAGAATTTAGATATAAGTAGTTTTGGAGTCTAAAAACATATGAGTATGAAACTGTTTTAATTTTCTTTGCAGGGGGTGAAGTATTGTTTTGGTTTGTTTTGATTATTTTTAACATTGTTTCTGAAATATGTAGAAAAAAAATTGAATTCACCATTGGTTCTACACTTCACAGTTCTTGTCATTCTCTGCACACACCAGAGAGAGGAAATGATTAGACCCACCGAAATTGGCTGGAGATGCCGGTGCTCTGTAAACTGCACCGGGCCATCGGTACCCCACAGGACTGAGCCAACAGCATCCGACTCACTTTGCTCTTACAGATCAGGAAAGAAAAACATTTTATGAGATAAGTGATATAACATACACTGATTTAATTTCTACATTCTGCACCAAAACAGTCTTTTTGAACTTGGATGAAAAGCAAACAAACAAAAACCCAACCACGATTAGAAAATATACACTACCGGTGGAGAGAACCTGTTCTACTTTATCTCCTCCCATCAGGACCACAAAGCCAAAACAAGTAACGCCTCCAAGGGGTTTACCTTACCTTGCTGAAATTTTAGGGGGCTAGTCATTATTTGAAAACCATATCTTCACACAGAAAACAAGTGAAAGGAGTTGTTGGCTGAAAAATCAACGCATTATCAGGATGCATTTTAGAAATCCACCGAAAGTAAGGAAGATTTAAAAAAAAAAAATACTCATTGCACAAATAAACAGAAATCTAAAGCTGAATTCCCAAACTAAGACCAATTAAAGCTTTCTTTATGACTGCAAACCTGACAAGCTTACAATTTCGCCCTGTTGCAGTGGTGTGTGTGTGTGTGTTTTAATGTAATATTAATGAGCCAGGATGGAGGGTCATAAAAAGTGATAGGTTTTTGCGATGGTAAATTATAAATCGGTATTGATTTTTCCCGGCACTAATGCAGCCAGCTTATTGTAAGACACCACAGGCAAAGTGCACTTTATCAGATTAGACTGGAGCCTGGTATCAAATATACATGAGAAAAAGGATGCATTTGTGACTTAGACTAGACTTTTTTTTTAATGATACATGAAATTTTTAAGGAAAAAAGTCTCAGAATATTAAGAAATTAAATACCATTTTAAAAGATCTCAGATGGTAGCAAATAGATATTAATGTCGCATTAGGGTAATTTGTTTTTACGCTGATGGAATATAGGCTTATATAGAATAAGTACGTGAACTAAATCCCGCTCAGATTTAACCATGTGCTTAATCAGTCCAATTTATGATCATCTCAACTGTTCATGATAAAATAGATCCTCATTTGCATAACATGCCTGAAGAATCAGGCCCTACATCTGCTTATGACTGTATGTAATATAAAGTTGCATGTATATACATCTCTCCAGTGAGTATTGATTCTGTGTTTGTTACTTTTCACGTCTTAAACTGCTTTGAAGTTGTTTGTTTTCCCCCCACATATGTACCACCCTGTCATGCCAGCCAAAGACTACGAAAGAGCTTTTCCTTGTAGTACTTTTATTGCTTAAATGCTGTGAAGCTTTTCTTTCTCTTTCATCTCAAAATGCATTGGGAGTTGGCCGCACAGTAAAACTGGGCGTTATTTTTAAAATCAGCTCTGCTTTTCATCTCCTGACCTTTCCGCAGCCAGGATTTCCTCATTAAAACATTTCAGTGATGTGGATAATTGACTAAAAAAAGAGATTGAGAGGGAGAAAGCAAAACCAACAACAATAAGATGCAGCACTGTTACTTTCTGCAAAGTTGCTCTGGATGGGGAACAAACCAGCATCGCTTTCGCTTCATCCAAGAGGGAGAAGTTTGCATAGAAACATCCCCCTGCATCCCAGCAGTCGGGCAGGGGACTCTGCCATCCCTCAGTGGCAGTACTGCCAGTCAGGCTCAGAAACCCCTTGCACATGCTTCCTGCTTACTCCTGGCTCTTCTGCAGCCCACAGGCCTTCTCAGACCCCAAACATCCTGGCGCACCCTGTGAGCAGCGCTGTCCCACATCTCCCACATCGCCTGCCTGAGCAGCCTCACTACTTTTCCCCCCAAACCACATGTTCATTGACGGCTTGTTTACAAACAGCTGCTGTCCAGGGCTGCCTGTACAGCCGCATTGAAGTGAGGAGGTGTGAACCCAAATAAATAAGAGGGAGAAGGGGCCAAGGTATGTTTTGGTACCATTTTCCACAGGGAAGGAGGTGTGGGGCTGGGGATATGGGGACCCCACGGGCATCTAAGCCTTTTGGAATGTTTAAAGGAAGAAGCATCAGAGATGGCCCTTCACTTTTCACGCAAACAGGCAGGTGGACAAGAGGCTCTGCACTGGTGCTGAGGAGGGGCCTCGGGTGGGGGCACAGAGGGGGTGGGTGCTCTCACTGCCTAAATCCCTGTTCCACCCACTGTCAAACTGCCCTGCCAGAGTACTAGCTTGCAGCTTCTTTGTATTTTAGCCAGAAACTAGTGCTCAGCAGCATCACGCTCCCAAAATGTTTCTGGGACTGTTTGCCTTTCTATATCTCAATTTTATCATTCTTAATAGCAGACTAAGAGAGAGATGAGAAACTGGGGGGGGGGGGGGCGGGGGAGGAGGATGCTACTTTTTTCTTTCAGATATATTTATTCAAATACTCCCAAACAAGCACAAAACTCAGCACTGGAAGTCCAACCAGTCCCTCTCTGCACCCAGCCATGGCAACCAACACTGACTGTAGCTTACCAGAGCATATGCCATGGAGCACAGCCCCTCAGCACCAAGGAAAACAGCCCCCAGACACCAAGGATCAAGCTCACAGCAAGTTACAGGATCTTGTAAAAATATAATTAAAACAACAAAGAAATTCAAACAGCCTCATTAGCAGACTGCCAGCAACCCTGCTTGACTTGCAGTGATGCATTATATCACAGGATAAAAATCTGAGGCCTGATCTAAATAATCCTTCCTCAGACAAAATTCCTATAAACTTCAATGGAAATTTTGTCCGTCTCGGGACCAACTGGGCTTTCACCTTGCAACTCTTCATACACCAAAAGTAGTAAGAGGAAACTGTTCTCTTTGACAAGACCTCATCAGGTAAAACCTAATAAAGCTAAAAAGGAAATTAGGAAAATGGAAAGCTACTCCCAGAGCAGTCCAATCCTGACATGGCTAAAGCCAGAGCTAGAGATGCCCTCAGTCTGAACAAGCCAGACTCCCACCATCACATCCACCCAGCTGCCAGTGGTGTAGGTCAGCATCACACATCAGGTATGAGCTGAGGATGAGACAAACTGAGGGGCACTCACATGGCTGCCACCAAACTCAATGGGACAATAAACCACAGCATCAGAATCTGGTCCAGGGAAAGAAAAGAATTCCCTGCTGCCTCAGTGCAAACTCCTTGTGCTCCCAGTCAAAGCAGCACCTTTAAAGTTATTGCTATAAATGTTATTAAAGTGAAACAAGCCATTTTTTAAATGTATGCTAATTCCACTTTATTAGTGATGCCAAAATCCTCATTTACATTTTTCATAAAAATTACGCAGAGTTTTTTGCTGCTTTAGGGATAAAACTAATAAACAAATACATAAATTAGTATATTTTAATTAAATGTTCTCCCATAAAGTAATATTGTATCCCATTGTCTGAAACAACAACAGAAAAAGAAACTCTAAGAAAGCACCTCTAACTTGAAAATTTGTGTTGGATTAAAATACTAGAACTCATTAAAAACTAATTTGAAAATCACTTTACCTAACAACCATAAAATTTTTGATTTCTGTATTGTAATATGTGTTATTTGTTTTGGTACAGGAGATTATCACTCCAGCATGCACTACTATTAGAATACACATACATTACAGGCATCGTATTGCCCCCAGATTCTCCTAGAAAATAACAAAGTCAAGCATTACCTGCACCATTTCCCTTTTAAATACTGTATTATTTCCGTCCTGTAACATCATGGATTGTACACAGCAGACACATTAATTTAGTTTTAGGTCCATATATCACATCTGAACATGTAATATTTTGGGATGGGATACTGCATGCTATTACTATTTTTAAATGCTGCTCAGCATACAGTAAACTGGACGGCTTAAGCAGTAAGGTGTGGCTGGAGTTGCAGGGGGAAGTCCAACAGGCAGAAAACAATCACATCTCAATTCAACATTTTAAAGTAGTCTGCAGAAATAGCCTGAGTATTAAAAACAAATAAAAAAGTAAAAATCAAATGCGCTTTAGAACACATTCACCTCATTAGAAGGTTTTCGGTAACCCTGCTTTCCCTCAGAAGGGGCAAATAGACCTAGACTCTGCATTTTCATTACTCTCCTCCATTGTAATTCTTTTTAAATGTAAGATTATTGCTTTTTGAGGCGAGTATTTAAATGAAACAAGCACTCTATTTGGCATTTTCACTGAAAAAGCTTTGTCTTCTACTTGGTTATGTTTCCTGGAAATTGAAAGACTTTAAAAAAAAAAAAACACCAAAAGGAAACATGAAGAGTTTTTGTTTATATAAATGCGCTGTCTAAAAAGGTACATTCATTTATCTGCCTTCCTGAACGTGTAATTGATGGTATATTCCTATTAAAACCATCTTACAGTATAACCCAAGCCAATTGGAGGCTGCACCTTCAGGTATCTGTTTCTAATATCAGTGCACGATGCCAAATGCACGGTGATGGGGAGCAATGGGACGAAGCTAAAGCAATGAAGCAGCAATGCTTGCAGACTACCCATCTTCAGTGCCCTTTGAAGGCACCTCTAATTATCGTCTGGATGCGGCGATGTGGAGCAGCACGCACCATTCAGAAAAATGGATCACAGTGCAGAGGTGGGAGGACAGAGACTCCCCACCAAGCTTAACATCATTGGAGGATCCAAAGGAAACATATACAGGTAGGTATTTAATCCATGGGGAGAGGTCTCAGATGATGCAAATGTTGTTTTTTGGGTTTTTTTTTTTCCAATTGAAGCTGGGGTCTTCTTATCTTCCCCAAAAGAGGAATTTCCCGCAGCATAAACTCCCTGAATCCTACTGTTCCAGAGGACGTCAGTTATTCCCAGTGGGGGATTTTGCATTTCTGGTGGTACAACCAACAAATGAAAACCTCTAGAGTCCAGTTCCCTCCAAATAGTAAATCAACAAAAGACAAGCAAAAAAAGGCTGTCTCCTGAACCTGCCCAGGCACTTTAAAGACTTCAAAAATACTTTCAAAGTGCTCACTTTAAACTGGCAATGCTCATAAGCCAACGTAAGATCAGTCTTAATGCAGTGACTCATCCACAGTGACGTCAGAGAGCCCACTGTCTGCTGTCCCTTCATAGTCAGCCTTATCGCCCCCTCACCTCACTTGAGCCTTCCCCATAAATATTTAAACAAGAAGCAAAATGACATATTATGGATATCATATTCAAAACCACGCAAGCAACTTGCTTCAAGATCCACAAAGGTATTTAGACACCTAGCCTTCAGCATAGGTGCTTAGCTTTCCTTCCAAAGCAGTGGAAAAGGAGGCTCCTACAGAGCATCAAAGCCCCTGGTATTTTTGTGCATCTAGCATGAGGTTACTTATTAATACAATGTTCAGCATCTCAGCCATTGTCTCCAGAGGTGTGAACAAACAGGCTAGCAACATCGACACGGCAGAGGACACATAGCTGCCTGGTAAAGCGGTGCTGGAAAGTACAGAGAGAAGCTCAGCCCCAAACATCTGATGCTACTAAAAGCTGGCCCTGTGGTACTGACTCCTGAATTTCCTTTCCCCAAATGCAGTGCAGCTGGATCAGCAGCCCCACAGCTGTCTGGCATCAGAAACCACCCCCACAGCTCCTCAGGGGGAAATCCTGGATCACAGCTCGACACTGCTCCAAACAGCTTTATGTGTAGGAGCTCCCAGGGGATGCACTGCTGCTCACAGCAGCTACTCTGAGGTGGCCAGGTCCCCCCAAAGCCTTGCGAAGCTTATAATAAGGGTCAGGATTGCCAGATTCATGTTGGTAATTATGAGTTATCCCCCATTTTGTGCACAGATTTCATGCTGGCAACCCACTTCTCCTCTGCCTCTGTCCACATGGCAGAACTTTGAGGCTGTTGTGTAGGCAAGGCAAGAAGGAAAAGGCTCTGTCTCTGCCACTGCCACCAATGTGCCCACTTTGTCACAAACTTCCTGAACACAGAGCAAATGCTTGAAGCTAAACAACCAAACCAACAGCCCGCTTTTCCCAGGCACAAAGATTCCTACAGCTCTGCTTCATTACAACGGGAAGATTCCTAAATATTCTCACATGACTGATGCCGCTATTGTGCTATAGCTCTGTTAACAAGAGGGACCTTGTATCACCTTCAGCATGCCCAACAGACAGACACTAATAGGACAGAATTCATCTCTGTCTTTGCTGACACTCCTCAAGCTAACAAAGGCACAAATTATATTCACAAAAACTTCTCCATTGCATTATAAAGAGAAGTTGGAAAGTTTTGTGAGCAAGTGATCATGAATAAGAGCACTAAGCAGGCAACCTGTGTAGGAGCTCCAGCAAGAAGTCTCCTTCCTCCTTGTGACACCCCCATTGACATCAATGGACCAGTTGTGCTCTGGGCACTTGCTGGACCAGTGTTCAGTAGTGTTTGTCATCATCCCCAGACACCTAATCTGAGTGGTCAGGGTTGGCACTGAAGCTAGAAAAATGGAGGATTAAACCAGTCCCACTATCCCAGAACTATCTATGTTAAACTGAGATTGCTTTTTTTAAATTAAAAAAAAAAAAATAAAAGACTTTAAGCTTTCTGGATTACCCATCAAAACTGAAGGATACCTCAGCAGAGTCCAATGTCCTTACGTCCTTCTGACTCCAAAACCAAGACAAAAGACTCACAGCAAAATGTAAACAGGCAGACACTCCAGTGAAGGGAGCATTTCTCTTGCCATCAGTGCAGTGCTGATTTTGTAATCAGTCTGGAAGTTTTATTTTTAACTGCTGTACCAGGGTTTTACAGAGACACAATTGTTCTTTTGAAACCTAGCTAATAGGGCTGATCAGTAATACTATTACTATATACAGAGCCGAAAAGCACAGCATAATGAAACTGTACTATGAGAAACTATGAACGAAATATTCTTTCTATAAAAAGCATTTTTAATAAAACATGCAATGGCTCCAGAAACTGCTCATCATATTCAGATGAAGAGACTGGTTCTGCAATCAGTAGGTACCCAAAGCCTCCCCATCTCCTCCAGGCCCTAGCAGGACTATTATGCCCCTTTGTGAGAGCACTTCTGGCCAAGCACAAATGGGGACTTTTCCAAGCTACTTTCATGTTGACCACAGACTTTAAAACACTCAGAGCCTGTTCCAAGGAACAAAGTGAGTAGAGGTACTCCTCCAGTGACGCTTAGGTCAATGTGATATCCTACAGGCACATTTAGGTATTCTATGCAGATTGCCGCAGTTTATAAATTCAGTACCGTGATCAGAAATTCAACTGTGGGTCTCCACAATTTGCATACAGCCCCTGCAAACCATCATTTCCCCAAGCACACTACCTAAAAGCTTATTTACAAAAGCGGTTACCAATGCAGCTTGCACGCAAAGGTTACAGCCAACAAGTGAACACAAATTTTTATGGTGTGCAATCATTTCAGCAAAGTCTATCATTTCTCCTTCCTGAGAAGCTTGCTGTTGAGAACCCTGCTGTTGAGAACCCACTTAAAAACTGAGATTGTGGCCCCTGCTATTCCTTAGAATACACAGAAAAAGCCAATTCTGCAAGCAGTGTTCTCTTCCGTGAGCAAATTTAATTGCATGGACTGGTTGGTCAAAAGGCAGCAGACAAGCCATTTCTGTCCAGTCTGTAGGCTTTCTAGAGTGACAACTGAGAATAATCTGGAAGTGTGATTTATTTCAGATCAACACTATGGAACAAGAAATAATCTAAAGGAGCCCATTGACACAATGACCAAGCTCCAAAGGTGTTTGCAAGTGCAGGGTACTCCTCCTCCTGACCCATAAGATTTGCACTGAACAGAATAATCTTTGTTGCCAATTCAACATGTCTTCAGAGTTTAGAATGCATAAAAAGTTTAAAAGCATTTTGAAAAACTTTTAAGGCTAGTAAAACACTGCAGACACACTGCACGATTTAAACCCTTCGCTAGATTTGATTCATCGCTCTAGGAACCTCTCTGATCCACCCCGCTGTGCCATGCGAGCACTTCACAGAGATTAGTGGATTTTCACTTCACAACAACGAGGTGGAAGCACAAAACAGATTGAATGACTTGCCCACATCCATGCCAGGAGCCTGTGGCAGAGCAGTGACTCACAGCAGGACAGTGAGATTCACTGTGCCACGACCTATTCGGAAAAGCAATGGTTCTTGTCATAGAATTAAGGTATTATTTTTTTCCAGTATATATTGGGAGGGGTCAAGAAAGAAATCTTATTCTTTAGCACAATTGTAAAGGGGCACAGTCAGTGACCCCAAAATGTTATTTTTTTTTTAAGTCAGTAGACTTTAAATTTATGTTTATATATAGAAGAAGTCACTGCAGATATAATCCACTTTAAAAATACCCTGTATTCGCCACTGCTGTCTTAAAAAGGGGGAAGAGGAGAAACAGACAGAATTGTTTTGTTGTCAAGAAAAATACATCTAGCATAAAATGTTAAGGTTGCCAAGAGATGACAGTATTTGGCAGCACCCTAAAATGTTTGTCATTTTAAAAGTATTTATGCTAAGGCAGAAAATAAACTATCCAACATTTTAGTCACTTTAAGTGATTAAAACAAGTCATTAGAATTTTAGTTTAAAATACTGTTAGATAAAATTTTCCCTTACCTAACTAGCCAGTTTTCCTTCCCCACAGAAAAAAACTGTGTGCAGTTTTTGCTCTTGAAGCTTGTGTCTTAGCTTTAAGTGCTCTTGCGTGATGTAGGTAAAACAAAATGTGGTAGACTTTGAATATCGTTTTCATTTTCATTGGAAACATTTTCAGTTACTACACTGCTGAACAGAAACAACTGGGGGGGAAAAAAGGGTTAGGAAAACTGTAAATGCTCACCAAAAATGCCAGAACGTCTTACAAAAATACAAGTGGGTGCATTTAGTTGTCTAACACAAATTTGGCAGACTTTCTTGATAGCAACTCGCCTTTTTTTCCTATTTTTCATACTGCATTCAGAGTATTTACACATGCACTTTTCTCATGAAGCTGGAAGTAAATTTGGATCTATTTTTTTTCATCTTATAAAGACATTGATGTGTTTTTTCTGACATGCCTCATGAACTCAGTCAATCACAAGTCTTTCTTAATGGAAACCACATGTCTGCCCAGAACTGTGTAATTACAATGCTAGGATTCTTGGCACTGCCAGGAAAAGGGGCATTGTCAAACCAATTAGAGTTTATTTATTTACATACCATTTCTGGATGAGAATGTTCTTTCTTTTATGCTGATGCTGAGAAAATATATATTTCATCGAGTAGCTGTAATTTTCGCTAGATACTGTTACATTGTGTAGCAATTACATCTCTAGTTTTCAGTTACTTTGCACATAAGGAAACTTTCCTTTAAACGAAACAGCTGGGAATAGCATCATGAATTTTATCAGCCCAGTTTTCATTTGTTTCAGATGATGAAGGAGATGTGAGGGCGGCTGTTTCCCTAAGCTCACAGAGTCAGTATTTCCACCCATTTCCACCCCACTATGAGCTTTTCATTGTACAAGATGCCTTATTTGTACATTCATCTTCCTGCAGTGTTACCCTTTCTACACCTCTGTAAACTGGTACCCACAGACAGTCCTGGTGAAGGAGCACAGCGTGTCCCAGAAGAAAGGAGCCCAGCTCCAGGAGATGATCTGCAGTGTTCTTACAAGGTGCATCCCTCTGAACAACATTAAAAAATAAAATAATTTTTTAAAAAGTCATATGTCTCAGGAAAGCCAAATACCACACAGCTTTGCACCCGGGCCTCCACTGAATCATCCGTGCTGCTGCTGGAAGGTTACAAGCAACCAGAAGAGGCTGTGTGGTGGGAAATACATTCCAGGGACACCGAAACATGTCCAGATCCTGAATGCTGGTGTACTGTGTCTGCACAGAGCAGCCTGTACACCGAAACCTGCTGAGAGTTCCCCTGCTCTTCCACAAACACCGTTCACCGATCTAAACCTTTTCCCGTTGGCTGCAGAGGCTGCTAATTTGAAGAGAGCCCTTCTCATTTGCACTGGGTTTGTCCCAAGTACGAGTACAACCCCAGCACAAGCATGAAAGGGGGAGAAAGCTGCATAAGTACTGATTATTCATAGGAAAAAAACAGGAATAACAAACCAACTTTGAACTACAAGTTTCAACAACTACATCTTTCCCTTCATGTAGTTCCCAGCTGTCTGAGGTGGATCACGTGCTTTCCTGGCTAACACTTTCACAGGTCTCCATCCCCAAAGTGGCTGAACACCCAGCCATCCCTTTGCCCCCAGCCTTTATCCCCACCCTGGTGAGCTGCAACACCTTTCCGTGACTAGGGGAGCACAACAACACAAGGATGATTAAGGGAGTGGAACATCTTCCTTATGAGGACAGGCTGAGGGAACTGGGTCTCTAGCCTGGAGGAGACTGAGGGGTGACCTCATCAGTGCCTGTAAATATGTAAAGGGTGAGTGTCAGAAGGACAGAGCCAGGCTCTTCTCAGCAATGACCAGCGATAGGACAAGAGGCGATGAGTGCAAGCTGGAGCAGAGGAGGTTCCATGGGAACATAAGGAAAAACTTTTCGACTGCGAGAGTGACAGAGCACTGGGACAGGCTGCCCAGAGAGGTTGTGGAGTCTCCTCAAGATATTCAAAACCTGCCTGGATGTGTTCCTGTGTGACTTAGCCTAGGTGATTCTTCTCTGGCAGGAGGTTGGACCAGATGACCTTTCGAGGTCCTTTCCAACCCCTAACATTCTGTGATACAGGCGTGTGCCCAGGACCTGGCAGGAAGGCTATGGCAGAGGAGGAGGTTAAAAACCCTGTCCTGCCAAGAGACCAGATGGGTTTGTGCCAGGCTCATCATCAGGGCTGACCCACAGGAGCCCTCAGCTCTTCCTAACACAGAACCATCCCTTTGTGGTTTTACACAAATCTGCCATGTGCCATAGTCCAAAACAACAACCCAATGTCATCCAACCAAGATGATCCCCTTCTATGGCAGAGGATATCAGAGTCTGCCATGTAGGACCATAAGGATGTCAGGCGAAAACCCTCCCACCTGGACCAAGGAAGTTGCTGCCGGGATGCTCTCTGGTCACAGGAGGCACCTCCTGCCCTGAAGCTGCATTATACCCTTCCACTGAAAACACAGAGGAAGGGAAACAGCTGTAAAAATCGCCTATTTAAAGCTCTTGGAGCTTCAGAGCCTTCTATGAAATCCCTTGTATGGGATTCTTCTTTTTTTATTATTTGTTTTTAATTGCTGCTCCAACCTTTCATGACTTCCTCATCTTTGGAAAGTTCCAAAGCATTAAAAGGAAACATTAAGTTCTGACGCCCTCCAACATTATTTTTCAGTTTAATCATTTTTCCCCATTTTCCTCCTCTTTCTCTGTGCTGAGTGAGGGTGGGAAAGAGACAATTAAGGGAAACTCAAAACTCTCAGATGTTTCAAATATGAAAAAGTTTAATAAAAGTTTTCCCACACATCAGCAGAGAAGTAGGAAAAACTGTTTTCTTATGAAATTCTCAAAGCAGAAATGACTGAAACATTCCAGGGTTTTGTATTCACCGCTCCCTCCCCCATTATTTGAGCCACAAGTCTGTTTTATCTTACATTCATACTTGTGTGCATGTCTGTGAAAGATAGAGCCCTACCCTGATGATCTTACAGTTTTATAGCGACCGGGCAGATGTGGGGTGAGGGCAGAAGCTTCAGCGCAGAGAGGGGAAATGACTTGCCCAAGGTTGTGCAGCAGGGCAATGACTCAAACGATTTCCAATAACACAGTTGTTTCTGTTATGGCTTTAAAGAAATGGTGCCTGATTCACTGCCCTGCAGCCCCAGCCCCGCACTGGGGATCCAGAGAATAACAAAGTCCCAACAGCTACAGAGGAGTTATGTGGTGCTGTGTCAGGCCATGTGGTTAAGAAAAACTTGGTGTTGGTTCAGCTGGGAAAGGAGGAGAGGGGTAATGGATTCGTGAATTTAAATGACAGATCCTGAATAAGAGATTCCTGAGCCAGGCATTTAGGTGGGTATATTAAGAGGTGATGGAGACAGCCCATGTCTTGCAGAAAGAGCAAATGAGGACGAGGATGAGTTTACAAGTTGGGCACTGGACAAAATACAGTTCTTTTGTTGTGTCACAGCTTTAATTTCCACTGGGGTCCAGGTCTGTGACATGCAGCCACTCAGCTTTGGTCATTCACATCCCTCCAGCCCCCAAAAATTCTGTGATCTATCACCTTGCTCACTCAGCAAAGCAGTGCAGAAAAGCAACAACACTGTTGCAGGCATGTAGCCTGTCAGCCAGAGAGGCAACCTTGCAGCTTCTTGCTGGAAGCAAATGGTCCAGAAAGAAAAGAAAGGCATGGAAAAGGTGCTCACAAGGAGGATTTTCTGCCTTCACAGAGCAAGTGGTTCCAAGGAGAGACTGCATCATAATCCAAGTTATGTTTCCATCTCTGCTCTAGTCACAAGGTGCTGCAGCCCTTGCTTGAGCTCTCCTGTCTACTGAAGCAAGGTTCATCATCTCTTCACCAGGAGATGGGAAAACCCCTGCCACCTTGCAAAGCAAACCCATGAAAACAAGATGATGGTAGCTGGATTCCAATGCTAATTCCAAATTACAAAGCACAGGAGCAACTTTCCACATGCAATTTCTGATTCTGCTTTCTATTCCTGTCGAGCTGCAGCCAGAGTTTCGCCAGTGAAAAGTGCTATAAACAGCCCTGGCCTAGCTGAAAAAAGCAATATGCCGTCAGTCTGACATCTACCTCGCTTTTCCGCTCATTGTCAGCACTTTGATTGATGGTGTTGTTCATTAATGTGGGACGATTGTCAGCTTTTCCTGAATAAATATAAAAAGAAACAAAGAAATCCCCACCCTTTTCAAGCCAGAGTGAATTATTTCCTCTTTTCCTTTGCTGAATTCAGGCATGTAACAGTACACTGCCCTCAAAATACACTGGAGCTTTAACCACAAAGTAGGAAATTGGACTTTGGATAGAGGAACTAAAACTTTACTTAAGTAGTAGGTACAGTGATTAAATTTTACTATTATTTATTTTCCAAAAGGAAAAAACCCCAATGGTATGCCCTAAAGGCTTCTGCTTTAATACAGTACTTCAATTTTGTGCAAAAAGCTAAAAGAAATCTATTTGGTGAAGACTAAAATGACATGTGAAAAGCAGAGGCAATCACAAGCACTGCAAAAGATAGGCAGAGATTCAATTTAGCACAAGGCTGCATCTTAATTCACACTGGGGAGAAGGAGAAAGAGAGATGTGAAAATTCACATACAATTGAAGTATTTAAAGTATTTAAAAGAAAGGTAAGTTTTATTGGGCCCTCAGTACCCCCCAAAATACTCCCCGTGATACCTTGTCTGCTCAGGCATCTCGGAGGCTTTTGCCAAGTTGGACATCCCTGTCCATCTTCTCTGTATTTCCACACACCAAGAATTAGAAGAGAGGGAGACGCCACAAAACCCATCCTAAACTCTGTCTTAACATTTGCCATTTTCACTACACATTTTATCTCCGGGAGTTTTCCTTGCACTGGCACCCTTAGCTTTCTGCTTGATGGACTCTCTAATCAGGTCATTGCTTTTATCGTTAGCAATAGGGTCATTGCTCAACATCTTTTTCAAATCATACATTGCATCAGGGTGTACGAAACACAACAACAACAGTTACAAAATCGTAACTGGGTGTGGGGGGAAAAAACCAGGAGAGAGGAATGTAAATGGGTGACCAATGATTAATTCGGCAAATTATGCTTCGGCAGAGATTTGCTTTAGAAGCAACATGCTAACAATAATAATATTCTCTGTAAGTGCTACATTTTAGAGTTGAATGGCAAATTATTTTGAATACCTCTGTAAAGAACAGGAAACTGAGAACTGTGGAAAAACTGGCATTACGCCACCGATTGAAGATTCAATCTGACTGTAATAGAAGGTGATTATTGGGGACTAGCAGGCAGATGATGGATGATTTCCTCCTAAAATGACAGCTCTGCTGTGTATCAGCAATCCTCATACAGCACAAATGTACAGGTCGGCTTTTGTGGCTTTTTAATTCTTACCATTGTGGGAAATGGATTTCAAACCTGTGGCGAGCTATTTCAGGCTGGCAGGGCACATTTGGATTGTTCCTGTCTTTCTCTTTCCCTCTTCCCACCCCCCTCCCTTTTTTTTTTCCCTCCCTTTCCCCCTTTTTGCAAACCTAACGAAAGATGCTCATTGAAGTTTTCCAGCCATTTACCTCAGGCAGCCAGGGAACAAAGAGCAGAGCCACACGGTCTGTGCTCCGGCAAGCCCCCCACTCCACCCCAGTGGGAGCACGTCTGGGAGGGCAGAGCAGGATGAGCAGAGCCTTGTGGCTGCCTTCCCTGCCTCCCACTGCCCTCATTTTTTTTTGGTAGTCTGAAAATTAAAATATCCCCTGAATATGTAATACCTTGTTTATATTTCCCCCTTATCTGCTTTGGTGAAAAGCACACATACAAAGTATAATTCCTGTGCTAAAATCTGATATCCTGCACAGTGTTTTGTTTCAAAAATATTCATTGGGGTTTCCACGGGCAGGAGCTGTGCTCGGGGAGGGGGGGCAGTTTGGCTGCAGCACCAGCCACCTTCTGTGTTTCACTGCAGAAAACGGCGACCCAGACACTCCTCTAACAAGGTTAGAACAAAAAATACTTCAAGTTCCTTGCATAAAGCTATAAGTCTGTACTAGGCTTTGTTTTAAAAGGCAAGCTAATCAATAACCCCATCTTTTATTGCTGGGCCCCTCCACGTACTCCATTAATGATCACGCAGCACTTTTAGTACATTGTGAAGTCATACAGCGGAGTTATAGGAAAGGCTGCCTTCCAGGAGGAAAAAGTGCCATCCAACAAAATCCAGGCCTTCTACTCCATGTCAGGGTGGGCTGGTGTCTAATGACGCCCTGGCTCCCCACTCCGCACCGTAAATTAGTACGGACATATGTTCTGGTGTCTGTCAAGCCCCAGTCCTGACACTCTGCCAGTCCTGCACAAAAGGACGAGGTAATCCACAAGAGCAGTAAACTTATCAATCGAATCCTATAAGTGTCCCTCACTGATAACACCAGCCCTTTTTTTTTCTCTCTCAAATTTAACAAGAAAGCATGATCCAGCTCCATAGGACGTCACAGGCACGTTACGCCTATGAAAACGCTGTTGTCAATATTTCACAATGCGCTTGCCATTCTCCTGCCTGCAGTCGATGGGATGCTGGACTGTGCTTATTCACTCGCCTCTAAAGATGGTGGGTTTCTACACTGAGGACCAGAGTGAGGGGAGGGAAAAGCAACTATGCACAGCTGGTTAATAATGAACCTTTTTTCAAGTAATAAAAAAGAAATCATATTTTGGCCTTTATTTAGGTCTCAGCAATGGGCAGGTAATTAATTATTAATTTTATATTTGTGTGCAATCTGCATAATTTTTTTGCTTTATAAACGCAATTAGGGATGATGGAATAAACCAAGTAGGCCAGAGATGCTGCATAACAACTATGAATTAAAAACAAAGCGGTTTCTCCTCTCTTGTATCCCAGGTTGTGGGCACCAACTTCTGCAGCTAAAGCAAAGAATATGATCCGCTGCTGATTGGAATTGCTGTGTTGTTGCACAAAATGATATGCCAATAGAGTAGTAGCTAGTGTTTATAGTAGAGCAAACCATTATCAGTATGCAATGTCAATTTAAATTTTACTGGAACAGAAACCTTTTGACCCCTTCCAAACTTGATCCATTACTAGGTTTATACATGAAAGCTTAAGAGAGAATTAAATTAGAAGGAACATTGCAAGAGAACGGCATTTGCATCTATTGCACTTAAGACTGGAGATTAGTTGACCTTTGGAAAAGGGGATTAAAGCAGTTTCACCATCAAGAGAAGACAATCTGTGTTCTTAAGGCAATCAGATTGGGAAGGGTAACAACCTCTGAAAGATGAATTGAACTGGGGAAGGATCCGTGCTAATTTGCATGGTTTGCATGTCACTTACAAATGAATTTTGCAGTGATTTCTGAAAAAAAAAAAAAAAAAAGGGAATTGTAGAGTATTTGAATTATTCCACGAGTCCTTCCATGCTGGCATGTAAATGTGGAAACTGTGTCCATTTTTACAATCTAATTTTACAATAGATTAACCTCAGAAAGGGTATCAGTAGATAGTAAAGATGCTGTGTGGTGCATACGCCTGGAACAGCAAAATGCAGTCACAAGGAAGTTTCTTCTTTTTCCATGGAGAAAAATGTCAAGAACAATAATCACCAAATCACAGCGTTGCAGAAGCGCCTGCTCAAAGATAATCCAGGCCAGGGAACAAATAACACCCAGACTGGAACAGGGCCTAATATGGGGCATAAAATGAGGCTTATCACACAGGTAGAAAGCATATCTTGAAAAATATATGAAGCTGTACACATTTGCTGACAATGTGGTCCTTAGTGAGTGATGGAGCAGGATTTAAGAAAAAATAAAATGGTGAAATTATGTTCTCTATTAAGCATCATTAGCGCTGTGGTTATACAGAAGGAAAGTCTGTTCTTTCCCCAGGTCAGGAAAATACCTGTTAGTTTTATTACCAATGCCATGAGATTTCACAGGAGAGCTCATCAATTAAAGCATAATCACATTCTCATTGAAAATTAATGACAAAAAAATCCCATCCAAGTTGGGCTCTTCCTTATACTTTCTAATAACCAGGGAAAAAAAGCAGCAAATGCAGATTTCATTTAACCTTTGTGGATCTGCAAAGTTACCACTCTTCAGACTCCAGTGCCCTAGAAAAGCCTCTGCAAATGCTGTAGGATTGATACTGTTTTCTATCAACCCTACTTCAGGTTTTGGAGTGTAACAGGCTCTGAATTGATCAGTGTCAATAGAGTTTCCAGGCATTCATAAGAACCAAGAAATGAGGCTGCTAAATATGATCCCATCAATGCAATAAAGCGATGCTGCACTCATCATCACCACACAAATCAAGAAAGAACAGGGGGTAAAGAGCAAGAGACATGCAGATCTCTTGGGAATCTTTGCTAAACCAAAATACCCCCGTTTTCAGACAGAAAGACACACACAACCAAACATGCTTAGGAAGCCATTTCCCAGCATAAAGCAATTCGTCAGCAGGCTTTTAAGAAATGTGACAGAACTTTTTGTGCCAAGTATTTATAATTCAAAGGGGTATTTTGCATCATCTGATGCGTGGATCGTGCTGTTCCCCACCCATAGTTACACCACCTCAAAAATAACATTGATAATCTGGATGACAATATCACTTGGAACTTTGCGTCATGGAAAGCAGACAGCATCTCTATGAAATTTGGGTAGTTTTGTCTGAGGAAGAGAGCAGAGTGTATTAGGACTATCCATCTTCTGCACATCTCAAAGCAAGATATGGGTCAGAAAAGCATTTGTTAAATGTATTTTTCCCCCTGAATGACCAAATGGCCACTGCGTTGGTACCCAAGGGAGTGCATAAACCAAAAAAAGCAGAGGGAGCATAAAAGGAAATATTCACACCTTAAAGAGGAAGATACACATCAATGAAAAAAATCATCTCAGTTTTAGCAACACAAAAGAACTTCGTGAAAGGATGCTGGGGACATATTAACTAAGAAGGTAATGTTCCTCTGCAAGCTGAACACAGCTGGGAACCAAAGAGTTCAGGTTTGTTTAAACTTTTAACCACAGCAGCCCTGGTTTGTAAGGAGAAAACTGGCTGAGACACGAGTCACTTGCTGTGCACCTGGGCAAAGGGCTGAGGCACAGAGATGCAGGTCTGGCCATGAGACCCATCTTCCTTGGAAAGCAGCTGGAGTTGTGTGACCCCAGGACATCATCCTGAATGGAGGGACAAATGCAATGACACACTTTCAAGTGCTCTGGCACAACAGCTGCCTCAAGCCTTCAACAATTCTCCATACTTTCAGGCCCGCGCCTTTTCAGAAGAACCTGGCATCTAAAATGCCAAGCATTTCTCAGGAAAACCCAGGGACAGCCACCTGCAGCCCAGCAGAAATGCTCGAGCAGGAATTAGCTGACATCTCCAGAGGCATGAGCCACAAGATGGACTCTGACTCATCTATTGCCCCCTTCCAGCAATGATTCCTTCACTGAAATGTTCTGCAGCAAGGACCTAGGCAATGGATTTAAGGAAAAAGCAAACCCTGTAATGCACAGACCACTCAGAACCATTACTACTTCTATTAAAATGACTCAGTCTCTCTCAAGTGAAATTATTTAATGCCCCCAACTTTGGTCTCTAAAAAATGTAATAGAAAACGTTTAAGAGAAAGATGATAGGGCAAGCTGTTATTTGAGAAACCTAAGAAGTGATGGCTTCCTCAGTCTATTTATTAAAATGTTCTCCAAGTGCTCAGAGAATTCACACAAAGGCACTCAATTGTACTTTGCAGGCCTGGCCCCTACATAAGTTGTACAGCAGTTGCAATCATACAATGAGTCCAGCTCCAGGCCAAATGAACAAATAAATAAAATAAAGATGCACCCCCAGGCTGTGTCTGACTTTTCCTGTATAACTACCTCCAGGACACCACCTCTAAAGAACCTCCACATTTCCTTTCTATTCACCTGCAGAAAGCCCCTTCCTCTCCCTTGCATTAAAGATTCAGCCTGCTCGCAGGGACACACACAAGGGGTCACACACACACACCCCATTTTATCAGTTACTGATTTACAGCTTGGTAGCACAGTGGGCTCATGCTGACACTTTCAAAGGACCTGGGAACCTCACCCCTTCAGCCTCCCTGGAAAATCACAGCGATGTCCCTAACAATAACAACACACGCTTGCTCAGGACCAGAACCCAGATATTACACTTGGAAAATAGGCTGGGGAAACCAATTAAAAGCCCAGTTCAGCATCCAGGTAAGGCAGCAGCGGCGAGCCCAAGCTCTGCTGGTAGGTTTGCATGTCTGCTTCCTCCCATGGGAAAAAATTATAAATTTTAAGCACTGCCCCTTGCTTGTGGCTGGTGGGTCTCAGCAGCAGGACCAGGAGAAGATATGTCGACTATTTGCAGTCCTTGCACAGCAATGCTCAGGGCAGGGCCTGCAATGGCTGCTCCCCATCAGGATGGGGAGCTGTGTATGGGCCGGAGCCTAGAACCTCTCACCACCACGGTGTGGTACTACACACCCAATTTCAGCTAGCCCCAAACCCCCCTTGCTGCAGCACCTGCCAGGTTCATGAGCCAAGGCTGACGAAACAAAATACTGAGGAGGTGTGTATCTCTAAGGACGGACAGACAGATGGAAGCTGAAAACAAAGCTTTTGAGAGCTAGATTCCTCACAACACGAGGAGCAGGCAAAAATCAGAGTTGCTAAACATGAGCTAAAGGGGGACAGTAATCCAGCTTGTATTGGGAAAAAAGAAGCACTATGCCAACTTCCAAATCTGTTTTGCCTCTCTGGCAGCTTATTAATTAAATGCCCTAAATACCAACAAAATCCTTTTTTCTAATATCAATTTGAGACCACCTGGAAGCACCAGGCAGCTGCTCCCACAAACCAACCCCTCTATTCCTTTCCCTCTCGCCTCTTCTTCGTCCCAAAACGCAGCACCAGCGCTTGCGCCCGCACCCCACATCCAACAGCGCTGCAGCAGCATCTGAAGCCCCGGCAGCTGGCAGCACAGCCCCCTCCACACGCTCTGCAAATCTCTGCCAGAGATCCCTAAGACTGCGGTTTGAGGCTAAGCACCTAGGAGATCACTTTCACTCCCAATCTGTCAGCCCATCATTCGGGATCAGCTGTGGCCCTCTTGTTAATTGTTCCCAGCTCTGAGCAACCGGGGATAGGAAACAGGCCATCGCTGATACATGACTCCCAGCTCTGGAATGCTCTGTTACCATCAGCCCTTCAGAGACCAAGTTTGTTGAGTTTAAGTCTCAGCTATTCACCTAAATCTGATTTTTTTGGGGGAGATACAGAGGTTTTACTGTTGCATTTTATTTGCGGATGCCAGCACACGGGTAGAGAGCTGTCAAAAATTATTCTTGTTGCTTTAAATATTGGTGTATTGGGTATATTTATATTAATTTCTGATTAAAAAAGGGAAAACAAGATTTAGCATTTCTAAAAAGGCAACATGTCTAGGTCCACGAGGTAGACTTCCCATGAAAGAACATTCAGTGTCTGAATTTAAACCTTTGCGTATTATTCCACTGAACATCTGTTGGCCATGAAACTTCAGATAACCAGCATTAACATATACAGGCTGTTTATTCAAAAAAATAAATTATTCACACAGAATCAGTACAGTCCTTAAAGAACTATTTTTCTGTTTGTTTTGGGGTTTTTCTTTTATCCTAGCAACATTTAAAAGGGAAAGAAACTTTCATAACAGAGAAACATTTTTTAATGTACAAAAAACCTAGACTTTTGGATTAGAAGTAGAATTCCACACAGCATTCAAGATTGCGTTATCAGTTTTGTGGCACCCTATTAATCTGTTACCATAAAATACGGGTGGCTTTTTTTTTTTTAAAGGGAAATTGTCTTTCAAGAAAGGAAAAGCAAAAGGTCCAACCTTGATAGTAAAGCTTGTGCTTACTGAAAGTAACAGGAAGATCTGTGTCATCTGGCCGTCTAATTGAAGAAAGATGCTAAACACAGCACAGAACTGAGCATAATAAACATTATTTCTTTTCTGACTGAGTGTAGAAATGTTTTATAGATTATTTTTCCCCTCTCTTTTCTGTAGGTGTGTGTACGCCTATGTAGACATATGTATCTATTTTTTATAAATATTATTTAGTACTTATATAAAGCTGTCAAAGTGCACTAACAAACCAGCAGGATTCAATTAACTCATGCTTTATAAAAAAGGCCCAAAAATCACTGAACGCTCCAGCACCATCCCAGCAAATTTTCCCAGCGCATAATTTCACCCTGTGCTCGAGACAGAACCCCGCTTTATAAAAGAAAACCTTAAATATTAATGCATGTTTTGCTAAGGAAGTGGAAGTCGAATCAACTTCCTGATACCCCGAGTATCTAATTTCTAAAATGGTCTGACACTGATGGTCGTAGCCCCTCCAGATGTGGGGTGAAGCGGTGCAGCGGAAGCCCAGGTTTGCAGCCCACTGCTGCGTCGGACGCAGAGCTCAGCGGACTGCATCCTCTGATAGTATATTTTTGTTAGCTGGCTGCCCGGAAACCCTCCGCTGCTCGATTTGTTTTGTGATCCTGTAAGGGCCTTCCCGGTGCTGATGACAGCCCTGAATTCAAGAGCTTGTTTGCTTTGGTGGGGTTGGGGACCAGCAAATGCCTCACCATTTAATTTATTCTCTGCAAGAGAGGTATGGGGGCCTCGTCCTAAAGGATGGAGTCTATTTTGAGTTTGAGTTGCAGCCCGTTGTTCACCACATACCAAAAAACAATGCCTTTTTGTTACCGATCCCGCCTTCTTTTATTGCTTTGTTTATTGAAATTTTCGGCACAGGACTTTTTAGGAGCATTTCCTCATATGAGGAACAAATGTCACAAATACCAAAATCTGAGTGAGGGAGGGAGAGAAATCCCAAGAGCATTACTGATTTCATTACCTCTATTTTGGCAGAGAAACTGAAAAGGAAAATTTCTGCATTTTACTTCGTTTTTGTCTCCTGCCCTCTTTCTACAGAAAAGTATTAGAGGAGAAACAGAGGGGAGGGGGGGAAAAGCAACAACATTTATGTATTCCATCCCATATAAACAAAAACACTTTTTTTAGGACTCAGGGAGTGAAAGAGGCTATGTCCATAAAAAGAAAGCAAAAAAATAAAATCTGTCCCTTTGCCCCTTCTCCCAGTTTGGAGCTGAAACACAGGCCAGCGCTACCGGGAACAGCCTGTTTGCTCCAGAGATAATTACCAGTGCAGCAACACTCCAGCAAATTGGCTGGTGTGTTGGGCCCAGGACTGGTTGGTGCATGCTGTCCTGCTTGACTTTTCACTGAACCGTGCCTCAAATTTCATGTTCTAACTCTTTTTGTGTTTACCTTCAACATTACCATATTTCACGCTCCGTGCTCACACAAGGCTGAGTTCCGGTTCCGCAAACACTTCCTCCTGCCTCAGCTACACCGGAGTTACCAAACTTTCATTTATATGGCCTTTTTTTGGTTGTTGTCTTGTTTAGACATTAAAACGTGTCATAGTCTGCCTAAGCATTTCTGATGGCCTTATCTCTGTCTGTGCAGTGACAGTTAATTTGGGAGCTCAGTAAAGGGATCCCATTCTTCCCCCCTCCCTGTTTTAGCGCCTGTAATGCTAAGTCAGCTGGGCCTGCAGTGCTCAGCCACCCACTGCACACAACACCCACTGCCACATTTTGGGATCTGTCCGGGTACCATCCTCTCTGCCAGGTGTATGCTGGGTGTGAACAGGTGGCAGCAAATGCTGCTGCAAGAACTACTCATGGCAAAAAGTTCCACAGCTCACTTCCGTTCAGCCCCTGGAGCAGAAAATACCTCCCCATTCCTCCATATCATTTAAACTTGCAGGATTTGGACCTGGGGGGGGGGGGCTACCTCCCATCCCACCAGCATGGGCACTTTTCTTTTGTCTGGCAGGACAGACAGTAATTGCCATTAAGACATACTCCATACATCTTGCTCTGTAAATACTTAGGAGTGATTCCTCCTCTGGTTTCCTGAGCCCCAAAAGAGAAAGAGCGACTGCTCTTCCAACAGCACAGGTTGGATTTTGTCATGTTGCAATCTCTAAAAACGACATGATTTTAGTCGGTTAAAAGTCAATACATGAAATGACACAGCAGTACATGGCATGACAACAGAATCCAATTTAACACAATGTAACATATCAGAAATGCAATTTTTTCCCTTTTCAGATTGGCTGTCTGCTGGCATTTCAGGTATCAAATAGCCAACAAAAATGTTTTTAGATCCAGGAGCTGTTCCATTAGCATCATCTGCAGTGCTTCGATTGCTGCTCACTGCAGCATTCCTGGTACTAACTGCATCGAGCACCCATGCATGTGTCTGCTGCCAACACCACTTTCCATTTCCAAAACAGAAAATAAAACTTTTCCAAACTTGTGTTCTTTCTCATTGCAATGTATAAAGTAAATCTGTTTAGTATTTTACTTATATGGCTTAGATAGATTAGATTTGAACAAGCTGTTGATATCCTCAGCTAATAAACTCATTTAAACTGTGGTGTGTGCAGTCCAGAACACATGCATCTACGGAAGTCACTGATTAACAAGATAACATATGAACAAACCACATTTTTCAGATATTTATTCAAGTGCCTTCCTAAAACTATTTAGCATCCAGCATGTGGAAAAATATGGATTTACACGGAACTACAGGCGCAGGAAAACAGGCTATTCTTGCTCCTCACTAAAATAGTCCAGTAAAATTAGTGAAGGACAATAGAAAAACCACCAGAGCACCAAAGCAAAAAGGCTTTTTGCTCGTTTACTAACTCCACAGATCAAATAAGGACAAGAAGAACTGCATTTTCAGCCTCCAGACACAGACCCATAGCAAAGGGGTAACTCTGTACACACTTAGACACAGTTTGGTCTTTGCAGCCTTTTCCTCAGGTCAGCCCTCCCTAATTCAAACGGGGTATTTATTGAAAGAAAAACTGAGAGAAGGGTACTGTGTGTATTTTGGAAGAATTTGGGGTATTTCCTGGACTACTGCATACAAAATCAGAAAGGTACACTGATCGGCATCACACTTCAAACAAGACTTTAGAACGGAAAGGAGACAGGACTAAACACACCGCTCTTAGCGGCATCATTTCGCACGCTGGTCTTGTCAGCAGGACCTCACCAGACTTACACCCATGTAAGAGGTGATGATTTCCAGTGGGTGAAGAGAAAAATCTGAGCAGTACCTTAGCCCTGCATAGACCACTTAAAGAGGGACATGCATTCCTCAGATGAAAATGATGAGTTTTCTTCTACTGCTCAAAAAAATGCCCTTTATTAAAAACTTATTAGGCCTCATTCATTTATATTTACCTAATTATCCTACAAAAGCATTAATCTTTGCACAATCCCTCCAAGCATTTACCAGACGAATATTTAAAACAAGAGATGTCCTGTGACCATAAGTGTCATGTTTATTTGTGTTATATAACTAATTAATATCTCAGACTTCCTGCGTGTATCTGGATAACAGTACTGTAAATATAAATGAAAAAGAAGTAATAATTTATGAAACCTGATTTGCATTTTCAAATATAAAATGTGCAAAATCCAACTAATTAGCAAGAGTGAAGGCAAAGGTGTTTCTATAGCAACTATACAAATGCTTTAAAAATGTTTTATATCAGGCTCATTAATGTTTGCTTTCCTCACTTGTTTTGTGGGTATTCCCTCAGACACAAATCTTGCTTTGCTGTTAAGTTCTAATCGCCGAGTATCATTTCATACGTTTGCCAGAGCTCTGGTACTACTTATTTACACTAACATTTCTGTCACAGGCTTAAAAAAAGATCTGGTGTGCAGTACAAGAAACAATATTAGTAGTAATAATAATAAAATAATCATAATTAGAACAGGATCCAATGGCACAGGAAAATTATCCAGCAAAACTGCCAAAGAACAGAAAATGCTGAAAAACAACCCCTGAACTTGTCCTCTTTCACCCTTCTGCAAATTCACCCTTTAAATTCTGCTTTTAAATCTTACTTGCTGCATATTGTAGACAGACAGACAGCAAAGTTTCAGACTGCTTCCCTCTCTGGGACAGTGCCAGGCTATTCCCACCTCAGCGCCAGCATCACCCTGCTCAAAGGCCATGCCGAGGAATTCTGACTTTCCCTTCCTAACCCCCCACCCCTCTCCAACTTTCTTGCTTAGTAAATTGAAATTGAGACTCTCATTTCCATCCACAGCATACGTGGCTCCCCAGCAGATTGATTTCTGCAAGAGAGTGAGCCATGATGCTTAAAAGGTAGCAAGATCTACTGTACCGCCGACAGCCTTACTCAGCTGATACCTGCCGGCTGCTGCAGCCAGAGAGAGGTAGAAAGGTGATAAATGTCCTCATAAAGCTGGGAGAGGGTGGACGTGAGCAAGCTATTCTTCTTTGGTTTAATTACTGAAAATCATTTGAAACCGAGGAGAAGCCCATCACTTCTACGCGGGTTATTTGAATGCAAAATAAACTTATGCTGAATGGCATAGAGAGAGGCCACCAAATATCATTTATTTCCAAGCTGACTCTAATCAAATGCTAATTTGCAGCCCCTCTGCTGAGCATTACTAATATTTTATGAAAAAAAACACAACGTTAGGTCTAAATTATCACAAACAATTGAGATATTCTTGGAGTACTGCAGTGTTGATAAAAAAAAACACATGCACAGTGGCTGCTCAGGACTGCAGGCATTAATTTCTGATGCCACATGTGTGATCCCTATAACAGCTTAATACCATTAGACTGCGTTGCAACTTTAAATGGCCTTAATGGACCCTATAGTGTTTTTCGATTACAGATACTTGGAGAGGTCTAGTCTGCTCCTGTTACTAGTTCTAAAATACTTGTATTTTATACACTGAAGGCGTTAAAACCAGCATCTTTAGTCAACTTCCAAACTGGCCTGTCCAAGGATGCTCACCAGAGTACCCCTACATTTTAAAAGGGGCCTTTTTCTACAGCTCCCTTTCAGCTGGTCACAGCACAAGGCAGAATATTGCGACGCTGAAAGGTGTCTGATCTGCATATTATGCTCGCAACAAAAGCCCCGGTTTCTTCAAAAACTTGTTAACACAAATCTCCTCCAAGGCTTTATTTTGATAGCTCCTGAATGGTGTTGTCATGCAGCTCAATTAAAGGCTGCAGAACCAGCAGCAAAACACGCTTCAGCGGCTGGCGGCATTGCTGCTCCCCAGCTCCCACCACTTCCCGCAGGATGAGCTCGGAGCGACCAGCTGCTTTCCCAAATTTGACACCAGGCATATGGAGGAAAGTCAGGCCTGGGGGTAACGAGCTGGGGTGAGCTCCAGTGAGCAATCAATTAGGAGCAGCAGCTCTCCCTCCGCACAGAGACCGCAGCCATTCCTGCCGCCCAGCCACCGCTCCGGGTATTTTGCATGCAATAAAACTTGTGGGGAACCAACTCAAGTGAAACTCTTTAAGATATATGATGAGGATTAGTCATAAAACACTAATTAAGGATGGACTGAGGAGTTAATGGGAGCCTACGAGGCTCTGCATTTTATTTCCCCATCTAAAAGCATTGCTGCTCTCCATTTAATGAAAAGAGAAGTTGACCAAATGCATTTGGGTTTTTTCCCCTGTTTTTTTTTATTATTATTATTATTTTTCCTTAGCTTATTTTGTAGGGGTAAGTCATTAAAGACGGAACATAGCCAGAAAAATCTCTTAGTGAGGACTCATTACATTTTTCAAGCACAAATAAAGTGTCACTTTAAAAGGAAATCCAGTTACTCTGAAACATTTGTTGCTTTACTTCACTGCGTGTGAAACGAATACAGGGCCCAATGCTGCCCTCAGCTTCTGCAATTTCCTAGCAGCAAGAAGCTCAGAGACGGCGCTATGTAAAATTATGTATATTGTTTAATTTACTGCAGCGCGTTACCATTTTTCTCATGAAAACAAACAAACAACAAAAAAAGTTCTAGCAGCTGGTTCCAATACCGCCCACTTTGTTTAAATTTATAGCGAAAACTAGCAGCATCATTAAAAACAAACATACTGCTCCCCTCCAAGCATCCTATAGTGCAGCTCTCACAGAGATGTGTAACTTTTGTAAGAGGTCCAGGAAACACCGGCCAGCTTGGAGCTCAGACCCAAATCTCCAGCTAGGTTTTCCAGGACAGAAATAACTAGAATTTAATTCATCAAAATAGTTTTTTCTGGAAAAGAACGTTTTGGATCGAAAAAGAACATCTTTACAGAAAATTTTCCATTTGCTGAAACAATCCAGTTTTCTACTGAAAACCAACAATGAATCCTGTAACTGGGCTTGGGAAGCCCTCACGCTGAGGGCTGCCCTTCACCACCTCCCTGCTCTGCTGTCCTTCCTTTCCCGTGGTGTGGAGGGGAGGACTGGAGGATGAGAGGACGGATGGAAGAGGCTTAGAAGGGAAGCAAGTGAAAACAAACATATTTTTTGTTTTCAGTTCCCTTCTCCAAACTGATAAATGATGTGAACATTTTCCAACGCTCTTTCAGTTGAGCTATTAATCAGACATCTTGGAATGAGACAGATCCTCAGGCTCACCCGTCAAGGAAATAAATACAATCTTTTCCTTATTCTTTCCTTACTGAAACTCCCTCCCACCAAACTGATCTTCCTGGGTAAAAAGAAAGAGATGGCTTGCACCAGGTGTGTTGGGGTAGGGAAAGATGCTTCCTACAGCTACAGTGGAAATGCCCATGAATCTGCAAGGCTCCTACCCCTGGCAGGGAGATGGCCATCAGCAGGGACAACTGCTGTCTGCAGCCTCGCAATCCCAGCAAACAGCAGGTGAGATCCAACCATCGCCTGTCTGCTGCCAAACCCAGCAGCCCAAGTACCTTTTCAAGACTCTTTACTTCTATTCTTAGTGTTTTGCTACCTGACATTTGTCTGCTGGTGGTCTGCAAGTGACTAAGGGACTGACAGAGGGGTTTCAGGAGAATAAAAAATTTGGATGCTTTCACAGACGTGCTGACAAGCAAACATGGGTAAGAGCAAAGGCAAACATTCAGAGTTTAGCCCAGTTAGAACTTCGCTATAAAGAAAAATATTTTGGCAACAGTTCATAGATGGTTCTTTGGGCTAAGATGTTTCTAGATAAGACAGGTGGAGCTACAGCTACAAAGGCTGAGAACCAATACTTTAAAAAGGCTCTCAAGCTCTTTATATTGGTTATAAACAACAAATCCATGGACCTTCCCAACAGAAGGGGTAACTCGCTGAAAGGTAGATCACCCTGAGAGCAGCTTGTGTGACCTGCCAGCCATTTTTATAAAATTACAGTGCCCACTGAGACCACAGCTAAGCATCTTTTGCAGTCCAGTAGCTTTCACCTGCAAATGCTGTTTCAGCCTTAAACATTAAAAAGGCACTTACACTCCTTGGAATAACTGAGCTCACAGAAACCATGCCTAAAGATGAAGGACAATGTGCATGTAAGGACTTGCAAAACTTGGGCCTGAAGTTCTGAAACAGGTAGAATATTCCTAAAGGAAAAACAAGTCCTCCTTTAAGGACCAACAAATGCTAGAAACTCCTAGGACTACCAGTATGCCAGAAGAGCTTCAAGTTCTACCTTTTTTTTAAAAATAAAAAAAAAAATCAGATATGAATTATTTCAGAATTCAGATGCAGAAAAGCACTGAAGCCTGAATCGTCTCGGAGGACAATGTCAAAACATGGCTCATATCTAACTCCAGGTGCTTTGCTCCTGTTCCTGAAACTCTCCTATTTAATTACTTGGTCCATGTATGCATTTATTCACTCATTTGCATCCCTCCATTTATATTTAGAACATTTAGGGGATTCAACTACCTATTTTTTTTTCCCAAATATCTGGGGGAAACAGGAGGATTCAGCTGTGCTTTGCAGCATCACATGCTGTTTCCTATATCACCATCAGAAAAGAAAAACATGGTGCTACCCTGCTTCAAATTTCTCCAACTGCTTTACTCCCAAGTTATGACTGTAGTTTCCCCTTTGATACGCCATCCTTTATTTATTGCAGCATATTTATCCATGGGTCTTTTTTTTTTATTGTTGGCCTGCTTTTACTTCTTCTTTAACCTTATTAACCCTTGCTAGTATTTGACAGCTTAACACCCTCCATTACTCTGCAACATTCGCTATAAGAACTGACATGGAACTAATAGCAGCCTTTTTATATCCAATCTACAAGGTCACATGAAACTGCCCTTGTCTGAACCCTGCAAGATTTCCTATAGGTGGTTCTCCGTTTCTGTGGATTTTCTACTTAATATGTCTCTACAGGTCCGTCTGAATGTAAAAAATGGAACCAGATTCCTGCTAACTTTAGTTACTGACAATGTATACCTTAGAATAGGAGTAAGTTTTCCCTTTAGTGAAAGCTCCCAGTAATGTGATTTGAAACAACTTTGTGATATTCTTTTCAAGCATTGTGTATCACTTTTTAATGGCATACCTACAGATGTTCCATTTGAAGGGGTCTTTGATTTTCCCAGCAAAGTGCCAGAATGGCATGGTCACATCCATCCCCTGAACCTCAGCTCTGAATGTAAGTAGGACATTAAAGCGATAGCATTATAAGGTTGAGGTGTCTAGCTCAGTTGTTCAGCATGGGTTGATTAAATGTAATTAATTTAGGTCTCTGACTTAAGGGGAAATACACATCAGGCTGCACTGTGCAATACCAAGCTGTTGCTTATCCTCATGACTGGATCTGCTGGAGCTTTCCCACAGATAGCACAGTTGACTCTGCACTAAAATCCACGACAAGACTCATCACGTGCAAAAAGGATGCAGTCAATACACTGAAGTCTGCTTGACAGCAGACCAGAAAGGAAAACAGAATCACTGGGGTAGGATTGCTCAGAGGAGATGCAATGAGAGCACCAGTCACTTCTCTCAGGTTCTCCTAATGGAGGAGCAACAGGAAAGAAGGCTTTTTTTCCATGCATTTATCCTATGCAAGCCTGAAAAATTAACAACTTGCTAATTAGGAAAGCAAAGCAAAGCACAATGAAACCTAAATAGCTGAGCAAAGAAAGTCATGGAGGACAAATTGAAATTTAAAAGAATGTTTTAACAGCCTTTCTCACAGATGCAATACCTGCTTAGATTAGTCTATGATAATCTATTATAAAATTTTAAAAGTCTTCCGTCTGTGCAAATCCATCATCCTTATTGCTATTCCAAGTGTAGCAAAGACCCTGGGAACTAAATTCTTCACTTGAAACTTCTTTGGTGAACTGTTCTTAGTTCAGAAGTCCACCATTTCCCCCACCCAATTTCAATTTAATAGCAGCTAGAGTGATAAAGGGGGAAGAGACAGACATCTGGTAGAGCTAACTAGTCATTGCATTGGTTCTGTGAAAGTTTGTGCTTCCCAGTCAGTGTCACATATGAGAAATACAGATGGTCCCAAGTTAGAAAAAAAGAAGTGTTGAAACATATACAAATGTTATGAGGACTTCAAGTGTAAAATGTTAACCAGCTGTGAATGTGACATCTCTAGTTTTACTAAATCTACTGAGATACATCATTACTGCACATGAAATCTATATATTTTCTGTACTGATGGCAATCCCCTGTTCTCCATTTGTTTCTGCTTTTGGGCCAAAACCATCCAGATGAGAATATTAAAAAGATAAGAGTCCAAACTGGGAAAGAAAAGAGGTCTCAATTTCTAAGGGTTGCTCGTAGCCACCCCAATAATTTCCTGTATTATACATAAGCTGGATATTTACTGGGGGGAGGGTAGAAGTCACAAACATCTTGAGTTAAAAATAATATATAAACGTTAAAACAAAATCAAAAGATTACTAATTCACACAAAGTCCTAGAGATTTAGAGCCATCCATTCTATATACAGTTCAGCAATGCATGGAATGCAGTAAGACATTTCAACCACAACACAGCAGCGAGCTTGCCCTGTTGCTGGCAGTATCAGTCGTTTCCCACACAAGGGCCTAAACCTGACCCTTTTATGAAACTTTTACATTTGCAAAAATAGAACAGTTGGGAAATCTTGGGCACTTCGAGTTAAATTGCAAACAAAATAACCCTCTCTCTGCTGCTGCTTAAGCTCTAGATAATCATCACATATCAAGACAATTACTTTTTCCCCCCATATGAGTTGTTTTGACAGAGCTTTTCAAATGTTATGTACAATGCAACCTAAAAGGAAAAGAAAATGTATGTTTCAGGATGCATTAAAGTGGGGGGGGAGGGGGGGGGAAGAGACAGGGAAGGAGACAGGTTCCCCTCTCTTTTTCTTGGACAAAAGCTCAGAATTTTCACGCCTGCCTTTGGCATCTCACGCCGGTGTGCAGCATCATGATTGACACTGGCCAAAGAAATCACCCATGAAACACCAGACAGATGCATGGCGACCTGCGCGGGGAGCGGGGGGAAAGCAGCTCCAGGGAGCCGCTGACTGCACACCCTGCCTGCGTGGTACATTCCCCATCTCGCCTCATCCCATCAAGGGCCTCCTGGGAGAAGGGAAATGGAAAGGATCTTGTATCCGAGGGCGGCGCTGGCAGGGTTGGAGCGCTCTGCGGGAAGGTAGGAGCGCTCGGCTCAGCCCCCTGCTCCGCTCTGCCCGGCTGGAAAGAGATGCTCCCTTCCCGGGGGCAGGTCACAGCGTGTGGGGAGCAGAGGGAGGCATTTCGATTTTGATTTTTCTGCTTGTTCATTTGTTTGGCTTTGCAAGGAGTAGAGCAGTGCTTGAAGAAATTCAGATTCCCTGTAATCCTTCCGAAAATATAACTGGGAGCAGGGATCAGTCTCTCTCACCCCCAACTGCCAGGAGGCTTTTCCTTTCTATTTTTGCTTTCCTTTTTTTTTTTTGCCTTCTTGTTTTTCCCCAGAGAAGGCTGGCAAAACCAAAAGAGAAGCTCAAGCTTTTATATAAACTGGCAAAATATTACATATCTGGGGAGCTTTACACCCACTTTAGATGATCACGGGTGATTTTGCAGACCACAGACCTCTGAGCCAGGACATGGAAAGAAATGAGAACCAGCATGATTACTTAGGGCAAGCAAAACTTGGGGCTCCAGCTGAGGTGTAAACTGCCTTTCTTCAGGGACAGAGCTGGTTCTGTAGAATTCAGCTCCTAAGAGATTGTTTGCCTTTTATTATGGAGTTTATTATGACATTACCTTGCTTTAAAATGTTATTTGTATAATTAGCTTTCCAAATGAGACCATTCAGCTAACATATTTCTTTTAACACCCATAGCAGAATTATCTTGAGATATCACCATAAACTTTTTTTACTCATTTTCCTGGTGCATCCCAGCTAGGAAGTTTTTACCTGGTAAAGGGATTGTAGCACAGGGCAAAGTGAATCTGTTTTTTTCTACCAGAGACAGACAGATGCACTTCTCAATCCTTCTCTCACAAAAATAGGAGGGCAAAATCAAAATGATATCAGGTAACAGCAAAAAAACATATTAGGGTATCCCTCAGAGGAGTAAGCCCCTTTAACACAAACTAGGTGTAAAACAGTGGCACAAAAATATCTTGCAAAATTTGTGTACCTGAAATTTAGCCAAAGACCAAATTTGTGTATGCATTTCAGCACCTAAAGACAGGAATGAAAGTCTGCAAGGATCTCCCACCCCCAGCAGCCACTCTGAAAGCCCAGACAGCACTACCAGTAGCTAAATCCCTCTCCAAGCTTAACCCATGGGCTCAGCTCCTGCACAGAGCTACCAGCTGGGCTGAGCTCAGGCAATAACCCTCCCTGAATTGAGCAGCCAAACCAGTTGCTGCTGCCAAGCTCTCATAGACACCCACGTGGCAGTTCAGCCCCAAACAGTGGCTGAGGGCCACATGCTGCTCGCTCACCCCCAGAGAAGAAACAGAGAGAGTCCATTTACTGACAAAATCATCATGAAAGGAAAACAATAACAGCCCATGGCAAATTACACTCATACACAGTGATAATGTAGAGTACCTTACCGACATGAAGATAACGCAGAGTCCTGTGCAGACAAGAAGACTAACCCAAGCCAAGGACTGCACTCAGACTGCCCTAGAGGCACTCAGGAGCAGCCCCTTCACAACCAGCCCCTTTTATGAGGAAGTGATGTCAGGTGCTGTGGAAACCAGCCCTGGCTAACTCAGCTCACCTGGTCTGACTCAGCTCACCTGTGCTAGCTGCCTGGGGAGGTTGACACTGGCCTGGCCAGAGCCAGGACAACCCATCACCCATCCTTCTGAACACAAAGCACCCATTCCCCGCTCTACAAGATTTAGGTGCTGCTCACAGCCACTCCTGCCCACGAGGCAGATAAATTGACTTCCAAACAGTTCATTGCATGCAGTCACTTCAGCGGGCAAGTTATAAAACAAAGATCTGCATGGATGCTAAGTTATCTGTCCCCTGCAGCCATGCCTTGCTCCGGGTCAGAATTGGTGCCAGGTGCCCCCCCTCGACTGCCCCTTCCCAGCACTGGTGACCGGGGGTACCGGTGGGGGGGGCACTGCGAGGTCTCCAAGTGGAAGGGTCTGAAACACTGTTAAATACTATCGCTATCACTCCACACTCAGGACTCAGGAAGTTGGCCACCTGGGTAAATGTTAGAGGATCTTGTACATATTATATCCCCATTATTTTCTGACAGACTTTTCCTTCCATTATGCGATACAGGAAAAGAGGTTTAGTATTATAACACCAAGAACATGGCTTTTGAGCTCCTGCTAACTATAAGCCCAGATCCTGGATACAGACACACACAGCTATCAACAAACACAAGGTAGCACTGAGACCACATTAGGTTTTTCATTTACATTTCTTTTTTTTTTAAAAAAAGGAGGGGAAAAAAAAAAAGCAAAGCTTCACATAGCTTCCTCCTCTTGACCTAACACAAATTCCATCAAACTTCAAAAACAATGCTTTGAGATGCTGGAGGATGCAGGCCGGAAACTGAGGAAAGACTTTACACAAAGTTAGGAAATCTTTTTTGGAGGGAATACTTCAAGCTACTGAACAATTTTATCTAGATGACTAGATCTTATGGTAAATGAGTATATAATTAAATTTAAGAGCTACGCTATTGTGTTTGAGGTATATCAGCTCATCAACAAAAGAAGGACTGTTTAGCTATGCTAAAAGCGATATGTAAATACCATCCTCTGATAAATAATTGATTATTGCCTTAATGTTTGACAAAGCCATAAAATGCCCTGCAGATTATGTCCAAAACATTTTAAGGTGATGTGAAATCATTTTTATTGTAATGACAGTGAGCTGTCCATGGTTGACTGGTTTAAATTTTATCTTTTCATGTTAGGAAAGGTTTCTGTTTTCTTTGAGAATTTAATTATCAAAGGGTGTTTAATATGATAGGAAGATTTATGGCCTTCAGGAGCTATCCAAAAATAGTGCTATAAAAATGGACTTAGATCCCATCACAAGCAATAAAGCTGTTATGCAGACTTGATGCTTGCAGGGAAAACTTTGCTCATGAATATATTTTACCATAGTGCATAAAAGTTCACTTTGGAGGATTTTGAATTTTGACCCTGAAATGTGACCTGAACTATGGGGTGATGAAAAAAAAAAAAGAGCTTCACAAAAGAAAGCCAAGCTATGCAAGTACGGATGCATTAGTGTTTATTTTGGAAAATGCTCTTCACCATCCATAAATATTTCTTTTAACTTGTTGCCATTAAGATGCAGTGGGGACTAAGTTTTCCAGGAGGAGATAAAAAGAACAACAAAGATACACTCCTATTGTGTAATAATCAGTCCACATTTCAATGAATAAGTAATATTTCTCACAAGCCAAAGTTAGATAGTGGATTTATTTAACCTCTGAGGGTCAGGTAATAAATACTAAGTGAATTATTCAGACCAATGGCTAATCAATACAATTCAGTGATATATTTTTTGTGTTTCATAAAAGGTTGTACACTAAAGGCAGTGAGCAATTATGGAAATTGGGCCCGAGCGGCACTCAATTCTTCTCTTACTTGAAACCCCAGCACCACTACCTTGACAGCAAATCGATTAGTGTGCTAGTGAAGCAGCTCAGCAACCTCTGACCCCTTCCAGCTCTGTCCAACAGTCTGGAGAGTATTTTATATTTATTTTATTGAATTAACCCCCTCTTGCCTGCACAGTTTTACGCATACAGTAACGTGGTAGAAGAAAAACGACAGGTTTCTTTCATTTAAATGCTTCTCTGTAGGTCTGAGTGAGGCAAACCTAACTGACTCCTTTGTTCTGGCTTCAAAACACTGATTTTGCCACAGCATCGGGTTTTCAAGTCCATCCCAAAACTAACATAATTAACAGGATGCAAAGAATGTCCTAAGTGTACCCCAGACATTGAATCGCTCCCATTCATGCCCGCCTTTGCGCACAGCTACCAACTTTGTACAATGCTCGAGTCACTGTTTTGCGCCGAAAATGAAAGCTCCTCCAATAAAAGTGAGTTAATATTGCTATAGGTATAATATCCTGTTTTAAGCAGTGGAAGGGAGAACACTACAGATTAACAGCATTTTCCACCAGGAAATTAAAACTAGCATAAAGCCACATAAAGTGCCTTTTCTGGATATTTAACTCTGTAGGCACTACCCCTGGATCCTGCACCCGTCAAAGCCCTGGCTGATCCCAGAGAGGGTTTGTGGATGTTCAAGGCGATGCAGGAGAAGACAATTTCAGGCCTGAGACCTGCAGACTTGCATTTTCCTTTGCACCATGCATGGACATTTTCGGCAGTGATATGGAGCCCTTACCCAGCTATGGCCAACAAGGTGTCAGCTCTTTACTACCTCCTGCCCAGACTTCCAAGTGGAAGTGTAAGCCCTGCAGAGAACAGTATCTTCCTTGCCAAACAAACATTTGCTCAATACTCCAGCTGCCTCACATTGCCTTTATATGCATTATCGACAGGCTTTGAAAATGATGCACCATCTCCTTTCCCAAAAAGCTAGAAGCACACAGAAAAGGTGCCACAGCAGCGGCAAACAAAAAAACAAACAAAAAAAAGAATAATTCTCACCCAGCCTCAAATACTGACATAAACCCATGATTTTTGGTGCTTTAGCTGGAGACATGAGTGCTGCAGCCCCGCAGAGAGCCCTGCATAAGGTATCCTACCCAAACTACGAGCCTGTTGACTTTTCCAACAGTATTCATAATAATCAGGAGCTGCAGCTACTCACGTAACTCCCTGTACCACATATAAGCAATGCCCCTAGTTCTAGGAAATTTATTTCCAATTTACAGTGATGTAGTTGAGAGAAGATTCAGACCCCTAAATTCCTAAATCAGGTTTCATTACCAGTCCGATACCGAAAAGATTTAAAGAACAAATACTCCAAGACTTACAAGTATTGCACACCATTTGTATTACGAACTGTGAGCTAAAAAACATAATAGCAAGTTCTATGCAAATAACAGAAGGGGGGATTTCTCAGAGAGAAATCAATCCCCTCTAAAAAAGTGAAGACATGATGCTGCTCCCATTGAAGCTAATGGGAACTAGATTAGATTTCCACTGTAGCTGGCCTGTTCCACTCCAAACAATGATAACTGAAGCAAAAATGGCATTTAGTAAGAGTCCAGAAGCTCGTGTGCTCTGTCTACAGGTCATATTTTGTCACTTCAAGGCTGAATGTGTGCATAGCAAGGCACATCACTTTTAATAAGACTGTTCACAGAGAATGGAACCACTCAGAGTCCTCCACATGTGACCACAAGCAGATGCACAGCACAGGCTCGGAGCAGAGTATCTTATAAAACCCTGATATGCTTTTGTATAACACTACATTGAGTTCTGAATTATTCTTTTCGTCTCTTTTGCTCTCAGAATCCATACAAAAGTGATTACTTCAGTCATTTTTCAATATTACTTTCATTCCTGTAAAATGCATTTTCAAAAGTTATTTATTTTTCACAGCATGTCATGTTGTTATACTATACTAGTTAAAATAAAACCACTGTAGACTTCGGCATGCATTTATGTTTCTCTTCCAATGGTATGATGTAGGATTTTTCAGGTTTTATGCCGAATGCATTCTACATATTACATTATCAATTCTTTATCTTAGGTTTGGTGTAGATTTAAAAACAAGCTGTTAAATCAAGTTACGAAAGTAATTGAGCTATAAAACTGCCTTCTTATTTATAATCACCATTCCCCTCCTAAAAAAAAAAAAGAGTTTTTAAAGATCAGCTGTGGTTTCTGTTATGCAATTCTTTTCAAACAAGTTTATGCCACTGATTCCACTTAAACCCTAATTAAAACAGTGACGAAAACGTATGTTTCCTACATGGAGCCAGGCTTTCTTAGCATGTTGCAGGCTGCATGCTGGGACTACGCCTCACCCTGATATATGAGTGAGCATCTTCTTGGCCCTTTTTGGAAACTGGGGTACAGGCTGGGGCAGCCCTGGCTCATGGCCCATCTCTGATCCCTGTCCCAAAATTCACCCTATGAACCCTCTTCTGAAGGTTTCATTCTGTTTGAATCTCTTAATACCTAATCCTGAGTAATGCTGGAATGCAGCACAACCTTATTTTTGGTGGAAAGGGGTCTGAAACACAAGGTATTCAAGATCAATCCCTTGCCAGCCCCAGGATAGACAGCGGTAACCTGCCTGCCACTTCTCAGCGACAACCCCTTTGCAACCACATCACTTAAACACCGTGAATACAACTGTTTATCCAGCTGTTTGCCCAAAAATCCTAAAATCCTCTGGCTCCACAGGGTGCTACCTAAGCAAAGCATGACGGCATAGCTGCCCTGGCACAGTTTTTCTGGGGACAATGACATGGCAGGAATTTGGGGACCCCTTGCTCCACCACAGGATTGCTGCCTGCCATGCTGCTGGGACGAGCTGCCATGACCACAGCACCCAAAGCTTGGTTGCCACTGCCCAGAAACACAAAACCAGTTGGAACTCCCACATCCCTGCAGCTGTGATTTCGTCAGTTCTGCAAAACAGGCAGAAACACGGCTGACTAAACCATCAATGAAAGGTGTCTGTGCTCTGAAGGCTCATCCTCCCCAAAAAAAGGCATACTACCATGCATTTGAGCAGCCAAATACCTTTAGGAAATCCTGCTCTCGTTGTGGTGCGGCTGAATTAGAGGCAGGGGAAGAAAAAAAAAGAAAAAAAAAAAAAGGAGGAAAAGCTTAAATATTTAATAAACAGCTGCACAAAAACTCTGAGTGCAGCTCTGAAATGACTATCTGCTCTACACCCACAGAGGTGGCCAGGGAAATGGCTGAGGGCCAGATGACAGGGGACTTTTTTTCTGAAACAGCGCTGGCAGAGGCCTATCAGGAAATCTTTCAGAATTGCTTTAATCTTTCATTTTAGTTTGGTCCCCGGCCACACAAGTGCGTCCAGCCCTCAGAGACCCTGGAGGTCACTATCTGTGAGTTTTTAAAAACAGGAAAGCCATTACAGAAAAATCAGAAGAGCAAGGGGAAAAAAAAAAAGCATTCCCTGTAAATATGTACATTTTTAATACAACGGAATGGTAGTTACACTTTTTGTTCTGCTGTTGCTTTTAACTAGAAAGGAAGGGAACCTGGAATGTTATAAACACCTCAGAGTTTTTAGCATTCTGCCAAAGAATTTATCCATTAAATACAACATGAACTATAAATCTGAATTTCAGATCCTGCTCACAGCATATGAATCTATTCTCCCCTTTGATATGCATGTGAAGTTCTCATCGACACTAATGGGAGTTACACGTGCTTGTTACAGGATAACTAGACCTCTTGGTGTGAATATATACTTGTAGACAGGCAGCTCTGCTCAAGTTTTAAAAAATTAAAAATAAAAAAAAAGAAGGTACCAGTGGGGGGAAAACATCCATTATGAGTGTTTTGCAAACAGAAGTATCACTCTGTGCAGTTTTGATTAGCAGGCAGCTTTGAAAAAATAATCACCTGGAGAATAATCACGCAGGGGTATGCCACTGCAAACACGTGCATCGCCCTTCCATCACGCAGGGAGACACAGGGAGCACAAGAACAAGCATGCTTGCAAGGAAGAGCACTCGCTCAGTGCCCCCAAGTTTCAGTGCCCGTCCCAGCCTCTGAGCCTGCGACGCAGCTCAGCTCCATGATTCCCACCCAGCTGCCCAGTTTATACCAGCCAAGAGGGTGACACAGGGTCCATGGGGGTGCCCAAAGCCCCAGGGTCTCTCCTACAGGGTCTACACAAAGTAGCTGCTACACTGAATGCTAATGGGTACAGGAGCAGCGAGTGCTGGTGGTGGGGAGTTATTTCTTTTATGGGAACATTTCTTTAGAGGCGTATTTCATTTTTTAACTTGCTGGCTAGAGGTGTTCCCAGGGACAGCAAGTAGAGAGGGAGAGTCATGTTAAATTCATAAACATACACTGTAGAGAGCAAGCAAGCATATAAGGATAACATATGAGTGCATACACACCATACCTGCATTTTTATGGCACAAATGGATCTGGGTGTATCTAGGTACATGTGCATCTATATACACGTGTGCCAAAGTATCAGCACTTCAGTAAAAAATTTATAAATTGTCCAACCAGACAAAATAGCTTCAGTATTTTTATTTTTTTTAATCAAGAGTTTTTACTGGAAATATTAGTAAAGGGTCAATTCCTTTCCATGCACCAAGTGACACTTTTGAATAACTGTGTTATGCACAGCGCCCTAAGAAGACTTATAGGACTGTCATAATATTTAACTACTCATTTTTGCTTGCATGATTGTGGTTGATATGACCACAGAATACTGATCTA
This sequence comes from Laterallus jamaicensis coturniculus, assembly GCA_022605575.1. Classification (NCBI taxonomy): domain Eukaryota; kingdom Metazoa; phylum Chordata; class Aves; order Gruiformes; family Rallidae; genus Laterallus; species Laterallus jamaicensis. The sequence goes on along the minus strand of JAKCOX010000016.1, from coordinate 12,061,171 downwards.
TCCAAAAGAGAAAAATTATAGAGTGGAACAGTGGGATTTATGAATGAGATATCTTTGGCTGCAAAGCATTCCCATTTATAGCACTCAGCCACCACAAAACTGCTGTGTAATTGGAAGAGAAATTTTTCCCATGTACTGGAGCTATAGTCGAACTGCCAAACAATAAAAGACAGCCTTGTCTGAATTAGAGGAGTCACATACCTGATTTTTCTCCCACTCATTTAGAAACAGACCTTATTTCCCATCTCCTCTCCTCTTACGCTGAAACTGGGGGTAGGAAAGCTGCATTTTGAGAGTGCCAGAGCAGAGACCTGATTCCATTTAAGCATCGTTTCAGAATCTATGTGTGGACAAATCAGCAGGACTAGTCAGAGCTGCCAATTTTAACTTCCTGAGTATCTGCATGTGAAAACTGTTATTTTCCCAAGGAGGCACATGGGCTTTTGTTATGATTATTTATTTGTATTTTAATAGGCCAAGGAAGCCACAGAGAGGGCCCTGTAATATGAGAGGACACACAGACACAGTGCTGCCCAGGGCACTTGGGAGGCAGAGGGACGCTCCCAGGATGGACTGATGCTCCCAGGACAGATGGAGGCTCGCCCACCCACTGTCTCCACATGAAGGAGCCAGGCAAATCCACCCCATGCTCACACAGAGCTTGCTGCAAGCCAGGGGCTATGAGGCTTTATGTGACTAATGATTGCAAAGCCTGACGGGTTAAAGAACCCCACAGCACAGCTGGACAGATGGACACACAGAGATGCCCCTCGCCTTGCAGATCTGCAGGGCAGTCCTCGGGGTACCAGGCAGGCAGATGCCCTTACAGGACCAGCTGCCTGATGAGCCACAACTAAGAGCAGCAGCTTGAGACCAGTGATGAGTGAACCATAAAATGAGTACACTCCTTGCCATAGAAACCAGCAACCTCAACTCCTCACCTTCACAGGCAACACCACAGGTCAGAGGCCACACAGTGGCATGGTTCTCGTGGGAGCACTAGATTGTGCACATTCCATGGGGACAGCACAGTGTCATCCCTTTGGAGTGAGCAGGATGAGCTGCTTTGCCATGACTTCATGGTGTGACCCCTTTTCTCCTTCCTACCTTCTCCATCATCTCCTCTACCCTGGAGGCTGTTGGCAGGGAACAGATAACTGTGCCCAGTCAAGCTTTCCCCTCCCTGCCTGAACTCTCTGCCCAGGGCCACTGCAAGTTCCACAACAGCACCCACAGCAGGCACGTAGCAACACAAGGCATCATTTTTACAGTTTTGAGAAAGGAAAGTTCTCAGCCAGCCCTTTCCCTGCAAACCCTAAATTGCATCACAAGCTCACCCTGGGAAGCGCATGGAAAGCGCTGCGGAGCAGCCCCACGGTCCCACAGCCCCATTGGAAGGAAGTCAGGAAACAAGTTTACTTGCATCATTTCAACATGATTGCTGCTGGGAACACCTTCCTGTCAAGGTGCCTCCAACTGCATCCCTAATCACACATGCTGCCGAGGACACTCTGCACGACCCTCAGATCACAGCACTGTGGGAGATGAAGCGTTGGCGGCACCGCTCCCTGGTGAACGACAGCACAGCCCCAGGGAGAGAAACAAACACCTCAATTAATTGACTGCAATGACAGTGGGGAGCAGATACCACCCCAGAACGGTCCAGGGAGGAGTTCTCCATGAGGAGTTCTGCACCATACCACTGGGGCCACCCAAAGCTGCCTGTGGCTGCTTCAGCTCTCAGACCTGCACTTTTGGGGGGGAGCTCTGTGGCTTTGGAAGTCAAACTGTGAAATATTGGCTGTGGGAATGAAATCCCTGCTCTGGAAATCAAGGTGTGTGTCCCCAAAACTCAAAGCTGGGTACCCCAGAAATTCAAGCGCCCAGATGACGAGTTGCTCTGGAAGTTCACGACAACATTTTCTGCCAGTCATGGATAAGAGGATCCAGAATGGCTTTCTCCAACCACCAGTCAGGTCAATTTACATTTTTCTCTTTTCAAATTATCCACACACAAAAAAAATCAAAATACCAAAGTACAAATGTAACACAACCTTACGCTTTAACGGGTTTCAGAGTTTGTCAAGAGTTCTCTAATCCATTTCAAATTCCCTCTTACCAACAGAATTTCTTCTATTTTTGCATTTGAACTGTGGATGATTAAACAACAAGCAGCAGAAAATTAATACGTTCAATTCAAAGCCACAAAAAATAGATAATCTCATTGTCCAGTGAGAATCCCAGGAATCCTTGAGTTTCCAGGAACAAAAGCTACAACTCGCTCAGGCTTAGGTCTTGGTGGAATTAACGTTGCTCAATAGCAAGTACTGATTGTGGGGTGTTTTTTTTTTTAACTAACCTACAATGCAGAACTTGGCTAATACTTAAATAAATAAATAAACTTTATTTATATTTAAAGAAGAAAAAAATTTGAGAGAGGTCACATGTGTCACAGGAAGCAATGAATGCTATGGATTCAGAACCACATCTGAAAATCTCTTCAAAGTCCCCAGAGATAACCACAGGACGCTTTTCTGAGTCCCTGCCCCCAGCCAGGCAAAATATAAATGTGAACAATGACTCTTGTTTTTCTATTACAATGCATGGGGTTTATTACTTTGTGGTGTTTTTCCAAGGCATACCTTGCACATAGAAACCCCAGTGCAGGCTCAGGGTGCCAAAATCTTTCCCTCTCCTGTTTAGCAGCACATATTGATACCGTAACAGGGTTTCAAGGGCCTGTCCCAGATCCTCTTGACATAATGAGAGGAACTGCCTCTGGGCAATGACACCATGACTGGACCTTACTGATGGCAATACAGTACATGGGCAACATGGAGAGATGAGGACCTGAAGGAGCTCAGATGATGGCAGAAAGGAAACAAACCCATGAGAGTCCTAAAGATCTCCTGGAATTTCTGTCTCTAGAGACTCCCCTTCCTTGGGTCCTAAACAGTTTTCCCACCACAGCATCCCATCTGTGAGAGATTCTGGGGAAAAAAGCACAGGCCACCCATCTCCCCGCCCACAGCAATAGGATCAGGATGCAATCCCACCATTGGGTTAAGAGGAGCTGGAGACAGGGATTTGCCACTGACGGAAACCAAGAATCCCACATTCCCTGGGCAGGAGGAGGCAACGACGTGTGATGCATGTCTGGGGCACAAGCATCTCTCATGTGAGCAATGCCAGAACAGAAACACACAATGACAGGGTTCAATCAGCCCATGGACAATTAATATTATCATTGGAGCAGCCTCGTATCGCCCAGTTTGGGCTCAGCCCCACCATCCACAGCAAGACACAAAACTGACAGCCAAAGCAATAATGTTCAGACATTTACATACATATCCCTTGAACACCCCGTTCATGTCCCTGTGAGAAAGGACTTGGCAAAACGCTGCAAATTAATGATATAAGAAGCAAAATACATTCTGCATTGCATAGTTTAAGCAAAAAATAGCCTCAGACAGGGAGACACGAAGTAACAATATAAAGGCAGAATGAAACATTTTGATCTGCTGAACGCCTTTATAAATATTTGAGTATCATTTATTTATGTTTTCCTTCTTTTCATTGTAAAGCAAGGTTTTCTGACAAAAGCCCTCGTTTGGAGAACATTGTGCTTTATTATTTAACTTCCTAAAAGCAACATCAAAGGCTTGAGTTTAAAGCTTTAAAACAAATGAACTATTTGCAATATTTTAAAGATTTAGAGATGAGAAGAGCAGGAGTTCTCCACAGCTCAGATCTAAAGGCCTCTGCGGTCTGTGCTGGGCAAGGAAGACACAACAGCTCTGCCAAATGCTGGGGAACAAAATCCCTGACATCCTTTTGCAAGCACCAGCTGTAGTGCATGCCCAAGGCTGCCAAGATGCTTCAAGTTCATCATTCTCCTTCCTACCATCATGTTTTACCTGCAGTTGCCCTGATCTCCTCTTCCAGCCTCCCCACCATCATTACTGGGAAGCATGGGTGCTGGGAGTCACCTGAATCTCAGCCCCAAGCCAGGACAGTTTGCATCACACACATTACTCAGACACTGATCCAGTCCTGTCCTGGCACTGCCATGATACAGACCGAGTGATCCTGCCAGAAGAAAATTAGCCTATGCCAGGTCTGGCACCTGCATGTGTCATGGGAAGATGTGGTTATTACTGGCATCCACACAGTGGATAATATGACATACTTCTCTAGCTCTGCAAGGCATTGAGACAAGGGCTGGAAGCTCTGCTGAAAAGAGCTTCCAATGATGAATCCTGTCCATAAGACAAGGCAGAAGAAGGACAAGAAAATATGCCATGCCACCAGCATGCAACCACCTCAGGAAACCTTCCTCCATGGGAGCTCAGTGGGACTGCACCCAGGAGATGGAGGGTGAACCTATCCCACCTCAGATATCCACTGGAGACCATTTCTCCAGTGAACAAGCTTAGTTCTGCAATACAGACTGCCATGCAGAGGAAACACACACACACCCCTCACCTCGCACAGTTTCCAAGTCTGGAAGCAAACATAACACAGCCCCAAACACCCCAACTCCCACTCAAGCCAGAAGCTGAGGGACTGAGCAATTAGCAGATCTGGTCTTTATTTTATAACCCAACCCATGCTTGCTTCCCTCTAATGCTTAAATCCACTGATGCTACAGGACTACTCAGGTACCACATCTTCCTTCTGCCTTTCATGTGATCCCAGGCTCTTCATGGCCAGGGCAGGATGGCTTGTGCCATTCGTATCACGTTCAGACCTCAGCATTACTCATCAACCCTCCCAGTTAATAAAATGACAGAATTTTCCTTTTGGCAACATCCTGGACCATGGCTGCAGTGAGAGTAAATCTTCAATTTTATACACAATAAAAAAAAACCAAAACCCTCCATTAGGTGTTACACAGTTTGCAAGAAAATTCCTAAATTATTTTTTTCTGGGAAAAAAAACCCCGCTGTAATAGAATTAACTTTAAACACTATGCCAAGGCCATTTCCTTACTGGTTTGTTCTGAGATAACCTAGTTTAGGTCCTACAAACTTAGAAACCTTCACACACAGCTATGGAAATAATAAATTCCACCTAAACTGGCTGAAATTATGCAGGCACCTTTAAAAAAAAAACCAAACCCTAACAGTTTGTGTTTTAAAGCAGAATGGACTCAGCCATCCATTAAATATGACAAGGTCTGCATTTTATTTAGACATTGCCATTAATAATGAAATGATGTATGATTTCCATTCCTGCAGTTCTTCCTTCCTTACACAATCAATTATGCATTTAAGAAAATATTTACTTGATATAAAACTATTCTAATTAAGCATTACTGGTGTACGAATACGAGTTTGAACAAATCAGGAGATGATTTCTAAGACACATGAAAGAATAAGATGCTCTTACTTCAAAGAGACATTTATTTCTGTCTGGGATGGAAAAAAAAAATCTGTAAAAGTTCAAGCCACACAAGGTTCAGATACCAGCATCCTTTTGAGCTAAAGAGGTAAATCCTCCTCACAAGAGGGTCCTTGGGGCTACTCATGTTACTAGAGCAAATGGAATTTGACCCAAGAAAAATCACACATGAAACTACGTGGCTATGAATGCTAACAAGGAGAGGAAAGATCCTCCCAAAGACTCCTCCCACATTGCTCCTGGGTGATGAACAGGATCCCAAAAGTCAATTTAAGAACAGTGGCTTTGACCAAACTTTCTTGAGACTGCAAAGATCATTGCTGTTGTGGGGAGCGTGAGCTGGAGCTCAGGGCTGCCTTTCATCCCTGGAGTGATAAGCAGAAACATCTCCTGAAATCCCCCATTACAAACATAACTGCCCAGTTCCTGGTTAGCTGGTGTTTACCATTGGTAGGGAAAACACCCCAGGGTAGCCAAGCTGTGCAGGTGACCTAGCTGTGCCCCAAAGTCCTAGAGTAAGGAGCAAGCACGTGGCATTTACAGCTCCCCACTGCTTCCCAGGATCCAATGGAGGCCCTGGAAGACAGAGCATAAATCACAGCAGGCTTCAGAAAACCGCTCTAGCCCGCACCAGGAGAGCAGCACCTTGCCCAGTCATAAGCGTATGGGAGGGCCCGATCCTGGCTCACTGAGGTGGTATTGGAGGTAGGAGTGGGAATGGAAAGAAAGTGTCTGGAGGCCAGAAAGCAGCAGCCAAGGAGATAGCAATTAGGATGCAGAAGCAGCCAGAGATATGGCATCACCAGAGAGATTTACTGAGCATACACACCTCCCTCTGCTCCCAATGTACTCGCTCTTTCTTTCTGTCCATACACATACAGTAAATCTTCAGTGACTCCTTATCTCCCAGTCTGCTTCTAGATCCTAATTGCTATCTATCTCTGTCTGCCTGCCACTTCCAGGTCTCCCAGCCTCTTCTTCTCTTATGGCTCCCAGCCCCCCGCCCCCAGCAGCCTCCGTGGTTTTCCCATCCCCTCTTCTCCTTCTGCCTGCAGAGAGGATGTTTCCACACAGCACTTGGCATGAGCAACCAGAATTTCCCCCTCTCAACTAAACATTACATGCCAAAACGTGCAAGAAAATACACAGCTTTCAGCAGCACAAAGCTACCTGGACAGGTCAGAGCCATGGGGGTGCAGTGTGGGAGGAAGAGCTCACAGCAGAGGAGCTGAGCTCTGCTCCTGCCCCACCAGCCTTTCCCTTGACCTCCACATGCCACCCAAGCACCTTCACTCCTTCTCCAGCCATCAGCTCATGCTACCTTCCCAGACCAACCCTGCCTGAGCAGGCAGAGGGCATCTTCCTCAAGGCTCAGCATGTCACTTGCTTGATTTCATTTTTATTTACTACTATACTTTACTACTATTTATTTATTCATTTCTATTTTTATTTCACTTTGAACATGCCCAGCTGTGTCATCTTGGTTTTGCTGAAAATGTAAACAAAAAGCTGCATTCAAATGCAGCTTTTCATTGCATGAATACATTTCCCATCCAACACAGCTCTAGTGCTTCCACCCTGAAATTAAAACTTTTAAAAAAATGCAACATCATCACAGTACATCACCTCTATTTCCCCCTCCCCCACAATGTTTTCTTTATTTGTCCTATTTATTCTTACTGAAAACCAAACATATCAGGAGTTTTAATACCTAAGTTTGCTCTCTGCAAGGCAGGAGGAAAGAAATAAGTGTAAATAAAGCTAATTTTGTATTCTACATAGTAACAAACCAGAATACCTCTGCTTTTCCCTAGCAAAATATTGTGCCTGCCTTTCCAGTCTATGATGCAGAATTGGTCACCAATTTAATTTTATTTTTTAACTACTGAGTTCAGTTTTTGTCTTGTGAAATGGAACTTTACTCTAGTGAGCTCTAAGCCTGAGGCTTTTTGGTTTGGCTCAACAGTAATTATATGGATGTTGAGAAAGGGGAAGCAGCATTGTATGTTCCTTAACTCTGCAATTTTTCCATGCTTCTCCAGTCTTAACAGGGCAGGAATATTTTCTCTCTCACAGATATGACAATCCAGAAGGAAGAACAGAACATACTGTGCATAAGAAAACACCCCAAAGAAATGCTGTAAACCACAATGCCAAAGCAGCAGTTGTAATTCTGTCTTTGGCTTTTAGCAAGGGAGGAGAGGAGAGGAGAGGAGAGGAGAGGAGAGGAGAGGAGAGGAGAGGAGAGGAGAGGAGAGGAGAGGAGAGGAGAGGAGAGGAGAGGAGAGGAGAGGAGAGGAGAGGAGAGGAGAGGAGAGGAGAGGAGAGGAGAGGAGAGGAGAGGAGAGGAGAGGAGAGGAGAGGAGAGGAGAGGAGAGGAGAGGAGAGGAGAGGAGAGGAGAGGAGAGGAGAGGAGAGGAGAGGAGAGGAGAGGAGAGGAGAGGAAAGTGACAGAATAAAAGGAAAAAAATGAAATAGAAAAGAAACTGAACAAGAAAAAAGAAAACTAAAACGTGGAAGAAAAAAGTGGAAAAAAATAGTGGGAGAGAATTAGAAGATAAAAGAGAAAGAGGAAAGAAAATAGAAGAGGAAGAAAAGTGGAAGAGAAAAAAAATAAGAGGGAAAAATGAAAGGGAAGAGAGAGGGGAGAAGAGAAAAAAGAGAAGGAGGAGGAGGTGAAGCAGGAGAAGGAGGAGAGGAGGAAAAGAAGGAGCAGGAGAAAGAAGGAGGGAGGGAGGGAGCATCCGGCACAGCTGCTGAGCCCCAGCGCTGCCCCTGTCCCCCGTCGGGCATGGGCTGCCCGAGCCACGCGCCAGCAGCGGGCGCATCCCCATCCCCGTCCCGTCCCGTCCCGTCCCTTTCCCCGGCGGCAGCGCGGAGCCGGCGCTTTTCCGCTCGGGGGGGACTCTGCCCCGCGCCGCGAGGAGCCGCGCCCGCCCCGCGCCCTCGGCAGGCTGAGCTCCGCGGCCGGGATTTACGACGGGGAGACGCCGCTCTGAGGCCTGATTCATGGCTACCTACAATGCCCCCACTGAGGCCGGGCCCGGGGGGTGTGTGGCAGCGCGTTCCCGGCCCTGCTGCCCTGCTCCTCAAACCCTCACCCGCTCCCTCTGCTCTGCGCGCCGCTGCCTTCCACACACAGCAGGAATTTAGAGCAGAGCGCGCTCCTAAATTAGCTTTACCATAAATCTTTTAGGCTCTTAAATAAATAAATAAACAACATTGCTCCCTTTTGCCCTCTTTTTTTTTCCCTTTCTTTTTTTTTTTTTCCCCTTTCTAGCGTGCAACTCTTCATCAGCCTCAAGCCGCTGGACTTCCCTGACAGTGGTAACAGGAGACCCATTGAGCCTGGATTTGGGGGGTTTTTTCTTTCCCTTTTTTTCTTTTTCCTTTTTTTTTTTTTCCTTCCCCTCAGCAGCAACATGCTACCCTCGGATTTTGCGCAAGGCTTTGGGTTTGTTTCCCTGCCTTCAAATGACATTATGATTTTAATCAAAACGGACTGGTTTCTGGAGGAGGCCAGCGCAGACTGAGACTGGGAGGCAGATCGCTGGGCAGTTTACAGCAGTTCAGAAGAAGGTTTTGTAAACAAACGCGGCTCTGAGGTAGAAAAGCAAATATGGTGGGTGAGATCTTGGCCTCCTCCAAAGGGGATGGCAGAGCTCAATGGGGCCAGTATTTTCACATCCACACACAACTTTTCCTCCAGCAAACACAAACCCAGCAGAGACACAGGTAACAGGGAAAACAGCCCCAAGCCTATAGTATTATCGCCTGAACAATTTGATGGTGTCAGGGGGAGAGCAACAGAAATACAAAGGATGGCTGAGTATGGGGAACAAACATCCCAATGGGTTTTCTGGCTAAGGGAGTCCTCCTGCCACCAAAATCTCCCTGAGCATGGGACAGCATGTAGCCACCAAGCTGGCACAGCAGGGCTCCCCCCTAAGCAGGGTGACAGCCCCTCTCTGTGCTGACCGGTGTTCCTGCACACCAAAACCTCAGAGGAACTGTGGGCACAGAGGTTTATATACTGTGGTATATAAATATATATATATATATATATATATATGGTCTGTTACCCAGATATTTTGCTTGTGAAGCCTGAGGGGGAACTAAAAGTCTAGAGGAGAGCTAGGCAAGGTTGCAGGATTGGGCCATTTGGGGCAAATAAGACAGTAATTTCCTCCAGAGCCACCGTTACCCAAGTGAGGGCACCAGAACATGCCAGTGCTCCTCTGGCCATTGCTGCAGGTCATGATTTCATCAAGGAGCCCAACACCATGCCATCTGGGCTGTGCTGCGTGTGGGACCTTTCCCAGCACGTACGCACACGCAGTGCACTGAGCCTCTGGTCTTGCAGGTGCAAAGCCAGCAGCAGCTGCAGCTTTGTCACGCCAGGCAGAGGGACACCTGAGTGACAGAGAGATAAGCTTCTCCCGGGAGGAAGACATGCACGCTCTTATTAAAAAGTACAAATTAAAGCCCCTGTACTGGGCTTAAGCCTGTCCCATTTCTTTTCCACACTACCTCACTGCACTAAAACACATCACCAACACGATGCTGCTGGAGAAAGGGCCAAACCATGAACCTCACAAACCTCAAGAGAGCTCATCATGTGAGCAATTCACCAAGGCAAGAAAGGGCTCTCAGAGCAAACCCCAAGCCTGCATGTGGTCTGAGGTGAGGCAACAACTGTCCAAAATGCAAGCTAGATCCTGCCAGCAATTCCACAGCGTGGGCCAGCACAAGCAGCTCCAAAGGAGCTCCCACTCCTCCTCAAATCTTTCTGCTGGCCCTTGAGGGCTGAGCAAGCTGAGCTCGGAGCTGAGGTCTGGGCTCCATGGGCGGATGCCTTTGGGACATCAGTGCCAAGGACAACCCTCCACACAGAGAGTCACCACATGATGGTATTCGGCATCAGAGCTGTACTCCATCTACCTCAGTCCCCTCCTTACTACGGCACGGAAGTATCAGATTTAAAGAAAAAAAAAATCAAAGGGAAAACATTAATAAATAATAATCAAGATCATCTGCAGATTTAATGATCAGCTATTTAATGAATTATAAAGTACCTATAACTCAAAGTATGAGACTGTACATTGTCAAAACTGGCATTAAAGTGTATGGAGATAATTAAGCAATAATGACCTCCACAGAGGGCTTTTCCTGGGAATTAATGACCAGTCGGGAGGAGCTGATGGCTCAAGGCACAAGCAAGGGCCATTAACCCCAGCTGGTCATTAATGCTCAGGAAATGCCCGGCACTGAGGCCGTTATCCTCAGCGTATGATAAAACAAAGGGGGAGCAGTTATTAGTAGCTGAATTTGGGTGCTGATGGAAGAGGGAAACATGATGTTTGCAGGTACTTGGGTTCACGCCTGACCAAAAGCCATCTCTGGTACTCCCAGACCTGGCTGCTCTCAGGACCACATCCCCAACACAAACCCACCTGGAACCCCCCAACACCAGTGTTTGGGGGCTCTGCCTGCACAGACAGAGCCCACCAGACAGCTTTGCAACCAGAGAGAGTAAAAGCAAAACATCCTAACAGCAACACAAAAACCAGATTTTGTATCAAACCAAATTTTGGATCTTAAATCCTTGTGTAATTAGCTGCTCCCAGGCCCAGGTCACAGGCTCATCTGGCTAAGCACCACATCATGTAATGTAAGACACACTTTTGGGACCACCACAGCCAAACCCAGTCCCTGTTTGCAGTGGGAGCACCCACAAGCTCCACCCAAAAGCAGATCAGAACAGCTTCCTTTCAGCCCAAATCTGCAGGCTTCTCTCCCGAAACTCTTCAAGGAGACTCAAAGGAAGAGGAGTGTCACCTTCTAGTGGGGCAATCCAAAAACTAACACAAAGCTGACCCTACATGCTGGGCTTGCATCTTCCCACCACATGCAGCACCACAGAGTGGGCTGGCACCAGCTCAAAGCCTCAGCCAGATGCCAGAGACCCTCACCAAGGTGCCAAGGCAGAGCACAAGGTCAAATGTTTACATCCCCAGGAGGGCATGGAAGGATTTGGGGGGGACAGTCCCCTGGGATAGATTCCCCCAACATCTTAAACAGAGGGAGGAAACAGAATGAGCTGTTCGATGGAGTAACAAAACCCAGCTGCCCGCTGCTCCCAGCCCCCATTTCCACTCATCTCCCCTGTCCCCCTCTCCAACACCCAGCGTGTTTGGTACCTCTGCATGCCCAGAGCCACCATCATGTTTTCCCCTGGCTGGGGGAAGGAGGCAAGGGGTGGGTCCATCCCCCAGCCCATGGGGAGACAGGAGCACAGCACCCACCCCCATCTGCAATTATCCAGCCTTGTTCTAAATGAACCTGTGGGGGAATGAAGAGATTTGGATTTTCCACTATAGCCCCTCTGGTCATTTATTTACCTCAGTGCTGTATTCTTGCACTGAAAATGAATAAACATTCTAGGAGGTGACAATCACAGACCATTCTGCCCTGTAGGATCACAGAGTATGTAAATTTTCACCTACACAAACAAATCCATGATGACTGTAAATATTCCCAAATTATTCTCTTTAGGATAGGAGCTAATCACGCTGCTTGTGGGAACACAGCAGTGATGCTTGTTGGCAAAATACAGGATCCATTTAAGTTTCTTAGGATCTGGGATGAAACCTACAGCAGCTCCTCAATCACAGCATTTCTCTTCAACTGTTTACAATCGATCAGAAGAGGAAAAAAAAACCTGAGTACACCACTGGCAATACGGAGTTTCCAACAATTATCCATTAAAAACAGCTATTGCTTAGGAGAGGAAAATCACTACATGAGGAAAATTAGTGCTTGTTAGTACATGTAATATTCAGAATCACGAGCAGAATAAAAGCAGCAATGCAGAAACTGTTATCAGCAGAGAGAAAATTATTCAAGTATGCATTTGAGTAATTCTGCATTTTAATTTAACCCTTTGAAACATTAATCAAACCGTGGCTAATTATAGGAATTAAGGAATTAAACGATGGAATCTTCTAAAAGATATTATTTAAAAGGCAGTTTATACAATTACTTGTATAGATGTTTGCTTTAAAGAGGGAAACATTTCTACTGTAATGAAAAGGGTCTTAGAAAATTAAATTAACAAGGGGGGACCAGGCTGATATGAAACTAAATTAGCATCAAATGCAAATTACAGGGTACTTAATGGTAGAAACAGGTGCAGAGCAGGTCCCTAAATGAGATAAATGAATAAAACATCCCTCTGCACAAATGTGGAAGCTGACACAAAGTCAATGATATGAATAATTCAGCAGCCTCCACACTGCTGTTGAGGTCAGCTTTCCTTGACCTTTGAAACAGGAAGTAAAATTCTGTCCAAATTTGAGTGACTGGAAATGCAGCAGTTATTTGTTGGGGGAGTGGGGGAGTGGAAAATCCAGATTAAAACCCCCAAAATACAAACCCACAGTATGGGTGTGAGCGTGTGTATATATACCCATCAGATGATAAATCGCAGCATTGAATACATGGATCAGCAGAAGAAAACATGCAGAACTGGAAACACTGAACCACTGGAGGCACAGCGGGTGCAGGGTGTTTGTTTCAGCCTAAAACTCTAAAACAACATGTGTGTGTGTGTGAGAGAGACAGGAGAGTGTTTGGGTCATGGCATGATCTAAGCATGTTCAGAGCTAAATGGTTTCATCTTTCAAAAAATAATTTAGTTGTGCTAAAGGGGGTATTAATAGAGTCAAAGTCATTATATTTCAGACATTAAGGAAATCAAATCATATAAAAGTAGCTGTTCAAAGCTGAGCAATCAATCACTTTCTTCACTATAAACTTTTTTTTTTTTAATATTAAAGGGACTGGGAGACTTCTTTTCTGGACTTTTTACCTAAGCTATCAATTTAGTCACTGTTGCATTTCAAACATTAAAAAGTCACGATTTCCAGTGCAGATGGCCCTAAGAACAGTTTGCAATGAAACACAGTCTGTGCAAGCGTGCACACGTGCAAGAGATCCATTGAAGTAGAAATTCTATGGATATACATGTATTTTATATGGCTATTTTCACAGAATCACAGAATCTTAGGGGTTGGAAGGGACCTCAAGAGATCATCAGGTCCAACCCCCCTGCCAAAGCAGCCTCCCTAGCTCATATTACATAGATAGGCGTAAACAAGCCACAAACACAAATTCCTGTCTTCCAGTGAATGAACACTTCTCTCTCTTAAAAAAAGTAGGAATCTAGAGCAGCTACCTTAAATCCAGTGCAGTATCTCCAAATCAGCATCCTTGTAACTAAACAGAGAAGATTTCTGCTCCTTTCCCTATGACAAAACACCCAGCTAAAAGCATAGGTCACATCATTTCTGACTAGACATGCAGTCCTAATTTCAAATTGAATTTGGCACTAAGAAGAGATTAATAAGGTATGACAAATAACTAATTTCTCCAAGCTGGAAAGAAAGGAAGAGCATCACCCTTCCAGCTTGTCTTCTAAGGCAACAAAAGATGTGAGATAACAGTTCTCTCTGCTCTTCCTTTTGCTGGATTAATCTCTTTCTACCTGTTTACCTGTCAGCTGCAGAACACAGGGCTGATACAGAACATTTTCTCCTATCAGGGGGTTAATTTGGTTTTCTATATTTTAGGCAGGTGAAGCCTAAGAAAGGCACTGCAGGGATAACACCTCTGCCTCAATAAAGTTTTGTGAGCAGTTAAGGCACGGTCTGGCAGCAGCCACCCTGAACATACATATTAATGAGATTTAAGAAAAAATAATAATAATCAGCCCCAATATTGCATAATCCCACGTGGCAAACTGAGCACCAGTAATTTGGGGGCTGAGTTCATGACTCTGCTCAGCGCTGGGGTTGTGTGCAAAGCGGCTCCCTCCGAACGCCAGCTCTGAGAACCCAGCTGGTTCTCATTTCCAAACAACCAGTTTCTCTATCCCCAAGTGCTAAAGAAAATAATCCCAGCAATCCATGACTACACGCTTTCACAGGGACAGCAGTGAGAATTTGATTGTAGAGATAATTAAAGTCATTCCTGAAACTTCCAAGGAAAAGATGTTCGGGGGGATGGTGGGGGGTGGGGGGGTGGAGGATAGGGAGAGTAATGGGGACAACGATGCTCATGTTTAAAATGAACTAAGCAACCAGTTTGGCTTGGAGGAGGGATGGGACACACACACACACACACACACACACACTACTTTTAGGGAATTTGTTTTCCTGAAAATCCTCTCTCCTGCACTCTAATAGGTACAATATTTGCAAAGAAAATTTAATAGACTGTGGCGAGTAGGAAGATTAAAGTGAGGTTTGGAGCCTGGATGTTCCTAATTTGGCAGGAGCATCCAGAGGGAAATGCTTTTGCATTCTGGTAAACTTGAATAAAATTATGTACAGCCACTTCGATTAGAAGGGTTTAAAGGGAAATGATACCATAAAAGCAATAAAACCAACTGCTATCTGCTTCAAACACTGGAAACATCTTTTTAAAATTAATGTTTCCTGCTGCCCTGCCATGAGTTTAGGTCTGAAATAATTTTAATATTAACAACACTCAAGAGCAGGTCTATCTAGAGCCAATCATGTGACTGGATTAGTCCTCTACATCTTTCCAAAACAGTGGAGTAATTTACACCACTCCAGCTGGTGTAAATCAGCAAGGTGTCCCTGGCATCAGGAGAGCTGCAAGGCTCAGGCTGCACATAGAAATCATCATCATGATGGAGATTTTAAATTTAAAAAAAAACAAAACAGAAACAACACAATAAAAGCCTTGCTCCCAGCAAAGCTAAATTGTACAACCCCCGTGTCACACGTCTACTCTGACCCTCATCATCCCGAAATCGGTGTGAAATTCAGAGATGGAGAGAAAGAGTTTAAAGCACTTGTAATCTCTCCGTCTGCACTATCTGCCTTGAGCAGGAAGGAGGGATCCGCTCAATGAGAGCTATTCAGGGCCTCTCAATTAACCTGATTAGTTCAGCACGCTGCTCTCATGAATGACACCTTATCTTGGAAATGAAGGGGGAAAAAAAAAAAGCCCTTCCTTCCTTCTGGAGATGCAGGCAGCCCCTAAAGCCAAAGCAGCGGCACCCATGGGGCCAGGTCCCCCATCTCCCCAGAGAGTTGCTTTTGGGGTGGTAGGGCCAGGCAGCCCAGGTGGCCCGAACTGGGAGGGGGTCCCCCTCTTTCAGAGCCAACCAGGCACATGATGGGATTTTCTGCAGCTCTTTAACCCTTCCAGTGCTGTGCAGAACCCAGCCGTGATGCTGCCTGCAGGTAAGAGGTAGAGCAGCCGAGGGGGCGAACCCCCCGCCAAGGGAACGGTGCCTTGTTTAAGTGTGTTGTAGTCTGGAACTTGTTTCATACGTGACAGATTAATGAGCGATAACTGGGTTACCATGGCAAAAAGCATTCCCAAAATTCTCTTTTGTTTCCCAAGAACAGTCTCCCTTTTTGGGAGGATTCTCACCACCCTCCATACTCCTCCCCCCCCCCCAGTCATACCATTTTTACAATAACACAAATATTAACTAATAGCATGTTGTTCTTTCAAACGCACATGGCTGCAAATGTCAACAAGGTTGACTGTACATACGAACTCCAAGAATCTATCGGGGAAAATAGGTGTCTCAATTACAATGATAATGCTGAAAACTCAATTTTATGAATGCCCAGCCAACTTCTAAGGCATTTATTAGAGAAACTCCGATGGCTTCGAAAGTATTAACACACTAATGACGCATTAGGGCACGATGTATTAATGTTCTTGTAACTTCTGACAAATTAAGTTGCCGTTGTCACAGCGGGGCAATCCTTCAGAAAAATAAGAAAAGTTCCCCTCTCGCGGTATACAACAGATGACAATTCACGTACACGTAATGGGGCTTAGTGAGAAGTTTTCCTCCTACACCACAGCACAGTTTATTCTGTTTTTCAGAATGCCAGAGCTATTACAGAGCTCATTCTGCTTTTTAAAAAGTAAAAGAAATATATAAAAGGTTGATGCAGCCTAGGGATTATTTATCTCTCACTATGCCCCCGGCTCAGCAGCACTAAAAGCCTGGCAGCCAATGGAGCCTGGAGGCACTGGAGCCCAGTAACACCAGGCCACAGTGCCAACGGGCACCCAAGACCCAGAGATAAGAAAATAAATCAAGTTTTGCAAAGCTGCTTTTAGCATATAAGGAGCCCCAGCTTGAGAAACAAATTCTGCTCCAGGATCACACAAGCACCCCTTTGTAACACAACGGGAATCCCTAGTGTTTCTTTAAGAGGGGCCAAAACCTGGACCAAGCTGTGGTGCAGCTATCACAAAACACATGCAGGTCCTTTCCTCCTGCCTGCGTTACCCCCAGGAAGACATGATGTGGGATGTACTCCCATCTGCAGCCAAATCCCAGCTCGTGCGGGACTGTGCAAGTGATGCAGAGGCACACGGAGCAGTCTGGAGGAGATGCTACCATCAGATCTTAATAGCTCTGCGTGTGGCTAATTTTCTTCTTCTTTTAGAGCAAAGAACTTTATAATGAATAAAGAATACATTTCTCCTCTTCTCGTGTCATCCTTCTACAAAATCTGAACTAGGTAAAGTGGTTTTTAACATCCACTTATCAAAGTGACTTAACATCTGGGAAGTCAGCCAATGGTTATGTAGTGATGCAGATGCCAAAAAATCCAACTGAAAGATTATATTCAGGGAGATTACAGAGAAGACCTGACTCAACTGAGTGGAAGTGGATGGTTATCCTGTTCAGGAAAGCCTGAGAGCGTCCCTGAACAATCACAGAGAAAATAAAGGAAAATAATTAAGTTTTAAACAGCTCCTTTTTAACCCATTACAGACACTGGATCCTGTATCAATAACTTTTCCAAAAGGAAATGTTGGACTCAACAGATGAACAGCTTGACAAAGTCCAAGAGAAGGTGAGCAGAAAATGATTTTTCATCTCTGAAAAGTCGCCGAGACAACACTAACAAGAGGAAGATCCTTTTTTATTACTAGATATTCACAGTGGGATATCCATTCTTTCTAACATTTACTTTATATAAAATTTATCCTTTTCCAGGGTCACAATTGTGTTACTTGGGGGTCTATTTGAGTTTGTTTTGGGGTTTTTTTTAATTAATCTTTGAAAAGATTACCTAAACATTCAGCTAATTGAATGTTGTGATTAACTGATACAGTTCACAACTCTGATTAGAAAGTCAAGGTGAGAGGAGAGCCACGAAACCCCGAGTGTACCGCAGACCTTTAGGACCCTGGCACTATGGCATTGTAGCATCGCCTCTTTTTTTTTTTAACCCCATTTTTCATCTCTTTCTAGCCCGGCATGGCACTGGAAGAGTTAAAGAAAACAATAAAAGAACAACTGAGTGTACAGGGTAGGATTTAGTGGCATTTACTTTTAATCTATGGTCCTTTGCTCTGTGGCTTATCAGCCCTATGTCAGCCCTTTTTCCTCCTTTATATTTCATGAGGGGACCCACATGCTGGTACTGAGAGACAGAGCCCAAGTGTCTGTAAGCTTTTTGTCAGGTAAAAAGAGAAGAAAAAGGAAAGGAACAAGAGGAAAAGCAAAGCTAAGAGGCATCTATTAGATGTCACTAGGCTTTTGTATTCATGTCAATGATTCAGGATTAGAGTATTTGAAATAATCTTATTGAGAGAACTCAAAAGCCCCACAGAGGGAAAGCCTGCTCGGTAGCATATGGCAGAGCAGCGGACAATATCTTATTAAGGATGTGTTAGCTAACACCATTACTTTTTATATTACATTACTGAACTATTGTGCCTCAGCTGGTTAGTGAGATGGCATAGTTGTGGAATGCCATTTTGGACGCTACCGCGTCGTTACAAAACCAGAGAGATTTGGCAGAGCATCCAGGCACAGCACGGTGGGGGGGTGACAGTGCTGATGCTGCTCCCTTGCCCCCCCTCCCCAGATTGCTGGGAAGGGGAACCCACACTTCACCGGCAAAGGGGAAAACAATGTCCCCATGATGTCCCCAAGAGTACCAGCAGCTGCTCTGCTCTCACCATGTGTGACACCACCCAGTGCCCACCCACCTTTCCCCACACACCCCCAAAATTTGGGTCCCTGCCTTTCAGGTCTGGCTGGCTCACTGCTGCAGGGAAAAACAGTGGGTATAGAAGGCAGCTTCTGCTATATCTCCAACAAAAACTCCCAAACTATTGCCAAACTCGGCCTCTTGTCAGATGAAGGGAATTTAATTTTGTTATAGTGAATGCTGTTAGTCTAAAAATCTTTCTGTGCTCTTGGACAAAAGCTTGTAATTGGAGAAATAGCTCTTTTTAAAGTTATCTTCATCTGCCTACACCTTTAGAGGCAGCAAGAAACCAAAGACAAAACAGCACTGTTCATAGCATCTCAGTGATTGCCATGAAAGGCTCTATATCTGGGTCACCTTACAACTGTCCAGTATATAATTTCAGTGACTTGAAATAAAGCCTTTTAATAACTAATTTCATATAATTCACATATTAACAGCACCAGAAAATTTGTTTTCACATTGCCTATTTCCAAATTCTGCTTTTAAAATGTGGGTAGAAAATTATTCGTTCTGCTTCAAAAAAACCTTCCAAAATACTGTCCTCTGCAAAAAAAGTAAACACTCGTTTGATACAGTAATATATTCTGATCACAAACTACCTATGCAAAGTTGCTAATGTGACACACTGAGAACTTTGTATGGCTTTTCTGTACTTTTCCAGAACTGTTACAGGGAAAAAAAAACCAACAAACCAAACATGATGCTACAGGGAAAGAGAAAAAAATTCATACCAGTATTTACCACTACTACTACAGGGACTTGCTGCTCTCTAAGGACAACGTTAAATCCATTTCTACAAAGTTACCCCAGTTGTGATTTACACAGAAACCTACAATTGTTTCTTACTCTCTTTTAGCTTTATTCGTTAGGCATTGTATTAAAATTATATACCTCCAGCAGGCAGGCGTGAATTTGAATATAGCAGTTATTTTTGTAGATACAGCCAATTATTTATAAGAATACATTTCAGTGGCTAGAACATGAGAACATTTATGACTACTCACAGGAAGAAAACTACTCATACACCTCAGTTTCTGCAGAATAAGGCTTGGGTTATGTTTTTACCCAATAAATGCTGGGATAGAGCTAAGGCATTTTTCATGTTCAGAACAATTTTAGCTAATCTGCATTAAAACTGAGGATGATCTTTGTGAATACATTTTCCTATCGCTCTTATTCATGTGTGCATTCCCACTATGATGGCAAATATGGAAATAAATCAGGCATTAAGATGGGACAGGAAATATATCCACACCAGAAACTGTATGTACATATATCTGTGCATATGAAACAAAGCTGGTGGTTTTGCCCCTCAAGAAATCCCTGCTCTTGAAAATAAGAAGAACTGGCACAGAGCTGCGTGAAGCCAGGGAGTACACCGTGCAGAGCACGTCCTGCCTGCTGTAGGACACACTTTGAAGTAGGAGTTCATATTAAGAAGTTGATAGGTATGGATAGCACATTTGAAGTTTAGTGGCCTGAAACAAAGGGAATGGATCACCCTGCCAGGCCCCGAGCTCCTCTTGGGACCAACCCAGCGCACTTGGAACTTTCCTGATGCTGTGGGGGGTCACTACGTAGAGGCAGCCAAACTTTTTTAAGCACCTGTAAGCTCGGATGCCCAAATCCTGCCATCTGACTGGAGCAGCCGGGCAACCCACGAGGTCTCCATTAGACCTCGTGGTGCTCCTCTGCACAATTAAAACCTTGGAGTCTCTAGGATGGACTTTGAACAGTTAGACAAAACAGTGCAGTCTCCAAAAACAGTTAACCCCTGCTGACCAAGACTGAAAGACTCAGACAGAACCCAAGGGACTTATTGACCTGCCGGCAGCCACACCTCTGAAAGCAGTAAGCAGAGAGCTGCTCACTCCAGGCTCACATCCACCCAAGGCAGAGCAGAGCTATATGGCCATGGACATGCTGACCTTAGAGTCTTAGGGCAGTAGGTCCAGTATACTGCACTCAAGATCCTTTTCTGGATGGACAGCATAACTGACCAAGCCCCAAAGGGCTGTAGAAGAGCACAAATGATGGTAGTCAAACGCCAAAAGCAATACATTAGACTGGTCTTCATTTTCCCTCATCACTAGGACATTCAATACAAGCCTAAAGTCATATTCTCCACAGAAAAACCTCAGTTTTCAAACTGCACCAGGAGAATACGACTTTAGGGATCATCTACCTACCTAAAGACTACACAATGTCTAGCACAATGAGCCTTCTTTGCAGTGACAGCCTCTCTTAGAGCACCACAATATTAAATAGTAATAATCAGGCACAAGATCGCAGTGAAAAAAAGCCCAAAACCAATTCAAAAGGCATCACAGAGCAAGAAGCAAGAAGCTATTAGTGTGAAATGCTTGCAGTGAAACCCAAAACCACATAAAGCTTGCCTGGTTTGGGGTTTTATAACAAACTGAAAACTCAGAACAGGTTTGCTGAGAAAAATCACAAACCTCCTGAGTGAAGCTGAGATGAAGTTAAGGTTTTGCATAACAGTTTTGAGATTATACAAAAAACTCTTATACTTGGGGGCGGAGAGGAAATAAATCAAACAAACAATAAACAGGAGCTGGTTTGACCCTGACCAAGTTCACTCAACCCCAAGAGCAAAATAAATTAATTTTGAAGCAGCAGCGTTATGTGCCAACCCCAGTAGGCTGAAACCAAGAGATTTTTACAAGAACCCTTGCAAAGTTACCCCCCATCTCTAGTGCCTTCTTCACAAGAAAGAGGACTGACACCACTTGTGCTAGGAGCACTGGTAGAGGGACAAGCGTCTGACTCTGTGTGAGAAGCATCTACTGATCCGAGTCTCCCATGTATCTCACAAAGGCTCAAAATGCCTTTGGTTGCTTAAGTCATGTGGGAAATGTTTTGGGTAATGCTTCTCAGCTGCATCAATCACAACCAAACCTCTAGGATGTGTGTCTCAGTCCCTCCCCTCTCAGAAATGTAAGAGTTCACAGGCTCTGGGAGCTTGCGTGAAATGCTCGAGGCCAACTTCTGCTGGTCAGAACACCCTGCTTAAAAACCCAGAGGGTTTAGGCAGCACAGCCTGGGAGACATCTCTATGCGATGCTGGGGGTAATTCTCTGTTGCCCAGTTTCTGCTCCCCAGATTCTCTCCCTGATGGATCAATAACTCACATCTGGCTTTGGAAGGGGCAGAGCAATGAGGTGGGCACTTTCCAGTACGAGAATAAAGAGAACAGCCAAATATTCAAGACCAAGAACATTTCTCACCCATTTCTTGACATCTAACAGAGAGTACCATGCCTGTCCTTCTGGTTCTCCTGTGTGCAAAAGCCACCCAGGGACCCAGGACAGATGGGATCCACAGTCTCCTGCAGCCTCATCTCCCATTTGGGCAAAGGGGATGAAGGATATAACTTTCCCTAACCCTGTACAACCAAATTTGTCCACCACAGACAACTAGGAGGACCAAGAACACAACCAGGACAGGACAGGCACTGGGACTCTCACAAAGGGACCACTACCAAAGCTCCTGGCATCTTCTGCCACTTTGCCATCACACCAGTGCTGTGATCAGCCCGTGTCCCTTAGGCTGGCTGGGCAATCAGCTGCAGCACTGATCCCATCCCCTGCAGCAAAGCAATTCTCAGCAGCTCCCTCACAAGCAACACACCCATCTGCCAGGACTTCTCCTGAAGCTGCAGCTCTGCCGCCCATATCTCCATCACCCTCCCTACGAGCATGGAAAGTAACTGCAAAATGCATTAATCTCCACATCTGTCCAACAAGTGCATTTGTGGGGAGGATGCAGTGAGTCTGATACAGTCCTGTGTGTCATTTTTCCACCTGCCTGGTATTTAGGATGAAAAGATGATCAGGCCCATAAAATACAATCCACTACATGATGACTTGTAAAGTGGTAAAACGGAGACATTCAAAGTCATTCACGCCCCTTTTCATGTCATTGCACAGTGAAATCCTACCCACAAACATAAAATTTTTCTGGTTAAAGGCTGAAAGATTTCAAAAACACATGTAGGTAAGTAGGCTCCCTCCGTAGCTGCAGCAGCTGGGTGTGCTGGGGACAAATCACATAGAGCCCAGCTGAGCATCCTATATGGCAGGAGTCAAAAGCACCCAGGCCTTTCAAACGCTGGTAGGAGGTGATGCAGTAAAATGTACCTTGGTGCCAGCTGATAATAAAGTATAAAAAATATTATGGTCCCCAGCCCACAAATCCCCACCCCTGCTCCACGGACAAGAGCTCTCATTGCACTGGCAATGCATAAACCATCTCTTCAAATCCAGAGGGAACCTCATTCCTCAGAAATTTGCATCTGAAACTGTAGATGAGGAACTTCGATATACTGCTAGAGATGGGCTGGAATAGGCCCTAGTCATCCTCATGCTGACCTACTGCTTAAGAGCACACAGCCTCACTCGGGGGGAGCTCCAGCACAAAGCCCCTTAACCTGCACCACAGCTCAAGTTTATCTACTCAAAAGGTAGACAGTCATGAGATTTCTTAAGTAGGTCTCATCGGTACTGGTAAATCTCAGCAAAGCCGATTTCAGGTCGCTGTCATCAGCCTGCTTGAGTGCTCTGGGAAGAAGCAAAAATTTAGGATGGACCAGCAATTGCCAAGCAGGCTATTTTCAGTCCTTTTTCCACACAGTGTCACAAGTTGGAGGTATATGGTATAGATCCTACATGCTGAGATTTTTCTGCCACTATATTTGGGATTGCACTGGTTATTCCTATTTTATCAGTCAGTAGGACTCCTGTTTACTGGATGCAGCCATAAAAGGTAAAGAAGCCCCAATAGGCATGGGTAACATCATTAAATATCGGTCCCGACACTGGCAAATTGGGTTTAAAAGTTTGCTGAGAGAGGAGCCGCTTTCCTGAACCAAGGAACAATATAAAGCCCCACTTTCTCCCCTATGTGACTTTTGTCATTATCATCTTTTCTGATTCTTACAAAGCAAACCTAATTAGGAAGCTCTCTCATTAGTCTTCCAGAAAAATTAGCACAGCTTATGCTAATTACTCCTGTAAAATTTAATAAACTCGTTGAAATGGGAATAGTCTAATGAGGTTTTATTTATTGAACTAAGATAACTGTAAGGAAAAAGGTTAGGCCACCAGGATATCCAGAGTGGTAATAAAACTACAATTTATTCAATTTCTTCACAGGAATTTTATTGCAAACCTTTTAAATTCAAATATGAGTTACAATTTGAAAGTTAAATCAATCTAGAATTTAATTTAATAACAGGAAGTGCTCTGTGTTTTCTTTAAGTGTGATTACAATACAGCCCTGCCGCCGCGCTCGTAGGAGGAATTGTGCATTTGTATTGTGACAATAATACCCCTTTTAAAATGAGTTCCTGTTCATCAGATCTTCATCTCAACACATGTAACTGGATTAGTGATAAAATATACAGGCTATGCTAAGAAGATGGTTCAGACACACGCAGGTTTCCAAGAGTCTTCCTTGAAGTGACTGCTCTATAAGCTTAATAGATTTATTTTGTTCTCCGGAGAAAATTTAGATCACTATATGAGTATAAATTTATTTTAGGTCCCTTTCGCTGCTGTATCTGCTGATAGTATAATACTGGAAAGCATTTGTGTAAAGGATGAAGTAGTACCCTGGTTGTGCTTCAAACACAACTCCAGACTTCTAAAATCCCACGTTTTGATGAAATAAAAATATACAATTTGCTTTTCATACATACCCAGGGTTTGAAAAAGAACACAAAACGTGTGCAACTTTGAAGTTGCCAAACAGCCTCTTCACCAAGTCCCCTAAACCACCACTAACACGGAGCTCTCTCTATCCCAAGTTTCTCTAGCCTCATCAAAGAGAATTAATCGATCCAAAATAGTATTCCAGCATGTAAGAAGAGGATAGCATTTCCATGTAAGTACATATGTCAAAAATCCCATGGATAGATTCTACGTTAAATTCTATGTTAGGTCAGAGTCTGTGGATTCGCAGGATTTGATGCAAGAGTTAGATTAAATCCATAGGCAAGACTTAATCGGAGTGTAAGGCATGTGGGAGTGCTTTAGCCCAAATGGTAAATGTATTCTGTAAGCTCACATGCAAATAAAAATAGCTAAATATGGTTTTGCATATAATTGACATAATAGTTAAAAATTGCGTGCATGGAGAAGTGACAATGGAGCTCAACTAAACACATGGTCTGACTTGTGCAGGCATTTTAATGTTAGAGCAATTTTAAAGGACTCGTTTTAAGGTAAAAAGGCTCCATATAGATCACTTCATCCTTTCCAAACCAAAAGGGGGAAAAAAATGAATAGGATAAATGTCACAAGAAACATCACTAAAGCCACTAACTGTATAAAGCACATACTTATTTGGCCTAAATTGTTTGAACTAGCCCCGGCCAAGAAAAGGTTTTAAGTACCCTACTGGGACAGATGCGAAGCGGCAACAATAGAAGCCACACTAATGCAATCCAGGTAACACAATCCTGTTTCAAAAACACGGGGAGGGCTAATTACAGTACTGCTGAGTCAAATTTCTTATACCATTGCAACCCACAGGAACAGGTCAAAATCAAATGTTATTCAAACCACAGTCATATCAACCTTCTGTATCAAAGTCACAATTTAAAACCAAGTGAGGAACTTAAAAGCTTAACCCGTTCACAAGCCAAGCAGGATTCAGTGTGGGTGGTGAGGCAGGGTTTGCATTGTCATCTTTAAATTACGTTTAGCTCACATTTTTTAAAAATAATCTTCAGAATTGGTACCTTTTGCATCAATTTACGTAAATACTGATAAATCGATCGCTGGTAGGAAGCTAAATCTGGTGGGTTTGGGGTTTTTTTTAATCATGTAACTGTTTTCCTCACTTTGCAGGAAGCATGTAACAGACAGCATCCCTGGCTTCCAGAATTTAAAAGGATTTGAAACTAGCAGTTTTGCATACTAGATAGTTAAACAAAATATTTCCGTAAACCTGCCATTAGCATCTTAACATCTCACTTCCCAGTACAATGAAAAATTCATGTGAATTTTGTAGCTTTCATGTCATTCAAAATGCCACTCTAACACCATGTTTATAGTGTTCAACTCTGTAGCAGGCTTATAAAACACATCTCTATAGAGATTTCACTGGGGGGTTTTTCCCCACCACCACTTCCCCTGGTACTACCTAACGCTCACAGGAGATGAAAATACACCTAGTTAAAATAGATAGATAGATCTTCTGAGATTTACACATCCACAGGATTACTTATTACAGCTAATCAAAACAGCTGCTATAAGCTTCCCAAATACACTTTCTTAACCAAATTCAAACAAGAACAGTAAACCTGAGGGCCCAGGTTTACTGGCCAAGCTCTGCCATACCCTGGGCACGTGGCACCCAACACATCCAACCCTGGTCACCCTCCTTCATAAAATTGGATGCACTGGCACAGAATATACTTCAAACTTAATATAGCAAGCATTTGGTTGGACAATAACTCAAAGAGAAGCACGCTCCTCTATATTCTTGCCCCTCTATGTATAGATAGTTTCCCTTCAGGGTGCATCTGTTCACAGGTTAGTGGAGGGGTATTGCTTTCCTCAGCTGATGACAGACACTTTCAGTACTTTGTGGCCATTTAATTCTTCTAGGGTAATGCTGCATAATAACCTGCTTATCACACGTGGCTTTGTACGATGAGTCTGGACAATTAAAATGTAAAAATGACTATTTAGCTACCATTTTGCATAATTTGTTAGCACAGAAACTACACATGGCTCAGAAAAGCTGAAATGGATGTGTTGTGCTACACTGATTGACCCGGTGATGTCAGATTAGCAATATGGATCTGTTTAAAAACACAATAATTAAGACAGGCAAAAATGAATTAATCAACTGACAATGCAGTCAAAATAGTATTCCAACCGAAGAAAATCGCAGGAGGGAAAAAAAAAACCCCTTACTTTGCAGATCTATTTTTTTAACTGTTTTTATGCATAAATAAAAACCTTAAAATGTAGATGGATTGCATCCAACAGAACTACTGTAGCTAAAAGTGATAATGATTCAAACATTTTTCAAATAAAAGTTAAATATTTATAAGCGCCCAACCACATTTCATAAATCACAAACTATTATTATTTTATTCCTGAAGCTTCCCTGGCACAGCATGTGAATTGAGCCACAGAAAGTCAGAAAGAAAAATCTCCTCTTTATGCACATGAATCAGTTACAAGAAACAGAGCCCTCCAAAGAGCAGGTCGCTCCGTTATCCTCCATATGGCCCTTCCACGGCGATCGCGATTGCAAAGCACAACTAATTCGGTATCAAAAACAAAATTTCATCCGTATATACTGCTAATTCTTCCCCATTAGCAACACAGGGCAGGTGTTTCATTATAATGAGGAGGGGAAGGGGAAAAAAAAAAAAAATGGAAGGAAACAATAGCAGTCCTTACCTGTCAATTATCACTGGATCTGATGGAGTCTCATTTCTGTTGCCACAGCTTTTCTTGTCACAACAGCGGCTACGGAGCAAAAGTGAAAGGATTTAGTGCGACCATTACACTGTAAAATCATCATTACGAACATGGTAGGTTCAAATTGCCGGCTAGAGTTACCGCTCGGTCCCTGCCTGGAAATCAGTCAAATGTAGTGGGTCACATATGGGTTAATTACTATGTTTAACTTCTCGCACAGCTGGTTAGCAAAGGAAAATATAAAAAGAGTGGGGTTTTGCCCCTTTCACAAATAATAATTCAAGAATCACCCGAAACAGGGAGACCTGCCTATTTGTAGGCTCTTTTCCATAGGGTTTAACAGTTGTCCCGCATACGCTAGCACACAAAGTAAGGCGGCTTTTCCCCTGCTGAGCCTGGATTTTACATTCGCTTAACGCTTATATTACACGCCCGCAAGATACTCCTGCTTCTACACAGAGCCAAATTCTCAGCTACCAGGAAACCTCCCCCCGAAGTCCGAAAGCACCATTATTCTCCCTTGCAGAAACACGGTCGTTAATGGGGAAGCTAAAATGCAAGCGCCATCGGCAGCGGCTTTTTTTATGCTCTAGCGTGCCCGTCGCCCCAAGTTTTCTGAGCATGTTAATGATTGCTAATGCCATGGAGAGCACAGCTCCAACGGCTGGTGCCCTGCGTCAGGTCAGATACAAAGCAGGCATGTGAAATATAAGCTCCGTCTCCCAAAGCACTGCTCCATCACTGACCTGGAGGCTGGGATTCTTTTGAACCAAGGCGGCTCATTGTTTCCTATGAGAAGTTAAATTGTTGTTTGTGATGATTCCTTGTCAGGGGTTGTTGTCCATTAGGAGCCATAAATGTATTGCAGGTACGCTCACAGGCAATATACATGTGTCTGCTCAGGGTGGAAGTCCCTCCTGGTGCATCTTGGGCTGCTGCTGAGCAATGAGGGGGCTGCCCACAGGATCCCTGCACTCCCCAGGAGCCATTCTAAACCCACAAGACAAGTCACAGCTACCCAGGTGAGTGAAGCCTGGGCCTTTCACCCACCCACCCATCCCAGGGAGGATGCCCCAACCTAGCAAGGAAAGCTCCTGTGTGTTGACATCCCTAAACAGAAAATCCTCCGCTGAAGTCAAGGCTCCAAGCAATAAAGTAATATTTCAAGAAGTTGCTGGTCTTCCCAAGCACTCCTGGGTCACCAGGGACCTGCTGGATAAAGCCTGAGCTGCCCCTGTGGGGTGAGAGCTGCAGGGGGTTGGAGACAGGGAGCAGGGAACCCCCTCCGGAGGTGGCACCAAGTGACAGACAGTGAGGACCACCCTGTTTTCTCTCCCTGGCCAGACCTGAGCACATCTCTCCATTCAATAAGCTTTCTGGTAAACCTCAACCCCACACAACCATATCCTTGGAAAACACCAAGCTTGTTCCAAACGGCATCCTGGGGACCTGCGCATCACCCAGCTCTGGGTGGCTGGCGGGAGCAGCCACTACTCGCACTCCTACTCAGATGAACTAATTTCTTTTCCCCAGAAGGTGGAGGAACATCAGGGCAGGAAGAAACCCTCAGAAGTGCCAGGGTATATAAATAGCCCTGTTGGGAGTATGACAAAGGTTCTCTTGTGTTGCTGAACAATAGAGTGAATAATATACAGTTACCCACCAAGATTAGCAATAAAGCAACTAACCACACTAAAGATAACAAAAAAAGGGGGCCTTTTACAAAAACAGCCTGTTTAAACATGGTTAAAAAAAAAAATAAATTTTGTTTTCAAAGAGAGGAAAATACATAATTCTTTTCACCGCAAAAAGCTTCAAGGCAACTATTCAGGGCTGAAACTTTTCACAGTTAACACATGTGCGGTATCTTCATTTCGGTGGAAGTTACATTGTTTGGGATTGCCAAAAAAAACTGCTTAATTTTACAGCACAATACCACAATTGATCCACCAGAAAATGCAAGAGCCTTGGCACCCAGAAAGTATTAAAATTTAGGAAGGAATAAAATATGCTGTAGGTAAATAGTCATGTGGACGTTCGGGGGTTTTTTTTGCCTATAAAAGGACTTGTCATTGGAGTGCAGCTAGAATGTGTGGGGTGAGAAAATTTACCCACAAACAAGGCAATAAAAACTGCTAATCATTTTTAAATGATTAAAATGTAATTAGAAACAGAGTTGGCACAAGTTAAGACAATGCAGTTCTTGTGACTGGAGCAAATCAGGGCTGGTCCTGACATTCTCACAGCAGACTGAAGGGACAGAAATTGCCACACTTACTCAGGCAAGCAAAGGTTCCCAGGCTCCCAGCCCAAGATGGGCAGATACCACCATCCACACACCACCAGGCTCGGAGGCCGGCACCTTCCTGGGGTGCTAACCCAGTGGGAGAGGCGGATGTGGGGCTCAAAGACAGGGATGCTCCGGTCCCACCTCCTGCTGTGAGCAGGATGCAGTCAGTGCTGGTCAACAGGGACAACCTGACTTTGAGAGCAGGACAGGGCTTCCCAGGAATGCACCCCAATAATCCCAAATAATAGTCGGAGACCTTCTTCCTTCCACTGCTGTTAGAAGGTGATGTGGAAGAGGTGCATGACTGGCATGTCCCACTGTCTGGTGGCTCTGTGGCATGAAAGGAGGCCCAAATTGTTCTTTCATATGCTAGGTAATGAATTTCTAAACCTTAGCTTGGCTTTTTGCATTTCCTACCCCCCAAAAGAAGACTTTGTCAATCTTAGTTTTTCTATGCAGAGAATTAAAATATTTGCATGATTTTTGATCATGTAAACCCCAAGTTTGAGACTTTTTATTCAATTTGCCTTAAAAGTGTTGGCCTTTAGTTCCCACTTTACGCTTGGAAAAAATCTTCCTATATATTCAGCACCCTTTCTCTGAAAGAAATTTAAAAATCCCAGGAGTTTCTTCAAGACACCCAGAAATCTTCCATCTCCCAGCAAGACTCTGGGAAAGCATGGGGGGAGGCACTGAGTGATGGCTCCCTGCAGCCAGTATGGCAAGGACTTGTCCTCGCTGTCCCTCTGTGATGCCTGTTCCCAAGTGGGGCAAGGAGCCTTAGCTCAGGCACATCATCATCCTGGCCCACAAAAAAAGCCAGCAAAAATCACTTTCGTTGAGGTGGTAATTGTTTTTAATACAGGTAGTAGTCCTTGATAGTAGTCTCTTGCCATTACAACCCCCTCTGGCTCCTGCACCCCATCTCTGTCTACCCCAGGTTTACCCCCTCCCATTGCCATGTTCAGAGCTCATGTCCCAGCCCCATGCCATCCCTATCCTGCCCCTCCACATCTCCTCCCCATCCCCTGGCCACCACCACTCCCAGCTTTTGTTACTGCCTTTGTCCTCACCCCAAGCCTCTGGGGACCCGCTCTCCTCCTACCATCTTGCTCCATATCTTCCTCTTCCCTTCCCTGCACTGGAGCATCTCAATCCCACACTGCCTGGCTCTGCTGCGGGCACGCAGGAGGTGGCTTCCTCACCTCAATGTCTGGCACCCCCAAATCCTGCCATCCCCACCCCAGCGTGGCAGCCAGGAGCATCGCTCACAAGAGGAGCCCTGCTTTGTGTATCTGCGCACTCGGGCTCTCTGCGGGGACAATGAACAATGAGAAATTATGGGGTGGTGGCACGTGGCCAGCACAAATGTGACTTTCTGATCATTTAGCCGAAAGGCTCTAACAAGTCGTTAGCAAGTCCACGTTGGAGATTCAGCAGAAGCTCCCAGCGAGGTGGGTTCCATCCTGCAGACCATGAGGTTGGGACAACCCCTGCCCCAAACAGGCTCCTTGCCCTGAAGCGTGGAGGTACGGGAGCTTCTCGCCAAAACAGCTGTAAGATTTTAATTTACACAGACAAAAACCATATTTTACTCCAACCTCATTCTCAGAAATCACTGAACCATTTTAGCTGAAACTTTCCAAAGAAAGTCAGCCTGAGGCTGACACCCTGCAAAGGACATTTCAGCCAGAACAGTTTAAGTTTGGCAAAGCTGGAAGCCACTGAAGGTTTCATAATGGAAATTGTTGAGGCAATTTTAACTATAGATGTCCCTCCCCACGCTGCCTACAATACTAATAAATTCCACCGAGACTCTGAATTCTCCCCAGCTATTAACATTTCGCCAACGGTGTAGATTTTTATATTTGACAAAACACAATGAAATCCTTTGAAATAAGCAGCCACCTGAAGCAAACCTCAGCCCCGCTTTCCTACTGCAGCCAGGACTCTCCTATACATTTGAATTCTTTGTCTCTTCCGTGCCATAGTCCTAGTGTACTATAAATACCCAGCTTTGTCACATAAATGCAAAGTTTTATTGTGCAGTTAGCCTTGATAGAAAGCGCTGCTGAAAGTTGTTTAGAAATTAAATATCTAAAACAAGCTATTTTAAAATACAGAGCCCTCACTATTTCATGTCTGAAATGAAGAAATTTCATCTTAGGGAAAGCAAGCTGTCTTTCACACCATATGGCTAATGGTAGTGCATAGCAATTAGCTGGGCTGATTAATGGGGAACAGACTCTAATTTTATGCTTATAATTGAGGCTGCATTTGCACCCCTGGTGCAAATTCAGCACATCCCAACTTCCACTTACAACAGGCAAGAAATCAAGAGAAGCAGAACGGTGCGGAGAGAGAGGGTTTTTTTCCCCTTTTTCCTTTCTAGACCCCTAAAGAGCATCAGATTTGCAATTTAAAAGAGTGTTAGCAGCACAATAGATGACAGATTTGTGCAATAGGGTCAAGCGGCCTGGTAAACAAACAGCACCCTCTTACACATGTATAGGCAGAAAAGGAAACGGGTAATATCTAATATGAGCTGTAAGAAATTTGAATATGTCTCCCCCACCCTGTCGGGAACACAACATTTGCCTACCATGGGCAGATTCTTCTCTTTTCTTTTTTGCTACCCCTCCCTCCACCTTACAGTTATGAAACACAAAGCAAGGGCCAGCAGAAAACAACACCAGGAGAAGAATCAAGCTCCCGATCTGGTGAATTTTAAGAACAAAGAAGAAAGTGTAAAGTGCTTTAATAAAGGGGAAGACCACAGATCTTTTCCACCATTCCAAAATGGAAATAATTTTGTCTCAATCGAAGTATTTTGAATGGCTGTAAATCTTTCATAGGGTATTTGGCCTTCTGGGCAAAACTCAGCCCTCTGCGTAAAGTTTCGGTTTACTTCTTACTCTTCACGTCTCTACAGTGTTTGTAAGAAAGTTAATGCATGAAAGTAGGTGACTCTCACTCTGGCACAGAGGGCTCGGGGAGGCAGGCAGATGTACTCCTACCTCCAAACCTTGTGTATTAAGAATTGGGAATCACTCTGGACTAATGGTGGATTCAGACCCTGATGTTGCAGGCACTTGAGCATGTGCTTAATTTTACTCACGGGATCAGTCCCACTGTTTTACTGGTCTGCTTACTGGAGAAAAGCAAAGCACGCACTTCAGCCTTATCAGGTCAGGGGCCTCCTTTAATATTTCCATGAATTGTTCCTAGCTAGGTACCTAGCGTGAAAGTGGTGCTAATTGGGCCAATGAATTTTAGGGCAATTATGAGTTGTCAGCAGGACTGGGTTTCCCCTTGGAAAAGGAGAACTGGCCCCGAGTGCTCCACAAAGCAACACTGCAGCTCCCAAGGGTAGCAGGAGCACTTCTTGGAGATACCCATCTGCTCTGATCCTTCCCAGGCCGTAATGGGCTATCTTTGGCCAAGCCTAGCTGAAGTAACCTAGAAAAATATGAGGTGAAAACTCAAACCCTGCAAGGAAGAATTTGGGGGGCTGTGCGGGGTTTTGCCCAGGCTGGCAAAGCAAGGAGACCAGCTTCTTCTCTGCTGGCATTGCAAGACACTGCCCCAGAGCAGGGTTTTATCAGGGAGGAGCTGTCATGGAGGGCAAAACACGCAGATCCCCAACAGTGAAAAGAAAAAAAAAATTTAAAAAAAAAAAAAAATCATCCAACAGAGAAGTTTTCATCTGAATATTTTGCTTAAGACTGTCCCCCACCAGGAAACCCTCATCCAAGTTCGTTCCCTTAGAAGTGGGTCCTTGTTTTTACCCTCAAGTTACTCCTTTTTAGTAAATGCATTTTGTAAAAGTTACAACGCATGCAATGGCATTTTTACAGTCTTAAAACAACTGATTGTAACAATGAGCTTATGCAAGAACGCCTCGTCTTCCACCAGGGAATTATTTTCTGCCATCGAATAACATGTAACAAATGATTTTAGGGTTTTTTCAGACATGCAAAAACCAGCCACTATAATGAGATGGCAAGGTCAAGCTCTCCTAGGTGTTGGAGGGGTCTGTGGGAAGACACTGCCTTGTCTTTGGTAAAAACAAAATCGAAGAGATCGAAGAGGCTTCACGTATTTCAATCAGCCAGAAAAGAGAAGGAAGCAGCTGCCCATAGCAGAAGTACGGTGTTCAGGAGAGAAGATTATCTTACTGTCCTGAATTTAAGTGACCCGCCCCAGAAAGGCTGGTTCTGGGCAAGAGAGCACAGGGCAGAGCCCTGTCTGCGCCGGGAAGTTTAAAGAAAAATCAACAAGTCAACATCTTTCCTGTGGAGAGGCATCACCTGCTCCGCTCCGGCCGAGCAGGGACCTTGTGTGAGCAGCAACCAGGACCAATCAGACATCCTGACACAAGTCTCAGCACACATCCAGGGAAAAAAAATAAAAAAAAACCCAACCAACAAACTTGCTATTTTTCCATCTCACTGAGGAGGTTTTGTTGGGAATCGGGGACAGAGAGGTTTATTGCTAGAAGACTATAATTGACGGTTAAATTTGGTGAGGGGACCTTCTGTGGGCTACGGTGCCCAAATGAAAACCAGTAGCGTTCTGTTAAGAATAACTCTTTATAAATAATTGAAAACTAGTGTGACGACTGAGACCTTGCTGCTAATTACACACACTGAACTGAGTTATTTTGGGATTGTTTAATGCAAGAAAGATAAATTTAAGTCCGAAAATAGCTGCAGGTTCAACCTAGATTTTTGAGAGACGCATTCATCTTCTCATCACTAATTAACTGGAAGCGGGGTATTTCTTACCTGCACATTATTTCATGCGTGAGCAGAACTCGGCACATTTCTGGGTTCTTGTCTTGGCCTTCATATACTATCGCCTAGAAACAAAACACATTTTTAGCTGTGCATCAAGTTGAGTTTGGAGGAAACAAAAACGCTTCTCAGTAACCCAAGGTGCAGCCCAAATTGCAAGCCAAGTCACAGGGTAGAGAGACCGCGTCTCCACCAAACCTGCTCCAAGACTCGCAGTCAGAAAACAACACAAGCTGAGTACAGCTAAATTCCCACCTCTCCGTTGCACATCTTTCAAGCAGTGTGTAGGATGGGTTTTTTTAGTAGTCAAGACAACCACAATTTTCTTTTCGATTCAGAATAAAATATAAACCTAATAGCATTAAAGGAAGGAAAAAAAATAATAAAGAAGCAACAAAAACCCAGCAAAGCTTGGCATACTTTGGGTCCTATTCATTAAAAAAAAAAAGAAATAAAAAGGAGAGAGAGAGAGAAGAGAGAGCTCATGTATTTTTAATTACAAAAGCTGCACAGCCCAGGCATTTTCCTGGTGGCTCCTGAGGAAGCGGCTGGGCCTGATTCTCCCCTTGAACCTCGTGATCCACCGCTTGCCAGAGAGCGACTCTGGAGTTACAGGGATATAAATAAGTGAGAGGCAGCCCTACCAGAGCAGAGGATACCAAAACAAACAGAGGATCAACCAGCTTGAGAAATTTGACTCTGAGATAGCACAGGGAGAATCCTTTAAGGTAAAACCATGGAAAGACAGTGTATTCGCATTTCACGAAGAGTCTACGCTTGCAACGCTCCCACCAGCAGAACCAGTGGGGACAGGGAGGGATCGGCATTACATGCTAACTAGGTTAGTGCTCACAGCCTGCTCAGCTCAGAGCTTCCATCGGATCAGGACAGAGTTATGTTTTTTATCCATTCCTTGGCCTGAGCACAAGCTTCCCAGCCAAAAAAGCAGGCATGAAAAGAAGTTGCCTTTGCAACAGCATCTTTTGATGGCACTGAGGTTCCTAAATCTTTTAGGGTGCCACTCCAGAGCTGGGATCAATGGTTAAAGCCCCAGCCTCTGAGAGACCACCACCCCTGCAAGTGAGCATCAGCTCTAGCCTTCAGCCTCTAAAATACTTAAGGAGAAATTGTGGAGCAAACTCTGCAGATAAAATGATATCTGATATGGGTATCCCTAAAGCTAACAATAAAATACATAGTGAAACTAAAACCACAAAAGGATGCTTTTTGGGTGAAATAAATTTTAAGGAATGAGACCGCTTTGAAATGGAAGTGTGGAAAACACTCAGAAAAAAAAAATTCTCTTAATATATGATTAAGTTAAAATCATATGAGCAGCTTTCCCAGTGCTTACAAATAGAACCCACCAAGGGCAAGAGGTGTTGTACCTGCAAAGGGGCCACAGATCTCAGGACATGTAAATCTGAAGAAGCATAAGCTGATTTTTAACACCAATTTAATAGCAATAAGCAATATGAACATTATGCACTATAAAATGATTTAATGATTCTATAAATAATATCAGGCTGTTATCTCTGCTGGTTTCGGTTTTTTCATCTCTATTCTGCTATGTACGTTCCCCTAAAACATGACAGAGGGGGTTTTGCTGATAAGATAAAACAGAAGCTGCTGGTGCAATTGCAACTAATGGGTAGAGAGCTTCACCTCACTTTTGCTCCCCCATTCCCACCAGCCAGACACAAAACTTGCAAACCCAGCTCCCGTATGAAAGGGATGCAAAAGTGGTGACACTGCATGCACAGTCCACAGAGCACAGAACAAGGAACCCTCCCCGACCTCAGCTGGGACCCTGTGTCTCTGCTCAGCTGCGGGCCCACACCTTGAAGTACTTTCACATCAGCACCCAAGAGAGCTACAGATGGCTTGCAAGAAGCCTTAGAAGATGACACTACATCCATGTGTTACATCAGGAGACAAATTCAGAAGAGCTTCTTCATCTCCATGCATTAAAGGGGAAGATAGGGAGAAGCTTCTTCCAGCCAAAACCAGGGAATCAAAATAACTGCTGACAACTAATAGGGTCCGTCAGCGGGAGCACTGCAAAGACTCCAGAAAACCCCACTTCAGTTTCCACCTGGCAGTGGGACAGGCCAAGCATGGGGGAGGTTCATGGCACCTTTTGGCCTTAATCAATAATTAGCAAATAATCTGCCTCGGAGAGTGGAGGGCGTAGGGGTACTGAGCAGATCAGACCCCGGGGCCGTCAGTGCAGCCAAGCGCCTTCAGTCTCCATCCACCTCTAGACAATCACAGCATGACACGGGGGAGTCAAGCCTGAGAGAGGACTGCTGAGCCTGGCTCATTCTTCTCAGGCTTCCAAATATTAAAATAAATTTACCCAGTATGAGTTACTTTATCACCAGGGCAGCTGAGGAAGCACTAGAAATGACAAACCAGAGCACAGAATTTACTTTCATTTTTTTCCCCCCTCCCCTCTCTTTTCCTCTTCTCTTCCCGCTGCTATGCTTACTTAACCTCCAGGTACCCGCTTAAATAACTCAACTAAATAGCAATAATGAACGGGCAGAGTCAACACTGTGGTACATAATCACCTTGTCTGTTGTGTTTAGCATCAGTGATCCCTTCCTTGTGCACATGACATTCTTCCACCTTCCTCTACGTTAAGGATTTGCCTTTCATTTTATTTGCATTTAATTACCGATGTTGTACCCATGTACGGTTTGTTTTCTCCCCGTTAAGCGCAGATGCTCCTGCAATACCCTAATTCCTGCAAGAATTCCTGGGAAATTCTAGGAAGCAGGAGGGATTGCTAGATTCATCTGGGAGCGACTCATCCCCAGCTCCTGTTCCTATGTTCCCAATTCACTTGTGCGAATGGGTGTGCAAAGCGCCAACTGTTTCCCTCCATGAATGGCTGCCTGAGAGCATCACAGACACTCTGCTGTCTTGCAAACTGCGCAGGTCTAAAGCATAAATTCTACAATTAGTTTCAAAAAGGAAACAGGAACTGGTAAAGTTTCAGATCGTTAGAGCTGTCAGAAGTATTTTTACAGGAAAGGGCTACAGTGTTGCTGTTGTGAAAAATTTTAACTTAAAGAATTGAAAAGCTACTCTTTCAACAAAAACTATCATTATTTTTTTAAATAGCTTCGTTTTTGGGTTTTTTTTTAAGTTCAGGCTTTACAGCGGGGTGACTGCAGCAGGATTCCTTGACGCACTAACATCGCCGTGATTTTGCCAAATAGGGATCACATTAATGAGAGATAAAGTGAAAGTTACAGTGCATAAACTTAGACCACAGCAGAGCTAAAATAAGCCTGCAAATACACATCAGGATTGCACAACAAAACACCAGCAGAGGAAATGCAAAATTACAGACTTTGGGGTTGGGGTTTTTTTCCCTTTTTGTTTACTTTGTGTAGTTTTATCTCGGGTATATTTCATAAGCGTTCTAAAGTAGTTGTCCTTCTCCAGAACGACTTAAATATTTCCCCACAAAATTAATCTTCCCTTTTGTAAGTCATTACTCACCCAAGTAACCTTTCTACAAGAAGTTCCAGTGAGTAACGATCACTTATGCACAAACGAATTTCAAAACCAGGCCCCAAAAAATTAGTGTCAAAATACAAGACTTCCTCACTGCCATTTAAATAAAGCCGCATTCAAAAGTTAAATCAAATGCAATTCACTGCTTCCCAGCAAGTGAAAATTACTAAGTCGAGCACATCGCAGTCATTTCTCGATGACAAGTGCGTCCAACAATTCACCTAAACTTTTCAGTGTTCGAGCTCATTAAAAATAAAATAAAATAAAATAAAATAATTAAAAAGGAGGAGAGGGGGAAATATCAAAGTTGCAACTACAGTTCTTGTTTAATCCACTTTTTTTCCAGTAAAGACAGCAGGATAGAGCAGTAAAAGACTTGATGAATAAGTTGGAAAAATAGAGCGCCGGATTTTGCCCTTAACCATTCCTGAATAAATCCAGATTTATGCTGGTACAACTGAGGGCAGAATCATCTCATGGTGTCAGTTTGCCAGTCAAGCAATCCTGCTTTCTGAACTGGACGAAAAATAATCTTGAGGGAATGAGATCACAGTCATTATATTATTCAGTTGTGTTATGGCCTTGATTTTAAAACAGTAAAAGAAGGGGAGAAATCGCCAACGTGCATCAAAAATCCACTCGCTTTCACATCCCTCCTCGGTTTCACAAAACAAACTATCTCCCTTATTGAAATAAAGGAGAAAGAAAAACTCATTAAAATGAGGGTCTTTTCAAAAAACAGAACTAAAATGATTTGGAATGACGTATACAGCCATACACACAGAGAGAAAATAAAATCCTGGCCCCACCGAATTCAATAGGAGCTTTGCAATTGACTTCAGATGGGCCAGAATTTCACCCAGAGCGGATTAGGCTTGTATCCGCTATATATCTACGCAGAAAATACTGTGAATTACATTTATTTGGCTCCGAATCCTTAACCCTTAACCACCCCAGTTTTCACCCCTTCCCCAACCAAATTTTCGCCTCATCTCAGGGAGGTTGATGTCGGACAAGTAGCGCAGCGCTGGGTCCCAGGGCGAGCACGGGTAGTTCTTGCTGTGTGTCTCAGTGCACAATTCAGTAGCATCTAATTATTTTATCCAGTCTCCCTCTGCCTTTGATACACAGTCTGCTTATCGATGTATTCACACAAATTAGATAAATTTATCTCTCCTAATATGTTCATTTTTAACGGTTTTCAAACATTCACATGGAAACAGCTCTAGCGTAAATATCCCAGAACAAATGGCTGTATATTATACAGGAGGGAGCAGTTGGGCTGCCAGACTGGGAATGCACCAGGCCATCTGGCTCAGGCAGTCTCTCCAAAATCCTCAGCTTTGTTTTCACCCTCAGACTCCAAACAACACATTTTCCACTGTGATGAGTTTACATTTTCCCAAACACAGGTCCTGATCATGCATGCAAATTCCAAACTTCTCCATTCCTCTCTGTACAAGAAAATTAAAATCACCTGCACTTCTGACATCTCACCAAAGGCACAAGAAAGCTGCTAAAATCTGGCGCAATGTAAACTTTCCCCGTCACAGGGGTTAGGTTTTGTTTTATGTTTGTGTGAAATTTCTCTGAGTCTGCCGAGGTTCCTCTGAACTTATTGATAACATTTTTTTTCCCATGCGTGTAGCTGCCAGAGAAGGGCCATGCTACACACGGAATAGAGAGCTGATCAAATATCTGCAGCCATCAGAGAGTGGTAGAGAAGTCAACAGAAAAACCATTTGCATCCAGAGTTTAAGTACTGGGGGCGGGGGGGGGGGAGGGGGGAGAAGCAAAACATAAACAGAGTCTAAGTCTGAAGGAAGGTTTTTTGACTCATGAGGACTCTCAGCAATAGACAATAGCTATCGTGCAAAACGTATGATTTTTAAGATGCCTGAGCCCTATTAGCATCCGTTATATCTTATGGATGAGAACGGCTGAAGGAAAAATGGGTGGGGAACAAGTATTTCAGATTTATTTCCTCCATCTTTCCTAATAGTGAAATATCTCAACTTTATGAAAATACAGCCGAAGAAATAGAGGGCATCTCTTCTCTGTAAATATATTAAAATCCTTAGACTTGCCTAAAAACTCCCGTTTTATTAGAGCAGGCATATTTCACAGTTTGCAGGCAATTTCAGAATGCATCATTGTTAGAGCCAGACCTACTGCAGTAGGAGCTGCTGCTTCACGGAAAGCAACAGCTATAAAGTTTGGGATCCTACAGGGTTTTGAACACATTAGGAATGTGATCCCAACATAAAACGAGGTGCCAAGATAACATAAAAGAAAATTTAATTAAAGCAGTATTGACGCCAAATGTTGTTACCCTAACCAAAAAGAACTTCCCCGCCACATTCGCGATTGGTGCGCAGTATTTACAGTTTTTAAGTGATGGGGCCACAGTTTAGAAATGAAGCGAGACCCCCACAAAGGTAATTTAATTCCCACCTTACCCAACACTTCTCTGGGGCCACCACCAAAGGCCAAGCATGTTATCCCGAACATAACTCGAAACGATGCACTTTGGGACCAAATCCGCCCGGCTCTCCGAGTTGAAGTCCCACAGCCCAGGCTACCAAGGAACATGCGTGCACCAGAAGCTCATGTTTTGGAGCAGCACACGCACAGTTCATACCTACACCCCAGACCTGCCCCGGGACGTGGTTCAAACAAAATTCTTGGTTACTTCAGTAGCACCACTCTGCAGCCCCGCTTCCTATACAGCATCACAGCTGGTGAGGAACACACACACACACACACACTGCCCAGGACATGTAGATCCCCCTATTCCACCTACGACAGGACTCTGGCCGTGACTTTCTTACTTGGGCACAGCCACACAAACAAATCCCGACTTATTCTGATCAGGAATTCTCTAGGAGCAGGAATATCTACTGTATATCCAGTATAGCGAAGCCCTGCCTGACATATCGCACACGCTGCTAAGGGGACACTGATGTTAAATCTATGAGTAGCAATCCTACGGACAGAAGTCTAGGTCTGTTTGGCAGACTGGCTTTTATTTTACCTTACCTAACTTAATAACCCCCAGTCATACAAAACCTTGCCATTTATAACTGTGAGACAAAGAGAAGACATTTAAACCCTATGTGCCTGTATTTTAAAAATATATATATAATTATTTAATATTTTTTAAGAAGAGCCACAGATACCTTCCTGTGTGATCTGGGGAACCTAACTCGTTCAAGCTTTGCTTCTGTGGGATTTTTAATTTGCCACCAGAAACCTCAGAGTAGCTGTAATTTCAGTCTGGGAATTCACGACTATTGAGTGTGAGAATGTGCATGTGTGAGTATTGAGAAGATACTTGCCAGCTGAAACGTGTACTCTTCTGCAACAGTTTCATTTAAAAGTAATCATTTCATTATCCAATTTGTTCTGAGCGTCATGCAGTAAAATACTACACCTTCAAGTAGACTGACAATATATATTTAACTTTCATTAAAAATTAAAGAATTTTCAGAGAGTCTTTGCAATATTTAATTACAGTTTGATGATTTGAAAGTTACTTGAGAATCTCCTATATAATTCACTGTCGTAAAATATAAATGATATATTCAACATTCGGGTGAGCTGCTGTCGTGCGTTGTACTACCCTTCCTAATAAGCACTCAGTAACCAAACCGGTCACAACTCTGAAATTATTTCACTTTTAAAAAGAAAGAATTAAGAAGAGAGGAGAATTCACACACCCCCCTGGCCCCCCAGAAAAATTCAGAGCAGCACATGCCACGGTTTTGACATGACAATGCCCTATTTTTTATAAGCAATTAGAGTCGTGCCTAAAGAAATTATATTCATGAAATTAATACGTAAGCAAACATGTTTGCTTCGAAAATAGCTCTTCGCTCCCCGTTCTCTAAGTTCAGAGAGCTTTTGTTCCTGAATCCTCACTGCTCAACTCGACTGCGCTTTCCCCAAAATCTGTAATTTGCACTAACTTTGTTTTTGTAAGACTTCCTGAAATCAGACGGATCTCTCTTTTTTTTTCTCCTTCTTCTTCTTCACCGTGAGTGTGCTTTAAAGCTACATGGTGGGTTTTACAAATAAACTGTATCTCGGGGTGGGGTTTTTTTTCCTTCCTTTCTCTCCAAAGACCCTCTGATGACTTGATAATAATGAGAGACCAAGAGGTCAAACAGTGCCTTAGGATGAACTCTTCATATGCAAGATGCCTTTGTTAAGAAAATTATTTTGAATCCGCTGCTCTACATGAGTTCAAGGCTCTGTTTTCAACAGGATTATGAACAGAGGCTTTTGCATTTCCGTAATGATAGGAAAGCTATTTAAAGATAATATTTATTGATAGTCTCTCTCATACGGGCTGCAGCGAAAGGCTTAAGCTCCAAAAGGGCTAAAAAAAGAGTTCACGTATCAGGAAGGTTTTGTTACCTTTAACACAAACTAACCAATTTCTGCCTGAAAAACAAGAGATGACCGCAAATGCTTTCTAAGATTCGTTATTAAGAAGGGTACGTTGCTGCTGGTTTAATTCCTACAGGAATGGGCTCTGTTTGGAAGTGCATAGTTTAACAGAGTTCAGATGCACAGTGGATTCTCTAGTAAAATTCATCCAAGTTCCTTTTTGCCTTTTTTTTCTTTTTTTTTTTTTTTTCCTCTGTTGAAAGACAGTCTTCAATAGCAGGAAAAGATGTTTTGGGACCATCAAAGAGAGTTTTCTAAAACAAACTCAGCCCTTAGAGCTTTATGTTTTGCTGTAGAAAAGAAACCCAAATACAAGCCAAGAGGGTTGGGGTTTTTTTTCCCTGAAGACAACATACAGGGACTGACTTTTCCTATCGCTACAAAAAAAAAAGAAAAAAGGAAAAAAAAAAAACCCTCAATGTTTTCCTTAAATACAATTTAAGAATTTCTTTTAACAAGTAAAACAGATTAGGAGGGGAGGAGGGGAAGCATCTTAAGGGTAAAAAGGCTTAAAAGCGATCCCAACTATTTAAAAGAAATGTAGTATAAGAGAAAAATATTCTGACAAGACAGGGAGAAAAAGCCTAGAGTAACATTTCTTTTTAAAAGAAGCGAGAGAATCGATTCGTTCGGATAGGTCCCTCTGTAAAAATACCCTTCCCGCACAGCGCAGCGGTTTTTACAGGTAGGCGCGCACGTTATTCCTCTGCCCGGGGAGCCCAGGAGCGAGCTTAAAACACGGGTTAAGCCACTGAGGAGCTCCGCTGCCCCGCAGCCCCCCATCCTCCCGAGGTCCGACCCCGAGCTCGCCGCGTTTCGGGGGGCTGCCCCGACGTGCAAATGCGGCGCGGTGTGCTCGCGGCTCCGGTAACCCAGGGACCCGGCGGCAGCGCGAAGCAAGAGAGGACCGAGACAGCCCCCGCGCCTGAGCGGACGGCGTTCGGAGGTCCAGGGGAGGCCGGAGGTTAATTCGTACTAATTAAGCGGCAAAGCCAGCCCCGGCCCGGACTAGGACGGATGAAGGGTCGCCTGTGTTTTTCAGAGCTCCCAAGCCCGGCGGCGGGCAGGGTCCAGCGGGGACCCTCCGCACCGTCGCGCAGCCCCGACGCCGAGGTCGGTCCCCGCTGCTCGGCCCTGCAGCCCCCGCCGCTGTGCGGAGCGGGGAGCGCGGCCGTGCACCGCGGGAAGCGGCGGCCCCTTCGCCGCCGGGGCAGAGCCGCACGGCTTCCCGACGGGGGCGGGTTTCACCTCCGCGGGCCGCCCCGACGCGGTGCCGGGGGCCGCCCCGACGGCTGCCACCCCCCTTCAACACACACCCCCTCCTCCGCGGGCGTTCCGCAGCACGTACCTGCTTGGTCATGGAGTCGATGAGTCGGACGTAGAAATCCTGCTCCGTCCTGATCCCTGAAACAAGGCAGAGGTGTGAGGAGAGGGGCCGGCGGCAGCGCGCCGAGGCTCGCCCGAGGACTCGGGCCCGCCGGGGGTCCCGCCCGGGGCCGCTCGTGTCCCCGCAGAGCTGGCCGCGGCCGGATTAAGCCCAAGCACCGAGCTCAGGGCTGCGCAGAGCACAGGGGAGCCGGGACAGCGGGTGCCCGGCCTCTGGTGTGCTTTCCAGCCGAGGAGGCAGCGGGTGGGCAGCTGGCTGTGGTGGGGGATGGTGGGGCTGACACCGGGGGCTCCCAGCCCT
This sequence comes from Laterallus jamaicensis coturniculus, assembly GCA_022605575.1. NCBI lineage: Eukaryota > Metazoa > Chordata > Aves > Gruiformes > Rallidae > Laterallus > Laterallus jamaicensis. Next base: position 12,017,483 of record JAKCOX010000016.1, on the reverse strand, counting down.
TACCATTGCTGTAGAGCAGCTGCAGGCGGTAGTGGATCCCGTTGTTGGTCTTTTCGCTGTTGGCTTCCTGAAGTCCAAGAGGACACGGGAGGCCGGAGGAAAAAGAAATAACAACATATGAAAAGCTTTTCCATCACTCGCTGGCCGGGGTGCCCTCGAGGATGGACGGGACAGCACTCGGCCCCCTCCTCTGTCCCGGGAATGTCAAAGGACCGCGAGAAACCCCCCTCTCCCGGGTGCCCTCCAGGCCGGGGGAAAAGCGGTGGCCGTGGCTCCCGGGATGAACCCGGTGCCGCGGCCCCGGGGGGAGGAGAGCGGGGAGGGCCCGGGACAGGCGGCCGAGCCTCTGTGGGACGCCGGGCTACTCACCTTCTCCTTCTCCACGAAGCCCACGAAGGCGGTGCGCTCGATCTCCACGGGCTGCCCCTGCCGGTCGTACAGAGCCAGGACGAAGTGGAAAAAGTTGGACTTCCTCAGGTTGGAAGGAGGCTGCTTCTCGAAGTGAGCCCGGGCCAGACCCACTCCGCTGGGACCAGAAACACGCGGGTTAGCGGCAGCCCCGACGAAGCGGCCTCACGCCCCCCCCCCCCCACCCCCCCCCTCTCTCCCAAGCCGGCTCCCGGGCCACTGCTTTCTCCCGCCGGGACCCGGCTGAGCTCTCCCGGGACTGAGCATCCCGCCTCCTTCCCCCGAGTCGCCCCCCGGGGCTCTTCCCTCCGGGCCCGGGGAAAAGGCGTGCTCAAGCACGGCCACGTCGAAACCCCACGGAGCCGGGAGCGCTGCGCAGACCCGACCCCATCCCACCCCGCGGCGAACAACACCCCCCCGCCGCCGCCACGGCACCCGACACCAGCACCCACCAACCCTCCCCGGGGGCCGTGCCCGCTTGCAGCCGGCCCTGCATGGCGAGGGAGCCGCGCTCAGCCCCGCCGGCGCGTTGCCCCGCGGAGCGGCATTGGTCCTGCCACTTCTCAAACTCGGCTCGAAGCTGTCACCCGAGCGCCCATGTGCCTTATCTTTCAGTTTCAGTCCTGCGAGCCTTTCCTCCCCTCGCCGGAGCGGTGGGTAAACACCCCGACGGCAGCCCAGGAGACAACTTGAAATATTTCAGGGTTGTCCCTACAGAAACTTTCCCTTCCTTAGAGGGCTCCAAAGGGAGGGGTGCGGGGCGAGGTGGGAGACACCGGGAGATGTCAACACTAAACTTCCTAGCTGATGCCGGCTTCGGGGCTCAGGCTGCGATACACAGCGTCAGGGTTTGGTTTTGGCTTTTGGTTGGGGTTTTTGTGTCGCTTTTTTAATTTTTAAGCGGAGAAGAAGAAGGGGAGAAGGAGGAATAAGAAAGCAAGCGAGTCTGGGTGCAACTTCGCCAAATCCACCTCCTATTTGAAGGGATTTCTTTTTTTTTTTTAAATCTAAGATAAGTGACAGCGGTTTTACAAAGGGGCTTCGAATTAAATTTCTTCTCGAGAAAGCTTTGCAAAACTCCTTGCTTATCAGAGGAGAAGAAGGGAGGCTGCTGATCCCGAAGAGGATAAGAAAGCGAGGTAGAGAAATATATTTTGGATACATCCGTGCACTACTTATCGGAGGAAGAAAGTGTCATTCGGAGATCTTAAGACTAAATCAGCAGCAAACATAGTTTTGAAAACTCCTTCCTCCGCGCGAGCACAAGGGGCTAGAGAGATTAAAACCCACCGATTCCTACCTAGCGAAACTCGCCGCTTCCTTTATTATTAGCATTGTTATTACTGAATTTTTAAAATCATTCATACGGGACGAGAGGGATAAATATTTAACTGGCGAGACATCTACGCGAAACTCACTGCTGTTAGCAGAGCTCCAGAGCCGGCTTTTTGTTGGTACAGGGGGAAAGGCGCTGCCCGCTAGGAGCTGCGCTGCAGGCGGCGTGCGCCCCGGGGCGCGGAGCGGGACGCGGGCGCGGAGCCTGCCTACCTCTGAGCGGCCGTGCTGGCGTCCAGGACGCCGGCTCCCTGCATCCACGTCCGCACCGCGTTCATCCCCGCGCCGAGGGGCTCTTCCTTCATGCTGCTCCCACTCCGCTGGATGCTTTCCTGAATCCCAAACATGAATCAATAACAACGGCGCAAATCTTCCTTCTTTACTCAAAAAAAAAAAAAAAAAAAGTGATAAAATCGCCAGGCAGACTGTTATGTATATGGGTTTTTTTCTCTCTTTCTCTTTTTTCTCTCTCTCTGTAGCGGATCTCTGGAATCAAAGCAAGTCAGAGAAAGCAAACACAGGCACGCACGTTAAAAAAAAAAAAAAAAAATCCAGAAGCAATCAGAGCCCGGGTTTGTCGCTGCTGTTTGCTGCGTGTGCAGTTTGTTTGGGTGCTTGAAGGGGCTTGGCGGGGTGCTGGGGGCTGGTTGCAGCGCTCGCAAGCCGGAGGAATACTTGAAGTCCCTTTTGTATGAAGACACCCCCTCGGATGGCAGCAGGCAAGGAAAAAAAAAAAAAAAAAAAAGAACACAACAAAAAAATCTCAGATGGCAGTTTAAGAAACAATAGGACGAACGGGAGCTGCGGCAGGCTCTGCTACATCAAGTGTCATTTTCCAGTGACAAGAGAGGCAAGTTTCCCCCCCCCTTTTTTTCCCCCCTCTCTCTTCTTTCTTTCTTTTCTCCCTCTTTCTTCTCTCCTCTCCTCTCCCAGCCGAAGCGCGCTCTCCTCTCTCCTTCAGCCGCGCAGGAAGCGAGTTGCCGGAGCCGGGCGCACGCCGGGAAGGGAGCGAGAGGGGCGCACCCGCGGCGGCGGCGCGGACAGACGGACGGAGGGAGACCCTGGGGCTCCCGGTGCCCGCGCCCCCTCCCTCTCCCGCAGCGCCGGGGCGGACTCGCCGTCTCTCCCTATGGGAGCCACTTTGACTGTCCCCGCCGCCGAACACGAGCCCCGCAGCCCCGGCGGGCGGGGGGCGGGGTCGTGCTCACCACGCCCCCTCATTTGCATAGCGTCACCTCTCCCCCCCCACCGGTGCCGCCGCCGCCAATGGCCGCCCGCAAGGCGCCGCCGCGGGGGCGAGACCACGCCCTCCTCCTTAGCATAGCCCCGCCCAGACGCCCCGGCCGGCCCGGGGGAAAGTTGCCCCGAAGCCCCCCCCGGGGTTGGGGGGGGGCATTGACACAAACGCGATCGCGCCTTTGTTCGCCGACGAGGCGGCGGCGCTCCTCGCCCGGGCAGCCCCGGGCCAGGTACCCGCGCGGGGATAACCGGGGGGACATGGACCCGGAGGGGCACCCCACTCCCCGCACCCCCAGTACCCGGGACTGGCCCTCGGCAAGAGCGCACCGCGGCCCTCGCTCCCGCAGCCAGCGGGGAAAAGCGGCAGCTCTAATTGCCAGGGTGGCCGAGCCCTACCCCGGGCAGCCCCTGCGGGTCCCGTCTCCTCCCAACCCCAGCGCCAGGCTGCCGTCCCCGAGGACCGGCTGCCCAAAGTCGAGCCTGTCCGGCCAGCGGTGTGCCCCCTGCCTGAGCCCGGCTGCCCCGGGAAGGAGAGGCCACCTCACGCAGCGCAAACCCAAACACGCGTGGGGCCGGACTTGCCCCGGGTCCCGCCAACTTCCCCGCTGCAAATCCCCTCCGAAACCGCACGGCTCGCCCCGGTTCCTGCCCCGTTCCCGGGCAGCGGCGCGCTGCTTTGCGGCAGAAGCACACGGTTTCCGAGCAGGACAGTCCACGGAGAAAGTCCGTTTTTTTCTCTGGGAAGTCCGATAGATATTTAATTTGGTTTTGGTAGGAAAAATAACAACAAAACCAATTCCTGGGGAAGCGCTGGGCTCGCTGCACGGCGGCGGAGCGGGCGCAGCGCCCGCACCTTTCCGCCGGCTCCCCGACCTGCTCCCGTCGGACTTCCCGCACGAACCCCCACATCTTTCCTCCTGCGCAACTCGCTTCGCTGCCGAGCCGCTCCCCTGCGGCTTTTGCCGCGGAAGGGAGCGCGCAGTGCCAGCTGCACATCCCGGTGCAGTCCAACAAGCCGGGCTTACTCGCCCTCCCCAGGGTGATGCCACCCCACAGACCCCCTCGAGGGGTCCCTCTGACCCCGCTTTGAAAAGGGCAACCTCGGAAGTGCCCGGGTTATCCCAGAATTGTTCCCGTGCCCCTCCACACCTCCTCCGCGATGTGCGGGAGATGCTGCCCCGGGAGCGACGTGGGATGGCGGGGTGGGCGGCTGCTCCCCCGGCTGCTGCCCGCCCCTTCCCGGGGCTGCGCGGAGCCCACCGGGCCGTGCCGAGCCCACTAACACCCGGTTTGGAGCACAACTAAAGGCCCGGGAGCTGGCTTGGAGAACATCCAGCCTAGGTACATAACATGCTACAGACACCGGTACAGAGCTCCAGAGGCACCCCAAGGCAGCCCCCACAACTCTGCAGGACCCTCTTCCAGACATCTGCACGTCACTTCGTCTGCAACGGCTGCCCGAGCACAGCTAAGCCTCGGCTAGAGCGCCGGGGCTCACAGGCAGCCGCACAGCGAAGCGCTGGCACCGAGCAACCGTGCCCCAGCCTCAGCTTTAGGCAGGTCCACAAAACATCCGCATCCAAACTGCGTTCTCATGTAGGAACCGCTACAGAGAGCAAGTTTTCACATTCCCTGCAGATGGTATTTGAATCTGCACATAATCCGACTGTGTCATATCTCTGGGATACGTGGAAGAACACAGACCTACAGCCATACATGAATATTTATGCCCCAGGTATTGCATAGGAGTACTTTGGCCCCTGCAGTGCTCCGGCTTATTGGTCTTCTTCAGGCTGCTGCTCTATCGCTTGTATCATACCCAGCCTAAATGACTCCATGGTGAGATACATTTTGCAATTAAAAGCTATTTGCACCTGCACTGATTGCTCCTTTCCCAGAGCAGGGATCTGCCCAAGGAGGAATAAAGAATTTGAATCAATATACCAAGCAGTTGGCAGATTTTGCCCTTCAAATCTGTCCAGCGATCAGGGGACCGTTTCCGTGCCTTTTTCCTGGATGCTGAAGGGAACGGCATCCCAGCAGCAGTCTAAGGGCACCTCCACCGGGCAGCGACAGCCGGCCAGGACAATAAAAGTGACAAGTTCTCTACTGCTTTCCTCCCTGCGCTCCCCCCGTGCACAGCTGTGCCCAGCACACAGGAAAGCGCCCGGAGGCTCCTGCTGAGGGCTGGGGGAGATTCCCCCCGCCCCGTCCCCACCTGGGGCTTACCGGGAGTCTCAAAGCCAAGAGTTACTGCAAGGATGAAAGAGTTAAACACTGGCTCGACTCACACAGGAGGAGTGTGAAAGAAAAGCAGAGCTGAAACAAGAAGGGGGTGAGAAAGTCAGGACTTGGGAAGGGGAAACAACAACAAAACCGTGAAAAAAAAAAGACCTGGCAGCAGGCAAGGAGACTTCTGTGCTCCTTCCAGCCCACAGAGGCCAACCCCAGAGTACCGGGGGGGTTATTTTAAATAATTCCCAGTTGCCATTAGCATTCGGTTTCTCCACACCACCTGGGTCTGGTCTCTGGACCATCACCACCGCACTCGGCCGACTGCAGCAGAGCCACCCCTGCACACGCACCGCTGTCATGCCCGTTACGAGACCGGAGCGTATTCATGTGGAAAGCTGGGTTTGTCCTTCCCTCAGCGTGGCAAACTGAGCTGGAGGACACTCCACAGCCTGCCACGGGGGAGTCCTCAGGGGCAGGCTGGGACTCAGCGTTTAACTGTTTTGCTGCAGTAGGAAACTCGGGCAGAGCACAGCGAAGCCTCCCTGCAATCCCAAGTTAAATGCCCTCAACATACCATACAGAATAACACACACACACACACAGACTTGCAGGCTGCAATTTGCTCCCAGGGGTGAGCAAACGCTTCACTCCCAAAGCGAGTGAGAACTGCTCAGTTGAGATGAGGATTTTTCCCCAGCAACACAAACCCATAACCTGCAACTTTGTGGAACAGGCAAGAGCAGCTTACAAACAGGGCCAGGACACGGGCACAGTGTCATGACGTACAGCAGGGATGGAGCAATGTTGGCATCCAAATGTCAGTGGATAGGAAAGGAGAAGGAACAGGCTGTGCATGTCTTGCTCATCCTACACAGGAGAAAACAGGGTTCCTGGGGAACAGCTGGCTTTGTGGCCTTTGAACAAGGGGACTATGGAAGGAGGCTTCACTCTAGAGGACAAACACGACCCCCTATGAGGCTGGAAACAGAAATCCCAGAGCACAGGAGTCTCCAGTGAGGAAAGGCCTCTCCCCTTCCCTGAGGTGTTTTCCAAGTGGGCTCAAGGCCCCTCTTGCCTCTGACCTGGAGTTTATCCAGGACAACTCCCTCCTCCTGCCTCCAGTCCCCACTCCCTCTGTCCTGGGACTCCCAGCACAGGGGGAACAGCCAGGCCCCACTTCCCTCTGCCCAGACCCCAAGGGAGGGAAGAAGAGATTGGAAATGGTAACTTCTGAGAGAAAAGCCTTCTGCTCCCTCCTCCTGAACTTTGCAGCTGGATGAGGCACCCCCAAAGGGACTGTGCTCCTTCCTGCCCTGCTTGGGAGAGGGCAGATGAGCAACGGACCCATGCCAATGGGGGGAGAGGAAAAGCAGCCTCTCGTCCCAAGGTGGGACTGAAAGCAGAGCACTGGGAGGCTGAGCACGTACCTGCACTTCCTGCTGATGTAGAGGTGGAAAGGGCTTGGGGGACTGGGAAGAGTTCACTCGTATCCTCTGCAGCAAAGACGTTCTTCACAAGTATTTTCCTTACAGCCAACAGGCTCCTGTTTTGATCCAAAGACTTGCCAGCCACAGATAAATCCAGCGTCTGCCCCGGCAGCAACTTGGGGTGTTTTATTCCTCCTACCTGGCTTGCTCCTGGGGAGGAGGAGAAAAGGCTCAGGGGACAGAGGATTGGAATATGATGCTCTGCTTGCCCTGATCAGGAGAAGGGAACCTGGCTGCCTCCAAGAACAGAGAGAAGGGTCTGTCCACAGCACAGCGATGACAGGACCCCACTTTCACTCAGCTGCTGTGAAGCAGTAGCAGTAAGACCTAGATAAGAACATTTCACCCAGGACCTTTCCTCCTCCTGCTCCCTCTGCCCCTAAGGACTGGGAATGGGCACCCCTGAGTTGCCCCAGGAAGGGATGGGGGGAGGATAGGGCGGTTGGGGTTGTCCCCCCAGGCAAGTGCAGCTGCCAGCCCTGGGGCAGGGTTAGCCGCTGTGGGTTGGAAGCAGTGGGGCCTTGAGGGAAGCGTTTGCCCTCTGCAAGGGGCGTGGGGGAAGGGAGGGTGACACACTTCGGGGTGCCTGCGGGCGTGGGGGTGCGGGAGCCCGGGGCAGAGGGGCTGTCAGACGGCAGAGCCAGGAGCAACAGCCCCTCTGCAAGGGACTTGGAAGGAGAAGGACAAGACGGGGCGAGATGGGGTATCCCCCACCCCGAGCTTAGCTCCCATCACCTCCCCCGCTTACCCCCAGTTACTGCTCGGGGCAGGAGCCCCCCAACAGCTCCCCGGGGGTCTGGGGCCAGCAGAGCTGGGGAATTACGTCGGGGCGGGTCCCGCGTGGCGCTGCGAGGCGGGGCAGTGCGGGGGAGGGGGGGGGAAGGGCATCCTGCCCCCCCCATCCGCCTCTACGGGCCGGGGAGGGGGAACGACGGGTGCCTCCCCCCGCCGGAGCCGCCGCGGGGGAGGGGGGGCGGTGCCGGGGGTCGCCGCGCCGCGTGCCCACGGCGCCACCTGGCGGCCGCGCGGAGGAACCGCTCCCGCCGGTACCGACCGCTGCACGCGGCGTCGCGGGGGGACAGACACGACGACATGGACCGGGGCGGGGGGAGAAAGCGGCTCCCACGGCTCTCGCCTGTCCCACAGGGTTCCAGAGGGAGCCGCGTCCCCACGCCCGGCAGCCGATCCGAGCAGGGGCGGTGCAGTTAGCCCCCGGGCTTGGGGGGTTCCTGGGCCCCCCTTCCCCGCCCGTGGGTGCTCGCAAGCCCGGTCTACCGCGGTCGTCTGTGGGCGAGGGCACAGGGTCGCGTGGAGCCGTGAGTTCAGCCGTCGGGGTGTTACCGCTCTCGCCGGCTGCGGGCGGAGCCGGACGGCAGCGCTGCCCGCACCGCGCTGCCCGCTCCGCGCTGCCCGCTCCGCGCTGCCCGCTCCGCGCAGCCCGCTCCGCGCTGCCCGCCACCGCCTCGACCCCGGCCCCAGAGCCGCCCGGTCCTAACGCACCGCGTCCCCCCCGCCCCCAGGCAGCCCTGCTCCTGCGAGGGGCAAACCGGCCCTATGAAGGGCGAACGCCCTCGACGTTCACTGGAAAGAGCTGAAGCCCGTTTCTCGAGAGCATCCGCGGAAATCGCACCTCGTGGTTGGCACAGAGCCGCAGATTTCTGGTCCTACAGTACCGGACCAGCTCACGCTGTGTTAAGGCTGGTTCGTGTGTGTCTGTTTCTTCTGGCAGCCACTGGACAGAGTGGGGTTGTTACTTTATCACCCAAAATCTTGCCCTGTTTTGGGTTTTTTTTCTTCATTGTCAACTCAGCAAAGCTCATACACATGTAACCATCTGGTAGTGACTTGAGGGAGATGGAAGGACATGTCTCCTGTGTAAGACAGGAGAAACCCAGAGAAACTCCTTTCCTCTGAGACTGTGAGTTTAAGCATATTAAATGGAATGGGTTTAAACATCTGCTAAAATTGTCACACACTTTGCTGAATCAAGACTGAATACTATCTGAAGGATTACAGAGACTCAGGAATCTGTATCTCCTTTTAAACACTTACATAAACTCTGAGGACATTGTATCTTGGGATTTTTTTTACTTTAAATGTGTGCAAGCTCTTTTGAAGGGTGTACTCCCAAACCTCAGGCTCTTCCTTCAAACCAGGGAGTGATAAGGGAGACACACAACTTGCTGGGTTGGCAAGCGTTAAGCTCCCTCTGTCTAGGACCTAGGATTTGGCTGCTCTTTTTGTGCTGACCATTTTGAAACCTATTTTCTCTGGCATTCATGTTAACATCAGAAGGTCTTATGATTTCAGCAGAAGCAGAACTAAGTTCATCATCTGGGCTAAGACATTTTGCCTGGAGCCAGAGGCATAACCACCTTTGACCAGTGAGCTTTTGCCAGAACACAGCATGGAAGTGCTTTGGTTGCAATGGAGTTAAACAGACAAAGAGATACTCACTTTTATATCGACTTTCCAGAGCTTTGGACAACTTGAAGCTCAAGTCCCTGCTTTGTGTGATCCAGAACAAGGGATTTCTTTGGTTTTATACTTGTGCAGGATTCTCTGCATCTGGAGGCAGAAGAAAAGCATCCACCTGGTGTTCTCACATCCCTTTTCAGGAACCTTTCTCAAAAATATTCAGCCTGTGAGGAAAAATTAGAATTCTGGTAAAGAGACAACCAAACAGTGCCCTTTATGTGGGAAGGGGACATCACACTCATGAGGAGCTCTGGTTTATCCCAGGTTAGTTACAAAGACTGTACCTGCTTTAAAGCCTGCATTTCAGCAGGGATAAGGTGTGCTTCCACACCCCCCTGAACAGAAATATTTCAGGCGGTGTTCCTCGCTACCTAGCGTTTGTGCCGGGAACAACACCTCGCAGTCCTTCCTCAAGCCCTACTCGCACAGACTTCCTTAGGAAAGAGGGTAGCCTGGCTGAGGAGGCATCTGTGAGCACGCGTGTTTGTTCCATATGCACACCCATTCATTATGGATGATGCACAAATGCTGCTCATGCTTCCTGAGCAGATTGTTATGGTAAGGCTCACGTCCCACCGATTTCACTGAGGGGCTTAGGAAGCATTCAGAAGCCTCCCAAAATGCACTAGAAACGTATGGAGAAATGACTTTCTCCAGCACTGAAACAGAGTCTTTGTCGTGGTGTGATGAAGGAACTGTTAAACAGACACAGCAACAGTGCTGGAGCTGGATCCCAGCCAGAGTATTTCAAGCAACTTGTAAAAAGTTCCCCGATTCTTTAATGACTCCACCTGGTTGGAGCAGGACCTCTGGTTTATGTGCCTTCCAGAAGAGATGTTGCAAGAGAAAAGTGTGTCTTAGATGATATGAATCAAACCGGTTCCTCTAACATCATGTTGGTCTGGAATAGCTGTTGACCTGATGGAGTGTTAATGGGAACATTTATTTGTTTCTTTATCACTACAAAGATGTCATATATACTTACCCTGCTGCTGCCACTGTTCCCAAAGGGCTGTCAGCACAAGAGCCATTATAACATGACTGCCAGAAGTAATTTTTTTTTCCCCTCTCACACATTATTTCTTCAAATGATTCTGTAAAAAGAGAGAGAACTTGGACACAGAGATTGCTGGTAAAAGAACAGTGAGGTGTGACGTGAGCCAGAGACGCTTTTCTAAGCGCCTGTCACTCTCGGCTTTTATTGCTTATGGAGAGCAACACACAGACCCCAAGTCATTTTGGCATGGGGTGCTTGTGCCACATCTGCACAGGGAGGATGGGACCTGCCACCAGGACTCTCCAGTGCTCTCCCTGTTCGTGGGGACAAGCATTTGTGTGACAGCGTGGGACCACGCAGCTGCCCTGTGCAGGGGGGCAGCAGTCAGGTCAGGTAATACACCCCAATACACCCCACCTTTGGGCTGCTTCACAGTTCTGGCTTATATGAGAGCACAACGACTTTAAAACAGAGTGTTCTGGTAATGTAGTCTTTAATAAATAAAAATTAGACAGAAACTGCTACCCTTTACTGGTGGAAAAACCCCCAAATCCCCTTGCATTTCATGTGTGTTATGCAATGACTTGACAGCTTAAGGAAATTGCTAATGGGACCTTTTACTGCCAGGTCACTAGTTCAAACCTGGCTCTGTCAGTAATGACCAAGAGTATCTGATGAATGTTTGATGACGTGAGATTAAAATATGGGTCTCAATCCATTTATCAGTAGAAAAGCCCTTCAACAACTTGAGCCCCTTTAAAGCTAATCCTGATAAAAAAGCCTGTGAGGCTGGAGCGCAAACGAGCCCTCCACAGCTCTACAGTAGATGAAGGGCAGGATGGGGCCATGCAGGTGGAAAAGCTCACAGCACTGGGCAGAACCTTTCTGTGCATAAACAAACCTACCAGTTAATGCACTGAAATGCTCCGGTACCGGTACAGTATGAGAGCGCCAAAGTCGGTACTGTTCTCAAAGGGAAAATGATCCAGGTGTAGGGGGGAGGATGCAAACATTAGGAAATCCAGGATCAAGAACTGGTTTATCCGAGTGCCAAAACCCAGAAGCTCACAATTTTGCAAGTGGAAAAGTTCCGTTTGAGTTTCTCGACACGACATAAAGTTGAAACTCAAATGTCAAGGTAAGGGGTTAGTAAAGGCCCATTCTTTTGTAATTCTGAAATCATCAGGAAAATAAGTTTTCATCTGATTCAGTGCTTCCATAACAGTCCTTTGCTCTCAAAAAGTGTAAGGCACCGCTGGCAGAATTTGGCAGCTGCAGAGAGGCAAGGACTAGACCCTCGTGCCCTTCGAAGCCCCGCTGGCTGCCCAGTCAGCACCAGCTGCACGGGCTAGTCATGGTCTGCAACACACCTCTGCCAGGTCCAGCCTCACCACATTTCCAAGACCTGCTCTGCACCCTCCTGAAGTCCCTCATTGCTTCCCTTCAGGACTCAACTTGCAGACTCAGGAAAACAGGGACCACTGCTCAAGATGTAGGGGGATGGTCTGCTACAGGCACCGGCACCGTTCAGGAGTCCACGCTGCACACTCCCAAAATAAAGTGATGGGAAAGACCCACATCCCTTGTAAACTCACCAAGTACTTGTAGAGCATTTACCAGCCATTTAGAGTAAAATTTAAAAAGTGTGAGGGCCATCTGGCAGGAGTGAGGAGGGGGCTTGGCTTTACCTCATTGTTCTCCACATTTTTGCTGTGAGTTAAATCCAGCTGCAGAGATCACTGGCCGGATGCTGAGAAATTGGGGGATGCCAGAGGGGCCGTGCTGGCATCACTTATCTCAGTAACGCACCTCACACCTCAAAACAGCCTTTTGAAGGGAATTACGTCTGTGATGACTCTGTAACTGCTGAAACACAACAGGCTTCTGCCAAGCGCTGCTAGGTAAGCGATGGAGGCAGCTGCTGGGACCAGGGGCTGGTGGGCAGGGGTGCACCATACCTACAGAAACACATCAGCACCAATTGCAGCATGAACACCCACTGGGGATGGAAACTGATGCTGGAGGCAGGGAAAGGCTCCTCTGCACCATTTACAGGGCAAGAAAAGGGTTTTTTGGGCTCAGTAAAGCTCAGCACCAACCCGCTGAAATGAGCGGCATTTACCTGGCCACTGGGAATCCTGAAGGGCTGGGACTCAGCCTACCTCTGCCTACTATTTCAGCAGGTACTGCTGGGTGGGAGTGCCAGCATTACAGACCCCAACCTGCAGCCTGCAAACCCCGTCTCAAGGAGCGTGTTCTCTGACAACCAAACCCAGTGCTAAGAGCCACTTCTCTCAAGGTACACAGAGATGATCTGCTCCTCTTGCTTGCGTTTGGTTATGATACCTGGAAATTAGGATTTTATTCATCACACTTTAGGATAATTTCTCAGAGAAAACAAGCTTACTGGCTCAGAGGAATCAGGAGCATTAACCACCACTTGATATCTCCTTGCTAAAGAAAAACTACTAGTGCCACTGAGGAATGATTTCAATCACTTCCAGCATCCCTGACTGCTTCATGGATGCTAACTCTCACCTCACCATGCAGCCTCCTTGGACCACTGAAACAGTGCAAGCAAGCAGTGAAGCTGGAGCTTCATTCCCTCCATGCCAGAACAAGGCTTGATACCATAATATTTGATATTTGGGGTAGCCACTTTTTTGAACTCACTCCCTTCCAGTTGGAAGAATTAAAGGCAAAACAGTATTACTTTTTTTCATTATTCCCAGAGTCTCAGACAAGCCAGGAAAGTGCTGGGCAAACAGCTATTGGCCATGCAAAAAGCCAGTGGGGTGATGTACTGGGGGGGTCTGCCAGACCCACAGCATCTGTGTTGCACAAACAGCCAACACACAAGCAGAAAACACCTCACGCTATACATGAGCTCTGCAAGGTGTGCTCACACAAATCCCATCCCACCAGTTTCCCAGCCACAGCTCCAGAAAGAATCCAAACTCGGAGTTTAAAAAGTTGTTATGACCCCTCCAACTGCACCACTTTGCTTTGGCAGTCTCCAAGGCTTCAGAGCTGCAAGTATATAGAGAGAATTAGAATATAATTCTAATTTTTATGTTCTTCCCCAGCTACACAATGTTTTATATAGAGAACTCTGCTCCTGTGCATCTTTACAGCTCCTGTGATCTGATCCTTATTGATCTGCACACGTTTCTTCTAGGATCTTTTAAGGCTGCAGAAATGACAATTTCCACACTAGTTACAAAATAATTACCCATAATAATTTAATAATGAGCTTTCCCTTTAAATTATTAACATAGGTAGCCAAGAAAATTGTCAATTTTAACAAGTTTAAACTCAAATGATAAATGCCAAATCTGTGTTAAATGAGACCGGCAAATTAGCAATTAAAATATTTATGCAAGGAGGCAAAAGACACTGTATTCAAGGAGCCAAAGAGCCTCCCATTGGAGTATTTGACAATGGCCTATGTTTGCATATCTCAGCATTAAAATCCTGAGCAAAGGGAAAAGGAAAATATATCTGAACCCATAATTGCAGCTGGACAGTGTTGATTGGCACCCAGTGGGATTTCACCAGAATCCAAGCGATTCTCAGAATACCCTTGAGTTATGTATGAGCAGCAACCCTGAAACCAATCGAATCATTTCTGTCATATAAATCTTTGTCTGGGGGAAGCTGGAAAAAAGAAAGAAAGAAAGGAATTGTTTCACAGTACCTGATTGTTTTGTCACTGAGAACGGAGTCCACTGTGGTGTTTGGGTTTTAAGAGAGAATCACAGAATGGTTTGGGCTGGAAGGGATCTTAAAGATCATGCAGTTCCTGCCATGGGCAGGGACGCCTCCACTTAGCCCAGGGTGCGCAAAGCCCCATCCAACCTGGCCTTGAACCCCTCCAGAGCAGGGGCATCCACCACTTCCCTGGGCAACCTGTACCAGGGCTTCACCACCCTCATGGTGAAGGATTTCTTCCTAATACTCAATCTAAATCTACCCCCTTCCAATTTAAAACCATCCCCCCTCGTCCTGTCACTGCATGGGGCGGAGGGGGCAAAAAACGTCTTTCAAGCTGAAAGAAGAATGCCGGTGTCAGAGCAGATCCCCTGTAAATGTGACCCCCCAATTCCCCCTGCAAATGTGACCCCCAATTCCCCCCGCAAACCTTGCAGACCCAAACCGGGAGCGGGGGGAGCATCAGCATCGCGGGGAGCGCTGCGCTCGGGGCGCAGCTGGTGAATTTTTAAAAAATTAATTAAATATTTAATTTTTTTTAAAAATATGTGTGTTTTCTCCCTGTAAAATCCTCGGGTCCTGCTGAAACCCGCAGCCCCCTCCCCGAGGGGCAGGTCCCGGGGACGAGCCGGGCCCCCGCCTGCCGCCGGCTCCCGTCCGCGGAGCGGCACTGCCCCGCCGTGGCCACCGCCGGGGCTGCCCGTCCTGCCGGCCCCGGGCCCCGCTTCTCCCCGGGCTTTCACCCCTTCCCAACCCCCCTTTTCCTCCTGACTCCCCCCCACCCACTCCAGCTGCGACCGAGAAGGAGAACAGCGAGCCCCCCCGGAAAGCGAGCCCGGGCTTTTGGAGAGTTCGGAGTCCCGCTGCACCGGACCCCGAGGGGTGAAGCCCAGGCACGGGGCTTAATTTCATCCAGATGTTTATGCAAGGGTCCAAACGCCTTTAGGACATGTGGTGGAGGGCTGGATTCTCAGGAGTGAAGCACAGATTTAGTGCCAGTTTCCTGCTCAGGGAAAGGTTTGACCCCACAGTCTCATGGCAAGAAGCACCAGCAGAGCATGGACCTTCCGCCGCGCCACGCAGCACTGAGGGGTACGGAGCCCACTTGTGCCTGGAACCAAAGGGACCATTCAGGACCCATCAGCGCACAGGCAGGCACAGCTCATAAAACCCCACGAGGTTAAATCTTGTATTTTCTGTTGCAGACAAGCCAGGGGAGAAGATTACAGCAGCCCAACAGCCCATCACCCTGGATGCAGCGCTTGCTTCCAGGGTCGGGCAGTGTTCAGAACTCAGCTTATATTCCCCATCCATAGCAAGGGAAAGGTGATCCAGCGGTTTCCTTTAATTATTCTCTCCGGGTCCACCCCTTTAGAAAAGAAAAAAATGGGGATCTGGAAGTCACCAGAGCCACCTCAGACTCTGTAACTCTGGTGAGAACTTGCTGCACGGGCCCAGTTTTTTGTGAAAACGCCTCCAACCACTTGAGTCAACACTCACTGCCATATGCTACAGCTGGGCACAGGAACAGGGACGGACCAGAGCCCTGAGATGTGCCCACCAAGCTCAACAAGGAGCAGACATGCTCAGTTGCACCCTCTGCCTTACTTAAAAGATTAATATTCAAGTACATCAAAGTATAATGAAGAATTATAGTGATACTCAACAGCTGGGTTCAAGGTTCTCCCACTGTTACCTACCACCTCTGCAAACAAAGATGGTTACCAGCCTTTTTTCCAGTAAGATGACCACATCAGCTATACCAAAAAACTCAACCACAGGGGGAGATTTTCATCTTGAAAACAAGATGTATCTTAGCAGGTTACAGTTCTTCGTGTTTCGTTACTTATCACACACTTTCTAACACGGAGGGCCTTTGAGAAATTAATTTCCATCTGAAAACAAACAAGGGCTGAAACAGTTTACAAAGGAACCCATCTTTCAAGGACATTTCCTTTTAAATTGCACAATGTGGCTCTTAGCAAGGAAAATAAATAAAACTTAATCCCTCTGCATTCCAGCTGGCATTTTTTCCCCAAGCTAGAAGCGAACAATCAATTTAAAGAAGACTCAGACTATGGGCAATTATGGAACTGTATATCATTTCATTTATAAATACCAGATACCTATTCAATTGATTATTTTGATCCAATTAAGATGCTTTTGCATTTTAAATTCCTGAGAATTAAAGCTGTTTCCCCACGTTGCAGTCCTCAGCTTCACATCTGTTGCTGCAAAATTCTGCAGATCGTCTGCTCTTTGGCTGCTGTATTAGCCAAGAGAGTTTCAGCTACCAGATTTATTTAAGGATGTGGATTATAAGCCTCCAGGAAATGGCAACCACTGGGAAAAATCATGTCTAATTACTTCTAACACATAAAATTTATCTTTTAAAAAAAATTGTATTGGTTACATGTATAAAAGCTTTTTCTTTTATATCTTACCTCTTAAACCCTGATGATCATCTCTCGGCGTGTGTGGCAGAGACGCTCTCTTGGCACTAGTCTGATACACTCCAAGCTGTAGAGAGCTCACCACATTCTGCAGGAAGGTTTTTTCTCTAAAAGACAGTGCTTTTTCTCAAGTGAATAACACCTTTAAGCCACAGAACACATTTGCTGTGTTGTTTGATAACTGAATCTTCATTTTTCTATGAAACCAGGTGGAATTTCCCTGTCTGGAGCCCTGGGCCTTCCCAGGCATGGCCACCCAGTGCTGCAGCACCCAGTTGCACGCAGAAGTCACCATGGGGTGCTAGCAGGTAGAGCAGCCACTGTTAGGTACATAAATAGGTGCTGGGAAAAAGAAAACTGCTATTGCTATGGTGTGGGGAGCCACTGATCCTTAATGTGCTCAAACCCACTCGCCACAAAAAACAGGAACCAGTTCATCACTATTGAAGCACTAAGAAAAACTGAGTTTAAACCAGCATTTGCTGACACTTTTACACGTGCAAGCACAGCCAGAGGGGTTAGTGGGGAGAAGTGTTTGTTGATCTTTCCCACCAATGTCTTTGTGGGGTGACTTACAATCCTTACAGGGCCGACCCAGCAACAGCTCCAGACACGGCACAGACTAACATGCAGGGCTGGAAAATTCTGTGAAGGTCTCTTATCCAAAGTCACCACATTGGAGGTGGAAAAGCCAGTGCCAATCCACTCACCACCTCCTTGGAGCAGCATAACCCAGCAGCAGCTGGTTGCTTCTTGAGAACTTCCAGCCCATTGATTCCTGCACCATGACGTGCTTCTGAGTGGGCTTCCTCCCCTTGGCTCTCCTGACCCAAACAAAATCCTGCAGCTTCAGCTTCACTTTAATTTAGTGACATTCATTCCGAGCATGGCTGGCTTCCCAACAATGTAACACGCTCCAAACAGCCAGTCCTCCTTCCCAAGGGTGGGTTTTGTTGGGTGTTTTTTGGGAGGGTTTAGGCACCAATACCAACTTTCTTGGATTTTATTATCGTATTTGCTAGAGATAATTTGAATTTTGAACCAACTGAAATCCAACTCCCTGTCTCTGCCAGTTAGGAAAAACATTACAGGTTTGTTCTCAAACATTCAGTTTAAGCCCAAACTCTGTTCTATTTTAGGAAAAGGTCTGAGGTAACTTAGAAATTGAATTTCAAATTAATCAGGAAGGAAGGGGACTTGAAGAGGTTTTCCCACGCTGGAAAACCTTGTGCATTTCCAGAACTCTCTGCCTTGGCATAAAATGAAGTGTCTCACTAGGAACAAGGAAGGAAATAGATTCTTCTGCTGAAAAATAGCCAAAAGGCAAAGGGAGCCGAGAGCCACGCAATTCAAACCAAGGCTTTCAACTCAAAGTCCTAGCCACAGAGCAGCTTGTTTGCTCTTCTCATGGAGTCACCTTCACCTTCTTAAATACACTTCCCTGGGCCCAGAGCAATGGACCTGTCCTGATTCTGGCCAGGCCAGAGTTAACCTCCTCAAGCAGTCAGCACAGGTGATCTGTTTGGGGCTGAACCACCACAGGACCCTATAAATCAGCAGGATACTTGACAGGACTGACAGGACATCACACAATGCCACCAGTGCTCCCATTTAAAAATAAATAAATAAATAGAGTCAGCTGTAAAATTCCCAACCATTGCCATTATATCCCCTAGCTGGAAGCATCTTTTTGAGTCCAAGTGTTTGTCAATCACACCACCATCAGAACAACTTCACATGGAAATGATTTCAAGCCTCAGCCTGCACTCGTACCCTGCTCATAAACACTCAAAAAGCATTTTTCTCCCCCATTTACTCATGCATAGCTGCAGAGAAAATCAACTCAGCGCAAGCAGCATCCATGAGGGAGTTCTGCACCAAAGCTCAGAGGTCAGGAGCATTCACCCAGATGCTCTACAGAGCACTGAGACAGAAGGTTCATTTCATTCCTTACCTCCCTGCTCGCCCATGGCAGCCTTCCTCCTTTTTCTCCTGTCCCACTTCAAGTTACAGAGTTTATTTCTTCTGCAAGATCTAACTCAGCATGAGTTTTGGCAGTTCTCACTTTATCCCAGCACTTCCTGACCCGTACGATGCAGCCTGCTTGGCTTATCAGTGTTTATCTCCCACCCACCTCCATTCCTTGCAAACTTAATAATCTAAGTTCCTTCTAGCACTAGCTGTCCCTCATTTTTCAGGCAATGGCATTCTGTCAGCATTTCTGAGTTGGGGGAAAAACCAAAAAAGCAAGCAAAAATGAACTTAGCCCCACACCCTCCTTCAACTTTCTAGCCCAGCAGAATTTACTAACCAGGTACCTCTGCAGAGTGTACACACACTCCACCTCAGCTTGCTCTCTGCAAACAGCTCTTTGTAATGCACCTAACGAAGGTAAATGTCATTTTCCAAGAAAAGCCTTTTTCCCATGAACTCTCCAAGCTAGCAGCCTCCCTTCCTTGCTCTCCTCTCCCTCTTGCAAGTATCGGAGCTGTTTCCATCTCATCATGTCAGGATGCAGAGCTCTGCCCAGACTGCCTGAGTCCCCAAAATCTTTTGAGCACTTTCTCTAGCAAAGAAAAGATGCTTTTAGCTCACTCCAGTGGGAGACAGCACGTACCTACCAAGCCCTTCAGGCTCCTTCCCAGCTCCACGGTTCCGATCTGCAGTCCCAGCAGACGGTGGGTTTGTTCAGTCTGTGGGGCTGCTGAGTCTCAGTGAGCAGTTTCCAGCCACGCTTATGTCTTACCAGAGTTGGTGCAAATCCGTAGTCCTTTTCTCTTTAGCTTTTGCATTATCACTTAACTATGAATAATTTAGGGTAGAAATTAAAAGGTTCATTGCCAAGAGATCAGTCAGGCTGAGGAACAGCTTAGACTCATAGAATGGCAAGGGTTGGAAGGGACCCCAAGGATCATAGAGCTCCAACCCCCCCTGCCACAGGCAGAGCCACCAACCAACCAACTTATCATAGGCAGTGAAGCCAAACCTTGGGTTTTTTGTTACTTTTTCAACACCACTTCTGTATTTATGGAAGCAATGATGAGACACGCTGCATGGGAAAGCAATGAACTGGAGGTGATGACCCCCCATGATTCCCCACTGCCCTCATGTGAACACTGCAGATGAACACAAGTTCTATTCCTCTCTTCCATGCATTCTCTGAGGTATCTCTGTTCTTCACAGGACTGACCAAGCCCAGCAGGTCTCCTCACCTCCTGCTCCCAATCCCCTGTGGTACCGCTTGCTCCCCAATGTGGAAGCAAGGTAATCTTACCACAAAGGAAAATCTTCCCAGGGTTGAACAGGGTCTCCTTCAAGAACTTACTCTATGAACTGAGGGAAAGCCTTTGTTTCACAATACTAAAGAGCATCCCCCTAAGTGTGCTGCTGAGAAAATCCCCACTTCCTGGCTCAACAGACTTTTAAGCAGAGCTAGAATGGAAACAGTCTAATTTAAGTAGGTTAAAAGCTCAAAACAAAACATGTTTTTGAGAAAGATTCAGTTCCACATAAATGCATGGAAGAGCAGGACCCAGGCCACCAATTAGCAGGTGTGAAAAAGAAGAGTTCAAGAATAAAATTCTCACATTTTCCCACCAGCACCACTCCCAGCTATTAACAGAAGCTTTGCCATCATCAATGGGGCATGTGGTAAACTTAAATGTCTGATCAACATGCAAGAAAACAAAACTGATATACAGAATCAAAGGATGGTGTAACCAGGTATTGCTGTCCTGCCAGGTGAGAAGGATATAGTAGGTTTGGGCTTTGCTTGGGTCTCAGTGGCAGGAGGCAGCCTACCCACCCACCCAGCCTGAGGGCTGCATTATTTTTCAGTCTGTATTGGCAGACTGGTGGCAAGAAACAGGAGGCTAGGAGGTACCACCACGACATACAGCATCAAAATGGAAACAGGGGGAGAGCACATGCATCAGAAGTTCCCCTCATCTCCAAGAGCAACAGAGCAAATACTGCAGAAAGAAACTCTCAGAACATACTCAATTCATCAAATTTCAGTGCAAGAAACACATAACCAGGTGTAAAAATCTTCAAATGTAATTTATTAAGACATTCAGCTATGTCTGTCAGTCTACATCCAAATTTACTACTAAAAATAAAATAGTATCACATTTCACATTAGGAATACCGACTTTGAAAAACACTTGAGTCAAGCCTATCGTATAAATAAGTGACTAATTTCTCTTCATATCAAAATTCACATAAAAAAATTGCCTGCCCCCTACTCCCACCTATTTCCCCACCCCAGTCCCTAGTTCTACTTGAAGCCATGATGCATGTAAAAATTGAAGTATGGACATGTCCTTGTCAAAGAAAAAAAAAGGTGCAAACCTATTAACAGCTTTAAAAGTGGCATTTGCGGAGTCTGATCATACACAGTAATGTACTCATTCCCAAAGTGCAAATATCGCCAGAGTTTAATACTGTTTTAATTCAGCTGCAAGAATTAAACATTACACAGCACAGTACTGAGAGGCCTCTATCCGTGCCCTAAAACTCATCCCACTTGCCTCCTGCACGTGGTAGCAGAGGTCAAAGTGTTCACTAGAGCTTTAGTTTACTTCATGCAGCCCAGACTGTGCCCATTATTAGCAAAAGTTTCATATACATCAAAATATTGAAGACTCCGTCATAAAAGTCAAGAGTCGCTATCGATTACATGAATTCAAATGCAATTGCCCCACCAAGAACACCCAAAGCATACACATGACGTATTAAGAGTGCTTCCCTCTTCTAGTACAATCACTGCTGTTTTATCTTTGATTTTTGCTTACGTGCCATAAAAAAATCTGTCAGCAACAAAGCTGCACCTCAGTCAAGAGACCAGCAGCTCAACGTGCTCAGGGACCCTGGGACGTGGCCGTACGCGACACCCTCTACCTGCCCAAAACAAAAGCCAGCGTTCTGTCCATCCGTCTACAACCTCTCGCAGACCTCTCGTTCCTCTGAGCCCTCACCTATGTCTTGAAAACACTCTTGCACTGCAATTTATTTATTTCCAGACATCCTTCCTATGCCCACAGTTCAGAGAGCTTCTGGAGTCGTTTCTACTACATCTCACTGGAGTTACCGCTACCAAGCAGCCCACGAAAATCAGCATGGGAGGTTACATTTTGACCAGCATTAAGAGCTAAACTTCTTTCACAGCTGCGGAAGGATAGGTTTTCCTCTGAGTCAGACTTGGATCTCTGAAATGTGTTTGCTCCTGCGTCATCCTCTGTCACCTCAGAGCTGGATGCAAACCCTCGGGTCTCGAGCTGAGCACCCCTCTGGGGCTGCAGTTAGTTCTGCAGCACAGGCTGCTCCCTGGCTGGACAGGCATGAGCCAGTGTCACTGCCCACACTTTGGGACCCCTCCGTCTGAGCAGAGCCTTCCAGGCTCTCCTGTCCATCAGCAACCTGCACACTGCTCTTGCTCAGGCTCTCTTCTGTACTTGGCCCATTGTCATGTTCAACACCAGGAGGCTCAGCTGCATCTCCAGGTCTGGTATCCTGCTCTGCACTAGGATTAGGCTGTTGAACTGGCTCTGGTCCCAGTCCTGGTAGCTGTGAAGGGCTCTTCAGTTGGCAGTGGCACAGAGGGCAGGTTTCTTGCACATAGAGCCATTTCTTAAGACAACCCGCATGAAAAAAATGGCTGCACGGTGTGATTACAGCAGTTTTCATATCCTGAAAGACACACAAAAAAAAAGAGACCATTTTATTTGTAATACCATTCCTCTCCTCTCACCCCATACACCTAATGGGTCCATTAGCCAGGGAGAAGATGAAAAAGGTCCACAAGCTGGTAGGAAAACGTTCCTTCCTTCGTTCCAGTGAGCCTCCACATTCAAATACACACACAATCCAAACATGGGCCAGGTCTGGCTGCTAGTATTACAGGGATTAGAAATTAGGCAAAAGCTTTGTTTGTATGGTACTATTACACTTAAAGAACAGCTTCTGTAGGGTGAGTCACAGGATTAGTTGGCTTAACTGAGCAAGTCAAAACCAGCACACTTACATATACAACATGTAACACCACAAGCCAGAAATTAGTAACACCCTAACTCTGTCAGCTGAGACCCATGTGTTGTTAGTCTGGTGTTTGAAATGCTGGCATTCCACCTGCACCAGTAGTTTTACTCTTCAAAAGAACTGCTATCAAGTTCGAAGTCAATCCAATCACACTCCAACTGTACACAACTAATCTTAGAGTGGTTCTTTCACTGTCATAACGTAACTACCGTTTCTATCTGAGAGAAAGAGACTTTGGAGCTGGAGGTGTGATAAAGATAGCACTTTCAGCATTAATTTGTAAGATCCTTACAACTGCTGGCTTATATTAGAAAGACCCTTAACCTTTTGCTAATTAGGTTTCTGTTATAAAACTGACATTGCACATGACGTGGAAGCAGCGACGTCTGTAGAGACTGAGCTGCTCCTACGGAGTACCAATACATCAGCTGCTGAGTACACATTGTCTTGCAGTAACAAAGTTTTCCACTAATGAAGGAAGGGCACATTTGCTGCCACTATTGAGACTCATTCAACCCAAACCGGAGAGATTTCAAAGAAGCTCAAGGACAAAGTTTGTTCTGTAACTGGAGAGAAAAAAAAAGTGAAAGTTTGAAACCACCTAAACTATCTCAATCTCCAGAAAAGCTCTTGGTGACAGCACTCCCAACTTACACAAAGCAAAAAACTGGGCAATTGAGGTGACTTACTGAGCACACTATTACCCATTAAACATAAGCCCAGTAACATTTCACTGGTTGCAGACTGAACTTGACAGTCCAGAGATATTTCAATTCAAGTCAATCTTTTGACAGTTCCACTCTTACCTGGTAGCAGATGGCACAGATATCATTGTGTTGCTCCAACTGCTCTTTTGTGGCAATGGGCAATGACTTGATCTTATTCACAGCGTCTCTGCGAAGAAGGAAACTTTTCCACCCCAGCTGGGCCCGCAGCCACACGTTGTAATAGGAGTGGATGAAGATGATCACAGAACCCATCACAGTCCATTCCCCAAAGATTGTTTCCGAGACACCGTACGCCACCACGCAGAGAGCGACGAGGAACTCCAGCAGCCGGTACGTGCCATTGACATAATAAATCACATCATCCATATTTTCTACTGGTTCTTTTCTGAACTCCTCCACCATAAACAGAACATAAATGAAGAGTGTCCCAAGCACCTGTAACAGTGCAAAAACACAAGCTCAGCATCATAACTGGAGCTTAAGTCATTCGGCATTGCCCACTGAGCTCTGTGCACACAACGCTCCCAAATGAGACAGGGGGCAGGCAAGCCCCAGAGTAGTAAAACTGCTGCTGAACTTTGAGATAAATAAAAGTCACAAGCATTTAGGCTTGTTCTTCAGTGTACTTTCCAGAGTCCAGAAGATAGCTGAGTTGATCAGACAAAAGTGCTGAGCATCACTGAGGTTTAGTTTTGTTTTTTAATTAAATTTATAAAATCACAAGTTATAACAAATACTCATAGTACAAAACGTTTCCTCTATTTACACTACTGTGTTTTGAACAGCAGATTGCTTTCAAAGAGCCATAGATAAGTAATAATACATAAATGAGGACTCTGGGAGAGGGAAAAATAAATACTATGACAGTTATGCCCTCAAAGGCATTCTGGCTTTCCAATTTGATATTGGCTTCCATTCACCTATGTTCTCAGCCCACCCTTAGGAGCTCCTTAGCCTCAGTTACAGGATATAAAATCTCTTTCTTTATCATATCTTGTACTTCTGCACTTCTATCATCCCTCTTCTTATCATGTATTTCCCCCCCTAAGGTAACAGGATCAGAGTTAATGCAGGGCTTCAGTTGCCACAGGGCTAACATTCTTACCTGAAGAGAGGTTAGAATACTGCTGGAGATAATGATCAACAGCCAGAAATCCATGTGGAAAAACTGACAAATCATGTAGGCCATGTATGCAGGGAACACGAGTAAGAACAAACAGAGGCTGACTGCTCGGAAGTGCTTCCACAGGCTCCTGCAAACAGCACAACAGCTTTTTACTTGCTAAGTCAGATTCGAGTGTCAGAATAAGAACAGGCTGACTGACAGATGTAGGCACATTAGATGTTTGCTCAAGACTTTAACTTGTTGAAAGGAGTCTCTACTGGGGGACAGTCTCATTCCCAGCACGCACGCCCACAACACACACAGTGTGAAAAGTTCCCCCTCATCTGACCTTTGCTGTTTTCAACACAAAAATTATGGGCAAAAATGCACAATAATTGTCATAATGGGTCAAGTCAGTGGTTAAGACATTTAAGTACCTAAGATACTAAATGTTTCAGATGAAAGTCCATTAAAATAAAGAAAATCATTATGCACGCTTTTCTGTACAGGGTTCTCACAGATTATATCCTTATTACAGATCTTATATGCCTTTTTGCTAATATGCACTGAGCAAAGGCATTTCCTTTCATCACCACTGCTGCCTTTAGAAGTATATTCCCCAATTCAGGGCTCACAAAAGAAGAAATGTAGCAGGACTTGAACATTCATCTCTGCCAGTCCTTACTCTGCTCCTATCATTTACTTCTTCCTAATCTCCTCCCCAACCTAAACACACCATCAATCTTTAACACCCACCCATTTGGGAAGGCTTTCAGAATATCTCCAGTAATTTACTATACTGCCTCTGCACGTTCCTCAGCTTGTATTTTAACCTCATTTAGCTCTGGAAATGAGGTACAGAAAAAAAATCAAAGTTTTGGGGGAACAGGACAGCAGCAGAAACTGGCTAATTTAATACAGTCTGAAGACACATCAGAACACTACTGTGAGGTCTGCAATTCTGTGTCTGGGGGTGAAGGAGAAACGGAAAGCTGAAGTGGAATTTATCCTGATCCTAGTTGATTTACAACTGCCTGGGAGATTTGGCAGAAGAGAGTTGAAACTCCCTGTCACCACAGACTGCTCATATCCTGGCTGTACTCCCTTTCCCTCTGTTACTATATTTGAAGTTAACATTGCTGCAGGCAGAACACGCCAGCTACAAGTAGCCTCTAAGCTAAACAAACTCTCTACACATAAATAAACCTTCTCTTTCATTTCTTCACTTACAGGTTACAGAAAGGGAAAAGACACAAGCAATTAAGAGAGATACAGACAGATTAATATAAGAACACTGTATACCAATACAGCTCTTCAAAACACAAATCAAACTTAACAATAATCCCACATGATAAGAACATCTGGTACACTAATGCAAGCCTTCCACCTCCTGTGCTCTGCCAGTAAACCCTATCATTTTGGGATGATGGCTTCACAAAAAGTAGGTTTTACAGTATCTAACACAAGGTCGCTCCTAGAGACTTCCTATCTTCAACAGCTGAGACCACTGCATTAGAAGGAAACCTACCCAAGGCGGGGGAGGTTAAACAAAACCACTCTGCAAATCCACACAATGGTGTGTGGGTGGGCAGAGCACAGGCCCTGGAGTCCTGGATTCGCTTAACTGCGACCACAGAGCACTCATGCTCTTGCTAGGGAGAGCAACACACAGAGCGGGCAGGCAACAGCAGCACAACAGCAGGGTCTTGCACAGGCTGGGTAGACACAGTCCCAAGCTGGAGAGCAGGTGACCAGAGTCACCCCTGTTTGCCAGCAGACAGCACAGTGAAGACTATTACCAGTGCCTTGGAGGGAGTAGAATACAGGGGGGGGGGGAAATACAGAATTTGGACTAGAAATCTGCATACAGAAATGACAGGGTAACTTTACAAGCTACTAAAAATCCGGATCAGACCATCAACTATTAGTTTATTACCCTTGAGTAACTTTCAGTTTAGGAAACTAGTCTCTTACTTGTCCCTTGAGGCTCCCAATGCCAAGACAATGGGATCAGCAATTTCCAGCATGGACTGAAGTATGGATGCCACCACAATGAAAAGGATAATACTGAGCAGGAACGCCCGATGCACAACTTGCAGCTCAATCAAACCTGTCTGCACAGCCAGGATCAGGAGTGTGACTCCTTCAGTCATTCCCCTGCAGAACAACACAGACAAAAGAACAATCACATCTTTCTGTGTCGCGATGTTGGTTCAAAAATACATCTAGAAACACCAGCAAATAAGCCGTTTCTGCCAGAACCCTGTATCACCAGTTTTAGCTTTTACTGGTGTCCCTGCTAAGGCTTTAACCAGAGGGGAATGTTTTCAGAAACACCGAAGTATTGAGGATTAGGAACTAGTGTGTTTCAGAATGCTGCTCTTCACTGGCAGCGTGTGGGCTACATCCACTCCAGCAGCCACCACCCAAAGACAGAAATCCCCCCAGCACAGAGCATTTCAAGGACTCACGTTGTGTCTTAAGAGGAGGAACACATCAGCCCCAGTGCTGCCTACCCAAGCCCAAAGCAGCCCTGCTACGTCCACACCTGGACACCAGTCAGTCTCACTCCTACATCACCATGAGGACCCTCTCCACCTGTTTTATTTGCCCATCACCACCCTCCTGTCCATCCTTCGGCCCTGGGAAAACATTACTTTGCACATAGTCTGAACTTTCTATACAGTTAAGGGCTGGAATAACTGAGAAAATCAGTGTCATAACTAGGTTTCCAATTACATACCAGACAAGTTGTGACAAGCGTTAAGAAAAGGCAGTTTCTGTATTTTGTCTATTTCCCATAGAAATTTACAGGCAATCCATCCAACTTTGTGTTAAGCCTCATAGATTAGTAATGTTTCACACATGACTACAGGGTAAATGAGGAAATGGAAATATGAAGTGTTTATATTATCCAAGCATGTGAAAATGTTCTAGTGACTCATGAAAATGGAAGCACTAAGACAATCAAACTGTGCAATTATAAATCCCAACTAATGGCTCTGAATTTGCTACAGAAATGAACCATCTCCCAAGAAGTCTGTGACAAGCTGTATCTTCACCTCAAATCCTTCCAATGCACACACAGGCTGGAACAGAAAAAGCCTGTCAGTGATACCAAAAAGTTCCTAAATTAAAAAATTGCAATGCAACCAGCATATTTTTATATAAATCTCATTTTTGTCTGCTGCTTTTTAGACCCTAAGCACAATGAGGCACTTACCTGTTCATAGCAGGATCATTCATGAATGCTCGGTAACCCTGCAAGTAAAACTTGCAGAGAGTCAGAACTCCCAAAGCAACAAAGGAGACTGTGAAGACCAAGCCCAGCAGCGAGTAGGGAGTGCTACAGCATTCAGCAATACTGGGAGGAGAGAGGGGAAAAGAAACAAAAAGAAAAGGTATTTCAATTAAAAGCAATGCAATGAGCTCTCTCACTAACCATGCAAACTGGTTTCAAAGCAAAATCAGATCGGCTTCAGGGAAGTATTAGAAGCTCTACACAGCCAGGGAATCGTGCTACGGGAAGAAAAAGAGACGTCTTCTTTCTGAGGAATAATTCAGTCTCTGCTCCCTAGCTAAGGCTGCTGCCAGGCTGGAGCCAGGGTGTGCTGCGGTCCTTGCCCGGTCCCCCAGCACGGTGCCACACGGTGGCACTGTCCTGCCTCCGGAGCCGGTTCACAACCGGCAGCCACCGTGCACCAGGGATACTGGCCGAAATTTTAGCCAGCTACCAGAAAGAGAAACGAAAGCAGATTCACTAAGGCACTTCCCACTCCGATCCCCAACAGTGCGAACGAACTGACAAACGCTCCTGGCAGACCAAGGGCTTTTTGGTAGCATCCATCAGGTTCAGGTAGGCAACACCTTTCATTCCAATGGCTGAGCCAGAAGCAGCAAAATACAGACAGTGAAGAATATTCTCCATCAGCAGGCTGCTTCCTCTCTTGCTACAGCAGCCAAGTCCCAAAGATCGAGACCCCAGAATACCTCTGGCAATGCTGAGAACAGCTGTGTCACTCAGCTCCCTCCGCACGGGGTGGTGTTCTGCTGGGCCTGGCTCTGCAACACTTGGAGCAGCCTAAATCTCGGCAGGCTTCTGAAACACGTGCTGCCAAGAACAAGGGGCTCAGCCCCGTGTGCCCCAACGCTAGGTAAAGAGCCAGCTGCCAGGCAGGGATTACACACCTGGAAATCCTCACATGCATAATCCAAGGCAATGCACTGACAGACTGACAGAAATAACTTGTTTACCAGGAGATTATCTTGTGAAAGAAATTAATGGTGGTCAAAAACATGCCATGTTAATTAATCAACTGTAGAGTGAACTAGTCCAGACAAAGGAGTTTTGAGGAAGCATACGCTTCAGAACTAAACAAAGCTTGGCCAAGAGACATTCAACTTGGTCTCTGTTAATGACTTCCTTAACTGGAAATCTCCTTTGAAAGCAATTCACAGCAGAAAATGTTGATGAATTTATGCTATTTACACTGCTTCTGGTAAGCCTTCAGATTCTGTCTGTTTACCAAACTGAGTAGGGCTGAGAAAGGTTTTAAATGTTCCTACCAGCCAAGGCAGTGAAAATGCAGTATTTAAAGCAGGTATTTCTGTAGGATATTTAAGGAAGTTTAGATTTTGCTTCAAAGCAAGTTATTGATATCAGGAATCCTGACTTATCTGCCTGATGCCCAATCTTTTCTTGTGACTGTAATTTTAGTAGCTTTCTTAAACTTATTTCCAGATGATCTACTATGCAAGGGTCCATGAAGAGCTTAAGAGCTCAAAGAGAATCCTGGGGAGCTTTCAGTGTTATGCTTGTGTGTCAAGCACAAGTTTATAAATTGTCCCAAAGAGCTGAACTCTTCCAGGCTTCTAAAAAAATTTTTTTAAATTTCACAGAAGTTGCATACTGACAGAAAAGACTGAGAGGAAAAAAAACAAGGCCAACAAAAGGCACAGAACAGTTTTTTGCAAACTTGCAAGCAAGAGCTTTCTAGTCTGGGACAACAGACCTATGTTATGCACAGTTCTAAAGAATAGAACTGTTTGGGTTTTTTAACCCTCCCCCAAATGCATGAATTGAGGGGCACTGAATGAAACTATATGGACTCAAACAACAGAAATGGATTTCTCCTCATACAGACCAAATTGAGCTGTGAAACTCCCTGCCTCAGAATCTTTCAAATGACACAAGCATGCACGGGTTTGAGAGCAGAAAGCACAAATTGATGGAAGAGGAGCCTTTTGAGGGTTACTGAATACTTGTTACCCATGCCATGCTAATGCAGCCTGACAGCTGAAGTTGGATGTGGGACTGGAAGAGTACTAGATATAATCCCATTTCTCCTGTTATGGGTGGGTGTGTTTCCAGGTACCCATTCACAGGAAGTTGGAAACTGGATCTTAGGCTGGATCAGTGTTAGGTCTGACCCCCTGCAGCCACTCAGATCTTACAGAAGTCACCCCAATCATTCTCACCTGAATTCCAGCCATGCTATTTTAAGCAAACCTTACACATAAGGGGCACAGGTCCAGAACTCCCTCCTTTTCATGGAAGAGCACATCTTTTCTTCCACTGTATTAAACAGCCACCTTTACAATATTAACTGGCCTGACAAGGTATTTCAGGTCCCTCCAAAGGGTAAGAGGCTGTTAGTGGTTACTACCCAAGTTTGTGTTTATAAGATGAATAAGCATTTATAATTTTTCTACTGTGACAGAGCTGAGAACATAGAGGAAACACTATGCTATGTTCTCAACTTTTTCCAATTGCAGGGAGAACTTCACAGAGATCAGCTGGTATTCATATGCTCACAGATCAAGCCAATGCAAGCCTGCAAAGCAAGTTCCCTGTTTCTCTGTGAATATGGGACAGTCTAACAGCTTGGTGTGGGAATAAACTCAACTTATTTACAAAGAAAAGGATCATTTCCCCCACCCCTGCAGTACTGTATTGTAACAAAACTAAAATTGCAGCAGAGGTGAACAGGAGGAGAATCTTCAGGCATCAATGGTTCTGTGAACAACCAGGTAACACAGTCAGGGCTTTCACATAATGTGATGTGACACTATAAGCAATTTTAATACTGCAGGCAATGAAATCTCTGGCATTTCTCCTTACTGATAATGAATTTTGACAGCTTACACTATGGCACCATAGACAGATACACACACTGAGAGCCAAAAAAACCTAAGCAATTGGAAAGTGTGATTGGACAACTGTAGTGATGAGCAAGTTACTCAAACATATGGCTATTCAAACAGAAGAATTATTGATGTATGGTCTTCTAAAAATATGCCCTATGTTACCTGTGTGTTTAGACAACTATTACCTCTTTTCTTCACATCCCAGTAATATACCATATAATTTGCCTAACCCATCTGCAACACAACCAGTTCCTCTCTGCCCCACACTCCCACTCCCTTTGGTATGTTGTCAATTCTAGTCACACAGCAGCCAGCAAAGGCACGTAGGTTCCAGCCAGAAGGATTCCCCCCAAATGCTGCCTTTCTCTCAATAACAGCACTAACTCAAGCCTCTCTTCCTTTACCTTATAACCAGTTTGTACAAAGCTTTTGGGAATTTGGTGGGTGTTTAAGATCTTTACACCTCTGCCAAATTAATCCTTGGGCTCAAAAGTTACTTTGGGAGTCAGGTACTTTGACTGTTTGGATGAACTCAAGAATGTGTTCCACACCACAATGATGAAATGAGACACAGGGCTACAAAGCAACAGAGTCACAAATAAGATACCAGTTGGACAAACTTCAGCTGAAATATCTCAAAGTATACTGAAAGCACCTTCTAAACCAAAGCTCCAATTATAGTTTTTCCCTCATCAAAGGAATATTTTGCTTTCTTTGGGAACTCTCCCAGTTCTGCTAATGCTGTCTGTTCTGAATGGGATCCACGCTTCTGAAGAATGAGCTTAAGAGGGTTTACATACATGGTTGCTGTGACAAGTATTTGTTTGGTATCCAAATGCAATGAAGCCAATCTACATATCTAGACTTTAAAGAACACAAACATCCCTTTCAGAAGATAGTCAAAACAGAAAACCAGCTATTTGCAGCGTAGTTAATTACCTTGTCAAGAAGAGGAAGAGTAGCCTCTCTCTTGAGGCAGGCTGGTCCCGTGTACTGAAATAGGAATAGATCTGAAGAGCAAATAAGACAAGCCAAAACACCATGAAAAGAACTGGGACGACGAGCTGGTTCCACAGAGACATCCCCAAAGCCAGGAGACCATACACCTCCACCACCTGGGCAAGACAGAAAAATGCAGTTTGTTATAGGTTCACAGCACTTGTGATTTGATAACAAAAGGGTAGTCAACAATACAGCCACAAGAAAAACAAGGGTAATTCACGTGGCATTAGGCATCCCAAAGGAAAAGAGGAGATATGTCAAACTACAGACTGACAAAGGCAGAGCCCAGGTTCAGCAATGACATGTTAGCACTGTCTTGAAGGAGGGAGAAGTACCTGGCTGTGCAGCAAACCATCAGACCAGTTGAATGCCCCTTCCTACGAATAACTGTCTTGGAGCTGCTGACTGCAGCCCACCAAAAGCCAGAGAGGTGAGGACACATGCCTCCCATTTATGCACAACACCCTCAGACCTTCCTGCCCAACTTAAGTCACAGCAATGTTCTTTTCCCTGCAGCTACTGCCAAGTCATGCACACGCTAGATACTGAAATATGAGCCACATTAGTTCAACACAGTAAATCTGCTTTGCTGACGTGTTTTTAAGGAAAAATTTAATACCTCACAAATTTTATCTCTAACATGTACCAGACTTTTAGATTCATGCTTAAGAGTTATTTCAGAAGCCTCTGAAGTTCAAGTTACTGCTTTTGTACTGCAAAGATTAAGTCACAACAGAGTCATTTCCAAGAAGCTGGTTCTTCATATATCTGGTCTTAATGCAAAAGGGTCAAAAGGAAATGACTTGTAACTACTATTTCCTCATCATCCTCTTCCCACAATGACATAATGGCTAGCAAGTTTTTAAAAAGCTGCCTGCTTAGTCTTTCACAGCAAGCATGAGGGATGGAACGTTCATGGGACCTGCTGCAGTATGCACTGCAGCTGATCGACAAGCGATACACTGCTGGCAGGGACACAGTGCCAAGTTCAGGCTTTTAGCTTTGCACACAGACTCATGAAGGAAGTGCTTCTGCCCTCAGGAGATTCCCTTGGCCTGGGACCAATGCAAGCAATCCTATGCAGCTCCTGGCAGAGTACTCTACCACATCGGAAAAGGGTCATGCTACGCTCATAATGTAGATTCATAACTGTGAGGTATTTCTGGCATCTTCTGCAAGTAAGCAGCCAAGATTCTGGACCTGCTTTTAAATGATACCATTAGCCACAGTCTGAAATACACACACAAACAGAAGCTGCCTCAATCTACCCGTTAGCACTCTCTCTGCTATGGTGCTGATTCAGGGAACACTCCTGGTATTTAATAACCCAATATTTACTAATTTTTGCCAACAATCAAATCCAGCCTAAAGTAGCAGTAAAAACTCACAAACACCAGGATGAAAGTATGACTGAAAACTAGTAACTGCACAAAGCTATAGTAGTGGAAATACAAGTAGGAAAATACTTAAGACAAACCAGCAATACCCTCCCCTGGAATACACACACTAAGCTTGACTTGTAGTGGAGTTGCAGCCAGTTCTAGGAACACACTATGAGCCACAGTGTTTTTCTGTTCTGTTTCAGGAACATAGGCAAAGAGCAGCAAGCTCTTTAAAAAACAGAAATCCTGTTCTCCCATATTGTCAATACAATGCACAAACCACTTCCATAAAATTTTTCATTCCAACCCACTCTATAGTATGTGCATTTAAAAGAGCAGCATACAACACTTATAAATCCAGTGCCATGTTATAAAATTTCCTGACATTCTATCTGTACTTTCCAGAAAAAACCTTTATGCTCTCTGCAGAAAAAGTCAGGAGAAAGAATATGATCTATGTCCACAGGCATGTACAAAGAATACTTCTTCCCTCAATAACAACATTGTGATACAGCCTGGCATCCAAAGATTTGAAATATTGGGGTGGGGACAATCAATCCCAGAGGTGAGGAGATCTAACAGCTATATATTTAGAACACAATTCTGATCAAAAAACCCCACAAAACCTGCAAGAAACAACTATTTCCCCTTCAACCCACAATGTATTTGCAATTAGAACATTCGTAAGATGTTGAAGTGTTTTATGTATAACTGCCTAATTAAAAAAATAGATCCATGACATTCAAATCAAAATCCAATTTGAATTTGACTTCAGGAAGCTAAACTCTGCATCTGTTCTGCATGTACAAAATGGAAGTACTGGTTCCAACCTATTGCAACTCTGAGCTGTACAAGGACATGCAACTGCTTTATCCCAAATGTTACCAACTCTAAGTAAACAGTGAGCATGATTTTCCTAGTCTCACCAGAAAACAAGGATATTGAAGCTTTGCCAGTTAGGTCCCAAATTATTTTTTAATCAGCAAATCTACAAGCTAGTTATAGATGAGATCAGCCCATGCTAGGTGCTGTACAAACACAGAAGGATAATCCTTCTCCAAGGATCAATTATATACAAAATAAATAACCGGACAGTAATGATCAACATGACAGGCTGAGACCTT
Organism: Laterallus jamaicensis coturniculus; assembly: GCA_022605575.1. Lineage (NCBI taxonomy): Eukaryota > Metazoa > Chordata > Aves > Gruiformes > Rallidae > Laterallus > Laterallus jamaicensis. The sequence continues at coordinate 11,983,616 of JAKCOX010000016.1, read as the reverse complement.
GGCACGCCAGACCCCTACTGCTGCCAAGTTTTTGTTTGTGTATGACAGATATGACAGCAAAGAAGAGCTTTAAAGAAGGCTTTGGAAGAGCTTAACAAGTTAGTTTTCAGATTGTTTCTGGACTAGAGCAGAAGGCAGAAAACCAGGTGCTGGATTTGAAAAAAAGAAAAAAACACAACCCAAAAAAAACCCCAGCAAGTGGCACAAGCTGATCTAAAAGGCTGGTCCAAAGTCAAGCAAGCATCATTTTTTTATATTGAAATATACAGAAGCATGTATATACACGTATATTTTATTTTTAAATAAAACATGTGAGGTGTGATGTGTCTCTGCCACTAGCAAAGCGTCTTTTCAACTCAACAGACATCAGATGTCAAAGCATTAACCAAACAGATACATGTCAAATCAGCCTTCACTGCTTCTGTTTTTGAGGTTTCAGAAATGCTGCTCTTCTCAGGGAAATACTGCAGGCCTTTCAAATCCCTGTCTGCAAGTTACAAACCACTGCGAAAGCTAGCGATTGTTATAGCCAAAATCAGCCCTACTGTTACTCTCAATTTAATACTACTATAATTACAAATGCTTTTTAAACAGAAGGCATTTCTTGAAATGAACAGCTACTACAATTAACACATGGGGATTACCTTGCTCATTTAACAAGGCTGTAAATAAATTCCACTCTGCCACAGCCGTGTCTTTCAGCCTGGAGTCGGGAAGGACTATGCAAAGTCCAAGCAAAGTGGACATGCTCAGCTGGCATGCAGCATAATTCAGGCTAATGTCATAACTGCTCACCCATACAAATGTTAAGATACCATAAATTAAAGAAAGAAGCTGCTACGGATTTTGTTTGCTGAGAAAGCATGAGTTACACACACTGAGCTGCACAGAAGACAAAGTAATTTTTTGTTTGTTTGTTTCCCAAAAAAAAAAAACCAACGAAACCCCACACCAAAAAACAACAGGCCAAGGAAAATAAAATTGTTAGGATCTCTGTTCTTACCTGGACAAGCTCCCTGTATGCAGACTTTGCCAAATTATAGGGCACCAGAAGATTTGATGCCAGAAAGTAGAGAACTTCCAAACCGGTAAAAATCATGGCAAATTTGTTGATGATGACAATGGTTTCCAAAGGGACCAGGCACAGCCGTGCCAGCAGAGGGAGCATGTGAGCAGAGAAAAGCCAGATCTGTTTTGTTTTCATGACGCAGGAGCAGAGCGTACAAACCACCAGCTGACCTGAAAACGCAACGCAGTATTTTATAATCAAGCTGATTATCCCCTTCAGGAAAAACCGTATTTTAATACGTTATCTTTCCATAGCACAAGTTATCAACATCCAGCACACGATGACAGTTCTAACTAGGACATATCTGTTACGAAACCCGGCTTCTCCACATCTTTTGCTGGGTCACAAAAGTTGGTATTTCCAAACTACACAAATTGCATGCTTCCACTTTACAGATTAGTGAGATGTAAACCCAACACACATGCAGAATCATACTCAGATTAATATGAAGTCCCAGGAATAAATTGTGCAGAGGATAACGTAACAAGACCTTCTGCTCTTTTTCCTTAACGTTCCCCAGCTCAACATAAATCCCATCAGTATCTGTACACACAGCAGTAGCTTTTCTGAAGCCTAGCTATACTATGGTTTCATCCTGATCCATGCAAAAAAGTAATCAAAGGTCCAAACTTTTAAAGCAACAATATTTATACTGTCAAGAGGAATTCCTGGCCAAGAACAGCATCAGGAGAACAGCCAGGTCAGAAGCTGAGACTTCAATAATTTCACAACACCCTGAGGCAGTTGCTCAGAATTATCACTGGAGCTTGCAAGTGACAAATGATTAACAGCTAAATTCTCTTTAACAGTTGGCAGGGGCACAAGCACATCTCTCCCACGCACAGAGAGATTTGGGGGGTGGCATTTCTAGACCAGACCACTCCAGTGTCACTGCTCCCATTAGAGTCACTGGAAGTTGTGCTTTTTAGCTCAGAGAAAATGGAGTGGGGCAACTCACACACCACTCGGATAAGAACAATTTTCACTCATCATTCTGCAGTAAGGAAAGTTTGTTGTGTATTGTTTAAAAGCAGAACCTTGTTCACCATCTATGTTAGCTTACATCCAAAAGCCAGAATACATGGTACTAAACCCAAGTGCTTATGCTCTGTATGGGAGTTACCTCCACTCCTGTTTGCATTTCACAACTCTTCCCAAAGTTAGCCTGAGTAAAACTCAGTAACTAAATCAAGGCCTTTAACATCTCTAGGTCAGCGCTAACTCCATGCATGTGTCACATAAGCTTACTGACCTTGTAAGCCCTTCTGGATGGGTCAGGGAGGAAAGCTCAAGAGGAGAAATAGCAGTACCAGGGTTTTGCTCCAATTCTGCCTAGCTTCCCTACCTAGGAAAGGAATTCTGCTTTCAAAATAACTGCAACTGTGCTGAAAGCAATCTCTAATCTCTACTACTTAAGCATACAAAGTTCTCCCTCCTTCATGCTGTCATCTTTCAAGTTTAAGTCCTACTGTCAATTTACTAGGTGTATTTTCAGAACAAGCACCCTTGCTTGCAGCAAGACATGATCAGCATACTGGGTCTTAGAAGCCTCAGAGAAAGTCACTCATCTTTTTAGAAGTTCAAGAGACTCCACCTCTGAAGCGATCTCCCTCTGCTTTGTTGTTCTCTGCCCACACACACGTTGCTACAGCCCTATTTAAGATACCACCAGCACACTGCTGTGCTGTAATATTCAGGAGCCTGGCATAGTCAGCTCGTGAGGATTTCTGCGACTCACAGTAACTAAGGCAACCCGGCTTCACACACAAAGGGATACAAATACCAGCATCCACTATGTTCTTCAGGATTTAGTAAGAGTGGCATCATCTGAAATAAAATATTGTAACATCACCACATTGAACATTCCAACACTCTTTGGGATGGCTCTGGAGCTCTTCAATCAAAAAACAGGATCTCTCACACAGCAGCAAAACCTGCTTTACTCCAACAGTGATATGCTGGATATGCTGGTCATCCCTGCTAAACTTTCTGATCCTCACAGGAAGAGCTGTACCTCATCAAAGGAAATACACAGAGCACTTTCTCTGGAGGCCCCAATCTCCTTCCTGAAGTCTGAACCTTGAATTCTCAACCACTTCAGGAAGGACCTGAAAATATCTCCCACAGAGCTTTTGACGACTAGTACTTCCCATCTGAAACTGGGGTAGCAGCACTTCAGTCAAGGACGGTGTCTCTCTGCAGTACATCACAGTTTATCTCCAAGTGGGGCTGTACATCACTCATCACACGTAACACAGCAGGATCAGTCAGAAGAAATTAATTTTAACTTCCTATCAAAACATAAAAAGGTTTTAATGCTCTAGCTATCTGCTAAGACCAGCAAATCCAGCTGAAATGTGCTCTGTAAACTTAAATGCCATGGACTAAAAATTGCCAGACAGCAAATGAACCCAACAACCAGAATCCTCCTGCAGAACACCAGCCCCTCTGCTAGGGAATGAGGCAACAAGGAAGAAATCTACTGCCTTAAGTTCCTGGCTGTGCTCTTCCCTAAGTCTCCACAAATACATAAACATTGCTGACAGGTAGCCAAAGCCTCCCCACTCAAAAGCTAATGGAAAATGTGCAACAAGCGAGCCTATGCGGTACAGCTGCTGTTCAAGCCACTTTCAGCAGGGAACTGTCTTTATTTCATTTCCAATTTTAAAAAGCTGATGTTAACAAATTCCCTGGCTACACTGTTGACTGTTACGCAAAAAATAGGATGCCTTACAGTCATCATATAATCCCTTTATTGTGCAATAAGAAAAAACAAATCTTCATGGTAGTGTTGCTTCCAAAACCACCCAGTTTTGCAAGATTCAGAGCTGACATGCACAGAGTGGCAGACTCATCCCAGGAGCAGCCTTCAAAGACATCTTTTTCTTCCATCCGGCGTATTAGCAACCCTGGTCAACAGTCATCAGACTGCATTAGACCCAGGGGAAGAAATGACGATGAGAGTCCATTCAAAAAGCACTAATGAATAAAAGCATTAACAAAGATTCAATTTGTGAACCAGCTGGTGTACTGTACATCATCCCCTTAATTCTGACCAGAACTTTTAGGAACCAGGGCTGTATTAGTAGCATGATTATTCCCCCATGCACCTGCCTCAGGGCCTCTATCGACAGTGCTGCAGCACAACACTCTGGAAGAACGTGTAAGAAAGAAACAGGGCAAAGCACCTGTATGTTCATTTTGCTGTGACAGTGACACGGTGCAATACACTCCTATGACATGGCAGATTGCACTGGATAAATACCTTTGCATATAGCAAATCTGAGAAAGTATTTGGTATTTATACAGAACACTGTCAAGCCTCACAGCCCACTTGCACAAGTCTTCCCCAAAGAAAACTGTTTACCATCAAGGCTAAAAAAATCACACTTTCAAAGTGGTTGTAAAAGACCTGGGGAAATTAATAATGGGGAAAGGTATGTTAATGTAAACACATGGGCTAGTATAATCAAGCACCTACTTCTGAAAAACAATCACAATAAGGGGACACATTAGTCTGATACCCAGTACAACCCAAAACTGTACTGGATAAAAACAATTATTATCTTCTCGGTTATTTTTAATCCATATTAAAGCCTGGATGAAGCATAACAGGTTTGACCCTTGTTTTAGCTCCTGTCTAGATATTACTGAATGACACAATACCTCCTGATACCCTCCCTGTCCAGGCCTGCCTACCACTTTGTGAAGCTCTCTGTGGGATTCTGCTTTACCACAGGACCCTGCATTGCACCTGGGAAAGATCCAAATGGCTAAATACAAACAGTTTCTCATAGAAACACACTAAAGGCCTTAGTTGTACTTTGGTGTCAACTGACAAGACAACAATATCCAGAAATTCAGAAAAGAGAAGAAATTGTATCTAAAGGACAATTCCTTTCCTTTAAAAATACCAGTGTTAATTCTATTAAAAAACCCAGAACAAAACAGTCAAAGCAGAGACAAATGCTACATCTGAAAGCAAGGATGCAGGCAAACGGGAGATGGATATTTTCCTGCAGACCTAACACACTGTAAAGTAGTAAACCCATTTAAATCTGCCAGTAGCAGCTCCAAGTAAACAGAAAGCAGCTGAGTTTTGCCAACAGTACATGGTTGACTAAATCTGTCGATAATCTGATGAAAACCATAAATCTTAGTGAAAGGAATTAAGGAAGATTTTTCGCTCAAGCTTGTCTCAGGCTTTATTTTAACATACACATGGTGTTTGTGTGTATTCCAGTATCCTCTCAGTACAACATATGGTCTGGCATAGCAACCTTAACCCTGAATTTATTTTCTTCCAGTCAAAAGTTGAAAGGGTAAGGGAAAAGTCTGGAGAGCCTGATTCTTCAGGTTTTATTGGGGATTTCTAGAAAACACACCTCTGCCATTAATCAAACACAACTGAAATATAGTTTTGACCTGTTATCTTTAACTCTTTAATTAGAAATAACCCTGGGACTCCTTAAAAAAAAAGTAGCCTGTAGTCCCAGGTACACACCCACAAATCTACAAAGAATAAATACCACTACCCTTTCACTGACAAAAGCACTAGAAACACACATTACTATTGGAATTTCTGTAGTACATTCCACCTAAAAATTATCTTAGACAATCCAGTTCTACTGCATCAGACTGCAAGCCAAGAGAGGAGCAGAGCATGATGAACAGACCTAGAAAATACTTTAAGGCTGCAAGTATGAGAGTGTTGATAAATCAGAGGCACAGAAAAAGCTAGGCAGGATACACCTAGCCTCCCATGCCTCTTGCATATTGATGAGAATCACAGCTACTAAAAGTGATAAGAGAAATTTGAAACCAAGAGGTTAAACGTGCACAGGTTTCAACAAAGAGAATGAGGCAGAGCTCTCTACTGCACCACAAATACTTAAAGCACTTACCTACTAAAGCAGTCATGAAACGATTCATAGAGAGAGGTTCCAAGTACATCGGCCCTTCATATCCTGACTCCAATTCACTCCTCACATAATCCCTAAAAAAAAAGCCACAAACTATTAAGATCCATCTGATCAGACAAGCAGGAACTTATTAATTCCACACAGACATAGTATATGTCACAGTCAATTAACTGAATTACAAAAAGCAATATTAACAGTACTGTTACAGCAGCCTCACGGATGTAAGAATCTAACAGAGGAATGACTTAAGCGAGGCAAGTATTATCTGTAATTAGACTCACTGGCATAGCTGTAAAAATCCTTTGGGACATCCAAGCTGTTCTTCAGAGTGGCCTGAAACTGCTTATTGACAAAGCCTCTTAAGCACCATTCCATTTTTAAGTATCCTTATTAAGCACTCTTCCTAATAACAATTTCTTTTCCCTCCAGCTCCATGTGGAAAAAAACCCAACTGAGACTGATAGAGAGGTTTTCCAATGCAATGGTTTTAGTATTTTGCACCTAGCAATCTCTGCACTGAGTTTAAAAATATGTATGATGGAAAAATGACAGCTATGAACCAGAGTCAGGAACAGAGTTGCTTCAGAATCCTTTTATCCAACATGATTTAAATTTAGGTCTACCCTGGGAAACTTGAGGGACCAACTGGATAGACTGCTATTGACAGATACAGTGAGACTGACTGGAAATCTGACAAGGCATTTGTAATTTGTTTCAGAAAAGGTTGACTAGGAAGATGGGCTCAGGCAGCCAAAGAAAAGAGGTAGGAATCAGAGAAGATCAGGCATTATTCTGCTGGTGGTGCTCATCTACCAGCTCTGCATTCAAGCAAGCTAACGTATGTAACAGCAATGTAACTCAAACACGAGCTTCACCCCAAAAGCAAGCCGCCTGCACTTTCAGATCCTGGAATAGCACAGCAGTTATTCTCCAGTGGCTACTTTGCCCCTGACACAAGACAGCACTCAGGACCCTCTGCATCCAGACCTCCAGCACCTTTTTCTGCCTTGCCCCGAGACCCTTCCTTCTCCACTCCTAGGAGGGTGGCTGCTGCTGCACCCCTGTCAGGACACTACCGACTCTTGCCACCAGCAGCACAACTAAGCCTGAGCTCCTATCTGGCTGATACTGTCCAGTCATTCATGTCTGGCTGCATCATGTCCTGGGAATGCCAGACAGACACACTCGCTCTGACCCCGCACGGAGCGAGCGGAGCCTGTTTGCTCGAGGGGCACAGCACTTCATTTATTACGTATTTATTTATACCAGTGAGGCAAGCCAGGCTTGCTGGGAACAGATGCAGTCAAAGCAAGGCAAACAGTACCGGAAACCACAACCAATACAAGAATTGCTCTTTTTATTTCAGTACAGAAAAAAACATGCAGCGCAGTGCTACTGGCAGCACCCGCTTCTCCCCAGAGCTGTGGAAATATACCCTTCGTCTAGTAGTAGCTTGCTACCCCAAGCTAAGGTATTAATATTTTCATTTGCAAAAGTCTCTGGAATTCAAGACATAAATCTCAAAGTACTAAAACACTTCAAAGCCTGTTTTTCATAGCTGACAACCCTGCCTACTCACTGCAGCTTTTCAAGTGCCACAGTAGATGAGATATGTTGAAATAGGTTCTTTAGACTGTAACCTACAATTAAAAACACATGCGGATTGAAAAGGCACCTAAACCAACTGATTCTAGATGGAATTTTCCCCCTTGTTACTAAGGTATAGCTAAGCCCAAGGGTTTTTTCCCACCATCCAACAAAGATGTAATCTTCAGGACAATCTTTGGTAGGTTTTTATTTACTTCATATGAACCAGTGGAAAGCGTTTTGTGAAAGCATTAACAACACAAACAGTATAATCTACCTGAGTTACAAAAAAACCCCACCAACACTGTTTGCAACATGTTGAAGACAGCTTTTTATATTAGCAATATAGTGCTCCATCCTCAACTTTAGGGTGAAAACACTGACTCTAAACTGCTAGAAGGAAAGGAGTGAACACATCAAGATGCTTCTATATCCATTCAGAAACAGGTTACAAAATCATTTGGGATACCAACTGTAGCAAGATGACCTTACACAACTTCACTAGCTAAGGCATGCCAACAAAGCTGCACTTAACAGTTGCTTCTTCAGCACCAGGAACGAGCCTGAGGATGACCCAGATTCCCTCAAGCTACATTTCTTGCCATCCTCTGATTCAGTCATCTGCAGAGGTCTGTGCTTGGCTTAATTCTTTAAGTAAACTTTCATTAATTGAAATTTAGGCCTACCAGCTTGGAGAAGCAACGTTTTAAGATCTAAATTTTTTAAACAGTATTTGCAGATGATTTCTGAATAAGTAAAGTCAAAGCAATGATTCTCTTATTACCAGTACAAACACAAAGATCTTTTGGCACAGACACCAATCAGAAGATGCCTCGAACAGCTGCAGTGCCATACAAGACGCTGAGAAGAGCAAGTGCCTGCACTCAATTTTGATCAATTAAAGCTGTATTAAGCTGCAGCTTTTACATTTGAGAATTGTTCACTTTACTGCAGCAATGTAAGAAAACAAAAATGCTAGAATAATTATTTACTAGTTAATTAAATGACTGAAACTACATTATTACTTTAGAAAATTGGGATATACGAATAAAGGTTAGATCAGAAGGCCTGCTGTTCATCCTGTACGTGCATTCCCAGCTCCATTTAACTACACTGCTGGGCTGTTAATATATACTCATGGACAGCCATGACCAACATCGGTCTAAAAAGGTAGAGAGCTACAATGCTTCACATATGACCATTTTTTGTTACTGAAAGTGCAAAAAGGTCTTCTATTATTAAATATACGCTTTGTAATTGACTGACATAAGGCTCAGTGGTTATCTGACCTAATTGACTCATACTGCTGACATTTACTTTGGCTGATTAATCTCTGCTGTCAACATCAAACACACACTCTCATAGGTTTTAAAAGTCTACATACAGCCCTAAAATTAAGTGTATTTTAAGATTACCCATACAAAACAATTCAATCTCTTGCTTGCCCTCATCTTTGCATGGGAAGCTCTGTGTGCCTTAACACTTGAAATGCAATCATAATTAAGTGCAAGACATGAAATAAGATAATGGTGAAGATATTTTTTAAGCATCAGCAGTGTGTTTAGCTGCATCGTTTCTGCACAACTGCATCATTTATTTTTCCAATTTTTATTGATGGAAATATGGAAAAAGTTACATGATCCTTTTAGGCAAGACATCCATGTAGCTACATATAAAACCAGCATCCATATTCTTTGTCAGGAGCAGCAGGATTTTGGTTTTCTTAAAGCTGACTTCTTTCCTATAAATAGCTAGTCTATTATGTCCACCCAGGTAACATACTACATATAAATGCAGCATCTTCTTGGAATCTCCAAGTGTTCACAAGCAGTAGCTAATCAATCTTTATGCATTAAAGGTAATTTTCAGTTTTGCAGATAAGGAAAAAACACTTCATAATTTAGGGGACTTGTCAAGGTCACATAGACCTGAAGTCTGAAGTCAGAGCCTAACTATAAAATTCAGATCTTCTTATTCCCAGCCTTGCAGCTGAACCGCAAGCTATTTCTGGGGTGGAAAAAAAGCAAGGAAAGCTGAAGTCTTTCAACAGCTCAGAATTTCCAGGACACTGCAGAGTCACAAGTGCCAGCTGATTCTGGTCTTGTTCTATAATTTGCATTAACCAAACTGGCCTCAATATGAGACCTCTTCATCTGTCTTAAATAGCATCCCAACTGCTAATGCACGCAAGCAATTCACTGCAAGCTTTCAGCCCTCAGATTAACAAAAAGCACTCAGGAATAGTTTGGACATGTAACTACTGTATGTCTTGTTATCATCAGTCTGCTAAATAGAAACATCAGTTGGAATTAGAGAGCTTTGGCAATAAAAGGAATAGCTCCACTAACACTGTGTTGTGTTACACTTGACTATTTTCAATATGAAAACTAATGGGATTCAAAAATTCTTTTGAAAATCTAATGCAAGTGTCACTCCCCACATCATGCAGAGGCTGCTGGGAACAGCGGTTCCTCCCAAACCAAGTCAGTCTCCTATCTAGGGAATGGGTAAACTCACTCCAAAGTGTTAGCAACTACATTTGCCTTGCAAAATAGCTAGGGAATACTGCTGAACTATTTGAATCCAAGACATCTTTTAATTAAATATATTTTTTTTGGTGCCAGTTAATGCAAGATTTAATTAAAGTCTTTATTAACTCACTCTAGAAGCATCAAATAGAGAAAGCTTAGTACAAACAAGCCAAACAGTCCAAGCAATAGATATCCAACATTCCACTGAAGCCTGTAAAGTCTGTAACCTCACAAAGGAATAGGAGTTACAATTCACATTACATAAACAAAGAAAAAAGGTATTGATAAAAAAAAAATAAAAATCACAGACAGTGCCATCCCTTAATGTATCAACCAAAATCTTTACCATCTCTCTTGCTTTTAAAAAATTTAAAGGTCCAGAATGGCATAAAGATCTCTAGCTATAAATGTCCTGGACCAAAGCCCTCTGATACGTATTTGTTATTAGCTTTATTTTTACTCCAACAAAAGCAAAAAACAAGGAATGTTTGGGTTGCTTTTTCTATTAAGTAACCCTTCAACCCTACAAGAAACATCCACAAACTATTGGTAAATACTCAGGATTCCCTCCAGGATGATAAAAAGCCCACTTTCCTTCCTACCCATGGCAGTAAGAGGCCATATTTCCTCTCTTGCGCCTTCATCCATTCAGGAAATCATTAACTGCAACTCTGACAGCTACAACAGTATTATCAAGGCACCACAAAACCTTCATTAACACTCCCTGAACAGCAACATACCAAGTAAGAGATATTCCAGCAAATGCTTTAGAACAATTCTGACGCAGAAATAACAACCTGTAACTTCACTTAAATCAATCAAAAGCACATTTTTAATGTTTCCCCATCAGCTGGCACCAAAATAAATCAGGTTCAAGTCCATATTTTCAGAACTTCCCATGTAAAGCCATTGTTGTTATGGGTCTCCTTGGTTCCAATTAAACTTCTTGTCAGTATGACAGTTTATACTGGCTTTCAACAGATTTGGCTGAAACCCACCAATGACAGAGTGAGTCTTGTTCAACTCAAGAGTTCTTCAGCCTCTTGATCTGCTTTTTCAATCCAAAATGCCTTTTTGTTTTTATTGTAAAATATGTTACATATACAAAACCAAATTTAAGAATAAATTCCACTGTTACTTTATTTTCATCATTTTCCATATCTCTATTTTCTCTCTCATTGTAAGTGCCAGGAAACTAAAAGTAACATCCTGTCTGCTTTGTAGAACACTCCAGTACTGAAAGCACATTAGCCAAGGCATTGAGTAACTCATATTACTACAGGGGCCTCCTTTAGCCTTGTAGTGTTTTCTTTCCTCAGATTAATGGACATTAGCCTCTACAAAAATGTACCTCAACATTCTTTTAAGTCAATGAAAATACAGAAGTACCTGACAGCATATTTAATTCTGTAACCTTTTTCAAGGCAAAGAACAGCAAGAAATATTTAGGTGTTTGCCATAGAAAAAAAAGCCTCCACAAAACCAGATCTATCCCATTTACACAAGACATTAACAAATCAGCAGTCATTTTTCTAATTCTCAAACCAAGCTAACAAAATTAATCCATTTATTCTTACCTGGAAATTTGGTGCCCAGCGTAAAGCAGCAATGCAGTCAAGAAGTACAGGTAAAGCTGAACCAGGTGTTGCCTTGGTAAGGTTAGGAGCACAACACTTAAGATGTAACCTGTAACAAAAACCAGGTTGAAATTTAAAAAAAAAAAAAGAATAAACAACAAAACAAACCCTACTATCTACTCCAAAACTTCTTAATATGAATTAACAATCAAGTTATTCAGATCTCTTTAACCACCTTTGTTTCCATTTGGCTCAAATTCACGTACCTACATTTTCCTCCCATCATAAAGCACAAAAAACTTCCACCACTTCTCTGCCCATGGACAGAAATAGTTCTACCAGTTTCTATAACGTTACATTCCAGATGTCAAGAAGTGGACTTGATTCACAGCATTTTAACAAGACTTAATTAACGTAACCTATGTAACACAGGGAAGGAAGCAGGTATAGATCTCCCCCTCCTTCCAAGTGAAAGGAAGCTGCAGTGTGGCAGAAGAAAAAAGCCTATCCATTCAACAAACCCAGATAATTGATGTAAAAAAATCCTTTTCTCCAAGCAAAGAACACACAGAACCCCTTTCCACACCCATCAGCATGGTACATTTTAATTCTTCAACTATGTCTTCATGGTTTAAAGGCACTTTGCATGTCCACAATTTGGGATGGGGACACGTAGGCTGTTCTGCATATCCACAATACTGAAACATGTTCAAGCTACCAATGTTGCACAGATTAAGCACAGCCTAGGATTTGTAGGCATTTACACCTGCCATTTCAGTTCTTGGTAGCTTTAGCAAGACTGTGGAAAAAGACCCAATGCAGATACAGTTTTACTCTTCAGAAACATAGCCTGGTTGCTCAGCAGCCACTCCAACAAGCAGAACACTGATCCTTTTTTCCACACCTGCCCTCGTTAGGATACTTAAATAAAGCAATACTTTGAAGTCCACTTCACAACTGGGTGGTATATGCCCATCCTCTTCTTCCCAGGCAGATTCTGCAGGTCAAAAGTCCAGCACATGGTGCCCATCCTAATATTTATTTCCAAGCTCTCCATCACAATGCAGTGCACTTGTGATCTTTCTGAAGGTCAGCTTAAGTACCTGGCACTGAAATCCATTTTAGAAAAAAACCCAGCAACATCTAGCAACTTCCCTGAGGGTAAGGAAAAAAACCCACTATAGAAGAACTTATCCTGACACTTACAGCTATACCAGTCACGTTACATGTAACCTTTCATCCATCTGTTCAGCAACACTGGGCACAGCCTTTTTAACTGAGTTAATTGATATACTGAGCTTTTTAAAAATACTTAAGAGAAGAATGTAACTCTAGATTAAACACTCATAAGTAGTGGGACAATCAGCTACTATAAAACAGCCTGAGAACAGTATGTTCCAATGTTTGAAAAAGATACCATTTTAGAGTCAGTCAGTATTTATGTATTAGTATTTCAAGGCTACTTAGTATCTGCCACCTTCAATAAGCCATCTCTGTAAAATTCTACCAACAGTTAGGTCTTCAAGAAGGTAACTAGCAACATGCTCCTAGAAAAGGCATCAGACCCACAGTATGCCAAGCAAAGATCAATTCAGATACACTAAATGACAGCAGTGGTGCCAGACAAAGCCTATTCACTTACCTTTTTTAATATACAAATATACAATTTATGTCTTAAACATTAAAGATAATTATTCACATTCTTTATTAAAGCAGATGTGACAAGTTGCACATTTGTCTGAGGATGTGCCTTTTCAAAAGCTGAAATAATTGATAGTTTTATGACTAAAATGAAGTATCTCACAAGTCACCATCACTGGTTTCTGTACTGTGTCCATTTGATCTTGTACAAAAGTGAGGTGAGGATGGAGCACCTCTCCTACGCAGAGAGAGCTGGGGTTCTTTAGCCTGGAGAAGTCTCCCTGGGGACCCTACTGCGGCCTTTCAGTACTTAAAGGGGGCTTAAAAGAAAAAAGAGGCCAGACTTTTTAATAGCGATGGTAGTGACATTAATAGGGCTGGTTGTGACAGGATGAGAGATAATGGTTTTAGCTACAAGAGGGTAGATTCAGACTATATATAAAGTAGATTTTTTTTTTACCATGAGGGTGGTGAAAAGGTTACCCAGAGAGGTGGTAGATACCACATCCCCAGAAACATTCAAGGTCAGGTTGCACAAGGCTCTGAGCAAACCAATACAGTTGAAGATGTCCCTGCTCACTGCAGGACTGTTGGACCAGATGACCTTTAATGGTCCCTTCCAATCCAAACTATCCTATGATTCTGGGATTTTTATTTTGAGCTTTTTTAAGGGGCCTGAAACACAGCACTAAGCCATTTCCTTCTAGCAACGGTTTTACACAGAATAATACCTAGCAAATACAATACAGATGTTCTACATTGTCAGTTTTGTTAGCAAGCACCTCTATTTCAGGGAGTTTTCTTCTCTGTTCACACCTTCCTTCCACCCAATACACAGGTGACGAGAGCAGGAACTCCTGAGCAGAATCTCCAGGAAGACATTTAACTAGCTTGGGCCACACAAGAGCATCATGAGCCAGCTCCAGCAGCTCTCACACCATCTGCAGACATTCTTAACACCTCATCTCTGCTGCATTCATCACCTTCCCTTGACTGCTTAGTTAGGGACAATCCACGTGGCACAACCACTGGAGCTGAATCTCTCTCAACCCTTCCTTCTCACTCTAGCCCCTGACTCACCTTCAGGTGGTGAACTAAACAGAGTTTATTATGCAGTCTTTTATTCCTCTATTACTCTATAAATAGTATAAGAATACCTGTTTACTCTATCTACATTTAAGCTCTGCCATCTTCTTTACCTTATTCTATCACATGAAAGTCTGCCTCTGGACCACATGATGTTCTTGAGCTGTGCTGGGGTAATTTCTCTAAGAATACATTGTAGAGGGCAGTACTGCCCTCCAACACAGCCATGCCATACAGGTGCATTTTAGGAGTGACTGAGGAGTGTTATGTTCTACAGGACTACAATGTTAAAATAAAATACAGCAGACTACACTGAAGGGGTAAAAGCCTGCATGCAAATCAAAAGATGAGAAGACTATGATCAGACCCTTTTAGACAAAGAGCTTTCAAACAAGACAACAGATGCTTGTAACACTGCATAGGGAAGCAGCACAAGACAGCCAAGGTTACTGCAGAAGCTTGAGCAATGAACTCCACTGCTCTTGAGTTTGGGCTGGAATTTAAATGTTCACTTTGAAGAAGCTGTTTGCTCTAATTGTTAGATTTAAGGGGAGGGGGGAGAGTGAGAGAGATTTCACATAGTTCCCTTTCAGTCTTATTTACAATTCCCTCTTGTGACTCGATAAGAGAGATATTTCAACACACTTCATACTGCAATATTTGCATTTTTGCTGCAGAGGCCCTATTCCCAAAGTGGTACCAACCTCATTTTTATTTACAATCACAATGTCTCTGCCAAAAAAAAAAAAGCAGCAGCAAATAATTCATTACCAAACTGTCTCATTGCAGAAGAAAAGGAAGACAAGTTCAAATTCAGACATACTAGCAGTAATAGACTATTCCCTTTGTTCTCACCCAGACAAATGATGTAATTAGTGTATGGCGTAAACAAGATTCTACTTCAAAACAAAGAGCCAGGAAATAAAATTTCTCACAGCAGCTTTCTCATCTAAATCATTACATTGTGTTTCCTTTTGCACCTCCTCTGTCAGAAGAAAACATGATGTTGAAAACATATAGCCCTCTCCACGCAGAAGGATTTACATTTTGAGAAAGTCATCTTAGTGGGTAACTTTTAGACATGGGCTAACAGTAATTGACACCCAGCTCCATCCAAAGCTTTCTGAGCTCTCTACTCTGCCAGGAGCGCTCCCATCCCTCGATTTACACCATGCATGCTAATGCCACTCCTGGGCCTTGTACTGTCCCTTTTAACTCACCAAGGACATTTCTGTTCAAGTGTAAGCAGCAGGGTCAGTGAAGCCCAATTCCTTCCCTTGTAAAGAAACCATTCTAACACACCTTTAAACAAAAAAACAAGACAAGAAGTGAGAACAGGCTCTCCTGAATACGGCAGTAGTGCCATGGTGCCAGGCCACCAAGAAACAGAACTGCACCCTTAAGTTCCCACTATAGAAGACCCGTTCTGCCAACCTTACAAATACACAGACCCACCACTCAGTACTAACAGAATGTTAGGGGTTGGAAGGGACCTCAAAAGATCACCTAGTCTAATCCCCAAAGAGCACAAGGAAGAAGAGAACTTTACCACCTCTCAAGCAAGATGGTATAGATTCAGGCCCCATTAAGGAAAATAAACTGTGAAAGCAATAATAAGCAGAAAAGCTACGTTAAACATTGCTAGACAAGAACACATGTATTAACTAGCTCATGACCTCATTTACTACTTGTTGATTCAGCTAGATGAAAACCTCTCACTGCACAATGTTCATTGTTACAGTAAGCAGCAGCTCACAGATTGCCTTTCAGCAATCCCTCTCTATGCACCACCAAGGTGTTTCCCAGCTTCTCTCACCCCATATTTACCTCTTTGCCGACTCAGGTGCCTGAGTTTTATTGACATGCTGCATACAACAGAGCCTTCTGGAGCACGATCAAAGCTGCAACTCATTCTCTTCATTAATTTTAGTGCTCATTTGCATGATTACAGATCCCCTGTGACCACTTCACATTACTACTTAAGTTTCCTGCAAGGTTTAGTCAAAAAAATGAGAACTCCACACATGAAAAGGTTTCTAACATTTCTTAATAAAGCCACACCATCTCTTGGATACTGTTCCTGCAGAGGTAACACTGCTCCCAGAAGAAAACCAGCTGTTGATGTTGGATACTACACAGTGAAGAAGTCAAATCTTCAAATGCCAGAAAGTAATAGCACAATTGGTTGGATTCTACCAGGAAATTAATTTGGGGGCCCCTGACTTCCCACTCCCACATATCCTCTAAGGGTAAAGGGCTCATCTTGTAATGACTTGCAGAGCAACTTGCTGTGAAGCAGCAGTTGGTGAGCCAGAGAATACCACGCAGACATGTGTGTCTGACTCCATGCAGGATCGGGGTGCTACTGAGTTAGTCATTTAATTTCAGCCTGGACTGTTCTCACTTCAGTTTACTCAGAAGATTATCTGGCCACAACATGAAAGTATCAAATCACACAGGCCAGACTTCTGAAAGACTGTACCTGATATGGCAGAAATATTGTAACAATTGGCACCTTTATTTTCAGTGTGTCTAATTCTCAGGATAACCAGCCCCTAGCCATTTTACGCAACAATTTACATAGAAATTTAATATACTGTCTATGTTTAAAGCATCTAAAGAATGAACGACTTTTAAAAGATATGCTTTGGAGCTTACAGTACTTCAAGGCATGATGCAGAAGTTACCAGAAGGATCCTGTGGCCCGTTTACTGGAGGCTAGCTCAAGCCCAGAAGGAATCCTAACAGCCACTTACGTTTTAATGTCGCTAACAGGAAAGACAAAATACTCTTGTACTTCCTCCATTCATATTAAGCATCCTTTGAAGGGTAACTCAGTCAAACAGGGTCTTTTGAATTGACTAGGACAGCTATGCTGTGCTTAGAGCAAGACCTCATCCCCTCTGCTACGAAAGGCAATGCTGCACAGAACCTCTGTGCCACCACACAACGTCTGCCACCAGCTCTTGCTCCAACACAGCCCCCACAAAATTCACTCAACAAACCAGGCCAGTAGCCAAGCCATTGGGAGGGCACTTAACGTCCCATCCCAACCAGTCTCAGGCAGCCACCAAGGCAGCAGTACTAGCACCACAAAGGGCAGCTTTCACCTAGCCTGTCTCACCACTTCTAATGGAATACCTGTTGGAGGCTGTGTAAGCATAGTGGGCTTTAAGGTGTATTTATTGTATTTTTGGGGAGTGATGTTTTCACATGGCTATGCCAAGGCACACCTCTTCCTCACCCTCCCGCCCAGCCAGAGCTGCCCAAACAAATGTTACTCACTCCAAGAAGTTTTGTACTTTGAGCTAATATGGTAAATATTTTGCCCTTCAGAAAATACATTGAAAAATTAGTTCTAAACTGGGAAAGCAGACATCTGAACATACTTGCACACTAAGAAATTGGTGTTTACCCAGTCATGGCACAGTGCAACTCAGAGAGAGATCAGAAATCCTGTTATCAACATCTCAGTGAAAATAATGCCAACAGAAGAACTTACTCATTACTGGGGTCCTGCCACCAGTATCAACAGCTGTTCCTTAAATTTTTAAATGCGTAACAGATTGGGCACTCTCAGTATAAATAATCCAAGGACCAAGTTCCTTATGGAGATTTGCAGTACTGTCTGAACAAATCAAATGGATTTTTGATTCTAGTTGTGCCATATGATTCAGAAGTTCCTCCTATACAATACAGTATACCTAATGACCAGAGTTCTGGGACTAGCTACCACCACGGAGAACCTGAAGAGTACTAGGAAAGAACACAGAAGTAAAAATATGAACAGTCACAATGCATTCTAAATTATGAACACAAATTGCTATCCTGGCATGAGACCAGTACTCAAGAGTGAAACAAGCCTCACAATTTTAAGCACCTCCTTCCAATCAAGCTGCTATTGGCTTTTCCAGGGTTTTTTTAACCAAAAGATTATTCCATTTGCCAAAAAGAGATACAAGCTTTATGCAGAAAAGTTACCTGAAAGTATCCATATGCTGAGAATGCTGCTTAGTAAAACCCTATGGAACTATGGAAGCAGTATAAGAATTGGCAGCCCTCAGAGTTGGGAAGAAACAAAAAAAGCATGCTATATTTTGAGCATGGAGTGCTCTCTACTCTCCTCTGTGTCTACCAATTTACCCAAGAACAGAATATGATGACATAGCAAGCAATTTTTTTTTAAAGAAATAAAGACCAAGTCTAAGTCATAAAATGGCATTTGGTTAAAAATGGCTACAGGTTAAAATAGTAACACCCAAAAAATAGTTCTACTATCCATTTATCTAAATGCTGCTGGCAGGGGGGAGACAGAAGACATGGGACAGCAAATCCAGAGAGGATGGATCTGAGCAGCACTTCATCTTTGTATGCATTAAATTCATTTACACATTTAGTCATGCATCCCCTTCTCACAATTTTGGGAAATTTGTTTCTGGAATGAACTGGATGATTCTTTCCTCTCACACTGAAGCTTCACACCACACTTTTTTCTGTGTTTGTATCATAGTACTGTATCTTTCCTCTCAGTAAAAAAAACACCACCAAAAAAAAAGCAATCCAAGTAAAAGATTTTCTAATTAAAGCACAAAGGCTTAAAGCAAAGCGAGGGGAGCAAAGCAGAGATCAATCTGCAAACACAGGATGGTTCTAGTTCAGGTTTCCCCACCCTCAAGCCTCCCTTTTAAGGAAGCATTCATACATAGTTCACACCTACCAAGTGATAAGACCATGTGATTAAGGTAAATTGCACAGTTCAAGAAACTGTAATTATAAACAAGGTTGTGAAAGATGACGCACCTTCCACTTATTCCAAGTATTTAAAGTTTCCTCAGCTTTTCTCACTAATATCTTTTGTTTTTTATTGTCATGACAAAGACTACAGTTTAGATAGAAACCATTCTTATTTTTAGATGAGAAAACACTATGTATTTAGTGTAATTCTGTGCCTCTATGATGACAGTGACATAAATTCTGGCTGTGATTACAGGTTAAGCTCATGAGTCTCTTCTTGCCATCTAGCTCAGACTATTTACCAGTAAGCAGAAACAACATTGCTTTGCCCTTTCAAAGGAGGAAATTACGTGGTTTCAACTGCTTCTACCTTCTTTATCAAAAGAACAAAAATGAAACCAACCAAAAAAAAAGCGACTGTGTTCTCAGAATTACCCTGCAGTGCAGAAGAAAGCACCCAAGTCTAACAGTGGCAGGATGCTCGTCAACCCTACGCAGAGGTTTGAGACAGAAAGCCATGTTAGCTAGCACAGATCTTTCCTGAAGGTGAGGATGCTTTAAAGATTTCATTAAATTGTTCTGTATAAATTTAATTAAACCACATTAAAGATTTATGAGCTGTGGGCCAAAAAGATGGTTTGCTTTCTAAATTTCTTTGCCCTCCAGATCCTTATACCCAGTAAGGAACATCATATCAACTGTCAGAATTAAAATTGACAACACAACACACTGTACACAAAGTCATGGCATGTTACTGTTCAGCCAGACTGCCTGGATGGGTAATAATAAAATAAAAAAATAGGATGACTTGGGAGTACTTTGGAATCCTGGGATGATAGTACTTAGTGACAAGATACTGCTCAACACTCCAGGAAGCACTTCAGAATGCACTCTGTCCCAGGTCACACCTGCAATTCAGAATTTTTCAGTACTCAGAAAGAGAGAAATCTATGCATACATATATCCTTGTATTTAAAAAGATGGCATGAAAGAGAGGTTACAGAACCAAATCTTCCACATGACTCCTTTCAGAGTATCAAAAGAATTTTTACAGTTGTTAGTGTAATTTCTCACTGAATGTCTCTAGTCCATGCACCTGTATTTGAGTTGCAACATGATTTTATCTGATTGTCTGGTTTTACAGATATCCAGTAGCTATGGCAAACTAAACACCCCTTCCACAAAACCCTAAGTACAGAGGTCAACTCTTTTTAATCCCAAGCATCTCCAGTAATTTTAAATTAAATCTTCAATGAATTATCTGGCAAATGTCCTGTAAAATCTACCCAAAGTACTTCCAGAATGAATCAAGCTTTAAGCTTGAGGGTTATGGCGTGACCATCAAGTATGAATTTACACACTCACTGAAGAAAAACATCCCAACCAGACACATTCCCAAAGGTTGCTTAATGAAGGTTGATTTAAACACACTTGACAAACCTAGGAAAGTTTTCAGAAGTAATAAACATGCTTAATGATGATTCCAGAAGATAATCTGTATATGCAGGAAAACTGTATCATGAAATCAAGGAACGTAACCCAAACTTTAGACACAAGAGCTGAAGTGCTTGTTGAGGACTACTGCAGGCCATTTAAAGGCCTTTTACACCTGCCCAAATGGCTGATAAAGCTCATAAGCACATTTACTTTGCAATTTTTTCTATATGAAATTAAACTGTTCACATTCAGCAATTCTAACCAAAACCCTATGTCCGCTGTTCACACTGCTTTATGCATTTTTAGTTAAAATTCATGCAGCTCAACTTGTGGCTGAGTGGTTATCAGGACTGAATTTTTCCTTCACTAAAGCTGGTAAGGGCTGTTTGATGAAAAGATATGAGGAGGAAAAGCTGTATCAAAGGAAAAATGGCATCTTAAGGGCTTTTATTACATTGCCAGTACTGCTACTGGAACATGAATCACGCTGTAATACATCACTTGATGGAAAAACAACTGGCTTTCCAAACTTTGTCAAATGGATGGAAGAAAAAGTGCATTTAAACAGAGAAGATATTCATGGTAACCCTCGGTTCTGACCAAATCTTTGGATCCTTAGTTCCAGGAAAAGGTTCACTGTACCAAGGATGGTACAGTTTATTGATTTTTATGCCCCTCTTATCAAATTGTTCCTTAAACATGTGCCCAAGATAGATGCACCCAATTTCCTAAGCTGCTAGGAGCACACATATAACACAGTATCTTACACTATGTTAGAAATTCAGTGATTATGTGATACTGCAAAGCTGCCAGAGCATTTGCTAATACCATGTTTCCTAATTGAAAATATGACCAGTGCATTTTTTCCCTAACTGCAGTACATTAGCATGGTGCAACATAACCATCCTAAGTATTTATTTAAATTACACATCAGTGGTTAATTTCCCTCAGCATATCTTCAAAGAACTTGAATTTCCCAAACTGGTGGAAAGAGTGCTTTGTTTTCCATATAAATCCAATTCATGTATTTTTTGATACGTCATTTTAACTAAGGTTATGCTGTAAACTGATGCAATTAAATCTATATAAAATCTTGTGCAGGCAAGTGAGTTGATTTAGCCCAGCCTCACACTGACACAGCTTAAGAAAACCCCAATAAAACAACCACCAAGGAATTGAAACAATTCGACTTTATTTGAAAAGTCCCAGCAAAGTTTCGTCACCTAAAACTCTATGATTTTTTTTCCTTTTAAACAAGCAACTTGTTTGATGATTTATAAGCCCTTCTTGATCA
Source organism: Laterallus jamaicensis coturniculus (assembly GCA_022605575.1). Taxonomy (NCBI): domain Eukaryota; kingdom Metazoa; phylum Chordata; class Aves; order Gruiformes; family Rallidae; genus Laterallus; species Laterallus jamaicensis. The sequence continues at coordinate 11,961,738 of JAKCOX010000016.1, read as the reverse complement.
GCAACAACCAGTTGGAACAGTAAAAGTACAGACTCTCAATATCGTAAAAGCTGTAAGGAAAATAACTGCTGAGTGACTCTGCACCAGCACAAAATCACCACTTGTATTAGGAGCACAAAGTCAGAATCCGATGGCTTAGTACTTAAAATAGCATCCAGGTGAGGAACATTTGGGTAACACCACCTACCCTCCCTGTAGCACTTTTATTGGTGTACCTCAATGTACTTAAGCAAGGACAAGGTTATCAAATGACTACAAATAAGGGCTATGTCACAGCTGGAAATTACCCACTGACATATTGATAACCAACTGCACAACTGTTAGTTCTGTATTAGAAACTGACCTGATAAACTGATTCCTAAGAGGTACTTGTGTGTGTGTACAAGGGCATGAAAAAGCTGGCTGTAATTAATGTGCCACCAGTCTTGTGTCACATTCACCAGCAACAAACAAGTACTCTCTTACAAAGATGTGAAAACACGTAGGACTGTAACACCAGCTTTTTGCACTAAAAGTACATTGTTATCCCAGCATGAGTATAGTGGAGCCATAACAAAAAAGTCACATGTATTTTTAATGGCAGTAAACAATTTCCAGAAAATAGACATTTAATAGATTAAAAAAAGTCAGGTGCCAACACTACTGTAGTCATGATTAAAAATCTGGACACACTACTGCAAAAAACCACAGCCCTCTAACAACTTAAGTAAAGGGTGCTTCCCTTAGCTGACTGCAGTACATCTTTATCCTCCAAAGCTATCTATGAGGAAGAAACACTGCAAGGTGGGAAAATTACATGCTAGCCATTTCTCTCCAAGCTAGGCAGTACTCATGCAGATCGTCACTGGCTATCAACCTCGACAGCCTGGATCCAATCCCTAATTAACCCCATGTGCAGTCACTAGATGAATCACATACCCACCTGGAGAGCAGGTCCCAGAACAGCAATCCTTTCATCTCCTAAAAACAGACACCTAACATTCCAGAGCTAGACTTGCAAGCTAAGGTTCAAACCTCAGCTCCCTGATCTGCGTTAGTAATTTTGCCCATTTATCTGCAACACAAGGACTTGTTTACCTGCTCTGATCCACTCACAGAACATCTACAGTTCATAAGGTTGTGAACTGAAAAGCCATATCCATACAACAGTGAAAGGCACAGCCCAAACCAGACAACCTTTTCCCTAGTGTCTTAATGACAATGCTATAAGTTAGACATTTCATGCCTACACAGCATTTCACAGCAGCTTTTTCAGTCACAGGCCTAAGTCACTGTGCTGTTCTTTCAAGGCTTCAAACATGTCACGTATCAAGACTAAATAACAAAGCTCAGTAGAAGACCCTACAAAGGATTTCTTTACTGCAGTATATTCTTGTGCTATTTGTTGTAATCAATATATTATCACGTTTCTACAAAATCCTCAGAATTCTTGTAGTAAGCAAAACAGTATTTACCACAGCAAGGTTTTCTGCTGAATACATGTACACTTACCCACATAATGCATGTTAAGGGCCAAGTACTTGTACTGGAAGAGAGGGTTGTTGTGCAGGCTACTTCTTTGGATCTGCTGGAAAAACGAGCTGACATCCCATCTGTACAAGACATCCAATAGCATGATGCTTGGGACCCTTAGGGCCACATTTAATATTGCCTCCAGCTTCTCCTTTGCAGCCATCCTCTTCCCTTTCTGTGAATTGGCAGCAGACTGTAAATAGCACAAGACAGAGAAGAGTAATCAGATCAATCTGACTGTACAAACAGCTATTAGGCTTTGTGACCATATGAATGGGGCTTCCTGTGTGGCCACAAATGACTGAATGAATCAACTGAGTTAAATTCAAATCCAGACAGGGCAGCTTCTATTTTTTTCTATACAAAGGTCAATTTACTAGTGATTTTTCCATGGTGATACGGTAAAGTGTGTGTGAGGAGCAGGTTAACATAATAAAAGTGGTCAAAGGGTGTGTACTGAATACACCTTCATTCTTATTTCCACTAATTTAGCATCCAAGACTCCAGTCAAAAGACCTGAACGCACTAGGCACTACATAAACACTAACATGGTGAGCTTTAGAAAGCAAACTCTGACAAAATTCAGAGACATCTGCACCTAGCTTAACACTATTTCTGTGCTTCTCAAACAATATAACTGAGGTAGAGAAAATAAGAGCTAAGACTGTATAAATTATACGCCACCTCAAGTATCCTTAACAGTATGTTCTGTTCGAGTAACCAGGACAGGACCTCTCAATGGACCAAGGACTTAGAACAATAGAACTCTTCTAAGTATTCTTTCCCTATTGTTCAGTGTATATAAAATGTCTCTAGCTTTGGAATAGTATCAAGAAATCCTCAGCTAGCCTATACTGATTACAGTACTAGTCCTGTACTATGGGACCTGTCAAAATGTTTGAAACAAAGTGACTATGGATGATAAGGGTGAGTGAAAGGTTGGTAAGAAACTTTAGGAACATCAACTGGCTACATTTTCTTACTATTAAAAGAGGAACACTGATGCTTTTTGGTGGGCTGGCTGGTGTTTGATGCCCATCACCACTCTGCAGACTAAAGCATCTCAACTCTGCCTGTGGATTGACTTTTTGCACACCAGGTGAAGAACTCAGACTTGGGACGACATAACCACCAACTAAAACAGTTCTTAAAACATTTTAAATTAACTTCCTCAATGCTAATTTAAATAAAGTTTAGACACGGGAAAAAAAATATCTTTTAAAAAAAGTCATTTATGACATTCATTAACCTCTACAATCCTATACATTTACAGAATCTGAAGGCTGTGGAAGATTAGGTGCCACAATGTAACTATTCTATTCACTTCAATGCAACTGGCCACAAGAAACCATACAACAGGCTCAGTTCCCATAGCCCATCAGAGCACTAGCACTGCCTTCAGTGCTCATCCTAAATGAGAAGCGCAGTTTTAACCACATGCCACCTGCCCTGCCCGCCCAGGACAGCGCTCACCGAAGGCTGCGTTCGTGATGCATGCTGGACTAGAAGAGTGTAGTTGAAAATTCAAGGCCAAGATGGGGATGACCAGCAAGTTTTTATCCACAAGCAGCCATTCTAACAAGTAAAACCAATCACCTCTGGCACAATCAGTGCCCTGATGAGGTCAGATTTAAGAAAATGCTCCCAATCCCAGTTATTAAGGGGACAGTTGCATCCCAACCAAAGAAACGAAAAACCTGTACTTGGAACTGCAGTTTTTAAATAGAGTTTTATGGGTTTTTATTCATATTATGTTAAGTTTTAAGTTTTTGTAGTTGTGCAAGTTTTATACTGTAGGGCCAAGATGGAGTACAGGATGAAGTCAAACCATGCTAGCATACAGAAACCAACAACAGTATCTTCCTTCTTGTATGGGGTCACACACAAAATCCTCACACGAAGTTTTATTTGTGCTGTTGTGACCAAGATGCTACCATGAACTGTTCATGAGAACACTTAAAGCCATGCTGACACCTGTCAAGGCATGAGGACATAAAATTAATTCAGCTCAAGAAGTCAGGACAGATCAAAGATGAGCACTGGCTCAGTAAACCACAAATTACAGGGCTGCCACTTGTCATTGTCTAGCCCACAGTCTAATTTTTCAAGTTATGTAAATGCAGGTGTCTCTTGCAAAGCTCTTGCTCTACAAACCCCAAAGACAGCAGCACATCCTTCCCCTCGCACAGGAAGCGCCTCCTCGCTACGTCGGGCATCCCACACAAACCCAGTGTTTCACAATGCTTCCCAAAACAAACTAAAAGGTCAGCCAGAAGACTACAAATATTTAGAATGGACACCCAAAACCATTGCCCAAGCAGCTACTACACAATACTAGCATTCAACACTGAGTGTGAATAAGAGATGGGGTATAAACATACGGTGGTGTATGTACAAGAAGTGGAGCTACAGAGACTATGTGTGCAAAGAGCTTTACCAGGCTGCACAGTGAAACACACACCTATGCTCACAGCAGCTCATAGGCATGCAGCTCAACCAATTCATGTGAAACATTTTAAACGTCCTAGAGTCTTCAAAAAATCTTTGCATTTGCCAAGTTTACAAAATTAATTAAAACTCTGAAATTAAGCTGCCCCCTGTGCGCTTGCTAGGTTACATTTCCAAGTAGATCAGGGCTTAGGGGTGGGTGGGAACTGAAGAGTTTTTCACTCTGTTGTAAAAATACTCATGTAAAGTGACAACAAGCACCTGATTTCAAATTATATTTTCATAACTGTCAAACCTTTCTCAGTCATCAACAGCAATGAGACATGTAGGACAAGAGGAAATTTTCACCTGAACTTTCACTTTCCTTATTTACTCCGAATGGAAAATTCATGTGACTTCTCCTAGTCCTGAAAGTTAATTAAGGTTCAGCACATCTAAATTAAGCTGAAAATTTTTATTCCTCCCAAGTTCATATATGCATACTTGAGAACATAAGAGAACTAAAAAGTGCAGCATTTCTATTATCTAAGAAAACAATCTAAATGTCAAGCCCCATTTAAAAAAAAAAAAAAGGCAAAACAAACACTGAAAACCATTTGTCAGGCTATGAGAAGCAGCCACTGCAGCTCTGCAGCATATTCCGCCACCGACTGTCAAAAGCATCCAATCCTAATAAGAAACCCTTTAAAATTAACTCCACTAGAAATGTGGATGTGTTAAATACAGCTTCAGTTGTAATTGCTGCCAAGTTCTAACGGAATGGAACGGAACGTAATGCAGGCAAACCAACAAAGTCCACTGCACTAAGCTCATTACATTGTACAAAGCTCTCACAATACATTATTATGATTGGTGCAAAAACAAACAAATATAAAAAAACCCCACCACAACATTAAACCTCTAAAACCTTTGGATAAATGATGATGACAAGAGTTGCTGGATGTTTGAAAAAAATAGGTCACTATTGTACATAACCAAAAAATGGAGTTAAGATCGGGACTGGGAAGCCACTAGTTATGTTTCAGAATTTTTTTCCCCATGATTTCAAACACCTCCCTGTTCCAAATCAGGATAAGAAAAAGAAGTATCTTAGGAAGAACTTCAGACTTCACAGCCTAAACAAGGGCAAGCACAGCTGTGCTACTTGACCAGAACTGCTTTTTAAATTTTCCCATCATAACTGATTCATGTTCATGGAAAACATTTTTGCTTCGTAGCAACGTAGCACTTCTCAAAAGTCCCTCCCTCCCCTCACATACTCATTTTGTCAAAAGCATATTCCTGGCTAGCTTTGAAGAAAACAGTAGAATGAGCATAACACAATTTTTGAATTTTTTTTTTTTAAAATCTGAGGTTTTGTGATTACGTCAAATTTTATCACTTCAACTGAAGCTGTGAAGTATGTCACTTAAACCAGTGTACCTGTTTATGCATCAACTTAAACATAAAACTATTACACCACAGGCAGAAAATACACGCTGGCAAGCAGTGCAAGAGGCCACACAAAATGTGTGCACACTTACACAAGCCAGTGCACAGTTACTCACTCCTGCAACACTCAGCTTAGCATCTGCAAACAAGATGCTTGTTCTCCTACAGGATTACAACCTAAAATACTTGGGAGGAGTGACCAGAAACCAATGGAGACAATTTCAACTTCTGTTCCTCACATCCATGAAATTCTAGTTAAACTGGATCCATCCATTAACAAGCAGGCTTTGATCTGTAGGCTAGTTTCCACTTCAAATTATTTTTCAGTGATATATTCAGAAACTAAAAACATCACCAGGAAAAACTTCTGCTTTCCTACAGACAGGAAAAAAAAAAGGAAAATATACAACTCCTATCTGTTAACTATAGAGAAGCTCAGCATCACAGTTCAAAAAGTAAAATCAGACCCCATCAGCTGGGCTGCATCCAGGCACTCCCCAGAACCCCACTGTCTACATGCCTGCCCTGTTCATGGGAGCAAAAAGAAATGAAGCTGAAGTACAGCAGGAGCCTGTTCTTCAAAGACTTGGATCTTCATATTATCAGTTTGGGAAGGACAAAACAAAGAGAAGAAAAGGGAAGGAAGAGGTTGAAAAGGTTTATCAGATATGCACTTAGAAAAGAATTTCCCTGTGTAAGGCTGTAGAAGAAAAAAAAAAACCCACCCAGAACTCTGGGAGTATATGTGAGTCAGGGATCCATCAGAACAGCTCTTTCCCATGCAGTCAGCAGCAAGGAAAGCAAAAGATATCTTGCTCCCATACAATTTAAATTGGCTAACAAGGACAGCACTCAAAGATTTCTGCTGAGGAGGCCAGATACAGCGAGCATACCAAGCCTACTAATAAAGCAGTGAAACATCACAGACGTGTATGGTAACACTGTCATTAGGATCCGGTCAGCATTTCCAATAATACTCAGTGTTTGCAGTTCACCAGAGTAGTTCAGTAATTTCAAGTAATAACCAGAGTATTCAGCCTTCAATTTAAAGGTTTAGAGAGTCAGTCGGTGAACAGACTATTCGATCTTGCTGTGGAATAATTTAACAGGAATAAATGAGATTTTTCTCTGGTCTAAGAGTATGGATTGCTACAGAGCTGCTGCAGTGTGTGACTGAAGAACTGTCATTTCTGCCTAAAAAATAAGTGAATTCTTAAACTCCTGCTCACCCAAGACTCATCCAGTTGAGAGCAGAGGCACAGCTAAGGTTAATCATTCCAAACAAACATGTAACATACTTTCCAAAAACCAACTTTTACTGCAAAACAACTTATGTTAAACTCTTACCTGTTCATAGAGACATAAGCAAACATGCATTCCCATTAAAGGCATATTAAAAATGGATAAAACCAACTAGAGACAGTTAAACATACAGAAGGGAAAAAAAATAAATCTATATTTACAATTTCATTAATTTTCACGAGTTCTATATGAGGGAGAAGAAAATCAGTTCAGGAAATGAGGATACATATCACAGAGCTGTGAAGTTAAAAGTTTCCTTTAAAGATTTATTTCTGAAGTACATTGATACACTCTGAGCAGTTCCAGTACGCTCTCAATTACACAGCGAGTGTATTATTTATAGGCAGCCTGTAAAACATCCTGTGTCTTTTATTTTTCATAATGAGCAGCGAAGACCGGGGAACTGAACTCAGGGACTAGCACATGTTAACAAAGGTTAACAGATCTACCAGGTATGCAGCAAAATCTTTCTGTGGATTCCTAAAGCATCAGCACTCTGCCTGTGTATCAGCTCCAACCCAGTCACGCTAAGAGGGGCTGCTTGTTTTCTAGCTCACAGTTTTGCCAAGTTCAAGAAAGATGGGAACCCAATTCATTAAAATAAAAATATAACTAATAATGTCTTCAAGTAAAATCTTCAAGAAAAAAAAAAGACATCCAGATTGAATCAAAAAACCAGACTGCCACGAAGTCCTTTTTGACTCTACAGTTTCTTGCCAGACCAAGGTTTGGTTTATTAACTAGTTATTCAGCATTTTTTTTGCCGTCACAGCCATGTTTGCAAGCCTACACCTACAATCCTGCCTAACCACATTTGTATCAGCACATTCTGAGAAAATCTGGGCAGCAATCCCAAAGCGCCTCTGCAGAGGATGGAATACCCAGAGGACCCGCACACAGAGCACTAATGACAGCCCAAGATGATGCAGTCTGTGACAACCCACCTCAGAAAGCTGGATCAGAGGAAGGCCAGCCACACAAGTAAAGCTGGCATACCCCATCAACCCCACCAGAAACCTGCAAACATGTTACCAGGATGAAGTTACACAGCAGGATGAAATACAATTCATCTTCCACAGCTGCTTTTTAAGCCCTTACAGATACAGGCACAGCTGATGGCTAGAGCCTGCCAATAACTAGAGTTACCTGGCTGCTAGAAGTTGAAATATCAAATGAGACTTTCAAGATCTCTCTAGGTAAATATTGATAAAGTTTCCATTCCTGCTGCTGCCTCAGCTATCTAAGTCCAGTAAATAATGAGCACCAGTTTCCAGGCCTGTCAAATAGGTGGCTGAGCTTCCTTCCAACAGTACCAGACTCATTTAACAGAAAGATCAAGCAAATTGTAAAAACACTTAGAAAAATCCCTTTTAAAACACGCTCCAGGTCAAGACATGCAATCAAAAAAACTTTCCAGAAAAACTCCATGAGACTGAGTACCCACTTCTGAATTTTCCTTTCAAGTATGCAACTAATTACAAAGCAGCAGGGCTTCTCTAAAATGAAAGGTAATGTTTTAATAGGCAGGGAAACTGGCACACAGACTCTGAATCATACTGAAAGCGCTAGACGTGAACATGCACTTAAAAAGCAAAACTAGAGTGAACTGTCCACTTTATAACCGCATCAAACATTGCCAGGTGCATCTGGAGCTAAAACTGGACTCGAGGAGCAAATCACCTCACAAATATAGAGATTTCCAGGGGACTGAAATAGAGCTATCCATCTGTCTGTGTGAAGAGGAGGAAACCAACGCAAGCTCAGCAAACAGCTCAAAGATTGTTTTGGAGAGCGCAACACAAAACACCAAGCAGGCTCCTGCAGTTTTCCACAACACACCCATTCGTGCACACGGTGCTGGCACAACGTGCCTGTCTGCATCTGCACCACGGACTCCACCTGCTGAACCAGAGTGAGACGCTAATCTGTCCATCATTTCCAAAGGAAGGAATTCCCTGGTATTTCTTCAGAGACGCGTTGCTCTGCTCACATATCCATCAGAAGCAGGCTGCTGTAACAGCAGTAAGTAGTTCTTCCTTAGACTGACAGAAACACTGTGAATCCTGTGTTTTGCACAAGCAGCGGCTTTAATGTTGCTCTCCAAGATTTCTGACGACCCTTCCACATACTGGTGGTACGAAAACAACTATTTCCTAATGCTACTGAATTTAGGAATTAAAAAAAATAAATCCTTCCAGAACACATCAACTGTCTCCCGTCGCTATTAAAACTAGGCAGAAACGAAAAAGATGCAGTTTCTCATGCCCAGGTGGCTTGTTATTTATGATAACTCACAAAAAATAAGCCAAGGCTGAGAATAAACCTAATGTTTCAGGGTACGATACCTTAACAGCTCTCACCTTAAGATTTAAATACAGAAACAAAGTTATCTTCACTAACCTAGAAACAGAAGTTATCAAAGAGTAAATAAAAATTATTTCCTCCTCTCAGGTCTAATCTTGGGGATGCATTATGCACACATACACAAAACCCCCACAGCCTTATACAAATACAGCTACAAGTATCCACGTCCCAAGTCCATGAAACAAGCGAACAGAAACTCTCCTACTAAAAATTACCAAAGAAACAAATACAGCAACACCTACAGATTAAAAAAAGACGCTTTTAATAACACAAATGGCTAATAATTATGTGTCAAACACATTACAGAAAGCTTTTTTCCCACTGCTAAACAAAAGGCATGGGGTTTTTTTGGCCTGTAACATCTACCACTCTCCCCTGTTTACTGATACTTGGGTGCATTAAACAAAAAAACCCACCTTTTTCACTTTATTCTCCCAATCACGTTATGTAGGCACCAGGCCGTGTGTGTCCCCCCCCCCCAAAGGTACCACAACCAAAAGATAAGAATCCCTCTAAGAGCCTCCACCTGTCACAGGTGTACATCGTACACAGCATCACTCTGGATCACAGGGAAAGCAAAACGTCTCAGCACAAACCTCAATTTAAAAGGCTACAGAAGGTCTCCCAAGAAATCGACTGACACGAGTAGGAAAGAGAGAAAAGCCCTGTTCTTCACGCTCAGGAGAGACCGCTCCTTACATAAGCATCACCATATGCTCCGGGGCCCGTCTCCAGGAGGGAGCCTTCCCACCTGACCGCCTCAGTCCAGGCGCACGGCACAGCTCCGCGCCTCGCCCGTAAGGGCGCGCAGCGCCTGGCCACCAGAAAAAGGGCGACGGGTGTTTACAGCCGGCTGCGGAAGCCGGAAGGTGAAGCCAGACCCCAAAGAGGCAGAGGGAACACCGCAACCTCCACAGCGAAGCCAGCGCCTCGGTCACGACTGCAGCGCCGAGCGGCTCATCCCCCCGGGCCCGAGTCAAGCCCCACCGCCGGGCCGAGCGCGCCAACTCTACGGCCCCTCCGCCCCCCTCCACGCGCACTCCCCGACCGGCGACTCGTTCCCCGCCCGCCGCTCGCCAGGCGGAACTCTCGCGCTCACCCCCGGCGCCGCAGAAAGCCCCTCGCATCCCGCCCCGGGCCCCGCGCGGCTCCGCGGCTCTGAACTCTAGTAACCCCCGCGAAGCTCGCTGCAAGCAGCGCCGGCGGAGGGAGGGAGGGAGGGAGGGAGGGAGGGGAGCCGGGCGGGGGTGGGGAGGCGGGGGGAGGGGGACGCTGCGCACGGTAAAGGTCGGGGAAGCCCCGCCGCACAGCCGCGGCCGCACGGACACGCACACGCGTGCGGGCGGCGGGGAGCGCGGAGGCGCGCCTCGGGCCGTGCGTGCCCACGCGCGTGCAAGCGGCGGGGGGGCGGCTCGCGCCCCCGCGCGCGGGAAGGGTGGGCGTGGGGGCACCCCGGGCCTCGCGACGCCCCGAGGGGCGAGGGGAGGGGCACGCGCCTGCCTGAGGCGGCGGGTGGGGAATCACCTGGGCCGGCGGGGTGGCCGCCGCCTCCTCCTCCTCCTCCTCTTCCTCCCCTTGCTCTTGCTCCCGCTTCCCGGTGGCGCGGCGGGGCTCCGCGCCTCACAGCGACGACGGCGGCGGCTCGGTGCCCAGCGGCAAAGCGGCTCCTCGAGGCACCATGGCCGCGCCGCGCCGCCTCAGGGCGCCGACACCCCTCGGCCCCACAGACGGGCGGCCATGGCCCCGCTGCCTGCGCGCGCGCGCCGGCCCGCAACGCGCATGCGCCAGCCCCGCCCGTAACACCGCCCAACGCCCGCACGGGGCCGCCGGCGCCCGATCGAGCCGGCGCTGAGCGGCGGGGTTGGAAGGGCGGTGGGCAGCGGCCCGCGGGTCTGCGCCCCCGCAGGCGTGTCCCGGGCCGGGAAGACGGAAAGCGCAGTTCGGGGCGAAGTTGGCTGGGGAGGCTGCGCGCAAGTGCTCTCCCCGGGACAGCTCGGCGCTGCACAGCTCTCGCCGCGCCCTTACCCTTCCCTGCTCTGCCCGGAGGAAACAGGGGTTCGGGGTTGCATCTCGACGGGACTCCAGGGGTTATGGCTTGGCGTTTGGGTCTTCTCGGGATGCGGAGGACTCGTCAGGGCAGCGCGTCCGGCAGGTGACTCCCCGTCGGCCAGCAGAACCCGAGTAGCGCCTGGGCGGAGGTTGAAAAGGCACTGGCCTGGTGGCACACGAAATGCTGCATGAATCTAAAGTACTAAGCTCGACTCTGTTTCTCTCCAGTATCACTGTACAGAATCTGTAGTCACCTTTGTTGTGAGATCTATCAGAAAATCACCGGACTTTGTGTCATTTTTCCTCTGGAGACCTGCGCTAGGGACGGTCCTTCACCGCGCAGCCCCCCGCACAGCGGCTCAGGCTTTGCAGTCTGCACTCCCAGCCCTGCGTGGGAAGGCTTGCTGTATTAGCTCACTCCGTAAAGGCTGCGTGGCCAGGCCCCGGCATGCATTCTTAGGTGCTAAGGGAAAAATTGTGACTCGAGAGAAGCAATAATCTTTTTTTTTTTTTTTTTTAAACCTTACTGTTTGAAAAAAATTCCAAAGCCACATTGTCTGGGACATGAAAAAACAACTTTGCCACACTGAGGAATGAGGGGAAACACTGAACTGGAAAATCCCGTCGTTGACAAGGGTTGGGCTAGCCAACATCATAATTGTTTTTTTCCTTCCATCTCTAATGGGGACTGGAGCATTCACAGACATGGGTTATTAGCAGTGCTTAGCCTCAACACGATGTCTCCAACTCTGTGAAGTACAGATATTAAAATAAAAGGTTTGAGTGTCTGTTCACATTCTGCTTTGCAAAATTACTTGTCTGAGTACCCACAGGTTTTCAAAACACTAGAAGAGAAAGGTAGCCTCAACATTTGGATTTGTCACCTCCCAAACCCCAACCCCCAGTGCACCCAGAGCACAGCAGGAAAGAGGCCAAACAGCAGAGCTGACAGAGCTCTCTCAGGCAGGAGCCTTTGCTCAGGCAGCCTTGGAGGACCTCAGCCCATCATACAGATTTTCACAAGCTTAAGATTTTAATGGCATTTTAAAAAGATGAAACTGTTTTATTGTAAACTGATAGCTTTAGACTAAAAGCCTTACATGAGGATTCCTGAACTGTGTTGCTAGTTACCTTTAGAAATAACAAATCTGCACATCCAGAGAAACTATGGACAGGAATGTATACATGCAATCATTGCTCAGCAGCACGGGGCTTATTGCTCAGGTTTACGGGGTTTACAGAGGCTCTGCACATAGCTTCTTCTCTCAGCCACACTGAGAGTTGTCTCCTAAGTTCCTCCATGACTTCACAGGTCCCTGCATGACAAACACATGGAACTCTTGGTTCATGCCTCTTTTTATATTGCCCCACTATCACCTAATCCTTTTGCTTTATCTGGGGTCAACACACTGCTCCAAACCCTGGACTCCCACAGAGAACATGGGATGCTGGCTTCACCTGACTCTGGCCTCTCCACCCAGCTCAGCCTATTCACTGCAGCGTCACAGCTCACTAATGCTTTCCAGTACCCCACTTCTTATCACAAAGAGTCTGAACCAGCTGTCATATAAGGCATAAGAATTCCAGCTTCATTTCTAGGGCCTGCTTGTCTTCTCATGCCCTACATGGAAAAAAATCATGAGTCACTTCTGTTCTTTGTAGGCTTGGTTCAACACTGACTGAAGTCAGGGGCAATGGTGCAGGATCTGCAAGACTTACAGCCTGTCTTCAGTGCTGCTTATGAGAAAAACCACAGCAAGTGGAGACAGACAAATACACACAACAGGTACTTAGAGGAGATAACAGCAAAGCAGCAAAGTTCTCGTTTCAGTTTGCAAGCAATCTAGAGGAACTGAACCCCACATTTCTTTCCTTATATCATCTCCCAGCATTTAATTCTGAAAATGTGTTTCTTCACAAAAGCAGAGTTTTTAATGGGCAGATCAGCTATGTGGTGTTACCACTGCCTTCTCAGGCATGTCTCTAAAAGCACCTCAACTTTCTGCTTCATTCCTCTGGAATTTTAAAAGCCTTTCCCCCATTTGACACAGGGTGGCTAAGAATTCTGAATTCAGGGATTGTTTATCTCATCATTAATAGAGGCATTTGGATTCCAAACTTTCAGTGTTCAGCAACAGAGGACTGAAGGGGACCGCTATGGTGACATCTCATTAAAACTCTGAAAAGACCTTCTCAGAGTTCTGATAATGTGGAAGCTTGATTTGTCCATGCAGATGGACAAATGCCAGCACCCCAAACTGCTTACAAAGCAATCCCTCATGAGAATTCTCAAGAGCAGCACAATACATTGACATGGAAGGACAACAAGGTGGACAATAACGTGGGCAATTTTATTTGAAGCTTTTTACAAGCAGTTGTTTCAAGAAATATTCTTACATATATTAGTAAAAGCAAAGGAATGTCTTAAGAAGTAGGTCATAATGTCAGACAAAAGTTAAATAATGCAAAAATTAAGATTGCCTGCAAAACCTCATGTGTATGCCCTGTAATACTGATAGCAGCCAGCCCCTAAAGCCTTTGTTCTCTTCTTGCAATCTTATTCCAGTCACTAAATGAAGGAACAACTGAGCTTTAACTCCTGCAGAAACACATACCCAGTCACAGGAGTCAGGAGCATTGCTGGGTCCAACAACAGCAACAAAGCCAGTGCATCTTTCTCTGATTTACCTACTCTCAAGCTGCAGCCCCATCCCAGGGACTGCTCTGTTCTTCTATGATGCTATTTCCTAAATTTCTCCCCATCACTTAGCTTCTCATCGACCCTCACTTTTCCTTTCATTCTCACTGCTTTTCAGAGCTCTTTCTAGCAATTCAGCTAGTTTGAGCTTCTCAATTTCACATTTATTTTCACTCTCTTCAGGAAATCACTTCAGCAGTATCTCTGATAATTACATATCTCATATGATTACATATATTTTTACCACTTTCATAACACTGGAGAGCGCTGACTCCAAACAAACAAACAGCTGCTGTGATTTACAACTTACCCAAAGGAAAGCCATACCAATCTCTGTGTTGAGAAGCTGGGTGGTGATGTAAGGAAACTGATGAATCAGGTTTTGTTTGGCAAACAAAAGAATCACAGTTCTCTCCCAAGATCCCTTGCCAGTGGGCCATAATCTAGAACACAAAGAATCGAAGTAAATAAAATAAAAATGATTGGGCTGAATAGTGGCAGAAGAATAACAGTTGCATTCAGGAAGTGGAGAATCATATGGTGTACTGGTACAAGCCTCTAGTATTTATAGCATCTCGCAGTGCCAACACTAATTAAATAATCCTGAAAAAACTCCTCTAAGAAAACTATATAAATATCATTCTAACCTCCCCTTTACTGATAAGGAAGCTGAGACAGAGGCTTACTGTATTAGTGATAACTTGAAAATGTGTTTCATTTCCAACTTGAGACATTTCCACGTCTCCGGATGAGCTGCCAGCTACCAAAGCACATCAAATTACTGAACACTGGAAATGCAGCTCTCAGTGTTTTGCCCAGTCTCACAGCAACTCAGAATCAGAGCTTGCATTCAAAAAGCAGCATTTCAAGGGCACAGTGACAGCAGTGTCCAGTAACCCATGCTGTCTGTTGTATTACACTGAAGTAGTCACACCGGCACAGAAAGCTTGCACACACATCTGCACCAGGCTGGAATCACTTGGATGGGAAACACTTGGAAGAGTTTGGCATTCTCAGACATTGTTGCTTTTATCACCTGCTTAGAAATAATTCTGAGACAAAGAAAAGGGACTGGGAAAAAGTAATAAAAGGCATTGTAGGAAACAGTAAAAAGAGTTAATAGAGCAAACCAAAAAGCATAAAGAATAAAATACACTGGGACCAAGCTGTATTTTGACCATTCCTTCTATTCCCAGTAGAGAATATGGGCTCCATTCTAGATTTTTTCCTAAAATGGGTTCAATTTAGAAGTGGGGTAGAGACAGGCACATATTCAAATGAGTTTTCTGAACCAAAAAGCATTTGGGAAGAAAAAAAAAAGTTGCAAAACCTTGAAATCTGGGATGTTGGCCCATTCACAGTCTGCATCACATCAACATCTGCACTGACTCTCCACCACTAATGTTGCTGAACAGAACAAATACTCAGCATCTCTCAGCCCTGCACTGGCATCACATTTGCTTTCTAACTCCTGACATTCATAATCGAAACTTCATCTCAATTGTCAAAGCAATCTTTTGAGCTTTCCACACTGTTTTATATAATGGTTTTAAAGGATTCTTACCCATCAGTCCCCAGACCTGCTGCTAGGAACTTTGCTCTCTCTCCCATGCAGCATGAGCAGCAATTTAGGCTTCAGCAGTTATGTGCAGGAGTCCTTCCTCAAAATGCTCAAAAATGCCTGCTGTGAACATGAGCTACTGGAAGGGAGCCAGCAGGCAGCAATCTCATGTGCAGTCATTTTTCTTATTTCAGGCTGGAGCATCATCCCATGACATGGGGCACATCAAGGTGAAAGGGAACATACGTTTCCTTTAAAACCTCCCCATTGCTTTTCCTTCCTCCTTACTCTGCCAGAGTTTAACACTGTGTAAATGCAGAGAATACCACCACAAAACTAACTCCTCAGTACAAAGATTGTGCTGTTTGGGCTCTACATTATAATTATATGGTGTTAGTCAAATTACCACTTTGAGCTTATTAATGTTAGGATTGAGCACCACCATGCGTTTTCACAGCTAAGTAGGATATATTTGTCTATGGCACATGGATGTCATCAGAATATTTTTCAACAGCACCTAGTGCAAGGATGTCTTACTCATAGCTCAGGATACTGAAACACCAGTATCATACCAAAACTGAAACATGCATCAATACTTACAAAATAAATGTTCATATTCCTCCTCAAACAGAAAAAAAAAACCAAACCCCAACCAAACCCTACTGCCCTCCTCTTCAAAAGAGCTTTTCAAAAGCCAACCAGAAAATAATAAAAAGTGTATTCAAAAGATTACAAATAGAGAGATAATCCCACTACATATCATTTTCATAGCCTGAATATTTAAACAGGCCTGGAGGGTGCATAGTTTTATGACAGGGTGTGACTTTAATTACTAGCTGCCGCTTTGGAAGCTTTCCAAGCACTGCTGTAACGTGCTGCCTCCGTGTGGAGGACGACCGCGTGTCGCTAAAAGAAAATCTGTGACAGAGACACATGCATACCGACTGGTTTTACAGGGACCTATGTGCGGTCAGAAGCTAAACCTGACATGAACAGTCACTACAGAAATCTCCAATCTGTACCACTCTTCTGGCAACCAAAGTGCTTTTATGCTAAAACCTGAATGTAGAACGGAACTCAAAATACATTTCCAGGCAGGAAATACATTAAATTCATATCCACTCAAAAAGAAATGAGGATTCTACATAATTTTTACTTATACAGCACTTCTTTGTGAAGGCTTATTTACACTAGGACTGGCACTTTTAAGTTACAGCAGCCACTCTAAAGCAATGCGTACATGGTGCATGGCTGCTTGCCTCTGCTCTGTTGTTCCCTTCCCTACTCATCACCAAACAGAAAAAAAAAGAGAACAATTATCTCTCTACAGGGCAAGACCTAAGATGAGGGAAGACTGAAACTTTCAGTTCCTCCCTCAAATTTACCACCATCTCTACTGATGCCAAGGGGAACCACAGCCTGTATCATCTCCACTCAATCACATACATGTAAGTATACGGGCTTTACTGCACAAACTCTTTCCTTTAAACTATTCCTGCAAAGCCTAATACCCGAGTGCAACAAGCCACCTTTGTGCAAAGTGCATAATTTTTTCTAAATCTGCTGTCCCTGCACAAACCCACTGCAGCTGAAGCCAATTCCCAAGAATCCAAACAGCCGAAGTGGCCCTTGATTGCACAGGCACAAAAACATATGCCTGTAGAGGGTCAGCTCAGAAGCCAATAGTTTCCAGTCAGGGGCCAGGGCACAGAGCAATCTCCCCTCAGGGTGAGTATGGAAGAGGCTGGCGCAAAAGCTGCCCATGGGAACTGCCCTGCCAGCCTCCCTGGGCCCAGGCTGGGAGCTCTACCGGGCTCCAGAGCAGTTCGGCCCCGCAGCCGGCGGCGAGAGGCGGGCAGGGCCTCTGGCCCGCGGATTCTGCCTCACGAACCCGCAGTGCCCCGAGGGCAGCGACAGGCGCGGCCCCGAGCTCTCCTCAGGCGGGCACGCGAGGACGGCTGTTCTTAAAGGAGCCGAAATCTCTCCCCCACCTCACAGCCCGGCCGGTACAAGGCCGGCAAGACCCCATCTCCGTCAGGGAGCCCGGAGCGCCGCCGCCCGCCGAGCGGGAAACTCGCGCACATCCGGGCTGCTGCGGGCGCTGCCGCGCACTGCCCCCCCCCCCCCCTTCCGTTGCGAGCCAGTTCCGCTTCCGGTGCGGCGGATCCCGGGACGGCGCCGGTTCCGTTGCTAGGGTGAGGGGCCGCATCGCGCTGCCGAGGGGCGGGGAGGTGGATCGGCGGCGGCACCGTGACCCGGTGGGCTGCGGGCAACGCCGCCGCGTCCCCGTTCGCCGGGGCAGCCCGGTGGGTCTGGGCCCGAGCCCGTCCGTGTGCAGCGGAGGCCAGGCTTTCCCGGGCCGGGGTGAGGCAGGGCCGGTGGCGGGAGGGGCCCGAGGGCGGGCGTTCGTCTGGGCCGGGTCGGTGTCGCCGTTACGTCTGCGAGGCAGGAGCGGCTCCCGGGGGCCCCGGTGCTGGCCGCAGCGTGCGGGTTCCCCCCGCCCGCCTCGCCCTGTGCCCGGGCGCCGTGGAGGCGCTCGCCCCGTGTCGCGGCCGGGACGACCCCGGTGGGAGTCGGTGGCAAACACCGAACCTCGGGTTTGATGCCGCGGCTGCTGTCCAGAGGCCTGTTCGCGGCGGCGGCTGACAGCCTCTGGCCTGCATCCCCGTGCCTCCACCTGTTGCGGGGTGTTGCGGAAAGTGCTGCGGTCCCGCCCGCGCTGCGCTGTCCTTGTGCGGGGGTTTTACCGTGATATTTTAGTGTCGCTTAGTGAAACTTAAAATACGTGGATGTCTTCCTTCCACCTCTTCCACGAAAAGTGCTGCAATGCAACTATTCAACTAAGCAACACAACTTTTAACACTTCCCCTGACTCAGTGGCCCCCCAGCCCGTAGGCTCCTGGTAGTCCAAGGGGCTTGTAAAGGCTCAAAAATGTAATTAACCAAAGCAAACTCCGTTTCAGGCAGGTTCAGTTTCAGTGGTGTCCAACCCTGATGGTAGAAACTTTGAAAACCCTTGTGACTTTCTCACCTCCAGATCTCTTTTCTTGGAATCACTGATTCTGGTGTCCACACTCAGTTCCCTTAGTGTTTTGGCATTGAATAAAGGCACCTGGTTTCTGCTTGGCATTTCTTATAAAGTTCATCTTGAAAGGACTGTAATTCAGTCAGGACAGGCAGTTGGTTGAGTGCTCAACTTTGGAGGGATGATCTCACCAATTTAGTGCTAGACAGAGACTTGAGAAGCTTCTTAAGAGTTCTTGCCCTATGAATTTTCTTGCAGAGTGATTTGTGAATGGTACAGGTGAGAAAACAGACAGTAAACTCTTCTTTCTGTGAACTTAGCTTAGGGATTATGGACAGGGATAATTGATGATAATGACCCAGTGTATCAGTGCTGCTTGATGCTATGCAGCCCTAATGTCAGTTGAATTTCTTTGTGTTTCTAAGACCCCCTTTTCACAGGATAATACCAAATCCCTATCTGATGTGGGGATATTTGGAAAAACAAAAGGGAATAAAGTATTTCTTTTTTATGATGACAGTTTTCCTCTTCAATTTGTTTTCAGGATTCTTAGAGGGAATAGTTTGGAGGTGTGGCTTATAGTGTCCTCAGCAAATAGGTTGTATCTAGCCCTCGATTTGTCATCTGGTCTGTGCTTGGTGGATATGCCAGTGTAATTCCTTGTTCATTCCTAATAGATTATACTGTATAAATAAGAACTGTTTTGTCTGAGAGCAGGTAACCTTGGAGAACATGATGCTAGGGAGGAAGAGGAATCAGGTTTTTGGATTCCTAGAGTTTTCAGAATTGCCAGATCTGTATTTCTTGGTGAAATGCCTTTCTTGAAGGTAGATAGCCTTTGTTTTTTTTCCAGGTCTGCTGGCTCACTTCTTTTTAAATATCAGTCTTCCAAGGGCAGTCTCACCACTGGTGAGGTACATTCTCTGCATCTTCTGACAGTCTGTAACAGCCCTTTCATACCTTTCTATCTCCTGGATTCTCTGTTTCCAATCTCTAAAAGAAAAAAAACCATGTTCTTGTTCTGCATAAAGCTAAAAATCGTGTTTTTCTGCTGTGTTTAATGTAAGACTAAACTGTTAAATACAATTTGTATAAGTGATGCTGTGTAAATTAAAGACAGTATAATTATGGTTGTTTTGTCAGCACTGCAATGAAAGTGCAGTTGGTACAGTGTAATTGTATTGTGTAGGTGTGTATTTTGGCTTTGTTTTCAAACTCCTACTTTGATATTGCTACAGTGAGACATGACCCGGGGTGTGTATTACTGCAGGTATCGCACGGTGAAAGCGAACAGAGAAATCCAATGCTAAAAATGAACTGTTGGGTTCAGAACTGGTTTTATGGGTTTATATATCTCAGGTATTTCATATTTGCTGTTTTGTTGTTCCATCTGTAAAGCCATCCCTGGCTGCTTGGGTTGCGTAATTATTGCAGAGGACATTTCTGAGCTTTGAAATGACTTTTATGATACTGCAGTACTCTGCCTGGGTGCTGGTTGTGCAGTGAACAGGCTGTACCTGCACAGGGCATGCAGCAAATGAGCATATGCTGGAGTGAACGGTGAATGTGACATTGCTGGATACATTGAAGTGGAACTCAGAGCCCCAGTTTTAGCGCTGTTCTTTCTCCTTTAGTTTCAATGTTTATATCAGCGTGCTTGTCATCTGCTCATGCAATACAAACAGCTCTTTGATGTGCTATATTATAAAGAAAAATCAGAAACTTTAAACAGACTATATGGTTTATCTTCTGAAAAGAGCATTTCTCCTATTTCTTCCTTACATGATCATTGTATTTTCCTCCTGCAGCAGATTTTTCAGAAAATAACACTGAACATATGCTTCAAGGATGTCTCTCTCTCTCATAATAAAATGGGGTGGACAGGAGTATACAATAACCTCTCTATCAGAAGAAGACACAGTGTTGGATCTGAAGCAGTCTCTTAAAGGCCTTACTGGAGTCTTACCAGAGCGCCAAAAGCTACTTGGACTGAAAATGAAGGGTAACTATTCATATTTAATCTTTGTTGTGGACATGCCTGAGATGTTCAAGGGCAAACATCCTCTGAATCTGACCAGGATGTGTGGACTAACAGGGCATTTGCCTCCCAGATGTAGCTTTTGAATGAACACAAAGAAATTTTGTACGTCACTGGATATTGCTTGTTACTGATACATCTACCTGGTCAGTTTTTAATGGCTGGCATGGAAGGGTGACAGATGGACATTAAATAAAGTTTAATTTACTGACCAGATAAGCAATGTCTCTGCATGTGGAGCAGGATGAAAATACAGCTTGGGGTGTTCTGGTGTTTGATGGGTAGCTTTTTTGAATTGTGTGTGAAATGTGTTGACATTTTTCTAAAATCTCTCTATACCAGTAAATAAAACTAAATATCTGCTTGCATTATAGGCAAACCTGCAGATGATGATGTTAAGCTTGGAGCTCTCAAGTTAAAACCAAACACTAAAATCATGATGATGGGCACTCGTGAAGAGAGTTTGGTAAATATTTTACTTATTAGCTTAAGCAGGAAAAAATGCTTATGCATCTCTTAATTATGATTTTAAACTTTGAATATTCCAGTAATCATTTGAAAAAATGGTAGCACAGTAGATTTCTGTTGCTGCTTATTTTTCTATGTAAAGGAAGCTTTTCTGCAGCACTGTGATAGCAGCCTATTCATTAAACTCCTGTACTTTTCTGGCTTTGAAGTACAAACCTATTATGCTATTCACTGACTTCTCAAATCTGAGCAATCATCAGTATATTTCCCTGATTCTTTCCAAAAGTGAAATCAATTCAGTTAAATGGCATTATTTTTCCTGTAACATGCAGGAATAGAAAGCAGATAGCTGATATTGTTTTCCTCTAGTGATCCTAGTTATCTTTTGTTATTATTCCTTTAGGAAGATGTCCTTGGGCCACCTCCTGATAACGATGATGTTGTCAATGACTTTGATATTGAAGAGGAAGTTGTGGAAGTAGAAAATAGGTTAGGAGTTTTACTTATTAAAAAGAGAATCCTGTTATTGAATGTATGGTATGCATTTTAATTAACTGGAACTTTTTGCACTGTTACATTAGGGAAGAAAATCTACTAAAAATTTCCCGCAGAGTTAAAGAATACAAAGTGGAAATCCTGAATCCTCCTAGAGAAGGAAAAAAGCTGCTGGTGCTAGATGTTGATTATACACTATTTGGTGAGATTTTATGCAACTTGTGGGTTTTGTTTGTTTAAAAGGTCAGTTTATTTGCCAGTTTACAAATCTACTTCAGTAACTTTGGTATGTGTTGTACTGTATACCTTCTGTTTGGTAATATTGTGGGGTCTTCTGCTCAGATTTTAAAAAGCATTGGGCTTTGTAGGTGTTGCATATTGTTGATTTTAGTGCAGCAACTATTTACTTACTATGGAAAGATGTAAAAAAGGAGCAATTTAGTATTTTAGTCAAATAATCTTTCTCTTAATCAACCTGTATCTTGGACATCACAGTGGCAGAGCAAGATATTATTGTGAAATAATGATCTCTGTACCTGATTGAGTCCACTTTGGGAGGGGGGGGTTCGTGGGAGAATTTTATTTCCAGATTACTAAACATGCACAAAAACAAGTTTTACTTGAAATTTCTGTCAGACTGGTTTTCTTGGAAGCCACAGTTTTCCTTGTGACTTAATTTTCTGGGATGTAGGTGTGTCATGGCAGCTTGACTATAAGTAGTAAATAATAGCTTGCCTTATTTCTTTTCCTTAGCTTTTATTTTTGATCAGATTTGTTTAAAATCAGAGATCAGAATTCAGCCTGTGACTGAGTTTAAATTTTTTATAGAGAGGTCTTCTGGAACAGAATTCAACAGCAGTTTTTTAATTGGAACAAGCAACATTTGCATGTCAGAAATAAGCTTGATATATGTTCACAAAATTAACTGGACTAGGTTTGAAGGAATTTCTATCATATCTGGGCTGTTAAATAGGTGAACTATTTGGCCTGACTCTTCAAAGATACTCAGACCCATAGATCTCCAATATCATTATTAACTAATCCCTCAAATACCTGTAAGGATCAACAGATAAATATCCCTTCTGCTGCTTCTCTCCACCTTTAGAATGGAAGTTAATGGTAGCTTGCTATAAATTTATTCATTGTTTTAAAGTGACCCTCAAGAAAATCTTCAGGTCAGATTGGAAAGTCAGACTGGCCTTTAATAACTTAAGCTTCATAATGAATTGCTTCTCTCTTGTATTCTTCTTAGACCACAGGTCATGTGCTGAAACTGGAGTAGAACTGATGAGGCCATACCTTCATGAATTCCTGACATCTGCATATGAGGATTATGATATTGTAATTTGGTGTAAGTTTTATACTCAATACCTAAGACTTCATTGTAACAGGCTTTATTGTAGATTGCCACTCAGAGTAGAGGTTCCAGGTGGGAGGTTTTTATATTGCCTTTTAGTGTGAATCACTAGATCTAAAACAATACATGAATTCTTAGCTGTAAGACATTCAGCAGGAGCGTTCACACAGCTATTAGAGGTGTTTTAGGAAAATAGTCATTCTTACATGAAAACACACCAGAGAGTGCTCACATGAACAGGTCTAAACCTAGTATAAAACTCAACATCACTTTACCAACTGTTCCTTTTACAAACAAACAAGGGCCTGAAGTAACAAAATTGCATGATCAACATTCAAACACTGAGAGCTATCTTTACAAATAATCTCAATCCAGACAATAAGTAGTGAACTGCCAAATCAACCAAACTCTCCTGTCTGCAGGGATGCTTGATCATTTGCCTTTGTATGCTGTTTCACTTCCTGTCCAACAGCTGGAGAACAAACTTTAGCCAGCACAGGGTTTAAATCATATTAAAATTGTATTACAAAGTTTAGTTTTCATAGTCTGGAATGATGTTTTCAAATTCTTTTACATCAGTGGGTAATGTTGATACTTTGTCCTTTCCAGGCCTTATGTATTCTTATCATTGATTCCAGGAGAAAAATCTTTGCAAAGGCAGTGTGATTCCTCAAACTGCTTCTTACAGTCCTACAGACTCTAATTCAGTGTCAGCTGATCTAGAAAATGGTTCAAACACATGCAGTGATTTATCTAGCTCTTTGTTTTTCCAAATAAAAATAAACCTACATGAAGAAAGACTCTCTTTGAGGCAGTGAACCCTAAAAGCTGTAACAAGGATGAATCTCTCTGAAGTGAAATTTTGTATAAAAAAATGATACATTATAGGAGCAGTTTCTTGCCTTGCTTCTTTCTGCCTATCAGTGACTTATGTTGATAAAGTATTCTTTCTGTTTTCTCCCTTGTGTTCCAGCTGCTACTAATATGAAGTGGATTGAAGCTAAAATGAAAGTAAGTAGTTCTGAAAGTGTGTAATTTATTTCTAGCCTGGCTGGCTGTTCGTATAGTTGGACTCAGGTTCAGTATTGTGGAGAGGTTTAGCAACAGGGCTGGTTGTATGAATCAAAACCTGAGGTTTTTTTAAGTCTTCATAGCCACTTTAAGTTATCTAATTACCACAAAACTAGATATAATCTAATTTTAGAATTCTACACAAACTATCAGCAGTAGGTGCTAAATTTAGCAGAACTAAACACAAGTCAGTACCTCAATACCTGCAGAAACTTAGATTAGTCACGCAGCCTTCACAGTTGCTTTCATCTTGCCTCTAATTATAGAGTCCTGGGGTTTGAGTGTAATATTTTTTTAAAGGAGCAGACAGATGTGACATGCTGGAGTAGGTTATCAAGAGGAAACTCTTTTCATATTTATCTTGTACCTCTTGCAGCTGTGTGGTTCTGTTGCTTCCTCTGCCTTGTTAAAACATCCGTAAGAGCTCTTCTTTCAACCCTAGTTTCTTCCGTACCTAAATCAGGCAGCTAGCCAGTTTTGCACAGCTGACCTAGTGGTAAACATATTTACAGTCAGGCTTAGCTGTAAATCTAACAAGCTTACTGAGAATTACTGTATGCTTGGTTGGGGGTTGTTGGGGGTTTTTTTTATGCTTATGTATCAAAGCTTGTTTATTTTTCAGGGAAAACTTTTCCAAATTAAAGCATTTGTATGTCCACTCTTTGTTATAGACTATTTTTCAGGTTTAACAGAGCAAAGCACATTTTCCAGTGTTCTCTTCCTCAAAATAGTGAATTGCTGCAACTTACTAAACGAGCAAAGACACTTCTCAAAAATGAGAGCCTTTAATCAGAACTATGAAGTAGAGTTAGTGCAGTTAAAATGAGGGTTGAGCCTTTCAAATATTGCACTTCTTGTTGCACTGTTACATCTCTGTTCGTTTTGTGTCTGTCAGTGTGTAGTGCTAGGACTCAATCTTATGGAAAAACGTTGGTTAAAACTGAGCTGATTTCCTTGCACTGGTCACCTTTCTGTATTTCTAGGTCCCCTTTCCAGCCCTTTCATTGTATGTTACTGAACCAGCACCTTTCTGTGCCTACTCTGGGTTCTTGATGAGTTGAGATTCCTACCACTAGACACCAACTGCTGTTTCTCCTTAAACCAATAGCACATGGGGTGCTTACCTCTAAGTTTCACTTTTTGTCAGGGAACAACAATCCCAGCAATACTTGGCATTGACTTTTTTTTTTAAACAACAAAGCAGGAAGAACATTTAAAAAGAAGGGAGTATCAGATAACCAAGCTTCATCTCATTTACTTTCTATTTAAGCCTGGAATTCAGTCTATAACAGCTAGGTTTTTAAGTGTAACAGGACACTACGTACCAGGTAGGTACCACATTGCATCTGCAAAATACACTTTTTCATATGAAAGCAAATTGGTTAAGTGTGGCTGGATATTTGTAAGAGAGGTGTTGCAGTGGATATTTTCTCCTTGTTATGTAACTTTGCATATTATTGCTGTTGCAAACACAAAACATTCTCATTGATATCTCTGTTATAACATGCCAGCTTGTTTTACTACTGCTTTTCAGCTTTGGAAAGGATTTGAAATTGAAATGATGCTCTCATCTAGGCAATACTTTTGGAAATATTTTCATTAGAATCTTATTTTAGGAGTAATCAAATCTTTGAAGTACAAACTGAAAGGTTGCTAAGGTTGGCTATCTTGGATAAGTGTAGGAAGAAAGAGTAACAATGAGCAGTTACTGTATATTTCATCTGTGATTGGGCTGTGTTTTGTTGCAACTTAGTGAAAGGAACAAACACAGTTGCTATCCTTGCTGCAGATACTGAGGAAGGTTGAGACAGTAGAACTTGTGAAAGATTATGCATGAAGGTATTTTCTGCAAAGTTGCTTTGATTTTATGCTGACATCAGTTGTTAGGTTTCTGATAGTAAACACTGCAAAAATAAATTCCTATCAGCTTTTTTCCCACTTGACAGAGTACTCGTGATTCTCGTTGGGTAAAGCAAAAAACACCCTACCTCACCCCTGATACCTGTTTAGTGTCTCTCTGGTAATTCTCAGCAGCTCACACCCGGATAAAATATGTATTATAATTGTGGTTTGAGTTGTGCAGCAGCAAATCTATCGTAATTAGAAGCTTTAATTAATAATAACTTTGTGTGATGCAGGAGCTTGGCGTGAGTACGAACGCGAACTACAAGATAACTTTCATGTTGGACAGTGCTGCCATGATAACAGTGCATACTCCCAGGAGAGGACTAATAGATGTAAGTACCTATTTTTGCCTGATCTTTTTATACATTCAACTGACAAGCTATCACACTCCTTTGAAATACTCAGCAGTGAAGTTGTGCTGGAGTTTTCATGCAAGAAAACCCTAAGAATCTTGGAAGCATAGGTTATTTTTTTCTACTGAAATTCTCTATTAATGTTTTATGTTGATTAATACATTGGGATGACACTGCTTTCAAGTCAAATAGTAGGTAACCATTACAAAAACCCAATACCAACAGAAAGGTTTTCTTCTATTTTTGGGGTATTAAGTCTGTTGCACTATTTCACATCTCTTCCCTTACTAAAGCCCAACTACCTGCTATTTTTTTCTACAAAAAAAAAATAAAATACAAGTGTCCATTTGAGTTTGGACTCAAGTTCATACAGATGGGTATTTTTACCTCCTACATATGATCTGACTTACCTCAGGTACCTTGTATGTGTTATATTTTTCAGGTGAAGCCACTTGGTGTTATCTGGGGGAAATTTTCAGAGTATTACAGCAAAAAAAATACTATTATGTTTGATGATATTGGCCGAAACTTCCTAATGAATCCACAAAATGGACTCAAGGTATTTTTAACTGGAATTTTTATTTATTACTACTTTTTTCTTATACTTCAAGTTGTACTTTCTCATACTTCTTTGGTGTATTATCATAAGGAAAGTGTATTCTTAACTAGCAAAGGCACAGCATATTTTATTATATTTTTAGTTAGATTGTAATTTGTCTGGACTAATACTTCTGTAATAGTAGTATTAAGTAAGCTTTGTTTCACTATTAAGGAAGCTTTTAAGAGACTACCAAAATCAAATAAATTATTATTTCTGCTTAAATTATACCTGCAAACCATAATCAATCTGGGCATTGCTAACACTGAATACGAGGCTCAGTGTCAAGGGTGGGTAAATTCAGAAAATAGACAAGAAGTGGCTGTACTTCATAGTAGTATGCCAAGGTAATAGCAGGCATTTTGTTCTGGGAGATAACTAACACCTCATGTCATTTTGATTGCAGAATATTTGATTTTATAAAGTTTCACCCAGTTCATGCTTCATTAACAGTGTTGGTTCTTAATGAGAAGAATGCAACTTACATTTCTGCTTAAAAACCATGGCACAGCAGTATGGTACAAATGAACCCTCACATTTTTTAATCTTAAAAAAAAAAGATGCCTTCAAATGCAGGAATCTAAGATGATGTTTCTTTGAAAGTATCCATAATGTGAAGAGGACATCAACTGATGGGATCTAGCAAGATGATGTTCATTGTACAGTGTTAGGAGAAAGAGGAATAGCAAAGATCTTGCTGGGAGAGGAATATCCAGAGAGCCTCCCTCTAGCTCAGATTTGAAAGATGTTTGTCAAAATGTTGTTAACAGAGCTGCAGACACGAACATTGAATCACTGAAACAAGGCACAGGTATAATGTATTCCAAGCTTAAAGCAGTTGTCAGATAAGCTTTATATCTGACATCTCTTTTCACAGAAGCTATGATTGGAGTCAAATGCTTTTTGTTGGGGAAAAAAAAAGCATCTGGTTCCAGTGATGCCACACAACTCAAAGCCAACCTGATAACTGCTCATGTCTCCTGCAAAAATATCTATGATATCATAGTAGAAAACATGTTAGTCCATTCCAGATCATCATCTCATTGTGTCTGACTGGGAGGGCACTTGAACTGCAAGACAAACCAAATTCCTTCCTGGTGGGCATACAAGTCAAAACCCCTGCAGCCCAGTCTACACGACTTCCAAGACAAATTGGATGTGGCCAGTAATGGAAAAAGTTTTTCTTCCTCTTACCTAGGAGAAGTTATAACTTGGCATAGTATTGAAAATGTTTTAATTAGGGGGTAAATGACAGAGAATTGGAAGCATTATTCTTACTTTGAGCAAATGCTTATACCCAGTTTGTTTATTTGGTACAGATAAGGCCGTTCATGAAAGCGCATTTAAACCGGGATAAAGACAAGGAGCTTCTAAAGCTCACTCAATACCTCAAAGAAATAGCAAAATTAGATGACTTTTTGGAGCTGAATCACAAACATTGGGAAAGGTAAGAGCAAAGTCAAAATTCTTCCTTCTTTCTGTCCCAGACCCCACTGTGTTTTGCTTGAGGTCATCTGTATAAAGACCAGAAATAACTGAGCTGATAAACTTTGTTGTCACTTAGTTATCATGATCTTTTGATTAGAATATGAATAAGGCTGTAGTGTTATTGCTACTTCTGTAAAATGATAAGATTTTGACAGAATGGATCTTTTTTTCACATTTCTCCAATGTTCAGGACCACCAGTTGTTTTCAGTGAAGCAGTTATGCTTCCTAATGGGAGAATAATTTTTGAAGAAACCTGGTCCCTGGAAATCTCTCTCTTTCCACCTTTACAAAGTTAGACTTACAGTTCAGATCTAAGGTCCTTTGTTATGAGGCAACTTTTGTGGTGGTTACGCCAGAGGTTTGGGGTGTTACAGTGTGGCTCTCAGGCACTATCCAAGTTGTGTGGTATTACAGTGTTCATCAGCTCTGAAATGTAAGTTGCTGTGTTATGAACATGAGGTTTCCAAGTGCTTAGGGCACCACTTAGCATCCTAATTCTTGCTACAGATTGATTAGCTGAAGTGTTTGGGCAAAATTCTTCTTAATGGATATATGCAACAGCCTGAAGTTTCAATACGTGTGAAGAGAAGTGCATGCAGTGTGCTACTTGAAAAACACTCATTTGGTGCTTAGAAGAACAGCCTTGCAAATGCAATTTTCTTTCTTGTTTCTGATTAGATCTGAAAGTCAAATGTTAAACTTTAAAAGCAACAAAATTTGCTGGGTATTTCATACTATCATTTAAATCAGTTGGATTTTTTTTTTCCTAGAGTATTTGCAAAGACTTAATGTCACCTTATAGTGAGATTGCTCCAGCCATAGTGGTAGGGGAACTATGAGGTTAGAAAACAAGCCTTTTGAAGTAATTCAGGTTCTTTAAAGAAGCTGGGGAGGCCTGTTCTTTTCAGGTTATGCTGGATGACTGTTCATTCAAGTCTTGAATTTATTTGAAGGAGTGCCATAATGGGCTTTTTTATCTTAGAGGATATAATAGCTGCTTTCCCAACTGAAGTAATTTTCAGCCGCTTACAATAAGACATGTTTCCATTTCCTTCCTCCCTTTTGTTTAAAAAAGAAATCCCTAAAAAAGGAACTAAAACATGACTTTGAATTACTGTAAGATAATTGTCATGGAATGGAAAAAATGTTGAACTCAAAATCATAAGTAGCATTGAACACATCTAATTTTGGTTGTCACTAGGGGGACTGATAGTGAGAAAGGAAAGCAGATTTATGCTTTGGGTTTATAAAAGGTACTAGATATATTAGTGCCTACCTCTTATTTTATGAACAACTGTACTTTTGTTTCTTTCAGGTATCTTTCAAAGAAGCAAGGACAATAACACTAATAAAAACGTGTGGCACTGAATTGAAGGGAACGTTAACTAAGATCATTGGACTTTTCCTTGCTTTTATGCTAGAGTATAATAGTGCTGGACACTGGATTCAATGCCAGAATGACTGCTATACTTGGTCTTCCAGGTGGTTGGTTGTGGGTATTTTTTAAGATCACAGCAATAAGCTCAAAGTGGGAGAAACAAGTTAGTTACTTTTTCTTGTATTCAGTTCTGGTGTTACTACTTAAAATACTTTCCTCTCCTTTGCTGCCGAAGTACAACCATAACCATTAAAGACCAAAACCATTCTGAAACTAGAAAAAAAATATTTAGACCAAAAAAGTTGAGTAAGGAGCCAGCCTTGGCAATGTATGAATTGTATAAGCCCTCTGTTCCCTCCATCTTTAGAAGCAGTCTCCCTTTCCCATTCCAGTATTTAAGTCTATGAATTACAAGTTGTCTAAGTTTGGTATGTATTAGTATGTCAGTGTTTCTCTGTGCAAGACAGTAAGATGGGAAAGTACCACCTCTATGGCAAATCTACCCCAGTGTGTGAACTTGTACCATAAAGCAGTGTTTACTGGAAAATAAAAGATTGAAGTTTGAGGGAGAGAAACCCACTCTTATTTGGTAAGTGAAAAGCAGTCTGCCTGAAAAATTCTCATATGTCAGATAAAGGGTTTAATCCTCAGATGGGAAAGTCACATTCCTAACAAAGCATGAACAAAACCCTCGTTCTCTTCTAGCTAAATCTTGTCAAAGTGCAAACACTGTGTTTAAATACAATATTCAGCCATACTGTTCTTAAACCATCAGTTACTTGCGCTGCTTATGCCTGCACTATAGAAGTGTGATGTGACTGCTGTTTGGCATTACCAACACTCGTGCATTATGCAGTTCATGTATTTGAAAGAAGACTGACCCTTTCAAATAAAAATGGTATATATTGTTCTTAAGGAACTATAGCGGTTGTGTAAATAATAAATACCTTTTTCATAATGTGTCTTGTGCTCTCTTAAATACCTAGTTTGCACAATAGAGAAGCCATTGATAATCTTCATTTTAGGGTTTCTTTGGATTCCAGGGCCACCGAATTTGCATCAGTAGTTAACTAAGAGACTGGTGTGTGCTGCTGCAGATCAGGGCAGTGGTGTTGAATAGTAAAGTGCCTAGCTGCCCAGGAAAGGAACCATGACAGCAAATGTCAGAATGTCAGGACAGCAGACACAAATGAGCTGTTAAGATGAGCATGTTAGGCTCCAGCTCAATGACCTGTCAGAAAATTGTACAGTTTCTTATCTGCTGTTCTTTGTGGTTTAGTGCCAACCCAAGCTCTGTTTTAAACTAGTAAACCAGAAACTGATGCATTAAAAAAAGTAAAAATCTTTGTTTTAGCTAAGTATGGAGGGTGAATTTCTGAAATTTTGTCTTCTAGAGCTGATGTCTGAACTAGAAGGTTTCACTCACAAATGTACACTACAGGTACAGTCCCTGAGAACAGGGATCCTTTACCTAGGAAGGCTGCAGTAGCATGGGTATTGCATTACAGGATGCTGTATGATGTACTGGAATACCTTCCAACTGAAAGAACTCAAAGCATTTTACTTAAATTGAATCACCCATAGAGGTTGTTATGCTGGCCATACAGAGCAAACAGAACCAAAGGAACAAAGTTAAACACGTGTCTGTATCTCTCTGCTCAAAGCTTGCATGCAAATGGAAGTTCTACAGCAAATGAGCAATACTCCATTCTGGAATGGAGAAGAGAAGGCTGCAGGGGGAACCTCATTGCAGCCTTCCAGTACCTGAAGGGAGATTATAAACAGGAGGGGAATCACCTCTTTAAAAGGGCAGATAATGGCAGGACAAGGGGGATGGATTAAAGCTAAAGGAGGGAAGGTTTAGATTAGATATTAGGGGAAAGTTCTTTACAGAGAGAGTGGTGAGGGACTGGAACAGGCTGCCCAGAGAAGTAGTGGATGCCCCATCTCTGGAAGTGTTCAAGGCCAGGTTGGATGGGGCCCTGGGCAATCTTGTGCAGATCCAGGCCTGAAGTTGGTGGCCCTGCCTGTGGCAGGGGGATTGGAACTCTATGATCCTTGGGGTCTTTTCCGACCCTTGCCATTCTATGATTCTTTTGCTTTACACAGGGAACATTGCAAAAAAAGAATCTTGAATTCTTTCTATGTATTTCAGTGACACTGGAATTTCATCCCAGAATTTCAAAGTGAAGCAGATACACATTCCCCTTTCAAATATTTTATAAGCTGCACTGGAATATGTGAAATAGGATCTTAACATGATGGCAGCACATTGCTGTCACTGACAAGTTGTTGTGGTTTTTAATGACTAATGTTGTTTCCCTTATGGTTGAAAGCTAATTTTACAATTAGACTCCATGTCCCACCCCCCTCCCCCCAAAAAAAAGCCTGTGCATTTTACTATCTTCTAAAAATACAGCAGTGATTTAGTTGTCCAAGACACGATTGAGTTTTATAAACGGTGAAGCTATCACTCATACAAGCTGGAGAGTGCTGTAAAACTGTCAGGAGCAGCACATAGCAATCTCCTGGGGTTTGTGGCCATGGTTCATTGTGGGGGCAGGCAGCCTCAGCAGGTCAAGGAGGAGTTAGACAATGTCATGAACAAGTCTGTAGCTGGCTGCTAAATGGAATAATCAAGGAAGTTCTGATATCCTTAATACAAGGATTGCTGATGCCCAGAAGGTGAGTGTGGGTGATGCAGCAGCCAGGCCTTGCATGCTGCCCTCGAGACCTGTGCTGCTGCAGCTGAAGTTCCACCCAGGAGCAGTTCATGTCTGCACTACACAACTCCTGGACTACATGTACAATGTGAGTCTGTGCCAAGCTAACAGAACTTACTATAACTGCAGGGATAAAGGGCTACTCTTCTGCTTAGCCCCAAAAGAATGTATTTATTGCTCATAAGATGAGTGAAAAACACCTCTGCTAACTTTTTGTTTCGATAGAGATGACAGTTTTAACCTACTTGTATTTCCAAACTGTAGCTGAGCCTTGGAAATACTGATCCACAGCAAAGTTTAATGTCTAGTTTCCTCTTCAATTATACAGAGGTCCCTGAGAAGTATTTGATCAATGGCTTTCACAATCTCTGTTAGATGAAATAGTATTAAAGCATAATCAAAGAGAGGGAGCATGTGGCTTAATTATAGAGCTCATCATTTACTGCTCTGCAACACTCTGGAAAAGCATTAAATGGAGCCTGAAGTATTCCAAACATTTTCAGGTGTCAGAGTGTACCAGGCTCCCAGTACATGTCAAGTATTTTGTATGTTGTTCTGTCTGATTATTCATACCAAGAGAGACAGTCCATTTAAAAATGAAGTTATTTCTGTAAGCTCTGGATATCTGACAACTCTAATGCCTCACTGTGGCACGAACGCTCATCACTAGAGGTACATGGAGTGACAGCTGAAGCCAAGAACTGAGCTGCAAATTCAGCTCCACAGATCCTGCTGCATGACTCTGAAATCTACAGCTAGTTGCCAATTTTTATTCCTGACTTGACATGCGACTGACAGCAAGTGAATGCCAAAGGCTTTAAGACAATTTTCCACTCTGTCTGTTCAGGATGTATTTAAGACTGATGTGAGAAGTGCTGAACTCTTTCTTTCTACCAATAAAATGAAGCCTAGGTAAAAGCCATGTTTCAGAGGGTAAACAGTTCTTCCTATTCATTAAAGCTGTTTAAAACCAGGACTGAATGAAGAGGTGTTGAAGGGCAGAATCCTCTGACATTCCCCTATTGACAAGGCAGGGGCTGCCTGGTATTAGCGTGGGCAACCGCTGCTCTCAGTGTGGGGTGGCCAAAATGCTCTGGCAGATGGAGAAAGATTTCAGGGGAAAGGAAAAGTTAAGGGGGAGAATAGCAGGACTATAAGAAATAAAAATTACTGATCTGTCCTGGAGATGACTAGGTACATTTTTCAAGCGTTAAGAGTTTATCTAAGGAATATTAGCAGTATCTTATGACAGCTGTAAGTTACTGTACTTCAGTTGCTATACTGACTGTTGTGCTTCAAAAGGGCTCCTCACTAATCAGGATGTGCTTTAGGTATAAGCAACTCCAAAGATTTGGGTCTGGAAGAAACACTTCAGTTGGTTTTTCCTAGGGCACAGTGAAAAAAAATCTGTGATGCCTTACAGTGCAAATTTGACTCTCCTGAGTCCCAGCTTTATCTGCCAGATCAAAGTCTCAGACTTTTCTTCCCCAGCCCAGCTGCATCACCCACCCCAGCTGCCCTACACTGCAACCCCCAGCTATCCTGCTACATCAGCCCTTTTCCCATCATGTTCTGTAAGAATGGATTTCCAAATGAACTATCCATATGCTGATGAGCTCTCATACATCCTATAGCTTCCTTATTTATGAAGTTTGCTCATGTCTGCCTTTGATGCTGCTTTGATACTGAGAGCACTCAGATGCTCATTTAGTTCTAGGGGTCTGTGCAGACCTTGGCACATTTCCTTGCCTCACACACACGCAATGCTGTGCCCTTAATTTCTGTCTTTCCTAGCAAATAGCTTTCCCATCAACTTATTTTCTGTTAAGAAATAGTGGGTACAAGCCCAAATGAGCTTGTTCTTGAATTGCATCATGCTCTTAGTGCTATGGGTGGGGCGGTGGGCACAGCAAAGCATCACTTGAGCTGTTTTTTCTTTCAACTATCTAGTTGGAATTGCACACCTACCCTGCTCACATAACACCATATTTCAAGATGTTCATATATCAGAAAAGAGCAGCTCTTATCATTTTCACCAGGATTGGCTTCAGCTCCTGCGTGCAAGGGAGCTCAGTGACCTGGAGGAGAGCCTGCATGGTCACTTGCTGAGCAGAATCCCCTCCTCTTGCAACACCCCAGAAGACTTTGACTGGTGTTTTGAAACAAAGGTTATTGCATCAGATTTTTAGTGCCTAAATATCTTCACCTGATGTGTCAAAGCATTTGATATTCAGCAGTGAGAGGCTTTTTCTTCACTATTTATGCTGCTTGAGAAGGCAAGTCAAACTCAGAGCATCAGTCAAAGAAGTCATGGTTCCATATAAGTGCTTGAGCCAAATATATCAGCCTTCAGATTGGGGTTTTCATCTTCAGCAGTCTGAGCTAATACTTTGCTCTACTTGCTGCAAGATCAGGCCCTGAATTTGGAGTTGGATCTGCCATGTTTCTTCCTGAACCCAGACCAGAGCCAGACAATTGGGCTTGAGTGGCTGATCCACAGGCTGTTCAGAAAAGCTGTTTAAATTGCTTCATATCAGAGAGAAATGCCTACAGATGAATAAAAAAATTGAACAAGCTCAGCTTTGACACCCAGACTTCTGTTTCTGAACATGTTCTCCAGTAATACTGTGGTTAAAAAGCCTCCTTCCTCTCTTTGGTGGGGTTTTGCTTTTTCAGTGCTCTAGAATTTTCCCCTCATTTCTTAGGTTTCTTGGTGTGGATGTACATCCTATCTCTCAACTTGCACCTCATCAGCAGAGTAGACAATCTTCTGCAGGAGGCAGCTGGCCATGGTATTATAATAACCCACTGCTTTGATGAGCTTGGTGCATCACTGATGTGTTATGAGCCACGAGCTCCATCAGTAAGCACCAAAGTTTATACTTTTGGTGTTTTCCCCTAGACTGGGTCATACTGGAAGAATGAGTGTTGGCACAGGAAGAATAATGTAAATCATTTAAGAAACTCTAGTTAAACTTTCTAAAAGACCCTGCTTCCCAGGACAGACTGAGGTGGCTCTAGAATGTATTTTGAGCAAAAGCTTACTGACTCCTTACCCTGCTTTCTATATCCAGGCCATATCTCATGCCACACATGGGTACATGACATTTGTGAGTAGTGAAAACCACAAGCATCAGTTTAGTACACAAGCATGAGCAGAATTTCAAGTACATGCTTAAAGTGCAGCTGATGCCAGTGTGACTTTTGGGTCCCTCTGCTGTCCTAATGATGGATATTCCTTGAATCTGGACCAAAACGAGCACATTTTTGGAAAAGTTATGTGTATTAAACTACCTCTGAGATGAAAATGATAAAGTGATGTGGGGTTTTTTTAGATATGATTAGTCCCTTACAGATGTGACTAGACACAGTGGGCATGTTGCAAAGCCTTTTTCTAGAACAAAGGCTAGCAAATTAAAAACAAACCAATTTGTGTCGAACATGAAAGGAAGGAAATGTTGAGTTTCACAGAATCAGAGTTGTAAGGGTTGGAAGGGACCTCAAGAGCTTATGGGGTCCAACCCCCCTGCCAAAGCAGCTCCCCAGCTCATACTGCACAGGTCGGCGTCCAGATGGGTCTTGAATATCTCCAGAGAAGGAG
Source organism: Laterallus jamaicensis coturniculus (assembly GCA_022605575.1). Classification (NCBI taxonomy): domain Eukaryota; kingdom Metazoa; phylum Chordata; class Aves; order Gruiformes; family Rallidae; genus Laterallus; species Laterallus jamaicensis. Next base: position 11,925,872 of record JAKCOX010000016.1, on the reverse strand, counting down.
ACTCCACACCCCCTGGGCAGCCTGTCCCAGGGCTCCCTCACCCTCACTGGGAAAAAGCTCCTCCCCATGTTGGTGTGGAGCTTCCTGTGCTCCAATTTGCAGCCATTGCCCCTTGTCCTGTCCCCACAGACACTGAAAAGGGGCTGGCCAATTCCCCCTGCATCCCATATTAAGATATTTATAAACATTGATTAGGTCCCCCCTCAGTCTTCTCTTCTCCAGGCTGAACAGCCCCAGCTCTCTCAGCCTTTCCTCACAGGATAGATGTTCCAGGCCCTTCATCATCTTCGTAGCCCTTCTCTGGACTCTCTCCAGGAGATCCCTGTCCTTTTTATACCGGGGAGCCCAGAACTGGACACAATACTCCAGGTGGGGCCTGACCAGGGCAGAGTAGAGGAGGAGGATCACCTCCTTCGACCTGCTGGCCACACTCTTCCTGATGTATCCCAGGATTCCATTGGCTCTCTTAGCCACCAGTGCACACTGCTGACTCATAGCCAACCTGTCATCGACCAGGACCCCAGTTTGTAATTACATCTGGGCAATATCCCCGTCCCCCAAATAGTCAAGTAATTGAGATAAACCCCTTCAAACGCTATTAAACAACTTTGGTTTGAATTTAGTGACTAGCAAGAGCTGGAAGAAAGCAGGCAAAGAATTGAGAATTCTGACTTTAGACAGAATCAAATTCTTGTGTTTTGTGTGTGCATTGCTACTTTCAAGTACTCTTAAATTTAAAGTTGTAACCTAAAGTGTTTTTTTCCCCCTCTTTACTCTGACAGGATTAGTTTGGTTGGTTTAGAGAAAAATGTCAGCAATCTCATGAAAAATATTTACATTATAGGCAAAACTGAGTAAATTTAGGTAGATTTAGTTCTACACCTACTGAACTGTGTAACACACGGTTTTATGGAGCTGAAAGGCTGAGAGAGCTGGGGCTGTTCAGCCTGGAGAAAAGAAGACTGAGGGGGGACCTAATCAATGTTTACAAGTATCTTAAGTATGGGGTGCAGGGGGAATTGGCCAGCCCCTTTTCAGTGTCTGTGGGGACAGGACAAGGGGCAATGGCTGCAAGTTGGAGCACAGGAAGTTCCACACCAACATGCAGAGGAACTTTTTCCCAGTGAGGGTGAGGGAGCCCTGGGACAGGCTGCCCAGGGAGGTGGTGGAGTCTCCTTCTCTGGAGATGAATTCAAGACCCATCTGGACGCCGACCTGTGCAGTATGAGCTGGGGAGCTGCTTTGGCAGGGGGGTTGGACCCAATGATCTCTCGAGGTCCCTTCCAACCCCTACAACTCTGTGATTCTGTGAAATGCACCCATGCAGCACTGAGATGTGCTGTTGCCACTGATAAAACTGACCTTGTGTCTTGTTGCTCGTTACAGCAATCCCTGACCAAGTGATGTGACAGTCTGTCTGGTTTTAAACTTAGAGATGCCATAAAATAGTTGTCCAGTTAAACTTACATCACTGATGCAGAGCCACTTGTTACTCTGTGATGCATGGAAATGGGTGTTGAAGGGTGCACACAGCTCCGAGCTGGTCCATAAGCCTCAGCTGGGGCACTGGGAGCCTGGCTGCACAGCTGCAGGTCAGAGATAAGGGTCAGTTAGGGAGATACCAGCAGGGAGAAATGCTTGTCCTCATCTCTGCTCACCCTGCAGCACACCCCATGCAGAGGCTGCAGACAGACAGCAAGACGAAAACATCAAAACAAACAATAGATCTTGTGAGATTAACATATACAATCCCTTAATGTATACATAAGCAACAGGTAGTTACAGACCCACAGACCATGACTCAGTCAAGTACAGGAGAAATCCTGAAACTCTGGAAGGAAGAAGTCACAGCATTACCTCCCCAAAAACCTGAATCAAGCCAGAGAGGAGCAGCAGCACCAAGTTATCAGAGTAGCTGGGCAGTAAGCAGGGCAAGCTGAGACTCATGGGCAGAGTTCTCAGCACTGGTCAGTCTTCCACAAGGAAGAGTTGAGCTTTATGCCCCCTTCCCCTAGATCCTTTCCAGAGGTCTGAGCAGAAGCCTTGGGCCAGGCCTGGGATAAGCACCATAGCAAAGCACTAAAGGCTGGGAAGGACAGACTGAAGCTTTTGAGTTAAAGCTTCTGCCAAAGCCAATTAACAACACAATGGTTAGATTGCTCCGGCTTTGCGGGGGGCAGGAGGTGGCACACGGTGACCTTATCTTACCTAGCAGAGACTGCACCGGGCAGGGTGCTCAGTCTCACCAGTCTCCCCAGCCCTACAACAGGGCCCTAGCAGCAAACCTGTTTGCCCAAGCCATTCCTTGACCCATGGATCAGTGTCATTTCCCCTGTTCCTGAGTTGCATCTAAACACAGGCACCACAGAACCTTCTCAAGACAACACAGATGTGCCCTGATAAAACAGAGCAAAGCTGGGGGTACCCACAGGTCTGTGGCATCCTGCCTCCCCTCAGCCCTTGCTCACACTGCAGGGATGCAATAGCTGGGTAGAGAGGTCCAGACCCACAGCCACGCCCTAAAGCAGAGTGCCATGGACACCCATCTCCCTGTAACCACCATGTCTGCTTTCATTCCCATGTCTAGTGTCTGAGACTTTCTCTTGTTGCTAGAGAAAGGCCACAGTCACAAGACCCCCAGGGCTGATCTTCAGGAAGGCCTCTGCTCAGTGTGGCCCCCAGTCTCAGTGCAGGGTGCAGCCACTCTCTTTTCCCTACACCACAGGAAATCCAGCAGAACCCTTTAGGGTCACCACTGCCTGGAGGCCATAGGGAGCCTCTGACCACCCCAGAAACCCAGCTTTCCTGCTTGCTGACACAGTGCTTCACCCTGCAGCTGCTCCTCTACCCCAGACATCCTCTCACTGACCCCATACCTGTCCTAAACTCCCACACTCCTTTTCATGGGGCAGTAGCCCCATGGTCCTCTCTGGTTCCCTTTTGGTCACCTCTCCAGCAGCAGTGGCCAAGCCATGGCACAACAGGGAAGCTCAAGTGCTTTCCAGTTTATTCTCATTAACAAATGACCATCACAGAAGACACTATTCATTTGCTAAGAGCAGGGGTTAAGGCTCATCTCTAATTAGACCTTGCCAGACTCCTGTCTCAACAGGACCCATCTGCTTTCCAGGGGAGGGGAGGTTTGCCTGCTCAAACCTGAATGTTTGAACCACATCCAGGTTGGCTCAGCTAACACTCACTGCTCCCCACAAGAGACTCAGCTTCTGAATTTGACTTTATGCAAGAAACATCAAGGTTCCCAAATCTATTTGGGTAACAGAAATGACTTCACATTTTCTGGGGCCTGAAGGTACATGCAGCTGTGCCAGTGCTTTCCCCTCCAGGTTTCGTTCATAAAACAGCTTTTCCACCCCAAAGGCTGTCTGTACACCCACATAAATAGCTCTCCCTGCCATGCTATGTGGGGCTTTATCTGCTCTTTACATTCTCCTTCATCCCAGCCCTGTCTTCACTTCCATTTTCTAGAAAGGGGAAAGGAAAGTCATTAATACTTCCCCATAGTGTATTTTCCCCACAAGATCACCATAAAAGTCAAATTAAGAAGCAGAATATGGGCTGGATATGACAGGGCAGCAACCTCTAGTCTCTTTGCCATAGTAGCTCTTTCTGTGACAACATCACAGCTCCCCAGGAGTCACACCAACATTGCTGCTGTTTCTCTGCCAGGGGAGCTCAGCAGCATCTTGGGGTGGGGGTTGGGGAGGCTGCAACAAAGTCCTGGTTTTGAAAGCCTATCAGACATCACTATTGCTACAGTGGAGTCACCTGTAAGACTCTGACATTGCAAACAGGTCCTGTGTCACCAGCTGTGGCTGGTACAGTGCCAGGTAAAGGTCAGGGTCACCCCACAGCCCCTCACAGCCATGCTGTGCAGCATGCCCACAGAGGCCAGAAAGGTCCCTGGAGCACCAACTGCTCCTGGCAAGGTTGATTCAATACCTCCCCACACACAGGGACAGAGTCCTGTATCCAGCCAGGAAGAACAGGAACTACCTTCTCACTGACTCTCAAGACAGCCACACTACTGCCAGGTGTGCAGCAAACAGGACTGACTGACACCCCTGCAGCTCCTCACAGACACCCACAATCCCCTTGCAGAAGATACGACTGCAGTCTACCTGTGGGTGGGACATGAGTGGTCTCTTCTGCCACCATCCCAGCCTCCCTGCTCCTCCCCACACGTGCCTTACGCTGCACACTGGATCAGAGACCATTCCCTCACACACAGCACTGGGGCTGCTGATAACTTATCACATCAGGCAACTTCTTTGGGGCAGTGAGTAGCTATCCTTGCACCTGAAATGTCACATTAAAACCAGCTGTGAGTCGCTCCCACCCACCGGTGCCAGTGGGGATGGCAGAGCTCAGCCAACAAGCATGTGCACCTGCAAAAGCCCCTGCTTCCCTTTGAGGGGTGGGGATTTTCCTCCATCCAAGACAACAAAGAGACACAGCACTGGTTATGCTGAAGACACCTTGGCTCCCTGCCAGGGTGCAGGGCTGATGCCAGCAGGAAAGCTGCAACACTAGTGCTACTGGAGCAACTGGAAGAGCAGAGCCCTGCTGAGGCAGGAATAAGGGCTGTGATCAGAGCTTGGCAAGACAGTCACATTTTTGTTTCAGCACCTGTGACATGTACCAGTCTCCTGGAGATACCAGGTGAATGATTGCATGACATGACCCAGGGTTACTCAGACCTGAAAACAAGTCAGGGGCTGGATGAACCCCACTAGACACGCTGTCCCTGGCAATACAGCACGATGCTGACTTTTCAAACAAGTGGGGTTTTTTCTCTCAACCTTCTCTTTGAATCCTGACTTGACCTCAGATTAGAGGGACTTAAATTATACAGTTGTCCCCCGCCCGGTGGAAGTTAGATCTCACCAATAACGACAGTCCAGGAGCCGGGGCAAAGGCCACAGCCTGGTGCCAGCTCAAAGCTGAACCGGGCTGGACACAGTACCGCTGATAAACCACCTGGTCTGCAGCAGCATCCAGTGTCCGTCTTTGGTACTGCACTCTGCCCCCTCCATCGCTCCGGAATTCGGTCACAGGAGGAGCAGCATCATCATCCTGTCAGGCGGTGGACAGACAACACCAAGCTCTGGACCATCCCAGAGGGTTGGCAAGTGCGGGACAGTCCACCAGGACCCAGCAGCAAACAGAAGAGCACCCTCAGCAGCAGAAGGTCCTCTGAGGCCCAGAGTTAGGGTAAGAGGGAGCTTGCACTGACTGTGCCATGCCACAGCTGCTCGGATACAAGTGTAGGCAGCAGCTTTCTCCTTGTTCATGGCATTAACAGAAGGAAAGACCTTTCCAGAGCCCAAACCCCAGCCGAGCTCAGTGAAAAGCAGAACAAGTGTGTCACACTTGGAGTCCCACCACTGATGCTAAATCCCAATATTTGCATCCATCGACAGCATAATTGGAAGCCTCTCCCCAGACCACTGAGGTACAAAGCCCAGCTCATCTCAGCTGCGCCTCTGTGCCCTCAAGCTTCCTCCTCCAGCACCTGCAGGAGATAGGACCAGTGCCCTGGGAAAGACAGCAGTCTGAGCAGTCTTGGAGCAAGGAAGTCATTATTAGAGCTGCCTTTTGTCTAGGGGACATTCTGACACTGTGCCTGTGCTCTTTGATGAGAGGTGGTGGGCTCTGCAGGAGCAGAGAGGACTTGCTCAGAGCACCCCAGCCCAACAGTGGCCTGGGGGGGGGGGGGGGGGGGGGGAATAGCTGTCAGGAGGGAGAGCCAAGACACCAGTAACAGACAAAACAATTCACTAGGACAGGTCACAGTGCCCGTGCCTCCCTGCAGAGAGATCTGTGTCAGTGCAATTCACGGCAAGAACAGCTGCTGGGCTCAGCAAAAGCTGGATAATACAGACCACCGTGCTGGGAAGAGGGTGGGTGCTGCATTCTCAGGAGCTCATGAGTTTCTGGGGGTGACTAACTACTGTGGCTCTGCTGTCAGCACCTCTGATGTTAAGAGGCCACCTCTGTGGCTGGGTTGCGCCTCCGCAGAGCTCTAGGACCACACGAAGCCATCTTCCCTCGTTTTAGCAGAGCTCCCAAAGCTTGGCGCAAAGAGGACATCGATGCCCCTCTCCAAAGCCAGCCCGCCTAGTAAAACCAGAGCATCATCCGCAGCCGGAGCTGGTCCAGCTCCCCCGAGCATCCGCGGCTGCGTGCCCGGCGGTCGCAAGAGGGAGCCCGGCGCCTGGGAAGGAAGAGCCCGGCGGGAGGGACCCGGCGCGGCACCCGCCCTCGGCCGCTCCTGCTGCCAGGGATGCGCTGGGCAGCGAGGTCCCCGCCTGGGACAGGCAGGTGACTCGCTGCAGCCCCTCCTATCTCCTTCTTAATGGGTGGTCATCGTCATCATCATCAAAAGAAATTGGAGCATCCGCTGGCCGGTTGTAACTGTGAATAAGGATTAAAGGCATGCCTAGAAACGGAAGATGACAGGAGGGTGCACTTACAGGGCAGGGCCCAGGTAGCTGATGCTTTTATCACAGGTGACTCCACAAAATCACCCTCCTAAAGAAAGGCACGACATTCCTTGGGAAGAAGGCCAGAGGTGTCACAGCCAGCCCTTGCCACAGTACCAACAGCTCACTCCTAATTTTTCAGTTCACTCCCAATTAATTGAGCAATTTCAGGCCACAAAGGGAAGCACCTTGTTACACAGCACCACCGCTTTTCTTACATCCCTGGGAAACCTTTACTCCACAAGCTGGCAGCAAGGTCCAATCCTGCTACAAACACAGAACCTGTTGCTTGGGGCCAGCCTCAGGTTGGTCCAGGCATCCCTCCAGGCCCAGCAGAAGGTCAAGTCTGACCTCACATTTCAAGTCCTGGCAGCCTCTGCCAAGGCTCTGTTTTCTCTAGAGACCCAAGGAGCTGACCTTAGCAAAGCTCTTGCCCCACAGATGTCAAAGCCAGAGGCACCTTAGAGCACCATCTCATCACTAGAGCTTGAAAGCAAGCAGCTCTTTATGCAGTACCTGCCCTTCTATACAGCTGAACCTTACACCTTCCCCACTCTTCCTCTAGTTGTTGTGTTAATCCTTGTCACCCACATGCATTTTGTAAGCCTTACCCAGCATTTTCAGAGCAGCCTTATAGGACACCACAATTATCACAGCTGCTCCCATGAGAAGCTCCTAAGCCACACTACTTATTTCAGGGGAGTGGGAAGTAAACCAGAACACCCAACAGACACCAAAACTGGTACAAAGCAACCCCCCTCACCTTCTTTTTGCTCTGGAGTCCATGAAAACAGCCAAAGCTTTCCCCTGGGCTCCTATTTAAGTCCTTCAACTGTGATGGGGAGGGGAACTGTTGGCTGATTCCCAGCATCTGGGAGCCATTTCACTCCAGAGTAGGCTCAGCTGCTCTCTAATCCTTAAAGGACCCGATACACACTGACACCCTCCTTCTGCTCCTTGCAACCGTCACCATCTGCATCTTTCCAGCCCCCACAGTACTCCCACAGTTTTCACTCCCGCTCCCCAAGCAATCCTTTTCTTTGTCCCCACATCTCAGCTCTCCTTCCTGTGTCCAAGTAAAGCATTGAAAACCTGGAAAAAGTTAGGTGAAGAGCCACCAAGAGAGTTGGGGGCTGGAGGATTTGCCCTGTGAGAAGAGGCAGAGGGAGGTGGGCTTGGTCAGCCTGGTGAGAAGGTGGCTTCAGAGGGGGCATAAGAGCAGCCTGCCAGTTAATGAGCAGGTTACTGAGTGGATGGAGCCAGGGTCTTCTTGGTGGTACCTGGCTTGGAGGTGAGGCAGTTGACAGAAAAGAAGTTGAAACTGGGTACAAGGAAAAATGCCTTTACCATGGTAACAGTCAAACCCTGGGACAGGCTGCTCAGGGAGATCATACGTTCTCCACCCTTGGTGGTTTTCAATGCTGGACTGGATAAAGCCCTGAGCAACCTCCTATGACATCAGACCTGACCTTGTCATGAGCAGGAGGTTGGACCAGAGGCCCTTCCAGCCTGACCCAGCCCGTCTTCTCTTAGGGGAAAGGGGGTGACTTGAAGTAAGTTCAGAGCTTCCTTCCCATCCAGGCTATGGGAACCCTGCAGTCAGCACCACCACCCCAGGATTGTCCCGTGGCAGCTAGAAAGGCCTTGTCAAATGCTGCAAATGTCAAGGGAAAAAACTAGGACAAAGGATTCAACCGAGTTGCGACAGTGACACGTGCCTGTGCTGGGGGAGGAGGAGGAAGCGGTGGAGCACACAAGTTAAATGGGCCAAGAGCCTGGACACAGTAATGTATCAGCTGCATCACCAGCAGAGTGAGGCTGTGAGATGGAAATACATCCTTCCCCTTTGCCATGTGCGTAGCCCGGTCACGGGAGGGTGCTCAGCCGGGAGAAACAGCTTCCCTTCAGTCAGAGCAGCCATGCACAAATTTAATTCTTCCATCATTTTAACTGCCAAGGGAGGCTGAGCATGACACAGGGAGCACGGGGCCCTCATTCTGCTGCAAGGGGCAGGTTTTGGCTGTGGCTAAGATCTTGGGGCAGCTCCCACTCCAGCCTCTGCCCTATCCCAGGGACAGAAAAAGCTGTGAAGATGCTCATTTTATCTAATGGAAGAGACATCTCAAATGCATCATGACTCACCTTTCCAAGCTGTCAAAAAAATCCTGAAAGTCCCAAACACAAAGAAAAACCCCAAAAGACAACTTAAAAGGTAGAGGAAGAAAATCAAAGAAAAAGTAGTGTCTGCAGCTTTGGTCTCTAGTTTGGTATGTGACCGGGAAGGCAGCCAGACACAGATGGGAGTTCAGGCTGGACAGCCTGTGGCCATGGTCACGCTCCTACCCTGTCCCTGGCATCCATCAGCCGTGCTGGGGAGGGGAGCACAGCGCTCAAACCGAGAGCAAACAGACCTGGCACCAGCAAAGCATCACTGCTGTCTCAGTTAACCAGAGTGATGTGCCTGCTCAGCTGGAAGGATGGACCACTGTTCCCTTGTGCAGCACTGCGTGTCTTGGCCTCTCCTGGGGATGAAGTTCTGGGAAGTTTTCCTCACCAGGGGAAGTAATTTCCTTAAAGAAAGCAATTCCCATTCTCCACATCCTGGGCACAGCTGGAGCACATGGTAGTTGGGTCTCGAGGGGAACAGAAGTGATTTTATTTGCTACTTGTGCTGAAAGAGCAAACTGCAGGATGGTTATCAGTGAACTCTTGCAGTTCCTGTTCTCCTGTGACCTGTCCTTGTTACCTCAGCCTCCAGATTAGAAAGGCTTAGCAGCTATGCTGTGAGATTTTTGGAGTCACTGAGGGCCTTCCCAGGCATAAAGATGTCCCACACCCCTGTCTCATTAAAATGCCACTTTCTGTCTTAGAAATGGGGTTGTTTTACTCTTGTGCTCTGAATATGGTGTTGTTCCAGAGCCATGCAACGTAATAGGATCATAACAGGATAACTGAGTTGGAGAGGGCACATGGAGGTCATCCTGCTCCAAGCAGGAGGATGGATGAGGAAGGTCCTGCCGCTCCCCCAAGAAGTCCTTCATGACAACTTGCCCTCATGCAAGAGATGCTTCTTGCTCCCCTCATTCTTGTCTGTGTTCTGGATGTCCTGCTCTCAGGTTCACTAATGTAACACCTGGATTTGAAACCAAACAAATGCGCTTAGCCTGGTTGTACAGCCTGGGACACAGAGAAGGTTATTCTGCTTCCAAGAAGAAGTGGCAGATTTTGCAAGAATCCAGTAGGCTGGGGTGGGAAAAACACCAGGATCAAGGACAGCTGGTCCAAGAGGAGCTCCAAACCAGCTCACGTGGAGCTCTGCCTGCACAGTTCAACCGCTGGCTGGCTGCCGCCTGCACGCTGCCTGTGAAGTTACCAAATGACAAAGGATTTGCCAGAATTGGCATCGCAAATGTGAATTATCAGAAGAGAAGCCAGCATTAGGTGTGCTGAGTGCATTGCTAAGGCCTCTCTTCTGAGGTGCTGCACCCCAATTGAGTTCAAAGAGTGGTTTGTGGCATGATAGGCAAACACTGGAGCCCTGTCCAAACAAGGTCCAGAGGTTTAGATGCTCAGCATTTAGGTGCTTGCAAAATATGTTGACCCCTGAGGCTCACGATAAAATCTAAAGCTCCCTTTGAAAGTTAAGTGTTTAACATGAAGGTGCTGGTGTCCCATTGATCTTCTGCCAATGTTTTAACAAGGGGATGCCACCAGTAATTCCCTGTGTGAATTTTGCACAGTGCGAGAGGACAGGCTATGGAATTAATTTTCTCATGTTTGCACAAAGAAGGATTTTCCAGCCAGCATCAGGAAGAGAGAGGGCAGCGGCATGAAAAGTAAATGAAAGGATAAAGTCTATGTACATTAAAAATTGTAAATAAATACAAACGCTTGTGCCTCAAAAATCAAGGTCTGTGTATGACTCAGGGAGAGTTTATCTCCGTTGTGGGGAGAGGAAGCCCACAGCTCTTCTCCTCCAGGGAATATTTTTTTTTTAAATTATTGACACTTTATACAATCTGGTGCTCTTCTAAATATAATTTTATTAGCATGAGAAGCCACTTGGCAGCAGGAAGCTAATGCTGGTGAGTTCACAGTTTTCAAGACAAAGCGTTCTCTTAGAAGGAAGAAGAAAGAGACTGATTTGGAAAGAAGAGCCTTGCAGCTTCTGCCTAAAACCAGCCTCCACCTGCCATCTTCTTGTTGCAGGCTTAAATGGAGCAATATTCCCTAGCCTCAGCTTGTTTGTCTCTGGTTTCCAAAGGAGATGAGGCATATGCAGTCACGCTGTTCACCAGCTCTCCTGTCACCCTCCCACAATAACCTCCGAGAGAGGAAGGAACACGGTCTATGGAGGCTGGGTAAAGAATAAAGGCGCCCGCTGCCACCCACCCCCTGGGATGGGGAGAGATGGGCAGGAGCCTGCGAGCGGTTGTGCCGCCCGGCAGACGTGTGCCGGTTCATCGGGTAGGACAGGACAAAGGAGCTACAGCAGCTGGGGACTGGAGGGAGGACACAGCCCGGGAGCCGTGGGAATCACCGCTCGGGCAGTGGGAGCGCCTTGCTTGGCGGGAGGAGGGTGATGTAATAGCGCGGGGTAGCGAAGCCAGGCATTAGGCTCTGGCACAGCTGGATCGAAAGTGCTTTTCTAAGTATTATGGAAGAAGGAATCCAGCCAAAGAATCGTGCTGAGTTTTGGTTTTATTTTATTGAGCAGAGACAGCAGAGGTGAGGGCAAACTGCTCCCGTGTCCGTGCACAGGCGCCGGCAGCCGTCGCTGACAGGGCCTCAGCGGCTGGTGCTCGGTGGCAGTGAGGACTCAGCATTTCCCCAGGTGCTTCAATCTTATTTTCCCTCCGCTTCTCCTGCAGAAAGGAGCAAGACAGACTTAGAGCAGTGTATAACAGACACAGCAGCATGGGACAAGGAGCTCATCAGTCCGAACAGGACCATTAGCCTGACCCATGCTAGTGCACCCTGACGCCTCACAGGAAGCATCAAGCTGTTTTCTCCTCTCCTTCCTCTTCTCTGACTTCCCATAGGATGAGGCAGCCAAATATTAAGGACTGCTAAGGAGAAACCTGTGATTTATGAGCACGTTCAGTCCAGGGGCGCTGGCTCCTGTTGCTTCTCCTTTAAAAGATGACAGAGCTCAGCAAAGGGAGAAACTCAGGTTCTTCCTCTGAGACTTTGTGCCTTGTTCCACAAAGTCTACTCAGACTTTTCAGGAACAATTTGGCACGGCTCAGCTCTTGCATTCCTCCAGACACTTCTCAGAATCCAGAAGTGTGGGCAGTGAGACTTGCAGCCTGTGGCACATCGTGGGAAATGTGCATCGATTTAATGCGTGCAGAAGGTATAGGCTGGATGCAATTGCCTCCCAGGCCCCGTGCTGCTTCTCAGCACGGTAACCAGCAGCGTGCAGAGCCCAGAAATGGATTAAAATTAACTCACGCTCACACAGCTCCTTTCCAAGGAGGAAATATTCCACTTGGCATGATTCAGGAGATGGTCCATGCAAGAGGAGCAGCCTGGATGCAGGGGCTCCCCTCCATGAAAACATCATTACACACATTGGAAATTGGGCCAATGCTGTTATTTCAATCCCCTCTCCTTCCACTTACAGCACTGCCTTGCAGAAGGCACATTTGTTTCCGTATGTGACGCCATCCGTGCCGCAGTGAGGGTTGGACTCCCTTGTGCAGAACACGCTTCTGTTTACAAACTCTCTACAGATCTGCAAAAGGAATTAAAAAAAATCCTTTCAGGAATCCCCCACTCTTTGTTTTGTTTTCCAAATTGGCTATCAGGTCACTAATATAATGCTTTTTCTGGCAAGAGGACTAGAGTGGCAGGGATGACACTATTTACTGAAAGATAAAGCCCTGTCAGACACGAGCAGAAGCAATGTTTCAGGGGAATTTTTTGCCCTGTGTTTGAGGAGGGAAACTACAGTCACCTGGGAGAAGTCTTGATCTCCCAAAGGCTGGAGTGGATTAGCCTAGGCATGCAGAAGAGTCAGCACTGATGCTCTTCCAGGCATTTGGTGCCAAGTTAGCTCACTGCTGCATGGCTTCATGCACCTTGCGAAACTGCACTGAGCTTTCTGCCTTCCCAGCAGAAGGAGAAGCAAACCATCATCTATGGGAAATTAAAAATGTTGTCCAGGAAATGTCCAGGCACCCAGTGACAGACCTTGTTTTGGGGGATAGAGTACCCTCCATAGCACCTCTGTTTCATGGGAAGGTTGGACAGTGGAGCAAAGTGGACAAAAATGGTGCTGTGCACCAACACAAGCCTGTGCAAGCACCCTAGACCTGATCATGGGAAGCATTTGCTAAAGCAACCGTCCGTTTCCCTGGTCTACTTATTAATGTGGCCACATATAACGTTCCCTGTACACCAGTGAACATCCCCAACATGTCAGAACTTCTTGGAAGGACTGCTCCCAGCAGACCATTAAAATCTGTTTTTACCAAGCATCAAGATCTTAGTTACAAAACCATTCCTCTAGAAAATACAGATTCAGTAAGCAGAAACACCTGCACTGACCTCTTCGATGTCTTGGCCTGCTACATCTGGAATTAAAAAGACAAGAGACAAAGGGAGATTTTACACATCAGCATTATTTCCTGATAGAGCCTGAACTAAAGTCCCAAACCCTTTATGCAAACCACAGTTAAACATACAGCAGGTTTTTCCTACTCTGTCATCCTGCGCGGCGGAGGAGGGGGCAGGAAATACATTATCTGAATTGCTTTTCAGTATTTTGCCTTTTTGAAAAATGTTACTAAAATACCATGTAATCAGTCATTCAGCTGCTAACTGCACCTCAGACACATAACCCAATCTCCTGGAAGGCAGCCACTCGCGGGGAAGCAAGCTGCCATATCGGATCCCGAGCCGCGCTCCACAGAGATTTTAAAGCTGTATTGGCTGGGGAGGCTTTTAGACTCCTGCACCTCTGAGGAATATGAATGGCTGGTACCATGGAGAAGGAGACCCCCACGGTTGGTTTTACATCTGTCCTCAGCCCAGAGACTCATAGAACTCCAGGTAAGATACAGAGAGGCGTGATGGGCTGATACAGGGCAGAATCACAGAATCACAGAGTTGTAGGGGTTGGAAGGGATCTTGAGAGATCATCGGGTCCAACCTCCCTGCCAAAGCAGCTCCCTAGCTCATACTGCACAGGTAGGCACAGGCAGTGCCGGTCAGTATAAGCACAAAAATACCCACTGTAACCACAGGCTCTGGGCTGGAGGAGAATCAGTCCATCCTCTTTATATATCTTCACTGCAAAGACTGCAGTTTGAGTCATAGCTGCGGGACAAGGCAACCCTGCGATGTCTCTAAGGGGGAGCCTCACACTCAGGGGTGGATCGACTGCGGAGTTGCAGAATCTGGGTCACAACACAACCCAGCAATTCACATGGCAGTGGGGCAGCAGGGGTGGGGGTGTGAGGCTGTGCCTACTGGGTCAGTGGGATCCCTGCCAGCTGGGGTCCTGCTCAGGTGGCTCCAAGCCGGAGGGGACCTGGGGCAGGAGATGAGAGGGTCTTGTCCTACACATTGAAAATCACACTCTAGCCTCAGCTGGACCATCATCCATCATCCCACCCTGCTGCTTGCACCAATCACATTGCCCTTTGGTGTTTCATCCCCCGTGCTGGGGTGTTTATCCTCTCCCCAGGCCAGTCAAGGCTGCGTTCATTGTAAAGTCACTGTTAGGGCTATCTACATATTATTTACAAAACAGCTCATTCCATAGCTTTTATAAATATTACATGTGGCTTAGAAGACTTTGTGATGATGTCTCTTGACATCTGTTTATTTTACAGGAGATCACAGAGTTTGCTGCTATTCTGCCTGGCCTTGGAAGGAAGCTTCAGCACTCTGACGGAACCCAGTCCCAATTAAGACTCAATTAGAGACAGATGAATATTTCATAATGAATAATGTGTACAAAGTAATTCACCTCTTTTCTCCATGCACAGCTTGCAATTTTCTCAAGTGAATTCTTTATTCAAATTATTCACAGAAAAACAAGTACAAATTATTCTTGTTCTGCACATTCTTCAATAACTGTCACCACAAACCTTCCAGAGGTGGGTCAGCTGGACACAAGCTATTGATAGCACTGACATGACCTATATGCTCAAAAATCATCGCTCAGCGTCTCCAGATCATCAGAGATATGTAAATCTCCAGATAAATAAATGCTGGATCCTTTTAATTTGCCCTCTTTGTTCTGACTCCTCGAGGACACATGAATTTAATTTTCAAGCTTTTCTCTGCAACATAAACGAAAGCTGAAACTTTCATCTAATTACATTTCCACGTCCCCAAGGAAAACACCAAATACCAAGATGCTTAGGATCAAAACAAGAGCTGATGACCCTGAGGTGTGAGTTTCTTCTCTAACTGGTTCAGCAAAACCTCTCCAGTGAACATTTGTACCAAAAATTCATAATTACACTCTGCTTTGGTACATTTGCTGAAAGAGCCACTTAGAATTTGCTCACTCTGTCTCCTGGTGACACCTCCACTGCCTTATTCCCTGCGGAGGCACACGAGGAGTGGAAATATGTCATATGAGTGAGCAAGTCCCGCAGATATTTTCTATCAGCTCAGCTTTATCTTCAAGCCTGTCATCTGGTGATCAAGGCTCTCCAAAGTTTGTTGTTCTCAGGAAAGATTTTGAGTTTTGGGGGGATTTTTTGGTTGGTTTGGTTTTTTTTTTTTTCTAGGCTAGGGAAAAGATGACTTACCTGAGAAGAAAGAGAGCAGCAGCAGGCTGAGAAGCACTAAAGCACCTGTTGCCTTCATGCTGCAGGCAGCTCTTTAGTCCAAGCCAAGCGATCTGTGCGGGAGGTGTCGTCTCAGCACCCAAGCCCACAGTGTGCACACGGACCTGCCTTTCTGTGTATTTATGCACCCATCCGTAGCTGTCCTCATTCCCCACCTTAATTGTGAGAACTTCTCCACTTCAATTCTAAAGCCATTATTGGCCCTGGACGTGTTTCTGGTGCTTTAGGAATGCTGCCCTGTCCACATCAAACCTAGAAAGGGCTAATTATATGAGTGATAGACTCGGGCTTGTAATATCTTTTTCTTTTTTTTTTTTTTCTAAATAGTCACAGGATTCTCACAAGGGTGAATTTTCAAAGCAGTGATTCATCGGGGAAGCTGGTAATTTTCATTCTCTGGGCCCTCTCTGAATGCCAGCTCCGAGGCTTGGAGTGTGGCGTGATGACACTCACTAGACGTTACGAAATAAATCACAACATGAGAATGTGTTGTCTGTGAAACCAATTATACGTTGTTCCCTGGCTATTTTTGAGGATGGTTCTAAATTTGTTGGGTTGGGGTGGAGGAGCGCTCCAATGTGACTTGCTCTCATAGCTGTGTGCACAGTCCCAGATAGGACTGCTGACTCTCCTCCCTGAACTATTTAAACTCTAGCTGTCAATGTTTTCCAGTTTTTCACATTAGCAAACATATGTTAGGGCTCCGCTCCCACAGCAAGTGGCAATGAAGGGAATTTGATGGGGAAATTGGGAGACTTGAGCTCTATTTCCAGCTGAGTCTCTGCAAGGATTTGCTTTCAGCTGCACCATTTGCAAACTATCTGTTCAGATAAGAATAATAAAATTTTAGCGTGCTTTCCTAGGGAGACAAGCCTTATGAGGGCACAGTGTAGAGATATATCTGTTTATTAGTTCCCCTGGTGAATTTTGTATCTACTAGTTCCAACCAAATTTCGTACAGCATGAAAAAAATAAAAACCAAATAGATTTTTATACCTTTGGCTCACAACAGAGGAAAGATGCTACTTACATCCTCAACCAGCAAGGGAGAGAGCTTCTGCAGGAGAGCGATGTTCTGAATGCCCTACATCTGGGGAAAGCATTAAAGTTTGCAGCTTGCCAGACATCTTAAAATCCACACAGCAGAGAAACCGTGACTGACAGGTGAATTCTCAGATGTCTATTAAGGGTGAGCTCACGACACTGCCTCTCATATAATTTAGTTATCAAGTCAGCCAGCCGCAGCGCCATTCAGAACCACGTTTAGTTCTGCCACTTGCGGCATTACTTGTTTGCCTTTTCTAGTTTCATACGTCACTGCTCACGACCACGGCCTTAATGCCTCAGTCCTTTATCTACCCAGACGTTTCGGTTGCTGCAGCATAACTGACTGGCTAAAGCCTTAGCAAATGTACCGCAGGGCCCAGCCCCTTCCAGGCTGAGGAGAGGAAGAGGGTAAATTACCAAGCAGGTGATTATTGTTATTACCCCTTTCCACTTCTTTATAGCATCTGAAACAGGCTACTTGCTGGCACAGGTGAGGAAACTATTCTGTCCCTCTGACATCTCTGAAAACCAGGGCAGAAGAAGGGCAACTGGACCTTGATTTCCAGTCTAATGGGGGTAGCTGGGCAGTCTTGCTGGTGTCATGTTCAGTGCTTACCTGTGCCAGGCCAGTCTTTTGGCTTATGCGACACAAATCTTTCTATCTTCTAAAGAGCTCTTGCTTAGAGGCCCAAGAGGTATCCAGGATAGAGCCAGATACCCAGCACTTGCCATCTTCCCTCCCTTCCCCATAGGTGAGCTGCTTTTCTTTGGGCTTTTCCAGAGCCTTCTGAACTAAGCAAGCACATGGCTCCCTAGGGCAGAAGCTACCACTGTAGAGGAGGCTCACCACAGGATCCTGCCATGGAAGTCCATTTTCTGCTACAGCCAAAACTCCACTAGTCTGTGGAGACTCTATAAACCTATTGGCCAACAAGAAATTATAGCAGAGCTCTGTCCTGTGCTGACAGGTCTCTGTTCACACCCACTAGCTACTTAGACTGTTCCTTAATTATTTTTCACACATACACAAGCAGGTAAGCAGCGAGGAGTCTCATGACTCTCCCATTTGTCTTTTCTTGAGAGGAGGCAGAAAGCCAAGATGAGATTTACATTGCCCATTCTAACAGAGAAAACCCCATGAAATACAAAGTTCCATCCCTCTTCCCAGGAAGAAGGACTCTACTAGTACTGGGGAAGGACAAGACTCATGTTCTCCTGGGAAGTACCTACAAAATTCCTGGTCAAGAGATCATCTACTTCAGGAAACAAGACACAAAGAAAATGCTTGGAAGCCACAGAATTTTGTCCTAAACATCAGCCTTAGGAGCAGATATTCTTCCTGCATTGCAGGAGGAAGGGACTGTGTGAGCCATGGCACTTGGGACTTTTTGCCGGTGCTGTTTGCATATTAACCCTTTGACTCACCCAAAATGATGGCACATCATCATGAGCATTCATATGTATCACTGCACATCAAGCAAACTCCTTACATTCCCCAAAAAGATGCTATCTCCATACCTCTTTTTCCAAGATAAAAACCATCTTGGCACTACCAGCACATCTTCCAGTCCTTCTTCCTAGGGCTAGAAAATCCAAGACCTTTTCCTGAAGGGTGACTTATCCTACCTCTCCCTCAAATACGCAAGTGCAACTTTTCAGATCTCTTCTCCAAGAAGCTGATGGCCTGAACCCAGTCTAATTTCTCCTTGGGTCTCATTAGTCTCATTACAGCCTTGCCCAGCTTGCTGCAATTTTCTGCTGATCAACAGAGTCTCGATGGACACACCCTTCAAGGAAGCAGCAGTTCCTAATTTTCTTCCCCATGAGATAGCCTCCTCCCTTTGCCATGAGCCTCCCTTTTACGACACACTGCCAGACCTGCCCGTTGCCCAGGTGTCACTAGGTAGGGCTGACCATGGCCACCTTTCTCATTTCTCCAGGGCCATCCCCCCTATGCCGGAGCTCTGAGAAGGACTGGTTCCTCCAAGACTCAGTGCTGCTACAAAGACAAATCCATTTACACCCTATAAGAAAACAAAATTAGGAAAGTGGCAGCATTTTATAGCAGCTTGGTTTCTCTTCTGATGGTTTGGTATGGAGTGACGTACTCTCATGAGGGCTTGGGCTGGTTGTATGATGGGTGTTACACTATGCTCTTTAATGTGGTTGATTTCATAACTTCTCCTGCCTGACAGATAAGTACTTGAAGACCATTACCCCTGCCCTGGAAAAAAAAAAAAACAAACCCAAACCAAAAACCAGTCATGGCAAAGAGAGTGGCTGCGTTTAATTTATTGATCAATCAAAGCAGAAACCGATGCGCAACAGTTGAGGGAGCAGGGGAGAGTGTGTTTGATTGCAGGATTCATAAGGAGGAAACCAGGGCGAAGGGTATGGCTCCAGCGCTTAGCATTCACCAAGGTGTCTGAAGAACAGATTTCCCTGGTTCCGTCTGAAGAGAGAGAGACCAAAATTAGACATGGATCTCAGACTTCTGGTTGAACTTCACCCCAATAAGCCGATGCTCTCCAAGTTACAAAGTACTTCACTTAAGGTTTCACCTCCTTCCTGATTCCCCAAGTTACAAGCTTTCTCACGTGGAGGGACTGGGGACAAACCCCATAGTTTTGGACACCTCCTACGGTCACAGTTTAAGTCGCTCTGGCAGGGAGGGAGTGAGCAATGCTATGAGCCTGCAGACGGGGATCTGGATTTAATTGCAAGGGAAGGAGAAGACTCACTTGGGCTTAAGATCTCCAGTGCCTGGGGGGTGGCAGCAGAGTGAGCACTGGGAGAGGAACGCAGAGCAGGGACGGATTTACCGAGGGGTTAACGGGAGCTCTGGGGCTTTCACACCAGCGGCCAGCGCTGTGTGTGCGCTGCAGCTCCCTGTTTTCGTGGCCACGCCATGAGCGCCATGATACTTACGTAACGGCGTTGCAGAAGTGGCACTTGTTTCCATAGGTTCTGCCATCAGAGCCACAAATGGGGTTGTACTCGGAGGTGCAGATGAGGTTGCTGCCCTTCTGCTGGTCGTTGCATTGAATGTTCAATGAAGGTTGCTAAGGGAGCAACAACAGGTGTTAAGGAGTTTGTTCCCCCTATTTTCCTACACGAGTGCTTAATGTTTATTTAATGTTTCTGATATGGCAAAGCATAAAAACACTTTTCAGGTGCAGGGCTCTGCTTTCCAGTAACTCTGCAAACTCAGAAGCAGAGTTTGCCTGGAGCAGGGAGAAGATGGGGGCAAAAAACTCTAATAAATACTATTAGAAATACTGAAATGACCATGTTGATATTTCCAGGCCACCAGAGGTGAGTGTACAGAAAGTGGTCGCAAGCCACACTGCAGGAAGTGCTCCCACACGAGAAATCATCTATAGGTGATACATGACCCACTGGTTCTCCAGCAGAAGCAAGGAGGCAGCATCTCTTGCTCAGCCCATTTCCTAGCAACTGACTGCCATGTCCCCAGGTCAGAGGAATTAGTTCAATACCCTTTGACCTTGGCGTAACCTTAACTATTTTCTCCAAATCCTATTTGCAGGCCAAATGCAGCAGAACAGCACAGGCATTTCTACTATTTAGATATGATTCAGTGAGTCTGTGATGTAAAATGCCTTGTAATAGCAGTTAGAGAGCAGATTCCTGCATCTTACCTGGTAGCATTCTCCCATATTTTGCAGGTTCACGTCCAGTCCGTTTCTTTGGGAAGAAAGCAAGTTGAGAATGAATGAGCACAAGGCAGCCACTTCACGAGTCAAACACTACCTTCTAAACACCAACATGGGCACCTACTGGTCCCCAAAACCCCTCCTGTGACCTAGCCCCCCTCCACTTACGCCACAGCATTGCAGAAGTTGCACTTGTTTCTGTAGG
Organism: Laterallus jamaicensis coturniculus; assembly: GCA_022605575.1. Classification (NCBI taxonomy): domain Eukaryota; kingdom Metazoa; phylum Chordata; class Aves; order Gruiformes; family Rallidae; genus Laterallus; species Laterallus jamaicensis. The sequence continues at coordinate 11,905,633 of JAKCOX010000016.1, read as the reverse complement.
TAATTCCATTGGTGCCACAGATGGGGTTGTACTCCATAGTGCAGGGCATTGCACCGCCAGTTGATCTCAGGTAGCCAGTACAGTCAAGCTGAAACAGTCACAGAACTACACTTTAGTCTCTTTTCCCTTTCACATCAGTCTTCTGTAATGGAGCAGGGGGAAATAGACATCTTCCCCCATCTGAAGGGGAGAGCCTCAGCACGGTGGAATCACTGAGGCACTAAAGGTTGAAATCCTGCACATGGGTACAACACAACCCCAGAGCATCTGTTTTTTCCTGTCCTGAAGCAGGCTTTTTCCCTATTGCCTTGGGGATTTTCACTGTGAATGCCACCATGAAGAATCTTTGCCTAAAATGCCCTCTGCAGCAGCAACTTCTGCTGCAAAATGTCGATGCCATTTGAAAATTGAGTTTACGTTCACCTTGGTGTTTCTGCAATTACTCTGAGTGTACTGAAATGGAAGTTGCTGTATTATGTTAAATTGCACAGCCAGAGTGTTTCTTTGCTTTCTCTCTCCAAACTAAAAATAGAGATACTTCTCTACTTCATGGTAGCTCTATATATTGATAAACAAACTTTATGATAAACGTTCTGATAGAATCATTTTTCTGGTACAAAAATCATGATATAGTCAAAATTCAAACTTCCTCTGGGAATTTCTAAGCTTCAACAAGCTTCTAAGTCTTGAGTCTAAAGAGAAATGTTTTGATAATGTTGAAGCAGTATTGAAATCAAAACTTTCCATTCCTAAGCCTGGTGTTATACACCAGACATTTCAAAACCTGCTGATTTTAACCATTCAAACAAAATTTAAAAGAAATTATTGCAAATTTGAAATTCTTCTTTTTCCTTCCATTTCTGGCAGTTAGAAACTGTGTGATTTTAATACAGAATTAATCCCAGGCAAGGTTTCTGTCTAGCACTCTGCCATCATTTCCCCCCCCACCGCTCAGCACAGCAGAAGGAACCGTCCTCAGACCTTACCCTCACACATCTTCCATCGTGCTTCTTGTCAATGGCGCGGTTACGGCTAGAGGGAGAGAGAGAGAAGGGCAGGAAGCTTTAATCTCTTGATACCATGTAGTCATCTTGCTCATTAAGTCTCTCCACTCACAAAGCCCGAGTAATTAATCAGATTCAGGAGCTTTGACACGGAAGATCGCGGGCATTAGGGAAGAAAAAAATCTGACGAAAAATCTAGTCCACCCCACAATTAGTCACAACCCAAAGGCTTTTGTCTTGGAACTGGAATTGCAGGCCATAGAATCATAGAATGGTTTGGGTTGGAAGGGACCCCAAGGATCATAGAGTTCCCTCCCCCATGCCACAGGCAGGGCCACCAACCTCCAGGCCTGGATCTACACAAGGTTGTGAGGAGACTTTCTACTCACAAGATAGCTCTGCAGAGGGAGCACTCGTTGGGGTAGGTCACGTTGTCGGTGCCACAGACGGGTTGGTAGTTGCGGGGACAGGCAACTTGCAGCTGCGTTTTTCCAGACAACCCAGACAACCCGTACGAGGCGCAGGAGGCCTGTCAAAGAGGGGATGTCATTTCTCCAAGCACAGAGAAACCTGTGCTCATCTCAATCATGTTTCCACTGCACTGGGAGACTACTATTGGCCTGTTTTTTTCCCTTTTTACCCTCTATCGTTCCTCCATGGCAAGGAAGAGAGGGAACAAAATATACCATGTTCCTCACAGCACGAAAAAGCACTTTTTTGCCATTAAGGCTTTCAGTCCTTTCAGCCAGCATGGCAGGCAAGAATGATCATTCCTTGGGAAATCAAGACAGGGAAGATATCTAGGCAGCTATTCAATAGTTGTATAGATTTTCTGCTGGCACTCTCTGCTGTGCTGACTCTCACTCTACATTATTAATCGCCGTCATTTTTATCATCAATATGGTAAGTTAACTTTCTCAGACAGAGGTATTTTCTTATTTTGGGGAGAAAGGGTAGTATAATACTTAGGGGAACTTTTCCTTCTTCCTTTCTCACACACTCTCTTTTTCTTTTTTCCCCTTTCCCCTTAAGCCTCCCCTGGAATACTGCGTGAGTATGAATTATTCATCTAGACTTAAAAATCAAGACGAAATGACAAAGAACATCTACTACTCACCCGCCGTTGAGCAACAGCAATATCTACAATAAAAACAGAAAATATAAAAATCTTACGATGTCCTTGACTGAGATGCTTCTGGAATAATCTATTTCTCAGCAGAGTAACCAAGTACCCTTTCTTATTGCTGAGAAGTGGTAGTTTTCCCAAATATTTTATCTACTGCAGGTAAACAAGAAGTTATATGCTAGGGTTTTAAAAAAATCAATCACTTGTGAAACCAGAATTTTTGACTCACTAAAGAGGAAAGAGAACATAAACTTTCTCCTTTTGCAGCACTATTATCCCCACTAAGGTTCACAAGTTTAAATCAGACAAAAGCATCTGACTGATCTACAGTATTTATCTGCACAAGGATAATGTTCATTAAAAGAGAGCTCACATATTATTAAATCATCACATCACCTAAAGGCTGAACTGTCCTTTGTGATGTATGTATAAAGGCAAAGGTCCAGGAGGACAAGAGGTACTAACAGAGACTGTAACAGAAAGGACTTACCAGAAAGGCAGCTGAGAAGGACGAGCCCAAGAAGGGCAACGCTCCTGGTTGTCTTCATAGCGGCGATGGTTGTATGGTCTGTTACTTGCAACCCTGTTGCTGTTGAGCTCAGTAGATGGTTCTCAGCCTTCTCAGTACCCAGTATATATACACACATCTCCCTGACCTTGTGAAGTCATCCCATAGAGTAATTATTTGCTCTGTAAACTAAGAAAATTGTATTGATTATTGAGCTGAGCTCTAAAGAATACTTGTTTGTTAGAGAGATGCCCAGAAGAATTAAACAAAAATGTGAGCTACACCCAGCTCGTTAACAAAGGCGCTTTGCTGTACAATGAGTGATTTGTACTTTCCAAACAAGAGCACTGTCTCAATAGTAGATGTTGTGAAATTACGTGTGGAAGTTGGTAAAGCAAAAAAAAAAATCCCATTTGTTCAAAGTGAACTTGTGCAAACCATATTGCATACACTAGGTGATATTTGGATTCTGGGAGAATTGAATGGTACACCATGGTGGGGGGGGACACCCTAAGTTTTTACAGACATAAAACCTAGGGTTTGGCATCAGTGTGTTTTAAAGATGCTGAGGGCTCAATAAATCTTTCATGTAGCTTCCTGGTATGATGGATTTCTCACCAACGGGTAGGAGTCATTACACCATGAAAGCATTACCTAAAACTTCAGAAGTTTATAAGACATTTCTATGTAGGAGCAAGAATTATTAATCTGCTGGCAATGGGCATGAGCCTGATTAAGAAATGATGAGAGTAAGTAGCCTTAAATTTGAACTGGGGTAATGTTTCCTCTTAATGGCAAATGAGTGGTGTTCTGTGCAGGTGAAATTGGCTTCTTAATACCAAAGACATTCAAGAAAAATTTGCAGCAGCTGCAAACAGAAGGTGAGTCCTTGGCTGCCCCCTTCCCCCCCTCTATTATATGGCATTAAATTTAGAGTGTCAGCTGAAAGTCACATTTTAGGGAAAATAAGTGAAGAATAATGTGCTGGGTTCTGTTAAGTGGTTTGACTCTATCGCAAGTGCATGGAAAAACAAATAAGGAATATTGCATAAAATAATCCATTTTTGATTTCAGGTAGTCACGGAAGGAAATGAGGGACGGAACATGTTTGTACTTCAGAAGAAGCTGGGTTCATACATGTGGCTTAAAGGCAGCCTGAGTTTTAAATCGAAAATCAGAATTGTTTTTCTTATTATCCTGGGAGATGTTCAAGTGTTGGCATGGGCAGATAAATCATAGAAATGTAACTGAAAGTGTAAGGGAACTGGAGTCATGGAATAGAGCTTGCAGGATTTGGTCTGTTCATATCAATGAAATCATTTTCCTGAAAAATAAATGAGTAATGCTATTTGGATCTCATTCACAAATATCAGAAGTTGAAGGGTTCCTTTGAAAGCTGTTTCTGTTGTATTCTTAGCATCCTGAGTGACTTGACTTTCAGATTCCTTGAACTGATTGTGAGCGTATTTGGAAGGGAAGCAGTAATCACAGAAGCATTAATATTGATTATTCTCCAGGGGCAAGACTGCTGAAGCCTGAAAACAAGGCTTCCTCAGAACCTGCACCAGCCACCTGCGGAGATGGCTCTTGCTGGCTCTATGGTGGTTAGGGAGGCTACAGGAACCTAGTCTGTCTCCCCACCAGCCCTGTGACCTGAGTTCCCCTGCACCCACCTCCAGATCCAAGACCCCCAGTTACCAGAAACTGTGCTGCTCCTCTGTTTTCCTCTCCTGCCAGGCTGAAATCACGCTGGTCGACCAGGAGCTGCGTGGAACGGCAGGGTATCTGCTAGGAAGTGGCATCAATCTCATGTTTGGCCAACACATGTCCTTTTATTAATTAGATCTGTTGGGGAGATGGCCCCTCTGATCCACACATTGCTTCTTGAGGGTCAGGGTAGCCAATCTGGACTGCTGCAAAAGCAGCTCTTTTTCTCCAGGAGCCCCTGCCACTTCACAGAGCAGCAGGGAGACAAAGAGAAGCCTGGAAAGGATCTTGTCACAGGGTCTACAGGAAAGGATGGGAGATACTTGGTAGCAGTCAGGGCAGGGCAGCAAGAGCTGCTGGGCTAGGTGTGACCTGGGATTGCACAAGGAGCTCCATTAATAAGAAACAGAGGGAATAGGACAGAAGCAGATAGGTTGAACACCATCATTAGGGGCATTTAAAAACAACTGTCTCCATGCACTTATGAGAGGAGCTTTGGGAAATACCACACACATGTTGTAAGTGAGAAAGGCAAAATGAGCTCACCTGTCCTAACACCCCCACCCTTCTCCCCCGTGGTACTCAGGAGTCACATCATGGTGGGCTCAGTAACGTGACTCAGGCCATTGGTTTATTATATCCTTTCTACAGGTGTGAGAACCACAGAAAAGCTACAAAGAAATAATACTCTTCCTGCTATTTCAAGTTCTTGGGGAGCAAACTTGCAGGAAGGGTATGGCCATGTGAGTGGGATATACATTGGTGGTCATATGATGGATCCTTTTGTATTAAGGTAAATTTCCAATAGTTATGGAAATTCTACCTAGTTTCTAACCCAGCATTATTTCTTCCTGTAACAGTGACGTTTTCCTGGATACCTTTTCCTCTGTTCTTGAGATTCCCTGTCTCAAACAAGTCCATCATCTGCTGCCACCTAAATATTTACTTATTTATTTATTTTCCCTGCTTTAGTTTAACTCTTGTCACAGGCTTCATCTGGCTACAAAGAGAAATGACACTTTTAAACGTATTTATTTATTTTTAAAATAAAAAGGGCAGATGTGTGCGTGTGAGAGCACGTGCATCACTCCAGCAGTGGCATCACTGTCCTTGCTCCCGCATCCTGCTGCCACACACCGCACCCTAACCAAGGGTGAAGCGGTGCTGCGCTCCGGCCTGTGCTGCTGTAGAGACGAACGCAAAAAGCATTTTTCCTCGCGATGTGGCTCGCTGCAAGCGCTGCCAAAACCAGGTTGCTATTCCCAGACCTCTGCACACGGGGGCAGAGCTGGATCTTCTATGGAAACATGAATTCTATTTGCAGCAAGCAAAGCCCCCGCTCTAAACCGCACTCATCTAATATTTCTCCTTGTAGTTGAGCTATCTGATTGCTGCCTGCATATCTCCAGTCTTTTAAGCATAGATGATATCACAGGCAAGGGTGTCTGGAATAATTTGACTGTCTGGGAGCTGCATACTAACGGCAAAAGGCTGAGGATCCGGCCCCTCACATCCCAATCCCCCAGCGAATCTCAGCTCTGCCTCGCTGCAATAGCTCCGACACAGCCAGCCCCCAAAAATGATGTCTCCAAGTCATTTGCTTTTAAAACATCATTTTATTTTTCTGCACATCAAGGAAGAACGTAGTAACAAACCATTTACCCCAAATGAAGCCTCGGAGAGAAACTGCATTAACAGAAAGGTCTAGACTGGCCTGAGGTATATTTTGGCCAGCAACAAGTAGAACAATACACTAAAACAGAAGCGTTGATATAAAATAGAGCAGAACAAAATAACGACATGCAATGTGTTAATCAGGTTGTGGGGTAATTGAATGGCATTTCCTAAATTCACAAACATCAGATGATGACATAAAGTGCTGAGGTACTGCTTAAAGAGTTGTGCCATAAAATACCTCGGCAGGCAGACAATGTTTCCTGCTTTGAATTTCCTGGAGGGAGAGTTAGATTAGTAATGGTGAGAGGATTTTGTGTTGTTGTGGTAAGATTTTATTGAGCAGCAACAAAAAAATTATTTCCAACAAGGTGCCCATAATAGATGACTGTCTTCATCTGCATCCTAAGGAGCAGACCCCCCAGGGCAGGGTCTCCAGGGTGCCGCTGGGGTCCTGCTCTACCCTGGGTTATTCCTGAGTAATACTGCATACCTCTGCATCAGGTTGGGAGATTTGTCCCCATTCATTTCTACTCACAGTTTCCTCTCAATTGCCTGGTGGATTTTCCTGTTAAAGCAGACATGGCCCCTGGAAGATGGCCTCCAAGTACCGCTGAGATCTTGAGGTTCTGCTTGTCTCCAAGGCATCATGGCTGCTGAGGGCCATCCTCATCCTCTCTGCTGCTCCCCAGGAAAGAAAATAAGTGCTTGAGCTAGTGTTCTCTTACCCTTGATGCCCTCGCTCAGTGGAGGGGGACAAGAAGGAGCATGACACACACACACTCCCCATAATGCTACCTCCCAGAGCCTCCATTTGCCTTGGTCCTAAGAAATTGTATCTGATACTGAAAATCCCTCCTGCATACAGACCTCCCTCTCACAGGGGAGGACATGCCAGCCCCTGGAAGGGATATGGCTCTAAATGGTTGCAAAGAGTCATGTCTCTTGGAAATAAATTGTCTCCCTTCAGAGAGCTGCTCTCTCCAGTCTCTGGAAAGTGACACATTGTCACTTAAGATCATTAACTATTTGACTGTGAGACTGCTGCCTGTACAGCATGCCACACTGCCAGCGCTTCGCTGTTAATGAATAATAAATTAACGCTATGACTCTGAGCCCTTCCTTTCATCAGCCGAGATTTCCAGAGGCCGAAGTATCTCAAAGGATCCTCTACAAGCGACAGCCAACGTAATTACTTACAAGCAGCAGCTAAGTGGTGGGTGAGGTGCTGAAACGGGCTGCGGTGGCAATTGCTAGCAGTCCTCCAACCATCAGGTCTGCTCGGACTGAAGGCCCACTGGCTTCCTGCAACACTCTGCACCAGCGAACATCACAAACACAAGCATGGGCAGGCAGATATCTGGCTGCCCAGAGAAAATCTCCTGTCCCCTCGCCTCAGGAGACAGAGCAGATTGCAGAAGGGCCTCACGCTGACAGGTGTGTTTCCAACCTTGCTCGCATAGGGAAGAGACACAGCTGGAAACTGCCCTTCTTCACCACTGCTCTTGTGGGCATGCGAACTTGGGGTCAGCCCTGGGAACTGAAATATAGGGGTGAGCAGCTCTTGCTGTGGGCAAGACCCTGCATGGGTTTCACCACAAAGACCCCTCAGCCACAACAGTCTGGGGACTGGGACTGCTTCTATTTACATGAACATTCAGGTTTCCTTGGAGCCTCTTCATGCTGCCAGACTATACCACACACTAGTGCAGGCAGCAGCAGAGAGTTCCCAGCAGCGGTTAGGGAGACAGAGGGTTCCTCTCGCTCAGAGTGTCTGCCCTGGACACCCTTAAGTGGGATAAATGGATTGGAGCACTGCACCTTGATGCATCTCCAACACAGGTTTCCTTTGGGAAATCTGGGAGAAGGCAGATGCCCTCGAGATCTACCCACTGCCTTTGCGGTTGGTGTTGCTTTCTTTGTAGAGCAGAACAATGTGTTCTCTCTCCCTGTAATTTGCCCGTTAATACCCGCACCCCAGGATTGTTGCAGCAATGTAATCATGCAACATCTTAGGTAAAAACAGAATGAGACATATTATTAAGGCAACACATAAATGCTGAGAGCTTTTTTTTTTATTAAGCAGAGGTTTCTAGATTCATCAGAAGCTTTCAAGGTTCAGGACAAGGCTTTAGGGGTCATCTGCCATGGGGAACATTGCAAGGGAGGGCTCTTTTGGAGCTGAAGCCTGATGAGGAGTTAGCATGGGCGAAGGTATTTCAAGCGAAGAGTCTGGCGGCTTCTCCTGTGGAGAAAGAAATCAGAACCTCAGAGGCACAGAGGCTGGGCTGTTACTGGTTGGCTCTCCCTCTGGTGAACTTGACCAGAATGGAAAACTTCTGAACGCTATTCCAGCTATTTCCTTTTATTACTAACATTCACAGACAAGATAAAGATTTAATTTCAAGGAAGAACAAATAGTCTGTAGGCAATAGACTTTGTTTGCTGGAAGAAAGCTCTTCAGCAAATTACTTAACAAGGAAATGAAGGACTCTGCTAAATGTTATCTATTTATACCTCAAAGAAAGGAATTCCTGGCAAATTCCCCAATAAAAACTAACCCTTGCTAGTAAGAGGACAGGTACACACAAAATAAATACTTTTCCAACTAGAGTCCAAGACTGATTAGTTAGTTTAAGCAAAGTTAGATCACCATTTAGTTAGTGAAGAAATGTTATACGTACGCGTATGCGTTGCAGAATAAGCATTTGTTGCCATATGTTACGCCATCAGACCCGCAGTGTGGGACGTACTCCATAGTACAGACAGGGCTGGGTGCTGTGTTTCTGCAGTAGCCCTGTGAATAAAAGCAATGTACATTCACAAAAAGGCACTCAACAACGCATACATAAGAAAGGAGACCCCCCACACACACACCCTGAGCTCCCCCCTTAGTTCTGACCAGAAGGAGATGCTGAGAAAAAGTCTAGGGACAGGGCAGGAATATGGTGGTATGTTGCCCCCAACAATGTAAAGCCTGTGTAACCGTCATAAATGCTGCTGCAGCAGCAACTTTGACAATAACTTGCATGCTACCCCGGTACTGCGTTACATGGTGAAACCTTTGTCAGGTGAAAATGGCAATTTCACCCAATAATGTCTGTGGCAGATATCGTTCAGGCAGCTGGATGGCTCAGGGTTTTCAAATGCTCGATCACAATGTGATTAGTAGGGATTATACGGATACCGCTTTAATGAAAGCAATGATGGAAAAGAGGAAGGTCTGTCCCTTACCCGCTGTGCATCAGCATCTGGAAAAAAAGAAAAAAAGAAGGAAATATGGTACAAATTCAACTCAGGGATTCTGTTAGAGTTAAAATCTACGAATGCATGCCCTGAACATGCAGCTTTCCATTCACTGTCTGTTAGCAAGTGACTTCGTAGCCGAAAAGAATTTCAGGTAGAATTTTCTGCCATGCTGTATATTCACCATGGGGATTCTGATTCTTGCTTTTTCTTTTTTTTTAAATGAGGGTTATAGCCAAGATGGAAAAGGGTGTATAAAATGAGAGAAGAGAAAGGCACTTTTCATGGTTCAAAGGATGGAGCAGGACATGTACCCAAAGCTGAGCAAGTTCTTGAAGCAAACAGGGTCATAAAGCTGGTGAGTACATGGAGGCAGAGTCATATATGCGTTACCACAATAGTCCTTAAGAGGAGTTTTTAGTCAGATTTAACTTTTACAAAGCTTCTACAACTGTTCAGTCTCTCAAATTTCATCTCTGTTCAGGATGACTACGAGAAATGTTCGCTTTCATTCAGTAAGATAATTTGTGTTTCTGCAACATTTTAGAGGTTAAATACTGGATGTCTGAGTCTCCGGGTTGTACCACGTACATGTCACTTCTTTCATTATGCATACACTAGCGCTGAGAGTAGAGCTGTTCCCACAGTTGCTCTTACCCACTCAGTTCTGTTGCTAAAATATTACCCCATAAGTGATAGTCTTTGATGTCAAGTCTTTTCAACACTATCTTTCTAGGAGTAAATAAGTCCTTGTAGAATGAAGTTCTTTCCAGTCTGAGGATGTTTTTGTGGTTTTAAAGACAGCCAGCACTTACTCAAAGGCAGAGCAGGAGGCAGTAAAGCTACTCACCTGGGATGCAGCAAAGGGCTAGAGCAAACAGCAGCAATACGCCTGCAATCTTCATGGTGGCTGAAGCGTCCGCGTGCGGCAGAGCCTGTGTTTTCCTCAGTAAATATAGCTTTAATTCTGCCCTCAGGTGGTAACCATGCTTATATGTACAGGCACGCGCGCGTGTGTGTGTGTGTGTTTGTGTGCAGTCGTATTTGGCTTGTCCACCTTTATTCTGAGGTAGCATTCCTGGTCTTTTGTTGGAGCGGCAATCTTGACAGACGTAAGCCGTGCTGCAAGCCAGGAGGAATGCTTCTTCATCAGCAGGAGTGTCGTAAGAAATTTAGATACATTAGATACACCCTCTGTGCCATTATTTCAAGTGAAATACAAGACAGGTTCCTTCTGAAGGACCATAGAAAAATTCCGTGGGCAAAGAGCAACTCCACAGACTTGAGCAGTGGCTGCTGTCAGGTTTTCCCCATGCGCACCCATCAGCACTGATTCACTTGCAGTGCTTTTTGTTGAATTAATTCTTTTCAGAACGGAAAGTCCCTACTTCCATTTTCATGCTTCATCCCAGTAAAGCATTATCAGGTGAAACCAGGATGAATGAAGTGGGCAAGCAAGCAAGAGGGTGTCCCAAACACCAAAGGGAGTCCTTGGGCTGGACAAGAGATGGAGTGGATTTTTATGGGCACAAAATATTTACAACTGTTATTTCCCCTAAAAGCCATTAGCATTGTGGGTTAGATTTGCAGTAATGGGCTGATGGTCTGATGATGACAGGATGATATGAGACCCTAGCCTGGATCCCAGAAAAGTTGAACCCAATCTGGAAATCTCTGCTGCAGCCATCTGCCCATCTCAACATAAATCCTTTGTTTTACCACCAAAGAATTGTGGTTTTTTTGACAATCTCATTCCATCAAGGAAAATAAGCATCTCCACAACCACCACCACTCCCTTTTGGCTCCCAGAAGAAATGCATATGGGAGATATTACTACTTAGGAGGGATATGCCAAATTTATTTATGTTTCTCTTGTGTAGATCGAAAAACCACCAATTCAATACTCCAACAAAGGACAAAAGCAAAATAAATTTCATGGACAATACGCCAATGACAGGTCACACTCTCAAAAAACAGAAGGATACTTTGCCCTGGGATTGTGAAACACTGCCGAAACGCTCCTTGGGCTGGCAAAGAGCATTAGGCTATTAAAGCCTAAGAGAGAAGACAAGCAGGCAGGAGTAGGAATCATCCCTAGGAGGACATTTATCTTAAAAAAACATGGAGGTTGTTAAAGGATGAGTTCAGGATGAAAAAAATCTAGAAACACGTCACTTGGAGGACCCAGGCAGATAGGCAGGGGCCACTTATGCGTCTGAAAAACATGGGCTTTGCTACCTGGTTGCCCTTGCAGAGCTCTATGCTTCCCCTGCTCAGGAAGCCAGGACACAGCTCATGGTGAAGACACCACCGCAGCATGAACAGGTTTTGCTGCTAATGCCAGCACAGGAAAAGCACACCAGAAATACCTTGGGAGACATCAGCTAGCACCATCACTTCAGAGAGGTATTTCAGCCCTTTACACTGTCAAACAGCTGAAAGGGTCTGAACACTAATGCAGGCTGACTATCATCTATGTGCAAAGTCACACAGCTCTGGGGTTGATGCATCTGTATTTAATTTTCTGCCTTTTATGAGAGGGAGGGGAGCAAGATGTTGTTCTTATTATGTCCCAGAGCTATGAGCAAGTAACCTATTCAGCCTGGCATCATCATTCAACAAATCAGAAGAAAATGTTTCATGAAACAACACATGAAACAAGACAGAGAAATGTTGCTGATTTAGTTTATTGGGAAAGAAAATCAGGAGTGAGCTGAGTTCCCCAGAGGGTGAGATGAACTGAGGTGAAATGTTTAGCTGGGATTTGCCAGTGGGGATCCTGTGGTGAATTTTCTCAGCACTGATACTCAGCATTTTCCGAAATGGCTTAAAGTGAGAGTCCCATTGCTGTCCCTGAAAGTGAGAAGAGGAAAAAAATTGCATTGGGCACAGAGTCCTGCCTGCTGTAATCTGTCCTTTTGCTTGACTATTAGAGAAGGCATCAGCTAGGATCCTGTCCCAGAGCCAAAGAACCTGTAGACTCCGAGTCCCATTAGCTATTTGATTATTAAGAGATGACTGAAGTGATTTAGCCCATCCTTAAGACTGAAAAATACTTTGGGGAACTATAAAGAAACTTCAAAAATTCTACTGTGTCTGCCACACACAAGAAAAACTCCATTCAACTTAATGGTCTCCAAACCATTCACACTAACAAACCAGACACAGCTCTTGGTAAGCTCTCATGGAAGGAAATGAATGGTTGGCACAATGGCCAGTATTCTCTCCTCCCCCACGTCCCTAATCAACACTGGTCAGCAAACAAGAAAGGGACGACTGTGCAAACTTTTGCCCAGAGGAGGCAACCGATACCCGACTGGGACGGGGATGGTACGTACGCGACTGCGTTGCAGAAGGTACACTTGTTGCTGTACGTCTTGTTGTCAGAGCCGCAGAAGGGCACGTACTCAAGTGAGCAGGCAGGTTGAGGGTAGCCACTGCAGTCAACCTGCAGAGAGCAAATACAGACAGTCCAACGTGAAGGACATGAAGGAGTCAATATCAGAAGGGCTTGAACCCCTAGCTACAGCTGCAGCGCTAATGATAATGATCTAACTAAAAGTAATGAACTGCCTCGCACAATCTGATAGGAACTAAGGTGTCAGTTTCTTCTATGCCAGAGGAATTTAATAATATAAAAATAGATCATAATTTCCTGTTTAAAGAGATGCATATCATAGCCCGACCACAGCATTTCTAGGCAGCAGCAGTTCATTCAGTGAATGTGCCGTGCTCATGATCACATTGCACTGTGTTCCCAGCCTGGCCAGGAAATTAAATGGAAAAGCACTGGTTTTGGAGAAGTGTAGGTCCAGCATCACTCCCACAGTGTTAAAACAGGAAGATCAGCACTTAGCTTGATAGTGTGTGAGTAGGATTTTGTTTCTTTGTGCACTTGCTGAGAGGTACTGTAGTGCAAAAAAATGCATATGGGTCCAGGAAGAGGCTGAGGAATTTCAGGGAGGAGAAATCCATCAAGGCTCACTGCCTACACAGAAATTGCACCAAGCTGAGGTCCATCAGCTGAAAATAGCTGGAGCTTGAAAGAGCAGAAGTCCCATACATACCCACTCCACTCTTATTCTCTTCTGCACAACCCTGATGACCTGAAGGGATGAAGCCATTATGGGCCTGATGGACCACTGGTCTGACCCCAAGAGCCATTCTCTGTTCTTACTTCTAGCTCTGCTCTGATGGATTACTTCTGCTACTACTCTTTTGCTGATCCCTTCCCATGCAGGCACCCTCCCTTCTCTGACATTAGCGGGGATAATGTGCATTACACGTGGAGAAAGCAAAACCTTCTCTGTGCTGAAGCACAGCAGCAGTTACACTGCGGGGTCTGGGGACTGCTGCAGACACTGCAGTGCTTCTTCTGACATCAGTGGGACTGAAACCCAGTCCCTCATGACACAGTTCACTTACTGTAGCAGTTTCCTTCTTACATTCACCACCGTACTTCTTGCCAATGCTGGTTCCAGACTCTCTGGGAAGGGAAGAGACCCATGTTAGGAAGCTCTGCGAACAACCTGCTCTGCTGAACCCCATGTCCCAGCAATGCTGATCAGCCCCAGGTACAACACATGGCATACAGGAGATGTCCAGCTTAGGCTGTGTCCATGTGGCTCTAGATACCAGCTCAGGTGGTGGCCCAGCCCACTGGAATGCTGTTTTATAGAACAATGTGAAGGACAAGGGAGGGTCCAGGGGGGTAGTTATTGTGACAATGCAGATGCACCTTAAGTTAGTTGCTGTCCTCTGCAAGGCAGCATCTGCCATGTAGACACATTTAACTTAGTTAAGAGAAGCATTCTGTCCTGCATTAGGTCCCCACACAGCCCTCTGCTTCTCTCTCTAGATCAAAGGCACAGTTTCCCTTCTAATCACAAAGGAAAACAGGGTCTAGTTGCCAGGGAAAGAGGAGGGTCAAAGTCCAAGCACCTTACAAAAACAGCCTTCTTAGAAGTCCTGATATTGGGAAAAGCAGCTGCCAGCAGTGCTAAGTGCTCGCTGTCCCTCACAGGAGAGCTCTGCACACTCAGTACTCACAGGTTATGGGCACACAGCCGGCACTCATTGTCGTAGGTGACCCCATCAGTACCGCAGACAGGGCTGAAGTCTTTGGTGCAGAGTATCATCACTTTGCCTTCCTCACTTGTTGTGTTGGGATACTTACTGCAGTCCACCTGTTGAGGGAACACACAAAGCAGCTCTGGTGAAGGCTTACTTACAGGAGCAAGTCAATACAGGAGCGTGTCTGGCTGTCTAGGATTCCACTACAGCAGGAAAAAAGCGTTTTTGTTTGTTTGACAATGATATTTCACTTAAAGATAACCACTGCAGGATTCTGACATCTCTTATTTAGTGCTTGAATCATCTCTTGTGGGAGTCAATAAGTAGCATTGGTCACTCAGAAGCAGGATATGCCCTTGCTTTGCCATTGGTTTCACTTACAGGGACAGCTTCCTTGCATTCTCCATCATAGTCTTTGCTGACATTGGCTTCATATTCTCTGGAAAAGGAAAGACACATGTTAGGAAGTCCAGCAAAGACACTTGGGTGGTAGAAATATGTAACTAATCTGGGGGGAAGCTGACTCTTATCTGTCAGGCTCATATGTATTTTTTGAGAAGGTAGAGCCATCCCTGCTGACCAGCCAGCAGTGAGTGGCTGGCAGGGACCTAAAGACCCTGAAAGCTTTAGGACCATTTTTGGCAGTTCAGACCAGAGCATCTCTCCATCCTTTTGCTCTGCTTTGCTGTGATGAGATGTGCCCTAGGGACTGTCGTCTGGCTGATCCATGAGATGGAGAAGAAAAACCTGAATAAATCATACCAGTAAGAGAGAGATGTGGTGACTAAAGTGACATCTAGGCAACGGAGTGCCAGGCATTGATACCCAAGCTCGTTTTGAAGGAATCAACACAAGTGACATGTGGCAGATCACTGTTTGTTGAAAAGTGGTGCTGCCAGAGGCCCTGAGCATTGCTGCCAGAGGCCCTGAGCACTGCTGCCCGACATCTCCTACACAGTACGTACATATTGTATGCACAGAGCTGACACTCGTTGCTGTAGGTGACTCCATTGGTACCACAGATGGGGCTGGAGATCTTGGTGCAGAGCAACACCTCTTTGCCTTCCTCATTTGTAGTGTTGGGATACGTACTGCAGTCCACCTGCCAAAGGAACATGGAACAACAGGGTGAGGAAGATATTTTATGTTCCCATCTTTCATTTTGCATGAGACAGTGACCAGTTACAACCCACAGTGGGTTTTTCCACTACCACAGCACAGACTTGTGCTGGTGGAGCAATCTGGTAACAGGGAGGAGGAGGAGGTGGCTCTAGCCACACAGCCCCCAGATGGGGTAAATCAGTGGTGGTCTCATACTAATTTGTCATCTTTTTACAAAGGCTAAGCATTGGTCCCTCGTTCTTATATTCTTGTGGGCCCTCCAGTGCACTTCTGTTATGACTCTCTCATTCTCAACACACCAATTTTTTTGTTTGGTTGGGGTTTTTTTGTTGGCTTGTGTTGGGTTTTTTCTTAGAGGAGCAAGGCTAATGACCTGGTGTGTGGAAGCTAGAGTGTCTCATAGTATTTTATTCTTTCACCAGGTTGCCTTCAGGTAGGTTCTAATACCACAGTCTATTGCTATTGGTTTAGAACCAGTCATATCTGATCAGTTTAAACCTAGTGAAAAATCAATTAATCCAAACTTTTTGTATCATTACCACCACTACCTTATTAACATACAGTGTAGATTTTGACCCAGGAACAGTACCATTTAATGTTTTACACTGTAAATTCTGATTATAATGACACTAATGTCACACAGGTGAAAAACAGGTAAGCATCTACAGGCCTGAGGTTTTTCTCACTCTTTCAGGTTTTGTGTATTTATCAATTGTCTTTACCAGGCCACATTCTTGAGAAAAGCAACAGAAAAATCTTCCACTCACCTCAACCCCAAAGGCAGCATCTGGAAAAGAAAGAGGCAGAAAATGTGAAACAAAGCCAATATGATAAGACCTCAGTAAAAGCTGGAAATCTGAATGTAAAATTCCAATACGCAGGACCAAACTAAATGCTTTCCAGTGATTGGTTTCCTGAGCTAAATAAACTATGTATGATTTTTTTTTCTACATTGATAAGTATAATAGCATTGCTTATTGCTGACTGCAAAGAAACATGATTTTGAATAGCTTTGTTCTTTTTTATTTTGAGATAGGTGGGCTTATTAATTGAAAATAGAATAGTTTTTCCTTCCTTATCTTTTTACACATCCGTTTTGACCCCAAAGAGCCGCTGTTACATATCTGAAAAGAAACCTGAGTCAATACAGGTAAATGCAAATCCAAATAGTCACCTACAGGATAAGCAAATACATACAGCATCTGTTGTCAGGAATATGCATTTTAAAGCAGCTGAGTGTGGAAAAAAAATTGTCTTTGACTTTGTAATTTCATCAGATGTAAACATGCAGTGAGAATATCAGACTCTGGGTTGTTTTCATCTCTTGTTTCTCCATTAGCAGCAAAAGCATTGCAGGAAGGTTGCCAGGCTTCTGCACAGAAGTTGCTTGTGCCATTACAGTATTGTCGTGACTAGCAGCTGGAGGTCTGGCCACCTTGTCACGGCCTTGTTACTAGCATTTATCCATTTTCTGTAGCTGTATAACAACAAGTGTGAGTAGTGTAGCAACGTTAAAATGGCAGTGTAAGACGTGGGACAGCAGCACTAGTTACCAGCACAGAATCCCACTTGCAGTTATTTGTGTTTGTGACAGACAGACAGCTACAACAGTGATCCATTTAAGACCATCCTGAAATCTGCTCCTGCATCCTATGTGATGCTAACGTACCCAGGCAACCTAGCACTTTGCAGGCAAAGATTGCCTCCCTTTGAAGCCACTCTCCCACCCTTTTAAAGACAGCCAGCCTCTGCGGCACTTTGAGAGTTACTCACCTGGGAAGCAGCAAAGCGCAAGGGAGAAGAGCACAAAAACACCTGCCGTGGTCATGGTGGAGGTATGTCTCTGGTCTGCAGGCTGCCTGCTCCTGCTCTGCTCGTGAGATGGTCTCTCCAAGGCTGACTGCAAATATATACAAATGCAATGTCTGAACTGTTCAACTGTAACATAAAACAATCAGCAGAATCTGTCACTGGTACAATGAGGCTGGTAATATTTATTGAGGTCTTGACTTTCAGGTAATGGTCTGCGTCTGCTAGGCAATTGATTTTGGCTGGACATCTGGTTAACAGCTTGAGACAAGCATCACATGTTCTCAGTGGTCACAACCAAACAAACAGCCTTTTAGACAAAAGAAACCTCTTTAGGATTCTAGCAGAAACACAAGGAGCACAAAATATTAAGGGGAGCGAGGAGCAGGTCCTTCATCCCTCTCTGCAGAGCAACATTGCGCTCACTTTGGCAGTACATATACTAAAATTGGAACGATACAGAGATTAGCATGGCCCCTGCACAAGGATGACATGCATTCCATATTTTTTGGTCAGTCTGACCTCAGTCCCAGGGAAGATCATGGAGAGGGTCATCTTGGGAGCTATCATGCAGCACATGTGTGATGGCCAGAGGATCAGGCCTAGTGAACATGGGTTTATAAGAGGTAGATCCTGTCAAACTAACCTGATCGCCTTCTATGACAAGGCGACCTGCTTAGTGGATGAGGGGAAGGCTGTGGATGTGGTCTACTTGGACTTCAGTAAAGCCTTTGACACTGTTTCTCACAGCATTCTGATTGAGTAACTGGCCTAGACAGGTGGAACCTCAGCTGGGTTAAAAACCGGCTGGATGACCGGGCCCAAAGGGTGGTGGTGAATGGAACAGAATCCAGCTGGAGGCCCAGCATGAGTGGCATCCCCCAGGGCTCAGTCCTGGGTTCAGTTTTGTTCAACATCTCTATCTATACCTTGATGAAGGCATTGGATGTTCCCTCAGTAGGCTTGCAGATGACACTAAGCTGGGAGGAAGTGTTGATCTGCTTGAGAGTAGGGAGGCTCTTCAAAGAGACCTGAACAGACTGGACCGATGGGCTGAGACCAATGGGCTGAGGTTTAACAACACCTAGTGGAGAGTGCTGCATATGGGACATAACAACCCCATGCAGCACTACAGGCTTGGAGTAGACTGGATGGAGAGCTGTCAGGCAGAGAAGGACCTAGGGGTGTTGGTTGACTGCAGACTGAACATGAGCCAGCAGTGTGCCTGGGTGGCCACGAAGGCCAATGGCATCCTGGCTCCTGTCAGACCCAGTGTGGCCAGTAGGTCTGGGGAGGGGATTGTGCCCCTGAACTGGGCACTGGTGAGGCTGCACCTAGAGTGCTGGGTCCAGTTCTGGGGTCCTCATCATAAGAAGGACATTAAGGTCCTTGAATGAGTCCAGAGAAGGGCAACCAGGCTGGTGAAGGGGCTGGAGGGCAAATCCTATGAGGAGTGGCTGAGGGAGCTGGGGATGTTTAGCCTGGAGAAGAGGAGGCTGAGGGGAGACCTTATCGCTGCCTACAACTACCTGAAAGAGGTTGTAGAGAGGTGGGTGATGATCTCTTCAGCCAGGTGACAGGAGATAGGTCAAGGGGAAATGGCACAAAGCTGTGCTAGGACAGGTTCAGATAAGATGTTAGAAAAAATTTTTCACTGAAAGAGTTGTCAGGGCCTGGAACAGGCTGCCCAGGGAGGGGGTTGAGCCACCATCCCTGGATATGTTTTAAAAAAGGGTAGATGAGGTACTTAGGGATATGGTTTAGTTTAGGATGGGAACGGTTGGACTTGATGGTCTTTTCCTTCTAATTCTGTAATTCTGTGATCCCATGTCAGGGAGCAACTTAGGCAGAGCATGCAGCACTCTCTGTTTGCAGGCCAGGCTAAGAGGCTCTGCTTTCCTTCCTGGTTTTGGCTAGGGGTTTTCCCACATTCCCAGGTATTCACCACTAGATATGAATGAGTCAGATGTGGCTTTGCCATTAGCAGAATTGGTTAAGCATGGTCCAGTGAGCCTGGTGGGACTATGTCTAACCTGCAAAGATGACAGTATTTAGCATTGGTTTGATTTTTAAAAAAGGGTTTCTTGATGGTTTCACTGTCAAGTGAAGTCAAGAAGGCTTCAAAGTGGGTTAAATTTCATCAAATACTACTAAAAATGTCACCTGAACCTTTTCAGCAGGGAGCACTTATTTACAGACCTAGTCACAGCTAAACACACCGACTGATCAAACGTGTTCCGCCAAGCCACCTGAAGAACAAAAGACACAGGTCGGGGAACCTGTGTACATAGCACCAGCTGTGCCTGAAAGTATAGTAGGTCCTTTACCCCTACAGATATTTTAGAAAAATTATACTTAAAACATGGAGCCTGTCCCAATTTTCCTGTCTGTCTCACACCTCCAGCCTTCATACCATCACCTAGTTGCTCTTTCCTTGGAGGAGGGTCTGGACCTCTGCCCTTTTAGCAGGTGTAATTTTGCAGGAGTAGGTTCTGCCTTGGAAGTGGTCACAGCACTGAGCTTGACTGAGCTCAAGAAGCATCTGGACAATGCACTCAGTCCCATGCTCTGACCTGGCTGTCCCTGTGTGGAGCCAGGAGTTGGACTTGATGATCCTTATGGGTCCCTTTCAACTCAGGAGATTCTAGGATTCTCACCCTAATCCCTTTCACAGCTCTGAAATGGCTGGTGGTTTTTTGGTCATGGAAACTAAGCATTATGCTTAGCATAGACTGCAGGAGCTGCAGAGTAGGAGATGCTTTACAGGTGCTCCCTTGAACAAGGCACCACCCATTAATCAAATGAAATTAAGCTGAAATCCTTGAAAGTTAGGCCAAATGATTGTGTCGGTGTCTGATACATCACAGCAGTCAAAAGAGCATACTTTGATCCCTAAATTACACTGTAGTGCAGGGGGTCACCTACCCTGGGCACTGGCAGGTTATGAAGGCCTCAGCATGGATATGCAGGTTACATTCCCACCTAAAAGAGACTGGTTTCTTCACAGGAAAAATACGACGATAATAATTATGCTGCTGGGTTAGTTTCTATAAATTACAGGGAGCATGCATGAATATTTTAGGTAAATTTGGCACATTTTCAAGATGGATTGCCCTAATGTCTGGATGGTGTGTCTGGAAACTGCAGCCTTTTCTCCTCAGCACGTACAGGAGCACGCTGATGCTGCTGCTACATGCCACACTCGCTGCCTTCACCAGCTCACAGGTACAGTCCCTGAACAGTAGGAGTGCCATACATCTTTCTGGGTCAAGTATGACTTTTGCCACTGCCTTCTCCAGCCAGGCAGGGAGACCTCTGCAAATCATCCTCACCAGCCCTCCTGACAGCTCTCGACAGGTTGTCTCCTGCCTGGTGCTCACTTGCTGCTGGTCCAGGCTGCTCCCTGCCTCACAGTGCTATCCTCCAGGCAGGACTGACCTCTCTCCTGATGGGTGGAGGGCACCTTCTTGCCAAAGGCCAGTGTGTGTTGCCAAAATAACACCAGGGGAAAATTTTCCACTGTACCTGCTGGGTTCAGCACTGGGTCTGGCACTTCCTGGCCAAGGAACCCAGCTTTGCTCTGACCACCACAGCACCCATCCGATGTCCAGCACATCTATTCCTTTGCTCTCTTGCCTACAGACACTCTACGAAGAGTCAAGTCTATGACAATTAAGTGCTGACTGGGGAACACCAGCCACAAAAACGCCACCCAGAAATCACCAGGTTTCAGACTCATGCACATCCTCCAGCTAGCCATTGTCAGCAGCCTCCCCACCTGGGGTTACAGCCCCAGATTATCCTGCCCCTGATAAATCCCACAGCTGGTTAAGCTCATGCTGTAGGACAGGTTGCTCAGCTCTTAGCTACTCCTGGAAGAACAGTTAGAAAGAGGATTTGGTTGCAATTCTGCCACTGATCTTGTGCTGTAATCCACTTCACTCCTGTCTTCTAATCCGCAAAGTCGGATGCAGCAGATGGCTAATGACCATTTGGCTAAAGGAAAATCCTCATGTGTGCAGAAGCCAGCACGAGGGCAGAGATCTGCAGAGAAACATATGCAGTGCCACATCTCAGGGTACCTCATGTTGTGGTCCTGAGCACCAGAAGGTCTTCAGGCTGACACCAGGGCAGGATTTGGCCACTATACAACCTCTCTCACTTAACTAAAGAATTTCTTGCTTTATGTTTCCCATTACAGTTTTTGCCAGTATCGATTTCACATTCTCTGGGAAATTTTCTTAGCGGATACGCGACTTCTCCCTGTCAGTAATACCCTGATAAATGAATGACAAATTATTTTATACACTTTTCCAAACATTCCTGGGGTTTTCCACGTTATTTAATGAACAAATAGCTGCTGTAAAAGTGGGAAATAACAATAATTACTTGTAGTTCTTTCATGAAATTTCCTCTAATCACTCCAGAAGGCCTGCTAAATGCAATTTAGACTACAGTTGCCATCTTTGTCTTTCTCTTGGCTGCAGTGTGGCCAATAACTGTTTGCACTGAGCCACATGCCTGGAGAAACCAATACAGAACAAGTGGAAGATCTGCCTCTCGCCTAGTGCCCGAAGGCATCGTTTGAAGTAAGCAATAAAGCAAAGTAAGTCACTGATATGATTAAAACCTATCAAAATGAAAACATATCCATGTGCTTATGAACTTATTAAATAGAGCTCGATTCAAGTAATGCCAGTGAACGTTTTCCTGAACTAATAAGACCATGAGCAGAACTTTGTACCCTGCAGGTGAAGGCTAACATGGTTTCACATTCCTTATGCAATGAATTAAATCTACTGGGCCCCATTGTGAGGACAGATGCTGGCACAGATGAATGGGACCCACCCCATGCCAGGGGTTGGAGCACAGGGCATTTGGATTAAGCTGAAGGACATGGGGTCATTCATTGCTATCTGCACATCAAAAGGATTACATTCTGGCCAAATAGGAGGAATTACCCTTCCCTTCGAGGGTGATCAGTCAGTGGCACAGGGAGCAGAGAGGCCAGGCATTTCCTCCCTTTGTGTCATCAAAAACCCAGCTGAAGACATGAGGCTTTGGGCACCCTGAGCTGACTTTAGCCTTGCCTTGAGCAGGGGTTGGGCTAGAGACTTCTAGAAAGCTCTTCCAACCTAAATTATTTTATGTATATGGTACTTAAATAATGCTCCCTCCTACAGGTAGCTTTTATTAGTGAAACTTCTCCATGACCCAAGAGACCAGCCTTGGGGATTTCCTACAACCTTTGCTAAAGGGCCACAGTTAAGTGGCACAAAGAACTCCCAGGACATTTTTACAGGAGATAACCAGTAACAGGCACAGCAAAAAAGAGTAGATTGTAATCACTGTTAAAAACACACATTAAACTATTCAAATTTGAGAACATTATTAGCTCTCAGTTATTTCAAAGCATCTACATTCTGCAACAGCCCAGACACTCTGCCATCACAACCCTTCCCCAGAAGATCATCAGCATCCAAACCTACAGCAAAGTCACCTACACCACAGAAAATCAGCTGCCAAAACAGTCGCCCCTTCCCTGATGTGCTGCACACCCTGGACCAGACGTGGGTCTCAGCAGCATCAGCTCTGAAAACATACCTTTGCTTTTCACCTTCACCATCCTGTGCTGTGCTCCAGTTCTGGATGATGACATCAGAGTTCCATTGCACATGGCAAGAGTTATCCATGTGAAAGCCAAAGAACGCTAGAAAGAGCAACAGAAGAAAAGAGTCACTAACCAGCAGAATATTGGGCTGGACAATGGCCCAGGCCATTACTCTTTGGAGCAAACACTGCAGGGAAGGTGGTTTGGAAGCAACACCAGAGCTGTTATCCTGCAGCTGATCAGAAGAAGAGGAAATGATTGGTTTAATCAGTTTTCCTGACACTTCAGTGATCTCAGCTGTTATAACTAAGTGCTAGGTTCTTCTCTGCCACAGCCCAAGCAAGAACAACGAGGAGATGGTTGCAGGGGACTAGCAGCTGACCTGGGATTGATGCTGCACGTGGCTGCCTAGCAGTATGTCAATCTGGCAACTTCATTGCAAAGGCTGGTAAAGTCTCCTTCAGAGGCTGGGGTCAGGAGAAAATCTTCCAAAGGCAGGAAAAAAAGAAAAAAAATAATTTCAATAGATTCTTATCTGCAAGGAGCTGTTATTTATAGCTCAATGCACAGTTGAAACAGAATGAATAAGCATGTTCTGCCATGAAAGCAAATTGCTTTGTGGTTATATAAACCAGGGGAATAGTTGAACACATCTCCAAAGGATGGCAGATGAGGTATTTTCAAGCGACCAGTCATCCAGCAGCATGCATGTCACCAGAACAGCACACGGCAGGGGGGCCATGGCTGCACCCCTTGGATTTCAGACAGCTACACAAGCCACCAAAGAGCGTCAGTGCCAGGGAAGGCTTATAGGCATAAGTAAGATATTTTAATTGACTAACTAGCAGGGCTGTGAAAAGTAATTCAGTGTGGTTGGGATGAGCAATTGCTGCATGCTACTGAGCAGCAAAGAGGAATACAAAGGCCTCAAGGAAGATCACTTGATCCCTGGACAGCTGCATTGGAGAGCTTGTTTACAGAGGGATAAGCATCCCGGATGCAACAACAGTACGAAGGCTATGGCAAGGCTGGCTGGGGAGACAGGTTACAGCCTCCCAGGAAGCGTGGGGATCATCTCTTCACAGTGAGCTGCCAAGTCTCATTAATTTATCATAGGAACATGCCTTCAATGCCCGCTTCTCTCAGTTCTGTTTCATAAGATTGACAGACATATCTATAGTCCACAAAGTGTTCTTGACAAGAAGGTAATTAACCTTCGATGTTTACATCTCCCTCCTCTTGGTAAGTAACACACCATGTTTGTGCATTTTGGGGAGGACTGGCTGCAAATGAGTGATAGTTTCCTTTTATGCTCTTGATCAGAGGTCAGGTGGAATGGGATAATTATTTTTCTGAGCTCTATCAGGAGAGGTAAGTAACTGAGGAAGAATTTCCTTGAATAAATGGCCAAAGCCTCAGACTCAGGGCCTTTGAACCAGTGTCAGGTTTGTAGAAGAGATCCCCATCTGGGACCCATTTGGGCCAGGAGCTGAGACCTGCTTCATGCAAGCTCAGGAAAGGGTGAGCTGAGGGTAAGGGAGCCAGAGGTGCAGATGTTCATACATAGATAATTTCATGTATAAGAGAGAAATTATTCTAAAGTGCTTTTTAAGTTAGATAAGCCTTTCAAGAGTGTGTGCCCCTGCACAAACCCCATATGGGAGGAAGCAACCAGGAGTGCAAAGGAGCTATTCATGGAGGCACCAGTCCATCACTGCCACAGTAGCCTAGCGTGTCTCTCTACCCCAGGAAACATCAGCGTATCACATTCCCAGGCAAAGGTCTCCATGTAACACTGCAGGATGAGGCAACGCAGAACAGGAGCAAGTAGAGCACCAAACAAATACATGGTCCCACATCTCACCCTATTAGCCAACAGACAAGCAAAAAAAAATCATATGGGAAACAACATTTGGAAAAGAGAAATGAAGGTGTTTGCTTTCATTTATGGGAAGAAACCCAGGAACCTGGGGGATTTGGGAGGAATGACAGTTTGCTTTTTAAGAAAGATCTTGTAAATAAAACAGCAACAAGGGGTTTTAATTTTTCTTTCCAAGGGGTAAGATGCAATAGGCTAAGAATGAAAATCCACTGCTTTTCCTGATAGGAAAGAAAGGGAGTGTAAGGCAAGAGCCAGGATATATCAAGGTGCTATAGCTTGAACGTGTGGCTGGAATAGGAGGAACTGGATAGAAAGAGTTTCAATAGCCAAAGGACTTTTGGCATCATACCCACTGAACACTTCTTCCTTCTTTTACCAACATCAAGAGAAAGGGCAACAATTTCATTTATACTGCAGAGTTGTGCTTTAATGAGCACACTGTCTGACCCTTTGCTGCTGGACATGGGTGAAGCACTGTTGGTGTGAAGAGGAAGGAGCATGCCCCTGAGTGACTAGATTTTACTATTTCACAGGCAGTGAGGTAGATAGCAGGACTTCTGCAGTCTTTAAACTATTGCACTAGCAAAGCCACACAGTTCTTTGCTTAATATATTAGCCCATATATGACAACTGCAATGGTGCATGTATTCATATGGCCCCTACAACCCCTGATTTGGCCACCATGCCCCATTTGTAACCTGACAAAAATTCTTCTCTCAGGAGAGCTGAATGCACTGAAATCTGCAAAGGTTTTGTGTGTTTTCTTTTCTGGTCCTGAAGCAGGTTACATTGCACTTTCCCAAAGCTGTCAGTGAGTGTTGTTTGTGTATGCTTGCACAGCAAAGGAATATTTCTGCTGCTTGTCTCATACTTTGCATCCTTTTGCCATCCTTCCCTTCATACATTTGAATGCAGCCTGTGGAGAACAGCAATATTAGAAAGCTAGCGTTAAATCTCTGCCAGATAAAATGTCAACAGAAGGTATATGCATCGCTTACGCCCAATCGTACGCTGCCTGCTCAGCATCCGGCTGACATTACTTGGGATGCTGCCACAGAGAGCAATGGGAGTTCAGGCTGCTTCTCCGTTTGCCTTCCTCCTTAGTCGCTGGGATGACTGCAGTTCCCAAATCCCTGGGTGTCCTGTGTTCTCTGAAGAAGGGAAAGTCTGCCATTAGAGTCTCAGTGTGACCGTATTCTCAAAGGGGGATGGGTGCTGGGAATGTAAATAAAACTCCCAAATGATGCAAGTTGAGAGTTCATCTGAGTTAACCACCAACAATGAAGCGGTTTTCCTGTAACAACCATAATCCAATCAGTCAACAAACCTATGTCATCTGAACATGCTGCATCATTTGAATTTCCACTCTATTTTCTTCAGCTGTTTTCCTTCCTCTCCTAAATCGTCTCATTTCACCCCAAGCACAAACAAGTGAAGAAGGAGAAAAGGGGGGATAAACTGGGAAAGCACAGGGAGAGGCCAGGGGACTGTCACTTGGAAAACATGTTCTTTCCATTGGACTGACACATTATAGGCACAGATCCCACATTCACTGGTGGAAGTGGAACCATCTGTGCCACTGATCTGCTCCGGTGCTTGGCCAGGGGGCCCTGACCAGCCATCCTCAGCAATGCCCCTGGGACATGTTACAGCAAAACTTTACAGGGAACAGAGAGGGGGGAAAAATATTTTTAAGCAATAAATTTCCAAAGATTCCTCATTTTTTTCGGGGAGCTTAAATAAAATGAAGGTTTTACTTCAGTGAATGAAAAATAGGCAGGAAGTGATGCACTCTGTGAATGCTCTTTGTTTGCAAATTCTCATTATATTTAAACTTACAGGGCTGCACCTCAGCTGGTGAAAATCTGGAAAACCCTCCTAGGCTGAGTGGATGCCTGCCAGCTGGAGACAGGCTCCCTTCCACTGCTGCTTTCAGCTTTTTTCATATCTACTGGATGATCAGCAGAGAGCACGCAACCGAGCCCGGAGCATGGCAAAGAATCAAATGAAATTGCATTAAACAATAAATTACAAGAAGGGGATGAACATTTCTGAGTGTGAACATATTGACAGATGAAACGGGTGGATACCAAGATGCTATTCCTTTAAATATAGAGGCCTGGGGAATTTTTTTTCAGTTCCCAAACTATTTTCTTTGCTAACAGCCACTTAAATAGACTTGTGTGAGCAATACAGTGAGCTTGCATGATTATTTCTGCATTTGTTTTATTGTTATGAAGTTATACAAGCAGTAAAAAAAGAAGAATTAAGTACTCATCTGAAAAGAGAGGTTTTAAAAAATCAGTGGGATGAGTCTTGTTGCTCCAAGTACTCCCCCTTAGGAGAGTGACAGAATATCTATACCCATCTACATGCCTCTCCAGCAAATACAGCATATGAAAAAAAAAGCTATGCCAAGAAAAATTATCAGCAAATGTAATTTTGAAAGGTATAGATTTTTTTTCAGTAAAGTGTTTGAATGAAGTTTAGGTACAGATGCTATCAAGGAAAAGTTGTGGGGTGGTTGGTTGTTTTCTTTCAAGTCACAGATGGGTGACTGCTGATAAAAGGTGAAAAAAATTCTTTCAGTTCAATATGAAAAGACTAAATATTGTTTTCTAAATCCCACTTATCAATCAAGAATTAAATGATTCACCTCATTCTTCCTCCTCTTTGTGTTGTAAGAAAAATGACTGTAGACTCAGAAAACATTGATAAGGCTATAAAGATAAGTTAGACAAACAAGGAAGGAGAGAGGACATTTATATTTTTAAAATATTGCCTCTATGATATGTACTGGTGCATTTACAAGTCACAAAGTCCTGAGGCTGGCCTGTCATCCAAGTGAAATATGTTGAAGTTTGTCAGCCTTTGGCGCGGGTCAGGGGCTCTGTCCCTGCCCTCCAGAGCCAGAGGGCTGCAGTGGTGGCTGCAAGGCAGCATGCAGAGCTGCACCAGCCATGAAGCTTAGCTGCCTGATGTTGCAGTCACAGCAGGCACTGGAAACCAGTTTTTTTCTTCACTGCATCTTTGACTGAGGATGTAATAAGACTGTGCTTGCAACTACCGCTGTTCATGTGAAAAACTAAGAGTCCAGTGAAGCAGGACTAAACCCATTCTTGCATTTGATCCTTTTAGTGCCTCTTTCCACCTCGACAAACAAGATGGTCAAATGTTTTTTTTGAGAGTAACCTGACAGTTTTGAAGCTGCTCAGGCTTTTGCCCAAGGTAAGGAAGTCAGCCCTGGGGTTCTGCAGCAGAAGACACCTGCGAAGCAATGGAGCAGTAGCTGAGCAGCACCAAAGCATCTGTCACCCTCACACTAGAGACAGTTATGGATAGATTTGTGGTCTGGCAATCAGAGCTTATAAAATGACCTCTTGGTGTTCCCCAGCAGAGACATCTCCATCTATCCAGCCATTCCTCTATCCATGGTCGAGCAGGCACCCAGCTCAGTCAACCATACCTTAAAACCACCTTTTTAAGTCTCCTGTAGTGGCACTTTAAATCTGGTATTGTTCTACCACTCTAAGCCACAAAATTCAATGCTTCCTTTCGAATGTGCTCATCTTTGCCTGACCACTGCTTCCTCATCAGCACAATAAATCATCTAATTAACACACACTCAGTAAGTAATCCTGGCACAGCCGAGAAAACTCCGAGGCACAGAAAACAACTTCATCCCTGAGAAAAAGGCTGCCCTACTTTTATAGTTACACTGCTTCATAAAACACCCCCTGAGCATGAGGGGGATGTTTCAACTCCAATGTGAAGCTTTTCCCATTTTCTGGCCCAGTTTTAGTGATTTACTCCATTATCTACTCCCACATGAAGCCTACTGACAAACACCACATGGAAACCTCTGTCTAATGACCACTTCATCTTCTTCCCCAGATTGCCCTGACTTAATCTCAGCTTTTTACCTCCTGGAATTCATATTTGCCCCTGGTGTCATGCTACAAGCAGCTGCACAGAGGAGGCTTTGGGATAGCTGTGGCCAGCTAACGCTGTTCAGTTGGATTTCAGCAGCGTTACTGCAAAGGCTTGCAAAAGCCAGTGGCCAGAGCTAAGTCCAAGTGAAAGCCTGCCAAAGTCCACAGAAAAAAAATATTCAGGCCTTATCCCTGAGGATAAACAAGTTACACTTAAACAAGACCAAAGCAGCATGTTCTGCAAAAACACCTTAACAGAAAATGGCAAAAAGGTTATATAAACCAAAGGAATGTTTACATTAGGACACAGACCCAGGAAAGTACAATAAGCCATTGTTAGTTACAAATCGTCTTGAAAAGTACATGCCAGCCATGGACACTAATGGCATGGAGGTACTATGGCCTCATTCCCTGGTACAATAACCACAGTACCTCCAAGTCAGGAACATTTGCTTTCAAGCCTATTCTTCTAGCCCAACAATTCAAAGAGCAACTTTCCAAACTGATCCAAATAATTGTGTTATTCTCTGGTAAACTACAATAGGACATTGAATCAGGGAGGCACTAGCTGCAGTCCAGAAGAAATCCTTTAACCCTGAAACATTTGACTTGCAATAGCTTTGGTGACCTGGTGTGGAGCTAGCAGCAGTGGCTGTGCCTACACTGCCAAGAGGTGAGGGGTAGCCCCTAGTTCTCCCTTCATCTCTGCCTTCCATACATACTCCAAAGTTACAGCAATCACATCAAGTCCTGAGCTCTTTAACCTCAAAAAAGTAGGCAAAATACGACCATTGGGCAGAACAGTTATATATTCAGTTAAAACTGGTCACAAGTGAAACTTTGCATCCTTTTCCCTCCTGAATGGCTTCAGAAGAAAAGCAGCCGCAGTGATGTACCAGGGGTGTTCCTTACCCCAGAGGTGACTTCTACCCACCAGGCCTAGAAATATTCTGTTGAATTCATATATCAAGACTTTTTCACATATAACAGCACTTAACACTGAGGTCAAACTCAGTGGAGACAGGCTGGGATTACCTTTCCTGACTGCAGATGCTGCCTCTTCCACAGGACAGGCAGCAGACACCTCTTGGCTAGACAGCCAGTTTCCCTTTCTGGCCCACAGCAAGAAAGCTCTTTAGAGGAAACCATCACCCATGTTCTAAACATTGCCCTATGGAGGAGGTGGATCGTGCCCTGGAGGGGAGCATCTCCTTACCCTGGCTATAAAGATGGAATCCACGATCAGGTTATACAGAGATATTAATGGTTAGATGAGACTACTACTGATAAGCAGACTCTGAGGAGTAAGGAAGTACCTGGGAGCTCCAAAGGGAGGCCAGGCCCTTGTCATTAGGGGGATGACACTGACACATGACAGGAAAAGATGCACCCACATTGTTTGGTAGAGCAGAACAACTATAGAAAAACACATATGCACCACTAGAAGTACCATCTCAGAGAGAAGGGACAAAAGGGACGAGACATGGCATTAAGAGAGAGAACTGTGTTGTGAATTTTGCCAAGGAATTTATTCAACAAATGTTTCAGGAGCTAAGGAAATGAAGGAAAGGTGCTGGGGAAGATCATCCCATGGTAAGTCACACGCAAGGGAGTTTGTCTTCCTGGTCTGGCTTCCAGCACTGACTTAGCACTCTTTCATACTCATGAGGTTGAGAGTCTTATTGCTTTCCCTGGTGAGAGAAGAAGAGAGAAGGATTGGTTGGTTTGGTGAAGTACTTTCCAGAAGCCCTGATGAGCTTATGGGACAGATTGCATGCTGGTGAATTAGTAAAATATCTTTGAAGTTAACAAACAGGAGGCTACATACAGATCACAGAAATAGGCCCCTCACATTTAAATGCAAAACCCCCATCTCCTTGCACATGTCACAGTGCACCAGAAATGTCTAGTATATGCCCATAAGCAGTTAGTCAACAGCCCATTATAAAATCAGCCCTCCCTTCACAGTAGGTACAGTAATTGATCACTAAAGGAAGGGTTTTACTCTTGTACATACAGGTAGGCATTGCAGAAACCACATCTGTTGCTGTATGTTTTGCCATCAGAGCCACAGTGGGGCATATATTCCATGGTGCATATCGGGGAGACTTCATGGAAGCTTTTGCAGTACTCCTGCACACAGAAAAAAACCATGAGTCTCTGTGCCCAAGAGCAAACTGTGCCCCCCACCTCCCCTCAGCATAAGGAATAAAACCCCACTGGGAAATGAAACCATCTGCAACATCATAATAACCTACTCAAAGTTTCCTCCTGGTGGCAGCTATGACCTTGTCTTATTTCAGCTCACTGCCACGTCTGTTCCTGCAGTGTTAGAATAGGAGGGATATTGACTGTTTCATGACCAGTGTGAAATTCCCAAGGGATCTCCCTAAGTCTGCAGACCACTGCTCCCCCACTTTGTAGCCCAGAGCAGAGGACACTCCCCCATAAGTGTAACAAAACTGGACCTCAGTCATTTTCCCCATCCTTTCCCCACTCACTTTTGTAATATCCTCTTCACAGCGCCCGTTCTTCCTTTTGCCAAGATTGGTCCGATGTTCCCTGGAGGAAGGAGACACCATCGTTAGCTACAACCTTCCCCATTACAACCACAGTGCAAGAATATACCTACCTCCCCTGTAGCACACAGGAGATGTTCAGATCCGTTTGATTAGCACTACCTGCACAGCACTAACAAGAACGCATCCCCTTATGGGCCAGGCATGTGCCTCTTGGAATAACACCTGCCCCAGTTGATGCATCCCCCTTTTTGGGCCTCTGGGGCCAACCCCCCACATCAAACACCAACCAGAACAAGCAGGAAAATAGGGGTAGACAGACAGAAGCCATCCAGCACAAGGTTCAGAGATCGCCCGTGCATATTACTTGGCACTCACAGACCCAACCACCACCACCACTGTGAATCCCCTGGGAGAAGGATGAGTACTTACAGGTTGTGGGCACACAGTGTGCACTCACTGGCGTAAGTGACACCATCAGTACCGCAGATGGGATCGTAGATCATCGTGCAGGCCATCAGCTGTTTGCCATCCTTCGTCGTGGAGGTTGGGTACCGGCTGCAGTCCAGCTGGGGAACAAAGACAGCAGAAGCTCTGGCACGGGCTCTGCTCCATGCAAAGCACCCAGACACAACACCCCTGCTTATGCCTCTGCCTTTTAGAATCTGCCACAGGACGAATTATGGTTATGTATTAACTCATTCTTCATGGCAAACTAGCAATTTCCTTTCATAGCTTTATTCTGGAGAAGGCTGAATCCAGGCTTGAAGGCAGACATTACTCATTCAGCTTCCTATTTATCATGATGCCCCTTATACCTTGCCGAACCTACTGGGATATTACAAAATGCAGCTCAAAAATTAATCCGTACATCAAACCGGTGTGATTCATGCACTTCCTGCAAGAGGACAGGACTGTGACCAAGGTGTTTCTCATGTCCCACAAGAACGCAGGGGGGATGTGCTGACAGGCCTTTTGTTGCCATGGGATGGCTTGGGGTGTTGAAATCTGCCAGCAGGATTGACAGCAGTTGAAGCTGATTTATCCCAGTTGAAGAACTGGCCTTATGTTTTAGCACTCCCAGTTTCCCCAGCGTGAGCTCTTCCTCCCTGATTTATGTATCCCCGGTCTGAGCCCAGAGCACACTCAGGAAACAAAGGAATGACATTTCATAGTTTGTTTGTATAGAAATGAAGTATCTGACTTGGGATGGTGACTCTTTCAAACACATGCTAATGAGATGGCTTTGTTCTGTTCCCCAGTGACTGTAAATAGTTTAGAGCTGGCCAAATATAGTTAATCTGGTATTTTTACAAGATACATTGTTGGTATACATTAGATTACATTGCATTTACAGAAAAAACAGAGTGGGATTCAAATCCACTGGTACATTAGGTATCAGCATCCAAACCAGGTAATTTTCTAGTCTTTGTAGAACATCCTTTTGTAAAACACAAGCATCCAGAAGGCACCAGGTACCCTGGGTCTGCTGCATCCCCTTCCTGTATTGCCAAAACAGACTAAGTTCCTGTAGCAGCTATGCCAGGCTGCCGTAGGTGCGGGATTTCTTCTTGTGAAGCCCTAAATCAGTTATGCTTTCTGTCTCCTAACTAATTCCTCACCTGTCCTCTCCTTTTTTCTCTCCTGACAGCACACAGGCAGCATGCTGTTCCTGCTGCCAGGAGGGTGATATTCACCTGCAGCAGGGTGGGCCATGCAAGCTCTGGACCCCCGGGCTGAGGCTACACCCCCAAACCCAACCAGCATCAACGCAAGTTACACAATCAGCTCTTATTTTTCTCTGTGTGTCACTTACCTGGGGAACTTCCTCTACACACCTTCCATCATGCTTCTTGGCAACACTGGTTCCGGCTTCACTGGAAGAGAAAGCAGGGTTACAAACACTCGATGGAAAACTCTGCTGGGCTCTCAGGGTGGGGGACACTTCCAGGGCTTACATGTTGTGGGCGCACAGCGCACAGTCATTGCTGTAGGTGACACCATCTGTCCCGCAGATCTCACGCAGGATGAAGGGACAGGCTGCGATGGCCTCCCCGGTTTTGGTATTGCTCAGGTACGCGGTGCAGTCAACCTGGGGGAGAAGGTAACAATGCTGGGGCAGTGCCTCTCGGGTGGGCTGCCCGTTCTGATCCCCCAGCTTCTGCCAGAGGGAAATCAGAGGGGGTTTAGGTTTAGTCTTCCATTAGAAATGAGTTCAGTAATTGTAGCTGGGTTGGTTACAATTGCATTGTCTCCTAAGAGGGAAGGAAGGAACAGCTAGCCAAAAGAGATGATTTTTTCCTACACTACCACATACACAAGTTTTAAAACAAGCATTAACCCAAGGAATCCGATTTAAAGTGTTTGACATTAAGTCCAGCTTGACACAGTTAACTACATGTGATAATTTGCTTCAGCTTTTTCAAAACAGCAGCAAGAATTGTTACACCATTTTCTGTTGCAGAAATATTTACACTGTATAAAATCTAACAGTTTAAATATCCCAGGATAAATAAACAAACACACACTGAAGTCAGTCTGCACTAGTGAAGCACACTGATGCTGCACTGTCATTTTGCATAGCTTGCCCAACGCAAAGTCTTTTTTTATCCATATTCCCCCACATGCTCCAAGAGCAAATTAAAGCAAAGACAGCGTTTTAACAGTGTGTCTTTACTATAAGAAAATATATTGCAGTCCCTAAGGATGCATGAAGTTATTTTCAGCGCTCGAGAGCTGCTCTGCATAAGCAGAATAAATGTGTTGAGATATTATCAGCAAGCATTGTTACTGTGCAGGATAATAAAGCTATTTTTGTATGCATATCTGGGTGCAGATTTTTCCTGGCTGACCACAGGACAAGGGTTTTTTTTTTACCTGCCTGTCTAGTGCAATGGAAATCTTAGCACCGAATGAATACTCAGACATCCAACGCAGCCTTCTACCTTCCTCTCCTATTGTGCTAAAATGGGCTGCATGGGTCTTGGGCTGCCTCTGATGATTTCTGTTCAGAGATCTGCAGTACCAGGACATTTTGTTCCTGAAGTCCTGGCCTGTTCCCCTTCTCTCTCCTCCTCATGTACAGCACATTGGCAGCAGCTGCTGTGAGCAGCTATGAAGCGCAGCACAAGGATGAGCCCCGTGCATCACCCCTCCACAGAGCTGGTGCACTGAACCCAACCAGGCTCTTCCTGGGGGCTGG
The DNA here is from genome assembly GCA_022605575.1 of Laterallus jamaicensis coturniculus. Classification (NCBI taxonomy): domain Eukaryota; kingdom Metazoa; phylum Chordata; class Aves; order Gruiformes; family Rallidae; genus Laterallus; species Laterallus jamaicensis. The sequence continues at coordinate 11,871,218 of JAKCOX010000016.1, read as the reverse complement.
GGAGAGAGAAGGAAATGGCACTTGCTTTATAGCTTGTTACACTTACAGGGCTGCTTTCCTCCTTGCACCTTCCTGCATGGCTTTTCTTCACATGAGTACCAAGTTCTCTGAAAGGGAGAGGTTGGTGTTAACATGCTCACGGGCTGAGCTCCCTGGGCACCCAGGTGCCACAAGCAGCAAACCAAACTCATAGCCAGGACATATGATGAGAGGCATCTGACTGCAGAATGAATCAGCTTCTCCTGGTTGTTAGCAAGTGTAATCCTAAGCAGTAATGGACAGTCTCAAACACTCTTTCCTCTGCCCAAATACCACAGACTTTTCTCTCCCACGGCACCCCCAAGGAGCACAAACAGAGCATCATCAGGGAACAAAATCAAGGTGACTGGGGCTTCAAGAAGTTGAAAGACACACAAAGGGACATATCTGAGGGGAGACCTCATCGCGCTCTACAACTACATAAAAGGTGGTTGTAGGTCTCTGCTCCCTGGAAGCTAGTGATAGGACAAGGGGAAACAGTCTTAAATTGCATCAGGGGAAGTTTAGGGTGGCTATTAAGAAAAATTTCTTTACTGAAAGGGCTGTCAGAAACTGGAATAGGCTGCCCAGGGAGGTGGTTGAGTCACCATCCCTGAAGGCATTTAAAAGAAGAGTACACGTACTTGGTGACATGGTCTAGTGTTGGACCATGGTGACATGGTCTAGGCTGGATAGGTGGTTGGACTCAATGATCTTGAAGGTCTTTTCCAACCAAAACCATTCTATAATTCTATATCTAATTGTGGTTATCAAAAGAAAAGCCATCTGAAGCTCTAGCCATATCTACTCACTCCAAGAGACAGTCCAATGTCCACACCACTTACAGGTTATGGGCACAGATGCCACATTCATTGTCGTAAGTAAATCCATCTGTGCCACAGACTGGTAGCAGGATCCTTGGACAGCGCATCAGGGCTTTACCACCCTTCATCATTCTTGATGGGTATTGACTGCAATCGACCTACAAGAAGCAGGAGTGTCAAAACAGAGAAACCCTTGTTCTCAGAGAAAAAACCCCAAACAACTTAATCCCCTGCCATGTCTTTTATGCTGGGATGCTGAGACAACACCGGTGCTGCATTCCAGTTCTCTCAAAGCCAGGCTGCCAGTTCTGCATGAATCCCCTCACACACAGAGGGAGCTGCACAGCACTGCATAGTTTGTGAGATGCCAGATCACTAGGGTTAGCGCCTCGCTCAATCCCAAACACAAAATATGCCAGAAAAGCCAAAACCAGAGAAAAACACAGTCCTCTCTTCATGCTGCAGTATAAACAATACTCCAGAATAGTAAAGGAATTTGGGCTTTGCTGATAATGCATTTGAAGCGTATCCTCAAAGGAAGATCTAAGCCCAAACTGATCATCTTCCGCATTCATGTGCTGGCATATCCTAAACACCATCCCTGGGGTGTCTTGGCTGATACACTCAGATCAAACCTTCAGATGTGCTCTGTATCCAGAATACACCCCAGCCCCAAAGGATGGTGTAGGTATGAATTGGTAACGTAAACCCTGTGCCTAGCTCCTTCGCAACCCATTTGCCAGGGCTCTGTGGGCATGGAGAGCCCAGAGGACACCTGCCTCAGGACAGATGGGATTTGTAGGCATCCTCAACACAAGGGGCTGACGTGACTTAATAGACATGTGGAGACAGCCAGGCTTCAGGCCAGCTCACTTTTAGAGTAGCTGTAGCCTCGGAGAACCTTTGAGAAGATACAGATAAGAGGAGAAACATGCCTTATATTGAATACTCACCTCAGAACTTTCCTCTCTGCATTTTCCATTATGCTTTTTGCCAACATGGGTTCTCTGTTCTCTGGAAGATGGAAACAAAGTTGAGGAATTAAATGCTTAACCCTCTTGGTCACAGCCTCATGTAAAATGATGCAAACCATGGCTTCAGACTCTATAGGAGCACGTCAGAATACCTACATTACTTATTAACAAGCTCATCACATCGTCTCAAAACATGCAATTTAATGCCACATTTTGAATTATTCCTTCCTCTGCTCAGTCACTGCCTAGCCCATAGAATAATCTAAAGAGCTACCATCTGACTCTTCAGAGTTTCCCCTCACGAGCACAAGGAAGGTATCAGATGGAAACTTGAGGTACATCCAAAACCAATCCACCTTCTGAGAGACTTGAAGAAATAGGCATAAGCAGAAACGCAGCAGGATGTTTCTCAGGACTGCAAAGCATTGCTGGCTACCTAGAAGGAGCACTCTACATACAGCACTTACCCGTTGTGGGCACAGATCCCACATTCATTATCATATGTAACACCATCTGTGCCGCAAACTGGATTCAGGATCCTTGGACAGGATACTAATACTTTGCCATCCTTAGTGACTTGTTTTGGGTACTTATCGCAGTTAATCTATCAAAATAAGGAGAATTACCCTGATGAAGCCTTGTTATGTAAGAAAATTGGATGCAAAAACTTTTCATTCCTTATCACAGCCTCCACTGTTTCTGCAACAGACCAAAGCCCCGATACACTGCAGCTAAATCTCAGTATTATCCTAGTTCTCCCTCTAGGAGTCAAGAAAAAGAACTATCTTGGAGAAAGGATCCTTCAAGTCAGAACACATACAAAGTTTTCGTCCCATTCTCATAAAAAAAGAACCCCAAACCAGTACTGAATTTAGCAAAGAATATTTTTCACCAGGTGGAGGTCTGACTAATACTATTTATGTGTTGGTTTTCTTCTCATTTCACAAGCTCCATGATTACTCAGTACTTCAGATCCCCTGTAGTTAAGCAGTGTCTGAAAGTCTTTATCAGCTGGAGAGTGGTCTTTCTACATCCCAGAATTTTGGTGTTGAAATCTAGAAGCTTCTCTTCCTGAGGCACCAGACTTCTGGCCTTGTGCAAATATACAGTTAACTATTCTGTATAAATACATATGCTCAGTGCTCTTATGAGTCTCACTGCATCTGTGAAAGCAACCAGCACAGGAGTTTTGAATCCCTGTTGCAAAAGGTGGAGACACTTGCGATCTTTAGAGAGAAGACTGCCAACAGCATGCTGGCAAGGGAAGTCTTGGGCTTCCCTCTGCCCTGGGCAGAAAAGCCAGCCTGATAAATGGGGAAGTGAGTTCTGCCACACTGATGTACTGCAGCTTCTCATTTCACAGCCATCTCCTCTCTCCTTCATTGGTTTGATGTGGTGTGCATGGGGTGACCTTCTCTTTGGAGCAGGGGGGATGCATGATCCACCCTCACTGTGCAGAAAATCAAAGCATGGACTGGGACCTTCAGAAGCCTTGACACCTGGTCCTCTTGGAGTTTCCTAAGGAAATCTGTGGGGTTCTCAGAATGCTGTTAACACCCCCATTACCTTGATGAATTTCTGATTTCTATTGCACTTACAGTGAGAACCTCCTTGCATTCTCCATCATGGATCTTGGTAATGTTGGTGTGATATTCCCTGAAAAAAAGAAATTATTTTGTTAGAAAGTCTTGAGAATAAAGCTTTTCCTATTACACTTTAGGTGCTGGTAGCAGAAAGCAAGGTGCCACCTGCCCTGTGAGATACCACAGCTGCTCAACTTGTCTGAATGAGCTCCATAGATGGTAGCAGCAAATGCACAGTATTTCCATACCACATGGTAATCAAGTGTTGGGAGTGATTGGGTATTATAGATAACACTTTGATCAGTTCACAGCTCTGCTCTGGGTTGTCCTCTACCTTCTATTGTGATTCCCATCATGTGCACAGACAGAAAATGGGGAAGAAAACTTGGGTTGGCTGGAGAATTACAAGCAGCCAGCTCTGAAGAGACCTACAGAGACATCTGCCTTAAAGACTAGTGTTTTACAGAACCACTCCTGAGAGCCTGAACTATCCCTAAGCATTCAGGAGGATGTTCTGTGCACAAGACTTACGCATTATGGGCACAGATCCCACAGTCGTTGTCGTAAGTGAAGCTATCTGAGCCACAGACTGGTTTCATTATCCTTGGGCATGCTACCATGACGTGATCATCTACTACAGTTCTCTGGTACCTGCTGCAATCAATCTGTAAAAATAATAGGGACAGAGGAAAAAAAGCACATTTTTAATATAAAGGTGTAACACTCCTATGCAGTCTGCTTCACTCTCAGCCCCTGGGGACAAACCCAGTATCAAACTAATTCCACTATCAAAAGTGGAAGCCAGAGTCAGATCCATGGGAATTCTCTCCTGCTGAAAAAAAGAATGGCATGGCAAGGAGGACTGTGATTTGGATTTTGTGAAGTCCTTCATAACACCCTGCTGGAGTTACCCAGGTGGCGAGATCCAACCTGCAGCCAGCACAACATTTTCATTTTGTTCCCAATTACAGAGGCTAGAAGTCTGAATTAGAAAAGCACAGAGACACAGTACCAGATAGCCCATAAAAACCCTCTCAGCTTTGGTTATCAAGATTTTAATTTTAGATTTTAATTCCCTTTGGGCTGTGCAGACCAGCTGTGCACGTTCTGTTTCCTGACCGTGTGGTGCTTGAACTATCCCCTTTTACAGCCAAATGAATTCTTCCATGGATTTTGACTTACTGTAATAGATTTTGGCTCACATTCTCCATCATGTTCCTTCTCCACATTGGTCCTGTGTTCACTAGAAGAAAGCAGACCTGTGTCAGGGATTGCAGAGAGCAGCATCGCCTCAAGGCTGGTGGTGCTGACACCCAGCTGCTAACTGCCACGCTCCTCTGCCCAGTCCATCTTTGGGGGATGAAGCTGCCACCCTTACACTGAGCCCCTTGCCCTGCAGCTTCTGCTACATCTTGGGCAGCACCTACCTGTTGTGTAGGCAGATCCCACACTCGTTGCTGTACGTGGTGCCATCGGTGCCACAGACTGGCTTCAAGTTCCTCGGGCAAGCTACCACAATCGTCCCACCCTTGCTGATGCTGCTGGAATACTGGCTGCAATCAACCTGCCAAAGCAGCCCAGAATCAGCCCCAACGTTGGCCGCCCCACGTTAACAGCCCCCCCATGCAGCCTCCCACCAGCACAGCCACAGCACCTGCAGCTCCTGCCAGGAGGTAAATGAGAGGTATTATTCTGAATCTACTCAGGCAGTCAGGAGGAGTGAATCTTCCCTACAAAAGTTTCTGATTATGCTCTCCTGCTGGGGTCCGGGGGAGGCACGGCACCAAGGAAGGATTGCTGTGGGTGAGACGGTGCCTAATGAAGGCGGTTGGTAATTGGGAGCCCAGCTGTACACCAGAGCCCCTCAGCTCCAAATCTGATCGTTTCAAATCGTGCTGCAGTCTCTGGTGAGTTACAGGAGCCTCGTAACTGCGTGGGAAGAACCTGCAGACAAATCCATCGTGCAGACCCTGCTGTTTTCCTCTCTCTGATATGGATATGGAAAACCCATGCACGAAACTCAGTTCTGCAGGTCTTACTGCATAGGAGAAAGTTACTGGAATCACAGACTTTGATATTTTCCAGCATATGATTGTAAGAGTATTCCTCATGCAGAGGCAACCTACTGCATTTGGCTTGGAGTAACTAAATTATGCCTAAGAGTTAATATAATGGGGCTGGATAATTACTTTTCACTTTCTTCATTGCATTTGATGGACTGAAAATATTGTAAAAAATGGGTGAACTTTTACTTCTCATAAAAGTGGCAATATCATTCAATCATGCACTAGCAAATATTAATTGAACTGCCAAGCTTTCATTAGATTTAATCCCCTTTCTCATCAGGTAATTACATACTGTTTCTACTTTACCAGAAACCTGGAATAGAACAGAATAGATCTAGTAGCTCACCTCGATTCCAAAGGCAACACCTGAAAGAAAAAAAAAAAGAGACAGAAAAAATAAATTATTGATATGCAGAAAAGATATGCTTATGTCTTTTCATGAAACTTAAATTCAATAACTGCTGTTGACTGGCTTATTGAGTTCACAAAAACATGGAGTCTTACATTATGCCTCTAAACAGCCACAGGATGTGTTAAGTGTTACTAAAGTTTCATTGCACTTTTGAGGGGAGATAAAACAGGGAAGAGCACATGGCTTCATCCATCCCTAAGACATCGCAGGGAAGTAATACAGATACTTTCAATTCAGTATTCTTGGATTTTAACCTCTTCTAAGAGAATTTATATCTGACCTTCAAAAGCTTAAACACATGCGTCCAAGACGGTGTTGACCACTGGTACTGCCCATCTCCAAACACATCCTTCTGAGGTACCAGGACATCACAGTCAACTTACAGAGCAGCCCTAGAGGTTAAAAGTTTGCATTTCCCTGGCTCACATGGATACTGATGTCATCTCTAACAGTTCTACTTTGCCCTGATACTCAGTACTCCTATGTGCAAGCTCCTGCCCTACCCTAGGACTGCTCCTTCAGCTATTTGCTCCTACAAACTGAGATGATGAAAAGAATCACCTGTATGAGGTTTGCTGAAACCTCAGTCTTTAAGTCTAATTTTTTTTTTTGCTACACACTCTCAGGAAGAATATTTCCTCCTGGAATAAGGCTCTCCTCCACGTTACAAGACCCAAATACTTTTACTGAAATGAAAATTCAGTTCTGATGCAGCTGGATTGATGCCTGCAATATCCCAGACAATACTCACCTAGGCAGCAGCAAAGGGCTAGAGCCGCCTTCACCAAAACCCCTGTTACCTTCATGGCAAACAGAGGTACCGCTCCAGTGCAGCCTGCTAGTTCTCTGTGTGGGAGAGGAAGATCGCAGGTATGAGCAGGAATATATAGCACACCACGATGTCAAGTGATCCCACCTTATTAGGTAACGCTCCAAGTCTGTCATCAGCATTCAAAGCCAAAATTATGTTTACTCAGCTATAGATTTCTAGCTAATGATTGACATCAGCGTGTATGCCGGGAAGGGGCCTTTTGGGTGGCTCAAGGGGTGTGGGGAGTGTGCCAGGACCCCTCTCCTCCCAACAGATCCACTCCAGCCCTGCGCTGCCCCTCACATGGCTGCGGCACGTTGCAGGCTCACACCTACCCTGCAACTGGCTGAATGCAGTTACATCTTTCTCCTCCTCTACAGTTTTCAACTGAGCTGCCAGCTGATAGCTAAACCCCTCGTTATTTAACCTCAGAGCATGATTTTGTACTCTTCACTGCTGTATTTCATCCCAGTTTGAGCCCAGGCAATTTCAGCCCAGAAGGTCACCCCACACTCTGCAGGAGGAAACCTGCTCTTCTCCTGTTTTTTAAAACTCAGCAGTGCCCTGCTCTACATGCCAACTTTGTCTGTACTACAGCATGCAACAAAAATGTTCAGTTCAGTCCTAAAATCCATCTTTTTGGCTACTCACTGATAACTTCCATTGCACCCTCTGCTCGCTTGCTACCGCTTTCCCCACAGAGAGACCCACCTCACCTGACCCACCTCACCAAGCCTAAGTGACACCACCCCACAGGGCAGCAGGCCAAGTGCTTTTGATGTCTGCAGAGACTAGATGTACTGTATTTCCTTTATCTAGGAAGTCAGCCAACTTCACAAAGATTGATATTAGCCCACGCATGGTTTCCTTCCTGAAAATTCACTGTGTACATTATCCCTTTATGCTTTATATCTTTAGTTTTCTTCAAATTTCTCCTCAAGGTTTGCCCACTGTTAAGGTAACAGCCCCCAGATTGGTGCCAAACACTTTTGTTGTTTATTTAAGGAGATTTTTGGCAATTCTTTGATTGGTCTCAATCCTACTCTTCTCAATTGGGATCTTAAATTCTCTGCATTTCTCACCAACTTTTAATTTTTAAAATTCTGTACTTGGTAACCAATATCCTTACTTGTAGATCTATTTTTGACATAATTTAAACAGAGCGAGCTCGTGTTGAATCATCCCAGTTTTATTTCCTAAGAGAAGGACGTCTCGAACATCCTTCTCACTTGAAAAGCAAATCCACAATAACATGATTTTGGGGGATTACCTAATGGAAAATTCTATTTGCTTTCATACCCAGAAGCTCTGCTAACATTAGTAGTGTGCATCTGCAAAGACAAAGCTTCCCCAAATGCCAGCGTTTCCGGCTACGTTAATCTCTAGTGACATTAGAGAGATCTTTCTTCATATATCTAGTTTTCATTCCTTCCCCCTGATACTCAGTCCCAGTGTCTCCTGCCCTGTCCCTTATCTCAGTTCCACCAAGTGTCAAGGACTCCACACCTTTGGACCAATGCAGGCCCCAGCTACAAGGACCTCTGTCCACCCTGATACCCATCTCACAGGGCTTATTCCAGCCACGACTATCATCAATTAATGCTTCCTGGCAGAGCAAAATGTATCTTGACAACTTAATTGCCAGACTCTGTATAAGCTGTCATGGTCAAGCAAATTCCTGCCAATGTCCACAGAGATGACACCTGAACTTTATTGGAAAGGAGATATTATTTGCAAACCAAATCTGCTGTTAAAATAGATTGACTCAGCATGTTCTGTCAAGATCAAATCACTCTTCTTTCAACCAGGTTATTAAATGCGGGGAATAGTTTGCAGTAGAAGACAGATTAAAGGGACAGAACAGCAAACACCTGTCAAGGATCTAGAGGAGGAATTGGGATCTAGAAAATATCCCTGCAGCAACAGCACCTGTGTGCTGCCCCCCACCTCAGCTGAGCCACACAGTGCTCAGCTTCAGACTTCTGCTGTGGGCACAAGATGTATGCTGAGACCCTACGGCGGGGGACTGGGCAGAGCTTTCTCCAACAGCCATCTGGAGCTTTACAGTACCTGCAGCACCTTCTGGTGCAGCACATCCCACCCCAGCTGGGCAGGGAGCTGGGGGACAAGGAGACCTTTGGTTGTGCCTGCGTGTTTACATCTTTGTGTTTGTGCAACCCCCACCTGCAGTCACGGTGTAATGATGTCTCCGTTTGTTTTCCCTTCTCTGGGCATGTCAGGAGAGGGTGGCTTTGGAAGGCCTGGCTGGCTATGCAGCCCTGCACATGGGCACTCTGCTGGTACTGCTGCCTCTCCAGGTTACCTCTAGTCACAGCTGCAAATATCATCACCACGTCTGCAGAACTTCACTGGCACCAGGCAAGGAAGGAAGCAATCCATTTGAGGCCAGAAGGCAATAAAGCCAAAGCACCTGTTTTTCAGGCACAGAAGTAGAAATTGTCTGTGTTTCCCATCCACAAACCAAGTGCGCAGCTGTTACTACACCTAACACTCAACTGTTTATTCCAAGACCTTCAACATCAAGGCGAAATGTGAATTCTCATCCACATTTGTAATTTGCAAGTAGTTGCATTTACATCTTACTATTTTCAGCAGTAAAAATTTGAGCAGAGCTGCTCATGCCTTTGTGCAGGAGAAAGCATTAGAAGTTCTTGCGTTGCAGAGCCAGTGGGAGGGCTAGACAGCAGGAGGGCTCCTCAGCAGGAAAATCCCAAGGAAAGGGCCTGGACAAGAGCTACCTGCAGTAGAGGGGACCTCACAGGAAAGGAGAGGTGTGCTAACATGCCAAACAGGAGCCCTAAAAAGAGGAAAGACACAAGCCCATTCACCAATCCCCACAATAAAAACAGAGGAGCCATGGAGTTGTGATAAGGCAAATAATGCTGAAACCCCCAGATACCCATAATGTGACAGTTGCTTGGTGGGATTATGGTTGAAGTGTAGCGAGCACCAGAAAAGGGTACTCTGCAGCAGATTCAGAAGGGCTTCACTGCAAAAATAAGCATCAGGCTTTCCACATCACCACTCAGTTCTTGAAGCAGCAAAATATCCCTGAACTGCAGGATTTCTGGTACTGTCTGCTGTGGTAGACTGCAAGAGATCCCCTGGCTGGAGCACACCACGCTGACATGTACAGGCTCTCCCTCTACAGCAGCTGGGAGGCAGCAGGCAGAGCTACCATGCTCCAAAAGGACAGACTGTGGAGGATTGAGAAACCCCACCATGAGTTCAAGGTCTTCTAAGTCGTCTGCCAGAATCAACAGTCCTCAGTATATACCAGGAGCAGCATTTTCACCCCTGAAGAATTGCATAAGTATTTGACACCTTCTATGAAAAAAAGCAAGAGACTCAACTGCCCTGCAGAGAGCAGCTTAACTCAAAACCCATCCATGTGGAGAGGCCTAGAGATCAAAGCTGACGATTCATAACACCGGTTCTGTAGAACCTCAGAAACCACTGCGAACCATATGGGGTCCATGGATCTTGGCCAGACATGCCTTAATAAAGCATCATTTACAGTAAACCAAAGGCTCCCCAGAGCGCTGGTACCTTTCCAGGTTCTTAGAGGACTTTTTTAGCCTCATTACTGCAACACAAAGGGAAACCAAGAGCAAGCATAAAAGAAAGGGTAATAAATTCTCCATACCTCTTGAGCCTTTGCCTCCTCCTCCCCAGGAACATTGCAGAAACAATGCGCGGCATCACTCAGAGTCCCACTGGAGCTCCACAACACACAGCACTGATCAGCACAGACATCATCGCCAAGACCTTGGAGCGAGCTGCAAAAGGAGGTTGAAAACAAGAAAGGACAAGTCGGGTAAGCTGCTGAGAGTGGGAGTTAGCATTGCTACCTCTGGTAGGGCTGTTAATGACAGCATGGGCAGTTTCAGCAAGTCACAGCCCTGAGCCTTCTCTGCAGACCAGTTTGGCATCTGATGAACTGTCTGTTATCGCCAGTGGCGATTTCTGTGGAGGATAATTTCCACTGGTAGCAGGAGAAATTCAGAAGGTGCTCAAATGCTGACGGAAGAGGCTACTAGGGCACAGTCTTCATCAGCTCCTTGCTTTTGGAGCATGGTTAATGCAGGTTTTATGGGTGATTATTTCAAAACCTAAATACTTGAAATCACTAAAAATCATAATAGCTTTTGAGTGCACTGATTTGCATTTGCAAGAATTTATTTTAAGCTACAAATTGGTGCACTGCTTTTATGAAATCGTGTAGATGTCCCTGCTCAGGATTTTAGCTGAGAATCAGGGAGCAGGCACTATCAGAGAACATTTTTACTGTCTGATATTCATCATCCCCAGGCTTCTTAAATAACTTCCAAGAATTTACTTGTTTCATCACAGCTCAAATGCAGACAACGTTTTGTATCCCACAAAACAGCTAACTGGGAACAAACTGGTGACTTTTACCCTGCATGACTCTACCTGGTGAGGGGATTTTCCATGCAGAAATAAGCAGTAATAATTTTTTTCTGATTCATAGTGTTGGCTCATATTCAAAATCAGCATACAAAATATTAGCAACTACGTATGTCAGAATCTGCTGATAACAAATTCAGGTTTTATCATCACTAACAGAAATAAAATGTGATCTGTGCGTAAGCATTTTGGGAGCTGAAAATCAATTCTCATTAACTGCAGTAGGGGAAGAAAAGATTTGATAACTTAATTGAAAAAAAAATCTTAAGTCTTTGGTGGGCGTGAAATTAATTGATATTAGGTAAAATCTTGCCAAAAATCTGAAAGAGAAGTGATTCCAGTCTTATCTGCAACAGAAAGTGTTTACAGATGAGGTCACAACTAAAACGGACTCAAACACTGTTCACCCAAGGTCTTCGGGAAATGTCCTGCAATAAAGTTTATACAAATAAAGAACATATTTGTTTTAAGTAACAGCTATAAAAGAAAGTACAGGAAGTACGTGCAACTGCCAGCAGATCTCTGTTAACCCACCATCAGAGTCTCCTGCTTTGCAAATCCCATCCCATTCTCGGATGCATTGCCCCAGATGAACCAGGGGAGACCACAGCCCAAAGACCAGACTTCATCTAAACTAGTTCCAGAACATAATTAGAAATGTCTGTAAATCAGTTACATCTCAAAGCAACAATGCTTACCCTCAAGTAGATTAAGCCATTCAACACCATGGAACTTCTCACTTCATCTCCTCCAGCATTAGGACCCCAAAGGAAGCACCTGCAGGAGATGGCTCACCAAGCTGAGTGTTTGCTGAGCCCTTGTGTCCACAAATCCTTGTCCGGGGAGGGACGTTCAAGCCAAGGCAGAAGGATGACCCAGAAGCACAATGTGAAGGTCCATGGGCCACCAAAATGGCTGAGCTTTCTGCTTGGCCAGCACTGCCTCAAGAGTACCATCACTGCTTCTGCCCTCATGAAACAACACTGGCCAAATTCACACCTCCAGAGCCCAGAGACCTCCCTGTCTATGCCTCCCAAATCCAGCTTTGGTGCGGCAGGACTCAGCACACAATCTACCATGACCAGTCAAGGTCTATATCAAATTCCCCCAGCTGCTCTAAACTAAGTGGTTTGGGTTTGCCAGAGCCCCAGATGAGGAGGGTGGAAGAGGACACTTACTGCTGTAGTTAAGCTGCCAGCCCAATTTGGCATGCTTTAAAACCAATTTTCCTCTGTGGGTTTCCAAACATAAACCAATTAAATCTCAAAACAACCCTCTGAGGTAGGTAAATATCTTTTAATGTCAGTTTTACAGACAAGAGAAAAGGGCTGAAAAGGGCAGTGAAGTGATTGACCCAAGACCCCACAATGAGTCAGAGAACCTCAGTCCTGGTCCCTCCTCACAAAACCCCAGACCACGCTCCTCCTCCTCAGGTCCAACATCTTCGCCAGGTATTTACAGCAGCTGGTGCACCCCAGTGGCCTCTGTGCTTGCTTATTGCTTAAGGGGCACATGGTGTAAAGTTGGAGAGGGGACTGGGGTGTCCCTCCCATGAGGCTCAGTGAAGAAAAGTGACATGAAGCTGCTGAGTTATCTTTATTGTAGAAGCACGCTAAGACACAGCGAAGCGGCAGAGGCCGCTATGGCACGCGCGGGGCAGACCTGCGAAGACACCACTGGGTCTCCACAGTCCTTCACCCTCCACCTGAGGAAGGTCAGGCCCCATTCACTGCAGAAGGGGGGATGAAGGCAGCTCTGGTGGTCCTGGAGACTCGGCAGCTCCCCTGATGCTTGACATCAACTCTTCTTTCACTTGCCCTAGGGAGACAGGGGATACAGCTGATTATTATTTAATATGAGAGTAGTAGATCACTGGAACCAGTTGCCCAGAGAGGTGTTAGAGGCCCCATACCTGGAGATATTCAAGGTCAGGCCTGATGGGACTCTGAATGACCTGATCTAGTTAGTGTTCCTGCTTACCACAGGGGCATTGGACTAGATGGCCTTTAATGGTCCCTTCCAACCTAACACATCCTATGATTATAGGCCCAAAAGGCAAAAGAACCTAAAAGAACCATGAGGAAACCTCAAAGCTGTGATTCTCCCAAGCTCTGTATTGGTCTCTGGGCCACCCCTGCCCCTCCACAATGGGAGGCAGTGGCACGCTGCTCTGTCAGCATCCTCCCCGCCCCACAGGGACAGCTTGGCTAAAGCAACAGAGCTGGGGGGAAAGGACCAGGCAGAGCCCACCACAACAGGCACTACAAAGTCCATACATTCCCATGGGCTCAGACCCACCAGCCCCTTGGCTGCAGGGAAAGGGAAGAGCACACTGCAGAGCCCTTTGCAGAGCCCCTGTGGCCCACCCGGGCAAGGCTGGAGACTCCAACCCTTGTGAAATGCAGCCTCCAGAGAACAGCGTAGCTGATAGGGTGGGGGTAAATCATTGCCCCTTCTCTGTACCTTTGGTCATGGCTGATCCCTGGTGTTTCCTGACAGTCTGAACTCCGTTACTTCTAGAAAGAAAGAGCAAAAAAAATAAGCCCATCCTCAAGCATGACCACTGTTGTGTGATACTTGCATGAGTATCAGTGACAGCCCCTCTGGCCACCTCGGTGGCCACACAGAACAACCTCAGCAGAGCCTGGCACTGGGGCAGGCAGGTTGGGTCACTGCCAGCCTAGGAAAACAAGACCACTTTCAGCCCAAAACTAGGTGCTTTCCACTTCTACATAATAATTAGGAAAAATCCTAGGTTTCTTCCTTTTTCCTCCTTCTGCCACCTTAAAAAGGAACATAAAATAAAGAGCACTGTGAGAATATCGGTACTTGCCCATTGCCAACCCAGGAGTTCTGTTTAAAAAACAGATTAAAAAAGGAGAAATTGGATATCCCCTTTTATCCTGACCTATCGACTAGCGTGGGCAGACTGGTGACTATCGCGTGGGTGATTTGTGGAAAAACCTTTGAACAAGTAAAGGAGCTGAGAGATATGCAGCATTAAAAGCAGAACGTACTGGAACGACCCACAGTTAACTCACCCATATGACAAAGCACAACAGGATGCAGTGGCCAGTTAACTTACCAAAAAAAAGAGTAAGCTAAACCCAGGACACAGGCTTACATTCACCTGGAGTACAACTGTGTGGGATGAAAGGAACTTGGTTATGACACAGACCTCCCAGGGAAGGTAGGGAGCCCAGACACCAGCCAGCCTGAGGCCCCAGACAGGGTCTCTCTGAAACAAGGTTTGTCACAGCAGCAGACAGATCCATCTGTCTCGAAGCATGCTGCTCCCATCCTTTCCTACAAGAGTCCCTCCCCATGGCAATCTGGTCACCAGGCAGGGGCAGTAGCCAGAAAGACCTGGAAATCCAGTAGAGCTTCACAGGCAGAAGCAGATACAGATGCTGAGCTGCCACAGGATGAGGAGGCTTGGACACCCAGCACCCTCCATGGATAATTTCAATACACAACTCAATGAACTACATTACACTTTTGGGTAATAATTTCTTATCTTCCTCCAAAGCTTAAAGAGAGGCCTTTGCATTTTCATTCTGTACTTTGCAACTGTCTAAAACCATTTCTGATGCCAAAAGCACTGCTGGAGCTGGCTTCCTCTGGGTTTTAGTAGCATATATTGAGTGCCTGGATCTCCACTAGAAAGAAGAATTCATTATGCTGCAAGTGACCATGAATTTCAGTGCTGAAAATAACATTGCTCTGTACATTGTTCATAAGCTCCCAACTGAGAAATCAAGTAAGTGTTTGATGGACTCAAAAAGTTTTCCAAGGAAATGGGCTTCAATAAATTTCCAGTCTGATTCTTTAGGTGATGTAATATACATAGAGACTACATCAATGTGCGTGGGGGGTTATGTTTGGCTTTTTTTGCCCCAAGGAAAAATCTTATCACTTTCCCTTTTAATTGCATCCAACTCTCCTTGGAATACTTAACATAGCTACAAGCTGTCTGACTTTCAGTAAGTGGCATATTCCTCTAATTGCAAAGGCTTCGAGAGCTGTAACAGCTTGGTAAAGCATAAAGCAATAAGGAATCCCAGCCCAGGCAGTGTTTTGTGGGAATCCTCTCTATTTTTCAGTTGCCATGGTATACCAAATCTTATCTGTCTTGGGCAGCATGAGCACAGTCACCAGAAGTCTTGTATAGCGCCTGGTCTCCCTGTGCTCCCAGAATACACAAGCCAACAGTGGCTCCATCACACTAAAGGTTGAGATGCAAAGGCCTCCAGTATGATATGATCACAGCAAAAATACTTCTCTCTGCACTACAACGTCTTCAACTTGGTTTAAAGTTGAGAGTACTCTGCTTTACAGAAGAGGGGAGGAGGAGCTGGGATGTTTATTTTGTAAAGTTTTGGGGATCTGCTGGCATCTGGCACTGAGCAGAGAGAGGCATGGCATGATGGCTATCCCACAGAAAAGCTCTTTATTCCCTACAAACACATTGATACCAAATTCACATTCAGAAGCCAAACCTCCTATCCAAAACTTAACAGAATTTGTCTTTGCCTGTTTCAGTATTTTGATTGTCTCCAGGCCTGGAGCAGGAAAAAAACTCAGTATTTCCCTGGAAGTGAATATTCAGTTTCTCAAAAGTCCATGGCAACAGAGAGAACAGTCCTTCCTGGGTGCTACAGGGCATCCTGCATATTCAAGAGACACAAACTGGGAAACCCTGGCTGCAAAGTGCTGGAGACAAAGCCCAACTGAGAAATACTTACTCATCTGCTATGTGGGAGGGATCACACGAGATGTCAAGGCTCAAGATCTTTCCCAAAAGTATGCCGCATGAAAATTCTTCACTATTTCCCAACCATCTCCCTGGATGCTATTTAGGAAATGAGCCCTTTACAATTTACACAGTTTTGATCTTTCTGGCCTCCAAGTCCCAGGAGGAAAGCCAGATATTTTTCCAGACATGTCACTCTCCTGCCATATAGGCTAGGTAAAACATAGCAACTATGGCCAGGTCATATATCAAATCCAATTCTGAACCTCTACTTAAACCACAAGCATCCCACTCCTGATCTTTATGATCCTGCCACAGATGCAGTGGCACACTGCACACACTTAGGGCGGGAAATGGGATGCCAAGAGGCACTTCAGGCAGCTGTTTTCTCCAGCCCTCTGCAATGTCCCAGCCTTGGGGAGGAGATCTCACATACCCCTCTTCCCTCCCACCCTATGGTACAATCAAACCCTCCCAACCTGCAGGACTCCCCAAGCTGACCCTAACGGTACTGGAGCATGCTGAAGAGCAGCCACACAGGATGGCTTTAACTAACCAATTAGTTCACTTAACTTGTTCCTCTAGTTAACCTGTTAGTTAACCTGCCTTCAGGGCCATAGTGTTGACCTCCAACTCTTGCTGACGAGCAAGGCAGGGCAGCTGGTGACTGACTGCCAATAACTTCTCATTTTTCAGTCTCTATTGTGGCTGCCTGGATCAGGCCCCCACAAGCTGAGACGGTGCCAACAGGGAAGTTTCACAAGGGGAAAAGGAAGAGATTGATTGATGTTTCCCCAGCCCAGACGTGGCATGCCACTTACCACTTCAGGGGCAGGCTTCCGGCATTCGCCTCGATAGTTCATCGTGATGTAGTTGGTAGCTCTCCTGCAAAGGGAGGACAAGACATTGCTTATTCCTCACTTGCAATGCCACAGCTCTCTGCCATCGGCATGACAGTCCTCTGTGGACTTCACACTTTGATGCTACTTCCAATACGATGGCATTTATTACTCCCCAAACAATCTTAAGATTGGGCAGAAAGGGAATAGGGGACTCTGGGAACTTGTGTATCTTAATTAGCTGTCATCACATTAATCTGAGGCATTTTGATCTATGTTTGCTTAACAGCAAGGCACCAAGGACACACTTGATAGTGAGTCATGATATATCAAAACAAACACTGTGCTGCAAAAGACACTCGGGAATGGTGGATGGCCCTGTATTACTGAAATCTCTCCGCCTACTCACATGGCAGCTGAACACAAGTCACATTCATTTTTGTATGTTTTCCCATCAGTGCCACAGACTGGTTGTGAGGACTCGCTGCAGAAAATCCTTCCACCCTTTACCCCGTGCAGAATTCGATCACAGTCCAGCTGAAGAGAGAAAAAAAGTGGCACATTTGCTGCTGGTCCACTTGCAAGACTGTCCCTTGCATGACTTAAAAGTGCTTACAAACCAAGTCTGACCACCAAGGTCCACACCTCCAGCAAGGCCAGGCCTGTAAAGAGACTGTCTCTCTTGTCAGAATGGCCAGTCAAGCTTTTGGGAACAGAGCCCTCCCAGCCCCACTGCCAGGCACAACCTCCTCATCTGATCCACTTCAGCACCTTCAGGCAGGTTTATTTCTCACAGTAGGAACCCAGAAGATTAAGACTTCTGCTACCCATCCCTAATCCTCCTTATCAGGGCTTTGATGACACTTCATCTCAGAATAAAGATGAAACCTATTGGCCAAAATTAAGGAGAAAAACTCCACAGCAGACTCACTGCCCGAGGGTGGTGCGACAGCATCTAACACCCACTGAGTTCAGAGACACAGCATATATGAGCAGCTCTGATTAATTAAGTCTGGCCTCTTGTTCCCTCTTGAAGATGACACCGGGAACATTTAGACACAGCCTTCCTTACAAGCCGCACATAACACAACCAGGACAAACTCACAGCAGGAGGAGTGGCCTTTGGGGACCCCAAAGCACCTCTCGCACTTTGATCTCCACCCTGCACGTGCCCCAGGCGGGTGTTTGTAGAGCCATAGCCAATTCCAAACGGCAGAGGTCAGAGATACTGCAGCCTGTTCCCAGCACGCACAGCCCCTTTCTCAGCCCAGCCACCAACCTTGGTTCCATGTTGGAAAAAAGATGGAGAGGAAGGTGTGACTAATGGGCCCCCAGCCCCTTCTCCAGGTGCTGCAAAACACACTGCAACAAGTGCAAATGATGCAACTGGAGGAGAGCTGCAGCTGGGGTGAAGAGGACATTTCACCTCCTGTCCCACCTGGAGATGCACCATTTCACACAAACTAATGGTCAGCAACAGCCCCACAAGTGGGAAGCACTGCAGGTAAGGACAGTTTCATGGTGGGAGGCATGGAGGGGTGGGGGGGCTGTGTTCAGTGACATTGAGTTGCTGTGATAGCACCTGCTGGTTTAAAATCGCTTGCTAATTTCATTAATGTGCCAATTCCCCTCTCACCCAGCTCATTACCCATGACCAGAAGGCAGACAGTGCTGATGTTTACAGTTCACTACTAGATGCCTTCCTACACACCAGGCATTGCTGCCTGCGGTACTCCCTGCATGCCTGCAGTGCTACCTGGGCTGGTGGCCACCCACTGGCAGCCCCACATATCACAGGTCCCAACAGCAAGTGCCACCATTCCTCTGGCTCTGGGGAAATGGAGCTGGCTGTGATAAACCCCACAAGTGGCCCTGGAAAGAGGAGAGGAGTAGATACGCTCTCTGAGTCACCTCTCGTCATTCAGGCTCATCAGCATCCACTCCTCCAGGGCTACCAGGAAATACCACTAAGCCCCAAAGCAGACTGGAGTTATTATACCTAATGCTCCTCTGGAATGCAGCAAAATTGCCATACCTCAACCACCTACTGGGAATTCTTTTTACTCAGAGACCCCTCTTCTAAAGGCAGTCAGCGACAGAGGCTTCAGAGAGAGTTAAGGCAGTTTGTAGTAAGGTCCCTCCAGCCCTACAGAAACAAATTGCCTACCCCTTCCAAAAGGCTATTTAAATTACTGTACACAAATTCTGGAGGGATTAAAACATAGGTAATTTTTTTAAACCATCCTAGCTCTTGACAACACCCTGCGACAGGGAGATTGACAGTTCAGTCATCCTTTTTATGTTAACTTATTTGCTCTTATTAGTTTACTATTTTCGACTTTTAACCTCATTGAAACTATTGGACATGGGGCCAAGTAAGAAGCTTTAAGGTCACAGCAGGAACAGGAGCAGCTGCTGGGAAAGGAGCTGGCAGGGACTTAGCACCAGCAGAACACCACCCCATGGGAGAGGACCCCATTTCTGCCCACACAGATGCCACTGGAGATGCAGGAGGTGAGTTTACCAGCTGGTATCCATCATTGTCTCTGCTCTGCGTGTTGCGGCCAACTGCTGGCTTGCAGTTCCTACCCTTCTGATCCATGTTTCCTTGTGGGCTGGGAGGGAGAAAAAGCAGAGGCAACTCATCACACACCCCCTCCATAACAGGGGTGGTGCAGTGCAAACTCACCCTCCCTTTAGACTCCCACAGCCTTTGCACTATGGCAGCACCTACCCACCAGGAGAAGAGAGTGCAAGCTGCCCCCCAACCACATACCAACACAGATGCAGCCAAAAGCAGGACAAATCCTGCCCTGAGCTCAGCCCAAGTGGGATCACCACCCCACAGCTCTGCACTTCTGTGCCTGTGGGCATTGTTTGGTGGGTGGGGAGGTGAAGGGACCACACCAGACAAAAGCAAGAAGTCTCAGAGGTCCCCAGAAAAGGCAGCAACTAAGACCTTAGATACAGCAACTACAAAACAAGAGTGCCTGACCAGTGCCCAGAAAGCACGTGGTGCACCACGAGTGCACTGCCCCCAGCCAGTGGGCAAGGATAAGCCTGAGCCAGGCAGACACGTGCGCCCTGCCAGGAGACAGTTTGCTGGCCAAAGCTGTCCTGAGGGGTACTCTGAGCACAGCAATCGCTGGTGCTTTGTACACAGGAAAGTCAAGGACAAAAAGGAACAAAAGGTTGCATGAGAAACATGTCCTGCTCTATATGTGTCCTCCCCATCACTGGCTTAGTGGGATGAAGTGCTGTACTGAGCACCAAACACTGCAGTGTTCAATTCTCCATCCCAGACAGTGCCACTGAACCATTCCTGCTCTGATACGTCTCCTAACCACCCCCAAGAAAGAAAACATATAGGTAGAAGGGGGCAGAAACAAGTGCTAGGGCTTGTGGGGTGATCAGGGGGACACATTGCCATCCCAAGCACTGCTCTACTCACCCTCTGTTTGAGTAGGGACGTCTGTTGTTCCCACCCTGCCATGACCCTGAACCAACGCAGTTCTTCTGCAAAAGAAGGAGGATCACGTTCAACAACCAAGCACAGAAGACACACTTATACAACCAGAGAAGCAGCAAAGCTAAAGAAGCTCCTGCCCTCCCCACTCCTCCTCCCAGACCCAGGGTTTTGCAGGGCTGTTTCTGGAGAAGCTGGTTTGATGCATGCTCCACACAGGCTTTAACACCCACCAAACATTATCATCAAGGGCTGACAAGATTGTGGGGAATCTGACTCTGCCCTTTACTTCATATATATATATATATAGCATCAAACCACCGGGAAAGCAAAAGGTCTGTCAGGTCCAAACATGCTGATTTTGTATGCTCACATACAGGTCCATCCCACAAGTGAGTGGGGCTGTGCAATACAACCAGCTTCTCCCTCCTTGTTAGGTGGCTCCAGCATCCCAAGTACCATGGCCACCCCATGCTGACCACAAACAATCCCTGACCATGAAGATGCCACAGACTCTCACCAGACCCTTTCCCTCTCTGAGCTCAGGGCAGGCTCCAAGCTCCATCTCACCTGTTTTGTATTCCCTGAAGTGAGTGGTTTGTTGCGCTGGACAGTTCCACCAGACTGACCTCCTCTTTGGGCTTCCTTTTTGCTAGAAGAATGGGAAACAAGGGAAAGGGAGCGCTATGGCAATGTAAGTGCCACCAGGACCTGGGGCTACACTGTAAACCAGCATCATGCCATTAGGCACCACCTCCCCATCCACAGTCCCTGTTCCTGGTGGTCCTGTTCCTAATTCCCACCCCTAAGCCTTCTCCCTTCTCCTCACCATTCCCACTGTATGCTACATCCTGGATCCAGGTGGCTGCTTTCAAACCAGGGCTGCTTCTGCATATGCTCTATGGGAGTAGAGAGAGAGAGCATCTGGAAGGCAAAGTACACGTGTGGGTAACTCCTCAAGAGCTGCCCGCACCCGACAGTCCCCTGGAAAAGGGGCTGCTCTCTATCAACCCTGCTTCTCCTCCTCTACTTCATGCTGCTTCTCACCTTCCCCTGGGCCCTCTGCGCTGAAAGGGAAGTGGGAAGAGGGACAATGGCTGGAGCCCTATTGCTGGAGCATCTCTCAGAGGGCCACTGGGATTCAGGACTCTCTCCCAGGCATCGCTCAGATGCAGCTCCACAGGCAGAAGCTGCGGTTTCGCAGCAGGAGGTTTCCCTTTTTGCTGTTGCTGCTCAGAGGAAGCTGTACTCACAACTTCTCAGCGCACATGAGACATTTGTTGGTGTGCTGCTTGCCAGAGGAATCCCGAACAGGGTCATTCTCCCTCGTGCAGGACAGTCGTCCACCAGCTTCAAACTGAGAGCGATACTCACTGCAGTCATCCTGTGGAAGGAGGGCAGTGGTTAGGGCACCCCATCCCTCCTTCCCTTATTGATCTGATTCTTAGAAACCTGAGGTTTCCTGCCAGGAACGCACTGAACCATCACAAATGCATCACAGGAGAGCCTGGGTGTGGGCAAGAGAAGAGGGTGTGCAGTACCAGTCACTTAGTATATAAACAGAGCAGTGAGTCAGAAAAATTATGGGTCCCTCTGCCTGCACAGCACGTGTTGGGAGTTTTCTAGTGTGGTCCAACTAATTATTACTCTCCTCGTCAGGCTATCCAAAGCATGCTAGTGATGTGACCGAAACAGTAATGAAGTCCCTCCCACTTCTCCCAACATCCTTAATACACAGCCACAGCCTTTTCCCAGATTGTAGCTCAGATAATTTAATTTACAAAGTGAGTAGTACCCCCAAAGCCAACCACACTTTGGGATGTGTCAATCAAGAAGCAGCAGTTAAAACATAAAAGCACAATGCAAACATACTTAATAGCCCATGAGCAGTGGAAGGGTGTTTGGAGAGTGGATGATTAATTTGTTCCCTGTTCAGAATCACTGCACAGAAACCATGTTAATTTGCCCTGTTGTGTAACATGGATGTAAACATTTGGTCCCTCTAATTTTAATTATTTCAGACACTACAATAAGCAATTCCAAACAGCAAGTACAGAGGATAACTGGATCCCATTTACCCTTTATTTCTAACAAATGGGTTTTAACCCTTGCAATTTTCTGCCCATTTAAGGGGCATTTTCTGCTCACATTGAGGTCCTTAGCAGGTCACTGGCCTCTGCTTTGCTCAGAAGTCTCCAGCACCTCATCCTCTGTGCCAGGGAAGGATTTCCCTAGCATTGTCCCTTGCATCCCACCTGGAACACCTCAGGCTCTGGCTGTTCAACTTTGTTACTGGACTGACATTGTCAAAACACCCAGAGTACAAAGCCCCATGCCAAACCAGACATGGGTAGGAGAGATATGGTGGGGAACAGGATGAGCCTGGACCTGCTGTGGCCAGCCATCAAGTTGCTTTGCTCCTGTCATAAATGTCACAGCCCACATCAGAGGAGCTGCCCAAGAGCCTCACTGCTTCTCCACATCACCAGCACACCCTCACCTCCCTGTGCAGTTCAGGCAACGCTTTCCTTCCCCAGCAAGCCCAGGAAAGTGCTCTCAGCCCCTCTGCGCCTTGTTCCCTGGGACCAGACCAGCTCAGCACCCAAACCTGCACCTCAGACAGATGTGCAATCCCTTAATAGTTTCTCTCAACCTGGCTCCCTTTGAACTAGCATTTCTGGAGCTCTTAACTTCCTGACCTCTGCTGCAAAAACCTCACTGAGTACATCCGAGATTTGCATTTGCCTTTTTCATGGCCTGTCGCATCCCTGACCCACTAATAAATCCTGGGCTTTCTTATCCTTTGTCACTTCTAACCCACACACAGGAATTCTTGTTAATCACTGACTGTGTGATCTTGCACTGTTATTACATTTTATCTTGTTTCTATTACTCCAGGCCTCAGCTCTATCCAATTAGTCCTGAGTGATCTGCTGATCCTCCTCTGCTGATACTGCCTCCCAGCTTTGCCATCAGCAAATTTCACTTATGCTTCCATTTTTGTGTCAAAGTCTTTAGGAAAAGTACTGAAACAGGATTATCCCCGAGACCAAGGTTTAAAGGGACCACACCAGTCCCTGCCATGGTAGAAATCGGAAGGGAAATGCTGGAAAGGGATTTTTTTCCACCCCCTTACAAAGCTGCTTTCATCCAGAGACCATCAATGCACAGGGACACAGTGACTGCAGGATGACAGGGTGAAGGTGACAAACAGCAGCACCGTGAGAACAAAGTTTGCAACAAGGAAAGCCAAAACTGAGCAACATGCCCATGGAGACAGCACAAGGCTGAGCTCTCATCCCAAAGTACAATGATCTCAAGTTTATAAGAGCTCAGATTTAGAGTTTTTCAGCCAAATTTTTCCTTTTAACCTAAGTAGCACCCTCAGCAGCACTAGCTTCTCCACTCCTGAGCCAAGTTTCAGGACAACACAGCAAACCTGGTTTCTTATTCTGATGGGATTTACCTGTCCCTAGATCAACACCACAGTGGGACACACCACAACATTCAGGAACAAGTGGTTCGCTTGGGGGATACAAAAGCACGAACAAGAAATAAGGAGGAAAAGGAAAGCAGATCTCAAGATTAAATCAGCGACAGAGCAACTGAGTAGAATAATGTTGCCTTTTCTCTGTCTTGGCTGAAAATCCAATAAAGTTTCATATTGACCTGCCTAAATCTTTAATCTCACCTTATCTTTTCCTTGTCTGTTTTTATATAACTTCCGTTCATTCTCCCTTTTGCTGGAAGAGAAGATGAGGAAGTGAATACCACAGTGCTCTGGGGAGCAAGAGGTTTCCCCTGCCACCAGCTGCACAAGAAGGAACAATCCTGCCCAGCAGCATCAGCAGCCAGGTCACTCCAGCAACCTCCATCTAACAGAAAAAGGGTTTGGGGTTTGGTTTTTTTTCTTCTCTCTACTCACAACTTCTCTGCACACATGATGCACTTATTGGTGTGTTGCTTCCCAGAGGAATCCCGGACAGGGTCATTTTCTCTGGTGCAGGAGAGTTTCCCTTTCTTGAACAGATCCCGAAACTCGCGGCAGTCATCCTGTGGAAGCGCCAGAGACATGGGGTTGACACAGACATGCTGACGGAGGGACGCGTCTCCAACAAATCCCCAAAGGATTATCCACCCAATGAGTTACATTTCAAACACTATTTTGTTTCCTTGAGGCGTAACTCAATGGAAAACCGTAGTTTGTCTGATGTGTTCACTTAAACTATAGCACGCAACACACAATAAGCAAATCCAAATGTTGAGATGAGCACATCCAAGGTAGTCTTATTTCTATTTCTAATAGATAAGACAAGCAGGAGCCTGTCAGAAGTGCCAGGGTGCTGCTCTAAGTACAAAACCATTAATTTCTCAGTGAATTTTCAGAGAGCAAGTCTGTTTTTCCATCTCTCATGAGTGAGCACGTTGCTGGGAATTTTAAAATCCCTGCACAGTAAAAAGATGAAACTGCAAGCATTTCAAAAAGATCCTTGCACCCCTCCTTTGCAGGTATGCTGGAGTAAGAGGTGGGCATTTTTACCTTCCACTTAACACGATGTTAGGCATTAATTGACGCAAAGCACTCTTTCACAAAAGGCTTTTGTAGCAAAGCCTGCTTAAGCATTTCAGTCTGGTCTTTAATTTCCTCTGAACAGCTTTCCTCTGACTATCAGGATAAACCAGCAGGTTGGTAGCATAGGAAATACATGCTATATATGAAGCCTTTAAAATCCTTTACACAGCACTTTTAAAGTTATCTGCCACGTGACCTGCGTTTCCCCACACACACACACTGTGTAAAGGAGATGATAGTTTGATAACTTATCCCAGCTCTGCAGATGGGGAAGTCAAGCCCAGAAAATTACTTGCCAAAGCCAGACAGAAAATCTGTGGCTGAACAAAGAAATTTAGTGTAGGTCTCTTCCTGACAGTGTAAAACTATCTGCCTTCAGGACCACACTTTGGCAAGCCATGTGTTTAAGAAAGATCTCCCTTAGGAGAGCTATGCTTTACAAAGCCTTCAAATTGTCCAGACACACAAGAGCTAGAAAGCTACACTGCTTAACCAGATTAAAAAGGAAAAAAAAAACCCACACAAAAACCCCAAAAAAACCCCACTGCAACCAACACTATCTGATGGAAACCAATTCAGTCCTATGGAGAATAAAACCCCAAGGCTCAAAAAGACAAGTCCCTCCACATAAAGACCTGCTATCGAGAAAAACAGCTATGGGTAAAAGAAACCAGCCAGGTGCATCAACCAGATAAACAAGGGACAATTAGAGCCAGCTGCTCCCACACCCTGCCGTAGTCACAGCTCACATGCACCACCACTGCTATTAATTATTTGTCAGATGCCAATGATGTGCCTTATAAACAGTCAGGTATCCTCCTTAGCCTGTACTCTGTGTCAGGCACAGACCATCCTTGTCAGTAATTGCTGGATAGGGACTAGATGGCCTGGGAGGAGCCATGAGAAGTTTTGGTTTCTTTTACGCTTGTGGATGGCATGAAGCCTGATGTTCCTTCAGACCCTCTAGCTGAGGCAGGGCATGCTTGCCCTGCTCCCGTTGCTGAGCCCTTCCCCATCAGTGAAGCTGGCATCTCCCACGCCGCAGACAAGGAAACACAAGTGGGTCAGAGTCAGAAGACACAACACTACTGCATCACCCTGCTCGGCACGCTGATAAAACTGGCTTCAGTAGCGATGTTTCACCTCACCTCTCCCAAGGAGTTCACATTCCTGTTCACCTCTCCACCACTCCCTTTGTTTTTTGAGTCTCTTTCCCTGCAAGAGAAAGAAGCATGAGTGACAGAGCAGCATACAGACCTCAGACATAAAACTAAAATTGCTAGTGATTAAAGGCCAGTCCTGCCAACCCCACCTCCCCATTGCACAAGGAAGAGGGGACAGAGCGGCACTGGGGCTCTGGCTCAGGGAGACATACCCAGGGTATTCAGCACTGCACTGGGGGCATTCTGACATCCCTTCTCTCTGCCTAACATCCAGGCATTTCCATCCTACTAAACACCAACCACAGAAACAAGAAACTAAACCCATGTTTGTTTTCACCCTGGGTTTGCTCCCCACACCCTGCGGTGTGTCCCCTCAGCGTGATAAGGTGGAGAGCAACACTGGGTTCACAGGCATGCTCTGAAGGGCCGCAGACTGGTCTGCCTGTCCCAGTTTTACACCACAGAGTGCAACGAAGCATCCTGAGAGCAGGTTCACCGCTACAGGAGAGGACGCGCTGCCCACAGACAGGACAGCCACATGAACCGGCAGGTGGCCAATACTCACAGCAGCCTTTGGCACATCAGGCACTTGTTGAGGTCTGCTTTGCCATCCAGGCCGCTGACGGGGTCCCTGTTGGTGGGACAGGAAAACTTCCCACTGCGCAGAAGTGACCAAATTTTCCGGCAGTCATTCTGAAGAGCAGAGGAGGACAGTCAGCAGAGGCTCCTTCAGAGGCCATCAAGATCCTGAGAACAGCTCATTCACATTTGAGCTTTTTTGGGGTGGGCTACAGGCTCTCAACAGCATTTGTTCCTACCAGGCCTGGGGCTACCACATTCCTCGCACCCCCATCCCTCCCCAGACACCACGTAGGGTACAGGCTTCACCCAGAGCTACCTGAGGCAGAAAAGCCAACGAGACAGTTCAAAACCTGTTGCAAGGACCATTATGCATAGGGAAAGGAATACGTATTTAATTTGTGTACAGCTGCAAATTGCTGCCCACTACAGGGGAGGCCTCTACATTATAAAGTTAGTCAAGAGCAGAAAATATAGCCCTAGAAGTGTCAGTGGGATGCAAGAGTAATGAATCAACCAGAGCAACTAAAGAGCAATTCAGGTGCAAGACTGAAGCACAGAAAAGCACAATGCTCTTAGGAAGTGGAGCAGTAACGCTTTATAATGCTGCATCAACCAATTGCCTCTTCTGCCAGGTAACTGAGACACAGCCTAGGGAGAATCAATGAGCCATTTAGTTATTTTTGACTACTGTGTTTTCCAAAAGGGTCTTTACCAAGGAGAGACAAGCTTGTTTGATTAAGACATGAATGGAGCTGACTTCTCAGCCACTGAATCAAATAATTTTCCAAGAGTCAAAGGACTCGCCTTAATTATTTTAATTAAGGGATTTATCAGAAGCAGGGGTTTCAGCTGGATCAGGAGCAAAATTCTGAATTATTAGAAATATAATTCATGCCATTTCTAACTTAATCTCAGGAGATTTCCAGCTCAGAGCTGTTTGGATATATGCACAGCACAGCGCATCAAACACATGCTGTCAGCTAGAGCCATTGCTGTATTACAAAAGCATTGTCTCTAAACATGGAGCAATTCACTGCTTTTTCCACTCCTGAAAAAGCATTGTGATATCTAAGCAGCGTCCCTCTAAATGACTTTGCTCAGAGCATGCATTAAGCAGTATAGCTGACAAAACAAAAGCAGAATCAGAATAGAAAAGGTTGGACTCGCCTTAATCGAAGCTTGGCTGGCAACATCTGCAACAAAAAAGCACCCCACAACAATAAAGCCATACAAAATCTTTGAAGGGAAATTTTAAATCAAAAGCATTTAATTAAAATACTTGATGCAGTTTTATAATCCACCCAAATACATCTGAATAAAAGCTAATCCAAAGCATTATTGTACACTTATAGAAAGAACCAGGCATTAGAGACTTTCTGGAACGTTGCACTTTGTCATTCAAATGCAAAAGCACATCCATTTAGTGTGTCTTGTGCCTTCCTTTACTGTACTACTTTCTCAGTCTTAAAATCCATGTCCTAAGGATGATTCAGTACCTGTTTCTCTATTATTCTACCCCAAAGCCTTAGCAGTGTTATCAGGCCTTGCCCAAGTGGTTTCTTTTTACTTTCTTCTTCTCCAGCTAGACTGGGGTACCAGAGCTAGCCCAGCATACCAGAGCTAGCCTGTAACAACATCGTTTATCCAAACCTTCAAATGCCGTTTCAAGGCCCATTCCATTTGCAGTACTTCACACAAATTACCAAATTAATGAGTCACCAGGTGGGTACCTGACACACGTTTCTTCCTACTTAACCCTTTAGAGCTGATACGTCTTTCATTCTTTTCTCTTACATCATCAGTGGCATCACAGGAAACCATCAAGAAATCCTCCACTACCTTATTTTCAACAGAAATAGGCAGTAAAGCAAAAGACCATTGCATTAAGTCTAAACTCCTGCCAAAGCCTCTCTACTCAAGCCATACAAACCCATGTCCCTTAGCGCATTGACAAAAAAAATCCCTATTTTTCTATATTTAACAAAAATTACATGACACTTTCATTCAAAGTCAGGCTTTTTACACAGAAATCCCGCCTGGTTAGAAATTCATTTTTCTCCACTTAATCAATTGTGGGTTGGTTGGTTTGTTCAACTGTTAACTCTACCAAAAATGCTTTCACCTTCAGTGGAACTTCACCATATTCACACGTAAGAGAAAAAAGCCATTAAGGTGTTATATCAAATAATACAAGTTGAACAGTAAAAAAGTGATGTTCTGGTTAGGTTGCTATGCTCTTTAAAGAACAAGGGCTTTCTAATCTTCTCTGTCTCTACAGAAGCTCCCAGGCTGTGTCCTCTGCCAGTCCCAAACTTCAGCACAGAGAACACCAGAAGTTACTAACCTGAGAAGAAGCAGAAAAATGCCAGAGCAAGGACCACCGAGGCACCTTCTATTTTCATGGTGAGGGTGGCAGCTGTTTGCTTATGTTGACTCTATTAGTGCATTGCTCAATGAAACCCAAAGAAAGGGCTCAGGTCAGATCACGTATATATAGATGACCAGATTCTCCGCCTTCATTATGTCATAATCTTCCCAACAACCATCATTAGCTGCAAAAACCAGTCTGATGACAGTAGATCTAAATTCTAATGATCCCATTAACACAATTAATTTCCATAAGGATGGGACATATTTGAGTCACTCCCTCTATTTTGTTAAGGTAAGAAAATTATAAATGTATCATTTCAGTTTCCCTACACAGACAGAGGAGATCTTGCCATCTTTCAGGGGGTATAAGACAGAGGTATCCCAGCCAGCACACCCCTAAAACCCTTCCTATCCCAAGAAAACAGCTAAAAGGGTTTTATTTTAATAACTTGGCTCCAGCAGAGACACCAGGAGGGCCAGGTCACTCAACACCCCTGGAAGTCTGTCTGCTTTTACTAAAGCACCCCAGCACAAACCTGATTATTCAGGTTGAAAACCAAGTTTGAGACTTTATTGAAACTCTGAGTTTGTTGCTAGTTTGTGTGGCAGAAACCCACACTCCTGAGTCTTCATCCCTTTTGGGTCATCTTCAGAAGAAATTTCAATTTATTAGTGAAAACCCTTTCTCTGCCCACATGGGCCAATACTTCCCTTCTAGCAGATCAGTGCTCACAGGTGTTATTGATGGAAAAGGATCCATCAGAGTAGCTCTGCTCAGGTCTCTCCCAAAGAAGAGATAAAAATGAAGACTCATCCCATGCAGGTTTCTCAGGAGACAAAAATCAAGGTGACATCAAAGTTTTGGAATGTGATACAGGTGGGAAGAAGCTGCATGCCTTGTTCTCCAGAGGAAAAAGGGGGAGGGGGGGAGAATTTGGAGATAAAAGTAATTTACAAGGTTTAAAACAGGTGGATAAGTGAGATTCAAGCAGACCAGAGTGATGAGGACCTTCTGCATAGCTGAAGCCTGCTTGCCTGTGCTGAGAGGGAGGTCGGTACCATCCAAGGGAGGAGGAAAACATACTTTGTCATGTGTTTGGCCAGATGCCAACACAGCTCACTTATAGGCTCTTGTAATAAATTGCTGCCACATGTTTCTTAGATCAGAATAGTTAGTGTGTACAACTGGAGCCAAAGCTCAGTGTGGTGTGTGGCCATCCCTAACATTTCTTTTCAGCTCAAAGCAAAGTCGTGTGCAGGTTCACAGTGGGGAGTTTGGAACAGAAGAGTAAACTGCCTGAGGTCACACAGATGGTTTGTGGCAGATCTGAAGAGCTGTGTGTTGCCCTGCATCACAAGTTAATTTCTGTACGTGTATTTGGGCATGGAATGAGGGGAGGAGGGACAACAGGAGGATAAGAACACTCACCTGATATAGCATATCTCTAAATCCTTGGGAGAGACAGTAAGAGATGGAGAATGGAAAAAGCAAGGGGGAAAAAAAAAGAGGGGATGATAGTTTAAAAGGTAAGAGAAAAATCTATTTGAAGAACAAAAGATGTTCTTTGTTACTGAGGTGTCTTCCCATGAGTCAGTCATGATGTGGTAGGGTTTAGGAAGGTGCATTTTTAAACAGGTTTTGTTTCTAAAATTTTCTTTCCCTCCCAAAGCTCTATTTCCATGAAGAAGTGAAGCAATGCCCTGCTTTGAGACAGCTGGCTGTCCACCCTGTTCCTGAAGGAAGCAGAGTGGGCCCCAGACCTGGTCAGACTGGCCAGGTGAGAGCAGCTCCCAGCTTTGTCCAGTGTAGACAGAACAAAGGAAGAGGAGAGACCAGCCCAAGTGCTGAGCCCAGACAGGCCCTGTGACCACTCTATCTCTCTCCCATCTACAGCACCCAGTCCACCAGCTGTGCCCACACCACCATGTGGCAGAAGGTCAGAATAGCCCAAACATCAGAGCCATGTTCAGTACCAAATATGTATTAAAGAGATCATTTCCCTCCCCATCACTATTGAATAACTACAGCCTCCTAAAATTACCCCAGTGGTAGGAAATGTGATGTCAGGGGATGGGGAGAACCCTGCAAAGCCCTGTGGTTTGAAGGATTTGCTCCTGTGTGCTTAAGTTACAAAAGGAAACCTGAGCAGAATAATGAGGGATGACAGCAAGAGTGTATTAAACATAAACCTTGCCTGACTCACTTGATTGCCTTTATTGATGGATTTACACAATAAAGTCTCAATCCTGCACTGGAATCCAGACAGCCCATTAATTTCCACAGGAGTTTGTGCTGCAGGATCAGATCTGTAGGAGAGATGATCCTGATGCTTTAGCAACAGGTTTAGTACAGCACTTTGCTAATCTTAATTTTAAAATTATACCAAACAGCTGAAGAACAATATGTGACTGAGAAAAGCAGCTGAGGGCAAGAAGAGACATTACAAAGACCCTTTTGTTCATGTCTCAGTTAAAGTTTTGGAAAAGCAAACAGCATATAATGATGCTATGCCAGGTAGAACAGCTCTCACCAGGTCAATTTTGTACCACATTCTGACAGAAGAGACAGGAAACAGGATAAAAATAATCATGGAGGAGCAACTAGGAAAATAGGAGCATAACATGCAGTGTAGGCAAACTCATCAGGTGGAAATCCAAGAGGTTGTGAGGACTCCTAGGAACAAAGTCCTACAGCCACTGAGCTGGGCCAGCACTGTGGTGGGCAGGATGTAGTCACAGGGGACACTGACCTCTTCCCTCTTCAGGATCCCAAGGAGAGTGGGGAAAGGAGCCTAATACACAGCCAAATGATTCACACCCCCAGTTAGTGGTGAACATGCTCATGCTCCCTTTTCTCTGGTAATTCTCCCATTTTCTGATGTTCCCACGTCTCACTCCCTCACAGGCTCTGCCTGCACAGGAATGTCTCTGTAGATACACACAAATAATTAAGACTCCTCCACTCAGAAAACTGGTTTTCTTCCCTTCAGTGACATGGCACTTCTGCAGATGGAATTACCTCTTTTTTTAATGGTTTGTCAAAAGAAAACTTCCCAGCAGTATAACTGGTGGGTTGTTTTGAGGGGTTTTGTTGGGGTTTTCTTTAAGCCATCCAACCATCTCTGCTTTGATAGCTTATTGTTGTTCAAATGCCAGTCTCCAGCCCAAGCAGCTCTGAGGGTGCCCTCAACACTTGAGAGCATGTGCTGCACAGCCTTGTTCTTACCCCAGAGCAAAGCTCTGGTTTGGGTCAGGTCTCCAAAGCCACCACAGCAGGACAAGATAAGCACTGTTAAGGATCTGCAGCCCATGTCTCATCTGCTTTGGCTCTGCTGACAGGTACAGTCCCCTTCACAGCACTGATTCCACCACCACCAGAAAACTCACACCTCTGCATCAGTGCTGTGGCTTCAGTATGAACTGACACGACTCTCAGCAAGCAAAGGGGACTTCACCTAATGTCACTGCTGGGTCCTTAGACCAGCACTGCTCACTCATCCTCCTGAGCACCAGCCAACCTCACACCACCACAACCTCACAGGTCCCAGCACATCCTCTCAGGTGGTTTGTGCTCTCTTGTATCTCCAAGTGCCCTGCTCACACCAACACCAGAGTAGGTCCCATCCCTTGCTCTCCTCTTCCAGGGAAGTGAGCTCCCAGTAATAGAAAAGCTGGATCCTGTATCTTTCTAATAAGTCTACAGACATGCCTATATTCCCACCATAGATGTCATTCTGTCTTGATTGACATACTTTTTACCTCCCTGCTATCTCTTCCCCTCAGAGGAACTCCACCAGCACCACTGCTTAATGCTCAATTTCTCTGAAATACTGAAGCTTCTCTTTTCCAGCCCACCACTACACCTCCTCACAACTCAGACACTCAGGGCTAAGAGAGAAGAGGTATAGCTGTTTAGCATACTTAAAGGAAACCCGGAGTAGATGGTTCTTTTCTTCACAGCCAGAGCAGAGTCCAGGACACTCTACTTCAGCAGTGTTTCATCTGTTACACCTCCAAATGAGATCTCAAAACACAGGTCCTTCAGAGACCCCCATTTTTGAGTCCCTCAGCATTATTAACACTGCAGGTTCAGAGCAAGTGGCCCTCTGCAGCTTGCTCTGGACTCATCTGCAACTGTCAAGTAAGAAATATGAAGGGAAGATTGTTATGCTGCCACACTAACCTCACAAGCTAACATAGCCTTTTGGGCTGCATCTCCAGAAGTGCTGCCTGCAGAAAGGGCCTGTTCTGTGTGTCTTGCTCAGTACCTTGGGAAAGGACTCATCTCCACTGACAACCACCATGCCAAGATGGCTTCCTGCCCCCAGAAACACCCAGTTATACACCCATCCTGCACTAGACTCTGCTACAAGAGCTGCAAGACGCACCCATTGCCTCAGCCCAGCCTGGGAGATGCCTCATCTGCACACATCCCATGTAAGAACAGAGCTTATTACACTGGACAAAGGTTTTCTGCATTCAGGCATTCCTATGAACAAAACCCAGTTGCTAATCAGCCAAAAAGCCAGTCAGCCCCAAGCTAATGGAAGTGAGTTTGAGTTTCTGGACTGGAATAGCTGTATCTCAGAGCTCCCCTGGTCATACCTACTGCTGCTGCAGCTCTCAGGTGAGTGCTGCCCAGATCTTCAGGGAAACAAGCCTTAGTCATACTGAAATCACACTGTCACTATAAGTGCCCAAGGACTACATCACAGTCCTTTTCCTTCAGCCAGGATGAGCTTCCTGAGATGAAAGCAGAGCTCCACCAGCCTGACCCAGTGAAGAGTCTTGCTCAAGTGGCTGCTCATTTCCCACTGTGTGTGGGGGATGCAACCCAGCTCAGCAGCAGCCTCTCCACACCACCTGGCTGCATCACTGCAAATGCAGCTGTGGAAAGTATTAACTCTGAGCATCCTGGAAGACTATTCCCTCTTTGCTGGCTCACCAAGGAGGATGAGCTGGGGTAGGGAAATGACAGGAACTTCCTGATTTGACTAAGAATCAGATGCACATCAAGTCCTGTGCTCCTAGAGCACATGGAGCTTCAGCAAAAAGCTTTTCAGAAACATGTCCAGAGTATGGCAACCACCTTTGAGTTTTTTATTTTTCAGAAAAAATTGTGTCAAGTGGACTCACTGCTTCAAAAGTAAATACTGTTAAACTTAGCTTGGATCAGTTACTTCACAGGTCTCTGTGTGCCAAGAGCACCCAAATAGCTTTCCCTAAATCCAGCATCTACTGCATCTTCCTCCAGTCATTGTCTCACAGGTCATGCTCTTCCCTATCACCAGGTTTCCTTTCCTGCCCAAATCCACCTTTTACCTCTGATATAAAAGTCACAAAAAGCATAAGCCATTCTACACACCATTTGTCCACCCTCTGGCACTGAAAGGTCTTAGGTCTCCTTGTCACATCTGCAATGCAGTGGCAGAACATGGCCTCATCTTTGCAACCCTTCCCAGGCCATGAGCCACCATGACATGTGTCTGACTGTCCTGGACACTGTCCTTTGGCACTGCTGACTTAGCTGCACAGCACCAGGGAGGAGGGGGAAATGAATCAGGAAGTGAGCAACAGCAAGAGGTGTATGTCCAAAAGGCAGGGATGAGGCCAACTTTGGAAGATCACAATAATAGCGTGTAACACATGCCATCTTCAAAGGAGTAATGAATCCCTACAACGTTCCCCTGTTATTATTTGCATTTCACAGTGGGTACATTAAGATGCAGAAGGCCATATTATCCTCTGGGTCACACCTATTTCGGTTTATTCATCCCTGGTCTTATACTGGAACTCATCCCTGTGGTGTGAGAGATCCTCCCACAAGTCAAAACAACAATTCTATCTCAGGCAGGATTGGCACAGAAATCCCTAGTATCATCTATGGTCTCATTTGCACAGACAAGAGACTATTGATCTCTCCTGGCCTTGAAAACTGATCAACTTCACAATTCTTCCCAATCATCTGGCTGAAGGGTCCAAGCAGCTCTAGCTTATTGCTGGACATGGGTTAGTAGTGGATGGCAGGTTAGGGTGACTGCTGGTCTTTATGATCCAAAGGGTCCCTTCCAACCAAGTCAATTATGAGATTTTTTTTCTTTTAATATATCTTCCTGTATGTGAAATACCAGACAAACAAATCCAGGGCAGAGCTGTATCCAAACATTTAACACCATCCAGCCTCATTTCACCCAGAGGTCCAAATCTGGTCTGTGGAAAGGTCCCTCTTTCTAGACAGGAGCCTCCCTACAGCTGAGTAACTTTTGTTCAGAGAAGAATGAAGCTGCCCTGGGAAACTGAGCTTGCTGGGAGAGCAAAATTGCTCCTCATGCTATAACCAATGCCATGTGGGGTTGGGGATGCTGGAACCAATCTCTGCATTCAGAGGGAGATCCAGCATCGAAGCAACAAGCTTCCCCTGCTGACTCTGGGGAAACAGCCTGCCAATTCCTACTGTCAACGCTTTCCAGGGCGGTATTTGTTCATTAAAAATTGTCAGACTGGAGATGGCAGGAGTTGGGTTTTGATCTACAAGGCCTCAGCAAGTAACATCTGCAGAGTGAAAGGATTTCCCATGACAAAGCATCACACATCCCGTGGAGCTACAAAGGACTTGCAGCCTCAGAAGGCCACCAAGATCTGTGCTTTGATGGGCCTTACCAGAGCTAGCTGATTTCATGGCCGTTAACAGTATTTGTAGCTTAGATAAGGGTAATCAAAATCTCATCATTCAGGGCGTAAACTGATCGCCTGCAGGGGTTAGAAAGGAATTTTACTTCATGTGCATCATTGCATAACCACCCAGATTCACTGTGGGTATTTTCCAGCCTCTGCTCAGCACCAGCCATAGGCCACAGCTAGAAGTGAAACATGGCATGACAGACGAAAAGCCCAAGTCCTCACACACACAAAACCCCCAAAAGCAACACAGCCCTATTGTTTGGGAACAAAGTAGAAGTTTTTCTGACTCTGGCTTCGAGTCATACATGGAAATAAAAGACAATGACTGTCACTAGCCTGCTGAAACAGCAGAATTTCAACAGAAGAAAAATCTGTCTGAGGATTGTTTTCCTGTGGACAGGGAAAAGAATGCCTGGAGATACCATAAGTACAGTGCTCAAAGGATTATACAGCATGAAATTGCTTGCTTGAGCAATGCTACCCCA
Source organism: Laterallus jamaicensis coturniculus (assembly GCA_022605575.1). Taxonomy (NCBI): domain Eukaryota; kingdom Metazoa; phylum Chordata; class Aves; order Gruiformes; family Rallidae; genus Laterallus; species Laterallus jamaicensis. Next base: position 11,835,169 of record JAKCOX010000016.1, on the reverse strand, counting down.
TCCTATGCTGCCAGCCAGACCCTGCAAGTGCCACTCCAGCGAGGGCTACCTACCCTCCAGGGAGGCCTGAGCCCTTCTGTGTCACTCAACAATCCTCATCACCAGCTGTCCCCACCTGAACAACAAGGGACAAAAACATAGTGTTTTTCTCTCTGCAAAATTATTATTTATGTTTTATCAGAAGCAAAGGCTCTGTAGTATCAGAACTGACCACAGGGTGTGGCAGCCTAAAGTGCCAGTACCCATCACAGGAGGCCAAAAACACACCCCACGTGGGTGTTGGTTGCTCTGAGATTATAGTATCACCACACCCCACTCTGCTAATTGAACCATGAAACCCTTGTCGCTACCCCATCCCAGAGGCAGCCTGATGGCTGGTATTTGTACCCATGTGCATGAGCCACCACAGCACCAGTCACTGTCCTGGAAGAACCTATGGGAAGACTGGGCCATTAATTTCTAAGCTACCTTCTCCAGGAAACAGAGTAAGGCATTCCTGTGGATGTTTCTGGAAGAAGAAGTAGCATCACTGTTGGCATCTACTGCCGTGGATTTCCACTAGAGCTGCTTCCTAGCCAGTGGGGATAATCTTCAAAACAAACTAGTAACTTCTAACAAAACAAAAAAGAGCAACTACAAGTGAAAGCAGAACATGTTTGCATGAGGACTATGGATTTTCCATAATCTTCTGGTTTTCCTCCCATATCCCCCAACATTAGGGGAAAGCAGCCAACACGAACATTTGCATTTGCTTGAATCTCTTTTTACTTGGAAGCTGTGGGACATCTTCAAGGCACCTATAACTATTACTTTTCAGCCACCATGCAACCTTTCCCCCAATGTGCTGATGACATGACAGTACCTGGGTAAGAGTTATCCCTTTACAGAAGATGTAAAAAGGGAGGCACACTGTCCAATAGAATCACTACCTCCAATATAATCACTCTGCTACAGGAACAGCCCAGCCTTACCAAAGCAAATGGCACAGCCCTTGATGCTTCAGAGGGGAGGAATCACCAGAAAAGCATCAGCATCTGGGGAAATCACTTCAGGTCTAACACACTTTAAAAAGCCACCTCCATTCAGACCTCACTGCTAAACTCTCTGCTCACTTGCCAAAAGCCAAGTTTCATGTAGGCATTCAGTGTGTAACGCTGGAGCCTGCTGCTTTGCACAGCAGGCAAATACTCCAGCATGGAAGTCTGCAGCCATCAGATCCCTTGCAAGTTTGTACCTGATTTTCAGCTAACATGCTCACTACTGATGTAATAATCCCTGCGCTTCAGGGGGAGCGCTTGCCAGGTCCTTTCTGACAACAATGCTAGGACACCATGACAAATTCCAGCTAGCATGCCTTCCCTTACACACAGACACAAGGCTTCCAACCTTACTGTCCCACAGCAAAGGTCTCTTCAGCATCTGACACTAGGACTTGCCCACACAATGCCTTCTGGCCAAACACCACAGCAGGTTGCTCTGGCCACACTCTGAACTGCACAAAGGCTGAAAAAAATACCCCATCAATCATCTGTCCCCACTGCCAGTGAGCTGGGGCACGACTTGCCCAGGAAGACAAGTTCCAGGTCCTGCCCACCTCAGAGGTCTGGCTTGCCTCTGGACTTTCCTACAGGTATGGATCATGCCTCCAAAAGGAGTTCCAGACCCACACCAACTGGTGAGGTGCTGAGCTCAATACACCTTCCAGCATCTCCAGCAAGATATGGCTTGTTTCCATAACAGCCCTGTCTTTCTCAGGTTTTCTTCTGGAGAAGAAAGGAGCAAGACATCTTCCTCCTCTGCATCACCACAAACTGCACCTACAATGTCAGCTCCCCTTTTCATTCTATAGTTCTCCAGCCTCCCACTGACCCTCCATCAAAGAGGGGGAAAAAGCATTTCCTAAAGAGCCTGTTTGCCCAAGGCCAATTATAAACCAGGCCTTTTCCATAAGCACTCATCCACATGCAGAGCTTTGTTATCCCTGCAGCAGGGATGGGCTCACTGTAGGAAGCCCTGAGGTCTACCTGATTACCTTTAACTACCTGTGGCTTTTCACTTGCATTTAATAACACCATTTCACACACAGTAGCCTGTGCACCCATATCCAACTTAATAAGTATCCCGTTGCAGTCAGGTCGCCAGTCTAGTGGTGGCACAGATCAGCTAACATATGCCTAATGACAGCAGTGGGAAGAAACATGCTCACCAGTGGTGACTGATTAGCAAATTAGTTAGTGGGAGTGGCATGTGGCAGACACCACCAGCATCCCAGAGCTAAAACAAGGCCAGGGAAAGACCCACATCAGTGTTATTTCAGTTATTTCTAACAACATTTAGATCATAACCTGGCCCTTTTCTCCACCAGCCAGTGTCTGGCAGAAGGGTAAAACAAACTTTACATGAGCTGCATGCAAAGGAGCCCAGGCTCTTAAGGGTGTTTACCTTGTCCTAGAACATCCAGTGTCTTAACTGAACAAATACCAAGTGTTTGCCCAGGGTGGTGCAAGACCAGCAGCAAAATTGTCTTTCCTGGGGTACTGCTGAGATCTGAGCCCAAGGTACCTTCCAGGGCTGGGGCTGTATTCAGTCTGTTTCCCAACTGAAAAATAAGACCATCATCCAACATTTAGGCTGCAGGAACAGAGCCTTTGGAATACAATTTACTAAGTTTGCAGAAAGCTTGCTTTTGCACTTTTTGTGGGAGGTTGCCAAGGAGCTGGAGATGCCCCACACCAGCAGTTGCACATGAGTACATCTGTGCAAGTGTAACTACACTTTCACTGAATTGTAGGGTTGGAAGGGACCTCAAGAGATCATCAAGTCCAACCCCCAACTTTACATAACGTAAACAAAAAAAGGAGTTGTCATCCCCTCGGCAGGACTGAAACAGCCATGATACAGAGCCCTGAGGCTGGGGAGCAGAGACTGAGCTGCTGCCTCAGGAATCCCTCCTCATTTTGCCAAGTCTTTACTTATAGCAAGGTAAGCCTTCTGCATTTGCAGAGTCCCTTTGCTTTCTCTCCCTTCTGTTACATATTTGCTTGGGTCTCTGCTGCCGCCTGTCCTTCTCAGCCCTGTCACACTGCCCTCACTGCAGCAGCTCCTCCTTGCACAAGTTACTGCCTGTAACCTGCTCAGATGCAGCACGCAACTCTGTCAGTGTCCAGATTTTCTTCTTGTATTCACTGCCCTACGTGTTTGGTTCCACAGGCTGTGTTGCCTCATGTGCTGACTTTAGGGGACACAATTTGCCTTGTTAATCAGAGCTGCTGGAGATACCAGGGAACCTCCTTGCAAAGATGTAGGACGGAGATACACCCATGATTCACTCTGGCATTAACACTGTGCTACCTCCACAGAGCACAGAAGTGGAAAGGACCTCCTGGGTCATCAAGTTCATCTGCCTGTCGTCACTAGTAACCACATCACTAGATCAATTAGGAGAGGTTTGATTGGTCTATCATAGCTAATGGGTTCCTCAGTCTGGCAGAGGAATAACAGGATCCAAAGGCTAGAAGCCACAACTGGGCAACATCAGGCTGGAAACCAGAGGTGACTGTTTAACAGTGCCTGGGTCTGTGCAGGGAAGGAGGACTCCAGGATATCCCTCGTCACCAGAAAGTTTTGCCTCTAGGCTTGGTTTTTGCCACGACGATTCTATTCCTTGACTTTCTGCCCCAAAACCATGAGTCTGTGGGAATCTCTGGACTGCTGCTATATAGTTTGTTGTGAGATATAACAAAAAAGCTGTTTCCATCAACTATGTAATAACACACTTACTGGGAATTTAAGGAATGTCACCTTCTCTGGGAGACATCCAGAGAAATCCACAAGCTGAAAGAAAAGGTTTAAAAAGAATAAATCACTGCTCTGAGTAAAACAAAGATTAACTCAAAACAACTCTAACTGCAGCTAAATGGTTTAAATCCCATTGTAAAAGCTCTACTTACCACCAGGTTTACAAAAGCAAACAGTTAAATAGGACTTTTTTCAAGGTATTGCATCAAATGAAATTGAAAGATACCATATCCATATGCTGTAGGCTTTCTCACATGCCTTTGAAGATGCTCTTCTTGAGATTAGACTGACATCCAAGATAATTAGCTTATCTTCTAGCTGGAGATTTAATTAAGAACAAACAAATAAGCCTCATCTCTACTAAGGAACCTGGACAACTTTTGTTGTAATATTTTCTCTAAACTGAACATATATACACTGCACCATGGTTATAGTGCTGCTAGGACCCACTTTATGGTCACTGTTAATTCCAGGGGGAAAAAAAAAGAGGGAGTTTAAAAGTTCTCAGGCTAAATAAAGAGTTTTGCTTCATTCTCAAGCTTTTCTATACTACACACTTCATACAAGAAAACCCAAACATCTCACTTTTAAATGCATGCAAATGACTGCAACATCCCAGACACATTCAGAATGAACACTTGCATTGCACAGGACTACGTTTCAGGCTTGCGTGGGATGCTCAGACTACATGATTTAATGGAATTGCCCAGAATTCGGAGCACATTCTACTCAAGGGATCCTGAATTCGTGGTGAGAACATAACAGAGGAGATTTTGAATCATTAAGTGACAAGACATGAATTTATCTTGCCTCTAAACAATAGGACAAACAATTAACAGTTTGCCTACGAACAGAAGACACCCCTAAAGCTTCTTGGTGGATATCCATAGGACCTCAAAGCAACAGCCATGAAAAGGTAAAAAAGCAACCATAGAAAGATACCAAAAGCTCTAAGTATTTATACTTGATTATAATAATGTCCAAGAAGAGTTTACTCAGTCTATCCCTGTTTAGTTTATACCTGAAGACCCTTTTTTGGGTGATCATCCCATTCAGGCCATCTTGATGGGATCCGTGCTGAGGATGAGCTGCACTTGACTTGTCATACACACAGCTGGGCAGCTTTGTGCCCATGTGCAGGGGCTTGCCATGAGCAGATGACTTGGTTCCATACATTGTGAAGGGTGCCTCCAGCAGTGTGCCCTGGTGGCTAAGAGAGCCAATGGGATCCTGGGATGCATCAGGAAGAGTGTGGCCAGCAGGTCAAAGGAGGTGATCCTCCCCCTCTGCTCTGCCCTGGTCAGGCCCCACCTGGAGTATTGTGTCCAGTTCTGGGCTCCCTGGTATAAAAGGGACAGGGATCTCCTGGAGAGAGTCCAGAGAAGGGCTACGAAGATGTTTAAGGGCCTGGAACATCTATCCTGTGAGGAAAGGCTGAGAGAGCTGGGGCTGTTCAGCCTGGAGAAAAGAAGACTGAGGTGGGACCTAATCAATGTTTATAAATATCTTAGGCATGGGATGCAGGGGGAAATAGCCAGCCCCTTTTCAGTGTCTGTGGGGACAGGACAAGGGGCAATGGCTGCAAGTTGGAGCACAGGAAGTTCCACACCAACATGGGGAGGAACTTTTCCCCAGTGAGGGTGAGGGAGCCCTGGGACAGGCTGCCCGGGGGGTGTGGAGTCTGGATGCCTACCTGTGCAATATGAGCCGGGGAGCTGCTTTGGCAGGGGATTGGACCTGATGATCTCTTGAGGTCCCTTCCAACCCCTATGAATGTGTGCCCATCAACCCCAAAGACAAAGGAGTAAGTGTTGTAGAAAGAATGGCTAAACTGGACATCTGCTAGGGCTAGAGAGATGTCAGTGTCGTTCAGTAACACCACACAGCACTCATGCAGACCAGCTGCCCAAAAACACTGAGGAGAGGGATGTATTCTTATATACCAGGGACAGTCCTCTGAAGACAAGGAATTCCATCAGCAGGATGAAAGAGGTGAGTGCAATGGAAGGAGACAACTGGGGACCAGAACATGATTTGCCTGCTGGATGCTCAGAGGGTGGTTTCACATCTGGAATGCACCCTACTCTGAGCCTCAGTGTGGTCCACATGGTCACCACCAATGCAGGATGGAAAAAAAGAGTCTTGAAGGTGAGATCTAGCTAGTCATTAGCAGGCTAAAGGCCAGGACCAACTCAGGAACATGCTCAGAAACACTCCCCCCAGTGCCTTATAATGAAATCCAGAGCCACTGCAAGGTTCAGAATATAGTACCTTGAAGACAGGTTTGAATAAGTAGAACCTCTACAGTAGAGATCTAAGTACTAAATCCAAATGAAAATGGATCAAGGCCACTGGCACAAAACGAAGGTCTTTTATCTAAACGTTGTGGGAGAGCCAGGAGTTTGACAAGACACGTGGTTTGGGGAAACGCAGGCTCCAGTGGAGAAGTCATGAAAATTTTGCATCCTTGAATAAAAGGATAGGAAAGAAGCCAAGAACAGTCAGGGAGGAAAAAGCAGACTGCAGCCCCAGCAGACATCCCTGCAGAGAGAGAACAAGGCACGATATATGCATTCTACCCAAGCACCAAGGTCTAAAAAACAAGGTGATTTAACAGCAGTGCCCTGATGCAGATGGGGCTATTCACATAACCAGCACCCCAGAAACCTGGGGAGGGGAGATTAACAGCAGGACATGGTAATGAGTGGGTACAAATTATACAGGAATGAGAATTGGCTGTGCAGGCAGAGGAGCTGGGCATTAAGGCACACATTAAGGAGAGCTTATCAAAGAGCACAAGTTAACTGTATTGACAAATGCCACAGGGTCCCTAGGACTGCAGTCTCATGCCCAGACATTACAGTACTAGTTCCTCAATCATCCACCCACCCAGAGCAGGGGAACAGCCACAGAACCTTAAGGGACACACATGAGGCTGTGATGGATACAAGCACAAACAGTGGAAGATGTCCATCTCCCTGCACAGATAGGGTAACTGACAGGAGGGAAAGATGCCTACATTTAAAACAAGAAACTACTGCTCCCTCCAGCAGCAATTTGTGGCCTCTGAAGCAGAGAGTCTCTTCAGCATGCCCTGAGCAGCACTCAGGAACTCTGAAATCAAGTATATTGGCGGTGGCTGTTTGCACCTTGAAACTGTTGAAGGTCACCTGGCAAACGTGCTACTTCTCTTGAAGAGGGAGTGGCCTAAAAACACAGATGCTTTTTGAAAAGAAAATTAAAAAGTAAAACCCAGTAAAGAAAAACACATCCAGGAGGTAGGAAGACCATTTGAAGAAGTCATTAGAGTAAACATGCATCTCAAGGGAAAATAATTTAGAATAAAAATACAGCACACTTACCAACAGCATGCTAAGGCTTTCTAAGGAGAAGTACTCTCCAAATAATGACAATGTAAAAACTGCAACAGTGCCAAAATACACTACAGGTCCTGAGGGGAGTTTTCCAAGTCACAGGCTGTAGTAACAGAACACATTGGAAAATCCATGATCACAGGCCTAAGGGAGCCTCCCAGGATAACACCTTAGCAGGAAAACTTAGATTAACTCTTATTCACAATAAACTGATAAATCCTGGCAGCACAGAGCCACAGTCAGGCATTAAGCCCATCCCCAGCAGCACTGAGGGAGCTCAAACATCCAAGCACCACACTGAGGAAAGAGGGGGAAGCTTGTATGAGCAGAGTAATGCATCAAGTACAGCAAGAGAACCAACAGAGTGGTGAAGACTCATCACAGGTTGTGGGGAGGTGAGTCCTGTCTCAATCCATTCCAGTCCCCCCAAGCATGGGCAAACAGTGGCAGTGTGTGACACAATGAACCTCAGTTTCTAATGAGCCAGTTTCAAGCTCCTTCCTCTAAAGGCTTCTGAATGTAAGGTACTGTATGTAAAGGAGAAGCTTGAGGTAAAAATGGAAATGGCACTAAGAGGTCAGCTCTCCTGGTGGAGGTGAGACCTGACAGGCATCTCTGCTGCTCAGCTTTTTATAAATTACTCTGAAAAGGCAATTAGAAGAGGGACAAATGGAATGCTTCAGAAGAGTTCAAAGCTTCAAGTCAACTTAGAGAAAAGCTTAAGTCACTCATGACAGTGGCTGGACAAGAAAGTGGCAGACAAGTATTTCAGTATTGAAAAATGCAGACAGGGAAAAGCTTCCTGTACACTACCTGCATATTACAGCTCTCCATTAGCAAACACCATCAGCAGGCATACTATGGAGACATTGTGGGTAAGGTCACAAACAAATGTCACCTCCTTGCTGAGCAGCAGTCTAAAGTTTAGCATCTGATAGGAAGTGTTAAGAAACAGAGAGGATAAACCAAAATTACTTCTATCATGCTGCTGTACAACTCTGCTCAGCCACATCATACTGCAGAGTTGTGACACTACAGCCTTCCTCATCATCATCACAACAGGGATGTAGGGAGCTAGACAGGGCAGAGAGACCCTTTCCTGGCCACAGAGAGGAACAGAAATAGGAGGGGGTTTGGCCTAAACTCACAGAAGTGGAAAGCATGTTACACAGAAGAGTGTGGTCATGGCAAAGTCTACAAAACCAGGAGTGACCCAGACAAAGTGAACAGTAGACGATGTTCATGATTACTCATAGCACTAGAATTAAGGGATACTAAATAAATTATCATATAGTTGGCTTAAACAAACAAAAGGAAGTTTTTTTGCCCTCCCCATACACTCTAATTGCATTGTGGAACTCATTGCCCGAGGATGTTATGGATGCCAAACACATCAAGGGAGTCAAAAGTCAATTAAACAAACTCAGGGACTGGTCCAGCAGTGGCTATTAAACATGATGATGGAGATGCAGCCTCTGGCTGGCAAGTCCCTGAGCCACATTAAGCTTTATCACAGGAAGAATTACTTTGTGCTTGCTCTGTTTATTCCACTCAGCATCCATAGCCAACCACGGTCAGATCCAGGATGCAGGTACAGGAGTTATCCCAAGCTGGTGCAGGCTCTCAGAGCTGATGTGAACATGCTCAGGTGTCAGCACATGCCAGTTCTGATCTAGAAATGTGGACTGCCTCTTTGTCCCTGTCCTGAAGTGACACTAAACCTTCTGAAAACAGGATGGATAGCCAACATCATGGGCTAAAATTTGGGGCATTAAAACTCAGGAGATTCCTAGGACATGAAATCCAAAAATCACACCCAGATGTCAGTCCTTTGTTCGGATGTCATGATTTATATTCTGAGTGACACTTCCTCTTCTGTCTCCCTAACAATGACAAAACAAAGAGCTATAAACAAATCCTGGCTCCAGATGTTCTTTTGCCCTCATTAGCAACCATCTTGGCTAATGCTATTTCATCAGCCCTTTGTTTCAGGCAGGCAAGCCAACATCAGCAAGTCCAGGACACTTTGATGGGCTCCCCCTCTTGGGACGTGACAAATTCCCAGGACACTCCTGCCCCAACACTCACTACAATAACAAGCACGGGGCTGAATTACTGCCCTCCACAATGTTTGGTACGTGGAAAAACTTGTGCTTGCTAATTACCACGATTGCTCCATCACAATCCCCCTGGGGCAGCCACGTGCAGGCCGGGTGAGCCGCAGCCCTGCCCCTCGGCAGCCCGAAGCAGCAGCCCAGGTGGAGATGACATTTCCTCTCTTTGAAGAGCCTCCTCAGCGTTGGAGGTGTCCCACCCACTCACCAGATCTATTCCTAGACATATCAGTTTCTATTTATTTTCCCACTGACTGTTATACCAGTACAAAGGCACGAGGTTGAGAATCAGTCAGACCAGACATATAAGTAGGCTACAAAACAAAGATTTTCCTCTTCCTTTGAAGCCTGCTATCCATTATTTTTGATAAGAGGTGCAGCAGATTTATTTCCCTCATTTGAGCACTCCTAAGTCTCTTTACTAAGCCTGGCAGCGAGAACCTCAAAGTAGATGCCAAAGCCTGCAATCTTTTTATGTGTGGTAGAAATAATCCCTTTGCTTGGTGCCTGGGAGAGCTGAACCCTGACATCCACACAAGCCGCTGATGGACTGGCATTCAGGAGCCAAGGCAGAGCCAGCAGCAGGGTCTCTTCTCCCCACAGCCAACTGTCACATCCTTTGCCTTTATCTGAGACCCAGCTACAGTCTTCCACCAATGTTGGTAACATATGTGGATCTGACCCCAAAGCCCATCCAATCTCCCCATGCCCAGTCTCTCAGATTTGGGCACTTGCCTCCCTCCAAGGGATCCTTTACTCTTCCTCCTCCTTCAACTTCACTTCTGCCTTTATTAGCTTTATGAATTGAAGCATGAAGCCCAAATAAATCCTTATAAAAGGACAACACAGCTCCCAGAGCCACTCATGCTTCCCGATCAACATAGGCCAAGCTAGCAAGGTCTTTCTGGATGGATGGCTGCCTGCCTTGAACTGGTAAGTCAAGCTGCATGAGTCACACCACCACAGCCAGATAGCCCCAGTACCAAAGTAACTGCTGACATTTTGAACCAAAACATGCTGCAGAGTCAGAGGGAAGCTAATCATAAAAGGAGTAAGTCAAGGGGAAATATTTGGCAGAGGGGTTGATCAACTTTTACTGTTAAGGAATCAGAGGGAGAAGATCCACTTTCACTTCACTCCCAGGATGCCCAAGGACTTTCACATCCCTGCACAGAGAACAGCTGCTGTAAGTCTTTACATCTCATAATGATAGATTCCTCGTTTAAAAATAAATCAGTGCAGCCTGGGATGCATGCCAACACATTTCCCCCAGTTTTCCCACGTCCTACATTTTAAAGGCAGCTGATGAGCTCCATCCTTCCTTATCCTTCAACCTTCCTTTAATAACTCCCCATGTTCCTGTTAAAACCAGGGCACTGCCCTCCTCACCTTTAAATTCCACCAGAGCTGTGGCCTCCTGCTTTGGATGCTCTTGTTCAGTTTTGCATCATACTGTGTTATGCTTCAACAGCTCTAGCAATCTTTGAAGTTCCCTTTGGGAACTTCTCCCACAGGCACCACCATTGAACCCTTTGTGCACCAGGTCTAAAAAAACCCCACCTCTACTGAATTCTTCCATCTCCAAAAATACTGGCAAGTTAACAGTTCAAGGCCAGTTGGAACCAACACTGTTCTTCACACAGATCTTGACCTTCAGGTTGTTATTGGTCCCTAAAACTTAGAAAAAGGGGACCTAAAGTTTGCAAACAAGGCACTTAAACATACCATGTTGTGCAACATGCAGGCTATCAAACCCAGGATCTCATTACACCCTCTGCCTCCCACTCTGGGATGTGTTCCCTTGTTACATCTTGTTTCAAATTAGACTGAAAGCTCCTGGTGCCAGCAGCAGTAGCTCCCTGTAGCACCACTGCAGCAAACAGGATTAATAAGCAAGAATAAAGTCAGCTTTCAAAAGCATCAAAAAACCCAAAAAGGAAACCAATGAGATGTGGGAAGTCTGTGCCCCTACCCTGAATAAAGAACAACTCTCAAGATGCTGGAATAACTTCAGGACATCCATGAACTTGAATTCTCTATCATGAGTTTCATTTTTCACTTCTAGCCTCAGCACTTCACAAATTAAATGAACCAAAGTGAAAAGATGCTTTGCACTCTGAGATTTTATGTTCTGTTTCATCAGCATAGCTCAAAGATTTAACTAGTCCACTCAAACTGGGTCATTTGTGTTGTAGACAACAGGGCACACTCAGCAAGCAGAGGATATAAGGATTTTAGTGGCAAGAAAATAAGCAACCTGTCCTTTGTCAGCAGGCTGCTCTGTCCTAGCTCAGGATCTCACACACCCCCAAAGCACAGTTTTGCCACTGCCTTAGTCCCTCAACTTCTATTTTAGGACTTTGCTTTGGAATTAAGCTGTCCATCCCATGGTAACAGCTGGTTGCGGATGTGCTATCTAATCAGCTTTCTACCCAACTGCAGCCAGAGCACCAGGAGCAGCCTTTCCATTAGGGCATATGAAGATCTGCAATTTATGTAACCAGCCATCACCTTCTGGAGGCTTTACACCATCCAAATTATTTTTTCTGATAGCCTGAAGAGTCTGAGTCACAAGCATTGTCAGTTCTTTATCAGCTGGGCTATGGAGAAAGGAGGGATTTGCCACTGGCCACCAAACAAGTCAATGCTTGTTGTAAGACCCTCTTCACCTTCCCTGGAGCTGAACCTGGGGTTCATTCCACTGTCCCACATCATCTCCCTAAACTAATCTGCTGCTGAGGTCCATGGTAACAGCACTGAGGTTTGGGAGGTAAGGGAGAGCTTGCATTACACCACTGTTTCACCCTGCTGCAGCACAGGCAGCTTCAGCCCTCATCACTGGAGATTTCTGTAACAAGCAGCTCTCAGTGATAGAAATCCCCAGCCCAAAAAACCTTAATGTTAATAGTTCAGATTCACAGTAGCAGATCAGATGTCCCTGCTTCCCAGGAGCCCTTCTTCCTCCTCCTGCTCACCCTCCTTCAGGAGCATCATCTCTGCAGGGTCACCTCTCCCAGGCCTTGTACATGACCACTGAATTTTACTTCTAACAGTAACACTAAAACTGAAGCCCAAAAAAGTGGTTCTGGTGATGCTGTAGGCATAGTGGGACTGCCCTAATGGCAGTCCTTGGACAGCCCTGCCATCACTGGCCCCACAGACCTCCAGAGAAAATGACTTTGGGTCACAGGATGCTTCAGCACCTACCCAGGCAAGCACATGTATTCACAGAAGCCAACAGCCCTGGAAAACAGCTGCTTGGAATTACAGATTTCCCAGGGATTGCCAAGACCACTTTTAGTCTTTTGATTAATCTCCATGCCATACAAGGCAACTCTCAGACAGCACTTCAACCCTCTTACCCTTTGCTTGTAACAGTAGATAGAGCCACAGGTCAGACCACCATATTCACATGCCATTTAACTCAGTACTACAGTTTTCCTGCTGGGTAGGGCAGGGCTGTCCAGGAACAAAATAATTTTCTGAAAAAAAGGAGGAAGAAGTTAGTTATCTCCTGCTTTGACCAGAGCTTTGGAGTGAAGACACTTTTGGCAAGAGAAAACAAGCACTCAGCTGCACTGCAGTGATGTGGTTTGAGCAAAAAAGCCCAGTTTAAACATGGAGCTGAGAAGGCCCCAGGCAGTAATGGGTACATGATGAATAATAAACCCATCTAAAGTAACAGGCATGAGTCAACCCAGATGAAGAGTTCCTCATAACCTCCCCCCCATCTTTGGCTGTTCCTTGGAAAACCCATATGTGTTAGGAGGGTGTCCATAAAACAAACATTTGGCTGCTTTCTTGAAGAAACCTTGGAGAGCCCAAAACTGGCTGTGTGGGCTGGGTACAGTAACCGAAGCAAAAAGAAACCTCCTCAGGGGCTGCTACAGCATTTGGGATGGGGGAAGTGGAGCAGAAACCTTTGTAGAAAAGCTATTTACATCTGTTTGACCCTTGTAAAACAGGTCCCCAGGCTCTCCCCCACTTGGAGGCATTTGAATGACAGGATGCAACAGCGGTTTGTGATTCTTCCCAGGGGAAGGGAGTGGTGCAAAGCAGCCATGAGGAACCACCAAGGAGCACACACAACCTGTGCCAAGGAGGGGCAGGCAGAGCAGCCTCACCTGCTTTGGCAGGCAGGAGGGGGACCACAGCAGGCTCCCCAAAAGGAGCAGGGTGCTGTGTGCAGTGCTGCTGCTCAGCTTGCAAATCCCATGTTTGCAGGAGAAGCCAATGAAAGTGAAAGACACCTACACCCTCCTCCAGACTCCACCTTGCCAACCCAGCATTCCCTACAGGTTGCTCCTCCCTAGGAGGCTACTTATCTCCCACCCAAATCCCTTGAGCTGCTTGAAGTCTGGCCTGCTCCAAGAGGGTCCACCTGCCCAGAGTGTGCTGGTTACAGCATGGCTGCAGCTCAGCTCTGGGCTGCCGCAGGGCCCAGTGGCTCTAAGTCTGGCCTTCCCTGGCTTTGTCCCAAATGCCCGTTGGAGGTCCACAGGTTCACCCATCCCAGTACCACATATGCTGGCTCCAAACCTTGGAAAGCCAGTCCCACAAGGCACAAAGAAGGAGGATCCCATGTACTGAGCCCAAGACAAATGCTTTGCCCTTGCTGAAACCAGTATGGATGCACATAAGTGACCAACCCACACAGCAATCAGGCACAGCTCTCAGCAGCTCCTGCTGCTGGTTTAATCCAGGCTTAGACAGGTCACTGCCCTAGCTGGGCTCCACATTTGCTACCTAGACCTTCCCCAGAGGTCAGCTCCATCACCAGTTCTCCTTGCATCATGAGAGGAAGAAAAACAGAAGGATTGTGGAGATGGTCTGCTTGCTAGGGACCACGAGCAGCAGAGAAGTGTGGTGGCAGAGGCCTGGTTTGCACTGTCCTATAGCCAGCAGTCCCACAGCAGCTTCATGCCACAGGAGATAGACAACAGGGACCACAAGAGATAGCAGATTAATGCTGACCCACCTCCAAATGCTTTGTCCCTTTTCCAGGACAGTTTCAAGTCTTATCTATTCAGAACAGCACTGGTCTAACAGTCAGATCTGCTGCTGGCTTCTGTCACTGCTCCTTGTCCAGCAGGACAAGGTCTTGCCCTAATACTTCAGGAAAAAAGTTATTTCGACCCATTTTCCAGTGCAGATGCCCTGCAGCACATGCAGGATACAGTAGTCTTGTCCTGAGGGCCATCACAAACCCCAGGAGCCCCAAACCCAGAGCATCAACCATGCCACACCAGCTACCTTTCCCTGGGAATTCAACATCCCAGCACATCCAGGGCTCCCTAGTGTGCTCACCTCCTCAGCAGGCGTCTAGCACCATGAGCAGCCAAGAAAACATCACCTCTTCCTTCTTCAGCCTGTTGAGCAACCAGCAGTGGGTGGACACACACCCATGCTAAACACAGCTCCAGTACCACCACCCCCACCTGCTGTGGCTTATACCCAGGTCACCACACACGTTCTTACTTCGGGTGCTCTAGTTCTCACACTCCTCCCCAGGAAGGAGCTTGTGTTGCTCAACCCCACTCTAGCTCTGGTTTCCCCTGTGCTGAACCCAGAACCAGATTTCACTCATCACAAGACAAGTCCTTCTTGCCCACACAACTTTGTTCCAGGGACAGGGAGGATGTGACACTGTCACCACTACAGCCAGGACCTTGTCACTGGAGCTGCAGCACAACAGCCCATCCCTGCAGGCAGGGGTGCAGGCTGGCCCAGGACTTAGTGGGGAGGGAAAGGTCTCTGTTGCAACTGCCATTCTCTCTAATCCCTGCGTTTGACTGCCTCTGAGCACAGGTCAATCCAAGAGGCGCCTGACATCTGAAGGACAGAGGGTTTAAGGCTCACAATGCCTCCTCAGCACAGCCTTTACCTCCACATGACACATCCAGCTTTTGCAATCCAGGTTAGCACTCATCTGCCCTATTTCAACTTCAAAGCACTTGGCAAGCATTAACCAATTAATCCTCTCACCACCCTCAGAGGGAGGCGAGCATCTTTATTTTTATCCATTTCCCCATCAGTGAGAAGGAGAGAGTTAAGTGCCTCTCCCAAGGCCATCCCCAGCTGACTCCACTTGACTCTCAGCCCCAGGCTGGGGCCATCAGAGGAGCACACATGCCATACACCTCAGACAGCAGAAATCCTGCAGAAACAGTCACAGCCACCCAAGCTGAGCACCTTTGTTTTGCTCTGTGCCCCATATAACTCGGCTTCTTGAGCACTTTCTGTTCATCATGTCAGTGACCTGGAAGGAAAATGATCCAAGAGAAGCAAGGCAGAGCAGGCCACAGACACAGCAGCCAGAACCAGCACACACACAATAAGTGTTTAACAGGCCCATAACCAGTCCCACATCTCACAATAAAAAATAGAGGCCTGTGGGGATGGTATCAGAATATGGGGACAAACTGTGATGCAACTGAAGCTCGGCAGAGCTGAAATGCAATGTGAGCCACTGGCAGCACTTAGTTTTTGCTTAAACTGGGCAGCATATCCCAGCTCATTCTGCATTTCAAATCACACTTACTTCCTCCAGCGTGGGCAGAGCTTGCTTTAGGGAACCCTACAACTCTCCAAGGCATTCATAAGGGCAGAGGGCTGGAAAGGGAGCTGGCTCTCAGCTGGGAGGCTGCAGAAGCCAGCATGTGTCACACCAGCACTGTGGCATCTCACTTAGGGTGGGACACATCACCAGGAGTGATGCTCCCCCTCAGCTATCCCTTACATCAGTCAATACAGCACCCATGTCCACCAGATCCATCATGTAACTATAAGGTGTAACCAGGCAAAGAAGTATTTTGTCACCCAAAATGACTGTTTCTTTGTTGAAGACATGGGCTGGACTTCTCCATCACCCAGCAGGCAGGTGGGCAGAGCTCCCATCCATGCAACAGCATCCAACTAGACTCAGGAGTGAAGGAAACTGTACCCTCAGCAGAAGGGCTCCCCTGAGCTGCAGGAGCGCCCCCACTCATCCTGTGACACCCTGGCACAGACCAGGCAGGGCTGGGAGGTTGCTCCCAACTCCCTTTCACTTCAGCAGCAATTTTGATCCCCAGAGTACACAAGTCCCTCTGCTTTTGCATCAGCACTGACCCAGAGCAGGCCTCCTGCTTCAATGGCAGGGAGATCCCACAATGGCAGGGCTTGCAAGGGAACACCAGTTCATTTCTCTCATTATCTCCCATGGCTGTGGCCAAGCACTAACTGCTGACAATTAGTCATTACCATTCATCCTACGGTCCCAAGCTGCTCACTAAAGCCTGTGAAGGCACAGAGAGCCCAAAGTCTTTCAGATGGAGAAGGGCAGCCTTTAAACAATGCTCAGCAGCACCAGATCAATACTGGAAAGAGCTGGAATCAGCCCAGGGTCTTGTTGAAGCGGCAGGAGAATTTCAGGCAGATGAAATGCAATTCTCTAACTGCAGCTATTAGAGGCAGTGGGGGTAGGAGCCTGACTTCTATTACAGGTACAATACCATCCCAAGGGAAGGCTTTTCTTAGCATCAAGAATCACTCTGAATGCCTGTTTAAAATAGTATGTATAATGTGCCTTAAATTCATTGCTAAGCATAGACCTGAAGTCACAGCGGTACCTTAAAAAGCCACATTTGCCCAGCTACACGGTGGTGTCCCATCTGCACCCACAGCACAGTGTGGGCCCCAGGGAGGGGAGGCAGAGCTGCAGCTCCCCCAGGTCCCGCTCCCACAAGAGCTCCCCAAGGTGCAGGGAGAGGATGGGACCGGCTCACAGCAGACAGTGCCACCTGCTGACACCCAGTCCCCATCCCATCCCTCCCACCACGGCGCCTGGACACCCTCCCAGCTCATCAGCCATCTCGCACAGTAGCCAGACCCCAAAGGCAGCAGGAATTCCATATAATATTCTTGGCCTCTCTTTGGGCCATTCCCATGTGGCTGTGTGGGACAGGTACTGAGCTGCTGGGTGACCCACTGTCTGGTCAGGACCATCGGCATGTCACAGGGTTTGACACCACGTGCCAAGACTGTTCAAGGCAAGGAAAAAAGCAAGGTACCTGCATGAGGATGTACTAAGGAACATGGATGTGCTTGTGTCTTCCTCCCCAACTGAAAACCTTTTTCTTCAATATCTTTATTGACCATTGCCACCATCTATTACCCTTCTGAACATCTCACCACTTTTATGAGCATGGAGAAGAGCCCAAGCTGCTTAGAAACGCCATGGAAAGGAGCAGGAATACCACCCTACCCTATTCACACACCATTATTAGATACACATTTGGATACTGCAAATGAACTGTGTGTCCAAGGACACAAAATGCCTTTGATAATGGCTATCAGTTTTAGTTTAACCCTACAGTGATGCTGCACCCTCACAAGACCCCTACAAACTCCTCCAGGGAGCACTTGTAGCACAGCCCAAACCAGATTCAAAAGATGGAGCAAAGCCACCAAGCTCAGCAGGGCCCTGGGGCCCTCAGAGACTGCAAAGATCCCCAACATTCACTACAAGTTTATTAGATGAGTGGATTCTTTAGCGTGTTCCCAAACTTAAGCAACTTTAACTCATCTCTTACTCAGAAGTGAGTGGAATGTGGAATCCCCATGCTCAAGAAATCCCCTGCCTAAGCCATTTTCAAGCCTAATTTGCTTTTGTATTAACTGGCCTGCAAGATCCATAGGTCACCTTACCTCATTCCCTGACCACAGCTCATTAACATTTATCATCTTTGGTAAGTGAAGGACAGGCCAAAGGATTCACTAGGACAGATACTTAAACTAGTTTACAAAACTGAGTTTAAATTAAAGCAAAAAAACATCCAGAAAGAGAGCACTGGCACATCTTTGCCTGTGAACTACCATTATTCCTTATTACATACCCTGCAGCAGTCAGTATGAGCCCTTGTGCCAGGCACTAGGTGACATATACATGTTAAAAGGCATCATTCTCTTTTGTAGGAACTGTAGAGAGAAGAGATGACAAAGGACAAGAGAGCATCATTCCCACGTGGAAGCAAAACCAGAAATTAATTGACTAGCTTAAGTTATACAATGAATGGCAAAGCTGAACTGTGCATGCTAATTTGTGTATAAAGCCTGCTTATTAAATATATTAAAGGCCACAGGACACTGCTATCAATCTGTATAAACAGCACCAGCCTGTACTTTTCAATTCTCACTTATAAAGCATGCCCCCAAAACTTCCCTCCTACTGCCCTGCCCTCCCCATATAGACGCTCTAATTTTAGAACTAATTAAATTAAACCTCTGACTCACCTCAGATCTCTGATTTAGGCTTGCATGATCTTCACTACCAGACCTTTCTGTGCAGCTATTTGGCAGTACTCCTCCAAACACACCCGACCCTGCCTCTTCCACAGTCCTGTGACCACCAGCAGCTCGCTGGGACAGGCACAGGGCAGAGCTAAAAACCAAGGAATTCTTCCCCAAAAGACATCAGCCACCACTTTACACATCTGCAGTTGGTTTGCAGGTAGGACTTGATGCTCTTAAAAGTCTTTTCCAACCTAAATAGCTCCCTAGAACTTCCCCAAGCCCATGGGAGCTCTGGAGAGTTCACAGCAGCTCTCACTGCAGAAGTCAGGAAGGCATCCAGACCTTTCCACTGCTACCCAACCATCTAACATTAACCCAGAGACTGCAGCATCTGGATGTGCCCTAGGGGGAACAAAACCCTCAAACACCACAGAAACATCACCATTTCCATTTGCAAAAAGAATTCCCAAGAATCCTTTTCTGACAGAAATGCTATCAACACCAAAAGGAATAGAATTGACCCATTTCTAAAGAGCCCACTCTGCCTCTCTCACTGTGGGAGCTACTGGCAAGCACAGAAACCATCAAAGGTGCCAGCACAGCAAGGCTCCCCAGAAACCTGGCACGCACCAAGTACCTGCCTGCCCACGAGCAGAGTTCAGGCACAGACACAGCTCTGATGGGACAGCTTGTTGCCCTGAGCCACCCAAGGGAGCCCACCTTGGACAGGAACCACCTATTCAAAAATCACCTTTGCCACCCTATACCCCCCCAAAACACTTGTTTATGAAAACAAAAATACTATCATAGAACAGACAGCAGCTTTCAAACAAAAGCCTGCAAAAGCAGGGCCACCCCTGAGAGCACACTCAGTCCCCTGCTACCCCAAATGTCATTACCTGGAATTCAACTTAACAACTCCCATTCAACCAGCAGAACTCCCAAAGCCCAATCAGAGCAGGAACTTCTTCTCCTCAACACAACCCCACTGCTGCCTGCCGAAAACAACACACCTCCCTCCAAAACAGCCCCCCCAACCCTGAGGAGCCCTTATTTACAGTATCAGGAAGAGTCACATGCCTTGGGTCAGCTGAGCTTGTTTCCAGTCTTTTTCTTTTCAATTTTCCTCTTTCAATCAGAGTGCTAAGTGGCACAGGAGAACTAAATTCAATTAACGGGATTAAAAGCAATTAAGCCCCTATTGGAGTCAGGGTTGTGCTCTTTAGGCCTGGAAAGAAACTACATGTCACTGCAGCAAGATAAGCAGCAGGTGATGTCAGAACCTTTTTATTTCCAAGGAAAAAAATTGGTTGTCTTTTGGCAAGCTGCTTCTCCTACTCCTTCCCCTCTCCCTCCCCATCAGAATTTGGCCCCAGATGGAGCCGCTTCCCTGCCAGCCTGCTCCCACACCAGCCCTCCTCTTGACACATGGGAGGGCTCTGCTTCCTCTGAACACCAGTTATAGGGTCTGAATAAACCATCCCAAAGCAGCTCTCTTTTTCTATGCCTGTATTAAAAACCTCAGTCTCACAGCACCTTGGGGACAGGGCAGAGCATTTGGATGTGGAGCTGAAGTTCCCTTTCATCTGCCTCTGTTGTGGGATTTGCTCGTGACAGCCTAACTCCAGCGTGCAGGGAGGCTCTGCAAGGAGGATCGGTCCCAGTTGCCATTGCTCTGGGATGTTTCCTCTCTTCTACCCAGCCCTTCCCACCACCAGGTCCACACTTGCAAGCAGGAAGGCAGTGTCACTCCAGCGATTTGTCCTCTGGTCTCACTCTGTTATCACGGTGTCTCACAGTAGTTATTTTAGCTACTGAGCAACTTCCCAGCTTCCTGCGCTGTCCCTCAGAGTTCTTCCTAATTGAAGGTTTTTAACATTAACAGCATTTAGCAGCTGTTCTTCTTCCAGAGGGGTGGGGGAGAAGGCATCAAATCTTTTATTTAAACTTCCTCAAGGAGCGGAAATGTGACCGATCCCCTGAGCAGATGCCCCTCAAGAGACAAACCTTCCCTGCTCTGCCAGCAGCTAGTTTTAGCTACCAATCCCATGAATAGTTGAATTCACAAGTTCATAGCTTGTTCCCAGGGAAGAACTAGGGATCTCTGGTTGAATATTTCCTCCCAGGCATAGCAAAGATACTCCATATGGTTTGGCAGGAGTCTGGAGACTCCCAGGTCCAGCTCTGGGCCATCAATGTCCTCTCCCTGCTGTGCCACCCATGGGTGAGATACCAGGCAAGACTGGATGGGTTTGCCATGGGCCACTGTCCGTGGAGAGCCAAAGCATATCTCTGACCAGTGAGCAGAACAGCATCAGCTGGGAGCTGTGGGGTCTCACCTCGGTGGGTCTCACTTTATCTCACCGAGGAGCATGCTGTGTGCAGGAGCCACCAGCAGCACGGGAAACGGGATGGGAGGGTTGCCAGTGGGACACGCTGAGGGTGGTGCCTGCAGTTCCTCGCCAGCCTGGGGTGGGATCTCCACAGCCAACAAGCTGCCCGAGTCCTCAAAAGAGGACTAGGATTTGCTTCTGTCAAGGCCTTGAATGTTTTGAAGTCTGGAGAGAGGCAAGAACTAGCATGCTCCACCAATGCCCCAGGGAATTGCAACAGTCACCAGTCAAAAGCAATCAAAGATCACAAACCAGACCCAGATGATCATGAATCACAGCACAGAAACTGCAAACGGTTTTTAAGCCTCTTCAGAATACTGTCCCTTACCAACAGGCTCGTTTGGGGTGGTTCACATTACCCAGCTTTCTTCTGAGCCCAGGAAAGAGAGGGCTAGAAGAGATGAGCTCCTCTTGCAGCCCACGCATCAGGAATTGGGGCAGTAACAGGGAGACATTAACGACACTCGGCACAAGCTCACATGCTTTGGCCATGCTGGGGCTGCGGGAGGGGCTGTGTGGGAAGGTGGGCAAAGGGTGACACCAGGCAGGCTCATGACATCACTTTGAGGCACTGCAAGGTGTCAGTGCTGGCTATGAAGGAGAGCGGGGGGTCTTCTCGCCTGACCCCCAGCTCCCTCCGCGTCTCGGCCAACCAGAGGCACAGATTGGATATTAGGGGAAAGTTCTTTACAGACAGAGTGGTGAGGTCCTGGAACAGGCTGCCCAGAGAGGTGGTGGATGCCCCATCCCTGGAAGTGTTCAAGGCCAGGTTGGATGGGGCCCTGGGCAACCTTGTGTAGATCCAGGCCTGAGGTTGGTGTCCCTGCCTGTGGCAGGGGGGTTGGAGCTCTATGATCCTTGGGGTCCCTTCCAACCCTTGCCATTCTATGATTCTATGATTCTATGAAACCAGCCCCACACTCACAGTTCTGAGGGACATGGGAACAATTTTGTTTGAAAATGCTTCCCTTGCTTGCCAGCCAGGAGCACAGAGAGGTGATGTAAGTGCACTAATGGGGTAAAACACTGCATGCTTCTTGGACCCAAGTGCATGGGTGATCCTCAGGCTTGAGTAAGAGCGAGACCTATACCCCAATAAAGTACATGCAATAAAGCTCTTAGGTGTCACCAATGTCTTAATCCCTGGTTTATGTATTAATAGAATGAAAGAGCAGGAAAGCAGTATTCCTGAAAGCGCAGGGTCAGCTTGTCTAACACCCCGCCCTCCCAGGGGACCCAGCAACCTCCTCCAAGATTTCTACCTCTCCAGTCCACTGCTTTCTAAGTCTTATAACATTAGTCCTAGTTTACAGTAATGCAGCATCAGAAATGCAGAACTGGGCATCATGATAATTATTTATGACACACCCCTGACCTTCACTGAGTGTTTCTGCAGAGGCTTTAATTATCATTTATACATCTTTGTTCCACATCCATAAAAATCCCAGCGCTCTGTATGGCTGAAAGCTGAATTTATAGGATCCTGGAAATGATCCAGTGAGAAGGAGCCTGGATCCAGTGAGAAACACTGCTCCCAGCTACCAAAAGGACATGAATGCCAGTGGAGCACAACATGCAGAACTGAGGCGACAGTCCCAGCGGGTGGAACTGTAGTTCCAAAGGGACTTGTGGCAGCTGTACCTGTGCCTGGACTATATCTGCACCTCGTTGGGAAGGCCTCTGGTCCTGAGGCCCCAAACAGGCAAGAGGCTGACACCACGAGACGAGCAGCACAGATATCCCAGCTCAGGGACACAGGCACCGGGTGCACCCTCCCTCCACACTCTGCTCTGCAGGAAGCTGCACCCCCAGGCTCCCCAGCCCCTTGCCAGCAGTGTCCGATCACCTTCCATGTGATATTGGTGTGAGATTAGGGACAGCATGGCCTCTGGCCACCAGGCAGCTCCACAGCTCAGCCTGAGCAGAGGAACAGCAAAAGCACAAAGCTCAGGAGTGTCTCAGCTAAACAGGCAGATGCAGGGCTGCGTGATCAGCATCACTGGCTGCCTCCAGCACGCCTGTCGCTGGCTGCTCCTGGCAAGCATCGCAGCATGAGAGGAGAGCTGCCCCAAGTCCAGGCACTGCAGGGCTGCCTTGAGCTTGGAAGCAGGCTGGATTTCTTCTTCCAAAACTGCACAGCGGGAAAAAAGCAGGATGCAACTTCTCTGGGTATTTCCTACAGAAACATGACATGGGAACCTCAGCTGTTTTTTGACAGGAAAACCAAGTTTCTCACTAAGTGGGGTTTGAAACTATGAGCCAGGAGCTTCCAAAAGCTCAGGAAATGGGAAGGAATGAAGAAAAGAGGATCTTGGCAGGGATGAATAAGGATAAGAAGGAAAAGCATACTGCAGGCAGCAGCCACGGGCTTTGGCAGCCACTTCCTCATGTAGAAGGAAAAAAAACAAGTTAAAAGCTGCTTGGGGAAAGGAGGTTCAGCAGTGGATTATTTCATCTCCATTACCAGAGCAAAAAGACTGCTCCTCATATCCCTGATGGGCTGAAGATGGAGCTTTCACTGCAAAGCACCTCGCTTTCACAACCAGGCTGAAAACGTACAAGGCGTCAGTGCTGGTTTCAGCCAGTGGGTGGTGAGCAATTGCACTGTGCATCACTTGTTTCCTATATTCTATTATTTTTATTTTTTCCCCCTCTTCCTTTGCTGTCCTATTAAGCTGTCTTTATCTCAACCCAAGAGTTTTACTGCGGGGTTTTTTTCTTCCCTCCCTCCCTCCCTCCCTCCCTTCCTTTCCCGATTCTTCTCCCCATCCCCCCAGGAGAAGAGTGAGTGAGCAGCTGCATGGTGCATAGCTGCCAGCTGGGGTTAAACCACCGCAGCATCAAAACTAATGTCACGTTTATTAGGGAAGCGATTCAAGTGCAAAGCTCACCGAGGGACAGAGGGAGCTGACTGCATGCAGAAATCAAAGGGAAACCCTTGATCGAAAGGATATGTTTAGCCACTATGTTCAAAGGCTCCCTAAATCAAAGACAAAATCCTTCTTTAATCAAGGCCATTGGCCAAAGCTGAAAGCACAGGGAGCCACCAACAATGCCCACAGCATCATCTTTCACATCAGGGATGCCAGTGCTGACGCTCTTACAGCTCAGCATCTTTCCCCCAGTACCTGGTATCTGTGTCTTGGCAGCAGATCTCAGCACTCAAAACAAAGCACAGCTTTGCAGGGACAATAACCTACAGCCAGCAGCTAAGGTCCCAAGCATCAGTATCCCTGTTTTAGCTGCCTTAAACTTTCGGCCTGTGTCTTTGAGCTTGAGCAGTCATTAGGAAAAGGAGCAAGACTTAATTGGCCCTTATCTAATCTCAGCCCAAACTAAGGGTCAACAGCAGTTAGCTAAAGTTTATCAGCAGTGTTTAACCTTCATTTATCAGCTTTGGGGAGATTTTACTCAGACAGGTGAGCGGCATGCTGACGCACAGATGGGGTCAGGGAATATTGGGAATATTGCTTTTCCACACCGGAGAGCAGATATGAACAATTAATGCAATGATAAGAATACACTTATCATGGCTAAAGCAAGCAGCGGCAGCACTAGATGCTGGCAGGGTAAGAGCTCGCTGAGTTCAAATTTATGAATGAATTCTGACCTAACACAGGTCTCCTGGTGCCTCACAGCAGCATGGCTTCAAGGGAAAGCCACCTCTGGAAACAGGACCAGGGTGGCCAACCTCTGCTGAGGTTTTCTCTTCCCTTTTTGATAGGTTGAGGATCAGGGTCCAGCAACACAAACAATATCACCAGCTCTAGCCCATGTCCACTACTTTTACCTTTTTCCTCCCAAAATCTCACTTCTATCAATCTGTGAAAAAGTGCACTTACACAAGGAAGAAGTGTTGTCAGAAATGAAAGCCTTACTTCATAATTTGCATTACTTTTTCCCTTCATTTCCACACCTTTCTATTTTTTTAATAGCTTTTTTTTTCCCATGGAGCTAAGCAGGCTTGAGAGCTCTCTGATGGAAAAGCCTTGTCACCTCTAATTGTCTAATTGCTACAGTGAGACAGACCTAAGAGTTTCACTTTCCTCTAGCCACATATTTCATTGAAATCAGAAGTACAATAGTGTTTTTCTGAGTCCCAGGCCAGGGAGCAAGCCTTGCATCAATAGCCATTAGCACTGCCAACAGAACTCACACAAGTCACTGGAAATGCCAGATATTTCTGGGGTTGCCATGAAAGTCATTTGCAAGGGGTTTGGTTTTTTTCTTTCTGTTTATCAACTGGCTTACAAAGCCATGGAAAGTATTAGAGACACTGGACAGAAACTCTGACAAAATGTTTTCGAGAAATTAAGAAAAAAAATGTGGAAATATTCTGCATTGCAGACGTCCACTAAAAAAAGCAGCTCCCAATCTTGGGAACATTGGGTTAGTTAAGGACCGCAGAGGGGTCAGGTTGTGGGTTGCCTGATGGTTTTTGAAAGCTTCTGCAGAAAATATCAGCTCTTTCAGTTGTGTTAAGAACCTCTTCAAAGATGGGGACTCCACAGCCTTTTTTTGGTCTAACAAAAGTGTTTGGCCACCCTCATGGTTAATGTTTTTTTCATACTGTCCAGTTGGGATGACCCCTTCTACAACTTCCTTCCACTGCCTCCAGTCTTTTTGCTGTGCAGCTCCAGGGCAGCTCTGGCTCCATCTTCTCCCAGTGACCTGGCCAATTCCTCATCTTGCACCAGCTCTAAGCCAGGCCAGTGCACCTAGATTTCACTTGGCTTTCATCCAACTTTTCTGAAGAGTCAATTTTCAGGTATAATCGCTTTAAATTCACCTGGGGAGAAGAGGACCTAAAGGCAACAATAACTGCAGGCATACAAGACTGACGATCCAAACAGGACATGGCAATAGGGATCTGAGATCTTCAGAGTGAGGTCCAGCCCTGGACAAGGAATGCATAGTCCTCAGGAGCAGGGGTAGAGCTGGCCTGAACTCACAGAACGTCATCACATTAGACACGATCATCCTCCAGGAGCCTGAGACCCCGAAAGGAAGGCATATCCATATCTTTCCTATCATGTTCAGCTGCATGAAAGAGGGAGTGGGCAGGGAGTGCTGCTTCTAGCTCAGAGAAGGGGGGGTGCCTTGCTGGAAGGAGACTGAAAATCATGTTTGTCCAATTACTGGCCGCAGCGCTTAATCACTCTGCCCTGGATCTCTCTGGCAGCCGCAGGGGCAGCCGGATGTGGAGGCGGGAAGCAGATAGGATTTAATAAAGAAGCAATTTTATGAAGGAAATCTTTGCTTTTGGCATTTTCTGTAGGAGTGGGAAAAGCGACACTTTTCTCCACTAGTGCCAGGGATAGTGAGAGCAGCAGAGCTCCAGGGTTTGGTTCCTGGGTGGCTGACCCCATATGCCTACCCCCCTGCCTGCACATCCCATGGAGATCCCGCATGGGAGCTGAGGAGGGGGGCACAATCAGTTGGGGTGAAAGTCTTGCCATGGGGCAGCACCACCTGCCCTGTTCCTGACCCAGGATGTCTCCTGGGTGGGTGACTAGTGACAGCAGCTGTCCCATCTGCAAGCAACAGAGCCCTAGGGTCACCACTGTGACCAGAGTGACCACTGGCCTCATGCCATCACCCAGTAAGCCACAGTAGATGAGGAGAAGTTTCCATGGACAGAGCCCATGGGATTTGGTGCAATGGTGGGAGAACACAGGCAAATGAGCCAGGAACTGGGCTGAGAACTTACCACCGCACCAGGGAGCTGTGCAATTGCACCCCAGCCAATTTCAGGCAGAGATACTTGCGAGCACATTGCCTGTCTCCAGCACGTTCATCTTCCTCAGGAAGCATTTGATTGGCATTCAGACACAGCCTCTTCTGAACAACCTAACAAGCTATGATTTATGTGATGCCTTTGTCTTCAGACACTGTTGTCAGCAATACCCATCCTCCGGCAAAGCTGCCAATGCCTGCAGATTTCCAAAGGTCACTATCATGGACACGCTGCCCTTGCTGAAGGATAGCAAATAGAAGCTTTACTAAAAGTAGAAATGACCATTTGTTAATGTTCTCCTGTTCAGCCCCCTCCCCAAAAACAAGAAGCCCCAGGGGCAATGTTTCCAGGACAGAAGAGAAAACAAATTGATATACTGTCCTGGGCTTTGAAGAGTCTCCTAGAACTGGAGAAAATAAGTGATGTTTTCACAGCAGCTACTCACAGGATCCCTTCCCCTAAACTGCCAGAGTGTTCGGTATCTTCCATGCACCCAGAGCAACAAAATAGCTTTCTCATCATTAATGGGAAAGAATCCAAGACAGAAATCACTATGGACTAAATTATGGTTGGGTTTTTTTCTGCAGGAAAAAATAGTGTTTGAGCAGTATCCCCTGGATACAAGAGCAGCTGATCACTGTACACTGGCTAGCTCTCACCTTGCTGATGCAGAATGGCTTGGTCTGTCTCCCATGCCTGAATGCAGCTGGATAGCTGCACCATCCCCAGAAGCTTGCAGATCTCCCCATGGGCTCCTGCACGCACAGCATGCCCTCCTGGGCACACTGCTGCATGGGGCTTGCCCTTCTGCATTGTCTGCACCAACTGCCTTCAGACCCACCTTGGATATCGCAGGCAAGGTCCTGGGGACACCTGCAAGCTCCAAGCCCGCCAAACCAGCAGGTATAACAGAGCTTTAGGGGTGTTTTAGCCTTTAAATCCAACACAAGCAGCTCTTTGGTCCTGAGCAAGCTTTGAGCATCTTGGGAACTGTCTCTTGTCACACCCCTGGTCTTCCCATTTGCATCAGCCTGTCTCTAACTCACTCATCGCAGAGGAGCAGCAAACCCCCTACCTGCCTTGTTGACCATCCTGAGCAATGAAGACCCTCCCCCAGGTCCTGAGAAGGTGCCTTCCCTTCATTGATGCCTTCTGAGGCATCAGTGTACCCCAAGGGTACTGGGGATACACATATCCAACAGGACCAAGGCTCTAGCATGCTGCCAGCACGAGGCCATGGTGCA
This sequence comes from Laterallus jamaicensis coturniculus, assembly GCA_022605575.1. Taxonomy (NCBI): domain Eukaryota; kingdom Metazoa; phylum Chordata; class Aves; order Gruiformes; family Rallidae; genus Laterallus; species Laterallus jamaicensis. The sequence continues at coordinate 11,807,236 of JAKCOX010000016.1, read as the reverse complement.
AGTCTTGACCATGCAGCCACTCCTTGGTGACAGGGTTTGGGACACTGTTGGGGCAGGATCACCCCTCACCTGCACTCACAGCAGATGAGCTGCCACACAGCCACAGCACCCCCAGCAAATGTGAGTGTGTCCCAAGCATCGCAAAATCTCCCTGTTATGGCCCCAATTCCTGATGTCCAGGCTGCAAGAGGAGCTCTTCTCTTCTAGCCCATTCTCTCTCCTGAGTTCAGAAGAAAGCTGGGAAATGTGAACCACCCCAAACGAGCCTGTTGGTAAGGGACATTATTCTGAAGAGGCTTAAAAACCATTTGTGGTTTCTGTGCTGTGATTCATGATCATCTGGGTCTGGTTTGTGATCTTTGATTGCTTTTGACTGGTGACTCTGTTGCAATTTCCCCTGGGCACTACTGCCTTTTCTCTGTACATCAAATCTTCACAAAAAGCAAATTCCAGTCCTGGCACAACAAGTGCTCCTCCAGCCTGTCACAGGTGGGCCATTGCAGGGAAGTAGGTTGGTTCCCAAATTTTTCATTCCCTTGCAATTTATTTTTTCATTCCTTTGCACTGCTTTACTATTAAAAAAAAATAAAAATAAAAAAACTTGGAAATGTTCAGATTTGGCTGCAAGATGATGCAGACCTGCAGAAGAAGAATCGCCTTTTCCTGCTGATCCACCAAGAGGTCTTCAGCTTATCTCCTTACCCACTGCGCCTTCCCCACATCCTTGTGTGGCATCGATTTCTCCTCTGAGTGCCTTCCAGAAGCCAGGAGAAGGCACCATCAGCAACTGCAGAGTTTTTCTGTCCCATGCCGTGTGTGGTGACCATCACAAGGCAACCAAGGCAAAACCATCCCACGCCAGCACCTGCTTTGGGGCCCGCCTGTCCTCTCCATCTCTCCGCGGCGGGTGCCGTGCTCAGCAAGTCACACAGCGCGGCTGGCAGAGCCGCCTGACTCATTTTTCTCTACTCCTCCAGCTGATGTGTTTGGAGGAACACACTGCTCTGACAAGGTGACACATCCTGAGAAAGCCCACACTGCCGAAGACATCTCCCTGCTCCTTCTACCAGGAGCACCCAGTGCAATAGCAGTTCGCAGCTCTTTTTCATTCCACCCCAGTCAAATAAGCCCCGAGCATTTCTGTTTGATTTTCTGAGGGATATAGAATAGATGTCAATCAGCAGAGAGGAGCCCTGAAATCCCACATTTTTGAAGGCATCTCATAAACACACAGATGTCAGCAGAGGCACTTGGAAAGGAAGGGCAAATGCTAACTGAGAAACTGCTTTAAAAACCTAGCGTGACTGCTGTTCGGCTGCAGCCACATTAGCAGCCTATGTTGGATTCTTCTTTTGGCAGAGGCAGCTGCCCTTGAATCACTTGGTTTGGCTTAATTTGTTGTGGAACAATTAAGTTCAGTTTGTTGTATTGCATAATCTGGAGTGTCTTCAACCTGCTTCAGCAGTAAAGTACTTAATCTCATAGAGCTCTGGGAGGGGTTCCGAACATGAAACTGAGTCAGTACAAATCTATCAGGAGCCTAAGCAAGAAGAGGCTGAAGAGTGAAGTGTCCAGAAGGCACGGTGGGTCAGCAGCCTGTCTCTGCTTTGTTGCCTCTGACTTGTAGAGGAAGGAGAGGAGGAAACCATGGCATTACACACACTTGAAATGTCCCAGGAGCCAGCACAGTTCCCACCCGCAGAGCAGCTCTCAGAAACACTGAGGATTTACCCATCAAACTCAAGTTTGGAAAAGTGCCTGGATGTTTCCAAGGAATCTGATGAAAGATGTTGCTGTTTCTGGACAATCAGAACTATCACATTTCCTGGCTACAGCAAGGATCTCTAAACTGAAAATGTGCAAATGTTTTTTACCAGGAGTGAGCACATCCCAAACAAGGATAATCAGAGAAACTCTTTTCAGCACTGGTCTATTTACACGTGCTACAGATTGAAAAGTAAAACCTTTTCCCCAGTTGCCCTGGCATATAACCGTAAATGCCCTTGCTAAATCCCCTTCCAGCATTGGGAAGTGAGACCAAAGCACCTCTTGGCACCTATTGGCCTTACTTACCATGCAGACCTGGCAGGTGTGTTGGAGGAGCAACAGGGGACAGTGCTGGATGGGGATGAACCTCTTTCAATTACAAAAAATGATGCTACCACCCTCCCTTGCTCCTTAGAGGGTGATAACACCATGCAAATCCTTGTCCCAGGGATGCTAAAGGGCTGCTGCTTGCTGACAGAGGTTGACCAACACCCAGCTCAGCTGTTCACAGCCGCTGAGCGGGGCAGACCCAAAGCCAGCTTTACTCTCTGAGTTAATAAAATAACAGATGCCATTAAGAGTAGTTCTTTTAGCTTCATGTTGTAGGTCACCCCAGGGAGAGAAGAGGGAAGCCCAGACAAGACTGGGGAAAGTCTCCATCACCATCGAAGTAAACTCACAAGGGATGTTTCTGGCAGAGGAAAGTGTCCTCCAGAGCCACATTCAGACTGGGGTCTCCCTTGGACAGTGGAGCAGTTGCCAATTGAGCTGAGATTTCTGTCTCATAAACAGCTCCTTGAATTGCTCTTGGCATTGACTTTTTCCTGTTCAGCTAATTAAAAATCTGTCTTTGAGTCATAAGCCCCCATTAGTAATAATTTGCTTTGCACTTCTGCAGTGATTTATGGCTGAGATATCAAAGTGCTTTAGAAACATTAATTAATCCTTCTAATACCCAAGGGACTGATCCTCTCTCCGCAATGCACCATTGGTGGAGTAAATGCAGGAAATCCCTAAGGTTTACTCCAAACTGCAGGGAGGGAGAGGGGAAGGGAGCAGCATCCAACCCACCGAGCTCATTTCAGCTGCCTGCCTGCAGTCAGAGACGTGCAGTCAAAATAACACCACTGAACGTGGAGCCACAAGCGCGCCCAAGGCCCATCTCTGCTCTCCAGAGGCAGTTCCAGCTGCTGTCCCTATCTGTTCAGGGTGGGAAGGGAGCTGAGACACCTCAGCTCTGCAGATCATACCAGGAAAGACCTGTGTGGACCATCTTCACCCAGAGCCCTGCAATAGGCAGTGGTGGGGTCATTAATCAGAACCACACTACTCCTGCTAATATATACATTTCCCTCACCGGCCTGCCCATTTCTCCAATATGCTTCTTGCACAAAGCCTCTTTTTACCAGCTTGCAGCTCAGACCCAAGGCTGTGTCCCACAGCCAAGATGAGGTGCAGCTCTGGTCCTCGCCAGCGATAAGGATCGTTACCTCCATTGGCTTCAGAGAGGCTTTCATCCTTGCGTACTCCAATGAGCTATTTGCCACCTGCTGTTGTCCCCATACTTTGAATGTTGTCATCACAAGACTTCGGGGTGGAGCTGGTAATGCAGGGTGGTGCTAGAGATGGGGAAAGGTATAAAGGTCCCAGCATAGACTGCCAAACACAAATCTCTCAAAGCCTGAGAAGAGTCCCATTTCTGCTTTGCTGTCCCCAGTAAAGTACAACCTTGACCATGAAGGCAACTGGTGTTTTCCTGCTCCTCTCCCTGGCACTCTGCTTCTACCAAGGTGAGTGCAACATTTTGCTTAGGAGTCACTTCCTTTCCTTGCTAAAGCCCCCAGGTCTGTCGGGTGGGAAGGTGTGCCTGGGAACAGGCCAGCTGCAGCTGGGACCTTGCTCCAACCCTGGGCCAGGAAAGCGAGAGATCCCCAGAGAGCTCTGCAACAGCCAACGTGCATTAAACCAGTGGTCTGCAAAGGCTTTACAAGGGTGCCTGGCACCTGCTCCCAAAAATGAACAGACCTGCTGGTCTGACACTCTCCCCTCAGGGCTGGGATGTGGCCTGGAGCTGATGATTTCTAGGGCACCGCAAATCTTTTTGAGTGAACAGGTGCTATTGTGGTTTTAAAAAAGCAAACCCAAGAAGACAGGAAACACATCTATGCAATGGGGAATACAGCTCTCCCAACCAAAGTCAATGGTTAAGCCAATTGTGTTTTCAAAATCCCATATGGTGCAGAGGGATGAGAACATGAGCTGTTGCTGCTCTTCAGGTTCTGCTCACCAGGGACTTCTGCATTTGTGGGTTCATTCAGAACAGGGGGGTACTTCTAGAACAAGTCCTTCTCATCCATTTACTGTGCGGCAGTTGCCATTGCAGAGCTGTCTGAGCACAAAATCTGGACTCATGTCAGATGAACTGAGCATGTTGCAAGCTACAGTTCTGTGTCTGGACCAGTGCTAGTCCAAAGTAAAATCTCTGAAACCCTAAACAGCGTGGCTATCAGGTCCCCAGCATGAAACCATTTCACTCCACAGACCCACTGCTATTGGGCCACACTGGCTGTTAATGTAGATATAGCCTAAATCCTCCATGTAGGTAACTTTCAGATCTATAAGCAGCCCAGTCTTCTTCTCAGTACTGCCTTTTGCTAACAAATTCAGGTTGTTTTTTAAAATACGCCCACCACATGTTCCACCCCTACGATCCCAGCTGTTAGACGAGGGCCAGCTTCTCCATGGAGAAGCCCACCAAAGGCAAGTTCTGTTCCCACCAGCTTTGGTGTGAGACCTCAAGGTCGACTCATACAGTCCTCAGGCTAAAGCATCATTAGTAGATCTCCCTTGAAGCCAGGCCAAGTGATGGGTGCTAAGGCATCTTTTCTCTGTCTCTCTCCACTCTTTCTCTAGGATACGCTCAGCTGGATGGACTTCTTGACAGAGGAATGGAGGTAAAGGTCCCTATTTTTGTGTAGCACAAGGGTGTGCCCAGCTTCGGTGAGACAGCACGAACCCATATGCTGGGGAGGCAGAGATGGTAAATACAGTGAAGTACAGTTTGCTGCTGGGTTGGCAGCCCAAAGATGCCAGTACTTGGGAACCTCCTTCCACCCGCTGTGCCACAGTAGAATCCCAGTGATGGTACTGGTTTCCCTCTGCATTTCCCTACATTCAGCAGAGGAAAATGGTTAATAAAGAGCTGAATATTGCTGTTAGCTGCCAGGAAGCCCAGAGCTCCCCTTTCTCTGCAGCTTGCAAGTGCAAGGGCGAGTATCATTGGCACAAAAATAAGAACTGGGAAAAATCCAGTCAGGCACTGCCCATGGAGCATTGCTCAATAGTTTCAGTCCTAAGGGTGTGCAGGAGTGCTGGGTGAAGTTCAGCGGGCCAGGGGAACAGCATGGTGGCAGGCAGTCTTGGTGTTTCTGAGAATTCATAGGAGAGCTCTGTGCAGTCTGGGCTGGTTTACCAAGATACACAAAGTAGGCACCTCCCTGTGAATGCAAAGCTCCTTTGGTAAACTGAAAGCGTGTTTAACATTTTCAGCGTTACCTTTTTGTGTCTCCAGGCCAACTGTGGCAACTATGACCTAAGAAGGGGTTGTTCAAGGATCTTTGACCCCGTCTGTGGCACCGACAACGTCGTGTATGGCAATGAGTGCCTGCTGTGCTATCAGAACCTGTGAGTATCTGGACCTCCTCCGAGTCTAAATATCACGCAGCCAAGGGTTGCTCCGTATGTCTGGGATTTCCTAGAAAGCAAGCTGCTTGCATGCAGCTGGCTGGAGCACGGGCAGCGAGCCCAGCACATCTGGCGTAAATCTGGCCTCCCGCACAGATGCTGCACCCGCTGCTGAGAGCATGTGCACCCCATCTGCGAAATCGGTCCGCTGCCTGCGCCTCGCAGGCACACGAGCTGCCCACGAGCAGGGACTGCACAGCCAAATTCTCCCCACACCTGCAGCTGCCAGGCTGCAGCCACTGCTTGGACTGTGCTGGCGGGTGGCCAGGAACACAGACAAATGGCAAAGTCCTCACAGTCTGCCCAGACCCTGAGCGCAGGCAGGGAAATATTTTCCAGTTGATCTCAGATGTGTGGTGGCTGAGGAAAAATGATGGTTATTCACCCCAGCGATTTATAGCCGAGCTCTGCTTTCTGTCCTCTCTGCATATGAAAGGATACAATTTGCTCTGGGTATTTTTAAGAATGAGCCTTATATTTAATCTGTGCTGGTGCCAGATTGTGCTGTCTTAGCAGAAGGCCAGGTCCAAATGCTAGTGACGTCTCTGGCAAGACTTGATTCATTTCATCTGGCTCGGGCCCTAGGTAATTTTGAGTATATGCATTGCAAGTGGTCTGTGTCAGACAAGTGACAGAACTACTTCCGACTCGATGCTATGAGGTGGATTTGAAATCTCCGTTGGGAAGATTGAGTGTTATCTGTGGCCAGATGCCCCAGTCTGAGGGGCTAAGGGAGCTTCACTCCTAGCCTTACCTGATGCAGGCAGGGATTTTTGGAGATCAGAGTCACACACCCATCTGCCCTCAGCAGATCTCTAACAGAAGCTCAAATTCCAGCTTTTCTATCCCTGAGTGAATGGGCTTCTGGAGCCAAGTTCTACTTTTATGAGCATTGCCTCCCAGCTAACTCTGCAGAAAAAAGGAACAGAGTCCAAATCACTAGGAAAAGAAGCCTGGATAAGAACTGATGGTTTGGATCTCCCCTCTTTCCTTCAATAACCCAGGCTGCTGCCTCATATTCTGCTCCTGGCCTGCTCAAATGCTGGTTTTACATTTTAAGGCTGAAGACTATGCAGTTGGGCAGAGACATGCTGAGTGGGATCTTCTGAAGGAAGGCGCCATGGTTAATGACCCGGCGCGGCATGGCATGGTGGTAATGACCATGCTGGAAGCCAGCAGCCCAACACCAGCTGTCAGCTGTATTGTGCGACAGATGGGGGTGGGAGGTTTGTCAGACACAACATTGTTAGGGCTTTGGCCATGAACCAAGAGCGGGGTAAAGGAAGGCTTTGAAGCCAGTTACACTGGGAGCAAAGTGGCATCGAGGATGCCACGTCCCCCCTGGTGCGGAGCACAGCTTCAGAGGGGAGGAGGAACCTCCATCATCACAGGAGGGAAAGTTTAGGGTATGAAAAAGAGAAGGATGGAGCTGGTGATGTATCCAGACCCATCCAGGAGCCAGGGGAGGGAAGGGATGGCTGAGCAGCTGGTCCTGGCGCCTGCCTTGCGTTGACAGGCACTGCATCCCTGCACTTCATCAAACTGCCGTTTGTGCGAGCTCTCAGCAGTGGCAACTGGAAATGTGCTGCTCCTGCGGGTCACAGCCCTGAGCCTTCCAGCTCCCCTGTAATGTTCCCAAGTAAAGTTTTGGGATTGGGAACAACAGCCTTTAGGTCTCCTGGTCAGGGTGATCTGGGCCAGGCACCAGGACTTTGAAGCTGCCCAGTGCCAAATGTCTCAGTGGAGAGATAAACGGAACGTCCTGATCTACAAAGCTTTGGTCCATGGGGAAAAGTCAGGTAGCTGAGAGGCAGGATGAAGTGGCATTTGCAGTTCTGTGTGCACAACCGGTTTGACAAGAGCTGGAGGCCAGCAAGGAGTCTGGGAATAACTACGGTGAGAGCATCTGGCAGGTCCCTGTGGCAGCAATGTCTCACTTGTCGCCTTCGGTCACTTCACTGGGACCAGCGTGCAAAATGCTTTTTGCAAAACGCAAAACAGCTTGAAAATCATTTTACCAGTATTTCTCTATGCACCTGAGAAATGTGTTTCTCTTTCCAAAGAGAATGTCCTGATTCCACGTGAAAATAGAACAATTCAGTGTCATTAGGTGCACTACTGGGCAAAAAATAATAACAACAATTTTTCGCAGGTGCCTTTATAAAATTTTCCTTGCTTTTGCTGGAGAAGCAATCAGGAGGGGAGGCTAGGAGCAGGCCCAAGCACAAGCAAGGCACAATGGCAGGCACTTGTCTGTAAAAACCCACAAAACAAAGTCATAACCTTTATCGTCTGCAGCCAGACAGACATTAGAGGTGTCTTAGTGCTGTCCTACAGCACAGAGGTGAATTATTCTGCCAGGAGGTGTCAGGAAGCGTCAGCTTTCAAGCTTTTTGGAATTCATTAACACACGTCCATGGTAACCTTGAACTCCTTGTCAAGAATACGTGGCCTTACTGTGAATAACACTTAGATGATGATTTAAGCAGTATTATCCTTTTTTCCTTCCTTTGTCCTCCGAGCCAGGGTCTTCTGTGTATCAGAGACCTGAAGGCATCCTCTAGCATTTTTAACCTCTCTTCCAGGCAAAGAAATACTAACGTGCGCATAAGGAACAGGGGAACCTGCCAAGGGCGCTCCCCACGCTTCAACTCCGCTTAACGCCTAAAGGTGCAAGAGTTCTGGAGAAGTGAGCACGGAGCTGTCCCTCACCTAGACAAACTCCTAATAAAGTGAAAGCATTGCTATGTTGTGCACTGGGATTTTTTAAACACGCAGCAGACACCTTTCCCTGGCATTTAAAATACCTTCCTGAAAAATACAGGGGCAGGGGGAGGGTGGGGGGTTGGAGGGGGTGGTAATATCCAGGAAGAGCTGTGAGCAAGTTACTGACAGAGCCCCAGGGACAAGGCTATGACTTGCCCAAGGAGAGAGCCAGGCTCTGGGATAACAAGGAGGTGATTTTTTTGCTTTCCTTCCCTAAACTTCCAGCATCCAAGCAACAGGAGATCTTAGCATTCTCATTACTTGCAGTTACATTTATTAATTGTGGGGCATTAGAGGCTGTTCTCCAGGGCCTTTGGAAGAGTCCAACAAGTCATCTCCACGCTGCCCTTCCTCCAGCCTTGTCCATATGCCAGTGCCCCATCACATAATCCCTGCGCACCGAGAGCCTTCAGCCTCAGACGTGGTTTGCAGCTACCCAGTACCTCAGAAAACAAAAAAAGGCTCAATTTTTCCATGCAGAAAAATCGTGTTTTCCTGCAGAGGCCTCAGGGAGCTCTGCTGCAGCACCACCCATGCCCTGGCCTCAGGCCTGCGGGTTGGCGGGGGTGGGGTGCGGGGGGAGGTGGGATGCAGCGCCCGGCGCTGCGGGACGCAAGGTGCGGGCCCCTGGATGGAGCAAGGCAGGAGGTTTCGGCACTGGAGGCCGCTGTTGCTCCGCCGCAGCCGGCGCCGGTGCCGCAGCTGGAGTCCGCATCTGGCGAGAGGCGGCGGCGGGGCGGCTCGGCCGGGGCAGGCGGGGGAGCGGGCCGCGGGACTGCAGCGCGCTGCTCTCTGCGGCCCTGCAGCGAGGCTGGCAGCCGCCGAGGCAGGGTAGCCGAGGCGCTGAGCCTCACGTCCTGGGGACCCGCGAGCATGTCTGCAGGGACCTCACGCTCCAGCCGCGGGCGGGGGGAGAGCTGCAGGGACACGAGTGGCCCCAGAGGGGCTGCCCGAGGGCGGCACGCCGGAGGGATGTGCCTGCCTGGTACTGGCACAGCCCCAGCGCCCGTGCCCCAGGGAGCCGGGCACTCCACTGCCTGTGCCAAAGGACTGTCAGGAGCCAGCCCAGAAGAGCCTGGGACAGAGCAGATGGGGCTGGGGGTTGAAGCCTCTTGGGGTTCCCCATGAAGTATAGCCCTGGAGTAAATGGCTGCTGGCATCGTGGGCTCACGATACGCTTTGCTCTTCGCAAATCCTGAACTTCACTTCGGGTAGAAAGATGCGTTTGAGCTCGCTTTATGTTCCTTGAAGAAGTGGCTGAGACACCCAAAAAAAAATTATGCATGATGAGGCTGAGCCAAAGCTCTAGCACTTGCTTGAAATTTCAAGTGCAACCAGATGCAGATGGAGGGGGGGGGGGGGAGCAGGCACAGGCTCCTCTTCCCAGATCTGCCAACAAGTCTGCGGTCGAGGGAGATACAAGAAACAACTCACTTTGCCTGCACGTAAAATTGATGCACTAAAGGTGGTAGCCCCAAATAGGCTTGGGATTGTAAATTGCCTTGGTACTTTTGCACAGAGGGGATCCTGGAAGCATGCCTCCCACAGCTGGGATATTTCTGATTCTGCTGCAGCACAAGAAACGGAGCACAGCTTTTACCCACAGAGGTTTCTGCAAGTGGTTTTAGCAGGAGCCTTCTCACACTGTTCACTCAAAGCTCTTGAACTTTATGGCGTGGCTAAACACAGTTTAACTCCAAACTCATCCAAGTTGGTTTCTTCCACTGAGACAATGCTGGAGAGGTTGTACTGGGGCCAGCTTATGCCAAGCAAATATCTTTCCTGCTCATGCCATTTCTGGGAAACATCACCCAGTATTAGCCAAGAGCATTCTTAGTTGAAACAAGGTGGTGACCAAGCTTGCAAAACAGCAGACCACGTCAGCTGCATGGCTGAGTGCAGGCTGCATCTCCCCAGGCACTGTTCTGATGAGAACTAGCACTCCCCGCTAAATGTCAGCCACATCCATTCCACAGTGGGGTCCATATCAGGCTTGAGATTGTGGGAAGCAGCAAGTCAAGGGCCACCCTGTAGGTACCATACATCAGGGACACATCAGGCAGAACCAATGGCACATTTCCAGAAGGCAACAGTTCCTGTCTGTATTCCAGTTTTGGTCTGAACAAGTAAGAATCTGAGGAGACTTTAGCAGCTGCAAAGGTGTTTACTGGCCCTTAGACTGGTTTGGTGTTATTTATAGGAGAGTCATCTCCAAAACCCAATTTCCTGCCCCCATAATGATTCTTCTTTGAAGCTGAGGAGGGAAGTGCTTCCTCTCAGGTGCCCCTCTACCATCTGAGTGCCAGCAGAGCCTGGAGCCATCCTGCAGGCAGCTGGCATGACTCTTCTGAGACACCAGCTTGCCTCACCATGTCTCCATGATGCTGTTCCCAGTGCTGGCGAGCTGACAGGGACAGGGGAAAGAGTAAAAGGGAGAATGACTGGAGGAAGAGGAATGGCTTCAAGTCATCTTTCTCTAAATCGCTGCAGCCTTTCAGGCCACCTTCCAAGGGCAGTCTTTTAAATGATGCAGCTGTGATAAAACACAACTTGCCATTCACTTCTCCCTGCTCCCAGAGGACTCAGCCAGGGCAGCAGCAAAGGCTGAGTTTACAGGTATACAGTGGGCAAGGAGGAGCCCAAAGGACAGTACAAATGAGGGAGCTCAGCATTTACTGCCTGGGAAAGCACCGGCATGGAGCAATGCAATACCTGCCCCACCACTGCTCTGCTCAGCGTAACAGGCGTTTGAATGCCAAAGGGGGAAATGCCAAAAATAACCACATCGGTTGTGGCAGCTGGGGCTCCACAGAGAGCAAGACACCTGCACAGCCCAGCCTCGCAGCAGCTCCCAGCCTGCCTGCCCTGAGAAGCCCCAGCACGTCCTTGGGAGGAGCAGGGAGTTTGAAGCTGGAAACGTTTCTCCTCCTCTCCCTTCTCCTGCAATCCACAAGGTATGTCTCCTGTACTCCTTTGCCAGGATTTGCATTTAGGTAAAAGCTTTGCAGAGCAGGGTCATATCCATCTCGGTGCCTCCAAAGCAGCCCTGGGTACTGCCAAGCCTTAAGAACATTGCAAGAGTGAACAGCTGAGGACAGGTGGCCCAAGGGAGCATTTTCTGAACAGAAAAACATGTTTCTTTAAAATTGAGATTTTTTTTTTTCTGCCAGTAAAACCTTGTAAAATTCATCTTGGGAAGCCCTTTCCTCTCAGACTCCAGGAACACTTTACCAGAAGCTTCTGGCTGGGACAGAATATCTATTTCCATCATTGGTGGCATTTGACTTTATCATGTTGTGATAACAAACTGCCAAGTCAGGATTAAAACTGGACAGAGGGACTTTCATGTTATGCAAGACCACAGTTGACAAGAAGCTCTGGATTTTTTGGTAGTTTCAAAGTGTCCCAGTTTTCAGACCTATTTGGAAGGGGTAGCCTTTGCCCACTGCAGCCTTCCCCAGCCTCTTTCTGCTTAAGGGGGCTTCTATTTTAGCCAGAATTTCAACATCAGATCAGTGTTTCTAGTCTGGAAATAAGCCAAGCCTTCCTCAGATTTGTTGCAGCTGCAGGAGGGCACTTTCTGTGGGGTGTGTTCAGTACCAGGAGACTTTTTTTCTTTAGTACCTGAATTGAACCCAGTTTGCCCAGTTGGCAGAGAACCACTCTTTGCAGACACCTCATGGGAACCCTCCTGCCACTGGTAAAAGGCTCTGTGTGCACTACGATGCTTCCACACGCCACCTTCTGAATCTGGCCTTTTGCACAGCAAAGCACAGTGTTGTCCCCGTGCCCAGAGCAGAGGCTGAGAACCCGCTGTCCTTCACAGGTCAGATCTGCACACCAGACCTACACAGCCACTTCAGCTGCTGCTGCTGTGATAACCTCAACAAGAGATGTCAAGAGTGCTGGCAAATGCAAACAGTTTTATCATGACGGAGGAACGGCTGCCTGGCACAGCACAGCAGCTCCACTGTGTCAGAGGGTTACACTGTCAAGCTTGAGGCAAGAGAAGGAAATACCAAACGGTCCCACACAAGTAGGAAATGACAGTGTTAACTCTCTACAAAGCAAAAGTCTTGCTGAAATGGAAGGATGCTTTTAAACTGCAAATTTCCTTTCATCTACACCACAGCTCAGGCTACCGAGGGGAAAAGCTGTCCTTGGCAAATGTATGGGAATGAGCTGGAGGCATCCCTGTACTGATACAGCCAGACTGCCACAAGGCTTAGAGGGGCTGTAGCAGGATCATTACTGAGTAAGAGAGTAGACATTTCTCACTGGCGGGATGAAAGCACCACGATAACCACACACATGGAGCAAATAGCCACAACCAGAGCTGTAAATTTGAAGCAGGACCTCAGCTTTTGCTTTCTAATGTATCTGAGCTATTACAGACAAGTCAAGTGACAGTAAGAGTTTGTACTTCTATCAAAGGACAGTAAGCTTCCAGGAATCTGGAGCATGCAAAGTGCTCTGCAGCCAGTGAGGACACCAAAGCCTACCTGCCAATGTTTCTACCCTAGTTTTCTGGCCTTCATCCTGCATCAGGTTCACTCCCCTTACAGCAAAGGACAGGAGGGGCTGGAAGTGCCAGCTCCACATGGCACCAGCACACAAAGCTGGGTTCCTCGTGCTCTGTGCAGTCAGAGACCTCACAGCACTGCAGTCAGCATTAGCAGTGCAGGTACACTTAATGCTGAAAAGTTCTGCTTCCTTCCAGCTAATTTTCCACAATTCCCTGAAAGCTCCCAGGCAGAGGTCCTGTCCCTCACCTACCCCAGAACAATAACCTGCTGTTGTAGCACAACTCAGCAGGGCTAGATTGCAAGTTCTTTCCAAAAACTTAAGCGCTTTACTAGTTGTGAAAGGATACCACAAATAGAAAAATCACGTGTGGTTTAAACCTCAGCAGGGGCTGCTGGCCTCTGGGAGAAGGTTGGGTCCTTCCCAGCACACCCTGGCATGAAAGCATCTGATAATCCACCCCCACACCACTTCATGGTGTGCTGGGAAGCTTTCCTTTGTTGGCAGATGGTGCTAATGTGGCTTGAAGCCACAAAGACATTAGATCAGTGCAAGTGTCCAGCTTGCAGGTAGCATCCCTCTCGGGGACCAAGGTCTGAAACATTCACCAGGCAGCTCCTACCAGCCCTTTTTCCTGAATCAGCTTTCCCTGTACTCCCTACAGCATGTTCCAGAGCACTGTGCACCCCACCAGTGTCCTACAGGTGCAGATGGCGTTTCAGAGTGGGGTGGGATGCTGTGTCCTGAAAGCAAAAAATCACACAGGACCCCTTGAGTTGGGGTGAAACATGGTGGGGGAAAGGAGCCGAGGCAGGACTGAAGCAGTAGGCAAGACATGGCTGGGGCACAGAAGGGCATCCCACAGCCCTTGCACTGATGGCTGCATGCTGGCTCAAAGGCAGGGAACAAGCTAATGCACGTGGCTGTGAGAAGGCACAAACACCAGATCCAAAGTGGGCCAAAACCAGTGAGTGGGTGTAGCAGGGCTCTGGATCCAGCCCCAACAAGACACTGAACGTAGCTGCAGCTGCGTCACTGCGGTTCCTATCGGGCTGAAAGCATTTCTGGCTGCCCTGGTGCCTGGGCAGGAATTACTCCTCTTTCGTCACCCCAATCCTGGTCAGAAGTACACAGGAATTTGTTAAACAAAGGGATTATTCAGTGCACATTACCAGGACTAAGGGGCTGCCGAGATGTGACTCACTTGACCTGCATTGACCTTCCTGGACAGTTCCTGACAGTGCAGCTGCATCGCTGCCAGCCAGCGGACATGCAGCCATGGAGCAGAACAGCCACACCAGGGCTTAGCTCCTCTCCCCGAGCTGGCCGCAGAGCCCAAGCAGATGAAGTGCAGGGCAGGAAGGGAGCACAGGCCTTGCTCTGCCATTGTGGACAGGATGTTTATGGGGAGAAAACACACATTCAGCCTGTCTGGAGAGCCCCAGGGAACGCACAGACCTTGATATGGTGTCTTAAAGCAAATCAGATAAAACCAGCCTGGGACAGAGCCCTGCATTTCTGTCCACTAACTCTTCCTCGGCCACTGACTGCCCCAGTGCCTTGAGCTCAGCGACCGAATTCAATGACAGCTTCTAATTTTGATGCTTAAAAGCACTGACATGCCTGAGCTTTCCAGCTTGCCTGACAGTGCAGTAGAGAACAGTATAGAAAATAAACCAAGATAGAGTTTAAAGTCTTTCTCTGTAAAAACTGAAAGATTAAGCATTAACTAGCTCCACACAGTTGTTCTTACTCCAGAGCCGCAAATATGCCCAAGTTCTTGGCAGAGGAAAGTGGCTATCGGGTTACAATTAACTTCCTAAAAAGCAATTAAGTGCAATTCACCTCTATATGTACCTGAGCAGTCAAGCATCTTCTAGTTCCAGCTCTGACACATGTTCCCTGTCCTGATCCTACTCCTTTTTAAAATTATTCCTGCCTTGGAGGCAGCTAATTGACTGCAGAGGCAGGTCCATCCTTTTCCAACTCTCTCACAGGCAAAGTGCAGATGCCTAAATAGGGCATCTGGGCCAGGAAACATATATTTAGAGCTGCATAGCTGAACTGCTGTTCTCCAAAATAAGGCTTGTGAGAGCAGGGTCACCCCCAGGAACCAGTCCCAACAGCAGCAGAAGCACTTTCCCGTGCAAACAGGTTCTTGTTAATGGGGGTAGTAGATGGTACATGCAGCCTCCGCAAGGAACACATTGCATCACTTTCAGAATCGTGAGGCTAATCTAGGCCCATAATTCTTACTTGCTCCTGGAAAACACCACCAGAATGACCCATTGAAATGCAAACAAAGGAAATGAGCTCCTGGACCAGGTCTTTGAGGATTGCAGCTGGAGACTGTATGTGCTGGCAACAGTGTGGTTGACATTCTAAAACCTGTGAAGGCTTGCTCATCCAGAGTCCTGACCGGTGTGTATAATGGCATCTAACATATACACATAATGGCCAGAAAGGTCCTAAGCACAGTGGAAGCTGGAAAAGAGCCTGGTTTTGGCATCGTCCTTAGCTCAATCAACCTGCCATCATACACCTGCACAGTCATCACACTGACTCCCACACTACCCCTCTGCTGCTGCAATTCAAAGCGCTCAAGTTTGGTAAATCCTTCAAGCAAGACCTTGACTCTGGGTGACCAGCCTGACACATGCTCTGCACAAAAGGGTCAGCGCAACTCCGTGTCCTCACTTGCTTTGCACAAACTGGGCTGCACCATGAGAAGCAAGCCAGAAATCAGTCTGGGGCACAAAGAATAGCCGTGCAAGCTGTTTTGCCTCAGCCAAGATAAGGCTAGAGACAAAAAGGAACCTCAGAGGAAAACTAAAAATATCACTGCAAACTTGTAGCCTGGCAATATGCCTAATTGGGCCCTGCTCACATCAGGAGATATTCCTGTGAAAAACCTGATGCTGGGTAACTTGCTGGCCAGACGGTAGATGGGATCTTGCATGAACACTTGCCCCTGGAAAGCCAGGAGGAGAGATGTAACAGAAACAGCAGGAGGTGCATAAATGTAATTTTCTCTTTCTCTGATCGAGCGCGTTGAAGAATAGCTTGCCCGGGCTGGGACAGAGTGTGAAACCACCTTGTCGATAGATGAAAATCAGGAGGTTTTTGCGCCAGTCGGGGCAAGAGGTTTTATTTCTAGATCATCAAGGGAGACATAATTCTTTAGAAAAATCAATCAAATTTAAATGAGGACATAGAAATGACTGTTCTAGCCTCAAAGGTCCACCTAGTCAAGTGCTGTGCTTTCAGAACAGTATGTTCTTCATCACAACATGGTTATGCAGCTCCCAGGGGCACGATGAGCGTGAGCGATGTGGGGATTTGAGTCGCCACATGAGAGAATACCTTCCACCCACCCCCTCCCAGTTCCTATGTCCCATCCTCAAAATTAGGGTGTTTGGGCAGCTGTGCTGGCAGATCTGAGGGCTTGCCAACCCTCTACACATCCTCAGTTCAAGGTCCCAGCCAGGGACTCAGGGGGACCACAGCCCCATCAGCAGAGCCAGGCAGGAAGTATCTTGGCAGAAAGCCACTGCCCATCAGTGTGGGGGGTCACATCCCCATCTGCATATCTGGGTATAGAGGAGCTTAACTGTCCCCAGAGATCCATCTGGATCACATCAGCTAGTCTGGAGGCCTTGGTCACCTTGCCATCCTTCCTGAACACAAGAGTCAGAAAAATCTGCCTGTGCCCAGTCATGGGGAAAACGGTGAAGCGCCTGGTGTGCTCCCCCACTCATTTACAAACAAGCTAATTGAATATCAAGAGATGCTTTTCTCTGTTCACAGCTTCCATTTTCCTCTCAACATTCATCCACCAAGGCTTGTGGTCTCAGCTCAAGACTTTGCCCTCAGAGCTGGTTCTGGCATTGTCTGACTCTGCAGCTCTGTAGCTGAATCGTTCCAAAATGCTATCAGCAGCTCTGCTGTCTCTCTAATATCATGGCAATAACCACAAATTAATGCACTCATGAAAAAATTAAGCTTGAAGGAGCCTAAGGAGCTCAAAGCATAACCAGCTGTATGAGGTGGTTTTCCCTCTTTTCAAAGACTTCCAGTAACGGAATTTCTACAACTTCCCCAAGAAACCATTTCCCAGCAGCTCTGACTTTCTGGTTTGGCTTACACACAAAACATCTTCTCCTAGCTGTGAGAGACAGAGAGGAAAAAAAAACATTTTCTTCCTCTTTTTAGGAGCGTTTTACACATTTGTAGAGCTTCACACTTACCCTGTTTTGCCTTAATCTTCACTAAATAATCTTCTTTCTCTCCATCTCTTCTGCTAGGTCAGATTTTCTCTCCTCCATGTTCCTACTGCTGGCCTCTATTCTTACCCTAATCCAAAACTGAAATCTATGGCTGATGCTTAGGGTAAGCTCCATCAAGCCTTTTCCATCAGCCTTCTCATAGGAGACTGACCTGCAAAGTCCATACATTATTCAGAGAGGTTCTTTGGCATTTCTGCTTCACTGACACACAACACAGCACCAATCATTTCACCTTTAGAGCTCCCAGCAAAGTCTATCAAACCTCAGCCTCGCTCACAACTACTCCTTTAACATCCCCCAAAACCTTCAAAGCTCCTCAAAGCCTCACACTGAGACCTGGTGACTTCTTGCTCTTCCAGCCCTAATGATGCATGCTTCGACTTCTAAGACTAGCAATATTGCTGCAAAGGGGACGTGAGAATTTGTCTGCCCTCCTGCTCTTTAATTGCTTGCCTTGACCCCTGCAGATCCACAAAGTCACAAGCCAGGATGAAATCCTGCCTTTCTCACGTCTGTAAATATCTCCTCAAACTTTGTTTCCTTCTTAAGACTTCAAAAACTAGGCCAAAAAGAACAACTGGGATATTTAAGAATCAGGTTTGCCTTTGGCTTTTTTGATCAAGCGTGTTTTTAATGGGCTCTGCTGTCAACATCAGGACCAACTTAATAATAAATGCCTGACATTTCAGTCATTATTCACAGTTTTTATCCTTCCCCTCCTCCCAGTGCCTGGCTGTTTGCTTAAAGATTCACTCATGTTGGTGTTTCCACTGTGGGCCTGGAAGCTGAAATGGGAGCAAAGCTCCTTGCAATCACCCAGCAGTCTCTCCCAGTCAACAAATCACCCAGGAAGGTCAGATGGCAGAGGAGGAGAGGATGCCTGGGGAGGGCAGTGCTATGGGAACCTGCTAATAAGCCCAGCACAGCAGTCGTAGATTGCTAAAGCCTGGGCTAGCTGCCACACAGGGATTAGTACTAGCTCAATGCTCCATGGGAGGGAAAAGTGATAAACTGGGCTTTGCTGGTGCAAAAACCTTTAGTTTTCTTCACTTTTGTGAGCTCCTACACCACTGCACATACTGCTTACTGCCTCTTTTTGGCCAAAGGAGCAAACCCATCCTACAGAAACTCAAGTTGCCTTTTAGCAGAACCCACCGGGGCCAGGTTCCCTGCAGCACCTACTGCAGCATCATCTGGGAGGGAGAGGGGACAGCTGCAGCCCCAGCACCTCTGCACCACAAGCTGTACCTGGAAGGGACAGTCAGTGCTAAGCCAGTGGTTTTCATAAATGCTCAGGTTTTTTAAACTTTCCTCTTACTAATAAGGTCCTGGCTCAACGCGTGCTGTGTTTGGGGATTTTTTTTCTTTTTATGTTGTATATGGCAGCCTAATTACAGTCATTACATTGCCTTGAACTATTTAAAAGAAGTTGCTACATATAATTATGTGCATGTAAGTGAGAATAATGCTGTATCTAATGCTGCAGGACTCCTTGTACACCAGAGGAAGCAGTCCACGCTCTCCCACCAGATAACCAAAAGGGTTAATGCCACAGCTTGCACCCTGCCCAAAATGCATGTTTCCAGCAGTGTTGCCCATCATGTCCATCCCACCATACACATCATGCCCTGGGGATATTTTTTTTGCCATATTTAGCAAAACTAGAACAAATTTCCCTGCAGTGTAACACTAACAGGTGATTGCCCACCCCACCGAAGCCCCCGCCAGCTGATTTCCAGCAGACCTGTGACATTCACATTATCCATCCAAGAGCCAGTGAAGAACAACATTCCTGGAAGTGTTTATTGCGATTGGCTCATCCTGCCACTCTCACCTAACAGGCTCCCACCTTTTCTAATGAGAACAGGATTAAATCACATGCTGGTGTGGCTCCCACCCGGCTGCTTCCTGGGGGAGCCCACGTGGCTGGCAGCACCAGGCACCTGCAGAGACACATTTTCCCTGGGTCAGACCATCACAGCTACTTTGGTGTAACCTCAGCTTGTTTATTTGGCTGATCAAGAACTGAAAACAGCACAAAGTTCTGGATGTCCTTCAGTAATGATTGAATGATGGGTAATAATTACACAGAATCACAGAGTTGTAGGGGTTGGAAGGGACCTCAAGAGCTCATGGGGTCCAACCCCCCTGCCAAAGCAGCTCCCCAGCTCATACTGCACAGGTCGGCGTCCAGATGGGTCTTGAATATCTCCAGAGAAGGAGACTCCACCACCCCCCTGGGCAGCCTGTCTCAGGGCTCCCTCACCCTCACTGGGGAAAAGTTCCTCCCCATGTTGGTGTGGAACTTCCTGTGCTCCAACTTGCAGCCATTGCCCCTTGTACTGTCCCCACAGACACTGAAAAGGGGCTGGCCAATTCCCCCTGCACCCCATGCTTAAGGTATTTATAATCATTGATTAGGTCCCACCTCAGTCTTCTTTTCTCTAGGCTGAACAGCCCCAGCTCTCTCAGCCTTTCCTCACAGGATAGATGTTCCAGGCCCTTCATCATCTTTGTCGCCCTTCTCTGGACTCTCTCCAGGAGATCCCTGTCCTTTTTATACCGGGGAGCCCAGAACTGGACACAATACTCCAGGTGGGGCCTGACCAGGGCAGAGCAGAGGGGGTGGATCACCTCCTTGGACCTACTGGCCACACTCTTCCTGATGCATCCCAGGATCCCATTGGCTCTCTTAGCCACCAGTGCACACTGCTGACTTACAACACCACATCACACATGAGGGAGATTTGGGTGTTTATGGGGGCAATGCACAGCCTGTTTAAGGGAAAGGATGGATGGATGGATGCATGCCCAACTCTGTCCATTTACCTCTGTGACCAAGATCTTTCTGCTAGGGATTCAAGCCCCAAGCTCAGATTCTATCATCCTGGCCATGAGTGCTGTCCCACCATCTTCCCACTCTGCTTCTCCTTCTGTTCAGCAAATTGTAGCAAGGACTTACTGCCTCCTCAGCCAGTTTGCTGTTGTGTGCCCTGCTGAATGCATACATGGTTTTGTTATGCAAAAGATGGTACAAAAAGTCCCTTCTGTGCAGCAGCAAGCAACACAAACATTTCCTAAATGAGACCAGCCGAACCCAGAGGCAGATACCAGTTCAATCTACAGGGAGACACAAATTGTTCAGCTGCATGTTTGACTGCCAGGAGGAGTTTTGCAAATGTTTTAATGAAGCCTGGACTGCACCAAGGTGAGGATGTCAGAAATTAATTCCTGATGATCTCCAGAACAGAAGCAGCCATTCATCTGTCTCTCTATCCACATTGCTTGGGTTTTGCTTTTTTTCTCATTAGGAATTAAGCAAATACGTAATTACATGGGCAGAAATAAGACTAGAAGAAAGACTACAAAGAGAAAACATCTCCAGCCAACTGGTGGAAGCCAAGGCAAGTAATGGCTGTAAGGAGGGGCTGCCTCACACAGCCAGGACTCTCAAGACAGGGTTTGGTCAATTAGATCTGTACCAGCAGCAGACTGACTTAAAAATACATAAACCAGCTGGCCCTGAAACTTCTGTTTTCTTTGCCTACCCGTTGCTGACAAACACCAACCATTTTTACATAGCCTTGGGAAAGCTCATGCTCTGCAGATCATTAGTTTATGCAATTATGGCTTTCTCTGTTGAATGTCACTTGTGCAAAGGTCATTGCTGGAGATAGGAAAGGGGCTTCTGTTCCGAGAAGAGGCACAAAGACATGCCATATTTGGCTGGAGGAAGAGATATCCTTGTCGTTTCACTGGTAGTACATCACCTGCCTCTGGCCATCCGCTCAGCTGCAGCCCCTCTCCCAGCAGCCACATGTCCTCTTGCTGGGGCTCACGTTGGTACTTAAGTGAGAAACATGCTGCTGTTGATAAAAGCTGCTCACACAGTGTAGCTGCATGGCTGGAAAGTGTGAATAGCATCTCTGCTCCAGTGGCTAAGTGCTGTATAAGAGTCACTGGAAGTGAGCAGGTCCCCTAGGAGCTTTAGGGCCTTGGTAGCCTAGGCTGGGGCCAAAGGGTGAAGGTTCCTCACTGATACTTACACCAGCTTTGGAAAAACACCAGAATCAACCAAGCAATCCAAGACAGAAGCATTAACAACCAGTCTTTGGGATCCTGTTTCACTAGCTCATTCCCTGGGCAGGTGAGGACCTGGCTGGACCCCAGGCTCAGAGCAGTGCCAAATCTTCCCTCTGCGAGGCACCAAACAGAGTGAAGCCCAAGCCCAACAGCCAAGGAAGCACTGCTCAGATTCAGCTGCTTTAAAAGCTCTGCCTGGTTCAGACCTGAACTCTGGTGCTAGCCCATTCCTTGGTGGTGTGTCCCACTGGGGCCATCCCTCCTTTTCCCCTCCCTTAGCACTACCTAAGCACCACAAGCCAGGTAAAAAATAATCTTCCTGCACCAAGTGATTCAAACAAGCTGTGCCTAATAGACCATCTATCTCATTGCTATTTGTTTTGGCATCTTTGACTGTTTTAAATCCCACTTAAAGCTGTCTAACAACCAAGATTACACCAGTTACAACTGCCATACAAACATCTCTCTTACTATCTGGAAACACGGTTTGTTGTTTCTTTTCCTCTTTCGCTTGTACAACACCAGCAGCAAATTGCACTGAGGTAGGAGGGTGGGGTGAGACAATAATTATGTTGTCCAAGTCCAAGGTATGACACCAACGTTGCCTGCTGGTACTAGACACTGTGGAAACCTGTGTAGGCTTGTAGCACACAGGCACACTGAGCAGAATCCACAGGTGCTCGGTTTAATAACTATCGCTCAGCATCCAATTCCCCACCAAATAATCAGACAGGGTTGGCTGGTGCCAGGCAAAACAGACATCACCTCTAATACAAGACCTTCCTGAGAGCAGCTCTGGAGGCTCCCAGCTTCCCACACGAAGACAGGATCCGAGTTACCAAGCAAAGTGTCCAAAAGGATTTCGACAAAGTGACATTTAAACAATGGTTTGAAACTTCATCCAACCCACGACACACCTGGTTGCTGTCAGTCTCTGGCCGTTTCCAGTCTCCTGGATGCACATACAAAGCTACCTCAGTCTCAGAAATGTGTGGGGAGGATTTCTGAGATGCAAAATTTAGGGCTGTGACTTAGTCAGTTCTGTTGGTACATGTCAAGGAAAGCATCTCTGCCCAAATACCCCTCTGCCTGACTCACACATCCCTTCCCGGCATCTCTGTAGCCACATTTTTTCCACAGGAAAGGTTATTTTATGAAACAGATTTTTTTTTTTCTATAGAAATCCTTTGACTTTTATTTAATTACCTGACACTTCCAATTTTGTTCTCCACAGATTTGTTTGTAAAAATTCATTTTTCCCTATCAGTTTTCAATTTCCAAATTACTCTGCCATACGTTCCACCAACCCTAGAAATTAAAAGATTCATCTTCGATTTAGATTAAAATTTTTTTAAAAAAAAAGAGCAAAACATCCCAGATTTCTTTAAAGTACATAGTCCCCTTGAATCCACCACAAGCACTCAGCATTTCCTTTTCAAGGAATTCCTAGGAACTTCTAAAATAGGACATTTCCTGCCATTTCACACCGGACACTTTGACATCCCAGACCTCCAACTGAGGGCACTCCAGCTGCTCCACTGGATATGATACAGCCCTCGAGACTGCTCAGTTTCTGAATGTTTCAGGACACTTTTCCAAAGGCTTGCTGAGTCAGCAGCTCCTCAAGCACTCTGTGCATAGCATTTCATGCTTCATGAACTTGCCTCCAAGAAGGCACGATGAGATAATCCCAAACCCAGTTCTCACAGCCCTTACTTGTGTGTGTTGCTCCAGATTTCTGCGGCTTGCCCTTGTTTGCATTTCAAGAGCCTTCAAACAAACATTAGCTGAGAGGAAAAACAGATGGTTCAATTAAGCACCAAAATTCTCCACCACAGGATGCCCTGCCAACCCTCTCAAACCTTCCTAGGATGGCTGAACAAGGAAGGCTGGAGTAAGCAGGCTCTTTGCTATCTCAGTGCTATGCGAGGAATCAGGTGAAGGACCCTTTCTAAAGCCACTAACAGTTCCCCTAAGGCAGAAGGGCCCCAAATGCCCATGTAGAACCTCACAGGGTCTCAAAACAGCAATCACAGAACAGTGCAGCTTGCCTCTGTGTGTAGCTTTCCCACAGCAGAGACAAAAAGATGAACAAAACGGCTCTAGAGGCGAGATGATGTAGGGAAACACGGGCTCAGCTGCTGCAGCTCCTTGCACACAGGGACCAGGGCAGATAGAATCCTACCACCATGCACCAGCCAGCAAATGCACAGGATGCCTTGCAGAAGGTTGCCAGCAGCCATCAAATAAACATGCCTGCCTCCACGCTGGCATCCTCTCACATGCAGCCCAGGGAACCTCTGGAGTGCTGCAGAAAGACATGGGGAAGCAGGGGATCTACCAGGGCTGCTCCTGGAGCAGGCCCAGAAGCTGCAGGGGAGCACAGGGTGTTAATAAGGGGCAGAGAAGTATCTTCTCCCAAGGGCTTGCTGCTAGCCAGCCAGGAGGGCCTCATCCATGGGATTGCCTGCCTGCACTGCCAGGATGCACCCTGTGGCACTCGCTCAGGAGCGGCGTTAAACTGCTCTGCTCTTCTACCAGCTGGCTCTGTGGAGGCTCCCAAATGTGATTTTTAGTGCTGGTTGCATTCAAGAGCCAGATATTCACCTCCAGCTTGTGCCACCACCATCTGCCCTAAAGCATACAACACACTGGTTTCCCAAGAACGTGTGAACCTGGCTCAAAACCCCTCAAAACAACCAAGTAAAGTCTGGATAGCTTTTGCCTTTCCCAGCAGCACAAGCCCAGACCTCAGTAGCCAGCATGTGGCTCACAGCACACCCAGGGCTCTTTTTTTCCCCTTTAAAAAGCTTCATCCTTTTTGTGTCTCAACTTGCTCGTTTTGCTTTGTGGGTTGTTGGGGTTTTTTTTTCTCCCACCTGAAGTCAGTACAACAATTCTATCAGTCATGTTCCTGACAGTTTGTGTGGTGTAAATACAGAAGTATTTGTTTTTCCAGACTAGTACAGCACAAGCCACCTTCTCAGTTTCACAGCAGATGCAGTATGAATCCAGGGCGTTTTAGAACCCTCCATGTTAATGGGGACAAGGACCAAATGCCATAAAGTCCCCCTGCCTACAAAATCCAAGCAGTGGCTGCCTGAAAGAGCCTGCTGAAACATTTTAGCAAGAACCTCCATACTTAGTTCCCCAGCATGGGCAGGGTTGGGGGGGAAAGGATTAGTGGTAAGCTCCGCACCTCCTCAAGCTCCCAGGAACTGCAGCTCCTCAGCACAGGATGATTCCAGCATGGATTCCAGGAAGCCCACACCAAGTTTCCACATAGATCCCATCACTTCCAGACACTGACACACAGTGTTTGATGAGCTCCATGTTACTCTGGTACCACACCAAAAAAACCCACTGCTTTCCAAGAAAAGTTGGGAAAGGATAGTGGAAATAATGAGCAGTCATCTGCACTGCATTCAGCAGTGCTGTCACCAGCACACAACATGCCAGGACTTTGGTCATATTTCAAGGAATGTTTTTCTTCTGAAGTCTAAAAAAGGAACTCCAATTTCCTCTAGAAAGTGAAATAAACTCAATGCTTCTAGCCCTGCTGCTGCAGACAAAACCTTATCCCATGTTAGTCCTAGATATGGCTGAACCTCTGCCCAAAAGCACCATCCTCCTGGATGGATGGCAGCCCTTTGCTTTGGAAATACCTCTCAGATCTTCAGGAACACACATAGAATAATAGAAACTCCTGAGTTGGAAGGGACCCATAAAAGTATCATCACTGAGTCCAACTCCTGGCTCCACACAGGGCCAGCCAGGTCAGAGCAGGGGACTGAGCGTCTTGTCCAGATACTTCTTGATCTGGGCCAAGCTCAGTGCTGTGACCACTTCCCTGGGGAGCCCATTCCAGTGCCCATAAAGAGCCTCTAACATCCAGCCTAAACCTCCTCAGTCACAGCTTCATGCTGTTCCTTTGGGTTCTATCCCTGGTCTCTAAAGAGAGGAGCTCAGAGAGGCCCCTTTGCTCCTCCTCATAAGGAAGCCACAGACAGTGATGGGGTCTCCCCTCAGCCTCCTTTTCTCCAGGCTGAACAAACCAAGGGACCTCAGCCTCTCCTCATATGACTTTCCCTCCAGACCTTTCCCCATCCTTGTTGCCACACACCCTTTAAAATCACTCACACCCTGGGGAGACACTGAAACACCATCTTATTCTCAAGGCCAGCCTGGCTCACAGGAAACCAGAGCACCAGTCCTGCACCCACCCCGCACCATACACAGAGATGGCTGGGCTAGCTCTGCCCCAGGGCCCTTCAGCACCCAGCACAGGTGGGTAGCATTGCTTAGGTAAAGAGACTAAAGACGGATCTCCAGCCCACCTTCCACATCTCTGATATCCAGCAACATCACAGCTGCAGCTCAGTTAGCAAAGAGCAGCTCACCAGCCCCACACCTACATCTTGCTGCAGTTTATTAACACAGAGACCCTTGATTCTCATCTTAACCCTCCATCTACTTCCCCCACTCTCAGCACATGCCTACAAACACTGCAGCAAATACCACGGCCCATGCTCAAGAGCTCATTTCATACATACAGTGCACCAGTTCCCTCCCCCAGACATGATCTATGGGGAGATTGCACCCCTCTAGCTCAAGACACTCGCAAAACAAGCTCCTGCTATGCAGTGACCATCCAGGGCTGTGGGAGGGACAGTTTGTATTACTTTTCCCAGCTGTAGATGTTTGCTTTATTTCCATAAGAGGTTTCAAAAAGCTCTCTCTCCCACAAGAATCTAGCCCTCTCCTTCCTTTTATCTCTGTAAGGAGGAAGCAAGATCTAACACAATCACTGTGCTTCCTTGCTTTTAAGTCCACAGAACCAGGGGACATATGCCTACATACAACACCAGCACTATGCAAGAGCTATTTCCAAGTCATCTGCTTGGGTGCTTTATTCCAAAGTATGTTTTGTTTTTTTTTTTTTTTTTTTTTTATTTTGTGGGGGCTTAAAGATGCTTTCAAAATATGTCCAAGAATCCCTGTGGAGGAAGATTGCATAGCAGGTTGTTCAGATGTATTACAGGAACTGTAATCGAAGGTGTAGGAGAAAAGAGCCAGAATTAGGATCCTCAAGCCAAGGAACAGCAGAGCCCCACAGCATTGATTTCTCAGTCTCTGCAAAGGCTTTACAACCTACCTCGTTCTACAGTGTGGTGAAGAGTGTTTTCCATGATGCAGCTGTAGGAGCCCATGTAATTCTGCAGCCCAGGCCAGCTAGTATACAGAAGAAATCCAGTACCTGTAACAAGAAGATCGGGATGAGAAATTCAGCACATAATGCACCAAGGCAAGGCCTGGAGCATCACAGCATGTTTCTGGTGAGGTGACCCCCCAGACCTGGGCCAGGGGGACCCCAGGTTCCCCTGCCCAGATTCTGCAGTGGCAGGTAGCTGAGGAATAGATGTTGAACAACAATGCGACCCTGAGATGTGCCCTGCACAGCACCAGACATCCCCTATACCTTCACCATCAAGATCCTTGGACAATAAAAAAGGCAGATTAAAAATATCAAGTGCCATGAGACAGCTAAAGTCTTGACATGAAAATATCTCCTGATGCAAAAAATACTCAAGGTTAAAAAAAACCAAAACAGAAAACAAACTACACCACCACTTTTCCTTTCCCTTTTTTTCTATTTTTTTTAACATTAACTCCTTCAAACCCTTTTATCACAGGTTTTTTTTTTCCCAAATATTTGAGGAAACAACTTACTGGTTCTTTCACAGCCAGAAAATGCCCCAACAGTAAGGGTGAGCAGCTTGAAAAAGCTACTTTTTCATTCTGCCTCTGGTCTATCAAACTTTCAAATTAGGCTTAATCCCAGCAACACACCAGCAAGACAACTACATCATCTGCACCTCAACCCAGTCAGGCAGAAGCAGACGGTTACCCTGAGAAACCCCCACCATACCCACTGCAAAAAAAAGCTGAGAAGAAAATGGGATTTTGCAGCTGGGACTCTCAACTGTCTCCCAAAGTAGCATTAATCCACCTCACCTTCCTAAAATCCACCAGGAAATAGCTGCAAGGAAGGGGTGGAGGAGGAAAGAGAACCACTTATAAAGAAAGCATCAGCTGCAGTCTAATTGGAGCTATTAGCGAGCTCTTAGTGGTGTTTATTAGCCTTTACCCAACATTGCTGAATAAAGCAATCCTGACATCAGCCAGAAGGCTTGGAAAGCTGTGTTCCAACCCCAGCTTGAGAAAGAGAAGTATTTAGAAAGGTCAAGCTGGTTTTAATCACAGCTGCAGGTCTCCTAGCCAGCTCTGAGCTTGTTTTGAGCTCAGAGAAACCCAAGTCAAGATATAGCAACCCACCCTGCGTGCTGGAGGAGTAAGAAGGCCTTTCAGTCAGAGGTCCATCATGATATCTCTCTGAGCTGGAAGCCTCGTGCTCTGAGTTATGGCCATGGAGTCATTTTGAGTTGATGGCATCATGCTGCCTTTGTTCTTCTGAGAGTTGGAGATTGCCAGCTGCCTAGCTAGGAGATTGGTGGGAGATACACTCAGAAGGCAGCAACCCCAAGCCTGGCTCAGGACAAGCTGGCCATGAGTCAGGCAGGATTAAAATAAGATTTACATCTTCTGATACACAAAACATTCATCACAGGCTGCTGTTGGATGTCTTCAGCCTGCAAATAGCTGTCTAATATGAGGTCTTTCTTAAACATGTCATGCCTTTCAAAGGACATGCAGCCAAAACCTGCATGCCTCAAGCAGGGCCAGTCTCCCTGGAGTCACTTATAGTAACACATGTTGTAAATCTCAGCCTCTGCTGGGAAGGAGCAGGAGAAAAAACCTGTATGATTTAACAAACTCTGACAAATAGCTCAATCTGGAGAAAATTTACATGGAGGGATCTTAGCCATGGGTTTGCCATAGCCAGTAATGGTTAGTACCACAGGGCCAAAACCCACACAATCAGGATGCCACAATAAATGAAAGCACTTGGCAAACTCAGAACATCCCTAACCAAAGGAGATGCTGAACTCCTATATATCTTTCTCAAGCACTTACACAGTCAGGTAAGATATTCCATCTCCTGGTGCTGGACAAGCTGCCTTGCTTTTGTGGTCTAGCTACCACAGTTTGCAATCTGCACCAAGAGTTTATTTTCAGATAAGCAGAAGCAGGTCTCTAGTATCTCATTGCATAGGTCTGCCTGAGGTGCCATAGCTGGAGGAAACCCAGCAAAAAGGTGTAACTCATGGGGCTGAGTGCCAGATCAGTACCTGAAAAGCTGAGCAGTCCTTTGAGCTCTGACTCATTCCCAGGGTGTGTGTGACAACCAACTGCTGTGGTCACAGGGTTTTGAAAGACAAAGATGTATCTTTGTGGTTACAGATAATTGCAGTCTGCTTCTGCGATTGCTCTGCAGGACAGTGTTGATGGAAGGTACCTCTGGGACCTGGCCAGTGTGCCCATCGGCTCTGCAGGCTGTTGACTGATTCATGCCTTAGCAACCCACAGCAACAAAACTTGCCGTGTTCGCAGTACAATTTCCCCTCTGGCCAAGCAAATGCCATACACCATAAAGGTGTTGCTACGATCACAGCCACCCACAGGCAGCAGCAGCTCTTTTGGAAGACAAAATGTGGTGAGAAGAAACTTTCATTTCACCCTCGTTACAGCTCAGACTCGTGGCTTCCAAAAAACAGTGATGTTCAGCAGAGAAAACCCGTGTCCAAGCTTAGCTCTCACCGTCAGCATTTCCTTGAACATCCTCCAGCCTCCTACATGCTGTTGTACATCAGGCCACAGAGCTGGAAGGTGGATTCAGCTTGGTGGCTTATGCTCACCAAACAGCTCTGTCAAGTCAGCTCAGGGGAGAGAGAAGAAGCTGCTGCCAACCTTGTGAACCATGGCCCTTCTGTTGATCCATCCTGAGCATCTTGGACAGCAGATGCCACATTCTCCTCTCCAGGACCAAACATCACAGAGATGCTGGGAAGGGTGAGCCGCCACAAACAAAAGAAAGTTGCCTATGAGGAAATCTTGGCACCCTACCACTTTGGGTACCACCTTAGAGGTCCCAGACTACATCATCCTATCCAGCCCTGAGTACAGCAGCTTTCTGCCAGCTACCGCCGCTGCCCTGTGTGAAGGAAGGAAACACTGCTTGGTCTCAGGGATGCCTGCAGGTAATGATGTGAAATGTGAATAAGGAAAGCAGTTTGTGCAGAAAAGTAATGATCCCTTTGGGATCCTCCCAGTTTATACGCAATTACACCAAGCAGCTAAAAAGGAGAAGTGCTCTGCAGAGAAGGGAGGTGGATAATCTGCTGGTGTAAAGCCCTGCAGCTCCCAGAAGCAGTCAGAGATGTAAAGCAGAGCTGGCATTTGAGGATGCATATGATCTTCTAGTTTACGTGTGTCAGGACATCTGCTACTACGACCTCATACAGCTAAAACTACCTCTGTCTTCACCTGCAGCTGCTGCTGAGTGTAGTGTAGAGTAACTGACTGAGCCTGGCCTCACGCAGGGGATTCCACTCCTTCATGCCAATTTATTGCCAATTCAGGATTTCAGCAACTGTTATTTATCACCAGGGCTCCTCGCTAACCGTTACCACACCGGTGAGGAGTTCTTCAAAATGAGGTTCCAAATTAGCGACTCCACATTCATTTCTTTTATGTTCCTTGCGGTTTATGAGGAATGTCAGTAAATCACAGGATCCCACCCAGGGTAAATTACCTGGGGATTTTACGCATGATCGTTCTGCTGAGCTGCAAAGGCGGCGTGGCAGCAAACTCGTCATGCTGCTCACAGTGCCAAAGGCACCAGGGAGAAGGAGCCCAACCACTTCTAAAGGATGATCAGGATGGAAAAGATGCTTAAAACATCTTGCAAGTATGGATGAGTGTCGGGGCAGACAGCAGGCCTGCCGGCGGCCTAGCTCTCTTCTCCCAAGATTTAGGCCCTGACAATATCCTCCTGTTCCCATGAGAAAGGAAAAGTTCCTCATGCTGAGAGGATCCTAATAATCACATTCTCAAAACACAGCAGCCTTGTTGATAGGGGTACAGGCTGCCCTAAACCAAGAAGCAGTTATGGGAAGGTATTTGGGAGTAACGGAACATGTTAACCAACCATAGTAAGATGGTCAAAACCAGCAGGGTTGTGGATACTTTCAGGCATCAAATGTAAACTAGGGATGTTTAGCTATAAGATAGGTTTATCAGAACTCGTTACGATCACTAACCAATCAGTGTGGTGTGAAACCTGTGTGTAACCAATTAGCAGTTTTTTAGCTTGCCACATTTGCAGTAATAAAGGTATAGAATCTGTGGGATTTCACCTAATAAATGGCTTCACCTAAAATTCATATCGAATTGTGTGTTGCTCTCTGCCGGTCACCACAGATGAGGCTTCCCTGTGCTGACTACAGCGTACCTGGGCCATGCATCCATCTCCCAACTCCTGCAAGGTTAATTCTCCTCTCCTCATTACTGAATGAGAGGGGAATGGAGAGCCCGCTCTCTTTCTGTCTGATTTTATTCTCTGAGACAAGAGCTTTTCTCCTTGGCAGAAGGCAAACTAGAGTTTGTTTTGTTTAGAAGCAAAGAAATAGCAGGTCTTGACTCCATGGATTTCTGGCAACAGTTATGCCTTGGAAAAACAGTTGTGTTGGCAGCAAAGTGAAAGACTCCTGTCTACTGGAGCTGCCGTTGGATTCCATTCCAGGCAAATGGAGCATGTTTCCTACCCTACAACACTCCAGTGATTTCTGTTCCAGGATCCCCATGCCAAATCAGAATGTCCTCTGCAATGGGGTGAGAGTCAAAGCCAGAGATCCCATGAGAAGGGCTGGGAACAGGAGTTCATGTGCGGGCAGCAGAGTCACTTCTCTTTGCAGAGTGTCATCAAGAGTGTCATCACATCAGCGTGACACCAGTCACAGGTGTTTTGGGGCACAGATTGGCTGCAGTGGTCCCATGCAACAGCATTGGTGGTGGGTGGGGTCAAGTATTTTTAAGCTGGGCTTTGAAGGTCAAGGGCTGACTGGTGAGATGAGACACAATGCAAAGACATGAGGCTGAAAGACCAGAAGTTCACTCCAAGTGACACAGGCCAAAATGAATTGTCCCTGGCCATGTCCCAAGCTGTAGAAGAGCCACAGGACATGGGAGGGAAGAAGCAGCCGTTTGCTTTTCTTGCAAAGTCTTCTGGCTTATCTCATGCAGATACCCCCACTGCAGTGAGGATGGGTTTAGCCTCCAGTACCGGATTGATAGATGTCTCACCCATCATGAGCAGCCAGCCAGGAGCTAAAAATGAGCTGAGGTGAGGATTGCACAGCGGAGCACAGGCAGCTGCCCTGTAACAACTTCCAAGGCAGCCAAAGTGGAACCAGCACAGGCACAGCTGGTGGGATAATAGAATCATAGACTGGTCTGGGTTGGAAGGGACCCCAAGGATCATAGAGTTCCAACCCCCTTGCCACAGGCAGGGCCACCGACCTCCAGGCCTGGATCTACGCAAGGTTGCCCAGGGCCCCATCCAACCTGCCCTTGAACACCTCCAGGGATGGAGCATCCACCACCTCTCTGGGCAGCCTGTTCCAGCCCCTCACCACTCTCTCTGTAAAAAATGTCCCCCTAATATCCAATCTAAACCTTCCCTCCTTCAGCTTCAATCCATTCACCCTTTTCCTGTCATTATCTGCCCTTTTAAAGAGGTGATTCCCCTCCTGTTTCTCTGCTCCCTTCAGGTACTGGCAGACTGCAATGAGGTCCCCCTGCAGCCTTCTCTTGTCCAGGCTGAACACGCCCAGCTCCTTCAGCCTCCCTTCACAGGGGATGGCAGGACAGTGCAGCTGGAGGAGCTCTGCAGCCCTGGTCCTTCCCAGGACACCAGGGCCAGAAGAGACATTAATGATCTGTGTAGGAAACAGCTCCAAATCCCAGGGCTGGCCTTCCCAAAATGGGTGGTGTTTTGACAGAAGGTTTGGCCTTTCTTTTTTTTCTTCATTTTTATTTCCTTCCCTCTTTTTTTTTCTTTTTTTGTCACATGGCCAAATAAAATAATGTTGTCCAGCTGCCTTCAGCCTCACATTACCATTCCTAACAAATCTTCAGGGACCTGCAAGCCCCAAATCCTGCACAACTCTCATGCTCCTTTTCTGCCCTGCAAGATGGCAAGAGTTTGGTTTCAACATTAACTTTCCCAGCTTGGAAACAAAGCAGCATGAGGAAGGGCAGCTGGAATTTCTTTCCAATTCCCCCTTCAATGTAACAACAGGACAAAGCTTGTAGCAGGGTGAGAGTGGAACAGCCACAGAGTTACAGCTCTGAACATCGCTCAGTCCATGGTGGTGCCCCAGAAATAGAAGAGCACTAGATAAACATAAATAGCTAGGGCCATTTCTCATCTTGATTCTTGGGAACAAGGAATTCCTTTCCCTGTGGTCCTTCTTCCACCTCTGTGCTGCTGCTGCCCCCCCCCCCCTCCCAACCCCAGCATGGTGCCACACTGCTGGCTGCCCTCCTGATGGACTCTGCCATGTATGTGTCCCCCGGAATAAAACCAGCTGGGCAGCGAGTCTGGGGACTTGTACACAGAGATGGCTTGGAGTCTCCTTTAGTGGTTTTGCACCTTTGATCTCTGGAACATGTATTTCAAGCCCAGAAAGGGCTTTTGTGCTGGTTGTGGAAATAACTACATAAAAGGACAGAGAGAGCTGATAGGAATAGGGTAAAAGGATTGTGCTGCAAAGGAAAAAGGCAGCCTACCCTGATGTCTTGAAACACCCAAAACATAAAGTGGGAACTGGCAAAGGTCAGGCTGAATTGTCTCTTCCAGAGGATGGCTAGAAAAATAACAGAAGTTTTAGCCCTGTACATCAGAGGAAAAGAAGGAAAGAAGAAATTGAGCTGCTGTACAGAGAGGATGGGGTATAGATTAAAGTTAGCCTGAGTGTAATCCAAAACTAATGCATCCTCTTTCTAATGTCCCATCAGCCTGCAGAGAGCACAAGAATAACAGGGACAAGGAGATGGATGTGGAGATGTCAGTTCCTCCCAGATCAAGAGTCAAAAAGCAGCAAGGTCACATCATGGGGACGGCTGGATCCCATCCCTGGTGCTGAACACCTGCCCCTGGAGCCTGCCCATCGAAATGTTCACCAAGCATAGGGAAAGGAGAAGAGAAAACAGCACCTCGACTTGAGAGGGAAAAGTTGCACTCCACCAACCACAGATCCCTCATGTGTCCGATGTTCACACACCAGACAAGGAGCAAAGTCCAAGGGAAAGGGGAGTTGGAGCTCAGAGGTACCAGCCTGTTTTCCACTCCCCAGGAGGGAAGGTGCCAGACAGGCTGATATCACTGGCAGATAAGATATTACCTCTCTAAATGAGAGGGCTGGAGATCTAATCTACCTCAATTGCAGCAGTGTGTTTACTGGAGCACCACTAAATCCCTGATAGCCTGGGGAGACCAGGACTAGCTCAGGGGCTGCTGGGCAGATCAGTGCCTGACCCAGCTCCTGTGCAGGCAGGGCTATGGCAGGGGCTGGGGCAGGCACAGGATGAGTTTGTATGGATGATCTCAGCCCCAAAACAGGAGTGGGCTCACTGCATTCACCAGCCTGAAATGTCCCAGGTAAGTGGAGATCCAGAAGCAAGAGTGAACGTCACTGTGGGAGTATCCCAGCTTCAGGACTTCAGATGAGTTTTGGTCCCAGCCAAAAATGCTGGAGGAACATCTCATTCCTTTCAGCTCCTGCCTGCCTGTGGCATACATGTAAGTTCTAATTCTCCTTTCCATAACTGAAGCACTCAACTTGCTGTCTGATTTCTAGACATTTCTAGGAAAATCCCCAGCTCTGCTAAACATGAAGTCGAGACTGCAACATGCCTAATGAGCTATGCTAATCTAATGCTGCCATGCAGAGCCAGTGCAGGCAGCTTCCCATCACTAACAGGCTCTTGATGCATAGCCCAGCAGCAGCCACCGTTTGTTTATTTGCAGCCATTTACCTTTGACTTTCCCACCCTCCTTCCAAGAAGCTGGCACCCCCAAACACAAACTGCCCCATTGCCCCTACTGCTACCTCTCCAGGCTTCAGAGACAGCCAGGAAGCAGCCTGGATCCAGGAGGATTCAGCTTGCAGAGGGCTGCAGGGCAGTACTAGAACAATCACAAGACTAATTCAATTTCTACCCATTTTCCCTTTTGCCTTCACTTTATTATGGATTATTATTTTTTAAAACTGAAGCAAACAGAGTCGATTCTGCTCCTAACTGAATGGCCCAGGGGCTGGCTCCTCTCTTCCAGCCAGCTGATAGAATCCTTACAGCAAGCCATTTCTCCACGGGACCTGCAGTCTTCAGGGAGCAGTGCCTCATTTTAGCACTGTCTCTCATCCTTTACGGAAAGCAGCATTTAATTTCCAGTTAGTGGCTATTTCATGCAGCTTTTAAATTATGTAAGAAATAGCATCCATGTATACACTTAAAACAGTAATTCCCAGCTTGAACTGGGACAAAAAGTTGGGATCTAAACAAATTTCGGAAGTGGTGACAGACAGGGTCATTTCACTGCCAGTTCCAGCCTTTCCTACAGCCCAACCTACTTGTTATGCTGCAGATGAGTACAAATTTCTAAATAAGTTTTTTTTTTAAAAGCAAACCCAAGCCATTCTCCTTTGAAAAGTGTCAATGCAAGACTTCACAAAGATTTCTAAATATAGATACTTCAAAAGAACAAGTGAGGTAAAGAGACTGGTCAAAACGTATCCTGCTCTGCACAGACTGGCAGCTTTGAAGAAGAACCCATGTTTTCTGATGAAAAGATGCTAAACTGCAAATGTTCCCTGGGTGGGTCCCTGTGCTGCTGCAGCCCTGACTCACCCACCAGTGGGAGCATGGCTGCTTGTCCTGGCATGGGGGGGCTGTGCCCATCCCATTCCAGCACCTAGCAAGGAAGCGGCTGAGTATGGAATGACAGCCCAACAGCCTTACCCTGGCCCATCATGGCTCTCTTCTGCTTTCTTCACTACCTGCCTCACAGTTTGGTGTCTTGCTGTGGGGTACGCATAGCCTGGGACAAGGGGAGTGGAGATGCTTCATTGGGCTGCAGTACTTGGCTCCACCACCTGGCCAGGACCCCTTGCAATTGCCCCATCCCTTGTCCAACCTAAACTCAATGGGTCCTCACAAGAAACAGCAGATCACAGCTGTGATCCCATCGCCTCCTATAAGGCTGCAAAGGTTACTTTGGGCTCACTCAAACCCCATCCCCTGCCTGCCCTCGGACATCCCACACTGCGCCAGTGAGAGCCCTGCAGCCAGGGAATCAGCACCCAGGCAGCAATCAGCAGCAGAGACAGTCCTGCCTTTCCTGAGAAGTCCAGCTGAATTTTGTTAGAAGATTTTCAAGTGTTTTTGTAATGATTTGAGCTGTTCTGGAGCACTCCCTGCAGACTCCAGCCGGGTTTTGGGGGGAGCATGCTCTTCTGAAAGAGCTGTTTCCTATTTTTGTCAGCACATTGAACATAGCCTCTAAATTAAAATCTTCTATTTCAAGTCTATTTTGATCAACTGTGCTTCCTTCAGTTTAAAAGATACAATAAGAATAGATGAGCTCTTACAAATTAAAAGCCTCTCTTGCTTAACAAATTGTCTCTCTGCAATAATTAATTGTCTGGAGAGAGATTCCAGCCCTACGTTTTTTGGCCTCATTCCAGGCTGCATAAGATGGGGGGGGGAAAGCCACGTATATCTGGGAATGTATTGCCTCACCATGCTTGCTGTTGTGCTTCCTATACGAGGCAGGATGGGTCTGACCAGTCCAACTGTGGCAAGCCCATCCTGGGCACAGCAGCATCTGCTCTCCTCCATCGGCGTGGCTGTCACCGAGCGCCCATCACAAGTCTCAGCTTGTAGTTTCCAGGGAAAAGGCTCCAGGCTTGTTTCACCACCTCCTTTTATTAATTTGTTTCCTCATAGGTGATTATTATTAGGCAGCAGGTCCTTTGCTCTGAGCCACTACAGCTATTCCTTCATTGATGGTTTGCAGAAGCTCATGGTATATAGGGGTTGTACTTATGGGAGATGTGAAAACCATGCACAAGTGCTGGAGAGGCTGCTATCAGCACTGCCTCTTCCCAGGTACTCCAATTCCTTGCTGACTTTGGGACTTTGTCCAATCTAAACTTCCTTAAGAAATTCCTTCCCGTGCATGACTATCCTTATGATGAATAAGTGCGAATCGATCTTAGTTTTTGTGGTCTAACCTGTTGGCTGCAACTTCTCCTCTCAAGGATAGGAAGCTCCTACTCTCATTTCCTGTGGAGAAACTGGAAATACATACAGATTATGACATCTGCTCCTTCAAAATCCCATCAGTCTTTTCTCAGAGGACATGCCTTCCAGGCCTCTCTTACATGTACTCCTCAACTCTTAGAGGTCTTCAGCCAGAATGGGGTCAGGATTAAAGGGAGGTATGATGCAATTGACAGGCTGGAGGGAAGGGATGCCATCCTAAGGGACCTTGACAGGCCTGAGAGGATGGGGTAGGCACGAGCACAGGGTGCCCAGAGAAGCTGAAGCTGCCCCTGGATCCCTGGCAGGGTTCAAGGCCAGGGTGGATGGGGCTTTGGGCAACCTGGGCTGGGGGAGGGTGTCGCTGTCCACGGCAGGGGGGTGGGCTTTAAGGTCCCTTCCAACCCAAACCATCCTATGGGTCTATGAGTCACAGCAGTTTGGCGCAGAGGAACGGCAGGTTGCAGGAAGGATGTCACAGCTTGGCTGAGTTTGCCCACTCCACTGCGAGGAACCACCACTGCTCCCTCCCTCCCAGGCTCCCTCACTGTTGGGGTCTGTGTGCGGGGACCTGCTGGGGTGCTGCATGTCCGTGCTGCATGTCCACACCAGTGCCCAGCTCCTCATCTTATGCTGGGAGCAGTTCAGCACTGCACTGGCTCCACAGTCCCTCTGCAACCCTCGATCCTTGCCGGGCCTCCCCGTGCCACGTCTGCCCGTGCAGGCAGGTCAGGCACAGCAGGACTAGCATGCGGGGCCCGAGCAGGGTGTGAGCTGGCAGTGCCATCCGGCAGCCTGCCTGGACAATGCCTGCAGCCAGGCCCGTACACCGAGCTCCGTGCTCCTTGCCAGCCCCACAGCAGTCCCACTGCAGGGGAGCGTTTTGCTAATCCTTCTGTTCCTGCCCCGTGCTCAGCAGCACAACCTCTTGCCAGCCTCGCAGGGAAATGCTTCGGAAACACCTGGGACTCAAGTAGGCAATCCTTCCTTGCAGAGTGACAGGGCAGGAGCCAGCTTCCAGCCCTGAAAGGTCCTAAACCACTCAGCCTGAGAGCAGGCCCTTACATACACAGACCAGACTTCGCTGGCCCCAAGCTGAAACCAGGCAGCTCTTTCCTGCAGAAATTGGCTGACCTTCCTGACAGAGGACCTAAAAATGCTGGAAGGGGTCTGAGTGAAACTGCAGCCAGGAGCATCCCATCCTCCCACTCTGCTCCTGGATCAAGAGCAACGTGCGGCTCAGCCTCCTCCGCACCCAGAGAGGGCAAGAGCTTTGCACAGCCCCAGATTAACCTGCTGCCACAAGATACCATCCAAGCCATGATCTCAGCAGTGTTTGGAGAAGGATTAAATATTTATCTGGAAAACAAAGGCAATGCACAGTTGCATTTGGCAGGATTAGTGCTAAAGCCCATAAAAGACCCACTCATCGGAGCCATGGTCAGTTGCTCCCTTCCTCGTGCACACTGATGGGGGGGTGCACACTTGTGCCAACACTCCCTCTCCCCTCACAGCCTTGTGGTCTGGAGGCGAATGCCTGTCACTTGCTTGCACCAATCACAGCCTTTCCTTTGTCTCTCTACAGAGAATCAAAGAGGTAAACCATGTCCTGGAATCATGCTCCCTCCTAGCACAGTTTAACTTATGAACAGTTGTGTGCAGGTAAATTGAGGAGCCTCCTTGGCCTTTGGACACAGTGGAATTACATGTGAGACTTCGACTGCCTGAAGCATGCTTCATACTTGTGTGAAACCAGACAGCACCCTCTGGTCCCTGTTAGAGCTTGGAGAGCTTTGTATAACACAAATCGACCAGCAACCTGGAAATAAACCTCTGACATCCTCTCTCTTCACTAAGAGAAGCTTAGGAAATATTTTACAGTCTGCATCTATAGTCTAGCACTATATCACAGCAGATGGGATCCTGCTAAGCCTCCTTGGGATCGGCATTGCAGCAACCAAGGGTGTGGGAAAGGATCAAGCACTCTTTTCTTCTCCAGTATGTGCGTCCCAGTACAGGAAAGGTGCCTTTGGGCAGAGATATTCCTGGAACAGTCTGGATTTATGGCATACCAGAAGCGTGTACGCAAGCAGGCTATTGCTCCAGAGCTCAGCCACAACCCACCAAAGGTCTCCCACTGCTATGGGAAGCCAACTGGTCTGCAGGCAGGAGCAGTTCCTTGCATAGTTGCCAGACCCCTATGTCAGACTCACTGTGACTGTTTTACATGTCCATCCCTTGCAATATTTCTTTCCCAAGGTAGGCTCTGGCTTACACAGGCCCCAGCAGGGAATATCAATGATTTCTGTCATAATTTGCCATTTTGTCCAGCACAGAACGTCACTCAAAAGTATTTGTTTAAAACAGAACAAACCCCAGGTTATTCACATATACAAGGGGTCTCTGTCTTTTATTTTCACCATGTATATAATCCATTGGAAATCAGTCTTCTGAGGATTTGAGTAAGCTAATGGCTTCTGTCATCTTACCAGGAAGAGCAGCAACCTGTGATGGGGTCAGGACCTTTCCCTGACTTTTTAGTTTTGATTTTTCCAGAGGAAACATCTCAGCCCAAGTCTCATTTTCCTAACCCAGGATCTTCTTCCACATTTCATATAAAGGTCTCTGAAACTCCATGGGGCACCCCAACAGCTTCTACCAGCCTCCGCTACCCACGGAGCTGCCCTGCAACCAGGTGCTTTGTTTGCCAGGTATTTCCTAGTCCTCTTTCCCCTCTTCTGGTGGCTTTTCCAAAGCAAGGCCAGGCTGGGGAAGGCAGTGCAGAGCTGACCCTCCAAGCCCTTCTCAGAGCTGAGCTGCCATCTGTGATCTCACAGCCTGGCTGCCACCTTTGGGCATGACCTCACCACCTGAGTGGGAAGAGTTTCAGGAGCTCCTGTGTTTGCCAACTCTAGTGCCCCTGTTCCTGGAGTCCCAGACTTTCCCTGGTATCTCTTGCACTTTCCCAGTTTCCAGCATTGCTGTAGCCTTTAATAACTGCTCTGTTACACGCAGAGGTCGGGTCAGATAACCTCTCCTTGCCCTTTCCTGGCTCAGTGCTCACTCTGCGACCCAGCACAGCCCAGATCATCCCAGATCACAAGTGTCTCTGCTGCCTGCTCCACACAGCCCAGCAAGCCTGGACAAGGCAGCAGCACTGTCCAGGCAGTGGGTTGGCCATTCAACTGATGGGTTTCAAGCATCTCCTTCCTTTTCAGAGCTTGCCACCACTGATGTTTTCCAGACCCAGCCTCCAGAGGTATTTCATCTGCCACTACCCAGGTTCCTTCTGCAGATGCACAGTGCACAGCAGCCTGTGACAGCAGGAATGGCCCTGTGCAGCTCCTCTCCAGGCTCCAGGTCCTGCTGCTTCCCTGCATCTTACTGCATGATCCATGCAGTCTGAATTTCTCATACCTCTTGGGCTACGTTCTCCATTAACTCAGGTCTAACATACCAGCCCATACAGCCCTTCAGAAGCTCTCCAGTCACCCAGCCATTGCACAAGGGCAGATTTCAAGGATCTCCTGTGCTCAGGGGTTGTCAAAAGTGGTAGTTTCCCACATGACCCAGACGTCCCTGCAAGCCCAAGGCTGCTCTGCGACCACATGCCCAGCACCCTGCACACAGTATCCTTTTGGAAAGCTGGCACCAAGGGATCCAGCCCAGGACAGGCACGGCAGCCCAGCTCCAGCCACCAGCCCAGTCTCTGGCTGCTGAGTGGAGTGGGACAGGGTGCTGGTCCCAGTGACTGGGGGAGGCAGCATAGCAGGGACAGTGCAACTGTTCCTCTGTGCTGGCAGCCCATGGGGGTTGATGAAGCTGGGTGAGAGCTTGAACCCCCAAAGCCCCACAGAGGCACTGGGCAGATGGAGCACTCTGAGCTCAGAGCCTGCCCTGTTCACTGTCCTGCCCCACAGGCGCCAGAGACCTTTTACTGGGAGGGATTAGGGCCAGGGGGCTGGAGAGGAGTTCCCACCCTGATAACCAGAGCCCTTTATCCCTACACAGATCCCCATCCTGAGACTTACAGACAAAAGAACTTTCTTAGAGCAGAGCCAAGCAAAGCCCCTGGAATAAATCAACACCCCGGTGACTTTAGCTGATGCAGACATTCCTGATCAGATTTGAATCTTGTTTTGCAGGAGGGATCCCTCTGTGGCTGCACATACCAGCCACTTGAGAAACAGCCCAGCAGCCAGTCCAGGGCTCTGCTACTCAGACACATCACAGGGCTGACAATCAGCGGGAAAACTCTGGCTCCAGCAGATGATAAGCTTATTAAAGATAGATCTG
Organism: Laterallus jamaicensis coturniculus; assembly: GCA_022605575.1. Taxonomy (NCBI): domain Eukaryota; kingdom Metazoa; phylum Chordata; class Aves; order Gruiformes; family Rallidae; genus Laterallus; species Laterallus jamaicensis. The sequence continues at coordinate 11,766,485 of JAKCOX010000016.1, read as the reverse complement.
TGCTTTGGTCCACAGAGATAAACACATCAAAGGCATCTTTCTGGCCTGTGTGCCAGTGCCACCAGTATCCCCATTTGGCAGAGACAGAGACTGGAACATGCTCTCTGTTCCCAGCACAGGGCATTGGAGGAGCTCAGCCTGACTGGGGGAACATCAGGACCCATCTCCTTCCAGCTCGGGGAGCCATCCAGACTGTAATAAGTCAGTCCCTGGCTGTTCTTTCTGAGGACTCAGAAGTGGCTGGTGGGGACCGAAGCACCTCACAGTGCATCGCTGCCAGTGCTGCTCTCCCCAGGCCATGCAGAGCCAGGGGGGTGGCCAAGCTTTGCTGGAGTTCTGCTGGCAGTGAGAGACCTGCTCAGCTCAAGAGGGAGAGCTAGAAGGGGACAGAGGCCCTCTCACAACTAGTATGGCAGTTGATTTTCATGCAGGACTTTGAAGCCCACAGATGAAAGATTTAAGAGACATGAAAGGCTGTCGCTGCCCATTGTGATTCGGTGTGGTTCCCCCGCTATCACACGTGTGGGGTGTGATTTTCAGCAGAGGCAAGTGCAGCCTTATGGGAAAGATGCCCAACCTGGAGCATCCCTGCACCAACCCCAAAGCACACGAACCTCTCCCTGCCCTGGTGTGCCTTGAACCCCAGCACAGGCTCCTCCTTCCTCCTCACATTAGGCAAGGTGTATGTTTGCACCTCAGCACCATCCAGGCTCCAGTTTCTTCCTCCACATTTTTCTTTACTTCTTCCCAAGGCACCTGAGAGCCTCCATCCTCCCTGCAGCCTTCAAGCCATTTCAGGCTCAGCTCTGCTTATTTGTGGGGTTGTCACACCAACAGCAAAGCCAGGTCCATGCTGGGAGCGAGTGATGGGCCTCCCAGCAGCAGGCAGGTGCATGCCTGCAGCAGCAAGCTGCTCAGGAGGGAGGCTTTGCCCACAGCAAGCAAGCAGCAAGGACCCCAAAACCTTAATATTAGTGAGGAAGGACAATGGTAGCAAGCAAGGAAGCAGCAGAGAGAGGCAGCAGGCATCCCACACCCCTCTCTGTGCCTGGCAGAGCCCGACACGCCACGTGCCTGGAGCACGGCTCACTTTGAGCATTTCAAATTTGCCGGATGATAACCTCAGTGTCTGAGATCGCAGCTCTGATCCCACCCACTTGTGGTCTGACTCATGTTGCAGTCACCGTGCAGCCTAGATGCTGGTACGCAAGGAGGGAGGGAGGGGAGGAAGCAGCTACCGCTCGCAGCACACGCTTCTGCCTTCACACACTGAGCCACGCACGGCAGGGGAAAGTTGGAGGAAGCGCTGCCACAGAGGGTTCCACCTGCCCGGGGCTGTGGGAAAGCAGCACCTTTCCCAGGTAAAGCTTTTGCCTTACTTTTTCTCTTGGCTGTTATGCTGGTAAATCACTCTCTACGCGGGACCTCAGAGGGGCTGGCGGGTTCTCTCCGAGGTTGGGGTGTACTGAGCAGCCCACAATGAGCCACTCGGGTCAGAGCAAGAGGGTGGTGTTCATCAGACTCTTGTGCCATCACTGTCCTGCCATGCCTGGAGCAGAGAACTGTCTGGGGACTTCTGCTGGCTGTTACTGATGGGGACCACTAGAGCCAAAAGCATGAGAGTAACATGGGTGGAGTGTGCCCAGGGCAGAGAGACAAACTCCTGCCCCACCTAAGCAACTGCAGGGGTGAAGCATCTCAGCCTAAGCAGCCTCCTCATGAGGTTGCTACTAAGTCAACTTCTTTCAGCTAGGACCCCAGCCCCTCTGCCCAGCCGTCCCTGCCACAGACCTTGGCAGGCATTGGATGGAGTAGGGGTTGTCCCTTCCAGGGGCACAGCTGGCTCTGTGGGGCTGGATGCTGTCCCCTAAAGCCTATCCTATCCCCAGGACAGGCTTCAGGAGAAGGCTGGAACTGTGCTGTTGGGACCCAAGCAGCTCCAAACGCACCCATGAGCCTGGCACCTCTGTTTTCAGTTTTACCTTCCCCAGACCCTATCTGCAGAACAAACTTTCAAAGCACAGATTGCTCTGCTGGTTTCCATGTACCTCTTCAGGTTTTATGCTTCTCAGGGGTCCCAAATGCTCTCTCACCCACAGAGCCCTTTTCCTCCCAGGGAGCACAATGGAGGGCTAGGGGCCATGACAGGGAGGGGAATCACATCCTGCCTCCCACAGCCCCTCTGCTCACACCAGAGGCAGTCATTGCCCCTGTGTGTCAGTTAGGGCTCCAGCTGGGGTAGAGCAGAGAGCACCAGGTTGCAGAGGAGACCAAGGAGCTGGGACAAAAGCATCAGGGGAGGCAGCCAGGCAGGACCCCAGTGTGTCCCCACAGCCCCAGGGGAACAGAGAGAGCTCTGCAAAAATGAGGCTTCAGCTCTCTGCTGCTCTGGGGAGCAAGTACTTGTTAGAAAGAGACGGAGAGAAGGAGCAGGAGCTCCAGCAGTCAGGTTCACTGAGTGCAGGGGAGGAGGCACGCTGGGGGATGCTACTGGGTGCCACGCTGCATGGGAGCTATTGGGAGGAACACAGTCTTTCAAAAAAGGCTGCCTACAAACAAGAAACAACCCCACAGGGACACTAGCAAAGGGCTCTTTCAATCCTTCACCAGAGCCTCTGCCTCACAATGGGACAAGGCCAAATTTGCTGGAATTGGTGCTTGATGGTGATGTGAGAGGGAATACAGGGGAGAGTGGCACAGAAGCTACCTTTCCCTGCTCTCCATGGAGGGCTCCCACTCCTGCCCGCTCCCCACCAAACATCATCTTTCAGACCAGAAGAAATCCCCACCCATCCAGCCCATCACACAGCCTTGGCTGAAGTACCTCTTATGGTGTGCCCGGATGTTTAATCTCTGGAAGCACTTAATTTTAGAAAAAGCCATGACGCTTTGCTGCAGGCTCTGCAGGGCAAGGGAATCTGCTCTGCTCCTAAGTGACTTCTGCCAGCACTTTGCTCAGAAAGAAGCTAACACAGGAGGCAGAGTGACATTGCAGGTCTACCTGAGAGCAGAGCCCTCCTGTCCCCAGAACAGAGCTAAAATGCTTCACATCGAGCTCCTGAGCCCCCAACCATCACCATTGGTGCCCTTCTGGATAGTGGGAGACGCTTCCCAAAGACAGGCCACCACACTCAGGCACTCTGAGTGCTCCTTTCTGCTCATGGTGTCAGTGTACCTAGGCTTTTAGCAGATTTTAAACAAGGCTGTTACGCCAGAAGCAGTAGCACAGGAATGGAGAGCAGCAAGTGTGTTACCTTCGCTGCCAGAGCGGGCGCTGCATTCCATTAGTCTTGATGCAAAAGTGCTCAAAGTGCTGGAATAAGTGAAGCTGAAGGGAAGGATGCTGAAAAAAAAAATGGGGAGGAGAAATAAAAGGGTAAAATGCAGGAGAAATTCCCCATGGATAAATCACAGCCCCCTCCCCAGAAGGGATAATTGCCATTTGAAATGGGAACACAGCGGATCAAGTGTAACATGGGCTGCAACAGAGCAGAAAATATCTACGCAGGCAGGAGAAGACAGGAATTGCTATGAGAATTGTAAGGAGGCTAATGAGCAGACAATAGTACGTTACAGTGGTAGGATCATTAATGCTTCGGGAGAAGGCTATTAATAGAGTTCCTTAAAGATCAGCCTAGAGATAAGTTCTATTTCATGGTTTCCACTAGAGCTCTTGACTTTAAGAACAGAAACTTCTTAAGAAAATGTACTGGGGAGAAACTTGGGACAAGTTTTGAGCTGGGCAATGGGCTAAGTACTCCAGGGGACAAAGCAGAGGATCCAGAGATTGACAGAAATAACAGGCTGGCACAGGTTCACGTGCTTAGGGACTAACAGCAAAAATTGCTACTCTAAGCAGCTAAAAACACCATAGGAGAAATAGCTGGCTTTTAGGGAACCCCAGGATGACTGCGGGAAAACAAATGCAACCTGACAAGTCTTCACAGCAGAGAGAGTGTCTGTCAGAGCACCAGCACCACTGGAAAAGGCACTAGAAGGATGACCCAGAAGTGATGCCCAATGTTTGTCCCTCACTGCCAGGAGGGTGATTTTGAACCAGGAATAAGTCCAGGCTGTGATAATGAGGATAATCAGGTAAATGTAAAAGCTGCCTGGTGAGACAGGGCTGGAAGGGTATCATTATTCAGGCTGTTGCTAGAAAGGCTGCCATGGGAAACAGCTGCTCTGCTCATACATTGAGGAGTTAATGAACTCCCTCTGCCAAAATGCAACAGGAGCGGAGGCCACAGGACCTGATGTTAGAGGTGACCTGGGCAGAAGAGCTGGGACAGATGTGGAGTGCCAGAGGAATGATGCTCCATGAGAGACCCCCGAGCAGCATCCATTGACCTAGGGACTCCACTCTGACAGCAGCAGGCTGACCCCACAGCCCTCATCTACACCAGCCCTCCATCCTGCTTTTCCTGTATATCCATGTTCCAAGGATGCGATCACTTGGGGAAATGTTTCCATGACATAATTTGGCCAAGAGATACAGGAAAGTGTCACACCCCCGCCACAGAGTTGCAACATCCCATGTCCAGTTGGCAGGCAGCAGGTCCTGCTTTAGGCCATAAAGGAACATCATCAGGAGGGTGTGCAGGCAGCAGAGCTGTGCTGCCCAAGCGAGCATGGAGGGTGCAGGTGAGAGCCACTGACAACCCCATCCCTGCAGAGGGGCCAGGTAGAGCTGGGACACCTTTGTCCCCTTCATTTAGGGACCCCTGCTCCTTCCTTCCATAGCTCAGCAGCTCCTTATTTCACTTGGAAATATTTTCTACTCCCTGCCCAAGGGGAGAAGTGAAATGAACTGCTCATTTCTTGCCCTGAGCTCATTAGAAAAAGCAATAAGAAACAAAACTACTTCTGGCCAGGCCTGCATTAGGGGCTGCCCCATGGCTCTGCCAGCACCACAGGATGTGCTGAGCACACCAGTGTGCCCCGAGCTGAGCCCTGGCAGTGCCCACGTGAGCCGCAAGAGCTGGTGGCAGGAGCAGGTTGCTGATGTGTGGCGAAGCAGCCACGTAGGAGGCTGCGATCCACCCACAGCATTTTCTGAGTGTGCTACTCCCCCTATAATTTATCCTGCCATTTCCACATGTTGGGAGCAATGAAAAAACATCCCTTTCACTTGGAAATACCCTTCTCTGAGAACAACCTGTTCCCGCCGTTGCCGTCAGCGGGCAGGCAGTGCTCAGCGTGTTCCACGCTCCTTTTGTGCGCGAACAAAGAGCTTTCCATGGCAAGAGCCGGCGCTGCAGCAGGAGGCGAGGAGCCGCTCCTCGTGCTGCCGCCGTGGCTGAAAGCATCGCATCCCTCTCCTGACAGCCTTAATCCCAGCACCCAAATTCAGAGGGGCCCACTCCAGTGAGTTCACTCCGGTCAGCGGAAGGCTTCCCATGGGCCCGTTCGTCACTTGTCATTGACTCTCAATTCTTTTAGATGCGGCAAGGCTATAAGTATCATCTCTAACATCCCCAGGTCAGTTCCCATCTCTCCACCATAAAGCTCCTGGCAATCAGTGGTCATATACTCATGCAGTCTCCCTGGTAGACTCTCTCACTTGGCCCCCATGCCTTTAATCTTGATTCAAAGGCATAAATCAAGTGAAGAGTATTGCAGCCTGCTCCACATCGTTAACTTGCTCTTGCAGGGTCAGTTCAACTTCAAGATCTCACCTCTGTCCTTTGCCAAGGCTAGGCTTTTACCTTTCCTGGAGACTCATCTCTGCAGCCTGTTGCATCCTGCAGAGATCAGCTGTACCTTCCTGCACAAGCCTGTGCACCACCAGACAGGGCTTCACTGCCACTCCACTGGCTGTGGAGTCCTGGGAGGCTTGGTCCTGTACCAGCCATGGGGATGGGTGCAGCTCACCCCCACCACCACATCAGGGAGGATGGAGAGACCCATCACATCACATGGAAAGCTCGTGAGTGGACACCACAGCTACAGCACAGTCAGCTCCTCGGGGGTCCCAGCACAGGCAGCTTGGCTTCTCAACCTGCTCCCAGTCCCCTCTCTCTCCAGCGCCTCTCTTGCCCTTTACGCACCTTCCTGGCATGGATGTTGCTTGAACTCACAGAGGAACCAAGGCTCCTTTGAATGTAGCTGCAGCATGGTCCTGGAGGCCATCACAATCAGCAGCCAAAAGCTCTTTTGGAGGTTAGATAGGTTTGCTGCAGCATTTCTGCCCCTTCAAACATGGCTTGCCATACCTACAACCAGACAGAAAATAGCAATAAAAACTAAGCCTGGAAGGGATGTTCTCCACTCTGTGTCCCTCTCCCATAGCAGGAGCAGCTCCATCCAAGCTGTTCCTGAAAAAACAAACCTCTGCACTACCTCCCCAGGAACAGGACTGATGAAGCTGTCAGAGCCCTTCCCAGCCATCTCCTCCCCAGGACATTGCACCTCTGACAAATGGATTCCTCTTTCCTGCCAGGGCCCAGAGCAGAGTGAGGATTTCCCCTCAGCGCTGCAGGAGCCCACATGGTTGCTGACAGCAGGGACAATCCCAAGGCATGAGCTGCTGCAAAGCGCAGATACAAAGGCAAAGTTCAATGAGATTACAGCCACAACCAAGCTTCAGAAATTGTGGAGTGGCAACTAATTTTACTAGATCATATAAAAAACATACACTGCTTTCTCAGGAAAACTCTTTTCTCACATCCTCCCAGTCCTTGTTTTCATTGTAAACCTGTAGGAAGTCAGCACCTATAAAATCCCTGCCCTCTCCCAGTAACCTGATGTTACATGGGCTGGGAGAGGCTGGCTAGCAGTGGCATGCCTGCCTGGCTGCCAAGGGAGTTTTCAATTCAAGTTTAAGTGGGCTGGAGAACCCTGGGCAGTGTAGATGTCCCATTTCTGGGGAGGTTTGAAGTGAAGCTCAAAGGACCTTTGTCCACTGCAGCTCTGAGTTGGTGCTTTCCTTGCAGGTTGTCCTCAGGAGGTGATAATGTCCTGTTGCTGCTGGAGCACTGCTGATTGCTGCCACCCGCCAAACATTCAGGGTGCATGAGACCCCATGAGACCTGACCCCATCATTGCTCAGAGGAAAAGAGAAGGCAGGAGAGGAAAAGGGAGCAGGTGAGACCCACCAAGAGCTGCGGCAGGGGATCAACTCCAGCACTGAGCTCCCAGATAGAGCCAACAGGCACAAGCAAGTCACAGGGCCACTTCTTTCCCTAGACCATGTCATTCCTAACATAGAAAGCTGAACATGAAGTGACTCTGCAGCGTTCTCCAAGGTGACTTTGCAAAGGGCTCTAGGGCTCCCTGGTAGAGACTCACTCCAGCAGCTTTGGAGCGAATGACAGCAGGACTGCTCCATCCATACAACTGCACTGTGGATCCATGTTCCAACCATACAAGTGCTCAAAGAACAATGGACTTATCCCTGCAGCTGCTGGTTGGGTCCTGCCTCACCATCCTCATCGTCATCACTCTCTGCGGCAACATCATCGTCTGTCTGGCTGTCACCCTTGACCGCCGGCTCCGCAGCTTGACAAACTGCATCATCGTCTCCTTGGCCATCACTGACCTGCTGCTGGGCCTCCTCGTGCTGCCGTTTTCCGCCTACTATGAGGTCACCAAAGAATGGCCCTTTGGCAGTATTTTGTGCAACATCTACATCAGCCTGGATGTCATGCTATGCACAGCTTCCATCCTCAACCTTTTCATGATCAGTCTGGACCGCTACTTTGCTGTCACCACCCCACTTCGCTACAGCCAGCTGGTCACTCCCTCCCGGGTGACTGTGGGTCTGGTTGTTATTTGGACCGTTTCACTGATGGTCTCCTTTCTACCCATCCACCTGGGCTGGAACACCAATGGGACAGCAGTCCAAAACACAGTCCCCAACGGCAGCAAGGAGTGCATACTGGAAGTGAACCCTGTGTATGGGCTCGTGGATGCCTTGCTCACCTTCTACATCCCTTTGGTCATCATGTGCATCACCTACTACCAGATATTTAAGATAGCAAGGGAGCAGGCCAAGAGGATAAACCACACGTGGTGCTGCAACAGCAACACCCCCATGCCACCCATGGTGAAAGAGCACAAAGCCACTGTGACACTGGCAGTGGTCATGGGAGTGTTCATTGTGTGCTGGTTCCCCTATTTCACCGTGTTCACATACCGGGGGATGTGGGGGGACAGCAGGGTGAAAGGCACACCCATGTCCATTGTTCTCTGGCTGGGCTACGCCAACTCAGCCCTGAACCCCATCCTATATGGGACACTCAACAGGGATTTCCGGCTGGCGTACCAGCACTTGCTGCACTGCTGGAAGAACGGAGGTCCTGGGAGCTCCTGCCTGCCTCCATTCCAGAAAGCCCAATCCAAGAGCAGGAGCTGCAGGCATGGACAGGGCAAGCAGGAGGGTAAACCCCTGAAACTGGAGATGAGGAACGGGAAAGGGATCTTGATGACCCACGGACCCCTCAAGAGGTAAGAAGCTTCCTACATGACAGGTTGATCCCCAGAGAGGAAGGCAGAGGTAGGGACCTCACATTGCCAATGAACTTTAAAGCAACAAGCTGATGTCCCAGCAGGAGATCCTTGCTCAGGCTGCTCTTGCTCTTTGCAGCCACTCAGACTCCTCAGCACCAGCAGGGACCCAGCTCATGTCCCTCCATGCTGGCAGCACAGACGCAGTCACTCCAGCATCCCCTGTGGCTGGCCATCACCACCCACTCACAGGGAGCACAAAGCAGCCCTGGCTTTTCTGGGTAGTGGGGACAGCTTTGCCATCAGAATTTGCCAACACAGAATGGGGTGCAGCTGTTGGCTGCTCCCAAAAACCATCCGCGTCCCACCTGCTGGTGGCAGGCAGCCAGAGTCAGGGCACACAGCACCAGGAACCTTGGGAAAGGTGACCACCAATCACAGGGAGCAGCAGGATGTTAGCCTTGGGGCACAGAGCTGGGGCACCCACAGTCAGGCTGCAAGTCCCTGCAGGAGCCAAGGCCACAGGATCATAGCTCTGGGTCCCCAGCTGCCTGCAGAGTGGCTCAGCAGTTTCCCTTCCTGGCCAAGCCACGCACCCTCAGCATTTTGGCTGTCAGCTTGCATCAGCAGTGATCTCAACTAACGGCAAGTTCCATTCCCATCTCTGGAAAGGAACTAGAATAACCAAAACTAGTTTGGAAAATCTTTTTAGAAACACAAGTAACCATGTAAAGTTAGACCCAAAAATACCCTCCGCTCCACAGTCACAGGGATCAGGTGCCTCAGAGCAGCAGGGTGCAGCAAAGGAGCAGCAAAGGAGCAGGATGAGCACAAGGCAGGTGAGCTCTATACCAGGCTACTGCACCAGCCCCCTCCCCAGGGAACCCATGTCCCCACAGGGCTGGACCACCTACATATCACCTTGCTCAGAGGCATTCACCCACCTGAGTGTAAGGAGAACAGAGAAGCATGCTGCCAAGACTTTATCTTCTAGGTGGTGCCTGATAAGCAGCCCAGAAACTTTCCATCCATAGATAAGGAGTCCCTTTGATTTCCTCCTCCCAGCAGGCCAGCAAAGAATCCCACTTGTGCTCTCCTGCAGCACATGCCCTTGATACTGTTCTAGAAACAGTCTCAAGCCACCAAAAGGAAAACAGAGAGGTGAACCGAAGGCCAGAGCCACCCAAAAGGCTTAGCCAACAGTGTGCCTCCCCTGGGGCTCAGATGGGACTTCACCCAAGGCAGAGGGGAAGCCGGGGTCAGGGAGTCTGCTCCAGGAGACACAAAGGGGCAGAAAAGTGCAAACGAATTGAAGAATGCGGCTCCTGGAGCTGCTTTCTCAGTTTCTGAGGAATGAATAGAGAGGGCAAAGGTGGATCATTTGATAGAAGTCGCTGCAGGCTGTATATAACACCATATGGACAGCACATGCCTGATGGGGCAGAGGTGCTCCTGCAAACACAGGGAGACAGAGCGCGAGGTGTGCTGTTTGCTCCCACAAAATCGCAGCTCTGGAACAAACCAGGAGCTCAAGTACCACGACTCTGCAGCTGGCTGGCAAACAGGATGGTGGGACTTCCCTGCACAACCGAGATACAGAGAAGACAGACGTCAGTGGCTCCGCAGAGCACTGCCTTACCACAGGGGGGAATAACGAGATGGAGAGAAAGAAAGAGGGAAGAAAAATGGTTTCTGTTCCCCAGGCAGAGGTCAGAGTCACTGACCTTCTAGCTTTCCCAGACAGGCAAGGTCCTTCCCCTTGTTCCCCAGAGGGCCTGATCCCACTACAGAAGTTGGGCCCAAAGCCCACGCTACAGTCAGCAGCACCCTGGGGTCCTCTGTCCCCAGACACTCAGCACGTGGGTGCCCAGTGCCAGCAGCATTTGGCAAAAGCCCCAGTGCAGGGACCTGGCGGGTGGCTCCGCGCTGTCCTCACACCCACAGGATGAAGCTCCCCCACCACTGAAATGAGCCCCAGTGAGTCTCCCAACAGGATTTTCTCCAAGGGTGCAGGAGGTTGGCTAGAAGAGGGCGAGTGGCAGCCAGTGCCACAACCTTGAAGATACATGAGACACAGGAAATGAGGGGCAGCCACAGAGAAAGACTCAAGCACAGGGATGTTTCTTGACCTTTTTAAATCCTTCCCGTACTACACAGCACCACTGCTGTGGTTTCTTCTGCCTGCAATAGTATGAGTGTTGCTCAAGTGCAGAATTATCAGTTGCTGCTTTTACTTTCTCTACTTTTCTAAGCCTGCTCACACTTGTACAGAAATGATGTATCAAGGATTACGTGGGCCCCTTCCAACCCTTTTTTCCATAGCCAGATGCATAAATATCTGCTGTTGGTATATGACCCAGATCCACTAATACCACACAAGACAGGCAGGCACAGGATTTACCTGTACACCAAGAGCCGGGCAAGCCAATTTAACCCCAAGCACGAACCAAGTTGGTTCCTCTCCCACCTCCCTTTCCACACAGTCTTCCCAGTTGTCTGCCCCAGCTATGTTAACAGAAAAAACCCGACATGGATCATTCCACAAATTCATAACCCCCCAGATAAGAGCCAGAGCTCAGAAGAGCTCTGCTCAGAGCAGGTCCACAAGGTCATTTACAGGAAAGCACCACAAACAATATTTTGAACCGTTGCCCTTAATGGCCATGTTATTTCCTGTTACAAGGCATAGAGAAGAGACCAGCAAACAATAGTGGGAATACTGAAGAACTGCAGACAATATTAGGGATGTTCATGAACGTGGAGCAAGGGTCATTGCTGCTTTGGAAATCAAAAGGCCACAGGAGCACCACAGTGGTTAAGAGGCCAGAGGCACTGCCATGGGTGAGAACCAGGGAGGGTGGAGAGCACGGGGCCAAGCAGGGATGCAAGGGAAGAGAACTGCTTCAGCCTTCCCACCAGGCACCAAAAGAAGCAAAACCAGTAAGGAAAGCACTACATGTACATACAACATGTGATGGGCCCCGGGAACCTGCTTCACAGTACTGGGACAGGACTCTGAAGAGGTGTGAGTGGGTACTGGGCATGGCTGGGGATTCAGGCCAGCCCCTGACATCCAGAGAGATCAAATACCCAAGAGAAGGAGCATTCAGACAGGAGGCAGGCAGTGCCTAGTGCTCCACAGAGCAAAGCCAGGCTGGAGCAGGCTGTCACTGATCCACTGATCTTTCTGTCTTCATCTGCACTTTAACCCTTTCCAGCGCTGGAGCTTTCCCGTGAATCTCAGCCAGCCCACTGCCCTGTGACCCACATCTCCAAGCCTTCAACTCCTGGCTGCCCTCTTCCCAAATCCTGTGAGGCTGAAAGGATAATACTCAATTTTCCTCAGGGAGAAACTCCATGGCAGAGGCAAGAATCACAGGGTGAGTACAGGGTTGGGGTCACTGATGCAGGGGAAGAGAGGGGGCAGCTCTTCCTCCTGTGCACCTGCTTCATTTTCCCTAGTCCAGCCATCCCACCCCAGTCGCTCTTGGCACAGAGGATGATGCCAGAGGTACATCCTCACTCCCCTCTGCAGCTTTCCAAACCACATCCCAAGCACAGAGCTGTGCACCCTCCCACCCCCAGCTGCTCTGGCTGTGTACACCTACACAACTGCCCTGCGATGCCCTGGAAGATGCCTGCACCCTGCCTGTCCCTCCACACGCTGCAGAGGCAGCTGTGTTCAGACCACAGATTCCTCACACACTTCATTTTCATGCAAGCCTACAACAGCTCCACGTAAATTGCCAGCAGCTTTTGCAGGGATGCTGGCAGGGCTTCCAGGGTGAGGGGCTGAGCTGCACCAGGCATTGCTGCTCTCTCCCAGTGATGCTGGGTTTGAGGACGTGGCTTCCACTTACAGGGATGGTTCTCAGCTTCCAAGAGCCACTTTGCACAGCTCTTCTTGGAAAGAGCCAGGCAAGGTCACCCTGACCTCCATATGTTCTCCCTCCAATCCTGTGTGCTGATAACCTGTGCTCTCACATATTGACTGCACTCTGGGGTGGGGTGGGAGGGGGGAGGGGAGTGGAATATGGTCATTCACATGCTGGAAGCTAGGTACACTTGTCCCTGCTGCACACTGAGCACTGCTAACCTTAGCCAAGGTTATGGTGAGAGCCGGTGCTGCTGCCCACACACAGAGCTGGGAGGGAGCTGGGGCTGTTGTAGGAGAGCACAGCGCCCCCCCACTCTGGGGCACAGCATCAGCCTGCACCTTTGGGAGGGATTGCCCACAAGTCACCCTGAAAATACCATTGTCCATCAGCAGAAGGAGAACCAGAGGCTTGGAGAGCAAGGTGGCAGGAGCAGGGCAGCAAGGTCCCCATGACCTCGGCAGGCCTTGCTGGGCTGCAGGTCCCTAGATGTGACATACCAAGGCAAAAGCACGGCTCAGCAGGGAGGCTACAGTGCAGAGGCTGCTCCCCCAGGTGGCATCACCATGGCCCCAGCACTGCCATAGGAGGGAGCAGGGTGAAACCCGGTGCCTGGAAGGTACAACAGCTCACAATGAACTTTCCCCGGGGAAGACACGGTGCTCACCACCCAGGAGTGCAGACAAGTCAGAGACATCTCTGCTCCCGTCATTGCCCGGCAGCAGAGGCAGAAGGAACACTAATTCCAGCTCTTCTGGTTCACAGTTTTCCTTTGATGCACGATCTTCTGAAACACATTTAGTTTCCATGAGGTAAAGGCAAACTACCAGCCATTCCCTGAAAGACCGCTAATCTAATCAGCAGATGAAGCAAAGTTGATCTGGGGGAGAGGTTTGCAGGAGGTCTGAGGTCCTGGTGTAGCCACAGATTTCCTTTCTGCACCATGGGGGTGGGGACAGGAAGTATCACTTCACATAGGACGCCTACCCAAAAAAAGAGTCCCCCACAACCACTGGAAGGGCCATAGAAGAAGCAGCACTGTCAAGCCCAGGCACTTTTATCAAGCTATTTGCAGAGGTGACAACCCCACCACTGCTGGCTGACCCAGATGGATGGGAAAAGAAGAAAAAGCCACAAAGCAAAGTAGCATTACTCCGAGAGATGCAAGATGATGGGTCATGGCGTGATGTGAGCCTGCTCAGCACCCTCACAGCAGCACACCACAATCCCTCACAGGCACGGTGGGCGCTCAGTGTGGCATTGGTTATACTGATAAGTACTAAAGCAGGGGAAAGGGACCCACATACACCCTGCAAAGCTATTGAACCCCCTCTCTGTTCCCCTGCAGGATACCTGCCCTGGCACACAGCATTTGTTCACACTCTGCTGGAGGGACCTTTGCCTATTCAAGTTTCTTCCCAGGAGGGTGGTGTGTTTGAAGAGCCTCAGAGGAGATGCAGAAGAACCTCTCCCCTGCCCCACTGGGGCTATGACACCTCCAGCGTCGAGCCCCACACCAGCGGGCCACAGGGCCTGAGGAGCTGGATCAGGATGGGGGTGTGCATCCCCCAGGCCCAGGGCAGCAGATCAGGCTGAGGGGGCACTGGGCAGGGGGAAAAGGGGTTACGGTCAAAGTCTTGGGGCCAGACAGACCAGCCTAGCATGAAGAGGAGGAACACAGACACTACCCTTTCTGGTGCCCTGTCCAAGGGACTTACCCACCTCTTGAAAGGGACAGGGGTTCTGGCAGGAGCAGGGGGACACGATGTGACAGGAGGGATATGCACGGCAGATGTCAGCAGCCACAGGTGCTGAATGCCCAGTCCTGCAGCATCCAATCCAGGGCAAGCCTGCCTCCCATATTGGTGAGGTTTTGGCATCCCTAGGGCTGTCCTCACTCTTTGGTTCTGTCCCAGCCCCACTGCAAGAAAGAGAGGCCCAGGAGCCTTCTGGGCTACAAGGAGACACTAAGCAGCTGGGGTTTTTCCCCAGGCTCTGCCCTCCCCAGAAACTCAACATTTCAGACTGCCAGAACAGGCTGTTTCTGCACTGACCCCGTACAGAAGTTATCAACAGTATAAAAATGTGTTTAACACAGAGGGAAAATGAGTTGACTCGTTTATTTGGATGCATTGTCCTGAGAGGAACCTCCCTGCCCCCCTACACCCTCCTATCCCATCCCCAGCCCTCTGCTGGGACAGAGCCTGAAGACACACACCACAAGCTCCCAGGACACAGGCAGTGGCTGCCCTGAGCAGGGCTGGCACACACACATCCCACCCCCCCAGACGGCACCTTGTCCTGTGGAACCAGCCAGACAATTCCCCCCAGTGCTCAAGTTGGTGGGAAGAAGGGAGCAGCTGGCAGCAAGAACCAGCTAAGACAGGAAGGAACAAAACCCCCTCCTGTGCTGCAGAGCAAGACTTTTCCTCCCGGAATAAGCCTGACTCACATCAGCCCCATCACAGTGAGGCACAGACACCGCTGTTTGCGGGATCCCCCCGGGAAAGAAGGGTGCTGAGCCCCCAGCCCAGCTGGCTCCCTGCATGCCAGGGCTTTGCCCTGGCAGGGAGAACAGGTGAGGACAGAGCCGGGTCTCGAGTGTCCCTCCAGCTGCCCCGGGACACTCCTGCCACCAGCCTCGGGGGGCTGCCGGTGGGAGGGGGTGCCTGGAAAGGGCTCCCTGCACGGGGCCAGGCCGGGTGCCCGACACCCGCTCGCTGAGTGTCCGGACTAGGGGAGCACACCCGGACCAGGGGACACCCGGACCCCCGCGGCCCGGAGCGCTGCCGCCGCTCTGCCGGGCCCCCGCCCGGACCCGCCGCCCTCCGCAGAGCAGCGCAGGCTCGGAGCTCCCCCTGCTTGCTGCCGGGGACAGACCTGCCTCGCCCGCCCCCTCGCTCCCGCGGCCGCACCGGGCTGGGTGCCCCGAAACACGCACGGCTCGGGCGGAGCTCCCCTCCCCCGCGGCACAGCGCGCCCCACTCCGCTCCCCAACCCCCCTGCCACCCCCGCAGCAACCGCAGCGCTTCGCTCCAGCGCCTGCCACACGCACCTCGGCGGATTTGGCCCTTGCGCTAGCAAGCGGGGGATGGCAGAGAGCACACGGCTCGCCGAGAGCCAAGGTGGGGGCGGGCTGCACCCCCGGAGCCCCGCAGCGCCAGCCCGGGCAGCCCCAAGCCCCACCGAAGCACCAGCGGGCAAGGGAAAGCCTGCAGCAAGGTGATGCCCTGGCAGGACACCCCCACCCCATCCTCCCCCATCCCCGCGGGACAGGAAGCTACCAGCACCTCAGGCCAGAAGTTACCTCAGCAGCACCTTCCTTTGCAGAGCCAGGAAACAAGTCCCCACAGCCCAGCACGCAGAGAACTCTTCCTCAAACAAGCCACCCAACAGCAGACTTCCAAACTCCTGCAACGTCCAGGCTTCACCCCTCCCCAGGGAGGAAGATCTGGCAGGCACACCCCCCGACCCCCCCATCACCTATGATAACAATTAGAGGCTTATCTAATTGCAAAAATAATTGCAATTGAAGTGTTTAATTACCATGCTAAGCAGGAAGAGCTGTTTCCGACTGTTCCAGTAGCGCTCTCAATCCATCAAACAAGGTTTGGGGCTTGTTTGGGTGTTGGGTTTTGGGTTTTTTTTATTATTAGATTGCAGCCCCGGGGGATGAGAGAGATTCGCTAATTAGGGTCTTGGAGAACAGCTACCAATTCACAAACACTTGCTTTTAATTTCAGTACTAACGAGGCTGGAAGGGGGGAGAACTCCAAAATGCAGAACATCTGTGGCAGTTGCTATCTGCAGCCCTGCTGCCCCTCACCCCTCCCTGTGCTGACCGAGGCCTGACACCACTCAGTGCATGGACCAGAGGCCACGAGGATGGGTTGGCTCAGTGGGAGCAGAGGGGCGTGAAGCTGCAGCTCCAGGTCACTGGTGTCAGGCAGCCATCAAACAAGCTAGTCCCAGCATCCATCCTCTGTCCCATCCCCTGGGGGCTGTCTCGTCTGGACGCCTATCTATGTCATATGAGATAGGGAGCTGCTTTGGCAGGGGGGTTGGACCTGATGATCTCTTGAGGTCCCTTCCAACCCCTAAGATTCTGTGATTCTACTGTGGCTTTCAGCGATGGGCTAATCCTGTCCCTGGGGCAGCAGTGCCCACCCTGGGGATGCAGTGGCAGGAACTCCTCCAGGTCACATTTGGTTTTGTTCTCCCCTAAACAGACAACAAAAGAGAAATTAATTCTCTCTCCAGGCAGCAATTCCAGGAGGGAAGAGAAACAGTTTAGGAAGCTCCTAACAAACAGCTGCTTTCTCAGATAGGAAACATCCCCCTGCTAGCAGTGGGAGCACAAACAGAGATGCCTGTCAAGTGCCTGGGGACACCCCCATTCCCCTGTCCCCACAGGGGACACAGGAGTTCACACTGCCCTGATACACAGGTCCCCAACCTCACCCTGCTCCACCAGCCACCCCAGGGAACCACAATGCCATGGATGGGCTTCTCACACCCTTCTCAGCCTTGCTGCAGCTCTGGGTACGGTCCAAAAACATGCAGAGAGAAGACACAGGGAACAGAAGATGCACAAGGGAAGCAGGAGCAGCCATGAAGCATCCCAGCGTCCCCTCCCCACGGAGAGCAGCTTGAGAAGCAGTAGCTGCTGTGGGCCAGAGGCAAAGGAGCGTTTTATTTCTTTTAGATAAAAGAGAAACATCAGTAGAATGAGAAGAAAGGGCGTTGGGTTTTTTTCAGGTTGTCATGTGATTAAACACAGAGGAGAGGGAAAGGTAGCAAACAGCCCCAAGCAGCCAAAAAATGAGAAACTTTGTGTTAGAAATCTCAAGATTTGCTTTTCTGGAATAAAATGCCCATTGGGGGGTCACTCACCCAAGCCTGGGCTGAGGATTCAAGCCTCTGGAAAGGTTTTGGGATCTGTTGCCTCACCCCAGGTCTAAAAATCAAACTTCCATGCCAAATCACCTAAAAACCAAGGAGCAGCACCCCTTTCCAGACCAAAGGAGATGACCATGGGGACGGCACCACGTGGTGCCACGGAGCCCTCCTGGCCTCACCCAAGCACTTCTCGCTGCCGTTTCCCCACCACCCCTGAATACCAAGGCTGCCAGAGGCACAGGGCCAGGCTGATCCCAGCTGAATGGTGGCCAGGGGACCAGGAGCATGGCTGTGGCACTGGGTGGTGGCAGTGGGACCACAGAGGGACAAAGCCACTAGAGGGCACAAGTATGACTGAAACACGTCCCCAAATCAAGGGACCTCCTGCTCCCCTAAGGACCATGGGGTCCCAAAAACGTCATTGCCCCCCATCTCCAACAAGTCCTCCCTTAGCTGAAGTCCTGATGGACCCAGAACTTTGGTGTCCCTCAGGTACTGGGATGGCACTACTGCACCTGGAGCTGCTGGTGCTGCACAGCAGAGTCCTGCCCGTCTGTCCAGCCAGACACCCAATGTCCTGGTCCCGCTGAGACAGCATCATCCCAGACAACTGAAGACACACAGCCCAGGCAGTGCCTCCAGTTTGCTGCTCTCTGGCCTGAAGGCTTGCACAGCCCCACAACACCCACCCAGCACCAGCCTGACCCCACACGCCACCCAGCACCTTCTCACACCCAGAAAATGGGCTGAAGGAGACCACCCCTCCAGACCCAGTTTCTAACCAGCAACGCACCTTCTCCTGGTAGCATGAGATCCCGTTGCACAGGGCTGGCTGCAGAGATCTGGGCACCCCCAGCGAGGCAGCAAGACCCTGTCCTGCCAGGGAGCTATTTGGCCACTGCCAAGAATTGTGTCCAGCGTTCTTCTGTCCTTTTCCTCTCCTTTCTCCCCTAGTGCATCCTCCTGTCCCCATGCCTGCAGCTGGCACCGCTTTTGTCAAGGCTCTGCCACCAAACCAAGCACCATTTGTCAGGGAGATGGATGCCAGAGGCAGCTCTGCTGGAACAGATGCCCCTGTGTGTCCCCCAGCAAGCAGATGCTGCAGTAGCTGTCTCCCCAGTGTGCCACACACACACACACACGCTGCCCATGTGGGTTTGCTGACCTTGACGCAGGATGGGGCGCTGGGTCACAGGCTGCCATCTCCCCAGCTCTATTCCTGCTCCCAGCCCCATGGTTTTCCTGGGGACTTCCCCCCACAGCCACTCCAGGCACCGAGGGGCCCTGTCACAGCCCAGCCACCTGCCTTGGGCAGGGCTGGCAGGCTGCTGGTACCCCTGTGGTGTTTGTACCACTGCTGGGGCCACACAGTCCCAGCCTGCTCTGCTCTCCCTGCCCCCCACTGCCTGCCAGCAGGATCCTAAAGTGCCAGGGGCAGAGGCAGCAGCACCCTCCCACCCCAGGCACATGGGGACTGATGCTGATTAAACGCAGCACCGGTGCTGATAATTAATTTCTTGGAGGATGA
The DNA here is from genome assembly GCA_022605575.1 of Laterallus jamaicensis coturniculus. Lineage (NCBI taxonomy): Eukaryota > Metazoa > Chordata > Aves > Gruiformes > Rallidae > Laterallus > Laterallus jamaicensis. Next base: position 11,747,735 of record JAKCOX010000016.1, on the reverse strand, counting down.
ATTGCTCAGCAAAGCTCTGGAGCAAATGTTGTTCTTCCTTTCCACACACCTGCGACGACCACTTGGGCTTCTAAAAAAACCCAGTAATAGCATGGGGGGGAGGAAAGAGCATCCCCCAAGGAGCACCTGTGGCTGTGCCTTGCCTGGGCTCGGGGTCCTTGCTGGGGGCTCTGCCCTGGGGCCATGCAGTTGCAGGCAGGGCAAGAGGACATGCCGGCTCTGCCCATGTCCCAGCGAGCAGGAGACCCTCAAGGCTCCTATAGGACTACCTCCAGACTCAGCCCATGTCAGCGGGACCCCAGTCCCCCGTGGGACCTCCCCAGGAGTTGACAGGATCTGCATGGAGGGTGCCCACCTGCCCTCTCCCTGGACACTGCCCATCATCCATGGGGCAGGTGACAGATGTGGCTGTCCCCACCCCAGAACCGTGGGTCATCCCCTCCTGCCCCATCCCACATCTTGCAGGAGCGCGGGTCCCTCCAGGCGCTGGCACGAGGCCACGCTGGATGCAAACACGGAGCGAGAAGCCCCTGCAGACAGCACTGTTATGCAGGGCTCTCCATGCCTTTTGCTCAATGGGAGGCATTTTTCTGTTTCATTTCCCTTACCCTTGGAGCTGAAACCGCCTTTCTGCAGCAAAACGCACCAAGCCAAAGAAATCCTTCTCCCTTTCCAGCTCATAAACTTCCCTCCCTCTGCCACCAGCAGAAATGCCCACCCCACAGGCAACCCCTTCCCTGGGATATGTCATATTGCCAGAGGATAAATATGGTCCCCATCCTGCATCCTCTCACTGGCACCACGTCTCCAGGCTGTGCTGAGTTTGGACCGTGCTTGGATCATTCCTGCTCATTCCCCAGGCTGAGGCATGCCACTGTTCTGTACTGCAGAAGATCCAGGCACCCCATAGCCCCCCAAGCAGGGCAGAGGGGCCACAGCCCCTTTCCTAGGGCTGGATGTGGGTGCCAGCACCCATGAGCAGGATGATGGGACTGATGCGAGGGATGGAAGTGAGGGTACAGGGGCACATCTTGGTGACAACAGAGACGCCTTGGTGACAACCAAGGGGGCCGTGGGGTTTTGTTCTCCCTGTGTATGGATCTCACAGGTATTTGCAAGTAACACAGAAGGCAAAGCGTGCCCTCAGCTCACCTCCCCCATCCCTCCCCGAGGGTGCTTGGCTCACTTGGCCTACTTCAAGGTTGAGCTCAGTCCACTGTTCATTTTGGGGTAATTAAGCTCTTGATTAACAGGCCAGTTTCCCCTCAGAGCCCTGTCAGCATCTCCTGGTCCCCCCCGCAGCTGCTCCCCGGCGGGGCAGATGCTGTGGGGCTGGGGGAGCGCTCCCCTCCCCAGGATGGCTCCGAGGCATTTCCCCCACCATCTCTGCACTCACCCCCTGCCAGCCTGGCACCATGGCACCATGACCCAGCCTGGAGGTGGGAGCCTGCTCCAAAAAGGCACCTGGGGCACAAGCAAGGCTGACACATATCTGTGCTCAGTGTGTTGGGCCAAACAGGGGTGAGCCATCCCCACCATGCTTAAGACTGAAAACTCCAAGCCTGGAAAACATCCCAGCTTATAAACCTTAGGAAAAAAAAATATCAATATTCAAGGTGTTCTTGCCTAAAGGGAAAATGTCTCAACAACCTTCACCATGAGCAGGTCCCCTGGTCCCCTCTGTCCCCTTCTCCCAAAGAGGGAGAGCTGAGGGGCTGAGCAGGGAAGGGAGACAGTGGTGTCGTGTCCTGACCCCCAGCTGGCTGGACTGTGGGGCCATGATGGGGACAATGCCCCAGGCTCCCCACCAGCCTCCAAACAGCAGAGAATGGCAGCAAACCAGCCGCGATGAGCCGCTGCCCTGCAGCGCTCCGGCTCTCCTGCATTCATCACACGTCCTTTCCCCTTAACCGTGAAGAGAGACTTATCCTCCCCCCGGGGCAGAGCCGCCATCCCCATCCCGGCGGGGTTTGGGGACAGGCAGGAGGTTGGCACCGAGCAGTCCCCATGCCGCTGCAGGGCTGGGGTGGCTGGGTGGGAGGAGAGAGGTGAATTTGGCTAATCCAACTGGAAGCTAATTGTGTTTCATTGAGGTTTTATCTCTGCAACTGGCAACACACTCCTCCAGGAGATTTAGTGGGAAGTTGCCTGGTCCCTGCCAAGAAGGCTGGTTTTTTAGAGAAAGCACATTATGCATCAAAGTTGAAATTCAAATCGCTTTTCCCCCATTCCCAGAGTGTATTTATGAGGCTCCAGATATGCCTCGGTGCATCAGGGTTTGGAGGGAGCCCCCAGCCTGCCCTCCGACACCACTGCAGGAGCCCTGGGACCAGCCCAAAGAGCTGCCTGAACTTCTGCTTTATTTCCTCCTTTGCTGAAACTGTTGTTGGGTGTGGGGGGGGGTGGGGAGGCAGGGGGGGCAAGCAGGCAGGGAAGGACCTACTGCCTGTGCATGGCTCCTGGGATGGTGACCCCCCCCTCAGCCCTCCCAGGGCTTTCCCACACGGGGATGCTCTGCTCCATTCCAGCCCTGCTGCAGTTTATACACTCCCCTGCCCCCTCCCCCCCATTATGCCCCTCCCCATCCTCCCTCCTTAAACCAGCTGCAGCCCGGTGTCTGGAGGTGCATCCTGCATGAGGTTGGCAGCAAACTGAGCATTTTTTCCTAAAGATGCTCTCCATGGTCCTCCTTCCTTCATGGAGGGGTGGTGGGACCACAGACAGCGGCTTGCAAGGACAGCATTGCCAGGAGGTGAATCAGTCTAGCTGGGAGCCTGCATCCTGGGGGGGGGGGGGGGCAAGGGGGGAGCATAAGGTCAGGAGGGTGAGGGGGCTGGGCAGGACCTCAACCTTCAAGCCCTTTGGGATGTAAACCCCCCCAAGTTGCTTGGGGCAGGCTGGGGGGGGGAGGCAGAGGTGGTGGGGGGGGTGAGGGTGTCTCCTTCACACCCCACCCCCCAACAGCCCATCTCAATGCGTCAGGACAGGCCCAGCATCTGCAGTGGCTGGAAAATCACGCTCCATTTCCAAAAGGTAAAGCAAAGTGTAAATCTCCCTCTCAGACACACATTTGTTCCTCTGCAGCAAGAAAAGTGGCGAAAGCTTTAATTTCCAAGCTGGGAGGGAGAGAGGATGATACATCAGCAGCACCCGGGGCGCAGAGGAAGAAAACATCAATTCTGGGATTACACCAGCGGCCACTGAGATTTCTCCCTCCCTGGCTGTAACCCAGAAATACTGCAGGTCTCCCTGCCGGCCCCGTGCTCTTACCTCTCTGTTGTGTTTAGGGGAAATTCGGGTGCCTTCACAGTGGTGAGGATGGTTATCACACGAGGGTTTGCCCAGAAGTGCTGGGCTGGGGGGGCTGGGGCAGTGATTCCTCCCCCTCCAGCTGGATTTTGCATTCAGAGCTGGCCGGCTGCGGCGCTCGGCTCTCCCCAGAGGTTCCCTTCATAAGAGGGAGCAAATTCCACTTATCTACCGAAGGGAGATTTGCATTTTAAATATCCCAACTCCAAATGTCACCCAGTTTGATCCCCTAAGCTGAACAAATGTGCTGGAGTGGAGAAGGGGACAGGGGTTGGCTCACCGGTGTGGACCGCTGGGAAGAAAGGAAAAAACGAAGGTTAGAAGCCTGCAGGGATGTTTAATCCAGGCTGAGGTTGAGGATGGGAGCAAACATGCCAGTGACCTTCCAGCCTCTCTTGGGTGGGACACAGGAGAAGGGTATTGGAGGCTTCAGCCATTAAGGATGAGGGATTTGGTGTTTGAGATTTTGTTTACACAATAAGATTTAAGTGATTGCTGCATGGAGTGTAGGTGGATTCTCCCCGGTGCCTGCAGAGGGATTAGTGCCTATAAAGCAGCCAGAATGAGCTAAAAATTGGAGAGATCAAAGTGCAGAAAGAGGAATCCCACGTTCTTGGGGAGGGAAGAAAGAGACCAGTGGTCAAGCTTGAGACAATTGTGGCTGCTGATCTCAGAGAGCCCAGGGAAGGCATGGAGCGTTCCTCACCCTGCAGCCACAGGGATGCCCGGGGGCATCTCAGGGAGCAGCTGGACTCTGGGTGCTTTCCATCCTCTCCTGGAGCTGCAAATCCACCTAGGGAAGCCCTAGCCCCCAGGAGAGGGATGGCCCCAGCCCTTCCTGAGCTCCCTGCTCCCACAGGGCCACCTCTGGGGAGCATGGCAAAAGAGGGGTGTCCAGCCGGGATCCCCCACTGCAGCTCTGGGGCAGGGGGGGAGGCTCAGTGCTGTGGCCTGTGGGGAGGGGACCCCAGTCCTGCTGCACCTACCAGGCCCCCAGTGACTGTGACTGCTTATCTCATAACTGAGGTGACACTGCCCCATGTCAGCCCACGGCACACAAGAAGGGGATGTGCTCTCCCAGGCTCGAGGGGGTGCTCTGCTGAGGCCCATGCCTCCACCACCCAGTCAAGCAAATGAGCCTTCTCCTTCACCCCTTGCTAAAGCCCTGGGCTGATTCGATTAAAATGGGGCACCAACCATCATCCCTGAGAAGCAAATGGGATGAAGGTTTAAGGCATGACATTCTCTTGCCCCACCGCACCTCTCTAACCAGTCAGCCCCCCTTTGCAAAGGGCACTGCCTCCTTCCAGCTCCCTCCCTGCCACACACTGCTGCTGACCATGCCCAGGAGCAGCTAAATGCAGGCAGAAGGGAGCATGATGCATCTGCCAGCCCCACACTGCTGCCCTTGGCCCCTGGGACCAGGAGCCCAGCAGAGCCACACACACAGAAAGCCAGTCCAGGCAGGCTCAGAGCTGCCTGTGGTGCAGGCAGCTGGAGGGTGTGTGTGTGGGGGGGCTCTGGTTGATGCAGCCCATGGCAGCAGGGCTCATGTATCTGCAGGTAGCCCCTTTTCCTCCTTGGCACCTGCAGTGACCGAGTTTGCCCCATCATTCCACCTTCTGAGAAGCAGAGGGTGTGTGAGCCCACCTGTGCAACTGCCCCAGGTCCCTGAGCCTCTCCCACACTCAGGCACGGGACACAAGTTTTCCCCTCACCCCCAGCTCAAACCCCGCAGGCAGCCAGGCACTCCTGCACCACAAATGAGCCTGAAACGGTTCGGAGAAGAACTAATTCCCTCCCTCCTTAATGCATGGAAGCTTCTTACACTAAATCTATACAGACACAATTAGCATTATTCATATTCCATATGCTCCGCTCCCTTGTGATGAATATTAATCCCTTCCCCGCTCCCAGGCATTAGAGATAACCGCGTTGCACCGCGCTGCGGTGCCAGCGATGCTCTGAAGGAGCAATGCTGCAGGTGGAGGCAGTTTGTTTCCCACCTTGGAAAGGGAAGACTTTGCATCCTCTCTGGGTTTTTTTGGGGGGGAAGTTGTTTTTATGGCTGCGAGGCCGAAGCAGGGCATCCTTTCTGCTCCCACTCCCTGCTGAATCAGGCTGGCCGGGACTGACCTGCTCCCCCCTGGAGCCAAGCACCGACCCTCCTTGCAGGTTTCAGAGGTGGGTCCGGACTCAGGCGGACAGTCCTGCCTCTGCCAGCTCACATTTTCCACCTTTTCTGAGGCCAAAGAGGCAGGAGCTAAACTTCTGCCCTTTGGAGTTCCCAGAGCACAAGTGGTTCTGCCAGCAGCCCAGGGCACCCTCGCTGCAGCGCCCGGCTGTGTCACCAAGGCCAGCACAGCCAGGCAACTGCAGCAGCCACGTCCCCATCCCAGCCCTGCTCCCATCTCTCTGCAGAGCAGCTCCCCTGCAAACAGGGAACAGAGCTCACTGCTGCAAAAGGAGCACAAGAAGGGAGCAGAGGAAACAATGCTGTGAATGCAGCACTGCCACCGCTGCCTTGCAGGGACACAGAGGGGGAGATTTATGATTTGAGGAGTTTTTGCAAACCAGGGCCCATCCCAGATGCAGACAGGGCAGTGAGGGCTGTCCCCAGCCCTGGGTTTGTCCGTCTGTCCTTGCCCTCTATGCGTGGCTCCAGGCCAGGCCGGGGGTGCTGTGAGCGGGGGGCCTGGGGGCTGTGAATTGAAATGCCATATGCGTGTTGGGGGTGGAAAGGATACAGGCCAAGAGACACCGCGTCGCTATACATCCATTTGCATGCTTAATCCGCTGCTGGGGAGTATAGCGTCAGGTCCCCCATCTGCTCCGCATCTCGCATCATTAGCTGGCTGGTTTCCGAGGCGGCTCTGAGCAGAGGTGGGAGTCGAGCCGAGAGGGGAGAAGGGAGATTGGTCCCAGCCCTGTGTGCCACAGTGTGTCAGCAGCCTGGGGAGCTTGGGGGGATCCTGCCCCTTGCTGGAGAAGGTGGCCAGCTCACAGGGTGCTGGTGGGGAATGGGGGGTAGAAGGGCGTCGGACCTTGTGGCTCCCGGGGTGATGATGAGGTCCAAGCTCCCTGCAAGTCAGGGGTCCCACAGCGGCTGATCTCCTGTGGGCAGTACAAGAGTGTTCCCTCACCTCTCGCAGTGCTGCCCACGCTCCGGCTCTGCCCAGAGGAGTGCCTGGGGCAGTGATAGTCCCTGTAGCCGGTCCCTCTCTGCCAGCAAGCCAGGAAGCACCCACAGCCGCCAGCCCACACGGAGAGCTCCGCTCTGCCACACAGATCCAGCCGCATCAGCTACCCCCACTGCCACTAACCCAGGGTGATGGCACCGGGCAGAGCCCCTTTAAATCTCTGCGCTCGCACACCGGGCTGGGACACCGTAAAGGGAAAAATAAGGCAAAGAAATGATTTTCTTCTCACTGGCAAGCCTGGAGAGCTGCCCGTTCCTCAGCAGCACGCTGCCAGCCCTCCCACGCACCGCGTGGTGGAGGACTGCAGAGGCCAGCGTGGGCTGGGGGATGCCGGGGGGGCCGGGGTGCAGAGGGCCCCCCCCATGTCAGATACCCCTGCTCACTAGGGCACCACGGAGGTGGAAGGACCCACGCAGCCCCTCTTGTCCTGGAGTGCAGGGCACATCCCTCTGCTCTGTTACACACCCCATCTGCCCCATCCTCAGGGGCTATTCCCATCTCCAAGCTTTTAATGAGCTCAAACTCACCCCAAATCCCTCCTGAACTCCCCAGGTCAGGGCTGCAAGAAGCTACCTCAGCCCACCATGCTGAGCAAATTAGGGTTTCTCTCCAGGCAGTGATGTAGAGGGGATCAGAGAGCTGGAGGGGCTGTACCAGGGGGGCTGAGTTGGGGGAGAAGCCCCTGCACCACTCCAAGGTCACACTCCCCCTCTGCTTTCACGCCTGGCTGGGTTCCTTCATTACTTACCCAAGCTGTAAATTGTCTAATTTGGAGCACACCATTTATCCCTGATGTGCACTTGAGCAGCCAGATTTTGTTTTCAGGTGTGTAATTAATTTTTTTAACGTGATTTCTCTCCTAGGAAACTGCAAACAAACAGTTCTGGCTTTCAGGGCTGGGCAGCTCGGGTGAGCATCGGGGCAGGGAACAGGCAGGCAAGGAGCGGAGGCCAGATCCTGGAGGGTGTGAGAAGCTGGGGCTTTGCAGCAGCTCCCCATGCTCCTGCTTTCCAGCTGGAGCCACATCCTTTGGCGCAGCCCTCTGCCTCCTCCAACACCATCACGTTCCCTATGGGCACCAGAAAGGGCTTGTGAGAGGGAGCGAGTGACAACCACTCTCCCTGTTCCCAACTCAATCTGCTGGGAATTACCATTTTTATTAAGATCTAACATGTCCTTGGCTACTGGGAATGTGATTCGCTCCTGGAATGAGATTACAGCAGCTTCTGAGGAGCCTGTATGGGTATCCACCTCACCATGATGATGCTCCCAGCCCTGGTCAGAGGAGCTTTGACTGTTGTTTGCTCCTGGACATGTCTGCTGCAGAGAGAGGCCATGCTCCTGCATGGTGTGGGGAGGACCCCTGTGAACGGATCATCCTGATCATCCTGACTTCCTCCCCCTGCCTGGGGTGTTTGCTGTTCAAGGACAATGCTGGGCTATTTTTGTGTTGCCCATCACTTTTCACAGGGCAGGTGCGAGGGAGGATGGAGAAGCAGTGACCGAGGGTGGGTAACTGCTGCCCTCGCTGCGCATCCCTGCCCCCCCAGCCATGTGTGGGCGGGGAGTATCGGGGGGGGGGTGGGGACACCAAGCAATCCTCTTCCAATGAGCAGCATGGAGAATCTCCTGCTGCAAACATGCAAGCACATCTCTCCACCTCTCTTGCAGCCAGGGAAGTTGTTATATGATCTTTACTGGTTGTTTTCCAGATGAAAGGAGGAGGAAATCACAGAAATCACTTCCATTAGCTGGCAGAAGCATGAGGTTCAATGGAGAGAGCATTTTGCAGCTGACCCTGTGCAGGTCCTGATCCCCAGCCCTACAAAGCTCCTGGGCATGGGGTGGCAGTTTGGGGGTTTGTGAGATGCTACCGTGCCACCCCCATGCGGGGACTCGGGCCAGGGTCAGTGCTCACACAGCACTGGCCCCAAGGATGCTCTGCTCTGTGCAGGCTCAGCGAGCAGCAAGGGTGGGGGGACTACAACTGGTGACACCCCTGGGATGGGCAGGCCTCCGATTGCTGTCCCACTAGTGCAGCAGGTCCCACCAGAAGCAGCTGCCACCAAAAGAAAGGCAGTGCTGCACCCCCCACCCCAAAAATAATGCTCCAGGAGTGGGCCTGGCAGCGCTGCCCCCCAAGCAGCAGATACCACCATGAAACAAGCAATGACTTCCCAAAGGGGGAATGCCACTGCCTGGACATCCAGGACCATGGGCCATACTCCTTGGAGATTTTTTTTCCTACATGTTTAATTCTCTGTTGTGACTTTCAGGAAGAGACATCGCAGTCCCTGGGAACCACAGGAGGGGACTGAGCGCACTGCTCCCGCGTCCCGCTGCCCTTTGTGCTTTGAAACTGCCTTCCAAGGAGCTGCTTAGCATTCGGAGCAGGTGCCTGCACCATTTCAGGGCAAAAACTCTCATTTCCCTTCAAAAACACATCGATCTTCTGCAGTCTGCCATGAAGGGCAGTGCCTGCCCTCCAAAATGGGACAGCGGGCAGGTGGGGGCCTGGCTTGGTTTGCCCAAGCACAGAAAGGATGAAGGGACCCCACTCCACGCTCCAGCCCACAGTCACACCAGAGCCCCTCACCTATCACCACCCAGCTCCACAAGCCCAGGGGTTCAAAGGCAAAGGCATCAAAGCCCTCATTTCTTTGATTTCCCCTCACTGGTTTTATTTTCCCCAGAGGAGTTCAGCTCCCAGGTGCTGCCTGTGCAGGAGCAGGAATGAAAATCCCCAGGAATTGCTGCTGTCCCCGAGAAATTCCTGGCAGGGCTCCCAGCAGCCGAGGTGACACCAGCAGTGTTTGGCCACTGGCAGGACTATGCACAAGCTCCATTCTGGCAGCCCCACCAGCATCCCCTCCATCAGTTCCTTACCTTCTCCCACAAGGTTTGGTGCCATGTCAGTGTTAAAAGCTCATCTGCCTAACGGGAATGGCTGATTTATCTGCCTTTCCTCTCCTGATAGGGGCTGCTGCGGGCTCGCCAGGCGGAGGAGGTATTACTTAAATAGCTTCTTTTCTTATACTTCACGTGGGGATTATTATGCCTGACTTAAGCCCCCCCCTCCCTTCTGCTGCCAGCACAGGAAAAAACCCCGTGGCATGTCCCCTGGCTCCACAGCCCATCCCCTAGCAGCAGGTCTGTGGGCTTCCCTCTCCCACCCGTGCACAGTGTGTACAACCTCCTGGGCACCTGCGGTGGTACAGGCAGCTCTGGGTATCTCCTGCATCGCACGCATGGACGCAGCCGCTGCCGGCTGCCGTGAAGCGTGAAGCCTGTCACCGCGGGCGGCACACTTCCTGCACGCCACGAGCACGGGGACCTTTGCTCTGAACTGTTTGCTTATGGGTAACAGCAGTTACCCCAGCCAGGGGCTGGTGTCAGCTGTCCCTGGGGCCTTGGCAGTGCTGCTGGTCCCCGGCGCCTGGTTGCAAAGCTCCAGGCTGCAGCACACACTGCGGATCTTGGAGATTATAACCCTGCAGATGCCAAGGACATGCAGGATGCACTCCAGCCCACCCATAGCTGTGTCCTCCTGGCCACGCTGGGGAAATGACAGGGCCAGTGGGTCCCATTAGCAGGGCGAAGGCTGGGGAGAAAAACGACTATCGATTGCCCCTGTGAGTGCAGCAGCGAGACACATGCAGCCCACGGCTGCAATCAATAGTGCCGGGGAGGCGTTTGCTCTTGCTCTCGCTGTGGTTGGTGCCTCCATCTGGGGCTCCAGGAGGAAGCCTGTGCCGCACCGTCATCCAGCACAGCTCCTGCAAGGGTACATACTCTGCTGGGGGCTCCAAGCCGTTATTTCCATCCATAGGAGATGAGAGAGCAGGGATCCCCACTCGTGAGTGGCAGGGGTAAGCTGGCAAAGCAGCCATTCCATGGCGGGAACCTCTCCATCCCTTCGGTTCCCATGCTGGTGGCAGACAGCCCCAGGGACCCTCTGCCAAGGGATGTGGGGGCAGGCAGGGCTTTCTGGGTGTTGGACCACCCTCACGCACTCAGCCCCTGCCCTGCAGGGTCCCTTCTCAGCCAGGCATGCCCCATGCACACAGGTTCCCATCCCCAGGGCTGGCTGTCCCAGTGCTCTGCAGGGCACCCAGCCTTGGCGTGACAGGAGGAACGGGATGAAAATCGGAGATATTCAGGGAAGGCAGAACTACACTTCCCAGAGTGCTCCTGGCCCTGTCTGCCGCCCAGGGAAAGGCTGAGGGACCCAGCCACCAGCTCCTCCCTGCTCCTATATTATTCTCCTTATTATTTATTTGTGGTTTTTCTGCACTTAAGTGTCTGCCTCGTCCACTTAATTGGGGGATTATTGCCACTACCTGCCCATCTGCCAGAGCTCAACTCATTACTGGGGCTTATTTATTAGCAGCAAGGCAGCAGAAATGCACCCTGCAGTTCCCTCTCCTCCGGCGCAGGCAGCTGGAGGCAGTGGAGGAAAGCAAGCGGGGTCCAGGATGGGGCCAGTGACTGTGGGCATGGCCACAGTTCAGCCAGGGCTGGGTCAGAATCAGCCCCTGCCCAGGCATGGAGGCATCACAGCAGCCTCCTCCCGTGCCTGTCATCAGCCCGGGACATCGCTGCTCCTGGCAGAACACAGGAGGAGCAGCAAGAGCTTGGCTGCTCCTTGAAAGTGCTCCCCGAGCTTGGGAAAGGTCAGTCGCACAGCACTGTCCTTCTGCTCACAGCGAGGGATCCCATCTCCTCAGCACAGCAGCAGCTGAGTGACAGTCGCACAGCAGGGCAACGCCAATGGCTCGCAGGAGCCCAACACGGGGAGGTGAAGGGCTTGATGCCCTCTGAATCCAGGAGGAGCCATCAGTGCCCTGCAGCCCCTCTCCAAATTGCTGCTCCCATTTCCAGGCAGGAGAATCCAGGAAAAATGTGGGACAGTGGGAGCCAGCCTGCATATTTAGTGCTTTGATAAATAAAACATGGCGAGAAGGCAATCAGAGCTGCCCACTTGGCTGCAGGCAGCTCTGTCTGCGGCGGCTGCATGGGGGGAATTCACAAGCGGTGTTACCCCGGCCATCAGGCCACCAGTCCTGACGCTGCTCCTCTGCTCACATCCAAGTTTTGCTGCCTCAGCACCGAATGGGATTGATTTATTCATTAGCCTCTCCATCCCGCAGCAGCCCTGCACGAAAGAGCAGCGTGATCAGCTGCCACGCGATGTGACAAGCAGCACAGCAGGGAGCAGGGTGGGCTGACCCCGGAGGTGGCTCCCCGCTGACCCACATCCCACCTGCCATGATGCCTGGTGGAGGAGGGACTCCTCAGGGTGGGAAATGGGAGCAGCAAGCTCCCTAGGGCCACACTGCTGAGCTCTCCTCAGGCACGAAGGCACAGGTTGTCCTGCACCGCTGGTTCGGGATGGAGAGGCAGGACCCCGTTTTTCAGGAGACTGGATCCCAATGGCTGAACTTATTGCAAAGATGAGTTGCAAAGCGAGGAGCTGACCCCAGAAAGCACAGGCCCCAGGACAGCCTCTGGGCTCAGCTGGACCCATCCTGCACAAACCCAAAGCGAAGCCCAGGGAAAGGAGAGCTTTGCCTGTGGGTAAGCCCCAGTGGAGAGAGGGTTGGCAGGGGGAGGACAAGCCCCAGCCCTCGAGGCCAGGGGGTCTCAGGGGTCCTCCTGGCCATGCCCAGCTCCCTCATTCACATCCTCAGAATGCCCTGCAAGAGACCCTGTGTAAGGGCTTTGTCAGGTGCAGTGGGGGGGCTCTGATTTGGGGAGCACCACTGGCACCCTGAGACATCCAGAGATGCCCTGCCAAGAGATGCCTCTTCCGGGTGGTTTGACAGCGCCATGGGAGGGCAATCCCTGGCTCTGAGGGAGAGAAGTGCTGGGCCCTGGGTGGGGGGAATACTGGAGGGAACTGCTGGATTGGGATGCTGCCAGGAGGGATAGCCAGGTACTGGGGGGGAATGGAGAGAAGGAGGAAAAAGAAATGGGAGGTACTGGGAGACATGTCCAGGTACAGGGGTGGCTGTTATGGCTTCTTGAGGTGCAACCGCTGGGGACTGGGGGCACAACCAAATACTGGGAGGGATGCCTGGGTGCTGGGGAGCCATTGCTGGGTGCTGGGGGGCATAGCCGGGTACTGGGGGATGGCTGGATAGCAGGGGTGCAACCGCGAGATACCGAGGGAGGCAGCTTAGGTACCGGGGGGGCAGTTACCGGGAAGCGAGGGGACCTGCCGGGCAGCGGCGGCAATCGCCGAGTACCGGAGGCGAATTGCCGGCCGCGGGGAAGGAAGGCCGGGGCCGGGGGCTGCCGCCGGGGGCGCGGGGCGGGCCGAGGGCGGGCACGGAGCCGGCCCCGCCCGGGAGGCCGTGCGGCGGAGGGGGAGCCAGCACCGGGCCCCCCCCTCCCCGTACCGCTACGGCACCCGCCTCCCTTCCGGCGGCGGCTCCTTCCCTGCGCCGGGGGCGGACGGGGCGGACCGGAGCCGCGCCGAGCCCAGCCGCGCCGAGCCCAGCCAGGTGGGTGCGGGGCCGGGCCGTGCCGGGGCCGGGGGCGGGCCCGCCGTGCCGCAGAGCTCGGGGGGGGGGCCGGGCACGGGCACGGGGACCGGCCCGCCGAGCCTCCCGGGTCCGCCGGCTTATGTAACGGGGCGGCGGCCGCGGGGATGCGGGATGCGGCATGCGGGATGCGGTGCGGGATGCGGGGAAGGATGCGATGCGGGTGCAGGTGCGGGATGCGGGTGTAAGATGCGGGGCTGAGCGGTGCTCCCCCCGGACTGCACGCCCGCAGAGCTGGGAGGGGGGGGCCGATCTGGAGGGGATGGCTGGAGAAGGGCTGTCACCCCTCCCCGGACAGTGGTTTGCAGCCCCCACCTCCAGCCACTCTGGCCGTCCCTGCGGGGTGGGCTCTGCAGAGCAGTGCTGTGGGCAGGGAGAGAAAGCAGCCTTCTCCTTTCACCACCCCCTCCCTGCACCCGGGGAGGGTCTGCTGGGGGAGCTCCTGGTACCCCATCGGGCTCTTCCCACACCTCCCTCCTCCATCCTGCTCCCCTCAGCTAAGTCAAATCACTCGTGGAGCATCCCAACTGCATGGTCCCCTACGTGGTCCTCCAGTCCCCAGGCTCCAGCCCCTCTCCCTGCTACACCATCCCTCTAGGGTCCTTCTGATGCCACATGCTCCAGCTGCTTTCTCCACCGTGCCCCCAGTGCCATGGCTGCAGCACACAGGGCAGGTGGCTGCCGTGATCCAGGCCTGGCAGCACACGGTGGCACTGTCACCCACATGGTACAAGCGTGACCGGGCAGCTGCTGCCCGAGGCAGGCGGTGCAGTGAGTCAGAGCAGTGAAGCAGGGCTGGCACCTTTGCTCAGGACAGCTCAGGGCTTCTCCACGCAACCAGGCGAGCTCCACGAGCAGCAGCAGCAGCTGACCGAGTTCGGCGAAGGAGCCAGAGCAATTCCAGTCAAGCCAAGGCACTGGGTTAGGCAAACAGAGGATGAGGAAGGATGAGGTAGGATGCGGAGCAGAGAGGTGTCCTCCCTGCCAAACCTGCCGTCATACCTTCCCAAGGCTGCAGGTTTCCAAGGGATGCTGGGATGGGCTCTGGCATGGCTGGGGGAAACAGGGAGCTCAGCCCCCCCAGCCAGCAGCACTGCCGTGGGTGTCCATCCTCACCTTCTGGGCGAAACTGGAAACAGCTCAGCTGAGACAAACCAGCAGAGAAAAATATCTCAGAGTCTCCCTTGGCTGTGGGCTGAGTGCTTCTTTCTTCGATTGCCTCGCGTGATGACATTAGTATTGAAATGACCCCAACCAGACAGAGCTATTAACACCTCGCAGCGCTGGAGGATGATTGCGGTTCACACCTTGGCTCTTCCCCGTGTTTCTACAGAGGCTGCTGCCAGGCAGAGCCTGACAGGCCTGGTGCTGCTTGTCAGGAGCTCAGGGGAGCCGCCTTGAGTTGCCCGTCACAGTTTTAGCACCAGAGCTGAGAGGTCCCAACAGAGGCTCAGTATTACAGAGAAACCCTCTCAAGAAGAGATGGTGACTGCTGGCAGCATGGCACAGCTCTGCTCCCAGTGCGGGGCAACCCCCGTGCCCCCATGGCCCAGAGCTGGAGAGATCTGGCCTGGCAGGTGAGCACGGGCTCTGCGGCCTGGGCTGCCGCCATTCCCACCAGCACCGAGCCCAGGTGCGTGGGCACCACATGCTGCCCGAACAGCTGGGGCTGGACCCCCTGCCCGGAGCAGGACCTTCCCCGCAGCCAGAGGACCTCTTGTCCACAGCCTCCTTGTGTTCCTGGCCAGACCTCCCCATTTGTTCTTCTGCCAGCATCATCCTCGAGTTTAAACGATCCTTCCTCCTCCCCGGTGTTTACTCGCCGGGTGTATTTATAGAGAGCAATCAGGCCTGCTCAGCCAGGGTAAACAAGCTGCGCTCCTGTGGGCTGCTCTCGCGTGAGCGCTCTCTGCTCGCTCGTCCCAGGAGCTTTCCCCTCTGCCTCTCCCAGCTCTGCAGAGCTTTCCTGGCCATGGAGACCTGGACCGTGTGGCTTGTCCAGCTGTGGGCTCTCCAGGCCATGTCTCTAGGCTCCGGTGTCTCACCAGGTCACCCAGTGCATCTCCAGGAGGTACTGTTACCTTTTCCATGACGTTCTGCACCACAGGTGCCTGCTGCTTCTGGAAGCAGCCAGGCCAGCAGGTCCATCGCTCCCTAGCTGGTGCCACTGACTCCTGCTGTAATACTCACCAGAAACATCGCTCATCTCAGCCAAATCCCAGAGCCCCGTGACAGTGTGACCCAAACCTGCCCCAGCCTGTGGCAAGATGAAGCCTGTGAGACGTTTTTGAGTCTGAGGGTCTGCTTTTTGAAGGCATGGCAGGTTGTCTCAGGTACAGGACCCCAGCTGGGAAACACCTCTGGGGGCTGCCTGGTGTGGCATGGCACCCTGACACCCAGACACAAAGCTGACGCCAGCCCCAAGGCGGGTCACAAGAGCATTTCCCTTAGGCAGAAGTGCTTTGAGCCACAGCACCCCACTGCTGCTCTTCCCCAACCCTCCCTCCTCTGTAGACACTCGGACAAGCTCAGCTCTAAAGGCAGGGTGCCCAGAGCTGGACATGCCGAAGCAGAAGAGATGTGGATTCACTAATGGTCTCCTCTTGAGCATTAAATTTTCCCTGTATGTTGTCCTGGGTCCAGCCATCAGCTGGATGAAAGCAGCCCTGCCAGGCGCCTGGGGCATCATAGCCCCCCTAACCTTAACCCTAACCCCAGACCTGAGGGTGTTCTGGAGCTGTCACCCTGTTCTGTTCATCCCTGTTCCCTGCTTTTGGCTGCAGTTGGTGTCTGGCCGCATGGACAGACAAATAGAGCTGGTGCAGCTGTCCAGGTGACATGCATCTGTGTGCACTGGCAGGCTCCTTCATTTTGTCTCAAGAACAAAAAATACACTGCAGGGATGGGAGCAGCACCCCCCTGGAGCCTCTGCATCCTCTCAGGTCTCGGGGCAGGGGGTCCCCACTTCTCCCACCCTCCGGGATTTCAGCACAGCACGGGGAATCTGCACCTCAGGCCATGGCTGACAAAGCAGGGAACTGATCATGTCCCACCCCAGCTCATCTCCTTGGTGCTGAGCCGCCTGAAAAGCAGCCATCCCCAGGCACCCACCCCCTCAGCACCCTGCAGCCAGCTTTACCCCGCTCCCTGGCCTTCCCACATCCCGAAGGAGGCAGTGGTTGTCCCCAGCAAAGGTCACCTTCACGCTGCTGCTGAGCCCATTCCAGCTGAGCTTTTAGCACTGCATTTCCCAAGAAGCAGTCAGAGTTTTGGGGTCTCCTCAGGGGTCCCACTGGGTACCCTCTCCTCCCGCAGCATCTAGAGCTTGGGGTGTGCCTGCACCCTCCCCGATCCCAGCACTGTGCCCAGGGGCTGGCAGCATCCCCTGCCCCCAGGGCTGGGACAAGGTGTTCCTGCTCTGTAATGCTTTTTAAAATGCAGGCTCCATCCGTCCCAGCCCCTGCTCCTCCAGCGTCGCTGTTTGCCTGTGTTTCCCCTGGCTCCCCTGGGTCATCTATTTATCTCCAATTTGCCAAAGCCTCCCTCCTTCCCCAGGGTGGAGGAAAAGCCTTTGCTCTAAGCCAGGATGAATTTGTAGCTTCCTCAGGAACCTGCCTCCCAAGTCACGGAGCACAAATCCCACTTGTGGCACCAGCCACACTGCGAGGATGGGACACCCCGAGAAACTGCTGGCACGGCACCCAGCACCCCAGTACCACAACCCCTGTGCAGGCTGGCACCCCCCCGCAGTGCTCCCTGCATCTCCCCGAGCATCACAGGGGGACTTCAAGGACATTCAGGGAATGGGGCAGAATCCCTGGGCAGAAGCTGCCTGAGGTCCAGCAGAAGTGGGGAGCCCAGAGTGGGTCCAGACTTTCTCAAATGGCAAAGTCTGGGCAAGGGCCTTTGTTTGGTGCCTTGTTTTAACTTACCATTATGTTCTCCAAAGAAGAAATTCATCATTTGCAAGCTGAGGAAGGCAGAGTTAATGTGAAATTGTAAAACCCTCAAAGAGTTGAGAGCCCTCTAAATATTTAATGAAGGCATCCAAACTGCCGGGTGTCTGCAGAGATGGCCAGGAGCCCTCTGCCAGCAGCAGAGACAGTGTCCCTGGTCTGGGGGAGAAGCAAAGACCCTGATGGGCCACCACCTCCTGCAGCCTGTCACCCTCCACACATCTCACTGGGCTCCCACTTGCAGGGACACCATTCATCTTTGCAGCAGGTTGCTTCTATCCTTGGAGGTTGGGATGGGGAAGGTGTATAGACCCACCCTGCCCCTCCCTGGATGGAGGGAGAGGGCAGCAGGTCTGCTCTGTCCATCACCCATGGAGTGATTCTGCTCTGCCCACCACCCCCTCGGGCAGGGGCTGATCCTCCCGCTGTCGCTGTCTCTCTCAGGCCCTGCTCTCCCTGCGATGCCCAGCCGCCTCCAACAGGTCTCCATCCTCCTGCGTTAGGTGCCGAAGCCTGTGGACGCCCGGCGCTGCACGCACCAAGGTAGGCAGCACTGCCCACACCACAGACACAGGCTTGGGATGGAGAGGGAAGTGCAGAGGTAACTCCTGGGGCTGCCTCAGCAGAGCCAGTCAGCCCCCCCCACAGGGTGGAGGGTTCATCATGGGCATCCTGGTGAGACCACAGTGCAAGGCCAGAGGCGTCTGGACCAGCACAGGACCAGGATGAGATCATGGGAAGGGGGGGAGCAGCTGGAGCTCCAGGGCAGATGCTGGGCACAGCCCTGCCTGGGGATGGTGGCAGGTGATGGTGACTGTGGAGCTGGCACAAGGCCAGGGGTTTTTGGGGTTGGGTTTGGTTTTTTTTGGTTCCTTTTTTTTTTTTTGCCTTTGAAAGCCCCCAGATGGGAAAGGTACATGCCAAACCCCACTGCACGCAGCCAAGAATGAATTTTCTGGCCAGAGCCCCAGCAGCTCTTGGAGCGGCGCCGTGCCCGTCCGGCGTCACGCCGCAGCGGAAACCCCAGGCACAGGCAGGCGGGGGATTGGGGGGGCTCAGCCAGGGTGGGCAGCAAGCCCTCCATCCATCCCAGCTGCTCCCTCCCTTTGCAGGGGTCTCACTGCTCCCAGTCTCCCAAGCCTGGGCAGCGCAGGCTCATCCCACTCCCATCAAGCTGCAGCTTGGCTGGAGTCCAGGCACCCAGATGTCCCCCCCCCATGCCGCCACAGAACCCCTCACCGTGCAGCCATCTGCTGCTGTCGGAGAGCAGGGCGTCCCCAGCATTGTGGCCCTCAGCACAGGGCATCTCAGCTCCCAAACCTCCCCTCTGATGGGATGCAATGGCCCCTTCTCCCCCAGGAAGACAGATGCTCTCCAAGAGCTGGGCTGGGAGCCTGGGTAGGGCAGGGCCAGCTTTAACAGCGTCCCCACTCCCCTCTTCCTCCCACTCCCCAGCCTCAGAGCTGCAGGTAAAGCACCCCAGGTTCTCTGTCCTTGTCTCAGGAATGCCAAAGAGCCTGCAAGATCTTTGCAAAACCAACCCCTGTATCAGCATGAGGCTGAACCCCATGGGAGCAGCACCCAGGGTCTCATTTTCAAGGGTACTTCAGCTGGAGTGGGACAGACAGGGGCTGCTGCTGCTCTGCTATGATCTGGATGCCCACTCGAGCTAATCATGCCCTTGTCGTTCCTGTCTTTCCTCCACTGGTGACATGAGGGTGGGTATAACCCCTCCAAGGCTTTCTGCAAGGAGCGGGCACCCAAATTCCATCCTGAGACAGAGCCAGGAGGGGACCCTCAGGCATCTGGCTCCCCGCATGGTCCTGAGCACCTTTGTCATCAGCACCGGCGCTGTCCCTGCACGTCCCTGCCAGAGACCCAGGGTTGAAAGTCAGCATGTGCACAGGCTGGCTTCTACCCCAAAGGGGACAGCTGGGGCGATGGGGAGGGACAGGGAGACAGTGCGGGCGCTGGGCAGGGATTTCATCTGCTCCCTGACCGGTGCCTGACGTGCTGTGCCCAGCCCCGCTCTGCACCGGCCCCTGCAGAGCTGTGCGGGTGTTCGTGCCTGCCATAAATATTGATGGGGTGGACTCAGCACCAGCGTGCTTTTCTGTACGGCAATTGGGATGTAAATGCTGTAAGTACCTGCTGTGTGGGCAGGAGAAAGCCGGGTAGGTGATGGCACCGAGGCTGGATGCGCCAGTGACTTTTTTACAGGGAGGTGGGATCCATCCTACATGGGGAGGGGAAGTGGGAATCGGCCTCGTGAGTATCCCCAGGGGTCATAAACCTGCTTGGGGGATTGGCCAGACCCACGGTGAGCATAAACGGCTGGGGCTGCAGCGAGCCAGCACGGCTCCCACAGCCCGCTCCCCACACACCACACTGGGTTAAACAGCGAGGGGCTGGAGTGCCTCTGTTTAATAATGCATAGCACAGAGAACTTGACCCATAGTGGGGTCCATCCCAGCATCCACTGGGACATGGACACCATGGGGCACTGGGCAGCCCCGAGACCGGGTCTGGGCAAGCAGAGCTCCCCGTTGAAGGACACACAGCAGTGGTGGCAAAGCCAAGGCACTCGGTCATGCAGTGGCTGACATCCCGGCCATGCCAGATGCTTCTTAATAGGAGCCTGGACCCTGTGCCCTTGGGTGCTGAGAGATTCAGCCCTTCCATCACTGTCTGACACAGGCGTAGGCATAAATGGTCTTTCTGGGGAAGATCTGAAGGGCTGAGGAGCACTGGGAGCACCCCTCCCTCTCTGGCATCCTCCTGGGACACAACTAAGCTGGGAAGAGCTGGAAGCCGTGGGCTTGATCCCCTCCTCGTCCCATCTCTCCTTCAGCTGCAGCCAGACCAGCTTACACGCTGGCTGCCATGCCTGGGACAAGCAGGCACCAGTTCACAACCAGCTCCTGCAAACGGCCCCCCCAGGGGATGCACACATCCCTCATTGCGTGCGGTGCCGTTATCCAGCCCCGGCAACCATCTGTCACAGCAGCTCCCAGCCACCCACTCCCTGGCCATGCTGTGCCCCGCAGTACGGAGCGGGGCAGGGATGGGCTGGGGGTGCCCAGCACACCCCCACCCCACAGGCAGGGGCCCAGCAGGAGGAGGAGGCAGGTGGGTCTCTGAGAGCGATGCTGACGGGGCCATGGTAGTGCTGCAGTACTGATGCCGACGGGGCTGTGGGTATTACTGCCGACGGGCCTGCGAGAGTGATGCAGGGGAGCAGGAAAAGCCGCAGCGGCGGCCCGCAGCCCCTGGGGCTGCAGGGGTGCTTTGCTGTGCCTGTGCAGAGCAGGGGATGAGGAGGGCAGAGGGCAGGAGCCTCCCCTGTCCAGACAGCAGGGACTGCAGCCAGGGAGAACC
The DNA here is from genome assembly GCA_022605575.1 of Laterallus jamaicensis coturniculus. NCBI lineage: Eukaryota > Metazoa > Chordata > Aves > Gruiformes > Rallidae > Laterallus > Laterallus jamaicensis. Next base: position 11,727,347 of record JAKCOX010000016.1, on the reverse strand, counting down.
TCAGGGCATGGGGACAGCAGAGGCATCTCATGAGGGTGGCTCTAGGGACAGACATGGCCCCTTTGTCACACTCTGATGAGCTCTGGCTCCCTCAGCCCCCAATGCAGTGCTGCCCCCCACAGTTGGGGGAGCATCGTGGGGCAACTGGGGCCAAGCCACAGCATGAGCCCACCTCCCTTCCGCCAGCTCGCAGTGCCCTGCCCATGTTCACACCTCGTTGTGATGGCATGGGGGTGGATAATGGGGGACCTGCGTGCTGGGGAGCTGTGACTTGCTGCAGGGGCAGAGTGGTGGCCCCAGCATCCCCAGGGGCTGGACACTGGCAGCTCTGAGCATCTCATGCTCCCCCTGAGCACAGCGTCACAGTGACCCTGGGTCCCCCTCGCCTCACGTGATGCCAGGGGCAGGAGAACAGCGGGGGTGGAAGGAGCTGTCACTGCGCTGGAGGGTCTGGCTCCAGCCTGATGCTACAGCACGCTGGTGCCTGTCCCTGTCTCTGTCCCCACCGGGTGCCAGCCCCGAGGGGCCAGGGCGGCTCTTCAGAGGCTGCAGCTGCTGCGTGTTTTGTGCTGCCTCTTCCCCTTCTCCCCGCTGCTGTTTTTGTTTTGTTTAAGAGGCTGGGTTACGAATTTTAAACAGGCTCCTGAAAAACCCAATTACCTCCAGAAGACAACCTGATAAAAGCTGCCTAAGTGGCACTGTGGAAATCGCCTTGTGCAGCAGCCGAGGGAAAACCAACATAACAAAGCCTTTGGAAATGGAGTTAACCACTTTTAATCCCTCGGTACGATGAGAAGGACCAATAATTATTTTCTGCAGAGTTGGGGGGGGAATAAGTGAAATAACTGCCCTGTGCTAATAGGTGGCAGCGGGCCGGGCAGGTGGTGCTGCAGGGATGCTGCTTCCCTCTGCCTGGGAGCTTTGCAAGGACCTGCTGAGGCTGCGACCTTGCAGGGTCCCCATGGCTGCAGGGCCTGGGGATAACGCCGTCAGCGGGGCAGGCAGGTGCTGCTCAGGCTGTGGCTGGTGATGGATGCGGTGGGCGATGCGGCAGCGGAAGCCAGCCCTGTGCCCTTTCCCTGGGCGCCGGTGGGGAGCGGAGCGAGGCACTGCCGGGGCCCTGGCACCTGTGCCAGCTCCATCCCTGCTGCGCTGCCCCCGTGAGCCGGCACGGAGGCAACTTGCAGGACTTGGCAGCACTGAGAGCTTCCTCCTCCATCTGGCCACGGCACTGTCCCCCGTCCCTTCCATCCCTCCCTGTCCCTTCCCTTCCTGCCTCCCACCAGCTCCAGGCAGCCACCCAGCAGGTGACACTGCCCAGGACAATGCCAGGGGACAGCTGTGCCTGAGAAGCGCCCATGCCAGGCATAAGCAATCTCCTAGCATCAGGAGCATACTCCAAATGCCTGCCAGAGCCAGCTTGGCTCTGGGACTGCAGGGTCCCATGGGCCCATCCCTGTCCCGAGAGCAGGGATGTCTGCAGGGGTATGCAAGGCAGGAGGACTGAGACGATGCCCCAGGCTGTTGACAGGCCCCTGGCTGCCCTTCCCGCGAGAGCCCGGCTGGCGGGGCAGAGCTGGGTGCCTGCCAGCCTGCCGGCTGTGGTTGTGCTGCCGGCACTGGCAGCTGGAGTGCTGAGGTGGTTGGCCACAGCTCACATGAGCCTCACGCTTCCCACGGAGTCAGGGACCGGGGTTGCTTCACCCACCTCCTCCTGCCCAACCCACAGCTCAAGCAGGGTCCCACACTTGGGCACAGTACTACAGGTCACCGAGCCCCCAAAGAGGGCAAGCCCAGCTTAGCACCAGGCCCTGGCGCAAGGGACAGCCCCGCCAGCTTAGCCCCAGCTCATACTGGGAGCAGTGTCTGGGCACACTGGAAGCTACTGGGGGAGGACGCACTTAATGAGCCGAGGCATCTCCAAAGCTTGAAAGACTCAAGGACCCATCCCAGGAACAAAAGGAGGCGTTTGTCAGGCGCTGAGAGACGGGCTCGTTAATTCCTCCTGGCTGTCACACTTATCTGTAATGAATTTGTGCTCCGCTGTATTATTTTTAATACAATAGGAGCGGTGCTGCCCGCCCACCGCCCGGCTGCCGGGAGCGCTGACGTCAGCGCCCGGAGCAGGGCTGCCGCAGGACGGACGGATGGATGGGCCAAGCACCGGCCTGTCCCACCGCCCACACACCCATCCCACGGGGTCCCGGTGGGCAGAGCGGGGCCAGGTGCGAGGGCAGGAGGTGGGTTTTTTTCCACAGAGGTGGAAAAATGAGTTGTTGGTCAGTGCCGAGGTGGAAGGAGGATGTGGGCTTGGGGCTGGCAGAGAAGGGGTGCACAGGGAGGGGATTTTTGGGAGTGGGAAGAAGGGGTGAACAAGAGAGCCATGTCCTTGATCTGTCGACCCTGTGCTGAGACCCTTCTGCAGTAGCAGCCACGCATCAGGGCAGGAGCCAGCAGCGGGTGCACACACTCAGGTCTGCTGGGATGCCACAGGCATGCCACGGTTCCAGCCCCCACCTGCTGCCCCACATTCCACATCACCCCCATCCTCCCCACAGCAGCCCCAGCAGTGCCCAGCAGCATCTCCACAGCATTTCCGCAGCATCTCCGCAGCCTGCACCACCAGGCTTGTGGGGGCAGCTGCAGCCTGTCCCAGCTCCTTGCAGCCTCACACAAATGGGGGGGGATGTCCTCCCAAAACCACCCTGCACCCAGACCCTCTTGAACACTCTTCTGGGCCATAGCCGCGAGCATTCCCGCAGGGCTGCTCCTCCAGAGCCTCCCCACTGAACACCAGCTATCCCCAAAGCCTGGCTCAGAGCACTGCTAATCTGATTGCAAAGGGCTCGTCTTGTCTCTAATAACCCAGGGCTGGATTAATTAGGAGGCGCCGACTGCCCGTCTGCAGGGTGGCAGGGCTGGCTGTGGGGCACACGCTGGCCCCTGGTATCTCTCTGTGCACTGGGACGAGGATGGGAGACCTGGACACGACCCCTGTCCCACAGGGCAGGGAGGTGGGCAGCAGGAGGGGCTGCAGAACCCTCATCTCCCTTTGGGCAGGCATAGGAGGGTGTCAGGCAGAGTGATTGCCCCCCTTTTCCTTCCCGGGGACCCCTTGCTGAAGGGAGTATTGAGCTCTGCAGGCACCGCGGCCGTGCCACCCCTCCCAGCATCTCCTGCCTGAGCACCCCCTGCCCGCCATGGGACAACCCCCGGGGGGAGCAGCACCAACACGCCGAAGCCGGGGGCTCCAAGCAGCCACTGCTGGCACTGGGGGTGAGGAGATTTGTCGGGGACTTGAATTCAAGTCCCGCAGCTGCCCTGCGCTGCTGAGCAAGAGACGGGGGCTGCGGCTCGGGGTGCTGGATGAGGGATAGCGATTGGGGCGCGGGGGACGGGGGGTGGGGTGCGGCTCCCCGGTGGTTCCAACTGATTAATGCCTCGTTTCGCCCATTAATTGCCGCGGAGGTGAATCATTAACCCCGCGCAGGACGTGTTTCCCCCCTCCGCTCCCATCCCTCCGCTGCGGGAGGGGGAATTCGCGGGGGGGGGGGGGGGGAGCCATCCGCATCCTGGGGAGCGGTGCGGGGCTACTCAGGGTCCTAAACGGGCACCGGGACGGTTCCCCGAGGGTCGTGCGGCGTTTTTGGGGAAGGGGGGGTGTCCTGCATCCCCCCCCTCTCCCCCCGCCCATCCTGGGGGGCCGGGCTGCGCGGTGGCGGGGCGAGGGGTGTCGCCCCGGGCGGGCCCACGCGTGCCGCCGGGGGCGGGCGAGGGCCGGGCCGCGGCGGGGCGGGGCGGGAGGGCGGAGCGGCGGCAGCGGAGAGCGGCGGCGGAGCCGGTGAGTGCCGCGCCGCGCCGGTGCTGAAGGGACAGCGCCGCCGCTGCGGCACCGGGCGGCCCCGGACGGCGGGCGGGGCACCGCGCCGCATCCACCGGGAGGGTGGGGGGGGGAGGGATGGTGGCAGCGGGTCCCCGTGGCGCCGCGTCCCCTGCGCGACACCCCACTCCATCACCCCTTCGCGGCTCCCGCCCTTCCCGTGTCCCTGCGCACCCCCCCCCGCGGCGTCCCCGGTGTCCCCTGCGCCCCCGGTGCGTGTCCCCCGTCTCGGGTCGTCCTCCCCGTGCCTGCCACAGCCCCCACCTCCCCGAGGTGTGTCCCCCGCGTTCCGCACCTCCGTGGGGTCCCGGTGTCCCCCCGCATGCCGGGTGTCCCCTACGTCCCGTGTCCCCGGCGCCCTCCGGTGTCCCCCGCCCTCCGGGCGCCCCCCCGTGTCCCCTGCGTCGCTGCAGTCCGTGCGGCCCCGGTGTCTCCCACGGACCCCGGTGTCGCTGCGTCCCTCCCCACGCCGGTCGGGTGTCCCGGTGCCCCCCGTTCCCCAGCGGCTCCCGGTGTCCCCAGCACCCTCCCCGAGGCTCAGCGCAGTACCGCCTGGATGAGCCCCCCCGGTGCTGCGGGGTGCCCCGGGCTGGGAGCAACAAACTTCCCCGGGTCGCGGTTCATGGAGTCCCCCCCTTCCCTCCCCCCCCACCACCGCGGGGTCCCAGGGATGTGGGGTGGGGGGGACCCATGAGGTTGCTGCGGCACCCACTGGGTGTGCGCACACACACACACACACACAGAGCGAGCTGCACACCCAAGCTGTGAGCACAGCCTGCAACCCCCCACACGTACACAGGGCATGCGGGGGGCACAGGCACACACCCCCCCGCACACACCGCCTGCAGCCCCCCACACGCACACAGAGAGCATGCAAACAGCCTGCAACACCCCCACACGTACACACACACGGCACTGTCTGCAAATTTGTGCGCACACACACCACACACACACACCCCCTGTACAGCCCTCAAACCCACGGACCTTCACACACAGCAGCCCCCCCCCCCCCCACACACACACACACTAACGCAGCCTGCAACCCCCCCTACAGTGTGCAAACACACACACACAGCGCAGGCACACGCAGCGCATACAAACACAGCCTGTAAACACTCACCCATGCAAGCCCCTGCACACACATCCGCAGAGCTCGCAGACCCCGGCACTCCCGCACACGCTCAAAGTGTGCCTGCGGGCTGCAAAGCCACACGCCATGGGGCAGGCAGCTTGCAGCCCCACAGACTCAGATACACACACACATGTGTGTGCACCCCTCCTGCAAACACAGCCCGCAGCCACCCGCAAACACACCTCTCGACCGTACAGCTCACACACACACACCCCGCACACAAGCACAGTGCACACACATGCGCTCTGTCCGGCACACACAGTGCCCTTGCTCGCTGTCACCCATCCCCAGCACCCCGTGGCAATCACACATGCAGTCACGGGCTGCTGCCTGCAACCCCTACAGCCCCCAAACACAGTCACAACCTGCCAACAGCATCTTCTCCACCCGCTGCAGAGCACACGCCTTGCGATAGACACACTTGCACACAGGTGGCTTCCCATGTCCAGCTGCATCATGCTGGCATCCCCAAGCCAGGGGCACACAGCAGGTGCTGGTGTGGTGGGTCCCTGTCCTGTCAGCCCACAGGCAGCACCTCAAGGTTCCTGCTGCTCCACTGAGAGCAGCTCTGGGGTGGAAAGTCCCTCTAACAGTCCCCAAGGCCAGTGGGGATGTGGGGAGGGAGCCGAGGGGCGCATGTGCTGCCAGCAGGCAGATCTGCCCAACCTCTGCCTGCAGACCCCAAAAGCTCCCTCTGCCCATCCTGGAAAGCATTTGGGACTGGAGATGCAGAGGGTGCAAACTGCAGCCCCAGGGTCCATCACGTCCCTCATGCCTGGATGGTGGGGACCCTGGGCATGGCATCTCAGCTGCATCCCTCTCTGCCCGCACAGGTGGCCCTGGTTGGCGAGCCCAGACGACAGTGGATGAGTGCTGGGCACTGGCCTAGCCACACGTGCACACCGGCACCATGGACTTTGTCATGAAGCAAGCGCTGGGCGGTGAGTGGATGCTGTTTCCCCCTCCGGGTCCCCCCTCCAGGAGCAATGCCGGCCCAGCACCCCGGGAAGCACAGTGGGAGGGAGATGGAGGGTGGGACAGAGTCATACAGAGAGCTGCCGGCAGTGGAGAGCTGTTGCCAGAGCCCTCCAGGGTGCCCGCTCCCAGCGCCGGCAGCGCCTGGCTGGGGAATCCCGGCTCTCCCAACACTAAGTGGGATTCCCCGGCGGGTCCCCTGGGTGCCAGCGCCGAAGGAGCTGCCGGCGTCTCCCCCAGCTGACGCTGAACTAGGGCAGTGCAGCCAGCCCACAGCACTCCCCATCCATGCAGCCTCTGGAGCCCCTCTGCAGCCGGCTCTAGTGCCAAGTGGCCCTAGGGACATCCCAGGTCATCCCTGCTGGGGGGCTCTGTGCCGTCCCCACCTCTGCAGGGGCTGCAGCAGCCAGTGCCTGGCTCCAGTAGCCAGTGCCAGGCTCCAGCACCCAGGGGGACCGGCCGATGATCTTGTTCTCTGCAGGGGCCACCAAGGACATGGGGAAGATGCTGGGGGGTGAGGAGGAGAAGGACCCTGACGCGCAGAAGAAGGAGGAGGAGAGGCAGGAGGCCTTGCGCCAGCAGGAGGAGGAGCGGAAAGCTAAGCACGCCCGCATGGAAGCCGAGCGGGAGAAAGTCCGGCAGCAGATCCGTGACAAGGTGGGCACACGTGTCCCCTGCACCCACTGCTGCCTGCGGAGGGGCTGGGACAGGGAGTTGGCATGACTGGGGGGAGGGTGGCCCAAGATGGTCATGGTGGCCACCGATGACAGCGTGGGTGGCACTGAGCACAGCATGGGCACCACTGGCTGCCTGCCCTGCTGAGGGCCTGTGTCCTCGCAGTACGGGCTGAAGAAGAAGGAGGAGAAGGAGGCAGAGGAGAAAGCAGCGCTGGAGCAGCCGTGTGAGGGCAGCCTGACACGCCCCAAGAAGGCAATCCCGGCTGGCTGTGGGGACGAAGAAGAGGAGGAGGAGGAGAGCATCCTGGACACCGTCCTCAAGTACCTGCCCGGCCCACTGCAGGATATGTTCAAGAAGTAACAGCACCACCAACCCTGCCATGGGGTGCTGGGGCACGGGCGCCCTCTCCCCTCCAACCCTCCATCAGTTCCCTTGGTGGGGGGGGTCCCTGCACCCCCTCCTGCCCTCTTCCCCAACCAGACCAAAAACCCGCCCCGTCCCGTCCAGGCAGGGCCCCCCCACCATGCCATGCCAAAGGGGAGCGGCCCTGGCCGGACAGGGCGAACCGGGACCAAATGCACTGACGTAACCTCGCAGCAGGCTGGGGGCACCCCAGGCCCTACCACCCTCCCCACCGGGGGTGGCTCCCTGTGCCCCCAGCCCTGCACCTCCTGCCCTCCCAGGGGACCCTGGCAGGCCTCTGCTCGCCTGCCCTCGTCCCCAGCACTGCCATCCCCCTGCCCCGTCCCGCCCTGGGTCAAGCCCAAAGCACAAAGCCAGGCGCCCTGCCCGCAGCTCCCCCACCCCCAGGCCCCGGGCACGGGGGTCCCCTGGGGCTGCCCGGTGTGCCCCAACATCGGGGGGTTGGAGGGGACCCCCCCTCCCCGCATCTCTGGCCCCATAGTTAAAGCCATATCAGTTAGACTGCAATACTTCAGCACCGGGAGGAGCGGGCGCCGCGCTCCGCCGACCGTGTACAAAGGCGCGTGCGGGGCAGGGACCCCCCTGCCTCGACCCCCCCCAGCCCTGTCCCTGTCCCCCCCAGTCCCCCACTGCTCGCTCGTCCGTGTCTTGGCCCCGCTGGCCCCCGTTCTCGCATTAGTGTCTCCGTGCCAGGGTGCGCCCCGTCGCTCCATGCGTCCTCGTGTCCGCTGCTCACACTCCCACCCCCAAGCCCCCCGCTGTCCCCGGGGCCGCCCGTGGCACCGAGAGCCCCCCACACCGTGCTGCTGGGGCGCCCACTCTGCCCCCTGCAATAAAGCCAGTGCGGGGACGAGAGCTGCTGGGCCGGGAGCACCCGGCTGTCCCCCCACCCAACGCTGGACACACGGGTGTCCCCCTCTCCCGGGCCTGGGAAGGGATCCCTGGGCAAGCACCCCAGGGAATTTCCCAGGAGCTGCTGCTTGTACCCCAACGGGGAGGGATGCAGGGGTACGCCCATGCCCTTGCCCCAGCCCATGTCCCTTGCCACACCGTGCTCCCCCTTCCCCATGCTTCCTGTGCCGCAGCCCCCAGCTGCTCCCCAGGGTGCTCCCTGGGAGGCGGTGGGTGGTTCGGGGCCCCGCAGACATGCTGTGACCATCCTGCTCGAACTAGTCTTTGACAAACTAATAAAATAAAGGGATTTGTACATTGCTCCAGCTGCTCGGCCATTGCTTCCCTGGGGCTTGCGCCAGCTCCCTCATGCCTCCATCCCCTCAGGGCTGAGAACTGCCAACTCATCGCACTTGGGGGGACCCCAGGGCTCAAGCTGGGCAGCACCCAGAAACATCCAAGGTGAAGGGAGCACCCACATGCTGCTTGCAGAGACCCATTCAGTCCAGCCACCTTCCTACTCCCCTGTGCCCACACCACAGGCACGCCCTCTGGGGTGGGAGACAAGGCAAAAGGTGTGGGTGCTCAGGGTCCCACTAGCACAGCTTGGGGAGGGCTTCTGCCCCTTCCCCCTTACAGAATGGCTGGGGATACCCCTGGAGTACAAGGGCTGTTTCTGGTGGGTAACAGCCTTCTGTCCGTCTCCCCCCAAAAAACGCAGAGGCATGAGGCTATGGGCAGGCCCTGGGCACCGGGGCAAGCCCCCCAGCCAGGCAGCACCACTGGAGCTGCTGGGGCCCAGCACAGCCCTGGAGGCCTCCGTCCTGAGCCAGCCTCAGCTTCAGCTGATTTGCCCTCATTTACGGGCACGGGGCTCAGCTGTTGCCCAGGCGGCATCAGCAGAGCAGTCACCTGGAAAAGCCTCTGTCAGAAGCAAAGATTAGGGTAGGAAATGATAGAGATCGCGCAGGCAAGGTCTCCATTGCAGGCAGGCTGCGCCCGCGCCTCCTCTGCGGGGACCAGCTACCCCCCCGGAGACCCAGCCTGCGGGCGCAAGGGGGAAGCAACCCCCGGGGAGTGGGGATGGGGGGGCACGGCCTGTTCCCCCGCCGGCAGCGCCCAGGGAACGGCTCTGCCCGGGGCCGGCGGCCGCGGTGTGTGACAGGCACTGTGCCCCGCTGGAGCCGCGGCTCCGCTCCAGCCCTGCGGCCGGGAGCGGGGCGGGTGTCCCGGCCCCCTGGGACGTGTCCCACGGTCACTCGTCTCCATCATGGGGGCACAGCGCCCCCTGGCGGGGGAACAGCGCGGAACAGCGGGGATGGGGACAAGGGGGAAGGGGGACAAGGAGGACAGCAAGGATAGGAGGACAGGGGGCAGGAGGGACAAGGGGGACGGGGGGCAGGAGGGACAAGGGGGACGGGGAGACAAGGGAGATGGGCAGGAGGGACAAGGGGAACGGGGGGGCAGGAGAGACAAGTAGGATGGGGGGCAGGAGGGACAAGGGAGACGGGCAGGAGGGACAAGGGGGATGGAGAGACAAGGGAGACAGGAGGGACAACAAGAGAAGGGCCAGGCAGGGTGACAAGGGGGACAATAGGAGAAGGGACAGGCTGGGGGACAAAGGGGACAGTCCCCTCGACACAACTCCTCAGCCAGTGCCCTGCCTGGCCCAAGGGGAAGGAGGCAGGGGAAGTGGGCAGAGCAGCTCAGCATCCCCCACCTCCACCTGCCCCCCCAGCAGCCAGAGGTGCAGTCGTTACAGAACAGGATTTATCAAAATTAGGATTAAAAAAAAAAACAACACAAAAAACCCACTACATGTATAAAACAACAAAATGAAATGAAATAAAAAAAAAAAAAAAGCCAAAGCCCCAGCTGAGGAGGAGTCTCCCAGCTCACATCCCCCCACCCTCCCTCGCTGCCCCAGTGTGGGGAAGGGACACGGGGTGTCTGGGAGGGGATGGGGCAGGCTGTGCTCCCAGGGCTGCCCTCACCGCTGGGCAGTGGGGCAGAAAGGGGATGGTCAGGTAGTTTATCGCTGCTGGGGAGCCCAGATCTCCTCTCTTGGGAAGCTCCACAGCAGTCACCTTCAGCAACTGACTTTCTTTGGCCATTTGCCTATGGAACGAGCCCTCCCCATACCCCAGAGAAGAGACAGCAGCTCTGAGACAGCAACAGGGACTCCGCCAGCATCGCCCCATCCTCCCCAGCACACAAACTGCTGTTTTACAAACGCTCCCAAAGGCAGCACGTGCAGAACTGAACCACAGGCTGCAGCTCTGCTGAGCAGGCAAAGAGGGGAGCCACCTCCTTACCCCCCTGCACCAACTGAGCACTGTCCCATCCCCGAGAGCAAGGCAGCACTGCCTCCTCCAGTGCGGTGACATTAGGAGTCGTTGGGGAGCCCGAAGAGCTTGACGGTGCCTGCCTCCCGGCTGCTGTCATATTTGCCATCTTTGTCATCACAGGCGAAGGCCAACAGCGGCCTCTTCGGGTGCCAGGCCACTGTGAAGGTAGGGGACTCACACTGCACCTCCCAGAGCTTCTCTCCTGCATGGAAAAGGGGCCACGTCAGCCTGGAGAGCCTGCGGCCCCCCACCGCACGCTGCCCTGCAGCCAGATCCAAGCACCTGCTGCTTCTCCGGGTGCAGGGCAGGGGAGGAACAAACACCACTTCAGCGCCTTTTAATCACCTGGTGACAAGGCACAGACATGACACAGGCGTCTACCACAGACTAGCGAGGCACAGGCTCCCCCTCACGGCGTTCTGCTCTGCACAGCCAAGCTCTTTGTTAGCAGTCGGGTTTTCCCTGTGCCCTTGCAGCTCCACCAGCTCTCCTCCAACCGACTGACTCCTAGCCGTTCCCCAAAAGCAAACCGTTACCTGTCTCCACCTCTGCGATGTCAATGAAGTGATCCTCCGACGCCGAGGCCAGCATCTTCCCATCGTGGCTGAAGCTGAGCGTCCGCACGGGCCAGTCGAGCCTGCAGCAGCAGAGCCCAACGGTGAGCCAAGTGTCACCAGAGAGGGGAGGCACCCGGCTTCGGGACAGCACGACCTACCTGGAGAAGCACCTCACACACACCAGCTCATCCACGTCCCAGAGGCTGACCAAGGCGTCAGCGCTGCCCGTGGCAAAGTACTTCCCCATGGGGTCGAACTTGATGCAGATGCAGTTTGAAGGATGGGCGTTGATGGACTGAATGGGTTTCAGCTCCGGGTAGCTGCGGAGATGAAGGGAGAGGGCAGGAAGCAGTGAGAGGAGCAATGGGCTCGTCAACAAGCAAGGCAGGTGGGGCTGGGAGCAAGCTCAGCAGGTGCAGGGCCATGCTCTTGGAAACCTTTAGTGCTGAGTAAGCAAGGCAAAGCATCAGGGTCGCTCTCAGGGAGCCCAGCCCAGACCTGGGACAACCGCAGCTCCAGGCAAGTTCGGTTTCACCAGGGGGCTGGGAATGGCTGGGATGTGGGACTTGGGTACCCCAAAAAGCAGCAAAGGAGCTTGCAGAGGCATGCCTGCCACAGCCAGCCCAGCTACCCTGCCCACCTGCTGCCACAGGCGCCTACCTGAGGATGTTGATGCAGCCGTTCCCATTAGTGAGGAAGAACATGTTGTTATCATTGTTCCAGGAGATCTCGTTCACCTCAAACTTGAACTGTTCCTCAGCTTTGGAGCGATGTGTCTTGGCATCAATGAAAGTGACCACATCATCCTTGTTCCCCACAGCAATGGTCTGGCCATCAGGGCTCCAACAGATGTTGATGTTCTCCCCTGGATGGACAGAGAGGCAGAAGGTACTGTTTGTGCCCAACAACCCACAGCAGCCACGAGTTAAGCACACAGGAAGCTTTTTACTCCCTATCTAGGGTTCTGCTAACTCCACATCACTCACAAATGGGAAAGACTACCAGGTCTGCAGTTTAACACACAAGCCCTATACAGCAGCAGTCCAAATACGCACAGCTATTGAAAAACACACTTAACAGAGCCACAGCTTCAAGTCAACACAACTACCTCAGCGCCCTTCCTGTTTCACCCAAGATGAGACCACAGCAACCACCAGTCAAGATCAGCTCGAATATCCTCTTAACCCAGTGATCTTCGAGCCCCAGAAGCATCAGAAGCCAACAACAGTAAGAACAAGGCATGTTTCTCTTTGCCATCTTACATCACCATCTCCAGCCCTGACAGTCCAAAATCAGAGACCTCGGAGGGCAGAGACTGCATCTGGGTTAACCAGCCCAAGGAGGTGAGTAACTGCATTCTGCATCCACGCAAACGTTTACTCCCACCACGGCTCTCTGCAAGAGCCCTCATGGGGAGGCTGGGACTCACCCTTGGTATTGACCGTGGCGATGCACTTGGTGGTACGGACATCCCAGATGCGGATGGTTTTGTCCCCAGACGCCGTGACAAAGAGGTCAGGGTTGCTGGGGTGCCAGCAGAGCTGATCCACGCTGTCCCCATGGCCCCGGTAGTTGTTCTCCTTCACCTGGACGGGGAGGACAGAGAGTCAGGGGAGAGATGAGCTCAGCTCTACCTTCCTCCTGCCCCGGATCCCAGTATCCTGCACCCTGCTCTGCTGCCGGTTACCAGACAGGGCGGGAACCCAGCCCGGCGCCCCCCCGCCATTTCAGTCACGGTTCCCGCCGGGCGGGAGGGAAGAGCCCTCCCGGTCTCCCCAGCCCGGCACCGGCTCCAGTCCCCGGTGGCGGGGTCCTTGGTGACGCTCCTCTTCCCACTACAGGCCCAAGTCCCCGCTCCCTGGCCCGGTACCGGCCGCCAAGACCCTAATTCGAGCCACCTGGGCGTCCGGTCCCGGGGCGGGGGCCCTTTGTTTCGGTCCCGGCCCCAGGGCTCCCGCGGTGGCCCGAGCGCCCGCCTCACGTGTTCCGCGGGGCCCCGGAGCAGCTCACCAGCCGGTCCTTCTCCAGCAGGAAGACGCTCGCGGTCTTGTCGAAGGAGCCGGAGGCGAGGCGGCGGCCGCAGCAGCTCCAGGCCACCGAGTGCACCTTGGCGCCGTGCGCCGGGAACTCGCGGCTCCGCGTGTTGGCGCGGAACAGCTCCTGCATGGCCTGCACGTAGGGCGACAGCGCCATGGCGGCGGCGCCGCGCCGCGCCCGGAGCCGCGGCCGCCGTGGCCCCGCCCGGCCGCCGCCTCTGACGCAACCTCCGCCGCCCCCCCGCCCTGCCCCAGGGCCGGCCCGGCCCGCGCGCTGCCGCTGCCCGCCGCGGAGATGGCCGACGGCGTCGTTCTCATAAGCGACTCAGACTCTGAGAGCAGCCGCTCGCTGCCGCTCCGGCGCCGCTGCTGTCGCCGCCCGCTGCCGCCCCCCGCGGTGAGTCGGCGGCCACCGGGGCGGGACGCAGGGCCCTCCCGCCGGGCGCGGCGCTGCCCTGCCTGCCCCTCACAAAGATGGTGGCGCTTCCGCTGTGGCCGGCGGCGCGGGCGGGGACGGGAGCCGCGCGGGGACACGGAGCCTCGAGGGCCGCGGAAGGGCGCAGCGCGTTTCCCGGTCCAGGAGGGGCCGGGACCCCCGGCCCTGCCTTCCCGGGGAGCCCGCTCCCGTCGGTCACGTATTTCGGAGGACGGTCCCGAGCTCGGCCCCCGAGGATCTCCCTGCCTGTCCCAGGAGGGCTCGGGTCCCCTCGGCCAGCAGAGGTGCGGGCCCCAAGTGCGTGTCGCTCCCCCCCCGGAGTGACCCGGGCCCTTCAGCTGCACCCAGGGCAGGCCCAGCCCCTGGGGCACCCGGCGGGGCCCGGCCTTGGCGAGGTGGCCACCGCGGCCTCCCCTGGGCTGCCCGTTGCGGCGGGGCCGGTTGGGTTGGAGGCCGGGCAGCCTGTGGGCCTCCTGGGCTCCGCCGGCTTACCGGAGCAGGAGGCCTGCTGCGTTCCGCCATCGCCCCGGGCTACCGGTGGCCCCTCCTCGGGACAGGAGGCGGTTCTGAGTCAGGGGCAAGACGGAGTTAAATTTGAGACGCTGAGAGCTGGTTTTTCCCAAGAGCAACAGGCTCTGCCCCATGCTGGGCGCTGAGAAGGGCCACGTCCTGCCTGCTGGCAGTGTGGATACAGCTGCCTTCCCTTGCCTGCTCCTGCTGCCCCTCAGGTGGGCGCATCCTTGGAGCTCTGGAAGCCCTAGATAGGAGTCCCCAAAGTCTCGGGGTTGCTGTAGCTCTGGCTTGGTGCCACAGGTGCAAAAGTAGCTCTGTTCCTTGACATCCGTGTAGCGGACGAGGTGATGCCATGGGGAGGAGTGCTGAGGTTTGGATCCTGTGCTGCTCCTGCCAGCACTGGGCAGGTGGTTGCACTCCCCTTGCCTTCCCCAGGCACACCAGTGCAGCTGGGGAGCTGAGCAGGCAGCTAGGCCCACTCCAGGACAAGGCAAGCAGTGCTTGGAACAGAGGGGCCAGCCAGTTGCTGTAAGGAGCCCCAGGGGCAGTGGGGGGTTTGTCTCTGCCAGGAGTAAGGAAGGAGAGACTGGCTCAGGCTCAGTCATTGATGGCTGGGGAGGCCAACACTGGAGCTCAGGGCTGCTTCCCACAGGTTGCCCTGTCCCCTACACCAGGCAGCAGGGTCGTTGTCCCTGGTTTCTTGGGTTAGTACCAACAAATCCTATTTCCTCCTTGGGCTGGGGCAACAGAGCCATTGTAGCAGAGGTCTCTGGCAGGGGAGGACCAACGCTCTCAGGTACCACTGCTGGTGACAGCACTGGCCCCTCTGTCCCCACAGGACATCATCGATCTGACCTGTGAGGACATAAGCACAGCACCATTGGGCAGTCTTACCGTCATCGACCTGACAGAGGACACCTGCAGCCCTACTCACACCACCAGCTGTGCTGAACAGGATCCCGGGCAGGTGCCTGCTTCCCTAGCAGCACACACATACCATCCCTGGCCCTGCTCCACCATAACACCAAAAACAGAGGCAACAGCAGAGCCAAGCCCTGCAGCACCCTGGCAGAGCACTCCCACAGACCCCAGTGCCACCACGGACACAGCAGAAAGTGCAGAGAACAGGAGCAGCTTCTCTCCTGCCTCCAGCCACTGCAGCTCTGAGCAGAACTGCAGCACTACCACTTTCAACAGTGACTTGGGCTCCCTGGCCAGCACGCAGCTGGACTCAGACCTCCTGTCCCTGTCCCCCTCCAGCCTGGACAGCAGCAGCAGTTGGAGGGACAGTGGCCTGGGGGAACAGACCCCTCACCTCGACGAGCAAAGGGAGATGCACCAGAGATTGAGCTTTGCCTCAGCCACCCCTACAGCCCCACGGGCAGCCCCACAGCCTTCAATGGAAGTAGATGACTTACCACCACTGGGAACAATCCAGCATGTCACACCAGCCAGGACCAAGACTGACAGCAATGCCTGGTTGAACAAACTATGCTATTTCAAGAGGAGCGGAGCCCAGCACCTTTTCTTCCAAGGTGTAGCATTCAACAGGGAAACACAGCAGGTAAGTGGGGTTCAGGGCAGCTGCTGCCAAGACTAGGCACAGCCTGCTCAGAGCAGTGTGCAAAACCAGCCTCTGCTCCATATTTGCTTTAGGGGGAAGCTTTGCCAGACAGTTGGGCGCTCTGATTATTGCAGTTCCCTTCATGGAGGGCCCCACATCACAGCTGGGTCCCTCTGTGTTGGGGGGAGCTGACATTCACCTATTGCCTTGTCTTGCACACAGATGAACCCTGAGCTCATCCCCAGTGGGAAGCTGAGCATGGTACACACCACCATGGAGGAGAACTTCATAGAGGGAACCTTGCATTTCCTGAACGAGTTCGTCTCCTGCCGGTACTGTCCCCCCAAAGAAATCATCTCCTACCTGATCACACAAATCCTGCTGCACCCTCACCAAGGGGAGATCCTGAAGGACACCTACATGCTGCTGATGAAGATCCAAATGTACGTGTTCCCTTTGTCACAGTGTCCTGGGGCTGGCTAGGTGCATAAAGATTTTTGTCCTTGGTCCTCACCCACAGAACAGGAAGCAATTTCCCCTATAACCCAGGATGATCGTCCTGCCCCTGCCTCTCACCAGCAGCACAGGCACACCCTGCACTGTCTGAGGATGGGTTAGGACCATTGCTGGCCCAGACAACAACCACTAAACCCCCAAGAGGATGATGAGGGATATAGGGGATGCTGAGATAAGAGGGGAAAGCAGCTCCCACTATATCATGAGCATGCTTTAATCATTTACTAGCAATCCCACACAGCGCAGGGACAGCCTGTGACACCAGGGAGCCCTCTGGGATGGAGGAGTGTGGTTGCCTGGCTCCTGAAGAGTAGATCTCATTCTTCACTGCTGTGATGTGGCAAAACTGCAGCAAGGACTATGACAAAACAGCAGCAGGAGAGGGCTGAAGTGGTTACCCCGTTGCCCTCAGGGTTCCCACAGAGAGGCACTGAAGCCTCGTGTTTGTGAGGGTGCACGTGCCCAAGCTCTCCATAAGGTTCAGCCCCAGTTTCAGATTATTCCCCCCCAAAAAAAGAACATGGTCAGGGGAGGAGAAAAGGAGAGGGCGAAGCTGGAGAGAAGGCAGAGCAGATCCCTGAGCAAGTGGGGATGGGAAAGGGCCCAGGGCTGCCCTGCTTCCAGGTCAGGCAGTTCAGCACAAACAGACCATGCTGTCCTTGCAGGCTCCATCCAGCCAACGTCACCACAGTGGGATGGGACTGGACGCTGCTGAAGTACATCATGGAGGACGAGGTACTTGGCACTGCGTCTCCCAGCGGGCAGAGCTCATCCAGTACGTGGTGCCTGAGAGGGAGCAGTGACCCAGGGCCTCTAGCCACACTGTGCTGCACAACGGGGCCACTGTCCCACAGGCAGCTTCATTGCAGCCACTGATGGTAGGAAATGCCAGTTGGGTGTCTCCTGCTTTTATCCGTGGTGCTCCCTAAGCTGCTGCACAGCCACAGGCTGGTTGTCTCATCTGAAGACAACTCAGCAACAGACAAAGCCTCTCTGGGCCACAGCCCTGGTGCAAAGGTAGAACAGGTCCAGCCAATCCCTTGGGGCAGTGCCTGAGCCAGGCTGCCCCTTCCTGGAGCTCCTCCTCAGTCATGTACATCAGCCCACTCCCAAGAAAGCCAGATCCCTTGGTGCTCCTTGCTCTGCAGCTCCACCAGGCTCATACCCTCTCCTTCCGCCCTCAGGAGAAGCCCCCTGGCCGGCTCCTCTTCCTGCAGTACGTGGTGCAGACCCTGGAGGATGACTTCCAGCAGAACCTGAGGCTGCGCCTGCTGCAGAAGTCAATTGCCAAGAAAGTGCTTTCATGTGACAAGTGCTTCAGCAATGTCAAGTAAGGGACACCTCCTCCCCTCTTCTCTAACCGATGCTGAGAGGCTGGGGCTCACAAACACTTGTCAGGACCAAGGTCAGACTTTCCATGAAAAAGGCTTGGGATACAGAGGGAAGCATAGGGCCCAAGTGTGAAGAACAGGAGCAGGTTTACAAAAGCAAACCACCAGAATGGATGCAAGGCATTTCCTGCCACAACCTAGCAGGTTTTTCCCAGGAATGAGGTCAGACTTGCACTGCTCAGGACAGGACTGAGGACATGGAGGTCCTGTTGACAAGCATATAAGCCTGCTGTTCAACAGACCCACTCCCTAGCCTGTCCTACTGGGTGAGACATTCTTCATCCTCAGGCTCTTTCCTTGAGCTCCAAGTGGATCTAGAGCTCAGAATGCAGCAAAGCCAGGCCTGTTCCTGTTAATGTTCCTGTTTCTGTCCCAGGGAGGTGGTCGAATGGTTGGTCGCAGCGGTTACAGGAGTCGGGTTCACTCAGCCCCCGGAGCAGCCACAAGAACTTTCCTCCTCTTCAGCAGAAACGGGGGCTGAATGCAGCTCATCTGCACCATGGCTGCCCAGCACCAGCCAGGCAGAGGTGGCTCCACCAGCTTTCTTCAAGCAGAAGTAAGCCCCACAAGTCCTGGCTCCCTGCTGACAGTATCATGGGGCCCAAGCCAGGGAGAAGGCAGAGGCTCTCCCAGTCAGGGAAGTCAGGCTGTTACCTGAACTTCTCCTTTGGGTTAGGCATACACTTGGTGAGCAAGAAGCTTTCTTGCCAGGTAGGAAACTGGCTCAGTGAGCTCCCTCCCCTTAGAGGTAGCATAACACTGGAGCTCTTGGCCCACCACCCGGGCTGCCCTGTGCTGCTCCACCAATGCTCAGTACAGCCACTGAGACATCCTGAGCACCCATCTGGGGTTAGCTCTGCTTCCATGAGCATCAGATTCAAAACCCACCAAGAGATACCAGATCCAGCTTGCTACATTCCCCATCATCACCTAAAAGGTGTAAGGCTGAAAACTAGGTGTCATCCTCCACTGCTCTGCAAGCCAAGGGATAGTCTCTCCTCACACTGACTCTCTCTAACCTAGAGTAATGCTCCTGCTCCAGCGGATGTTGTCCATTGCAGTGGAAGTGGACAGATCTCCAAACTGCAGCTCCTGTAAGATAGCAGATGTGATGTTCTCATTTATACTGAATATTCCCTTGAGGAGCCAAAGGTGAGAAACAGGCATAAGGCAGCACCTGCCTGCGCAATACTCTTATTCCCAATTTACATCTGATACTTAAGATACCACAGGGTGTAGAAAGAGAGGACCATTAATGATCCAGCTAGCAAAAGCATGGCAGTTGGATGGACAGATCCCATGCAGATGGGTAGATGCCTTCAGCTGGCAATGTTCTAAGTCCTGTGTTGCTGAGATAAGTTGATTCTCCCACTTGTTAAAGTTGCAGGACTGTAAAGAGGGTCTGCAAAGCAGCACTGCATCAGCATGGTCTGGCAGGTACTGGCAGGAACATCACCAATTCCCAGGGACAGCTGAGCAGCTCATCAGGAATACAATGCAGTTCTTGCAGCTGTGCTTTGACAGACTTTTGTTTGCTTCTCTAAGAAATGCAGCATGTGGAACCAAAGCACAAGGGCCTGACTGGCTCTGGCACAGACGCAAGACCACTAGACCCAGTTGTGTCTAGTTCTGGGCTTCCTGGTATGAAAAAAGACAGGGATCTCCTGGAGAGAGTCCAGAGGAGGCTACAGAGGTGATTAAGGGCCTGGAGCATCTCCCCTATGAGGAAAGGCTGAGTGAACTGGGATTGTTTAGTCTAGAGAAGAGACGACTGAGGGGGAGCTAATTATTGCTTATAAATATCTGAAGGATGGGGTGCAGGGGGAATTGGCCAGCCCCTTTTCAGTGTCTGTGGAGACAGGACAAGGGGCAATGGCTGCAAATTGGAGCACAGGAAGTTCCACACCAACATGGGGAAGAACTTTTCCCCAGTGAGGGTGAGGGAGCCCTGGGACAGGCTGCCCAGGGAGGTGGTGGAGTCTCCTTCCCTGGAGAGATTCAAGACCCATCTGGACGCCGACCTGTGCAGTATGAGCTGGGGAGCTGCTTTGGCAGGGGGGTTGGACCCCATGAGCTCTCGAGGTCCCTTCCAACCCCTGTGATTCTATGACCCACAGAGAGTTCAAACCCATGCTTGCCAGCCCCTGCAGACCCTTTCAGCAGGACCCTCTGAGCACACACCAGGTCTGATCACGCCAGACTGGCTCTAAGGAAGCTATTGCTCCCCCCAGGACAGATCTGGTAGATCTGTCAGCTGGCCGCTCACCCCACTTGACACTGGCTTGGCTGCACTCCCTGCAAGTCAGCAGGACCAGGTAACATCCACACAGGCTGCTGGGCAGGGTGAAGCCAGGCAGCCAGGCTGGTGTCACAGGCTGTACCAGCCTCAAGTTGCCACAGGTCAAACCCAGGGATGTAAACATGGCCATGCTGCATAACAAAAGGGTCTGTCACATCTGGTGGTCTTCCTTCTGCTGCGCTGCTGAGCAGCCCCTGCACTAGATGGACACCAGGAACATGGCAGAGTAGCTGCCCCTGGTCAAGCTGTGCTGTGTCCCACTGAGAAATCCCTTTTGTCTTCCAGGGAAGCTTTCTTAAACACCATGGAGAGCCCACTGCTGCGCTGCAAATTGCTGGAGCAATTGTTCCAGCATAGCTGCAACACACCCACAAACTTACCCTTGTCTCTGTCCAAGATCCTGTACTTCTTGAGCCACTTCTCTCTGCTGCTGCAGCATCAGGTATCTGGTCCAATCTCTCCTTTGTTTTCTTTGGAGAAAAACCTCTTCTAATAACCAAATACTGTCTCCTGTCATAGGAGGAAACAGCAAGATGGCAAAGATGGGATGAGATGCTTCAGTACTTGACTTTGATGCTGCTGAGTTACCAAAATGTAATGCTGGGTAAGTAGCTGGTCTACCCTTAATAAACACAGTCTCATCAAGAGGCTGCAGGAGAACAGCCAAAGTACCTTTCCTCCTCTCTTCTCATCACTGTTGAGCTCATGGCCACAGAGTCTTAGAAAGATAATGCATCTCTGTCCATGCTAGTAACTATTCCCAGTGGTTGGAGTGAAGTAGTAACATTGCATCAGAGCCCCAGGCTGGACTGCCAGGTTTAACCCCCAATACCCTACCTTCCTAAAGGATTAGCCCTGCCTGGAGAAGTACATGAGGGGTCCTGTGTACCCACTGTTGAGTGGAACACACAGTGGTTAAAAAAAAGAATAGGGTGTTTCAGGATCAAATGCAGAAGACAAAGGGGTGGTAAAGCCAGGACATGCTCACTAGGCTGGGCAGGGAGCACCACCAAAGCAGCCACAGAGGGAGCAGTATTTCTGACCCCAGGAGAGCAGCACAGTCACAAAACACTCCCCCAAACTCCCTAATGTCATTTTGCCAGAAAATTCTTAAAGTTTCTTCCCATCTTCAGGTGCTTTAGCCCAGGGTTAAGGCTTTCATGGAGGAAAGTAGAGGAATGCACCATGCCACGTGCAGTCTTGCTCTCCCTGAAACCCTAAATCAGTTAAGCTCTCTGGGGATGCTCCTTTGCAGCTGGACAGCTGTCCAGTCTACCTCTAGCACAGGAGAAAAGATGCTACAGGCCCTGCCCTCTGCCCATTTTTGGGGTGCTCCCTGTGCAGACTGTGCTCCAGAAAGGGACAGCACCTTCTTCCACCAGGCTAGTCTTGTGCAGAAGCCCCAAGGATAACCAAAAGAGGATCAGCACAGTTCCCAAACTGCTCCTAAAGGCAGCACTGCCTGCAGCACCCTGCAGTCTGGCCTCAGCTCAGGCAGCCCCTGCACATTGCCCTTCACCAGCATCTCCCCTTGCAGGGCACTTGCGGAGCTCCCTCATCGACAGGATGGACTTGATCATTCAGAAAGCCAAGCCCAAGCTCCAGGACAGTGATGACATCAGCCAGCTGGACATTGAGCTGAACATACAGGACTTCATCAACCAGAAACAGCACATCCTGGGGCAGCCTTTTCCCCTGCAGATCACAGAGAAATTGTGCATGCTTCAGGAGCTGTTCCTCATTGTTACTGCTACCAGATACTGACAGGCACTGCAGCAGGGGGAACAAGGAGCTTCACATTTCTCCTATACAATCCCCACCTCTTGCTGCAGTCTCAATTGTCACACATCAGGTGGTGTTTGCTTACACATTCCTTTGGAAAAAAAAAAAGTCAGGTTTAAATGGTTTCAGAATGTTTCACACTTGCCTCTTCCTACAGTTTTACCAGGCACTTTGTAAGAGTTTAAAAAAATAAATTATTTTTCTATGTTCTGAAACTCTCCCACCTTGTGCCAGCCCTGCCCAAAGGAAGGGCAGAGCTCTGTGTGGTAGACTAACACAGCCCTACGTTCTGACAAGAGTTCATGCAGGAAGCAAAATGCCAACCCCCCTGTTGGGTATTTAGGAAAAGGTAATGGCATTTTATGGAAAAAAAAAAGCAGGTGTGGGCTGCAGTCAGGGCATTGACTGTGCAGAGATCCCCAAGCCATCCCAGACAGTCCCCTCAGGAGAACAGCCTCTCTGTTCCAATCAGACCCATCCAAGGTGATCAGCATGTCAAGAGGGAGGACTGGAGAGCAGCTGGATAGGCTGTGCCTCTGCCAGAACACACTGAGGCAGCCACAGTGCAGACAGACAAGCGTGCTCCTTGGGGTAACTAACCAAACACACTGCCACCGACTGTCACAGCTGAGGTCAGAGAGACAGGAGGCATCTCTCTCAGTTGGGTTGGACCTGATGATCTGGTGAGGTCCCTTCCAACCCCTACAATTCTTTTGAGTCACTTCAGAAGCACCAAGAGGCTGGGAGCAGGAGAAAGGCTCCTGCAACTGCCCACCACCCCTTTATCTGTCCCTGTGGTGGGTGGCCCTTGGCAGGGCCCCAAGGAAGGAACCAGAGCCTTGGGGCAGCAGAGTCACAGCCAGGATTGGAGCAATCCTGATGTTGGCACTGAAGACCTGGTGCTTGGTGCACAGCAAAGCCTCACCCAGACCTGGCTTCAGGCAGAGCAGAACTGTTTGGAAGGGTCTGACCTGCAGCTCCTGGGTTTGCTCCTTGTTCTGCAGGGAGCCTCTTCCCAACTGCCAGATGCAGAACAAACCCCTCACCTGCATGAGACATTGCCCTCTAATCAAGGAAAAATGAAGTCTGTTTTGGGAGTAGCAGCCAGCAGCATTCCCAGCAGCATTCCCAGCAGCACACACTGCACTCCCTGCTCACCCTTTCCCAGCTGAGCTACAAGATCAGCCCTGTAACCAAGACTGCCCACACTGGGTCTCCAGGATCTACTTCAACCCTTCCAGCTCTGCTCACACTCCAGAGCACAGAAAACACCAACACTCAGCAAAGACATGCCCAGCCCAGAAGAACCACGTGCCCTGGCAGCTACAAATGCTTCAACAGCACTCAAACCAGAACTTTCTGGATGAAGGCAAAGCAAGGATGGCCACAGCACTGGGAGCTGGGCACCTCCAGGCAAACACCATCCTAGTTCCCACATCTGTGCCCACCCCATGTGCTGTGTCTGCACCTCAGCTGCAAAGTGAAGCAACATCAGGAACATGAACAAGCACTGGCTGAACAGCCAAGAAAACACAAACATTTCCCATGTAGTCTCATCCACACAAGACCCAAGACAGGACTGAGCCAGGAGTTTTACAGAGCAAAAGCTTTTACCTTCATGCAGATGCTGCCAGGGCCTTGTCAGGCAGCAACCCTGACCTCACACTCACAGCCCCACGTTTCTTCCTCAGGTGCTCTGCCAACTCTCACACACACCCAGGACTTCCATTCACAAGGGGGTTTATTTTCTTGTAACAAACAAAAAAAGAATCAAAGACATGAATAAAGGACAACAAATAAATTAATGTCACATGAGAGACTGATTGCCAAGGTGCAAATGAGCTGTGACAGCAAAAGCTGCTTGGTTGGGTGGGAGGCTCAACACATCACTGGCAGCACTGGTGAAGCTTGAGAGGAAGCAGGGCCACCAAATATGCTTCTTCAGAGGGGAGAGGAGCCAAGGGAGCCAGCCCTGCTCACCCTCTGGGAGGAAGTTTAAAGCAGAAACCCCAGAGCTCAGTTACCAGCTGTTAAGTAATCTCTCCATGAGGTCCTGGCAACAGGGAAGCTTCCAGTACCAGATGCAAGGCTGCTGCTGCCACCTCACCACTGCACAAAGCCAGCTGCTGGCTGAGGGAGCTCTGCAACACAACTGTAAGATCAAGAGAGAGAAGACCTGTTTGCCACAGGACAGAGGAAGTTTACACAGCAACAGTGCCCACAATATTTGAGGGATTAGATAGTAGCCAGGAGTTCCTTCCCCTTTCCATGAAAGCAACTGTGAGCTGATACCAGGATCTGGTTCTGCACAGGCCAGAAGTTACACACAGCTGGGTCACAGCAGGGAGGAATGTTTAGGTCTGACCTGCTCTCAAAATGCATTTAATGCTGATGAAACAAAAACCCAAACCCTATTTAAGAAGTGCCCTGGTGTTTAACACACTCTTACAGGATTCATACTAGATGCTATAAAAATAAACCTAATCAAGCAGCACCCAGAGTGCCAAGACATCCATCAGTGTGTCCAGGAGGCAGGACAGAGTTGCTTTGCAGAAAGGAGAGCTGATTACTTGGTTCAAGCCACACCAGCTCTGGTCCTTTCCACCTTTTCAGGGGAACACAAAGAATTGGAAGAGAAGCAAGTCTTCCTCACTGCTGCCTCATTAGGTTCTGCTCCCTGCCTTTCTAGTTAGAGCAGTTTAGAGCAGTCACTGCTCCACTTTTCCCTTAAAAAATTAAAGAACAGAACATACTGGGTGTTAACTGTAAGGTCACACTGGATAGTAAGGGAGTGCCACAACTATATCTGACCCACCACATTCCCAGAGCAGCTTCCTGCTGGCAGTTAATGGTCCAGTTTATAGTCCTTGTTGTTTTCCTCCCCCTGTGCTGGTGTGTACACAGTACTTCAGCACCAAGCAGGACAAGACAGACTACAGGTACTCAAGCCAGCTGCTTGCACACCACATGAATTCCTGGTTCAAGGTTGTACCATGGTGGCAGTGTGCCAGGAAACACCCCTAGCACAAGCCAGCAGACCCAACTGGTGCAGTACAGCAGGTGGGGTGGGTTACACTGGTTTAGTACTAGTGCAGGAGTTTTTTCAAGACTAGCTTTAGGAGGACAGTCACAACTGTTTCCTTTTCTGAGATGAAAAGCTGGAAGTGAGGCTTCCCTATTTTAGTGCAGCACAGTGGGACAGGGAAGCAGAGCCTGGGACACCCTGTAGCTCACTAAAGCCACCAGGGGCATTCTCCCTAGAACCCTGTGGGAGTGAGCACGTTGAGATCCCGAGGTTTGATGCTGTGGGAACGTGGAGATTGTTTCCTCCCTTCTGTGACTGGAATGTCCATTTTGGGTGGCTTGAAGGTGACTGGGTCCTCTGGCATTCTAGTAGCCTGAGCACGCATCAGCTCCATTGGGGATGGCTTCTGGGCACCCTTATAGGATTGGATGGTAAATCCTCCTGATGAAAAAAAATCACAGCAAGTAAGAGCTAGGAAAGCCAGCCAGGTCCTTTTCCCACTGCTGCCAGGAGCTGCATCACTGCTGCCCAACACTGAAGAAATCCAGCAGCTTCATGTCACCCAAAGCCTATTCCATATCCACAGCTGACACTCCCAGTTCTGGCTCCACCAGAGGGCAAATAAAAAGCTGTCACCTTCCCACCCCACCTTCCCACTGCAGCTCAGCTCATTACTTCTACTTTCAGACCCTCTGCATAAGTTTTACCCAGTTGCTTTATATTTAGACACAGAAATGCCATGATGAGCACACGTTCAGGAGATGGTCCTAGTACCACTGCAAACAGGATAAGGCTCCAGAAATAGCCAGTCTGTTGTGTGATAGTTCTCCCCTGCTCTTGCAGAGCAGATTTTACAGGACATACCTGGATCATTGGTGGATTTCTGGATGGCTTTGGGTCCAAACAAGCTCCATCTTTCAGATGGCAATTTGTCCCCACCAGCTTCCACAGCAAAGTCTTGGCCAGTGAGAGAAGAAGATGATCCCTGACTAAACCAACCCCTGGGGAAAAAAATCATTGAGATGCACAAAACATGAGAAAAAAATACTTCAAGTGGGACCATCACATGCCAGGGACTTCACATGAAGCTATTGGGACCCATTTAAATGATCTTAGCAGGTTTGCTACCACCCAGGATGAAGATGCATGTGCACAAGTTCCATGGGATTTCAACACAGAGACCTATCCATCAGGAATCCACAGCAGGCTCTGAATTGCAGCCCTTAGACAGTCCCTCACTGGATAAGAAGGTTATTCATAACAGCTCTGACTTCAGCAGCCTGTAGGAAGCCAAAGGCAGCAGCGATCTGCCAGGAACACAGTACCTGGTTTTATGCTTGGGAGAGGAGTGGGGAGTGCTGCTTGGAGTGGACTGAGCAGAAGAAGTCTGTCTGTCATCTCTTGTCATCTCTCCACTCTGCATTTTTAGCTTCTGTTAGGAGAGGCAAAAGAAACAAGGAAGCAACAGAGCTTAAAGACAAGACATACAGAACAAACACCCAGTTTTATTGTCAAAACTGGGCAACTGTTGATATCACAGGTGATAAAGGATTTAAGCATCACTTCACCTAAACCCAGTGTTACAACACTTGCACAGACCACCACATAAGCTTCTTCCCACATCAGATAGGAGCATTTGGGAGTCCACTATGCTCAGGGCCACATCCTCCAGCTCCCTCTGCAATGCCAAGTCACTGCCCAACAGTAACACACCACTTAACACCAGCATTCATTCCCAGGGAGGCTGCAGCTCAGACAGCACTTCAAGGTCAAGGTAAACAGTCTGACCACCACAGCAGCTCTTTGCCAGCAGCATTTCAGAGCAACAAAGTTTCCAGTCCCACACCTTCTCAGTGAGAGGTTAGACCAGGCCTCCTACAGCAGGTCCAAAGTGTAGGAGCACTGGATCCCAGCAGTGATCCAGAAACACTGCTCCCAGCACTGAGATGAACTGGGTTTGAAGAGTGTGCCTGGCCATAAGCTAAACAGGAACTGGGTGTGTGAAGCAGGTTATTATGAGTCAGAGAGCACAAGCTGAACTCTGAGGAAGTCACTTGAAGGGCAGTTATACTTCAAACACCAACTACACAGGCACCTTCTCCAAACATTTCCTGTGGCTACCCAAGCCACACAAATAAGTGACCAACAGTTAGTGAAACTTTGCCCTTGTGGGAGTACACTCTGAGTTCACTATTAAACTCCAATTGGGAGACTGCTGCAGGCCACTGGGCTCATCAAAAACCTGTCTCAAGACCTTTGTCTTTATTTCCAGGACAAGGCAAGCCCCATTAAATCTGTTAACTTCCACACCACACAGCTTCCAAGTTCTCCTGGGACAAACAACAACAATAGTCAACTGCAGGGCACCAAAGCAACAGGGAGAAACTAGATTCCATGTAAGGAGACCCTTGCTTGGAAAGATGACTCTGATAGTCTGACCCAAGTGGGGAATGCTGGATTTCAGGAAAAAAGTTTGTTTCAAAATTATAAACACTAACACTTTCATCTTAGAGTGAGTAACCTGTTTAACACAGGGGGGTAAAAGCCCTCAGAGGAAACAGTTTAAAGAAAGTGCTAACAATAGGCTCCACGAGTTCTGTCAGCAGGTAGGTGTCCAGCAAGTACACAATCTCCATGGAGAGCAGCCAAAGCAAAGCAAGCCTTACGTGCACGGCCTCAGCCACACGGTGGTACTTGGTCTCCTCAGTCGTGAGGCCTTTGTGGGGAGTGTAGCCAGCATCCCTCAGGCCTGCCTGCTGCTCAAAGCGCTGGATGCTCTCCTGAGTCTGCTCTGGAATGGACAAGAGCACATGTTCACACAGAAATGCCACCACTTCCAGCAAAACAAAAAGGCAACTTAGTCCTGGGGGGCAGCAGGATGACACAGGAGCACAGGGGTTCCGCACCAACACATGGAAAGGGGCTGGTGTTAACCTCACTCTTCCCCAGTGAGGGTGCCAGAGCCCTGGGACAGGCTGCCCAGGGGGTGTGAAGTCTCCTTCTCTGGAGAGATTCCAGCCCCCTCTGGACACCGACCTGTGCAGTATGAGCTGGGGAGCTGCTTTGGCAGGGGGTTGGACCCCATGGGCTCTGGAGGTCCCTTCCAACCCCTACGATTCTGTGCCCATGAGCCAAGAAAGCCATGGGCAAGAAAGCCAACAGCATCCTGGGGTGTATCAGAAGGAGGGTGCTTATTAGATCAAGAAGGGTTCTCCTCCCCACCTCTACCCTGCCCTGGTGAGACTGTGCCTGGAATATCGTGTCCAGTTCAGGGTCACCAGTTCAAGGACAAGCAACTACTTGAAAGAGCCCAGCGCCACTGAGATGGAGTGGAACACCTTCCTGACGAGGAGAGGCTGAGGGAGCTGGGCCTCTTTAGCCTGGAGAAGAAGAGACTGAAGGGTGACCTCAGCAGTGTTTATAAATATGGAAAGGGTGAGTGTCAGGAGGACAGAGCCAGGCTCTGCTCAGCAATGTCCAGCAACGGGACAAGGGGCAGTGGGTGCAAGCTGGAGCAGAGGAGGTTCCATGGGAACAGAAGTGTCAGGCAGACAGCAGGCCTGCTGGTGGCCTGGCTCTCTGCTCCCAAGACATAGGCCCTGACAATATCCTCCTGTTCCCATGAGACAGGAAAAGTTCCTCATGCTGAGAGGATCCTAATAATCACATTCTCAAAACACAGCGGCCTCGCTGATAGGGGTACAGGCTGCCCTAACCCAAGAAGCAGTTATGGGAAGGGATTTGGGAGTAACAGAACATGTCAGGAACCAACCATAACAAGAGGGTCAAACAGCAGGTGTGTAGATACTTTTAGGTATTAAAGGTAAACTAAGGATGTTTAGCTATAAGATAGGTTCATCAGAACTCATTATAATTACTAACCAATCAATACAGTGTGAACAGTGTGTGTAACCAATTAGCAGTTTTTTAGCTTGCCACGTTTGCAGTAAGAAAGGTCTAGAATCTGGGGGATTTCACCTAATAAATGGCTTCACCTACAATTCATATTGAATTGTGTTGCTCTCTGCCAGTCACCATACAGAAGGAAAAACTTTTCCACTGTGAGAGTGACAGAGCCCTGGGACCAGCTGCCCAGAGAGGCTGGGGAGTCTCCTTCTCTGGAGACATTCAAACCCACCTGGATGTGTTCCTGTGTGACCACTCCAGGTGATCCTGCCCTGACAGGGGGTCGGACTAGATGGTCTCTCAAGGTCCCTTCCAACCCCTAACATTCTGTTAACATAAGACCCTTTTTCCCCCCCATTCATCCATCCATGTGATAGAGGCAGCAGGATGAAGCTAATGAGATATTCTAACTTGAAAACTATTTTGGATCATAGGGCCAAGTCAGATGAGCAGCGATTTCCCCCACAGCACCAGACATATTACAAATGCAACACTTGCAATTAGGAATGATGCAGCTGCTGGGGTGATATGGGTTTAATTACAACCTCCTAAAGCTAGGTAACCCTAATAAGCTGGGCATTTTAAGCCTCACTCTAGTTCAATGGAAGCTTTTTGGCCAAGAAAAAAAAATCCAGACTTCTAGAACACTGCTCATGCTCATTAAGATGACAATGAGCCTGGCAAGCAGCTGGTAAAGGCTCCCAGCTGTTCTAGGTTAGGTAAAATAAGCTATTTCAGCCAACTCAGAGCCAAGATCTAATACACTGGTATAAACTTAATTTCTGAGAACTACAAGCACTTTCCCCCCACACACACTACCAGTGTGAGATGTTCAGTCCCTAGCAGAGCTAGGAAAAAAGCTGAAAGTAGCTACAGCACAAAAATGACTGGAAATGCCCATATCTCCTTTAAAAGGGATAACCCTTCTCATGGTAAAGGTGTCTGCAGGGAGAGTGCACTGAGAGAAACTAGAGGACCTTTGACTGGCTTTCCCCCCCCGCAACTTGTGAGTGAATGTTCTTCCTGGGAGATGTTGAGGCTCCTGACTTCTTACTGCACAAGAAAAGATTTGATGATATCATGGTTTTAATTAATTAAATCAGCAGTTTATTCAACCAGAACAGGACCTGCTTTCCAGAAGAAAGTCCATATTCTTGGATTTTATTTTCTGATGTGTTGGTTGGTTCTGAGCCAAGACTCAAGTCAGTGCAAAGGTACAGCTATTCCAAACTCTGGCCTGAAAACCTAGCCTCCTTCAGAAGCACTGCTTGAGGAGAAGAGGAAGCTCAGCAGGGACAGATTAACACACAAATAACTCCTCTTGTTGCAAATGGGGACATCTTCTCTGAAAGCATAACTGACCCAATCTGATTTTAAAGCATCATTATTTATGAGGGTTTAATTGTTGCTGTTAGCAAGGCTGCTGCTGCTGCTATTAACTAAGAGAGATGCTGGCAAGTGCTCCATTAGCACAGTGTGCCAGCTCTCCACACCACTTGGGTTAATTTTAGAGCTTTACCTGTCATCCAGAAACAGCAAGTTAATAAGCAAACAGAGCAGCAGCAGCAGCCACCTCTGCACTCCAGCAACAAGGCAGCACAGTGTCCTATCAGCAGGAGTACCCTGCACTCCTCCCTCAACACCCACCTCCAGCACCTGCTAACAGAGGCAGCAACTGGCCTATTCCCTAGTTCCTTGTTTCCTTCTAGAAACATCCTCCAAAAATCCTCCTACAACTCAAAAGAGCAGAGTCAGTGTGAGCCCAGAAGGTGTGGAAGAACACTGGCAGTTACCCTGAGGCAGAGCACTCTTGCATGTCCACTCCCTGTCAGCCCCCAGTGAGAGCACTTACTTGTAATGAGAGAGCTCATGATGATGTGAGTGGCCTTGGCCTTCACCACAGGCACCTTGTTCACACTTTCAGTGGATGATGAAGGAGTTATGACAGGTGCATTCATGTTGGCATCCCCTTCCTCAATCTGCAGGGAAGAAGCAGGGTACAGTTTAAGATGAGAAAGATTCTCAGCACCTTGCCAGGCCATGTTTCTGCCTACTCAGGTGAGACACAAGGCCAAGCTGCTCTAGCAGCAAGCCTCCATCCCACAGAAGAAACCTCCACACCATTCTCAGTGCAGCCCAGGAATTTACAGCTCAAACCTTAAAGGACTCCACAACGAACAAGCAGCTTGCATCCAACATTTGAAAACCTACCAGGCTCAGAGCCAGCAGGTTGTTAATCCAAGTATAAAAAGGTCAACAGGGGAGAAACCTGAAAATACCCATTTCCAGCCTCATAACTGCAAATTGGACTTCAAGGTCAGCTGGACAAGAGCACCCTTGCAAAACTCAAACGAGTTACAGAGTGGCAGTCACACAGATTGGAGGCTGGTGTTTAGATCTTGTTTTTACACACACACACTCCTCATATCAGTTTCTTGCTCAGCATATCTAAATGTCACAGCTCTACCAACTGATCACAAGACCTCAGCAATAAAGAGCCAGGCAATGACTGCTAGAAAACACACAGAAAACCTGTGGAAACACAGGTTCCTCCTCTTAACACAGCAGTTATTGTTCCCTCGTTGGACAGTTTGTTTTGTGCCAAACCACAGCCTCAGGTTTTCTTCCATGAGAGAGATCTCTAAACAAAGTGAGGTGAAAAGCTGATGTTGAGCTCAAAGGGATGCAGTTATTCACTTCCATTCAGGAGCTTTAAACCTAGAAAACGGCTTCTAAATTCTCTAAATGTTCTAAATTCTAAATTTAATTCAATTCTAAATTAAAAGAGCTGGTCCTGCACCCAAAGAACCCCCAGTTGCTTCAGGTAATGGCTTGGGTTAGAAGGGACCTTCAAAGACCATTGAGTCCAGCCCCTCTGCTGCACACAGGGACACTGCCCACCAGGTCTGGTCACTCAAAAGCCTTGTCCCACCTGACTTTGGACATTCCCAAGGATAAAGCATCCACGGTTTCTCAGGACAGCCTGTTCCTCACCACAGAGAGCGAGGAGCCTGCACCTACCCTGCCCCTGCTTCGGTTAGTCACACCTGGCCGCAGCTGACAGCGTTCTCCGCCCAGAAACCCCTCCGTAAGCACGGAGACGCCCCAGAACGCACCAACCCCAACCAAACCTCAGCGCTCCCCAACACAGCCAGGCAGCAGAGCTGACCCCCACCCCCGGGACCTCCCGAGGGGGGACAGCGGGTCTCTGCTGCGGGGCCGGGAGGGGGGGGGGGGGGGCTCACCCGGGCCGGCCGGCTGCCGGGCTGCGGCGGCAGCACCCCAGCGGCAGGCGGGGCGGGGCGGCGCCCGGCCGGGCCGTACCTTCGAGAGCTCCTGGTACTTGCGCTCGGGGATGACCGGCTGCTTCCAGAGGACGTTGGCGCACAGGTCGGCGGGCGGCGGCGTCATGGGCGCCGTGTCCTCCAGGGCGTCGTCGTAGCTGAAGGCCCGCCGCGGCACGCCGAGCGGCAGCGACATCCTGCCCTGCTCCAGCGCTGCGAACAGAGGGGCAGCGCTCAGCGCCGCCGGGCCGGGCCGCGGCTGGGCGCGGGGGCGGGGGGAGCCTTACCGGGAGCGGCCGGCTGCCGCGAGCTCATGGCGGCGGCACCGCAGCCTAAGGAGGCTCAGGCGAAGGAGGCTGGGCGCGGGGCGGCGGGCCGGGGGCCGGGCAGCGCCATGGCGGAGCCCGCGGGTGCACCGGGGGCGCCGCTGCCGGGAGGAGCGGGAGGCAGCGGCCCCGCGGGAGCGCTCTTACAGGCGCGCGGCTCTCGCGAGAACTGGCGGCGGCGCGCGAGGCGCGCTGGGAAGTGCAGTTCGGGTCTCGCGGGGCCGCGCTGAGGGGGCGGGGCATAGAGGAGGGGCGGGGACTCACGGCGCGGGGGGCCTGGGACATGGCGGCCGCCGCCCCCCGTCCCGGCCACACATCTCCGGTGGGGGCCTCGCCTGGCCCTGCCCGCCCCGGCGTTCCCACCCCCTGCCCGGCCCTGCTCCAGCTCTGCCCGCAAAGCGCGGCGCCTGGCGGCGGGGCCGAGCAGCCCACCCACGGCAGCGGAGGCGGGGCCGGCGGTCCCTGAGGGGCGCGGCAGCCGGGCATGCTGCGACCGAGGAGGGTCCTGCGGCCGCCTGCATGGGGCAGCCCAGGACAGGGGTGCGTTGCAACACCAGGGAGGATTGAGAACAAACAAGTCCCGTGGGCAGCAGGTGCAAGCCCTGAGCCTGTGGGCGTCTGCTGTGCTGGGAGCCAGGCTGACAGGCAGACGTGGGGCCTGGGGGTGGCTCATGTGTGAGCGCAGTGGCTGAGAAAGCTCTGCTGCCTTCCTCACCCCCTCTGCCCATTGTCCCTTCTTCTCTCCATAATCTCTCCTTCTCCCCACCATCCCTCCATCTTCGCATCCACCCACCCACCTACCCACCTACCCACCCATCCATCCACCCACCCACTCATCCATCCATCCACCCACTCATCCAACCATCCATCCATCCATCCATCCCTCCATCCATCCATCTACCCATTCATCCATCCATCCATCCACCCACCCACTCATCCATCCATCCCTCCATCCATCCATCTACCACCTCATCCATCCATCCATCCATCCATCCATCCATCCATCCATCCATCCATCCATCCATCCATCCATCTACCCATCCATCCACCCATCCACCTATCCACCCACCCACCCCCCCTCCTTTCCCCGCCCCGCGCGGGCCCTTTAAGCGCCGCGGTGACGTCAGGGGCGGGCACAGCTGGCGGGAAGGTGCACAGTCGCGCCGCGGCCGCGCGCTGCCGGTGCTGGTGCCGGTGCCGGTGCCGGATGGCTCTGCCCGGCCTCCTGCGGGAGCTGGCGCTGACCCTGGAGGCCGCCCTGATCGCCCTCGGCTGCCTCCTCTTCATCGCCTGGAAGACGTACTTCCGCGACCCCAGCACCGGCACCGACTGGAGCGGCTGGTGGGAGCGGGAGCTGCTCGAGCTGCGGGACCAAGCCCCTCCCGGCGACGCGGTAAGGGGGGGACGGACCCTCGCCGGGGCCCACGGCCCATCGCGGGGCGGGAAGGTCGCAGGGGCGGGATCTCCTCGGGCTCCCCTCTACCGGGATGCCCTATACCGGGAGCCCCGACCGGGATCTTTCCAAGCCCGACGGGGCAGGGACGGGGCAGGAGGGCGGGATCCCTCCGGTCCCTCACACTGCCGAGACCCTCCAGCTGGGGAAGGGGCAGGGGGTCGGGATCGCCCCACCCCAGCGCCGGATCTTACACCGGGATTCTGTGGCACTGGTCAGACTGGATTCCCCAGGACACTCCCCAGGATGATGGCCCGTGGGGACCCCCCTGCAGCCCGTCCCCCTGGGGAAGGGATCTGAGGCACCTCTGGAACCCACCGGGCTGGAGATGGGCGTGCAGGGGCTGGGGATGGCTGGTGGGACCCCTTGCTCCAGGCTGGTCCTTCAACCAGCTGCCTGAGCACGGGGCTGCAAGTCCCAGGACCAGCCCCCACCCACCCTCCTGTGCCCCCGCAGCTGGACTGGCGGCAGGTACTGGTGCTGGGGCTGGATGGAGCAGGGAAGAGCAGCGTCCTGCACTACATCTGCAGCCAGACAGCCAGAGATCACATCCCACCCACCCGTGGCTTCAACTCTGCCCAGCTCTACATTGAGGGGATGGAGCTGGAGATGCTGGAGGGTAAGGCTGGCTTGGCTCCTCCACACCCCCTGGGGTTGAGCCTGAATGTCCCAGAGTGTGTCCCCCCACACATGCTGGCACTGGGCTGGGGGTGCAGAGCATCCAGTGCAGCAGGAGGTACCCCAGGTTGTTAAGGGGAGGTGGCAGCCCTGCTCACCCCCATGCCAGTGTCTGATCATGCCCATGTCCTGCAGTGGGTGGCAGCCAGAACCTGCGAGCGTACTGGCCCAACTACCTGAGCCAGGCCCACGTGCTGGTGTTCGTGGTGGACTCGGTGGACAGGTCGCGGCTGCTGTTGGCACGCCAGGAGCTGCACACGCTGCTGGCCGCAGAGCCCCGGCTGCCCCTGGTTGTACTGGCCAACAAGCAGGTGGGTGTCTGTCTGTCTGTCCCCGAATCTGCCCCTCAAGCTGCATCCAGTGAAACCATCCCACCCCAGGGGGAAATCCTGATGCCAAAAATCCACCGGCTCTTGCAAAACCTGATCTCTGCCCACCTCCTCCAGCGGTTCCCAGGAGGCACGGCTGCTGTGACTGCTGCCCCAGCTAACGAGGTTCAGGGCAGCACCCAGGCAGCAGCATGCAAAACCTCCAGGGGGAAATACATGCCCAAGCAGGTGGCCAAGCTCATGCCTGGTGCTGTGTGTACCAAAATAACTTCCATGGAAGAGCGAGGCAGCTCTGCCTGTGCACAGACCCTGCCAGGACTGCACAGGCAGGACAGGGCTCCTGCCAGCTGCAAGTGCTGCTCCTGCAGCTGCCTGCCCCTCTCTCTCTCTCACGCAGGACAAGAGCGATGCCCTGAGCACAGCAGAGCTGCGGGAGGAGCTGGCCCTGAACATGCTCAGTGAGCAGCGGGAGCTCTTCCTCCTGCCCACCAGTGCGACCTGGGCCAGCCTGAGCACCGCCACCAGCGTCCTCCACGTAAAGAACCTGCTGGTCACCCTGCTCTCCCACTCCTGAGCCTGTGCAGGGACAGACAGGCTTCCATGCCTGGCATGAGGTGGCCAGGCAGGAGCCCTGGAACTCAGACTGATGGTCCTGGGGTGTTTGCTGCACCCCACGATGTTTTGGGTTTGAGCTGTGGCAAGGCTGCCCTCAGGGAAGATGAGCAGCGGGCTCCGCTCTCTGCCACATGGAGAGGGCAGCTGCCTCCCCCAGTTCAGGGATGAAATCTCCCTGGGGGTGGAGGCACAGGAAGGTGCAGCACAAGGCAGGGCCCTGCACCTTCACAGCGGTCCTGCAGGATATTAAATGAATGGGGCTGAGCCAGTGAGGTAGCCCTCTCACCCCACCGGCATGGACAGGTCATTGCAGGAGATGGGCTCTCCTTCCCAAAAAACCTATGAGGAGTGCCTGCTGGCACAGCCAGGCAGCTCAGCCCTGCCAGTATGGCACACACCAGTGGCAGTAACCAATTTGAGTTGTCCCTCATTGGGGCCGAGCACGGCTCTCAGCTCCCCGAGCTGTGTTTGAAGCCCTGCTGAGGAGAGATGAAGGTATGGGGCAGCCCTGCACTGCCCCTTCACACCCCAAACAGGAGTTAGGATGGGCTGTTTGGTAGGAGCTCCAGGCAGAAGGGGAAGGAAGTAGGTTCAGAGCCCGCAGGAAGCCCTGTCTGCAGGCAGAAGGGCTGCTGGGTCAGCCCACAGGGAAGCCAGGGAGCACATGGGGAAAAGGAACAGGGGCCGGTGGGCGGCTGTGCTGTGAAGCCGTTTATATTGTCACACCTTCCTTCTGTCAATAAAAGGCTGACCGCTCTGCACTGCCCTCAGGCTCCTTGGCAGGGCAGGAAGGGGCCCCCAGCCTGTGTGCCAAGCCACAGGCAGGAAGGTCACTCACAGGGGAAGGAAGCGGCACGTGGCCCCGCTCCAGCCTCTGCTCACAGGGAAACCAGCCCAAGGGCTCTGCCCCCCCACAGACCCCCAGCCCCAGTGCTGCAGAGGGTGACACACACACACAACACCCACGTCCCACAGGCTGGAAAACATGAGTTCTCCAGAGTGGGACTGTGCCAAGGCAGAGCCCAAGAGCAAGGCATGAGCACTGATTCCAAAGAGCAATTTATTCTAACCAGGCAAAAGAAGCGCTGGCTGCCACGCAGAAAGGGAGTGGCAGGGCACATTCAGTCCCACCTCCACAAGCCAAGAGTCTTTCACACCTGGTTATTACTGTCTGCAACAGAGGTCCTTCCTCCTCCATTGCCAAAGCTTTTGTGTAGCTCAGCTTGCTGGTGCTGAGCCTGTGATGTCACCTGTCCTCACTCCACTGAAAAACAGTCACTTGCAGGCAAACCTGAGAAAAAAGGGCTCACTGCACATCCATCTTTTCCTGCTTGAGTGATGCAATGAAATCCTTGTACTCCTCAGGATAGAAATTCTTGTACACATTGATCTTCCTCTTAATTTGCTTGGGAGTATCCTGGTAGTAGTTTTTCTCATCTCGAGCCATTTCCTGTGACGAAGGAGAGTAAGTCAGAGGAGAGGCCCCAAGAGCCAAACAAACTGAGTCACCCTCCAAAGGCCCACCCAGGCTGGCCACAATCCCTGCCCCAATCAGGGATCTGGCCAAGGTTCAAAGCTTCCCCTTAACAATCAGCTGATTGCGAAACAGGACCCAGGACAAGAGAGGATTAGCAAATCCCATCCTGCAGAAGAGCCAGGGCTGAATCACTGGGGGTGCTCCTTGCCCTGGGATGGCCAGTCATTACCTTGTAGTTCTCCCCATGGCTCTGTATCATGTACCGCACATAGTCAATGAGGTCTCGTGACAGCGTGTTTGACTTCTTCTCAGGGAGACTGGCCTCGTATTCCATCTCTAGGAAGAGGGCAGAGGCACTGTGAGGCAGGCAGGAAGCAGAGGGAAGCAAGCAGGACCTCAGAGGTCTCCAGTCACTTCTCAAAATCAAGCCCTGCCGGTACTGCAGAAAGGAGGTGGCTCCTACAGCACAGTTCAGCTGCTCACACACACACACACACAGGGCTACTTCCCAGCACAATCACACCACAAAACAAGCCAACAGCCTTCTGTATGGGCTACAGGCAACCCAGGCTGCTCTGTGGCTCCTCTGCAGCTCACACCGCAGGGAGTGGAGCCTTTCCACCCAGGTTGGAGAGTGTGTCTGCCCAGCCCACCCCCCCCACCAACACAGGCAGGGTACCAGAGCCACAGTTTCTCATCATCCTGGTGCCTCACACCAGCACATTTCAGAGTAAGGAGAGCTCTCTAGGGGCTGCAGGCAGAAACACTGAGGGAAAAAAGCAGCACAGGAGAGAAAAGGAAATTCATGAGACAGAGGATACAAGGGGATGTCAAAGCTGCTGTCCTGGAACTCAGATTGGAACCCCAGGGCTGCCAGAAGGGGAACTCCTCTACAAACTCAGAAACCTGGACAAGAAGTAACACCCTTCCCTGTCCTGGAATGGCACAACAGCTAAGGATAGTCCAGCAGCACAGAGATGAGAGACAGAATGGCCCAGAGGGCCTGGGAGAGCCCCATATGCAATAGCAGCCATGGAGTTCAGCAGAAAACCTGCCAAGGCTGGTGAAAGGCTTCCTGGGGAGGGCAGGAGTGGCACTGACCATTCACCACATACGGCTTCCGCACGATTTTCTTTCCAGGCTGACATCCATCACTGTCCACTTCCATCCCCTGGGTTAAATGAGAGAAGGAAACTCACTAGAAGCCTGTTTAGAAGAGAGCCATGTTCCCACACGTTGCTTCCAAAGCTCCAAACTGCTTATGCAATGTCCAGAAGGACCAGGAAATCTCAGCTGGCTTAAGCAGAGCTTTATTTGCCCCACTAAGCTAGTCTGTGTGCAAGCCTGGCACCTGAACAACACTGTGTGAACACAGAGGAGTGGCAAACAAGGTCACTCCTGGGGTTTTTTTTTCCACAAGTGACATTTTATGGGGTCTCCTTTCTCCTGGAAGCATTGCCCACCGATGCAGGCAAGCCAGGCTGGTGCTGCTGTACACAACGAGGCTTTCTTTCTTATCATGAGTTGCAGTGTTCCCAACCCCACCTCTCCTTGGCAAGTCCCAGGAGATGGACTGATATTATTTATACTTGTTCTAAGGCCCATTATCTCCATGTGACGCCACAGCTTGTTCCCATGCCGGGATCTTGGCAGGAAAAGCACATTAATCAAGATAACAGACCCATCTGCCTGCACAAACTGATCCAGAGCCGCTCGACCCACGCTCTGCTGCAGGCTGGGGAGAACCAGCCCTGCTGCATGCCCTGAGGCAGGTCTGGTCCTCCACACCCTCACCTTCCCACTCCACCCCACCCCCACCTCCTCCTCCCCTCTCCTCCCCACCCCATCCCATCCCACCCTCCCCCTCCCCTCCCCTCCCCACCCCACCATCACCCTCCGCTCCTCACCCCACCCCCACCCTCCCTCCCCACACCACCCCACCATCACCCTCCCCTCCCCACCCCACTGCCCCTTCCCCACCCCACCACCACCCCCCCTCCCCTCCCCACCCTACCCCCCCCAACCCCACACCCCCCCTCCCTTCCCCACCCCACCCAACCCCAAACCCCCCCCCTCCCCTCCCCACCCCCAATCCCCATCCCTCCCCTCCTCACCCCTCCCCCTCCCCTCCCCTCCCCTCCTCCCCCTCCACACACACCCCCCGCCCTTCCCCAGCGGGGCGGCCACACTCACCAGCTGCAGCTTCTTAGGGATGGGGAGGGCCTTATTGGGATCCTCGGCCAGGCCCATATCGGCCAGGTTCCGCGCCATCGACTTGGTGGGGTCCCAGGCATGGCGGATGTGGGAGCTGCAGGGAACAGGCACCGGCGTCACGGGCTGCGCTCCCCGGGGCCCCCGGGCCCCCCACCCCCGCGGGCTCACCAGGCGATGCGCGGGGCGGCGCGGCGGCGGGCGCTGCGGTAGAGCCGCTTGCGGTTGAGGTTGTAGGAGTACTTCTGCCGCCGGCCCTTTCCCTTCGCCTTCGGCATGGTGGCCCCACGCTGCTGCTGCCGCTGCCGCCGCTGCCGCCCAGCGCCGGGCCGGGCCGCGGGGCGCAACGGGAAATGTAGTTCCGCGCCTGAGGCACCGCCGGCTGGGCCCGCCCGCCTCGGACTACAACTCCCGGCATGCCCCGCGGCGCGGCCTGCCGGGAGCTGTACCCAGCTGAGCGCCGGGAGTGCGCGCCGCTTCCTGACTACGGCAGCCGAGGAGGGCCGCGGGTGGTCACCTTCCCCGCAGCAATGGCGGCCGGGCCTCCCCCGCCGCTAGAGCCCGTACCGCTGCCGGTGTTCAGGGAGGAGGGGTTCGGGGACAAGTTCCTGCGCAAGACCCGCGAGAACCCCCTGGTGCCCATCGGTGAGGGGAGGGGGTGGGGGGTGACCGTGGGGGCTGGGGGAGGAGGGGGAGGGCTAGGGCGGTTTGGGCACCGCTGGCAGGGGCTGGGGGCTGCTGGCCGAAGGAGGAGGGCTGGGACCATGGGGGCTGCTGGCAGGGCGAGGAGGGAGGGCTGGGGCAATGTGGGCTGCTGGCAGGGGCTGGGGGCTGCTGGCTGAAGGAGGGCTGGGATGATGGGGGCTGCTGGCAGGGGGAGGAGGGAGGGCTGGGGCAATGTGGGCTGCTGGTAGGGGCTGGGGGCTGCTGGCTGAAGGAGGGCTGGGATGGTGGGGGCTGCTGGCAGGGCGAGGAGGGAGGGCTGGGGCAATATGGGCTGCTGGCAGGGGCTGGGTGATGGGGGCTGCTGGCAGGGCGAGGAGGGCTGGGTCAATGGGGACTGCTGGCAGGGGTTGAAGGGCTAGGGCAATATGGGCTGCTGGCAGGGCGAGGAGGGCTGGGTCAATGGGGGCTGCTGGCAGGGGTTGAAAGGCTAGGGCAATATGGGCTGCTGGCAGGGGCTGGGGGCTGCTGGCTGAAGGAGGAGGGCTGGGGCAATGGGGGCTGCTGACAGGCTGTGAGCACTGGGCCAGCCCCTCTTGAGTACAGACCAGAGGTGCTGCCCTTGGGGAGGCGACTCTTGTTTGGGGGTGCAGTCTCATAAGCCTGCAACGCTCATGCGCAGGGGAAATGCTGAGGGGAGGGCAGGATGGAGCCAGCCCCAGCCCTGCTGAGCCACCCCTCTGTTCTTCTCCCCAGGCTGCCTCTGCACTCTCGCCGTCCTGACCTATGGGCTGATCAGCTTCAAGAGAGGCAACCTGCGTCAGTCCCAGCTGATGATGCGGGCACGTGTCCTGGCTCAGGGCTTCACCTTCGCAGCCCTCCTGGGAGGCATGGCGCTCACAGCCATGAAATCCAGAAAATGAAATCAGGCAAGAGAGAATCTGTGGCCACTGGGCGTGTGCCCGACAGCCCGTGGCCCAGCTCACAGGGTGGATTGTGGCTGCAGATGGAGTTTTCTGAGAGATGGTTGTGGTGTCTGGGTGGAACCATTTCAGAGAGGCTCTGTAATTCCAGAGCCCTGGAATTGCGACTAATACACTTCTGTGGTTAACCTGAAATTTGGGCCATGGCATTTCTTGACTCCCTCAGGAGGACTGCACCTTGCTAAGGCTCTCCACCCCATCTGATCTGTTGTCCCTGCTCAGTGCTGTCATAGTCTGTTAAAACTGTGTATGGTGGGTCGTGTCTGCACCAAGGAGTGGCTTTAGGCAGGCAGCAAGAAATGAGCTGCCTGTGTCAGAAGGAACAGGGCTGTTTATGGCTTGATCCCAGCAGGACAGAGTACATAAGCAGCACGGGAGCTGTTTGGGGAGAATCTGTAATCTGGTTGCCACCAGTGAGTAATAAAGTGAATTGCAGCAGGAACCTGACTCAATTGCAGGGCATCAACAAGTCAGAATAGTAAACAGCATAAGAAGGGGAACAGGCATGGCTGTCTCGGAGCTGTGGGGATGTAAACAGGACACAAGAGATGCAGCTCCCTTTGAAAACAACTTGGAAACTCGCATTCCCAAAGCAGGGTCTGGCTGTGTTCTCTGGGATACGCTGCTGCTTTTGCTGGGAGGTTGGTTCCTGTGCGGGTCACTGCTTTGCCTGTGCTGGTTGAGCGAGTGTCCTGCTCCCAGGGGGAGCTGCGCAGCCTGTGTCGTGACAGACGTCCTCACGGGTGGCTCCCAGCCCTGCTGCTGGCATTGGATCATTTCGGGAAGCAACGAGGCTTTGCTGTCCCCTGTCAGGGTCACAGAGTGGGGAGGAAACGGCGCCGTCGGATCCGTTTGCTGCGTGGCTGCGGCAGCTTCTACCTGCCCGTGGGCAGAGCGTATCGGCGGGGGAGCGGGACACGGGCCCTGCTGACGGTGCTGTGCTGCCCCCTCACGCTGGGCTGCCTGCAGCGTGTCCAGGCTTTGCTCTCTGCGTGGCGCTGCCCCGGCCCTCCCTGGGCTCTCCCTGGCTTGCAGCGGCTTTGCCACTGGCTGCCCGGCAGCACACTGATCCCGCTGTGCTCTTACAAGCGGCTCTGGAGGACAGGATGAGGGGTAACCTCGCTGTGCCCACGAAAGAGTGCTTGCTTTGTCCCATCTGGGGAGCCACGGTGCTGGTGGGCCTTGGCAAGGAGAGGGGGAAGGCTGTCACCCACCGGAGCTGACTTCTGGAGTGGGAGGGTGGGGGGACAAGCCATGGCCTGTGCTGAGCAGAGTGGGCTCCACCTCAGCACCAGGGAGCCCAGGACTCTGCTGTGGCACTGCCTGTCTCCTGGGGCTGTGCCACTGGCTGCCCTGCTGGCACTTCCAGCCCGACCAGCTTGTGGCAGGGGTGTGAGAGGCAGCTGGGTTGGGCAGATCCTAGAGGGCAATCCCTTGGCACCCTGGAGGTGGGCACAGCAGGCCAGGGAGCAGCTCAGGCTGGCTGGACAATCAGGATTTTTCAGCTCCCTGGGGACAGAGTGGAGTCCATCC
Organism: Laterallus jamaicensis coturniculus; assembly: GCA_022605575.1. Classification (NCBI taxonomy): domain Eukaryota; kingdom Metazoa; phylum Chordata; class Aves; order Gruiformes; family Rallidae; genus Laterallus; species Laterallus jamaicensis. Next base: position 11,685,443 of record JAKCOX010000016.1, on the reverse strand, counting down.
GTCCCCCCCATCCTGCTGCCACTGCTTCTGCTCCAGCATAGCGCAAAACCAGTGGCCCTTCCCTTTGTTCCCATTTTTCCCTGTGGGATGTGGCTCTCCAGCACCATCCTTTCCATGGGAGGCTTTGTGGCTGTAGGTTCTCCTAAGCACACGTGCAGGCGCTGCTGAAGCAAAGACAACTGCCCTGTAGGACTGGAGATGTCAGTTTATTGTAACAGGTAATTTGAACAGTCACAGATACCAAAGCAGAGGGGATGTAGAACAGCTGTGGGCATGGCTCCCCGGGAGCTGGCTGCCCCTGCCTGACACAGGGTGCACAGCAGCTGGGGGACCCAGCTGCCTGTGGGGTCTGGAGGGACAGAGCATGGTGGGGGCTCCCTGTCCCCAAGGAAGCAGCCAGAGGTGCTGCCTGCAGCTCTGCAGTGAGAGGCAGAGGCAGGCAGCTGAGTCCCAAGGTATCCTGCATTGGTGTCCATCCCACGCAGCAGCAGAGCTGCCTAGGCAGGCTGGAGTACAGGGGGACAAAGGAGCAATCAGCCCTACAGCCAGGGGGGCACAATCACAGTACACACCACCGAGTGACTCCTTACACACCCATTCCCTTTCCCAGCCCACTGCTGAGCCCGTGCCCCAGAGCCATGTGTGCCTGGACTCTTCCCCAGGGCCGCAGCAGCAGGGCAAGTGACCTTCCTGACTCACAAAGCTGTAACTGCAGGCCAGAGGAGTGCTGCAGGCTTGCTTTACCAGCTGAGAAGGGCTCTGCTGTGAGGCTCAAGCAAATCCTTTCTGGGCTTCACTCCATGTCCCCCCAGCCCACCACTGCAAGCCCAGCCCAAGCCCCTCTCCTGCTAGCTGGAAGCTTTGCAGGTTTCAAGGGTTGGGCCTTCCAACCAGAGGGGCTGGTGCTGCCCCCACCATGCAGAGGGGAGAAAGCTGGTGTTCAGGCTGCAAAGCGTGTGCCTTGTGGGATGGGGAGTAGGATCAAGACATCCTGCCATGCTGCCTTAGGTGTGCAAATCCAGGGGAGGCCAAAGAGAAGCCAAAAAGCAGCTGCAGATGTGTGGCTTGTTCTCCTGGGACAGCACAAGCACCAGCACCAGAACTGCCCAATCCTGCTTTAGGTCCTGGGGTTAGGGAGCTGAGGGCTTGACCTACCCCACAGCATCCAGGCCTTTGTACCTGCTTCTCTGCAGCCACACAGCCTCCATCTCCCATCCCTGTAGCTGGGAAAGCAGAGCAGAGCTAAAGGCCCCTGAAGGCTGGCACCCCGTATTCCCAGTTGCTGGTGGCCTTATGGAGGGACAGAAAACATCCTGTATGCTTAACCCATGCCCCCTTCCCTGTGCCCTGCATCACCATGCTGCCTGGTACCAGCAACCCCACGGGACAGATGGGACATGGACACTGCAACTGCTGCTTGGAGCCCTGCTGGTTTTTTGGGGTACACAGCCAGGCTGGAGAGAGTTCTGCTGGGCTCGGGGCAACCACCAGCAGTCCTGGCCCAGCCTGGGTGCCTGCACTCGCACTCCTCAGTCCTCACTACCTGGCAGCCATGGTCCCCACAAGACCTTTATGTGTAGAGCCCAGGGCTGCTTCTCCATGCTCCAGCACTAAACCCCATCAGAAAGGAGGATGGGAGCCCAGGGTCTCACCACGATTGCTGCCTTGGGGCTAGGCCCCAGGCCCAGGGCCATGCCTGCAGCTGCCCAGTGCCAGGACAGCCGCAGGCAGGTTTGTTCCCAGCACAGGGGTAAGGTGGGGAACAGCGGGTGGGGTGTTCCCCATCTCACCAGGCCCCTGGGCACAACCCCCCCCTGCAGAGCCCAGCCCCAGGGCTCTCCTGCTAACTCAGCTTCACCACCCAGTGTCGCTTCCCAGGGAAATGCCACAGTAATAAATAAGTGTAAAAAGAGACCGATGCACCTTTTAAGCAAAGGAAAACCATGGGGAGAGTTACAACCAGTTACAGCCAGGGCACACACCAGGGAGCAGGGGCAGGCAGGGTGAGGCCCCTTGTGGGGCTCCCCCCCAGGAAGCCACCCAGCCTGGTGAGCCTGGCATTGCCCTGCTGCGCTCCCGGCCGTGCCAGGCGGCAGCTAGCGGGACAGGGGTGTCTGTTTGAGGGAGATGAGCACCGAGCGCATCCGCGAGACATCCTTGCTCTGCTTGCTGCTCTTGGGGTTGAAGTCACAGAGCTGGGCCACCTTCTCCCACTCGGAGCCTGGGGTGTCCTCCTTGGACTCCTTCAGGAATGCTTCCTCTGAGGCCCTGAAGAGAAGTTGAAGGTTGTCAGTGGCAGAGCACTTTCCAAGGAAACCCTCCCCCCTGCCTGGGAAGCCCTCGTCCCCACCTCCTCCCCCTGTCCCAGCGGATGAGCTCAAGTGTGCCCCCGGATCCAGAGACACACAACGCTCAGAGCTGCTGTCAGCTGGGTGCACCCAAGGTACTGTTCATCTGGGGACATGGTGGTGTCTGCTTCCTCCCAAGACTTCTCCACCCCCAGAGCTGTCCCTCCATGAGACTTTGCTCTTGATCAGTCCCCAAGAGGGCATTACAAGGAGCTCCACTGCCTCCTAAGACTGCTATTTGGAGATGCCCAGCTGCAGTATCCAGTATCCTCCCTCTGGGACCTCACCAGGGCCCAGTACCTCCCAGCATCCCCCCTCCCCTGGGCTGGGCACTCAGGGCTGCAGGGCAGGATACAGTGTGTAAGCGGCACATACACATAGCCAATGACATCGGCGTCCGGCTGCTGGTAAAAGGCTTTGTCAGCGATCCTAGCCCCCAGGCACAGACAGAGAGAGAGCGCAGAGCAGACAGGCAGGCAGAGGGTTAGAAAGAGAGAAACAGAGAGGGGGTTAGCGTCCTCCCACAGAGCGCGACCCGCTCGGCACAGCCTATGTGGCACCAGGAAACCTGCCAGCGATGGCAGGGCTGCACAGTGCCCCAACCCTGCCCCATGCGAGGCCCACACAGGGAGCAGGAGGTGCTGAGATCCCACTGTGATCCCACCGTGGTCTCAGCCAGGATAGCTCTGCACAGACACCGGAGCTGCTCCAAGGCCTGGGACCTCTCCCCTTGCCTGGCAAAGCTCCATCCCAGCAGGGCTGTGCCTCACCATGGGGACAGAGGCCCCCAGACATCCCAGGAAGGCAGATCTGCCTGCACAGCAGCTCTAGTCGTAGCCCTCACAGCCACACTGACCCAGACATACCTGTTGTTTGCTCGGTTCTTCTCCATCTGCTCATTCTGACGCAGGTTCCACTCCTCCAGGTCCTTCTTGGCCTTCTCACGCCATTCCTGCTCAGTCACCTTCGATGCCGCATCTAAGGGCAGGGTGAGACAAACCCCATCAGCCAGACTGGTACCCAGTGGGTCTGCTGGGCAGCCTCTTGGTGAGCAGGACAGCAGCAGCCCCCCAGACCTGTCCCCAGTCCCTGCAACAGCACTGTCAGAAAGGCATCCCTGCCCCAAGGACAGCAGAGCTTTGGCGGGGGCACCCATGGCATGGGATATAAGACACCTCTGTGGGATGCAGGAGGGATGCCAAGGACACCGACTGCTGCATCACGAGGTGCCACAAGCTCGGCTACACACAGCCTTGGTCCTCACCCAGCTCCTCCAGGCGCTTCTTCTGCTCCTCCCTCCACTTGCGGATGCTCTCCGGTTCCTGGGTCAGCCGGTCAGCCTTGGCGATGGCTGCATAGGCGTCCGTGGGGCCGTTGGACTCCTGCAGGACACGAGCACCTCACCACCAGCACCAGCTCTTCCCACAGCCCAGCCACCTTGAAGGGCCAGCACGAGGCCAGGACTCCAAGCTCCCAGCACTCAGAGGGGTTGAGACAGGCAGTAGGGAGGGTAACAGCCTGGGACATCTGAGGCAGTGTCCCCAGAGCACTGCTCAAACTGCTGTCCTCCTAGCCCCAGGCTCTGGCACCTAGCATTCCCCTCCTTGACCTGCTGCCAGTGCAGCTCTTGCATCCTCTGGGCAGCCCCACCACAGAGGACAGCCACCAGTTTCGTGACACGGGCCCCACCAGGACGGGGCCTCCCTGGTCCTGACTCAGGTCCAGCAGCCCCAGGACTGAGCATCGTTAGAGGCTTGGCCACAACAGATGGGGAGAGCAGAGGTGAGAGGCCCGAGGGAGGTACCGCTGTCCAGACACCAGTCTGCAGGCAAGAGCCTCTCTCACTCCTCCAAGCACAGCTGCCTGCACAGCTCCCACCAGGCCCAGCACCATGCTGGCTCAGCACTGCTCCTAACCCCTCCTCTGACTGGGATACCCAGCTCAACACCGAGCTCAGCAATGGGATTATGGCTCTCCTCCAAGATCCCCAATCTAATTAAGTCTGCCTCGTATTTAATGTGATTATCATCCTGTAAACAAGGCACGGGCAATGCACACGCTGCTCTGCTGGGCACTGAGCGGGGTTAAGGGTTGGTCAGATGCTGGCACAGCTGCTTCTGCAGCTAGCAGGGCTGGGCTCTGTGCTCACAGAGGGGGTTGAGATGCAGGTGGGTGGGCCCCACAGAACAGCCTTGGCCATGGGGCAAGCCTGTTTCATGAGAGGTGCTGCTAGGGTGCAGCGGTAAGGCCACAGCAAAGTGAGTGTCCTGTGGCAGCCCTGTCCTGGCTCTGGCCTCTGCCAAGGATGCCACTCCCTGTCCCAGAGGCCTGCAGGAGCTACCTAGGCTGGAGAGAGGGGACTTCTGTGGGAAAGGGTGGATTTGTCATCAGGCACTCCCTTGGGGCACCTGCAAACAGGGACATGTCATGGCAGTCAGGACCAATCTGCTCTTCAAAGAGGGTTGAGAATTGAGCAGCCAGAACACCTCTGAAGACAAAGGCCTTCCCACAGCTGTTCCATGGCTGAACAGCAAACCCCAGCCAATCCTGGGGGGCACAGCAGCAGAGTGCTGGCCCCGTGCCCACCCTCTCCACCACTGGGCTGGGACAATGGGCCGAGCTCTCACCTGAAAGACATCTCCATTGACAGTGGCTCCTCCATTCTGGAAACCAGCTGGAAGAAAAGGAGAGAAAAAGAAACATGACTATGGGAGCTGCACGTGATCCCAGAGGAGCTGGGGGTCATGGCAAAAGAAGCAAGTCAGGTCCTGGGGGATGTGGCTGTGGTGTTTCTACAACAGCTCCACATAAGCAGACTAGGCCCCGTGGCTTCCTGACCTTGGTGGGATTCAGCCTGCACCTCCCTCTGTCTCAGAAAAGCCTCTCTAGGTTATTATGTCTTTACAGTGTTTTCACTGGTGTTTTATCTTATCTAAAGATTAGAGAAACTGTTCCAGGCCAGAGGCTGGACACAGGCAGGTGTTCTGACTGCACAGAGACCAAGGCTGACCAACTCCAAGCCACAGGCAGCCAGGCAGGGTCTGTCAGTGGACACAGAAAAGTGACCCAGAAGCTGTTGGCCGAGTACTCAGAAGTGCAGGATTCAGCAGGAAGGTGACCATGCCAGGGACAGAACCCACAGAAACACTGCAGTGTGCTTCACAGGCAGAGGGAGGCAGGCACACACACCAAGGTCCTTGAGAGGACCCCACCTGCAGGGATGCCCCTGGGATCAGCTGCGAGTAGGGCTGGGAATGAGGCACCACTGACACCCACAGCTGGAGCACAGGCACATCTCCCACCACTCTGGAGAACACAGAGGGCTGCACACTGGAGCCCCAAGGCCAGCCCTGTGCAGGGCTCTACTGCTGGGACAGGAGAGGCTTAGAAGGAATTGTAGAATCTTCTGAGTTGGAAAAGGCCCATAAGGATCATCGAGTCCCACTCCTGGCTCCACACAGGGCCAGCCAGGTCAGAGCAGGGGACTGAGCACCTTGTCCAGACATTTCTTGACCTGGGCCAAGCTCGGTGCTGTGACCACTTCCCTGGGGAGCCCATTCCCGTGCCCATAAAGAGCCTCTAACATCCAGCCTAAACCTCCTCAGTCACAGCTTCATGCTGTTCCTTTGGGTTCTATCCCTGGTCTCTAAAGAGAGATCAGGATCTGCCCCTTCACTCCCCCTCAGCAGGAAGCCAGACTGCAATGGGGTCTCCCTCAGCCTCCTTTCCTCCAGGCTGAACAAACTGAGGGACTTCATCTTCTCCTCATAAGGCTTCCCTTACAGACCCTTCACCATCTTCGTTGTTTTCCTCTGGACACTCTCCAATATTTGTGTGTTCCTCTTGTACTGTGGCACCTAAAACTGCACACAGTACTCAAGGTGAGGCTGCACCAGTGCAGTGTAGGTAGGCTCAAGGCCCTGAGCTCTCTGCAGTGATGACCAAAGGGCTTCAACTGGCTGGCTGGCTGCAGGCACGGGCATCTGCACAGACACAGCAGAGCTGAGGCAAGCACCATCCCCATGGTGCTCACCCCCACGGTGCAGCCCTAACTACAGCTAGCTCCAGCCTGTCTGACTGCATTTATCACCACAGCTGTCAACATTTCTCCAGGCTCAGGTCTGCCCCCGCAGCCCTGTGTGAGGAGAGGTGAAACCTCTGCTCCACTCCCATAACTAGGAGGCTCTGTGGGCCTTGGTTAGGGAAGGAACCAGAGCGCTGTGGTGGCATTGTCCCTGAGCCCGTGAAGAGAGCAGACCCCGAGCATCTGCCGGCTCTAGGCAAGAGATCAGGACTTGCACCTTCCATCTGCAGGCCCCAATGGAAATGCTATCCATTTTGCACCCCAAAGGGCACTCCTGCCTGTGGGGACAGTGACATGGCTGGCACTGCTCCTCAGCTCTGCCTGGATGCCTCCCACGCTGCCCTAGCTGGGGGCAATGAGACATGGAGACAGCGAGTTCATCCGACCCAGGGAACCCAGCCTGAGCACAGAGGGGAGAAATCTCCCCGCAGCTGGCAAGTCCCAGCTCAGGATTCACCCCGCGCCTGGACACTTGGCAGGGAACTCCAATACCAAGCCCCCTGGGACCAAGCACAGGCCTGGATGGGCCTTGCTGGGCTGCGGGCCTGGCCCAATGTCACCTGCCCAATGCGGGGGCAGTGCTGACCCCATCACCCACCGGGGAGGCTCCGAGTCGCACAGGGAACCCCGGGGCCACAGGGGGGCAGCCAGAGGGCACCCCTCCCCGCCCTGGGGGCACGAGGGAGCCTGGTCCTCCATCATACCCGGGGGGGCGGCAGCCCAGCCCGGGCCCCCGGGCGCGCAGCCAGGCAGACCCCGCGGCTGCCGCTCCCTGCCCGCCCGGCGCAGCTCGGAGCTCACCCGGTTCCGGCGGGGCCGCCTGCCCGGCTGGGGCGGCGGCCGACTCGCCGTCCGTCGGCCCGAAGCCTTCATCGTTCTCGATGCCCGCGATCTCGCTCTCCTGCTGGGCCAGGAAGGCGGCAGCCGGGTCCTCCTCAGCGCCGGCCCCCTCGGACGAGGAAAAGAAGCCGAAGTCGTCGGCCATGGCCGCCCCGCCCGCCCCGCTCTCGCTCCGGCTGCGCGGCTCGGCTGGGCTGGGCCCGACTGGGCCCGGGCGGAGCTGTCACTGCGGCGGCGGGCGGGGCGGCCGCGCTGACATCAGCGGCGGGGCGGCGCCGCCGGGCGCCTCCCGCTTCCCCGCCTCACGGCGCTTCGCCAGCCCGCCGGCCGGAGCCGCGGCCCGCGTCGAGCGCGCGGGAGCCGGGCCGGGTGCGGCCCCCGCGCGGGGATGGGGTGGATGGGGCGCCCGAGCCGCGCGCTCGCCTCAGCCCGGGCTCGCGGGGCCGTGGCCCCGGGGCAGCGGCCCCCCCCCGCGCGCGCGCCCCTAGCTCTGCCGGGTGGGCGCGGGCGGCCCCTCGCAGCCACCATCTTGGCTCGCGCCCGCCGCGGCCGCCATCTTGGGTGGAGCCGCCGGCGGTAGACGCGACCCGGCGGGGCCGGAGGTGTCCGGGCAGGGCCCGTCCAGCGGCGGGCAGGGCCCGTCCAGCGGCCGACAGGCCGCCCCGCTGACAGGCGGCACAGGCAGGTCCCCCAAGGGCTCGGCTCCGCCCCACGTTCTCCAGCCTCCTCCGGGCGCCGTGCCCGCACCCGCGGCGCTCGCTCCCCGCAGCCCGAGGCGGCGGCCACCAGCCACCGCACCCCCCGGCCCAGCTCCGAAAGGGCCCGGGCGGCGCTCGGCACGCTTTGGAACCCTCCGGGGACACCCGTGAGCGGCGCGACCCGCCGATGAGACTCGGCCATTTCCGGACGGGTTCGGGAACGTGCCCGAGCGCTTCCGGTTGCGGCCGATAAACCGCCATCGGCTTCGCCACGGCGCCTCGCGCCCCTGGAGCCGGGGCGGAAGTGCAGGTGGGAGACGTCAGTTCCGGTGTGTGACGGAGCGGCGGGTCAGAGGCGGCAGCAAAATGGCGGCGCCTGAGGAGAGGGAGCTGACGGCGGAGCAAACCGAGAAGCTGCTGCAGTTCCAGGTGCCGCGTCGGGGAGGGGCCCGCGCCGGTCGGCGGGACCGGAGGAGGTCGGGCTGGGCCCGCTCTGCCGGCGGCGGGGCTCTGCGGGGCCGGGGGTACAGCGCTCACAGAGCCGGGGCAGGCCTCGCCTGGAGCGGGCCCGGCGGTGCGGGGATGACAGGTGGGGGGCGAGAGGAGGGAGTCTTGCCGCTCCGGGCCCGGCGGGGACAAGGGTGCTGCCCGCGGGGCCGGGGGAGGCTGCGGTGCGGGGCCTGGGCTGCCCGGGCTTCGGGCTCTCCCGAGCTGGGAGCGTGCCCCGAGTGCCTCATTAGGAGCGGTGTTCTGTCATCGCTGGCTGGGGAGGCAGGATGTGACTGCTGAATAAACTCCGGTGCCTCCACACGGGAAAAAATTCCTCGGTAAGTTCCGGCCATTTTAATTGGGCAGCCTGTAAAAACCCCTTACTTCTTGTTAGCAGTGAATGGAAGGAGTTGGGCCTGATGATTCTTTCGGGTCCTTTCCAACGCTGGGTATTCCGTGAAAGACCTTTCCTGCCATCCTGGGAGGGTTAGCCAGTGGCTTTCTGTGGAATGTGGCTTCTCAGAAAATTCTTTCTACCCCTCACTGTTTGGTAATGCCTACTGAGGGGAGGCCGCTGGGGATTGGAATGATCTAATCTTGCTGTCTGCTGTATAACATGGGCTGGGTTACTTAACCTTTTGTTTGCCGGGGCCATGGGCTGTGCAGCAGCTGAATAATTAAAACAACACTCTGCAGATGTGGTTTGTTAGGGATGAAACAGTGCTGTGGAGTTGAAATACTTAGGGCAACTCAGTGAGAGGTAATTAAACATGCTGCCCAGTGAAGATTGTCTTCAGGTGCCTTGGCTTTGTTTCTGAATTGCAGGGCACCCTGTGCAGAGCTCTTTTGCAAATACAATCTTTTATTTTGGTAGTGGGTCGGGGTTTTTTTTTTCCCTGATTTTATTGCTTCATATTATTTTTTTAAGACTCTGCTTTGCATATTTTGCTGTGATGCAACTGTAGAATTATAGGGCTTAAAGGGACTTCTGAGGCATCCAGCCCTGTGCTCCACAGCTGTGGTAGACACAGGTGTTTGCCAAATTTTACCTCTGACCTGGGGAGATTCAGTAACCTCCTGGAGTAGTTCATGCACTGCAGTATTTCTCCATGGCTGTAGCTATGAGGAAACTTTTTTTGCAGATATCCCTCCTAAATCTTTACTGCAAGTTAAGCTGGTTGGGCAATCTTAACTGAGAAGCAAATGAGACAGAACAATGTTAACAATTGTTTTCCTACCATTTCCCTGGCAAGGATATGAGGTTTAAGCCTTATGCTGTTTATATATATATATAGGTGAAAGCTGTCCTCCAGCCCCCGTTCTCTTGCTGTAAGATATTGTAGTACTTATTAATCTGCTGAATCTGGACAGATAGGACCAGCTGCACTCATTGGTGTCCCTGTTGCTATTTTCAAACCCCTGTGGGCAGCTGTGAAACTAAAGAATCCTGTTTCCTAATGCTACCTGGTGTTGCCATGGACAGCAGGCTGGAGGGGAGGGAGAAGGAGTCAGGAGGAGGGATTAAGGTTTTAGTCCAGCTTCCTGTTGAGCCCTGGTTTGAAGGGGACAGAAGTGCTCTTTAGACTATAAAGAGGAGAATGTTTTTCAGCTAGAAAACAGATACTGTCCAGAGCCTGATGTGAAAGCTGTAGTCCAGCAAGCTTCAATACCAAGATCCTCTAATTCTTCCTTCCCCTGGGATATATGGGATTAGCTTTTCACCAGGGCTGGGCTAGTGACAGGCTTCACTGGTGATTCCTCCTCGTTTGGTACCTTGCACCTGGCTGAAAGGGGCTCAGGTGTGCATCCTGCTTGTCTCTGAAATAAGAGACAGTCAGTCCACCTGGAAAAGGTTTTTTCTTGTTTCCTTCAGCTGGGCTCAAAACAGTGTTTGGTGAGGATGGTGAAGTCCTGTTAGAATTTGTGCCAGACACAGCTTGTAAGCCTTCCAGGCTTCCTGCTGCCTTCACAGGGAACACTTAAATGTTTGCAAAGGTAACTTTACACTTGTGTTGGTCTGCAGAGTCACAAGACATTTGTGTGCTGTGGTGGCAGAGCATTGTGCTTCCCCAGAAGGTGCTGTGCCACTGCAGTGGGAGTAACGCTGGGGAGCAGACCAGGAGAGGAGGGAGTGGGTCTAAGAGCCAAGATAAGTGATAGCAGAAAGCCCTTGCTAGTGCTAGCAGTTAAATGGAGAGCCAGAGGTGCTGAGGGAGAGCTGTAGAGTGCTATTCACTCCACAGCCAGCTGCTCTGGGTGCAGATGCTCTTACCCTGTGCCACCCTGTGGGGAAGGGTTCCTTCCAGGGCAGCGCCAAGCGCCCGCTGGCCTGTGTGCGGCCCAGGCGTGTGTTCTGCTGGTCGCTTGGTGTGGTCTGGTACTGCTTGTACAAACAGCTCTGGCTGCAGGAGGGTGAAAGCAGCAGCTCTCTTCCTACCAGCAGGATGGGGATAGGGCAGGTGTCTGCCTCCCTGTGATACTGAGCTAATGGAGTGAAAAATAATACAGGGAGAGATTTGGGATAAACTTGAAATAAGGCAACAAAGCGCTCTTGCGCGCTTTCAGCCTCCTGTTTGCTGCCAAAGTATTGGCTAATGTAAAGGAATAAAAGCATCTATATTTTCTTTATCTGTCAAGACTTGGCTGTCTTGACATCTGTAGAGAAACTTGATGTGAACAGCTTAAAGCTGTGCAGTTACAGCTCCATTTGGGAGACAGAAGAAACAGCAGAGCAGCTCTTGTAGGATCTGGTTATTGATCTGGACCCATTATGCTCGGGCTGATGTCTGATGTTTTAATATGCTAATGTAAAGTAATGGAGTGTTATTCACAGAGGAAAAAGTTAGACCTCACAGTGCCATCTCTAACTTCAACTGGAGGAAACAAAATGCTCAGGACTAAAAACCTCTCTAAAGAAGGAGGAAACAAGAAACTCCAGGTGTCTTTCCCACTCAGTGTAGTGTGTATCGATCGAAACCCTCAAAGGCATTGGCTGTAATGTGCAGAGAAACTCTTGGCAAAGGGTTTTTTTACTGCTTGAAGTCAGATGTTCTTTACCCTTGGAAACATAATTCTCTGGAATTTGTCAGTGGGTTGGGAATTAAGAGCAGTGCCAGTCCTGTGAATTTGCATCTCTTCTGTGTTTCAACGTCCAAGTGCATCTGCAGGGGGAACAGTTTCTTAAGTCCAGTTCACAGCCTTTGTCCACTCAGAGGTATTCCTTCTGCCTTTGAAGCATGGAATTGCACTTCGTGCTGCTTCAGCATTGAGAAGATCCTAGTGTTCTGAGCAGCCTCAGAGGTGGGAGATGCAAATAACTACAGCCAGTAGCAGCTTCAGTATGTTTCAGGTGTTTGAGAAGGCAGAGTTAAACTTTCCTGGCATTTGTGGTACTCAATAGTTTGGTTTTTAAATATTACTCACTGTCTTGAGCTTGGATCTACATTTATTTGAAGGCATAGTTTAATGGGATTAATTTTAACTTACAGGGTCCTTATCTTTTTATTACTTAGTCTAAGATACTTGCTTTCTGAGAGGGTCTGTGGTGAGTAGGAAACAGCAGTTAGTGACTGATTTGAAGGTACTGTTTGCACTCCTAGCCTCTGTGCTGCTAAGGATGTGCTCGTTTGGCATGTGAGTAACGGCATGCAGCTGGCCATGAGATTCCCCAGCAACGCTGTAACTGGTGCACTGGAAGTGATGTGGCATTTAAAAATTCTAAACTCTTTGTGTGACTAAGGTGAAGCAGCAGCTGCAGAAGGTACTGAGATAATAACAGTGTGAGTGGTCGCTGGGAATGATAATGAGCAGTGTTGGTGTTTACCAGCAAGTGCTGCCTGATGGGACAATTGAACTGTCTTCCTGCAGTTCCTTCTATCGAGTACAAGTCCTTCTGAACCCATGTGTGTCTTACCCAGGATGGTCTGGGTCTGCCTTACAGAGCATGGCAAAGTAACATCCAGAAAGGTGTTTGGCTTTAAAAGCTGCCTTTACCCAGGCAGTTTCTTTCCTGCAGTGTTTAACCGTGCAGCTTCATTGCTCAGAGGAGTGGTGGGAGTGCTGGGCATGGTGCTGCTGGGGTGGTTTTCTCACTTCTGTGTTGCGTTGGGAGTAACTGTATCAAGATGCCAAGAAAAAAAGAAGTAGGTTCACCTCCACGGAGAAGTGCTGTTGTAGGAGGCTGTGAGATCAGGCCAGCAGCATGCCTGTTGCTGTAACGATGGTCAGGAAGGGGGCAGCTTTGCTGACAAGTAGTTTTTTTCTTTGTGGAGCTCAGTAGGTCTTGCAAATTTTGCAGTGATTCAGTGCTTGTTAAATGCTTGTTGGTAGTTCTGTGGGGCTGATACTTTGGTGCTGCTTTCTGACCTGAAACTGCTAAAGCATTTTGCATAATTTAAAAAGGAGAGAAGGTTCAGTCATGAATCCCTGTTATTAGTGCTGAGTGATAATCCAGGGCTTTGGAGACAAAGGTGTGAATGAGTTTCTGAATGTTGTAAATTCTGCAAACCCCAGCAGAATATCTGGGGTTGTAGAGGAATGGTAATCAGAAGACTCTCACAGAATTACAGAGCTGTAGGGGTTGGAAGGGACCTCGAGAGATCATCGGGTCCAACCCCCCTGCCAAAGCAGCTCCCCAGCTCATATCACTCAGATAGGCATCCAGATGGGTCTTGAATATCTCCGGGGAAGGAGACTCCACCACCTCCCTGGGCAGCCTGTCCCAGGGCTCCCTCACCCTCATTGGGAAAACTTTCAGGGCTTTGAAATACACACGTTGTGACTCCATTGTAAAATCAAATCATTGAGTAAATTGCAGATGCCTTTTAAGACGTCCTTCCAAAAGGACAGTGAAGAGTTTTCTGTGGGGGTTTGTGGTAAAAAAAAAAATGGAATGCAGCATGTAAACGTTACTCAGTGAAGCACATCTTTAAATATGGCTGAGCTAAAACATTAAACTGTGAAGCTGAGTGATAAATGAAGGTATCCTGTCAGCATCAACTGAGTTCACTGAGCCTCACTTCTATGAAATGCAGTTCTGTAGAGCTCCCTTGCAAGGCTTGCTGCAGACTTACTTTTTAATAAACATTTATACACTGCTGGGCAGTGATTTTTTTTTTTTTTCCTGAGCAACTGCAATCACATAGTTAAGGTCAGCAGTGCTTTGAACAGGCTGGTTCTGTACAGCAGAATGAACCAATGGATTTTGCCTGGTAGATGGGGGGGGGGGGGGAGAGGGGTGAGGTAGAGATCTATGGAGACTTGATGAGAAGGAGGCAGAGAAATGTTGAGAAGTTTGAACGGAGCCCAGAGATTGAATAGGGCATTTGTCCTTGGTGGAAATGGCATGTGGAATGTATGAGTGGGGGCAGGGGAGGGAATAGATGCACCGGTTGAGTGTATTCTCAAATGGTCAGCCTGTCAAGACTGCTTCAGGGGCTTTTCATGAAGTAAGAAACAGGGGAGATGACAGTCTGAATCCAGAGTAGGATTGCTAACAATGGGCTGGTCTTCAGGGTATAATAGAGACGGTGCTGGAGGTCTTACATCCAGTCACTGCTCTGTTAGCAGTCATCACCAGAGTGCTGTGCTCTGTTGTATGGCATGCAGGTGGCAAAGGTTCCCTGCTCTTTGCCAGACTCCTGCGCTGCTGTGATCTTCTCAGGTGCTGTGGAGAGGAGCATGTAGAGCTGGCAGGTGGAGGACAGGTGATGCTATTGTGTAGCTCAGCTCACACAGCCTCTGCAGGCTGGCAGGCTCTGTCTGTCACAGTGTGAAGCAGCCCAGTAGGAAAGCAGCCTGTTTAACTTGGCTGGATCCCTGAGGGACTGAGGTGACGCCAGCTGCCAGGGAGGTATCTGGAGAGCAGTCCACCAGGTGAGAACACAAAGCACTAAATCTGTGGATCTCTCTTGTCAAGAATGACCTTGCTGAAGGAGTGGTCATCTTTCAGTAGTCTCCTTACAGCACCAATGTGGTTTTATGTTGAATTTGCTATGCTGCTTGTGACAATTACTGACATTGCTTCTGCCATCCTGTATCCACACTGAATAACCATTTCTGTCACCTTGGCTTTCTGAAGCCCAGTTCTGTTTAAAAAAAACAACACCAAAACAAAAAAACCCAAAAAGACAAACTTTTAACTCGTTTTTATTTTAAAATTATATTAGTTTCCTCCAAAATAGCCAGTATTGTTAATGGTATCATCTGTAATGCTGTTTCAGTAGCTGTTGACAGGGTGGCTGCAGCATGGTTGTGGCTTTACCCTTTCCTACTGAAGTGTGTGCTTCAGTTCTGTGGCCATAGGTGCCATATAGAACCCTGCAGTAGCTGTTCAAACACCTTGCAGTGTGGAGAGAGATGTGTTTCTGTGGCAGGGATGTTCACTTCAACAAAGATTTACCTCTCTTTAGGAGGTACTGACATGGCTTGTGGTAGTAAATACTCGTTTGATCTCTTGTGCAGAAGTTTTGATTGCCATGGGGTAAAATAAGTCTTTCCAAATATTGTTGAGATTAAGAGCCCAGTGGCCTTGAGGTCTGCAAGTGTGTTTGGACTGTTTTCTGGTTTGGTCCTGGCTCTTAATCTCCAGATTATTTTTTTTTTTTACTGGAGAATCTCTCATGATGCTGGGAAACTACCTTCATTAGAGCCTGGTTGGTGCTTGGTTTTAGTGTCTGGTTATGCTTCCAGTGGTAATGGTCATCTTGGCTTTTCAGAACCACTTTGCCTGTTAAGTTGCTGCTTTGAGGTGACATTTGAGAGCGTTAGCCTGGCATATCCTCCCAGAGTGAAACTGGTGGGCAGTACTGTCATATTCCTGACTGGGCTGAGTGCAGCTGCAGTAACAGGCCTTGGGAGCTGGCTAATGCTGGAGAAGTGCAAAGGCCTGTTTGATACCTTCTCTCTGTTTACAAATTTGGGTTGGCTCAGGTTGTTCCGCTCTTTAAACTGAGAGCAGAGCACTTGTAACAAAAGGGTGTTGAGATAATGTGTTGAGGTAACTCCTGCCTGTGCTGTAACAAACTCTTCCCTGCTCCTCACCTGCTTTTATTCTCCTCCTTTAGGACTTGACTGGCATAGAGTCCATGGACCAGTGTCGTCACACGTTGGAGCAGCACAACTGGAACATAGAGGTACCGCTACAAATAAGATTTGTAGCTGTTTACAACTACCTGTGTTAAATGGAGTACTCTGCAGGGACAGGGGGCCCTACCAGTAAGGCTTCATCTGTCAGCCCCTGAGTTCATACTTGATGTACCCCTGGAGAGCTGGTTTCAGAAGCACACAGCAGAGTTGTTGCTGTGAACAGTCACTTGGCTAGCACACTGTGTAACGTCCCGTAGTGTGTGTGTGTGTACAGGCTTTCCATTCAGAAGACAGCACTGGTTATAGTTTATCCTGAGTGCTGCTTGGCCAGTGCTCTGGGACTGTGGACAAATAATACCTACTGCTATGTGTCCAAAGTACAAACAAAAATAAACACTTTTCTGCCATCCTTTGATGTGTGAAACTCCCTTTGCTCTTTGTTTGTCAAAGGCAGCTGTACAGGACCGACTGAATGAGCAAGAAGGTGTCCCAAGTGTCTTTAATCCCCCTCCATCACGGCCGTTGCAGGTCAACACAGCTGACCACAGGATCTACAGCTACGTTGTCTCAAGGCCACAACCAAGGGCAAGTTATCTTACAGTGGATTTTGTACTGCTGTTTGGGTGACTCCTTGAGAACAGCAGCACTTGCAAGCAGGAAAAGGAGTTGTTTTCTTTGCGTGCTGTTACCTCCCTTCTAAACATTTAATCTTCCAAAAACAAAATGTAGAGCTGTTCCTTAACCCTGTTACTTTCTCTGTGGTGTGGGTCCCAGTATGAAACTACCTTCTTTGTGTTGTAGAATGTCTTGCTGTGGTCTCATAAAGCTGTTTGTTCAGTTCACTTGGAACAAAGGACTTGTCCCCTCCTTATGGCAGGGTTAATATTTTTTTCCTCTAGACTCCCCCTCCCCCCAAATGTATGTCAACTTGGATACAGCATCAGTTACTTCTGTTAATGTTTCACAAACAAATTTGCATGAGTACCTCCAAGACTTAGTGCTGTTAATCCCTCTGTCAGTGAAGAAAATCAGCACAGAGCACAAGCATTGCTGCTGGAATAGTCAGTGATGCAGTTTTTCAGCTTTGTCATGCTGAATTCTGAACCAACCTGAAGGTGATTTCACGTATCCGAAGCCGTGGGATGTTGCTGAGCTTTGTTTGCAGTGGTTGAAGCAGTGATACTCTGGGTGTTCTTGGTGCTGTGGTGGGCCTGTTCCTGGGGGCTGCTCTAATGCTGTTTTTGTAATTGCAGGGGCTGTTAGGATGGGGTTACTACTTCATAATGCTTCCATTCCGATTTACCTATTACACATTACTTGATATATTTAGGTAAGTGCTTCTGGTTTGTGCTGACTCATGTAATGACTGCATCAGGGCACGCTCTAGTTTAGATTTTGCCATACCTCTGTCACTTGGATCTTGAGGCCTGATGGCAGATTTTCCCATTCATTTGCTCATGTTTATCTCTAGCCTTGTGAAGTTCCTAAGCTGTTTGGTGACAAATAAATCTTACTGCACAGAGTGCATCTTGCAGCTCTGTAAATGAAACATTGGAGTTCTCTGTGGCTTTACAGTTTGACTGGGGTACAGAAGGGGTGCAGAACAGTGTCAAACTGTCTGGTATTCTTGGGCAAACAACTTAATCGGAGTTGTGTCCCGTTGGGCTCAGGTCAGCCTGCCCTGACCGCTGCTGTATGATGCTTGGCAAAGCCCAAACTGTAAACACCTCTGTTCCCCCTTTGGTGTCTGTTGCCTCTTATCCATTTACTGCCCCCGAGGACTAGTTCATCTTCCCTCTTTATGGGATTGATAGATAAGAGAATGTTGAAAGGTGGGAAATACCCAGTGGCCCTGCTATCTGCAGTGTTTTGGCAGTCTCAACTGTTGTGCTACTTTCCCTTAAAGACTCCTCCAGAGTTCAATGTCACTTCTGTACCTCAGTAGAACTCAACGACGTGGATCTCTGCTTTGCAGTTAAGCTTTTTCAGGCTCAGAGGGATTGCTTTCTACTGTCTTCACTGGACTCCTAGAGTAATGTTCTCTTTCTGCAGCTCTTTGCACTCCAGAATTGTTAGTCTTGGAACAGGAGAAATGCCATGTTCAAGGTTATCAGGACAAAACCATGTGACTTTTAGCAGCTCGTCTTTGATGAAATTCCTCAAACCTCTGTACTGTTGGTGTGGCACGTGCCTGATGCTTCAGAGGATGCTGAAACTGTTAACCACATGGAATTCAGATACTTGGTGATGCCTGGCATGAGAGATTTGATGTGAGGGGTGGTGTTCTGTGGCAGTGGTATCAGTCTGGAGGAGGTGGCAGTTCAGGTTGGGGCTATAAATGTTCAAGGTTCTCAGCTGTAATGTTTTTCCTCCAGTGGCTGGCTGTGGACCTGTGCTTCAGAAGGTCACTAAGCTGAATTTCCAGTGTCCTTTGCTTCCTTCCTAGGTTTGCTCTGCGTTTTATACGCCCCGATCCTCGTAGTCGGGTCACTGACCCAGTGGGTGACATTATTTCGTTTATTCATATGTTTGAGGAAAAATATGGGAGGATACACCCTGTCTTCTACCAGGGGACTTACAGCCAGGTCAGTGTCACGTTTTGGTGTGTAGATCCTGGGGATATGGAGAGTGGGGGTTTTGCCAGAGGGTATCGGGGCCTGCATGGCAAAATCACTTGTCACCTAAAAGCCCAGCATTTGTCCCCAAACTCTCTAACAGGGTAATGGAGAGCTAGTGAACAAGTGTATTGGAAAACCAGTGCCTGCCAGGCTTGATGAGATGCCAAGGCTGCAAAGTTGGAAAGCAAAGCTGCTCTGACTGTTCCTCGACCGTCTGTATGGCTCTGTAGCCAACAGCTATTCTTTGTACTCCTGCCTCTGTTTTTATAAACTGATGTGGTCTGCCAGAGTTGGTCCTTCTGTTCCCCAAATTGGGATTGACTGCTGGGTTTGTATTGCAGTGCAACTCCAGAACTTGGTGTGGAACCTCAGCACTGAGAGGAGGAACCCCCGAAGAAATTAGGGCAGCCGAGAGTTCTGTATGTTAGATCTGGGCAGAGGATGGTGTTTGAGAGGGATGTCCTGATGGGTGCTGCCTCTGCTGCACCTTCTTTCAGGCTAGCCAAGGGAGGGTCTCCAGCAGACAGTTGGATTGCTGCTGCTTCCCAGGTGCCAGAGAAGAATCTGGAGTTTGTATCTGCTGCGCGCTGTGCAGCCATGGAGCTTGCTGCCTCTGCAGCTCTTCTAGGCCCCTGTGCCTTGCCTGGAATCCAACCTAAAGTAAAGATGGAATGGATAGGCTACCAAAGCTCGGTGCCAGTGGAACAGGGAGCCTATTGTGTGCTTACCCTGTGGTCTTGTTAAATGCTCGTGGGTGGAGTCCAGAGACTGTAGATGAGAGAAGTTTGGGGGTTGTTTGGTTTTTTTGTTTTGTTGAGGCCTGCAGCATTACTGAGTTATCTCTCTAGTAGTGTTTTCATTTGATGTGGTCTGAAGATTGTCCCCTGCACAGGCTAGAGTGGAAACCTCAGCCTTGTCTGCTGTGAGTCTGAGGGAGGATGGAGGGTTCTTCACTGCCAGCTGAGTCTGGTGAGGGGTGTAAGTGTCCTGCCTGGCTTTGCTCAGGTGTTCCCCAAAGGAATGTGACAGGACACCATTGTAGCCCACTTTAGCCTGAAGGTCTGACCGCTTCATCCTCTGCTGCTGCTTCATTAAAACCACACCAGTGGCAGAACCATGGGCCTGATAAGTGTCGCTGAGCTGCATCACAGAAGACTTGTAGGTGCTGCTTTCACCTGGCCTTGAGACCCTGTAACTTTACCTCCTCTGCTCTTCTGCCAAGGCTCTGAACGATGCCAAGCGGGAGCTGCGCTTCCTGTTGGTGTATCTGCATGGAGACGACCACCAGGACACAGATGAATTCTGCCGGTAGGTAGGAGAGTCTTTCCAAAAAGCTACCTGTGCACTTCAAATGCATCTTCATTCACACAATCTCTTCTCATCCCCTAGCAATACACTGTGCGTACCTGAGGTGATCACCCTCATAAACACTAGAATGCTCTTCTGGGCTTGCTCAACCAATAAGCCAGAGGGATACAGAGGTGAGTGTGTCCCTTCTGGGCTTTACCTATCCTCTCCTGTCTCTGGAACAAGCCAAGTGTCCTTTGGCAAATTTATGTGTTTGAAACACTGTTGGGTTTTGTGTGAGCAGGCAGTAGATTTTTAGGATTGCACAGGGAAAGGCATACTGGTTTTCATGGGATATCTCAGAGGGCCTGTTTGGATGCTGGGGAGATACCTTCTCTTCACCTCTGTTGTTTCTGGGCAGTGATGGTGGCATTCACACTGCTTTCAGTGCCTTGTGAAAAGAGTCGATGGGTGTGTGCTGGGGATTAAACTGAGAGCAGAAACATGTATCTAACTAGCTGTGCCCTAAACACTGGTTCATATTGCACCTGAGGCCAGGAGTGACTTGTTAGGTGCATTCTTTCCCTTCCTGAGACAGTGTCTTCACTCCACACCCAGTTTCTCAAAAGTCCACAGTGAGATTCTTTTAAGCACTGTCCTTCCAGAACTGTTGATACCTGGCCTGACAGTGTTCTGGTAGGGGTTGGCTGCAAACAGAGCCGCCTTCTAAAGTTCTGTTCATGCCTCCTGTGGCTCTACTGACCCTCCCTGTTTTGTGGCAAGAGAGACCAGGAGTTCTGGTTCTAAATCTGGGTCATTCCTGGCTTCATAGTTCCACCTACCAGCTATCAACACCTGGAAAAGAAATGGCTGAGGTGGTTTTTTTCCTTATTGCCAATTCATTGCTGCAGTGCTTTGGAGTCACAGCCTGGAAAGCAGAGCTGGGAGGGATCCTGGCCTCTCCTTTAATCCATGAGGTGCTCTGATCCAGTTTGGAGGGCTCCACTGGTAATGACAGCTTCAAGTTGCATGGTGTGCCATGCGTGTTTTGAGGAGGTGGTCAGCAGTCACAGGCCAACAGTACCAGTTCTGCTCCATGCCCTGACTCAGTACAGTGTGTGCTCCTGGCAAGGACAGTGGGATTTTGTCCAGGATGGGCACTGTCTTCCCCATGAGAGTCTCATCCAGCATCTTGCCATCCTTAATGCTGGCAAATGCTTCCCTGTGGTCAGCCTGTTCCAATCCAGGGCTTTCTGTCCTGCTCGGAATGGCCATTCAGAGCAATTTGCTTCCTGCTTGAATTCAGGAACTTTTTTGGTTACCTAAAAGCTTGGGTTTCTTCCCCTCTGTGTCCATGCTCCAAGCCACTTCCTCCCTTTGCTAATTTACAAGGCTTAGTTTGATAAAATGGGGCCTGAGGCCTTTTCTGCTTTGGGAAGTGGTGGTGATCATGAAAGCTGCTGTACCCCTTGCTGACCCTTTGGATGGGTGTTTGTGCCTGTTTCCCAGTCTCCCAGGCTCTGCGGGAGAACACATACCCATTCCTGGCTGTGATCATGCTGAAGGACCGCAGAATGACAGTTGTTGGGCGGCTAGAAGGCCTCATCCAAGCTGATGACCTCATTAATCAACTGATGTTCATCATGGATGCCAACCAGATGTACCTGGTGTCCGAACGCCTGGAAAGGTACGAGGAGACTTGAGCTCCAGCAATGCAGACCTTGTGGAGGCAAGCTCTGCTTTGTCCCCTCCCTCCAGGCACCATGTGTAGGCAGGCAGGTCATCTCTTCAGTAACGCATCCCTCTTCCCATGGGATCATTGGTCCATAGGTTCAGGCCTCCCTGTTGTCAGGGAGCTGGTTGTGTTGCTCGTACAGGCCTGCTACTAAAAGGTGGGTGTGAGAGCGCTGCTGTTTTTGCACTCAGAGCACACCCTTGGCATGCTGGAGGTACAGCTGGGGTAGGACCTGGTGGGAGCAGAGGTACTGCAGGCTGAGGAGAGGTGGTGGCTGTAGCCAGTCAGTGAGCTGCTACCTGGGCTGAAGTCTGACCGTGCTGTGGCATGTGCCTCAGGAGCACGAGCTCCAGTCTCTGGGAACTCTCCAGGGATGTGCAGGCTGTGTCTGGAGTAGGATGTTATCTTCTGTCTGCCCCACAGTCTGGAGGGAACCCAGTAACCCATTTTGATGCCTCCAGTCTCTAAAACACATGAGGAACTACCTAAGGGAAACAAACCTATTAAGCCTCAGGTACGAGGCAGCGATCCTGGGCGCTGCTTACAGGCTGTCTGTCTGCTCTGTCAGGCTGCAGTGGGTGAGAAGCTTCTTCTTGAGTTCCATCTGCTCAACCTAGGGGCACGGTTTGTGTGCCAGGGACTGGGGAGACTCGAGCTGCCTTTTAGGAGCTCATGGTATTGGAAATGAGGTGTTGCCTGATGTGTGTGCTCTGAGCTTGAGACTGTACCTGCACCCTGGGGTCTGCCCTCAGCCTGCCATGCCTTTGCTGGCCCTGACTGCTCCCCACTCACGTTCACAGGGAAGAGAGGAACCAAACCCAAGTGCTGAGGCAGCAGCAGGATGAGGCGTATCTGGCGTCCTTGCGTGCGGACCAGGAAAAGGAGCGCAAGAAGAAGGAGGAACGGGAGAGGAAGAAGAAGAAGGAGGAGGAAGTGCAGCAGCAAAAGCTAGCAGAGGAGAGGAGACGACAGGTGAGAGCAAACTGCCTACTGGAGGGGCTGCTGTGCCTGTTGGACGCTCACAGAGTGAGCGGTGCTGGCAGTAGGGCTTCCCTGTCAGATTGGAGCTGCCCATCTTACCTGGGGCTTGGGTGTCCCCCAAACCTCCAGGAGCACCCTTGCTGTCAGTTCTGTGTGTGTCCATTGCTCCATCTCCCTCCTCCCTTCGCAGACGCTGCAGGAGGAGAAGGAGCGGAGGTCGGAATGCCTTCCTCCCGAGCCGCATCCCGATGACCCCGAGAGCGTTAAGATCATTTTCAAGCTGCCGAACGATTCCAGAGTGGAGCGGCGATTCCACTTCACACAGTCATTGACGGTGAGCTTGGGGCAGAGCTGATGGGTTCCCCAGAGTAAAAGGGGGTTCACAGGAGTCTCCAGCAAAGCTTCGGTTCCATCAGACTTTGCCAAGCAGTGACCTTAAGTTGGCAGTGTTGTTCCTGGTTAAGGAGGGTGCCTGGTCCCACCAACTTAGAGAGATTAGAGATCAAAAATGGAAGAGCTGAGGCTCCTGTTGCTGGCTATTAAATGAGGGTGTAGGATGAGCTGTAGCCAGTGTCTGGGCTCCCTAGGCACTGAGTCCAGCTCCATGTGTGCCCGGAAAATGGCTGTCTCTGCCCTACTGCACAGCGATGGTGCGGATCTGGTAACCTTCTCTGAGGTACCATGAGTGCAGCCTGGCTGTCCCACTGCTCCCCCAGCTGGCAGCTACTTCTGTGCTTCTCTCCCAGGTGATCCACGATTTCTTGTTCTCCTTGAAAGAAAGCCCTGAGAAGTTCCAGATTGAGGCCAACTTCCCTCGCCGCGTCCTGCCCTGTCTCCCGACAGAGGAGTGGCCCAACCCCCCCACGCTGCAGGAGGCCGGACTCAGCCACACGGAAGTCCTCTTTGTGCAGGACCTCACGGACGATTGACACTTTTCCAGCAGACACAAAATGGAAAGAGAAATTCATATTATTATTATAATACAATATTTTTTTTAAAAGACTGAGTACAAACGAGGGATCAGAGACCACATTGCCTGTGCCAGCTGTGCTGTGTGTGCACACTGGCGAGAGGAAGTGTGTGCACGTCCTCACACACCCGTGTACACAGCCATCCTCTACGCTCGGAGGGCAGAGAGGGAGGGGAGCTGGTGTTGCCCCTCCGCCCTCCCGGGGGGAGGAACAGGAATGGCAGCTCTTGGTAATTATTGCTTTTATTGACAACGATAATAAAACCCCGACAACCTGACATCTCATGAAGATTTGATACTCTGCTGCTCCTGAGGGCCTGAAGACCCACCACCCAGATGTGCTGAGGCGGGGGGAGGAGGGCTGGACAAACTCTCTTCAGCTTCCCTCTGTGTATAAATATATTTCTTTTAATATTTCTCTTGCTTTGTAATGACCAAAGGAGAATGGGGTTGACTATAGTATTAACTTTTTGATAAAGAGCTGGTTCGATTCTTACCCGTGTGGGATCTTGCCCAGGGTTCTTAGCCTGCGTAGTGTAATAAACTCTGCCTCTAGCATGTCTGTGCCACTGCTTTCTGCCTGTGCCCCCCCCCGACCCCCAACAGCCCTGCACCAGGGTGTGAAACTGCTCTTGGTGTGATAGGTGCGATGAGCTCCTAGCCTTATGTGAGCCCAGCTCTTTGCAGGGGTCAGTTTGTCCACCTGTGCCCAGAGGAAGGCATTGCTGGGGTTGGGGCTGCACCCCTCTGTCTGCACCGGAGGGAGGTTGCCCTTTGCCGTGTCACCCCCACACACACACACACACACACCCCCTATATCCAGTCAGACGTGGGGAGAAAACACCTGCCTGGGGTGGTGTGGCCAAGGGTGGGGGGAGTCTCTTCCCTGGCAGAGGCTGGGTTGGATGCTGTTGGCCTGTGTGGTAGCAGGAACCTGTCCCCTGCTTTAGATGGGAGCCGTCCTCACTTGCCTTCCCCACACCCCCATGTCTGAGGCTGCATGCTTTAGTACAGTGGTCTTCTTCCCTGTGGTCCTGGGCCTGGTGTTCACAATGGAGGGAGACCTCTCAAAGGACAAACATCCCCTTTCTGGGCAGGGAGCCTCCTGGGGCAGAATGGTTTGGGGTGAAGCAACCGTCCTCTTGGCTGCGAAGAGCCAGAGCTCTGTGGGTGCAGGGTGGATATTCGTGCTGCTCTGCTTGAAGTGCCCAGCCTGGGGCTGCTGAGGTGCCTGGGGCTACAGGAGTCATGGAATCACCTTGGCTGGAAGAGACCTTTAAGATCATTGAATCCAACTGCAGCCTGACCCTGGTGTGTCCCACTCTTGATCATGTCCTTAAGCACTTTATCATCTCTCCCTGGGTTGGGCACAGGCACGCTGGAGAGCCAGGCTGGAGCAGGGTTGGAAGATGTCCCTCCTGGAGGGGGGCATCCAGGGCTCCTCACCCTACAAGCTGCAGAGCATCTCTGGGCAGGAGTGAGAGGGTGCGTGGCACTTGCTGCCTCGCAGCCCCCTTGGGGAAGAGGACCCCAATAGCTCCTGCTCTCCTAGTCTCTCCTCCAAGTCCCAACCTGGGGCCCCTCCCCAGGGTATCCAGCAGGGCTGCCTGTGCCCCCACCTCCCCCCAGGCCCCTTTAACCCCTTCCCCCCCACCTACCCCTGCTGAGACAAGAGCCAGGGCACAGCCTGTTGGTATACATCATACATTTATTAGTGAATATCCCTCTCAAAATCAGCCACAACATTAAAAAAAATAATGATTGCACTACTTGGTCAAGCAGAACTAGCAACTTTCATTTTAAAAAAAGTACAAATCTGTTAAAAATTTCAATCAGTATAATACACATATATATAATACAACATACTAGTTATGTTAAATGCTACAAAACCAATATGATTCCAATGGAATGGAAAAAAAACAAACACTTTTAGAGCTTTAAGAACCTTTTTTTTTCTATATATTAGCCTTTTTTCAAATACATACATGGGAAAAATGAGGTAACTGTAAAATGTGCAAGTAACAGAGCAAAAAAAATTATATATATATATTTATATATATATATATATATATATAAAAACTTTCTAACACAGAACACACGTCCTAGCACCTTCCGGGGAGCCGCGGGGGCCGCGGGGGTCCCACCGGAGGGCCCGGGGACTGGTATAATAGAACAGTAAACAGTCCACTATCCCACCACAGGAAATCATTGGTAAACAGTGGTATCTACAGCGCAGTCAGCAATCACAAACACCCTAAATAATTGTTTTTAGTATTTTTTTTTGTCATTTTTTTTTTTGTTATTTTTTTTTTTTAAATGATACTTTTAGCTGCTCATTGGAATAAATTCTGCAGCACACGAGCTGTGAGCTTTCGAGTCGCCGTCAAAGGACCGTAAGGCTTTCCTGGCTCCCTGGGCACCGTGAGGGCGGGGGAGGGGGTTGGGAGGGTGTGAGGAGGGGGGGGGGGGTGGGCAAGGGCAGGGAAGGGGAGGTGGGGGGGGGGGGGTGTCTCCGGGGGCGCGAGGCCGCCGCGCGGCACGGGGACTCCTTTGGTTATCTGTCACTGAGCGAGGGATGGGGAAAGGGGCCGGGGTCCTGCCCAAGGGCACCGAGCCCAGCGGTGCCGGCGCCCACGCTGCGGCCGAGCTGGAGCTTCCGACCCGGGGCCACCGGCCTCGACGCTTCGCACCGCGGGCGGCCGCCGGCGAGGCGGGAAAGGGCGGCAAAGGGGGAGCCGGCCAGTAGCGACGCGCCGCTCGCCGCTGCCCGCGCCCGGCTGGCTGGGCAGGGGCGGGGGCCGGGGGGCTGGGGCCGGCCTCCCCGCACGCCAGCAGAGGCGGAGCGCGGCCCCACGGGGACCGGCACCCTCAGGGCCCGCGGCAGCGCTGCTCTCTCCCCCCACCCACCCCCCAAACTTCACACCCGGCCCCGGGGTGGCGGCCCCGCCGCCTGCCCCTCGCCCCGCGGGGAGCGGCCCCTTCCCCACCCCCTCCTGCCCCGGCCCCTTGCACACGCCGCGGGCGCTCCACACCCCCCCCCAGTACCCCCCACCCCGCCTCCCGCCCGGAGGGGCGCAGGCCCCGCGGGGACGGCCGGCCCTGAAAGCCTCACGGTCCTGCTGCGGCGTTGCGGACATGTGCAGTACAGTGCATGGCAGTATCAGCTGAGCACAAAAACCCCTCTCCCCACCCCCCTCACCCCACAGCCGGCTAGACGTAGCCAAGACCACGTTCCAAGCTGGTCAGACATGCATGCATATTGTGAACATTTACATAGGGCTGGCGTCCGCTCGGAGGCTCCCAGGCGGCAGCGACACACGCTGCGAGGGGAGGGCGGGTCTCTGCCCCCCCTTCCCCCCCCTGCCCGCCGCCTCCCGTCACCCTCCTCGCTAATTAATCATGCAAAACAACTTCGGCCACGCGGGATTGCTGGAGCCGGGCGGCGGCTTCTACCCAAACCCCCACCCCCCGTCCCGCCCCCACCCGCCTCGGCACCGGGCGGGCAGGGGGACACACGGCGGGGGAGGGATGCTCACAGCTTCCCCCCCACCCACGCCCCACCCCGCACCGGCTGGGGCAGGGCCGGGGTAGCACTGAAAATACACCACGAGGTTATAGATTAACCCCCACCCCTCCCCCGCTCCAGGGGCCGGGGGGCACCCACCGCAGCCCTGCCGGCCTCCTGCTCCCCCCCTCCCCGCTGCCCTCCGGCCCGGGCCCCGCACCGCGCCGTCCAGCCAGCAGGACGGGGGCGCGGGGTGAGCTCAGTTATGTCGGTGAGACCGATTAACAGCAGCGGGAACCGGAGGCCGGGGGGGGCGTACCGGGGACACGGCCCGCCCGCGGCTGCAGGGACGGGGCTCGGGCCCAGCCAGCCCGCGGGACGCCCCACGGCCCGGCCCGGCCCGGGGGACAAACGGGGAGAGGGGCCGGGGCCGGACCAGCACCCATCTCCCGCCGGGGAAAGAGCCCGAGCAGCCCTAAGCCGCCGGGCTCCCCGGGGCCGGGCTGCGTGCGGGAGCAGGGACGGGGCCGCTTCTGCCCCGGGGATGCTGGTGTCCCGCCTCAGCCGCCTCCTGGGGCCGCCCCTGGGGCCAGCCCCGCGCTCCAGCTCCGGGTGCCGCCGGCACCAGCCCCGCGGCGCTCCCTCCTCTCTCCTCCCCGCGTCCTCCGCACGCAACGCGAGGGGAGGAGCCGCCTGCGCGCCGCTGGGGCAGATGGCCACGGAACCAAAAACGCGACGGAAAAGGAAAGGCGATGGGGGTGAAAGGGGAGGGGAGAGGGGGGGGAAAGCCCAACCATGAAAAGAAAAAGTGGCAAAGGGAAAAACCCCACTAATCCCCTAGGAGAGTACAAAGACCTGGAAAGTGATGGAGCAACAACAGTGTCTTTGGAGCGCGGAGGGCACAGCCCTGCGCCGCCCGCCTCCAGCACAACACGATTCAGGGCCCTGGGAGCGCAACGGGCAGGTGTCCGGCCGAGTCCGTGCCCCAGGCGGGAGGAGGAGGGCTGGCCGGGAGCCCGGACTGCTCAATGCTCACCACATCCAAGGAGAGGCTTTGGGGAGGTGGGGTAAGCGCAGGGTCAGGCCCTGGCAGCGGGCAGCGGCCCCCGCCCCTGGCCCGGCGTCCTCGTCCTCTAGCGAATTGTGTGGCACAGAACCCACCAGCCTCAGTCCGCCTCCCGCTGCACCTCCGACGCATCCGCCCGGCAGATGGGGCACGTGCGGTTCGCCTA
This sequence comes from Laterallus jamaicensis coturniculus, assembly GCA_022605575.1. Classification (NCBI taxonomy): domain Eukaryota; kingdom Metazoa; phylum Chordata; class Aves; order Gruiformes; family Rallidae; genus Laterallus; species Laterallus jamaicensis. The sequence continues at coordinate 11,657,570 of JAKCOX010000016.1, read as the reverse complement.
CAGACAGGGAGAGATGGGGAGGTGAGCCAGCGGGCACCCCCCAGCACTGCTGCACCCGGACACCCCCCTCATGCCAAGGGCTGGCAGCACCCCACAGCATTCCACACCCTGGCAACACCTGATCCAACTCGGCACGGTGCCTTACCCCTGGTCCCAGGACATCCCATGCTGCATGGCACCGAGGCCACCCAAAAGGCAGCACCCTGCACCCACAGCACCCCAAGAAGCCACCCTGCTCCCCACAGCAGGCACAGGCAGTACCTTTAACCATTTGTCGACACACTTGGCGTGGAACTCGTGGTTGCAGGGCAGGACGCGGAGAAGCTGCCGGGCCTCGAAGTCGCTGAAGCACACGACGCACCTGGGGATGGCAGCCATCAGCACAGCCCAGCCACACACCCACAGTCCCTCCAGGCCCCCCTGAGCCCCCCACCCATGCCACAGGCTCACTCACAGGGTCTGCTCGGACTGGTGGCTCTCGGGGTTGAAGCGGTAGGATGGGAGGTGCTCGATGTCTGCTTTGGTGAGTCCCCGTGGCTTGGCCTCTCCCAGCCGCTCGGCCAGGTTCAGCAGCGCCTGGAGGCAGACGGAAAAGCCAGCTCAGCACTCACAGCCCAGCACAGCACCCCTCTGGGCTCTGAGCCATCCCAAAATCCACCCCCCACCCCACCCCGACACCCTGGGAGTGAGCAGAGCCAGCACACCTCGTAATTCTCCATCTCCACATCATCCACATCCAGGTCTAGGCTGATTGTGGGCCCCACAGCCGTCGGCGACACAGGAAGCATAGAGCTGGGAGGGAAGGATGGGGCGGTCAGCACGGGGCTGTAAACCCCCATCTCCACCCTGGCAGCCCAGAGCTGCCAATGCCACAGTGCCCCCCTTGCCCCACACATCCCACCATATCCCCCCTGCCCCAGTACTCACAGGAAATAGGGCAGGAAGCTCGGGTAGTACGGGGGAGGCGGCGGAGGGGGCGGGGGAGGGGGCAGCGCCTGCTGCAGCCGGTACCGTTGGGTGTTCAGCCGCCGGGGCATCATGTGGGGGTATGGCTGTGGGAAGAGACGGGACACTCAGAGCCGGGCCAGCCCCACGGCGGTGTTCCCCCCAGCCCGTCCCGCCGCGAGACGAGGACTCACCACGCCGAATGGCAGTTCTTGGTGCAGCGGGTCGTGGGGGAGGTAATGCAGCGGCACAGAGGGGGACAGCGTGGGAGCGTGGTGGGACGGGGGGTACGTGAAGCCTGCGATGGGGTGCTGCTCCCCTCGCAGGTCCACGTCATTGTCTATCCTCTGCAGAGGCTGTGGGGGAAACAGTTAGGCTGGGAAGGGGGGGCCCAAATTACCCCACCCTGGTACTACCAGGACAGAGGCACCCTGGGCATCCCACCCACCACCTCCAACTCAGACCTACAAGGGCTGCAGGGGGACAAGGCCCCAAAGCTGTCTTTGTTGGGCTGTGGGGCGCAGCCTGTGCCCCTGTCCCGACTCACCATGCGTGGGTGCTGGGCTTGGAGAGGTACAAACTGCCCCAGGGGGGGCATATGGGGCGGCTGGTGGGGGGGCACTGGCGGCGGAGGGGGGTGCAGGATGTAATGGTCGCTGGAGATGATGGGCGGGAACGTCTGGTAGGAGACGGGGAGCTGTTGCATGGCGCATGCCTGGATCAGCTGCGGGGGAGAGAGAAAAAGAGGGGTCAGGCACCCACCATGGGCATGGCTGCACCCCCACCCTCTCCCCAGGGCCCCCACCAGCCCCTGCATCCCCAGCACCCCACACAGCCCCCAGGCACCCATGGCTCAGGCTGGCCCCAGGTGTTGAAGCGTGGGTGTCGTCCCCCCACAACTCACCGGGGGCGGGAGGCAGCAGAGCGGGTAGTGCTGTCCACTGAACATCACTGAGCATGCTGGGAGCTGCTGGGTGCTGCACCCAGGGATGTGCTGGCCGGCGTGGATGGGGAAGCCTTGTGTTGTGACAGTGGTAACCGTGTAGGAGAGAGGGACGGGTCCCTGGTGCACCTGGGGACGAGGCACAGAGATCACAGTCAGGGTGCAGCTGTCCCCATCCTGGCAAGGTGCTGAGTGCCCGGGGCTGGGACACAACAGCCTGGCACCTCTGCACCAGTGCTGCAGCCAGAAGAGGAGGGCTGAGTGTGGACTGAGTTCAAGGGGGGGTTCTGGATTCCTCTTTGCTCCCCATGGACAGGCTGGCAAAGCCTTAAACCCAGCACCACCACCACTTGGCAGTTGTGACAAAAACACCCCTGTGAGTGGACCAGCCCCAGCCCCAGCCCCAGGGAGCAGGGACCACCCAGGGCACACCCAAGCTGGCAGCAGGACCAGCAGGTTAAGTGCTGGGAGGGCAGGGGAGCACTGGCAGTCTCAGGGCTGGGTGCTCCCAGCAGCAAAGGGACTTAGGGACATGCCTTGGGATCACCGCCTCAGGGCCACCAAAGGGTCCCCTCTAGGACTGGGGCTGCAGCACCTACCTGGTCATGCAGATCCACCATGAATGGGTTCTGGTGGGGCGGGTGAGCGGCCGGGTGAAGCATTCGTGACGGCGTGCTGGGGAGAGCGTAGGCACGGGGCTCATCTACAGGGATGTGCGGCTGCTGGGGGAAGGCAGGGTGCAGCTGGGGCTCATCCTGGCCCAGCAGGGCTGCCAGAGGTCGGTCGCGTCGTCCCCACTGACGCCTGGCAGGGGGGCTGCGGGGCCACCGCGAGAGAGAAACAGAGCAGGAGTGACCCCAGGGCCAGGGGTACCACAGCCCGGGCAGGGTGGCTGCAGGCAGGTCAGTGCCAGCTCGGCTCCCAGGGTGAGATGCTCAGGGCATCGTGCCGTGCCAGGCCAGGCTCCTTGTCTGGCTGGGGAGCTCCAAACCCAGCTCTTCATCTCACCCTGAACGTGCCCCCCTTCATCCCCTCAGTGCAGAAGGGATCCCTGCTCCCCAGGCACCCATCAGCAGGACGTGTTTCCCTGCCACGAGCTCCCATCCAGTCTCCCAGACCCAGTGGCTTGTCCCAGCAGGGCCACAGAACCATCCCCGTGCCCCCAAACACCACAGGCGACAGGGATCGGCACTGCCCTGTGCCCCCCACCCTGTACCTTCGCCGGAGGTGGTCGGGGCTGCTGCAGGGTCCCCCCGAGAACCGGCGCTGGTTAAAAGGGGCAGAGGGTGGCCGCCTATTCACTGCCAGTTCCCATGGTCGCATTGGTGACGTCGGGAAGCGGATGGGCACACGGGACCTCAGGCTCCAGGCAGGGCGAGACACCAGCACCTTGGATCCTGCAAGAAGGACAGCAGGTCAAGGCACTCCAACCCTCAGGGTGGTACAGGGCTGCAGGAGCCCCAAATCCTCCCCACACCTGGCCAGCGCCACCTCAGCCTGCATCCCCAGCACCTGTGTTGGGAGAGAGGAGGGAAGAGAGGCACAGTGCGAGCCCAGGGCAGCCGCTGACATGCTGGGGGGTTGTAGCCCACCTGGCCCCCCACCCCTCCGTGCCAGGGTCTGGGCCACCCTTCCCATGCCCAGCCCCAAACCCCACACAAGTGACATTGAGCCACCCCACCAACACTGTCCCCATACAGGTGAGCCCCTCCTTCAGGGATGTAATGCCAATGAGGGGAGCGCTTCCAGCTCCCAGGACCCAGACCTGCACCCACCCCAGCTCCTGAGGCTGGATGCAACCCCTGGGTGGAAGGGGACTAGGAAGAACCCATGCCTCCCCTCCCCAAGTTACTGCCCCTGCACTGCACAGCCAGAGCCCTCTACCCCCATGCAAGACACGGACACGGAATGAGAGAGAAGCACTTGTTTTTGGCATGGAGGGAACCAAGCAGCAAAGGGCCCTTTGGCTCCAGCAGCACCCCAGGCTGCTTGCTGGCTGAGGGGGAGCCCAGGCTGTGGTGTGAGGGAGGCTCCAGCGTGTCCTTGGCCAAGGCGGGCTCCGGTGCCGCTCTCGGGACGGCTCTCCTTCACTGGGCTCCCACACGTCCCACTCCAGACAGATGCTGCCCTGGTGACAGGCACAGGGGGGACTGGTGAGGGACACTGGGGCTCACACCCCTGCCCTGGCTGAGACTGGGAATGTCAACTCCCAGCTGTGCGTAGGGCACAGCCGCATGTCCCTGCAGAGGGGTGACAGACACAGGCTGTGGCTGAGCCAGGGGGGCAGCTCTGCCCAGGAGCTCTGCTCCCCCACCGGCAGGGGTCAGGGGGAACCCAGCCTGGCCAGTGTTCTGGCACCCCCAAGCCTCCTCCCTTTGCACAGCCCAGCACCCGACACCCAGCCAAGCTCGCACCCCACAGATGTCTGCATGTGGCACTGTGCTTCCCAGGCTCTGGTTCCCCCCTCCCCAGAGAGGCCAGGTAGGACAAGGTGGGCACTGAGTCACCTTGAGCAGTCCCCTCCACCAGCCTCCCATGGCCCCGCAGCCCCGCTCCCCATGTACCCCCAAATCCAGCTTGCCCACAGGCTGGTGGCATGTCCTCCCAAAGCAGCTCCTTCTTCAGCCCTCCCTCCTCCCCAGTACCCATGGCAGAGGCACAGCTGGGCGAGGAAGGGCACCCCAAGCCTGGCCAGCTCTGCGCAGCCCCAGGAGACTGGGGGTGGTAGGGATGAGGTGTCTCACCCCAGCAAGAAGCCACCAACTTCACGCCTGGGTGACAGGTGTCACCAACCAGGGCGGGAAGTCACCAGGGCGAGCCTGTGCCACACGTGGGTCTCAAGCTCACCCTTACCCACATTACTGTTTTGGGAGCTGGGGGTAAAAGTGACACAAACCCCCAAAACCAGCAAAGCCACTGGCAGAGCATCCCCCAGCAGCCCACCCGTAGTTGCAGCCAGGGAAGAGGCTGTGCCCACAGCTGGGGTCTTGCCCCCACGGGTGTTTTACTCTGCGCCCAAACCTCCACCCAGGGTGCTGGGTGTGCTGCTGGTGGGATGGGGTGCGGGACAGCCCAGGCTGAACCCCCGTTTCCCCAGAAGCATCCCCGAGCTGTTACTGCTTCCAGTTCTGCGTCCTCACTCTCGGAGCACACGTGGTACGAACACCCTGCGCAACCCGGCGGGCACCTTCCTGACCAGACACCACAGCGATGGGCTTGGGGACAGAGAGGGACACTAAAGCCACAGAGAGGGTCTCAGCTGTTCAGGACTCCCGGAGTAAGGGGGGTCCCCGGACTCCCAGCACCCCAGGGCAGCACCCAGAGGGCACATCTCCCACAGGCAGGGACGGGGGTGGCCACGGGGCTGGCACAGCCCAGGGGTGCCCGGCTCCCTGCTCCCGGCCCCATCCTGCCACAACCAGCACCCCAAAACACCCATCCTCCCATCCCACGCGGGCAGACCCGGCTCCCTCCCTCGCACCCACGGCTGGGAGCCAGAGGCCACCCCGGGCAGGGTCACCGTGACCCCGCGAAGGCCATCGCAGCCCCGGAGCGACGGGGACGCCACCCCGCAGCCCCTCGGTCGGGCGGGGGACGAGGCGGCTCCCGGGCCCCGCCGAGAACAAAGTTAGCAGCGCGCCAGCGCTCACGCCCGGTGCCATCTGCTCGGGTAGAACCGGGCTCCAGGGCTGCCGAGGGTAGCCGCCCACCCTGCCGTCGCGTCCCCGGGGAAGGGGGTCTTGCCAGGCCGGTGCCACCCGTCGCCGGCCCCGTCCCGGCACCACGGGCATCCTCCGTCCGCCCCGTCCCTGCCATTCCCACGCGAGCGCCGCCAGCTCCCCCGGGAGCGGGGTCACCGCCGGACCCGCCGCACCGGCACCCCCTTCCCCTTCACAGGGCCGCCCCGACCCCAAAGCCTCCGGGACGGAGGCACACGACGGGGCGAGCAGCGCATCCCTGGCCACCCGGACGGGTGCAGCCCCCTCCCCCCAACGGGACGCCCCGCCGCGCAGCACCCCAGCGGGGCACCCCAGCCACGAGCACCCCGGGAGCGCACCCTAAACCCGCAGCCCCCTTCCCCGCCGCGGCTGCACCGCTCGGCCGGCAGCCCCCGCCCCCCGCCGCGGCGGCAGCAGCGGAGCCCCGCCGGTGCCTGTCCGGGCGCGGAACTGTGGCTTTAAGAGCGGCCGCTCCGGGGCCATGTGCTCGGCGCCAAACAAAAGCAATAACAAAGGCGGCCGCCGGGCCCCGCCGCCGCCGCCCGGGGCAGGTGCGACCGGGGGTCCAGGGGGCGACCCCCGCTCCGCTCCCGCCCCCCGCCCTCCCCCCCCCGCCCACACCTACCTGCACCGATGGCCTGGGCCGCCGCTCCGGTGCCGCTGCGACGCCCCCGCCCCCTCCCGCCGCTCTTTGTTCGCCGACGCCGGGCCCGGGCCTGCCCCCCCCCCCCGCCCGCCGCCGGCCCTCCCTCCCTCCCTCCCGCCTCCCGCCCCCCGCCGGGCCGGCCCCCTCCCCGCCGCCGCTGTTTCCGGTGCCTCTTTGTTTTCCGCGGCGCGGGGCGGCGGGGCCCGCAGCGGGCCGGGGCAGCAGCCGCCGGGCCGGTGGGCACGGAAGGGTGTGTGTGTGTGTGTGTGTGTGTGCCTGCCCCTTTAAGAACCGGCGGCGGGACGCACCGGACCGAGTCACAACACTCGGAGGCCCCGGGGGCGCGCGCGCGGCTGGCGGGGGGGGGGGGGGGGGGGGGGGGCAGCGCGGCGCGCGCGCGCCCCACGTGACCAGGCGTGTCACGCTCCGCAGCCATCTTGGAGGCGCGGGGCCGGGCCGCCACGCGGGGCAGCGCAGGGCCCCCCCCCGCCTCCTCGGGGGGGGCGGTGTCCTAGCAACGGTCTCCGCGGAGAGAGGGCCCCTAGCAACCAGGCCCGGGGCAGCCCAGCCGGACCGAGACCCGCCCCCCGCCGCGGGAGGGAGCACCGGGCACCGGCCGTCCGCCCTCTCTGCCCTCGAGGGGCCCAGGACCGGCCGCGCCGAAGCGGCGCCTTACCTGCGGCTTCGCCCGGTGCGCCGGGCCCCGGCCCTAAGTCCGGCAAGGCCGTGGGGACAGCAGCGCCCGGGCAGGCCCGGCCAGCCCGCGCCGTGCTGCCCTGCCTCTGCTGCCGGGTGGGCGGAGAAGCCCCCGGGCGAGGGAGAGGCAAGGTGAAGGCAGGAGCTCGGCTCCCGGTCACCCGCCCGCGCTGGGACCGGGACGCCGCGGCTCCCTCCCGCTCAGCACGGCACGGCAGCCTGGCCGGCACCGGCAGCGCTCCCTGGGCATCCCTGTTTCCAGGCGCCAGAAGAGCCCCTTTTGCTTCCGAAAAGCCCCCTGCTTGCTCTCCTCCATGAAAACGAGGAGCAGGGGCTCCTCAGAACGTCTCCAGGAGGCAGGCTTGCCGAGCCAGCGGCCCGGCTGGCAGCTACCCCCGGGAGCCATACACCGGGAGGCTGTGCCACCAGCTCCCCGCACACCCGGGCAGCGCCGTTCAGTGCCAACCCAGCGCTCAGGACAGCGCATCCAGCGGCTTCGCTGAAAGCCAGATGCTGCATCCAAGCCAAACTTCCCCGGGGTTACCATGCGCACTTAGAAATTCCCAGGTAGGCGAGCGAGCCAGCCGGCAGCCCTGATGTAATGCCTATAAACCAGCCCTCCCCTGACAGCTGGTCTTTAAAGTGCTAATAACCAAAAGGGAGCTAATTAATTTGTAGCATCACCCCTTTTAAAGAAAACCTCAGATCAGTGGCAACGATTTAATGATTCAGTAGGCTCATCGTTGTGATGAGCAGTTGGATTCAGTTTCATCCCAGCCCAGCTCCCTCCAGACCCCTCTCCAGGCCAGTTCACTGGCTCTCACCTCCTCACCCCAAATCCAGGCACACAGGAGGAACCACACCAGCCCCAAGGATCCCTCTGGGCACAGAGCAACCCAGGGCAAGCTTCCTCTGCTAACAGCAGCGCAGCCCACTGCTGCTCTCCCCATGGCAGGGGACACATGGGCTGTGAAAGTGGCGTGGCAGGGCATGGGGCAGACCTGCAACAGGGGCAGACCCCTGCCTGCTTGTACAAGTGCCCCCAGAAAAGACACACAAAGGACTGAATCATCAGCTCAGACCCAACCACACTCAAGGTCTGCTCCACTCCAGCCTCTTTGCTTTAAGATCTGGGGACTAGAGGGAGGAGGAAAGCAGCCCCCTGCCCTTTGACCTTGGCACTGTTTGTGGGCAGAAACAGCAACACACATTCAGAAGACTGCAGGACACAGCCTGATCCTGGACGGAGCACTGGCAGAAGGCAGAGGACACAGATGGAGGGATGTCTGTGCAGGCACGCCCTCCTGACCCACTCCTGCATCAGCAGCTTTCCCACAGCCAGCATCTATCAGTGCCCTCAGGGCAGTGAGGTGCTGCTTGTGCTCCTTGCCCAGCCAGGCTGTACGACTCCCACAGCAGACCAGGTCCAGCCACACCACAGCTGCAGCTGTGCTGAGCCTGCCTGGCCAGCTCCCACGAGGACAGGGCACTGCGCACCCAGCTGCAGGGTTAGAGCACAGGGAAGCAGCTCAGCCCACGCCATCTCAGGGACACAGCCACACAAACAGCCACCACCCCACGCTGCCCTGGGTCCGGGAGCATTACCTAGAAGAGCCAGGCAAGGAGCCCAAGTGATGCCCCTCTGATACTAAAGCAAAGCCAGCCACGGACAGGAGCACTGGTCCATGCCTCTGGTCAAGGGGAAGAGAATCCCCAGTCCAGCCACCAAAACCTTTGACACCCCAGGTGAGCAGGACCCTCCTGGACCTGGCTTAGAATGAGCTGTAGAAAGCTCTCTCCCCAGAGGGGCTGCTCCAGCTGAACCCGTCTGCTCTGCAGCCAAGGGGTGGCCCATCCAAAGACTCCCCGAGCCCTGGCTCTTAAAACACACCATCTGCTGCCACAGACATGCCGCCTCCCTTGCCCCATATATAGGTCAGGTCTGTCACAGGATTAGCTGGGGTGATCCAAGCGGTGCAAGCACGTCTCCCACCAGAGGTACGCTCTGCCCCATCCTCTCCCCAGCACCCAGCGTGCTAATGCCTCCACACTCTCCCCAGCCTCTCCCCCAAGTCCAGAGAGAGGAAGAGGCCACAGATCCTTCTCTCCCTTCCCCAGTGCTTGGAAAACAAGTGGGAAGAAAGTAGCACCAAGCACCCAGAAGCTCCCAGGATGCAGGGGAACAGGAGGAGTGACCTTACCCTGCCCAAGGCCCAACAGGAGCACCAGGGGACACGGGACACCCTGACATCAGCAGCTACCACAGGGTGAAGTGCTTCTCTGCTGGGGAGACAGGGTGGGGGGGGTGTGTGAGGAGCTCCCTCCCCACTCTGCACACCCTGGCAGAGCCAAGCTCACTGGCGGTGGAGGCAGGACGCCTCTGCCGCGATCACACGCCACCCACTCACACCCCCAGACTGACAGCACTCCCGTCAAACGCCTCCAGCCACACACACGTGGAGGATGCTGACATGAGGAGCGAGTAGCTGCACAGGCAGCGGAACTGATAACGCCTGGTTTCCTGTCGATCTCTCCCACGTGGATTCTCTGATGTCTAATAGCGAGGCTGAGCTGCACTGCAGAGGGAGAACTAGCAGCATCTTCCTTCCCAAGAGCCGGAGCCTATAGCAAGCCAAGACCTTTGAGACAGGCACCACACCTGGCACCTACCACAACTGACACCATCCAGCAAGTTCAAAGTGGAGAGAAGACTTGTAAATAAACAGTAAGCTTGCAGAAGCCTTCACTTCCTCAGGACAGGGTAAATAATCTGCAGAGATATCTCCACCTTCCTTCACTTGCCCTAAAAACACCAGCACAGCTTGAACTGCATGACCAGGAGGCTGCTGGTGCAGCAGCCAGGTCCAGTTCAGGTACCTCTGGAGCTCAGCAGCATCAAGCAGCGGGTTGTGTCCTCTGCTCTCCTGGACAGACACGTGGACTCCTCTTTCCCAGCCAGAAGCATGCTGAATGGTGCTCACCTCTGTCCCAGCACCCTGCAGCAGCCAGTTCCACAGCTAAGTTGCATGTGGGTGGGGGGACAAAAGCAAATGTCACAAGGTCTGTCCCCAGCCTGCTGCCTGGGCAGCCTCCCCAGTCCTCCCCTTCCCTCCTACCACAATACACCACAGTTCAGGACCTCGTACTCCTCTGCCCTTCACATTTTAGCTCTCCCTTCAGACAGGTCTCTCCTAAAACAGATCTGATCCCTACCTTGGGCAGAGCCAGCCCAGGGAGCAGGGATTTCAATCCACTTCCCTGGGAGCCCCCCCAGCTCACCTACCACCTCTCCACAAGCATCCCTCTGAGTCCAGCCCGCTCTCTACATGCTGCAGGCAGCGTTGACAGAGTTCTGCCAAGCGAGCAGCCGAGGGCAGGAGGGGCTGGGCTCCAGACACCTTCCCCACTGCTTCGCCGGCTGGGCTACAGCAGAGCAGCAGCGTCTGGCGTGGCGGCTCCAGCGAAGGACACGGGCAGAGCCAGAAGCTGGTGGCCAGGGAAGAGCAACCTCCTTACTGCTCAGCAAAATGAAGCGTCTCTAGACAGCGCTAGCAACAGCCAGGAAGTTGGGTTTTGGGTGTTTTGGTTTGCATTTTAAGAAGCCTGCAGGGACAGCGACAACCTGCACTGATCGCTTTCAGAAAGGAGCTCAGAGAAATTCATGGTTTTCAAGAACAATTCACCCTCTTTTGTCCTTGATTTAAAATCTGCCAGGACGCAGCTTACAAGATGCACAGAAACAGGCAGCGTCCACTACCTTATGTGGGAAGGAGGCCTGGTGCAACACCTCCCCAGTACATCACTCTGAGCCCCACACCGGTGCCTGGGGATTTTTTTTTTTAAGAGCAAAAACATGACTTCCAAGCTGACAGCCCCTGTGCACAAAGAGCAACTGTGCAGCAGCAACAGAGCAGCCTGGGGCACAGGAGCTGGCTGACCTCTGCTACAGCTCTTCCCGGCGGATTTTTATTGTTCCCCACCTTCCCGAAGCGCAGGCACGGAGAGAAAAGCAACCAAGGCACTCGGCTCAAAATGCAAATGCAAACCAGCACAGCAGGGAGAAGACAACCTGCCAGAGGGGATGGCAGCTCAGCACTGCCAGGCCGGGGGGAGGAAGGACCACATCAAGGGTCTTCCCTTCCCGAAGGAGGGAGGTGCTGGAGCCCTCGGTCACCACAACACAGGCAGCTCCTAGTACACAGCATCACAGGCCAGTCCTTCACTCTGCATGGTCGATGAAATCCCTCATCCTGCTTTCCAGGGTAGCCAAGGGAAGCTCACAGCTACAGCTCTGCAGCCAGCGAGGCCAGGTCTCTAGGGACCGGACTGCAGCTGGAAAATAATATTCCCAAGGTCTGTCACAAGCACTGCTTGCTGGGGACACTGCTCGCCTCACCCCCTGCCATGCAGGCAACCAAGCAGGGAGCCCCCACAAACCACCCCACGGGAGAAAACTCAGATACCCCAGGCTGGACATGAGCTCCCATGGGCTGCTCGTGTCCTCCAGGAAACATCTCCTGCCCTCAACTGCTAAGGACTTGCAAGCAGGAGGCTAAGGGAAGGATAAGCACCCTGGGGGGTGGCTTTGCTGCCCAGAGAGCTGCCAGGCTGGCTTCTCCCAGCATCCTTGCAAGCTGACAGCTCAGACCCATGCTGCTCTCCACCAGAACTGACCCGTCCTGAGGAGCCACGCAACATCAGTGACCACAGGTCTTGGGGTCTGGCTCTCCTGAGTTCCTGCCAGGCCAACGTCACAGGCCTTTGGGAGGGCTCCCCAATACCAGCTGCTTCCTTGGACACTTTAGCAGCCCCCGACACACCTGACCCTTTGTGCTGCACCTGTCTGGCAGGTAAGCAAATCCCTTGGCCAATAATTTGCCTACACAGGGCAGGTGGCAAACCACAGTTCTCCGGCTCAGCCAAGCAGGCATCCAAGGGACGGTGGGAAAATGCACCATGCCAGCTCCTTGATTCAAAGATGAAAACCTAAAAGCATCCAAAAGCTCTGTGCTTCCCCTGCTGAAAAGCCAGTGGTGTGCTGCTTGCCACCAGCTGTCTGGCCACCACCTCCCAGCCGTGCCCGTGGCCAGCCTCACGTGACAGTGAAGTGGATGCACATGGTAGGAGTGGCTGTAGTGACAGTGTTACAGCTTGCATCCGACACACCACTAAGCCCAGCAAATCCCAGCGCTCTGCAGCTCTCATTTACAAACCCCACACGCTCCACACAGGTACACAGGCTTCAGCAAAAGCTTGGTGCCCACTGCTCCAAGGAACCAACGTCTGTGGGGAAAGGCTGCCCAGCAGGCACGGGGCTCCCAACCTCTCCAGTGTCCTCCAGCATGAGGATAGGCCCATGCTGAGACCCAGGGAACAGGAGAGTTCTCCTCACACCAGCCCCACTTGGGCTGGGAGCCCACCTCCCCAGGGCCAGTCCTGCTGCTGTTACAGCACTGACACTCCCATGGGGAAGCAGGGATGCCTGGCTGGACAGACAGGGCTTGGTCCCATCCTGCTCAGCTCCAAGTGACTTCTCTTCACTCCCTGGCACTGCCCCGGTGCAGCAGGACTTCACCAGCTCCACACACACCTGGAAGAAGTGCTGTAAGTCAAAGCCCCAGCCCTACCTGCCGGCTGTTATTTCATTCCCCTAACAGGTCCATAAAACAGGGATAATTAAATCTCCTCTAAACTCCCTTCCATTTAAAATAAAAATCTATAGTCCCTATTTCATTAGCTGGCTCTGGGTTTTACAGCTTGATCAATTCCCCTCGCAGAGCCCTGGTCCCAGGCAGGCAGACACAAACACACAGCGGGCAGCTTCCACGGTGCGAATCGATGGGGATTCACAAAGTCTCCTCTCCCCCTTCTTTGTTCCTCGCTCACCAGAGGGGAGCCACACAAGGCAGCAGGTAGGGACAGCGTGTTTCAGCGCTTAGGGGAATGCCACTGCCATGCATGGCTTCAGAGGGCAGACTTAGCGCCAGGCAAGAGCGGGGAAGTGGCAATGCCCCCGTTCCAGCAAGGGGAAAGCCCAGCATAGGGCCCCAAAACCAGCCACAGCCCTAAAGGCAAAGCACACAAGTGGGGTGATGCCTCTGTGCTCGCTCCAAAATGAAGAGGGATGAGGCTCAGCAATCATGGCCAATGGCTGGAGTCAGAGCCCTTCGCAAGCAACTGGGAACTAAGAGCAGCCACCGCCGCTCCGACCTCCTCGCGCACGAAGCGGAAGAGACTTGTCGCGGAGATCCGAGCACAGACTCACCGCTTCCTGCCCTTCCTGGCCCTCTGCTACTGCCCTGCCACTCACCACCTTCCCCCCACCAGCGTGCCAGGACAGTGGCTGGAGCAGCCAGGGCTCCAGATGGCTCTCACCACCCCTGCAAGCCTCTCCCTCAGCTGCAGCAGGGAGCTACCAGCTCCTGGCAGCAGATGGAGGGACCACAGCAGCAGCAAGAGCTACAGACAGCAAATGGGCAGGATGCCCACCTGATCACAGAGCAGAGGTCATCACACTGGGTAGCCCCTGCCCTGGGCCAGCACCCAGGTGCCACCCAGCACCCATCACACCGCTCTCTCTGCTCCAGACACACATCTATTCCTCCTGCCTTTGCTCAGCCAGAAAGCAGCAAGATGCCACAGTCTTCATCCTGTCAGCGCCCAAACACACCACAGAGGCAGCCCTGGGGGAGGGCCCAGCAGCCCTGGTCAGCTCCGCTCCCAATGCACAACACTGGTGACAGCCTGACCATGCTGTCTGAACCCCAACATCCAACAACCTGCCCAGGGGCAGGCCAGCATGCTGATACCTGCTAGGGGACATCAGGGCAGGCCACTGGGAATAGCCACACGTGGCTCCAAGCAAGGCTGGGGAGATGCACAACGCCCCCCTGCTCCCCACCATGACTATTTGCATGGCTGTGTACAAGGAAGGGGGGTATCACACCTAAGCCTCCCAAATGCACCGCAGCAGCTCCTGCCTTGCCTCCCACACAGACACCTTCATGGACCTCACTGGCACCACTGCCCGAGCAGAGTGGGGTGGAAGGGCCACAGTTCAGCTGCTAAACCAAACCCACCGCCCCAGGGGCGCGATGCGGCAGAGCGTGGTTCCTGCCACCCAGCCAGCCTCAAAGCAAACACCCAAAGGTGACAAACAAAGGCACCCAGCAGGCACTCCGCATTAGCAGTATTTTTAGACACCGCTATGGAGCCGGCCTTATTATTTTCATTGCAACGTGCATAATTACCCACCATGCACTGCAGTGACATCAGACGCAGCCTGCTCCCCTCTGACAGCCAGCAAGGCCGGTGCCCGCTGCTCCTCCTCCCGGGGCTCCCGGCCTCAGGGACTGACCTGCCCCTGCACATCTCCCCACAGCAGTGCAGGGGACTTGGGGTGCTGGGGGAGTCCGAGCTGGCAGCAGAGCCAAAATGGGTGTAGATGGCAGAGGGATGGAGCAAGACAGTAACACAGGATGGCGAGGAGGCGAGCACGGGGCCAAGCTCCGGAGCGGCAGACACGCACGGCTGGCTGTGCCAAGCACAGGGCCAGTGCACAGCTTGCAGTGGAGCTGCCAGAGCAAAACTAAGCCATGCTCACAGGAAGGGGGGCTGTCCCCACAAGGAGGGACAGCACCCACCCAGACACAGGCTGCCCACAGGGCTCAACTCCTGCCCAGGAAAGCGAGCCCTGGAGCACACCCCAGCTACCTACAGCCTGGTCTCAGGAGTGCCCTGTGGGGCAGGGATGCCAGGGGCCCCGCACGCAGCCCGCGCTGCTAGCACACAGGCGGCAAGGTCTGTGGCAGGGTCCCACAGCCCCAGGTGCCACCGTCCCATCCTTGGGCGTTATTTGCTTCCTACATCTTCCCCATTTAAAACTTTCTCAAGAGTTTCACCACTTCCCATCCCGTCTCACGCCAGGAGCTCACCCCACCCCTCGCCCCGGGCCTGCCTTACCGACACCAGGCCAAACGGGAGGGCCCGAGGGCTCGAGCAGCAGCACCCGGAGCATTCCCGGGAGCGAGTCGCGGACACAGAACCGGCCTCAGCAGGAGCCACCGACTCACGCCCAGCCGGGGAATGGGGAGGCCCCCCCAGAAGGGGCTATAGCCGGGGGGCTGCCCCGCTCTGCCGCCGAGGCCCCGAGGGGAGGCACGGCTCCGGCCCCGCCGCCCTCCCGGTGCCTCATGCAGCCCCTCCCCGCCCTCTCTCTCTCCGAGGGGCTCCCCGAGAACCGGGGGCTCCTCCCGCCAGCGGGCGGCTGCCGGCGCATCGAGCCCTGCTGACCTTTACGGCCGCCTCCCCCGAGCGCCGGAGCGCCGTGCAGCCACCCCCGCTCCGCGCACCGGGCCCTGCGCTCGGCCCCGCTGCGCCGGGCCCACGCCTGCCCCGTCCACCCGCCCCCTCCAAGCCATCGCGCACCGGTCCTGGCCAGGCCGCCTCCCCCTCCCCCCCGCAACGCGCACCGGGGCCTGCTCGCTCCTTCGCCCGCCGCACCGGGCTTTGCCGGTCCGTACATCCGCCCCCTTCACGCCGGGCCCTGCCTGCGCCCCGCACCGGCTCTGCCTGCCGCCCTCCCGGGGCGCCGGGGCCGGCCTGCCTCCCCGCCCCCCTGCACCGGCCCAATCTCCTTCCCTCGGTGTGCCGAGGCCTGCACGCCCCCTTCCCCCGGCGCACCGGGGCCTGCCCTCCGCAAGCCCCGCAGCCTTCCCGCCACCTTTTCCCGGCGCACCGGTCCCTCCCCCCCGGCGCACCGGCCCTGCTCCGCGCAGCCCAGGCCCCCCGCCGCCGCCGCCGCCGCCGCCGCGCCCCGTACCTACCGGAGGCGCAGCCCCAGCGCTCGCGGGCCGCTCGGTGCCCGCCCCGGCCCTGCCCGCCGCTCAGCCCGCTCGCATGGCGCGGCGGCCGGGCCCGCCGGGCTCGGTGTCCCTCCCGGTGCCGCTCCCGCTCCGGCCTCGGCCCGGCCTCAGCCCCGCCTCATGGCGCCCCCGCGCCCGCAGCCCAGATGGAATCGGCCGCGCGTCGTGTGTGTCCCCCCCTGCGCCACGCCGATGGGCGCGCCCGCCTCCCCCCCTCCCTTGACGTACTGCGCCCAAGAGCGGCGCCGCCGGATCCGCCCGGCGGGGCGTGCGGCCGTAGTGCTGCGAGCGGCGGCGCAGCCCGGCCCCGCGCTGGGGACGGTGTCCCGGGACAGCCCCGGGGAGGGGTGCGGGCGTCCCAGGACAGCCCGGGGAAGCTTGCGGAGGAGGGTCCGGCGCTAGGACCTAGGAGTGCACCCTGGGCCAGCCATGGGGAGCTTGAGGAGTAACCCCCGGCAGCCTACGGGGTGTCCCTGGGGGTGGCCCTGGGTGGCCCTCACATGGGTGGTCCTGGTCCAGCACTGGAGGACACCCCTCCAGGGGAGGAGTCCCAGGTTCACCCCTTTAACCCCTTCTCTGGGGCCTCCCTGGCCTGGGTGTGGGATGAGATGGGGACCTCGGAGCAGGCTGGACATCTGGGGGGACCCCAGAGCTTCCCAGGCATCCAGCCCCCATGGGTTCCCCAGGGAATAGGGGCAAAGGGGGTCAGAGATGTAGAGGCAGCGGTGCCACAGGCCCAGAGCTGGCCATGCCATGTCATTGTGTCCCGTGCCCCCCGCCACGTCCCAGCCCTTTTCTGCCTGAGCGGAGCTGTACAATCCCCCCTTGTCTCCAGTGGGTCCAAAGTAGGTCATGGAGGCTGGACGAAGCCGTCAGGGAGGGTAACGGGTGGCAGGGTGGTGCAGAGGGCCCCAGGCACCCAGCCTAGTAGCCACAACACTGGGTTTGTACCCACCCCCTGTCCTGGTGGGACCCGGGTGTCCCCAGCCCAGGGAATGTGGGATGTCTCTCCAGCCCTTCTCTGGTTCCCTGGGGTGGTTCAGGATCCCTCTGCCTTCCTGCAGTCACTCCATCCCTCCTGGGAGCTGGAGTCCCATGGATGCAGGTTGGGCTGGCTGAATCCTGGGGAACAGCACCTGGCGTTGGGGGGGTGGGGTTAGGGACCAAGTATGGGACTGGGACGGGTGGAAACACAGCGGGTAAGGAAGATGAAAGCAGAATTTCTCACCCCTTAATTGCAGTTAATAATTGATGAACATGTTTACTGCAGGAGGCAAAGGTCCCTGTCAGTGTCAGGGTGTGAGCACACAGCAGACCGACCGGCAGCATCCCCAGCAACGTGTCAGCAGGTAAGGGATGTCGACCCCCACCCTGGCCCCACAGGCACCATGGTCCATCACAGGGGGAGGTGGGGGTGGTCTGTTGGCTCTGGGGCTGCCCACAGGCCGTGGTACAAGGAGTGGGACACCACAGTGGTGTCACAGACTGCTCCTGCGCTCCAAGCACTGTTTGCTGGTCTCCAAACACTCCGAGCAGTGGAGCCTCCCATCATGCCCAGGAGAGGACTCTGGGGTCCCCAAGCACCCCTATGGTCTCCAGAACCTGGAAGCCAACCTTGTCCCCCCATGACATGTCCCCGGAGAACCTCTGCCAGAGGGTGTGAGCATGGTGCTTGCTCACAGCCCAGCTCAACGGAGGGGACTGTCCCTACCAGAGCCCCTCCTGCCCCAGGGGCTGCTCCCCAAGAAGGGTTGTGGGGGGCCTGGTGAGAGCAGGTGGCTACAAGCCCCAAGGCATTCTTTGTCTGGTGTTTGCCTGCAGGCTTGCTGGCAGGATGGCATGGCGCTCACTGGTGCTGCTCCCCTTCCTCCTGGCAGCAGGTAAGGACTTTGTTTGGCAGCCAGCCTGGGTGGGTGGGAGGAGTGGGATATGCTTTCAGCCCCCAGCACTCGTTCTGAAATCCCTGAGGGCAGCCAGTACCACCAAAACAGCTGCCTTTGGCACCTTGAAGACCCAAGGGAGACCTTGCTGCCCCAGGACAGGGCAGAGCGGGCAGCAGGCTGGGCAGCAGGGATGCTGCAGCTGGAAGCCAAGCATGGTCTGGAGGTGGGAGGTGTGCATGAGGAAGGTGAAGGGTGGTGGGTTCCCCTGCCTCCCCCCAGAGACCCAAACCATGTCTGGGAACTGGAGCTGGAGCTAGGTAGGTACTGCAGGGCACAGGGGACAGGCAGAGCCTGGTGCAGGGATGGTGCTCAGGACGTCTCTTCCTTGTAGTTTCAGGCAACACAGCCCCCTACTTCAACATGACCTTCGTTGTCTACGTGCCTGAGGACTTGGGGTTGGGTGAGTGGGGCAGCCTCGGGGAGCCCCTGGGGTGCAGGAGGAGTGGGTGCGGGGGTGTGGAGCTGGGCAGGGGCTAACACTGCTGGTGTCCCCAGGCCAGCATGCTTTCCAGCTGTCAGCTGCTGATGTGGATGGGGACCCGCTCACCTACAGCATCACAGGGACACAGGCCTTCTACTTCTCTGTTGATCCCCAGACAGGCAACGTGACACTGAAAAGCTCCCTGGACCGTGAGGTGAGGGCAGAGCCCAGGGCAGATGTCTCTGCCCAAACTGGTGGGTCTGGGGTGACAGGGATGGAGGGCTGAGCTGAGTCCTGTGGGAGAGCAGCTCATGGTGGTACTGGGGGTCGCTCCTTGGCCTCACAGCCCAGCTGTGTGGGTGAGCCATCTGGGAGGAGCATTGCACCCAGGGGCGAAGGGTGGGAGGGATTCAGGGCTCAGCCATCCAAGGACCAAGTTCAATCTGCCCCTGACCAAGTCCTGCCTTGTGTCCCTGCAGTCCCAGCCGAAGCTCACCATCGTCATCGGGGTGTACGATGGGATAAACGATGAGGTGAGTGCCAGGGCACGGGCTGGGTGGGCGGCTGCAGCGCGTGATGGGGACGGAGAGGGGACCAGGGTTTCTGTGGATGAGGCTCAGTGGGGAAGGGGGCTGGAGGTGGGCTTTGCCCAGGGGTGGGTGATGCTGTCTGGCTTTGGACCTGGCAGGGGCATGGGGTGTTGGAGCGGCACCCAGCTCTGCCAGACACCATCTCCCACACCCATCCCACACCCTCTCTGACACCCTGTAGGTCTCCAAAAAACTCACAGTCATCGTGGAGGATCGTAACGACAACGCCCCAGTCTTCCAGAACCTGCCATATGAAGCCTCCATCCCTGAGGTACCTCCCTAGGACCTCCCGGTGCTGGAGGGCAGAAGGGCAGGGTGTTGGGTGGCTCCTGTGTCACGGGTGTGCCTGCAGCTGGGCAACGGCATGCGGGGAACAGGCTGACCCCACGTCTGGGCGTGCAGGTACCATGTGCCTGGGCGTGTGGCTGGGACTCTGCCCTGGCAATGTGTTACTGAGTTCCTGACCAGGGAGTGTCTGAGCTGCCACTCAGCCTGGGCCAGACCCAGGTGTAGGTGGGGTGTAGGGCTGAGTCCGACCTCCCTCAGGCAGCCCCAGGGCTGGGGTGTAGGCTTTGCTCCCAGGGAGCCCATGGGAGTGTGGTGGAGGACATTTGGGCTCTGCCCACCATGAGCAAGGGCAACAGCTCATCCTCGCGTGGTGGTCTGTGGCTCCAGGCAGCCTCTGGAGCCCTGCAGGGCCAGAACACCCCAAGGCAGGGCTGGCAGAGGCTGGGCCCAGCACCCCCCACCCCTGGCTCTCCTGGCAATGCCACCAACACCTCTCTGTGTGTCCAGAACACGACAGTCAACAGCGTCATCTACACTGTGTTTGCCAATGACAGCGACACCGGGAGTGCCTCCAAAGTCAGCTACAGCATCGAGGAGGTGAGCGTGGGCCGAGTCCCACCACCCCGGGCATTGTCCTGGGTGTCCTGCAGTGTGCTGGGGTGTAGAGGGCCAGGAGTTGCTGGGGGTACCAGGACTTCCCCAACAGATGCTGTGGGCCAGCGGGCAGACAACGTGGCTCAACTGCATACCAGTCAGGGCAGGCTCTGCTATCTCCCCAGGCTGAGCCTACCCGCTCCCCAGCACCCAGGAGGGGTTCATGCCTGCTGGAGAGCAGCAGAGCAGCGCAGAGTGGGGCATGCCATACCCAAAACCCAGCCCTGAGCCACCTCCGTGGGTCATTGGTGCTGGGGGACTCGGATGGAGGCAGCCCCATGGCTGGCGGAGCAGGGGGTGTGTTGGGGCAGGAGGGCTGGCTCTGCACCCACTGGGCAACAGGTGCAAGGTGCTTAACAGCTGTGGGGTGGGAAGGAGCCAGGTTGTAGGGGGTCCCACAGCCTGGGGGTCAAGCCTGGCAGAAGGATGGGTGTTAAGTCCCCATGTCTGCTGGGGCATTTCTGCTCCCTGCCTTGGTGACACAGGGTGATGTCTTCTGCCCAGGTGATCCCAGACAGCATGAAGAATCTCCAGCTTTTCTACATCCTGGCCAATGGGAGCGTGGTGCTCAATGGTTCACTGGACTATTCCAAGAACACCTTCTACCAGCTCAAGATCCTTGCTCAGGTGGGAGCCAGCTGGGACAGGGACACAGGTCTGCCAGGTAAGGGTACTGTGACACCAACAGTTGCTCTGCTCCCCAGGATGGTGGGGGTTTGCTGCACAACGTACTGACCATCCATAATAGCTCAACCTACCTGAGCCTGACCATCCAAGATCTGCCCAACCTGGACCCACGGTTCCTCAATGAGCCCTACTCCGGCTCCGTGCCAGAGAACTGTGAGCTGGTAAGGAGCCTGCCTGCTGCAGCAACATGTCCCTACCCCTGGCCCTCCCTGGGGCTCTGATGCCCTGGGGTGTCAGAGCCATGGGGGTGGCTGGAGGTGTCATGGATCCTGCCCTGATGGCCATGTCCTCACAGGGCACCAGTGTGCTGACTGTCACCGCCATGGACAGAGACACAGGGGTGAATGACAAAATCTTCTACAGCATCACCAGTGAGTGAGGGGCAGGGGGAGACAGGCAGGGGGTGAGCAGTGACAGGGTGAGGTGGGCAGCAGGGGTGATCAGGCAGCAAGGCACATCATGGGGACTGGTTCTGGGCTCTTGGGTGCTGGCAGGGGGAGGGAAGGCCAGGCCTGCATTTCCCGGTGGCTGCGGCTGGTTCCTGCTGTCCCCTTGCCCTAGATGCCAGCGTCCCTTTTGCAATCAATGCTGAGACGGGCACCATCACCGTGAGTGGGGCCCTGGACCGTGAGGAGCTGCCAAGTGAGGAGGTGCTGCTGGAAGTCACAGTGAGTAGGAAGCAGCAAGGGGACCCCCATCCTCTTCCTCCCCGCTGGGCCCCTCCAACCTGCTTTCTCTTCCTGCTCAGGCACGTGAGGAGAACCTGGACATCTACAACAAGGTGGCCCAGGCTAGCACCCTGGTGACAGTCACGGTGACCGACATCAATGACAACAAGCCCCAGTTCTACGACTGCTCCCTTCCAAGCTGCAACTTCTCCACCAGTTCCCAGAATTTCAAGGGCAGCATCATAGAGCACTCCTCCTCCAGACTGCCTGTGTCCAACCTCAGCATCATCGCCCGTGACCCGGACAAGGTAAGGAGCTTCTCCAGAGCTTGTGCAGGGGTGCAGGTGTCCATCCTGGCTACACCACCCATCCTCATTCTTGTGCATCTCTACCTGACAGGGCATCAACAGCAAATATGAGCTGCACCTGGAGGGCCCGAATGCCAGTGCCTTCACTGTCTTCCCCACAGAAATCATGGGCACGGGGGAAGTCCAGCTCCTGGTGCAAGACCCAGATCTTGTGGACTACGAGATAAGCCATGTCATGACGGTGCAGGTTTGCCATGGGGACAGTCCCTGCTCTCTGTGTGCCAGTGCAGAGGGAGGGGACATAGCACTTCTCCTGCAGGGTTCAAAAGGCAAAGGAGAACATGGCTTTGCCCTGACAGCTTGTTTGGTTCAGGGGAGCTGGGCTGAAGAGTGACCGGTCTCTTTCTCGTGCTTGGAGAACCACATGAGACACTGTCCCTTCTCCATCCTGCAGATTATTGCTAATGACACAGGGAACCCCATGGACTGCTGCTCCACAGCCACCGTGACCATCGATCTCATTGACACCAACGACCACACCCCCGAGTTCCCCCAGAGCACCTACAACTTGACCGTGATGGAGAACAGCGCCAAAGGCACCGTCATCTCCCCAAACATCACGGTCAGACACAGGGCGGGGAGCAGGGACAGTTTATGACCCCAAGCAGGGCACTGGGCATGCCTGTCACTGCTAGTCCAGCTTGTGTTGAGTGCTGGAAAGGAGACAGTGCTGTCAGGAACACAGGCTGTGGGGCCACATGCCATCAGGCCATGTTTTTGGGGTGCTCGCTGCCAGTAGCCAATGCCCCAGGCTCATCGCTGCCCCAGGGGCAGAGGAGGATTGACCAGATGTTTCCTTCTCTCTCTTTCAGGCCTATGATCCAGATAGCGGTGTCCTGGGCCAGATCACCTACGAGCTGTTCCCAGATAGCATGTACGTAGGGGCACAGCCAGCCATGGCCAGGCCATCGTCCTGGCGAGGGGGCTCCAGGCCTAAGCTCTGGTGACAGCTTTGTATGTGCCGTAGCCGTAAAGTCTTCACGGTGAACGCCACGACCGGGGCAGTGCTGGTATGGAACAGCAGCTTGCTGGACCGGGAGACTCGCTCCATCTACTACGCCAACCTCCAGGCCAAGGATGGGGGCAAACTTGTGGGAACCACTGTGCTGGAGATCACCGTGCTGGATGACAACGACAATGCGCCCATCGTCACCGGCTCCTACTTCATCTCAGTGGAAGAGGGACAGAACGTCACGGTGCAGATCCAGGTATGTGCTGCTGGAGGTGGAGCGGATAATAGGAAGCTGTTGGAGAGGCGCAGGGACTGTCCCCAGGGTCCTGGACAGCCCCATTCCGACCCCTGACCTTTTCAGGCCATTGACAATGATGAACCTGGGAACCGCAACAGCCAGCTGGGCTTCAGGATCCTGCCAGGACCATTCAGCAACAACTTCAGCATCAACGCAGCCACTGGTGAGATGCACAACAAGGAGCCACTGGACCGTGAGGCCTTGGAAGATGAGCAGGGGCAGATGGTGGTGACAGTGGAGGTGTATGACCATGGAGTGCCACAGCTCAGCACCTTGGTGAACGTTACCATCACTGTGGGGGTGAGCCCAAGGAGGGACCCACTGGGGCAGATGGGCACCTGGAGGTGGGAAGAAAGGGCAGGGAAGGGATGTGGGAACCCTGGCCGTGGCAGGACCACCTTGACCCCAGATTATCTGCAGGGACAGAGGGAATAGTTGATGCAAAGAGGCAGGAGAGGACTTGTGTGCTTCCTGCTGTGGGCAGGCAGGTGTCCACACTCCTGTCCCCAGCCTGCTGTGGGGGACCCTGTCTCCTGGAGCAGCTACAACCATGGACTTTATCTCCTGCAGGACATAAATGACAACACCCCCGTGTTCCTCAACCAGTCCTACGAGTTCTCAGTCTTTGAAGAATCTCCAGGTAGAAGCTGCGTGGCCAGGCTCGTGGGACCAGCTGTGTCCCAGTCAGTGCCCACTGGCCTCTGAATGTCTGTCTCCTCATGCAGAGTCCCGCGTGGGTGACGTGGAGGCCACGGATGCTGATCGGACGGATATCAATTCCCGCATTTCCTTCACGCTTCAGAGGGGCAGTGGCTCCAGCAACTTCCTGATCCACTCAATCCGCATGGGGCTAGGGCACTATAGAGGGCAGCTGACCGTGGACCCCGAAATGACCCTGGACTATGACACCCTGCAGCAGAAGTTCTTCTCCTTGGAGGTGCTAGCGAAGAACACAGCTGCAGATGAGGCTGAGGATGTGGCTGAGACCAGTGTCTCAGTGGTGGTCCACATCCTAGACATCAACGATGAGTCCCCCACCGTCCTGCCAGCCTCACTGCAGGACATAGATGTGAGCGAAAACGGCACACAGCAGGGTCTGGTCCACATGCTGGTCGCCTCTGACCCAGACACCAACCACTCGCTGGTCTTCGAGGAGCTGGCAGTGACCTGCTTCAAGGGTGGGAGCAGTGCTGGGGAGGTGTGCTGGGACTGGTTTGTGCTGAAACCCAACGGCTCAGTGCTGGTGAACAGCTCAGACATCGACTACGAGCTGTGTGATGCTGTGGTGCTCACGCTGCGGGCTGAAGACCTGAACACTGAGAAAGGCAGCCGCTACAGCCAGAACGGTAAGGCACCCACCACCCGCTCCTTCCATCGCCCCTGAGCATGGTGGGTGGTGGGACCTGTCTCCCACCTTCCAGGAGGAGCTGCGGGGAGCAGGGCAGGAACCTGTGGAAGGTTTGGCAGTGGAAGGAAGGTGTCCCCAGCTCTTTTGGTCCCTGCCACAGGGACCTGGGTGTACTGGGGGGATGGGACTCCTGGGGAAGCAGGAGAGGGTGCTGCAGGGCTACTCCATTGGTGACCAGAACTCTGCTTTGGGGCATTTGCAGAAACCCTGAGGATCCACATCACTGATGTGAATGACAACCCACCAGTCTTCCTGCCCATCTCAGAGACCTTTGGTAAGCAGCCAGGGCTGGTGCGTCCTGTGGGCTGCTCTCTGCACCCACATGTGCTCTGCCATGCTTCTCAGCAGTGGGGATCTTCCCCCAGCCAGGGCAGGGCTGCGGGAGGGACAGGGGCCAGGCTGGGATTCCTTGACACTTTCCCTGAAGACTGTGGGGTGAAGGGAGCTCTGCTGCACCCTGGGGCTGTGTGGGCATGAGGCCTGCCCACCAGCATGACGACGATCTGTCTGTCCCTGGCAGTGGTTGTCCCTGAAATCTCTCCTGTGGACCTGCAAGTGGCTACTGTGAAGGTGAGGGGGAGTCTGCATGCACCTCTCAGTCTGCAGAGCCAGGCTCCCCATCCCTGCTGCAGGAGGCAGGGGCCAGTCCATGCCCCACCACGCTGTGTCTCTGCAGGCCACAGATGCTGACTCAGGGCTGAAGGGAGCCATCACCTTCTCCATTGTCAGCGTGGTACTTGTGGAGGACAACGGGGTCACCCGGCCCTTCGAGAACCTCTTCAAGGTGGTGACAACGCCCGAGCAGGACACCTATGTTGGGAGTATCCAGTGAGGCCATGGGGATGGACAGGGGTGGGGGGAATGTGGCTCAGCTCCTGCCTGCCGCAAGGAAACAGGACAAAGCCATTCTGGGCTCCTGCCCCTGTCATGGTAGCAGGCTGGAGCTTGGGGGACATCTACGTCCTCTTAGGGGTATCCCATGGATTCGCTGATGTCCCTGTCCCCACAGGGTGGCCAGCAACCTTGATAGCTCACTGAAGGGGCAGTACCAGGTGACAGTAGAGGCTCAGGACAGAGAACCACCAGCACACACAACACAGAGCGTGCTGAACGTGAGTGTCACCCCCATCCCCCCATCCCATCTGGGGACACCCTGTACCCTGCCCAGCCCTGCTCACCCCTGCTCTCCCCACGCAGATCTTTGCAGTGGATCAGAGCTACCGCGTTCGCCTCCAGTTTGTGACAACGGTGAACGAAGTCCAGAGCAACTCCGAAACGATCAAAGCGTAAGGGGTGCATGGCTGCTCAGGCAGGGAGCGGTGCCGGAAGGCTCCTGCTGGAGCCAGGGGCTGCTGGGGTCCAGCTGCTTCCTGCCCCTGTGAGTGGGGTGGCAGGACACCAGGCTAGACTCCTTCCATCCCTCCTGTTCCTAGGGCACTGACCACTGCGACCAAAGCAGGAGTCTATGTGGTAGGCATCCAAAGCATTGAGGACACCCGTGCCTCCCAGTGAGTGGGGCCATGCAGGCGGTGGGGAAGGGGACGTGGTGGTGGTGTCGGAGGGGGGCACTGTGCCCTGCACCCCGCTCATCCTGTCTCTGTTATGTTCCTGCAGGGTGGAAGCCAAGTCGGTGATGGAGGCGTACTTTGTCTACAGCAATGGCACCGCCCTGGACGTCAACCAGCTGAGCATGTGTGTGCCAGGGCAGGGGCTGCGCACGGGCCCTGCCACACGCCTGGGCCAGCCCCGCCGCTCACACCTCTGCTTTCCTTGGCAGGCTCATACAGTCTGACCCGCTGATCCTGGCTGAGCTGGTGAACCTGGGCCTGGCCATCATCGTGAGTGGGGCGGGGCAAGGGGTGCTGAAAGCACCAGCCCCATGGGTTGGGGCTGGGAGCAGTCTGCTGGCTGGGACTGTGTCCTCAGCCCTGCTCTGCACCAGGGTCCCGGGGAGGTGACGAAGCCCACCAGGGAGGCAGAGCTGATCGGCATCATCGCTGGGCTGGCAGCGTTCCTGCTCCTCTTCATCCTCATCATGACCCTGGTCTTGGTTCTCACCACCAAGAGGTACCATACCGCCCGCGCTCCCTCCTGTCTAGCTCCACTGTCTCCACTCTTACTGGCACCTCCAGACCCACCCCTACCCTCCATCCTGCTCCTGCCCATCTCAGGACCTGTCTCCCCCTGCCCCTCTTACCCATCCTGTGTCTGCACCTTGCAGCTACAAGAGGAAGCTGAGTGCGATGAAGGCTCTGAAGGTGGCCACAACATTCAGCCCTGCCACAGCACAGCAGGGAGCTGGCATCCCTGGGACCAACCAGTACAATGCTGAGGGGTGAGTGGGGGGCTCCCTGCAGCAGGAGGGGAGTACCCAGCCATCTCCCCACACCCAGGGGCTGCAGGGCTCGCTGTCACACCCCTCCTGCCACGGGGACACAGCGGCTCTGGGCTGGCACTACAGCCCCACAGGATCGTAGTTTATCTGCCCCCCATCCCTGGCCAGGGCCAACCCCATGCTGAACCTCTCGCTCGATCCCTCCCATGATCTGGGTTTCCATGAGGACTCCAACTCTGTGACCAGGTGAGCTCTGCGGGTAGGTCCCAAAGTGCAGGAGGCCATTGTCCTGCATCCCCACTGTCAGTTCCAGGGCCCTCTCCTACTTCCCCCCGCTCCATTCTCCACAGCATGAATTCCCTGGATGAAAACACAGTAAATGCACCTGGGGATGATGACCTCAATAAAAAGGTGAGTGTTCGATGAGCTGCTGGTGCCCAGCAGGATGTTCTCCCACTGCACCCCACTCCCCCTCCTCTCTGTTGAGGTCCCTGGGTTGCTGGACCCCTTATGTCCTTCCCCATCCCCCTGACAGCCCCCAGCTCCTGAGCAGGACGGGAGCATCCTTGTCCCATCTGACCACACTCTCCTGCATCAGGGTAAAATGCAGCTGACAGAGCCCACCGATGAGGAGGCGCTTGTGGCCGCCCTGAACCTGAAGGACCCCACCAAAACCACATACATCAACACCACCTTCAACACCACAGACTTGTGAGCAGACACGCAGGGAGCAGCGGCACCGGAGCAGGGCTCGGGTAGCTTCTTCAGTGATGTGTTCAGAGGGTGACAATAAACCTGTCCTATGTGTGTCACAGTGTCCTGCAGCCATCAACCTGCATGGCCGAGGGGCACAGCCAGCTTTGGGTCATCTCTCACAGTACAAGGTGCTGGTTTCAGGTCAGGCTGGCACTGAAGGGGAGGCAAGTGCCACCATGAGGTTCAGCCTGACTTCTTGTCCACAGGACCCTTCTTAGGCTGCCCCCCCTGTCCCTGCTCAGCCCTGGGGACGGAGGTGCAAGCAGCCTGTGCAGAGGTTTGTGCAAGGTTTTATTACCCAACATCCACGTTGACAGGTTGGTCCTCCCACCCCCTTCCTCCCCCCCACCCCCAAAAAAAGAAACAAAGAGGGAAAGAAGAAAGTAGGTGATGAAGCTGCAGCATCAGAGTGCTGAATCTTGGGGCCGGAGTGGGGGGAGGGTGTGCAGCCTGGGGCAGGGATGGGGAGGAGGATGCCCCAGGGCCCCTGCTCTTCCCCACGTGGTGTGGCACTGCTCCTGCAGCCCAAGGCACAACGAGCCAAATCTGGGCAAGCGCTATGGAACGGAGCGAGCACCAGCCTCAGCCCTGGCAGCAGGCTAGCGCTTCAGCAAGCCCTTCGCAGAACCCTCCAGGGCAAGAGACAGCCCCTCAGGGCCAAAACAAGCCTTGGATGTACAGTGGGGGGGCATGAGGGGGGCAAGATTTGCCCCTTAAAGAGAGGAAGCAGTCACACTGGTGTCCCTGGCACCTCAAGCCCCCCTGCACCTTTGCCCAGAGGGGATGCTGCAGCTGTCCAATCACCCCCCATCTGCAGCCTCCTGCCCATCAGGTGTTGGGCAGAGGCCTGAGCACCCCCCAGATTGCTGCAGCATTGCCGGGCTGGTCCTCTGCACCAGGCCAGGCTGGAGGGCCAGGTCCCAGGTCTCTGCGGAATGCCATGGTGTTGCTGGCCATGGGGATGCTCACCCAGCCGTGGAGATGCTCACCCCCTTGCACGCCGACCCTTCGCTCACGACGTTCTCCAGTCCAGCAGGGTGCAGGCAACATGGGAAAAGGGTTTGGAAAGAGGGTCACGGCCCCGCAGGCCACCGGGGAGGAGGTGGCTCCAGGCACGACACACATGTCTGAAAGTGGCTCTTAAAAAGCTCCAAAAAATGCAAACACGGTTCAGTAAAAGCCCCCCCTCCCCCCACCCTGTAAAACCCCAGCTGTAAAAAGTGGCAGCGCTTGGCAGCCGGCGCATCCCCGGATGCCGTGGGGGGACAGCAGCCGGCAGGGCTGAAGGGACACACGTCCACATCTCCAGCACGCAGGGCCCCTCCAGCGCTGGGGAGACTGGACAGGCCCTGTGGAGGGCAGGCTTCATCCTCACCACCAGCCGTGGCAAGGAGGAACCCTGGGCTCTGATGGCCACCCCTGGGCAGGGAGCGGCTGGGGCCATGGGGACAGACTTCCAAGCGCCTGCAGCCATGGTCTAGCCAGCAGCTCTCCACCACAGGCGTGGTCAACCCCAGTCTCTCCCATTAGAGATCTGTCTCTGCACAGCCATGTCCTCCCAGCTCCAGGGCGCCCATAGCAGAGAGGACAGGGCTGTGGCAGGCTGGGCTGGAAGCCCCCACCATGGGCAGGCACTGGGACCCACGTGTGAGCTGCCATGGGCTGGTTAGAGCAAAAGGGTGGCACCACCATCACTCCAGCACAGAGAGTGACACTGCTGCCTGGGGCACAAGCCAAGCTAGAGCTCAGAGAAGCCAGCAACGACCTGCCTGTGCCCACCCTGAGCCATCACCAGACCTGTGCCATGCGCAGGATGTGCCCTGGGAGCAGCTGCCTCTGCCTGGAAGGAGCCACATGCTCCCTCATGCTGAAAAATAGCCACCAAGCAGAGACGTGGCACCAGCCTCGTGTCCCAGGACACCTCCATGGGGCCAGGCTGGCAGGGGGACCCCCAGCGAAGGAGATGCTTTGCTCCAGCATGTAATGCTCCCTCACCACCCACCCCAGCCCCAAGTGCCCCACACACTGGCAGCAGGTATCTTGGGATGCTGGGGAAGGATCCCTCCCCATGCCAGCCCTGCCCCGCTGGCGTGGGCAGAGGCTCACTCCATGGCAGGGCTGGTGCGGGAGCAGCACCGGGGCCGCCGGACGTTTTGCAGCAGAGCCCGAAAGACGCTGGGCTGCCTCTTGGCCTCGCCTTTGCGGGGGGCTCCCTTGATGGAGCCAGTGCGGGTGCTCTGCGGGGTCACCACCACCTGCCGCCCATGCTCCTCGATCTGTTTCTCCAGGTGCTTCTGGATGGCCATGCCCAGCACCTCCACCTCCATGGAGGCCCCATATACCTCCCACGTCATCCCCTTCTCATCCCAGCTCACCTCCCGGATGGGCTCCGGAGCCTCCTCTGCTACTGTCCCCTTCACGTGCACCTCAGGATACGAGGCCTGTGGGGACTTGGCCACCGGTGTCATGGGCCCAGTGGCCACCGAGCGGGTCTCCACAGGCATGGACACCTGCATCTCTGCGTCCTTCTTGGAGGGCTCCAGGCGTGGGGGGGCAGCAGAGCCCAGCTCTCTCTTGGGGAAGGTGAAGGCAGCAGCCCCACCGGGGGGGCTCATGGGGCTCAAGGCCACCGACACCAGGGATGCTCGGCTGTCCACTTGCGTCCCTGTGTCCTGTGTCCCAGCATCCTGCGGTGGGGTCACCTCGAAGGAGTAGGACTCACAGAGCAGCTTGGCTGTCCGGGGCTGCTGGCTGCTCCCGGCATCCACACCCTGGGCTGGTCTCCCATCAGCTCTGGCCTGGGCCGCAGCTGCGGAGCTTGGCCCTGCCTTGCTTTGGTCCTCACTCCCCACAGTGCTGGTGCCAGGGGGGTCTGCTGTGCCCCCCTGAGAGTCCTTGGGAGCCTCACTGCACCCTGGCTGGGGGACAGCACTTGGGGATGTCCCTGTGCCACCCTGAGGCTGCTCCTGACTTGACAGCTCAGCTGCTCTGGCACCCACAGCAGGCTCCACGAATGCCACATGTTTGGCAGGAGCTGATGCACTCCCCATGTCCTTGCTGGGCGCCTTGAGGCAGGGCTCAGGCAGGGGGTTAGTGGGGGCTGCATTCTCCTTCTGGGTGCCGGGGCCCCCCAACCCTGTGGACCCGCAGGCAGGGGCAGCGCCGGTTGGTCCCCCGCAGCTTCCCGTCACTGCTGCCACGCTCGGCTCTGCACCAGCGTCCAGAAGCGTGCCCGGAGACGGTCCTGTCGGAGACAGCACCTTCTTCTCCACTGCTGGGCCAGCTGCTGTGCCCTGGGCCTCTGGCTCGACGGTGCAGCAGGTCCTCATGGCACGGCCCCCCGCAGGACAGCCGGAGCCAGGCAGGCACTCGCCGGCCGGGGTGCAGCCGGGGGAGCTGGCACCGGGCTCACAAGTGTCCTCAGCCCTGGCCTGGCGGCTCAGCAGCTGCAGCCCCTCGGGCTCCTTAGCGCTGCCCATGCCCAGGGAAGGCTTCTCCCATGCTAGTCCCGCCGCAGGCTGCAAGAGAGAGGATGGGGCAGTGAGGGGGGGAGCAGCACACAGATCCCCAGTCCCCCTCAGTTACCCACTGCTTTTCTCCGTGCCCCCTGTGACAACAGGCTGGACAGTTTCTCAGAGCACCCACCGGTCCTGGCGCAGTCTGCATGGGGGCACCTGGTGCCCAGCCCCACAGGAAGGGGGGAAGTGTCGGCTGCCTACCGTAAAAGCCAGACCGGGATCCAGGCACAGCTACGGCTGCCGGAGCAGAGGGATGCGGTGCAGGCACCCCTGCAGAGAGAGAGGCAGCTGCAGTGTGACCCCGGACACCAGGCTGAGAGCCTGGGGGAGCTCAACACCCCCCACGTGCCAGTGGGAAACAGGGCACAGTGTGGGGTGAGGGCGATCCAGGCTCGGGGACCACAGCAGGGGCATGGGGCAGCCTGACCATTTCCCTCCACTTGCTGGGACCAGCATCCCCGGAGCTGGGAGTGACGCGTGCCCCGGGCCACAGGAACTCCCAGCTCAGTGCCTACGCCCCACGCCAAGGGTGTGCTGAGCTCCAGCCGGGACGGGCAGAGTTAGCTGCTGGCAGGCACCCGGCATAGCAGGGGACGCAGGCTGGTGTCACCCAGCTGGCCCCAAACTCTCCCTGGCCCCAGAGTGGGAACATGGAGGGAAGCCCCGAGCCCTCCAGGAGTCCTCCACGGCCACTCAGGTGCCGGATAGGGCAGAGACGCTGGAGCCGAGTGATTCCCCCCCCAAGGGAAGCAGCAAGAGCAGGGTCCGGGCTGGCACCGACACCACCGCCCCCCGCAACCGCCCAGTAACGCCGGGGCCCTGAATGCCGTGACACACTCCATCCTCATCACCCCACGCAGCACCCCGCTCCCGGGAAGCCGTGCCGCCCCGCACCCCGACCTGCCCTGCCAGCACCCTGCATCCCGAGGGGCTGTGGGTGCTGCCCCGGCACCGCTACTCCACGGTGTACGGACACAGCTGCGAGCCCCGGCACACGCGTGTGCAGGCGCACAGACACGCGTGTGCACACGCACAGGCACACGCACAGACACGCACACGCCAGCACATGGCTACGGGCACACCCGCACGCACGGACACGCGTGTGCTTCCCCTCCCACCCCTCGGCTCCGGACAAAGCCGCGGTGGGGAGGGGGACCCGTCCCAGCCCCGCTGCCTGTCCCGGGGCCCGCGCCGCCACCGCCCCCCCGCCCCGGAGGTGCCGGTACAGGGCGGGCGGTGGCCGCAGCGCCCGTCCCGTCCCAGCCCCGGGAGTCCCGGCCCCACCACGTGCGTCCTGGCACCACCGTTACCTGCGGCGGCAGATCCTCCCGCCGGGTCCCGTCCCGTCCCGTCCCGCTCCGCTCCGCTCCGCTCGGCTCCGGCGCGGCAGCGGCGGCGAGCATGCGTGGGGCGGTGGCAGCGGCGGGGGCGGTACCGCGCCCCGGGCCGCTCCCCCCGGCTGCCGCCCGCCCTGGCGCCCCCGAGCAGCGAGGGGAGTGGGGGGGGGGTTGCCAGGGGGGGCAGCACCCCCTTTCCCCTGCTGTCATCGCTGTCACCTCACCGGCCCGCCCTGGGAGCGTCCCATCACCCCCCAGCCATCCGACACCCCCCCAGCATCACCACCCCGTGTCCCCCAGGGACGGTCACCCCGGCACCTCTCTGTGCGCCCGGGAGCAGCGGGGCACGTGGCCGGCACCGGCTTGATCGGGGTCCCCCCAATCCTTAGCATGGGTCCCGTGGGTGGGGAGGACAATGACACGGAACCCAGTCCCCCTCCTACCTGGCGATGGAGAGGACCGCTTCCCCCCGCGGCGGGGACGGAGGTGGGCTCCCGCGTACCCCTCGCCCAAAGGTGGGGGAGGACGGGGAGGGGAGAACGTCCCCGTCTCCCTCCCGGCAGCACTTGCCTCTGCTCCCGGGCTCAGGCTTTGTCTAACTCCTTCCCACGCACTCCCGCTTGCACTGCGGGGGGGAAGGCGGCCTGCCCGCCTTGCCTGCATCCCTATACCCCCCCCAAAACCCTCCAGCATTCCCCCTGACCCACCCCCTTCCCATCACCCTATACACTCTATAGGCTGATGATCCCCTCCCTGTCCCAGGGACGTTTGCACTGGGGCAGGAGCACTATAGATCTATAGGGTCAGTGGGAGGGTGGGGGGTAACATGAACCCCAAGACAGAGTTCCCCCATCTTGGGGTTAATATTAGCACACACACACCCCAGCCCTATAGATCTATAGGGTGAGGCTGGTGCTATGGGAGCTGGCACACCTGGTTGCTTGGAGACAAGGGAGGTTGGAATTGCTCCTTCCAGTAAACAGCCAGGCTGGAACAAAACCCCGAAGGCTAAAAATAGGGAGGCAGGATATGAAAATAATAAAATAAAATACAAAGCTTTGCTTTGCCCCTGCCCAGGGCAGAGTGGGGCACTCCCATGTCACCACCAGGCACCCCACTGGGTGCCTGGAGTGGATGATATGAGGGCGCGTCGCTGCGCCCATCAGCCTGTCCCACCCTTGAGGTGTTTGTTTCTCCCCACCCATGGTCCTGTGCACCGGTCCCAGTCCCACAACACAGACCTGGCCCAGTTTCCTGCTCCCAGTGTTGTGGGGAGCACGGTGTGGGGCACAGAGTGGGCTTACATCCCATGGTGTCTTGTATGCAACCAACCTCAACCCCAGGCACAGATGCTGGGGGGGAACAAGGGACACCACAGGCAGGATCAAGTACTGGCAGAAAAGGGAACCCCAATGTCCAGGGCAGGGGGCTGTGGGGCCGCATCCTGCTGGCACTGCCTTCCACCCACCGCTCTCCCCATCCCCATTGGTATCTTGGCACCCTGCGTGCCCCCATCTCACTGGGGCTGGCCAGATGGGAGGGGGGAGGGGGAAAGGGGTGTCACGGCATCCTCCCCTCCCCGCAGGCAGCCTTCACCCCAGGCCAGCTGCCTCCTCCTCTCCCCGCCCGGGCACCTCGGGGCTGGCAGGAGAACAATAGCGAGGAGGATGAGTAAGATGGTCCCCATTGCCTTGGCAACGCACTCCCGCGCTGCCGGCGTGCGAGGAGTCAGGCAGCTGCCTGAAAAGCGCATTCTCCCTCAGCGGAGGGGGCTGCCGGTGCAGGTAGCGTGGCAGCCCCCTCCCTCGGCGCCGCGGCCCACCTCCCACGCCAGCACGGGCAGCGCCACGTGAACACACCGGGCTCCCCCACAGCCACCAGCCGCACGCTGCCGGTGCCCGCGTACGCCGGTGCACACAGGCACATGCACCCGGCACACAGCTCGGCCCAGGTTTGGCTCTGAGCCACCCCAGCTCACCGGTGCCCGGTTGTGCCAGGGAGCAACGGGATGCACGTAAAAAGGTCTGGGCAAGGAGCGTGCCCCTTCCCGGGCTGCCCAGCGGGAGGCAAGGGGTTTCCCAGGGCCGCTGGCTGCTGCGCCACCTTCACGCATGGCTGCCCACACTATCTGCGGGCAGGGAGGCTGAGCTCTGGAGCTGATGGGGTGCTGGCAATTGGGAGTGGCAGGGGATGCCCAAGGGCATCAGGGTCCCATTGCCACCCACAGTCCTGCATCCCACGCTGCCCCCTGGGCACCCCTCCCTGGGCCGTGCCACGGTGCTGCTGGGAGGGCACACAGGGCACCCCAAGAGCTGCAAGGATCTTGGAAAGGCAGAGACATTTCCAGGACATCCAAAACACCAGAGAACCTAAAAACAGTGCGGCCTTCACAGCTGCCTGGGCACAGGGGTGCTGTGGGGGGACCTGACTCCTGTCAGCACCCCTTGCCCTGGCTGCCCTGAAACACAGCGCATGCCTGGGGTAGACTTGCCCCAGCTCCATGGGGTGGGAGGGCACTGTGTCCAGGACACTGCAGTGCAGTGGCCAAGCACATCACCCTGGATGCTCCTGGGGACAGGCAGGTCCCCGGTGCAGGCAGGGCCATGGTCCCACAGACAGCTGGAAGGTACAGGCAGGGATGGGGGCACAGCCCCCACTGCTGGGATGGAGGCATGGGGTCGTGCAGGCCCTGGGAGCTGGGTGAGCACCCCACAGCCCCACGGTCCCCCTGTACCATCAACCCCTCCCAAGGCCCTGCTCCCAGCTGCTCACTCTGGAGCACAAGAACACTGTGGCTCACAGCCCCCCGTGTGTATTTGCCTCTTCATCCCAAACACCCTACACTTGCTGCCCTAAACACACCTCAAAGGGGTGACAGTTGTTCTGAGCCCGAGCGGCCCCAGCCTCCCATCCCCTTGCCCTTAGCCTGAGGCTTTCACTGTGCTGCAGCTGCGCCTTTGGATGTGCCACAGCCACACAGGCCCACCTGAGGGATGTCTGTCTCATAGGAACCTGCTTTTCATTCTGCAGTGATCTGGAGGAGCAGGTCTAGCTGGACGATTGCTGATCACCTAATTGTGAGTAGATGCGGCTGTTTGAGAAGAGTCAAAGCCTTTCCTGCAACGCCTCTGTGCCGTTCGCAGGAAAAAGGCAGGGATCCTTCATTCCTTCCCTTTCCTTTCCCAGGGGTTCGTTTCAGCAGCTCAGTCGGTGCCGATGAAGTAAAAGCCCCGGCTGCATTAATGACATATAAACGCACTGTAGTGGGTAAGTACAAGGGGAATGTAAAGCACATGGTGGCTTGGGCATGGGATGGGGCTGTGATACCGTGAGTCAGAAAAGCTCGTTAGATGCTTTGAAAATCAGAAGTGCTCTAGAAGTGCAGGATGTTCCTCTGGGCACAGATGTGCGAGGGCAAGGCTTGCTGCGGCTGCAGAATATGGCACTGGCAGTCTGGGATGTTCGTGTTAATCAGAGAGCATCAAGCATTGTGCTTCTCAGATGCGTTCTTTGTGCCTGGGTTGTCATGGATTCAGCTCTGGCTGGTGGCGTTGGCGGCTGGCTCAGGGTCCGTATCCTGTCCTGCCGTCAGCTCCACTCTGCAGAGGCCGCATGGCACTTAGGGGGGAGCCATGTGTGGCATGGGGAAGTGCTGGGGCCTTGCCTGGGTTTACCAACTGGATCACAATTACCATGGTTGCCTCCTTCCCCTGGGGAGCATACAGAGAATATCTGTCTGCCTTACCTGGTCTTTCCCAGATGTTCCTTCTGGTGGTGCCATGGCAGGCGTGAGGATGGATCCAAGGAAATACTGGGTGAGCTCGCTTCTTCCCCTGATGATGGCCCATAACTCACGCTCCATTTGCACAGCCCTCCCTCTCCATGTGTATCTGATGCACTCTGACAGGCTGGGGCGAGGGGGAGACGGGTAAAACTCATCCAGCAACTGAAAAGTAGCTTGGGGCAGGGAGAAGGGTGGCAATCGCCCATTTAAGGGTCAGTGCCTCTGGCCAGACGCATGCTTAAGGAGCCTGGAGTAGAGATGCTCCTGCCACTGCCTGCTGTGCTTGGGGAAAGTGCAA
The DNA here is from genome assembly GCA_022605575.1 of Laterallus jamaicensis coturniculus. Taxonomy (NCBI): domain Eukaryota; kingdom Metazoa; phylum Chordata; class Aves; order Gruiformes; family Rallidae; genus Laterallus; species Laterallus jamaicensis. The sequence goes on along the minus strand of JAKCOX010000016.1, from coordinate 11,621,452 downwards.
ATGAGGGGGTTGGAAGGGTGATGAAGAAAGGAACCGGTAGTTCACACATCTCTTTTTTTCCATCTAGGGTTTCCCAGCAGCTGTGAAATAACTCCCTGGAGATGTCAGGGTGTGCCCTGTGCAGGCAGGGCAGGGCAGCTGCCCCATGCCGTACTGCTGCTCTGGGATTTTTATTGGGGACTGTAGTAACAATTATGGGAACATGAGCTGGAGAAAATAACAATGCATTTTGCAGTAGAGATGGCCAAGAAGAGATGTATTGGTGAGGGTGGCTTGGTCCCAGCTCTGTAAGCAGTGTGTGGCTTGCAGGCAGGGCAGCAGGCAGCAGCTCACTGTCCTGGAGCTCTGCTGCCCATTCACTGCTTCGCTGTGCTTGTGCTGAGAGTTTGGAGCAAGAGGAGCCTCGTGCGATGCCAAGCACAGTGGAGCTGGCCCAGGCTGCCCCCAGTTACTGATGGGCAGGGGTCTCCCCTGGGCATTACCCTCTGTTCTAGCTGACCTGCACTGCTGCAGGAGGAGTGAAGGTTTCTCTGGTCTCAGCATGTGTCAGAGAGCTCTGTGGGTGCTGGCCACACGGCAGAGACCTTTACATTCATCCTTTGGGAAGGGACATTAGAAACACACTGCTAAAGCCAAATATGTTCATGCCTGAGGGAAGTTTGGGAGACACTGGGGCATGGGCAGCACCATGCTTTTGTTGGGGGACTCCTTGATGCGCCCAAGGACGTGACTAGAAATCACCTGGCTGTATGCACGCCATTGCTTGGAAGTGAGCGATTGAATTGCAAAGACAGGATGTGATGGGTTTTTCTACCTCCACGGGGTCTGGGATTGACATGCTGGCCCTTGATGTCGGTACCAAGGAGCAGGAGACATCCTGGATAGCTGACACCCTCACCCACGCACTGGGGTACCAGGCAAGCTCCAGCGGTGCTGGCTTGGAGCCTGGGATGCCGTGGGCACTGCAAGGGTTTGTGCCCAGATGCCATCACCAGTGAGTTGCTTTAGATTTATTTGAGGCTAACGGAAAGGTGAGGGAAACTGAGGCTCGAGGAAAGTCCTCTCTAGAGGACCAAGGCATGTGTGACAGGAAAGCCCATTAGTCAGGGCAGCACCCGCAAGCCACAGCCTGCCAGTGAGTGGGATGGCACTGAGAGCTACACCCCCAGCACAGACCACACGGACCACATTGGCCGGAGCCACAGCTTCCCTGGCAAGACCTTTGGGGTCAGCACAGCTAGAGCTCTGAAGAGGGCACTTCTCGGGATCATTCTGTCCCTCCTTTCCAGAAGAGCTTTCTGTTTCAGCCCCAGCAGTGCCGCTTGGACACGATTTCTGACCCTTTCCTCACTCGGCCCTGTGGCTCCTTTGGGCAGCGTTTCAGACCGGCCGTGTGTGGAGGTGCAAAGTGCTGCACGGCTCACACCCCACAGCCATTCCCAAGGCCTCCCTGTAGCCACCCTGTCTGAGCAGAGAGGTGGCAGGACATGGTGGGCTCTGCCACACTGGGTGGAAACAGCCATCCTCAGTGACATCTTCACCTTTCTGTCACCTCCAAACCAGCCGCAGCAAGCCATGATGTGACCCACAGCAAAGGTCCTTCCTGTGGCTGTGGGCCTCATCTCTTCTGGGTGTTCTGAGGGTCTGGCCCACACTGTCCCACCTTGCCCAGTGGCCTGGGAGCTCAGTGGGATGGAGTGGGTGCCAGCCCTGCCTTTCCCCTCTCCTCCCTACAGCCCTGGGCCTGCTCATGGCCGTGGTGAGGTGCTTCCCCCTGCTGCAGCTTCTGCTCTGCCAGGCCTGTTTTCTGGTGAGACCACTGTCCCCTGCAAGCGAGAAATAAATTGGGAACCGCCAGTGCCCTGTGCTCTACTCCTTGACCCAGCTCCCTGCCATGGGGAAGAGGCTTCGAGCAGAGCCTGCACCCAGAGCTGCTGCCTGCAGTGCCCTCAGGAACGGCCCTTTGCTCAGCCTTTCCCTTTCTGCACGTCCTTCTGCTCTGCTCATACAGCAGAGGATGAGAAGACTGAAGCCCTTGACTCCCCTCTGTACCAATTGCTGTGTTCGGGGGGGGGTGTTTTCCCAGCCTTGGGAACTGGTGGTGTTGCTTTTATGAGTTCTAACAAGCTGGTCAGCACCTTGGGGCAGACAGTGAGTGCAATGCCAAATCCTCTGCTCCCAGAAGAGGTGAGCTACCCCCCGTGGCCCAGCTGGAGCAATGCAGCCGATCACACCCCTTGGCGTGAGGTGCATGAGGAATCCTCGGATGCTGTGTGGTGCCCACCAAGGGACCGGGGGTCTCTCTGTGTCTGTTTTCTCTTGAGATCAGTTCTCAGAAGCTGAACAGCATGTTGTGCTTGGGATATCACATCCAGGAGCTCCAGAGGCGATTAAGACAGGGTTCCCACAGGTTCAGCTTTTCACAAACCTCCAGCTAACCAAGGAGACCTCTGTCTTGACAGGTCCCAGTCTCCACCCAGCCAAAACACTCACCAGGAACTCTGAGATCAGGGGGTCCTATGTGTGCTGCTCGGATCAAGCTCCTGAGAGAGGGCTGTTACCAGAGCTGCAGGTCGGTTTTTTGGTGATTGTCCCCACGACTTCCCTCTCCCCAGCCTGTCTCTGCTCTGTTTCTGCAGGGCTTTGACAAAGTGGGGCTGCCCACCATGAAGTACCTGCATGAGTACGAAGCCTGCTGCATCCGTGTTGGGGAGACAGATGGAGCCCAAGAAACTGGAAGACTATGAGCAGGTGAGGTGAGCCCAGTCAACCCAGCCCCTGTCCTTAGCAGGGGACAGGTCAGTGGCTGTCTCCAAAACACCCACAGAGAAGGGGGCTGCCTCTCACCTTCTGCAGAGCCCAGCTCTGAGTGCTCAATGCTGCCAGGCTGGGCTCAGCAAGGCTCTCCTACTCATTCCAGGGCCATGGAAAAAAAGCAGAGCCCTGTGATGGCAGCATCCTGGAGGTGCCCTGCAACATCCTCATCCCTGCTGTTATTGAGAAGTAGCTCAAAAGGGAGGATGCACCCCAGGTGCTGAGAAAGGTACAGCCCACCCATGTCACATGCTCCCTGCAGGCCCTGCATCAGTGCCAGTGACAGCAGCCCAGCCAGACCCTCACTCTGGGTGTCCAGCACCCCAGGGGGGTGTCACATCACTGCACTGACAACTCGCCTGCTGTGCCAGAAGGACAGAGCCTAAGGCAGAGGTGGCAGGTCACATAATTAAGAGAGAGAGGAGAGCCTGAGCCCTTCCCCTTGCTTGCAGGGAGAAAGGATTGTTGGAGTGACCTTGGCTGGCTTTCCTGGTCTTCCTTGCTCTATCAGATCCTCCCCAGCAGGGCAGGGGAGATGGTACACTTGAAGGTACTGGGTGTCACAGTGTTGACACTGAAGGTCCTAGGCAGCAGATAAGCATGAATGAAGCAAAAGGCTGCTGTGAATACCAGACCAGCTTCCTCCCTTCACTGGAACCAAAGGGATGGGGTGTGCTGGGACCTGGGACTGCCATAGCCAAGGTCTTCTGCAGCCTGAGCCTTTCATCATTCTGTACAAAACATGAAGGGTGAGCATTTGCTCATCCTGAGCAGCTTCAGTGGGGAGGCAAGGGCCCAGACCCCTGCCACCCAAAACAGCCCAGTGCGGGGGGTCCCGCCGTGGGGAAAGCAGCCTGGGGCTGGTTTCTTCTTTCATCACCTTGCTCTGCTTGTGCTCTCACATCACTGCAGAAGCTGCCAACAGCCCCACTACACCAGCAGCACACGAGAGATTCCTCTGAAGAACCATCCTGGTCCTCCCAGTACGCCCCCCACTCACACAGGAGATGGTGAGCTCGTGGCAGTTGGTGCCACACAGTGCTGTCAGCTGCACCACTGCGGACCCACATGGGCTCTGGATCAGGGAGTGTTCATGGTGGTGACACAACCAGGCTGTTCCCTGCCTTCACCAGCTCCTGAGCACATCTCAGATGCTGTTTTCCCTTCTGAACCCTCCTGGTTCTTGGCTGCAGCAGGGATAGACCACAGGGCTCCTGGCCAGCACCAGGATGTCCTGCAGCTGTTGGTGGGCCAACAGCAATCCTTGCCACATCACATGGGGTGCCAGAGCAGCTGGTGTCCCTGCTCAGAGGCAGCGCAGAGCCAGCATGGCTCTAGGATTCATCCATCCCAGTAACTTCCAGACTGTCTCTCCAGGCAGAGCCCAAGGATATGGGGAGGGACCCACAGCTGACAAGGAGACATCCCCAGATGGAACATAGGTCACCCTAAGGAGCAAATCTGAAGCGTGTGCCGCCCTGGGCAAGATGTGTATGTGAATGCAGGTGGTGTGACCGTATCCTTCTTCAAGTGCCTGAAGAACCTGAACCATGGGAGCTATGACCACCTCAGCATCAAACGTGAGCAGGAATCCAGCCTCCACCTCCTGCAGTCAGTGCAGCACAGCCTGGAGCAGTGGTTTGGCACAGCCAGGGGCAAGATCCTCCTCATACATCCTCAGCGTTCCACACCCTTGTGACTGTGTCTACAGCCAGGCAAGGTTGTCCTGGGTCACTTTTCCATCTCCAGACACGCCTGCCTGCTGCCCCAGTGCTGAAAGCTGAGCTTATGGCACACACAGTGCTACGTCCCACTTGTGGAGGGGATGGAATGGGGATGCTGGGTGTGGTGGTACAGCCCTGTCTTCTGAGGGTGCTGCTGGGTGCTGCAGGGAGTCCCTTGGGAGCCAAGCCATGTGCTGGCACCAGCTGCAGAGGTGGCAAGCCATACTTAGACCACCCATGGTTGTCTTGCACCGAGCAGAGGGGCTGTATTTGACAAATGGGGTTGGGGGGACCAACCTCTAGCCTCTCCCATGGAAAATTCACCTGTTCCCTCCCTCAGGGTGCCTCAGAGAAGGACTTTCTGTATTCAGGACTGTCCTACACCATGGAGCAACCAACCAAGGTACTCCATGGGCTCCTGGCCTCACACATCCCTGCTGTCGGGCCGCTTGCCTCGCTGCAGAGGCTCTGTGCTGTGTTTGAGGGGTGCTCACCCACAGCACCCCATCACTACTCCCAGTGATGCAGGGCCCTGGGCTCATCTTCCCAGCGGTGGCTGTGTCCATGCTTTGGGTAAAGTCTCGTGCTTGGCAGTATCCTTGTTGCTGTTGAGTCCCTGTCCCTCTCCACATCCCCCTGATCCCATGTCCCCCAATTCAAGGGTTGCTTAGGAAGTCAATGGGTGCAGGCTGGTGCTGGCACTACTGGGTGGGGGGTCTCATGCCACCCACAGGGAAAATGGCCGTGTGCCATGCTCAGCAGCATGGGTGGTGTGTACAGAGCTTACCTGTGGGGTCTGTCCCCGGGGGAATGCTGCAGGGCAGCAGTGGGAGAGCATCTCCAGACTCACTCGTAGGTGGCTCCAGGTCTCACAGAGTAGCTCCATGGTTGTTTGGTGTGGAGGTCACCTCTTCTCCTTTGGGTACTCCCTGGGCCTGGCCTGGTACTTGCACTTGTGATGCTGCCAACACCCTCTTCTCTGGGTCCTCTGCCCACCAGACTCCCCAGCACACACTGGCCCCACAGCTCTCCTCTCTCTCTAGGAAACTATGACCATGGCTGCAAGGCACAGCCTGGGCCTGGGTCAGAGAACTGCTGCCCAGCTGCATGCTCTGGAGAAGGTGTTCCCCAGGTACAATGAGACCAGCTTCACCTCCCAACACAGCGCTCAGTGCTCAGCGGGGCTGCCCCAGCATCACCACCAGCTACACGGCAAGGGTGACAATCCTGCTCTGCCCAGGACCCCACATGCCACACACAGGGGACACCCTGGTCTCTGTCAATTGTTGGTTCAAGCACATTCTCACCCTGCTACCTGGCTCTGAGCTCTCCTGGGCAGGGGGCTGCATACCCCCATGCCCTCCCAGCCCCAGCCCCTTCACAGCCTCCCAGGCACTGTGCTGATGCTGCTTTGGGTCTACTTGCCCACATCCAGCAGAACTGCACAAGGGAAGGCAAAAAACGCTATTAGCTGGAGGGGAGGGGACAGCCCTCAGCACGGCCACCCCAGGAACAGCAGTCTCAGCCCATTTAGGGTGCTGCAAGTGCTGCTGCAACTGGCGCAGACGCAGGGAGTGGAGCCAGGGCGGGTATTTGCAGGCATCAGCAAACCTGTTGTGTGTCCGTGCTGACTGCTGCAGCTTCACTCCTCGCAAAGCTGGCAAGCCGGCACGGGTGGGGGATTTAATCTGGTATTCATGCCGGTGAGACTCAGCCCTGTGTCTTGCTCCCGCCCACGCTGCAGTCAAGGGGCTGGAAGGTGGCTGGGGCCTCAGGCTGGGTTGGTGGCCCTGACCTGGGGGAGCTGAAGGCTCAAGGACTGCACTCTGGGGTGGGCATAGGAGCCCCTGCCGTGCGGGACATCACATAGTGGTGTGCGGTGGTCACCTGCCCTTGAGGTGGTGACACTGCAGCTGAGTGAGCTGCAGGTGCCAGCCATGTCTGTGGCCCCCTGAGTGGAGCAGGGTCATGTAGGAAGGTGGGGACAACAGAGAGGCTCCCCTCTGCTCTGCACTTCTAGCACAAGGTCAGGGCTCATCTCCAGGAGGTACCTCACAGACAGCAGCACATCCCGCTGCAAGGGAGCCTGCACCCAGCAGCTGAACCCCCTCTGCCAGCACAGCCAGCGTCTGCCAGGAGGGAACCAGTGCTTGAGCCCAGGGTTGTCTACCCTTGTCCTGCCTGGGGGTCTTCAGCCCCAAAAGGCCCCTGCGTTCATCCGCAGATGCAAAGCACTGGAGCCAGCATGCAGGCCGGTGTCACAGGGACACTGCCTGCGCCCCAGGAGCAGTGCTGGAGGCCCAGGGCATGGTGACCTGCTGGTGACACAGCAGTGAGCAAGCAGGAAGGCATCTTGTGCTCACAAGGACTCAGTCCTACTGGCTCCCCTAGCTAGAAAGGGTCAGCTAGTCTACCAAAGCCCTTCGTTCCTCTTCCCAAAACTATCCCTGCTACCAAAGCGCAGGGCCACTCCTCTCCCCAGGGAACCCACAGCCAGGACCAGGGGGTTACAGACAAGAGTTGGCTTTATTCACGGACACGAGGGCAGCTGTGTCACTGGCAGCTGCCCTCGTATTGCACATCCAGCGATGGGGGTGGGGGGATATCCATGCCACGTCACAACACAGCGCCGGCACTACGGGACCTCAGGGCAGGGAGGGGGACAGGGAGGGGGGCGCAGGCACCATCACCACCCAGCAGGCTGGGGAGCGGGCTTGGGTGCCAAGGGTTCACAAAGGCAAAAGACCCATCCACCCATAAATAGAGAGAGATATATATAAAAAAAATAGTTCCACGATGACCAGAGCAGGACCACGGGGACACGCGTGCAAGCAAAATGTACAGCAGCCCGCGAGCAGGTCAACATGCTTTGTACAGACACAGACACACCGGGACACAGCCGGGGTTTATGGCACTGGGAGGGATACAGAGCAATAAACCCGGGCTTGAAGGACACACGCACACACACACCAGCCCCTGCGGGCAGCGCCCATGGTTTGGGCACGCACCAGGGCTCGAGGGCTTGGACACGGCGGGTTTTTCTCACTGCTAGACATGGTACGGAGACACGGACACAGTCCCTTGGAACGGAACTGGAGGAAGAACTCGTGAGCGAACGGGGCAGGAGCACCCCTGCTCCTCCCCGGCACGCGGGCACCAGCCGGGGCCGGCTGGGGGGGAGCAGGGGGCTACCGGCGGTTCGTTGTGCTGCTGGTGGAAGAGGCAAGGATGGGGGTCCATTATGCCTCTGGCTCGTATTCCTGGTATTCCTCCTGTGGGGTGAGGGGAAAGAAAGAGCCGGTGAGAGAGGTCAGGTGGGGTAGGGAGCCCCTTTCCCCCCTGGCCTGTGCCAGCCTGCCCATGAGGTGCAGAGCTGTGTACACAGGGTGCCTGGGAGCAGGCAGGCGCTGGGCCTTGCTGCAGACAGTGATGGCCATTGGCACGCAGAGCACTGGCACCATGAGCACTCCATGGTGCCCTGCACCCCCATATCAACCTGTCTCCTCACCTGCGGGGGTTCCTCGTAGTTCTCCCCCTCTGGCTCCAGCAGCGGTTCGACCAGCGGCTCCTCAACAGCCTCCTGGGCCACCTCCTCCGGCTGGGGATGAACCAGGGGTTAGTCCCACATGTGCAGTCCCCCACGTGGCACCCACCCTACCTGCTCCTGACAGACTGGGAGAGACCAGCAACTCACCCAGGATGCTGGGGACTCCACGTGAGTGGCCCAGCAGGCATGGCTGGCAAGGGCACCCTGGGCACGCACCAGCCCGCCTAGCTGGGGGGTGACAGGCAGGAGCCCATGGGCACAGGGCCTGGGTGCACGTGTCCCTGCACCGCTCCCAGCCACAGGCAGGTGATGGGTGCTGGCACCATGTGGGCCCTGGCGGGCTCCATGCACTGGCGGGGCTGGGGGGCATCCTGCATCCCTGGCAAAGGAGGGCGGTGCTGGGTAACCCCTCCCCGGGGCTGGCAGAGCAGCTGGCAAGAGGGAAAGGGGGGCTGCCGATTCCCCCGTGCGGCAGCGGTGGCGGCCTCATTTCTTCGTCTGATGCTATTTTGGGCTAAGCTGGGAGCCAACCGCTCATGGGGGCGGTGAGATGCGAACCCGCTGCCCCTCCCCACCCCTCCGCTCCCACAGCTGTCAGGTCACCTCGCAGCCGCTGGAGCGATGCGCTGCCAGCCGCCATGCAGGAGCCCACGCACACACACGTCCACAGTGGCTGTGCACGCAGCCGGCATGCTCGGGGCAGCGATGCCTGTCTGCCCTGGGCACAGGCAGAGCAGCTGGGGACCCTCGGGGTCCCTCCTGCCAGGCTGGGGAGCAGCCAAGGGGCTCCCTGACAAGGCTGGGGATGTGCGAGCTTGCCTGTGGGCATGGCAGTGGCCAGGGGGTCTCACCTTCAGGTCTGCAGGGAATTCCTCCTTCTTCACCAGCCCAGTGGCAGCCGCGATGTTGCCAGCGCCTGAGAACGCCGCTTCACCCAGCTGGGATGCCTGTTCCTTTGCTTTCTCAGCCACTACAAGAGTCAGGGGTGCCCATTAGTGCCCCCCCTCCCCACCCCTGCCCTGTGAAAGTGGGGAGTGCCCAGCTGTGGCTCTGTGGCCTGCACCACCCCGGCCAGGGACTGGTGGGAAGGCACTGGGCAGGATCGGGCCCTCCAGGCCCCACTGCCTAGGTGCTGGGGAGGGGGCCAGAACATTGCTCTGCATCTGGGCAGGGAGTGTGAGCAGCCGCCACAAATCCTTCCTTGCGGGGCCCTGTTATATAAGCTTTATAAGCTTTAGCTGGGTGACATCAGCCCTTCAATTAGCCTCTGATCTCGTTAGCACAGCCACGTTCTCTGGGACAGAGGGGTACCAGACAGGGAGCTGGAGAGAACCATACCTGAGGTGACACCTTGCACCACACCTTGGGTTTTACTCCCTGGGGGTAGAAAGAGACAGAAGTGAGGTTAGAGGGGCCTGGGGCCAGGCACTGCCACGTGCTGTGCCCAGGACCTTAAGCAAGGGTCTGCGAGCCAGGGCAGCATCCTGCCTGCACCCCACCCAGCCATGCTAGGGCAGTCTGGGGCCTGAGTACCCTCATGGCTCCCCTCAGGGCTCCTGTGGTCCCTGCAGGAGTCCAGGCTGGGGCAGCACAGGGCCACCACCATGTGCCGGGCAGGGCAGAGAGCCCAGGGCCCAGCACCATGGGCAGCACAGCTGGACAGAGTGAATGCCGGCTGCACCACTGAGCAAAGCATCCCACAGGAGCTGGGATTTGTACCCACATCTGGTGCCCACACAGTTCGGGAAGCCCCACAGCCAGAGCTGCCTGGGGCTGGGTGCTGCCACTGGCCACGCTGACCCTGCCAAATCCCTTCAGGCAGAGCAGCACTACCCACAGATGCCAGGACATTCCACGGGATGGGAGAGCAATGTCCGGGGGGAAAAGCAGGGACTGGGCATCTCCCGCAGGATGGGACCTCAGGGCACTCACTGAGCAGCTGGACCCCTGCACACAGCCCTGGGCAGTGTGGGCTTCCAGGGCAGGCACCCACCACTGTCCAGGAGAACAGCTCCAGAGCCTCAGCCCCCCATGGAGCTAGTGCCCTCTGGAGCAGGACCGAGCCGCAGCCCTGCGCCCTCCCCCACCCCGCTGCAGGCAGGGCTGGTCTCAGCTCCCTCAGGAGCCTCCCAGCACCAGGGCCGGGCACACAGCCTGCCCGGGAGCTGCTTCCTCCCTGCCAGCAATGTCTCTTAGGACTTGGCCCCGAATGGATCCCGGCCCCGAGGGGCAGCGCAGAGGGAACCCCGCCTGGCTGGGGTTCAGGGGAGTTGCCGGCAGAGACGTGGTGTGGGATACGCTCCAGGGCACGGTCTCTCCGAGAGGGATAAACGTGTCCCCAGCCTCCTCTGCTCCGAGCCGGGCACATCCCGGCACAGTGACCACCAGCTCCATCGCGGTCCCTCTGTGTTCCTGCCCTAGAGCATCCCCGGAGGGGAGCCGCGGGGCCCTGGGACTCAGACCGCCGGGAGCCGCAGGGGGTCCGGTCTGCGGGGTCCCACCCCCTCAGCCTGAGGAGCAGTCCCCCACCCCGGCCCTGCCCGCGGGGCCCCATCCTCCTGCCCGCACATGCCCGCGGGCAGGGCACTGCGGGGACTGGCGCTCTGCCCCGGGGCACCCCGCCGGCACGGCGGTGGTGGCGGGGAAGGAGTAAGGAAGGGCTGGCGGGGGCTGGAGGGGGGGGATAGGGGGAGGTGGGGAGAAGGAGGGGGCCCGGGGACAGGTGGGGACGGCAGGAGGATGGGCAGGAGGACGCAAGGGCAAACGCAGGAGCAGGCAAGGGCATGCAGAGGGGGCCGGCTGGGACGCGCCGGGGACGGGCAGGGATTAGCCGGGGGGCAGGCAGGAGGCAGGCAGGAGGCAGGCAGGGGGCAGGCAGGCCGAGCCGGCCCTTACCGACATAGAGGACCCCTTCCTTGGTCTTCTCGGCGGCCTCGGCCACCCCCTGCTTGGTCTTCTCGGCGGCGGCGACCACCCCCTCCTTGGCCTTGGACAAGCCCTTCATGAACACCTCCATGGCGGCTCTGCGGGGAGAGGCCGCACGGCTTCACCCCGCCCCGGCCCCCCCCCACCCCCGCCGGCTCCGGCCCCGCTCCCGCCCGCCCCGCGCATCCCCGCGCCCCCGGCCCCGCCGCCCGCCCCGCGCATCCCCGCGCCCCGGCCCTGCCGCCCGCCCGGTCCCGGCCCCAGCCCTGTCACCCGCCCGACCTGGCTCGCTGGCGGCGGGGACGAGCGGGCCGGGCCGGGCCGGGCCGGGCTGCGGCGGGGCGGGCTCAGTGCGGCTGTGCCGGGGCCGCGCCGCGCTGCGCTGCGCCGCGATGCGCCGTGATGCGCGGGGGGGACCGCGCCGCGCCGGGCTGAGCCGGACTGAGCCGTGCCCGGCCGTGCGGAGCCGTGCCCGGCCGCCCCCGCCCGCCCCGCACCGCCCCGCACAGGAGCGGCACGTCCCCCCGCACTGCTCGGCACGGCTCAGCACCCCGGGTCTTTGCCGCCCGGAGCCCGCGGGCTCCTTCCCAGCACGGCCCTGCACCCCCGGGACGGCCCCATCACGTCGCACCTTCTCCCCACCCCACGCTGTCCCCACGCTACCCCATCCCAGTCCCTAGCCTGCACTCTGCAGGGTGTCCCCATCCCATCCTGTCCCTGTCCCATACCCTTTACTATCTACCCTGTTCCTATGCCATCCCATCCATCATCCCATCCTGATCCCATCCTCTCTTCATCACATCCTCTACCTACATCATCCACCCCATTCTTGGGCAACCTGTGCTAACGGAGGGTGTCCCTGCCCATGACAGGGGGTTGGAACTAGAGGGGTTTGAGGTCCCTTCCAACCCAAACCAGTCCACGATTCTATGATTCCCATCCTACCCTATTCCCACCCCATCCAAGTCTGATTCCATCCTCTCCCCATCCCATGCCACACTCTCCCCATCCCATCCCATTCCTATCCCATATTCTTTCCAACCCATCCTCTCAATCTCATTCCTATCCCATATTCTTTGCACCCTATCCCCTCCATCCCATCCTCATCCCATATCCTGATGCTATCCCACCCTATACGTGCACCATCCACCCCTTCCCCATATGGCACCATGTTGATTCCACACTACACTGTCCCCACCTTTCCCTGTCCTGATCCCATCCTAACCTGATCACTTGCCCTCATCCCTCAGCTCCCTGGGGGAGGATCCCTCCACCTCCCTGCTCCACAGGAGGGGCAGGCCCAGCACCCCCTCCCCAGCACCCCACCCTCCTGCCCCACCAGCTGCAGCTGGGACAGCTGCTTTACCCCACCCAGCTGTGAGCACTTAAGAGCTGAGGGAGGCCAGTGAGGAGCCTGTGCTGGGCAGGATGGCTACAGGGGAGCAGGTCGGTGTTTGCTCTGCTGGCTCCCTGTGGGCTGGGTCTGCCAGCAGAGCCTAAGCAGCTCTGCTGTACCCTGGGCTCCCTGCTGTGGGGTCCATGTCAGTGTGGAGGTGGCTGGAGGGCTGCAGGCTCCCTGCTGGGGTAGCCTTGGGCCTCCTTGGAGCTCCCTCTCCTTTCCCCAGAGGAGGCAAGAGGAGCGGCGCCGGCAGCGGCAGCAGAGGGCTCAGCAGCAAGAGCTGCTCCTGGCAGAGAGCCTTGGCAAGCATCCTCTGCAGAACAGGTATGGGGTGCCCAGCTGCAGGGAGCCTTCCCCAGTGCTAGGAGGGAGTGATGGGGCTGAGAGGAAGGACTGGCATGGCTGATGCTTTCTCCCTATCTTTCTTCCCTCCCAGGTGGGCGTTGTGGTTCTTCAAGAATGACAAGAGCAAGATGTGGCAGGCAAACCTGCGCCTTGTCACCAAGTTCAGCACTGTGGAGGACTTCTGGGCGTGAGTGTCCCATGGTGGGGGGGGTGACATGCCTCCTCATGGGGGTCTGGGCCAGAGGAGGGTGCTGGGGTCCCTGAGGCACCTCTTCTCACCCGCTTTTGTGCCTCATCTCTGCCTGGTGCAGGTTGTACAGCCACATCCAGCTTGCCAGCAAGCTCACATCTGGCTGCGACTACTCCCTCTTCAAGGTATGATGCCCCCTGTGCTGCAACCCTATGTCCCTTCAGAGTCCCCTGCAGCACCCAGTTTTAGGGAGGCACGCTGGGTGCTGGTGGGTCTGGCAGGCTGCCTTGGCTGTAGAGCTGGGGGGGGGGGAAGCCTGGCTAGGTACTCGGTGCCCTTGACTGTCACTCTGCCTATACCTAGGATGGCATTGAGCCCATGTGGGAGGACAACCAGAACAAGCGTGGTGGCCGCTGGCTTATCACCCTGGCCAAGCAGCAGCGGCACACTGAGCTGGACCGCTTCTGGCTGGAGACGGTGAGTGCAGCCCTGTTCAGGCTGGCTTGTAGGGGTCCTGGCAGTGGTGTTCCCCCTGCCATGGCGCTGAGCCTCGGTGGAGACTGTCCTGGGTTCCTCTTCTCTGGGCAGCTGCTGTGCCTCATCGGGGAGATGTTTGATGACTACAGTGATGAGGTGTGTGGAGCTGTTATCAACATCCGTGCCAAGGGGGACAAGATTGCCATTTGGACCCGGGAAGCGGAGAACCAAGAAGGCGTCACCCACATTGGGTAATGCAGCTTCGTGGGGGGCTGTGCAAGGCCAGGTTTGGGGGCAATGGGTTCCCTGGGCAGGGAGCTGGAGGGAGAAGTGATGCTGCCCTGTTCACATAGTCCCTTCCCTCCTGCAGACGCATCTACAAGGAGCACCTGGGCCTGTCTCAGAAGGTGGCCATCGGGTACCAGGCCCATGCAGACACGGCCACCAAGAGCGGTTCCCTCACCAAGACCAAGTTTGTGGTGTGACTGTGGGGGGAGGAGGGCACTGCCCACGGGGTCCCCCTGTCCTATCCTTTAATGAATGGCTGCAGCTGAGCATTGTCAGTGTGTCTGGGGCTGGGCTCTGGGACCATGGGGGGGCTTCTGCTTTGGTGGGTGGTCTCCAGGAAGAGTGACATCATGTTACCATGTCCTGTACCCCTGGATGAGTGGGGTTGGGAGTGTACAGCTGGCATTGCCCAGGCATTGCTGTGGGCTTGGGCTCCCCTGATTGAGGATCTCCTGCCAGCATATCCACCTGCCTATGAGGTGTCCCTGTGCTCTGGTGGATCCTCATTAGTCCCCATGAGGATGCTGGGTTCTGTTCTCCCCTGGCCAAGGCACTGCCCTGTGAGCCTGGGTGTGGGAGTGGGCACTGGAGCCTGGATGAGCTCAGCCTGGGGTGCTAGTCTTCACCTCTCCAAAACACCTGTGCTGTGGTGGGACACTGGTCTGCCTTCTTGGGAAGACCAGCTCCCAGCCTCTCCTGCAGGTACCAGTGGTATGAAGCGTATGTTTGCCACCCAAGTGTTTGCTGGTTCATGGTTCCCATCCCAGTGAGCCCTCCACTTCTTTCCATGGCCTCTGCTGTTCTTCCTGGCTTGGGGGTGCAGAAGGGCCCCCTTACTCTTTGCCCCCTGCTCCAGCCCTGCCTGTGCTCTTGCCTTTGTTCTTCTAGTTGTTTCTGGCTGTTGGGTCTGTCCCTTGGCCCTGCCTGTTTGAGCTCTCAAGGTGGGGGTGTGAGCTTGCCTCGGGGCAGCTCTCCTCCAGGAGGGAGGCTCTAGATCAGGTTGGGGTTGCACCCAAGCCTACAACCAGCATGCCCACGGCTGCATGGTGCCTGTACTGGCTCAGCAGTGCCCTGCCTGCACCTGGGGTCTGCAGAGAGCCAAGTCTGGCAGAAGGATACAGTCTTGACTGTCTCCATTGCTGTGGTGAGTCAAGGCAGGCCTGGCCCCAGCCCCACAGGCAGTGCAGATGTGGCATCCTCATCCTTTGGCTACTTTGGCGCAGCCTCAGCGGGTTCAGTGGAACACCCCAAGCCCTGCTCTGCTCCAGGACTCTGCCAGGGCTCTGCAGAGCTGTGTCCCTGGGCCTCAGCTGCCGTTCTCCGTGGCCAGGAGCTCTGCAGCTCCTCTGGGCCAGCTGTGCCAGGGCCCCTAGTGCCCCGAGCCAGGTACCCGGGGAATGGGGCAAGAGGGGCGGTGAGCGCTCATCCCCGGCACGCCGCAGGCGCTGGGCCGCTTCTCTGCGCAGGTACAAAGGGGGCAGCACCCAGCACCCCCCTGCCCTCCCCTGCGGTGGGGGTGCTGCGGGCAGCGCTCGCCCCGGGGCTGGCGGCAGGGGAGGGACACACACACAGCATTGGGGGGGGGGGGGGGGGGGGGGGGGGGGGGGGGCGGAACCCCGAGCCTGGGGTGCCTGCAGCCGGGGGAGCCGGGCGTTGGGGCTGGGGACTGCGGCGTGCGCGGCCGGCTCGCCCCGGGCTGGCTGCCTGCACTGCCGGCCGCTCGCCGCGCGGTGGTGCCGCTCGCCCGGCCTTGGCCGGCTCCGGCGGGGCTGGCGGTGAGCCCTGCCTGCGGTGGGGCGGGGGGCAGAGCTGCCCTGGCCCCACACTGGGATGGAACAGGCAGCGGCCACGCCTGGGGCACGGGCTGTGGGGGGAGCAGGGCTCAGGAGGAGGTGGAAGAACAAGGTGGGTGGGGGGTGCTGAGCCCCCCCCCATCCAGCATGCTGTTATGTCCCTCGTCTGTGCCCCATGCTCCCAGCAGTGGCAGCATGAGGTGGATGAAGGCCAGGACCTGCCCCTCTCTCTGTCCTTACCTGCCCTCCCACCCCTGTCTGACATGATCTTCCCCAGGCTCTGGGGCTGAGCATCCCCCCAGACCCTATGGGCACACTGTCCCTGTCCCCTTGTCCCTGTGTGGAGTGCAGGGAAGGGGCTGTCCCCTGTACCCCACTGCTCCAGGAGGCCAAGGTTACCTGGGGGAGTGGTGCAGGCTGCCATGCTGCTGCGGTCCGTGCCCATTCGCATGCAGCCCTGCTCGGGTTTCATTTGATTGGAAAAGTAATAGGGGCCATTTATCTCCATGGCTTTATGGGCTCCTGTCTCCCAGCCGGAGCGGGGGCTGGTACTGCCCCCCCCCGGAGCCCACCCTTTAGGGACATGATAGCCTTCATCCTCAGGTCCTGCACCTGGGACTCCCTGCCTGAGGGAGGTAATCAGGGACCCCCCCGGCTGGGCGGGGAAGTGGTCAGGAGGCACCCGGCAAGTGCACCAGTGCCAGGGCTGCCCCCAGCCTGTCTCATGCCGGGCAGCTGTCCCAGCTGGCAGCCGAGCTGGCAGCCCTGTCAATAATCATAATTAAAAATTAATACTAATCAAAAGGGAGAGGCAGATGGCAGCAGGCTTGCAGCAGGGATGCAGGTGGGGGCTGGGGGCACTGAAGCCAGGGGACTGGCAGTGAGGGGGTGGGGTGGGGAGGGGAGAGAAGCCCTGGGGTGCAATAAGGTAGGAGGGTCAGGGTGCTGTGGGGTCTAGCAGGGTAACAGACGTGCAGAGTAACAGACCTATGGGGCAGAGCAGGGATGGAGATGTGGGGCCAGGGGAGCTGTGTGGAACAGTGGGGATGGGGACAGCAGCACAGTGCTGGGCTGGCAAAAGGATGGGGACCCGTGTCCCCCTCTCTGAGCAGGTGATGCAGGTTGGTGGTGCCAGGCGCCTGCCCGGGGTCACCTTGCTGGCAGCTGGCATACAGCCAGGGCTGGGCGCTGCTGGCCCGTTCCTCAGCTCGGCAGGCTGCCAGCCCAGCCTCTCCCTGCGCCACCGGCTCCGATGTCTCCGGCAGCAAGGACAGATCCTGACCCCTGGCATGTACTCGGTGCCAGGATGGGCGCAAGCAAACCAGGCTGCAGGGTTAAAATCCCCCGAAGTAACTGGGTGAGGAGCTGCTGGCTCTGTGGCGGGACGCGTGGGCTGAGGAAGAACAGGCAGCACTGGCTCACTGTGGGAGTGGGCAGGCAGTGTGGCTGCCGGCACTGGGGCTGTGCCATGTTGTTCTGTGCTGTTCTCATGCTGCCTGCACCCACCTCCCTGCCCCATTGTATACCGGGTGCCATGGGGATGTTTTGGGCCCTGGCAAGAAGAAACCTGAGGGACACACAGGGGACCTCTAGCCTTGCGTACTACCAGCATCCCCTGAACATCCCTGGGGTGACAGGCCCGACTAGGTGCCCTGTGCCCTCCCTGCCTGCTTTTCTGGGTCCTGGCAAAGGCACAGGCTGAGCTTGTCCTCCATCCTGAAGCACCATAGCATGGGAGGAGGGGTACCTTGGGTGAGGGGTACCTACAGCGCACTGTTCCCATGACAACCTCCCGAGAGACAGCAGCCAGTGTGGGAGAAGTGGGAGGCAAGGGGCCCCTGGACCCCTCCACACACGAGTTCCCGCGCCTGGCAGGACACAATGGGGTGCAGCAGAGGGGCTGCACCCATGGGTCTTGCTCCCAGCCTTGGGCTGGGCTCTGCCTGCCCCATCCTGCTCCCCACCTGCTGTCCCTGCAGCACGGGCAGGCAGGTGGGCATGGCTGCACTGGGCTGCTGCCCTCCAAGAGTTGGGTTTGCAGGGGTGATGCAGGGTGGGGTTGGCACGGTGGGGCCTGCACAGTGGGGAAGGGTTAAGTGCCTGCGGGGCTGTCCCCGGTGCCAGCAGCAGAGTTGAGGGGAGGGGGGAGAGGGAGAGTGTATCTCCTGCCCTCCGCCGCAGGGAGCCTGTACCTGAGAAGGGTCCCTTGCTGTCACTTCTCATCTGCATGACGGTTGCAACCAGGCTCCTGCAACACGGCTGAGCACTCTCCTTCCCCGCAGGGACGGGCTGGCACTTCCCGCTTGGCAGAGGCAGGCGGGGCAGGGCGGGGGGCAGGGGGGGAGAGCGGGCGGGTGGGATGGGGACAGGGACAGGAACTGTGTGGTCACAGAACTGCAGGCATCAGATCTGCAGGCATGGCTGCGGCACGGTGCTGTGGCGGGCTGCAGGCAGTACCCTGCGACAAGCAGAGCCGTCCCCACCTCTCTGCTGTCCACTTCATGGACACATGCCATGGAGTCAGCATGATTGGCATGTGTCCCCAGGCCCTGTCCCCCGTGGGACCCCCTTGTCCCCAGGACTCCAGCGGTGCATCCTCATCCCTCTGGTCCCCTGGCCAAAGCCACCAGTTCCGGGGGACTGCCCTGTCCCTCTCCCCACACAGACACATCCCAACAGCTAGGAAAGGGGGAGCTCCATTAGCACCCCACATTCTCCTAGCGTGGCACAGAGACCGGCCACTCTCCTTGCTCAGGGGGAGTAGCTATGGGCCCCAGTGTCACCAGTGTCAGTCCCCTCCTGTCCCTGTGCACCCTGGTGTTCTCTGGCAAGGGGCTGGTGATGCTGCAGCCCACAGCCAACCCCCTACCAGCACCGGGCCAAGGCACTGCCAGGCTCCCTGCTAGCTCCTTGCCCAACTCCCTGCCCACCTACCCATGTCCCTGCCCATCTCCCTGCTCACCTACCCCAGTGCCTCTGGCTGGGAATGCTGGTGTTTCCCAGGCGGTCGATGCGCCCATTGATCCTGCACAGCTCTGCCGGCTGCTCTCCCACCGCCCTGCTAATTAATTGTCTGGTGCTGCTGCTGCCGCAGGAGTGCCGGGCACCCAGGGTGCCTGAGCTGCCTGCACCCTGCTCTGCTTGCAAAGCTCACAGCCCCTGCCCCACACATGGTCTGGAGGCTCCATGGGAGCTGCCACCCACCTCAGACCCACACATGACCTGTCTGTGCCAGGCTGGGGAAGGGGCTGGCAGGTCCTGGGCTGGGACGAGGGGCACAGGGAGCTGAGAGGGATTGAGGGGCACCACACAGCTGCTTTCAGCTCCGACAGTTGCCCATGTCCAAGACACCCTGCTGCTGCTCACAGCTGTGCCTGCCCCAGCCTGCCCCAACCCCCAAGCAGGCACAGAGACAGGGACAGGGATGCTGCCTTTGTGCCGGGCTGTAATGAGATTTCTGCTTGGCTGCCTGGATAGAAAATCCCAGCCAGAGGATGCAAAAAGCCTCCCTGAGCCCCAGCAGCCTCCTGCCCCTGCCCAGCCCAGGGCATCTGGAGGTGCCCCCACCCCAGCACCCAGGGTGCTGCTAGGCAAGCATCAGCACCATCTCCAACTGGGAGCGCTGGCTGGCACAAGGCACCCATGGGGAAGCAAAAGCAGCCAGCAGTTTCGCTGCCTACTGACCCCACTCCCCTGTCTCAGCCCCACGCTGCCACCTGTGCTGTCACCGCACGCCTGAGCTGGGGGTGCCAGGCTCACCCTTGGGGACCTCTACTGCAAACACTGCCGTGCACACCCTCCTGTCTGCCCAGGCACCAGCACCCCAGTGCCTCCGGCTGCTGCCATTCTCTGGTGAGGTTCCAGTGCTGTGGAACCACATCCGCATGACCCATCTGTACAGGGTGGCACTGCCCTGGGCCCTGACTCCTCCAGCCACCTCCTTTTTCCTCCACAGCAGCAGCAAATCTGCCTCCTTAACAAGCAGGGAGCAGCTCTGCGGGTGCTGGGGGCTGCAAGGAGCGGGCTCAGCTGGGATGGGCTTTGCTGCGTGCCTTACTGGAGCCCTTCCCGCCCCCGGCGCCGTGCGCTGTTAATCTACTCTTGCAAATGGCTAATTTTGAAAATCCTCTTATCAGAATTAGGTCCTCAACATCCATATTTATTTACTTTTCATTTTCATAATCTTTCTGCTCCTCATGCGGCTGGGGTTGTTCTTGGGCTCCTGGCTCCATCCCTGTGCAGGATGAGGCCGGGGATATCCCACACTGTGCCACGCCATCCCATCCTATGCTGTGCCATGCCATGTGCTGGCACGTGCCCCTTGCATGGCACACGTGTTCCTTGCACTCTCAGCTCTGGCATCGGCACCAACAGCTCCAAAAGCCACTCCCTGCCAGGGCACCTTCCACAGCCTGAATGCCATCCAGGGCCAGGGTCCCGGCCGCATCCTGCTCATGGGGCCATGCATTATGCATTGTTTATTCGTCAGCACCTTCCCCATTTGTAACTCAATTAAGCAGACGGCGGTTTTGCTAATACAATGGTGTTTAATATTCGACTTCCTTAAATACCACAAATGGATGGGGAGGCAGCGCGCAGGCAATCCATTATACATGAGCTCAAATACCTATTTAAATATTTGATGGGAGTTTAGAAAATCTCAGGGCTGGCCTTGCCTGTGGCTGCTGGGGCCGGGCAGGAGGTCAGGCATGGCACAGGCAGGGGCTTTGCAGGCTGGGTGATGGTTGGGAGCTGCCTTGGCTGGCACAGCCAGACATGGTGCCCGGGGCACACACGTGGTGTGAGGGAGTGTGGTGCTTCCCCAGGGAAGCAGCGGCCCTGGGAGCCCAGGTCCCACCACCTCCCATCACTGGGTGATGCCCTCCCTCTACCTCCCCCCAGCCCAATTTCTTTCAGGAGAAAGCTCTGGCACGGTGGCTGGAGCACGAGGCTGAGCCATGACCGTAGCGTGCTGGAGAAGAGAATTAATTTTTAATTCCATCTTAATTACTCTGAGTAATAATCCATTTACAACACCCAGTGGGGCCAGCACTTCCAGCATCCCCCCGGGGCTGCGGTGGTGGCAGGACACCCAGGTGCTGAACACGCTGCCCTGGGGGCACTGGGCTGGGCACCACACTCCCCTCTTCCAAGCCCTCTAGTCCTGTGGCTCCCCACAAGCTGCGGCCCCTCACACCACCCCAGCAGGTGGTCCAGGGTCTTGAGTGTTACCATGGGCAAGGGCCGAGCTGGCACAGCCCCTCGGAGCCAGGGCTCACGGCTCTAGTAGCTGTGGGATCCGGCTCCTCCTCGGTAAGAGGGAGAGCGAGCAGAATTGAAAGTGATCTCCCCAATCTGTATTAATTAGAGTCTATTAACTTGTCAGTGCGCCCTGCCGCTTCCCCACTGACGGCTGGGCCATGCCGACCCGCGGTGCAGGAGGGACGTGCAGGGTGACGTTGCGTGGCCTCAGCCTGGCCTCAGCCTGGCACCGCGTGGCAGAAGCACACGGCGAGGAAACCAGGGAGAGCTGAGGCAGGACCAGGGCACCCCCGGCACCCCCAGGTGGGCGGCAGGACAGGAAGAGTGGGGTGGGTGCCGGGCAGTGGGAATGTTGTTGCTGGCACCACCGGCACAACGCCAGGAATGGGAGCTGGAAGCCGTCCCAGGAGAGCAGCGCAAGGAGCAGATGGGGCTGGCACCATGCCGGGGGCCACAAGCCCCCTCCCTGCTGCTCTGCCCCAGGGCAGCTCCGTGCTGGGTGCTGTGCGCAGGTGCCATCCGTGCTGGGTACCCCCACCTAGTCTTGCCCTGCTGCCTGCCTCAGGGGTCCAGCCACCAGAGGAGCCCAGGCTGGGGGTCCTGGCGCTGCGGAGGAGCTCACCCTGGTTCCCATGGCAGCCCCCTGGGAGCTCACGTGTGGTGCGGTGACTTCAGCGGGAGCAGATGGAGCCGCGAGGAGTAAAAACATCCTGTTTCCATGCAAATGCCATCAGTAATAACGAGCCAGCCTGAAGGAGGGTGGTTATTGCTGCGCTGGGGCTCTGCCCACAGCGGGCAGGGGGTCTCCATTGAGGGCTGGCCCCCACCAGTGCTCGCATGGGATGTGCTGGGGCTCAGGACTCTGCCTGGGACAGCACAGCAGGACTGGAATGGGCACCCTTGGGTGCCACCCCACGTGTGCTCCCCTGCCTGCACGCGTGGCTGGCACGTGACCGTATTGGCATGGGAGGTCCCCGGCAAGGAACGTGATGTGATGGTGGGAGATGGCTCCAGCCTCACCCAGGGACCGTGCTGGTGGTGGCCTCAGCACTGCTTGGCACTGCCAGCGCTGCACTGGGGAGGATGGAGGCCGCCCAGGAGAGCTGCGCTGGCTTTGCACCCACTTCAAGCTCTTGAAGGCGTCAGAGCAGTTGTTAATTGTTCCTGGAGCTGCTAATGAAATTATTGCTAAGCGATGCTGGGAGCCACTGCCTGCCCACAGCTGGTGGGAACAGGGGTCTGCTCAGCACCACTGGCATGGTGCCTGGCTCCCAGGGGGTTCAGGGAACACTTTGGACACCCCAGTGCAGCCTCACCCCCTTTGCCCCTCGCCCACAACGCAATCTGCCCATCAGTGAGGGCAGCGCTGTTTGCTGGGCACACTGGGTGGGACTGGTACCTGCATGCAGGGACAGTGCGGGGAGGGAAGGGAATGGGACAGATCCCACAGCCGGGGTAGAGAAAAATCCCCTGGGAGAGGCCAGCCTGGCTGAGTGTGGGGGACCTCGGAGGCAGCCCCCCATGAGTGGCGGTGAGGTGGAGCCCCGCAGATGGCACATGTTCCCCTGAAATGGTGGCTCCGAATCCGTGACATTTCCCGGGGCGAGACGCCACGTTTGCCTGGCAGAGCTGCAGGGCAGGGTGCCGGCAGGACCCTTCTCCCCGGGGGGCTCCCCCCACCCCTTGTGCAATGCCAGGCTGGACCGGGGAACCTCGGGGCATCACTTGCCGAGGGGCAGCAGGGCCTCGGGGTACTGGGGGGGGGTTGTCCCGGGGTGTGGAGGATTCCGTTCTGGGGAGCGGGGGGAGCGCGCACCGTGCCCGGGAGGGTGCAAATCGGGGGTGCCGCACCGGGAGGCTGCTGCGTTCGGGGAGGGGCGCGGACCCCCAGCGCCGGCCCCGGGGTGGGGGGTTGGGGGGGAGGGATGCGGAGGGAGGATGCGGTGGGGGGAGCAGTGCCGGGGGTGCGGAGCGGGGCGCGGGGCGGGGGGCGGCGGCGGGGGCGCGCCCAGCTGTTGCGCCGTCCCTTCCGCGGGCGGGTCCGCGCTCGCCGCCCCGCATTGGCGGCGCCCGGGCGGAGCGGAGCGGCGCGGCGGCGGGCGGCAGCAGCGGCGGGGCCGGGCCGGTGGCGGTGGCGGGGCCGGTGGCGCCATGGCCCGCTGAGGGCGCCGCGGAGCGCGGCCCGCCCTGCTCCCTCGCCCCGCGCCGCGCAGCGCTCCGCGGGGCGCGCCATGGGTGCGCGGCCGCGCCGCCGCCGGGCCACCGCCGCCGCCACCGCCGCCGCCGCGCCGGGGCCGCTCGGTGCTCTGCTAGCCGCTGCCCTCCTCGCCGCCGCCGGTGAGTCGCCGTGCGCCCCCCGCGGGCACCGGGCTCCGGGTTTGTGGGGGGGTGGCGGGGAGGGGGGAAGCGGCAGGGACTCGGCACCGGTACCGGGCGCCGGGCAAGGTCACCCGGGAAGCGGCGACGGGCGGACGTCCTGCGGGGTGCCGGGTGCCCTCGCGGGGACGGGACGCGGGGGAGACCGGGGGCCGTTCCGGGTGCGGGGCGCTCCCTTCCCCTCCCCTCCCGCTCGTCAGTGGGATACCGGGGGTTCCGCGGGGTGCTGGGTGCGCTCCCGGACGGGGGGCGTGCGCCCTGCCCCACCACAGGCGCTGCCGCCCGCCATCCCCCCCCCCGCCCCATGCCCACGCATGGCCGCACACGCGTGCCCAGCCGGCACTCCCCCGCTGCCTGCCCGCACTGGGGGGGCTGCCGCTCGCCGGCACAGCTCCACTCCCCCGGGGCCCCGGCCAAACCGGTGCCGGGGTCTTGCCCCGGGCGCGGCATCCCTGCCCCCTGAAAACGGGGTCCTCGCCGTCCCCGTCACCTGGCCGAGACATTAGGGGACCGTGGAGAGGGGCATAGCTGGGAGGGGGGCTGCTGTCACCCCGCGGGAGCGCGCGTGGGTGGCCGTGGTGTGGGGGGTATGCGGGGCTGCGTCGGTGTCGCCGCAGACGCAGACGGTCCGGAGCTCGTCTGCCCCCGGCTCTGTTCCCCCCGCCCCGGGCAGGACCCGGCCGGTGGGGTGCGGGCTGGACGGGACCCCCGGGGTTGAGCGGCACCGCCTGCTGGGCCGGGGGTGGGGTGCCGGGGGTGGCGGCGGGTGCCTGGGGCTGGCGGCTGCTGGCGAGTGTCACGGCAGCCTGGAAAGTGGCGGCTGCAAACAAAGGACCGGGCTGGAGGCGGGGAGCTGCTCGGGGCTGGACGTGCGCTCTGCGGGGCGCCCGGAGGGGGGGCACCCCTCTGAGCCCTCGGGGCCCGGCCCACCGACCCTCCTGCCGCCACCAGAGACATCCCCTAGCCTGTCCTCGGCCCGCACCCAGCGGGGTTGCAGCCCCCGTGTTGCCCGCACCCGCACCCGTCCTTCCCGGCCGTGCTCCCCAGGGACCCTGCGCCCAGCGCTCCCAGCACGGCCCTATCCGCAGGGGGACGACTGCAGAGCCGGTGCAGTGGGTGGCACGGTGGGTGGGCACCCCTTGGCTGCAGGGGACCCCGTATGGAGGGTGCTGTGAGTACAGACCCCCGGCTGGGCGTGGAGTACTGCTGTCCCCATAGCACCCATGGGGCCATGGTGACCCACGGATGGAGGTGGGAAACAACGGGGCAGGGCTGTGCGGCGAGAGGTGTGTGTGTGTGTAGGGTGACAGTGCCAGCACTGGCTCGGGGCAGTGCGGCACAGGAGCTCATCGCTGCCGCTCGCTTGGCAGGCAGCTCACAGCCAGCCACGGCGCGACTGAGCCCAGCCACCTGCGTGGCCGCCGCTCAGCACAGACATGGAAGAACTGGGCCCCTGCGTACCAGGTGCTGCTTCAGCAAGGCATGGCACAGCATGGCATGGCATGGGGCGGCATTGCAGAACACCCCTTCCCCAGGGGTGCTGAGGCGCAGGCTGGGGACAGAGGAACCCATGTGTCCAGGCAGTGGGTCCCTGCCTGTAGCCGTGGCAGAGCATCTCCCATGTCGGCTGTGTGCCGTGCTGCCGGTGCCTGCAGAGGAAGGCCAAGAGCAGCAGCAAGGGCTGGGGTTCACTCATAGGCAGTGGTGTGGGGGCTGCCCAGCTCGACTTCCGTGCTGGCAGGAGGGCAAGGGCACAGAGTCAGGGTCCATCCCCAAAACTTCCCCTGGTCCAGCACTGCCATGGGCCTTTTCCCTTCCCACTGGCATCTGCAGCAATCACTGCCAGGCCCTAGGGCATCTCCTGCTCCCATGGCTGGTGCTTATCCCAGTGAGTGTGACCCACACCAGCTCCTGCCCCAGCTCCTCTGGCCAGGGCCACAGGTCTCACGGTGTGTGAGCCACAGTGCTGCCAGTTTCACCAGGCCACCAGGGACCCTTGGGCTCTAGCGTGTAGACCCTGACTAACTGCACCCCACAACTTGGTGACCTACAGCCTGGCATCCTATCAGCATCCCACAACCTGTGCCTGGCTGGGCACTGGCGCCTCTGTGGGGCAGGCAGGAGGGCAGGGCAGCGGGCAGGGCTGGTGTGTACTGGGCAGCCAGGAAGCTGCCGTGCGGTGCCGGCTGTCAGTGAGAGCACGCGGCAGACGCAGCCCGCCCAGGGCTGTTTGTTCTGGCTCGGTGCCACGCAGGGCTGGCACTACATCAAACCGTGCAGAGCCTGGCAGGTGCTTGCGGTAGGGGGAGGACCAGGGTGCTGGTGGTACTGCCAGGGGCTGAGCACCCCCGAAGCCACCATGGGCACCTTGCAGCCGTGGGTGCAGCTGAGTGCCCATCCTACCTGGGTGGGCAGCAGCACTGGAACTACTCTAGAACTGATGCTGGTGCCCGAGGGATGATGGCACGTGCAGCACGTATGCCCTGCACCCAGGGGTGCACCCTCGGTGCCAGCACCACTCCAGCTGTTGGCACCCTCACTGCTCTGTGTGCTGTGAGGCTGCCGGCAGGCAGGCTGGGGTGGGCAGGCTCCAGCCAGCGTGCACTGGGACCTCATCCTCATCACAGTCAGGCCCACTTAGCTGGTACCCCTTGTTCCTGCCTCCTGCCTGCTCTTTGGGTGCTGCTATGGGTGGGTGTCAGCACACTCTGCCCAGCCTGGGGCTCCTGCCTGCAGAATGGGTCCAGGTCCCTCCTGCCAGCCCTTGCTGCCACTGGGTTATGAGGTGCCAGGGTTGCTGTCACAGGCAGGTATCACCCATGAGTGGGAGAGGAGAGGCCATGAGACTGTGAGACCTGGCAGCTGGGATCCTTGTGTGGCTGGAGGGGCCTTCCCCAGCCCCCCACCCTGGTCCCCCCTGCACTGTGGTGGGGACGTGGGGCTGAGTGTGACCTTGACACTCCCCTGGAAGGGCCAGGGCTCAGCAGGAACATTCACTCTTCACAGTCAGTTAAAGAAGAGCCAGGAAAGTCTCACTGCTCCCTGGGCTTGGCACCCCAGCGACCCTCCAGCATGTGGCGTTGGGCCAGTGCCATTCCCCCTCACACACCATCACAGTGCCAGGCTGGGCAGGGGGAGTCTTCCGCCAAGCCAGGGCTGGGATGGGACCCCCTCCCTATGCAGCGCTCCTGGCAAGGGCTGGCATGGCTTGGCATGGGTCCTGCAGGCATGCTGGGTCTGGCAGGGGCTGTGGGGCTCAACGAGCACCCCGGGCTGGCAGGGAACGGGGCTCTGTGTGTGCCGTGAGGGACCAGCTCCAAGGGTGCCCAGGGAAGGGTGCCCAGCACCGGGTGCCAGCGCCAGTAGCGCTCGGGCAGGGGGTCCCCGGACAGGGGCTGCCGACCCTCAGCCGCTTTTCCCAGCACCATTGCCGCCGTGGGCATCCCCCTCGGCAGGCGCTGGGCTGGGGCGAGGTTGCAGCCGCCGGGAGCCCTGCCCGCCCTGGCACATGCTAATTGCATGTAATGGGGAGAGCGTTATCAGCTCAAATCCGTAATTAGGCAGCTCCATTGTCATGCAAACCTGCCTGACTAATTCATTCATAACAAGCGCTCGCTTAATCAGCGCCCAGACGCTGCCACGCGCTCGCCGGGAGACAGGCACCCTCCGGCCCCCGCCACCCCCACCCCCCCACTTCAGCCGTGGGGCTGGCACACGGGGGGCACACGCTTGTGGGGGGCAGGACAGCGGCTGACTTGTGGGGATGCACCAGGACATTGGGGATGCGGCCAGGGCCACCCCGGGGGTGTGTTGGCGCTCTGTGTCCATCGTCGCCACATCCCTCCCGGTGCTCACCGTGCACCAGGCTGGCCGGGAGCCGGGCTGTGCTGAGCCCGGCGTTGGCATCTGCCCTGGCTGGCACCCTGCCCGGCCGGGGCTGGCACTGGCACCCGGCTGGCATCACCGTGGGAGCTGCAGCGGGTAGGACGGTGGGTGCCGGGGGAGCGCTTGGCCGATGCCCAGGTGCTCCCGGTGAACACTGGAGCTGCGGCAGGCAGGTGGGCAGTGCCAGATGATGCCGCGGTCCCTGGCTGGGGGTCTCCCAGTGGCAGCGCCGGCTCATCGTGGCTCCGAGCCCAGCCTCTCCCGGCTGGATGGTGCCCGGCTCAAAGCCTCAGACAAGCTTTTTGATGGCAGCGAATCGCGCCAGCTCCCCCTCCTCTGTGTCCTGTGGAGAGCAAAGTGCTGGCAGTGGGCAGGGCCGGCACCCCCCGGTTCCCCTGAGCACAGCTGGAGTCCCTCTGCTCTCCCCCCGACGCCCACCTTTCCCTCTCTCTGGCCGATGCAATCAGCAGCAATTACTGCTTTAATCTCCCGCTGCCGGGGCACAGGCCGGGCGCCGGCAAAGTGTGAGGAAATCTTTCATGTTAATGGCGTGCCAGGTCTGGCGCGGGCGCGATGGATGGGGAGCCAGCTGGGGTTGAGTCTGCCGGCTGCAAAGCCTGGGGGAATTTGGGGAGGTCCCCGGAGGGAGGCACAGCCGGCGGGGGCAGGTGCTGGTGTCAAGGTTCCCACCTCACCCCGGAGACCCCTGGGGTGACAGGCATGCAGGCAGGCGGTGAGGGAGGCTGGGGCAGGGCTGGGGGAGACGGGGGATGCGCGGGATGCTGGGCAGCCCTGGTCAGGGCGGACGCATGCCATTGGAGCGTTCTCCTGCTGCAGGCAGCTGCCTGCTCCCTCCCGGGAGCGGCTGTGCCAACCGGGCATACACCGTAGCATCGGTGCCGGTGCTGCTGCAGCCGCCGGCGGGCAGCCTCTCCTCGCCAAGAACACACTGACCTTCCCGGCGTCTCCCCGCAGCGGGTACCGAGGTGCCCGGAATGCTGCTCTCTGCTCCGCAGGGAGCATGGCACTGCCACCGGGGGGCAGGATTAGCCCCTTAAGGACCAGAGGGACCAGGCTAGGGGCACCTGCTGGGTCCTGGCAGTGCCCTCACCTCCACCCCGCTGGGCAATGCAGCGTCCTGCAGCCTCTCCCTGCCCAGTAACACCAGTACACCTTGTGTTTCTGAGGCTGGGGGCCCAGGTGCTGTACAGCGAGGGGCTGTGTGGCCACCCAGAGCGGCAGCAGCTGGGGGGCTCAGAGGGGCTCTGGCATTGGGAGGGTGCCAGGAGCAGCTGGGGGTCCCACAACACTGAGGTGAAGGCAAGTACTTGGAGCCTGTAACGGGCTACCCCCCATCCCCTCTGCACCCCAAGGTGGATGCCCAAATATTCCTCCTCAACCTGGCCCCCAGCACCCTGCCCCTTCATCAGGCCTGCCGGCATGCTCATTAGCCCACGTGGGCGGGGGATAATTGATAATTAAACCTTGCTTAATGCACTGGCTTTACCGGCCGTGATTTATCGGTGCTGGTAGTAAACCGCGCCCCCAATTTCCCCTTTGGCTGCCGAGACAGCAGCTGGCCGGGGCTGTGCCCCCTGCCATGGTGGGGGCGGTCCTGGAGGCGAGTGGGACCCCCCCATCCCTCTCTCCCCCCCCCATCCCAGTCCCCCATCCCCGCCGAAGTTCCCCGATTCCCTTTGCCAAGGTGACATAAGCATCTCGCCTGTTTCCATGGCAACACAGCGGCAGGTGAGCGGCGAGGCCGACGCGGTGCGGGAGCCAGCGCGGTGCCGCGTGGGGGGCCGCTGCCCACGGGGCGCCCACGCTGCACCCCTGCCCACGGGCTGGGGGTGCCCACGCCGTGTGGGGTATCTGTGGCATCGGGGGGGTGGCCACGGTGCATGGGGGATGTCTGCAGGGGAAGGGTGCCTGTGGGGCATGGGGTGTCTGCAGGGTGTGGGGTACTCGTGGGGTACCTATGGTGTTTGGGATAGCCGTGCTGCGTGGGGCGCCCACGGGACTTTGGATGGCCACAGGGTGCGTGGGGTGCTCACAGTGTGTCGGGTGCCCATTGTGCATGTGGTGCTGTTGGTGCATGGGGCACCCCCACCCGCAGCCCCATCACCAGCTCCAGGCCAGCCCCAGCCTCCCAGCTGTCCCTGGCCGTACCACCGAGACGCAGCGGCGCCCAGCATGATTCTGAGCAGCAGGATGGCATCCCGCCTTGGGGGGGTTGTGCTGCACGTCCCCAGCTTCTTTTGCTGCCCGTGGTCCCACCCTGCCCACGAAGGGGTGGTGGGCTCTGTGCCCATCCTGCCTTCCCCACCCATGGCTGGGTCGTGACGAACAGAAGCACAGCTCAGCTCCCGGGGCTCAGGCCAGCCCCTCCCGCCCCCGGCACGTCCGCAGCAGCCGCCCGGGCAGCAGACAGTGGTGGTGCTCAGTGCTGGTGCTGTGCGGTGATGCTGTGCGGTGATGCTGTGCGGTGCCAAGCCGGGCTGCCTTTCTGCCCTTACCAGCCCCCTCCCCATCCGGCACGGTGGGTGCAGCGTGGGCACCCCGAGGTGCCCGGGGGTGAGGTGCGGTGGCGAGAGCCGTGGGTACTGCCCGAGCCGTGCCGCAGCCGGCACCGGGACCGGCACCGGGACCGGCACCGGGACCGCAGCGCCTGTCCGCGCCGTGACCCCGCGGGCCGGCCCCGGGCTGCGGCTGGGGTGGGGTGGGGGGGGTGTCGTTAAACCGGTGAAATATGAAATGCCTGTATATCCCCGACAGGGGTTTTAATTAAATTAATTGCCAGCGACATTGTAAAAGTGCTGATGGGGTAATAACCGGCCCGTTATGGTGGCCGTTTATCTTCCCCGCGTAAATTAGCTGCCGCACCTTGCCCGTCCCGGCGGGCCCGCTCCCCGCCCCGGGGGGGGGGGCGGAACTGATCCAGCTGGGGGGAGCAGCGGGGCCCGGTGGTCCCCCTGGGAGACTCAGCCAGAGCCCGAGGCCCCGCCATTCCCCCGTCCCCCGAGCCGTGCCGAGGAGGGGGGGCCGCCCGGGTGGGCTGTAACGGGGGTCCCGCGGGCGCGTGGGGGGCGGCGGGCGGTTGCCAAACAAAGGCACTTAATTACTGCGCATTCCATCCCATTTAATTGCTTATTAAATCCTAACCAGCCAATTAGCGGCAGCAATTACAGCTTCATTCAGTGACACAATCGCTATTTTATCGTTTGTTAATCAAATGCTTATTTAGGGCCCTGGTTTATTAACTCTTTCCGCAGCCGATGCCGGAGGGGGGGGGGGGGAGCGGGGGGAGAGGGGGCAGCAGGGGCACCCGGC
Source organism: Laterallus jamaicensis coturniculus (assembly GCA_022605575.1). Taxonomy (NCBI): domain Eukaryota; kingdom Metazoa; phylum Chordata; class Aves; order Gruiformes; family Rallidae; genus Laterallus; species Laterallus jamaicensis. Next base: position 11,591,097 of record JAKCOX010000016.1, on the reverse strand, counting down.
CACGTCTGGGGTGGGGGGCGCGGGTACCATGCCACATGTCCGGTCCCCACGGGGAACCTGAGCCAAAGCTGAGGGATGCCCAAGCCCACAAGGGACGTGTGCACAGCCCTGAGCCAGCCTCACCACCCTGGGGACACTGGGGACAACCAGCAGCCCTGTGCCATGCCTGTGCCTGTTCCCATGCGGGTGCCAGCAGCACAGGACAGGACATACCACCGTGTCACCCTGCAGTGTCCCCAAACGCACGGGGAATGCACCCCACTGCTCACCCTGCATCCCTGTGCCACCCCACAGTGTGGCAGGGCAGGATGTGGCCCCTGGCCCACGCCTTGTGGCGGGCTGGGGAAGTGGGGCAGCGGGCACCCCGGGAGGCGTGAGCGATGGCCCTTGTTGGTCACACTACATTTCCTTTTCATTAGCACTAAGTGTGGACATGAGGGATCGGCGAGGGTTCAGCAGGCGCAGCCACCATGCAGCTGCGCTCCGTGATGGATGGCAGGGCTGGGAGAGGGCTGCTACATCCCCGAGGCGGGGGGGTTATGACACACGGGGCCACTGGCATGAGACCACACTAGGACAGCCGATCGTGCTGCTTGGATGCGCTGGAGGTGGCCAAGCCCCCATCTCCCCACAGGTGCTCAGCAAAGCGTGACCGTGGCCAACCCAGTGTCTGGCGCATCCCTGGACCTGCTGCCGCACTTCCAGCTGGAGCCGGAGGACGTCTACATTGTGAAGAACAAGGCGGTGAGCCTGGCCTGCCGGGCCACCCCCGCTACCCAGATCTACTTCAAGTGCAATGGCGAGTGGGTGCACCAGGGCGACCACGTTACGCAGCACAGCACCGACCGCAGCACTGGTGAGCATGGGCAGCAAGAGTGGCACCGGTCACAGGGAGCTACAGGCACTGCTGTCTGGGGAGAGTGGGGATTTTGGGGCTGGGGCTTTGGAGACTGCTCCCAGCATCCCAATGTTGATGTGCTGCCCACTGGTTGCAGGGCTGCCGGTGATGGAGGTGCGCATCGAGGTCACCCGCCAGCAAGTGGAGAAGATCTTTGGGCTGGAGGAGTACTGGTGCCAGTGTGTGGCCTGGAGCTCCTCTGGCACCACCAAGAGCCAGAAAGCCTTTGTGCGGATTGCCTGTGAGTCTCTGCGGGGGCCATGGTGGGGCAGGGTGCTGGCCCTGGCTGCCCTCCCCTCACCTCTGCACTCCCCCAGATCTGCGCAAGAACTTTGAGCAGGAGCCAATGGCCAAGGAGGTCTCCATTGAGCAGGGCATCGTGCTGCCATGCCGCCCTCCCGAGGGCATCCCCCCTGCCGAGGTGAGCCCCCGCTGTCGGGCAGGGCAGGATGTGGCTGAGGATGCCCCTTGCTTCCAGGGATGGCGTGGGTGCTCCCCACAGGGAGCTAGGTGACATCCCCATGCCCCACAGGTAGAGTGGCTCCGCAACGAAGAGCTGGTGGACCCGGCGCTGGATGCCAATGTCTATGTGACACCAGAGCACAGCCTGGTGCTGCGGCAGGCCCGGCTGGCCGACACCGCCAACTACACCTGTGTGGCCAAAAACATCGTGGCCCGTCGCCGCAGCGCCTCCGCTGCCATCACTGTCTACGGTACGGCCCCGCCGCACCGGTCCCCGCCATGCTTACCCCCGTGTTGCCCTCCCTGTCCTGTCCCTCCCCACATCCCCATCCCGGCGGGGCGCTGACGGGTCCCTCTCCACCCAGTGAATGGCGGCTGGTCGACATGGACGCAGTGGTCGGGCTGCAGCACCAGCTGTGGACGGGGCTGGCAGAAGCGGAGCCGGACCTGCACCAACCCCACGCCCCTCAACGGAGGGGCTTTCTGTGAGGGCCAAAACGTGCAGAAAACCGCCTGCACCACCCTCTGCCCAGGTACCCGCCCTGCCCAAGGCACCGCTGCTGTGCCTGCCACCAATGCTGCATTGCCCGTTGCACCCATCACCGTCCCTTCATCCCTCTCCCACCGGTTGTCTCGTCCTCCCACCCCTCTGTGTCTGTCTCTGCCGGCTCTGGGGCAGTGGGATGGGGGGAGGGGGTGGCAGCGGGGCGCTGACTCCCGGCTGTACCCACAGTGGATGGTGCCTGGTCAGAGTGGAGCAAGTGGTCGGTGTGCGGGGCCGAGTGCACCCACTGGCGGAGCCGGGAGTGCTCGGAGCCGGCGCCGCGCAACGGGGGCCGTGAGTGCCACGGCCCCGAGCTGGACACCCGCAACTGCACCTCTGAGCTCTGCAGCCACGGTGAGCGCAGCGGGGACAGCTGGGGTGTCCCTCAGGATGGGGGGCTGGGGGTGCCCGTGGGTGCTGACGCCCTGCCCCGCGCAGCCGCCCCCGGCGCAGAGGATGTGGCGCTGTACGTGGGGCTGGTGGCTGTGGCCGTGTGCCTGGTGCTGCTGCTGCTGGTAGGGGTGCTGGTGTACTGCCGGAAGAAGGGGGGCCTGGATGCTGATGTGGCCGACTCCTCCATCCTCACCGCCGGCTTCCAGCCTGTCAGCATCAAGCCCAGCAAGGCCGGTGAGTGAGGGCTGCAGGGACAGGGCTGTTCCCCCACTGAGGGAGTCTGGGCAGGGGCTGTTTGCTCCAGAGCTGGTCCTGGGTGAGGGCTTTGTGCCCCATGAGGTTTCTGGTCCTGGGTGGGGGCTCTGTGCCTTACTGGGATCCCTGACCAAGCTTAAAGGGTCACTGGCTGTGGGGTCAGTGCTCTGTGCCCCATGAGGTGCCCTGGCCGTGGGCCAGTACCCTACATTGATGCTGTGTGCTCTGGGGACCCCAGGGTGGCTGTCAGCCAAGGGTATGGGGTAGGGGCTCGATGCCCTTTGGATGCCCAGGGGTGGCTGTGCTCCATGGGGTCCTTACTACAGGGCTAGGGCTGTGTGCTCCACGTCCCCCAGGACTGGCTGTGCCACCACATTATGGGCAGGGACCCCCCACCCCATGTCTCTTGTGTCCTGGCACCACGGTCCCCTGCTCTGTGCTGCAGACAACCCCAGCCTGCTCACCATCCAGCCTGACCTCAGCACCGCCACCATGACCTACCAGGGCTCACTCTGCCCGCGCCAGGACGGCCCTGCCAAGCTTCAGCTGCCCAACGGGCATTTGCTGAGCCCGCTGGGCGCCGGGCGGCACACCCTGCACCACAGCTCACCCGCTGCTGAGGGTGCTGACTTCGTGGCCCGGCTCTCCACTCAGAGCTACTTTCGCTCCCTGCCCCGTGGCAACACCAACATGGCCTACGGGACCTTCAACTTCTTGGGGGGGCGGCTCATGATCCCCAACACAGGTACAGCGGGGTGGGCACGGGATGCCGGAGCATCACCCAGCACGGGCAGGTGCCCATGGGCTCACCCCTCCTGCCTACACCCCCCTTACCCAGGAATCAGCCTGCTCATCCCACCCGATGCCATCCCGCGGGGGAAGATCTATGAAGTCTACCTGACCCTGCACAAGCAGGAGGAGGTGAGGTAGGTGCCAGGGCTGGGGCTGCTGGGGCACGGGGCTGCCGAGGGAGGGGAGCTGACCCCACTCAGCTGCTCCTGTCTCTGCCCCAGGTTGCCCCTGGCTGGCTGCCAGACGCTGCTGAGCCCCATCGTCAGCTGCGGGCCCCCCGGGGTCCTCCTCACCCGTCCCGCCATCCTGGCCATGGGTCACTGCGTGGAGGCCAGCGCTGAGAACTGGAGCATCCGGCTGAAGAAGCAGTCGTGCGAGGGCACGTGGGAGGTGAGTACCCGTTGGAGCAGGGTGAATGTGAGTGTGTCGGGGTATTTTGGTGGAGGGGGATGCCTGTGCCTGGGCTGCATCTCTGCCTGGGTGCCGCAGGACGTGCTGCAGCTGGGTGCTGAGCCATGCACGGAGCTGTACTACTGCCAGCTGGAAGCCCAGGCTTGCTACATCTTCACGGAGCAGCTGGGGCGCTTCGCCCTGGTCGGGGAGTCCCTCAGCATGGCGGCCTCCAAGCGCCTCAAGCTGGTCCTGTTCGCGCCGGCCGCCTGCCCTTCGCTGGAGTACAACATCCGCGTCTACTGCCTCAGTGACACCCAGGATGTCCTCAAGGTACTGGGCGGGGGGGGGGGGGGGCTCCATGCAACCCCTCCCTCACCCTGGCTCAGGGTGCAGGCAGGGCTGGGTTCCCAGGGCGCAGCATCTCCTGGCTGACTGTTGCCTGTGCTGGCAGGAGGTGATCCAGCTGGAGAAGCAGCTGGGGGGGCAGCTGATTGGGGCCCCCCGAGTGCTGCACTTCAAGGACAGCTACCACAACCTGCGCCTCTCTATCCACGACATGCCCAGCTCCCTCTGGAAAAGCAAACTCCTTGCCAGCTACCAGGTGAGGGGCCTGGCCAGTGGGTAGGGACGGGGACCCTGTCACCCTGACATCCCCCCCTCCAACTCATCATCCCACTGCAGGAGATCCCCTTCTACCATATCTGGAGTGGGCTGCAGCCCTTCCTGCACTGCACCTTCACCCTGGAGCGCCTGAGCCCCAGCACCTGCGAGCTGGCCTGCAAGATCTGGGTCTGGCAGGTGGAGGGTGATGGGCAGAGCTTCACCGTCAACTTCAACATTGCCAAGGTGAGGGCAGCACTGTGGGATGCTCCAGGGGTGGCCCCAGAATGGGCTCACATCTCCCTTCATGGTGCTCTCCCCTAGGACACAAGGTTTTCGGACTGGCTGGTCACTGACAGCGAGGTGGGTGCCCCAGCCCTGGTGGGCCCCAGTGCCTTCAAGATCCCCTTCCTCATCCGCCAGAAGATCATCAGCAGCCTGGACCCACCAGGCACCCGAGGAGCAGACTGGAGGACACTAGCCCAGAAGCTCAACCTTGACAGGTGACCTGGGATGTGGCACAGGGTGGTACAATGGATGGGGACAGGGGGCTTCTGGCTTCATCCTGCACCTGTGGATGAATGTTGGAATGCTGTAGGACCCAGGGAGCAGGATGGTGCCCAAGATGGGGCCAGCTGTTCCCACCCCTCTGCCCTGACATGGTCCTTCTGTGTGTGTCCCCAGCCATCTCAGCTTCTTCGCCTCCAAGCCCAGCCCCACAGCCATGATCCTCAACCTGTGGGAAGCACGGCACTTCCCCAACGGCAACCTCTCGCAGCTGGCTGCCGCCGTGGCCGAGGTGGGCAAGCAGGACGGTGCCTTCTTCACCGTCTCCGAGGCCGAGTGCTGAGCACACGGGGGTGGGGGGGATGTGGGGTGGGTGGGTGTTCCCAATCCCACTCCCAGGGGACCGCTGCCATGGGGTGGGGTGGGGGGGGCCCTGGCCGGCCCCCGGGCCCCCACTTCCTCACAGCCTCCGGGGAGGACTACCCGGCCCCTTGGCAAGAGAGGGATGCCCATGCCCCATGGTGGCTGGAGCCCCCCGGCACCGCAGTGGCAGGGCTCAGCCCAGCCCTGGGGGTCCCGCAGCCCCGTGGCGGTGGGCTGGGGAGGCGCTGGGTGTGCGTCGTGCGTGCGGTGCCGTCGTGCTGTCTGCGTGTGGGGCCCCGTGCCGTGTTGTGTAAAGACCGTTTTTTTAATTCTGTATTAAGTGCATTCAAGTATTTACACTTGGCCTTATGTACATAGCGGTGCCGCGGGCGGGGGGTCTGCCGGACGTGAATGTAAATAAATTCGATATATATTGCTACCTGGGGCTGTGCCCGGCCGTGCGCTGCCCACCCTGCCCTCCATGTGCCCTGTCCCCCCAGCCCAGGAGTCAGAGGTGCAGCGCAAAGGGCTTTATTGGGGTAATGGTGGCAGTTGGTGGCTGTCCTCACAGCTTGGAGCCACGGCAGGCCACAGCTGCCACGAGTGCGGCCCCTTTCCCTGAGCCATCCTCTGAATCCAAGAAGGTGACAGTGCAGTTGGGTGCCAGGTCCTGCAGCATCTGCTGGAGGCGCTTGGAGAAGCTGGGAGGAAGACAGTGAGGGCTGGTGCCTCCCTACTCCATACCCCCCATGTTCCCCCCCTCCCCCCAGACCCTGGCCTTAGGCCAAGGGTCCCCAGAGGGCACCCGCCACCCCAGCCCCACTCACTGCGGGTGCATCTTGTACAAGGTGCCATCTACCCCCACGCTGACAGCCAGCTGGTCCAGGCCCCGGTTCTCCCGCATCTTCTCCACCACAGCGGCCAGTCCAGCAGCACAGAGGTGGGCTGCACGTGTGGACACGGTCTGGCACACCTCCTGCACCAGCATGCTGTCCTCAAAGCTGGCTTCGAGCTCCAGGTCTTGCAAAATGCCCTGTACCTGCTGCAGCGCCAGCCCATCCCTGCCCCAGACCAGGGGCACCATTAGAACCTCCCGCCCCCATCGCTGTCCCTAGCCCCCAGGCTGGAGGCAGCAGCACCCTGCATCTCATCAATAGATTCACACCCCCCACCCTGTGCTCAGGGAACCCATCAGTGACCAGCACTCACATCTCTATGCTGGAGAGGAACTTGGTCTGGAAGATGTCCTTGGTCTGGAGCTTGGGGCAGGGTTTGCCGCAGAACAGGAGCTGTTTCTCCACCAGTGCCAGCAGGATGTGGCGCACGATCTCACCCAGGTACATGCCACTGATTAACTTCTCGAACCTGCCCCAGACACAACCTTAGCAGGACATGGCCACCTTCCCCCCCCCCCATCCTCTCCCTGCCCCGGTGCCCCTGCCCACCTCTGCTTCCCCACGTTGATTGTTTTCTCATCCACCAGGCGGTCAAAGCTGGTTAATACGTCATCCAGGCAGCCGTTGTCCCCAAAGGCCCCCCACTCCATGTTGATGCACATGCGGCCTTGCTCGCCCTCCACCATGCCCACGTTCTTCATCTCTTCCATGTAGCAGGCGTTGGTCCCTGTCCCTGCAGGGCCCGTGCTGGTGTCATCACCACCACACCTGGCATCCTACAGCCATGCTGGCCAGGCTGGGGTGGTGGTGAGTGACTCAGAGAGGTGGTACTCACCCACGATGAGGCCAATTTCACATTTGGGGTCATCATAGCCACAGGACATCATGGTTCCCACTGTGTCGTTGACCACAGCCACCACCTTCAGCCCAAAGTGCTGCCAAAACAAAGATGGGGACACATGCAGTTTAGCAGCACCGAGGTGGTTCCTGGGGCTGGCACTACCTGGGTGCAGGGCAGCACCCAGGGGCACAGGACAAACCCTCAGCCCTTTCTTACCTGTTTGCGCTGGGCAGCCTCCCGCAGCAGCTGGACCACATCCTTCCCCACGCAGCCCGAGGCGCTGAAGCCTTTGGTCCAGGTCAGCAGTACTGCCTGTAAGAGGGGCAGAAGCAGGGGCTGGGCAGCTGCCTCACACCCCAGGGACCCTCCATGCTTCCACGGGCATGCAGCACCCCCTTACCTTATCCAGGCCCAGCTGCTGGCAAGGGAAGGAGAAGGTGAAGCCGAGTGGCAGGGTCTGCTCCATGAGGTCCTCCTTCAGCTGGAAGTCCATGATGCACTCGATGATGTGGTCGAAGAGCTGTGGAGAGCACCCATGGTCAGCAGGGCCCAGGCTGGGGCAGTGCCCTGGGGCTCACCCAGCCCCATGGGCAGTGAAGGAGGAGGCAATTCCCACCCCCTCGCCTTGTCCCTCAGCCTCACCGCCTCGCCAGTGCCCTGCATGATGGTGGTTGGGACAACGTAGATGTTGCTGGCTATGTGGATGCTGTCCTGTGCCACGCGCACCACCAGCACCCGGAAATTGGTGCCCCCCAGGTCCAATGCCAAGAATTCCCCTTGCTCTGCAAAGAGCCAGCATGGGGCATCAGTGGGGCCACAGCCTCACTGGCACTCCCTTCCCCAGGCTCCCCGTCCCTCACCGGTGCCATTGGGTGTGTTCCGGACATAGGTGGGCAGCATGCGGAGAGAGGCATTGGCATTGGTCTCACAGCCCAGCCCCAGCTCCATCTCCTGCCTCATCAGTGCCTGGACACGCTCCAGGTCAGCGTGGCTGAGCCGCAGCGGGGCCAGCAGACAGTCCACCTCGCGGCGCTGGGCTGCCAGGCGTAAAGCCACTGCTGTCACTATGGCTGCTCCTTGCCCAGTCCCATCCACTGCAGGCAGGAGGGTGGCCACGCACTCAGGGGCCAGCAGCCCTGTCACGTTCTGCAGGATCTCCCCAAACCTGCCGAAGGAGGATGATGGTGAGAGCTGGGCAGGAGGCGTCCTGTTGGTGTGAGACCCCGCCGGGAACCCTGCTCACCTGGCATAGTCCCGGTACAATTCACCATCCACCCCCACGTTGACCACCAGCCGCTCCAGCTCCCAGCTCTGACACATGTGGCTGAGGATGGCAGCCAGCCCGGCGGCGCAGAGCGCGGCAGCACGGCTCACCACCGCCCGGCAGACCTGCTGCACCCGGCAGCAATCCCGCTCGCTCGGCTGCAGCCCCAGAGCCTCCAGAGTCCTCCTCACCTCAGCCATGCCTCCCTCTGCACTGCAAGGGAAAGCACAGTGCTGGCTTATGGGGCCACTGGCTTGTGGCTGGGGGCACCCTCCCATCACCACCACCTTCTTCACCCGCAGCAGCTCCTGGTCCCCGGATACTCACTCTATAATCTCCAGGACCTGCTGGGTCTTGAGCACATCCTTGCTCCTCAGGACAGTGATGTTGCTCCCATGGAAGAGTGCTTTCTCAGTGGCCAGAGCAATCAGCACATGCCTTATGATCTCCCCCAGGTACAGGCTGCCCACCAACTTCTCAAACCTGTGTGCAACCCAAGCAGGAGTCAGTTGTACCCCCCAGCACCCCTTGGCCCTTTGAGAGCATCCAGGATTGTTGCATGTGCTCCTGTTATTGGGGCCTGGCACGTGGAGGGGTAGATGGCGAGCCCTGGGGACCCTGCCCTCACTGGGCGGTGGGAGCACCTCTTCTCCCCAGGGTTGGAAGATTCCTGGTCCACACTTTGGTCATAGGGAGTCAGGATGTCGTTCAGGGTGCCATCATCCCCAAAGCAGCCCCACTCTGTGCTGACACACATCTTCCTGCTGGTAACCTCTGCCATTTCCACCAGCCGTGCTTCGGCCATGAAGCAGCTGTTGGTGCCTGTGCCTGCAGGGAGCGGCAGCAGTGAGCACTGGCACAGGTTCCACCAGCACCCCACTGCCTTGGAGTACACGGGGTGCCCACTGCTCACCCACGATCAAGGCAACCTCACAGGGTGTCTTCCCCATGCTGCATGTCATCATGGTGCCCACAGTGTCGTTCATCAGGGCAACAACGTCCACGTGGTAGAGCTGGCCGAGAGCAAAGCAAGGCTATAATCAGCCCCTCCATGAGGGCAGCCCCCAGCCACCCCAACCCCCCAACCCACTGTCCCCCACCTCCTGCTTGTTGATGGCTGCCTGCAGCAGCTGGACAACATCCTTCCCCTCCACATCAGTGCAGCTGAAGCCCTTGGACCAGGAGATGAGTTCTGCCTGTGGGGAGCACATGGCCGAGCCTTTGGCCTCTGGCATCGCACTGGCTCCGCTCCACACCACTGATGTGCTGGGGGGGAGGCAGCTGCAGCCACAGCCCCAGGATGGGGCCATCCCACTCACCTTGTCCAGCTGCGTCTGCCTGCAGCTGAAGGGGAAGACAAAGCCCAGAGGGATGCGCTGCTGCGAGCTGCTGATGCCAGCCAAGAACTGGCGAATGCATTTTGCTATGAAGTCAAAGAGCTGCAAAGGTACGGCCAGGGGTGACCAGCTGCTCCCCTTACCCAGCACCCTGGCCGTGGGAAGCAGTCTGGAGCCCCAAGACCAGCTCGGAGCACTGCCAAGCCTCTGTTGTGCTGGGCAGCCCAGCACCAGCCACCCTCTGCCATGGCCACCTCGTACCGCTTCCCCGGTGCCCTGCATGATGTCTTGTTGCATGTCAAAGATCTTGTGTGTCACTTGGGGGCTGTGATTTCCATCACCAAAGAGGGTCACCCACAGGGTCCGGACGTGGCTCTGACACAACTCCACCACCAGAAAGTCGCCCTTCTCTATAGAGGAGCAGAGGTGTCAGGCAGAGACCTTCCCTGTAACTGGTCCCCTAAAATCTGCTCCTTACCCTGTCCCACACAGGGACACCCACACACATGGGGGGGCTCCTGAGAGCCTGAGACCACCGCAGGGGCTGAGGGAACCAGCTCATGGCCTCTGCACTGGGGACCAGCAGAGGCAGTGCAAGGGCTTGTGAACCTCATGACTAGAGACCAGTGCACCCCTCCCCAGCACCCCTGGGACCAAGTCCAGCAAGGCACTTGGGACTGTGGGCAGTAGAGCCTTACCAGTGCCATCAGGCGTGGAGCAGATATAGGTAGGCAGCATCCGCACGTTGGCCTCTGCGTGTGTCTGGCGGCTCAGCCCCTTGAGCATGGCCTGCAGCATGCGGCTCTTCACCACCTGCAGCATCTCCAGCGGGAGAGCTTGTTGTACCTGGCGATGGCTCGTTAGGGCAGGTCTGAAGGGCAGGGGATGCCTCATGCTGGGTGTAGGGCAGGGATGGGCCTTACCGGTGTGCAGGCGGCACCATCGTTCCGGTAGCCCAGCTGATGGCTCATTGGACTCACTGGGGACCTGAGTGGAGGGAGGTGGCATGTCACCTGCTGAGCCCGGCTTGCAGGACAGGGCACACACCTGCCCATGCCTGAGCATATGAGTGGGGCTGGGGGGGGCCCAGGGGGCCCATCCCCAGCTCTGTCTCCCACCCTGCATCCCTGCTCCATGGGGCCCTGGTCTCAACAGCACCGGTGCTTTGCAGCCTCCCCCGCAGCCGGGGGTACAGGGGGCAGCTCTGCCCCACGACGGTGATGGTGCTGTAGCTGTCCTCGGGAGAAGCGGGCTGCCCCCGCCTCACCCCGCCTGCGTCTTCCCTCCACCTGCAAGAGGACAGAAGCTGCTCTCTCCGCTGCCCGGGGACGCGCAGGGGCAGTCTGCTCAGCCCCATCACCGGCCCGGCCGCCTGACTTGGCTCGGCCACAGCCGGGCCGGAGCCCCTCACCGGTTCAGGGCTGGGCGGCCTCGCTCCTCGGCACCCTGACCCCGCCGGGGGACGCCGTTCGAACCGGGGCCGGAGGAGCCCTGCTGCCGGGAAGCCACCCTGCCATACTGGCCGGGCTTGGAGAGGGAGACGCGGCGCTGGGGGCTGCCCATGGCTGCGGGACCGGTGGTAGCGCGGGGGGATCGTTAACGACGCCGCTGCCGTTGCCCCGGCAACAGAATCAGCGCCGGCGGGCGCCCCGCCCCACCATTGGCCGGCCCGCCGCGCCGCCGGCCCCGCCGCAGCCAATGGCGGCCCCCGCCCCGGCGGGAGGGGCAGTGGCCGCTTCCCCCCCCCCGCGCCCCGGCGGCAGCGCCCGCGCTTCCAATTAGCGATTTTAAATTTGAGGCCGGATTTTAATGAGCTGTGCAGCAGCTCGCACCGTTAATTAAGCGGCAGAGAGACGAGCCTGCCCCCCATTACCGACGAGGCGATCCGCGACACCGGGAGGACGCTCCCGGGCTGCCCGGTACCCGTACGGCCCAGGCTGAGGCTCCGTCCCGCCCCCGAAGGAGCGATGGCTGGGACAGGCAGAGGTCTGCCGCCGCCGGGACCGGGCACACGGTAGCACGCAGCCCCGCCACGGCACCCGGCCGGCGGGGGAGGCACCAAGGACACGGTGGGGACAGCGATGCTGTGGCTTCACGGGTCTCTGCAGCTGCTGCTGTCAGATGGCACCAAGGTCACCTCCGCAGCTCCCAGCTGGGAAAGGCAGGACTGTGTCACTGCACAGAGCACTAGGCACGACCACCCAGGGGGGGTCCCAAGCACACACCACCACCACCCCCACACACAGAGTACAGGCTTAGGGAAGGTGATTTTGGATGCAGTAGCCTGCTGCTCCTCATCTCCTCCCTCCAGCGCCTCCCATTCCCCAGAGAAAGACAGCAGAGCTCCTCAGGGCTGCTGCAGTTTCATAAAAACATACATAAATATATTTCCATTTCTTTAACAGAAAGCAAAGCTGCACAGGCACCAATAAACCACACAGTCACTTCTCCACCCGGCCCTCCCTGCACAGCTCGTATAAAACATATAAAAAAGGGCAGGGGGAGAACAAGGCTGCAGGTGAAACAGGGGATATGGTGCTGTGCAGACCCTCGCTGGGGTGGAGGGAGCTGCAGGGGTCCACCTGCACCACCGGCCTCAGAACTTGCGCTTCCTGCGGTGGCAGCCTTTGGTCTGCTGTTGGCTGCCCAAGCGAAGCGCCGGGCGCAGGTCCAAGTCCACCACGTTGTCTGTGGCGTCTGAGAAGGAGATGCTGGGTTTCACAGGGGAGATGTTGAAAGGAAGGTGCTGACGGGAGTTGGGGCTGTCCACCACCGTCTCCCCAGCACTGTCCGACAGCACAAGGGGGGACTGTTGGTCTCCTAGTCCAGGGAGGGGGGTCTCTGCATCGGCACCTGTAACGAGAGCCCACATCAGTCTTGCCTGGCCACCCTTTGGCAAAAGAAGGGGGTGCTGGTGAGAGCATTTCTCCCCACTCATCTCCTGTGGACCCATGGGAGAAGCACCGGTGTGCAGGGTGGGCAGGCAGCACACCAAACAGCTCCTGGTGCAATGGCTCAGAGCACACTCTGCCCTGCAAGCGCTCTGGGCGCTGGCACTGGCAGGGCTGGGGGATGCCAACAGCCAGCCCACAGCCTCTGGCCCTGCTCAGGAAGAATAGGCACCTTTGAGGGGAATTTGCTGTCCCAGCACAGCCCAGAGCTGCACGGGGAGAGCTGGGAAAGGTCACTCACAAGGACAGGCACAGAAAGCAGCTTCTCACCTGCAGACTTGCTCTCCGAGAGCTCCAGCATTCTGAGGAGTCCCCTCTCCTGCCTTCTAACGTCCTGCTAAAGAGAGAAGAGCCACTGTCAGTGCTGCCACAAGGAGACCTGGCAGCCAAGGTGGCCCCATGGCCGCACATTCCCCAGCCTATGGGGTCAGGGTAGGCACAAGCAGCAGCGCTGCATTTCCAGAGCTTCCAGCTGAGCACGGCCAGCTGCCAACGGGAAAGACACTGCTCTGTGCCAAGCCTGACTGGTGCCCAAGCTGAGGCAGCTGAAAACAGTTAATAAAGCAGATCCCACTAAGGAGGGAGGCTGGGGTGTCGGAAGTCACCCCCAAACCCAGCGAGCAGAGAAACGTGGACACCGGAGGCTCTGCCACATCCCCCTGTCACCATGCCTCTGACAGCAGGCTCTCCCCACTCTGTCCAAGGGTATGGGGCTCAGTGTTGAAAGGACACAGCCAGACAAGGACTCTATATCTTGTGCCCCCTCTCAGCTGCTCCCTGCCCCCTCAAACTGCTCTAGAAAGCACTGTTATCCTGGCTGTGGAGCCTGAGTGGCAAAGCACCCTAAAACAGGCCATGACAGGAACCTGGAAGCTAACAGTGCCACTAGGAAGCTTCCCAACAGCCCGGACCGTGCTCAGGCAGGGCCTGCTTCCCCACTGAGCTGCCACCATGGCACAAGGCAGGGGCAGAGGAAACACAAGAGCCTTGCCGAGCTGAGCCGAGCCAAAGGGCCACCTGGCTCCAGCACCTATCCCCTGTGCCTGTGTGCAGGATGCTGCACACCAGCTGGCTGCAGGGTGCTGGGACAGAGTCAAACAGCACCCACGGAGCCAGTCACATGTAGGAGCAGCCGTGCCCTGCAGTACTCTGAACCACACAGCACTTGGCTGTATCCCAGACAAAATCATCCAACAGAAATCTCATCATTTGCATCTGAATCCCCAAAGGGCTGAGGCCTGTGATGGATTTAAGGGATTATATGAAACTAAGACATCATGTTGCATCTTCATGCTGAGAATCACATTTCTGAGTGCAGGCAAAGCTGTGGCATTAGGGCTTTGCCTGCAGGAACCAGCAGGAAGGCCCGGAAGGACCCTCTCTGTGCTCCCCTGCGACTGCCACAAGCAAGAAAAAAGCCCAGTGGGGGGTCAACACTTAGTGAGTGACTGCAAGCCAGCAGCTACCCGCGCTGCTGCCTCCCACCTTCCCTAGCAAGGAACATCCCACACACCCAGCACACCTCCACTGCACTCACTCCCCCACGTTTCTCCCAGGATGCTGCTGTTTGCTCTCAGCACCAAGCGCTTCACCCTGCTCTGGCTCTGAAGCTTTCCCCATGGGAAGGGGCTTGTGGATAGAGTCAGATCCGCTTGTCACCCCTCACCGTCGGCTGAGGAAGGCTGCAGGGCTGAGGCATGCTGTCTGGCAGCAGGACAGCCCTGGCTGGCTGCCTGCCTGCTGGAGAGGTTACTGGCAGCTCTGCTGGATTAGCTCACCCCTGGGAACAGTCCAGAGCGTCACAGGAGGGAGGGCAACCAGTTCTCTAGCCGCAGCAGCTCACTGGGACGGGTGCAATCCTACACACCAGGTCAGCTCACCCCGTCAACCAGGGAAACAGCTCCTGCTGCCAACCCAGCCCCAAACCCAGCACAAAGCAAAGGAGACGGTCTGCAGGGTCACCCCTCACCTTGGCACTTCGCAGCCTCCTGGTTCCCTGAGCTTGCCTAGCAGCCTGAAGGCAGCTGTCCACATGCCTCTGATACTGCAGCAGTGGCACCAGTGACTTACAGAGGTAGCACTTCTCACACCTGCCAGGCAGCAAAGGACAGAGCACTGCATTAGGATTTGCCCTGCACCGGGCTCCCGCCACCAGCGGTGACTTTCCACCTCCAGGCCAGAGCACAGAGAAGACATGTCACCAGATCAGGTCTCGCTCGGTGGGGTCAGGCCAGCACCAATCACAAAAAAACAAGTGATTACCAGTTTTCCCTGCCTGCTCCTCTGTACCCTGCTGCTGCAGCAGCGGGACGGTAATCAAATCTGCTCATCTAACTATCTCAAACACTGCTGATTTCTCCCCAGACATAAAGCACCCTGTCAAAATCCACAGAAATGAAGTGCGAGGGCTTTGCAAAGGGGAGTTAAATTCTGCCTGAAAAGCAAACCAAGTGTGTTAAATCAGAGAGACATTTTACCAGGGCTGGATGAACTTGTCTGACTAGTAAATCAAGTCTTTCTCTGCGCCATCTCCATCTTACATCGTGCCATGTTGGGAGAGGAATGCAGAGATTGTGCTGGGGGGCTGGCACAGAGCGTTTCTCAAACCCCCTCATTTGTGTGAGGGGTGCCCAGGCTCACGTGGGATGACTGAGTGTGCTCAGGAAGGAAATTACCCTGAGTGAAAGGAGATGAAGGTCAGGTGTGGATTCACAAAGCTACTCTCCCTTCCACACCAGCTCTCGGCAGGACCAAGCTGTCCAGAAGAGGCCACTGGTTCTTCAGGAGGGGAATGTCCACCCAAGGAACTCTTCGGGAATGGAACATGTCAAAGACACAACGTTCCCCCAGGGACCAGACCCAGCAGCATCGTGTTTGGTTTGATAAGCAGTGCTCTCCCAGTAAAACTCCCCCCAGGCTCTAAAATGCATATGGAGAGCCCCCATCGAGCAAAACTCTGCAGTACTTTTCCCGTATTTTCTTTCCAGTCAGTGCTGATTACCCAGATAATGTGTCTAAACAGAAGCTGTCCTCTCTATAATTAGCCTAATTCCATTAGTGATGTTGCCATCCACTGTTTGTAACAGCAAAATTGCTTCCATAGCAGGGATTTTACTGTCAGATCCTCTCTTATGATGCTTTGTGTGGGTGGCAGGAGGAGGGGCTGCATGGGAAGAGATTAAACAAAGCCACTGCTATTCTGAAAGTCTAATTTAATTAAGAATATCACTACAGGTGCCATGTTGACAGCCGCCCTGTCCTAGCCTCTTCTTTACCTGGGGTCACCAAGCTCAGATCTCCCATTAGAAACTGGCTGAGTTAGCACCATTTTAGCTACAGTTCCACCCCTCCACAGTGGCCAGAGACCACGGAGCACTGACCCTCCATGGATTGGGCTGAAAGGAAATTAGTGTAAAAATAAACAATCTGAAACAGCAAATTCCTCTTACTTCAGTTTAAATATAGCCAGCACGGCAACCAGAGGCACTGAGAGCAGGAGATTTCTTATGGAATCATTGCTGGCCAACATTTACACAGGAATAGAAAAAAGACATCCATAGGCAAGCTAGAACTGAAGCACAGAAACAAGCTTTGAGGAGCAAGCATACCTACTTACTTGTCAATGTCTACGGACGTTGCGCCGCTTTCCCCACGGGCAGCTTTACTCCTTGCCTCCCTCTGATTCCGGGTGAGCACTGGAGGAAAAACCAGACAGGGTTACCTGCCATCCACCCCAAAAGCATCCCTACACCATGGCCAAACGCAACAAGTGTCAACCTCTTCCACTGGAAGCTGCAGCAGAAGTGATTGCAGAGGCAAAGAAATACTGGACTGGGACAAGAAGGGTCGTCTGCAGAAGAGGCAGCTGGCCAATTCTCCCTTTTTTCTGGGGGAGAAGGGATACTGAAGAAGTTCCCATCCCCAGACTGGAAGCCAGCTAGCCATTTCACACTGTAACTTGTCTCCTGCCAGAAACAGCTGGATCAGCAGTATGCAGTTTACAGTCATTTTAAAAGCTGATGCGCAGCAGCACAACAGCCTGGGAGAGGAGTTACACAGCTGCTCTGGCAGCACAGCAGCACTGCCTGCCAAACCAGGCTCTCGTGCCGACTGCAGAGGAGGGAGCGTGGTAGCTGTGAGCTTGGGGGGAAGGAGAGCCGAGGCAGGAGCTGTGCGGAGGCTCCGGCCCTTCTGCAGTTGTGGTAGGAAGAGGGAGCCTCGCCGGGGAGGGATACGGCTCATGCTGGAAGGGAGGGTTACCACAGCCAGCCTGCACCCCCTGCTCCTTCCACTGCCCATGAGAAATGGGGCTGGATCAGTAGTGCTGTCTGCAAACCACTCTGTGGGGCATCTGGATGAAGATCTCTACCAGGGATAAGCATCAGTGATGATGTTCCCAGCGGCAGCAGGCGAGGGCCAGCTCCACATGTGGGTAGCTAGCGAGATCCCAGCTGACCAGCATGATGATGGCAGGTCCAATGATTTTGGTTCCTTCAGCAAGCCCAGCAGCCTTTCCAAACCGGCTCTCCAGGCATCTGCAGGGAGCGTGTCGGAGCCTTGTCTCTTTCAGTCGAATTCCTCTCAGCGTATTCCTGTTGACATGCCACCAGCAAAGATCCTCGGGGAACGCATCAGATAGCTTAGCTTGCTTCATCAGGGACGTTCAAGACTCCAGCTCCAAAACAGATGTCACAGTAAGCACACTCAGGCAGGATAACTATGGGGACAATGCAGGGAGCTGGTTTACAGCCCAGTAATATTGCTTCCCATATTCTCCTTACCAGAAAGGCCTGAATCCAAGGTACAGGCACGACAAACCTGCTACTGTTGGCACATCATCTGTGACAATGAAAGGGATGGACAAAATTTTGTATGGAACAAAGGGAACCCATCAGAATTTTAGCAAAACCTCATTTCCAGAGTGTTAGGCAACCCCTGGATCTATCCTCGATGCTCATACAATATGGCTTTTCCCTTAATGCTAATCACTGGTCTGCAACCATGACCAGCAAATGTACCACAAGATGGTCAGGAGCTGTTGGGGATGACAGGAGACATCCAGGCTGAAGAAACAAGCTCCAGCGTTTCCTAAGCCATGGCTACTGTCTCATAGGCGATGGACTGAGACCAACAGCTCCTTTCTCAGACACACCAGAGCGGACGTCTCTCTTTAACTTAGCCTGGCCCAGATTCGAAGTGGCAGCCTGACGAGGAGGACTGATAACCACGGCCACCCCCCAGGCCATCCAACCTCCCAACAACCCAACTAACACATGTGTTTGACAGTGTGGTGAAAGCTGCTCTCCAAATCAGCGTGCACTCGTTAATATTCCGTTAACACCATCTCAGGAGCCTCGTGCACCAGCTCAGGTGTTAATCAGTTCTATTTTCTTCCAAAAGCAGTGAACACATCTGGCATAATGGGCCCATCAGAGATGTCTGGGACCAGCTCTGCAGCTGCCCATGGGAAGACCCCCAGCTGTGCTGCTGGAAGCAGAGGCACAGGAGAGAGAGCAGGGCCAGCCATCCGACAGGAACGGATGGCAAGGCAGAGTGGAGCCAGCCACCCATCTTCACACCTTCCCAAATGCTGGCAAAGGACAACCCCTGCCAAAACACACTGGCAGCCTGCAAGAAGGGGATTCAGAACTTGGGAAAACACTTGCCATGGGGAAAATCCCCACCACAGAGCGGTGCAAACCCACCGTGTGATGGGAGCCTTGTCCGTCTCCTAGATGAAAGGCTCTTCTCTGGGTCAGACACACTCTGTAGCCTGAGCATGACCTCTTTCCCCAGCCTGGTATTTTTTCTGGTTGACAAGTCAACTTTGGGTTGCTTGGGCTTGGCAAACCCTCCCCAGCACACCTCCTGGGTGAGGTCGACACATGGAGCTGCAAGGCCACCGCCACCAAGCTCCTCGCCTCGCTGCACAACCCACCTGTGTTTCGCTGCCCCAGCACCCTCCCCATTCTCACTAGCAGCTGCACCGCTTTCTGTGCCGGATCCCAACAGTGGCAGGCTTGCCAGCAGCTTGTCCTTCTTCAAAAGTGATGCAGCTTTCCCCTGCACTCATTCTCGTATTCTTTCTGCTGCATCAGTGCCACTTGTATTGATGTCAGGAGCTTTTTAGCAGCACCAGCACTGCCACTGAAGATTGACAGATGCATCACGTTGCATTTGAGGCTTTGGGAGGAAGTGACATATGAAATCCTCGTTTTCCCAGGCTCACTTGGGAACTGAGAGGTGGGGAGTGCATACATGGAGGGCAACAGGAACAGAGAATGTCCCAAAGCTCCAGAGTATTTGCTTTGCTCGGCAGCGGCCAAGACTCGCTTCCAGACTGAGACCAGCAGCTCCTGAGTTGGCGGCAGCAGCGGGCGATGGATGCGGTGACTCCAGCAGAGCCCCTCTCACACAAGCCCTTCAGCCAAGCGCATCAAGAGGGAGCTGGCACAGCACTTCCATGGCTCCACTCACTCGCTTGGAATTAACACCAGTCACTGAGCTGGAAACGCGGGACCTGAACCTTCCCCAGCCTGGTACAGTACCTCATGCAACAACAGCCTCTTCTTTTTTCTTTTTTAATTTACTCAGACCACAGGAAAAGGGGAATTTGTGATCAAATTTACATACCACCTAGGTCTGGGGTGGTCTGGGCATCCAGCCAGGGCAACCTTGTACATACATAGGGGAAGCAACTGCAACTCATCTTGCCCAGAGATCTCGTTTGAAAACCTGGCCTTAAATATCAGCCAGACCGAGCTGCCCCCCCGATACAAAACACACTGACAGACTTTGGTGTGTGATTAGAAGAGGGAAGAAGAGAAGTAAACCCAGCAAGAAGCCATCCTTTTGTAATTTTAAAATGAAGCCCACTGACAGCTATAGTCTAACAGGACTGCATAATCTGAAGGTCCAGAGACATAAGGAGTAAATCCAATTAGGAAGTCCGAAGACAGACTGGGAACCCCTGACCCAGTGCACCAAAGGGAAGCTGAAGCCGTCTTTTCTTCACAGACCAGGACATGGCTTGGAGGGCAGAACTCTGATTTTCTCTCACACCAGGCTGTTGCTGTGCTCTCAAGGAAGCCAGCAGCCAGCCAAGAGCACACAGCACTGCAGCAGTAGGGAACAGGTTCCAGACCCACACAGGACCTGCCATTTGCTTCCAAAAACAATTTTCCCCTTTCCTTTTCCTCCCCATGCATTAGCTTTACCTATGGGTTCTAGGCTAGCAAAAGATGCCAAGGGAACAGCCCCAGAGACAGAGCCCTTTCATACCTGTACAGCTGTGCCAGTCTACTGTCTGGCCTCTGCTCAGCACTGAACATCATCCCTGCCTATTCAACCCAATCCCCCAACCAGTCCACCAGCTGAGACCTCTCTGGGTGACTATTGCCTTTTGCACTGCCCCCAGGAATCGGACAAGGTGCCCCACAGGCCAGATCCCCAGCAGGCAGGCAGGATTCTGCCCCACATTATGCGCTGCTCCAAGTCCTGGAAGCTTGTGGTCCTGCCAAGAGTCTTGGGGCAAACACCACAGGCATCACACACTGTTATGGCTAATAAAGCCTGGTATCTACAGGGAAAATACTAGAATAACTGGCAATAGAAAAACAAAATTACTGTGATTTTGTCCCAAAACCACTGCTCTGCTTAGAGACATTATTGTAGACCAAACCCCTTTTATTCCAGGCTAGCTTTCTTGGGGGGTTGCGGTGGTGGTGGTGTGGGGGTGATTGTTCTGAACAAGCCAGAGCAGCAGAGCAGCAATTCCAAAATAACTATCCTTACAAACATCCCCGAGGAGACCAGCCTGGAAGCAGACTGGAGAGGCCAGCCTTGAACTCTGTCCTGCTGAAAACCAACACCAAAGGAAAGCAAATTCCCTTCCACTGCCAAAGAATTCAAAGCCTTTTCCTCATCATAGCCAGGATTCCCCCCGATCAATTGATAAACTCTCAGTCCAGTCACGCCAGGGAACCGATTACCACTGGGCCAGAGACATTCCTGCTAAAAGGCACACTAAAAATTCTGCTCCATTTTGCAGCACAGACAAGACCTTTATCAGCACTGAGGATGGGAGAGGAACTGTGATAATTTGTGATGCGCCTGAGCCGAACGCGTTGCATTAGTAGCTGGTCTGTGCCAGCAGAGAGAACTTCCCACTGAAATTAAGCACTGCTACTCTGGCTCCTGTTATCTTGACAGGACCCATGTCACATCCCCAAAGATTTAGTATAACAAGGACCTCGTATTTTAAAACTACATCAACCCTGCATTAAGATTACATGGTGAAACTTCCTCCTGCTAGAGGAAGGCAGAAGTTACAGTTCTCCTACTGGCTTCAATTTGCTCAAATTGCTTAAACATCATAGATTTAGGTTGCATTTAATAACCCAGTATGTAACTGGAAATTATATATTCACAATGTGAAAAGTTAATCTTATTACAAGCTACTACTTTGATATTACCTGGCATTGTGCTAACACAGACTTTACATTTCCAGCAGCAGCTAAAACATAACTTATTGAAAATGTTGATAACCAACTGGTGTTGTTCATTCACTTAAGCTCTAGGAAGGTTGGCTATGAAAAGCGACATGGGGAAGATCACAGAGGATTAACATGGGCATCCTGACCGTGCCTCTGTGCCTCACTCTGCACATGAAGGAGAATCCCAGATCGATAGGTATCGTTTTGCAGTTTGAGAGGAACAAGGGGGAAACTTTTCTGCAGTCTCTGAACAAACTCTGAGCGGCTGAACGAGCTGTTTCTGCACCTACCAATGTCAGGCTCACTGCAGAGCATGGGCCGTGCTTGGAGTGGTACAGAACATTCTCCTTAAGAGCTCTGAAGGACGCTCGCCTGCGTGGCTCGGGTGCCTGCCACTTCCTACCACTGGCAGATTCTCTGCGGGTCCTCAAGAAAAGGCACGACAGACACGTCTTATGAGTGCTGCTGAAAGCATCCAGACCTAGGGCCTGGGGTAATAGTCAGCTTATACACTTTCTAAGGGACTAAGAATGTGATGAATTATGAAGCTGATCAGAGAGATGCCTTTGTGCAGGAGGGGGTGGAAGCACAGAAGCCTCCAGTAATGCTCTCCTGGCTGGCTTGGAGACAGAATAAGGCAGAGTGAACCTCTCTGCACACCATGTGCCAAATATCTGGAGAGGTACAAGACTGCAACACCTGACTGCAAGGAACAGGAAAGGGGATGAGCACAAAGAGCAAACACAGAAGCAGCGCTCAGCTGACCTGGACTGTCCTCACCAGCCTCCTCTCCCACGACACCGTTGCAGTACATGGCATGCAGCTCAATCTCTGTAGCTGGAAAGTCTTGGTCACATAACGGGCAGGATATGTGGTCAGCAGCTTTAGGACTGTTCTCAGATACAGCCCTGCCAGGATCTTCATCTCCACCAGCCTAAGGAGGAAGAATTTAAAAAATTAGCCAGTTAATTGCTCCTTTGTGCTTTTTTTTGCCAGATGCAGAGCTCTGTTGTCTGGTTGCTACTCACCCTACCACAGACTCATATTTTCTTGGAAAGTTTTATTCTCCCTCCATCACATACCAGTCAGAAATAACACCACTGGCAGCACTAATAACTAATTCTTCTTCCAAAGGCAACGTGTCCTGCTGAATCATAGTGAAACCTCCCTGCACAGCCGTGCACACACCATTTAAGGCAAACATCACCTATACTACTGTGGAAAAATGGCAAAGCTTCCATTAATCAGGAAAGCTCAGAAGCGAAACTGATGGAAAATTCATGGGGCAAAGCAAGAGTTCAACACCTGACTTGTGCTCATCAGTTTCTGGACATGATCCACGCTACACAGGCTGCACTGTCTGGGAACACAGCTTCCCCCAGGATGAAAGGAGCCTGCCGTGCTCTTAGGGAGTCCAGAGAGATGACTGAGAAGCTCCTCCTCTCTAGGAGGAGGTGGCTGGAACAGTCATCAGAAGGGACACAGATCAAGGAGAGAAGCAACACCGTTGAAAATACATGTCACACAAAATTACTAGTGGTGGCTTTTCACCAGGGCAAAATGTCACAGCCTGTGTTTGTTCTCTGGGTGCCATTACCACTTACCAATTCTCCCTCCTGCATTGCTTACAGAGCTGCAAAGGTGCTCCACTACCCACCCGTGGAGATACAGCCTCCTCCCTACGCTATTGATGTTCCCGAGACGCAGCAGACTGCTGCCATCTCACTCATAACGAGATCTCTGCCTAGTCAGGCTTGCTACAAAATTTCTCCATATTAAGAACGAACCTTCCTTCCCCACCCCCACCCCCTGCAATGATTAAAAAACAGGTATTTAAATACAAACCATGTAGAACAAGCCTATAGGAAAATAATACAGGAGAGTTTTCTGTTCTCAGGGCTAAGCAGCGACACATAGCCAGTGTGCAGCAAAACTGCCATCTCTTCCCTCCAATGGTACAATTTCAGGGGAACAGTAATTGGGGTCAGCCAGGACACTCAGTGCCACTGGAGTGTTTTGTCGTATTACTTGGTTTATTACTTGCTTTTCCAAATGAGGGTCTGATCCTGATTTTTCATGTCCTAAAGGGAAGGAGGGTGCTTTGTTGTCTGCAAAAAAAATTTGTGGGTTTTGCCCTTAAACTGAGAATCCAACTCACAAGACACGTTTCTCCCAGACACTGTCGGAAAGGCCACAGCCCCGAGCCCCAGGAACACCCGTCTTGTTTCCAGGGAGGCTCTCTGCCCTGGATTTCTCCCCAAAACAAGTTCCTACAGTCGAACAGGCTGTTGAAGTACATCACTTACAGCATCAGCACTTGTACCCTGCTCTCACATCTCAGTGTCACTGCACCTTGTGAAGTCCTCACCGTGGGACATCACACGCAGGAGTCATAAAAAAACAAGATGTGTCAAATATGAGTGATCAGATCAAACCTGAATTATCCCAGTCAGACAACACATGTAAAAAACACGATGGGAAAAGCAGCAGGCACTGCTCCTTCGAGCTGCCATTTTTAAAGCAATCTGAGGAGATCACCAGCTCTGCACACCCTGCCCGCCTACATTCGGAGGAGAATTACTAATTTTAAATGGAAATGCAACATTCTCCAACAAAAGGCACCACGGTCCCAAAACCGCTCGTACAAAACCCTGCTCTAACAGTCTGGAAAAACCTCCACAGCAGAACCAGTCCCCCTATCAGGGGCAAAGGCTGCTGCCTCCCCTCTTTAGCAGGGAAAATTGCCTACAAGACCCAGCACTTGCAGCCAACAGCCAGCCAAAAGCAACGCTAGAGGCTGAGCTCAACAACAACACTCCTGTGTCCTGGCTCAGCATCTGCTAGGAAGAAGTGAGTCCCTGTGGTCTATGCTCGCTTCGTGCTAACTGCAGATGCACAGGGTAGTTGTTTCTGCTGTCTTACTGGAGGGCTGCAGGCACCGGACTGGTACCCGCTGCCAACAATAATGTTGTCAGACAATCCCCAGGAAGCCCAGCCGCTCCCGAGCACTGTGCTGATCACCTCGTGCTGTCTGGGCAGAGGTGTGAGACCCAGGGCACCCTCTGCAAAGCACGAGGGACTGGGCAGCATCCTGGCTGCAGCCAAAAGGGTCACCAATGCAATTTGGTCAGTGGCCGTAGCTCGGCACAGGACCGCCACCTCTCTCTGCCGCAGTCTTTAATTGACTGAGTGGTGCTCTGAGATACCTGCAGAATGAAAGGCACAGGAGAGCAGAAGCTGGTTTATTAAGAGGCCTGTGACAATGAGACATCGAAGCCGCAGACGCACTGTACAGGCTGCAGACTCCCAGAATGAGCTTTCCACAAATGAATCCTCTTGTCAAGAGCTGTGTGATTCTGTATGCATGTACCCTGCCAGAGGAGTACTTGGCAACCCCTTTGATATCGCTCTCTAAATTAATAGACAAAGGGAGTTTTATCAGAAGCAGGAACTGAAGTCAGATGTTGGTACGGAGACAGCTGCAAAGCAATTGCTGTGCAGGTGTGACAACATGGGGAAGGAGCCACGCAACAGCAGACACCTGCATCGGGAGGTGAGAGGACAGCCCTGACTTACTACTGCTATTAACTACTACCGCACAGAAATAAAGATTCCCAGGCTCAGGTCACTCTGCTTGGACTGCAAACCACCACCAGCCCTCAACACTTCAATGGAAACTTTAGTCGAGCCCAGTCTCTGAATAAATCTCCTGGAGACGGTCTGTGGAGAGCAAATGCCAAAGCTCAGCGGATGGTAACTGGGAAAAGCACGTCAGAACACAAGTGGCTGAGGTTTACTAAGACTCCTCTCACAGCTCCTGGGCCACACCCCACATCGCTGACCATCACAGCACTACACCTCAGAGCACGGGTGAGCGACAGCTGGCCACAGTGCGAGCGGTCAAAAAGAATGAGCTGGAATCGATAACAACTCCCCAGCCACGGGACAGAAAGGCTCCAGGAGCAGCTGCACGCAGCCCCCAGCCAAAGACGACTGGTTATGAAGTGGTGGTGGAAAAGAAAACTGTTTGTGAGGATCCTAACAGCAGAAGTCCAAGCTCCCAGCTGAACCAAGGTCTAGAAGACAGGACTGTAAACAGGATTCTTTCCCAACTTCAGGTTCTTTTACCTGCACAGGTGTCTCTCTGCTGCCCGAGCAGAGCTCTCCTCTCTCCACCTCAACAGCTTCCAACGGGCTCGACTGGGTCTCTGCAGAAACAAGACATCCATCAGCACACGCCTGCAGCCCCCAAACTCCCTCCTCACTTGCTGATGGAACTCAGCCCATTTCTTAACAGTATTTTCACAGTTTCAAAACATTTCTGAGACTTGCCACGAACGTTATCAGACAATGTGCAACAACACAGCCAGATGAGGGGTTAAAAGTCACAGCACGGTGGTGTGAGGACAAAGCCACCGCAGCTTTGCGGCTTCATGGGGAGTGAGACTAGACACAGGAAAAGCACATAGGACACTTGCTGGGACAGAGACAAAGCAAGAATAGAGCTCGCGCTCGCATCGAGACAAACAGAGCTCCCCTTCTGCGGTCTGCCTCGCAGTCGCACCTTCTTTAGACCTCTGTGCCTTTCCTTAGCAACAAAACAAGCCTGCAAGCACCACCATGACCTCTCTGTCTACAGCAGTTCATGAACAGGAGCCATCTCTTCATTTATACTCTCGCACAAAACCCTGGACTGGAAAACCTCAAACATGGTACAAAAGACCGAGGCAAAACTCGTTGGTCCCAATTGTGTTTAATTAAGACAAAAGTTATTTCAGCTCTCGTGCTTTACACATATCTTGACACTGAAAAATCTGAAAATTTATCAAATAGAGTGAAGAGACCACTCCTGACACCTTGTTTTGAGACATCCCTCCATGCTGATGTACATCCTGGTGCCTCTTCAGCAATCTCCGGTCAGAGAACTGTCTTAGAGGAAACGGGTCCACAACGAGGGAATCAAATTAAATTACCTGGATAATTTCAGCCCTGATAAACACATCAGGAAAAGAAACCTTGTTTTGTTCAAATAACTTGAAAATTCTCTTCTTTTCTTTGCATTTTGTAGGTGTGTAACCTTCAGTGCAAAATTCAGAACCTTCTCAAATGCCTCTTACCTGGACAGACAGAGATCTCTTCTTCAGCAGAGTTTTCTGTGGAGATATCTGGGCTCCTTCTACTCCTGAGTGGGGTCAACACGGAGACGCTGTTCAAAATATAAGTGGGATACAAATCTCGGATCCAGTAGGTGTGACAGCACACACCCGCCTGTCTCCCCCAGTTCAGAATAGCAGATGATGCTATAATTTCCAAGTGATCAATATCTGATAGCCAGAAATGACCAGGATAACAACGAAATATGGTCATAAAGTGCTGTCCTAAGCAAAAAACCCCAAAGAGGCGTTTTTTTTCTTCCAGAAGACCTTGCCAAAAAGGCACAACGGGTCACTATCTCATGCCAGGGGAGCAACAATACCTGCTGACGACCGTGGGACCCTCACAATGCCTTTTTACTTAGAAGATACAGGAGCTGCACAGGTACCAGCACTGTGCTTCTTTCTGTCTGGGGAAGGAAATCCTCAGAGACAACAGACACAGACTTGCTTTATTCCTTATTACCCTTTCCCTCCTCACATTGCTAATGTTCTCCTTTATCACTGTGCACAGCAACCAGAAGCAGCACAGATGCAAGACAAGGCAAGGCTTCCCTGCAGCAAAGTCCTAACAACATTAGCGCAGCCGTTCCTCTGAGCGTCACCGGGAACTGCTCCTCTCGTTTTGACCTTCGGATTCCTCCTCTTTGATTATTTTTTTTCCCTTTCCTTCCCCTCCCTCCCCACCACCCAGTGTCTCTCCGAAACAGGCAGGCATTGCTGAGTAAGTCTGGCACCCATGCTGACACGCTCCTCGCTTTGCGTGGCTTTCTGATTAGTCTGATCAAGTATGCAAGAACACACTTTAAAAACATGAATCCCCACACTGACAAATAGAAGATTTATTAAGCTCAACCACAGGCCTCAGAGAGGAGAGAACAGCCACTGCTGATTTATGATAAATAAGAAAATTCTGATAGGAAATCACAAGTGGCTTTTCTCTCTAAATAAAGCATCTCAAAGCATTTGTTATGAATCCAGGCTGAGCGTGTTTTACTCTGTGTCTAACATCAGGGCTCACTTCAAAAGAACTACACAAAACAACTTGCTATGACATTTATAAAATGGGCTAATCAATTTGAAGTCAAACCACATTTCTTGCTACACCAACTATCTCCTGGTAACAAAGCCTATAATCATTTATTAAAACCCCGATCTACCGTGCTCCTCACAAAGCCTAACACAATCAGGCAGAGCGGCCCGCAGAAAGCAAAGCAGCCTCTTCCCAAACTGCTTCACTACCTCCAGACAGCTCAGAGCCGCCTTTGCCTATTAAGTGCTGCTGAGGCCAGCCGGCCGGGGTGCCTGAGCTGTACCCAAGAGAGGGCCGTGCTGGCAAACTACCAGGAGCCAGATGGTAACACTTAATGTGCACAAAACTGCGAAGATCACAGCCATTTCTTGCCTCGCCGCAGATGTGCCGGCTGCTCCAGGAGGGGCTGCAGCACCCAGGTGTGTCCCAGCCCCGAGGGGCACACAGGAGCTGCAAGGCGCCTCAGGAAATGTCCCAAAGCGCTGTCAGCTCAGGGAAGGTGCAGCTCTTCTCATATTCAGCCCTGGCCTCTTCTGCCTTAAGCAGGCGGGAGGCCAGGGCTGCAGAGTGAGCACCTCAGTGTGTTCTACCAAGCACAGAAGCTCAGACCTGGGCTGTCACAGGCTCATCAGTCTCAGCAGCGACAGCAGACGCAGGTTCCTCCTGCTCCCCAAGGCGAGGTTTAAGCTCGTTAGAAAGGTGCAAGCAAGAGGGATTTTCATACTCTGCATATTGATATTAACTGCTCAGGCCAAATGCTGTTAGATCAGAGGAAAGTTGGCAGCTTTGTTCCAAAGCAGGTTTAAATTATAAAACCCAGCAAATTAAAAACATGACATTATCTGCCCTCTCTTGTAACTCACTCCTTGAATCCTCTCCCAGTTGCCCTTCTTCTCCCAGAGCCTTTGCTGCAGAATTGCATCCCATAGGAAGGAGAAGGGGAAGGGAAAAAAAAAAAAAGAAAGAAAAAAGGAAAAAAAGAAGAGTAGGCTTAAATCTGAAGGAAATCATGTTGACTTGTCCCACACCTGTCATCTGCTGAAGTGGCTTTTCTGGAGCACTGCACTCTATCTTTGGCTGATAGGCAGTGCCGTCTGGCTTCCTCCTCCCTTCTTTCCTCTTCAGCAATAAGGCAAGAACATAAAAATACGCAGAGAAATCCAGTAAACCCTCTGCCATGCTGCCTGTGCGCCTTCCCAGACAGACCACGTGATGACATCGCTGTAACTCACCTTCAGCTCACCTACCTATCTCCACATTAGCTTCAGAGGGCAAGGACTGAGTCCCTGTACTGGGATGCACCTCTCATATTTTATAAAGTAACCTGAGTAACTGAGCTCTTCTCCCCAGGTCCGTTCCACCTCTCTCCCACACTGCTCCAAAGCCATGTACTTCCAAGGATAACTAAGAGCAGCAACTGCAGACAGCCTTTCCAGTCAGGCCCCGCAGCGAGCCCATTCGAAACTGCTCCCCAAAACACTCCAGGGACAGGGCGGGGAAGAGCCCACATCAGCATCAGAGCAATTTCAAAACTCTGGGATCACCCTCCTCACCTCTGAGCAACTTGCATGGGCTCCCCATCTTCACGCATGTCCTCTGTGGGCAGCACCTGGGAGGCCTGGAAAGGAAAATTCTGGTATTATATAGAACAACATAGGCAGCTAACTGGGATCTGCTGGGTCATCAGATTCTGTTTGTGACACTGCACCCAGTCTGCTATGTATTTTTCAGCATCACCTCGCACTCCCTTGAGCACCCCAGAATCTATTCCAGTTTAAAATCTATTGGCCTGAGCTGGGATGACCTGATCCACTGGAAGAGCTGATGTTTGACCACAGGAAGGACTTTCTTGAAATTTCATACAAATAAGATCTGTTGCTTTTTTCTTGCCTGGGAAATCAGCCGCCCCATCAAAGAGAGCGAACAGATTAACCTGCACAATCTACAGCTGGTCAATCCAGGCTCATTTTATCCTGTTTTTCATTTAGCTCTACGACTCCACTTACTCTTTCCTTTAAAATTTGTTCAAAAGCCTTATGCACTGCCGAGGTCAGGCTAACATGCCAGTCATTACTCAGATCCCTTTCTTCTCCTTCAGTGTACACGTTACACTTGCCATTCTCTAATCAGGTGGAATTACAACGGTCTATTAGCAGTCCTTCCTGTCAGGCCCACGATTTCTCATACCAGCTCTCAAAGAAATCCAAGGGCCTTCCCTCCCCCTTCCTCAAGTCTATTAAACTCTCCGAGCTTGATTTCCAACATAGGTTTCAACTTCAATCAGCTTCACTCCTGGATGGCTGAGGTGCTTCCTCACCAAGCCCCAAAACAAAGCCTCCTGCCAGACTGCCTTAAAGCGACTCCAACCCCCAAATATTCAGTTTTACCTGTTCTTTGCTACTTCAGGGCCTAGCTTCCCATTCAGATAGAACACCATGCCTCCTCTTTTCATTTTATTTCTCTTTTTCCTGAACAGGGCATGTCTTAACAATGCCTCCACCCTGGTCATGAATACTGGGCTGTGTTTCTGGATCTCCTAGTACATATGTTCTAAGGTATGGTGTTAATTCAGGTCACCAGCCTCTTAAATCTCCAGAATTGGAGTCTTTTCCCTCCATATCTTTTAAAGACCCAGACTCCCCTAACCTTATTTGAGAGGCTGTGGAGGAATTGATTCGATTAGCACTGAAGTTCATTAGCGCAGGTTCACAGGCTATGAGGTCTCCTGACAAGCAGGATTCGCTCCGTGCAAACATCCCTTGGCTGCGGGTGGCAGCCGGGGAAGCTGGCCAGCACCATGGCAGCAAGCCTCTGCTCGCTCCAGGTGAGGGTTTCAAAGCAGGGGTACAGCCTGGCTCCCTCAAGCACAGCATTCACAGCCCCATTTCACTGGTATAACATGAGGCTTTTTCAAAGACAGCTTTGAGTCCCTGCAGATCACTTCTGGCCTCGGCACAGCCCAAAATCTCCCACCAGCACCAAGGAGCCCCAGGGCAGTACAGGCAGCAGGGGTGTCCGAGCCACACAGGACACCGAGGACACGACCGCTCTGGGCTCCTCCTTTGTGGAACTGTATTTGATAGAAGGGGAGGGGAGGGGGAATGGAGACAAGGCACAAGCAAACATCAAACATATCGATCTCGCAAGTAAATCACCTGCACTGGCCTCAGCGTGCAGCTGCACAGCGAGGAGAGAGAAGGGAGCAAGCTCTCAAGCTGGGAGCGATAAGGCAGATGAAAGGGTGTTCAGAAATTATTTTCTCTCTAGTAAATAAAAGACGTGCAAATTTGGGGCTAGGGCTGGAACTGTAAAGTCTGCTCCCCCTGCCTTATTTTTTCACTGTATAAAATATCAGAAAAAACCCTACACCTCCGCACAGCTCTTTGAGAGAGCTCTCACGGTCAGGATGAGTACAAGTTCCCACTCAGCACCACTAAAACCTCTTTTCTCCCTGAGAATCAATTAGGTAGCAGCATTACATGGATAATATATATATTTTTTTTAAAAAAAAATACTCGACAATTTGCAGCACTGATTAAAAGTTCACGCCCTTCCCAGCTGCTGTAGCTTTCCAAGGGCTTTAGCGTAAACCTCCACAAGCCTCAGTCACCCCCAATCTTCCAGATCAATGACACCTCCATTTCAAAGGAAAAGACACAGTGGGGTGGTTGAGGGGAGGATGCATGTGGAAGCTGTTTGCTTCAAGAACCTTTCAGGTCTTTTGTATTTATCCTAAAGGAATGGAAAAAGGCCCAAGCTGGCTTCTTCCCTCTGTAGGTCACCTCTTGTTTAAATCTCTATCTGCTCAGCCCCAGCCAAAGCACCGTCACCACAAGTCACTTTTCGGCACAGGCTGCTCTGCACTTTTTCTGCAAGCAGAAAATGCAGACATGACGTTTTTCCTAAGCGTTCAATATTACAAGACAGAATATAAATATCACAAAACAAGTTAAGTATCTTTCTAACACCAGGGTAAATGATCAAATACACTTGAAAACAGGAACAACAGAGCCGAAGCTTCAGTCATAGAGAAGATAAAGTTATACAATGATCCGGGAGTGAAGTCATTATGAAAAATGAGGGTTGGAAAAGGCTGACACAAACCTAAAATACAGCAGTAATAAATACTTCATCTGACTAGCAATCTGTTTAAACTTAGCAGTGACAGAAAGCTGCCTTCCGCTCCAACGAGAGAGCCCTGATGGAGACAGAGGCTGACACCTAGCGTCTAGCAGACCCAAGAAGCAAGCCGGAGAGAAGGTACCCAACCACCAGAACAAGGAGGATGAGCAGCCCTGTGATGACAGATCACCCCAGGGCAGGCAGAAGACGCCCTCGAGCATGCGGAGCCTCTCCATCCACAACTGCAGGGCCACGAGGGAAAAAGTGCACTTGCAAGAGTGAGGGACAGCAGGACGCAGGGGAGCGTGTAGGTGCAAAAAGGAAAGGCTGTGCTGCAAGGACATGTCTGGCTGCAAAGGAAAAGTCAAAGCTCCCCGCATGGCCACGGGTTTCTAAGCTGGTTTGCTAGAGCTGGCAGTGGTCAGCATCTCTGTACTTGCTATTCTGACACGCTGCCAGGCTACACCCTTCTGAGAAGGACAAGTCAGACAAAGTCTTTATCTCTGTGGTGCATTAATGGACGGCTGCCAGGCTGCACAATGGCCCCACCACTCGTGAGCAGGGTATCTGCCTGTAGACTTTTCCTCTCCCTTTCACAGTAAGATGTGTGGCTAGGGGAGGAAGTCCCTAAATTTAAGAGGAGTGTTACGGCCGGACTGAACCTTGAAACAGACAGAAGGGCAGGACCATTCAACCTCTGCTCTTACCTGGCAGTAGCTGGTGGTTGGTTCATCATCAGAAGTGGAGTCTTTTTCTTCCATGCTGTGCCCTGGACTCTCTGCCTCCCTCCTCTTTGAAGGGAGGAGCCAGGTGATGCTCTGGGACTCCTTCTGTCCATCTGGGTCTCCATCTTCTGTATCATCAGTAACCCCATTCTCCCTGCTTATATGATCTCCTTTCCCAAGCTCGTTTTGACTCAAAGAAGAGCTGGGCACAACTGGGGTACCAAACTCCTTCTT
Source organism: Laterallus jamaicensis coturniculus (assembly GCA_022605575.1). Classification (NCBI taxonomy): domain Eukaryota; kingdom Metazoa; phylum Chordata; class Aves; order Gruiformes; family Rallidae; genus Laterallus; species Laterallus jamaicensis. The sequence goes on along the minus strand of JAKCOX010000016.1, from coordinate 11,558,839 downwards.
ATGCAATAGCTGCCTCTGAGCCTGCTTCAGGCTCTTCTGGTAAACCTCCAGCTGACACAAGATGACTTTGGTGTACTGGTTGGGGTCCACCCCTTTGGGGCAGAAGGGGATGCCCCAGTAATAGTGCACTGTGTCTCTTGCCTCCTCATGCTTGTGCTTCTCTTTTGCTGCATTCAGCATGCAAAGTTCAGGGGTACTGTCGGGCACCTCGTTCTGCTCTGCTTGCTCTGTGGAAACAGAGATTTTGGTGGCATGCCTGGGCTGCAAGGTGTGTTTGGTACCTGCTCCTCCACCACTCCTCCTGGGACTGCCACATGGTTCTGTCGTCCAGTTCTTCCAGAGCGTGGATGAGCTGCTGGCTTCTCCGGAAGAATGGGCAGTGCAGGGCAGGGGCTGCTCTTTTGGTTTGTGGCTTGTTGATTCAGAAGAGCTGGAGGGGCTTTTGAACAGTCTCCGAGGTGCCAGTTGCCAGGAGCCTGAAGTTGCCCTGCCAAAGGTGGGACTTAAAGAGATGAGGTCCTCTCTGAGAGCACTGGGTAACATCTTAGTAGAATCACTTTTTGCTGGTGAGGAAGGCTTTTCACTTGACCTTGTCGCAGGCTGGCCCTTCCCCGGAGACACGATTATGCTGGATACTAGTGAGCTTTCGACGATTTCCTGGCTTAACCTCCTCAACACTACCAGGGGGCTCCGGGCGACATCCATCTGTCCACTCCCATCATCTCTAGTGCTCTGTGAGTGGGAGCTGCACTCCGAGCGAGGGGTGTCAGGGCAAAGCGCCAGACCTCCCAGGATCTCAGAGCCTTCTTTCTCGTCGGGCTGGCTTTGGCCTTGCATGCCCAGCGCTTCTGCAGACAACAGAGGGGTTGCATCAGAGGAGTCCGAGGGCTGACAGCTCTGAAAAACAAAAGGTCGATTCTCCGAGAGGCATGTTCGCTGCCATCAGAGCGCACCAAACGAGCCATCACCCAGACAGCAGAACCACCCCGCCACCCAGCCCAGATCAGAACTGTGTACCCCCAAAAAGGGGACATTTGAGGTTGGGCTTCACACACCTCTCGCTTGGAATGGCGCAAAACAACTACTCTGCAACTGCTGTTATTCCAGCTCACACTGGAAATAGCAAGGCCCCCAGTAAAACCTCCTTTTGTGCAGCGTAGCAAAGCAAGCACAGAAAGCAATGCTGCTGAAGAACCCTAGTAAGCCTCTTCACAGAAGCGCACTTACACTAAGGCTCTCAGCAATGGCCTTCCTCAAGAGCTCCTCCTCTTCCTCTTCCTGACAGTTCACTTGTCTGGCTTCTTGCTCACTCATTTTCAGAGCCAGTGCAAACTGTTCCTCTTCAGTCATCTCTGCAGCAGAGGAAAAACAATAATGTCAAGTCTCAGCTGCAGGTGTATGTAAATACCCAACACACATCTAATGTGTTGGGAGAGATGGCCAAGGGTCCCCACCCCCAGGAGGAATGCAGAGCAAAACCTCTGAACCTCTGCTTTCCCAAAAAGGTGTCACCAAAATCAGGGCAGGCAACACTAAATGAAAAAAGCAACCCAAGTCAGGAACTTCACCTGGAGTTTCTGCAGCAACCTGAACTCTGACTCCCTGGGTATATAACTACAATGGGACATCTTTTTGCCCTCATCAAACAACATACTGTATAGCTGCAGAACACACGCTGAAGGAGAGAGGAAAAGGAGAGGTCATAGAATGGTTTTGGTTGGAAAAAATCTTTGAGTCCAACCACGTATCCAGCCCTGCTATGTCTAACACTAGACCATGTCACCAAGTACAACATCTATTCTTCTTTTAAACATCTCCAGGGATGGTGACTCAACCACCTCCCTGGGCAGCTTGTTCCAATATCGAACAACCCTTTCAGTAAAGAATTTTTTCCTAATATCCACCCTAAACTTCCCCTGACACAATTTAAGACTGTTTCCCCAAGACGATTAAGATGATTTCCAAAGCAAGATCATTTTTATTATATTGGATAGGCTGCGCAGCAAGGCAGGATAAAGAACACATCTTCTCTAAGACACCTTTTTACTTGCCAAATAGCATGTCTCACTGCCTTCTGACACACAGATACCTGCAATACCACAGGAGACCTACCCAAGAGCAAAAGAGCTACACGTTGTTCACCCCGAGCCGCATGTGGAAAGCTCTGTGGAGGATAATGTTACTTGCTCGGTGGTATTATGGAGGATCTTTCACATGCATACATCCCCCTTCTGCTCACATCACCACTCCACTGCATCACTAAGTCAGTCATGCATGGGAAACAGGTTTCCTACAGTTGTAACTGCTATTTCAGCAGAAAATTCCTTCCTGAAATATTCCTCACTCAGAGCAAACCAGAAGCTGTGAAGGGCTATTCAGAAACAAAGCGGTTAGTTACTTTGGAAAACACTTATTTACTGAGACTCAAACACTTTCACTATGCTTAAAATACACAATGCCTGCAGACCAGAGTGCAGCTTGGAAAACAACTCAACAGCACTCTCAGGAGCTGAAAAATACATCTTCTCACTCGAAACAAATTGACAGATTTCCTTCAAAACCCGCTCTCTCCTCCAGGCAGAATCCTGCCCGCGCCATCTCATGCATGAACCAAAAGGCTGGCTCTCTGATGGGCTCCAAGAGCTTTAAGAGCCACGATGTGAACAGGAAGGCTGCCTGAGCACGAAACAGGCCTTCACAACAGCCAGGCTCAGAAACAGGCACTTCCCTTCATAAAGATGCATTCAAAAGTTGCAGGCTCCCATTTTCTAACCCCTTCTCTTCCCACTGGCTGCCACCAAAATCCAGGGGCACAGCAGCCCCCTGTGAAGCAGCCTGGGATCATGCTGGTCTTAGCACGGCTTGCGCATCACGACAAGACCGCACTGAGGTGCGTCCACGGAGCAGCAGGCTCTGCTGTGCTTTGCCCTTCCCCCAGCTCGCTGCTTACAGCAGGCTGGTTCTCCCCCCACTCAAGCAGGATTTAAAGCATTTTTGGACTGTTCTGATTACCAGCCAGAGATTCCTCTGCATGTCCTACTAAATCAGCACATCGCTTCAGGTTGGGTTTGGGTTTGTTGTTGGGTTTGGGGTTTTTTTTTAAATTTCTTTCAAAATTAAGAAGGAGGTTGAATGAAGGCAGGCTGCAGTGCACTCAGGGCTTGTGGGGATCTTTTGTCCTTGGACAAAGTCACTCTGTGATGTTACAGCCAGGAGGGACCAGGGGAAAAAATAATAATGCACCCTTTAATGGAAAGCACACGACAGCCCAGTGTGCGAAGGCAGCTCCCGTCCCCACGAATGGCAGCAACACGCAGCGTTTCCACAACACCCAGCATCTCCTGAGCGTTCAGTCAGTGCGTGCTGGTCTGTTTCCCTACCCAACCCATCCCAGCAATTGGGCCAGATCCTGCAAGCTCCAGCATGTGCAAGAAGACGAGTGCACGTGATCAGCACCCCACAACACAAGACTTTCCACGTGCTCAAATTAAAACGGGGGCCTGAGCACTCACCAGTGCAGGCTATCAACATCCATGAAGCTTAATAAAAAGAAACATTTTTTGGCGAGTTACTACTGTACATTTTGTTTTCTTCTCCCTCCCTGGCACAGCAATTTCCCCTCTGGGGACAGGGAATGTGCCAGACAAATGCTGCCTCTGGCAAAGAAACCAGCGAGAAACAAAATGCACTTAGTGCACGTTCCAGTTGAGTAGGTGCACTGGAGATGGGAAATCTCCAGTTTAAATCCACCTGGTGTTACGTTGGGGAGAGCAAAGAGCAGCTCTGCTACAGCCTTTCAGTCCTGACCTGCTTTAAGCTGTCCAGAGCTGACAGTGTTTTGTGCCACACATCTGATTGTTTCTCAGCACCATGGGCTTTATTAGACTTGATGTTGATTGCACTGGTCATAATTTATGATGATTAGAAATCCAGAGTGTCGCGTTAGCCCCCAACCGATGTGTGCAAACACATCTCCACAGCGCCCCAGGAGTGACAAGGGGATGAGAGATATCTTGCCAGAACGTGCAGACCAGGCAGGGGCCCTCATAGCCCTTGGAAGGAATGACCCCTCTCTGCCTGGACAGACAGACACCGTTATGCTCAGCTCACACACATCACACGCTTTGCAGAAGCCCATTCCCACTGCTGGGTGGGAAAGTACCAGCAACTCCAGCTGGGAATTCTGCATCTTGCACTCCAACATCCACTCGCCACACACATCCTCCTCAACACAGCACGAAATCCTGGTGCCTCTCTGGGGACCAGGGCATCCAAGAAACCCACAGATGGGAAGGAGGGGTCAGGGAGAGTCTGTTTTTAAGACACTGCAGCCCTAAACAAATTAAACCATTTCAGAGCCTTTTTAAATGCTAATACAGCAATTTACTAAGCGATTTATGTTCCATTTTGACATTTGCAAAGTGAATTAGATGCAAAAACCCCACTAGTTGCAGTTCTAACACTTACTAATAAGAGATTTACTCAAAAATAATGGAAATTCAGGATCTCAGTATTTCCAGTATCCAAAGTGCCATTACAGGAAAAACATTCAGCTGTGCTTAAAGCCCTGACTTCCCCCAGAAAGAGAGCAACAGCCTTCGTTGGGTTCTGTATTTCAATTTATCCTGTCAGGATGAAACGTCACAGATATATATTTTAGTTATGGCTTTAGGTTAAAATGAATAAAAACCACAACAAAGCAAAAATGGGAGGATACGCTTCATAACCAGAGCCTGCAAATACCAGGAATTTTCCAGTTTGGAGGAGAAAGAGCTCACTCTCCCCAGAAGCACCCAATCTTAACAAAAGCCCAATTTGCCTGACAATTCAAAGGATTTATTTAAAGACATTGAGAGAAATAATTACTACTTCGAATCTTAATTTGCCTAAAAGCAAACACCAAAAGTCTAATTATAGCTTCCCACAAATGAGAGACCAGACCCACTATAGCACACGTCCTTTAAACAAGCAGCCACTCTCCAACCAAGCAGTGCCAGGCACCCCCAGCCTCCAGCACTTTGAGGAGCCATGCATAGTAAAAAAAATAAACACATAATAGTTTTGAAAATCAGCTTTTGCCCCAGGAACAGCAAAACTTTTATAAAGAATTTCAACATCTAGAAACGTAGCTAAACTCCTCAATTATACCTGAGCCAGAGAGCCAGCCCAGTCTCCTGTGGATTTTCTGGAGCACACCAAACACCAGCTCCCAAAAACCGGCGCACTCAGTGATGCAATGAGGACACCCAACTTCAGCAGCTCCCTGTTCTTGGCACCATATGTTTGGTCACATTTTAACAGCATCTCCAAGGAGGAGGAGGGGGGGTGGGGGGGGTCAGCTTTTATTTGGCGGTGTGTTTCTTTTAAGGAAGAAAAAAGAAGAAAAAGGGAAAAAACCCAACAAAGTCTTCCCCCATCTCTGACTTTGCTATCTTGCCTGTTTGACACAGGACACGTACTGTGGTTTCAGCTCCCACAAAGAGCCAGGCTGTTCGTGCTATGGCCTTAGGCCTCTATTAAAAACAATTTAATTCACACGAGCTCTCTGAGGACTGACAAGCCCAACCGCTGCTGCTTGTGGAGCACGCTAGTGCTCCATTTTGTTCGGGGATTGCTTTGGGTTTTGCAGAAGACAACATTTCTCCCATTTTAAAAACCTGCCAAGTTTAGCATGCCAGACAGACCAACACCTTGTGGGGTGCAAGAATGTGAGCACGGATCTGCTGGGGCTGAGCAATGGTCCAACTGCATGGCTGCTCTAACCAGTGGTGCTGTGCAGGGAGCACAGGCGAGCCTGGCCACGCTCAGCAGTGCCTTCTGATTGTACATCCCCAGCACTCTGAAATGTTTTCAGTTTGCAGAATATGAGCGGGAGCATCCCAGCCTGTTCCCTTTAGCATCTGTTTATAGACCTATTGTCCACGAATGCGTTTATTCCCTTATTAAAGCTGCTGGTTCTGACCCCTCCACAACCTCCCCTGACAAGAACTTGCAGGAGCTCCCTCCCCGCTGTGTGAAGCATCGCTTGCCTTCACTTGTTTTCAACCTATCTATCTCCTGCTATTTCCACCAACTGCACCCCGGCTGTGGGAGCTGGTAAACAGCTCTGTGTTCAGCTGAGGCACTGCCTTCCTGATGTGAACTTTGATCCCACCTTCCTCTCCTAACGGAGCAGCCCCCCGGCTTCCAGTCGCTCCTCATAAGGCAGCTGCTCCATCCCCTTCATGGCTCAGGCTGCCCTTCTCCAGAGGTACCACCACGTCCTTGAGATGCAGGGACTAGACCAGCACACAGCGCTGTTGATGTGGGTGCACCAACACTTTATATAACAGCAAAATGACGTAAACCAAATCTCTCGTTCTTAACACCCTTCTGTAAGATGCCCAACGTCGCTGGCTCCTCCAGCTGCCCCCGCGCCACGAGCCGACGATTCGGGAAACTGTCAGCTGCGACTCAGATCATTCCTGAGCTGGGTCAGAGCGTCGTGACGTTTCAGGGAAAGCCAGCAGCAGGAGGGCCTGAGCGGGAAGGCAGTTTGTGACTGACAGTGCTTTTGGGTTGGCTTCAACCAATTTGGAAAGCCGGTGAGGTACCGACACCCTCACACACTTATTTTGGAAGTGCGCCATTCCGTGCACACGCTGCCCGGGGACAAAACAAGCACCGGTCTGCCTATTCAGAAAGGCAAATTTTACCCCAGAGAAGGGCCTTTTCCGGGAGCTGTGTGTCCCCAGCCACACCACAGCCTTTCTGCAAGGGAAATAATCTCTAATACAAACAGCAGAAGCTGCTCAACGCCCGTCTGCTTCCCCAGCCCCACGCTCGATCGAGACCTACGTGCAATTTTTCTTTTAGCAGCAAACTTCGTTCTATCCAGCTGCTGTTTTGTTCTCTTCCTCTGCAATCCGCTCTCTTCCTTTGACTCCTGCTGTAACAAGGAAAAAAAATAAGATATGGTGAGTTCATACAGCATGTAAGAAATACTACCAGCCCCCTCCCCCCCAGTCCTCAGACACAAACACTGGTTCAAGAACAAGCCTCCATTTGTGTGAAATTTGAATTTCAAACATAATTCAAGCACATTCTGTAACTATTAAAAGCTGTGTGATAAGCAGAACAAGCAAAAAGAGTTACAGACTGACATAAACAGAGGAGTAGGAGAGACAATAGACTTCATGCCAGTCACCACCAATGCACTGCACCTGCTGCCCAGGATTTTGGAGAGAATTCGTTTGGCCTTGCTAAAAACGTTGGTATTTGTAAGCACTCCAAAGAGGAAAACAAAACCTTTTCATGACTGAACATCTCACACCTGTAAGCCAGGGCTGTTTCCTACCGTACAGCTTCTTGTGCCCTGCCCAGACAATTTTACATGACCACAAACTAGAATCACAGCCATTTTTAGGGACCCACGCTAATGCACCCCGAGGGCAGGAGAGCCAGCTGTATGCACGTCTGGCGCTATTCTCTCATTGTATCGCCACAAGTGTTTCATTTTTGAAGCTTGAATACTCCAGAAATTTGCCATCTCCAGGCCTCTCAGAATAACACCTACACGAACCACCTAAGAGCTCGCTGCTCTACACGCTGGAGCGCAACGAGAACGGTCAGGGGCTTAATTGGCACACATTTATGCAAGTTGCTGTCCTAACGGCTTAAGTGAGGGCGTACATATTACCCAGGGCTGGCACTGGACCCCTGCCAATGTGTCTCTCTAAATCAGGTAGGATTAGACTCAAGCCCAGCGTTTCAGGCAGAGCCCTGCGCCTGCCTGGGAAGGGGGTTCACACGGCTCCGTCCACAGCTGCAGTTGGGTTTTGCCATCCATGAGATTTGTGGCAAACAGGCCCCACACACTTGTGCCTTGTGCCACCTCCCCGTGCCACGGTGGGGCAGGTCGCTTGGGCTACTTCAATGCCAACGCTGCGGGTTTTCCAGTGTAATCGATTCCTGCCGTCCGCTGCCTGCCTTTCTGAACCTGTGAAGTCCTCTGCACTGCACCTCTGCGCTGAGATTTGTCCAAGACATCTCCAGCTTTAGTGTTATCTGTAGATTTTATTAATGTATATACACCACTTGCTCCCTCTTACAGATCATTAATGAGGATGTTAAAACACACACAGACCTAATATTGATCCTCCTGGCCTCAGCTTTACATCTCCCCCAAATGAGCCTCTCTCCTGTTCATCACCAGCTTTTGCTGACAGTCTCTTAGCAGGATTTCAATCCAGGAATGTTACTATCTAGAACAAATTGAATTATTTATCCAACTAAGATTTTGCAAGACATACTATTAAGTGGTTTCCTGAAACCCTAATACATTACAGCTTTTACGTGCCCTAATACCTACACCATTCCTCATTTCCACTGCTTTAAGAATGAGCTCACACACTCATGCTTATGCCTAAGGGGTTTTTCTTTTGACCAAATCCTTCTTCTTTTCCCCACCAAGCCTGGTTTTGGTACTCCACTTCTAAGATCTGCCCCTCTGTCTCCAAAAGGTTCCTTTGCAGCCAAATTCTCTCTTGCTAGAAGATGGATGTTCTCTACCTTGCCTAGCTCATGCTTGTCAGGTGAAATCTTCTCTCTTCCAGGGCCCTGACACATCGCCCTTCTCCAGTCTTCCCTAAGCCCCAGGTTCTCCTACTCTGCATTACCCTGACTCAGTCTGCAGTCTCAGCCCCACGCTGACCTCATAGGCAGCTCACACCTAAGGGAGCAGGGAGCGGTTTGCAGGATCGTATCAGGATCACGCTAGGATTATATGCTGGATGAGGTAAGCAACAGCTCTCCCACTCTCCCCAAAAGCCCTGTCTAACGACGCTAAACCTATCCCATCTTAAGACAGGGGGGCAATTTAATCCTAGCAGGCTCTGTAAATCCCCAGCTCTTCTCTCTAGGCATCCATCTTCCCCTCATCACTCTTGCACTCGCCAGAAGGTCAACCCTGACACTCTCATCTGCAGCTCTCTTGCAGGGCAGGGATGTGATTTATGAGCACACCAAAACTTTCCAGCGCTGTCACTGTCTGCTCCGTGCAGAGCCGCACGCTTCCAACACGCACCACAGGACAAGACGGGGCTCAAAGAGCTCCGGGGCTTTGGAGGGGAACGGCAATGCCCTGTGCCAGGCAGGCTGCCCGGTTTCACCGCACAGCCGAGTACGTGCCTGGGTTCTCCACACTGGGTCCTGAAGCATCTCACCATTTACAACAGCGTGAGGAGCAAAATTATTGCAGGACACGTGTTGTACGAACCTCATACATCCCAGAAAGATGTTTAAATTGCTTCGCAGCGCTCTACCCAACAGCCGCGGCGCAGCAAACCGCTGAAGCAAATCAAATTAATCCTGATGGGCCAAAATATACACACACATCTCAATTCCAAGAATTCTTAAATCTTCTTTAGTTCTAAACCCAGAAAATAAACCATACCTTTTAATTAGGATTTATGGCTGTTTGTGCCTCTGCTGGGAGAAAGCACCGCAGGCCCCAGAGTGCTCTGCATAAATGCAGGCGTGGATGGTGGAAACAGAAGGGGCCAAGAAAATTCAGAGAAGACAACAGGGCTTGCTCTTCCTGACCCAACCTTTTAATGCTCATCTGTCTACAAGGATAATAGGAACTCAGGGGGCCGCTCAACCAACTGCCTTTCTAATAAGATCACTAGTCCAAAAATAATCTTAATCAATTAAAATATTCCCAAACTGCAGCCAATACTCTTAGTTACAAGGTCATCTCCAACACACAACTTCCAGGGGAAACTAATTATTATAGCAGAGGCGAGGTGGGACCTGCACACCTCTGCTCAGTGCCAGCCTGGATCGCCTCTCTCCTCCTTTGCCGTCAATTTAAAGCATAATGGCCAGCAGGAATCCAAATTCTCTTCCTGTGTGTCAGGCTCTGCAGTTTAATTTATGATGCTCTCTTATGAGCAATTTCACTGTCAGCATTGTACACAGATCAAGAAGAAGACAGGTTTCCAAAGTTCCCTACACACTTAGTGGAAGGCAGCCACTATTCTTCTTCCTTGGGTTTTGGGTTTTTTTTTTTAACCTGCTTGGTTTCACCAGACAGCAGGAAATCAAATTCTCATTTTAAAAATGCTTTTGCACATACTTAAGAGAACCTGACTCTGCCAGCAGAAACAGATACAGCCTTGCTCGCTTCTAAAAGCCCATAAATGAAAGCCAGTAGCCAGCCTCCCACATCCTGCTCCCTCAAATCTACATCATAAACCACAGAAATCAGCTTCTACCGACTCAGGGAAGGAAAGGCTATAGAAGAACGTCTCCGGAGCTAACAGCACAGACTGCAAAGTCAAAAGGTCTGGGTAATTTTACTGCTCAATGGCAGTTGGGACCATCTAACAATAGGGCACAGCCAAACGCTGCACATCCTGCATGGGAAATACGCAGATGAAACCCTGACTAATTTATTTTTAAAAGCCAATTAGATGTTGGAAGTGCCACGTTTGGCTCTAGCCAAGGCTGCTGCCGAAATTAATATCACACTCTAGTTTATTAGTCTCTGACTTGAGCTCAGAATCAGATTCAGCTCTGCTCTGTCTTTCAGCTCATTAGAACATACCTGCTGGAAGTGGAGACTTGAACAACAAGACACAACGGGGCTCATGCCAGACGTGTGGCTCCTGCCTTATAAGAGGGAAGGCTCCATAGGAAAAGGAAGGACTGTTACTGGGCTGTGAGGAGCCTGGATTGAGAGTGATCTGATTTCTGAGGAGTGAGCGCAGCAGAGCTGATGAGCCTCTGTGGGAGCACACTCACACTGCGTTCTCCTCTGGGAGCCAGAGGCACTGAGTCCCTCGGTACCACAGCAGAGCCCGAGGGACTGCAGGGTGCTGCAGCGATACTCCCACGTGGCTCTGCTGCACTCCGATGGTCAGTGGTGCAAGACAAGCACTGCCATCCTAGCTCTGATGTTTCCAGCACCATCTTCTCCATGGCAAGATGCCCCTCAGACTATGCCTGGTCCCAAAACAAAGTGCCCACTGCCACTGCTGATGGAGCATGGGAAAGGGTGGTGGGCAGGTATTCCAGTCAATGCCCAAACACACCTTCCTCTACCAAAACCAGTACCTGATCAGGAATGTCAGAACATGCTGCTATCTGCTCAGACTGTGAATATCTCTAAATAGAGGAATGCTCAGGCAAAGGGATGTTCCACAACAAAGGGAAAACATGCCCTGGGTGCCATGCAGAAATAGATGGCACCATCACTGCAGCATCTTGTCACGTTCCCTAAGGGCTGGCAGAGCTGGTGGACCTGCAGGAGGAACCTGTGAAACATCAAACAAACTCTACAAGTGGAATACGGTACTCTCAGAGTTTCCAGTTTCTACCCAGGAAAATCAGACCCTTAGGAAAGGTCCCAGAGCAGATCAGCAGCCCTTTGGGATCAACTCCACTGAAGGCTGCAGATCAGCCAAAGAGGTCAGTAGAATGCTTGTTTGGCCAGGCCTTCTGCTATGTGACAATCATCTATCAGATGTGGCTTCAGAAAACCTTGGGTGCCAAAGAGTCTTCCTGATACAAGCAGGAGGCTCATGAGACAGACCAGCAGTTGCTATGCTTGGAGAGAGCTTTCTCTTCTGAATGACCACCCATCCTCTGCTGTGGGCACCCAGCTCCCCATGGGATTCACACTACCAGGGAAGACGGGAACCACTTTGCTTGTTCATCATGCTTGCGTTTTCAGGGACGCAGTCTGCACACAGGAGGTCATCTCCTCTTGCTTCCACAAAGCCAGAGGGACTGTTCTTATTTTGTCTGACCCTGCCAAAAAAAAAAAAAAGAGGAGTGTTCCTCGGATCCAGGATTATCTACAGCAGAGATCAGAAAGCCCCATGTTCAGAAAACTTCCTTCTGATGCAGCTCTGCAGATGCCACAGCACAGACATGAGCAAAGAAAGAAAACTTGGCAAAATAACATGGATGAGCTCGATAATCCAGCATGACTGAAAAATTCCTGGGAGAGGCAGTCTGCCAAAGATCATCAAAAGTGAGAAGCTGGAGGCTTTCCAGGTGCAGCTGCTACAAGATCTGCTGGTCTGGAAGCAGAACTAGGGACTTGTTCTATAGATACCTGCCAAGAGACTGCCAAGGAAGAAAGCCATCGAATCAATGATGCCCAAATTGTCCTTGTAGCTTTTGATTCATAAGGAACCATGTCCTAACAGATGCAAGATTAATTGAGAATGTATTGTTCTCTAAAATTGCTATTGATCTGAGCTTCCCACACCTCTTCTCGAACACATAACAAGGTCTTACCAGAGCAAGAACAACAGTTACAAGGTTCGAAATTGAAATTCAACTTGATGTACACTGAAGAGCTGAGACAGTTACAGAAGCCAGACAGTTATTTTTTTGAGATCCCAAGTAAATCACATTTTTGGGTTTGATTTTGCAGAAAACAACACGACAAGAGACTGTGGTACTGGATCTGGAAGCTGATGACTCACAGAAAGAAAGAGACTGAACTGAATAAATCCACTCATTCAACTGACTGAACTGTTGTCACTTAAACAGAACCTAATTGGCTCTTTAACGGCCTCTCTGAGCATATCCTTTTCTGTAATATGACCGATTATGCCATCAGAATTTATTGTTTATAGACAAACTTACAGAACAGTCAGGGAGCCTAACCTTTTTATAGATGTGTTTTAAGAGACGTTTGTTTCCTCTTTTTCAGATACGTGCACATTGAGATGAATAATTGCAGACAATAACAGGTCCTGATCTTTTATGTACTGCAGCAGCTCTTATAGCTGCTGATTTCTTTCTTCCTTATAGGTTTCACAATAAAGGCCAGCGATGCAGCAGACATCTGAAGTTAACTTAGCATATTGCAGAGCTAAGGGTTTAACCCCACTGAACTATTACTGCCATATGTTCCATTTCTTTCAGGGAATTTCCCAATGGGGAAAGAACTCAGACAATGTGAAGAAAAAACATCCAATATCATTTGCCCTACAGCTTTTTACTGTTTATTTCTAGAGCTTTTCCCCTCCTCACATGATAATCGCCTTATTGTAGAGAAGCATGCTGCAGATGTGGGAGCAAAAGGGACTTGATTTAAGATCTACAGCTTGAGAGTGAACTGAAATGCTTTTGAAAATGGTGGAATTACAAAAAGCAGCTTAGGATCCCCAATCACCGGCAAGGCAGAGTAAAGCCTGAACAGTCATACATAAAAAAATTGATTCTAGTAATTTCCTCTGGTGTACCTCACTTAAGGACAGATTCTCAGGGCTCTAGGCTTCCCCTGGACAGGAGCTCCTGCACTCACCCCAAGGACATTGTCACAGAGGCCGACATTTCAATCTCTCAGGGTAAGGCTGCTGTTTGTAAAACGACACTAGGGATCCCCCATCTGAGCCTTTACGTCGTAGGCAGGCACAGCCACACCGCAGCTCACCTCCACACCCTATGGAAGTGGGTTAAAAACTCAGGCTTCTGTAATTCAGGATCAGTTTACCAGACACCAGCTGCATCCGAGCCACTGGCAAGCCTGCGTTCTGAATCATTTTCTTATCTATTTGCACATAATACAGAATCATGTTTCTATGGTTTAGCTGGAAATCAATCAAATAAAAATTATGAAAAAAAGATTTGTAAAGGGATTGAGGAAAGGTTACTTTTAAATTACGTTTCAAATTCAGTTCTGAGAGGATTTGGTTATCAAATCCCAGACTCATAACTCACCCTCACGAAGCGTACCATTCATCTCCTAGTCAAATAGGATTTGATTCATCTCATACGTAAGGAAAGGAACAACATGATACCCTCTGCGCAAAGCCTGACCCTGGGGTACATACAGCATGGGACAGTTGGGGACTCTCCTGCAAGAGGAGGGCCCAGCACAGGCTCTGGGCACTGCACACCCATCACTGACCTCTCCATCGCTGTCAGATATAACGATAAACGCATCCACGAAACAGCGCTTCTTCTTGGCATTGGCTGGGCTCCTTTTCTCTTCTTCCTGTTCCTCCCCATCCTGACCTTGAGAGCCCAGGCCCTCTGTGGGTTTCTTCTTTCTCGGCATCCTTCACTCTGAAACAGAGGAAAAGATTAAAAGCCATTTGTTTCCTTCTGATTTAGATTTCCCTTAATACATCCTTCTTTTTTTTGTCCCCTCTATTTTTAGGCAAAACACCCCAGGCATTAGAGCCTTATTACAAAGCGCCGTGGATTCAGGCTTACTGGGAGCCACACGTCCTAGTCGCTACTCATCTAGTTAAGGGTAATTTATTACAGCTGATTGCTAAAAAGGGGTTTCAGGGGAACAGCAACACAGACCACAACCATTCTGAACAACCTTGCTTCAACGCAATGAGGCTCTCCTCTTAGCTTCTGTCAGACCTCCTCAGCAAACTGCTCCAATGCATCGCCTCACTGAGGGTCTCCCACCTTCCGACACGAATTTCCCCTCATCAGCCCCACACCTTCACCATCCCAGTGCAGAACAAACTGGGCAGGGGTACCAGATTAAGCTGAAACTCGCATGCCAGAACAAGAAGCCAAGGCAGCACGACCATTTGTCAGCTTTGCTATTCAACAAGAGGGAAAGGCAAGCTCCTCAGAGGATGCTGTTTTGCTCTCAGCACAGCGGCTCGGTGGAAGGCTGCACCACCACTACAGAAAGGGAAATGCAGGCGATGATGGCAGGAGGCAGGCTGGAAACAAGACAACAGGTTTATCTCACAGCCCGGATTTCTCAATGAGCATCAGCCTCCGGAAGTCCTCTGCGCAGACATGCCCGAATCATTCGTATTAAATAAGGCACTTGACAAGCAGGGAGGAACCTGCTGAGCGTTATTAGTGCGAACCTGAGTGCTCTACGAACAGCACAATTGAGGGCAGGTGCCCACACAATGCAAGCTAGCACTTCAGCGTCTCCCTTCCTTGCCAGCCCATAGACTGCTGGAGAGAGATGTACAGCAAGCGCGAGCGGCTTTGATCAAAGAGGACTCAGACGAGAGGATCAGGAAGAGATCCGGGCGGACGAGAGCAGCGGGACGGCACACGGAGCTAAACCTCCCTTTCCCCTCTGCGTCTGGCAGACAACACCAACATCGAGTGCTTTCCTGAACCGGGATCTAGAAGAGCCTCACAGAGCTGAGCAGGACTGGCGCTGTTTAAGTTTGAATTAAACATGTGCCGGGTGATTAAGCAACAAGCCCCTCGTTCCACACCGGAGAACGGCAGAGCTGGGAATGCAAGTCACGTTGGCTGGTTCCCAGCCCGGCGTCCTTCCATAGGACCATTCCTCCTTCCTCCAAGATCCCTGAAATAGCTCAAATGCGCTGCTCAGGTCTAAAAAAAGAGCAAGAGAAGATGCAACCAAGACCCTGTGTTACCCAATATAGAGCCAAACCATCCTCTGTACCACCACAGACCTGCAAACAGCCGCCTTGTGTACAAACCCCAATGAACAAGTCCAAAATCCCCACCAGCGCCAAGAACAGCAGCGCACTGCTCCATCTACAGTCTGAGGCAGCAAGCTGAGGCTGAGCAAGGAACACCCGCTTTCCTTGCCTGCCACCCGCAGCCTTCGAACGCTGCCTCAGCTCCTCTGCCTCCCTTCCTCTGCACAGACACACACACGCAGGCCTAGAGACAAAAGATGATTATCCTGGTGAGTCACGGTTCGCGCTGAAGGTTGGCCGAGCCCTCTGAGGGTGGAATATCGTACAAGAGGCATGCACAGCTCCAGAAGCGCCTGCAACAACCACCACAACCCCCAAAACGTTTGCCTGTTTAGGAAGGGGGAATAACGACGAGCACTGCTTTTGGTAAAGCACTGGGGCTCTTGCAAAACAAAGGTGTTCTGCTCCAGCTGGGCTCTTGTCGCAATATCCTCATTACGCTTTGCTCTGGTTGGTCGGGTTGGTTTTGGGGTGGGTTTTTTTTAATCTTTTGCTCCAAACGGTCTCTTCACCCTCTGCCCAGGGAGATGAGCCAAACCTCACACCCAGCTGTGGGGAACTGCCCCCCACCAAGAGAGCCTGTCACAGTGGGGAACGCTTATCGACGAAAAACAACTTGGGAGCTTTGGCACTGCTGGACCCGATGGGGAGGAGGGCTGGAGAGGCCCACACCTCAGTGTGCGAGCCTACACGAGGTCACTCTGGTTTGAGAGAGCCTGTAAATCTTTACACCACTGGAACAAAAGCAAACGGCAACAAGCAGCTGCTGTGATGTCTGTTTTGTTGTGTCTGGGTGGGTTTTTTTTGTAAAAGCCACGCTGGTATCGCCAGCTCTCCTCTGACTCTGCGATACATCTTCTGCTTGATGCACTGTGCTAAATAAGAGATCACCGAGAGATATCAGCTGGAGTTATGATGAGTCACCTACCTCCAACATTTAAAGGAAAGGGGGGGGAAAAAAAAGAAGAAGATGTAAGAGATGTAACCACACAACTCCCACGATGCTTCTGAAAACGAAGGGACTTTGTGGCAAAGAGAGTCTCTGTAAATGTAACTAAGGGAACAAGGCAAGGAAGAGATCGCTTGTAGCAGTGCTAGTCTGAGGCTGTGAGTAGGAGAGAGCAGTAATAGCTTTTCTTAGACAAGCTGGTACAGCTGAGGGAAGAAAACAAGCATCAGAGCACAGCCCTCTCCCCTCCTCAGGTAGGGAAGTTAAGCACAGGAGCTGTGGTTTGCTTTTAGCACTCTCTCAAAGGACAGTTGTACCACCCAAGGTAATGATCCCTCCCTTTCAGGCTCAGCAAAAAAGGCCAAAGACCAAATTATCTAAAACTACCTCTGCAGTTTGGCTCACAGACACCTCCAGGTTTTTCACCAACTCTGAATTTAAGAGAATCTCTTTGTAAATGATCTGACAGCAAAGGTGACCCCCTGACAAGGGACTCGCACACGCCGCGCTTCTCCAGTCACATTTTTAGGGATATCCTTGAAGATCCCCAACTTGTGATTATTTGTCATTTTCCCTCTCATCTATCATTTTGATGAATCAGAAAGCAATTACCGACAGAATAATTCTAAATCTTGACACTGCAGCTACAGACCTGCCAAGCTGTGACAGCTTGAAAAATGCTTGAAAATGAAGCCAAAAATGAATGACTCTCATCCCCGGATGAATTTCTGAGCCGTTTGAGACACAGGCTGTCGCTTTGTAAACAACTCCCCCCCCCCATCCCATCCCATCCCATCCTCCTCCCCACCTCAGGAAGAAGAGGCACGATGCTCCCCAGCAGCACCGTGAAGCAGGTCAGCGTTCAGGCGGGTCAGCACCACACAGCTCTTTGGAAATGTCATGGCTGGACCCTCGGCGCGACCTGGCACGCAGAGCTTCAGCTGATGCTCAGTGAGCAGCAGGATATGAGGGCTCACAGCACCTCGGGGTGAGAGGGATTGTTTACCAGATGTATCCATTTCTAGAGCTGGACGCTCACAAAAAAGGGACAGAGGGAGCGCTGAGGCCACGCACGCCCAGGCCTGCCAATGCCACTGAGCTCTGCGGGAGATGCCAAGCGCTCGGCTTTCCCCACAGCCCAGCCCAAGCCAAGCCCCACACCCAACACTGCTCTCCCCCTCCAAGGACAAACCCTGCGTGGGGGGACAAGCAGCCCTCTACCAGGCACCCACCCCAAGGTCCCTTCCCAACCCACTGCCTGTGGAGGGGTGTGCAGGGAGACGGCCAGGGCTACTCACCGAGCAACACCCTGGGGAAGAGGAAAGAGGGGGTGCCCGGTGGGATGGGGGGTGAAGTGGCGAGGCAGGGGATCAGCCGTAGGGGAGTAAATGCCCAGGAGAAGGAGGGGAGTCCGCCCGGGCAGGGGGTAGCTCCGGCCCCCGGGCCCAGCCTGGGGATGCCTCCGGGCAAGAGCTCTGGGTCGGGTTTCGGGGTGCCGCCCCCGGGGGACAGCTCTGGGCGAGAAGCCCGGGTGTCCCGGGGGGAAGAGGCGCAGCCCAGGGCCCCTCCAGAGCGAGGGGCTGGGGAGCAGCCCGAGAGGGGCTGGCACCGCGCCCCTTCCCCCGGGACCGGGCTGGGGACGCCACTCCCCGCATCGCCCGGGGCGGGGACCGGCGGGCACGCCGTGGGGGGCTCAGCCCCGGGGAAAAGAGGCTGGAGGGGTTGAGCAGGCGGCGCCGGGAGCCCCGCGGAGGGCGGGCCCCGGGCGAGCCCCGGGGCGGCGGGCCCGGCGCAGAGCGGTGCGGTGCAGCAAGGCCCCGCGGGGAACAGGTACTCACCGGGCCCGGGCCTCCCGCGGGCCGGCGCCCCGCCCCCGCCGGGCCGCCCCGTTGCGCGGCGCCAACCGGGGGCGCCGCTGCCTCCGCCAGGCCGCCCCGCCGCGCCGGCCCCGGTCGGCACGGGTCTCTCACCCGCGCTCAAGTTGGCGGCGGCGGCCTCATTGCCCTTACCCAAGATGGCGGCGGCGGCTTCGCAGCGCGTCACGCGGCCAGCGGGGTGGTGAAGCGGGAGGCGCCATGTCGTGGGCGGGCGGGCGAGCGGCGAGCCCGGCTACGGGAAGTCGGCGGGCCCCGAAGCCTCGCCCTGAGGCGCAGCGCTAGGCGTCGGCGCTGCCGCCATTTTCTCAGCCTGCTGCCAGCGCTGCGGGTAAGGCGGAGCGCCGGCTCCCTGGGAGGACGAACGCCCTGCCTGCGAGGCCCGGGTGTCTCGGGACCGACCGCCACATTAAACCTGTCGCCGCGGTAACCGCTGTGTCGTTTAAACACCCCCAGAGACAAGGCCCCGCAGGTCCGGCGATTTACCAGCCCCTCCCCCTCCGTCCTGCCCACAACCTAAATGGCCGCCGCCGCCTCCGCCTGCGGTCACGCGAGGCCGCCCGGCGCTCTCGCGCGAGGCCGGCCCGCCGTTGCTAGGCGCCTGCGGGGCGCGCGGGCGGGCCTCTCGCGAGAGCGGCGGGAGGCGGGCGGGGGGGCGGAGCTGGCGGCGGCGGCGATGGCGGACGGGGCGGGTAGCAACGGGGACGCCGCGGGGCTGCCGGTGGGCAAGGAGGCAGGTGAGGAGCCGGGCGAGCGGCGCGGGCGGGCGGCGGGCCCCGCGGGGCGCGGGGCGGGCCGCTGACAGCCCGGTTGTGTTTCCCGCCCCCCCCTCCCCCCGGCAGTGGCCCGCCTGATCCGGGAGAACGGGCACATCTTCACCGAGGCCCAGTGCAAGGTGTGCAGCGCCCTGCTCATCTCCGAGTCCCAGCGCCTGGCCCACTACCAGGTAGGCAGCGGGGAGCGCGGGGCGCCGAGCAGCGGGGCGGGCGGGTTCCTCCTCTCCCTCTCTCCCTCTCTCCCTCTCTCCCTCTCTCCCTCCCTCCCTCCCTCCCTCCCTCCCTCCCTCCCTCCCTCTCTCCCTCTCTCCCTCTCTCCCTCTCTCCCTCTCTCCCTCTCTCCCTCTCTCCCTCTCCAGAGCAAGAAGCACGCCAACAAGGTGCGGCGGTACCTGTCCATCCACGGCGGAGAGGAGCTCGCCCCCGGGAAGAAGATGAAGCTGGATGCCAAGCAGGTGAGAGAGGAGAGCCTCAGAGCCCTGGGGCTCTGGAGGCGGAAGGTGCCGTGCGGCCTGGGCGCCTTTGTGAGGGAAAGGCTTGTGGAGCTGGTGTTGTGGGAACTCGGTGGCACTGGTGTCACCGGGCCGCCTCACAGCCAGCACGGTTCCTGCTGCCTTTCCTGGCTAAAGAGCCTCCTTCTCTTGTTCATCTTCCCCCTTTTAAACAGATGTGTGTTGCCCTTTATTGATAGTCTTGCTTGGAAGGGCAGGGAAAAGTGAACAGGGGTGACAAGGTGTCAGGACTGCTGGGATGTAACCTTTACTCTCACAGGGAGCGCACTGGCTTGACCAGCTACTGGAATTCTCTTACAAGGGTGATCCTTTTCTCAGTTATTTAGGTCTCCTCAGCTGGTAGCTGGAGCCTGATGGTCAGTAACAGCACCACGTTCCACTCGGCCATCTGTCTGCCCCGTGACTCACTTGGGAAACAGATTCTACTTCTATGATTGCTTCTGCTTTAATCCCTAACTCTCCAAGGCTTGTAACGGGGGGTGGGGTGGGTGATAAAGAGGGATGCCTTCTCATGTAGTGGTAGCATGACTGCTGCTGCCTGCTCCCTTGGCATCATGTTGCAGATGACCCAGCTGATAGTGATGTTTGTGTTGCTCAGTTCACACCTTGCAGAGCAAAAGGCTGCCTGTTCCAGTTCTGGCAGCATCTCAGTTAACTTTGTCCTTAACCCCTACAGGCCAGGGCTGCCCCCCTGCCCAGATTAAAAAAGTAACCTGGTGCAAGAACACTCCCAATAAAAGAGAGGATGGTGCTGCATCACAGGAGTCCCACTCAGTCACACTTCTTCACCCTAATGTCTGTGACTGCTTGTTTTTCTTAGACAACCCCCCAAGCATTAGCATTTCTGCTCATAACCTGCAGGCTGGACGAGGTGACCTGCTAGGTCCCTGCCAGCCTCAGCTGCTCTGCGATTCTGTGTGAACAGGACAGCAAGCAGGAAGGCAGCAGTGGTGAAGACAGAAACAAGTGCTGTCCCATCTGCAACATGACCTTTTCCTCTCCGGCTGTGGCAACGTCTCACTACTTGGGCAAGACTCACGCCAAGAACATGAAGCAGCAGTCCCCCAAAGTGGAAGGTATGGCTCTGCAGTGCCTTCACGTTGTGCCAAGGGGCTGTTCAAGCACTGAAAAAGTTGAGAGGTTCATTGCAGCCCAGCTGGAAGCGCTTGTGAAGCAGAGCAAGCCAGCAGTGCACAGAGACTTGGCCTCTCTCGGCACCAGCTTGGGGGCTGGCATTAAATTAAAGTTGCATGGTTTTTTGTTTTCCTTTGGGAGAAATGCAGCTTGAGGCAGTGTTTTACCCATCCCAGGCGCCAGGAAAGAGCTGCTCTTCAGGGCATGTGGTGTTAAGCTGTAGAAATGCCTGGCATGGGGATGTGGTGCTTGCTGAAAGCTTACAGGGACTGAAGTCACTGGTGAAACTCTTGATATGACAAATTCATTTTCAGCTACAGAGATGGAACCTCTGAGGTTCAGGGATTTGTGAGCTGCAGATTCCTGGGGGCTGGGAGAATGTGGCTGGGAAGCACCACTATGTTCTTGTCCTGACCTTGTGCTTTCCCATGGCACTTGCCGTTGGCTGCTCTCCTGGTGGGATACGGTCCAGGCTGACCTCGGGTCTGACCTGGTGCAGCTGCCTGTGTGTCCCATCCCTTTGCTAGAAGGGCCCAGGGGGTGGAGAGGGAGACCAGACTCTCTTCCCAGGGTGGGTAGGGGCAGCTGAGAGCTGGAACCAGTCAGGACGGAGGGAACACGCAGCCTTTGAGTCCACCTGAGGATGGCAGCTTCTGCCAGCTCCAAGCTGGGATCTTCCAGGCAGAAACTGGGCTCCAGGGTGTCTTCAAGGCTTTGTGAGGTTGTGTCTGCAGAGTGAAGCCACTTGGGGGCTGGGGTGTTCTGTGGGATGCTTTTGTTCTTTGAAGCCCTTGCTTTTGGGTATGGAAAGAGCCTTCAGGAAGGAGTGGATGGCATGAGCCGTCTGGTGCGTAGCTGCCGTTTTGGCCTAAGAGGAGCTCTCTGCTCCTCAGAAGGTTCCCCACGCTGGTGGTTGGTACCTGGTAATGGGAGGCACCAAGTAATGGGTGAAGGTTTCTCCATCAGACAAGAGAGCTGCTTCCCTGCATGGATTCACTCTGTCAGATCCAGTCCTCTTCACGCTGTTTCTCAGGCACAGCTCATCGTGACTTCTGTTCAGGACAGAGTGTTTCCAGACACCTGCTTGCCGTTGCTGGGCAGGGCTCATGCTCACGTCCTGGCTGCCTCCCTCTTCCTTATGCCAAGCAATGACCATGTCCTGATGATCACAGGCAGAAGCTCAGTCATGTCCCATGTGCCTCTAATCTG
The DNA here is from genome assembly GCA_022605575.1 of Laterallus jamaicensis coturniculus. Lineage (NCBI taxonomy): Eukaryota > Metazoa > Chordata > Aves > Gruiformes > Rallidae > Laterallus > Laterallus jamaicensis. The sequence goes on along the minus strand of JAKCOX010000016.1, from coordinate 11,536,939 downwards.
GCCGTGCTTACATTAACCTCGCTGAGGGGAAATGGGGGAGGCTGTTGGGTGGGTTTTTAACCCTGAAAGTTTTTCTGTCCCACTCTGACTTGTCTTATCACCCACCTTTCGACTTTGCAGTGTTAAGGGATCAGGTGGGAGCAACGTGAATTTATCTAGGTGTCTTGCATCCTCTCTCTAGGTTTGGTGTTTAGAGGTGGTGGTGTTTGCCTTTCTTTAATGTGGGTTTGGGGGAAATGACACAACTGGGTTTTTACCTCTGAGTTCTGGGACTTACTGAGGGTTTGGATTCACCCTACAGAAGCAGTGCCCCCACAGAAACATCCTGCTACCCTCCCCACCTCCACTGCGTCATCTAACGAAGAGAACAAGGACATTACTGACCCAGACAAGTTCTGTAGCCTCTGCCATGCCACATTCAACAACCCCCTTATGGCAAAGCAGCACTACGTAGGCAAGAAGCACAGAAAGCAGGAGACCAAACACAAGCTGATGGCACACTATGGCCGAACCCCTGATGCACCAGCATCGTCCTTCATGGGTGAGTTCTCAGCAGGCAGGTTAATAAGTTGCTGAAGAGCAGGGTGGGAGAGCAACAGTGTGTCTTCAGACAGGAGAGTCTGTGTGGAGGAAGCAGGGGTGAATTGCTTGTGATGGGGATCTTGGTTACATATCCTAAGATGGATTTGGTTGATTTTGTAACCCCCTGGCAGCAGGAGAGGTTTGAGACTGTAGCTACTTGTGAAAAGCTCTGGGTTGTGTTTTGCAACGCTGTTTAATCGGGGCCGCGTCCTTTTTATTCTCTGCGTGGATAATCCAGGGATTTTGGCCAGTGCTGTGTGGAGTGAGGTGGACTGCATCCAAAATGGAAAGATAAAAGTGACATTTGATGCTTAAAAAAAAACAACCCCTGTCTTCAGAGGGGACTAGCCAAGGATGGAAGAAATAGGTTTAACTGCACCTGCTGCTTCAAAGTAGATGAAAGGCAGAGAGATTTCTCCCCGAACGCCTCTCTGCCTCTGTGTGGGCACTTCCACCCGATGAACTAATGCTCTCTGGAGCAAGCAGGAATGTAGGGGGGGGGAAGGGGGGAGAAAGAAGACAGAGCTATTAAGGAGGAACTTTAGGCAGACAGTTAAAATTCATTTGGTTTATGATCTGCCGCTTACGAGCACTTCTCGGTGATGAAAGCCCCCGAGTCCAGTGAACGTGTTAGGAGCTCACAGTAAACTCCCTTGTTCCTCCCAACAGCCGTCTGTTGGACCAGGAAGTCTAGTACCTGCTGGATGCTTGAGGTAAATAATAAGCAGACAAATCATCTTAAAATCTTCTTCAAGGGCTTCTTTCTCTGTCATAAAAGCCCCCACAAGCAGGAGATTAATTATTCTAATTCTTTGCAGGCCACCTTTAGATACTGGTAGCACTTAGGAGAAATGAGGCTCAATTATCCGAGTAATATTCTCTCCCACATTGTGTAGTCATGTGGGAGATGGAAAAGGTGCTTGGTATCCAGCATTACCCATCTGCTCTTTACCTAATTAGTGGGGCCTGATGAATGGTTTCACTTCAGCGTGACTCAGGCACTGACAGTGGCAGGAGCTCCAGCCCATCAGGCTGGGTGGGTGGGCAGTGCCCTCCCTCTGTGAGTGATGTCTCCTGCGAAGTGCTGGTGGAACCAAGGGCACCTACAGACAGATCTCTGTGGCACTTTGACTGTGCAGGCAATGTTTGGAGCCTGGGCTGTAATCAGGGGCTGTGAGAATGTGATGGGCTGCAGTTGGAGAGGTTTTCTCCTGCTCTCTCCATCACCCATCTCCGTGTGCCAACAGCCATGCCTGTCCCTAAACTTCTCTCTCCTGAGATCTACCTGGCAGCAGGGGTTCTGCTCAGTAGGAAGTCGTCTTTGCTTAATGATCCTCTAGGAACCACTGGTTTGAGGTACAGGAGTGGAGTTAGGACAATTTTGTGCATGCACTTGTTGGCCAGATTTGCAAGAGAGGGACCTCTACCCTGAGGAGGGAGACCTGAGGGCTCCATTGGCTCTGCTGGTCTTTCCTGCCCAGGGCCAGCTCCCTGTTGAGTGGCTTGCTAGAGTCTGAAATGTCTCTGAGGTGCAGCAGCTGGGTGGGGAAATGCCTGCTACATGCTGTGTTGTGCTTCTCACTGATGACACTGTGCAGCACCCTAGGGCCAGTGACCTTTTTTGCCCAAAGGGAATGTTTTCTTTGCCAGACTCCTGGGCAGATCCCTTCCCCAGGCAGCCAAAACTCAGGAGCACTCAATGTCTTCAGGACAACTGCCAGGATTTCCCCTGTACAGGCTTCTGGGCTGGGCTCTGCTCCTGTGCTTGCCTGTCTGGTATCTCTGCCCTCCCAGACTCTCATTCCAGCTGGAGTTGTCATGTTACACAAAGCCATTGATCCGTCTGCTACAACTATTGCTGGAAACTTCCTTTCTTTTCCTCCTCCAGTTAACTGCTATGCTGACACCAACCAAACTGCTGGAGGGTAGAGTTTAATATTCTCAGTTGGCACCCCAGCCAGGCTTAGCAGAACGCTGGGTCATGGAACTGGACGGTGTGTGTTATGTCCTCTGGCTGCTGCTTCTTTTAGTGAAACACTCCAGGCTTACAAATGAACTATCTCCCTTGTTTTCTTTTATGAGATGTACATGTCAGAAGTGGGAATTTGGGGAAGAAGCAGATTTGCAAAGGCAGTGTAACATCAGGTTTGGTGTCCTAATGCTGAGGTTTTACTATGTCTGGCACTTCAAACTGTTCATAGGAAATGTGACTTTGTCTAAACAAACCAACCCCTGTTCTGACCCTGGAAAGCAATTCCCTCACAGTGACACCGGGGCCTGGTGTGGTAGTGGGATTCTTTGACCTCCTCCCTGCTTAACCCATTGACTTGCTGTTTGTCTTTGTTTAGCAGTTGTTTGACACATCAAGTGATTGATTATCTCACTTGTTTCTACCTCAGGCACCAAGTTGTTGGCTAGCTGTGTGTGCTAACATTGATGTCTGTTTCAGCTGGGAAGGGCTACCCCTGCAGCACATGTAACATAGTCCTGAACTCCATAGAGCAGTACCAAGCTCACATCAGTGGCTTCAAACACAAGAATCAGTAAGTAATGTTCTTGTCTAAGTGCGTTTCCAGCCTCTCTCTTCATGTTTATGGCTTAAACATAACTTAAAATGCAGTTTTGAACGAGCATCTGCAGCTGACTTGCAAGCAGAACGTCAGGGTTTGTGCAAGGCCAACCCAGGCCTGGACTCCATCAAGAACAGTGTGGCCAGCAGGTCAAGGGAGGTGACTCTGCCCCTCTGCTCTGCTCTGATGAGACCCCACCTCAACTACTGCACCCAGCTCTGGGGTCCCCAGTACAAGAAGGACATAGAGCTGTTGGAGGCCATAAGGATGATCAAGGGGCTGGAGCACGTCTCCTAGAAATCAGGCTGCGAGAGTTGGGCTTGCTCAGTCTGGAGAAGAGAGGGCTCCAGGGAGACCTCATTACTGCCTACCAATTCTTAAAGGGGTCCTACAGGCAGGTGGGAGAGGGACTGGTCACCACTGAGTGCAGGGACAGGACAAGGGGTGATGGCTCCAAGCTGAAAGAGGGCAGGGTTAGGTTAGACCTTAGGAAGAAATTCTTCCCTGTGAGGGTGGGGAGGCCCTGGCACAGGGTGCCCAAGAGGCTGTGGAAGCCCCATCCTCGGAGGGGTTCAAGGCCAGGTTGGGTGGGGCTTGGGCATCCTAGTCTAATGGAGGTGTCCCTGCCCATGGCAGGGGGTTGGAACTGGATGATCTTTGAGGTCCCTTCCAGCCCAAAGCATTTGGATTCTATTCTGTGATTCTAAGCTTGCTCTGTTTGTCCTGAAGCTGCTTGACTTCGGCAGCTCCCTCTGCAGACAGCTCTGGGATGCTGCTCCAGTAGAAGTGCCCCACGGTGTCTTTTGGTTCTCGATGGTTCAGCTATGTGGGACCTTTGCTGTGAGCACCACCTGACACCCACTGAACGCCGTTTCTCTTACAGCTGAGATTTTAATTTCATTTAAGACTGGCTCAGTGGCGATCTGCTTGCCGCTCAAATCTCACTTGGGGTTCCTTGTCTTAAAATTTGACATGTAGTCAGCACAGTCTGGAAACCTAGACTGTGTTCCTGACCTTGCTCTCACAGCTGGTGAGTTAAACAATGGCACCTCTGCATGGATTATTAATCCAAAAAATTTAGGCTGTCAGAGTTCCTATCTCTAATTTCAAAGCCTTTGCTAAAAGATCAGTAATGAGCCTGGGTGGGTTAGAGACCTTCTTACAAGCAAGAGGCATTAGGAAGCCCTGCCTGAAGTGAGGACAGACTTGTAGCCAAACTTCCCAGAGAGGACAGGAGGAAAACTGGGATCTCTCATTGCCAGTCTGTGGAATAACAGCCCAGCAGTCCCTTGGCTCTCTGGAGTACTTGACTGGAAGACACACACTCCATCCATTGTCCCAGGAAAGTTGTGGCTCCGGAACAGCACTACCACTCAATGAAAGCCAGTATCCCTTTCTAGATAGATAACACTGAGGATGTTCCCAACACACATAACTATTCCCTTGAAGGATATGGCTGTTGGGGATGTTGTTCTGAGCTTTTGCAACCACGCAGCTGCCTTTCAGAAAGCTGCTGCTGTGTTGTGCCGCTCAGTCCCAGCAGTCTGAAGGGAGCCAGGCTGCTTGCTGTGTAGCACAAGCCCTTTGATGGCCCTCAAGCTGTGCCAGAGCTAAACGCCGCCCTGCTAAAGGTGTCTGCTTACACACGCGCACGGGAGGCAGGGATGCACTTGGAAGCTCTTCTGGCAGGTTGCTGACTTGGCTGTACTAGGCTGTTGCTCCACAACCAGCCATGCCTGCTGAGCTGTGATTGCAGCTGGGAGATTTTGGAGCCCTTCTGACATTGTCTCCTTTCTTCCCTTCCTTTCCCCTCGCTCCCTTGGATGCCCAGGATGCCAGGAGCAGTGCCGGTCGTCGGACCCTTCCCGCCACAGCAGTATGTCCAGGAAGAGTCAACTGCCCCAGGAGGCTACAGCTATTTCAGCCAAGACTTCTAGAGCAAGCTGCAGCACTGTTCTTGGAGTTGTTGGTGGCCCAAGAACGCACATCCTTTGCCAGCCCACAATGGTTTCATTATCCCTCTGGATAAGCAAAGCCCTACCCTCCTGTATGCACCCGTTGAGCAGAACGGGGACTGAATCTGTCAGAAAAAGGATCCAGCTGGAAGAGACTTTGCTAGACAGCAAATACTTCACTCCCTTAGAGTAGTTTTCATTGTGTAATTGCTTCCTGTCAAGGTGGGTGCGGTGTGAGAGGAAGTGTGTATCTGGTATAAGGAGGGTTTGGCACCAGGCTGGTAGTGGCCACCTCCTCCCTCACCAGAGCAAATAATGGATTCCTGCACCTGGAGCGCCAGCGTCCCGCGCTCAGAGGTGGCTTTTGCTGGAGGAGAGCTCCTAGACTGTAGCATGCAGTGCTCGTGAAGCATGGATGGAACACGGTGCAGCTTGTCTGGCTTTGTACAGGCCTAAATTAGGGAATCACCAGTGTGGGATCTCTTTTTTTTTCCATGCCTCCTCCGGTCAGGTTTGTGTGCAGAGTTTTCAGAGCCGCTGATTGCTGTCAGAGCCTTTCGCAGCTCCTCAGCTGGGCGGTTTGAGGGTCTGTCTGACAGCCTGTGGTGTGCAAACCGCCGCCGGTGGGAGCGGAGGGCTGCGAGAGGGGTGAGAGCTGCTGGTTCCCCGACAGCTCAGCCCTCTGCTCTGAGGATTTCCACCTGGAAGGAAGTAACTGTTTAGCCTGGTTTCCTATGGAAACAGGTGTACGTGAACATTCACCGTGTGTGTCTTTTACCCCCTGTGACTTAAATCGATCTCAGCCAAACTTGGCAGTGGTGGAGATCTCTGAGATCTGAATGCAATCAGCAGAGGAAGGTAGAGCAGGGTGAGTTCATCTCTTAATTCTGTCAGGGTCTGCGTGGAAGTGCAGCTTTTTCCCTGCTGCCACCAAAATACTGTGGGGAAAAAAAAAAGAGGGAATAAATGTAGGTACAGCAGAAAACTGTAGTATAACTTGGTCAAATCACTAGCTGACTAAAAAGCAACAAATCCTCTGGAAACTTGCCTTTGTTAGTCCTTTCTTAGGACACTGCCCTACCCCTCCCTTCAAAGTTCTTGCACATTTGTAGTGCCCTGGAGAAGGGATGTTGGGTATTTCAAACCTGGAGATGAAGGCTGATGGTCTCTTTGTGGTGCTAGTGTACTAGAGCTGTTAGAAAAGGCCCTGGATGGAAGGAAGGGCAGGCGGGTGTCTGAGACCGACGTGTGTTTTGGATGAGTTCTTTAGATGTTTTGCCTTAAGCTAAGGTATTGGCTGTTCTTTGCTGGCCCACTGTGACGTGTTAGGCTGGCCTCATGTTCAGTGCCAGTGCTCCATGTCAGGCACCTCTTGGCTTTGTCCTGGCATCAGTGTCTCTGTGGAGCCAAGACTACACTAGCCCGTGGCAAACATCCTGCTCTTTTTCTTCCATGAGGCAGAAGGAGGAGGATGTGGCCACTGTGAGGACTTGCCTCACCAGTGGGGTTCCCATAGGGCTGGCAGGAGCATGGTGGCAGCCGTGGGCACACTGTGCTGCCAGGGCGGGCTGAGCCAAGCACTGCCTCCAGGTGCACGGCCGCAGCAGCTGCCAGAGGACAGTCAGGGGCCCTTAACTCCATGTGCTGTGTGCCAGGGGAGCAGCTGATGCCTTCATGGGGCTGAGAGCTGGGCAGTAGAGGCACTTCTGAAGTCTGGTGTATGCACTGGCCAGGTTAAGCAAGGAGAGAGGGAGAGAGCGTGCTGTTTGCTAATCTCAGTGCGTGGAGTGAGTGCCTTCCCTTCCCTGCTCCAGGCTGTGCATGAGCTTTGTTTTTCTTCACCCTGCGCAGAATCTGCCGTCTTCCCTCAGGACAGGCTCCTGCTGGTCTGGGTTTGCCTTCCTAATGTTTTCCAGTCTTGCTCCAGCACTGAGGTCTGACCTTAGTCTCCTGCTGCAGAGGGAGTCCTTTTAAACCTTGCAAGCTGATCAATGAGCAGAAAATTGGGGTGAACTGAAGGAAGCATTGTGTGCCTGTCGCCCTGGATGGCCTCCAGCTCCGATCTCTGCTGCTTAGCTCTTGTCCCGCTGCACCGGGGCAGGTGCCCGCTAGATGTGCTACGCATCGACACCAAGAGGGATCCATTTCCAGCACTGCCCAGTCTGGTGTGTCACTCCTGTCTGTGTACTGACAGTTTTGCCTTCCCCTGTACACAGTGTTTATGTATCTGCTGTTTCCCTAAGGTGAAGCTCTCCAAATAGAGTGTTTATTACTACTTTTGGGTGCTGTCTTTCTGCTAGAGCCCTTCCTGGGATTTTGCCACGCTTCAAAGCAAAGAACAGGATGCAGACACCTTTGAAATATTTGGGAGGGGCAGGAGGTTTGTGTTCCCATCTGTCCTCCTCGAGGCCCTGCTCTCATCCTGCAGCACCCTGAGGTCCAGATGAAGCCAGTAAGTGCCTTCCTCTGCGCTGCTCTGGTGAGCCAGGATCATGCCACAGTCACTGTGAGGGAGATGAGACAGTCTGGGCTAGGAGGCTGCCGGCGCTTCCACAAGCCGTTGTGCAGCCTGTGCTGAAAATACCCAGGAGTGCCACAGGATGCCAGGCTGTTCCCTGGCACCACTGCAGCAGCACAGGAATGACATCGTGGCTGGCGTGCCCTACTGCTGTCCCTTCAAGGGCAGCTCACTTGCAGAGCTGGGCTGAGGCCCCTGGGAGCAACTGTCCTGCCTCTCCGCAGGCAGCGCTGTGGCAGAGCGCAGGGGACCACAGATGTCCCCAGGAGCAGTGCGTGGCCCTGTGCTGGCACCGTGGGTGGCACTGCCATTGGCTGTGTGGGTAGTGCTGGGAAGGACAGGATGCATCCATGTCCCACAGCACGCAGCTCTGCCGGGCCAGCATGCCTGCCACCACCAGCCTGTCCCTCGCTGACCCCTTCCCCTCCTCGCAGCCGGGCTGCCGTGACTGGCATGTCCTGGCCCTTCTGTGGGTGCAGGCACTCCCCGGGGCAGGTGCAGGGGAGGAAGCAGTAGGTGAGGGCTGCCTGCCCCCCTGGTTCGTCCCTTCCCCAGCAGCAGGACGGCTGGTGGCAGCTGTGCCAGGGAAGCCACAGCCAGGTGGCCCTACCAGCTGTGCTGGGGGCTGCAGTGCCCAGGGCGGGTGCTCCAAGCACAGACGAGATGGGTGCAGAAACCACTGGTTTCCCCACTGATGCTGGCTGATTGTCCTGCTGCTGCACTGTTCCCAGCACCCGTGGGTATGCCTAGGATGAAAGTGGGAGCTTGGATCTGAGGTCAGTTACCCACATTCCGTGGGATGCTGAGGACGGAGCACCCCTTGTCCCCAAGCTGTGCTCTGGTGCCGATGTGCTGCCTGTCCAGTGCCCTGCCCAGCTGCTCCCAGGGCTGTCCAATCCTCCTGTTCCCTGACAGGGCCTCTGCGGGCAGCACCTCTCTGGGCTGGGGCTCTGGCTGCCTGCACTGGGCCCAGTCCCAGCGCCTTCCGGGCTGGCAGGAGCGGCACAGGGCACAGAGCCACCCGCCAGCCACGTCCCCCACGGAAGCGCTGCCGTCCCCTGCCCGTGCTGCAGCCAGCTCCATGGAGCCTCCCGGTCTGAGGAGCTGGCTGCTTCTCCAATGGTGCATGGGGCTGGGTCCCCCCCTCAGCTGGGGGAGTACAGCCCAGGCCACAGCCCCAACCGCTGCCATCCCTTGTGGCCCCGCTGGCTCCAGTGAGTAAATCAGGTGCAGATGTGGAGGCGAGGCTGGGCGCCTGCTTGCAATTAGGGGGTGGGAGCATCGGGGTGGCCCCGTTTCTGCCTCACAGCCCCCTGCTCCACCAGGAGAAGACCCCCTTCCCCGATGCTCCATGGAGGACAGGGCTTGCAGGCAAAGCTCTCACTTGCTCAGCCCCAATACAGGCACTGTTGTGCCCAGCCCAGTGCATCGCGTGTGCCATGTCCCCATCCTGGCCCTGTGCGCCCTGATCCCTGTGCCAGCTGCAGCCCCAGTGCTACCCAGCACTGCCAGGACGGGCAGGGGCAGCGGGGACCAAGGCATGGCACTGCCCATGCTGCACTGATGGGCTGGCCCCAGCCACATGCTCCCAGCTCTGCCCACAGTGCCAAATCTGTGGGTGCTCCTGTGCCGTGCTGGGGGCTTGGCCTAACCCCAGGGCCGCTGTGTCCCTGTCCTGCAGCCCCTGGACTGGGCCCCGCTTTCTCAGCTCTGCACAGGGAGCAGCAGGTTCATGTTTGCCAAGTTCTGCCTGGTTAAACCTTAACTGGGATGGGCTGCTCTGTTGGTCCCTCCCTGCCTGAGATAAGGATGGGCAGGTGAGACCAGGGCCTGGTGGGAAACACTGCCCAGAGCCGGGCTGCCTGCCTCTGGCCCAGGCCCCTGCGGAGCATCCTGCCCACCCTGGGGCAGGTTGCCTGCCCCTCTGTCTCAGCAGGTCCTGCTGATACGAAGGTAGCAAGTTGTGGCTGGGGCGGGAAGCTGCTGTGTGTCAAGGCCAGCGAGGCTGGATGGTGCTGGGATCACTTAGGCTGTGGCAGCCCAGCCCCCTGCATGTGGCATGAGTCTGCTCGGCCTCGGCCCCGCAGAGCCCATGTACGGGGTACAGTGAGTCTGTGCCCCAAACAACGGCCGTTCAGGGGAAGCCAAGAGAAACTTCCAGGAGGAAAGAGCCCCCCAGGCTCCAGCCCCCCAGGAGCCGCCATGCCGCGCACACTCACGCTGGCCGCAGGTGCCACCGCAGCGGGAGCGGCAGCGAGTGCTGGGGCCAGGCACAAGGGGCGGCTGTGTTCCCGCAGCCCCGGCTGCCTTCCAAGAGCAATATTGTTGGCACCAGGCAGGCTCCCTGCGCCGGCAGCGAATACACGGGCCTTTCATGAGGGGAGCAGGGATGATTTACTGCCTGGGGGAAGGGGCAGGGGCGGGAGGATGGAGCCCCAGCATGATGGCCCCAGCACCCAGCCCCTCATGTCTGCTCACCACCATGGGGCCCTGCACACACAAGCAAGGCCGAGGGTCTGGCTGGGGAGTCACCTCTCCTCAGACAGGAACGGGGCAGACCAGGTTCCACTGCCCCATCCACACTGTGCCCCCTCACTGCTCCGTCTGCAGGGCCCAGGGGCTGCACTCCCTCCCTGGGCACCCTGCTGGGTCTGAGCTCACACACACTCTTGGTGCCCAGGGGACACGTGTCCGTGTGTCCTTTGCTCCTTTCAGCTGATGGGAGCAGTCCCAGGGGGCTGGGAGGTTGGGACAGCAATGGAGGGTGCTGAGGAAGGGGTGCACTCATGGCCAGGGGTGCTGGTGCTGGCACAATCCCCCCTTGTTGAGCTGCTGGCGTGGTGGAGGCCATGGTGGTGCTGCTGGCAGCGGGCAGCAGGCGGTGGGGCTGTGCTGCCGTGAAGGGCTTTTTGTTTGCCATCAGTTGCTGTTATAAATCAAGTCAGGCAGCCCGACCCCCGGCCCACACTGCCCCACAGCATGGAGGGGATGGGCTCCCAGCCGCCCGCAGCACAGCCCCGCTGTGTCCCAGCCTGCGCCCAGCATTGTCTGGGCTGGCAAGGATGCTTGGAGTGACAAGGTCCCCTTGCTCAGCTCCCACCCGGCGCCATACCCAGCAGCAGGGCACATGGTTGGGATATGGGTGCGAGCGTCTCCATGCTCATCCCAGGCTGCGGCTCCCGTGGGCTCCCCCAAACCCCAGCTCTCCCCCATCATTACCGGTGCTGGGAACAAGCCCTTCTCTCTGGTTTTAATTTGGTTTCAGTTTGAATCAAGTGGAACCCAACATTTTTCTTTGCTTCCGGCACGCTGCGAGCTCTGCAGGGGCGGCTGCTGCTCCGTGAAATTGATGTTCTCGTCCGCTTCACGCGCCGGCAGGAATGAACAGCTGCTGGGAGCTGCCAGCCCCTGGGACCACTCTGTGCACCCCTGTGCCTCAGGGGGGGGACCAGCACCCGGGATGGGGAGCAGCTTGGGAGATTGTGGCACCAACCAGCACTTGCAGTGCGAGCGTGTCATGTTGGAAATTGCTGGTTACTCACGCTGGAGCGGCATGGGCAAAGCTGTGCCCTGGCCCTGGTGGCATGACCCCAGCGTCTATGCTGAGTGTAGGCAAGGCTGCTGGAGGGCAGAAAGATGGCAGAACATAGAGCGATGCAGTGAGGGAGGGCAGCTCTGGGGCCAAATCCTGGCCATGCACTGGGAGTCCTTGTACAGGCAGGATGCTCAGGGGAAAGTGTGCCTGGGGACCATGCCTGGGCTTCTTGCATGAGCAGACGGGCAGTGGGGCCTGGGCACAGTGGGTCTGCCTGCCCCAGCACAGGCAGCAGCACAGGGAAAGCAAAGGCAAAGTGTTTATGGGTCGGATTAGGGCCACTCCAGCCCTGGCTCTCAGCCTCGTGGTGTTTTACGACGCTCCGTTATGGGCTCCTAATGAGGGTCACAGCCGCTTTATGGCATCGGCAGCGATAACGCTGCAACTAATTGCAGCACAATTAGCGAGCGGGCTGCTGGGCACCCAGCAACACGCAGCACCCAGCCCCAGCCAGGGCCGCCCGCTGGGGTGGGTACTGCTGCCGTGGAGCCCTTGGCATGTCCGGGACGGGGGTGCAATTGGGGTGCCACAGGGGGAGAGGGAGCAGAGGCAGCCTTCCCCCCCCACACTGCCCGTTGTGCTGCTCCCAGCATGGCGGCCCAACATGTGGGGTCTCCCTGGGGGGCAGTGGAGGGGACCAGCCCCGGGTGTTTCACAGCCCCACGCGTTCCCCACCCGTGGGGAGATGCAGCGCGGTGGGGCCGTGCCGGGAGTGGGGGGTGCCCAGTGGCCGCCCCTCGCTGCTGGCGGGCACATGGTGGGGGTTGGGGCGGGGGGGGGAGCGGGTGCCGGCCCCCCCACCCCCCCCCCAGCTCGTCGGCGGGTCGGTTTGCAAAGGAGCCGGCGGCCGGCGGAGCGCGGCCGGTTGCAGCAGCCGCGAGTCGGGGCCGGTCCCCCGCCGCCCCCCCTTTCCCCAGCGCTCCGGGCGGGGCGGGCGGCGCCGCTGTAACCCGAGCGCGCCCCTACAAAGTGCCCGCGCCCGGCGCGGCGGCGGCAGAGCGGGACCGGAGCGAGCCCCGGAGCCGCAGCCTCCCCGAGCTCAGCCCGCCATGGGGCCGCGGTGCGGGGCGCGGCGGCGCTGAGCAGAGCCCGCCGGCCCACGGACTTTGCCCGGGCCCTCCCCACGCTGAGCGGGCGGCTCCGCCGAGGGAGTCCGACACCGCCGGTAACGCCGCCGACCGCGACCCCCGCCTAAGCGACCCCCCCTCCGCACCCTGGGACCCCCGCACCCCGGGATTCCCCTAACCCCGGGTCCCCCCCAGCCCCTCCAGACCTCCCTTCCCCCCTCCCCCTCCCCGTGCCCGGTTAACCTCTCCCAACGCCCTGCCCAGGCTGCGGCTGGCTGGAGGGGTCGGGTCCCTGCAGCCACCCCGTATCCCCCTACCCGTGCCCATCCCGCCCCCAGCGTGTCCCGGGGACCCCGCACCGCTGCCCCGCGGTGCCCCATGGTCCAGTCTCCACTCCCTGCCTGGCCAGGGCAGCGCGCGGGAGGGAGCCACCCGCCCGACCCCGCTCACCCCGGCCCTGCCTGTCTCGCAGGGTGGGAGCCGCCGCGCCGGAGGGGCCCGGAAGATGCGGCCCCCCTTGCAGGTCCTGCTGGGGCTGCTGCTGGCAGCTGCTGCCCAGGGCAGGGCCATGGACCCAGGTACGGCTGTGGGGGAATGAAAGAGGGCTTGAGAGCGGTGGGGAGGGGAACTTGCTTTCTGAAAGCCAGCTCCCAGCTGGGCAGTGAGCCCACCCTGGGGAGGGAGCCCCAGAGCTCTGGCTGTGGCATCGGGCTGGTGGGAGTTGGGGGTCACTCATCTGGCTGGGACATGGCACGAGGGATGTGTGTCTCCATCACCGGGGGAGGGGGTGTGGAGGCTGGAAGGAGCAGAGTGGCTTCAGACAGGCTGTTTCTGCGGTATGGGTGCTTGGCTGGCTCGGTGGACGCGTGCGGCAGAGTGGGATGGTGTGACCGCTATGGGCTTCGGCAGCTGCATGTGGCTCTGCTGTGGGTAGAGGAGAAGCACATGTCCTGTGGGAGCAGAAGCCCAACTACCCCACACTCCCCCTGCAGTGGCCACACAGAGGGTTAGGGATGCATGTGTGTCCCAGGACCCCACAGAGGCGGTCAGGCTGTAGTGGGGATTGCTGCTGCGCTGGTGGTGGAGTTGTTTCTGCCCTCCATGTGCACTCGCCGGCTGCCAGCCTGGGCATTGCCAGGGCTGGGGGTCCCAGCCGTGCCTGGAGCGTGTGGAGATCCGATGGTGGTTGGCTGGAAAAGTTTGGTGCCCCCTTTCAGTGCTGTGTTCGGTGAGATAGGACAGGCCCGGCCACCTCGCGCCACTGGGAGCGGCCCCTGTGTAAGGATGGTGGCACGTGTGGCCTTGGACAGGGACATGGCGCTGGGGAAGTTGCGTCCCGGCACCCCAGGGCAGAGTCCAGCCTTCGCCTGCCTCCGGGTTGGCAGAGCCGGGCACCGCGCTGTGCTGCACCACATGCTCTCTGCTCCAGGGTGGGCAAGTGGCAGGGTCCTGCTGTTAGTGAGGGGTGAGCACAGGGGTGGGTGCTTACGAGTCTCTCCAGAGCTGTTTGAGAGCCCGCTGCTGGAGTCAGAAGAGGAACATCTCCTGCTGGACCCAGGCAACGTGTTGAAGCTGTACTGTGATGCCAACCAGAGCGGTGCCAGCGTGGTCTGGTACAAGGAGTCCCGGCCGCTTGTCCCGGGGGGTCGCGTCCGCCTCAGGCAGAGCCTGCTGGAGATCTCGGAGGTCTCCTACGAGGACTCGGGGCTCTACGTGTGCCGGGCACAGGGGTCTGGGGAGATCCTGCGCAACTTCACCATCTCCATTGTGGGTAGGAGCCCCAGCAGTGTGCCACCCCGGGGCAGCAAGGCAGCTGCTGCCTGCCTGGCTCTGCAAGCAGGGACGTCCCTCTCAACCCGTTTTCCTTTGCAGACTCACTGTCATCAGGTGATGATGATGAAGACAGTGATGGGGATAGTCCCCATGGGGAACGAAATGAGGAGCCTGTCTACATGCACAGAGGTCAGTGCCATCTGGGGTAAGGCAGCTTGGGCAGGCCCGGGATCCTGGGACACTCCTGCTTGTGGCACAAGCAGCACAGAGCAGCTCTGGCAGCCTCCATGCTGCCCCTCGGCCCCCTCCCACTGTAAACTGGTGTCTCCCCAGCTCCTTACTGGACTCACCCACACCGGATGGACAAGAAGCTGTATGCAGTCCCTGCGGGGAACACGGTGAAGTTTCGCTGCCCAGCCTCGGGCAGCCCCAGCCCCAGCATCCGCTGGTTCAAGAACGGGCGTGAGTTCCGGGGGGAGCACCGCATCGGGGGCATCCGGGTAAGGGCCAGGGCCCCCTGCTGTGACCTCCCTTCCTGGGGATCATTTCCCCATCCCTATGACACCTTGTCTCCTTGCCTTCCTTCTCTGCAGCTCCGGCACCAGCACTGGAGCCTGGTGATGGAGAGCGTGGTGCCCTCCGACCGTGGCAACTACACCTGCCTGGTGGAGAACAGGTTTGGCAGCATCCGATACAGCTATCTCCTGGATGTGCTAGGTGAGGGCTCCTCAGAGTGGTGCTGGTCCCAGCTCCTTGTTACCCCCATGCCTGGTGGAAGGGTTGATGTCACGGGGAGGGGGCAGAGGAGCCTCTGTTAGTGTCCTCTCTGCTGGTACAGCCTGCGTGTGCTTCAGGCCAAGGAACATTGGAGTGGGGACTGGGTTTGAGTGGCACCAGTCTGCTGTAGGGCCAGGGAATGGCTCTCTGTCACTTCATGGTGGACAGAGAGGGAGGGAGGAAGGAGCCCCTGCTCTGGGCCACCGTGTTGGTGACCCCGCTCTGGTGTCCTCTGTGCAGAGAGGTCCCCGCACAGGCCCATCTTGCAGGCGGGGCTGCCCGCCAACACCACGGCCCTGGTGGGCAGTGATGTGGAGTTCTTCTGCAAGGTCTACAGTGATGCCCAGCCCCACATTCAGTGGCTGAAGCACATTGAGGTGAACGGCAGCAGCTACGGTCCCGACGGGGTCCCCTATGTGCAAGTGCTCAAGGTAACAAGGGTTGGAAGTGCCCGGGTCCTGAACGCCCGCCCCAAAGTGGTGGGAAAGGGTGTACAGAGCCCTGCAGGGTGCTGGGGGTGCTCACCACCCATCCCTCTCCCTGTCAGACCGCAGACATCAACAGCTCTGAGGTGGAGGTGCTGTACCTGCGCAACGTCTCTGTGGAGGACGCTGGCGAGTACACCTGCCTGGCTGGGAACTCCATCGGCCTCTCATACCAGTCTGCCTGGCTCACCGTGCTGCCAGGTAGGCTTGGGGGTCCTGGGGTAGGAGCTGGGACTACTGGTACACAGGGACCGTGGCTCAGGCTGACTCATTCACTCCCTCCAGAAGAGGAGCTGGTGCGGGAGGCTGAAGCCCCTGAGGCCAAGTACACGGACATCATCATCTACACCTCGGGCTCGCTGGCCGTGGCGATGGCCATCATCATTGTGGTCCTGTGCCGGATGCAGACGCAGTCAAGCAAGCAGCCCCTGGAGCCCATGGCCGTTCACAAACTCTCCAAATTCCCACTCATCCGACAGGTGGGTGCTGGGATGGAGACCTTGCAGTGGGGAGGGGAAAAGCACCTTGGTGACAGACTAGCTCTGCGAGTGCCACTTGTGCCCATTCCTCCTTACTCTGCTGCCAGCACTGGGGCCACCCTCTCCCCTGCCTCCTGCAGCCGCCTCTGAGGGTCTCTCTGGCACTGTTGGGTCTCTGCTGGGCCCTGATCATGGGGCAGGATGGCTGAGGTCCCTTGGGCTCTCTCCGCAGTTCTCCCTGGACTCCAGCTCCTCCGGGAAGTCCAGCACATCCCTGATGCGCGTCACTCGCCTCTCCTCCAGCTGCGCCCCAATGCTGGCAGGGGTCATGGAGCTGGACCTGCCCCTCGATGCCAAGTGGGAGTTCCCCCGAGACAAGTACGGTGCCGGGCAGCACAGGGCAGGCCTGGGGCTGGGGCTGCTCTCCCCAGCCACTCTGGGGGCAGCAGCATGGGGGTGACCTGTGGGGAGGTCTCCAGCCATCGACAGACACCTCAACACTGCCGTACCCTGAGGTGCTGGGACCTGGCCTGGACCAGAGAGGGGCAGAGGGACCCCACCTCTGCCCCGCAGGGTCCAATTGTGCAGTGACAGGGAATGGGACCATCCCTGCAGTCACTCACGGTTCTGCCCATCCCTGCCAGGCTGGTGCTGGGAAAGCCCCTGGGAGAAGGCTGCTTTGGCCAGGTGGTGCGGGCAGAGGCATACGGCATTGACAAAGACCGGCCAGACCGGGCAGTCACCGTGGCTGTGAAAATGCTGAAAGGTACTAGCTCCCCTGCCAGCATCCCAGGCACAGAGGTGGCCTCAGCTCCAGGCTGCAGTGCCACCCCGGCTGCCATGGTGATGTGGCTTCTCCTTTCCCAGACAATGCCACGGACAAGGACCTGGCTGACCTCATATCCGAGATGGAGATGATGAAGCTCATGGACAAGCACAAGAACATCATCAACCTCCTGGGAGTCTGCACACAGGATGGTGAGGGGGCTGTGTGGGCAGGGCTTGGGCAGGGTGTGGGCATGGAGCAGGAACAGGGGATGGGGCTGGTGGGGACAGTGGCAAGGGGGTGGGGTGACAGGGCAGGGGCTGAGCAGAGTGGGCACCCTTCCCAGGGCCGCTGTACGTGATCGTGGAGTTTGCTGCCAAGGGCAACCTGCGAGAGTACCTCCGTGCCCGCCGCCCCCCGACACCCGACTACGCTTTTGACGTCACGGCGATGCCTGAGGAGCAGCTCTCTTTCAAGGACCTGGTCTCCTGTGTCTACCAGGTGGCCCGTGGCATGGAGTACCTGGAGTCCAAACGGGTAGGGCTGGCACAGCCCCCACAGGCTGCCTGTGCTCAGCACAGCCTGGGCTGGGGGGGTAAGGTGGTGATGGAGGAACTATGTCCCCCTCACTGTCCCATCTCTGAGCAGAGAGAGCCTAGCCCCTTCCCCAGGCTGCACCCAGCAAAGCTCAGGGCAGTATCTCCCCAAAAATGAGTTGCTAAAGCCTGGCCCACCCCCTGGGTGTGTGTCCCTGATGCTGCTCCTGTCACTGCTGCCAGCGCAGAGGTACTGGGAGGCTGGCAGTGCCCATGGGAGGGGAGTAGTGGCTCTGGGTGTGAGGAGGGGACACATGGAGCTGCAGCTGCCATCTGACACCCCCGCGGGTGACGCTTCCCCCTCCCCGGCAGTGCATCCACCGGGACCTGGCTGCCCGCAACGTGCTGGTCACAGCAGAGAGTGTGATGAAGATCGCTGACTTTGGCCTGGCCAGGGATGTCCACGACATCGACTACTACAAGAAAACCAGCAATGTGAGTGTGGGGGGCCTGTGGAGGTGACAACAGACACAGAGACCCCCGCCTGGGGCTGAGCAGGGGGGTTTGCTCCTACAGGGTCGCCTGCCAGTCAAGTGGATGGCACCCGAGGCCCTGTTCGACCGCGTCTACACCCACCAGAGTGATGTGTGAGTCCTGGGGCTGCTGGGGCTGAGGGTCCCCTGTTGGGGGGAGGAGGATGTAGCTGGGTGTGGGATGAAGGCAACACCTTGGGGTTGTGCACAAAGAAGAGCCTCCAGGAGTAGGATAGCAGCAGGGCCCACCTTCCCCAGGGGTGATGCCACCTTTCCCATGGCACCACAGGGTGTGGTGAGGTGAACTGGGGCCCCACCTGCACAGGGAGGGTCCTAGGATGTGGCTGACACCTTCCCCCCGCTTTGCCACACATGATCCTAGGTGGTCCTTTGGGATCCTGATGTGGGAGATCTTCACACTGGGGGGCTCTCCCTATCCTGGCATCCCTGTTGAGGAGCTCTTCAAGCTGCTGAAGGAGGGGCACCGCATGGACCGACCATCCAACTGCACCCACGAGCTGTGAGTAAGGGCCAGCCAGGGTGGGCAGGGGCTGTGGCAAGACCCTGCTAACGCCCACTTGCCCCCCCAGGTACATGCTGATGCGGGAGTGCTGGCACGCAGTGCCCTCCCAGCGCCCCACCTTCAAGCAGCTTGTGGAGGGGCTGGACAAGATCCTGGCAGCCGTCTCAGAGGAGGTGAGCCGTGGCAGGGTCTGGTGGGCAATGGGGTGGGTGGTGCTGGGGTTGATGGCACCCTGTGCTGATGGCACCATCTCTCACCGCAGTACCTGGACCTCTCCATGCCCTTCGAGCAGTACTCGCCTTCCTGCGAGGACACCGCCAGCTCCTGCTCCTCCGACGACTCCGTCTTCACCCACGACCCGCTGCCGCTGGCTCCACGCCTCTTCTCCTACCCCAGTGTGAGGACTTAAGGGTGGGCAGGGAAGGGCGATGCTGAGGCCACCTCTGTTCTGACGGGGAGCAGGTCCGGGTTCCCGCAGGGCTTTGCCTGGTGTGAGCAGTGAGTGAGCAGGGCTGAGCTGCAGCCCCAGGCCAGGGTGTCCCTCTCTCCAGGCTCCATTTCAGCGGTGAGCCTTCAGTTCTGGCTGAGACCCACCTGCCATTGCAGGGCAGCGGGAGCCAGAGCCTCTCCAGAGTGGGCGCTGCCCGGGATGCCTGCGGCATCATCCAGGGAGATGGGCTTTGGCCAGTGCTTTGGTGGAAGAGTCTCTGGGCGGGAGCCCCGCTGCCTGCAGGGCTCCCGCTGCCTCTGTACATAGCCATAGAGATGAATATTTATGTACATGAAATATCAAACTGATAAATTATTTTTTTGGAATAGACCCTGCTGCTGTTTCTGGGCTGCCCCTGGGGGGCAAACGGCCTGGCCGAGCTGGGAAGGTAGGTCAGGGGCTGCTTTCTTGCTGCCTCCTCACCCCAGCCATTGCAGGGGGCATGCGAGCACTCCCGGGGGGTGCGGAGACTGTGCCACAGGTGCAGGAAGCGATGTCCCCACTCCCGCGCCTCCAGGCCCCCTCCAGCACAAAGCACCCTCCCATCTGTTCCCCATTAGCCGCTGCTGCACTAAGCCACCGTGAACTCCGCTACCAGCATCGCCCTGAAACCGATCCCCCAAATGCCGCAGGCTCCCAGGCTGGGAAAGTGCTCTGGGGCCCAGCCCTGCACACAGGGGAGCCCCCTGCACCCCCCTGCCCCAGGCTAGTCCAGATAAAAGTGAGTTACAGGCTCTGCACTCCTCCCTGGAGCCCTAGCACCCCTGGGAGCATGAGTTGGGGTGCTCCAGCCCTAGGCCTGTTCTCCAGTGCTGGTGTTCCCTCCCACCCCCCTTGCCCCATGGTACCCAGCTCTGCTGGGAGCGTGGGCAGGGGAGGCTGCAGCTGTCTCACCCCTCCTGCCAGCCCTCTCCCTGGGTCTAGAGTTTCATCTAGGGCCGAGCTTTGCCGGCCATTAGCCCCAGGATCTTGTTTCCTTCTCCAGCTCCCAGCTGCATTCGCAGCCCCCCAGCCTGAAGCCAGCTCTGGCACAGCCTGCCCCAAACCAACCCGCGGGGAGTGGGTCTGGCAGGTGATGTGGGGCAAGGCCTGGGCCTGCAGCAGCTGGAAATGGTGGTCCCTCAGTTCTGCCTACTGCACTGGCTTAGGGTTCTGGGCTCTGCAGGGATGTAGCTTGTGGCTGCCCTTGCGAGGGGCTCAGTTCAGCCGTGGGTGCAGCACCTGCTGTGCATTTCATATGCTGGGGTGCCTGTCCCAGAGCACCCTCCTCATCCCAGCCCCGTGCAGGGCTGCTAGCACGCTTGCAGTCTCTATCCCCAGCGCTGTTCCCCTCTCTGCTGTGACGAACCCTCTGCTCCAGCACGGTGGGTGGAGGGAAGGCAGACAGCCCCCCAGCAGGTGTGGGACCTGCCCGTCCCCACAGCCTGCCTGCCCGGGAAGGGTCCCAGCTGTCCGGTAATGTGCCAGAACCAATGCATTCTGCACGCCCTGAATGGGGCATTCACATGCCGGAGGGCAAACTGCCCAGGCTGCCCACACGAGCTGCCCAGCTCCTGGCCTGGGCCAGGGGTAAACACAAATGAGTGCTTGGGGAGGGGGATGAGCCCCTGGGGGCTGTACCCAGCTTGCCCTCACTTCATTGCAAGCCACGGTGGCTGTGGGGGTGGGCTGTGTGTGGGGTGGGCAGTGCCCTGTGCCCAAGTGTGTTTGCACTGCCCTTGTTTTCTCTGGCAAACTGAGCCATCCATTTTAAACAGCAAGGAGGAGGTGGGTTCATTGGTCCTATATGCCAGGTAGAGGGGTCAAGGGGACAGGGTGAGAGGGGACCCGACAGCCCCTGAGTGTGACATGGAGGTGGGTGAGGGCAGCACATGGGTGCAGACAGCGCCTTATCCCCACAGCCCACCCCAACCCAGCCTAGCCATGCTTATAGGCGCTGTACCTCTGCCTGCCTGGCCCAGCTCGGGCAGCCAGTCCTCATCCCATCTCCCGGCACCCAGGCATTGCCCAGAGCTGCAGAGGTAGGTGCCAGCAAGCTGTGCCAACGGCAGCTCTGCCAGGCCCGGGGCAGCCGGGGCCATGGCTGGGCAGGGAGGCAGCTTGGGGCATCCCGCAGCCCCACGACAACTGGAGGCAGTTTTTATTGTTTAACATTCCTGGTATTTTCTGTCAGGGCTGAACCAATTGTCCTTAATCCGCCAGGCTCTGCTGGCCAAACAAGTGTGGCTGAGCCACCGGCATCCTGTCCCCACGAACAGGCCCCTTTTGTGAGGGGGATTTAGCGTGTAGCCCAGTAAATCCCGCTGGTTTCCTGAGGCAGTGTTCCCACACCACACACACATACACACACCCGCCTGCCCATGCCCGCCCCCCCCCCCAGCCCCCTCTTCTCCCAGGGCCCTGGCATCACTCCCCTGCCCAGCCATGCCTGCGGGCACCCTGCCTGCCCTGGGGCCAGGTACCTGCTGTACGGGCAGGACCTGTTCGGTCAGGGGCTGACCTTACCCCTGCACACTGCTGCAATGTGTCTGTAGGTCCCTGAGGGATGGGGGGGGTGGGTGGGAGTGGGGGGTGTCCCCGCAGGATATGGGGTGGTAGTGGGGCTGAGGAGTTTCCCAGCCACCTCCCTGCACTGCTGATGCTGAGCCCTGGGAGAGACAGCTTGGTCCTGGGGGATGCTGAGCCTTGGGGGAGATGGCTCTGGGCTGAGAGGAGGGTGATGAGTCCTGGGGGAGATGTTATAATCCTGGGGGAGATTCTGTTGTCCTTGAGGGTATACTGAGTCCTGATGGATATGGGTCTGGTCCTGTGGGACAATGCGGAGTCCTGGGGGATATGCAGTGCCCCAGGGGCAGGACACAAGCCAGTTCCTCATTCCATCTCCTGGGATGTGGATCCCAGCCCTTCGCCTGGAGGCGCCCACACTTAACGACTCTGGTGTGGGCCCAGGAGCTGCTGTTGTCTTTTCTCCCCAAAACAAAGGCGACGGGATTTTATCTCCTGGAGAATCTAGCTTTTGTGAGACGCAGAAAACCTCTGCCCCCGGGCAGGAGGGCATGAGGCTGAGGGGGAGGGCGCTGCCCCTCTATCCGCTCTTGCCGGCCGTGCCCCATGTGCTGTGCGCCGTGTCCTACGAGTGAAGGGCCCCCATGGGACAGCGGGCAGGGAAAGGGGGGCTGTGGATACCCACACGTGTCGGCACGCTGTGCTGCGCTCTGGGCACAGGCTGGGGAAGGGGTTTGTCCCGTGTCCCCCCGCGTAGGGATCCGAGCACGGGCAGTTCCTGCATCCCTGGACATTGCACGCACAGATGTAGGTGTGCATCCACCTCCCCCAGCCCATGCACCGCCCCCCACCCCGTGCACATACACACAGCCCATGTGTGCACACGCACCTCAAGCACACACTCGCCCACGCACATACTCCCGCACCCCGTGCACACACCCATGCGCACACAGTCCTTCCGAACCCCACCCCCCGCATCCCCACGTGTCCCCTCACCCCACCCCCGCATCCCCATCCGCACACCCGGGCTCTCTCCCAGCCCCAGTGCTGGCCGTGGCTCCCGTTCTCCAGCCGTCCCAACGAGGGCAGTAGAGGGGGCCGCGGGGGGGCTGTCGCGGGGCGGCCCTCTCTCCAGCCCGCAGCCCTCCGCGCTCGCCGGGACGTGGCGGGCGGGGGCGGGGGAAGCCGGGCTGCGAGCCCCATCTCCTGGCCAGCAGGAGCAGCTCCGCACAGGGCGTGCAGAAATGGGAGAGGACGGGCGGCTTCCCCCGCCCCGCTGCACAATCACGGCCTTTCGGCTGGTGACAGTGGCCTTCGCGGGCAGCCAGCCCTGGGTCGGTGTGGGAGGGGTAACAAACTGCTGGGAAAAATGGCTTGAAACACCAGGACGGATCCTGGCTTCGTTGTCACAGGTGGATGGGGCTGGGAACGGGGCAGGGCAGGATTCAGATTGCAGCTGCATTGTGTCCCAGTGTGGATCCCACTCACACCCATTCCAGGTGATGGAGACCAGCACAGGGAGGGCACCCCATGGGCACAGGGGCTTGGCTCACCTGGCCCTACCTTGGATGGATGGAGCAAAGTCCAGTGAGTGCTCAGCATCAGCATCACTGCCCAGGCCTGGGACCCTGTACACCCACCAGCTGGGGTGTGGGGGCACAGCATGTGTCCCTGAGGGCTGGGGGACCAGGGAAGTCCCCAAGAGCAGCTGCAGTGCCCAGCTGAGCACCCCAGATCTTGGTCCCTTGGGGACTATCCCTGTGCTGTGCATAGCTGCTGGGGTGATATGTCTCCAGTTGGCCCTCCCCCAACAACAGCTGTCCCACCCAGGGCAGACAAGCTCAGCAGTGATGGCTCCTGTCCCCAGCGCCTTGCAGTGCGGGTCCTGCCTACACCCCACTGTCCTTGAGTGTCCCGGGACTGCTCCTGCCCTGTCTGTCCTTGGGGCTACCGCCCAAGGGCAAATCGGGGAGGCTGCAGGATAGGCTCACCATGCCGGGGTCACCATGCTAGGGTGACCTGTGAGGCTGGGATCACCCGGGCATGCGGAGTCCTATGCCCAGGGCTGCCCCTGCGGGCAGTGTGGGCAGCCCTGCCTACCGGCAAGCACCGAGCTGCCGGCACGATGCTGCTGGTGCTGCAGCACAGAGCCTTCGTTCGCTGGCCGCCCCAGCTCTCCGCTGCCCTGTCCCCTGCGGTTTCAAGCCCCGAAAGTGGTTTCCCGGGGGGTGGACGGGGCCCCTGGCAACCCCTCCGGGCAGGATGCTCTCCTCTCCTCCTCTGCTTCCTTCCTCTCCCCAGTCCGGGCCAGCCCTCCCCCTGCCCGCCGCAGTTCTTTAACCCTTTCGCCCACGGTCCCGGCCATGCGCCAGCCTCACGGCCACGGCTCCCACCCGGCTTCCCCGGCCCTTTGTGCGGGGCCCCGGCGCTGCTCCCCGGAGCCGCGCTCCCCATACCCACTCCCCCGACCCCCTGCCGTCCTCCCGTTCCCCAGCAGCGCCCAAGCGTCTGCCGGGGGTTGGGCAGACGCGGCCGGGGACTGCTTGCAGCGAGCCCAGCCTGCCCATGTCTCCCCCGGGACACGCGTGTGCCACGGCTCCCCCTGCGCTGGGGTCTGGGGCTCCCCGCCAGCCCGGTCGTGAGCCCCCATCTCAGTCGGGGGAGCGAAGGGGAGCCCCTGGCACGGGGCCCCGCCGCCTTCTGCATCGCTGCGGCGGGGAGTGGTCGCGGCGGGAGCTACGGCCGTGCATCGGCGGCAGGGCGAGGGGAGGGAACGGGGCTGCTCCCACGGTGGGGGACAGCGCTGGGCTGTGCACGGGGACCGGCGCCTCCAGAGGGAGCCCGCAGTGCCGTGCGGCTCCGCGGCCACCGCCGCCCCGGCCGGCTCCGGAGGCCTCGGTGTGCTCTGGGAAGCCGGTCTGGGCCGGGAGAAGAGCCCGGCCGCGGCGTGGGGGACTCGCAGGCAAAGCCCGGCCGTGGGGAGCCTTCCCGCACGGCCACGGGCCGTCCCCACTCCCCGCTGGAGCCCACGGACAAAGCCCTGCGCGGCAGCGGCCGGGTGCCATTTGCCTGCCGCTCTGCCGGAAGAGGGGACCGAGCAAGGGCCTTTCCTGCGGTGCCAGCCGTGGCGCGGGGAGAGGCGACACGCCAGACAGGGAGTGCATCTGAGGGCATCTCGTCCTGCTCCTCCCTACACCGGTAACCACACGGCTGCACGGAGCGGTACCGGGATCACTGTGGGGCCCCATCTGGGCACCACTGTCAGGGATGTGCCAGGGGACAGTGGGATCGGGACAGGCCCAATTGTCCAGCTCCTGCCCAGCAGCATCCCATGGGTCTGTGCTGTGCCACGTGCTCCTGAGCAGCGCGCTTGGCCCCGGATGGGTGGCACCCACGGGGGACAAGGGCCAGGCACAGGGCCAGCACCCAGGCTGGGATGTGCCCAGCTAGCATAAGGGTGTAAACAAGTGAAGTGAAGGGCAGGGGACAGGTTGGGGACAGCCCTAAATGTCTCCCCAGGTCGGCCCTGGTTCACTGGGTCTTGGGCACCAGGCTATGGGGAGACAGCATAGGGTGCTCCCGCCCTGCACCGGGCCCTGCCCGCCCCCGGGGGTTATAAATAAACCATTAGCTTTATTTCAGGAACGTGGCGGAAACGTGCATGGCAGGTTGCTCCAACGAGAAAGAAGGGAAGTTGGCTGCTGGGCCCCTGCCCAGGTGTGCCAGGGTGCAACCGCTGCAGCTGGAGTCAATCCCAGGCTGTGGTGGAGGTGTTTCCCCATTTAGAGAAGGAAGCAGAGGGACCCCAGCCATGCCTGGGTGCTGCCCAGTCTCAGTGTGGGTGGGGAGGACTGCGTGGACATTAGGTCTCAGTGCTGAGTATATGCAGCACTAGGCGCAGTGCGGCGCCAGCTCCCACATGTCACTGCAGCACGTGGGCGCTGGGCAAGATGGCCTGCTGTGGGTTGGGTGCCGATGGCCAAGCCCTGGGCTGGGATCTTAGAGGTAAAAACAAGTCACAAGCAAAACCTCCAACCATGGCGCTTCCTGCCAAGTCACTCCACCCTCCGTGGGTGTGCTGGAGTGGTGTGAGACCCAACATGGCAGTCTTGGCATGGTGGTGGTGGCACACCAGCGAGGATCGAGTTAGGGACCTTAGCGTGGCCTCTCCAGGGCAGATACTCGGGAGGATCGGCTGCCCCATTGCCAGCCACAGACAGGGCAGGAGGGAGCCAGACAGGTGCCCAGGCAAGGAAGCATGGGGGCAGCGGGGAGGAAGCAGGGCACAGGACTGGCTCACAGGCTGGGGCTCGCTGCCCTGTCGAGGTGCCAAGCCGCAGTGGCTCCCGGATGGTGTTTTCAGTGGGCGAAGGCTGTGCCCCACCGGTGTGGCAAGGGCCGGGCAGCGGGTGCCTGGGTGTGCAGAGAGGCTGCTATAGGGGCCCTGCCCGGCGCGGGACCGCGGCGCCAGCGCGGCCGGGGGCTCCCGCACGGCTGGCCCGGCGTGGCGGGGGGGGGGCGGCTGTCGCGGGGGGAAACAAAGGGCAGAGGCGGGGGGGGGGGGCGTGGGTGGGAGAGCGGGTACGCCCGGACAGCGCTGCGCCGAGCCCCGCGGCGGCACCCAGCTCCCCGCCCGGCACCCCGGGGGGCGGCTGGGCCCTGCCCCCCGCGCGGCCCGGGCAGCACCGCCCCGGTGCCACATCCCTGCGCTGCCCCGGCCGCTGCCCCCCGCCCGGCCGCCCCCGCCCCGTGCCTGCCCAGCCGTGCCGGTGCGGCAGCGGCGTGGCGCGGCGCCCGGACCCGCGCGGCTGGCGGCGGAGACCCCGGCCCCCATCTGGAGGTAGCGACGGAGCCGCCGCCGCCCGCAGCGGGGGCCGCCGGCCGGCCGAGGGGGGTGGCGGGGCGCCGATGGCGTCCCGGCCCGGCGGAGCGGGCTGGCGCGGGTCCGGCTGCGCGCCGCTTCGCGGCGGGAGGACGGGCGGGAGCGCGGCGCTCGCTGTCCGGGAGCGGCGGAGCCCGGCGAGGACAGCCAGGCCGCGGGCACCCGGGCGCCGCTCCCCGGCAGGCGAGGCGAGGCGAGGCACGGCACGACACCGCACGGCGGGCCCCGGCGGAGGGCGACGGTCCGGGCCGCCGATGCACGGGAGGGCGGCGGGGGAAACGCGACCGGGGCGCCGGGCCCGGCCTGCGGCGGACAATGGCAGGGGGTAACCCGAGCCCGGCGGGGGGCGGGCGGCGGCCTGAGACCCCCGCCCCGCCGGCTGCCCGCAGGGACCGGGGCCGAGGCGGGGCGGGCGGTCCGTGCCGCTGGCCGGGAGCCGCCACCGCCGCCCACCGGGTGCCCCTCCGGGGCGCGGGGCCCAGCCGACTCCATTTTGTTGGCGCCCGCTCCGCCACCGCTCGCAGGCCCGCGGCCTGCCCGCCGGCCCCAGAGCCGCTAACGGAGGAGAGCGGGGTGGGGGTGTCGGGGGGACGGGGACGGGACTGGCGGCCGGCCGGGGCGCCGGGGCCCGCAGGTGAGGCGCGGCCGGGTCACCCCGTCCCGCCCCGTCCTGACAGGGCCGCTCGGTGCCCCCGCTGCCGCCTAAGATGGAGTCGGGGGCGGCAGGCCTGAGGGCGCGAGGCCGGCCGGGCCGGGCCGGGCCGCCATGTGCGCGAGGCCGAGCCGGGCCGGGCCGGGCGGGGAGCGGGGCCGCGGCGGGGCAGACCGGGCTGCGGGGCGGCTACGGGCGGGGCGCGCCGGGGGGGGGCAGCACTGAGCGCCCCCTGCCCTCCCCCACCCCCCCGGGCGGGCGGCGCGCGGGAGGGGGGGGCGCACCCACTGAGCGGTGGGGGGGGGTGCGGACTGGGGGGGGGGGGGGGGTGTGAGGAGCCGCGCGGGCGCGCGCTGATTGGCCGCCGCCGAACCCCAAGAGCGGGCGCGGGGTGCGCGCGCGCAGGCGCGAGGCGCGCGCCGGCGGGATGGCGGCGGCGGGCGCGCGCATGCGGGGGAGGGAGGAGGGAGGCGGCGGAGGAGCGCTGGCGGGGCCTGGCCGGGCCGGGTCGGCGCGTCTCCCTCTCGGCCCGCACCGGGGGCAGGCGGCGAGCCGGCCGCGGCGGCCGCAGGTGAGCGGCCCCCCCCCCCCCGCCACATACCCCCAACCCTCTGTGGGGTCGGCGAGTGCAGGCCCGAGGCGGGTCGGGACGTGTCTCGCCGTGCCGGGCGACGATCCTGCGGCCTGGGCCTAGCGCGGCGACGGCGGCGTCGGCCCGCGCGGGGCCGGCGGAGCGGAGTCGGGCCCCCGGGCGCGGCTGCCATTTTGCGGCGGCGGCCGGGCTGACCCCATTGTGCTGTGCCCGCAGGTGGATGCCCGCCGCCCGGCATGGAGCAGGCCTGCGAAGTGAGCCACCGCAGCTGCCTCGTCCCCTTCGGCACCTCGCTGGCGGCTGCCGAGGCCAAGGGCGGCCCTTTTGGTGAGGGCCGCGGCCCTGAGCCGCCCGCCATGCAGCTGGCGGCCGCCAAGCCCGTCTACAGCCAGGACCCCTCGTCCTGCTACATCCCGCTGCGCCGGCTGCAGGACTTGGCCTCCATGATCAACGCCGAGTACCTCGGCGGCGCTGCCGACGGCGCTGAGGCCCTCCCCGACCCCGACTCGCCTCCCCCCCGCCTCCCCACGGCGCAGGACCCGGCCGACGGACCCGGCCCGGCGGCCGACGCGCCCCGCGGGGCCCTGGCCTTCCCCGTGCTTCTGCGGGACGACGGGGAGGAGGAGGAGGAGGAGGGGGAGGAGGAGGGTGCCGAGACGCCGGAGGAGGAGGAGGAGGACGACGACGACGAGGACGACGACGAAGAAGAGGAGGAGGAAGAGGTAGACGGGGAGGAGGAGGAGGAGGAGGCGGCTGCTGAGGTCAGCTCGCGGGAGCGGAGCCGCGGCCGCCCCGGCTTGCAGCAGGGCCCCGCCAGCCCGCCGCCGCCCTGCTTGCAGCCGGCCGAGCCGGTGCCGACGACGGTACCGGACGGCGGCCCCGGGGAGAAGTCGGAGCCTTCCGCCACCTCCGCGGGGGCGGCCCTACAGCTCGTAAGCACCGGCGGGGCTTGGGTGGAGGGGGGAGGACGTCGGGCGGGGTGTGGAGGGGGTGACGACGACGCTGCCATTTTGCGGCGGAGGCCGGTGAGGCGCGGTGCGGCGGGGCCGGGCCGGGCGCCCTCGTAGCCGGCACCCTCGAGGGCGGGCAGCCATCTTGCCGAGGGGACCCTGCCGAGGCGCTGGGGGGGGAGGGTGGGGGAGAAAGCTGCCGGCCTTGGGTGCGCGCTGTCGCCGGCTCCGGCCCGCGGTCGGGAGCTGCCGTGGCCCAGATCGCCTGCCATCGCGGGCTGTCACCGGGCTGTGCCGCGCACCTGTGCCCCGGCGCCGCCAGCCGCCGCTCTCCCCTGGTGCTTTCCCTCCCCCCCGAGTAAGAGGCAGCATCCCTCCGCCCGGGGACAGCGAAGTTGAGGCGGAGTTTTCCCCGCTACAAGGTGGATTCTTTCCTTTTTTTTTCTTTTTCCTTATTTTTTCCCCTTTCGTTGCCGTAGCGGAGATTCCAAGGGCAGGAGGGAGTGAGCTCTCCCTTCTCCTGCCTGCTCCGGCTTTAACGCTGTCAAGACGGGTTCTCTTTGTCTGGCCTGGCTTGCGGTACCCAAGCTGTGAACCTTTGGCGGCGGCCAGGGAAAGGCTGTGTCAGGCCTGATGGACCTCACCGGCAGGAAATCTTACCCGTTATTCAGGCCTCTTCTTTCCCCCCTCGAAATTTCACTCCACACCCACAAATTCCTTTAGTTTGTTTTTCGGTGTGCTTAATAAGCAAAACTGATGGAAGTTTTAAGAGTTCTGGAAGGAGTTCTGTGCACCCAACTTTTTATTCAGCGTGTCTTTGAGTGCAGCTGCAGTTTTTGTAGGCTGTTTTTCAGCGTGATTATTTACTTGCAGTCATGTATGCTTATTTCCTCCAGTTCTTGGGTATTTTTGAGTGTATCTTGAACGTGCTCTTGTTCACTTAAAGGTTCCTCACATGGCAATACCGGGTTTTAATTACTACCTGATACAAGGTGTGAAAACTCACTCATGTGACAACCCTGACACCGAAGCCGTCTTGATCTCTTTAATTTCAGTGTAACCACTGGTGCTGGACAGATGCTGCTGGTGCATGCAGCATTTGGGGAGTTATCCTTGCTTTTGGGAACACGAGGTGTTCCTGCTGCGTGCTCTGGGAGGTGGGGGAGCACTTGTCACAGGTTGCCCGCGGAAGGGGCGATTTCAGGAAGGTGTTGACAGCGGCTTAATTTGTGGCACAGCTAGGCTCGGCTCTGCCTCACGGATCCTGTTGAGTGTTCCTCGAGAAGAACCCCTCTCCTCGTGGAGGCTTTAGCCGCCGTGGGTGCCGTCAGCCTGAGGTTGGTGCACATACTTAGCTTTGTTTTGCACAGCAAAGCGGGGATCTCTCAGCAGACATGTGCTCAGTGATGCGGTTGTGGGAGGGTCTCACTTTGTAAACAGAAGCTAGCAGAGGTACTTTCACAACACTTGCCTCTGCTATCAGTGACTTTACGATGTGCTCCGCAGCACTGCTGCGAACACGGTGATAAAACTTGGCTCGGTGATTTGTTAGTTGAATATGCACGAAGGGGCTGACTTTTTAGTAAAACTGCCTTCCTGCTGAATTGTTCCGGTGACTCAAAAGCGTAGTTGAGTTCAGGAAAAAAAATACAGAAAAGAAAAGCATTTTTTTAGTCAACCTGGGATTTTTCTTTCACTGAGTCTTGCTTTCATCCTTAAGTAAGTACAGGTTGTCTGAGTGTTTTATCCCTGATGGTTATGGGAAGCATAGATAGAGAGTTTCTTTTCCTCTGTGCATTCATTTGTAAAGAGGGATGTGCATATTCTGATGAGAGAGTTAAAATCTTGTAGCTGTTGAACGTGACATAATAGCTAGAAATAATCAGGCTTGCTCCTCAGAGCCTGTGTTTTTGTAGGCATTTAATTCCTGTCTCATTTGTAACTGGAATGAACTCTTTTGAGAGCCCACTAAAACTTAAAACAAAAACCCACAAAAATGAAATCCCTAAACAACCACAAACACCTGGGAGGTCTGCACTGCACTGCTATTTTTAGGGTGGCTTGCCGTAGCTGGGCTACTTTTTCAGAGAATCACTTTTACCTAGCCTGATGATGGAGCTCCTCCACCTCAAAGCAGAACTTTCTCAGAGCTTTTACTCTTGAAAGCTCCCAGCTTTGAGCGAGCCCACTCTGCTCAAGCTTCCTGTTTCACCAGGAGGAAACTGCATCTGTGTCTGCCCCGTGCAAGCTTTGAATTTTTTCACTTGGAAAAGGCTGATTTCCAAAATATCAGGGAGTGCTTCCAGCAGAAGGGCCAGCGTTTGGTTTGTTGTTACTGGGATGCAAAGTTAAGCGTTTTAAAGTAATGCCTCTGGGTAGGTGGCAGGGCAGTCAGTATTGTTGTGCGTAGGGATTTGTCAAAAGCCCTGGCATCCCATGCACTCACAGCTTGCTCCTAACAGCGAGAGGTTGGCCAGGTAGCATTCATTTGTAAAGAGGGATGTGCATATTCTGAAGTGAAGTTATTTTAAGTGCTGAGTTAATCTCAGTTCAGGTTGAGTGAAGCTCTCCATGCAGCACTGCCGGATTTTGTGTCGAGAGGAAGAAATTATAGCAGTGTTTCTTGGGCTGGTTTTCATTCTGCTCCAGAAGTGATGACAAAGTGGCAGCTGGTGGCTCACTTCCTCACACGCATGGCCTTAGCGTTGGGTTATCTCCATTTAAATTGAAAAGGATGGTTGGATTTTAATTTCCCTGATTGTTCTTTGCCATCCTGATGCGAGTTTGTGTTTAGCGTTTCCCCAGCCTTTACAAGCTGCAGACAACAGCGTTTTGTGGGGTTGGAGGAAGAATCAGATGCAGGCTGCAGCGCTGGGGAGGACGCTCGGTTGCTGAGGAGCTGGAGCAGATGGACTTGGTTCTGATAGAACTCTTGTGCAGAAGTTTTGCTTTCATCACATAACTTCAGGTGCTACTTTTAACTTTGCCAGGGAGTGATTTTTGATGGCTATACCCACAAAGTATGTTAGTCGTTTGGTGTGCAGGGTTGAGCACTCGGAAGCAGAGAGCTCTTGTACTCACGTCTGTGTGTCGCTTGGTGCATGGACCTTATGCAGTGTGTGATCACGGGTTGCATGTTCACAGGCAGGTTTTTTCCACGGGATGCTGATGGCTTCAGGCTGCAGGATGTGCAGAGCTCGTGTGAAGCGCTCACTCAATGTTGCTTTTCATTCTTCTCATACTATTTCCTTGTCCAGCTCCACTCTGTAGGAGTGTGATGTTCGGGTAATGGCAGTGAGCAAATGAGGTGCAGGGAGATCCAGAGCCAGATCTTTCATCACTAAGGATGTCTGCTTCCACTGGCTGGATGTAAGGAATGAGTAAGACGTGTGTAGAGCTCCTGGAAGGTTTTTGCTTTACCATGACTGCACTGTATGCAGCGTGTTAAAAGGCCAGCAAGGTCCTCTCCTTAAGCCTCAAGTTAATCCGCAGTGAGTTCTGTTGAAGCCTGCAGCTGCAGCAGAGAATTCTCGTTATGAAGTATTTGTGTTCCTGTGCAAGAGTTACTCTGGTTCTTAGTTTATTAAATGACACATCTAGTGCCTTTTCTCTCTTAGCTAAAAATAAAATGAAGGAACCCACGCCACGTGATCTGTGTTACTCCTGTAAACATTTCTGAAAGAATCCCCTACTACAGACTGTTGATTTGAGATGTAACTACTGCTCATGTTACATCCCTGAGATACAATAGGCACGGCAGTGGTTTGTTTGAGCAGGGAACATAAATTTCCTTGGTCAGTTGACATCTTCCTGGTGTGGAGATAAATTCCATTTGGCTGTCAGTGCTTCCTGTGGGCACCTGGAGAGAGAACAGCCTCTTGGTGTACTACTCCCTGTGCCTCTCATCTTGCACACACCCTACTCTGCCACTAAGATTTACGCTGTCAGGAAGGCTGCCTTTTTTTTCTCCTCAGGAAAGAGCACGTAGCTGGATCGTGCCTGGCTGTGCAGTTTGCTGGCGTCCACCGGGCCCCTGTACTGATGTGCATTCGCGTCTCAAATAGCTCTAAACTTACCTGCAAAGGACTGTGGCTGTGGTGGGAATCCAGAAGAATGGATGTTTCCATAGTTGGGGCGCTGTCCTGGGCTGTGTAACTGCTGAACCATACGTTTCTGAGGTCTTTAATGATTTTGCTAATTTTATGATGTGCTGGCTCTGCATCACCTCTTTGTTGTGGTGATAAGAGTGGGTGGGTGTTGAGATTCTGTCCCAGCAGGACGGTGTACCCCAGGTGTGAGGAGCAGCTCACTTGGAGTCACAGCAGTGTTTTGAGCATATCTAGCACTCTCCTGCACAGTGGGTTGGATTGTGGAAGTGTTTATTCTAGCATTTGGCTGGGATTGCTCTTGCTCCACTTGTTTCATTTGTATTTGTTCTGTCATCTTCCATTGCTGATTAGGAGTGAACTATCTCTTTGTGTACATGATGTTATGAAAATAGGTGGTTCCTGTAGTAAATCTGGACCTGGCTACCTGTGGTGTGAAGCTTGATGGATGCTTCACCGTTCACACGGGCCGTGCAGTGCTCTGAAGCTGAACGTGTCTGTGTGCAGACAGCAAACCCAGAGGCGTTTCCTTGCAGATTGGACAGTCTCGAAGGGGAGGTTTTGCTGAGTATAATGGCAGAAACCTCTCTCTCTCTCTGCTTTCTATATTTAAAACTTCTTTTAAAAGCTTGATTAAGAGAGGCTTTGTTCAGGCGATGTCCTGGTTTAACATACTGTCTGTGGTCATAAATTCTTCAAGTCTCCAGAGAAGATAGTTGTCAGAGGAGTGTAGGCTTCACCCAGCCGTTCAGGGTGAAGTTCTCCTGTACCCAGTGTGCATACAGGAAAACATGCTCAACGTCAGGAGCAAACTCTGCTTTTACAGGTGCTTTTTTAGGATGGGTGCTGCCTCTCAAGGCCTGCTACCTCTGCTGACTGTCTTTGGATTTACTTATCCAAGATCTCTTTTGGAAAAGTGCGTCCCTCAGAACTTGAACCTTTTTTTTTGCCCCCATAACAACTCTCACCTTGTTGAGGATACAATGATTTTAGTTCTGCTGTTACAGTTCCTTCTGAACCCTTGCTGAAAGCAATGCTGGTGGCTGGGTAGCAGTAGTGTGTCATTTCAGGGCAACAACGTATTTCTGTTTTCCCTGAAGTCATGGATATGTTGATTGCCTCCTGCAGTGTAGCAGCTTTTTGTTGCACCTCACTGCACCCTGTTCCCAGAAGTGAGGTTAAATTGTGTGATGTGTAACAATCATTAGGTTTTTTCAATTTTCTCATGTTAACTGAAGAAATCTGTAGCTCACTGCAGAGCTATGTCAACTCTGAATATGATTAACAAGCTAATTGAGCCCCAAGAAAAAAAAGTGGTATTTTCTGAGTTATAATTGCGACAGTATTTCTTAAAGAAATTCTAAACTCAAAAACCACTCTTATGGGTGATGATCAACTTTCAATCTAGCTCCTTAGCATATACTTGTTTTTCTTCCCTGTGACCAACAGCTGCTTGTATATTGTAATTTTGATTGTTTTTTCAGTTATTTGCTCTGGCATTTAGAAAGGCACAGGGAATAATAACACCTGAAGAAAGAAATTTAATCCTAGCAGGGAGGGCTTATCCTGAGAGTTGGGTGGGGTTTTTTTTTGGTTTGGTTTTTGGTGGTGGCTTTTTGTTTTGTTTTTGAAAATCAAGCTAATGTAATTTTTAATACCAGGAAAATATGACCTATGTTTTGTTCTGCCTGCACAGAGCCATCTGTGCAGTGCAATGCCGTCTTCGCTCAGTAAAATGGGAATTAAATCCTTTATGGTGGTTAAGGCATTGCCAGGATTTCCAAGTTAATGGGTGGAAAAGGTCTGTAAGAGAGTCTGCTTTGAATTAGAGCAGCAGTTTTCAACCTCTCT
The DNA here is from genome assembly GCA_022605575.1 of Laterallus jamaicensis coturniculus. Classification (NCBI taxonomy): domain Eukaryota; kingdom Metazoa; phylum Chordata; class Aves; order Gruiformes; family Rallidae; genus Laterallus; species Laterallus jamaicensis. The sequence goes on along the minus strand of JAKCOX010000016.1, from coordinate 11,502,752 downwards.
GGATTTGTGGACCCCTAAACACTTCCCAGGTGCGGACTCTTGTCTGGTGAATTTCGACCTATCGATGTACCTTGCTTGCTTTCATATAACTTTGTGGCATCGGAGTGTTGTTCTGTGGCTGTGAGCTTGCAGAACGATACAGACAGGCCACAGATGTTAGTTGTGGGGTCTGACCCCCATGAATTGGTGTTGAGTCAAATGAAACATTGCGTTTGTGCTGTGTGTTGCTGCTAGAGTGGGCAGGGCTGAGCTTGCTGCCCTGGGAGGGCTGCAGGAAGGCTTGGTGCACGTTGCAGTTTGCTTTGCTGAAACAGGTAGTGGAAGTTTAAATATTACCCGCAGGTGGGTTGGTGTGAGTGTGGTGTTCTGGGTTCGGGTCAAGCTGGTTTTTGGAAAAGCAAGGGGTGGTGACATGAGAGAAGTGGCTTGGTGCTAGTGCAGGGGTTTAGAGCTTTTTGGTGTGTGGTGGGATTGGACTGTGACAGGGTGCTGGGTGCTGATGTTGCCATGCCACTGCTCTGGAGCTATTCCTGCAGGAAGGTCAGATTCAGGCACAGGTAGTGTCCTCTACTTCATAGGCTTGGAGGTGCTTGAGCATAGTCCTTGCAGTTGTGTCTGGATTTTATAGGGGCCGCCTTGCTAACTTTGCAAGGTTTGCCAATGGTGCAGGAACCTGGGTGTCAGCAGCAGGAGTGCTACCGAGGCCATGTGCAGAGCATGTGTTTGGCTCCCTCAGGAACATGTCAGTCTCCTCCCAACCAGGACCTGCAGCAAGGGACCTGAATGGTAGCGTGAGGGAGTTTGGTGTGCCCGCAGAGTTGCCATGCCAGGTATAGGCAGACTGGAAGGTGAAGAGTTGGGTGTCCCACTGGTCCAGTGCTGGATGGGAGCATGGCCATCGCTTTGGCTGACCTGAGCACCCGCCTCCAGTGCCCAGGAGAGAGAAGGATACTGCTGTGTGTTGGAGGCAGAAGTTGGCAGCCCTGGCAGGTGCCAGCTGAAGTTCTCTGCTCTTATTAACTTAGCAATCTGGTTTCAGCATGGCTACTCACAGTAGCTTTGCAGCAGTGATTAAATGTGCAGCAGACTGAAGATGGACTTTGTGCACATTCATCTCTTGTGTGTCCAAAAACATTGATGAAACCAGGAGGGATTTCAGCAGCGTGCTTTGTCTCTGTTGATGGATGAAGAAGCACTCATAAAAGTTGATGGGCTGACTTTCTGTGGTTGCCATTAAGATTTCATAAGGATTTATCTCACCAAGGGCTTTGAAGTAATGGCAAGAAGAAATTGGGAGAAAAGTCCCTGTGTATCTTTTCTCTTTCCCAGGACTTGTGAGGGCAGGCTGGTCCTGGCTGGCCATCTTCACTTTTGTTTCTAGCACAGCCCGAGCAGCAGGTTTGTACTGAGTTGACTCACTCAGCTCATTGCCTGGTTTGGCTGTAGCCTTGGCAGTCACAGAGCTGCACGATCCACAAATGAATGGCTTGTCTGGCAGCCAGCAGCATCTGTGCTGCCTCTTCAGGGCTGAGTTGCTGCTGTGGCTCTGTGTAAAGCGGATCTGCCAGTGGAAGGGGCACTGCTTGTGATGTTCCTGGCATCGGGGAAGGGAGTTGTTTAGGAATGCCATCAGTGGCTGAACCACAGGGAAAGGACAGGCATGTCTCCAGTCCTGGAGGCTTCTCCATGTCCTTCTCCATTCTCTTCCTTGTGGGTGGAGTGCTGGGGTAAGGAGCAGCAGGTAGGGTTGCCAAGCAAAGCTCTGTGTGAGTTCTTGATAGGGAACATATTCTGTGGGTATCAGACCACTGCTGTCATCTTCAGGAAAGAAAACCAAACCAGTGTAACTTGTATTAACTTCATTAGTTCTAATGAGTGTCTGGGACAGGGACTCATTTTTCATTCTCAGATGTGCAGAATTTTACTTCTGTATGTGAGAAACAAGAAGTGTTGAGTTGGATAGAGAAATCTAGCACTGTTGCTTACTAGGCAAAGGATGGGATGCCTTTTGTTTGGTATTTTTCAGGGAAAAGTGGATAATTCCTTTTGCAGGCATACCTTAGCACACTGGAAACCCACATCTTTTTTTTTTTCCAGTTCCTGTAGGGCCTCCAGCACTGAGTGTCCAGCAAGACTTGCCCTGAGCTTTTGTTTGAAGCATCCATGCTCTTGTTTTGGAGGAGCATATTTAGGACTTTCCCTCCCACAGTTTTTGGAAAGGCAGAAACCTGCCTCTTGCCTAATGTGAGAGAAGGGTGAGGAGCAGGGTGATGATCTTCTTTTTAATAGTTCCTCCACTTACTCTGATGTTACTTTACTCTTTGGTTTTCCCAAGCATCCGGTCAGAGTTCTTAAGTCCTGGCTGATGTGGTGAGTACATGCAGATTTCTAAATTGCAGAGGTGAAGCAAGTCAAATCCCTCTTAATTTCAGTTGGCTGTCCTGGCACAGTGTGCTATGGAGTGTGTTTTAGAAGCTGGATTCATGACATAAAGGTTAGGAAGCCTTCAACCTGATGGCTGAAGCATGACCCTTCTTCAGGGTGTGTCTGGAAGTGCAGATACCAAGTAGTAAATAAGCACAAGATAAGTTCCACTGCTATTAGGAGTTCTGTTTTCATTTTTAGTAGGGATTCAGCAAAAGTTGTTAACTTTAAATACAAATTAACACAATTTTATGTGAATAGGACTGTTCTGACTTTGTTTTGGAAAAATGGTTCAGCTGGGTGGGGGGGATGTGGGTGCTGAGTCTCACCTCATTTTGAGGAGGTTATGGTCTTGGGTAAGTGGCATCTTTGTGTTTCCACTAACAAAGTGAGGTCATGCCTCCTGTGGGTGAATCCTCGTTTCTGCAGAAGATTCCATGTGCAAGCCCCAGTTAAATGTTGTTTTTAAAGAAGCCCATTGAATTAAGAGACAGAAAGCAACAAACATTAGTCCATAAACATTTAAGTCAGCCCAAACTCCCAGCTTTTTGCTGTTAGAGTTCTAATACCATGTTTACTCTCCACTGTGTGTACATGTTGTTGTTTAGTGCCACTCCATTCTGGTTACAGCTTATACAGCTTAAGCTGCAGTGGGTACAGTTTACACACATAAATTAGAATAGCCAAGTTTGGTTTTGCTGAGTTTGAACCTGATTTTCATTTAATGGGTTTTGAAACTTCATTTCTGAAACTGAACATTGTGTCTATCTTGTGTCTTGTGAACAATTTCTTTGATAATGCAGAGGAGCACAGAAACAAGGCTGGAAAGGGGACTGATCTGATGACCTGGTTTCAGTTTGAGGGTTTTTTGTTGATTCTTTGACATATTTGTTGATATTTGTTCTGTGTGAGACTTAGCAAAGATCTGACAATGCCTGTGGTTCCCCTCTTGCTTCAAACAATTAATGCTGATTAAGAGAGTCAGGTTTAAAGAGAACTTGGCTTATAATTTAAAATGCGTGTAGATAAGCAAGTGTGAATGTTTCCTCTGTTTCAGGCTCCTGACAATGGTTTGAAATGTTTGTTTGTGTGCCTGTGGATTTCTCACCACCAGCCATCATACCCCTTCTCTCCCAATTCCTCCTCCTGTCTTCCTCAGATGCTTCTGCTGGGTGCATTTCTGGTTATCAGGACACTGAAATGCTAAAGCTTTCTACTGCACTACTGTTATATCTGATCCATAAGGAAAATGATCTCCAGTAAGGAAGTGAAACAGAGGTGCTGTCAACCAGTTATCTTGGTGTCTGAGGTTTAGTGTTCTGGTAGCAGCATGTTCTTAATTTAAAACCATATATTTGTAACCCCTGAACTTGATAGAAATGCTTCAGGATGTAGGAGTTGGCCACTGTAGTGCAATTGCTCTCTGGTTTTAACCTCTGATGGCAGCTCGTGTGTAGGGAGCACCCGTTGTACGCTCTGCAGCCTGGGAACAGTGTACGAAGCACACGCCAAAGACAACAAATATCCACGGGCACATAGATAACAGAAGCTTGGCTTGAATCATCAGCTCTGCTGTGTTTTTTGCTAGTGAATATTTAATTAGTGAGTATTTAACACTTCTGTGTGATAGTGGTCTCAGATAAGAGGTCAGATAATTTTTTAGAAATGAATGTAGGTCAGATGCCTGTTTGATTTTTTGCTGCAGTGCTAAAACCAAAGGAAGGCTGGAACGAGGGGGGCACAAAGAGTGGCCCCCAGCAGTGCAGGCTTCACTTGCTCTGGGGTTTGACTTCAGGCTTGCTATAAAGTTCAGTACTGGTGTGATGGTACTTCTGGTGAGTATGGTGATGGTTTCAGCAGCTATGCTGTGCAGGTGTTGTGGTTTGGGTGGGTTTTTTTACATACTTGGGTTGGGCTTTGCCCCTTTCCCAGGCCAGGGATTTGTTGCCATAAACTTTCTAACAACAGAGTGCAGAGGGCTGCTGCTCCCCCCTGCACGAGCACAGGTTCAGCATTGCGGCCTCTCTCTGCACAGGCTTACAGCTCTCGTGCTCTGTAATACTACTTTGTACCCAGGAAACTTTGATGACCTCTTTTTGCTTGGCTTCAAATACTTCTTGAGCTATGAAGTAGATATAATTTAATTTTCTTTCCATTTTGTGGGACTTTTTTGACTGATTTGGATTCAATTCCAGAAAAGCTTCTTTAAAACAAGAATCTTCGCTAATGGGAATTTATATTTTGGCTTTCATCACAAGGGGATATTAATTTCTATTCTTGACTTTACTTCAGTGTTCTTAATCTCATCTGCTCTTTATCTTTCCATGCAGTGTTCACCAGCACAGATTATTTCCCAAGTCCTGTCTTTTTTCCCTTCTGTATTCATTCATTTCTCAGGGCACGAGTGTAGCAGCTGAGTGAAATGATGAAGAGTGGATTACTTGGGCTTCTTTCCACCATCCCGCCCTTCAGAGCAGAACAGTGGTCGGAGTCTTTCTTCTGACAGTCTCTGACTCTTGGCAGCACTCAGTGTGTGAGAGTTGCAGCCACAGCTGCTTTGTTTCTGTGACTAGAGTTAAAGGATCTGGACTTGCTGTGATCCAAAGGAAAAGCCTGAGCTCAGAGGCTGAGGTTGAAGCTGCTTTTGCTTTGTCTTCAACTGCGAGTTAACTCAGTAACTTTACTGACGTACCATCTTGTGAAAACTCTTGGGGTACCTTTAGCATTGCCCTTCCAGGGTAGCTTTGGGAGTGCTTTTAGTAGAATTTGCCCTGGTTGCTGCCCCACCTTCACAGGGACAGAGGATGAGTAACCTGCTGTGTGGTGGTGAAATGGCAGGAGTTGGGAGTGTCACGTCCTAGGCCTGGCCAACCTGTGACACCTGCTGTGCAGCTGGTGATGTTAGTGGATGCTACTTCAAGCAGACTATCTGTCCCAGGTTAATTCAGGTGCCTTCAAATGTCATCTCTTCCTCAGGTTTGCTGTGTTAGATTCTTCCTCATGCTCTTCTTCCCCAGCACAAAGAGCTGTTGATCTTCAGCCAGTTCAGCCATATCTGGGGGTAGGTTGGTAGCTCTTAGGAAGTACATGAACTCCTTGTCATCTCATTCTGTTTAGGAAGAAAAAAAGATCATTCTGTGATAAAGAAAAGAGGTGGTGGTTGTAAAGACGTTGGACTGACCCTCACCAGGCTTCCTGTTCAAGCTAATAAGAGGAGGGGGTAGGAGCAGCTTGTGTGCGAGTAATCCTGGGGTAGATGGGCTGCAGGGAGAGGTAGGAGGGTCTCTGCCCCAGGAATGACAAGGTTTGAAGAGAGCACTGGAAGCTTTTGGGGCAGAGTTGTTGTTGTCCTCTGCCCATAGTGCTGATGTATGTGCTGGCTGCTTTTTGAGGTGTGACTTACCTGGCAGCTACCGGTGTGGGAAGATCTGCTCACGAGATATCCTGCTGCAGGGCTTGGGCAGGTGTTTGCTGTGCTTCTGCCCACGTGCTCAGTGGAAGTCTATTAGTATTATTGTTCATACTGCATTGTTTAATTAGCGTTTGGATGTGCTGCCTCCTTTTACTTCCTTCCTTGGCTTCATTCTGTCCACTTACTGGGTGAAACAGGCTTGGCAGGATCTCACTCTGTTATTCTTGGGGGTCACTGACATCCTTGTTGTTTTTCTCCATCCTTCTCGCACACAATCTCTTATGTTGCTGCAGCTATCCTCCACAACCGTTTTGTCCCTTGCATCATTGAATAATGTCATGTTTATAATTTAGTCAGGAAGAAATGTATTAGGGTATTTTGGCCAAGCATTTCTGTGATGGCTTTCCAGAGTGGGTCTGGATTTGAAATGTGCAGAACTACAATGGCTGCAGCTCAGTGCTCTGACTCTGGACAGTTAGGCCCTTTGGGTACATGATACTGAAAATCTTTGCCTGTAGCAATATAGATAACCCAGCCTTTGGGTGAAGTTTGGTCTTACTGTGGCTCTGCCAACGTGGTCCCATGTCCAGTCATGCTGTTGAAGCACAGTGGTGTCTGCAGCTGTCCTACGCTGCACTGGAGGTGACACAGAGGTGAACAGTGCTGCAGGAAAGGTGCATCCTATGGCACATGGCACTGACTTGCTGAAAGAAGTGGCACAAAGCCCAAGGTCAGTGGATTGAAGAGTGGCTTCAAGTGAGGCAGCCTAGAGTGGTTACTGGATAGGTGTTACTTTTGTCACTTGTTAATGATGTGGTTATTTTAAAGGGAGTGAGACAGTCATGGGCTGACAGTATGTGTACAGTAATAAAATCACTTAGAAATGCAAGCTTTCTTTGCTTGATACATTTCATATTTGCCTGATGGTGAGAATTTCAGGAGGGCAGAGACTTGTTCTCTGTCCTGAAGCCTCTCTTCTCAGGCAGCTGAGTGACTTTCAGTGTTTCCCTTAGCAAATTGCAGACCGGCGTGTTTGGCATCCCACGCGTTCAGGAGATGGCTTTCAAGGTGGAAGGGTTTGTGTCATCCTGTTGCTGAACCTCAGCTTGTGATCCCTTCCCTGGTGATCAGTGGTCATTTGGCTCTTGCATTGGTGGAGAGGCTTTGATCAGAATCGTCTGCACGATGCATTCTTGTTCTTTCCAAAAATAGCTCCAAGCGAGCTGAAGTACTGCCTGTCGTTTAGAGTTTAGGCTGCAGCTTGTCCCATCTGAACAGCAAATTAATGCCAAACACTTGATAACAGACCAGATGGTTCTCGTGGTTCAACCCCAGCCTCGTAACTAACCACCACACAGCCACTGGCTCACCCCTGCCCCAGCAAGGGGAGGGGAATGGGGGGAAAAAAAACACCTTGTGGCTTGAGATAAAGACAGTTTAATAGGATAACAAAGGAAGAGAATAATAATGCTAATAGTAATAATAAAGTTTTATATATAAACCAATGCAGTTGCTTACCACTGCAGAAAAACAAAACCCTGATGCCCAGACTGTTTCCAAGCAGCAGTCCTGCCTCCAGCCCGCTTCCTGGGTTATATACAGTGTGACATCCCTTTGGCCAGTCTGGGTTGGCTGTCCTGGCTGTACCAAATTAGCACTCTCTCAGCTGGAACCAGGATGGCAGTACTCATTCCCTTTAGGAGAACATCTAACAGTACAACTATGATGTTGCTAACTAGTGCAACAAGACACTGGCCTTCCCCTTCCCTCCCTCCCTCCTTCACCAGTCTTGCTCTGAAGACATTCAAACCAGGTATCTGTGCTGGAGTTAGAACCAGATACCTACCTGGTATGCAGCACCTCACACGTTTTTCTGGTTATTTAAACACCTGGACACGTCATGCTCTGTAGGTAAACAGTGCTCTGAGTGTGTGTAGATTCTCTGGAGTTTGCTGTGTTGAACTGAGCCAGGGCTTTCCCTAGCACACAGACAAGTCACCATTACTGCAGCCGTTGGCATAGATGAGCAGTTTGATCTTGGCATAGTAAGTATTAAAAGTAATAGAAATGACTTGTTTTTATTCTGACCTGGCAAATACATGCTTTGGGGGCTGTAATTCCGGCATCACCCAGCAGAGTTTTAAGGAAGGGACTTGCTGTACCTGGAAATGATAACAACTGCTGCTTTTACTCCTCTGCAGGTTTGTTTGGGGTTTTTTGTGGGGGTTTCTGTGTGGGCTTTTTTTTTTTTTTTGTTAAACAAAGGCATTCCACTCAGTGGGGGGGAAATTGTACAAAGCAGTGACTTGTAGTGTGTCCTGTCGCAGTCCTCTTCCTCAGAGTATCAGTACACCCTGATCAGTACACACTGGTGGGGCCGGGGAGTGTGGGTGTTGGGGCCAACGTCTGGCTGCTGGGGAGGGGGAGAGCCAGCCGGGAATGAGAATAGCTGCTGAAGGAGAGGTAACTCCTAAAGCTTTATCCGAACAGCTTTTTGAAAGCCATCAAGCATCCGTGTGGGGTATTAGAGGGTGACAAAGAGTTGATTTAAATGCAGAGTTGCCTCTGGGCAGGGACTGTGGGTGTCCCTCAGGTGGATGGGTGTGAATGGCTTTGGCAGCTTTACCTCTCGCTGTTCAGCTGCCTGTGCTCAGGTTACAGTTGTCACTGGGGTGCACATGCATTGGGCTGGTGCTGTGGTGGTCGGCCTTTCAGATGAGCTTTGGGTTTGAAAAATGTGAGGAGAAGGAAAAGTAAGGGAAAAGTCGTATTTACAAGAAACACGAGGTGGAAACAGACAAAACAAAGTATTTTTCATCTGCAAGCACAGCCGCGTTTTAAGAGCAAAGGCAGCACCTCGGGTTCCTGTGCTCACCGGTGGGAATTTTTGTTGCAGAAAGCCCGTGGCTGGGGCAGGGCAGTGGCAGAGTGAGGGTCTGCACCTCTCTGCCCAGTGCTCAGTCACGTTCCCTGCCATTGCTGTGTGGCTTTTGATGGACAGAGGAGTGAAGTGAGGAGGTGCAGATTTGTGCTGTGACAGCTGTGATGAGAGGAGCACATTGCTGATGCTTATTGGTAAGAAAAATACCTGCAGTGCCTTCTAGAGCTCTTAAAATGTTGAACCAACCCAGGGCACGTTTTTGGCTGGCACTAGTGAGCGGGCAGGATGCCCCACAGCTGGGCACAGGGACTCCTGTATCCTGTGAAAGCGGGTTGTACCCCGTCTTGGCTCAATTAGTCACACCGCCGGTAAGCTCCTGAATCCTCTTGGCAGAGGTCCTGCTGGTAGCACGCTGCCCAGACAGAGCATGCATACCTAGCAGACAGCACGGGATCTGCTCTCTGCTCTTCGATAGCTTGGCAGAAATGGCATTAAGCAGCACTAGGGCTTTGTGTGTTGAAAGATGTTGACTTTCTCTTTATAGCTGTGCAGCCCTGGGGAGCAGAGTTAGGGTTTGGGTGTCTCTGCAGAGTCGATGCTTGCAAGCAGGTTTTGGAGGCAGGCCGAGTCCATGTGTCTGTCTCCTGGAGGGGGGGGGGGTGGGGAGGAGGTGACTGTTGTGCTCCTTTTTCCTGTTTTAATTTTGGGCAATGAGAGTATTGCTCATGTAAACTACAAATTAGGATATAGTCTTCTGTGTGTCTTGTTTTCTGATTGTACCTACCTTTGGTTTCAAATACTTCATGGTAAGGATTTTTCTTGAGCACATCTGAGAAGAGGGGAAGTAAATATGTTACATACCAACATTTTGTGTGTGCAGTTGTTAAACACTTAAGTTGCTGTTCTTGTCACTTCTGGTCAGGACTATTTCATTGTCTTTCTACTACTTTTTCTGTACACTGCAACCTTTGAAATTAACAACTTGGTGTTAGGAGCTAGTAGTCACTCCAGATATTTACCTGCTCAAATGTGTGAAGTTTGAGTGCAGTCACTTACCAGGAGGTCATGTTCCTTACTAAAAAAACCCCAACGACCCCTTCCCCAAACCCTGGTTTATTGTTTTGTTCTTTCAGAAGAATGGGGAGAACTATTCTGTTCTTTGAAGGTGTAGGAGTCACTAAATAAAATCAGGACTTGCTTTTAAATGTAAATGTCTCTGGTGGCCAGATGTAATCTGCACTCAGGGGGGAGGCAAATCTCTTTAAAAGCATCTGGAGCTTTAGTGATTTCTTGTGTTCTGGTTTTTCCCCAAAGATCCGAGCCAAGAAGAAACCTACTCCAGTGAAGTATGAAGTTGGGGATCTTGTTTGGGCCAAGTTCAACAGACGCCCTTGGTGGCCATGCACAATTTGTCATGACCCAGTGCTGGACTGTCACTCAAAAATGAAAGGTACTGTATCTGCTCAGACTGTAAAACGGAGCCGTTGTGTATGGCAGGGTGCTGCAGTTTTTAATTAATTTAAAACACCATTTCTGGCCCTTAGAAGGTATGAAGAAGTAGACTCTACTGTGGAAGACATGGATCTGTAAAGTAGATCTAGATCAAGGAGGTGACAGGACTGAGACAGCTGGAAGTGGCACAGCTGTTGGACTTACAGGCTTCCCTTCCCAGTGTATAGGAAGGATGAGTGTCTGGACTGAGCTCGGGGCAGTGCAGAAGAAAGCAGCCTCTCAAAAACAGGGTGCAGAGAAAAAGGAGGAGGATCAGGGCAATGAGGACAGAGTTGTACAGTGAGTGGGCAAGCAGAGCTGGGAAGCCAGGAGTGTGTGAGGACACAGCCAGGCTTGGGGAACAGGAGGCTGGAGAGGCAGAGAAGCAGGGTGGGGGGTAGCACAGTGTGTAGCTGCTGAATACCTGAAGATGTGGGAATGTGTGAGAGGAAGTGAAATACCTTTTTATCTTGTTTGGCACGAGGAAGCAAGGGGCTGTTTATAGGGAAATGCTGGAAAAATGTGGAGATGGAGCTGCATCTGTGAAAGCTTAGAGCGTGGTGTGTCAGAGCCTGAGCCAGCTGTGCGTGAGTAGAAGAGACGGGGAAGTGAGCTGTGCATGCATGAGCCTAGGGGAGAGCCAGGAAGGAAGAGTCTTACAAGCTCCGGGCAGAGAACCATAGGTGAGTGATGGAGAGAAGAGAGGGGAAGAGATTGTTTGGAAATTGCAGCTCATTGGAAGGCTCTCACAGTATTTTTAGGATCATACTAGCTGCTGTAGGGAGGCTGCCACAAACGAAAAGGCTTATTTATTCCTGGTTTCCCTTTCTAATACTCTTTGTTGTGTGGCAACTGGAAACCCCTTGAACTGATGCCACTGACACTGGTGAGGTTGCTACTCACTGATGTATTTCCCTCCAGTTTTTGTGGCCCTTGCCAGCCTATGAACCAAGTGCTGAGAGTGATGAGACTTCTTTTTGAGTGGCCATCAGCTCAGAGCCCTCTATTATTTCTCCAGAGACATGAAGTAGCTTTTCCTACCTTATGCTCATGTCATCCCCAAGTCTTGTTGCTGCAGCCATCTTATTGCCATTTGTCCACCTTCCCCTTTGGGAGGCATTCATCCTGATTGAGAGAACACTGTGTGTGCTGTTTTAAATAATCCCTTTTGAGCTCTCTTCATTCCTGTTGAAGATGTTGCTGGAAGGTCTGCCAGATCTGTATCTTCCCCCCCACAAAATTTTGGACAGGATTTAATGTGTATAGCTGTCCAGTAATCTCCTTTCAGCCTGCGTATGACAATTTCTAATAAAGGTGTCCTGCAGGGAGGAAGCATACTATTAACAAATTCCAGCAAGGTCTGATCTCCAGCTACATGATAGATTCTCCCTCCCATCGTGTTTTATCTGTGTTCAAACCAATAGAACTCTGGGGAATGTGTCATTTTCCAATTGTGGCTGTATGTAATCTGCTCCTCTCCCTTCCCTGATGCCGTGGTGCAGAGTTGGGTGGGTCTGGACTCTGGTTTGGGCAGGGGCAGCTGCTGGGGCTCTGTGTGTACTGTAGGAAGCGCAGTCCTCCTGCCTTGTCTCTCCTGTTGCCAAGGGAACAAGCCCTTCAAAACAAGGCAGGTTGCTTCAAACTCATCACTTGTGCAAAATCCTCTTCTGCTCTTGGGTTTAAGGTGTGGTGTCATGTTTAAAGCACTTTGCCTTTTCTCACCAAGCTCTTGGAAGATTTTTATGGAGCTAGAAGATTGAGGGTCAGTGGTTTGAGTCCCAGTACTGTGAATGGGATAGATGAAGTCTGTCATCTTTGCCCTTAGTTTGATGTTGTCCTGGTCATTGCTTGTCGTCCTGTCAGTGGTCTTGGTCAGAATTTCAGTGCTGGTACTGATAGAGGCCAGGCTGCTGCCCTGTGCTGGCACTCTTGGAAGGGGCAGCACAAACCAAACAGGCTCTGAAGTCTAGGCTACATGTTCAGAGACTGAAGGCATTCCCAGGGGCATGTGAAGCATGTGTTGCAACAAGATGCAGAGAGTTTATATCCCTTGGTCAAGCCTGGTTTGCTCTGTTCTCATACCTGTGACCTGTTCTTTTTCGCCAGCATGCCCAGTACTGGTTCAGTTCTTAATTTTACCGTGTCTGTTTAGCATTCTTGCACAGAAAGCACCTTTGAAGAAACTCTTTGATTGTGCCTTTATGATGGAATTTCTTCTCTTGCTCTGTACCCTCCTGCCCAAAGTATGGAGATCCTCATTACAACTAACACTTTGCACCAGTCCTTGTAGTGTGTGTGCATGTGTATGTTTACTTCAATGCTGCTATTAGTGTTTTATGTCCTAAATGAGAGTTTAGTAATGAAACATTGAATGAGATGGGCTATATTGTGGTGGGGGTGGCTCAGCCTGTATGAGTAAATCCAATCCAGAAGGATGTCATTTCTGGGTGTTGCCTGCACACTGGTGCCTTTTCCCAGTGGTCAAGTGAACTTGGACTGTTTAATCATTAATCAGGGAGGAGCAAAAAAGCAATGCCCTGCCTAGTATGTTACGTGTCTTGAGAAAAAGTTTTTAAATATGGATATTTTTGCAAAATTTTCTTTTCTTTCTCTAGCCAAAGTGTAGTCTTTGTTCTAGGGAGGTGGCCCATCTTGGACCTGTTAATCAGCTTGTAAAAAAGCCCCAAACAAACAACAATTTGGAAATGGAGAGTAGCAACACAGAGCGTAGCACAGATCAAAGGGGTCTGGCTAGAAATCCCCAGAACTGGCACTGGTGAGGGAATGTCATTGAGCAAAATGCAGTTGAAAAGGAACTGGCAAATTGTTACTGCTTTCTGGGAGTCTGTCTGTCATTACTCTGTTACATGCAAGCATTTAATTCTGTTCAATTTCTTAAAATAGTTTCCAATCGGAGGCCGTACCGAGAGTACTATGTGGATGCCTTAGGAGAGCCTTCTGAGAAAACCTGGGTTGCTGGGAAAGCTATTGTCCTCTTTCAAGGAAGACATCAGTTTGAAGAGCTGCCTGTTCTTCGGCGAAGAGGAAAGCAAAAAGAAAAAGGCTACAAACACAAGGTGAAGGATCTATTTTCTCAAATAGGTTTTTGATTCCCTGAATCGGCACGGTACAAAGTATTCCTTTATGCCTGGAATCACACTCTGCCAGCTTTCTTCTGTGGCAGGAACTGCAGCAACACAGCCAGGGAAATGATCCTCTGCATCGTTACTAGGAGCATGGTTTATAAGCTGCCAGGAGTTTTCAGGCTCTCTGTATGTCGGGGTGCAGCCTGCTCTGTTTATTGCCCCAGACAGGTCTGAGAGGCAGAGTCAGGGCCTCTGTGGCTGTGGGAGCAGCCCTCTCCTGATGTCTGTTACACCGTGCTTCTAAATTTCTGTGCTCTCTGGCAGCCTCTTTTGGCTGCTCTGAAGCTGAAGTGGAGTTGCAGACTTCACTAGATCACTGACTGAGATAAAGCAGTGGGGTTTTTAACCCTGTTTCAGTAATTCTCTTTATAGAAACCTGTTAGGACTTACATTTTGACCTGGAAAACGCTTTGTCATTGGGCCTGTGGGAATGAGTTTTGTGGCTCATCACATCGCCTCCGTTTCCAAACATAACAGCGCAGAGCAGTTACAGCCAGTGTGCTGTAACGTGACACAGGGTCTGGTCTGTGTCTTTAGGAAGGTGATTGAAGAAATTAACTTTTGAGAATTATTGAAGAAGTACAGAGGCTACTGCATTGCTGTAAGAGAGCAGATAGTCATACTAGGCAACAGTGTCTGGTTTTTCTTTTTCCAAGAGGTTTATTAGCAGTTATGTACTTAACTTACGTTAGTGCAAAACCATCAGATGAAATGTGCTCTTCCAGATGTGAGTCCCTGGGTGTAATGCTTTAATTTGATTTTCCTTTTCCAAGGGCGGTTTCTTCTCTTAGGACTTCTTGCCTGCCCAATACCCTAATAACTAGTTACATGCTCCCAAGTAACTTTCCTGGTCTTAGAACTTCTACGTGGCTGGAATCTCACCCTACATGTAAATGGCAGTGTGGCTGCAGTGAGGAGAATCAAATATTTGTGGCTCTCATGAATATTCAGGTTTACATCCCTGGAAGCCAAGATCTGATGCAAAGCTAAGAGTATTTGGCTGGTTTGCTGTTGAGCTCTATAAAACTTTTTTTAATTTACTGAGATGAGATTTTTGGTGTGTTGTGTTTTGGGATTTTTAAAATTTTTTTTAAAAAAGGAAACATGTCAGAAATGTGAGTTGTTCCTCCTGCCTTGGAATTGGTTTTGATTTTAGGAGCAGTTGTGAAACCTTTGATTTGCTGTTGCGCAGCCAAAAATTGCACAGGCAGATAAGAAACAAGTTTCTTGCTGGTTTTAAATGTTGCTGCTGTCCAGTGTGCAGAGCACTTTGCTTTACACTTAAAGATACAGAGCTAAAGCAGAGAGACTGCTTGGTAGTGACCGTTTTGAACTGGACAGAGTCGGTTCTAGAACTGTGCGTGGGTTTCATGTCTGTACCATGGTGAGTTGAGGGAGAGGGAAGATTGAACCGTGCTCTGAGATCAGGGGCTGCAGGAAGAATTGGGAATAAGCAAAGCAAACATGCCTGCTCAAATGTTTTGAGGAAAGTGACGCTTCATTTGCCTTGAGAGCTTGTTGGCTGTTGCTGTGCATTTCTGTGCCAGGGATCCATACCATATGCATTCCCCTTTATAGGCTGTTGGGTTCAGGGTTTGCTGGGATGCCAGGACATCTGGTTTCTGGGAGACCTGTGCTTGCAGGGACCACTTTGCTGTTTTGGGGTTGCACAGGGGTCTTGTTTAGCCTCAGTGGGAGTACAGAGTACATATCCAGGAGCAGCATTTTCTGTGTCCACTAGGCATAGTGTTTGGGAATCCATGTGATTGTGTTTAAGAAGTAGAATGTGGGAAGTGTCGCTCTGTTCTGTGCCTTGTGGACCTTGGTCTCACTTTTATCTTGTTGGTTACCACTCAATTGATGTTTGTTTTTTTGTCTCCTCCAAATCTAAGGTTCCTCAAAGATTTATGGCTAAATGGGAAGTCAGTGTTGGACAGGCAGAAGACATTCTTCTTGGGGGACCAGAGGATCAAAAGTGCAACCAGAACTCCATCGAGCTGGACAGTGAGAAGGAAGTGCAGTCAGAATACTATGCCAATGGCCCTGGAGTTGAAAGGGACAGGCAGCTGAATGGCTGTTTTAAATCCTTGACGTTTGACTCCAGACACCCAGCCAGTGAAAAAGGAAAATTGCACGTTAAGCCACATGTGAAAAAAAGCTCTGACAGCAGAAAAAGGACTAGAGTAAAAAAGAGTGGTGCAAGAGGGGAAGCATCTAGGGCAGAAATCAAAGAAAAAACACCAGAGAGCATAGTTAGAAACATGATTGTTGGGGACCTACCGGATAAACACGCATCTCATGAGCTTCGCCGGATTGCCAACAGCCTGACAGCATCCAGTAGCACCAGGGAAAACCATTTGCTTTCCTCTTTAGGAGAAAGACGTTTTGAAAAGACACCTTTGAAAACAGACTATGAGAATCGTAAAAGTGATGCTCTGAAGAACGCTCTCCAAGGAGGGGATTTGTTCTCCAGCACATCTTTGGAGAGAGAGAAGAGCTCCCTGGGTATTTTGTGCAGTTCCAAGTTACAGATACACTATTCTGCATCTGATGCTGGTATTGAGAAAAAGCAAACTGAATCGGATTCATCCTCCTCCCTCTCAGATGGTGGGAACAGTGATGTAGATACCATGGACCAAAGTTCAGAGAGAGCCTCTAGTGTTGTTGAAGTTAGTGATTCTTCAGATAAAGCGGAGAAGGAATTTCCTATGACGTCAAGTGGTAACATTAAGTTTTCCATGTATCTTTCTCAGAAGAGCAACAGACGGGCCAGGAAGAAGTACAGAGAGCGCAAACCTCTGGGAGGTTCGGTAACCAGCAGACTTGATGCTGAATTTGCAGATGGGGAGCTTGAAGTAGGCTTCTCTGATGCTGAGATGTCATTGACGGCTCTTGAGTGCTCTTCAGACGTGAGAAATGACAATCTTTCCTTAGCAAACAAGCACACTACTCCCCAAAGTGTTTCCAAGGACAGTTCCTGGCCTGCTGTTGCAGATCAAGCAATCTTAAAACCGAAAAGGATGAAATTACCCCGAATCAGGAGTATAAAATGCAAACATAAAGAAAAGGTTGCTGGGTTGGAGCCTTCTCTTGCAGAAGAAGAGGGTGGTGTGAATCGCTGCTCTTCTGATACCAAAGGTTTCTCTGGCCATCAGAGAGATTCTCTTCAGAGAAGCGGAAAAGTTGATGGTCAGAAAGTGTTGAACAACATGCATGAGAAAGCCAGGGATTCTGCTGAGATAGAAACAGCTGTGGTGAAACACGTCTTGTCAGAGCTGAAGGAGCTCTCTTACCGGTCCATGAATGATGATGCTGGTGACTCTGGCACTCCAAAGGCCACAGTACCTTTGCTCTTCCCTTCTCCCTCTGGTCATGGTCGTTTGCCTATTGAGCCAAATTACAAATTCAGCACCTTGTTAATGATGTTGAAGGATATGCATGACAGTAAGACAAAAGAGCAGCAACTGATGACTGGTCAAAATATAGTCCCGTTTCGAAATACCAGCGCAGCTGATGGTTCTGGAAGCAATTCCACGAGCGGTCTGAAATCCTTGTCTATTGTAGGTCCCCCATATAAATTAGAAAAGAATGGAGATTGTGTCCAGGAAACAGTAAATCCAAACTCCACTATAAGCAACTCCTCCTTTTCACGCAGTCCTCCAACCAAGTTGACGGGGATTGGTACTAGTAAAAGGGAGCCTGCGAGCACTGCTGTTTCTGGGACAAACGGCACAAACTGCGTGCCCAAACGCAACTGTTCAAAATCTAAGCAGTCATCAAAGCTTGGAGATAAAACAGTTTCAAACAGAAAGGACTTAAAACCAGGAGGGCCAAGTAAGTTGTTAAGTCGGTTATCCAGAGATTCAGGAGAACGTGCATTCCGTGTTCACGGTTCGGTTACCAGTCCTCTAGGTAATGAAGCAGAAGATACTGAGAGGAAAGAGTCTGTTGATTTAACAGAACATTCAACTGATGAAGACTCTGCCTGTTTATCTGATGACAATTTAGATCGTATTGGAAGGAGACCTGAAGCTGGTAGAAATATTGAGAGCTGCACTTCTGCTGACAATGGGGAGAGTCCAGACTTGGATTCAGAGGCAAATAGTGAGAGCTCTCTTGGTGATGAGTCTAATGATATAAATCACGTAGCACCCAAAAAGCGGTGGCAGCGTTTTAACCAAAGCAGTGCTAGATCTAATAAGCACATCAGTAGATCTAGGGAACAAGGAAACTTGGAGAGTGCCTTTGGCCTGAATTCTCGTGGCTTTTCACTGAAGGGAAATGAGTGCTTGGGACGTAGGCATTCCCCTCACACAAAGGTGCTTGAGGGAGACCTGACAGATCAGGACTATGAGAATCATTTAGACTTAGTTGAGAAACGTTTGAATGTATGTGGTAAGCCAAACAACAGTGTGATGGACTCAGAAACAGAGCTTGGCAACTTTGCTCCCCAGTCTGAATTCTCTGCACAAGGTAAGGGAGCTGGACTTGCGCCAGAGTGTGTATTTATGTACATTTTATACTTTTGCATTTAAAGCTTAAGTTGTGGAAGTTGGGGCTGTTTGACAACCTGGAGATGTGTATGTCAGAGCTGAAGAAAGTGTGATACCTTGATTTTGGGTTCTCTGTAAGCACAGAGAACAAAGAAGGCAGAAAGCATCTGGGATTTTGCTCAGCTCTTTGATCAGAAGGCTTAAATATATTACAAACCATTAGTTTCTCCTCAGTGCAAGGGAAGATAAGCATCCCTCCAAAGTTTGGGATTTTTTTTTTAAGCTTGTATCTTCAGTATGTGTTGCTTAGGGGCTGGGTGCTTGGTGTTAGCTGGATAGATCAGCACTAGAAGGTTATGGGAAACAGCCTCAAGGGCTGCTCTTATTTTTATTTTTTCTTCTTTTCCTAGTTCTCTCTGACATAGAGTCAGTCTTTGGTTTGTTCTGTATGATTTCCTCGAGACAGTGTGTTGGGTGGTGGGTTTTTTGTGTTTTAGTGTGGAATTTTATTGGCTGCTAATAATGAAATGGGGAACCCCACAGATTTCCTAATTTACAGCTTCAGTGCCGTCGTCGCCTGAGGGGGGAAGGGGAGAACAGGAGGGGAGAAGCTGCCAGGGAGGCTGGGCTGGAGGTGTGTCTGGAGGATGGCAGGCAGAATCACTGGAAGGGAAACTACCTAGGAAGGAGAATGCAATCAGACAGCCCTGCCTCTCCCATGGAGACAGGGGCATTTGGGTAAAGCAGAAAAGAAAAAAAGAGGCTGTGTGCAGGGAATATGTGCAGCAGATCCACGTTTAGCACTTGCTGTCCTCAAGTTTCTGTAGATAATCTAGGGAAGCAAATCCAGAATTAACTTTTTAGATAGATTTTGCCAAACTGAATTGCTCTAATCCATTTGCAATACCATGAATTAATAGAACTTGATAGAATTTTGAACCTGTGTGTTTTGTCACTTATATGTTCCCTCAGTACATATTTGGGGGTGTGTATTTTGCTATTAGTGGGTGCTGGAGGTTGCCTGTGCCTCTGTTTCGGTGTGGAAATGGCAGCTCCTGGATAGTGGTGGGTAGGGTTGGCCCAAGGCAAGTCACAGATGAGAGAAGATGAGCCCATAGGATGTAATACACGGGGTAAAAGTTCTGGTTTGAAACTACAGCAGCTTAATCATTCACCAGCTGCTCTGACTGTGGCTGCCTGGTTTTAAGGACTGAAGTTTTCACAGAATAGGTGAGAGGATGCACATCCTGGGGCTGTTGAGCCTCTGCCGCAGGTGTCTCTCAGCCTGCTGGAAGGAGCATGTTCCTCTTTTCACTAAGATGCAGCCATGTTCTGGCTTTGTGATGGTTTTGCAATTGAAGCATCCCTGTATGTTGCTGTGTGAGATGAAGATTCAAGTCTACAGAGAGAGCTAAGAGAGAAAAGCTGCTAAGAGATAGTAATGTTAAGAGGAGGGAAGCGGCAAAAGTAAGGCTCCTGGGTGAGGTGGCATCTGAGGAGAGTAGAGCAGAGCTGTCCTGGTGCTGCACACAGGGTTGCAGTGAGGGCCTGGGTTTACTTGCAAAAGTGACAGATCAGTACCCACAGTGTAATTTAATTTCCCTGCCCTAAATAGCATGGGAATGTGCCATAGGGAGGCACTGGAGCCTCTGCATAAGGAGCTGAGTGGACTGCTGTAACATCCTCAGTGTGCTGGTGGGAGTGAGTAAACCTAATGCTGTGAAAAGCCCATTTGTGGAAACCAGTCCTACTTTCATGTCACACAAGGGTGCTTGTATAGGAAATAGAGAACGATGCTGGAAGTTAAACTAATTGCAGCGTAGAGAAGGATTTTCCCCTGTTTGCCAGTGCTTTGAGGGGTGGCTATTCCTTGTCCGCAGCAGAGCATCAGTGCGAGGGATCACAACAGATAGCAGTCCCTCTGGCATTTCCTCCAAGCTCAAACTCTGGAAAGTCTTCATCACAGTTGAATGGCAACATTTGACGTGGTTTTTGCTACAAACCTTGTGGTGCTCTTTGGAGCAAATAAGGCAATTTGCTGGCACAAACCATTTTTGTAAATCATCATTTCATTGGGTATGTGTTCTGCCTGTCCCAGTCAGGCTGTGTTTGGGATTCTTGGATGAGATTTGCTTTGGGTGGGAAAAAATGCAGTTACACCAGTCCTTCTGGCACAGGGTGCCATGCTCCACTCCGTGGCTTTGGGGCTCTAAACAGCAAGCATCCTCTGCCTGTTACGTGCTGAAATGTGTATTTCACCCAGACACCTGCGCAGAGTGTTAATAGAGGCTGAAAATAGCTGCATTTGTGCAAGTTGTTCCTTTCTTCTCTTTTGGCCAAGTTTGACTTTCTCATGCTTGTTTAACCACAAAGCCACAATAAAGTGTAGCAATCATGTCCAACATCCCTGCTCTGAAGTGTTGTGCTGGAATGCTTTGTTATAAAATGTTTCCGTTTTCAAGAAGAAAAAAGCCACCTCCTACATATGAAAAGAAGCAAAGAGAATATTTACTGCTTGTTCCCAAACTTCCAGGAGACTGCAAAGATTTTCATGACTAGGAGGAATCTTTTGGCACTATTTAATTATTTTTGAAGACTTAACAAAGGGGAAAAGCCAGAGGTGCTCTGTAAGGCACAAAGAAGGCATAAACTTATATCATCTTGCTTTTGCAGCTTCCTGAGCAGAAATGATGGAGAGCATCAGGGCTTTCTATTTTCTGGGGGGAGCTTGCCATGTGTTGGGGTGTTGTGAGGTAGCGTAGCACGGATGGTTAGGTTTGTATCAAGGAAATACCTGTTACTGGGTTTCCCTTGCGATGATGCAGCGTTGTGCAAACAAAGACATCTGAGCCCTGAAGAACTTGCAGTCGCTGGCGAGGACTGTTTGCTCCCTGATCTCAGTGTGGCATCTATTGTTGGGAAGCAGAGGCAATAAATGGGCTTTGCAGTAGCAGATGGGGTATCTGAGGCTCTTGTATATACAGAAATAAGCCAGGGAGGAGGGGGAAAGGAAGGAGTGAGGCGTATGTGTTACTAGTGACTCTAGTACTTTATGGGGAAAACAGTGTTTTCACACCCCCTGCATTGAAACCAAAGGAGTTTGGGTAACAGCCAAAGTAGTGTGATGAGTCCAAGTTGCTGAAAGACTTAGGTTTTGGTAAAGGCCTGCTAGAAGGTTATATGCAGTTTGTCCAGGGAGGTGTTGGGTGAAACTTCATGAGCCTCTCAGGTATTTAATGGTTTTTAAAAACTTGTTACTTGAAGTGCTTGAGATCTCTTAGGTCCTTGCAAATCCCACTCGCCAGGATTGTGAAAAATAGGAAGCTCAAAAATTGTAGGGCTGTATCAAAGACAAAGAGTTATCAGGGCTTGTCCCCCACGAAACTTCTGGAAGAGAAGGCAGGAGCAAATATCTACAGATCATGAGGAGAATTTTGTCTTGTGATTGTCTCAGAAACACAGTCTTGAAGCTGCTTTCCTTTCTCTTAGTACATTCAGAGAGGAAGCGCCTTAGAAAGCCAAGTAAACGGCTGCTGGAATATGCAGAAGAGTATGATCACTTGTTTGCACCCAAGAAAAAGTCAAAGAAGGGGCAGGAGCAATCGCAGAAGGTGGGTGAAGGCTAACGTGCTCTTTGTAGTTACTACTCTGGGTATTTTCTGATGTGTTCTTGCAGCATGCAGTGCTCTGCAAGATAACTGTTGTCACCAACGTGTTTTGCTATGCTAGGTGAATTCCGTGGCAAGGTCTGAATTTGAAGGACGTCTTCCTGCACAGTGCAGCCCTGACAGAGATACCCAGCGGGGGCAGAGTCCTTTGGTTTCAACTCCATCTTCAACCAAAGAGTCCCCTCCCATCCTTGAAGCAGAGTGCTCCTTCTCTAGGGAGCTAGGATCCCACCCCACTGATCAACGTCTAGAAGGACCTTCAGATTTTTCAGAGCTGGTACTGTCTTCCTTGGATGTTTCTGAAGTCTCTGCTACTCCAGATGCAGAGGAACGATTCCTGAAGTCAAGTAAGTGGGAGGTTGTGTTGTTCTGCTCCCATAAGTGCCCATGTCACAAGTTTAGTGGTAATTATTGCTTAGGTCAGATTGGAAAGGTTAGTAGCTGTTATCTGTCTGGTTTTGCTTTACTTCCTTCAATGACCATTACTTGTACTGGCAGGGGAGAGGTGGGGTGCGATGGGCACTGCAGTGAGCTTTCTTCAGTGTGTGTGGTGTCTTCCTTAGGCCCTGGCCCAGACACCTCTTTATCTGAATGAGGCAGTCACAGTTCCTTCACCGAGTCCTTGCCTTCTGTGCTTGTGAATAGATCCTTTAGCTTGAAGGTCTCTTGCTGCTGTTAAAACCCTTTGGATTGAACGCTGCTGTTCTGAGGTTGATAAACAAAGTCTAATCTGCATAGCTCATGAGGTGGCCTTTTGCTCTTCTAATGAGCTCAGGGAATCATAGGACAGAAATCCCTCTGGAAAAACTCTTTTCTCTTAGAGGTTCTAAGCATCTGTTGAGTTGTTGGAGACTTGTACAAGTGTCACACCAGGACCTTTACTCTGTTGGGCACAGTATGCAAGGAGCAAGTATGGTCTGATGGGTGGTTCCCCTTTCCAACAGAGTCAGTACTGGGGTCTACATTGCAGTAGGTGCATTCTCTGGTGGCACCTAAGGACATGTCCAGGGTCCCCCACATGTACCCAGTGTCCTGGCTGTGCTAACTTGGAGGGAATACTGTGACTGTTCTGAAGGGCCTATGGTCAAAACAGCTAAACCAACAGGCAGAGAGGTGTGGTCACTGGGAGGTCAGCGACCTGTTCTGTGCCAGGGCCAGGAGGATTGTGCGTATCAGATGGAAATAGAAAGTTGGAGAGGATTCAGGGAGTTAAAACTGAACCTGAGATTGGAGATGGAGGAGAACAGAACTGGGTGCAACAGTGGGAGTAAACATCTAGTCTGCAGAGGTTGCATATCTCTTCCCCCTCCTGACAAAACTCAATTCTTGCTGAAGCACACAGAGCCCGGGCTGAGGGCAGAAGCTCACCTTGAGAACATGCTGTGTTGTCCCTCCACTAGGTATCCCGTGCGTGAGCAGTGCGCGCAGAGGTGTGTGTCGCAGAAGGATGCAGCCCAGGCTGATGAAGCAAGTGGATCAGCTGGGTAAGTTGGGTAGCTGGGTAGGATGGGTAGCAGGCTGTTTCTCTGGAGTGTCTTGCACTCACAGCATCATCATTTCCTGGGCATTTTAAGTTTATAATGTTGCCAAAATCAGTGTGGATGAGCCCACATCTAGCAACTTGGTGCCTCCCCAGTGCCAGCAAAAAGTGTATGCAAATGATGCAGGCTACAGCTGGCTTGTTTGGGGCAGCTTTGCCCAGGAGGTTCTAACTGGGAGCTCATCCTTTAGCCTGTTTATGTGCAGCATGAATGCTGGTGGGAGTGGAAGCAGGGTTGTGTTTGTCAGTGGTAGGGCTGGTTTATGCCAAATCAAAGTGAGTGGGGAATTATGATGGGGATTGTGCTGCCAGGATGAGTTACCTGCTGTAATTGCCCTCCCAGTCTGTCTTCTGTGGGTGATTGGTTTTGTTTGTGTTTTGATACTTTGTATATGCCTGAAGGTCATGGGAGAGACTCAGGTCTGTTTCTGTGGAAGTTGTACAGAAACCAGTAATTGGCATCTGCCTGAGGAGCTTATGGTCCCAAAGATATGGGGTGAAGCAGCTTGTTTTGAACTGTTGGCTGGTACTTACTTAATGGTCTTTGCCTGAAGGGATGAGCCTTTATCTAATGTGAAGGGTTTCATTGCAGGAAACTTAGAAAGCAAGCGTCAAAGGAAGCCCACTAAAAAGCTCTTGGAATCCAATGATTTGGACACTGCCTTTATGCCAAAGAAGGACGAGTGGACTCCCCCAAAGAAGGTACTTTCCTTCCAGCGTTTTTGAAAACCAGATAGAAGACGAGCCCAGACAGCAGACCTTGCTGAATGAGACAGAGTGCAATGGGCTGTGGTGGGGTTTTTTTGGCTGTGGCCCAGGAGCAAAGGTCCACCCTTCCCAAAGGTGCTGGTTGCTGTGTTGTTAAGAAGAATTCTGCTGAATACAGATGTGTTCCCCACCCCTCCCAATGGGGATTGGGTGGTTTTGGCTGTAAAATCTCCTCTCTTCGTTAATTTGTATGGAAAAGGATTCATCTGGATGCTGTCAGGGAAGGTGTGAGCAGAAATGTTTTGCACGGAGGCTTTCTGTTGCTGTGATGTTGAAATGTAGCTTCAGCTTGAACCTAAGGCTTTGTCCTTTTTCCATCAGACTTCCTCTGAGTGGCGTTCCCTTTGTTACCTTCCCAGGTGGGCTGGTGAATGGGATGTAAGTGCAGAGCTTGTAGCAGGATGGAGGCTTGAGCTGCATCACATGTAGCATGTGGTGCTTCTTGCAGAGTTTTAAAGCAAATGCTGCTCTGATAAATACTAAAGATTCAGTGGCATGGTTTGGCAAAAAGCAACTTGTGAAGAATCATTTCAAGTGTTGTAGCTGCACAAGACTTGTTGCCACTGTTTCTAAGGTTGATTAATAACAGTTTTCCTCCTTTCCTTTTTCTCTCTCTGTGGTGTAGAGTCTTAATACAGTTATCATGGTTACAGTAATGCAGAGGCCAGTGTATTTCAGTCTTAAGCTCCGTAAAAGTGTAAAGCCAGAAGAGAGTCTCTATTCCCAGCAGCTTACAGGGTGTTAGCAGCCTCTTTGGGAGAGCTCAGGAAACGCGGATGATGCTGGTGAGCACAAGACTCAGCACTCCTCCCTGCCCAGAGACTGACTTTTCCATGTGGGATCTATCACACAGACAAAACAATTGTTTTCTTGTAAAGTCTCTAATCACTGGTGAATTCATGAGCTGAACTGTAAGTTACGTGTTGCAGTCATTCATAAAGGCTCTTGAGTGGCTGAGGAACATGCATCTCTGATGTGCATCTGGTGACTTGACTCTCTTGTGTGTTTGTAGGGCCCTGGCCCTTCGGAAAGTGACAGCTCTGAGCTCTACTCTCCAGCCCACTTCCCAGACCTGGGAGAAGGTAAGTAAAGGCAGGGCCCTGGGAGGCTGTTGAGGGGGTTTGGATCCATGCTTGTGCCTTTGTGTGTGCTGGGCTTTTGGACAGTGTTTGCCTCAGCTGAGGCAGCAGCAGAAGGAATAGGTACCAAGATTATTACCAAAGGTGCTGTTATGTCTTTGGTTTCCCTATGGAATGTGGAGATGATGGGTTCATATTCCATGAGATGTTCACTTCTCGTTCATAGTCCGGGTGCTTGAAGAAGACTCCTCAGCAAGGCTCTGTACCAATGGCATGGCCAAGCTGAACAGTGGCTGCCCTGCCCTGTGGGTGTATTGTGTCTGCCTCTGTATCACCCTGGAATCAGTATGAGGCGGTTTTTGTTGCAGTGTGGTGGGAGAAGGTTGTTATCAGTGTTTGATTAGCAATGTACGCTTTGCGTTGGTTGCATTTCTGTTCTGCTGGGGGCTGTTTCAGGAAGGCCAGAGCCGTGGTGTGCAGCAGCTTATCAAAATAAGGATAGACTGATAGGAATAAATAGTTCCCTGGTGGTTGCAGGTCAGAGGGCAGACTGTCAGGAGGCTGGTATTGCCCCAGAGAGTAGGACCCAGCCTGAAGCTCTCAGGGTGTAGAACTTGCTAGTGGCACCTGTACCAAGGAAATTATTTCTGTATTTTTCTTGAGTGGTCTCTCTGTTGAATCCCAGCTTCTGAAAAGCTCTTGGAGAAGCAGCGGAAGCGGAAGAGGCAGCGCCATCCCTCTACTGCAATGCATTCCAAGAAGGAGAGAAATGAGGAGGGTCTGGGGGAGACCCCACACTCTGAGGTACTGTTGGATCTACATGCTGTCATACCTGTAACCTGTCTGCTGCTTCCCAGGGCACTGTGCAGATCCTGGTCTGGGTCATCTTGGGCTGGCTGGTGTGTCAGTTGGGACTTTGTCCTACTGATGCAGTTACATGAGCTGGGGTTGAAGCTGAAGACACCACCTTGATTTGAGTAGCTGTTTTGTTGTGATTGCTTAACTTGGGATCATTTTGTAAGCTGCTACTCAGCTAATTCTTCAGGAGAGAGGCTGTTCTGTCCTGATGGAACCAGGTTTTACCTGGCATCTTGCTTTGCAGATCAGGAGGTCTATCTGCTATAAAAGGTCTTCTCTCTGGTGATGGTGGTAATCTTGCCCTTTTATGCACCAGAATGAAGCACAAGCACTAGACTGGATTTCAGCCCCTCCTCCTGTGTCCCTTATGTGCCAGGGTGAGCTAAGAACCTCGTTTGAAGGGATGGGGTGGGGGACTGTCTGTGACTGCTCACTGGAGCCTCTGCTTACATTCTGCTATCCAGCAGCAAGGGATAACTGGGGCAGTTCCCTTCAAAGCGAGCGTACAAATATCTCTGACAAGCACATTTTGCCTTTTAGGAATGAGCCAGGTATCACCAAGTGTAGGGGAAGCAAGACTTTTCCTGGGAGAGGCAGGACACCTCTGAGCCTCTCACCATCGCCTCTCACTTCCAGTGGCCCAGGTTCAGCAGCAGGCTGTTCTGTAAGGATAGTCAGTATGTATTTCAGGAGCCAATTACAGACATACATTGTTATATTTGTTGTTGTTATACAGCTTCCAGCAGAGCACAGACTTCACACCACTTGTCGGAGCAGTGCCAGCCCCCCTGCTGCTACTGCTTTTTGAAAAGGGTGTTTCTGTTGGGGATGATGCTGTGGGGTGATGCCCCTGGGCCACGTGAGCCTTTCTGTGGTGTGGTGGTGGTGCCCTTTCTGAACTGTGCTCATTTGGAAGTGTGTTTCAAAGAAGCTGATACAAGTACCTTTGTCAGTGCTGGGGGCTAGGTAACACTCTCTGTTAGGCACCTTCTAAGAGACTGGCTCACCTCTGAGCCAGAATATTCTCTCTGAAACTTCTGTGGGGAAGAAAAGAGGGGGAGATATGAGCAGCAGAGCAGCCAGGCCATTGGTCTAAATCCAGCACCCACTATTTGCTGTAGAGGAAGCCCAGGGAGTCTTAACTGCCTCCAGCCTTAGACATCTGTATTGGGCACATGAAGTTAGTGATGGTAAACAATGCAAAATGAAATAGAAAAAAAACCCCTGCTAATGCTTGGCACTGTTTGCCAGCATCCATTTCTCTGTTCTGGTGTCTCTTGAGACACTGTGGTGAGTGTTCAGCCCTTGGCTTAGGGGAGTGCAAGGGTACTGGTGAGTACTGGGGTGCTGTGGAGACGCAGTTGTGCTTTCACATGGAAATACCTGGACCACATTGGTCTGGAATTGACTTTTCTGCATTCTGGGCAAGGAACCCCACTTTGTGTTGAACTGTGCTAGAAGAAAAATGCTCTGATACAGCACAGTGAAGCCTTGGATCCAGCTGCTTTCAGAGGAAAACACAGCAGAGGAAAGCTTCTCTGCCTGGGCTGAACTCAGCAGTTTTCTTTGTCCTTGCCTGACTGTGGAGCCAGGAGTGGAAGTTCACAACATCAGGGCAGCAACAGACTGAGAGAAGGGGATGGAAAATGCTGTTGAAATGGTTGTCAAGGTCAGGCTGTGCCAAAAAAACAGGCCAGGCTTTTGGGGTTGTGCCAGATACAGCAGCTGAGATAGCTCTGGAAGAAGACCCAAGATGAGAGACCTGCTGTCTGTAGGAGGTATGTTGTT
This sequence comes from Laterallus jamaicensis coturniculus, assembly GCA_022605575.1. Lineage (NCBI taxonomy): Eukaryota > Metazoa > Chordata > Aves > Gruiformes > Rallidae > Laterallus > Laterallus jamaicensis. The sequence continues at coordinate 11,475,204 of JAKCOX010000016.1, read as the reverse complement.
TTGCAGTTCTCAGGCTGGGTAGCAGAAGGAGGGGGAACAGTGTGGCAAGTTCTTTTGAGTAATGGCCTTGAATGGCAATCCCTTTCTCCCTCTTCACAAAGCACAAGTATCTGGTCTTGCCTATCCTGCCCAGCCCTCCATTCCCTTTCTGTGTGGTTCTGGGAGTGTTATTAAAATATGGCTAAGACAGGGCAAAATGTGCAGGTCAGCCAGCTCTTCGCAGAACCAAAAGTTCTTTCAGGTTTAAACTGAAAGAGCAGGGCCAGAGCATGGTGTGGGTCCAGTTGTTGAGGCATCTTTGCTTCTAGCAAACGCTTTCAGATCTGAGGAGGGAGTAGCTGGTTAATGTTAACTGATTCCCAAATGCATTTGAGTATCCCATGTCAAACTGAGCCGTCAGGGTTCAAACCAATTTGTTCTAGCAGCCATCATAAAAAGCAGTCAGACAGATGGAAAGACAAACCAGTTCTAAATCCCTCTTACCACTCTGTAGCAAATCTGGGTATGCCCCCCCTGCTTCAAAGCCTTAGTTACCACAGGAAACCGGTGCCACTGACCACAGGATGGGTGATGCTTGTTTACCAGCACCCTGACCCTCCTTACAGGGACCTCAGTGACCATGAGAGAGGCTGATCTCGCTTTGTGTCTGTAGCACTGGGGCCCCAGAGTAAGCAGAAGCTATAACTGATGTTTGCCCATACCAGTAGCTGATTAACCCTGCTCTTGTTCTTCATTACAGTGTCCCCTGCAGCCCTAAGGTCGCTGCTGAGCTGAGCAGAAGAGGGAGCACCTATGTAGGAATAGGAGGACCTGAGCTGTAACCAGTCCTTGGAGCACTGGTCACTGATGCTGCTCCTGGAGCATTCCAGGATCCAATGCAAGTGTTTGGGCCAGAGGGCTGCATTGCAGATACTACAGAATTCCTAGTGGAAATTCAGCCACAGGAGTGGAAATATCATAGCCCTTAGCTTAAGGTGCCATTGGATATAGAGGCAAAGGTGGCTATTGTGTTCTCAGATGGGCTTTTACCAACACCATAGAGACCTTTCCCTTCCCTCTGCCAGGTGGTGTGGTAGGGTGACAGCAGCATATGTGCTCCTTATCAGCTTATCAGTGGTGATAGTCCCTAAGGCTGCACGCTGGATGGTGCATTGGACTGGCAGGAGATTGTAGGTGGGACTTTGGGGGGTTTGTGCTCAATAAAGGCGATTTCTACCATCCCTCCTTGTATTGTGTGCTTTAATATGCTGTCAGTGCAGTACATCATTGCTCCACAAACGCAGATGGCTTTAAAATGTCCCCAAACAAAAGCATACTGCTGCATTCAAGGAATGAAAAGAGGGGGGGAAAAAATCACAAAAACTAAACCACCAAGGAAACGCCAAAACAGGCAAAGGAGGCATCATCTGACCAGCATACCAGCTCCAGGTTCTTCCAGCCTTAAACTTTGGGAGATCTTTGTTTTGCCCAAACTAATAATATATTCAGAGGGCATTGAGTTCAGCTTACAATCTTTACCATCTCTTGACTGTATGGGAGAGTAGCAGAAAGTGGTGCAAAGCTCCCTCTTGTGCTCATTAGCTGGACACCTGGCACCAAGCAGGACTGGAAGTAATGAGAGTGATGGCTGCTGCTCCTAACAGCGGTTTGAATTCCTCACAAGGTCTATCCAGCATATGCTTTGTGTCTATGTGTACGCTGGATATGACCCAGTGACCCAGGAGGAACTGGAAGCCATGCATGGAGATCACTCTAACTGCAGTGAGCTGTGCTATTAAAGAATGGCAGAGTTCTTTAAATGTTCTTCTTAAATGTTAGTGGCATTGCCTTGCAGCATTAATGGCCTGTAAGATGTACCCACTCCAGAGCAGCAGCTGGGGCTGGTGAGATGATTGGAGTGTGGCCTAGACTGTGCCCAAGAGGCCTTGAAGCTGCCAGGATGGCGTTTCCTAGCTCTTGGGTGCCTCACCTGACAAAAGTGAAGGCATTGTTGCTATGTGCAGCTCTAGGACAGTGGTGTCTTGTGGTAGAAATAAGTGCTGCTAGGATCCTGCTGCACTTCTTCCCTCTTAGTGTCTGGGCAGGTCCCATGGTCACAATGAAGGTGTCCTTCAAACTTGGAAGCCTTGTGGCAGGTTCCTGCACTTGCCCTGTGAGAGTTTGGCTGGCCATTGTCATTGCCAACCTGGCTTCTCAGCAGGTGCTCTTTCACCAGTAGATGTTGTGGTCACCATGAGATGTTAGTCAGTGTTGTTGTACAGGACAGATCCTTACGGAAGACTCGCAGCCCCAGGCAGGGTAATGGTGTAAATGCCCTGCTGTGCTGTTCACTTTGGCCAACTGGTTCATACCAACACAGGCCTTGTACCTGTGTGCACGTCTTTTACATGGATGAGGACAAGCAGAGACAAATGTGGGGGAACCATCTGGTTCATTTGCTGAGTGATGACTGCTGTAAAGATGGTTTGAAGTTCTTCATTTGCATTTCCAGTGCAAGCAGACATCAGCATACAGGGTGTCTCAGACTGATTTGTTTCTGTGCAGGACAATTCCATTCTCAACTGTGACTCTTTCCTCAGGGAGAGGTTATGCACAGGGAAAACAACTGCATTGAGCGTGTGTGTACATTGAAATAATCTAGTAAGCTAAGAGTTCTTTTTGTGGAACTATATGGGGGATGTTCTCTCCAGGGTGGGCAATGCACAGACCAACTGCCAGACCTGTTATTAGCTCAGTAGCTGAATGTGTAGTTGCTGGGATGTGAGCCATGACCAGCCCTGATTCTGGATTTTTTTTTTTTTAAAGGGGGAAGCATCGGTTCATGGAACTGCTACAAGCCCCAAAGAGGGTAATGAGGAAGGGTCAGAGAATGACCATGGAGTGCCTTCGTCCAAAAAGATACAGGGGGAGCGTGGAGGAGGAGCAGCTCTCAAGGAGAATGTGTGCCAGGTAACGTCCTTGAAGGGATCTGTCTGAGATTTTATTACTGTGAAGGTTTTTCTGTTAAGTTCTGGTACAAACTAATGTCCCAGCTAAATCCAGGTGACCTCAAGGTGCTTACTTAGAATTAACCAGCTTTTTGTGTTCTGAGTTGAGTCTTGCCTCTGTGATTGGTTGCCTGTTCTCCTGCTGAAGTCTATAGACGTTAGGGAGGTGTGATGGATGTAGACTTCATTTTAGCTGGTACCTGGTAGCAGAGACTGAATAGTAAACATAGCAGAGCTTCACAAACTATCTGAATTTACTGACATGAGGAAAACTTTCTGTAGGGATCTCTGCTGGCAGTCCTGGCCAGCCACATGGATTGTTGCTGTCTGGGATAAGCTGGGGAAGGGAGTCTCTCAGAGCTGACCTGGTGTTTCTTTCCCCACAGATCTGCGAGAAGCCAGGGGAGCTGTTGCTGTGTGAGGCACAGTGCTGTGGTGCTTTCCACCTGCAGTGCCTTGGGCTCTCCGAGATGCCAAAGGGCAAATTCATCTGTAACGAGTGTTCCACAGGTACTTTTTTGAGTGCAGAAGGTCAGGGTTCTTTTTTGAGATTCCTTTGCTGACTGGTGTGTCTGCAGTCAGTCAACTAACTAGCTCTCAGCCCTCTGAGTATTGCTGTCATGCTTGATAATGACTAACTAACTTTTCTTACTGTTGATTCAGGTATGTGGGGCGCAAAGAAGTGAATGTTTAGGATCTGGTGGGAAACAGGGAAATTCTTATCTGGGGCTAGGGAGAGAGGGCTGGAAAGGGGGGAGTGTCCAAGTGGGGGTGTCGATTTTTGTTTTTCTTCTTTCTTTTCCCTGGTCTGAAATAACAACTATAAGAATTTCTTTCTTTATCTTTTTTTTTTCTTTCTTTTTGGATCTGGAGTTTTATTGCTGTTGTATGTAAAACCAGCCTGCTGCAGAGATCTGTGCTTTGGGGAGATAACAGCAGGTTGAGAAGTTGTGCTGTGCCTGGCAGAAGCATCAAGTCTTCTGGTAGCACTGCTGTGTGACTGGTACTGTGTCTGTTGCTCTTTCTTCAGGGGTCCATACCTGCTTTGTGTGCAAGAGCTGTGGGGAAGATGCCAAACGGTGCTTGCTGCCCCTCTGTGGGAAGTATTACCATGAAGCCTGCATCCAGAAGTATCCGCCCACGGTCATGCAGAACAAGGGCTTCCGATGCTCCCTGCACATCTGCATGACGTGTCATGCTGCTAACCCAGCCAACATCTCGGCATCCAAAGGTACTGAAATCTTCTAGGGTGGTCTTGGGGGATGCTGTTAGAAGCCTTTTCTTTGTTCTATGTCTGTGGTGCCCTTACCTGGTCTGTTAGTTCTGGGTGTTGATTTTCTGTCCTTGCCTTGGTGCTTGCTGTAGCATTTCATGAGGAATAGCTCCCTGGGAAGTGGAAGGGGTGGTGTCAGGATGGGAGGCTGCTGCTCATCAGCACTCCCCATGGTCAGACATGGCAACTAAAATGTTCTCCTCTGTCCAGACACTTGGATGCCTGCACGTCCAGCGGTGCCACATGCCTCTCTGGGATTTTGAACAAGTCTCTGGAGCTGTACAGACGCTCTCATGTTTCTCCTATGACTTTTCACTCTGCCAGTGCTGCAGTCGGTGCCTGCTTAGCAGCAGTGGCAGAGAGCAGCCTAGTAAAAACCGTGATGCTATTCTCCATTTCCTTTTTATAGTGCAAACTCTCATCTTGTAGCATGACCCCCTTGGTCCAAGCTGCTCAGGCAAATGCTTGTTTGGGCTGTTTGCAGCAATACCTTGACCTTTACCTCACATGATTAAACTTAACACTTTTATCTGATTGCCTTGTATATTTGCTTCTAAAGCTGCCTTTTTTATAATCCATGGTATCTTAAGATGAGTGACAATAAGACCAGCTCTATTTTTATTCTCAAGGTCTGTGTTAAAGTTGTCTTCCCCCCCACATACCACTGCTTGGTGTAGAAGAGCAAATGAAGGCCTAAAGCCCACTGACCACTTCCCCATTGAACACTGGTGTTGCGTTCCTCTGGCTGCTACTTCTCAGTGGTCAGATTTACCCCTTTCCTCCCACCTCTTCTCCCTGTGTATAGTCTCCTCAGAGGAACTGAAAACAGGCTGTCAGAAACCTTGGACGATTTAGGCCTGTAGGCAATTCAGAATTCTCCCTTTTGGCATTTCAGGGTAAAATCTGATAAAAGTGGAGAGGCAAATGCTTCCAGAAGTTTCATGGATCAGTTTCATTATGTGCAGCTAAGCACTTGGAACACCCCCTCTGTAATTACCGTCTGAGCTGATTTACCAATTACTTCAATGTGATAAGAAGCAGTCACGGTCTATGAACTCTTGAACTGTTCCTGCACTGTGTGCAGGAGGTTTATCATTTCTAAATCATACAATTTTTATATGTGTTATACAGTTTTATATTAAAGATATTTATAGTTTTACATATTTTTACTATATTAAATAATTTAATAGTAATCTAGTGAGTATGTCATTAAAAGGTAAGCTTTCTTTTCCAAAGATCACCTATGGTTGCTTGTTTTGAGATCAGGTATCAAGAGAGGGTAGTTCTGTCAGGAAATAAAAGCTGTCCTCCTGTAGAGGCTCACTGTGCTGTGATGTGCTCTGGTGCTAGGTCGCTTGATGCGCTGCGTGCGGTGTCCGGTGGCGTACCACTCCAACGACTTCTGCCTCGCTGCCGGCTCCGTGGTCCTCGCCTCCAACAGCATCATCTGCCCCAATCACTTCACTGCACGGAGGGGCTGCCGCAACCACGAGCATGTCAACGTCAGCTGGTGCTTTGTCTGCTCGGAAGGTGAGACAGGCTGTGCTGGATGCCCTGGCACCAAGCAAAGCCCTAACAGGAAGACTGTAGAGCAGGCTGGATCCTTAAAAGTCTTCTTCATGCAGCACAAATAGGGCACAAGTTTGTGGAAGAGCACTGAGCCCTTCTCTCACATGTCTCTGGGTGTGTGGAGTCTCTAAGCATTCCACACGCTGACACTGATAATTCCTCCTCCTTTTCTTCACAGGGGGCAGCCTTTTATGCTGCGAGTCGTGCCCGGCTGCCTTTCACCGTGAGTGTCTAAACATTGAGATGCCGGAGGGAAGCTGGTACTGTAATGATTGCAAGGCAGGCAAAAAGCCACACTACAAGGAAGTAGTCTGGGTGAAAGTTGGGCGCTACAGGTAGGTGAAGGTAAAATAGGTCCTTGCCCTTTCTCCATGTTCGTGGTGATTGAGGTGAGAAGCTGCTCCTCTCTGCAGGGTACAGTGCAGCAGCCTCTTCACTTTTTTCGTGCATATAGCAGCTGGAAAAATGCACACATTTTTCCTCCAGTAACACCATGTCTCCCCACCAGCATTGCTGGTAGCCCTCACAAACCTTTACCCCCATGTCTGCATGCAGTAACATGTTTCTGAGGTGGTTGGAAGTGGGGAAGCCAGGGGTTTCATCTGCCCTTCTCCATGTTGCAGGTGGTGGCCAGCTGAGATTTGCCATCCTAGGACAATTCCTGTCAACATCCAGAAAATGAAACATGACATTGGCGAGTTCCCTGTGCTGTTCTTCGGCTCTAAGGATTACTTGTGGACCCACCAGGCCCGTGTGTTCCCTTACATGGAAGGTGATGTCAGCAGCAAAGACAAGATGGGCAAGGGCGTGGATGGCATATACAAGAAAGGTAACTTGGCTTTGTCCATGTCCTGTTTCTCTTTGCTCCTGTTTGGAGAAACTGCATTCTTGCCACAAAGAAAACTTCTTTTTAGAGATAATGCTAAATTAAATTTGCAGAATGAGCTGGTGTTTATCACTCAGCACACCCAAAATGTTTGTTGGTGTGACTCCCAGAGAGGGAGGGAGAAGGGTGTGCAGATCTTGAATGCTTCTCCAGCACTGGCATAGCTGCTCTAAACCTGAGTGACCTGCTGCTCTGTCAGCTTCCCTGTGTCTAATACAGCCATTATCTGTGAATAAAAACACACCGGAGAGTTGTGACTACAGCTGCCTAATGCCCTCTGCCCAAAATCAGGCAAAGCTAGCTAACTTTTTGGATGCTTCCCCACCCACAGGCAGGTCCCTTCCTGAAACTCGTGCCACTGCCCTACTGTGTTGGTTTTGCCCCCCCCTCCAGTGAACCCCTGCCTCTGAAGTATGTGGCCAGGGAGCTTTGCTTGTGGATCTGCAAGCGCTGGGTGGATGCTTGGCAGCCCAGCCCCGTGTGAGCGGAGAGGGTTCCTCGTAACACACTCTGTTTTCTCACTTAGCTCTTCAGGAAGCCGCAGTAAGGTTTGAAGAGTTGAAGGCACAGAAAGAATTGAGACAGCTTCAGGAAGACAAAAAGAATGACAAGAAACCTCCTCCCTACAAACACATCAAGGTGAGGGCAGGTGGGGGGCACAGGTGTGGAAGAAAAGGTTTGAGCTTGAGCTGTCAGTGCAGGTGATTTGCAGGTGTACAGAAACATTTCTACTGCTGGGGCACCTGGCTGCATTTGAAGGTTGCTTTGGTCCTTTAGGCATCTTCAGTCATCTTCCACAGAAAGGATTCATGTATGCACAGAGCAGCATGGAAGCTGGACACCAGTAATAGAAGTACTGGTATTGACTGAAACAGATCTGGACACCTCTCTGCTTTTCTATGTCAGTTGTGTGATTTGAAGCAAGTGGGAACTTAGGGCAGAGTGCCAGTCATGTGTGATAGTACTGGTGCTGTGATGGTGGGCATCCCAGGTGGCATGAGATGGTCAGGGTGCAGTGGAGTGGAGTGGAGCTGTGTGCAGGGTGGTAACCCAGAGTACCTTGTTTCATCTCTGCTGTTGTTTTATATCTTTTTCTGTATCAGTTGGTGACTGAACAGCAGTACTAATGCAGATGTACGTGTTGGAATATCAGCCCTTTTGCTGAGGTTTGGGGAACTCTTCATGTTTAGGGCTGTATTTTGAAATAGAATTGGAGCAGCAGTAGAAGTCCTACAAGATGGAGGTGACTTAAGAGGAGAGCTGGGGCCAAGCGGGTACGTGTGCTTGAGATGTGGGTCCAGACTCATCAAAAACCCAGAGACTCGGGGACCCTGTTCCTCTTTTCACTGCCTCTGCCTGCCCCTTCCCTTTTTTAATGTGGCACCCTGTGAAAGTTGGCCCGATTGCTGGCACATTTTGTTTCTAGCCAGGATTTCCCAGCAGGCAGGTCTGTCCTGCACAAGTCACAGTACAGAGTGAAGGAACAGCTGAAAGCTCTGGCAGCACAATGGGCCACCGTGCTCAGTCACTGGTGGCTTGGAGCAGTACTGCCAGAGCCAGCAAGGGTACCTCTGTCTGCCTGGGGAGGAGTGGTTCTCATCCTGTGTGTCTCAAGGAGGTGATGAGCAACCAGCCTGGGAAGCAGCAGAGAACTCAAGGGTGATGGGGAAGGTCGGAGGTGAGAGGCAGTACTGAGAGGAAGGGGAGACTCAGTGTTGAAGAGATTAATCTGGAGGTTCTACAGGGTTTGCTTTTAAACAAGGGAGGGACGATAAGGGCTTGACCAGCCTCTGCAGATGAGCAGAAACTTTGCTCTGTGGGTGGGACTAGATAAATTGTGTGTGGACTGGAATAGTTTTGCTAAATGATCCCCTTCTTTTTGTTCTGGGAGACAAAAGGGAGGTGCTGATACTGCTCACCTGGGCAAAGAACAGCCAGGAGCTTTTCTTCAGTGTCTCTCTCCAAAGTCCTTACTCTGTTGCCTGCTTTTCAGCATTTGCTGCCTTTAACCAAAACCCAAGAACCCTGCTCGTGCCACAGACATGCCAGTTGCTTCCCCAGCTGGTGCTGCGCTCCACTTCCTTCTGGAGCAGGTTTTAGAGAGCTCCTTGGCTTAACTCTGAGCTCCTCTTTGAGTCTTCCAACCCCAGCCTAGTCTGGTTTTTCTTTCATTTACATCTGCAGGAGAGTTGGGTAGGATGCTAACTGCTTGTGGCCTGATGCATAGGGTAGGCCCTCTGTATTCTGTCATGCCAGCCTGGTTCTTGTGACACCGAGAGCACAAAGCAGCTTGAAGGTAACAGATTCGAAACCTGGGGCTGTAAGGAAAAGGACCTCGCACTCAGAGCCTGGAGAAGGTGCTGCTTGACACAGAAAATGGTTTAGTGTCAGTCACAGGTATGGTGTGCAGCCAACTAGAGTGCTGGACCACCTGGGCTGCATGTAGGCACAGCAGCAGTGGGAGGGGTGGGGACACAGCCGCCTCTCCCTGCTCTGGAGTCACAGAATACACGTTGCATCAGGTGATTCTAAAGGAGGACCTGCATCCTTTGTTGCTCTTTGCTCTAACCATATACTTTTTGAAATACTGTGCCCAGAAGTAAGTGTGCACCTGTACTTCTGTCCTACCGATGCCGTAACTAACTCACACTGCAGCCTGTCAGCTCCTAGGCAAGGGTTGAGTATAGCAATGACTATCGTGATGACCTCCTGTTCATAAGAACTAACGTCCTCTGTGTGCATTCAAGGTGAACCGGCCGGTGGGGAAGGTGCAGATCTTCACTGCAGACCTGTCTGAGATCCCACGGTGTAACTGCAAACCCACAGATGAAAACCCATGCGGCCTGGACTCGGAATGCATCAATCGCATGTTGCTCTATGAATGCCACCCCATGGTCTGCCCTGCTGGGGAGCGCTGCCAGAACCAGTGCTTCTCCAAGCGCCAGTATCCCGAGGTACAAATTTTCCGCACGCTGGCACGAGGCTGGGGCTTGCAAGCCAAAACAGACATCAGAAAGGTATGTCCTCTGCTTCTGCTTGTCATTTTCTCTTGCTTCTTTCTCTTGCTTAGTGTTGGCTTTGATAGATTAAAAAAAAAAAACAAAACCTACCATAATTGGAAGAAGACTTCTTGCCATAGAATACTATTTAGGAAAGAAATGGATGAATTTAACTTTTCCAGTCCTGACCAGCAATATTTTGGCTCAGCTAAGCAGGGTTGGTCTGCATGTTCATGTCCTACAGGTTAAGAACGGTGGTTGCTTGATCTGTCTGTGTGGAAGATGGGCTTTATGGCTGTTTGTATGGAAGATGGGCTTTATGGCTACGCCAGAACACTGGCCTGAAGATGGTGCTCGGCATTTGCAGATGGACAAGAGTGATTATACCTCTTCCCTGTTCTTGAATATCCAGGCTTTTCCAGCTTGAGAATCTTGTATCAGAAACTGAAACCGTGTTTGGCTGTCACATATGGATAACGTCTTGGAAATGGCTGTTACTGCTGAAACTGGTGTCTCTGGCTAACTTGTATGTTCTGTGGGCACACATCCGTGCTGAAGGAAGAAGGAAAAAGTCAAAGCAAAAAAACCCCCAAAGTTAAAATAGGGTCAGGACAGTAAGCACAGTAGGAGAAGAATATCTGAAAAATGCCTAGGGATAAGGTACTATGGGGGAGGGCTTGATAGCAGAAGGAAAAACATGAGCTGCCTGCTATGATGTAGGTTAAAGGGTCTCTGCTGTTCCATGCACCTGTCATGTTTCACTCTCAGCAGACTCTGTAAACAGCCAAACTCAGTTATTTAACAGAGGCACCTCTTGGCCCCAGTTGAGCAGAGCTGAGGGGGATCCCTTTGACGTTACTTCTCTACAGGGGAACTCCATGGACTCTTACAGGAACGGGTGCCCGGGGGGGCATCCTGCTGCTCAGTGTGGTCAGTCCCCAAAGGGATGTTGTTTCCATCTGGAATGCAGTTACACAGAGCTTTGAGCTTTGCTTGTTGTAAACTTCATGCTGTCCCTGGTGTTAGTTCTTTCCGTAGCACAAAGAATAATCTGATAGTTGTTACTTCATTGAATTTAGTTCAAGTTACTTTTTTGAGTGCGTGGACTGGATGTATGTCAAGGCTTTCAGTGAAGATTGTAAGTCAAAAACTGGGTACAAAGGGCAGAGGAAGATTTTTATGGAAAGGTTTCCACAAAGGAAATGAGAACTGAGATGGAGCACAAAGATGGATGGCCTTCCATGCTGGAATGAATTTGTCTCGTCTTATCAGCTGTTTATTCTCTCTGGCAGGGTGAATTTGTTAATGAGTATGTTGGGGAGCTCATTGATGAAGAGGAGTGCCGAGCCCGGATCCGCTATGCTCAAGAGCATGATATCACCAATTTCTACATGTTGACACTGGATAAGGTATGTGGAAGGAATTTCTCTTGCCAGGTTCCTAGACAGAAGTAAAATGATTGCAAGGAAGACGTGATAGCTGTCTTCTCCAGCAAGTAAAGAGGTGTTAAGAGTTGCTGATGAGTTGGTTGGTGTGCATTTCCACGGGAGAGAAGACTAAAAGATGGACTTTACATGCAGTAGAGAAGCTTTGGGTTGGATATTGGGATTAAGATGAAAATCTGAACTGATGTCTTTGGAGTTTATTCAGAAGGAGCGAGACAGTTGTCCGAGGGCAGTTGGCTTAGGATCATAGTTCCTGCTTTGGCATGACACACCGAATTTGGTAACTTTGGGATCCTTCCCAGCAGCTGAACCCTGGAGAGTCCAGAACCGGGCTGGTGTGTGCCGGAGAAGGCATCAGCCCTCAGATGTATCAGGCACAGCGAGACGTTAATTTAAGTTCAGATCCCAGGTCTTGCAGAGTTAAGTAGAAGGGTGGAGTTTGTTACACCCAGGTTGTTGGTGTGAGCTCCTGGCTCTCAGAGGTAAGTACTTCTGTCAGCTGCTTTCCACACTTTGTCACTCAACTTTCCTAGATTAGAAGGAAACCATGATAGCAGGCATGGGAGGAAGCTGGTGAGTGTGGGACAGGATAACCATCTGACTGCTTTCTGGCTCTCCTCTCTTCTTGCTGGAAATTCACACTTGGTCCTATCTTGTTGTCCTTGTCAGGCTGATGGGTGGGAGCAAGAGCAGATGTAAATACCAGGTGTAAATACCTCCTTTGTTACTACAAACCCAAATCTGTTGCAACTGCCCCTAACAAACAGTAGCATGCTATAAAGAAGTGTGCCTCACAGGTTCCATACCGTTCCTGTTTTCCTCTATACATCGACGTACGAGAAATAGGAACTGTTATTTCACTTGTAAGCAGAAGTTGGGATTTAGAACCGCAGGCACTGCCTTGCCAGTGTGCTGGTGTATGCAGGGAGAGCTAACATCACTCTGCAGTGGCCGTGCTTCCCTGGCTGTTCAGGAGCCCCATCTGCTTGGTCAAGGAAGATGGTGTTGCACAGGAAGTGGTGCTGCTGTTTGACCTGCAAGTCCCCAACTAGACACATCAGCGGGTGGAAACTGGTTGGGTGTCATGCTTGGTTAACACACCTATGGACTTTTGCAAGCACCATAGATGCCTCTGTTGTGCTTTTCGCTCCTAATTAATACTTTCCTGGGCTGCAAGGGCTTGAGCAAGAAATGTCAGTTTATTAAATGCTGGGTTTTTTCTGTTTTGTTTTGGTTTTTTGCAATTCCAGGATCGAATCATTGACGCTGGGCCAAAGGGCAATTACGCCCGGTTCATGAACCATTGCTGCCAGCCCAACTGTGAGACTCAGAAGTGGTGTGTGAACGGCGACACGCGGGTCGGGCTCTTCGCAATTGTAAATATCAAAGCTGGTAAGGAACCTGCTCTGTCAGTACCTGCAGTTCCCAGCGTGGGAGTGTTTCTGTGAGGGAAGGGGGGAGGGTTTGTAGCTCCTAGGGAAGACAGGTAATTTTCGTTTTCACATAGGGAGTCATGAGAGTTAACGCTGGCACTGACATAATGAAGCTCATACATCCAGGGGATAAATCAAAGTTCATGGTTCTGATTTATGGGGTCAGGAAACAGAACTAAGCATGCTACAGCGTGGGGTCGAATGCCCCTTTTAAGGCTGTAGTTTGTGGTGGGAGTTGTGCTGAATTTTCAATCCACATGAATCATGTAATCACAGAATGGTCTGAGTTGGAAGGGACCCCAAGGATCACAGAGTTCCAACCCCCTTGCCACAGGCAGGGCCACCGACCTCCAGGCCTGGATCTATGCAAGGTTGCCCAGGGCCCCATCCAACCTGGCCTTGAACACCTCCAGGGACGGGGCATCCACCACCTCTCTGGGCAGCCTGTTCCAGCACCTCACCACTCTCTCTGTAAAAATCTTTCCCCCTAATATCTAATCAAAACCTTCCCTCCTTTAGCTCTATTCCATTCCCCCTTGTCCTGCCATTGTCTGCCCTTTTAAACAGTTGATTCCCCCCTGTTTCTTCAGGGACTGGCAGACTGCAATGAGGTCCCCCTGCAGCCTTCTCTTCTCCAGGCTGAACAAGCCCCGCTCCCTCAGCCTCTCTTCACAGGGGAGGTGCTCCAGCCCTCTGAGCATCTTCATGGCCTCCTCTGAACCCTCTCCAACAGTTCCACATCTTTCTTGTAAAGGGGGCCCCAGATCTGGACACAGGACTCCAGCTGGGGCCTAATCTATGAATCAGTAAAGGAGATACATGACTCTATATGGGAGATACATAGTTGGTGTCCTTGTGTCGCTGTGACTGTCATTTGTGTTGTCATATTTCAAAAACTCTTTTGCCTCAGCAGTCAGACCTTCTGCCCCATGATTCATTACAACTTGTGTGGTTTTGATCTGCTTTTGTGCCAGGGACTGAGCTGACTTTCAACTACAATCTGGAGTGTTTGGGAAACGGAAAGACCGTTTGTAAATGTGGTGCCCCAAACTGCAGCGGCTTCCTAGGCGTGCGGCCAAAGGTATGATGCCTCCTCTAAGCTTTTGTTCTTCCCAATCCCCTCTTTGCATAGATGTGTATCGTTTGCGGCAGAGATCTCAGATAAGGGTAATCTGGTCTCAGTGTGGCCATGAAAACACTGCTTGCAGTGAGTGGAATGTCCGAGTTTTTATTCTGAGAGAGCAGATCTTTCACTTCAGAGTTGCAGTAAACAATGGCAGGAAATTATATTTTACACCAAAAGAGTAAATTAAAGGTATTTTTTTCAGACTTTTCTGCTTATTGTAATGGCTCGAGCGACCAAAGTGTACACATCTGTCAGGAATCACTCGATTTTAGGACTCAGCAACTTTGGAGAGCTTCCTTTTGAACTTCAACGTTTGCAGAAAGAACTGATTTCCATTACCTCCTTTTGTGAGCGGGTTCTTACTAGGAAAAGGAAATAACAGGAGCGTTTGGCCAAGTTCCCAGCTGTCACCAGCTCAATCTATGTCTCAGCTGTGGGTTTGTTTCAAGATCTTGACAAAATTAGTGTAATCTCTCTGCTTCGGCATGTGGGTGCTGGTGGTTTGCATACCCCCAGGGAAGGGTTAAAAGCTCCAGCAGCACAGTTGTTAAACCCCGTCAGCATATAAGGAATGTTTGTGACTGCTGGAGAACTCAGTTCTGGGAAAAAAAAAATGGTAAAAAATACAAATATTGATGTCTTCAGAAGTTGACAGATGAGGTGAATTACACATCTGATGTGTTTGGTTCTTTTTTGGGTTGGGTTGCGATTTAAAGTTCAATTGATTTTGTGCTCCTCTTGTTACATGTTACTTGACTGTCATTTTTTGCCCTGAAATTGCAGGTTGCATGATGGAAATCAGAAAAAGGTGCCCTTTAGTTGGCTTTAATGTTCCATTCTGAAGCCTGAAGCGACTCATTCCATCTTGATGAGATGGACTAAGAAACAATACCTGAAAAAAACCAGTACCTTTTGGGTTGGGGAGGGTGGCGTTTTGGTTTGTTTTGTGAGGGTTTTTTTCAAATTCATCCCACTGTAGATGCATTTTTAAACTTCCTGAAGATACAGCAAGAGAAAACGTCTCAAATTCACCCTTAAAAGTGATCTTTCTAACCAGGAGTGTGAAGAATACTTAGGGGAATCTATTGTACTGCAGTGAGCAAGCAGGAATCGCTTAGTCCAGCTGTTAGACGTTGCTTAGAAATTCAAATTGGCTGTGAAAGGCTTTCCTTGTTCTCTTTGTAATTAGATTGCCGAAGGTACTAGGCGCTGGGAATAGGTGGGGTAGATTGAGTGGAGTCTTTTCACTGCCTCAGTGATAAGAAAGCCCTAACTTGTCCCCATTGTCAGTGGGAATGATGGTATGAAACCAGGAATATCCACTTGGGGAGAGGAAGGAAACAATCAAGAAGTGATGTCCCGCTGTTGCGGGACAGCTGGATAACCCTCTGCCGAATTCTGAAGTTGTAGGTCTGGAGACAAAGGGTTTGAAAAGCTTTGGCGGCTTTGGTTGTAATCTTGATAGGAGAGGGATGAAAACAGCGCCCAGTATTTATCTATGCGGGATAAAGGACGCAGGAAGCGCTCAGTGCCCCAGGGCACACACCGACGGGTGACAGCAGGAACAAATCTGCTCGGAGAAGGTCGTCGGTGACCGGTCATGGCAGGGAAAGGGGTGTCGTGCAATTTGGCCACCCTAGGAACGAGCTGCCATGGTGAAAGAGGCAAACGTTGGGCAGTGATTTGGGAGGGATTTCCCGTTTTCCTTTGGAGATGTGTTGTTGATGTCACTGCAGACGGCCTGTGAGGCAGCGTGTGTGCTCCTGGAACTTGTCTGTGGGAGAAATAAAGTCAATGGAGGCAGAGAAAAGCCATTGGCAAGGTTGGAGGTGCAGACTGTGAATGTGTTTGGTTTGAGAAGGCCAGTGTGTCCCCGTGGGTACCGCAGGGAAGGAGGAAAACGGCACAAGAGCGATGTTGATGCAGGAGCAAATAGGTCTAAACTGATGGCAAATAAATTCAGACTGAAGGGGAAGAGAGGTGTGAGGAATGTCAGAAAGACAGGAAAGCCTGGCAGAGAGACTACTCTTGAGAGTCATGGGTGCAAGGAGACTTGGCTGCTTTGACTGGGGACCTGAACAGGCCGTGAGAGGTGGCATGGGCTCAGGAACACCCGGCAGCCCTCGGTTCCTCATTGTGCTGTTGCTAATTGTGTATGTCCCGTGTTTAACCGGGCTTTGTGCAGGCCTTCTGGGTATTTAAAAAAAAACCCAAATAGCAAAATCGTTAAGAAAACCCCCCAAACTGTTTGCTACAGTAAACTGGTAAATATTAGGCAACACTGTAGAGAAGCTACCTACGCTGAAGGTGTGGCTGGCAGTGGGATTGTTATTTGCAGGATGTGCAGTTCTCTCCACCACAGCAGGAAGGGGACAGGTGGAAGGGCAGAGACCTGCATTAACTGATGGTGTCTCTTCTGCAGAGCCAACCCAACATCACCGAGGAGAAGTCCAAGAAGCTGAAGAGGCGGCCGCAGATGAAGCGCCGGTCGCAGGCGGAGGTGATGAAGGAGCGAGAGGACGAGTGTTTCAGCTGCGGGGACGGAGGGCAGCTGGTGTCCTGTAAGAAGTCAGGCTGTCCCAAGGTGTACCATGCAGACTGCCTCAACCTGACCAAGAGACCTGCAGGTCAGTGTTCTGCACGGCTGGGCTCTGCTGGGGTCACCACCTTGGATCGAGGTGTCCCGGGCACTGCTCACCACCTTGCACTCACTTCACAGCATCTTAAAATTGGGGAGATGTTACTCAGTTAACAGAGTTTGTGGCCCACACGACACAACACTGGTTCACACCCCACTGTGACTGCAGAAAGATGAATTGGCTGCTGAAGGGGGTGAGCTGTTCCTTGCCTAAGAAACTGTTGTTTGTGAGTTGACACAATCTTTGGGGCCTGGCAGAGGATGCTCCCAACAATAGTTGAGATATTGGTTCCTCAGATTGGCCTTCTTCCCAATGTTGAAGACAGTTGAGTGAATTGAACGCTGCTGATGGAAAATGGGAGTTTGAGAAGAACGTGTTAGATGTATGAATAGCCACGTATTTGTAGGTAAGGAAGAAAACAGTATCAAAGCATATCCTAGTTATTGGTTAAATGAGGGCAGAAATTTGAAATAAAAATCAGAAGAGAGTACTTCTAGTTGTTTGCAAAGAAATAGGCTCCCTACATGAGTGATAAAACGGGTTCTAGCTTGTTAGTAGCTCAGGAGGTGTAAAGTCTCCATTGGAGGAAAAGATTTAAGTTACACTTAAAAATTTTAGAGGAGCTTTTTGGAGGAAATGTTTCCTCTGTTGGTTCAGTTTGTGTTGATTACTAAAGGAGGAGTCCCTGCAAACTTTAGTGAGCGTTCAGGATTAACCAGTGCTCAGGAAGGGAAAAGGCTTGACCTAAGTCTTGGTAGGCCAGGAAGGCTGATTTCTGTCAGGCTGGAAAAGCTGATACGAGGTTGAGTGCCAAATAATTAAGTAGTAAGAATAGCAGTACTAGATGACAAGCTTTTAAGTAGAATAACTCAGGAAGACTAATTTAGGGGGCTTTGCTAAGATAATAAATTTGGTTAATAAAGGTAACTATGTTGGAATGATTAGGTTCATGTGAACTATTTGATTTGATACTGTGGGCATTGTTGTAATTACTAATTACATGCAGATTTCTAAGCACGTTGGGAGCAGGCTGAGGGACACGGAACCGAGTGGTCTCTGGAAGGCACTGTCACAGTCACCACAGGGAGCCAGACCTGGGCAGTCAGCACCTCTAGCTGTAATGCGGCAAAAGGGGTTAGGAGGGGTAGTAGCATGTTTTGCAGGTGACTGTTTTGGGGGGCAATAGGGCATTTATACAGAAGAGTTTGGGTTGCTTGTTGAACGAACAATACAGCAGCAACGAGAGATCAGTGGAAGTGCAGGTCACTCCTATGGAACATCATCATGAGGGGTGAGTGAGTCCCGAGTATCGCCTTTCTGCCTATTTCTGTGTGCTGAGACACAGGGTGCTGCAACAGCCTGGCAGGTTTTCCTCTGCTTTACAGTCTCCAGTAAAGAAGAATCTAGCCTTTAGCCGTTCCCCTGTTTTCCATTTGAAAAGTTTCTCCTAACAGCCTGACTTGAGAACACAAAGGGTTGTTGTCTGATACCCATTTTATTTACATACTGGGCGACTGTTGTCTCCTTAGCCCTTTTCCCCCTTAAACAAACACAGCCTCTCCTTGCAGCTCTTATGTTCTGAAATTATTATTCTTGCTCTGCTCTGCATCGTGTCCCTCTTGCCTGCACATTTTTAGAAGTGTGGTAGCAAGAGTATTTTAACAGCATTGCAGCCAAGGCCTTGCTACGGCTCGACAGAAGAGGATAACTATACTTTGTATACCACGTAAAAAATTCTAAGGAAATGAGATTTAATTGTTTTGCAAAAATAACTTCCATGCTTACGTGCTGTTTGTGATTTGCTCTATCATCATTTATCCTTCCTCTTGATCCTGTTCACATGCTTCCTGTAGTTCTTCCTCTTGCACTCCTGCTTTGCACTGGTCTGTCTTTAATTGCACCTTGTGGGTGCAAGAACATCTGTCCAGTTTAAATTCTTAACCTCTCTAACCACAGTTCTGCAGTCTTTCAGAGCCGTGTTGTTACATACCCGTGTCTGTAAGAGCAGTTGCTGTTGCTGTTCTGTTTACAGAGATTTAAATTAAAATGCAGACTAAACAGACCCTTGAAGGATGTCACTGGAAACGTACCTCGCTTTGCCAGGAGACCATTCATACCTTTTTTATCAGAATATTTTTCAGTCACTTGTGGCCATTTGACTCGTTTTACAGGTAGGCTGTTATAGCTGCTCCTCAGAGTATCCTGCAGGACATAAGTTTCAGCACTTCTTACTTCAAATGTTTCCTCTGCCATGAGCATTGCTGTCGAGTAATTGGAATTTCCTGCTTGTTTACATGTTGCTAATTGTGTGATCTTACTTCCAGAGCTCCAGGCTGTCTTTGGAGAGGCTGCTTATTCATTAGGCCTTTTATCTTGTCAAAGACCATTAGAGTAGTTGGATAGGATTTACCCTTCCTGCAACATACTGGCAGGTTTTGACTTTATTTTCCATCTGTACCAATGACCTCTGTCAGAAAAGTCCCACTCTTTCCAGTTGCCAAAGTGAGCGTGGAGCGTGGCTCACTAGGTTTCTGGTGGTGCAGGGGGAGCAGTGACAGCCTGTGAGCCTGGAAGGGGGGAAAAACCACGTGTAGTGTTAAACATCCCACTCTGCAAAGCATGCTGAAAACCCAGAAAAGACACAGAAAAGCAGCGTGTGTACTTTGAGACTGGAACAGAAGCCTTGGGAGGGGAAAACGTGGTGTATATTGTCTCCAACCCCAGGGGAGAAGCAGCCTGTGAACTGGGAGTGGAAAACTGGTGTTGCACAAGTGCATGGAGAGATGCCCACAGCTGCTCTGTGTTGCTGTGACTCTTCCAGCCTCCCTGGGAAAAGAGCTGGTAGCCAAAGCCACAGATGTGGGCTTTGTTCAGGGAGGCTGGGAACTGCTCTGGCCTGGCTACTCACTGTCATCGCTCCAAGCACAGGCTTTGCAGCAGGGCAGGGAGCTGGTGGGGAGTGATGCACAGGGGTGTGGGGTGTTGGGGGAGCATAGAGGCAGGAGGTGTATTTGGAAAGGCAATCCTGCTGGTTCTGTGGTGAGAGAGAGGTTGGGGACTCAGCATTGTGTACTCTGGCTGTGAATGTTTCCTGCTGGCCATGAACTGACGAGTAGCATTTGGTAGAGACAGCAGAAGCCTTGGCTGTGGGAGCAGGGGGCTGAAACAGGGAGGGTATCTACGAGTGACAAGAACCCAACAATCCCTGAACTTTAATGCTGTTTTTTTCCCTCCATCATGGTGTTGATACTGACAGTGACACGGAGCTCCTCAGGGCGCTTGGCTTTGCCATAAGCAGAGGTTAAGGACGGTGTTGTTAGGTACAGAGACAATAGAAACTTGCTCTGTTGTGATCACTGCCCTTTCACTTCTTCTTTCTGATAAACAGGAAAGGAGGTTGTTGGCCCAGAACAAAGACTTAAATGAACTTGAAGGATCTATTTTAAAAGTTCATTGGGTGTGTTACACACAGATCTCTCTCTTGTTTGTGGAAATCAGAGCTGCAGACGTGTGCCAGCTGGGGGTGTATTCTCTTTTCTAGGCACCTGTATCTGTCAGTGCCATGCTGGAGTCAGATGGGCTTTTGGTCTGGCCTGGTGTGGTGCGTGTGTGTCATGATCATTATTTCCCTCATTGCTTCACAGAATGCAGGTTCCTGTTAGCTGCCTGTCAAGCCTGGGAGCTATGGCAGAAACTGAGGAGGACATGTATGTAGCACTGTAAGGGAGCATCTCAGGGGTGTTACTAGTACACATCCCTTGAACTCTCTTTGCAGCGGGCCTTGTCTCTCCCCTTTCTGCCAGTCCTAAGCTATGTCTTTTCTCCTGTGTGTCTGTGCTGCAGGAAAATGGGAGTGCCCGTGGCATCAGTGTGATATGTGTGGTAAGGAAGCAGCTTCCTTCTGCGAGATGTGCCCCAGGTCCTTCTGCAAGCAGCACCGGGAAGGCATGCTCTTCATCTCCAAGCTGGATGGACGTTTATGCTGCACAGAGCATGATCCCTGCGGGCCTAACCCTCTAGAGCCAGGAGAAATTCGTGAGTATGTGCCTCCCATAGAAGCCCTGGCTAACGGTGAGGACACACAGCCACCAGAGCAGCCACCTACAGACACAGACCTGAGTGTTCAGCCTCTGGACAGCCTACCTCAGTCTGTGGCCCTCAGACTGCAGTCACCAGAAAAGCCCCCCGCTACCCTAGCACTGAGGCTGCCGCCGTCAGAGAAGCCCCCCACCACCCTAGCCCTGAAGTTGCAGCCATCAAACAAGCCCCCCACCACCCTGGCCCTCAAGCTGCCTCCACCAGACAAACCACCCGCCACCCTGGCACTGAGACTGCCACCTTCAAATAAACCCCCCACCACTTTGTCACTGAGGCTGAAACCATCCAACAAACCCCCCACCACCCTCTCGCTCCGGCTGCAGCCTTCGGACAAACCTCCCACCACCCTGTCACTCTGCCTGCAGCCAGCAGACAAGCCCCAAGCTGCCCTGTCCCTCAGGCTGCAGTCAGAGAAGCAGCCGGTCATTGTAGCGCTGAAGACTCAGCAGCCCGACAAACCTCCCACCGACACGGTGCTGTGGCCACTGGACGAGTCCTCGGGTGACGCCGCCCAGCCTCATCTGCTGAGCAAGTCTCCTCCAGGATCCCCACAGTCCTCAGATGAATCGCTGGGTAGCGCTGGTGCCCTGCAGCTCCAGCTGTCAGACGAGCCTCCTGCCCCCCCTGGGCTTTTGGGGTTATCAGACAAGTCTCTCATTGACACCAGGACCCAGCAGGCTGAGCTGCTGGATGAGTTCCCGACGAAATGCCTGCATCCTCAACTGTCGGACAGACTTCTTGCCATGACTGGGACCCTGCAGTCCCAGCTGGTGGATGAGTCTCCTGTGGACGATGAGGCTGAGCCATTGGACAAAGTTTCTGCCCAGAGTCCGCAGCTTCGGTCTGTGGAAAATGCTCCTGGCTCCATGGTGTCACAGGTCCCAGCATTGGAGATAGCTCCCGGTCCTGGGATCCTGTGGCCTCTGCCCGTTGAAAATGTCCCCAGCTCCCCAGTTTCACGGATCCTGCCCACGGAGAAGGCTCCTGGACCAGCTGTGCCACGGCCCCCACCTCCAGAGAAGGCGTCCTTCTCTGGGGCAGTGTGGGTCCCAGCCACGGAGAACACTCCCAGCTCTGGGGCACCCCGTTCCCTGCCTCCAGAGAAGGCTCCTGCCTCAGGGATGCCACGGATCCTGCCCACAGAGAAGGCTCCCAGCTTAGGGGTGCTGCGGCCCCTGCCACCAGAGAAGGCTCCTGGTTCCCGGTCACCACACATCCTGCCCATGGAAAAGGCTCTCGGCTCAGGGCCCCTGCGGATGATCCCACTCACGCAGAAAGTGCTCACCCCTGGAATGCTGTGGCCTCTGCCTCTGGAGAAGGCTGCTGACTCTGGGGGCCTGCGGGTCCTGCCTCCAGAGAAGGCTCTTGGCTCTGGGCTGGCTCGGTCTCAGCTCTTGGAGAGGCCCCTCACTCTTCCAGCTCCATGGCCTCAGGCATCAGAGAAGCTGGCTGCTGCCGTGGCTCCTCGGCCCCAAGCCTTGGACAAGCCTCCGGCTCCCAGGCTGTTGCTGTCGGAGAAGGCACTGCGGCCAGTCGACCAGAACGCACAGCTGAAGGACAGAGGAGCCCCAGCCGTGGAGCTGAGTCCCCAGCAGAAAGAGAGGACCATGTTAGCTGGCGAGCAAGTCTCTTGGTCTGCTGGGAAAGTGGTGACACATGTCGGACAGGTACCTTGGCCTACAGAGAAACTACAGACGCACGAGCAAACCCACTGGTCTACTGCAAAAGCCCTGACACCTGCAGAGCAACCTCCCCGGACAGCAGAGAAACTACCAGAGCCGACCCTTCAGCCTGGCTGGGAAGTGGCCTCAGCCCCCGCAGAGCAAACCCCTTGGACATCAGAGAGATTGTGTGCGTTCGAGCAGACCCCTCGGCCAGCCAGGGAAGCACCAGTGCCCCCGGAGCAGATGCAGTGGCTTGTCACGAACATTCAGACAGTTGACCAGATTTCTTGGCTGAGTGGAAAAATACAGATTCCACGGGGGCAGGACCCTTTGCCTGAACAAAACACAGCGCTAGCCTGTAACCAGGATTCTGTCTGTCGTGAGTTGGCCGACTCAGAGCCAAAGTGAGGTTGGTGAATGTGGGAGGCAGGATTCAGTCTTTTAATGTTTAGGGAGGGGAATCTTTGTTCTGTTTGGTTTTTTTTTTTAATTCACTTCCCTGAGCCCAGCCCCATACCCATGCACATCCCATCCGTATTCTCTCGTGACATGAGCAAGGACATTCACTTAAGTTTGAGTGTGGCCCCAGCTGAAGGAAGAGAGCATCTGTGACCTTTTCTCCTCTTCCTTTTACAAATGGTGAAGCTGAAATAAAGAGTCCACTTTGGGTAAAAAAATCTCCAATTCCACTGAAATGGTCACATTACTGATCCAGCGTGTTCGAGCTCCAGGTCTGACTCATAGGCAGGTTCCCCAGTACAACTAGGGGCCTCGCTCTCATTAACTGTATTTAGAGGAAGCGATCAGGCTGCTCTGGGACCGGACATGTTTCGTGGATCAGGCGGTGAGCAGTCAGGTGTATGCCCTTGCCAGACTCTGTCGAAGCAGGGAAGGGGTTTATCCATTGTCTGCCCAGGTCTCTGTCCCTGCAGGGTGTTGCTTTGCGAGGTTTGTCTGTGCGTTCGCTGGGGCGTGCTGCGTGTGTGGTTCACTGAAGGCCGGGGATCATCTCCAGCCCAGCTCAGAGAGGAGCCCGCTGCGCTCGCTTCATGCAGTTTTCTCCAGCAATAGACAAGATCTTTTCAGGCTTCTTTGTACAAAGCTGTGACTGGCCCGGTCCAAGAAACGGGAAATCCAAAGGAGATCAGGGCAAAGAGAGATCTTGGAAGAAGCCATCCTGCAGAGTTTTCATTCTTTTGTCTTAATCCGTTAGCACGGGACACACAGAGTGTTTCCTGCACTTGAAAACATTGCGACCTATAAAGCAGCAATAGCGGAGTAGGGCAGAGTGGGGTTCCCCAAGGTGCTGAGCACCCCCCTGGCAGGGTGGTGGTGCTCCCTTTCAGATTTCCATCCAGTCTCTTCTTGACTTCTGTCGTCACCGTGAGCCAGCAGACTGAGGGGTCTGTTCTCCTCTTGCCTCGGACGCGTTCGGGATGTGTTGGCATCATACCTGGTCTTCCCAGCAGCGGGACGTGCTGCCGAGCTGCAAGCGAAGCCTGTGCCCTTTGCTGTGTGGCGCAGAGGCAAGGGTGCTGTAGCTGTACTGGGACCCATTTGGATACCTTCCCCTTGGGTAGCTTCTGGCTTAACTCTTCTACAACCAAAGGAGACTTGAATTAACTGGACTGTGTTGGTGTGCGTGTGTGTGTGTGTGCGTGTGTGTGTCCTTCCAACCGAATAGTAGTTCTCACACTGGAACACGGTGGGCTCCAGCAACAGGCTGGCTTTCTTTTTCCCTCTTCTCCCTTTTCCAGTTGAGATGTTTTGGACCTGGTGGTCATCAGGCTGGTGTCCAGATTAGGCCTGCTGAAAGCCATTTACTCTAGTGTTGAGGCAGAAGTTTGCTTGGCCGTGGTGCTCCTGGGGCAAGTGGTAGAACCCTGGGACCTGCAGAGTGGTGTCTTGCTACCACAGCCACCCATGCGGGCAGGAGGAGGATGAGGATGAGCATCCCTGGGCGGCGTGTCCTGGGCCGGATGGGGTTGGTATCCTGACAAGAAACACTGCTGACCAGCACACTCTCCCACTCTTACAACACGTTACCTCTGTGGTTTGCCTGAACTCTGCCAATCCGGGTGCCGCAGCCTCGGATCTCTGTTCCCACCACCAGACCCCTGCACAGCTCCGGTGTGTCCTCCTCCTTCCAGGCAGATCCGCAGGTCCTTCCCCAGAAAAAGTGTTGGGCTCCACGCTGGCCTTCTCCTTCCAGTGTGGGAGCAGGTCCTTCCCACCTGGCTTGCAGCTGCCTGCTGCTCCCAGAGCAGATGGTCATGAGCTTTGCAGTTTTGGGAGGCGGACACTTGTACCAAGAGAGACCCCAACCCATTCTCCTTCCCCTGACGTACATGCCCCAAGACAACCTCCCGCTGTGCAAGGCCAGGCGTGCTGGGCACGGGGGGACATGACCAGTGCTATGGTGCATCTCTTTCTCTAGTCCGAATCATTTCAGACCCTTTGTAGAATAGCTAGCGACTTCAAGAAGCTTTATGGCTTATGGAAACTTACTGTTTAGTGTTGTTTTGTTGGTTTTTTTTTTCCGGGAAGACTGGCAGGTCAATTCCTGCTTGCTGCTGAAACTGGGGAAATGCAAGCAGCTTGTGTTTCTGCGTGACTCCTGCACAAAGGGAATCAGGACAACTCCTCAGAGCCATTGAGAGAGAAGATAAATCTTAAGGGCATTCGTTTAACTTTTTAAAACAAAATTTTAAAAATGGTAATGAGGTTCAGTATATTAAGTATTTATCATGTGTGAGAAGGAAAAATAAATCTTGAATTTACATTTATAGGCCTTCCCATGAGCTGGACTTACTTAGTCATGTAGATTGTGTAAGTAGGGTTACCTCCGTGCCAGCTGCCCAGCCAGCTACAGCTGTAACCAGAAAGGTATCTGCACTGCTCTGTCCACCTCTGCTTCGCATTGTCACGTGTTAACTAGTTACTTGTTTCATGAAAAATAAACTGTGAATATTTTTGGTGCAGGCTTTTTTAAATCTGTAAAGTGGAGAAGTTCTCGATGAATTCTCGTTAAAGTGCAGGTTTGAAAAGAAATCACTTCTATTAATGGTGTGCTCATGTAGTAAGGTGAGGTTCACGGCGGCGGCGGCAGCCTTTCACACAGCAGGCTCTTACCCAAAAGCTTGTTTTGAACAGTGAATGTGGATTGAACCGTTGCATGGCATTTCAAACCCACAGCCTTATTCCTTGTGTCTAGCCCTACCCCACTTCTTGTCTCCCTTCATGCCTTTTCCAGGGTTCTGGCTTGCTACCTTCCAGCAGCTACATGCTGGAAAGTTAACTTCAGCATAGCTGGGAGGCTGCACGCTAAAGTTGGTGGTTGGAAATGTCATCAAAGGAGGGAGCCAGCAAGTTACTCTTCCCTCCCTGCCCTCGTTTGGCCCCATGGCGATGTTCTGTCAGATCAGGAGGGCTTTTCAGATGTATTATGTGGGGCTTCATTTATTCAGGGCTTGCAGAAGGAGCAGTGGCACTGTCAGTGGTGGCTGGCTCTGCTGGGTCACCGACAAGGCAGGTGTGACCTGGCCTGGTGTGGAGATAGGTCTGGGCAGCCCTGCCCAGCCTTCATCAGCAGAGCCTTGGGACATGGCTCCAGGCAACACAACCCTCATCAGGGAAAGATTGGGCTGCTTCAGCCAGGGGTCTGGCTGTTGGTGGCAGCTGGTAGTCCTGCCTTGGCAGAGGAGAGGGAGATGTCTGTGCTGAGGTTGGGTTCGTTTTCTGTGTCTCATTGCTGCTTTCAGAGTTCAGTCCATTTGAATCCTGGAGGGTTTTCATATAGAGGAAAGCATCAGGTAACACGTACCCCTAGCAGGCTGCTCCTGTGGGAGAGACAGACTGCTGCAGCTCTGTTCCAGCCACCCCGAGCCCTTGTGCCAGGCTGGAGCTGGCTTAGGAGTGTGGCCAGCTTTGTTGTGGCTGAGGGTTCAGTGCTCACGTCACAGTGTTGGAGGGACCCAATCACCTGGCCACCAGCAGTCTTGGGTCAGGCAGCCAAGAGGTGACTCATGCGTTGATTCACTCTTGTGGAGAGTTGTATAGGCAGAATCAAGGGTGTAATTATTTCTGCTCAGAGCTGTGCTCCATAACCTGCTGTCCCAGGGAGGCTCATGGGCTTTCCCCAGGGTCTTGAGCCCGTTCCCAATTTTGAATGGGATGAAGGATTTGCTTCATTGGTCGATCTTCTTGCTGTCAGGCTGTGCTGGCTGCCCCTGTGCAGTGCGGTGGGCTGAGCTCATGGGCCGTGGCCTCCATCCTACAGTGGGACCCGCTTCAGTGGTGGGTCCCACAGTCCTGGCTGGTCTTTGGCTGGATGGAGGAGCTCTGGTCAGGGGTAACAGCATGCTAAGGGACACGGTCTGCCAGCCCAGGCAGGGCACGAGGGTTGCAGGGGAGGAAACACTGTAGGACATGTGGGCAGGAAGGGAGTGGACACTGGCTGCTGTCTGTCCGTCCTGCGTGGTTCATCCCATCTGCACCAGCTTGCTGGTCAGCCAGGGCTCTGGCGATTCTATTGGAAAAGCAACCACTCAAAGGGATAATCCCCAACTGCACATCTTCAGCCACTGACTAGCTCATGGTAGCTCGCTTTATTGCTGCTGTTGAGTTCAAACTTTTCCTATTTAAGAGAAAAATCTACAAGAACCAGATTCACTTTTGTGCACAAAGTATCCAGGTGGTACTGTGGGAGCATGCGGGGTAATCTGGGGTTAAACAACCCCACCCCACCCCCCCAGGCACAGGCTTCGCTTTGAAGCTGTGCCTGTAGTTACAGTTCAGGAGATGAGAGAGATGGTTGAATCTAAAGACTAGGGTGAGCTGATACGGATTTAAGGTGCTAGAAGAGCTTCAGCTGTTTCACAGAAAGAAAAGCAGCCCTAACCCTGATGCACCTCAGCTGCAGTATAACCTGAGCACGCTGGGAACCTGCGCTGCTCCTGCCTGGACACCGCAGCCAGTGTTGCGAGAGGGCAAGGGGAGTGAGTTTGAGAAACCTCAGACCTTCAACACCTTCTGCTTATGTTTTATTTCAGCCTTAACTTCTGATTTTGCTTGATGTTCGGAATAACCGTAATCGTAACCTGCTTGTAATGTGCTTTGCCCTAAATTACTGATGAAGCGTTCGGCCTTTGCCAGCCAGCGAGTGTTAAAGCGAAGTGGCAAACCATGCAGCTACTCTGAAAGTACAGGGGGCTTGGCAGTGTTTTTGATTGCCCGGGCTTTGCCTGCGCTAGTTACTCCCCTGTGATAATAGTGATAATGCCGGTGGCAGCATTTGCAGCCGAGGCTGTGCCCCTTGCGGCAGCACGGCCTGATGCTCGGGGCTCCCAGAGCCTGGGGAATGAGGATGCTGGAGCTTGGGCACTGCTCCGCTGCTTGCCTGGGACTTTCACATTCAGGGTGGCAGCGTTCTTGTTTAGCAGGAGGTGGGAAAAGGCCGATTTCTGCTCCGGATCCTCCGAAAGTGACCTAAACCCATCCAGTGTGGGGAGAGACAGCGTGTGTGAACTCAGGCTGGAGAAGTGGCAGTGATGGACAGTCCCTACAGCACTGAATCTACCTCCTAGGGAAATCTGAGAAATGGGTGTTGCTATTGTCCTATTTCAAGGTAAAGTTTTAATCAGTTTGCCCTTGGCAAAGCACTTGGGCTATTGTGGTGCTATTGTAAACCGTTTGGCAGCTTAGCACAGTAGGGCTGGTCTCGGCTCCCAGCCCACGGGCTGGAGGTTTCTTCACTGGCCCAAAATCCTGTCCCCTGTTAGCTGGGGCTGGGCTTCAGCACCTGTGGCAGAAACAGGACAAGGTGTGACTCGGTTCCTTCGATTTATGATGGTTTTGAGACTCAAACCGGCGTGCCAGTGGGCCCCGTGGGCGTAGGGAGCAGGTGGAGCCACATGAAGCGAGGCAGGTGTCCGCTTACTGCATGTTCTTCGTGTCCGTTTGGTACTGAGCTGGTTTCAGTTTTTGTTTTGTTTTTTTTTTCCTCTGATGTTTCCAAGTTGTTGACTTCAAGGAACTGGGTTTTGTGTATTTTTTTTTTTTTTTAGACACTGGGAACTTGTTAAAAGGAAAAGCAGCAGCACCGGGAGGCTCAAGGTGGAGCATGGCTAGAGCTGAGGGCAGCCCCAGCAGATGTGGGTGGGAGGGCAGATGTGTTGGCAGCAGCTGGCGCAGGCAGGGAGCAGCTCTCCCTGCGATGGGCAGCAGCTTTTTGGCACTCCTGGCCCCACATAACTGAGGTGCCCCGTTCTCTGCCACCGCCAGCCTGCTCCCAAGTGAGACACCGAAGGAGGTTTGCTTGCAGAGTAGGGGGTAGAAGCCTTGGTGCAGCAGCTCTGCACTCGGTTCCCCCTTGCCGAGATCTGCTGCTCACAGGGTGCCATCCCACAGGCTCAGCTGGAGGGAAACATGGCAGGAGTTGGGGTCCCAGCCAATGTGGGAGCCAGGATGAGCACTGTGTGGGGAACATGTGGGTGCTCAGCCCTGGCTGGGGTGAATATGGGGTTCTAAGCAGGGACGCCAGAGCGGGTGAGAGAAACCTACATCTTTCCAGCATGTATATTATTTTTAGCAGGGAGAGGGGAGAGTCTCGGACCATTGATTACTTTCATTTGCTCCCCTTAGACTGTTGGCTGTGTATGTGAAACTTATAATGAAAAGAGGGTTGCCCTGCCCAGGTGCTCCCAGAACATGTACTGTAATTCTTTGTATATAGAAGAAAAATTACTGTAAAGTAAAGTTTAACTTTACTCTCGATGTCCTCTTGTGGTTTGTCTTACCGAGGGGGGCAGTGCCCAGCTGTGCCCACACTCCTGGGGCAGGGGTGGGAAAGCCTGGATGGGCTCGTGCAGCAGCGGCGCAGGCAGGGGGACAGCTCAGACCACAATGCATTTTATTTACATTGTACACCTTGAGAGAAGATGCTTCAATAAATCTGCAAAGAACTGGGCAGCATCTCCAAGAGAATAAATTAATGGCCGCCGCTGGGCCGCAGCAGTGACTCGAGCAAGCGGCTCCCGCAAGTGCCAGGTGGCTGGGAGAGGGGCCCCAGGGGTGACGGCCCGCGGCTCCCGGCACCGCACGGCACCCCCCCTCTGCCACTCTGCACACCTAGAGGAGAGCAATCGGTCCACGGGGCCACATGCCACCACTGCGTTGCAGGCAGGCCTGTACAGCTAAAACACAGCAGGTAAAAAACCAGAGGAGTCCAGCAGGCACCAGCAGAGCCCAGCCGGCAGCAGCAGTTCCCTTTTGGCAGGTCTCAGTGATGGCAGCAGCTGTAGAAGTAGGCGCTGCTCCTCTGGCCCAGGTCGACACCCTTCTCCTCTGGAAGAAAGCAGGGGGAGGCAGCTGTCAGCAGGTCGGCACCTCTGCTACATGAAGCCCCACAGGTGCTGGGCTCCCCTCAAGGAGGGGCTTGGTGCCCCCTGCGGCAAAACAAGCAGGGCTCATGGCCTCGGCACAGCCAGGCTGAGCATGCCTGGACAGGCCTGGCACAGAGCTTGGAGCTGGTGCTGCTGCTGGGCAAGGGTCCTGGCTGATGGATGTGCCAAGCCAGGTCTGGTCTAAGCAGGTACAGGGATGGCACAACAGAGCCCAAGCCGCCCAGGACAACCCCCTGCCCTGACCCACAGCAGCCCTAGGGAGGGTGGGGGTGAGGAAGGGCACTGCCAGACCCCACCGCACTCATCCTCCACACCCTCACCAGGGGCACAATGCACTCACCAGCAAGGGGGAGAGTGTGTGGGATGGATCCTCCCTGCTCACCTGTCATCACCTGGAAGGCGGTGAAGTGGATGTAGTCCTCAGCCACCTTCTGGAACAGCTCATCTGGGGGGAGAACGGGCAGGGTGGGTGGGGGCACAGTGCCCACTGCCAGGCAGAGCCACCCCAGTCCTATGTGAGTGGGGGCACAGCCGACGGCAAGGGGGTTACTCACCCACACTCTGGCCAGTCTTACTGGAGGTCTCTATATGCTCAGCCTTGATCTCTGAAACAAAGGCCCAGGTTAGTGCCTGGGCTGTGCCCCTGCAGGCTTGTCTTCCCCCCGCTGTCACCCCTTGGAGTCACCCTGCCGACAGCGGGCTGGCGGGGGCCCAGCACAGAGCTCCACGCTCCTGGCCCCTCAGCCCTGCTGGCTGCGTGCCCGCCCGTGTCAGGACATGCCGTGCCCCGGGAGGGCTCTGGCAGACCGGAGCCTCGCCGCGCGGGGAGCTCTGGTGCTCGGAGTCCCGGGCTCCCTTACGGGTCCAGGGCAGGGGCAGGGTCCCTCGCACCATCCAGGCACAGGCAACAGCTCCGTCTCCTCCTCACTCATTCGTATGCCGCGGGAGCCCGGGAAGACCCGGCACTGCCCAGCCCCGACCCGCGCCGTGCCCCGCCGTACCGTCAGCATAGTCCTGCACATCATGGAAATCGACCCCCCGCTTCCTCCTGTCCTCCTCCAGCAGGTCGCTCTTGGTGCCGCACAGGTAGATCCGGCAGCCCTGCGGCAGGCAGAGGGGCGGCAGGGAGATGCCCGTGGGCCCGGCCCCACCACCGGCTCCCGTTGCCCTCTGCCCGGGCGCCCCCCACCCGTCGTCCCCCCCGCCCCGTACCTCCTCGCAGTTCTGCAGCTCGTTCACCCAGAACTTGGCTCGCTGGAAGCTGCTGCTGTCGGTGAGATCTGGGGGGAGCGAGCGGGGTCAAAGGCCGCCCTCTCCCCTGTGTACACTCCCCCCCAGCCCGGGGCTTTCACGGCCGCCGGCCCCTTCCTCTCCCCGCGGCACCGTGCCCCTACCGTAGCAAACGACGGCGGCCCGTGCCCCGCGGTAGTAGATGCGGCTCATGGCCTCGTAGCGCTCCGAGCCGGCCGTGTCCTGGGGAGGGGGAGACAGGGAAGCGTTCAGCGGGCGCCGGGGACGGGGGGGTCCCGGTACCGGGAGACGGCGCATCCTCCCCCGCACTTACCCAGATGCCCAGCGTCACCGTCTGGTCCCCCACAGGTATCACCTTGGCCACGAAGGCGGCCCCGATCGTCTGGAAGAGAAGCGGGAGGAACGGTGGGGAACCGGGGCGGCGGCGGGATCCTGCCCAGGGATGCGGCGGGCATCGGGCCCGGGAGCGCGGAGGGGAACGACGGGACCGGGCGGGGGGAGACGGGACGGGACACGAAGGGACCACCCAGAGGCACGGGGGACGCCGTCCCGGGAACACCGCGGGAGCCCACCCCGGGGATGCGGGGCGGGACCGCCCGCTGCCCGGTGCGCTCACTCACGTTCTGGTAGGGCCCGGGACGGAAGCGGCGGTGGGCGCAGCGCTCCACCAGGCTGCTCTTGCCCACCCCCTCCTGCCCCAGCAGCACCACCTTGGCGTCCACCCGCCGCCCGCTCATCCTCGCGCCGCCGCCGCCGCGAGGCGGGGCCGCAACCGGGCGGGGCGGGGCTGGCGCGGCGGAAGCGCGCGGCGGGGCCAGAGGCGGAAGTGCGCGGGAGGTCGGGCGGAAGTGCGCGGCGGGGCGGGGCGGGGCGGGCGGAGGCGGCGGGCAGAGGCCGCATGGCGGCCGCCCAGCAGGCGCGGGCCGGGACGGGCGCAGCGGCGCGGGCTTGAGCGTCAGCGGCCCCCCATGGGGAAGTACTGCGCCAGCCTGGGCGTCCTCAAGGGGCCCTGGGACCAGGTGTTCGCCGCCTTCTGGCAGCGCTACCCCAACCCCTACAGGTGCGCCGGGGCCTGCTCGCCCCCCGCCCCGCCCCGGCTTCCTCCGGGCATCCGCCGCCGGGGGACTGCTCCTTTCTCCGCCCCCCATCCCCTTCCCGCGGAGAAGGGACTTCTGCTCGCCTCCCCCCTCCCTCCGGGGGGAGCTCCCCGAGCCCCGCAGCGCTTGGCGGCTCCCAGCCCCGGGGGGGAGGGGGCTGGCCGGGAGCGGGGCCTGATGTTTCCTTCCCTCTTTTAGCAAACATGTCCTGACCGAAGACATCGTGCACCGGGAGGTGACGGCGGACCACAAGCTGCTCTCCCGGCGGCTCCTGACCAAGACCAACCGTATGCCCCGCTGGGCAGAGCGCTTCTTCCCAGCCAATGTCGCCCACTCCGTCTACATCCTGGAGGACTCTATCGTGGACCCCAAGAACCGAACCATGACCACATTCACCTGGAACATCAACCACGCACGTCTCATGGTAGGTGTACGTGGGCAGTGCCCGCGGCTGGGTGTGCAGGCCCCTGGCAGTGCCCACAGCCGCGTTGTGCCTCGTGCAGGTGGTGGAGGAGCGCTGCGTGTACCAGGTGAACCCGGAGAACAGCAACTGGACTGAGGTCAAGCGGGAAGCCTGGGTCTCTTCCAGCCTGTTTGGCGTCTCACGGGCCGTCCAGGTAGGAGCACCTGACTGCTCAAGCAGCACTATCCCTGCCTCTTCAGAGGTCTTAAAGCTGCTGCTTCTTCCTGCTCTACCTCTTCACTGTGTTGCCTTTCCTTTCACTTCCCTTCCCTTCCCTTCCCGGCCTCTCGAACTCTTGGAGCGCTCACATGCACGAGCCCACTAGATGTTGGGACTGGTCAAGCTGGGACAAAGCCCATGGGGCTGGATGTGACCAGGTAGCTGGGCTGGCACCTTCACCAACCCTTCCCTTGCAGGAGTTTGGTCTGGCCAGGTTCAAAAGCAACGTGACCAAGAGCACTAAGGGATTCGAATACGTGCTAGCAAGAATGCAAGGTGAGCACCAGAGGGCAGGCTGGGCCTGACTGGGACCTGTCTCTTTGAGTTCCAGGTCACACTGGGAACACTCCAGTCCATGGGCAGGTTGTGGCATGAAGTAACCCGACTGTGAAATCCTTGTCCCTTGCCTTTGCCCCCTTGTCTTGGCATGGGCAGCATTTCCCAAGTGGAGCAGCCAGGCAGTGCTTACAGGACTGGGCAGGGTGGAGCACAAGCAGGAGGGGGACGTAAACACAGCAGTAGTCACGTGCCTGCACTTCCCCTTTGTGATATGCCCTGACGCATCCTGGTCAGGAGTGCCGGCTCCATCTTCCCCTTGCTTGGGGAAGTCGCCTCCGTCCCAAGGTGACAGGGCCAGGGCTGGTCTAGCTTGCATCAGCCGGCACTCCTGTGCTGGGGCAGGGCGGGGGCCCGCTGGGGCTGGGTTAACAGCTGCCGTGTTACAGGAGAAGCTCCGTCCAAAACACTGGTGGAGACAGCCAAGGAAGCAACCGAGAAAGCCAAGGAGACAGCTCTGGCTGCTACAGAGAAAGCCAAGGACTTGGCCAGTAAGGCAGCCACCAAGAAGAAGCAGTACGTGTGAGGGGCCGGGCACCCGTAGGTGCCAGCTACACCAGAACAGATAGGAACCTCCTTAGATTTTATATTTTTAAACAAACTGTACAAGTCTGACAATCAGCTGCTGTTAGATCCTTTCCGAGATGTAATTATCATTAAAGAATTTACTCCCACTTTGGCCTTGGCCCGGGACTGCTGTGGTTAGAGCCAAGCCTGGTGCTGCCCTCTGCTTTGTGGGTCCAACCCGCTGCTGGGGGATGGGTCTGGGCTCGCAGGCA
Source organism: Laterallus jamaicensis coturniculus (assembly GCA_022605575.1). Classification (NCBI taxonomy): domain Eukaryota; kingdom Metazoa; phylum Chordata; class Aves; order Gruiformes; family Rallidae; genus Laterallus; species Laterallus jamaicensis. Next base: position 11,441,537 of record JAKCOX010000016.1, on the reverse strand, counting down.
AGATGCAGGCAGGAGTTTCACCAAGTGCCTTTACTAGAATAGTGTTAGGTATGTACAAGAGAGGGGGGTGGCTGCGGGGAGCATGAAGGCAGGTTACTTAATGCACTCGTTTCCTCTTCCTGGCTCTCCAGGGTCAGAGCTCTCCTGGAGCCGTGTCTGCTGGGGGTGGCACCACCCTGAGCTTGTGCCAGGCAGCCCCCAGCCCGCCTGGAGTCCAGGGGGTGTGTCCCCGTGACAGCCCAGCCTTCTTCTAGCACCTCTCCCAGTGCACTGTGGGGCTGCCATGGCTGTGTGCCAGCCCCGTGTGCCCAGCGCTGGTGCCAGCGCTGCTCAGTGGCCTGGCGGCCGAGTGCCCAAGCCAGGCTCTTGCCACCACCCGCAGCCCCTTACCCAGGCAGCCGGGACAAGGCTGGCGGAGGCAATTTCGGGCAGCGGCAGGCAGGGAGGAGACAGGCAGCAGTGCGGGGAAGGCAGCGGGTACCATCAGGACACGGGGCTGTGGGGGCTGGAGTAGCTGTGGTCCCTCCCAGTGCCCAAGCCAGGCAGTAGGTCCCCGATGAACTCGCCATCCACCTCTATCTCGGCATCCTCTGGGCACCGGGGAGAGGCCGGGTCAGGCGCCGGGAACTTCCCCTTCCCTGCCCATCCCTTCTGCCCTCACTCACCTCCCTCGGAGAGCTCCGAAAGCTGGGATGAGTCCAGGCTGTCAGCCCGCGCCCGTTCCCCGCCGTCGGGCGAAAGCAGCAGCTCCAGCTGCCGCTGCAGGTTCCGCTGCTGGTTACGCAGCTGATCCTTGGCCCTCTGTGCCCTCAGCTCCTGCGCCTCCAGCCTCTGCGGGGATCCGGTGAGCCATGAGCGGGGTCCCGAGCTGCGGGGTCCCGAGCTGCGGGGTCCCGAGCTGCGGGGTCCCGAGCTGCGGGGTCCCGAGCTGCGGGGTCCCGAGCTGCGGGGTCCCGAGCTGCGGGGTCCCGAGCTGCGGGGTCCCGAGCTGCGGGGTCCCGAGCTGCGGGGTCCCGAGCTGCGGGGTCCCGAGCGGCTACGGAGCCATCCCCCTCACCTGGATGTGAAGCCGGGCGCGGTGCAGGAGGCTCAGCGTAGTGGGACGGGACGGCCCCGTGCCCACCGGCACCTGCTGCTTCAGCCGCTCCAGGCAGCCCCGGAGCTGGGCTCTCCTGCGGCCGGGCGGGGCAGGTGGTCAGCCTCAGAAGAGGCGGGGAGGGGGGACACACCTGGGTATGCCCGCCCCCTGCCCCGCCCCCCCCGCTTCCCCCGGTACCTGTGCTTCTCCAGCGCGTTGTGCACCGACCTGCGGGAGAGCCCGCGGTGATCAGAACCGGTGCTATGGGTACCAACATCCAACATCCCTCCCCATCCAACATCCCTCCCCATCCAATCCCCCATCCCGCCCCGGCGCCGCCGCTCACCTGACGCTGCCCACGGCCCGGCGGGAACGCGCGGGGCACAGCGAGGCGTAGCCGTGCTCGGCCTCGGCCAGAGCCGGCCGGTGCTGGGGACTGGCTGCCCCGCGGTCCCGCCGCTCCAGGAACTCGGCCGCCTGCAGCAGCACCTGGATGCTGGTGGCCGCCGGCTCCATGGCTGCGGGGGCAGAGCCGCGCCCCTATTGGCCGCTGGGCGCCCCTATTGGCAGCTGGGCGCCCCTATTGGCTGCTGCGCGCCCCGCGGCGCCGACGTCGGGGCGGCGGGGAAACAAATTCGGGCGGGAAAACGCGTGCTTCAAATTTGAATCGGCGGCAGGGCCGGGCGGAGCCACGCCCCCTGCGCGCAGACCACGCCCCTTTCGGGGAGGCAACGCCCCTGTAGCAATGCCGCGCCCCTTCGGCAGCGCCACGCCCCGGCTTCAGGCCACGCCCCCTCACCATAAGGCCACGCCCTTTCTCCATCAGGCCACGCCCCCCGAGGCGCGGCGGCGTGTCGGGGCGCGCGAGTGCGCGGCCGCGCGTGTTTGTCCGCGTGAGTCAGGCGGGGAGCGCGCGCCTCTGTCCCCACCGTCCGTCCCGTCCCCGCTCCTTCCCCCCTCCTCGCCCCCCGCCGGCCTCGGCCCCTCGGCCCCCACCTCCCGCCCCCGGAGGCGTCCCGTCCCCCGCCTCCCGCTCCCCAGAACGTCCCGGAGCCACGGGGCGAGTTTATCTCTTTATTAAACCCCATCGGGCGCAGGCGGTGGGGAGGGGAGCGCTGCGGGCGGGGGCCAGCCCCCGGGCACGGCCCGGTCCCGGGGCACCCGCCGTCATGTGAGGGCTGTTTGCGCCGTCTCGGGCCTGGCCGCGGGGGGAGACTCTGCCCCGGGGCCCGACGGCAGCCAAAGTCCACCTGGAAAATAAACCACTCGCCGGCCCCACACCCCCGCGGAGCGCGGTTCCAGCCGGGGGGCGGGCATGCAGCGGCACACGGCTCACCGGGAGCGGGGGCTCGGCTGTGGCACACCGGGTGAGGCCATCCTGCACCCAGCGAGCCCCGGGGCTGCTGCTGTGTGTGGGGACCCACCCCCACGCGTGCCCGGGTCGGTCCTGTCCCTGTGAGGGGAGGCACAGGGCTGCCCAGCAGCCCTGGAGTGGCTATTCCCCTTCCCTACCCCTCCTTCCCCCCCTCCCCCTCCAGCCTGCAGCCTCCTGCGGGTGTGGATCTGGCACGGGTGGGTGGGGGTGTCTCTCACTGGCTCCGGGCGTGCCAGGGCGTGGGCGAAAGGTGCGTGACGTAGCAGTGCGTGCAGACACGCACAGGTTTCGGCTGGCCGTAGTGGGGCAGCGCCGCAGCGTGTGGCGAGCAGCGGGCACAGAAGATCTGCCGGCAGAGAACCAGAGCGGGGCTGAGCTCAACTGGGCTCCCAGGGCAGGGGGACCCCACACACCCCAGCACAGCCCCCTCCTACCTTCCCGCAGCTGCGGCAGTGGTGCCTGCGGCGCAGCAGGGTGAAGGGCGAGCGGCACGCGGAGCACTGGCTGCAGGTGCTGTCCGGCACCCACTCGGGCAGGCGGGGGGCACCTCCTGGGCAAAGCAAACAGTAAAAGCCATGGGGGGAACCCCTCGACCCTAGCGCCCCATCACCACCTCAGCCCCAGGAATGCTCCCGGGCCCCCTCAGCCAGACCCGTGCTCCTGGGTGTGCTGTGGCTGCTGCGTAGAGCCAGCCCTCGGCAGGACACAGCAGCCATCCCCATGTGCCTGGCACTCCCCAGGCAGGATGGGAACAGGATCGGGCCCAGCCTTTCACCCTGCCCCAGAGCCATGCACCCTTCAGCCACCCTTTACCTGCCCTCTGGAGCCTGGCAGGCTCCGTGGAGCTGGAGCACAGGGGACAGTCGGGCACACGAGGAGCATCTGCCACGCATGGGTCACTGTCCTCTTCCTCTGCGGGGACAAAGGCTGTGGTGATCCAGCCAAACCGGGGCTGGGTGCTAACCAGGGAGGGATGGTGGGCTAGGTAGAGTGTCCCTCATGGCCCTGAGGGTTACTCACGGCTGGTACCCTGCTCCTCCAAGGGCTCTGCCTGCGAGGTGACAATCTTGAAGACGGTTTTCAAGATGCTCCGCAGGTCACTGGCAAAGTTGGTCTGGAGCTGATCGGCTACCCCTGCACCAGGAGGGTTGGGGGTCAGGGTGCTGGGGGGGTTGTCAGGGTGCTGCAGGGGGTGTTAAAGGGGTCACTCACCTGAGATGCAGACGAAGAGGGTGTGCAGCATGTCTTTGGTGCTGCTGTAGCGGGAGCGCAGTTCTGACCAGCGGGCACCTGGGGTGGCATTAAGCCCTTGGATGGTCCTGAGGGGCTGAGGGCTGCACAGGGGGGTGATGGTTACTCCAGGGGTGGCATGAAAAGTCTCTGTCCCAGCAGGTAGGGATCTGCTGTCCCAGCCTTGCTCCCTCCCTGTCATGCACCTCCACTGGTGGTCAGTGCCCAGGTCATCAACCATGCCAGGGGGTCCCGGCTGTACCGTGCAGCAGGGGGACTGTGGGGTGGCGCAGGGGACCTCCAGGAGACCCCAGGGAGCAGGGGGGTCCACTCTGGGCATAACTTCTCCCCAAGCTGGGGGGGTAGTCGGAACGCAGGGATCCTCTGACTCAGCTGTGCAGAGGCTCCTCTCCAGCAGGCAGAGCTCCTCTGCTGTCAGCACCCGCAGCAGGTCCCTGCAGCAAGGGCATGGTGTCAGCCTCACGTCCCAGCCTCACCGCTGCCCCACAGCCTCTCACCTGTGGGAACCCATTACCCCTCCGTCATGTACCTGATCTTCTTCAGGAGGTTGTAGAAGGGGCTGAAGACCCGGGACATCTGCTCAGGGCTCTGCTCCAGGCTGAGGGGACCATCGGGGTAGATGAGGAGGCCACTGCAAGGGAACAGAGCCCAGCTCACACGGTGGGGGGATCAAGGACCCTGACTCCCTGACCGGGGAGTACAGACTGGCACTGGGTGGGGAACACCCAGCCACCCCCCAGGGAGTTGTACCCACCTGATAATGGCCAGACGAGGGATGGTGAACATCAGCAGGGGCTCGTAGCCATCTATCATCTCCTGGGTCAGGTAGCCCAGGCGCAGGGCTCTGCGGGGGAAAGACACCCTTACAATGGGGCTGAGCCCTGGGACAGTGCCCCATCCCTGGGGCTGGGGTCCCTGCTGCCCACCACCGGGCACACACAGTGCCACTCACCTCTGCACTGTCTCGCAGAAGAGCACGATGATCTCCTGCTGCCTGTAGATCTCCTCAGGAGACTTCACCGCCACCAGTGAGGACACGTAGCTGCAGACCCATGAGGACCATGAGGCTCCTCTGGCCCCAGCACAGCCTCCTCCCACCCAGCACCCCAAACACGGTCCCCACCTCAGTTCGAACTCTGCGAAGAGCCGGTCAAACTGGACAAGGAGAGCCCGGATGGGCTCTGGGTAGGAACTGGGCTGGCTCAGGCTCTGCTCCCGCAGCACTGTCCGCACCAGCTCCAGGCTGCACAGCAGGTTCCTGGCCTGAGGCCGCAGCTGCGCCCCATCTGCCTCCTCTACCTCTAGGAAGGTCCCAGCCAGGAGACACTGTGGGGACAAGGAACCATCAGAAGCTGGTGCCTGGGCCGACACAGCCCCTACCCCTGGGGTCAGCACACAGTGGGGTGCAGCATCCTGGCGGCACCCATCACCCCCCAACCTGGGGGAGCTGGACCCCACTGCCTGCCCCAGGCCAGCATCCCTGGGCTCACCTCGGCAGCAAATAGCATGTGGTTCCCCAGGTTGTCCACCATGAGTTCCTCAGGGAACTTGACCAGGTAGTCACGGCTGTGCCGCTGCGTGGGGATGCACTCCTCCATGATCCGCTCCAGGATGGCCAGCAGATGAGCCTGAGGAGGGCAGGGATATCACCTACAGCCACCCAGGGGGGACCAGGGTCACACTGGGGCCCGGGCTGCCCCCGTACCTGGCTGAGGTGGAGCTGGTTGAGGAGCACTAGGTATTGCTGTGGGTCCAGCTCGGCATCCAGCCCATTGATCTCGGCTACCACCCGCGTCACCCTTTCATCAGCAAAGAAGAACTGGGCAAGCAGTCGGGGGTCAGAGCGCTGCGGGGAGAACAGAGGGGTAATGGCAGGAGAACCCTATGGCTCTGGGTGCTGCTGGGCCAGGGGAACCTCACATCTCCCGTGCCTTCAGCTCCCCTACAGCCAGTCCCCATGGAGGGACCCCAGGTCCATGAACACCCACTCGGGTAGGTATGCAGGACCCCATAGCAGCTCCAGCTCGGCTGAGGTGTGCTGGGGGCAGGTGGGGAGGCCGGTGGCCACCGACCGAGCCCTCCCGGGGAGCGCCGCCGACCCCACCCACTCCTGCCTCAGTTTCCCCAGGGGCAGAGCAGGATGAACAAGCTCGGCCGCATCCCGGCAGCGTGGGCACGGATCCGTGTGCGGCTGTAAACACTGGCTCGGGTGAAAGGTCCGCGGTGAGCGGGCGGCCCGGACGGACGCTCCTTGCCCCATCTCCCCCAAACACACCCGCGGGCCTGGAGGGATGGAGGGGGCCGCGGGGGACGGGGCCGTGGAGGACGGGGCGGGGCGGGGGGGGGAGTGGATCTCCGCACCCCGGGAGCGGGCGGCGCCGGGACGGGCGCTGAGCTGCCCAGTCCTGCCCGTTGCTGCCCGCACCCCCGCCGCACCTCCAGCTCGGGGCCCGGGCACCGCTTTCTCCTCCCGCCCCGCCCCGGGGAGCCCCGCCGCTCCTCTGCGCCCGGTCCTGGCGGAGCCCCCGAGCAGCCCCGACGGGGCGGGGGGCGTCCCCGGTGCGGCCCCCCCTCCCCCAGCTCTTACCTTGGGCCGACGCAGCCAGCGGCGGAGGGCGGCGGGCAGCATGGCGCGCCCCGCAGCTCTGCCGCCGCCCGGCTCCCCGCGCCCGCCGCTCGCCGACGGGGCGGGCCGGCACCGGGCACCGCCCGGAGGCGGACCGGGGCGGTATCCGCCCAGCCGCGGCACCGGGACGACCCGGCGGACCGGCCTCCGCACCCACTCCGCCCGGCCCGCGGCGGGAGCCGGGGTTTTCCCGGTGGCGGGAGGCGGCCGCCGCTCGACGGACCGGTTCCCTGTGGCGGGGCGGGCGAGGGCGGCTTCCCCGCGGGACGGGCAGGGTGCCCCCACCAGCTGCCCCGGTTCTTCCTCCCGGGGCCGCGCCTCGGTCTTGGTTTCTCGCTCCAATACCCGACTGCAACCCCAGGGTTCTCCCCTCCCGGTGCCTGGGGCACTCCCCTCCCAGTTCCCTGGCACTTCACTCCCAGTTCCCTTCTTCCCGCAGCTCCCGAGACCCAGGGGATGGGGACACCCCGGAGATCCGGTCTTGCGGCCCCCTGAGCATCCCCGGGCTAGTACTGGGAGGAAGGCACCAGCCTGCTCCCTGCGGCACGGGCTGTGCAGGGCAGGGTGCTGCAGTGGGAAGGGGGGCAAAGCAGCCCCTCGGTGGGAGAAGAAGGGGCCGAGTGGCCAAGAAGGGGTCCCAGGGGTTGCTCAGGGTGCTGGGCAGAGCAAACTGTCCTGGCTGTGTCAGAGGCGGAGGTTGGTCCTGTGCTGCGCCAGGCCTGGCACTGCTGGCCACAGGATGTGGGTGCCAATAACTCAGGTGGCTGAAAGCCTAATGGGGTGGATTCACAGGTAAAAAATCTGCCGAGGATGATTAAATAAACATGGCGGCACCACCTCGGCTTGAGGAAGTCCCTGAGTCACAGCAGCCTGTGGTGCCTGAGCTGAGCCAGCTGGGTGCAGGATTGGTCCCAGTGCTTGGGGCTCCATGTGCCCCCACGGGCTCCAGCTCTGGTTTTAGCAGGGCAGTGTGTGGCTGGGGGTCCTTCTGCACCCCATGAGCCTGGAGTCCTGCCTGTCTCATGGCTGTAGGCAGTGCTGCCATGACATTGCTGGGCACACACACTGTCATGGCATTTTGGGGTGCACAGGGGCTTTCCTTGGCAGCCAAGTGCTCCACACGTCCCCGTGGCATCAGCGCCATGCTCTGCCCCACCTCAGGAGGGCAGCTCCAGTGACACGAGGTGCAGTACAGAGCAAGACCCAGCCTCATGCAGACCAATGTCACAATGCGGGGTTTTGGGCCGTAAGTGGCACGGAGGCTGGCAGGGAGGAGAGAGCTTGAGCTGGCACACTGAGAGGCAGCCCGGGGCAGCAAGACCTGGTACACTGGGACTGCACAGAGGCATCCTGGGATCAGGCGGGGAGGGGGGGGGGGGAGGTGGGGGAGGGGGTGGAGGGAGCAGGAGGGAAGAAGGACAGGCACAGGGATGCCCAGCACTGGGACCAGGGCACAGGGTGCAGCATGCAGGGATGCAGGGCTTACCCTGTGTCACGCAGCTCCCACAATGCCATGGTGCTGAGCATGTTGCTGCATGACCAGGAGGTACCCAGGCTGCTGGGAGCGCTCCTCTACACGGGGGTGTGGTGCAGAGGGGCTGGAAAGCCCCTCGTGTGCCATGGGGTCTTTCACTGGTGGGAAGCGTGGGGCAGCGGGCAGCGTGCTGCTCACACACGGGTACCTGTGTGCCAAGATTGCGGTGCGGGGGAGCTGACAGCCGTGTGCGGGTCTAAGACTGTGTGTGTGTGTGACGCTGTGCTGAGGATGCCGTGGGGCTGAGCATGGCCCTGCACGGCCAGGGTGAACCCAGGGTACAGGGCGAGAGCATCCTTACACGGGGTCGGGGAGCAGAGGGGCTGGAACCCACAGGTGCCCTGTGAGGTCCTGCACCCCCAGCAAGTGGGGAGCGCGCTGCTCATCCTCCACGGGGGTACCGGTGTACCCGGACTGGGGTGCGGTGCCACAGTTTGGGCCGCCCCGTAGGTCCCGGCGGCCTTTAAGACCTGAGGGAGGAGCGGGAACGGGAGCGGTGAGCTGTGCCGGCGCCCTCAGCCTCCTTCGCGCTAGGTGTCGCGCTGCTGAGCGTCGTTGCCCTCTCTCAAAATGGTGGCAAGGGCTTCTCTCCGCCGGGCCTTTCCCTCCTCCCTCCTTCCCCCCCTCCCCCTCGGGCAGGGGCCGGACGGGCCGTGCCGCCATATTGGCTGTTGTCCTGGCTGCGGCGGGCGGCGGGCCGTGCTCGCCATGACTCGCAGGCGGAACAAGGCAGCGGCGGCAGCAGCAGCGGCGGCGGCGGGTAGCGGCGGCGGTGGCGGCTCCGGGCCTCGTCGTGACAGGGTGGGGGGTTCCGACTCTGGGCCTCCTCCCCCTCCGCCACCGGAACCGCCCGCCCCGCCTGAGGTGGTGGTGGCGGCGGGCAGCAGCGGGGAGCCCGGCAGAGCCACCGCTCAGGTACCGGGATAGGCCCTGCGGCGGGGAAGGGGATGTCTCTGAGGGGATTTCGATCGGTGCGGGGATGGGGCAGGGCCCGGGGTGGGGGGGCCGAAGGGCCCTGCCCCATCCCCGCACCGACCCCTGCCTTCCTGCCCCATCCCCGCACCGACCGCTGCCTCGGAGCATCCTGAGGCGCACCCTTCTCCTTGAGGCTCTGGTGCCCCCTCCCCATCTCCTTCCTCCTTTTTTTCGGGGGCGTCCTTTGCCCCTTTAAAGGGTGGTGGAGCCACGCTGCTGGGGTGCACCTTGCCGGGGGGGGACGGACACACACACCCCCGCGTTGAGATGAATGGGGAAGGTGGGAGGTGAAGCCCTTCTCCTAAGGGGTCTCGGCTGCTTTGGGATGTGGAAGACGCTTTTTACGGCATCCTGGGACACGCGTGGGGTTGGGATGGGTACGTGGGCAGGGCCTGCCCTTGGCTTTGCTCGGCTGGGTGGCGGAGCTGGCTTGTGGCCTTGGCTTGCGGATGCATTGAGCTGCAGTGGGACTTTGGGATGCCTCTGGCAGATGGCTAGGGTGTTGGGGGCTCCCAGTGGTGCATAGTATCCTGGGGAGGCATTTATTCCAGCAGGGAGAGCTGATCCCAGCCTTTGCTGGGAAGGGAGGATCAGCTAATGAACCTGCCCCCCACCATTGCATGCTACTCCCCCTGGCACGACCAGCAACATGAGAGCAAAGGGCCAGCACCAGGGTCTGTGTGTGTCTCGCTCTGCTCCTGTGCATAGGGACATCTTGCATGACTGCGAGGAGACCTGTGTGCGCTCTGGTGCACGCCCCAGGCTTGGGGACAGGCGTGCTCACCCGGGTGGCGTGGCATGCTTCGGGGGGTGTTCCCACAGCTCCTTCTTGCGGGAGGGTCCAGCCCTGCTGCGGGGTGATGGCAGGTGGCTCGAGCATCTGCTGAACAGGCTGCGGGCTGGCTCCTGCGCCCCTCGCTGCCTGACATCCCTCATCACGCCTGGCTGCTGCTGCCTGCTCTGGGTCGTGGGCAGGGAGCCCGGGGGTGGGTCCAGATGCACGGGGTGGGATGGGGAGAGCTGTCCATCCTCTCGCCCGCTGTGTGCAGCAATAGTCACGTCTGTGCCTGCTGAGACACAGGGTGTCTTGGGAACCCCCTCCTCCCCGTGGCCGGCTGGGCGGGTGGGCAGGGGACTGTGCCCCCACCCCCCTGCTCTCCTTGGCCTCTGACCTTTGCTTCACCTTGAGCCTGTGAGACGCCATCTGTTTCACAGCAGCAGTTCAATGTGCAGCTCATTGTTGCGGGGCCCCGCCACAGTGCCAGACAATGGGGGCCCCCTCGCCGGTGCCATGCTGGGCTCGTCACGGCTGTCAGGCCTCCGGCGAGCCTCTGGGCTGCAGCCCGGCTCTTGCCACAGCGCCAGGCGGGAAGCCCCAGCCTGGCTGCCCTGTGCAGGGAGAGCGTGAAGCAGCTCTGGGGCTGCACCCCACCCTGGTGCATCTGTGCCGCCGGCTGCGCAGAACAAAGAGGCGGGTGGGAGAGCCCCAGGGCTCTCGGGTAAGGCAGTGTGGGGTCTGCGGTGTGCAAGGAGAGGGGTTGTGGCTACAGGACCCCCTTTTATATCCCCATGTGGTGATTTCTGTGGGTCTTGCTTTGACCTGTGAGTTACCTCAGTCCCAGTGTAGTGGAGGTGTGAGTGGGAGCTACTGGTGGCCTCCCAGACTGACATGCAGGTGGTGGGGCTGGCTTTTTAGCACGCTGTGATCTTCCCAAGGGTCCAATATGCTCTCAGCTGGCATGTGGCAGGCTGGCAGCAGCTGGGCAGCCTGAGGCCGCTCTCCAGTGGGGAAGGTGCAGTCCCACATGCAGCCTACAAGAAATTCCCTGGTTTGGTGTCTGTGTCCTGAGGTCTCATCTCCTGCCTTATCTGTTCGGCACCTGCACCAGCCTGGGGCCTGGCCGTGCAGTCACGCCTGGAGTGACTCGTGGTCTGTGTGTCCTTCCGCAGGTGCTGCCCACCGCCAACCAGTCAGTGCAGACATGCTGCCTGCTCTGTCACCGGGAGCGCAAGGACTGGGGAGGGACGTCCCACAATGGGCTGGTTTCTCCGGGCGAGAGGCTGCCACCAGACTTTGTGCCAACGCTCGTGCAGAACCTCCTGGGAGAAATGCCACTGTGGATCTGCCAGAGCTGCCGGAAGAGCGTGGAGGAGGAAGAGCGGCGGGCAGTGCAGGAGCAGGCCCTGGCGGTACGCGGTTACAGACCTGGGGTGGGACGTCCCAGGGCTTCTGGGACTGTGGAGGTGATCACCCTATGGTGCTAGCTGGGTGTGTGGGTCCCCTCGTTGCTCGGAGCAAAGTGCCTCAGACATCCTCACTGCTCCCTGCAGCTGCATTGCCCTCCCCAGAGCTGCTGCTGGCTCCTGGGGTAGAGGCCACGGTGGGGCAGAGCATGGCGCTGCTGAGGCTTGTCTGGAGGATGAGGCTCCACACATGGAGCTTGTGTTGGGTTGGAGCCGTGTGTCTGGCAAGGCCGGCAGTGCTGCTACTTCTCTGCCAGCCTCCCTTCACCGTGTGCTGTGCTGTGTCCCCCAAGCTGCTCCCTGCCATTGCACCGGCTCTTCCCAGGGCAGCCATGTGTGCCAGGGCAAGCGTCTGCCTGTGCGTGGAGCTCAGGGGAAGAGAAGCTCCCTCCTGCTCGGTTTTATTTCACCCTGGCCTGGTTTGAGTGGAACCAGAGCAGGTGTGTGGCCTTTGGCATGGCTGTGCTGGCGGAGGCCCTGGGAGCCAGGCTGTGTTGGGCACATGGGCTGTTTGCCATCCCCAAGACAATGATAGGAGCGGGTCCCGTGTGCTGAGCCCCTGCCTCGGGGCTTGGTGCTGATGCCACGGGGCCAAGGGTCTCTCCCAGCCCGCTGCTGCTTCACTCTTGTGTTTTCCTTGCCAGGTCTCGTTATCCCACACGTCCTGCAAGTCGCAGTCTTGTGGGGGTGGCTCGCACTCCTCTTCCTCCTCATCCTCCTCTTCTTCCTCCTCGTGCCACGGGAACTCAGGGGACTGGGACCCCAGCTCTTTCTTGTCTGCTCACAAGCTCTCTGGCCTCTGGAACTCACAGCACAGCAACGGGGCCATGCAAGGCAGCCCCCTCGGTGCCCCCCCTGCAGCACTAGGTGAGTTGGAGTTAGCTGTGGGGTTGAGCAGAGCTTTCTGCCTAGTCCTCGGCCTCTGAATATCAGTCGATGGGATGCCTAGGTCCCATTGCAGAAACAGAGGGTGCTGGGAGCCAACCCTAGCTCCTTTCCTTCCAGGTGACAAGCACCCCAGCCTCACTCTCTCTCCGGAGTGCGCCAGCCAGGCGCCTGCCGTGGCGCCGGGGCTCAAGGCCTGTCCCTACAGCCACGCAGCCTCCCCCACCTCCAGCAGTGCCGCCCCGGGCTCGCCTCTGCCTACCTCACTCGACTTCTGCAAGACGCTGCCGAAGCAGTTCAAAAGCATGTGCCGAAGGGCCACCCCACCAGGTGCGTGCCCAGGGGCAGGGCTGGCCTCCTTCTCCCAGCCTGCTGTTTTGCACGGCCCTTGCTTCCCCAGCAGCTTCCCCTTGCTCTGTTCTCCGTGGGGCAGGGATGAACCCTGGGTGGAGACAGGGTGCCATCGAGGCCTCTTGCGAGGAGGGGTTGCTTCTAGCCCAAGCGACCCACTGCCTGGTGGGGAGTTAGGGGAGAGTTGTCCCACAACGACATGGCCTGTGTGGAAGTGGTTGGTGGCTCCAAGCCTAGCCTGTGCAGGGCAGCCAGTGTCTAACCACCTCTGCTCCTGCCCCTCCACAGGTGAGGCCTTCCACTCCTCAGAGCATCATCAGCACTCGGACCTCACTGCTCCTCCCAACAGTCCCACTGGCCTCCCCTCCCAGCCACCGGCGCTGATCGCCTCCAAGCAGACATCTGCCCATCCGGGGCCCTTTGGCTCCCCTCCCCACCTTCCGCTGGGCACTTCCCCGCAGGCCACGCTCTTCCCTGCACCCAACACACAGGCAGCAGCCCCGAAACCTGTGTCTGAGTCCTCTCCCACTGGCGCGGTGTCGCACAGTCCAGGGTCGTGTAAGAGCCCTCACCTGCCCCCTACCAACGTGCCGCTGCTGAAGATGCCGCCTCCGCTGTCAGGCTGCACTCATCCCTGCAATGGGCACTGCAGTACTTCGCTCATCCCTCCTCCTGCCTCCCACCAGCTGCCCAGCACAAACAGGTGAGTAGAGGAGCCCTGCCTGCTTCCAGCCTCTCCTTGCTGGGCAATGTGCCCTTTCTCCCACCCCCAGCCGTGGATGCGTTTTTCCCCATGGAGGAACCGGCTGCCCTGGCATGGTGGTGCAGAGAGCTGCTGTGTTTGTAGGCCAGTTCCGCTGCTGCAGACCCCTGGTCTCTGAGGGTTGAGCTCTTTCTCCCCATGTGTCTTCACCCTGCGGTTGTCCTTTAGTACTGTGGTGCAGAAGAGACTGTGCTTGCTCCTTCTCCAGCTAAAAGACCCAAAGGAACCACCCGGTCAACCTGCTGTTGGCCAACAGGACCTTTGTCAGTGAGACCCGTCGGGCAGCTGTGGCACTGAGCAAAGGTCCTCGAGAAGATGAAGCCTGTGGACTTGTTCTGCTCGCCTGCTCCCCCAGCCCTCTCTGGGCTGCCTGTGCCCTGGAAGAGAGCACACTGAGTCGCGGGTGCTGGTTCTTCTCCACTGGTTAGCGCTCCCTGCGCAGGGCCAGCCAGGTCCTGAGCTGGAGCTTGAGGAACGGTGCTGTGGGCCGTGCCCTGGCCTCCCTGCCTCTGAGCTGGGTAGTGTGTGCCTGTGGGAGCCAGGCCTGCCTGCATGTGGGGATGTCTGGCAGCTGCATGCAGTTCCAGCGTTTCTCACCTGTGCTACCTGCTGCCCCCAGTGAGTACCGCTCCCTGCCCTGGAATCAGCTTGTGGCCTGGCAGGGGGACACTTGCTTTTTGGAGCTCTGGTGTGCCAGCCTCCTGCCTGTCAGAGGCCCTGGGGGGCAAGGAGCTCCAGATGTCTTCTGCCATGGGCTCCTCCGGCTTCTCCCCTGGAGGAGGATGATGCAGGGGAGGGGGTTTGTCTGCCCGGCAAATCTTTCTGTTTGGGCACAGGCTGCCCTGGGTGGGGTGTTCCTACACGTGTAGTCTGGGGCGAGTTTGAGCCCCTCTAGCTCCTGCTCACCTCTTGCCCTTCTCCCCTTCTCCTCAGGGACCCCTCTTGCAAAGGGCACAAATTCCCAAACGGTACCAGCTGTCACCCGCCGCAGCCGTGCGAGGCAGATGAGGGGCTTGGGGAGGATGAGGACAGCAGCTCAGAGCGCAGTTCCTGCACGTCCTCCTCCACAAACCAGAAAGATGGGAAGTTCTGCGACTGCTGCTACTGTGAGTTCTTCGGCCACAACGCGGTGAGTGAGGGGCTGGTTTGCAGCCATCCCCAGTCCTAGCTCTCCGTTCTGCGGTGAGATGTTACTCAGTCCGTGTGCTGAGGTCTGGCCACGGCTGTTCCCTCTTTCATTTCCATCCTGCTTCATCAGCCTGCTGGTCCCCTTGCTTCCGACTCGCCACCATCTGCCTGGCCCTGGGGCTTGGCACAGCCAGCCAGATTCTGTGGCTTTGCGGTGAAAAAGAGTTTGACAGCGGCTGTGCCAACTTGTTTCACTGCGACCTCAGGGAATGGAGCAGTTGGGGAGATTAGTGGGGGGCTGGTGGGGAAGCTGGGGCTGCCTGCATGTCACGTCGGCTTTATGTGGCTGCCCAGCTGATGGCGTTCACCTTCTGCAGCCCCCGGCCGCTCCAACGAGCCGTAACTACGCTGAGATCCGGGAGAAGCTGCGCTCGCGCCTCACCAAGAGGAAAGAGGAGCTGCCGCAGAAACTAGGGCACAACAGCAGCTCGGGAGAGCCTGCAGTGGACCACCGCAACGTGGATGAGCTGCTGGACTACATCAACAGCACAGAGCCCAAGCCCTTGAACAGTGCCAAGGCGGCTAAGCGGGCACGGCACAAGCAGAAGAAGAAGGTGAGGCTGGGCAAAGGAAAGCACTGCCAGCGGCAGGCTGCAGGAGGGAGGTCAGGGCTTTTCACACCCGTTTGGTTTTCTGAACTCTGTCCTTTGCCACCCTTGGCCCTGAGGTGACAGCGGTGCCTGGCATCGTGCAGGGCTTCCCCTGCCTCTGTTCTGCAGAGTGTGGCTCAGCCTTCTCAGGTGTTTTGGGCTGCTCTGTCCTACCTGCTCCATGCCACGACTGACAAAAGATCATGTGTCCGTGGCAGGGAGAGGCAGGGCTGTGATGGCTCATGCCTGACAGCCCTGGGATTTGCTGCCCGTTTGTGGCCGATACACAGCTAGCCCTGTGGCTTGGCAGCCCAGGTCATGCATAATCCTCATGGCACCTCTGTTGCAGGAGAAGGAGAAAGCCCAGCTGGAGGCAGAGGCTCAGAAGCGGGCAGAGCGTGTCCCTGCAGCTGGCCAGGGCAGGGAGCCAGCTGAGGAGAAGCTGCTGGAGTGGCCAGAGCTGGAGCTGGAGCGGGTGAACAGTTTCCTCAGCAGCCGTCTGCAGGAGATCAAGAACACCATCAAGGACTCCATCCGGGCCAGCTTCAGCGTATACGACCTCAACCTGGATGTCAACGACTTCCCCAAGAAGGCAGCTGTCCTGGAGCAGAAGAACCTGCTCTCCCACCTCAACGGCTCCTCTGACCTGCAGGACATAGACCTGGCCTTGGCCCCGCTCAGCCTGGGCCCCGCCAAGAGCCACGCGCTGCTGCGGGGTGAGCTGGGCCCCCGATGGGGTGAGGGACCTGGGGAGCCGCCACCAGCCCCTGCAGCCGAGAATGGTGTGGTGAAGCGCCTCAGCGCCGTGCCCAGCCTCTCCCGCATGATCTGGGTGCAGTCCAAGGCTGCGGACTCCACTGTGGATGGTGGTGGGCTGAGCCCGGAGCCCAAGGAAGGACTGCAGCCCAAGGGGCCGGAGTCAGTGCCTGCTGGGAGCCGGCAGCGGAAGAGCAAGCGACAGAGTGGGCAGACGAAGAAGGGGGAGGGCACTGCTGTGGGGCCCGGGGGCCAGGCCCGGATGGAGAGCCCTGGTGTGAAGGGACAGGTGCTGGGAACCAAGCACCCTTCCAAAGCCGCTGCTCTGGAGCTGCAGCGGGTGGGTGGCTGTGCAGAGCCAGGGGAGAGCGGCAAAGGGCAGCTCTGGAGCTGCGGTGCTGCCAGGCTGGAGAAGGAGAGAAGCAGTGAGTGGAAAGGCCGGAGGGGAGAGGTCAAAGTGGAGCTGCCAGAGCCGACACAGCAGCAGCCACCTACCCTAACCTCAGGGGACCGGCAGCTGCCCGTTCCCCCTGCCCTGGGGGGCTCACCCCAGCCCAAGGGCAAGAGCAGGAAGAGCCGGAACAAGGTGGAGAAATCCAATACCTCTATAGGTGAGAGCCCAGAGTACTGCTCGGCTGCCAACCCTGTGGTGACACCTTCTCCACCTGCTCTGCCAGCCCCCTGCACATCCAATGTCATGTCCCCATCCATCCCTTCATCCCACCCTCCCCCCAGCAGTCCTGACCCTCTCTCTGTTTTGCCAGATGATGTGTTCCTGCCCAAGGACCTGGACGGGGCAGAGATGGATGAGACTGACAGAGAAGTGGAGTATTTCAAGAGGTGAGGGGGCAGCCCTGGGGGGTCCAAGCCCTGATGGCAGGGCTGGGAAGTTGGAAGAGGGGATGTGGGGGGCACAGGGGCTGTAGCCTGACTGGATCCATCCTCTCTTTGCTAGGTTCTGCCTGGACTCTGCCAAGCAGACGCGGCAGAAGGTGGCGGTGAACTGGACCAACTTCACCCTGAAGAAAACCACTTCCAGCGCAGCCCAGTGAGGTGCGGGGGGGGCCGCCCCCCACCCACGGCCGCTCACCTCTCCTCACTGTGCCCCCCCACCACCCCGCGGCCCTCCCCTCCTCCCCCTTTGCCTCGGTGGGGTCCCCTCCTCCACGGGGGGCCCCGGTGCTCTCCTGCCCCGCGGGGGCTCCCGGTGCTCCCCCTCATCTTCCTCCTACCCGCGTCCCCCCACCCCCGCGGGGTGACCCCAGCCGTCCCCCCCCATCCCTCCGCGGGCGCCCGGCTCCCTGCGCCTCGGGGAAGGACCGTGCTGGACCCAATAAAGAACTTTTTAATTTTTTATTTTATTTAAACCCCGCTGTCTGCTGCTTTCTGCCGCGCCGGGGGGGTGCGGGGCGGGAAGGGAACGGAACGACCCGGTGGGGCGGGGGTGTGTGTGTGTCCCCGTGCGCCCCTCTCCCACCCCCGCACATGTTTGGCCAGCGCGGCGACCCGTCGGGCCACGGGAGGAGGGATGGGGAGTGCCGGGGGTTGCTGGGCGACGGCGCTCCGCCCCCTGAGCATCGCGTCCGGTGCGTGGGGTTTCCATCCGGGGCGGCGGCGCCATGGAGCCCGGGGCGGACAGGAAGGTAGGGCCGTTACCGGCACCGACAGCGCTGCTGCGGGCCGCGCCGGGCCGGCCTCACACCTCGCGTGTCCCCACAGAGGCAGCGTGAGGAGGCGGCGGCCGCGTCCGATCTGTCCGGGGAGGACGATGATGACTACGTGCCCTACGTGCCCGTCAAGCAGCGCAAGCAGCAGATGGTAACGGAGCCCCGGTGCTGCCGGGGAGGGCTCCGAGCGTCCCCCTCGAGGTGGGGGCTCCTCTCACTCCCCCTTTGCTCCCTTCCAGCTGCAGAAGCTGCTGCAGATGCGGCGGAAGGTGGTGTCGGAGGAGGAGCAGCGGGACAGCGGGAGCGAGCTGCGGGGTGACGAGGATGACATCCCCCTGGGGCCCCAGTCCAACATTAGCCTCCTGGACCAGCACCAGCACCTCAAAGAGAAGGCGGAAGGTAGGGCAGAGCCTGGCAGCGGGGCTGGGTGGCTTTCAGGAGGGGCTGAAACCTCCTCACTCATTGCCTGGCTCTCTCCCCAGCTCGGAAGGAGTCAGCCAAGGAGAAGCAGCTGAAGGAGGAAGAGAAGATCCTGGAGAGTGTGGCAGAAGGCCGAGGTGAGTAGTGGGAGCTCTGTGTCTCAGACGTGTCAGCAGTTAGGGGTGTTTGCTCCCGGCATGGGACGGACAGGAGATCACAATGGGATCCTTCACTCAGCATCCAACCCTCCGGTTTAGCTGTGGTGGTGCTGTGACAAGCTCCTGGGGGGTGTTGCTTTTCCTCCTCTGTCTTGGGGCACGGTCTCCCAGACTGTCTGAGCAGTTCTGCTGAGGTTAAGTCCATCTGGAGACAGAGAGCTTGCCCTGACCTCGTTGGTTTTGTTCTTGCAGCTTTGATGTCAGTGAAGGAGATGGCGAAGGGCATCACCTATGATGATCCAATCAAAACCAGGTGTGTTTCATGGCACAGAGGTTGAAGAGAACTAGAAGCCATGCAGTCTCACAGGAGTAGCACTGCTTTGCACCCACTACTTCGTCTCTTGCTCCCCTGCCTGCCTTCTTACTGCTGTACACCAGAGTGAAGGCCCTCGAGCCACTTTCAGTGCTACTTTTTATGCAGTAAAGCTTTTCTAGAGCACATCTATGTTAAATTTGAAGAACTGAAGTGGCTCTTCAGATTTTGGAGGTGACTAAGCTAGAGCAAGAGATTGGGGGAGCCCACAGAGCCAGAGGTGCTTGCGGAAGAAGTGGTCAAGATGTGTCCAAAAGATCGTCTGTTAGCTTGGGATTTCTTACTGAGGCTTTGGGGAAGTGTTTAACACGTGGAACTGGTGTGGATCTGCTCTGTGCTCGCACCACAAAGCCCCCTTGGAGTTACCTGTTTTCCCTGGTGGGATACTGGAGCTCGACAGGGACTTCCCCTGGGCCTCCACAGGAGCTGCTGCCTCCGGAGCCCCAGCTTCATTCTGCACCCTGATGTTTCTCTGTTGCCTTCGCAGCTGGAGAGCGCCTCGTTACATCCTGGGCATGTCGGAGGCACGGCACGATCGCGTGCGCAAGAAGTACCACATCCTGGTGGAGGGGGAAGGCATCCCGCCCCCCATCAAGAGCTTCAAGGAGATGAAGTTCCCAGCAGGTGGGTTGGGAGAGGAGCCTGGCAGGGTGGAGGGCAGCAGGGTTTTTTTGGGGAAACGTGTCAGCAAGCGAAGCAGTCGAGGTTTTAATGCTTAGTACTAGTGGGGTCGCAGCTGAAATTCCTGAGAGCAGCTGTGTCCCTTGCTGCTGGGCCAAGGGGGATTGTCACTGGTGGAAGAGCTGCTGCTGGGACTAGTGAAGGAGGGAAAGAGGGAGAAGACTTTAGGCCACGAATGTGGGTGTCCTGTGTTCTCTGACAGCTATCCTGAGGGGCCTGAAGAAAAAAGGTATCCAGCAGCCAACACCCATACAGATCCAAGGAATCCCCACGATGTGAGTACTCTGTCCCCATCCCAGAGCAGGGAGTGGCTGCTCCCTGCAGCCCACCCAGCGGGGTGTCCTGGGGGCTCTTCCCTGGTGACAGATGCCCCCCGCCACCTCAGCCCTGAAGGTTTGGGCTGTTCTGTGATGCTCCTCCTCACCTTCAGCCCCATTTCTCTGCCAGCCTCTCAGGCAGGGACATGATTGGCATTGCATTCACTGGCTCTGGGAAGACCTTGGTGTTCACCCTCCCGGTGATCATGTTCTGCCTGGAGCAGGAGAAGAGGTTGCCATTTTCCAAGCGAGAGGGACCCTATGGACTCATCATCTGTCCATCGGTGAGAGTTGGGGCCACAGTGACGTGTGGGAGGAGGTGTTCAGTGGCAATCACAGAGGTCTAGGAACCTCTGTGAACCTAGGAACGAGGAAGTGTTTTGTCTCTACAGCGGGAGCTGGCCCGGCAGACCCACGGCATCCTCGAGTACTACTGTCGGCTGCTGCAGGAGGACAGCCTGCCCCCCCTGCGCTGCGCCCTCTGCATCGGGGGCATGTCTGTCAAGGAGCAGATGGAGACAATCAAACAGTAAGGCTGCCTGGAAAGACTTTGGGGCGCTGGAGCTGTGCTCTGTTTTGTGGTGGGAGCCTAAGGGACGACACCGTGGCTAGATGTCTTTGGGAGGCTGTGTGGAGGGAAGTGACGTGCCAAGCAGGTGTTACCTGCCCTGTGTATTCCTGTGTGGACAGGAATCTGCCTGACTTGCTTTCTCTCATTCCACAGTGGTGTACACATGATGGTGGCAACTCCTGGCCGCCTGATGGACTTGCTGCAGAAGAAGATGGTGAGCCTGGACATCTGCCGTTACTTGGCCTTGGATGAAGCCGACAGGATGATCGATATGGGCTTTGAGGGGGACATCCGCACCATCTTCTCCTACTTCAAGGTACCGAGGGGCATGATAAAAGCATCCTGAAGCTTGGTCCCTCCATCCTGTTTGGGTGAATGCTAAAATCCTTGCCCACGCTGTTTTCCTTGCCCAGGGCCAGCGTCAGACCCTCCTCTTCAGTGCCACAATGCCCAAGAAGATCCAGAACTTTGCCAAGAGCGCCCTGGTGAAGCCCATCACCATTAATGTTGGGCGAGCAGGTGCCGCCAGCCTGGACGTTGTGCAGGTGAGGTTGTTGGGTGCTTCTCCTGTGCCTGTGTGGGAGACCAACCCCATTCATGAGGACCTTGTCAGGGAGCTGGGGTTTGTGGCCCCCCATCCTTACAAATTAAGGGACACTGAGCAATGGCAGTTTCTCTGCTGCCTGCCTGATCCATCCCTCTGCTTGTTCCTAGGAGGTGGAGTATGTGAAAGAGGAGGCCAAGATGGTGTACCTCCTGGAGTGCCTGCAGAAGACCCCACCACCTGTGAGTAGTGCATTCCAGTTGCTCTGTCAGCATGGCTGGGGACAGCATGGGCCGGGGGAGCTGGCAGCAGGGCCACCACTGCTCTGCCGTGTGTGGGGGGTGTGTGTGTGTGAGCTGTGCTCTGTGCACGAGCAGGCCCTGAGCTGTTGTGTGCTCTGCTCAGCAAGAGGGCAGTGGGTTTCCCGGGGCACTCTGCTGGTGCCAGCCTGCAGAAAGGCAGCTTCTCCACAATGTCTCTGCTGCCACAGGTGCTGATCTTCGCAGAGAAGAAGGCAGATGTCGACGCCATCCACGAATACCTGCTGCTTAAGGGTGTGGAAGCTGTGGCCATCCATGGAGGGAAAGGTAAGTGAGGGTGTAGGGAGGCTCAGACCACGTTGTGGCCCTGCTTGACCCTGCTTCTGCCAGGGCTGTACGTTGCCATGGGCAGTCCCAGCATACACCAGTTTGTGCTGGTGTGTGGAAGGGCTGCATTGGTTTTGAAAGCAAATGCCACGTTGCATGTAGGAGTCATAAATGCTATGCAGGTCCCTCTGGGATGTAGAGGTCCCTCTGCTTGTTTATTTGGGGATAAGCTGCATAGGTCCTCTTGCTGGGGGAGCCCTGGTTGAGCGGAGCTTGGCTCTGAGGCTGCAGTGGTTGCCATAAGAGGTAAGACTGGGAGCTCTGCTCTTGCTGATCTCTGCTGGGCTGTTGCAGATCAGGAGGAACGGACAAAAGCCATTGAGGCCTTCCGGGATGGGAAGAAGGATGTCCTGGTTGCTACTGATGTCGCTTCCAAGGGTCTGGACTTCCCAGCCATCCAACATGTCATCAACTATGATATGCCAGAGGAGATTGAGAACTATGGTAGGCACAGGGCCCCATGGGGGGACGAAGGAGGGCACAGCAGGGTGGGCGCAGAGGTCCGTGGGGCTCTGCGCTTGTCTCTGCAGTGGCTGGGGGCAGGGATGGTCTGTTACATTGCTATCAGCCTGGCCTGATCCTGTCTTTTTCTCCATAGTTCACCGTATCGGGCGTACAGGCCGATCGGGCAACACTGGCATTGCCACCACCTTCATCAACAAGGCCTGTGGTGAGAAACAGTGTGGGGCTGAGGGCTGCCTGGGGAGGGGGCTGTGGCTGTAGAGTGCAGCTGGGCACTGGAGCTGCCTCTGCCTTAGTGAATGGGGTGATCCCAAGCAAGCAGGGATGAGTCGTGGTGGCATGTGGAAAAGGGATGGTGGTGTGGGGTGGCATCCCCCAGCCCTGTGGGGCTGTCTGATCATGTCCTTGTCCCTAGATGAGTCCGTGCTGATGGACCTGAAGGCCCTGCTCCTGGAGGCGAAGCAGAAGGTGCCACCCGTGCTTCAGGTGCTGCACTGCGGGGATGAGACCATGCTGGATATCGGAGGTGAGACACCACAGGCTGGCACAGGGACCTCCCCCAGGACTGCTGAGAGATCGGGGCTGCACACAGGACCCCCAATTCCCATCACTCGAGGCTCCCAGAGCGGTTCCTGCCTTCCTCCGGGTTGTCGTTACCTGGCCATGCAGGCAGCCTGCTGCTGCAGCAGTGGGGGAGATGCTGGCATAGCCCCTCTGCTTCTGGGGCGGAGGTCCGCTCCCATGGCATGGCACAGCTCCCCCTGACCTCATTCCTCCCATTGCAGGTGAGCGGGGCTGCGCCTTCTGCGGCGGCCTGGGCCATCGCATCACTGACTGCCCCAAGCTGGAGGCGATGCAGACCAAGCAAGTCAGCAACATCGGCCGCAAGGACTACCTGGCCCACAGCTCTATGGACTTCTAGCTGGGGCTGCGTGCTGCCCAGTGCTTCCCCTGCACAGGCCTCAGTTCCCTTTCAGCCAGGGCAGCACCCCAGCTGCCTTCCCCTTTCCAAAGCCCGGGAGCTTGTCGTGTGCTGCTGTGGTCCCTTTCCCAGGCATTTGGCCACCAGGGATGTTGCCAGGTCAGCCCACGAAGCTCCTGCTCTGGGAGGAAATGTGTGGAGCTGTGCTGCAACAGCCCATTCCATCAGCAGTGTCTTGGGCAAGCAGGTAGCAGGGTCGAGGGGAGGGGGAAGTGCTGCTGCCCCTGCCTCCCCCATGGAGTGTCACGGCTGGGGTCTTATATGTTGCTCCCTCCCCAAAGCTCCTCAGTTCCCCTGGGACCATCCCCTTTACCTCTTTTTGTACATCCTCAGCTGGTGGCTGTTCCCGTTGCCCCCAAATGCGCTCTGATGGGTGCCCCCAAATATGCTGTGATGCAGCTGGGGCAAGGCACTCCATCAGGCAGTCCCCTAAGTGCTTCCTGTGCTTTGCCTGCGTGTGTTCTGCCCCACTGCACCTCTGCGAGTGGGAGGGCGGACAGACGGACACCTCCTGTGACCCAGCCCCTGACACTCATTCCACACACCAAAAAGGGGAAGTTGCTGAGAGAAGGAAGTCTGCCCCGTGCAGTTGCTTTGGCTGCAGCAGTCACATTTTCTCTGCCGCTGGTAGCCCGAGTCCCCGAATCCTTGCACTGGGCTGCCAGGGTGACGCTGGGCCCATGGAGAGACCGGTGAAGGATGGGATCCTCTATGTACAGCACTGCAAATTCGGAAAGGTAAAGGGTGGATTTGGGGCTGGGTATAGGGTTTGACCTAATCTATCTTGACACCAGGCTCTGGGCCAGGCCCTTCGCAGCCTGGGAAGGGGGCTTGGAGCAAGACCCCTTGGAGCTGTACCAAGAGGGGCCCTGGGTTGGGTTCCGCAGCCCCAGAGCGGCAGCTCTCCCTGTGGCCGAGGGGACTGATCCGTGCAGGCACCTGCTCGGCCTTGCCCCTGCACGCGGGGTCCCTCTTCTCGCTTGGTCACCGCGCGATTCGCAAGGAAGCAATAAACGTGTGCTAATGAGGCGCAGCTCCAGCGTGTGTGTGGGAGCAGGGCAGTGTGTGGGCCGGGGCTCTGCGCCCAGCCCTCTGTCAGCCTAGTCCTGGGGGAGGCAGGGGGGCACCCCTCACTGCTTGGCCTGCTGCCCTGTGCCCTTGGGGTGGGCACTGAGTGCCACAGCACTCCAGGTAGCGCGACACCATGGGAGACCCCAATGAGTTGAGCCAGCTTTAGGGAGCTGTGTGGTGGGTGTCAGTGGAGCCGGTCCCACTAGCATGCAGGCCTTGCCTTAGTGGCATTTCCATCCCATCTGCCATTGTGGGGCAGGTGTGCCCATGTGAGGGGGCTTGGTGGATGTCGTGGTCTACAAACATGCTCTGACCTTCCCTCTGAGCAAGAGCTGAGTCCTGGTGCCGAAGCGGACAGGCCTCACATCAGTGGGGCTGGTCCCCCATGTGTAGGCAGGGGATGGGCTGGCAGTGATGGGTATTTTGGGTGATCGGCTGCATCTGGTTTCTGCAGGGCGGAGGCTCTGCCACACGGCCGAGGCACGCGGGGGCGGACGCCCCCTCTATCCCATGACGGGCTGGGAAGGTGCTGGTGCCGCAAGGGCCTCCCCTGGGAGGAAGCGGGCTGTGAGCTGCAGGGTCTGGCTGTGCTTAGCAGATGTGGGGCTGCCAGCAGGAGCCTCAGCAGCTCAAAATGGCTTTAATTTGCATTGGGGTCTGTCCTGAGAACAGCTCAAGAGCTCAGCTGCGGTGACAGAAGGCCAGCGCTTGCAGTGGGGAACAAAGAGCGGGACCTGGTGCTCGCCAAGCCTGGAGCAAGAGTGACTCAGCCAGCAAGCTGCACCAGGCTTGCTCAGAGCCAGACACCCCCTCCTTGACCCAGCTTTGGGACTGCCCTGCCCTGCAGCTCTGAGGGTCTGCACAGGCCCTGGCTCTCCATGCCCTCCTACAGCACCCAGCAGCTGCTGGCAGGGAGTCCTTGTGTCCCTGCCTGCCCCGCACAGCTCTCCCCAGCCCCTGGGTGGAGGGCAGTGCTGTGAAGACATAGCATGCAGCTGCTTGCTGACATTTTTTTCCCTGCCTGTGCCCTTCCCACATCCCAGAGGTCCTGGAGGAAGATGCGAGCGCAGCTCTTTGCCGCCAGCCCCTCCGGCGTGGCCCGCATGGAGAAGTTCGACGTGCGGGATGATGGCACGGCACCAGAGAAGACCTCCCTACGGCGCTGTGCCCGACGGGTGATCCGCCTCTCAGATTGTGTCTCTGTGGGCCCGGCAGGCACAGAGAGTTGCCCCAAATCCACTGCTGCCTTCTACCTCACCACCACAGAGAAGAACTATGTGCTGGCAGCTGAGCAGCGGGATGAGTGGATTGCTCAGCTCTGCCAGCTGGCCTTCCAGGTACCGTGGGGCCTGGCACAGCCAGGCTCCCTCACCCTGCTCCTAGCTTGGCTGAGCCAGGGGTTTCCAGGGTGAGGGGGTGGATGGAGGGGGTTTGTGTTCCCCTGGTCTGGGGAGGGGCTGCACTCAAATCCTTCTGTTTCAGGGTGCAAAGGAGCCAGTGCGGAGCAGTGCCAGGACCCAGCCCAGCCCTGCTATCCCTATGGAGGAGAACTCCCTCTACTCTTCCTGGCAGGACCGTATGTGCACGGATAGCAGATGGGGCCGAGGTGGGCTCAGGCTTGGCACTGTGGTGCTGACTCCTCCCTTCCTCTGCTCCTGTAGTGACTGAATTCCCGGTACTGGTGGTTCAGACGGATGCAGCTGCCCGCTGTGGCCTGCATGGGCACTACGTGCTCTCAGCCCTTCCCCAGAGCTTGACGCTGAAGGACCCACAGTCCCGACAGCCCCTGTTCACCTGGCCCTACCCCTTCCTCCGCAAGTTTGGCCAGGATCAGGTGCGTGCCTTGCCCCCCTTCCCTGGCACTGCTGGCTGCTCAGGGTGGGTGCCAGCCCCTCACCCTGCCATCTCTGCCCTACAGACCGTCTTCTCCTTTGAGGCCGGCCGCCGCAGCGACTCCGGTGAGGGCACTTTCACCTTCAGCACCCCAAGGGCCTCAGAGCTCTGCCGAGCCGTCTGTGCCGCCATCGCCTGCCAGCAGCAGGGCAAGGATCTCCCAGACCCCCACCTCTCTGCACAAGGCTCCGAGCCCCAGCACTGGGGCTCCGGGTCTGAGGAACCCCAGGCCCCCCTACCCCTGGGAGGGGCACAGTCTGCCTCCCATTCCCCTCTCCACTTCCCTCCCCTGGAGTCAGAGGCCCCAGGCCCTATCGTCTATGCCTCCATTGCCCGTGGCCAGCAGCCCCACTTTGGGCGGGGGCAGCCAGGCCCTGGTGAGCCCTGGGGGCCGGGAAAGCTGCCCCCTGAGCACCTCTACGAGAACATCTTCTCTGCAGAGCTGGGTCCAGCCCGAACGCAGGAGGAGGAGGAAGAAGAGGAAGAGAGGCAGTGGGAGCTAGGTTGCAGGCAGGCTCCTGAGGGCCACAGTACTGAAACGGGCCCTCTCTATGATAACCAGGCTGCCCTGGCCCAGCTGCCCCGGGGCAGCCCCCAGCCCCCTGAGCAGCACTGGGGCCGTGGGGGGCAGGAGATGCTGCCGGGGCGCTCTGGGCACAAGCCCCCGAGCAATCTCCGAGCCAAGCTGGTGCGGCTGCTCAGCCGGGAAACCCCTGGCCCGCGGGACTGGGCCTGAGCCCGGGACGGATGCGGTTCGGTGGTACGGTGAATAAACAGCCTGAGCCAGACGCGGCCTCTACCGGTGCTCCGAGGACGGGCGGGGGTCGGCGCCGGTCCTGGTGCCGGGCGGGGGCAACCTGCGCCTCCCCGCCAGGGGGCGCCACCGTGCCCCCCGGCAGTCAGGCGCAGGTGGTGATTGGCTGAGCCGCCTGCCGGCTCCGCCCCCTCCCGATCCTATATACCGAGAGGCCGGGGAAGGAGGGGGCGCTGCCGCCAGTTCGAGTCCCGCGTCCGCCCCCGTGGCTCCGCTTCCCCGCTGCGGCGCCGCCCGTTCGGCCCCGCTCCGCCGGGGGCCCGGCTGGCCGCGGGTGAGTGAGCGAGCGAGTGCGGCGGGGTGGGGGTGGCTGCTCTCTGCTGGGGGCGTGAAGCGTGCGAGGCTGAGGCCGAGGCCTGCAGCCGGGGAAAGGCGGTGGGGCAGGGTCGGGGTGTCCCGGGGGCAGGGCCGTGCCTGGGGTCGGGGTCCCCGGCCCCGGGGAAGGTGAGGCTGCGTGGGGCGGGATGGGGAGCGGGGCTGGGGGGTCTCCGTGGGGGCCGGGTAGGGAATGGAGCTCGGTGCCCCCGCGGGGCCGGGCTGGTGGCCCCTCAGGAGCGGGAGGGCTGCGGGAACCAGCCCGGCTCAGGAGGGGGCGGTGCCCCCACCTCCAGCTCCCGCGGGGACCTGCCCCGGTCCCGGCGCCTCGTCGAGGCTTGCGCGGGTGCCGGGAATGCCTGACACGCAGCCTTCCTCCGGCCCTCCCGAGCGGGGAGCGGGCTGGTGTCGTCTTACACGCCTTATATAGCCCGCTCCGGCCCGGGGAGAGCGGGGGCACGCTGGCCCCCGGCCCCGCAGCCTCTGCCGCCTCCTATCTGGGAGCCCCACCGTCCCTTGCGAGGGCTGGGGAGGGCCCCGGGCCGTGGCAAGAGGCAGCGGCGGGAGGAAAGTCCTGGGGATCTTTGCAGGGGCCCGGTGGCTCCTTCCAGGTGAGGGGAGGCTGGGAGGCTGGGGGTGGCCCGTCAGCTGTCAGTGTGGCCCTGGCAGGCAGGCAGGCGAGCGCCGGGATTCCCTCTCCGCTCAAGTCCTGGCTCTGTACGCAGAGATGGGCTCGCTCCCAGGTAGCATCTGCTGGGCTGGCTGCCGGAGCGCCAGCCTGGCTGCTGTGCCAGGCGCCTGGGGTGGCTCCTGCGCTGCTGCTAACTTACCCGGCAAAAATGCATCTGGTGCCCAGCCTTCTGTACCTGCTACTGCTGCTTCTCTGGGGTCCAAAACCGCCTTGGCATCAGTTTCTGGGGTGCTGCGAGGAGCAGCACATCCCGGGTTCGGGAGAGCAGAGCCTGCAGCCATTCTGCTGTGGGGAGCAGCAGGGCTGTGCCTGGCTCTCTGGCACTACTCTGTTAGCTTGGACCCCCTCAGGTCTGACGCTGATGGAGGAGATGCTTATAGATTTGGGGTACATCTCGAGCCACAGTGTAGGATGGTCAGGGTGGAGATACTGCTGGAAATGTGACCTGTCTCCTCCTACCCCATCCTGCCAGGCGCCGGGCCCCCTTCTCATCTGCTCTCCCTGCGCGGTTCCTGTGTACCCTAATGGCAGGATCACACCCTCTTCCCTTGCAGAGATGGGTGACATGGAGTCCTACAAGGTGATGCTGAACGGGCCAGCACCCTGGGGCTTCAGGCTGCAGGGAGGAAAGGATTTCAGCATGCCACTCTCCATCTCCAGGGTAAGCAAAGTCGAGACCAGGGACACCCGTTCTTCCCCTGCCTTTGCAGGGGGGAACTATGGTGGCTGAGCCAAGGAGGCTGAGGCAGAGCCATATGGGGGATGTTGATGAGCCAGTGCCCCAAGAACGCTGCGTCCTGTCCTGCTTAGCTCTGCGTAGCCTCCTTAGAGCCTTATCAGCTGTGGTCTGGCATGGGGGTGTTCCGGCTAGAGGACCGCAGATGGGAAACATTGTACAGCCTCTGCAGAGTCATTCTAGCTGCCGGTGGGGGAGCAGGGGAGGCCCCTTCCGGAGCATGCCCACCGCAGGGGGAGGAGAGCCGCTCTCACCATCTCTGAGCTGCGGAACCAGCTTCTCGGTCTGCACAGTGATACTGGACTCAGCATCTCAGTACCCAGGTTACACCCTTCTGCTCTCCGTCCCACCACATGACTCCCATCCCTGCACCTGAGCTGGCCCAGGATCAGGCAGGGAGGGGAAGAAGCCTGTGCTGCTGCCTGCCCTGGGACATGGCTTCCTCCACAAAACCGTCCCGTTTCTCCAGCTTGAGCAAGAGCTGTTGTGCTGCTGGCTGCTTACAGCTGAGGCACCTGGTACAAGCTGTTCCTGATGTGATGCTCATCCAGACCAGGTCTGGCCCCTGGGATCCAGATGGTCCAGTCACCCGGGTGGGCGCTGGCCATGGCTCTGGCTGCACAATTGCCTTATAAGCCTTGGAATGCAACTGTGTTGCCCGTGCCGCTGACGCTTGGGCAGCTGGCACAGAGGCTGCTTCTTGAAGGACAGCTTTGCTTGTGGTGCTACGATGGGGTCCTGCCCCCAGCATGAGCCCAGCACTGTGCATCTGTCCCAGAGGGGTGTAAGCCTGTGCAGCACCCCAGTACAGAGCACAGACCCCGAGGGCACTGTGTGAGGCTGGAGTTGTCAGTGCTGTTGCCCTGGGGCCTGCTGATCTCTGCAGAGCTCAGAGACGGCTTCAGCAAGTTTATTCTCTAAAAAATGTTTCTCTTGGCTGTGAGCCAGCGCTTAACAAAGGGTCTGGTTGGATGGAGGAGCCTCCCAGGGCAGAGGCCTTGTGAAGCAACAGCCTGCTGTGGAGGCAAGCCAGTGCTGCCATGGGCTTGGGAATGCTCCTGTCCTAGGCAGGGCAGTACCAGTTGAGGACATTCCCATGGGATGTAGGCAGCTTTAGGAGCGCTCTCTGGTGAGGCTGGACTGCAGGGTGGTGGGCTGTCTGATGGAATGGAGAGATCTCCACAGCCTGGAGACATTCTGAGCCCTCAAGCTCCAGCCTGGAGTGCACCGCTGTCCTTGGCCACGGCTTTGCTGCATAAAGGTGCTGCTGGCAGGACAGGCTATTCTGCCAAGCCCAGGGCTGCCAGAGCAGGCTGGAAGGAGATGTCCTGCCCTGGTTTTGAGGGCTGCAGTGGGGTCCTGCTCTGCTGGGCTGGGGAGCACAGGGGTGTGCTTTGGCTCTTGGCTGTCCCTATCACTGTGACACTTCTGGGTGAGCTGTGAGGCTCATGGTGGTCACACAGAAGAGGTGCTGTTCTGGTCCTCTGGTGACGAGGGGCTCTCCTGGGGTTCTGACACTTTGGCTAGGCTGGCAGCAACACCATGGTCCTGAGCTGCTTGTGGTGGAGCCAGGCTAAGGGCTGGTGTGTGTGGAGCTGGCTGGTGCATGGCATGTACTGGTATCTGCTCTCTGGGGAAGAGGAGGGACCCTCAGAGGCAGAAAGGTTCTGGGGGATGCTGTGTGGGTGGGTCCTTGTACAGGCACCCAGCTCCCCTCTGTGTTGGGTGATAGATACTCTGTCTAGGGTGCCCGAGCCCTGGACAGGGGCAGCTGGTGCAGTGATGGGGAACAAAGGACTGGCTGGGTGGAGAGAGGAGGAAGGAAGTCCCGGTTAGCGGGGCCAGGCGGAAAGCAGGAGGGCTGGCGCTGCCATGACTCCTGGCTGAGCTGGCACCTGCTGAAGGGGTGGCCTGGCGGGAAGGGGGAAGGGGAGCCTGGTGGTGCTGGGTGCGGCTGCATGACGCAGCCTGCTGTGCTCTCCCCTTCCCAGGCAGCCATGTGAAAACCTCTCCCGGCTCTGGGTCCAGCCTCCAAACTGATGCAGCCGCCCTGTGCTTTCCCCAGCCCTTCAGGGCAGCAGGCCAGGGCTTGTAGCAGCATGGCCAGGAGCTGGCCGGTGCCACTTGCCACCTAGGGCACTCTGCTGTGCTTGGGCAGGAGGACCAGGGGTGCCTGAGGGGGATACAATACCTGTGTCCTGCTGGGGATGGCAACTGGATGCAGGTGGAGCTGGGCCACATCCAGTCCGGGTGTGAGTGGAGGGATGGTGCTGCCCCCGGGAAGGGAAGCACAGCTCTGGGGTGAGGCAGGCCCTGCGCACGGGCAAGGAGGGGCCAGGGCTCGGCAGCAGGGATTTTTCAGCCCTCTGACGGTGCTGGGAATCTGGCTCGCTCCTTTTATGTTCATGTTGAACAGGACTTGAGGAAATATTTGGTCTGGATCCAAGTGCCTCAAGTTCTTCCGTGCTGGAGGAGCAGGAATGGCTGCAGCCTGCCCACGTCTGTCTGTCTGTCTGTCAGTGCTTGGGTGCTGTGTGTGGTGCTTGCAGCCATGCTAGCCGTTTGCTGTGCATCCCCAGTGGGATGGGAGGGTGGCCTCTGCTTCCCAGCACAGAGCTGCTGTGGAGCCATGCCGCAGAGCCCTGCTGGGTGCTGGGTGCATCCCTAGCACTATGGGCAGGCAGGGAAACCCGTGGCCATGCTCCTGGCTGTCCCAGCTGGGTGAGGTCTGGGGAGCGGTGTGGGTAGGAGAGGGTGTCTCCTTGCCCCAGGATGGGGCTCCCATCTCTCTGCAGGGATGAGGTAATGTCTGAGCCTGCTGGTACTGGTAGGAGAACAGGATGGGAATGTGGGCGGCTGCGGGGAACACCTTGGGGGTGGCTCCCCTGTCTGCCCCCCTCGCCTCAGGCAGAGGGCTGGACATGCCTGTGGTTCACAGCGAGACGTGGGCTGCCTGATGCGCCCTGACTCACTACACTCCCATCCCAGGACCATGGGGACAGCAATGAGAGGCAGCCGGGCCTCCTGCTGAGGCTGAGCTGGCTGCCTCTGCTGCTGAGCATCATGGGGACAGGAACACAGGGTGCCGACATGGCTCCCAGGCATGGGTCCCCACCACCCCCTGAGTCAGGCCTGTATGGGCGGGTGTCCTGGGCTGGACCTTGCGTGAGGGTGCCTGGGCCTCAGCAGCCCCTTGCTGTCGCAGGGGTGAGGGTGTCCTCCTGCTCCCGTGTTGGCCTGGCTCTCCCTGACTGTCTGTCCTGCAGCTGACACCGGGCGGGAAGGCAGCCCAGTCTGGCGTGGGAGTGGGCGACTGGGTGCTGTACATCGACGGGGAGAGCACCAGCTCCATGACACACATCGAGGCCCAGAACAGGATCCGCGCCTGCGGGGACAGGCTCTGCCTCACCCTGAGCAGGTACGATTTGTGGGTCCCTCAAACCTGCGCTCCTGGTGCGGCAGGAGCAGAGCCAGAGCCCTCTGCCCAGTGCCAGCTCCTGGCAGTGCCATCCTCTGACATCACTGCTCCTTGCTCAGAGCCTGGCAGCCCCTGGCTGGGTCCAGGGGCTCTGCTTGGTTAGATGAGGCTTAGCCTGGATGCTGGCCCTCACCTGTGAGCCATGGGGCAGTGTCAGCCAGCCATGGGTCCCCTTGGGTGGGTGTTCTATCCCTGGGATATGAGCATCCCAGTTCCAGCACCTGCCCAGCTGTCTCCTCTCTTGCAGAGCCCAGAACCACCTGGGGAAGCCGCAGAAGGTACGTGTTGCTCCTGGAGCTGCAGCTCAGCCTCGTCTCAGGGGAGGGGAATCTCTTGAGTGTAGATGGATGGATGGACTTTGCTCCTGGGGCCTTGCAGAGGCTTCTGCGGGACTGGGGTGTGTTTAGAGGGCTGGAAAACTCCCCGCTGGAGGAACAGCTCTGACCTCTGGCACTCAGGGGGTTGGAGGGGAGCGGGTTCTGTCCAGCAGGCACCTGGATCATGGCTGCTGCCTA
The DNA here is from genome assembly GCA_022605575.1 of Laterallus jamaicensis coturniculus. Classification (NCBI taxonomy): domain Eukaryota; kingdom Metazoa; phylum Chordata; class Aves; order Gruiformes; family Rallidae; genus Laterallus; species Laterallus jamaicensis. The sequence goes on along the minus strand of JAKCOX010000016.1, from coordinate 11,409,586 downwards.
TCTGCCCATGCCAGTGCTGGGTGTGGGCAGGGGTGAAGAGGCTGGGCAGCTGCAGCACAGCCTTGGGGCCTCATGTTTGCTGGCGCTGGGGAGTGCCCTGGCACAAGGAAGCAGGGCTGGGGCCACTGGCCAGTGGCACCTGTATGGAAGCCACTTGCATGTTCAGCTTCATGCCATGGGACAGCTGTGATTGGCGTGTGTGCATGCACCACCCTGCTGTGGGCAGCAGTGAGTGCCCAGGGCATTTACTAATACTCCCAAGGACCCCTGGGCCAGGTTTGTGACTGCTGTCGCTGGGCCCGGTGCCCTGTGGAGAGAGAGAGGTGCCAGCCTGACAGAGCCTGGTATCGAGGAGCACGTGCTGTCAGACTTCCCTACCTGGCTCCCTGCTGCGCTGCCTGGCCCGGGGCTGCCCCTTGCATGCTGCTTGACGTGTGAGCCCGTGTCTGTGTGTTTTGTCTCGCTCAGGACTCACTCCCCTGCTCTGAACCCCTGAAATATAACTTCGCTCCCAGCACCGCCCTCAACAAAACGGCGCGGCCCTTCGGGGCTGGCTCGCCTCCGAACCCACGGCCCGGGCTGGTGACGAAACCTGTGACGTACACGCCCCTGGCGCCCGCCTGCACCCCCCAGCACAATGGGTATGTTGCTGTCTGTCCTGCTCCCTGAGGATCAGAGGGAGCCTGCTGCCCAGTCCTGCTGCGCCTTGCATGCCAGGCACCCATGGGTGGGAACGGGTGATGGTGCCTGCCCAGGGTCCCCCCCGATGGCTGTGGCTGAGGTGACGGAACAGGACTGTCACATGTAGGGACACACAGCCATGCACGTGCTGGTTCCTCGCTCAGGGGCGCACCAGCCTGTGTGGAGTCCTGCATGGCAGGACGTAGCAGCCATGGTGGGACATGGCAGGCAGAGCAGGACACATGGTGGCATCTGCTGTGCCAGGGAAGCAGCAGCCGAGCTGTGGCCACCAGCTGGTGCCTGCGTGGGGATGTCCTGCCAGTCCCCTGGCTGCCGGGATGGGCTGGACAAAGTGAAGCCCTCAAGGCCTGCTCAGCGCCGTCCTCACACTGCTCTCGGGGAAGAAGCTCCCACCTTGCAGGCTGCCCACCCAGCTGCCGTGTACCCAGCAGCTGCTGGTCCCTGCCCATCCTGCCAGAGCTGCTGTGGTGCCCTGAAACTGGGCGAAGGGGGAGGAGGGACGGTGCAGCTCTGGCTGCCTTGGGCACCCAGGTGTGTTTCGGGGGGCTGAGGGAGGCATCTGCCCCTGTGTCCCAGTGTGCTCCCAGCCCTGGGAGACCTGGGCATAGTTCTTGGGGTTGGGGGACTGGTGCAGGCCATAGGTGAGTTCTGGAAACTTCTTGGGTGCTGCGGGTCTAATTTCACCTTCCTTTTTCTTTCTTTCTCTCTTCCCTTTCTCTTTCCCTCTTCCCTACAGGTGCTGAGCCTTGACAAGTCAGTAAGCCTTTTGCCTGCTCTCTCTATCCTCCCTGCATGCCTCTTCCCTGCTCGCACCCCGTTCTCCAGAGCAGGGCCAACCTGGGGACAGGCAGCACACGCTGCTCTACCCGAGGGGGTGGGTTGTTCCTGGCTGTCCCCAGCCTGAAGGGCGAGTGCTGCCTGTCTCTGCCGGCTGCTGGGGCCCTTGAGTGTCCTCATGTGTGCGGTCCCTTCCCTCCTCCCCGAGATGTGGCTCGGCTGGGTGAGGGCTGCCAGGCTGTGCCATGTACTGTGCCCCAGGCCAGGCAGGCGTGTGGCACGGCCATGGACACTCATGCAGCTAGCTTGCTGGTGACGTTTTAACCATGGGTCATTCTTGCCCCGTCCTTTCACTTCCTGGGCCTTGGAGACCAGTCTTAGGCTGCCAGGAATGGTCGTCAGTCCTAAGTCAGTCCCTAATGGGCTCTTCCTATGTGGAGGAGGAGTAGGGGGTGTGGGGAGTAAGGTAACGTGCGTGCAGCGTCTTAGGTTCTGGTGTGTGCTGTGGGCTTTGTACCCACAAAGGCGCTGAAGAGGAAGGTGTGGGGCAGCCCTGGGGAGGCGATTCCATGGGGATCTGTCAGATTTGACAGACAACTCTGTTGCTCACAGGCAGCCACCACAGCTGCTGGAGCCCCCCAGCACCCCCACGTGTGACCCTGTGAAGTTGCGGCTGATAGAGGACGCTGAGGACTGGCAAGCTCGAACTGGGTCCTCCCAGTCCCGATCCTTCCGCAAACTGGCCCAGCTGACTGGCACAGACAGCAGTGAGTTCCACGGGGCCCGGTGCTGCCTGGCTTTGCTGGGACTTTGGGTAACTGGAGTCAGATAAAGGCCATGATGCACCATGGCACTGGAGTGTTAGTTTTGACCCTGTGTGGCCCCTCCCAGGAGACTGAGCTGTCAGGAGCTGCCCGGGGCCATTCGATGGCTCGTGGTGCTGCTGGGCCGGGGCTGTGCTCTGCCCCGTGGCTGGGCAGGACTGGGAGTTGGGGCCTGGAGGGTGGTGGGAGGAGAGGTGGCTTTTCCTGCCTTTGCCTTCCTGCTTCCCGGGGCCTTGGTTGCTGCAGACTGACTGTCTCCCTCTTTCTCTCCTGCTGCGTTCAGTGGAGGATCATGAGGATGAGCTTATTAAAAAGCCCAGGTAAGGGAAGCGTGTGCCTGGGCGGCAGCAGGACCATGAGGGTGCCCACCTGGGGCTCAGCCCATCCATCTGGTTTGCACTCATTGCTTGCTGTGACTCCGCTGAAGCTCTTTGCCCTGTTTTCTTCTCCATCTTCCCATTCCCTTCTTGTCCTCTCCTCAAAGCTGTTGATGGATCCACAGAGCACCTGCGCTCTGCCCCACCATGGGTGCTGTGAGCGCTCAGCTGTTATTCTGACCGTCATTTCGGGAGGGTCCTGCCCAGGCACCCTCATGCCAGGCGGGCTGTCCCCATGCTGGGTGTGCTGGGCAGGACCCGCTGGGCACTGCTGGCACAGAGCTGTGGATGCCGAGCTGCACTGTTGCTTCTTGAGCAAATGGGATCTGGAGGAGGCTGGTTACACTGGCAACACCTTGCTGGGATGTTGGGAGGTGCTGGGCAGCTCCTGGACCAGGGGCACAGTGTGTTATGAGCCTGGTGTGGTGCAGCAGAGCTGGGGTGAGTGTCACTGGCTTTTCTGTGGGGCTGGAAGTGCAGACAAGCGGGGGATGCACTGAGCCACGGGTCAACCATTGACTGTTGTGCCGCCGTTTTTTCCATTGCTGCAGGGATTCCCTTGGGTTTGGCTGGGGCGTGTGGGAGCAGTGGTGAGTGCTGGGGTCTGGCAAGGGGGTTGGTGTTTTTGAGGGCAACTTTGGGAGCACTGCTCTCTGCCAAAGCAGTGTCTGTGCTTGGTGCCAGCTGAGTGCCTGCCGTCTGTCACTCACAGGCAGGCCATGCAGATGCCAGAGACCCCCAGCAGCCCATGTGACCCCGGGAAGTTGAGGCTGATAGAGGATGCTGAGGACTGGCAGCCCCGCACCGGGACCTCCCAGTCCCGCTCCTTCCGCAAACTGGCCCGGCTGACTGGCACAGATGGCAGTGAGTTCCACAGGGCCTGGTTCCTGGGACTTTACTGGGGCAACTGGAGTCAGATAAAGGCCATGATGCATCGTGGCACCGTAGCATTAGTTTTGACCCTGTGTGGCCCCTCACAGGAGGCTGAGCTGTTGGGAGCTGCCTGGGGCTGTGTGTGGGCTCGTGGTGCTGCTGGGCTGGGGCCGTGCTCTGCCCTGTGGCTGGGCAGGGCTGGGAGTTGGGACCTGGTGGGTGGTGGGAGGAGAGGTGGTTTTCCCTGCCTTTGCCTTCTTGCTTCCTGGGGCCTTGGTTGCTGCAGACTGACTCTGTCTCCTCCTTTCTCTCCTGCTGCGTTCAGTTGAGGATCATAAGGATGAACTTGTTAAAAAGCCCAGGTAAGGGGAGCGTGTGCCTGGGTGGCAGCAGACCCATGAGGGTGCTCACGGAGCCCTGGCTCATCCCAACTGCCTGGTTCCCTCTTGGTCTTTGCTGTAACTCTGTGGAAACTCTTTGCCCTGTTGCTGTTTCTTCTCTCCTTCTCTGTCCTCCCATTCCTTCTCCATACTCTTCTCGCGAGACCTTAGTTGGCAGAGCTGCAAAGCCTGGCCTGTGCTCAGCCTGTGATGGGTGCTGCCAACACTCAGTGCTCTGACAGTCATCGTGGGAGGGTCCTGACCAGACACCTGCTTGCCAGGCTGTCTGTCCCCAGCAGGGACATCCTTACGGGGGAATATGCCCATTCTCTGCTTGCTGGGCAGGACCCACTTGGCACGGCTGGCACAGAGCTGGGCAGACCAGTCTGACTGGGATGTACTGGATGCAGTGCAAGGGGGCAGCTGGTGGCACTGGCAACACCTTACTGGGGGTGTCAGGAGGTGCTGGGCAACTCCTGGACCTGAGACACAATATCCCGTGGGGCAGGGGGGTGGCTGCAAGGCTGCTCAGGAGTGAATGTTGTTGGCGTCTTCGTGTGGTTCGTGTCCATGGGGCTGGGGGTGCCTGTGGAAGGGGTGCACTGAGCTGTGGGTCAAACGCTCACTTGTGCCGCCATTTTTTCTGATGCCACAGGGATGCCCGTGGGTCTGACTGGGGCATGGGGGGAGCAGCGGTGAGTACCAGGGACTGGTAGGGGAGGTGGCATGTGTGAGTGCACTTTGGGAGCGCTGCCCTGTGCTGCAGTGCTGGGCAGGGGCTTGGTTGGGTGCCAGCTGAGCACCTGCCCTCTGTCACTCACAGGCGGGCTCCACAGCGGCTGCAGCCCCCACAGCTGCTGGAGCCCCCCAGAACCCCCACATGGGACCCCAGGAAGTTGCAGCTGATAGAGGATGCTGAGGACTGGCAGCCCCGCACCGGGACCTCCCAGTCCAGCTCCTTCCGCAAACTGGCCCGGCTGCCAGACACGGACCGCGGTGAGTTCCCACAGGGCTGGGTGCTGGCTGGCTGGGGGTGTGCCCAGCTTTGCCATGGTAGCCAGAACCCAGGAAAGGTCTGGGTTTTATGGGGAATGAGAGACTTGGTTTTGGCCCTGTATGGCAAGTCTGGTGAGGCTGAGCTGTCAGGAGCTTCCAGGGCTGTGTGTGGAGTGGAGCTGTGTAGGGCATGTGATGGTGCTTCTGGGCTGGAGCTGTGCTCTGCCCCACTGCCTGGTGGGGGTATGTGACTGGGGTGTGGGGGTGAGAGTTTGGTGGGAGCAGAGGTTGGTTTTCCTCCTCTTCCTGCTACCCGGGGCCTTGGTTGCTGCAGACTGACTCGGTCTCCTCTTTTCTCTCCTGCTGTGCTCAGTGGAGGATCGTAAGGATGAGCTTGTTAAAAAGCCCAGGTAAGGGGAGCATGTGCCTGGGTGGCATCAGGAGCCATGAGGGTGCCCACCCAGGGCTTAGCCCACACTACCGGTTCACAATCACACTGGTTCCTTCTGGTGGCTCCAGGGAAGCTTTTTGCACTGTTGTTTCTCTTCTCTCCTCTTCTGTGCTCTCCCTAAAGCAGATCTGTTGGCAGAGCCTGCCCTGTGCTTGTCCCATGAAGGGCACTGCCAGCACTCAGTCACTGCTCCTAGTCACCTCGGGAGTGTCTTGCCCAGGCACCCACCTGCCAGGCAGACTGTTCTGAAACAGGGTGTCCTTGACAGGGGAATGTCCCTGTGCTGAGTGTCCCGAGCAGGACCCACCGGGCACGGCTGGCACGGGGCTGGAGAGGCCAAGCTACACTGAGGTGTTGTGGGCACAGTGGGACAGGCAGCTGGTGGCACTGGCAACACCTTGCTGGGGGTATCAGGAGGTGCTGGGCAGCTCCTGGACCTGATACATGATGTCCCATGGGGCTGTGGCGTGGCTGCAAGGCTGTTCTGGAGTGAATGTTGTTGGTGTCTTCATGTGGTTCATGGGGCTGGGGGATGGTTGATCCATTGGTCAGCCACTGACTGTTGTGCCGTCATCTTTCCAATGCCACAGGAATGCCCGTGGGCCCAGCTGGGGCACAGGGGAGCAGTGGTGAGTGCTGGGGTCCGGCAGGGGGGTCAGTGTGTGTGAGGGCACTTTGTGAGCACTGCCCTGTGCCAAAGCAGGGTCGGTGCTTGGTGCCAGCTGAGCATCTGCCCTCTGTCACTCACAGGCAGGCCCCACAGCTGCTGGAGCCACCTCAGCTGGTGGAGCCCCCCAGCTCCCCCACGTGTGACCCCGGGAAGTTGAGGCTGATAGAGGATGCTGAGGACTGGCAGCCCCGCACCGGGACCTCCCAGTCCCGCTCCTTCCGCAAACTGGCCCGGCTGACGGGCACAGATGGCAGTGAGTTCCACAGGGCCGGGGGCTGGCTGGGGGTGCTGGTGTCTGGTGCAGTAGCCAGGTTCCAGGAGAGGCTGTGGGGTGGTGTGACAGTGGGTGCTGGATTTTGGCTCTAATGGAACTCTCCAGGGAAGCTGAGCTCTTGGGAGCTGCCCGGGGCCGTGCGTGAGCTTGTGGTGCTGCGGGGCTGTGCTCTGCCCTGTGGCTGGGCAGGGCTGGGCGTTGGGGCTGGAGGGTGGTGGGAGGAGAGGTGGCTTTTCCTGCCTTTGCCTTCCTGCTTCCTGGGGCCTTGGTTGCTGCAGACTGACTCTGTCTCCTCCTTTCTCTCCTGCTGTGCTCAGTTGAGGATCGTAAGGATGAACTTGTTAAAAAGCCCAGGTAAGGGGAGTGTGTGCCTGGGCAGCAGCAGGAGCACTTTACTGAGCGGTGTGTCCCAGACAGGCTTCTGAGCACTGCTAGCTCTTGGTTGGGGATGCTATTATGCATCTTGGCCTCACTGGCATGTGGGTATAGGAGGAGGCTGATGGCACTGGGAAAACCTGGCTGTGGGGTGTTGGGAGGTGCTGGGCAACACTTGGACCTGGGGCGTGATGTCCCATGGTGCTGGTGTGAGGCTGCTGGGATTCTGAGTAGAGCTGGTTGAGTGCCACCAGCTGGTTTGCCCATGCTGCTTGCAATGGTGCTCAGGAACTTCTCTGCCCTTTTGCTGTTTCTTCTCCTTGGCTACTCTGTTATTTGTTCCCTCTCTGTCCCTCTCCCCAGAGCTGAGTTGTTGTTGGAGCTGCCTTGTGCTCACCCTGCTAAAGGCACTGCCGGTGCTCAGTCACTGCTCCTAGGCACCTTGGGAGGGTCCTGCCCAGGCACCCGCCTGCCAGTCAGGTTGTCCCAAAATGGTGTCCCTAACAAGGGAATGTCCCCATGCCAGGTGTCCTGGGCAGGACCTGCTGGGCATGGCTGGCACGGGGCTGGGGAGGCCAAGCTACACTGAGGTGTCGTGGGCACAGTGGGACAGGCAGCTGGTGGCACCGGCAACACCGTGCTGGAGGTATCAGGAGGTGCTGGGCAGCTCCTGGACCTGATACACGATGTCCCATGGGGCTGTGGCGTGGCTGCAGGGCTGCTCAGGGATGAATGTTGTTATCGTCTTCATGTGGTTCATGGGGATGGGGAGAGGTACCAGGGGGATGGTTGATCCATGGGTCAGCCACTGACTGTTGTGCCGTCGTCTTTCCAATGCCACAGGAATGCCCGTGGGCCCAGCTGGGGCACAGGGGAGCAGTGGTGAGTGCTGGGGTCCGGCAAGGGGGGGGTCGGTGTGTGTGAGGGCACTTTGTGAGCACTGCCCTGTGCCAAAGCAGGGTCGGTGCTTGGTGCCAGCTGAGCATCTGCCCTCCGTCACTCACAGGCAGGCCCCACAGCTGCTGGAGCCACCTCAGCTGGTGGAGCCCCCCAGCTCCCCCACGTGTGACCCCGGGAAGTTGAGGCTGATAGAGGACGCTGAGGACTGGCAGCCCCGCACCGGGACCTCCCAGTCCCGCTCCTTCCGCAAACTGGCCCGGCTGACGGGCACAGATGGCAGTGAGTTCCGCAGGGCCGGGGGCTGGCTGGGGGTGCTGGTGTCTGGTGCAGTAGCCAGGTTCCAGGAGAGGCTGTGGGGTGGTGTGACAGTGGGTTCTGGATTTTGGCTCTAATGGAACTCTCCAGGGAAGCTGAGCTCTTGGGAGCTGCCCGGGGCCGTGCGTGAGCTTGTGGTGCTGCGGGGCTGTGCTCTGCCCCGTGGCTGGGCAGGGCTGGGCGTTGGGGCAGGAGGGTGGTGGGAGGAGAGGTGGCTTTTCCTGCCTTTGCCTTCTTGCTTCCTGGGGCCTTGGTTGCTGCAGACTGACTCTGTCTCCTCCTTTCTCTCCTGCTGTGCTCAGTTGAGGATCGTAAGGATGAACTTGTTAAAAAGCCCAGGTAAGGGGAGTGTGTGCCTGGGCGGCAGCAGGAGCACTTTACTGAGCGGTGTGTCCCAGACAGGCTTCTGAGCACTGCTAGCTCTCGGTTGGGGATGCGCTTCTGGATCTTGGCCTCACTGGCATACAGAGGCTGATGGCACTGGGAAAACCTGGCTTTGGGGTGTCAGGAGGTGCTGGGCAGCTCCTGGACCTGATACACGATGTCCCGAGGGGCTGTGGCGTGGCTGCAAGGCTGTTCGGGAGTGAATGTTGTTGGTGTCTTCATGTGGTTCATGGGGCTGGGGAGAGGTACCAGGGGGATGGTTGATCCATGGGTCAGCCACTGACTGTTGTGCCGTCGTCTTTTCCAATGCCACAGGAATGCCCGTGGGCCCAGCTGGGGCACAGGGGAGCAGTGGTGAGTGCTGGGGTCCGGCGAGGGGGGGGTGTCGGTGTGTGTGAGGGCACTTTGTGAGCACTGCCCTGTGCCAAAGCAGGGTCGGTGCTTGGTGCCAGCTGAGCACCTGCCCTTTGTCACTCACAGGCAGGCCCCACAGCTGCTGGAGCCACCTCAGCTGGTGGAGCCCCCCAGCTCCCCCACGTGTGACCCCGGGAAGTTGAGGCTGATAGAGGACACTGAGGACTGGCAGCCCCGCACCGGGACCTCCCAGTCCCGCTCCTTCCGCAAACTGGCCCGGCTGACGGGCACAGATGGCAGTGAGTTCCACAGGGCCCGGCTTTGCCAGGGCAGCCAGTGTCTGGCAGAGGCTGTGGGGTGATATGGAAGCAGGATCTTTGGTTTTGGCCCTGTGTATCTCCTCTGGGGCAGTTGAGCCAGTGGGAGCTGTCTGAGGCCTTGTGTGGCCTCGCGGTGCCGCTGGGCCGGGGCTGTGCTCTGCCCTGTGGCTGGGCAGGGTTGGGCGTTGGGGCTGGAGGGTGATGGGAGGAGAGGTGGCTTTTCCTGCCTTTGCCTTCCTGCGTCCCAGGGCCTTGGTTGCTGCAGACTGACTCTGTCTCCTCCTTTCTCTCCTGCTGCGCTCAGTGGACGATTATGATGATGTGTTTGTTAAAAAGCCCAGGTAAGGGGAGTGTGTGCCTGGGTGGCAGCAGGACCATGAGGCTGCATGTCCTGGACAGGGCCCAGTGGGCATTGCTGGCACCAAGCTAGAGATGCTGAGCTGTGCCATGGTGTCCTGGACACAGCGGGTTTGGAATGGCTGGTGGCACCAGCAAAGCCTAGCTATGGGTGTTGTGCTGTCAGGCAGTGTTTGGACCTGGGGCACACCATCCTGTCTATGTGGCATGTGCTCTGGGGCAGCCTGGCAGAGCTGGGCTTTTCCCTGTGTGGGTGCAGGGAAAGGAGCCAGGACTGGGGGCAGGGGGCATTTCTTGCCCCTTGCATCCAGACAGGGGTGGTGTACAGCACCCCTTTTGTTACTGCTTTTGGCTCTGCAATACCTCCTGCCCTGGCATCACGACTGTTGGGTCTCAGCTCTGCCCGGTTTGCTCTGCTGCAAAGCAACACTCCTGGTTTTATAGCTGCCTCCTTGGCTTTGCCCTGGAGAGAGGTTCAGAACCTCTGGCTGTCCCCTCTCTCTGGTGCCTCTCTGGCCCAAGCTTGTCCTGCCTGCTCCCAGACCCAATGTTGGCAGCCTGCTGGCAGGCACAAACCCTGCCGACACTGCAGGCACAGGGTATGACAGAGCCCTGCCTGTCCCCAGCTCTGCTGGAGATGGACTTTGGGGGTCCATGTGCTGGGTCAGGTCCAAGCTGTTCTGCACCCTAATGCGGCTGGAGATGGAGTGGCTATTGTATGTAAGCAGGCAGTCCTTGGTCAGTCTGGAGCAAGCCAGAGCTGAGTGTGGGACCATAGCAGGCCTGCGTTCAGTCCCACTGCTCCCTGGACCACCATGATGGGTGCCAGAGACCCTGGGGGTGCTGTGTCTGCAGGGCTGAAGGTGCTTAGCTCAGTACCCCATCACCAAACCAGCTACCAGCTGGGCACGGGGGCTTGGCTGGCTCCTGCCTGCTTGTTGGGGTGGGGGGGAGCCCTGCCTGCGCACACAGGCCCGCTGGACAGCCAGCATGAGCAAGGCAGGCTGGATTAACTGCTTGTTCTGTAGCCAGGTCTCCATGATGGACCCATCCCCTGGAGCAGCAATGAAGACCGAGTCAGGACTGGGTGAGTAAAACATTTCTCCTGGGCTGCAGGGGAGAGGGGCAGGGGTAGGGGTGCTGGGAGATTGTGAGAACTGTCCTGGAGACTTGTGTGTGCATGCAGCCCCCAGGACTCCCGCTGCCACCCCCGGCCCTGCCAGCCGCCCTCCGTGGGCTGTGGACCCCTCATTCGCTGAGCGCTACGCTCCAGACAAGACGAGCATGGTGGTGAGCAAGCACAGCCAGCCAGCCACACCGACCCCCATGCAGAACCGCAGCTCCATCGTGCAGGCAGCCCAGCAAGCCCCCGAAGGGCCCGGCCGCACGCCCCTCTGCTACAAGTGCAACAAGGTCATCAGGTGAGTCCTGATCACCGTCGCCACCACACCAATGTCCTGGGCCCCGGTGTGGCTGACGTGGCTCTGTTCTGCTGCAGAGGACGATACTTGGTGGCGCTGGGACATTACTACCACCCCGAGGAGTTCACCTGCTGCCAGTGCAGGAAGGTGCTGGATGAGGGGGGCTTCTTTGAGGAGAAAGGCTCAATCTTTTGCCCCAAGTGCTATGACACGCGCTACGCGCCCAGCTGTACCAAGTGCAAGAAGAAGATCACTGGGGTGAGTGTCCCTCAGCCTGCCCCACACCTCCTCTCTGCTTGCCTACAAGTCCCCAGCTCTGTCCCTTCTCTGCCCTGTGTGAGAGTCCCCCACAGCTCAGGGTGGTGCTGCCCACCACTAACACTAGTACCCCTCCAGGAGGTCATGCATGCGCTGAAGATGACCTGGCACGTGCAGTGCTTCACCTGTGCTGCCTGCAAAACTCCCATCCGCAACCGTGCCTTCTACATGGAGGAGGGACAGCCCTACTGCGAGAGAGGTAGGACCTGGGGACACCACATGCCACCCTGCATAGCCCCAGGGCACTAGACACTGTTGGGGCTCAGCATCTGCCCATGGGAGTGGGGGGTGATGTGCCCTGTGTGATGGGGGCTCTCCCTAGGCTGGGGGGAGGGCAGGGAACCCCTTCCTGTAGCCCTGTGTCCTCCATCCTGGTCCTCCCCCATTGCTGGGTGGTGCCATCTCCTCTGTGTTGCCATAGCAATGAGGGAGGATGTGCATCAAAGGCGAGTGCTGCATCCTGGGAGATGAGGTTTGCCTCCTGCCTGTGGCCTAGTGGTGGCCAGCACAGGCATCTCGCCCACATGTCTCCAGTATTGTCCCACCTGGGGCTGTACAGCAAGATGTCCCCAGGCTGCTCCTGTGGGATCCTGGCTGTGCTGCCATCCCGCTCCCTGGGGACATAGGGTTGCAGTGTGGGGGCGCCCTGACCTGGGCTCTGCCTCTCTTCACAGACTACGAGAAGATGTTTGGCACCAAGTGCCGTGGCTGTGACTTCAAGATCGATGCTGGGGACCGGTTTCTGGAGGCGCTGGGGTTCAGCTGGCATGACACTTGCTTCGTCTGTGCGGTGAGCACTGTGCCTCCCTCCCTGACAGCTGGTGGAGCCATGGCTCTCCCTGGCAGTCGTGCCCTGCCTGGGGTGTGCCAGCAGTGTGGGGTTCCTGCTGCTACAAGGTTTTACCCACTTGATCTGTGCTGGTGGCTCAGGACCTTGCTCTGAGCCTGCTGCTCCCAGTGTCTATGCAATGCTGGCACAGAGCCCTGGGTTGGGGGCAGGAGGATCTGGGGGCTGGCTCAGCCCCCCTGACCTGACTGCCTACACTCTTCTCTCCAGATCTGCCAGACCAACCTGGAAGGGAAGACATTCTACTCCAAGAAGGACAAACCGCTCTGCAAGAGCCACGCTTTCTCCCATGTGTGAGGGGTGGGAGTTCAGCTGTGCCTACATGTGTCCCTTGCCCTGCATGCTCCTCTTTTTATCCCCCTCCTGCTGCCCCCAGGAAGCCAGGCTGGGCCCTCACCCCTGCTCCTTGCTCCTGCCTCTTTGCTGGCAGCTCCTAACTCAGCTCCAGCCAGAGACAGCACTGGGCCCTGAGACCCTTAGAGCTGCGTGGCTGCTTCTGTGTCCCAGATGGCCTTAGGAAACCTGTAAAGGGACACTGCATGGGTCTCCTGCCCCCCAGCCTTGCTGTATGGCAGCCATGGCCCTGCAGAGGTCGGTGTTGGGGAGGGTCTGACACAGCAGGGCTGTTCACTTGCCTGGGCCCTGGCTGCCTGGCAGCTTAGCGCCAGGGCAGGGGCTGCTTCTAGCATAGCCCTGAGTGGGTGAGGACCAGTTCCCCAGGACCCTGCCAAGCTCTCCCCCACCTTCCCTGCCATGTGCTTAATACGTGGGGCTGGAGACCCAGCCCTGCTTCCCAGTCCCGGCCCTGCCCACACCATTCCCTGGCTGCCCTGCAAACCACTGCTGTGGTTTCCTACTCCACCACCGTTGTCCCAGTTGCACAGTGTCGTCCCCCCCCCCAACCCAGCTGCCCTGCAGCGCTCCCAGGGCCCAGCAGTGCTGGGAAGCAGGGCAGTGCAGTGTGCCAAGCCCACCCAGGCCACAGGCTGGCAGCATGTGCCTATGGTTAGCTGACTGGCTGGCTCCCACATGGCTTGGGAAGGGCTTCCTACCAAAGAGCGCCTGCTACTGCTGTCCCAGGCCTGTAAATGCCTCTCCCAAACCCACACACTCCAATCAGGCTGCTGTTGGTGTAGCCACGGTGCTTTTAATAAACACTTCTCTGCAAGTGCTGGCTGTCCTGGGGCCTGTGGTTTCACCGGGTGAGGTGTGGCCAGCGAAGGTCATGCTCAGCCTTCGCCCTTGCTCTCTCTTGGGGTCTGACTCAGCTCGCTCCAGCTTTCCGGGGGAAATCTCTGCCTTGGAATTGTCCTCTGCCTCTGTCAGCCTGGGCTGGACCCCTCATGTCACCTCTTCATAGCAGGCGGGGCTGCTAAGAGTGGTGGGAATTACTCCAGGGGGGCAAAGCTGCAACAAGGTGAAATGGGGATGCTACCCAACCCTGCAGGAATGTCCCCATTTACCTGTCCCTGAGTCCTGTGCAGGGGACAAGAAGTCACGGGGCACGTGTGGGCTGCGTGCACCAGCTCTGGGTGTGCTCTGGTGTAGGGCAGCCAAGCGTTTGCTCATGCGATGCAGCTGCTGTCCCGCAGGACGGGTGCGAGGCTGCGCCGGCACCTCCAGCTGGAATAGGCTCGGGGGCAGGGGGTGTGGGGAGGAGCCGCTCCTCTTGCTCTGGCAGATGGAACGGTCATTAATAATTGCAGCTCCCGCCACGATGAGCAATTGTGATCTACTGGAAGGTTCTGCTGGGGGCAGGAGTTGGCTGTGGGAAGCCAAATGCTTTCCCGGCATCACCCGGAGCTGGCCTGCAGCTGCGGTGCCACATCTCCCCAGGACCAGCTGCAGAAGTGTAAAACCCCATCAAAGGTGGGGAGGGGAAGGTGGGAGTGAGGGAGGCTGGCTGGGGCCAGGGCGGGCGCTTGGGCTGGGGCACGTGTGGGCCATGGGACTGTCACGCCAAGGAGCAGCAGGACACGGCTGCAAAAAGGGACGGAAACAGCCGGTGCCTGCCTGGCAGGGCCAGCGCGAGCAGGGATGTGGGAAGTGCCCGAGCGTGACTCCCAGCTGCGCAGCCAAGGTCAGGGGAAGCACAGGGGAAGGTGAGGTGGCTGCAGCCCTCTGCGAGCAGTCATAGAGCCAGCCCTGGCTCAGCTAGGCCAGCGAACCAGGAGGGGAGGGCAGGAAAGGGGCAGGGAGAGGCAGCCGTGCGGGACGGAGCCTGTCAGGGTAGCACGGCCTGGAAACGGGTTGTGCCAGCTCAGCCCCAGGGTACCCAGCTTTGGAGCGGGGCCAGGGCAGAGCTGCAGCCAGCCGCCCTCTCTGCGAGGGATATTCCCTGTGCTGCAGGAAGGCCTGCACCCACTGGGGCTCAGCTCCTTCTGGTTGGTGACCTGTTGCCTCTGGTCCCTACTGATGATGCCTCTACCACCCAAGGTTCCTCCAAGCTTTGCTGAGAGCAGCTCTTACCCACCAGCTCCGAGCACCATGTGAGGAGCTGGTGCGCAGGCAGCGGAAGGAGGGTCCCGGGTGGGCTGCGGAGGTGGAGCCTGGGGAGGGGCTGTGGCCGCGCTGTTCAGAGAACAAAGCCTGGCGGCGGTGGGCTCAGGGCTCCCACCATGTCCCCAAGCTGGGTCCCACCGCATCCACCCCCAAAGCCAGCTGGGACACTTGTGGGGTGCCTGCTGCAGCTCCGGCCCCCGCGCTGGCCCCGGCAGCTGCTCTACAGCTGCTCACAAATTCTTAGGGCGGCTCCGGCTCTGGCCTGGCTTGGAAATGCTGGTGCAAGGAGGGTGTGCAGGCAGCACAGGAAGGGTCGGCAGCGCCCTGTCCTGTGTCCTGCTAAGCTTGGGGGGGTTACACAGACTGTTCTGAGGGACTTGGTTTAGGAAAGGTCACACCAGCATCAGCCACGACCTGGTGTTCAGGCCCTGTACAGTCCCCACTGCTGCTCTGGCATGGAGACCCCAAGTTCTGGTCTCGGATAAGGGCAGTGCCAGGGGTTGGGGAGGAAGGGTGATGCTGCCTGCCCTGGCAGGAGCATGTGGCCCCTCCTGGATCTACCCCTCAGTCAGTGTGAAAGCACAGGGTCTTGGGGCAACAGGGAGCTCCCAGCAGCCTGTGTACCCAGGGTGAAGGGGCCATGGGATCCAGGAGGGTCTGGGGTGCAGAGGAGCGCGCAGCATGCGAGGTCCCCAGGGTGCAGAGGAGGGGGCAGCACAGGATGCCAGGCCCTAAGACAGCCCAGGGTGCACCGGAGGGTTCCCCAGAGGGAGCTGAGCCCGGCTGCAGTTTTCCAGCACGGAGGGTCCCTGGGGTGGGGGATGGCTCCGAGCTGCGGGGACAGAGCAGAGCCCAGGCTGCGGGTCACCGGGGTGCAGGATCCCGTGGGTGCCCCATTAGCGGGGCCAGCTCGGGGCGGGGACGATGCTGCCCACACCCCAGAGGTCCCGGCTCCATTCCCTGCGGCGGGGCCGGCGGGGCGCCCCGGGGGCGCGGCGGGGGCCGGGGCGGGGGCGGGGGCCGGGCTGGGGGGGTGGGGGGGCGGGGGGGGGCGCGCCGTTCTCGGCGCTAGGACCGGGCGCGGCGGCGGGCGGAGCCTCCCCGCCGCTCGCCCCTCCGCCCGGCCGCTGCGGCAGTGTCTCGGAGGCGGGCAGGCGGCCGGTCCCTCCGGTCCCCCCGGCAGCATCCCGGCCCCGCCATGGCTGGCGTCGGCTTCGCGGCGCACCGCCTGGAGCTGCTCGCCTCCTACCAGGACGTGATCGGCGAGGACAGCCCCACCGACTGGTGAGCGCGCCCGCCGCCGCCGCCGCCCCTTTGTCCCCGCCGCCGCCGCCGCCCTTTGTGCACGGAGCCGCCCGGTAACACCGGCCGCGCCCCGCGCTGCGCTCCCCCCGCCGCCCCGGGCCCGCGGTGTCGGGATCTCCGGCACACAAAGGCGGGCGGGGCGGCGGGGGGGAGGGGGGGAATGTGGAGGTTGGGGGTGGGGGGGTGTGCCCGGCCCGCCGCCCCCGGTGCCCGCACCTGCCCGCCGCCGCCGCACCGGGCCGGGGCGCGGTCCCCGCTTTGTCTGCGCCGGGCCGGCACGTGCGAGCGCCGGAACCCGCCGCCCCCGGGACCCCCCGGCACGGCCCGGCCCGACCCCTCGTCGAGCGGGGAGCACGGGGAGCGGGGGGTCCGCGCACGGCGGGGACGACCCGGGGGGTCTCCCCCGGTGCTTGGCCCGGCCCCAGGTCCCTCGCCATTGTCTGGAGCCGGAGCCGCGGGCAGGGGCGTCCGGGATGGGGTTACGGCGCGCCCCCAGCCCAGCCGCGCTCCCGGCCGGCCCCACCGGTGCCCCGGCAGCGGGCGGCATCTCTCTCTGCCCCGGCGGAGCGAGGCCTGCGGCCACGGGGAGGGGAGGGTGAACGGACGGACGAAGCCGGCATCCTCCCCCCGGCCCCACCATCCCCAGCTCACCCAGCTCCCGGGGTACCCTATCCTCGGGGGGCTGCGGCGCGCCAGACCGGGACTGCACCGCCGGGCTGGGGCTGCTGCAGCTCGGGGCGGGGGGTGACCTCCCCGGGCGGGACCACCCGCGCTGCCCTGCCTGTACCCTCCGTGCTGGGCACCCCGTGCTAACGGGGCCGGGGCCCGGCTAGATCCAGACCCAGCTGCAGCCAGCGCAGGAGCCCCCAAAGAGCATCCTCCCACTGCCACCCTCATTCTCCCAGTGCCCACCCCCATCTCCCAGCCCCATCCGGGTGCTGTACGGCTGTCTGGGGCCAGCTGCCCCTGGGGACCCCTCCTCACCCCCTGGGTACCTGTGTCGTTCGTGGGGGGGGATGTTACTGGCCCCCTGGGATGCATCTTGCTGGTCAGAGCCAGGGTGCTGGGCAGCATTGGGTGCTAGGTGCATGCTGTACATGCTGTTCTCTGGTCAGGGTGCCTATTGTGCATCCATCACCCAACTGAGGGGCACCCACTGCCCAGCTGGGGGGCATCCAGCACCCAGCCGGAGTGCACCCACCCTGTAGCAGGGTCCCTGCTCTTGGGGCAGGGCTGGGAGCCCACCAGGCTGTGTGTGCCTGTTCAGGTCGCCCTCCCTGCTAGTGCTTGGTCTCTGGGGAGCCCCGTGGTCCTGCTGCCAGCCCAGGGGCGCCGTGGGTGAGCACGGTGCGTGTTGCTGGCCAGGAGGCAGCTGTCAGCCCTGGGTACATCTAGCTTCCCGGCATCCGCTGCAAAGGAGTCCTCCCTGCCAAAGCTGCTGAGAGCAGCAGAAACGGTTCCCAGGGCCGCAAGTGCCGGGGCCGCCCCCCCACCTCTTTGAGAGCTGAACTCCAGCTAGGCAGTGAGCCCCCACTATCCTCATCCTTGGGAGTGAACTTGCCCCATTGTCACCAGCCCCTCCATCCCTGGGACACTGGGGTGCCTGGCACTCTGTGCCAGTGGGAGCAGCTGGGCCCAGTGCCCTGGTGCAGGGTGAGGGGTGATGCTTGGAGGGCTGCACTGACAGGGGTGATGGGGACCATCTCCAAGCAGTGGCCCAGCCTGGCTGAGCCAGGGGCTGTGAGGACGCTGCACTGGAGCCTGGCCCTTGGCTGATGCTGGGGGATGCCGCGCTCTTGCCCAGCCGGGATCCCTGTGTTTAGTCTGGGATTCCCCCCTGCCCTGAGCCTGGTCCTGGAGGGTCCGAGCGTCCCCTCCCCCTGCTCGGCCCCGCGGAGGCTGCTGGGGCCCATTACTCGATCGGAAAGGAATTTGGTGCTGCTTTCTGAGCACGCCGACTCCCTGGAGCTCCCAGCCACATTGGAAACACATGTGCCCGGGCTGGGGCAAGGCAGGCTGAGGCGATGCTCCCCCCACGTCAGCCATGATGGCGGGGGGCAGGCAGCAGCTGGTGTCCTGGGTGCTGGCACCCACAGGTGCTGGTCAGCCTGCTCTGTTGAGCATGGGGCCCTGCAAGGGCAGCCGGGCTGCTGTCCCCTTGGCGGGGTGATGAGTGATCCTTGCTGCAGTCCCCTGGCTGTGGGGAGCCTGCTTTCCTGGGCTGCACGGGGCATCTCACCCATGGGTGCCTCATGTGCCTGGAGCTTGGGAAGGGGTGTATGAGCTGGATGGAGGGACTGAAGGCTGTGGAAAGGGGGTAAGCTGCCTGCACCCATTGTGGTGTGCCTGGTTGCTGCTGCCATGGCTTGTGGTGATGGTGTTGGGCTGTGGGTCCCTGCGGACATCCACAGGGGATACTGCTGGCCCCTGGACTGGAAACATCTGGATTCTCCATCCTGGTGTGGGATCAGATCATGATGATGAGCTACATTCAGGGCAGGGCTTTGTTTCTGTGGCGATGCTCAGGGTGATGGGCCCCTGTTGCCCTGGGAGCACCCTGGGTGCAGACAACAGACCTGTACTTGGGTGCCACACTGCATGGCAGGGTCTCCGGGCAGGGCAGAGCAGACAGTGGATGCCCCCAGCACCCACAGACTCCCCAGTCAGCACCGCTATGGCTCTGCCCTATTTGTTTGATCCCATCTGCAGCCAGCTGCATCCCACCCTGCAAGCCCTCAACCCCTCCCTGAGGCCCTGGGCTCCCCCAAACTGCTGCCATCCACCCTCATTCCTGGGAGGGGTCACAGCAGGACCCCTGGGCTGGGGCTGCAGTTGCAAGCAGGGACCACAGCTGCAGGCAGGGGCTGCATTTGCCACCCTTCCCCAGTGCAGGCATTGCAGGCGGCGCTTTGCAGCTGCTTTGCTGGCTCCAGGCTGGGAGCCGGCACCGGCTGGGGCAGCCGATTAGCAGGATCGGGATGTGCGGATTAAAGTCAATCTTGTTGGTGCAATTATCTGCGTCTCGCTGCTGGGGGCTCAGGGGGGTGATGGGTGCCGGGGGTGGGGAGAAACAGAGGGAGGGCCCCTCCATGTTAGGCACCCACCTGCCTTCCACTTGTTTTTCAGCTCGCGTCGTCCATCCACGGCCCTGGTTTGGGGGGGCTCTGCCTATAGGGACTGCCCCCTCCCCCAATTCCCATCACAGAGCTCAGCCTCTGGAAGCTGTGAGCTCGGGTGAGGACAGCTCTGCCCAGCACCGTGGGGATTCTGGCACTCCAGCGAGCACCATGTGGGCACCACCAGCTGAGTGCCGATCAGCAGAGCTGCCTGCCCACCCCAGTGCAGCGATGGGGGGGGCGGTGGGTGTCCAGCACGAGCATCCCTGGCTTTCCGGGCGCAGCGCGTGACGGTGGCAGGCAGGTTTGGGTGCCTGCCAGACCTCGGCAGGTCCTCGCTGCCTGCCTGCCTCCCCCGCTCCCCTCCGCTAATCACCTCGTCATCGGGGCGAGCTGCATCCCAGCTGGGATAAGGGGGGGGGGTGTTGCCATGGTGATGGAGGATGCTGGTTGCCTAGCAACATTCATCCCCTCGCCCACCCGCCCTGGACCAATTCAGCATGCATCCTCCCCCCCCCTCCCCTTAGCTGACTGCGCACCCCTGGGGTGATGCGGGCAGGCAGGGTCCCCATGGAGCCCTGGAGGGCTGCCAGGGCAGTGCGGGAGCGAGAGAGGGGGGTTTCCCCATCCGACAGGAACGGTTTCCAAGGAACAGTCTCCATGACGGCCCCATCACACCCCGGCGGCACATTGATTTGCTGCTGCTGGTGCTCCAGCGTCCTCCCCCGGCCTGGTGCCTGCCAGGCCGGCGGCTCACGCAGCCGGGCACGTGAGCCCCCCCCCTCAATGAGTTCCCTTTCGGGGCATGGGGCTGTCCCCAGAGCTGATGAGGTCAGGCGTGGGGGACATAGAGACGGGCATGGGAGGAGCTGTGAGGCCTCAGTGGCTTGTGGCACAGCATGGTATCCGGCTGATCCCTGTGCACAAGTGACCCCTCTGTCCCCAACCTCGGGACCCTGCCCCATGGCTGCCAGCCACCAGGGTGGGGGAACGGGCCCTGTCTGAAGTCCTGCCTGGTAGCTTGGCCCTTTGTGGTGGTGATGAATAAGGGCTTGGATTATCTATGGCAGCTTGGGGACACCTGGCCAGTACCTCAGGACCTGCCCTGACCTCAGTGTTAGCAGGATGGGGAGGTGGGGGTGCTGCCCCATGCTCCCCATGGCTCACCCATGCTGTCTCCTCAGGGCCCTCTACACATATGAGGATGGCTCCGATGACCTGAAGCTGGCGGCCTCAGGAGGTAAGGTCCTGTGTCCCTGCAGCTGGCTTGGCTCTGCCAGCGTTTTCCCATCACCCATCCTGGTGCTGGGTGGACGTGGGCTGACAGTGCTGTGCCAGGTGGAGGTTTGCTGGAGCTCTCTGGCCACTTTGAGATCCAGAAGGTGATGTATGGCTTCTGCAGTGTCAAGGACCCCCAGGCTGTGCTCCCCAAATATGTCCTCGTCAACTGGGTGAGTGTGTGTGTGGGGGCATGCTGTGTGAGGGGGTGTGCCCCTGGCATGGCTGGGTGTGAGGGAGGAGCCCATGGTGGTTGAGGGTGCCCCACAGTCCTGCTGCCCCATGGTGGTCAGTAGGGTGGAGGTGACCCTGCCACCCCACCCAGCTCAGCCCCTTCCTGGCTGCCACAGGTAGGCGAGGACGTGCCGGATGCCCGTAAGTGTGCCTGCGCCAGCCACGTGGCCAAGATCGCCGAGTTCTTCCAGGTGGGTGATGCTGGGGAGGGGGACATTGCTGCTGGGGCACCAACCTTGGTCCCTGATGGCATCTTCCTTCTGACCAGGGCGTGGACGTCATCGTCAACGCCAGCAGTGTGGAGGACATTGACCCGGGAGCCATCGGGCAGCGGCTCTCCAATGGGCTGGCCCGCGTCTCCAGCCCGGTGCTGCACCGCCTGCGGCTGCGGGAGGATGAGAATGCCGAGCCCGTGGTAATGTCCCCATGGTGGCAATGGCAATGATGGTGGCAATGGCAGCAGGTGGCGGGGCATTCCTCCCACCTAGGGCTCCTATCTGCCGCAGCCCATCGCCCTGTGTGCCGCTTACTGTTACCCCCCCTCGCTGATCCCAGCCTCTCCGCCCCCACCTCACCTCTCCTCCATCCCAGGGCACCACGTACCAGAAAACTGATGCCACCGTGGAGATGAAGCGGCTCAATCGGGAGCAGTTCTGGGAACAAGCCAAGGTGGGGTACAGGGGGCGGTGAGGGGGAACAACCGACGGTCCCCAGAGAGTGGGGTGAGCTGCCGGCGGGCTGACGGGCAGCCCCGTCCTGCGTTCCCCTTCCACCAGAAAGAGGAGGAATTGCGTAAGGAGGAGGAGCGGAAAAAGGCCCTGGATGCCCGGCTGCGGTTCGAACAGGAGCGGATGGAGCAGGAGCGGCTGGAGCAGGAGGAGCGGGAGCGGCGCTACCGGGAGCGGGAGGAGCAGATTGAGGAGCACAGGCATGTCTGAGGGGCTGGGAAGGGGCCGTGTCACATGCAGACACAGGAATGTCGCGCTCAGGGGATGGCTGGGCACATGCTGCAAGCAGCTGGGTGGGCACATGGGTGTTTGTCCCCATTGAGGATGGGGCTGGGCAGGGACTGGCAGGAGCTGGTGCTCAGCCCCCTTCCCTGTGCCCCCACCGCAGGCGGAAGCAGCAGAGCATGGAAGCGGAGGAGGCCCGGCAGCGCCTGAAGGAGCAGTCCATCTTTGTAAGTGCTGTGGTGGGCACAAGGCCGGGCTCGGAGCCAGCCCTGGCATCACCCCCCAGGGAAGGATTTTCCCCAGCCGGGCTGGGGGGTGATGCCGTGTCTCTTCCCAGGGGGAGCAGCAAGAGGAGGACGACAGGCAGCAGCTCAGGAAATCGGAGTCAGAGGTGGAGGTGAGTGTGACAGCCGTGCCCAGTGCCAGTCCTGGCTCTCCAGCCACAGTGCCCATAGCTGGATGGGCACCCAGCCGGGGTGCACAGAGGGTGGTCCTGCAGCCCAGCTTCACTGGGGCAGTGGGTCTTACAGTCTCCCTTGTCCCTGCAGGAGGCTGCTGCCATCATCGCTCAGAGGCCTGACAACCCCCGGGACTTCTTCAAGCAGCAGGAGCGGGTGGCATCAGGCAGCAGTGACGCCATCTCACCGGGCAGCCACAGGACAGGTGAGGTGCTGAGGGCTGCAGGCACTGGGGGTGAGGGGGCACGGAGAGGCTGGGGGGTTTCTGCAGGCTGCAGAGCAGGTGAGTGTGGTGCTGCTGGGGCTCCCCATAGCTCAGCAGGATCTGGGGGGCACCAGGGCTTGGTGTGGTGCAGAGATGGGTGTCCCGTTCTGCTGTGCCCAGTGCTGTGATGGTGGGTGCCAGGGGCATGAGGATGGCAGGAGGGTCATCCTATACTGCTGCTGTGCTGCCGCCACCATCACACCTTGTGTCCCCTGCTGCAGGGGCAGCTTGGCAGAGGCTGGGGCTGGATGCCCGGGGAAGTCTTCTGCAAGGGGAGGTGCATCCTGTTCCCTGCTTGCTCAGGGGCTGTCCACATTTCATGGCACCACGCTGTCAGGCAGGGTGGCAGCTGAGGGACTGGGGTGTAGCTTGGGAAGGAACTCCTCCCATGGCATCAGCTAAAAGGAGTGGGTGTGAGTGGGGTACCCCCATGCCCCAGGGAGTGCCCACCCCGGGGTCCTCACTGCCAGGGTATGTGCTGTGGTGGTGCAGGATACCTGTCTTTTGGGTAGGGTGATTCCAGCAGGTCTCTGACCATGGCAGTGGGACTGTGCCTGTGGAAGGCTGGCCATGGGATAGGGGAAAGCAGGGCAGGGGGTGCCCCCCAGGGAAACTAGACTGCCCGACAGTCTGGAGTACAGCCCTAGGACTCTGTGGCTCTAGGGCAGGTGCTGGCTGTCCTGGTGGGCACCTCCAACTGTGGGACCACATCACGGAGCTGTGCTGGGGGTCATGCTGGGGTGCTGTGCTGTGGAGGCTGTGCTGGGGGCCAGTGGGGGCAGTCGGCTGTCATGTGTCTTCTTGCTGTGGGGTTGTGCCATGGGTCGTGCCATGGGCTGTGCTGTGGGGCTGTGCTGTGGGGTTGTGCCTCAGGGTGATGCTGTGGGGTTGTGCCGTGGGTCGTGCTGTGGGCTGTGTGTTGTGACCAAGCTGTGGGGCAGTGCTGTGGGTTGTGCTGTGGGTTTGTGCCGTGGGGCCATGCTGTGGGGCTGTGCTGTGTCTGAATAGATAGATAGCCCCATGGCTGTGTCTGGCCTCTCTGACCACCTGGCCACTTAATGCTGCCTCCTGTCTTTCTGTCCTGCTGTCTTTCTGTCCTCCATTCCTGCCATCCTCCTGTCCTGCTGTCAGTGCTGCCTCCCATCCTGCTGTCCTCCTGTCCCAGTGCCCCAGTGCCCTGGCCCTGCCACGGCCATGCTGAGCAGGGACTGACCCATCTCTTTGCTCTCTCTCTCTCTCTTCGTCCGTCTGTCTTGTCTTTCTCTCAGCAGGTCGTCTGCACTGTCCTTTCATAAAGACAGCTGACAGTGGGCCACCTTCTTCCTCCTCCTCCTCCTCCTCCCCCCCACGGACCCCCTTCCCCTATATCACCTGTCACCGCACCCCAAATCTCTCCTCTTTCTTCCCATGTAGGTAGCTGGGAGCTCCCAGGAGCGCAGCTCCAGGTGGCCGAGTCGCGGGCGGCCGCCCCACAGCCCACCCCAGCCCCACAGCACGCCAGGTCGGGGGGTGCCAGGATGGAGCCACGGGACCAATGGCAGAGGGAGCACCCCTTCCATGGGCACCCTGAGGGGGGTCTGGGCTTCCATGGGCACCCTGCATATCCCAACTGGGTCTGGCCCCATGGTGGGCACTGTGCCTGCAGGCCGGGGGGGATGCAGCAGGCTGCACCCATGGGGTTGTTTGTGCCCGTGGTACGGGGAGGGGGCACCAGGCAGGCTGTGCCCATGGGACAGATGAGGACAGGGCAGAGCTGTGCCCAGGGAGATGATGCTCTGCTGTGAAATGGAGAAGGCTTTTCCTGTGGGATACAGGGGGCATGGGGCAGGCTCTGCTCATGGAGTGGGTGGGGGTGGAATAGGTTGTGCCCGTGGGGCGTCTGTCTGTGCCCATGGGGCAGAAGGGGATGGAGCTGGCTGTGCCCTGGACTGCACAGGACTGTGTCTGTGGGGAAGCATGGGATGGAAAAGGCTGTGCCCAGGACCATGTGGGGCTGTGCTCATGGGCTAGGAGCCAGGCAATGCCCGGGACCTTGTGGGGCTGTGCCCCCCTGCCAGGGAGTGGTGGGGCACGGGGCTGTGCCTGTGGAGGAGAGGCTGTTCCGGGGTCCAGCTGGGCGCTGCCACAGCAGGGACGAGGCTGCCTGCTCCTCTACCTGCCCCATGCCAGGGCTGCGGCTGCGGGGGGCTGGTGAGGATGCTGGGGTGGGGGAGCGGCGCAGTGGTTGCTGCACCCCTGGTTGCCTCTGCTCCACCACCGCAGGAGGGAACTACACAGTGGCAGGAATATGGTGACACGCATTTGGCCGTTCATGGCGGGGTTGGCGTGGGGCAGGAGCAGGGGCGGCACTGGGATGCTGTTTCACCCCCTCACCATGGTGTGGGCAGCCCCATCATGCCCCCCTGTCTCCCTTGTCTGCAGGCAGCCAGTCGGACGCCTACCGCAAGGCCTCGGCAGCGGGCTGCAGCCCCTGCGAGTCCAGCCCGGCCGCCACGCCACAGGGCGAGCCGGGCACCCGCGCCTCGGGCGAAGAGACGCCGACAACGCCCAAAGGTGGGCGCAGGGCCCCCACTGCCTGCCCCGGCCTGGGGCTGCCTGCACACACCCCCGCAGCTCCCGGCAGCGTAGTGCCCTGCTGCAGCCGCCTTGCCTCCTCTGCTTTCCCCCTGGTCCCACAAACCCTGCTGCAGCCCCTGGCATGGCTCTGAGCCTGCAGCCCTGACAACCTCCCTTGCATCTCTCAGCACACGCATGCTGTCCTACCTGCAGCCCTTGGCACACCCCCCCGCCGCCATCTCTGCTGTGCCCCCCCAGTCCATTCTCGCTGTATCTGCTGTGCCATGCCAGTCCCTCCCTGCCATCATTGTTGCATTCCCACCGTTTCCAGTGCATCCCTGCTGCACCCCTATGTGCACCCACCAGTGCATTGCCCCAGTGCCTGTGTGCCAGTGCACGCCCCACCCTGTACATGCCTGACATCTCTGCAGCATTGCCCCAGTGCATGCCCACTGTCTGCTGTGTCTCCTGGTGTGACCCTGCCCTGTCTGCACCGCCCCCCCCCAGCACATCCCGCCTGGTGTCGCTGCTTCCCTTCATGCATACCTGCTGGCCCCCTGCACCCCAGCCAGCTCTGCTGCAGCCAGCCCCATCTGTCCCTGCTGCATCCACTGGTGTCTTGGCATCCTTTGGTGCATCCCAGCTCTCCCTTCTTCCCAGTGCACCCCGCCCCCCCGACATAAGCCCTCGATGCCCCATAGACACACACCCCCCACACACCTCCTACCCACCACACACACACACATCCTCACCCACCACCCCACCCCCCCCCCCCGACCCCTCACCCCACACACACTGGATCCCCAGTGCATCCCCACACACACACATCTGCCCCCAACTCCAAAAGGATCACCCTGCCTCCCCATGTCCCCTTGGTCCCCGAGGGAGAGGTGTGTGCTGTTGGTCCCCTCTCTGCCCAACCACTCCCACCCATCCCTGCAGCATCTCCCTGCTTTGCCCAAACCGAAGGACACCTCCCACCCCCACCCCCATCCCCCCACTGCAGCCCTGTCCCCTGCTGGGGACACACTGGGTGTCTCCCAGCCCTGTATGGGTGTGTATGGAGGTGTCTGTCCCCACTGACTGCTGTGTTTCCCCCTTGCAGACTCCCCCAGCCCCAGCCCCCAGGAGTCTGGGCCAGTTGCCCCCGAGCAGCACTGGCCCTTCCCGGGGCCTGAGGACAAGGCCACCGAGCCCCCTGGGGATGAGCCTGATGCCAGGCCGGCGTGGACAGCGGGGGGTGATGCCATTGGGGACCTGGTGACCCTGGAGCCCACTGAGCCCTCCCCGCCACCAGTGACCACTGAGTCCCAGCCTGGGGAGAACCCGAACCCTGAGAGCCTCATCGACCTGTGGCAGAGTGATGGGGCGACCCCCGCTGCTGCCTGGCCCCTGCCTGCTGCCCCTGTCCCCGAGGGCCCCCCGGCCGTGCTGCCCGAGGAAGGGCCCCTGCTGAGCCTGGATGAGCTGCCTGAGCCCCCTGCCACCTTCTGCGATGCAGAGCAGGAGGAGGAGGCAGTTGGTGGGGGGGACTCTCAGCCCCGGGGGCTTGGCTGCCAGCATGCCCCCCAGGAAGATGTCCCAGGCCGAGAGACACCCCCCATCACCAATGGGGAGATGGCCCCCAAGGATGGGACACCAGGTCGTGGGGAGCAGGTGAGCATTGCTGGGGGTGGGAGGCAGGTCTGGGGGGTGTGGGGAGGTGTGTGTTGGGGGGGGTGATGGGGCAGCTGGGGTGGGGGGAGTCCTGACTGCAGCCCCCTCCCAGGCCAGCGAGGGCTACTTCAGCCAGTCCCAGGAGGAGGAGGTGCCCCCCCCCGAGGAACCATCGGCCAAAGCCCCCCAGCCAGTCTTCTACAACAAGCCCCCAGGTGAGTGGGGACAGCAATGAGGGGTGGGGAGGCACCAGGGTCTGTCCCATCGTGGGGCTCCCCATGTCACTGGCCCGCTCCATGGGACACCCTATGCCACCCTGACATCCCCCCCTTCCCTTTCCCCCCCTAGAAATTGACATCACGTGCTGGGATGCGGACCCCCTGCCTGAGGAGGAGGAGAGCTTTGGGGGGGGCCTGTAAGCCCAGGTCCTGCTGCTGGCGCAGGCAGCCCGCCCCGGCCGGCGCG
The DNA here is from genome assembly GCA_022605575.1 of Laterallus jamaicensis coturniculus. Taxonomy (NCBI): domain Eukaryota; kingdom Metazoa; phylum Chordata; class Aves; order Gruiformes; family Rallidae; genus Laterallus; species Laterallus jamaicensis. The sequence continues at coordinate 11,382,883 of JAKCOX010000016.1, read as the reverse complement.
GGGCATGAGGGGGCCACAGCGGGGGCCGGGCCCCCCCCTTGCCCCGCTGGGGCCCCGCAGGATGAGGCCTCTGGGTGGGGGGCTGGCCCACTGCGCCCCCGCCCCGGGACACCTTTTACAGCCCCCCCATCTCTTTCTCTCTTTTTTTAAGTTGTCGGTAGGAGCTGTGTCAGGCCCCCCTCCCCAATCTCCCCCCCTATTAGCAGTTGTCTCCCCTCTGCCCCAGCGCCCCTTCGGGGAGGGGGGGGGACACACATCCCCTGCTTGGCTGTGGGACGGGGGGGGCCCTCATTTTCTTCGTGCACCCCTCTCCCCGGGAGCCTCCCCATACTTTGCACGACTTAAAAACAAAAAAAAAAGGAATAATAATAATAAATGAATATGGCAATAAAGTGACCCAACGAGGTGAGGCTGCGGCCAGCGGCGACCCCCCCCCCAAAAAAACCCTGGCGAGGAGCTGGCGTGGGGCTTTTGTCCTCCCCCCCCTCCTCTTTCCTCGCCGGGAGCCCTCTTCCCCCCCCCAGCTTGGCCCCTCTCCCCCCCCATCCCCTCCCTACGGTAACTGTTTTTGGAAAGCACAAGTTCTGTACCGGCAGTGTGCTCATGTCTGTTAATAAATAAAGCGACTCCCACAGGGGCTGCAGCCTGCTGGGGGGGACACGGGGAGGGAAAGAGGGGAGGGAATGGGGTGCCCCGCTGTTCTGGGGGGGTCCTATGATGCCAGCCTGCTGAGAAGCCAACCCGAGCCACAAACTTTTATTCTCAAACTGTAACAAACAAAAAATTTAAGAAACAGAGCAGAGTCTGGGTCCCCAGCACCCCTGGCCATGGGGGGGCTGGCGGGGGCCAGACGGGGAACCAGCCCCTTCCGCGCCGGCGGCAATGGCCCGTGCCAGGGCGGGCGTCCCCAGGGTGACGCGGGCAACCAAAACCAGGCCCCCTCCCCCCCCCCCCCCACCTCCCCACTCAGTGCCAGAGGGGCACCCGCGGCAAGGTCCGGGAGGGTCCCCCGGGGCCACCGTTAGACAGCGGTAGTCCTGCCGAAGAGGGGCATGGAGACAGGGAGATGCCAGGGCCCTGGCTCGTAGGTGTCCCTGCTGCTGAGCTCCGAGTCCGTCCAGCTGGGAAACATGCGGGGGGAGCACTCTGCCTGCAGGTAGAGGTCCGGGCAGGCAGGGCCAGGGCTGGCCGAGCGGGGCAGGTGCAGCGCCGAACCATAGCCGGCATCCAGGAAAAGGGGTTTGTAGCTGGGGGGCTGCTCCTGCTTCTCCAGCCGCTCGTGGCTCAGGAAGGGGGCGTTGATTTTGCGGTAGAGCCCCCGTGTGTCCATCAGCACTTCGCTGTACGGCGGGGGGGGCTCCGCCATCAGCAGTGCCTCCTCGTAGCACGGCGGCTTCGACAGGTCCGACTCTGCAAGGCAAAGTCCCCCCGGACCCCGGCTGCTGTCAGCACTGCGCCCCGGCTGTCGTGCCGTATCCCCCCAAAAAAAGGGGGAGGCGTGCGCTCTGGGAATGCCGAGAGCCCCTCCCTGCTCCTTACCGTGCCGGCAGCTCCAGGGCCGGGGGGGTGGGATGTGGTGGGGGTGGTGATGGTGGGGATCAAGGCGGAGGCGGTGGGGAATGGCGATGCCAGGGGGGCTACCCCCGTAACCCTCATAGTGCAGTGGCTCCAGCTCCAGCGCGCGCAGGCTCTGCTCCCGCAACCGCTCCTCCTGCTGCCGCTTCACCCGCCGCCGCAGGTAGCTGCAGAAGCAGCACAGCAGCACGATGAGCCCCCAGATGAGCCAGAAGCCCGCAAAGCAGGTGAGGAAGGTGTAGGTGCCCTGGGACATCACCATCTTGGCTGCCGGCCCTGGCGGGAGGCCCCCGCTGCTCCCTGCCCTTGGGGTGGGGGACAGGATGCTCAGGGCGGCGGCAGGGTCTGGGTAGGACCCGATGCTGTCAGGACCACCGAGGGCATCTCCCTGGGTTGTGCCCAGCGGCGTCTCCTCCGGCCCGTGGGTGCCTGCTGTCAGGGGTCCATCCTCGCCATGGAGCTGGGGGGGGCTGGAGCGGGTGGGTTAGACCTGGGTGCGCTGGGTGGGTGGTGGGGCAGGGGGCTGGTGGGGTGGGCGGCAGGGCGACGGGGCCGCCGGGGTCCCGCTGCCCATCGCTGGGAGAGGGCCGCCGGGAAGGGGGCCCTGCAACGAGACAGACACGAGTGTGAGCACAGTGGGGACACGGCTGCCCCGTTCCCATGGTGACTCACTCCACATGCGCAGCAGTGCCCGCAGCCGGCGGGGAGCTGTGCATGGCCCCACGCGCGTCCCCGCTGTCGCCCCCATGGCTGCAAACCCACGTTCCCTCCCAGTACACCGTAACAGCACTGCCAGGCACCCCAGGGCAGCAGACAGATGCTGTGACCCCACATCATCAACACCCTCGAGGTCAGGTCACGGCGCATCTGTTGGCATCCCCCATCCTCCTGCCCACCCAGCGCACCCCAAATTTTGCTGCATAGCCTGGGCAGGTCAGCCCCTGCTGCCCCACACCACCCCATAGCGGGGGTGCTCAGGAGAGGAGAAGGGATGCAGAGCCAGCGGCCGTCTGCCTGTGGCACGTGGCACTTGCAGAAGCACGTGCACCTCGGACATCGCTGGCCTCACGGTGCCCCGACAGGATCAGGGGATGGTGGCACCCTGATACGGGGGTGGGTGGTGATGAGCACCACCAGCCCTGCCAGGTCCCTGCCTTTAGGCAAGCTGACAGCTCGGTCATGTCCAGCTGAGCACCGACAGGGACAGCATGTGCCAGGGGAGGGGAGGATTGGAGAGGGGAGGATTGGGGAGGGTGGGGGCAAACATCAGCGAGCAGGGACCAGCACCCATGGGTGCTCGCAGGCAGGCACGTCAGCACCTCTCGAGATTATCGTTGCTGTGATGTGGGGGAGAACGGGGTTGCCACCGAACAGGAGGGCGAGCGCTGGCGTGGCCGTGGTGGCCGAGGGCAAGGCAGCCACAGAGGTGCCATCGCTCCCGTGTGCCTTGGCTGGGCGAAGGGGGGTGGGGAGTCCGGCCACACGCGGGACGGGGGTCACCCTGCCGACGAGGGGACTGTGGCGGGGTTGAGGGGACCGGAGGGGCAGTGGGAAGGGCGGCAGAGACGGAGGGCCGAGCCCAGCCGGAAGGAAGGAGGGATGGGGGAAGGAAGGGGCCCGGGAGCTCTGGCCGCGCTCCGGTGGGCAGCGAGGGCTGCTGCAGACAAAAGCCGGGGGCAGAGGGACCGTCGGGATGTGGGTCTTTGGGGGGCGGGTGACCCTTCCCGGGGCGCCCCGAGCCGCCACCCGGTTAAGGCCGGCTCGGCGCGGGCAGAGCTCGCCGGCCCCGGCTGCAACAGGCTCCGTGCGGGCGGCCTGGGTATCCCCGAGAGGGCACCGTGCGGGAAGGGCCGTGGCTCAGGCACCCCGGGAGGGCCCCGTGGGGTAACGGCCGGGGTGACACCGGGAACCGGAGCGGGGCAGCGTGGCGGCGCCTGGGGACCCGGGGGCGTTTGCGGCTGGGTCGAGCGGGGCCGGGGACGTGCGGGCTGGGGGAGGCGCGGGGCCGGGCTGGGAGACACCCACGCCGGGCGGGGAGCGGACAGGGCGCCCGGCTGGGAGCAGCCGCCGAGCCGGGCCCCGCCGGTACCCCCGGGACCGTCCCCCTGTACCCGGCCGCGGCCTGAGCCCCGCTGCCCGCATCGCATCCCCGCTCGGTGCCTCCACCGGGAAGGGGACACCCCGGCGGGGACCTCCCCGCTCCCGGTGTCGGGCGCGGCTGCGCCTTCTTCCTCCTCCTCCTCCTCCCCCGGGGCGCGCGCCCGCCGTGGACGGACCGGAGGCGCGCGCCCCGGTAAGCGCCGCGCGTCTCCGCCCCGGCCCCCGGTTGCGGCGGCCCCGCGCGCCCCCGCCCCGGCCCCGCTGCCTCCGCGCCGCGCAACAGGCGGAGGCGCCGCGCCCGCTCCCTCCGCGGGTCCCGTTACCGGCGGCGGCGGCGCACGTGGCTCAGGCGGCCGGCGGCGGCTCCATAGGGCGGCGGCGGAGGGGAAGCGGGGGAGGGGGGCCCGGTGCGCGCCCGGTGCGCGGCACCGCCGCCGCCTCCCGGCGCTGCCTTTGTCTCCGGTGAGCGCTCCCGCGCCGCCGCCGCGCGCCGCCCCGCCCGGGCTCCCGCCCCGCCGCTCCGCCCCGCCCTCGGCTCGGGGAGGGACCCGGCGGGCCCCCCGAAACCCCCGCCCCGGGACCCGCCGCCGAGCGGGGGCTACCGGCGGTTGGGGGGTGGGGGGGGGAGCGGTTAACGGGCGATGCCAGGGGAATCCCCCATCCCCCGGGGACCGGCCGCGGGATGCCGGTGGTGTGAGGGCCGTGGCATCCCCGGCGGTGGGGGCTGGGGATCCCCGGGTGACGGCCCCACGGTGCGGTTGGGGTGACTGCTCTGCCCTGCCCCGTGGGGCGATGGCACAGGCTCCCCCGTCCGGTGGCCGCAGGGTGCCGGGGGGTCGCAGCCACCCGATGGTCCGGTGCCAGCTGCAGCCTCCGCGGGGCGTGAGGGCCGGCGCGGCACAGGGACCGTGGTGAGGGGCGGGGGGGGCAGCTCCGCTGCTAACGGGTCCTTAACGGCCCGTGCCGCAGCCCTGGGCACTGCGGTGGGACACGTGGCTGTGCCGGGCCAGGGATCCATCCTGGCCCCGAGGGCGGCAAGGGTCAGGGGTGGCACTGGGTGACGCACGGCTGCCCTGGGGACATCCTGCGCCTCAGGGGCTGCTTTTTCCCTCGAGCAGATCCCTCACCAGCCTGGCCCGAGCACTCGTCCCCCCTCCTCCCCGCACTAGGGCTCCCCCCGGGCTTTGCGGTGGGGGGGACACACCACACACAGCACCATCGGTTCTCTGCTGCACCCGAGGCCGGCGGTGACGGCCCCCGCGGAAGGACCCCCCGGGCTCCCTGGGACTGCACCACCCCACGGGCTCCCTCCCCCTGGCTTCGCCGCGCCCCGGTGCTGCGGGGCTGTGCCGGGAGGAGCGGCACGGTATCTGCGGGGAAAAGCTGTGCCAGCCAAGGGTCCACGGTGCCCGCAGCGTGCCGGGGCCAGAGGCCAGCAGGGTGCCCGGGTGCGGGTGCCCGACGGGGTGCCCCACGCAGGCCGTGACCCCCGCCGCCGCTTTCCTGCCCGTGGGCAGGGCGGCAGGCGCCCGCTGCGGGCACGCACACACACGGTGCTTTGTTCTGCCAGGGCCCGGCCGGAAGGACTTCCTCCGTCCCGGCCAGGGGATGACCCGGGGAAGCCGGGCGCCGGCGGCCGGCTCCTGCCGTGGCAGAGCGGAGCGGCTCCGGCAGCCGGCCAAGCCCCGCCACCACCTCGCTTGGAGCGGGGCCGCGGTCACCGCGTCTCCCCCGGCCCCCTCGGCCTCAGCCCTGACTCACCTTGCTGGAACTCGGCTCCTGCGACTGGACCTCACAGCGCGGCCGCGGCAGCCCGGCAGTGCCGGCTCGGCGATTGTGGGGGTGCCCGAGCAGCACCCACAGCAGGCAGGGGGCTGCGGCCATGCAGGAGGGCTCGAGTGCTCCCTCGGGGCATGGGTAACGCGGAGGTGGGGGGCACGGCGGAGCCCGTGGGCATCGTCAGGCCAGGACGAGCAGGGGGAGCCGGGCCTCCGGCCCCGCCAGCGCCGGGGGCCGGGAGCTGCCTTCCCCTTCCCCACGGCGGCGGGGGGAGGCAGGCGGGGGAGCGCTCCCCGAGCCACATGGTGGGCTGGAGGAGGAGCCGTTGCCCAGGCAACAGCTGAGAGCATCCTTCACCCCTGAAAATCGTGTGCCGGCGCTGGCGCCACAGCCCCACAGTTCGGGGCAGCACCCGGCGCCTCGGGGACCACCCAGAGCTCGCCCAGGGCCTGCGGTGTCCGTGGAGGCCAGGCCTGCCCCTTGCAGGGGTACACCAGCACCCCCTCACCCGCATGCTGCTCCCCGCCCCAGCAAGGACAGAGATGCAGGCGAGGCGCCCCCAAAGCGCCAGGGCTGGCACACTGCTGGGCATGGAGCAGCTGGGGGCAGGGTGGGACCTGGGGACAGGCAGAGCGCCTTCCACGCCCTGCTCACGGCTCAGCCAGGGGCTGCCCACACCCCAGCCCTGCCCGCAGAGCTACGCTGGCCCTGTGACAGCCACCACCACCACGATGGTGACCCCCAGGACCTCGGTGCCAGGGGTGCCACAGCCCAGGGAGTGCTGGCAGGGCAGCAGGAGCATTCCTGGCCGGTGTGGAGGGAGCAGCAACCCGGGCTGTCCCCCTCCCCCCGCCCCCCCCCCCCCCCCCCCCCGCCTGCCTTCCTTCCACGGCTGCAGAAAATTCCTGGATTTTACCCCAAGATGCCCCCTCCGAGTGTGAGAACTCCTCCTCAGCCCGCTCCCATGGCAACTGTTCCCTAGCTACCCAGCCGCACTTGCTATTCTCATCCCGGTGCAGCTGTGTGAGGCCCCCCCCCACCCCCCCTCCGCGCTGCGCACGAGGCTGCCGGGTGCTGCCGCCGGCCCTGGACCCCAAAGATCCACCCTGCCCCTCTTTGCTGGCTGGCACCTGTCATGACCTGCTCAGACCCAGTCCCCCTTCGAGGGGCTGTCCCTTGGGTAAAGAGGCAGTGCTCTACACCAGCATGAGGGTCCCCCTCTGCATGGGTGCGCCCAAAAGCCATGAGGCACAGCACCTAGAGGGGAGCAGGGCCCTGACCCCATAGCACCCCCATGACAGACCAGGAGGGGCTCTGCTGAGGACAAATAGGGCGGGGGGGGAGGGGAGGGGGGAGAAAGGGGGCAGGAGTACCTCAACAGCACAAGGCTCTGTAACCAGAGGTCTGCAGCAGAAGCTGAGGGCCACACATGGCTCCCAGGGCTCAGCATCACCTCCTGTGCTGGAGCCCTTCCCCACAGGACAGGGAATGAGCAGAGCCCAAGGCAGCCAGGAACAGGAGGCCCCTGCTTCTCCTTGCAGCCTCCCCCCCCAACAACACAGCAACAGAAGGCACAGCGAATCTTACAGCTTAACAAAAGGTTAAAAATTTAAATACTCTCCAACTTTAGTGCAAGGCAAGCAAATGATACCACAGGTCCAAGTAGGTGCTCAGCCCCCCCGGGGGGGCCTGGCTCAGAACCAGCACAAGGCAGCAGCAGACACACACACACACACACACACACACACACACACACGCACACACACATGAGACGAGTTATTGCTCGGGACACAGCTGGGACAAGCGTGCACAGGAGGGGACAGGCCAGCAGGATGGAGAGGTGGGCTGAGCCCCACACTGTTCCCTGGGGACGTGCAGGGCTCTGGCCCCTCCACTCCCACGCTGCCCTCAGGCACAGGGGCTGCACTGGCTTCCCAGGACCCCCAAGCTGGTAAGATGGGTGGGCTGCTCCCAGGTCCACTGGCTCTTGGGTCACAGCTCACAACATGACTCCACAGAGGGACATTCCCTTTACAACGGCTTTGCTCCCTGAGAGCTGGATCCCTTATGTGTGGAGCTGGGCCTGGGGACCACAGCACTCCCAGCATGCAGAGAAGGCCAGCCTGGAGCTGGTGGGACTGCACTGGGGTGATCCTGCATCACACTGGGGATCAGACCAACCCTTCAGAACCAGCAGCAGGTACCTCTGGAGTAGGTGGCATGAGAGCAGCTGTGTCCCACTGTGCCGCAGGCCGGTGGTCTGGAGAGGGAGCTGGGATCAGCTCCCCAAAGCTGGCAGCGTGTGTGAGACAGGCAGGAGGAAGCAGGCTCCGGCAGACAGGGAAGCGGGGATGAGGCAGTGACGCTCTGCTGCCAGGATGCAATGGTAGACGCTTTGGCACAGCCGTTTCCTGTGCCTTGGGGCTGAGCAATGGACTCCGCTGGAGCCAGGGACGCCTCAGCACGGCCAGAAAGGTCCAGGAAAGAGGCTTTAGACACCTCAAGGCACAGAAGGCCTCTGCCCAGGACTCCCTGGTACAAAGCTGGGACCGTCGCTCCCCCCATAGGAGGACATTTGTGCCTGTGACAGTGTGGGGGCAGCGCAGGCCCCCACCTATATAGATTAAAAATCAACATGATATGTACAGACCGACGTATATAAATATATACCAACCCTGCAGTGCTGCTTCGGCACTGTGGAATGTGTCAGCAGAGCTGCTCCAGCCTGGCCTCGGCCCACGCTGGCACAATCCCTCCCTCCCTCCCACCCTGGGCCTGGGAGGGGAGCGGTAGCTGGCGGATGGCAGCAGCACAGTCCCAAGCAGCAAATTCAGAAGTGTCCAGGTCCATCACAGGGACGAGGGCTTGTCCCTGGCCAGATCTCCTCGGCCTGGGCTGTGTGCTGCTGCCAGCACTGGAGCCGTCCTCAGTCAAATACAGACATGTCAAGCTGTAAACGAATCCAGCAGGGCCGCTGCTATCTTTGTCCTTCAGGCTGGGCTGTTGCTCTGCTGGGCACCCGAAGAGGCAAGGGGGGTCCCAGGGGCTGGAGAATGAGCTGTGCTCTACAGCCGGGTGGGCTCTTCCTCGCTGTCGCTGCAGTTCCCACAACAGTCCTGAAGTCAGAAGGGCAAGGAGAGGGAGGAGGGAGAGAGGAGCACAGCAAGCAGAGGGTGAGCACAATCACACAACCCAGCTTACAGCTGCCCCCTGGCAGGGAAGGGCCAGGACCACCCCCCTCTCACAGGAGAGCTACATGGAGGCAAAGGGCTGGAGGAGACCCCCCAGTCTGCAGAGAAACAGACTGCATCTGGGGGTTCAACTCCTGGCAGACAGACTGGTGAGCACACAGCTGACTAGCTCAGAAGCTGGGAAGAAGATGGGCTCAACGTCCTACAGCCACCCATGGAGACAGCTCAGTGCCAGCACAGACGATCTGCCCGGCTCAGGGCTCAGCCAGCTGCAGAAGCAGCTGAAAGGCCTCTTGCTGCAACGGGAGGCAGTCTGAGCTTGGGGAAATGTCAGACGCTTCACAGTTTCTCAACACTTGTGTGTGTCCCAGACATCCAAAGAGGAGTGAGGGGAACTTCCCACAGCCCCCTGGGAGCAGAGCTCCCAGCAGCGGCAGTGCAGGGGCAGCTTTGGCTCAAGCTGAAGGCAAGGCCTCCCCAATGAAGGCAGCAAGAGCAGGGAAGCAGGATTAGTGGCTATGGGGACAGTTAGAACAAGCAGCTTGTGCTCTGCTGGGGGAAGGGGATAGGGACTGAAGGACAACACTCCTCTTTCCCAGATCTTCCCATGTCCGCGGGCCACCAGGTATTTCCCTGAACAGAGCAGCCGGGAGAGACTGCTCACCTCTGGAAAGAGAAAACATGCAGCAAATCACAGCTCAACCTCTGCCACAGGCAGCTGCCCATCCTCTGGCAGCTCCTGCCGGCCTTGGGAAGGGCTGGGTATCCCAGCCCAGAGCGGGCTCTGGCTAGCATGGCCCACTGAACAGTGAAGCACAACTTAGAGCTCGTCGGGGAAGCAGGAGTCAGCACTGGCTGGCTGAGAGTGGGTCCAGAGCCAACTGCACTTGAGTCCCACAGCTGCAGGCAGCTGTTGAGAGGCAGCAGCCCAGACTTTGCCAGTCCTGGAAAGAAGGCAAAGACTGTTCTGTGCAGAGGAGACAGGCAGGCAAGCAAGCCCACAGCAGCTGCAAGACATTTCCGTTCTCCTCGTCCCTCGAAAGCACTGCTCTCTGCCTGCTCAAGGTCTGGCAGAAACGCTCTGGGGAGCACAGGGGCCCATTCCAAGAGCAAGGTCTTCTCCAGGGATGGTATTATTTATGTAGGAAGGGAGCAGACTTGCTACTTTACTGCCTTCAACAACACCCCCACCACCACCTGTATGGCTGCCAAGGAGATTCCATCCCAGCCCTCTCAGCTCCCCCAGCACAGGGAGTGCCAGACAGGTGAGGGCTGGCTCCATGCAGCTTCATGTGGGTCCCTCTGAGAGCCTTGGGGTACAGCCACCAGCACAGGAAACAACTCTGCCTGCTTCCCCCTTGTGCCCACCACCCTGCCAGATCTGCCTGGCACAGGCAGGAACGGGCTCAGTGCTGCCAGAGGACTTGATGGGAAGAAAATGGACAAACTCTTACCTGTCTGCTGAATAAGCGCTGGAGTAACCCTTTTTTGGGCTGTGGAGAAGGCTGCCCTTTCCAGTCCAGGTCTGGGGGCACAATGCCATCTGTGCTAAAGACATTCAGCTCCTTAAAACACTCTGTCTCGATCATCTGGAAGAGGGAACAGATGGCTGCAGCGACTGCCACACTGAGGGCCCAGCAGAGCAGCAGGGAGAGCACGAACCCTGTGGAATGCTGCTCTCTGCCATGGTGGGCACAACCAGGAGCTGCAAACTTACCTCATTCTGCCAAGGAATGGGCACACTTCCCGTAGCAAACTTCTGGTAGAAGTCATTGTCCGTGGGCTCCAGCTCTACCCCTTTCACTGTGGAGAACTGCTCAATGTCCAGAACATCCTTGCAATAGATAGCCTGGGGCTAAATGATACAAAGACTGCTCTAATGCCAGGCTCCATGAAGATACCACTGCCTCAAATAACCACAGTTCATGGCCAAGCCCAGGCCCCCTCTCCCTGCAGGCCAGAGACTGCATGATCCCTGTGCTGCCAGACTGCAGAAACAAAAGGGAAGGGGATGGGCCCATTTCCTCTGGTGAGCCACCCCAAGGCTCCTGATTCCCCTGATAGCACCAGTGACTGAACAGGTCAGGACATGGGCAGGCACTTACATCTGGTTTGAAGGGTGGATCCAGCATGCCTGCTTCCAGTCTCCTAAAGTTGAGGTGCTTGAACAGAGGGTGCTCCTTCACTTCCTTGGCCCCAGCTCCTCGGCACCCCAAGCGCTCCAGAGGGTCTTTGCACAGGAGCTGCAGCACAAAGGAAATCAGTTCCCTGGGTGGAAGGTGCCTGGGGCAGGAGCAGCCCTGAGGCCAGCTGGGCTTCTGCAGTATGTCTCTAGGGGTGGCACAGGCTGTCCAAACAGCTGGGAGAGTGAGGAATTAAGGCACTCTAGACCCTCCTGCACTGCCTCATCAGGGACAAGAGAACCTGGCTGCCACCAGCCTGGATATTCTCCTGCTGCATGCAAAGAGGAGGTGGGAGCAATGGAACAGGGGATGCACAGGCGTACCATGGTGCAGAGGGAACGGGCGTAGGGCGAGAACTTCTCTGAGTACTCCTCCTGCACCTCCTTCACCAGCCGCTCCACCTCCTCCCGCTTGATCTTCTTCTTGCGCTGCTGGAAGGGGGACTGCCCCTCGATCATCTCGTACACCAGGCAGCCCAGAGCCCACCAGTCGGGGCTGAACGTGTAGCGCTCATTCTTCACCACTTCAGGAGCTACACAGGAGCAGGGGTGAAGGGCATGTGAGGGCTGGGAGAGCACACATGCAGTCACACAACAGTTTTAGACTAAACCAGGGCCACTTACCCATGTAGCCAACTGTCCCCACACGGCCCTTGATGGTTTGGCCCTCTGGCACATGCACAGCTAGCCCCAGGTCTGAGATACGGATGTGACCTGCATGAGGGGCAAATTAACAAGACAAAAATCAAGGGATAATGTTTGAAGCTGCTAAGAACACAGAACAACCCTAGTTCAAGAAGAGGAAGAGAGAATGACCCAGGTCCGGGGCTTCTCTTGACCACACACTCACCGTGATCATCCAGCAATATGTTCTCTGGCTTCAGGTCCCTAGGAAGGGGGAGAGTTAATTAGCAAGAAACCCGTTGTCAAAGCCAACATGGCAAGAAGATCTACATCTCAAGAAGGCACAGATGAGCAGCAAAGTGATGCAATGCCCCTGCCTCAGCAACACAGACCGCCTTCCCCACACCCCTGCCCTGCAAGCTCTCCCCTCCCTTAACCCTCCACAAGAAAGCAGCAAGCCAGTGGCCAATTCCCTCCTTGCAGGTGCAGAGCTTGCTTTGGGACAGGCTCAGTGACAGAGAAGGAGCCAACAATACTTCTGCTTGTCCTGCCCCAGAGCAAGGAGCACGGTAGGACCAGAAGGGATTTTCTAGCCCCATGTTTAGCCATGCCATCCCTAACACTGCATCACACAACCCAGTGAGCAGTCAGTCAAGCTTGTTCTCCCTCCTGCCCAGCTCTCCATCTCCAGCCTACCAGGCAGCCTACCTTCCTTTGTTCTAGTGTAAATATGCCAGGGGAGTTGAGCACCCAAGCACCTGCCCTGAGGCATTCACAGCAGGATCACATCCTGTTCTTGGTGATCATTTACCAGCATGAGGAAGCCAAGCTGAGCTCTCCTCTCCTATGAGATCAGCTTTCTGTTCCTGATTCCCTCTCACCCAGCTCTGGGCTGTTTTCAAGTCTGAACTTATTTTCTTGAACAGATCGACCCAGCTGGGCTAGTAAGAGCAGAAGGAACCCTCTTGCTTCTGCAGCCTGTACAAGGTCTCTCAGCAGGGGCCAGGCAGCACGCACCTGTACACTATCCTCTCCTGGTGCAAATCCTCAAGACCACAGCAGATCTCAGCAGCATAGAAAGCTGCCCGGGGCTCCTCGAAGCCAGCCTCTCCCATGTGGTAGATATGGAACTTGAGGTCCCCTCCATTCATGAGGGTCAGCACTAGGCAGAGAGCATCTTTAGTTTCATATGCATAGGCTAAGCTCACCTGCAATTCAGGGCAGAAAGGCTGTTAGAAGACACAGCTGGAAGAGGGAGGTGCCCACACGCTGATGGGCACTTTGTCACCCAAGCAGCCACTTGGTTGGCAGGACTGGACCTTTGCTAGCAGCAGAGGGGGAATGGTGCAAACCCAGGGAGTGCCCAGCAGCCCCTGCACACCCCCCAGCTTTCCTCAGACAGGGAGGACGCTGCTTCCTTGAGGCAGAACTGCTCCCATCCAGGGCAAGCAGCACCCAACAGCAACCCCAGGGAAACATCTCATGAATCCTCTGTAAGTGGAAGCTTTGGGTGGTCCACACCTCAGTGCAGCCAGGGAGAGCGCTCCCCACCACACAGCTCAGAGCTAGGCTTCTGCCTATCTGGCTGTCTGGAGAGACAGTTCTTGCTGCTTGCTTCTGTCCCAGAGGTTAAGGAGGTACCTGTGAGACCAGGTTGGGGGTTTGGGCCTGACTTTGGGGGCATTTAGGTCATCCTGTGGAGGCAGTAGGAGATCCTGCCAGACCCCAGCCTTGCAAGAGATCCGTAGCCTCCAGAACCCTACCCTATGGGGCAGGGCCTGCTCCTGCCTCTCCATGTGGGGAGAGAAGCACCACCAAGGTGCTGGGCCGGCTGGTTGGAGGAAGAATCAACCACGGCAGCAAAGTGAGAGCAATTCCTATGTACTTACTACAAACCTACTGTTCACTTTTTCCAGGATCTGTTTCTCATTCAGGGCCATGGCCTCTCCCTTCCGTTTTTTGATCCGTTTCTTTTCCAGCTTCTTGCAGGCATACATCTTCCCTGTGGCACGCACTTGGCAGGCACAAACCTGGAGGGGGGACAAGGCTCAGGACCCTCCCGCTGCCATTTCCAGGGCGGGGATCTAGGGTCTGCTCTCAGGAAGAGGCACGGGAAGGCAAAGATGTCCTTGTCCAGGCCTCACTCTGAGGTTAGCGAGAAGCCTGCTGTCAAAGCAAGGACACAGGGCCCAGTGACATCTCCAGATGTCACAGATAAGCAGCTGAGGGCTGTGATGCCCCTGCCATGGTGGTAGAAGCACCATGGGTGGTGACTGGGAGGACAGGCCACTCCAGAAACAGAAGGAAGCCTGACAGCAACAGTTTCCCGGAGAGCTGCAGAACAGACTCTCTACCCAGGCAGCAGAACACACTACAGGGCATGTGCTGCCCACCCTGCCCAACACCTCCCACACCTCCAGCACCTGACTCCTGCCCCTCCAGGGAGAACTGACAGATCCTGCAATGCCCAGAGCACGGCAGTACCCAGAGCAGAGCTCCTACAGCCCTCCCAGGCAGGCACTGGCACAGCTTGTTGCACATGCAACCCAAACCTTGGGTTGCAGCAGGCAACAGTGACAGCCTGGTACCCCGAATGCAGAGGAAATCCTGGTCACTCACCTCCCCAAAACCGCCCTTGCCCAGCACACGGTACTGGCGGAAAGTGTTTTTGGTCACTGGCTGTCTGTGAGGCAAAGGAAACTGGAGTGAGATGGGAGCAGGGAGAGAGCAGGACCTGAAGACAAACCACCCCTCTACCCTGACCTGAGAGACTGTGGCTTGCCACAAACCCCTTGTTCAAGCAGACCTTGCTTCCCTGAGAGGCAAGTGAGGCTGGGGCAGCCAGCACAGCCTGACAGTGCCAGCAAAGGGCCCTGAAGGAGGGCACAAGCAGACGAAGGCCAGGCTGCGAGCTCCTGTCAATACCCAGCACAGGAAGGAGCAAAAGGGACCCCTCAGGTAGCTCATGAGAGAAGGGTGCAGGTCTCCCAGCGATGCTGGGCAGCATTACCGTTCCAGCCATTTCCACTGCAGGAAGCGGTTGAAGTACAAACTGTCGAGGTAGTCAGCAAAGGGAGCCACACTCAGGTAGTCATGGATAAGCCTAGGAGAGAGCAGAGCCAGCAAGGATGCTGAGAGCTGATCACAGCCGTGGAATAGGTTGGCGGTCTAAGGAAAGAGGAGGTGAGCAGCCCTGAGAGCCCAGTCACCATCCCCTCACCCAGCCTGGCACTGAACCACCCACGCAGCCCTGCCCCAGAAAGCCCACCCTCTGCTAAGCCTGATGCAAAAGGAAGGCGTGTTGGAGGTACCACTGTGACAAACACAGCTCCCTGGGACCGGGCTGGCACCACTAATTGTGGCCTCTCAGAACCAGCCTGGGCTGTGGGACAAAGGGGGATGATGGGACCCTTTGCAGTTGCCCCTCTGCTCACAGGGCAAATGCACACCCAAGGCTGTAATCAGCTGCCAAAAGCTGCTAGCAACGTTCAGCACCAGGCGCTGAGTTGTTAATTTTCAGATGAATATCCAGCACAAAAGGCCACAGGGGATCCTGCTCAAGAGAGCTAACTGCCTCAGAGACCAACACGAGGGCTGCCCAACAGAGTAAAGAGCCTTAGACATAGTGTCTAGACTGGAGACATGCATCAAGGAGAAGCGGACGGGCTCTTCCCCTTTCAGAGCTTGCCAAGAGCAGGCAGGGCCCAGCCCGGAGGCTCTACATTCAGACAGTGACACTAGTTACCACACACAGAGCTAACGTTCCCCAGAAGACTGCAGCAAACCCATTGCCACAGCCCTGCGCTCGATTAGGCAACGTGCTCCAGCTACTGTTCAGGGAGGGGCAGAGGCCGTAAGCCCCGTTTGCCTAACAGCTTCCGCTTCGCAGCCGGAGCCAGGACCTCTGCTTCTGCGATGGGAACGTCAGCGACCTTAGATCCCTGCAGCAACAGCCAGCGTAACCTAACCACAACAGCCACATCTGTGGCCAGCGGGAGAGGGCAGCTGGCACTGGGACTGCAGCTGTCAGCTCAGCCCTGAGGGTGCCTATGAGATCCTGGCACAAGACTAGGAACAGCATGGCCAGATGCTGAGGCTTGTTGAAACGGGGTCTTCCCAAACGGCAGCCTCAGTCCTACAGCAGATTGAGAGGAGTGACAGAGGTTTCTGCAACAGCTTGTGGCTCTCAGAGCCCGGGGGAGCTCGGTGTATTTGCTGCACAGCAAACTGCCAGCCCAAAGTCCCCCAGCCTTAGCACCAGCCCTCGCTGGAGAAGAGACCACAAGGCACGAGGTGAGCTAGCTGCAGCACCCGCCCCAGCCCTCAAACTCACTTAGTGGATTCCTTGAAGAGCTCCTTAGAAGGTTCCTGCTCCAGCCTCTCGCAACAGGCATCCACCAGCTGCAAGGGGACTTCAGGCACATGGTCCTCACTCTGGGGACAAAGGGATGGAGTCAGACATAGGGAGCAGAGCATAAGGATCCTCCTAGGAAGGAGAAGCCCACAATAACAGCACACAGGCACCCATCTGCTTTAGGGCTAGTGGGAAAAGAAGCCATGGCTGCTAGTGAGGTCACTGGATGGCTCTGTACTCTGCCCTTACCATCCCGCCCAGCACATTTGCTGTGGCATGACGTGGGTAACGACAGCTGTCAGCTTTCCAACTGCTCTACTACTGCAGGCAGCAAACACAACCCTCTTACTCACGTTTGGCTTCAAGTACTTTTCAATCAGGTGCTGCCCGCATTCCTTTCGCTTCTCATCTGGAGCCACTTCGTACCCTGCCTGCACAGAGCAAACAGCATGAGGAGCAGGTCCAGCCAGGAGCCGAGCCTTGCTACCGGGCACAGCTGCGGAACAGCAAAACCCACTGCCCAAGCTTTCCCTTGTTTTCCTGGAAAACCAGATCTCCAAACAGCTCCCTAAGCAAAGGCCCAGCCCTATCTTGGAGAAACTGCAACTCGCAGGATTTTCCTTCAGGAAAACCTTATGTGCCCAGAAGAACCTGGCAACTGCCAGCGCACCCAGGGCCAGCTGCTCCATGCCCAGGGCACCAAGAACTTCCCTACCTCCCCCAGGGAAGCCAGGCAGGCGTTGCTCTTACCACAGCATCCAGGAACTTGACGCAGCGTGACAGCTCAGGTCGTGTCTCGCAGAACTGCCGAAAGAGCATGTGCCCAATGGGCTGCTTCTCACACAGGCTGTGGTAGTCCCGCTCTGCAAATGTGGAGAAGACCACTGACTGCCAACCCCAAGGAGCAGCCACAGCTCACTGCCCCAGGCATGGGTGGTGAGGCTTGTGACTTGTCAGCCGGCTGTTCACAGGTCCCACCAGCCTGAGACTCTCAGGAAAGTGAAATGCACCCCACGGGGACAAGAGGCATGACCAAGCTTTTATGTTTCCCTACAGAAGATCCTCATCTTTGGAAGAGGTTTGTTTGACCTGCTGTTCTGTACAGCCTGCCCCTCTGGTTTCTAGCGATGGATCTTGGTGTCTCCTGCTTGCCCAGAGGCTCTATTCTCAAACCCTTCCCCAGGAGATCAATCAACAACTCCAGACACCCAACCTTTCCTCATGATGTGAAGAACACACCGAGCTCATTTTGAGGCAGACTGTCCAGGCTAAGAGTTGCTCTGATGCGATTGGAAACAACTTGTATTCCCAAAGACCCTGCTTTGGAAGCAGCAGCCTCAAAACTGGGGGCACCATTTCCACAGATGTCCTGTTAACACTGCACACAGCAATTAGACCCACTTCACAAGACAGCCACACACTTGCCAGTCAGCTCCTACTGCAGATTACCAAATGAAAGTGCTTTTAATTGTCTTTTCAGGGGTTACTTCTGATTTTTAACCGTTAAAGGACACAGAAAGACAAGAGTTGGTTCCCTATGTTTTTCTTGCATGATGTAGTTTAGAGTATTTCGATGATTTTATTTGATTTAGTGAATCCAATCAAACCTGTTGCCATAGGAGAGATTAGAGGATAATGGGAACTTCTGCTTGAGGACAGAGGCAGCCAATTCTTCCTACCCTTCTCTGAGGTCTGGCAGCCCAGGCACAAACAAACCCCTTTGATTATCCAGAGCACTTCCAATTCTCTGCTCTTTTTCCTCTCCTTCAACTCCTAAGATGTTGTCTGATCCCGAGCCAGAAGAGATTTCTGTTACAGCCACTGCGGGCTGCCTGGGGTGCAGATGTGCAGCTGTCCATCGGCACGCAGAGGAACTTCCAGCGCTCCCCGGTGCTAGGTACTGCCAGCCTTCCCCTCCCTGCACAGCAGTTTCTCCCAAGGAAGCTGCGGCTTCCTGCGGGTGCACGAGAGCGCAGAGATGGCCTGGCTGTGGTGGGGGGAGGAGGCTGCCTCACCAGCTCTGCTGCACCAGCCGGTTTCCTTGTGTCTGCAAGCAAAGGAGTTCCCTTCAGCTGGGAAGACCAGAGTTTGTGGAGAAGCTTTTGGCTGCCCTTGCCGCTGCCCAGGCTCACACGAGGTGGCAGCGGGCAACCAGCCTGCCATGCCCACGGTTCTGCCAAGCCTCTGGAACAGGAGAGAGATGCCTTCCAGGCAGGCTGAGAGGGGAAATCAAACCATTCTAGCCAAAGAGGGACACAAGCATGAGGAACAGGGTCATCTTTCCTACGAGGGGACCAAGCAAGGTGGCTGTCACCTGGGCCAGAAGCACTTTTTGCGTGCCTCCCCAAGGGGGAAGTGGGGACATGGGCAGTGGCAGCAAACCACTGGGAGGGACTGGCCTCCCAAAGCTTCACAGGGTCACTGTCCTGACAGTGGGACAGCAGAGACAGACAGACTGACAGCACTCACCACCAGCAAACAGGCAGCACAACAAAGGTGCAGTTCAGTGCTAGAGAACATGTCACGACACCCAGAGAAAGGGGGGCTGGAGGCAGGGAACGGGCATCAGCTGAGGGAAAGCTCTGCTGTGGGTACACACCAGCCAGCGGAGCAGAACGGGGCTGGGGTGGCCACGATGGGACCCACGAGGAGAACCCATGCCAGAGCTGTGTTCAGTGCTCAGAACTTGCTCCAAAGAGGCAGTGTGATGAAAAACCAAGGGCAGAGTCTCCATCTGACTACACTTAGCTGCAAAGGTGGCCCTCTGCACAGCAGCAGGACCAGGCTGGTATGAGCTTGGAGGATACAGTGTGGATGGCAGAGGTTGACTTATTCCAAGTGCTAGAGCCTCATGTGCCCTCAAAGTGAGCCACCCCTCTCCTTGGGGCTGCCAGAAACTGGAAAACCTGTGCAGGGTGGAACTGGGAACTGGAGATGCAGAAACCCAAACTCCCTCTGAAAGAAGGCCAGTGCTGTGCTGCTCTCCAGCTAGCAGCTGAATCCAGAGTGACAACTCAAACAAGCAGAGCATTCCCAGCCTCTGTGCCCCAAACAATTTCACCTGATCTCAGGACCAAGCCTGTTGCACAAACAACATTAAAACCATGAAGAGTACAAAGTACAGTATTAAAATGACAGGCCAAGCCCTGCCCAACTGTACAATTCCCATCTGTACCACACATCACGAGCCCAGCTTTGCCAGAGTAAAGCTGCAATATTAGTGTTAGAAGCCGAGGTCTGCAGCGTGGGGCTGAATCCCAGCCAGGCAGTGCAGAGGATGTTTGCAGGACCTTTGTCATTTATGCAAAGGCACCCCAGAGCCATGGTCCAAAACTCCACACCACCGAGCACGTCTGTTTGCACAGAGAAGGTTGGGTATCTCTCATGAAGCTCATCACAGTCCGGAAGGCGTGTGGCCAGACTAATAGGTGAGCACCACACAACTGTGACTCACCTACCCACTGCTTCCTCCCTACCCCCAACGATTCTGGCCAGGCTTCAGCCAGCACGTACCCCATCACACATCCCTGACCCTCGCGGACACGGCTGCTTTCGGGTGCCCAGCTCCAGGAGCCCAACACCCACGCTCGCTCCCTGACCCCCACCGCTCTGCAGCGCAGCCCGGGCTGCTCAGCTCCCGCATCTCACCCAGGGTTTGGCGAAGATCCTCGCAGAGGCTGATGTGGGGGAACTGCAACATCTGGCGCCATTTCTTACTCTTGCCTTTCCGGTTTCCGCCACCACCTGCGGGGCACAAAGTATGGGTACCATCAGTTAAGAGCAGGGATGTCCAGCTGGAGCCAGAAGCCAAGAGAGGAGACACCCTCTGTCCATTTTTGGCAAGGAAAACAGGATTGAAGTGGTACCACTGTCTCCTGGCTGGTGGAACAGAAGCGTGAGAGCCTCTGACTGCCAGAGGAAGCAGATGGACCAACCGCTCTGGCTGCTGAACAAAGTGACAACCAAAAAGATGAAGACCTTTCACCTGGGCATCTCAGTTACTTGTATGTAAGTTTGGAGAATCAGGGCAGAGGCAGGAATGCCTAAAGCCACAGGTTACTCTATGCCTCCACAGGAGTTCTTGGCTCCTAGCCTGTCCTCGAGACCTCTTCATAACTAATCACCTCTGAGGCCAAGCCTTGCTTGGTGTGAAGCTCTTCCTGCTGTAGTAACTATTTTCTTGCCACCTACTCATTCCAGACTGATTGCTTACTCCAGGGAGGAGCTCTCAGAGAAAGGACAAGAAGCTGGGAGACAGGAATTCCTGCCTCTAATCCTGGCTCCACAGACAACTCACTGCATCGCCTGGGGCCCATCTCTTCAGTTTCCCACCTGTGAAGTGGGGACACTCCCACCTTTTTCCAGAGATAAGCCAGCCTCAAAAAAGCAGATCGAAGAACCAGATAGATTATTCCAACTTCAGCTGTTGGAGTAAATGCCCAGTGCTGCAGGACAGGGTGGGAAAGCTGCTAGATAGACCAAAAAATTTACATCATAGCAAGCACTAAGTACTGAAATGCTGTACTGTACTGATTGCTGGGATCAGCCAATGTCCAGGGATTGCCTTCCCTCCTGCTCCATGCCAACACACACAAAATCTCCCACCACCCTTTGGAAATACATTAAACCACCCCATAGTGCTGGGCCAAAGGCACAGATTTCTGAAATCGGGGCAGTTGAGCATCATTTATCAGCTCTTGAGACACAGTTTCGTAATACTTTTCTCGCCGCAGATGCAGTTCAGCCCCCAGGCCTAGACACAGACCCTGTGCATCCAGCTCCTCGTGCCACAGGAGGCCATGGTTGAACAGGCAGGTAGGATGGGACCATCACAGCCAGCCTTCTGTAGGGCCAGCCCTGGTCTGAGCCCCTGGCACACTGTGGGTCGCTGTGCTGCATCTGCTCTGCACCAGCAGCTGGGCTGCACAATTGTACAAACTCAGGAAGGAAGTGACTCAAGGGTGAGCAGAGGTGGAAGAAACCAGCAGCACAGACACCTTCTTATCAGCCACAGCTTGAGGCAATGAAAGCCCAAAGTGGCCCAGGAGTAGAAGACATCCTCTCCCCATTAGTACTCAAGGAAAGGCAAAGCAATGCTCCACAGCACCCAGAGGAACCTGCAGCTTGTACTTCCTTGATTTGTTTGCTTTGAAAGGAGGCTCCAGTGCCCTTCACACATGGTTCTCCCTGTCCCTCCCCACTTTGCAGAAAACAGCCTCGCAGAGGACTTGTCTCCAGCACACCAATCTCTCAGCACCCACATTTGGGGGATGGGGTAGGCCAACTCCACCCAGAGCTTTCCACAAGGGAGCTTCAAGGCTTGGTGATAGCTCAAAGCTGGTCTGTTGTCCCTCTGCCAGAGGCCAGCAGGCAAGGGGGACAATGGGGAAAAGATCCTTCACCTTCCTCGGGACAAACCCTCCCAGAAGAGTTTAAAGGAAACACAGAGCACAGTCATCCTACGGCAGCAGCTGAGGGTGGCTGTCTGCAGCTCCCCAGCACATCCAGGGTGATCTCAGCCCCACAGTCCCACACCAAACCAGGAGGCTCCCAACAAGGCTGGGCTGGAGCAAGGCACATGATGTTGCCAGACCCAGACAGCAAAGCAGCTCTGTCCTGTCACTTGGACTGCTGGAGCTCATCCCAGCAACCACCATGGCCACTCAGCCATGGGTGGGACACCCATGCACAGCCACCTGCAGCTCTTGTGGGTCAGGAACTGTCTGACATGTGTATGCCAGTTGGTCGCATCAGTGTGTGGCCAAACTGTCACCGTCTGCCGAGGGAGAGGCACCAGAGGAGCACAGAGAAGTGCCACAGCAGCCACCTTACGCCTTGCTCTGCATCAGTGACCAAACTCTGCTCTGCTGAAGGCACAACAGGAGCCAGTGTCCTGGTCACTCCCTCTGTGGGAAGCAGGGTCTTTTGTCTAGAGGTCATGGGTGCCCCTGATTGGCTCTGTCTGGATTGGGTTTTGAATCAATCCTTGCCATTATGAACCGTAACAGCAGAGTCCACCACGGTCACCATGCCTGAAGTACCTACACTAAGCCTGATCTTCAAGCAGCTCAAAAATGTCTCTGCTTGTGTAAATTTAATTTTGTTCCTCTTTGCTCCCACAAATCTAATCTCCAAAGCCCTCTAACTGGATTTCAGTCGGCCCCTCAGGCTCCAAAATGACTTAGTCTGGCCAGCTGCACACTGCGGGCCAGGAGGGACTGTACTTCCCTGCTGCTTTATGTGAGCTAATGAACTCGCCGACGCCAGGCTGAATCAGATCTGCTCTGCCAAGGACCAGGCTCCAGAGCAACAGACTTCCCAGCTCTCTCCTTAAGCCATCCCAAGGCTTCCCTGCATGGCTCCTCTGCACCTTCGGGACACCCCACCACTGGCAGGCTGTGTCCCCCACCGAGTCCTCGGAGTTCAGCCATGGCCTGGGAAGCAGCAGCAGGTCTGTGGCCCCGCAGCAAAGCTCCTGGCACTGAGCGGACAGGAGATGAGGGTTGGTGTGAAGGTGACGGTGGGGTCTGGCTCACCAAGGCAGTTTCAGGATCGCCCCTCATGCGGGAAGCAGCACCTTCCCAGCCCGAAATCAACCCGTTTCCCTTCCTGACGCCCTCAGAGCCGCTGTCCCCGCTGCCAGAGGAGCACGAGCAGCCTCTGGAAGGGGTAAGGCCGGAGGCAGGCAGGGCTGCTTCCACAGGAGATGCTGCCAGGCCGCCTGGGAGCGCTCGGCACCCCCCGGAGGCAGCCGAGCCCGGGACGCTGACCAGCCCCCGGCTGCTCGGGGCAGCGCCCAGCGCCGGGGCTTCGCTTAGGGGCCGCTTCGAGGCGGCCCGCGCCCGACCCGCGCCGTTACCTCCCGTTCTCAGCAGCGCCGCGGGCAGCCAAGGCCGCGACACCCCCCTGGGAGCTGACAGACATGGCCGGAGACCGCAGCCCGCCCGCAGCCCGGGGGAGCGGACGCCGCTCCAGCAGGCGGGCTCACGGCTCAGGCCACCGGCCGGCCGGCACCTCCCGGGAGCTGGGTCAGCTCCGCGGCCGGGCTGCCCCGGGGCCGCCTGCCCCGCCGCCGCCCCGGGCCTGCCGCCTCCTCGCGGCTCTCCCCCGCCCCGGCGCCGCCGCTCACCTTCGCGGGCCTTGAGGAGGACGGTGTTGGCGACGATGTTCTCCAGCTCCATGGGCCCGGGCGGCGCCACCGGCTCCGCACCGCTCCCCTCCGCTCGGCCCGCGCCCCGCTGCCGCCACCTCCCCCCGCCGCCGCCGCCGCTCCCTGCCCCGCCTCTCCGCGACCAGCCCGCCAATGCCTGCCCACGCTCCTCCCGCGTCGAGCTCCCATTGGCCCATCCTCCCGGGAAGCCCCTCCCCCTCTGAGGCGATGCTGCCCTGCCGTTGGCCCCGCGGCGGGCGGAGGTGTGGGTGGGCGGAGCAGGGAGAGACAAGCGCGCGTCACTCGGCAGCCATTGGTGGAAACCTGCGGGGGAAAAGGAAGGGGATGTTG
The DNA here is from genome assembly GCA_022605575.1 of Laterallus jamaicensis coturniculus. NCBI lineage: Eukaryota > Metazoa > Chordata > Aves > Gruiformes > Rallidae > Laterallus > Laterallus jamaicensis. The sequence continues at coordinate 11,359,577 of JAKCOX010000016.1, read as the reverse complement.
ATTCGGCGGCGAGCTGTCACTCAAGGAGCGCAGCCGCCGCTGCGGGAACGGATTGGGCGAGCCTCAAGGGCGCCCAACACATATCAGGATACGTCTTCTGCGGCATCTGATTGGGTAGAGCGCTGTCACTCAGCTGCTGACTGGATTGTGATTGGAGCTTTTGGGGGGGTGGGGCCGAACGTCTTTTTAATTAGGGAGCCCTGGGGCCGGGGCTTCGCTGCAGGGTGTAGTTGCAGGAGGAGGTGGGGGCGGCCTCCCTGCGCTCCCGCTGGGGGCAGTTGCGGGGCTCTTCCCCTCCTCGCACCCTGCCCGTGTGTCTGACCGCCTCACAAAGCCTTCCGTGCGCCCGGAGCCGGCCAAGCCCCGTGTCCTGGGGCTCTGTGCTGTGCCTGCCCCCCGCCCCGCCCCTGGCACCGCCGCGGAGGAGGCTCGGGGTCTCCTGGCCCCTTGGCAGCGAGGGGTGCAGCGCCCCGGGGCTGCTCCGGGGCCGTCCCGCGGCTGGAGCTCTGCTTGCTGCTGCCACCGGTTTCTTCACAGAGCCGTGGAGGTCGGAAGGGGCCTCCAGAGACCACCGGGTCCAACCCCCTGCCAAAGCAGGGTCCCTGGGACAGGGCACACAGGTCAGCGTCCAGATGGGGCTGGAGTATCTCCAGAGAAGGAGACTCCACACCCCCTGGGCAGCCTGTCCCAGGGCTCCCTCACCCTCACCTCTTCCACACATTGGTGCAGAACTCCCCGTGCTCCCTTGTCCATCGCCCCTTGTCCTGTCCCCACAGACACTGAGCAGAGACTGGCCATTTGCCCCTGTGTCCCACGCTTGAGGTACTGATAACCGTTGATCAGAACCCCTCTCAGTCTTCTCTCCTCAAGGCTGAACAGCCCCAATTCATTCAGCCTTTCCCGGTACGGGAGGTGCTACAGGCCTTTCGTTATCTTCGTAGCCTCTGCTGGACTCTCTCCAGGAGATGCCTGTCTCTTTTACACCAGGGAGCTCACAACAGGACACAATACTCCAGGTGGAGCCAGACCAGGGCAGAGTAGAGGGGGAGGATCACCTTTGACCTGCTGGCTACGCTCCTTTTAAAGCACCCCAGGATCCCATTGGCCTTCTTGGGCACACTACTGGCTCATGGCCAACCTGTCATCTCCCCATCCCTTTGTTCTAAAAGCTTTATTTTTGCTGGCCCTTCAGTGAGCAGCACCTGTCTGAAGGCAAGCTGCAAGGCAGGAGCCTCCTCTGCTTGCTCCACAGCAAGTCATTGATCCCTCTGCAGAGCTCTGTCTTACCTGAGCATGCCTTGGTGGTTTATCAGCCCTGCAGCTGACCTGCCTAGCTTCTCCTGGGTGCAAAACCACTTGTTAACCCTCTTACCTGTTACTAAGTTGCACCTACCCCGCTTCCTGCTCCGGGTGCGGATGTTACCTCTGCCTCCAAGGGCTCCAGCCCATGGGCGATACCCTCATCCTGCCTGTGTGATGTGGCTGGTGGTGGCCAGGGCATGGAGGAGCACAAGGTGATGAGCAGGTCCTTCCACCAGCCTCTGATGATGATGGCAAGCTGGTGGTGGAGACCAGCCTGGGCCACTAAGCACCACTCAGCCAGGCTGTCCTAACAAGCAGGAGAGGAGGGGTTCATGCCCCCAGCTGCGATGGGGCTGATAATACAAATTATTTCAAGCACTCGTTGTCCATGCAGTGGGTACTGACTGTGATCTACCATCCCTTCAGCATCTGCTGGTGACCAGGCATTGCATTTTCCAGTTATGAACCCACAGCGATAACGAGGAGGAGGATGCCTTGCCCTGTCATACCTTGGAGGTGATCTCCAGTGTCACTCTGCCAGGAGGGATGAGCTCACTCTACCAGCTTTCTTCTTTTAGAACTGCTTTCTTTTGAAAGGTGGCACATACATATTTTGAGCTTCAAATGTGATGACTTTGTTTCCATGCGTTTGCACACTTAACCCTTAGGTTGCTACTTTCCCTTTCCTTCCAGCTGGAGTTTTGCAGCCCTGTTCTCACAACCAGCAAGAATCATCAGCCATGGGGCGCTGCCACAGCAGGATGAGTGGCTGGAGAGGTCCTGGTTTCTAGCTCTGCAGAGGCATGGCTGGAGAGGACTCCCAAGCCTCTCAGGGGAGTAATTCATAATAATTTAGAGAAATTGGAGAAACAGCCTGAAAAATGCAGGATGGAATTCCAGGCAGACAAGTGGAGGTCCTGCAGTTGGGCGGGAGTGATCAGTGCTTCGAGGGGAGCTGCTTTCCCACTGGAGTCACAGCGGATCGTGAGATGGGAAGGAATAAAGGTCACACCATGGTATATAAATCAGATCTTGTGTAAACTTGGAAAGGAAAGGGCTGCTGCAGGAGACAGAGCGACCCACTTGATGCCTCTGTCACAGTCAGGATGATGTGCTGGTTGGTGATGCAGTGGGAGATGTTCGGTGGGGAAACTCCCCCCAGATTGCCCAGGCACCCTGGTAGTGCCCAGAGTGAAGGGGGGACCAGGCACCCCCAAACACCACCCAGCCCTTGGGGTTTGATGTTTTGGGCACCAACCTGAAGCTCCCTGTGGTGGCTTGGGTGTTGCCCCAGTGTCAGCACAGGCTGGCTGTGTCAGCATCTCCTTGCCCAAATTGGGGTGGGTGTGGGGGTGGTGGTCCCTGCATACCCCCACTCTGGCTGGTCTCTGGCCCTTTCTGCCCTGCAGCATCCTGGTGCTGTGCACTCCTGCCTGGGAGGAAGGATGGTGCCTGGTCCCCTGGTCAGCCCCAGCAATGCCAGGCAAGGGTGAGGGCAGGGTGCAGGAGGGAGGGCACCACAGGGCGCCAGGCTGCTGGCCACAGGGCTGGTGCCCCTCTGGGAGAGCTCCTCTCCCCCAACTGGCCAAGTCCCCATTGGGTGCCCTGATCTCTCTTGGTATTTTTAGAAGCAAAATGCTGTTTAGTTGTGAAAAGGCAGCTGTGGGAGGGGAAGCCAGGCAGCAGCGATAGGGCAGCTCCTTCCGCAGATGCTGCCAGCATGGCTCCAACTGCCAGGGCCGGTCACCTCCGGGGCGTCAGCGCCAAGCCTCCATCCCAGCATGATCCCCACTAGGAACCTCTGCTGGCCCCAAAGCTCCTGCCACAAACCTCCACACACAGGGCCGGTGGGTGCAGGGGATGGCCTGGGTACCACTGCGAGCACCCCCATCCCTTCCAGCCCCGCAGACCCCACAGCCGAGCTGCACCCATCCTGGCAGGGGCTGGCGGGGGCTGGCGTTCCTCAGGCTCCAGCTCCCAGGCACCAGTGGCTGTTTTTAGCTGAGTGAAAGTCCGATGTTTTGAGATTTTCTATTTTGAGCTGCAAAGCTGGAGAAGTGGAGCGGCCCCTGACCCCCCGGGTGTCTGCGTGGAGCAGGGCAGGGAGCTGGGTAGGGCAGGCGCAGGGTGGCTGCTGCACCCGGGGAGGATGTGGTTGCCCCCAGGTCTTCACCCCACAGTTGCCTCCGTGGCCCCTCGCACCTTGGGCTGTGCCGGAGCTTGTTCCCACGCGGCCCCATCTCCCATGCCAGGGGAGGATGGCTTTCCCAGTAACCCTTTGTCACTCCTTCTTTCTCTATGGAAGCAAGAGCCCAGCAAAGCCCCTGAGTGGCATGTGGGCTGTCCCACCCCAGCCCCACGCCGCTTGTACCCAACTGTGGGGTACACTGTGAAGAACCCCTATGGTGTGGCACTGCTATATGCTAATGGGCAGCCGGAGAGGCAGCCCTGACAGAGCGGCACAGGGCTTGGACTGGGATGTTGTGGTGGAATGGCCAGCTCAGCCCAGTGCTGGTGATGCTGCCACGTGGGGGGTTTGTCCCCCTGCAGCAGCCATGGGGCCCATCCCCTGCACAAGAGGATGCTGGGCATCATGGGGCTACTGAGGTGCTGGGGTTCACCTGGCAGCAAGGAGGACTGGCACTTGCTGAAGCTGCCACGGCAAGTTGTAACCACCAGTGGGTCACCCACACTGCAAGGGGGACAGGTAGGGTGACCTGGGGAGGGGGGAATGATGAGTGCTGGCAATGGGTGCTGCTTGCTGAGCACCCAGGAGGCAGACACCAGCCCCAGGCACAGGCTTTGGCCTCGTTTTATTCGACCCCACATTTCCAAAAGTACCTTGAGATGCATGCTGGCATGGCAGTCTGGGGTCCGTGGCGGGGCCAGGTGTTGACAGCAGTGACTGGGACTGGGGGCCACATCCTTGGTGTCCCAGCATGGCCCTAGGTGCGGTGCTGGCGGGGAACAGTGAGGAGTCGTCGGAAGGCAGCACGGAAGTCCCGGTTGAAGAGAGTGTAGATGAGGGGGTTGAGGCTGCTGTTGCAGTAGCCAATCCAGAAGAAGAAGCTGAAGAGGGGCTTGGAGACGCGGCAGCCCTCCCCACACACAGCCCCCAGGCTGTAGGTGAAGAAGAAGGGGAACCAGCACAGAATGAAGGCCCCCATCACCACGGCCAGCACAACGGTGAAACGCCGCTCCCGCGCCCGCACCAGCCGCTGCCGGCACAGAGACATGCTCTGGTGCTGGCTCTGGTGCCGCCAGCCCAGCATCCTGACCCCTGGGCCCTTCTTACCGGCATCGGCGGGGCATGGGGAGCGGAGGGCGAGGAGGGCTGCTGTCTGCCGGATGGTCAGGTGGTAGATGCGGCAGTAGACAGCAACCATGACGAGGCAGGGAGCGAAGAAGGAGGCGGCACAGGAGGCCAGCACGTACCACGTCTCCTGGCTCAGCTGGCACTCCCTGCCACCCGGTCGGGCCCGCAGGAGCGGTGGCAATGCCACCAGAGCTGCTGCCACCCAGACTGCCCCGATCATCCCCTTCACCCGCCTGGGGCTGCGGCGCAGGTTGAGCCTGGCTGCCCGGGTGACGGCCCAGTAGCGGTCAAGGCTGATGGCGCAGAGGTGCCCGATGGAGGCGGTGCAGAGCAGCACGTCCAGCGCCAGGTACAGGCTGCACCACAAGCTGCCGAAATACCAGTAGCCCATCACCTCGTTGGCCAGTGAGAAGGGCAGGACCAGGATGGCAACCAGGATGTCTGCTGAGGCCAGGGACACCAAGAAGAGGTTCTGCGGAGCCTGAAGAGCCCGGCTGGTGGAGACAGCCACCACTACCAGTGCATTGCCCACCAGCGTGGCCAGCAGGATGGCCAGGGCAGCCAGCAGGATGAGCCCTGTGGCCGCAGGTGAGTGAGGGGCGCTGCCAGTGCCGCTGCCATTACTGGAGGTGTTGGGGAGGGCACCAGCTGGCTCCATGCTTGTCCGGCCCCTCAATCAGATGAAGCCCCATGGGGCTGCCCCCCACCGTTGTGCGCCCCGCTCACTGGCACCACCGCATCTCGTGGCGCAGCCCCGCCATTGCCAAGCCCCTGGATGGTGCGTCCTGGTCGCTACCGCTCCTGTACTGACCTGCTCTGGCAGCAAGACAGAGGTCGTCTCAGCCTGATGGCAGCCAACCCGGACAGGCATATAGGATGGTGGCAGCGCTGAGAGTCCTGCAGCAGTTCCCACTACAGCCCAGCTGCCGGCTCCGCTGGCCCCAGCCCGGGAGGAGGGCGGGAGGGAAGGCGGGAGGGAGGGATGGGCCGATACTGCTGGCAGGAACCCAAGCATTTGTGGGCAGTGGGAGAAGTGGTTATTGCCAACACTTAAAGGGCTCCTGTCAGGTCAGCCGTGTGGGTGGGCTCCTGCCATGGGTGCCAGGGTACCCCATGGGCCAGGGGCACTGCCTGGCTGTGCTGAGTTGGCATCCTACTGAGCCCCAGCCTGGCAGCACAGCCTGGTGAGTGCCAGCTCAGCCCTTTGGGGATGAGGCAGGTGGAGGGAAGTGCTGCCTGTGGCACGTTGGTGCAGGCTGGCTGCAAACCCCAGGTGCAGGGTTTGGCTGTGGCACTAGCCATAGGTGTCACCGCAACACTGGCAGGGTGTTTGATGCAGCCCGGGCACTGGGCACTTGTGCAGGGCCTGGCTGTGCAGTGGCAGCGTACGGATGTGAGGGCAGATGGTAGGTGTCTGGCCCCCGTGGCTCTGATGGTGGCACTGGCAGGGTTTGCAGAGACAGGAGCCGAGGAGGCACAACACCCGGGGTGCGGGTGCTCGGCTTTTATTAGATACCAAATGGGCAGAGATGCTGGACACCAGGTAGCTGCAGGAGCAGTGGCCCTGGCACACGGTGCTGGCTAGAGGCGGGTGGCACCATGCAGGGGTGGGCGAGGGGAGCCCACCCGGCTGGCAGGGCCGGGCACCTCCTCCAGATAGGAGAGCGCGGGGTTGTCCAGCCCCAGCCTGGCCTTGTCGCGGGGAGGACCCTCACGCTCCTCCCAGCCCTCGGGGCTACGGCAGCGGTCGGTGCAGCAGAGGGTGGCCCGGGTGATGAGCCGGTCGAGGGGCTGCAGAGAATGCATCCAGGCGGGGAGGAAGTCCCAGGTCTGCAGCCATTTGGGTAGGCGGCCTGGGCTGCGTGCCTGCAGCGCGTTCACTAGCCCCACAAAGAAGAGAAGGCTGAGGAAGGGTGCACCCACCCCCACCAGTGCCCGCCAGCCTGCCATGGAGATGCCGAAGATGAGGGAGGGCAGGAGGAGGAAGCAGACGATGAGGTACAGGACGGCGAACCAGCGGTACTTGGCCGTGCGCTCGCCCAGCGCCTTGGCCATGCGGATGGGCAGGCGGGTGAAGGGCAGCGGGTACCACAGCAGGATGCCGGAGATGTTGAAGAAGAAGTGGCAGAGGGCGATCTGCAGGAATGGCAACCCCATCAGGACAGGCAAGACCCTGTCTTGCCTGGTGCCCCCCACCATCCTGGCAGTGGCCCCAGGCTGCCCGTACCTGGAAGGAGCTGGCCAACTTGTCTCCAGGGCTGGCCAGGGCGGCCAGGATGGCAGTGGTGGTGGTGCCGATGTTGGAGCCCAGGGTCAACGGGTAGGCGCGCTCAATGCTGATCACTCCCAGGCCTGCAGGAGAGCCACACCATTCTGTCCCACTGCTCCTCACCAGCGCTGTCCCCACGCTCTCCCAGGGAGGCACAGCTCCTTCTGCTCCATTGAGTGCCACAGCACCCACAGGCTGTCATGGGGGGGGACCTGCACATGGCAGGGGACCAGGTTTGGCCAGGACTCACCAATCAGGGGTGTGATAGCCGAGGTGAAGACAGAGCTGCTCTGCACCACGAAGGTCATCCCAGCGCCCACCACCATGGCGAAGTACCCAGTGAGCCAGCTGAGCGGGTGCGGGAGGTCTGCCACGGCATGACAACATGAACATGGAGACATCAGCTGGGAGCTGCCCAGTGCTCCCACATAGTGCTGGGGAGGGGGTTGTGGAGCCAGGCTCTGGATATGAGGTCAGGCTCTGGGTATGGGTCTGTCTTGGTGGCTGGTGGCCAGGGTGGCTGGGGAAGGAGGATGTGGAGACCAGGAGGCCATGACAGCCATGAGTGGGGATCGAGGGCAGGCAGGGGAACTGGGGGAAAGGCAGGAATGGCAGTTAAAGCAGTGGCAGTGATGGGGCTGAGGGCTGAGAGTGGGGATGGGGTTAGGTGGCCGTGGGGTAGGCAGGCTCCCATCCCACTCACCCTGCAGTAGTCCCTGTCCCACTCACCAGTATTGATGACTTTCTGGATGACTTTGGCCACCTGTCCCTTGAGCAGGGAGTTGAGGAGTTTGACCAGAAGGATAAGGCAGGTGCAGAGCACGACGAGGGACCCAGCCAGCAGCACCAGCCCCACGGCCAGGTCAGGCAGCGGTGTGTCAGTGAAGAGATGCTCGCCTGCCCCACAGCATGGCTGGGCAAGGAGCTGGGGCCATCTTGGCCCCACTCACAGAGCTGCCCCCCCTCTCTCCCAAAAGCCCCACAGCTGGGTCCCAACATCTCCCAGTCCTGTCCCACATCATGACTCCAGCCCCATGCCCAGCCACCCTCAGTCCCACATAAAGCCCCCCCAGCCCCACCTGCACCTCCCCAGCCTAATCCACTGTGGCCCAGCTCTGCCCAAGCCCCCTGCACCTACTCACACTTCTGCCTTGTGATGTTGTGGAGGGTCTCGATGCCCTTAGTGCGGCAGTGGCCGGGGGCCGTGCAGTTCAGGGGGGGCCCAAGCCCCACAGCAGTCACCTGCAGGGAGAAGGTGGAGTGCAGCTAGCTTCATGGCATCTTTGGTCAGCCCATTCCCACCATCCACCCTCCTTGGGATCATCTGGTGACCCTAGCAAGGCCATGGGCTCCTCACCGGTGGGGATTCAGGCCCACACCAGACACGGATGAGGCTCCGGTTGCGTAGACTCTCATCCCCCGTTGCAATGCCTGTGATCACCGACTTGTCCAGCTGCAATAAAACACACCTTGGAGAGGGTCTTTGGGGGCTGACAGCACTCCTGGCTTGGGGACAACTTCACTCAGATGGGGACACCACTGCCAGCCTGGGGATGCTGACACCAGTGTTGGGGACATTACCACCAGCACTGGGACGACAACGCTTGGGAAGCACAACCAGCTTGGGGACACCACTGCCAGCCTACAGACACTTGGGCATGACCACTGTCAAAGGGGCGCCAGCACTGGGGACATCACCACTAGCGCTGGGAAAGCAATGCTGGGCGATCACTGGCAGTGGGGGACACCACCCTGAGGGACCCCACAGCCAGCCCAAGGAGACCTGGATGATGAGCTTGGTGAAGGGCTCTGTGATGATCTTCAGCAGGTCGGGGGCATCCTTCCCACTGCGGATGTTGAAGGTGGACACGACCAGGCGGGTGACGTGGTGCAGGTACCCACTCACCACCTCCAGCGGCAGCAGGACCAGCACCGACAGCCAGTTGAAGCAGTCGTGCACTGTGGCACCAGCAAAGGCCCTGTGCAGAGGAGCATATCAGCATGGGGTGGCCTCAGGGAGCAGCCCCCAGCACCCCGAGAGAAGCTCTCACCGTTTGAACTCACTGCGGTCTCCAGCCTGCATGAGGGCCACGATGGTGTTGGTGACAGAGGTGCCGATGTTGGAGCCCATGATGATGGGGATGGCAGAGCGCACCTCCAGCACTGAGGACAGAGAGACCTACTAGCTCTGTGTGGCCCAGCTCAGGGTGACCCCATTCAGCCACCCCACCCCACAGCCTCAGGTTCCTGGAAGCACCACGGGTGCACTCACACCCTGAGGAGACCATGCTGACGATGATGGAGGTAGAGGTGGAGGAGCTCTGCACCAGCACGGTCACCAGGATGCCCACCACCAGCCCAGCCACTGGGTTGGAGAGGATGGCGTTGTCCTTGAAGATGTCCCCAGCCACCTTGCCTGTAAGACAGTGTGAGTGGCAGGGTACTGGCATGGCAGGGTCCTGGCACTAGCCATCCAGGTGCCCCCGCCACCCTACCTCCAGCTAGCTGGAAGGCAGAGCTGAGCACATCCAGGGAACACACGAAGAGGTACAGGAACCCGAACATCAGGGGCACCTTGAGAAGGGAGACACAGATGGACTGGACCCTGGCCCAGCACCCCAGCTCTGCACAAGACAAGAGAGAAAGTTAAACACCAGCCATGGCATATGCGTGGCTCCCCAGGCTTCCACAGCCTCACACCATCCTCCAGTGCTCCCAGTAGGACCGGGCTTGTGTCCCCAGATGTGCCACCACTCCCCAGGCCCCCTCCATCTCCTCCTGCTCCCAGCTTGGCCTTGTCCCAACTCCCCACATCATCCCTTGCCTCTGCCCACAGCCCCGGAGTAGCTCAGCGTCTCCCCCACTGGCAGGCAGCCAACCATGCTGGGGGTCTGGTGGGGGTGCCAGCGCAAGGGCTGGCACTGCGGGGTAGCAGGAAGGAACTGCTGCCAGCCCCAGGGGCAAAGCTGGTGTGTCCTGGCACCTCATGGCCCTGAGGCACCCCTGGGTGCCCTGGCAGGTTCCTGGGGTGTCCCCCAACATGGGTACCGTGTGCCCCCCCATTGTCTGCAGGTCTCACCTGGTTTCTGCAGTTCATCCAAGCCCAGACGGGGCCCCTGCCAGGGCAGCGTGTCCAGCTCGTAGCGCTCCCTGCCCTCTCCCAGGCGCCCCGGGGAGCCAGGGCAGGGGAAGCCATGGTCAGGGCACGGCACCGCACCCACGGTGAAGGGGCAGGTGTGGGTGCCCGGCAGCCGGTGCAATGCTGGGGAGAAGGGAGCACCCACCTTACAGCCCTGTCCTCACAGGGAGGCCTGAGCACTGTCTGGGCCAGGATCTGGCCAGAAGCAGAGCTGAGCCCAGTGGGGTGAGGAGGAGGAGGAGGGCTGGGAGCACCTACCTTGGGGACTGGGGCAGTAGGCGAACTGGGGCCCATGCACCACCCTTCCTCCCCGCATCGGGCAGCGGGGCAGGGCCGGGCTCTCCCTCCGGTACGGCAGCATCACTCCTGCTGAGGCTGAACAGAGGCAGCTGTGCGTCACCACGGCAGTCATGGCTGCGCCACGCTGACCACCACCAGCCCCCCGAATCCTCTCAGTGCTGGCACCACCGAGGAGAACCAACCCATCACCTGATGGTCCCCTGGGCCCATGGCTGCTGCTGTATCACCCCAATGAGCTCCTGCAAGGGCCGGCAGGGGGCATGGGGAGGGGACCCCCTCCTGCTTTGGGTCCTGCTCACCTGGGGCTGGCTGGGCACTCAGGGCAGCACCATGTCCACATGCCACATCCGCACGTTCCTCCAGCAAAGTGGCCTGTGGAGCATTGTGGCCCTTTATATGCACACCAAGAGCAAAGTCTAAGGAGCCTCCGTTGCCCCTCGCCTCCGCTCGCTGCTCACCTCCTCCCCAGAAATTCCTGCAGTTAATGGGTAACCCTGCGGCATCCCACGTCAGCTGCGGCCCTAGGGCGGGATGGGGCACGTGCCACCAGGGTACCACTCCACCAGCACATGCCACCTCGCCCATCCGAGGCTCAGCATCGTCTCGGTGAGCAGTAGCTGATGAAGTGGGAAGCAAAGTCAGGGTGGTGCTGGAGCCCAGTGTCCAAGGAGTGATGTCAGCTCTCCATCACTTGCTGCTGGTGCTTCATCCCCTGCATGAGAGGAAGAGGAGGAGAAGGAGAAGGGCTCGGTGCTGTTGCTGCTGGGGTATCCCAAACCATCTACCATCATCGGAGTCATCAGCCATGAGGGGTCTGGCTCTGCCCAGGGCATGTGCCATCCTCACAGCCAGGGACTCGGCAGCTGGTTACGTCAGCACCAGCGTGGTCCCCACGTCCTGTTGCTGGTGGTGATGGTGGCACGCAGCCCGGCTCAGCTCTTGCCAATCGCTCTGCACAGAGCAGCCAGCAGCGCCGCAAAGGCTGCCTGGGGCAGAGCCTGTGTTTTCCCAGCACGTGCGGTGCTGAGATGGGCAGGAGCAGAGCGACAGCAGCGTTGCCGTCATCACCTCCTCGATGCTGTTTATCATTACCTGCTGTTTATGCACCTCCAGCCAAGTTTCCATCCACCCACGAGGTGCCCGGCCAGCTCGCCTCTGTGTCTGCCCTGGGGAGATCCAGGGGCCAAAGGCCCCTCCAGCCTGGGCACCCACAGGGAACAGGCACGGAGGGGCCATGTTGTCACCATGTCCCTGTTTCTCCAGGATCAGACACTCCCAGGATCCACCACCAATAACAAATCAGCTGTGATTGTATGGGGAAAGCAAGGCGAGATCCCTTGGGAACCCCAGGGTGTTCAGGACAGCCTAGGGACATCCTGGCCACTGCTGGAGCATCATTGTGCCTCAGCCAAGTTTCAAACCGATGGTGCCACAAGAGGTGCCAAAGCAAGGGGACATGTCCTGCCCCTGCAGGGCATGGGCACCCTTCTGGCCCAGGGGTGCAGCCAGTGGCACCCACAGAACCCCCTATCAGGCTGTGGTGGGCAGAAAGCCTGTGTCCATGCTTTCCCCATGCCCGGGGGCTCTTGGCCAGCTGCCCCCACAATCATTAACCCAGTGAGGCCCTGGCAGCTCTGGCTGTCACTCATTGACAGGGTTGGGGCTGAAGTCCTTGATTGTGGCAGCCCCACAGCTTCCCCTACACAATGAACGATGGTGGCAAAACAAGCTCTTGGCACTGCTCCTTGCTGCCAGGGAAGGTGGCATGGCTGGCCCTGGGGAGCGCTGTGGGGTACAGGGGGGCTGGGAGGGCATCACTGCTAGGAAAAGCACCTCAGTGGCGGAGGAAGGAGAGGGACACATGTCCAGGCAATGCTCTTTATTTCCCCCGGTTTCACACCATAGACGGGACTGAGCAGCATTACGGAGACACAGGGGAGCTCTGACCGGGGGTGCAGGGCTGCAGCCAGCCTTGGCAGTGAGGAGCAGGGTGGCCATGGCCTCCATCCCTGGACAAGCCCCAGGGCTCCCCTGGGCCATCCCTCTGCCTCTGGCTGGGCAGTGGTGATGCAAGGAAGGGCCCTGGCACACGCGGATAATGGCAGGACCTCCTGACTGCTGTCTGGGGGGCTGTCTCCATCACTGACTGGGTCTGGGAGCCCTGGGGACAGGGGACTGCCCAGGACAGGGACCTGCGGGGCACAGCCCAGCTCAGCAGAGCCAGGCTCAAGGTTAGTGGCCAGCACAGCTGCTGACAGGGATGCCAGACTGGGCACACACTGTGTACCCACACACCAGGCTGACATGCTCAGCACCTAGGATGCTGCATTATGTTGGCACAAGGCAGGCCTGTTCCCAGGTGCTGAGCACCCACGGCCCCAGCTGAGCTGTGGCAGGGGACTCATGGGAATCTGCTCCTGAAGGATGCTTCAACAGCTGCTCAAGCAAGATCTCCCTGCATGGAGGTGGACGAGGTAAGCTTCTGTGGCACAACCCACTGGCCCTGGCTCTGCCTGTCAGGGCAGGAACCATGTATGGCTCTGTGCCCTGCCCCACAACAGCGCTGAGCCTGGCAGGATCAGACCCATCCACACTCACACAATGCAGATGCTAACAACCTGCCGGGACACAGGCAAGCAGGGCCATGCTTACCCTCCTTGGCACACACAGATCCCCGCATCACCACCGGGAAGACCCTGTTCCTGCGGGGTCAGGGACCAGATCCAGCCCTCAGCTCCAGGCACACATTCTTCTGACCCTGCCTGCCCACAGCACTGGTGTTTGGGGCTGGCACCTACTTTGCTACTACACTCACCTGTGTCCTCTCTATCCCACACACCCTTTGGTTGAAGGGTGCTTTCCCCACCTGAACAGTCCACAAGCTGTGCCAGCCCGGCTCTGGCAGGCTTTGCCAGGGCGGCAGCTCTGCTGCAGGCAGAGGTGCTGGGCAGAACAGTGCCAGGCATGCGTGGGACGTTGCAAAGTGCTTTGCAACGGGGGTTCAAACTATGTACAGGACTCCCTTGATGTGCACCAGGATGTGACCCCTTCTGAGGGGCATGGCAGAGGCTCAACCACTCACAGCAACACGACACGACAGTTTGGGACAGGACGTGGACGAATCTGCGGTCCAGGCAGTGTCGGTGGTGCAGGGCAGGGGCTGGTTGGACCCCATGTTGAACCCCGGCATGGCCCGGGGGTACCACGCGCCGGGTGTGGATGTGCAGCAGGACTCATCGGAGCTCACGGTTGACTGGAGGCTGAGTGGGCGCAGGCTCTGCAGGCTGAGGACAGCTGCTTCCCTCAGAGCCTGCGCAAGGGGCACCGGGTTGATTCGACCCCTCACAGGCTCTGTCACCCTGCCCGGGGAGCTGGAGGAAGTCAGGCAGGACCAGGTCCTCCTTGGAGAGCAGCCCGCGCTGGTCGTTGGCCCGGCAGCTCTGGGCACGGTTCAGCAGCTCCACCAGCCCTGGGGGAAATGCGGGTCATGCACCTGAGCCTGGCACTCGGGCTCCTGTCCTAACACCTCGGCTGCCCTCTCCACCTGACGTGACCCTGAACATTTCTCAGGCATAGCACCTGCACCTTCTCCCTGCTCCATGCCAGCACCCATCCTCAGCAGACCAGGGACCTGGCATCCCTCACCCCGTGTTTTGTCCCAGGTTTCAGACACACACGGTCTCACCTTCCAGGTCGTATGTGCGGCGGTTCAGGTTTGTGGCAGCTGAAGCCCGGGACCGGGAAAAGGAGGAGGGCATCTCCCACAGCATGTCCGGCTCTGCTCCTGTTGGGCTTCCCTCCTACAATGAGTAGCCCAGGCACTGGCGATGGGGCAAGGAAGCTGCACTCCCCCAGCCCACATCCTGATCGCCCTCTCGCAGCCTGGCTCCTGCCTCGACACCCCCTGCCCAGCCCCATGGTGTGTGTGGGGGTTGGAGCAGGGCACACCTTCCCATGGGCCGTGGCAGCAGCCATGGGGCATCTCTGACTGGGGTGGTGGGGTCTTGAGCTCACCTCACTCCGGAGTGGGGAGGGGGCGGTTGTGGCCTCAGCGCTCTCCATCACTCGCACATCTGCAAGGCAAGGGATGCTCAGTGCCCTGTGCCAGACCGCAGTCCTGGCCCAGCTGCTGACAGGAGAAAGTCTGTTCCAGGGAGCAGGAGCCATAGCCAGCAGAAAGCAGACTGGTCCTATGAGTGCTCTGGGGGGGGACACGACACATGTCCAGGCAGGGGGACACAGGCTTGCAGGGGAGGACACTTTACCTGCTGGTGTTTCCAGGACAAGTTTCTGAGCAGCCACTGTGCTGACCAGCTTCTCCAGGTCCACTGCAGCTGGCTCACCTTGCTGCAACAGAATAGCCAGACGGTGTCACACTTGCTGTGGCATGGCAGAGGCAGCCAGGCTGAAGACCTGCGAGCTCCCTGGTCAGACCCTGCCAGGTCACAGGCTGTGCAGCACAGAGCACACCCACCAGTCCCTCCAGGCCTGTAGAGGGGTGTCACAGACCATCTCAAACACCGGTGACTCTTCATGAGCCCACAGGCTGCCCCGGCATGGACAAGCTGCTCCCCAAAACTGCTGGCAGCCTCTGTTGCTGGGCCCCCCTGACCTCAGCACATCCCACCCACAAGAGACCATGCCGACTGAGGCTCAAGCCCTCACCCGTCGCAACGATGCCACCTCCATTCTCACGCCGTACTTCCCCAGCACAGGCTGCAGCGCTTCCCGGATGCGCTTGGTTGACTTCGCTGTGATGCGGATGGTCTTATTGAGGGAAGAGATTTCCAGCCTGCGGAGGGGACAAGAGGCTGTTGGCAGACATAGAAAGGCAGGACAGGCAGGGGCTGTGTGGGACTCCTCCTGGGGTTGGGTGCAGGGAGATTAGGGTGCCGTGCGTGATGTGCACCAGACACCTGGGCAACAGCACCAGCCCCAAGGCTCCCACTCACTCAAAGCTTATCCTGTTCTCCAGCTTCACCTCCTGGTCAGCCAACACAGAACACTCCTGGTCCAGCACCAATGCCTTCTGCAAGAGCCAAACCATCAGGAAACCCAACGGTCCCAGCATGGGGACAGGACTCCCTCCCCTCTCCCCCCTGCCCGCCCTACCTGCTCATTCCCCACCAGGTAGACTTTGATGTCAGGGAGGCTGAAGCCACGCTTCTCACATATCCCCGCCAGCATGTCCCGGATGGAGTGGCCAGGCCGGACAGGAGCCAGCGAGGCTGTGCCATCAGGCAGGTACACACAGCAGTACTTCATGGGCTTGGCTGGCAGCTCTGCCTCGCTGCCCCCCAGGCTCTTCCGATGGCCCTGTGGGAGGGATACAGCAGGATGAGACCAGCCGGTGGCAGTGTGATGCCGCTGGGGCTGGTGCACTGACAACTCACCTCTGTCCAGGGGCTGGTGGCCGTGCTGGCCGAGGACAGGAAGCCCAGGTCCAAGCTGGCCGAGGAGTTGAGCGAGCCCTGGGACTCCCGCCACAGCATGGCATTCCCACTGCCTTCTCCCCTCTCTAGGACAGACAGAGGGACAGTGATGGGCACCACGGGCACCCTTTGGCCCCCTCCCCACTCGGCAGAGCACCCACCTGCCCAGGAGGGCTCCCGCCGCTCTCCCTTCCTGAAGGACCGTCGGGGGCTGTGGTTGGCACTGCTGCCTGCCGTCTCCACGCCCAGCGGCAGGGACTTGCCCAGCTTCAGCTTTGACTTCTGTGTGAATGGGATAACATCTCAGTGTGGGGACATCTGAGGCTGCCCCTTCCCTTTCCCCAGTCCCCTGACCACTTGTCTGTCCTCAGCCTGGGGCTTGGTTTGCTCCAAGCAGCAGGGAAGGGACCCGGCGCCACTTTTTTAGGCAAAGGGACAGGTCCCTGTCCCATTCCCTTCCCATCCCACTCACCTTGCTGAGGTCTGGCGGGGGACTGCTGCTGCGGGAGTGGGGCCGTAGGTCGGGCAGGGGCAGCCCCTGGCTCTCTGCCTGCAGACAGGCCTGGTAGAGCGGGGACTTCACGAAGCGTGTGTAGCTGTCAAACTTCATCAGATTAAAGATCTGCAAAGGGAGGAAGCATGTCCTTAAGACCCCTGCCCACCTGCATCTTGCTCCAGGCCCTGCCCTGTGGCTGAGCCCCACGGTGACAGCAGTGACACCGGGTGATGTGCAGGGTGGTTCTGCAGACCCCGTCCTGTGGGTGGGATGGAGCTTGGGTGCCACTCGTACCTGGAGCTGCTGGATACGAAACATGTCTGGGGAGGGTGTGGCCAGCATGTCCTCCCCAATCCAGGCCTGCTTGTCGATGTTCACGGGACTGACCGAGTGGCTGGAGAGGAACTCATCGTAGATCCGCCGTGCCTCCTGGGCCAGCTGGGGGAGCGGGGTGGTCAGGCTGGGACCAGGAGCCCACTCCTCACTGCTACCCTGAGGGGAGCCCCTGGCTCACCCCACTGACCCTCCTGAGCCCTGAGGAGCCTAGTGTCTCCTGGGATCAGCTCCATACCTGGGCTTCAAGACAGGTGTTGGAGTGAACTACCCCCACCTAGCACCAAGCTCTGGACACAACACGCTGGTCTCTCCATGGAGGGACAATGCAAGGTAGGAACCATCCTCCCCAGCCATGAGGCTCTGCCCTTCTGACCCCTCCCCCCCATCTAGCTCTCTGCCCTTCTTTCTTCTCTTCCCAGCTGCATTCTTCACTCTCTGGCCACCCTGGGCTGGAGAAGTGTGTTCTACTTCATGGGATGTGGCACATCACATCCATCTCCTTGTCCCTCCCACAGGAGACCCCAGCCTACTCAGCCTCCCATTACAAGGGTCTGCTGGGACCCTTGGGACACACAGGCACGACGGCCACCTCCACCTCTGCCCACACCCCTCCCACGCATGACCCGGGCTCAGCTGCCCCATGGCTGTGTGGAGGCTGTACCTGCTGCGTGTCGCTGGCCGGGATCTGCTGGAAGCGCTCACACGCCTGCCAGAAGTAGACATTTTCGGCACTGAACTCCTTCTTGAGGAACTCCTGTGGGGCAGAGAGAGCTGCTGGCCTGGCCTGCACCACAGCTGTGGGACAGCTGGTTGCCGACGGTGGCCGGCAGTGGGGACCACGTTCTGGGCTGCAGCACTCACAGTGAAGTAGGTGACAGCCACGCGGTCCTGCAGCAGCGTCTCGAAGGACTCAGCCCAGCTGACCACAGACCCCTGTGAGGAGCCACAGGTGGCTGGTGGTCCCGGCAGACTGTTCACACTGTGGTTGCTGCCACGAGCCCTGGAGGCGTTTAACTCTGAGAGAGAAAAAGGGTCGGTTCTGGCTGCCTGGGTGTGCCCCAGTGTCACTCCCTGTCACCAGCAGCCCTCAGCGCTCTGTCTGCAGCGAGTTTATCCACCCCAACCCCATTGGAGCTGGTGAGCCCTCAGGTAGGGAACACAAGGAGCTTCACAGTGGTATCCTGGGTGGACTGTGCACCACAATGCCACAGCATTCCCGGTGTGACAGCCCTCCTTGCCAGTGCTGGCCACCCTTCCCTCCCTGAGGTGTCACCATGATTCCACCTGTGACTCACCTCCAAAGGGAAGGAAGCAAATGCATGGGGAAGGCACCCAGACAGGGAGGAAAGCGGGGCAGAAAGGCACACAGGGGGCACGTGGTGGGGAGAGAAACTCAGAGGATGGGTAGAGGTGCCTTCTCCATCCCTCCAGTCATGACAAGGCATAAACCCAAGAAGTCACAGGCAGTGTCATCCCTGGCTCCCAACCCCGAGGAAACCCTCCCCTGGGGAAACCCAAGGTTTCAAATGGACTCATGGTTTCAAATGGTGCATTCAAATGGAGTCCCTCTGTCAAAGAGATGGAAGTTCCCAGGGGCAACCCCAACTTTTGAACTGGTTTGGCTGCTGAGCATGAGCAACTGGGAGCAGAGGGCCATTTGCAGAAGGTAAGGGTATAGAAGCAGGGCTCTCCCAGTAAAGCCAGTGGGAGCAGAGGAGGCTTCAGGGTGCTGCTTTGCCCCTTTCCCACACATGCAGATGGGACCAGCAGCCCCCCGCACCCCGTGCTGGAAGGATCCTGCAGCGGGACCGAGACGTGCGATTGGGCAGGCCAAGATCTGCTGCACAGTGAGACAGATGGACAGACAGATGGACTCCCTCAGAGAGCTTGGGGCTGGCTGGTACCCAGGTTCTGCTTGCCCTGGGAAGCCCCAGCACCCATGGGATGTCAGCAGAGCAGCCAGAACGGAGGGACAGGCGGTTTAGGAGAGATGGTGGGGTACAGCAAGTCTCTGGCACAGGGCTCAGCCCAGCACTGGGGGGGGCCTGGCCATGCACTAGCCCTGGCACCAAGCTGGCTGTGGGCTTCCTGCTCCCCCTGAAGATGATGGTAGCCTCCCGTCTTAGAGCAAAGAGCAGCCTTACCTCCATCCGACACAGCTGGGCCCTGCAGGGGTGGAGAGAAGAGAGGTGAGAGGGGCCACATGGCATTTGGGCCAGGCAGTTCCCCTGCCTGGGCAGGCAGCAATGCCAGGGCAAGTCCAGTCCAAAGCCAGGAGCAAGGGACATAGGCTGGCAGCAAACACCACCCTGGTGCAGGCTGTATCGGGATGGCTGCCTGTGGCAGAGGCAGGATATTGGGCTCCCAACCTGGAGACATCGAGTAGGGGTCGCAGTGGGAGGCTTACAGCTTTCCTCCCACCTCCCTCACCTCCTGCCCTGAGGCCAGGACAGCAATTGGGAAAGGGCAGATGCTATCAGATGTTACCCTGCCACCGCTGCCCAGGGAGGAGAGAAGCAGCCTCCTCGGCACAGGAAGAGGAGGGGAGGAGGGGAGGGAAGGAAGGACAACCACAGCCCTAGGCAGGCAAACTGCCTGCTTGCTCCTTCCTCTAGCCCTAGGGCTACTCCGGGCAGATGCCCAAAATGGGGGACCACATCCTGTCAGAGCTGCCAGCCCAGAGCAGGGTACTCTGCAGCACACCCTGGGCCACCCCAGAAACCTGTTGTGGGGAAGGAACCCCCAGGACCCACAATAATCAGGGACGTGGGCAGACCTGGCAGAGCCTCTGCAATCAAAGCCCAGCCAAGCACTCCCTGCAAGGTGCTGCCTCTCATTGCCTGCCTGGGGCTGCACTGAAGCGGTGCCTTTGACGTGGCTGGCCAGTGTCCCCCCACCACACCCCCTGCATGTCCCCATCTGAGCCCCAAACACCCAAACCCCATTATCCCACCCCTGCCTGTCCCTGCCACCCCACATGCCCCTGCCATGCCCCAAATACCCCAGCCCCACACACCCCAGCCGTGCCTGCCCATTCCCCCAGCCCCACACACTCCTACTTAGCCTCACTGTTCCCCATCCATCCCCGCTGCCCACACCCACATAGCTCTGCCCTGCCCATGCCACCCAGCGCCACACACACCAGCACCGCTGACTCTTGTTACCCCATCCCCGTAAGTCACTGCTTGGCCACCACCCCCATGCTATACATGCCACTTTTATCGCTGCCCCAGCCTTCTAACCCCATGCCTGCTCATGACCCCAACCCCACATCCCCTGCCTGCCTGCTACCCAGCCCCAAACACTGCTGCCCGCCCTAATACCCCTCTACATCTCTGCCTGCTTTGGATAGCCAAGCCCCATACCGCCCTGCCTGCTACCCAGCCCCACATCCCCGCCTGCCCGCTCTCCTCTCCACACCCCGCCGCCTCCCCGGTACCCGGCCCCACGCCGCGCCGCAGGGCGGGGCAGCCCCGAGGGATGGAGACCGGCGCGCCGGGCCGGGACTTACCATGCGGCCATTGTGGACCAGCAGCAGCTTGGCCTTGCCCTGCATACCTGGCCCGACCCGGCCCGGCCCGGCCGAGTTCGCTACCGGCGCGGCCCGCGGCCCCGCAGCATCCCCGGCCGGCGGCGCGGCGCGGCACGACTCTCCCGACCCGGCCCGGCTCTCCCCGGCACTACCGCTTTCGGCTGCCACAGGAAGTGTCGCCATGGGAACCGAGACCGCAGCGGGGGGGAGCGGAGCCGCCCTCCCTCCCCGCGCCGCCGCCGCCGCCGGCCCCGGCACCGCCCCGGTGGGCACCGGCTCCGGCTCGTGGCCAGGAGCCGCCGCGGCTCTGCCCGCATCCCCGTCCCCATCCCCGTCTCCGTTTCCATCCACATCTGCACCCCCACCCTTATCCCTGTCTCGATCAGTACCCACATCCGTGACCCCATCCCCATCCGCATCTCTGTTGCCACCCCCATCCGCACCTACATCCCCATCCCAACCTCCATCCCAATCCCCATCCCATCCCCACTGCAGCCTGTGCTGCTTCGGGGTCACCACCCCATCGCCATGCCACTGTCAGGAGCCAGGGCAGCCTTTGGGGGCTCCTCCCTGGCACCACATCACCTCGGGGAAGGGTGTGTGTGTGGGGGGGCACACCCAACGCACCCCTCCACCAGTCACCCTGCTGCCGCTTGCCAGGGCCACACAGTGGGTCTGGGGGTGACCCTCAGGGCTGCGCTGCTGTCGCTGATGATGGTGGCTGATGTTTGGGCAGAGGCGCCCACGTCACCAGTGCTGGCAAAGCCTGGCAGAGAGAAGCGGTGGACGTGCAGCTTGGAGTCACCAAACTGATGCCTAAGCACTTTTGCCCATTCTCTCAGGTCCAGGTTCCATGTTCATCAGCAACCACAAACCAGTCCAGGGTATTTTAAGATATTTGTTAGGAAATATAAGTAACCAACAGTTACAGGATAAACCGCAGAGCGCCATGGCAACCCACTCATGGAAATGCTAATAACTGGGACGTAAGGTGGGTGATTAACCTATCAAAAAACAGAACCCTAACATTAAGTTGGGTGCAGATCTATGCAGAGAAAAACGAAGTGTTCCCACCGCGAACAGGCACAAAAAGCAGCGTGGCATTAGCAGACCCAGTCCCGGCAGGGTTTGCAGGCAGGGGGGAGCGGAGGGGCGTCTCCTGCTGCTGCCCCTCTGCCCCCCACCGTGGCACAGAGCAGTGGTAGGGTGGGGGCGATTCTGCTTCTCCCCTTCCCTTTGTCAGAGCGTAGCTGTGGTGTTTGGCTTGGCTTTGCAATGGGAGTTATAAATAAAAATGTCTCACCAAGAGTGTGTGACTCACGGCCCTCACCACGAGGATAACCTCTCGGAGGAAACCTGATCTGAGGACCGAACTGCGGCATGTGAGATTCAAAGACATTGCTTAATTAACAGATTTAATCCAAATGGCAAAAGGATGAGCCCTTCACCCCACCCAGGCTGGGGCAGGCTGCTGGGAAAGGTCCCTGTGCCCCTTCAGACCACCGTCCTGTGCTGGCCCCGACCTCCATCCCTCAACCTGCTCCAGGGCCTGATGGTTCCCTTCAGATGGCAGTGGGGAGCTGCAGCAGCGGCTGACGTGGCCTCAGGCAGCTCCAACCTCAGCGTTTGCTCCTGCCACGCTCCAAGGGAGCAGCCCCTGGGTGGGGTGGGACACGAGCACATCACTCTTCACATGTGAGCTGGGACACAGCCATGCCCATGACCTGTCTTTGCCGCCTGGGCATCAGGCAGTGTCCCCCTTTGCAGGCTGGGGCTGCAGGGCCTCTCCCAGGGTCACACACTGGATGCACAGCTCCATCCCACCAGCATGCTCTGCCCGGGGTGATGCCCGTGGTGCTTGGGGACCACATCCTGCCATGCTGCCATCCCTGAGCCAGAGTCTGTCCCCGTGGGGAAAGGGACACCCTGTGCCCCAGTGCCCCAGCCCAGCAGGACCTGGTTTATCCCGGGGGTCGGCGACGGCGGGACGACGGCGGGGCGACAGCTGGCTGGGGGATTTGCCGAGGGCATTATTTAATGCTGTGGGTAAATGGAGAAACAGCAGCTAATTCTGGAGCCTGTAATCCTCTTCCTCCCCCAAGGATGGGGTGCGTGCCAGTCACGCAGCCGCCGGCAGGCCCCAGGGGTAGGGCCCTGGCAGCTCCCCAGCCGTGCTGCGGGCCGGAGAGACTCACAGACCATGGGTGATGTGCAGAAGGTAAGCAGGGTCTGGTGACATCCCACCTGTCCCAGAGTGGGTGTGCTGGCACCAGCTTCCCACTGCAGGGCCAGGTGGGCTGGCAGAGTGGGACCAAGACCAGGGCTGTACTCTAGGCCTGTCCCTTCAGGGACAGCACACAGGGGAGGTGGGATTTGGGCTGGGTAAATCTGCCTTGGGGCCACCCCAAGCCTGAACACCCTGGGAGTCAGGCCACAGGTACAGGGTACCCATGGCAAACAGAGCACTCAGCTCCCCCCTCTGAAATGAGGGTGCTCTGCAGTGAACTGGCACCCCACAGGGCTCCCCCAGCGCCCCACGGCCCCAGGGGCTGCTCTCCATCATCCAGAAGCTGAAAGGTTCCCCGGAGCAAGAGCTCCGCATCGTCCTGTTGGGGCTGGACAACGCGGGGAAGACCACACTGCTGAAACGCCTGGCATCTGAGGAGGTCAGCACCATCATGCCCACCCAGGTAGGTGCTGCTGGGGGCCAGGAGAAGCAGGAGGGTGGCAGGTCCTGCCCTCCCCTTGGGTGACACCAGGGTTTATGTCCCCGTGCAGGGTTTCAACATAAAGAGCATCCACTCACATGGCCTCAAGCTAAATGTCTGGGATATTGGGGGGCAACGCTCCATCCGCCCGTACTGGAGGAAGTATCTGGGCAGCACAGACCTGCTGGTGAGTGGGGTGGCTGCTCACAGCCCACCGCAGCCCCATGCGTGGAGAGCCATGCCCTCTGCGTGGGGCTCTGTACCCCAGCAGAGCCCTCGTGGCACCCACAGAATGCAGAGGGCTTGGCAGCTGGGCAAGGAGGAGCCACTGACTGTCCCTTATGTTCTCATGGCAGATTTATGTCATTGACAGCGCAGATCAGAAGCGTTTTGAGGAGACCGGGCAGGTATGGGGGCTGGGGGCTGGCTGTGGGGTTCTGGGGCTCAGACCCAGCTGGCACCAGCCAGTTGAGGACTGGAGCGAGGAGCGAGGCTGCTGTCTACCACGAGGCAGCTGTACTGTGGGGGTCACGCTGTCCCCAGAGCTACATGGGAAAGGGTGATCGGTGTCTCAGAGCCACCCCACCACATGGCAGACCCAGGGGTACTGACCCAGGGGTGACTCTGCCCCTGCTCAGAGGGACCCCTCGGTTGCCGGCCCCACATCCCCCTCGTGCCTCCCCAGCACCAGGTTAGTGTTTTACGGCAGTGAATTCAGAGTTGGGAAGGTGAGACTCCGAGTGCCAGTCTCGGCTGTACTGGCACCAGACGGCGGCGTGGGTGTGCCAGACAGCATGGGGCTTACAGCAGCCTCCTGTAGCTGCCCTTTGCCCAAGGCTCTTGGTGCGGGGAGCACTTCAGCCCTCAGGTAATGCTGCATGTGGCTCCCAGGATCCCGTCAGGGCAGATGGAGCTTCAGGGGTGCACCCTTCTCCCTCAGGCTGTTGAGGCCTCACAGACCCTTTGGCTGCATAAGAGCACCAGAGAGAGGCGACTGGGGTGCTTTGGGGGACTGAGGTGCCCCAGCCTGCCCTGGGCAGCTCTGCGGAGGGGAGCAGCCACAGGCAGCAGCCCTGGGAGATGGTTCTCTCTTGCAGGAGCTGGCAGAGCTCACTGAGGAGGAGTCTCTCACAGGGGTCCCACTGCTGGTGTTTGCCAACAAGCAGGACCTAGTGACCGCAGCGCCTGCAGCCGAAATCGCGGAGGGGCTGAGCCTCCACACCTACCGAGACCGGGAATGGCAGATCCAGGCTTGCTCAGCCTTGTCTGGGGAAGGAGTGCAGGTAGAGAGATGAAGGCCTGCGGGTTCTGCAGAGGCGGGAGAGAACCAAAGGACTTGCCATGCTCTCAGGACTCTGCTCATGTCTCTCTCTTCTCTCCAGGATGGGATGAACTGGATTTCCAGCCAGATCATGAACAGGAAGAAGTGAGAGCTGCGAAGTGCCAGACTGGACTGAGCTGCACGTCCCTAAAGCCATGGCCAACCCCCTGGTCCCTAGGCTCCCTCTGAGGGTTCAGCTGGGCCTGGAGCCTCAGACTGATGCTTCCCACATGGTTCTTCACCATTCAGTCAGCTTCCCTTCGTCCTGCTTCCTGGGCTTCCATGGGCCTCTCATACCCTCTGACCCTGTCGTAGCCCCCCCCATGCTGTCAGAAGCACATGTCCCATTGTGTCAAGGGCTCACACACCTCCAGAGCGAGACCCTGCTCAGGACTGGTTCCATCAACACCCCTGGCACACCCTGCAGAGGCTGCTGCCACGCACAGACAGCCCAGGTCACGATGGGCACCTCAACAACAGCACCAGCTACACCCTCAGATGCAGCATGTCTGGCCAGCCAGAAGGCACGCGTTCCCCTCTGTTCCCATAGGATGTGACTGGTGCTGCCCCAGTCACAGCAGCTGGATGGGGAAGGCTTTCACAGGTCAGAGCGCGGCCGGGACCTGGGACAAGCAGAGGGGCAAAGGAGCTGGCTGGGCAGTGATGGATGGAAGGGTCTCACTAGCTGGTGAGGCTTGTTTCCTGCCACGCTGCGCGTGTCACCAGAGCCCTGGGGAGCCTGCCGCCCTAGCCACCCCCGGACTGGGGCTGGAAGGCACAGCTCTGGGGATGGGTGGGCAACAAGATGCGGCGGGGCCAGGTCCCTTCTGCTGTGCCAGCCCCGCGGCTGCAGCCCTGCCTGCCCACCGGAATAAAGCTGCCTGACCCCTCCGCGCCGCCTCGGCCCGTCCTTCCCGCGGCGCTGCCCCCCGCGGCCCGGCCAGGCCCGCGGAGTACCCGGATCGGGGCCGAGTCCTTTCCGTCGCGCCCGGCGCCATCTTTGCCGCGTTGCCATGGCGACAGCCCGCCCGGAGGGAGCGGGCGGGGGACACACAAACTACAGTTCCCATCACACCGCGTGCCGCCGCGCCTGCGCGGTGCACTTCGAAAGGCGCCCCCCCCCCCCCCGAGGCTCCTCCCCTCTCCCAACAGCCCCTTAAAAGCGCGGCGCGAGCGGCGTCCTCTCTGGCCACGCCCCCTTCTCCGCTATAGGCGGGCAGGACTGACGCTCCCCGGGGAGGTGGGGCTACGGCGATGCGGCGCTTTCTGATTGGCGGCGAGTGCCGCCGCTCCCGGGAGGAGCGCGCCGTGCCGGAAGGCGGAAGCGGAGGATGGCGGCGGGTGTGTGCGGGCCGCTGCTGGCGGCGGTGCTGCTGCTGTTGGCGGCGGCCGGGCCGCGCCCGGTGCCCGCCGAGCTCACGGATGGCAACAGCGAGCACCTGAAGCGGGAGCACTCGCTGATGAAGCCGTATCAGGGTGAGCGCGGGGCCTGGCGGGCGCCCCGGGCCGGGAGCCCCGCGGCGGCCCGGGCTCAGCCGCGGTCTCTCCGCCCGTTGCAGGCGCGGGCTCGGCCGCGATGCCTCTGTGGGACTTCCAGGGCAGCACCATGGTCACCAGCCAGTACGTCCGCTTGACGCCCGACGAGCGCAGCCGGGAGGGCTCCATCTGGAACCGCGTGGTGAGAGCCCGGGGCGGGCACGGCGGGGGGAGGCCTGCGGGGGCCCGGGGGGAGGCCTGCGGGGGCCCCGGGGGGAGGCCTGCGGGGGCCCCGGGGGGAGGCCTGCGGGGGCCCCGGGGGGAGGCCTGCGGGGGCCCCGGGGGGAGGCCTGCGGGGGCCCGCCGCAGCCCCAGCGCCTCACCCGGCTCTTGCCTTCACGCCGCTGGGGGATCTCTCCGCACAGCCCTGCTTCCTCAAGGACTGGGAGCTTCACGTCCACTTCAGGATCCATGGAGCTGATAAGAAGAACTTGCACGGCGATGGCCTGGCCCTGTGGTACACGCAGGAGCGCCTGGTGCCAGGTATGGTGTGTGCTCAGGCCTCCTCGGTGCTCGCATGTGCCCTGGGGCAACTTGGGGAGCTGCCCTTAGAGCCGAACCTTGTCCTGGGAGGTCCCTCACTAAGGAAGGTGTCTGAGCCTCCCTCTGCTGGGTTTCACTAGATCAGGATCGTGTGTCCCCTGCTTTCTGCCCAGGGGACAGGCACCCTCAGTCACCTGCCTGGCATTTAACAGATCTTCCAGCTCTTTTGCAGTAGAAGTCTCTGAGCAGAAATTCTGCCTGAGAGCCTTCTGTTCCCTGTGTTCTGCCCTGTTCCAGGTCCTGTCTTTGGCAGCAAGGACAACTTTCATGGCCTGGCTATTTTCCTTGATACATATCCCAACGATGAAGCCACAGAGGTGAGTGGTTCAGGGAGCTCAGTCAGTGCTGGGGAGGCCATTCCCTCGTGGCTTTGTGCTCCGAGTGCTTCACTGGCCTTACGTGAGAGTGGGCTGCTCTCTATGGCATGGCAGCTGGTAAAAGGGAGAGTTTGTACATGCATGAATGGTGATAAGATGCTCCTTGCTCCACCTTCTGCTGTTGACTGTGCAGATGTTTCCAAGGCTTTTTCTGCTCAGGATGAGAGCACCATATATTGAGTTAGAGGAATTCACCTGAAAGTGTGTTTATCCTGACTTGTCACTTCTTGGTCTTCTCTCTTTGATCATCCCACATGGTTTCTGGCTTTTTTTTCTGTTTCAAATTTGGGGGTCTCTTAAAGAGAGACTCCCAGGCCGGCTTTTTGCTCCAAAACACAGATCAGTTTTGGGAATTGTTGGTCCTTTTCTTGTCTCCTGCTTCCTATTCACAGAGCATGATCAGAACACGTAACTGTGCTAGTGAGATCTATTGCACCAAAAATGTGATACTTAAGTTATAAAGCAGCTGGAAATGATCTTGAAGCTCACTTGGAGGTGAATTCTTGCCTCCAGTTGGCCTTTCCTTACATGTGTCATCTACTAACTGCAAAGCTCTGAGTGTGGTTCTGCTGCTTCTGTGAGATTTCTGCCCGCTCAGGAGGCTGTGCTCTGTTCTAGCACTTCTGACCCAGCCTGGTGGTTACTCTGCAAGTCTAGGGTGGTCTCATTGCCCTGGCCATGCCACACGTGACCTTGATACAGAAGGTTAGAAATGGTTACTCTGCTCTAGCCAGGACAGTTTCAAAGCAGCTTTCCATAGCCTTGAATTCATTGCTCTGCCCCCCTTACCTGCTGTGCAGCAAAGCGGTGGCTCCGCTGCCGTGCCTGGCTGAGGTTCTGCCCAAGCTGGGGAAGGTGGCTTTTGGTCTGCAGCTCAAAGGCTTCTGCAGACCCACAGCAGCAGCGGTCTCCTCCCTGCAGCGCATGTTCCCCTATATCTCTGCCATGGTGAACAACGGCTCCCTGACGTATGACCACAGCAAGGACGGGCGCTGGACGGAGCTGGCGGGGTGCACCGCTGACCTTCGGAACCAGAACCACGACACTTTCCTGGCAGTTCGGTACTCCCGAGGCCGCCTGACGGTGAGACGTGGCAAACACTGTCTGCAAGACATCACCTGGAGGTGGAACTGCCTGTTCCTCTGGCTCCAAAAGAGCTGCGGGTGGGCAGGACGGTGTCGCACGTTCTTGGCATGATGTTCCCTGTGTCTTGCAGGTGATGACCGATGTGGAAGACAAGAACGAATGGAAGAACTGCATTGACATTGCAGGGGTGCAGCTGCCAACTGGCTACTTCTTTGGAGCTTCTGCTGGCACTGGAGATTTGTCTGGTGAGAGGGCACTTTGCTTGTGGGAGTCCCTGCTGTTTGGGGCCTGGGATATAGTGCTATGGATGCACTGGATAGCTTTGAGGGCTTCTTTTCCTCAAATGGTTAAAATCTTGAAACCTTCTTGGGTAGGGACCTGTGGCCTGAGAAAGGGGGCACCTAAGAGCTGAGGAACATCTCCAACTGCAGTTTAATGCTTGGGGTGTGCAGGTGGCTCAAGAGGGAAGGAGACCCAGACCTGACAGCACATGGTCCTAGCGGTGCCCTGAGCACGTGGGCATCTCAGAGTTTCTCATCTTCTTTGGTGCTTATGGTTGTTTTCTAGACAATCACGACATTATCTCGATGAAGCTATTCCAGCTTATGGTGGAGCACCCTGTAGAAGATGAGACTGTTGACTGGACTAAGATTGAACCTAGCGTCAGCCTCCTTAAGTCACCCAAAGGTGAGTCTCTGGGCTTTGGAAACCTTCGGTGGAGGATTGGGATGCTGGGGATGGACTCCTGAAGTTGGAAGGTGGTGGTGTTGCGAGGCCGCGCAGGAGCCAAGGCTGGGTTGGTCTCTGTAGCTGTCGCTGTCCTTGCAGACAACGTAGATGACCCGACGGGGAATTTCCGAAGCGGCCCTCTGACGGGCTGGAAGGTGTTCCTGCTCCTGCTCTGCGCGCTCCTGGGCATCATCGTCTGCGCCGTGGTGGGAGCCGTGGTCTTCCAGAAACGCCAGGAGCGGAACAAGCGTTTCTACTAGCGAAGACCCAGGCTGTGGCCTGTGCCCAAACCCATATTTTCCGTGGGCAGCTGTAAAAACTGTGGTTTCTAAGAGCTGTTTCTGAGAAATATCAGAAGTATTTTCTTAGCTGTCTGTTTGGCTGTAACCCCTGCCTGGCATCGGGTACCTTGGACTGAGGGGGGTGATGGCTGCCGGGACCCCCTGGCTGCCACAGATGGGGCCCATGCCCTGGGCTGAGATGCAAGAGGTTGTCCCCTTCTCCCCCATTCCCCCCCTCCCCCCTTGTTTTTCTGGTGCTTCCCCACCAGACGGGCCCTGCCGAGCTGCCCAGGCGGGGGGGCTGTGAGCAGCGCGGGTGTGAGTGTGAGGGGCTGGGAGCTGGGCATTAAAGGACTGACACCAGCTGTGCCTCCGGCTCTGTCTGCGGTGGGGGAAGGGGGAGGCCAGGGGGCTGCTGAGAGAGCTGAGGCTGCCTCGGGTGTTGGGGCTGGGCATGGGGGTGTTGTTGCCCCCCTGGGGCACAGGGACTGTCCCAGCTGGGGGCGGGTATTGTCCCGGCGGGGGTGGGTCCTGGCTGGGGGACGGAGATTCAGCCAGGGAAGGTCCCGGCTGGGGGTGGGTGTTGTCCCCGGGCTCCCGGCTGGGGAGCAGCGCTTGTTTGCTGCGGGACAGGGACTGTCCCGGGGGGAGTCCTGGCTGGGGGCGGGTATTGTTCTGGGGAGGGTCCCAGCTGGAGGACGGGGATTCAGCCATGGGAGGACCCGGCTGGGGGCGGGCAGTAACCCGGGGGGGGGCCGCGTTCCTCAGAGACTCCTGCGGGAGCCGCTAAGGCGAGCGGGCGTCCCCGTAGGTTTCCGGTGCGGTGCGAGGAGCGGAGGCCCCGGCCGGCGGTGTGGGGAGAGTGTGTGTGTGTCCGTGTCCCCGCAGGGCCGGGCCCGCCCCCGGCCCGCCTCTCCTCTCTTCGCCGGGCGGAAGGGAGCGGGGCGGAACGGCGGGGCCGGGCCGCGTTTCCGGGGGGGTTGTAGCGGCGGGACGCAGCCAGCGTGTCCCGCGGCGGGGCCGGGTGGCGGGGCCGGCCGAGCGCGATGGGCCCGGCCCGCCGCAGGGCTGCGCTCCGTCTGCGCGGCGGCGGGTGAGCGGGGCGGCACCGGGCGGGGAGCGGGGGGCGGGGGGGCGGCTCAGGGGTTCCGGGGGGGTTGGGGGGGGACGGGGGGTGTCCCCGCCGGCCGCTGACCCGCCGCTGTGCCCCAGGTCCCCGCCGCTCCTGGGCCTGCTGCCCGGCCGGTTCTCCGTCTTCCCGCTCTTCTTCTTGGCTCTGGTCCTGGGCTTCGCCTCGCTGCTCTGGCTCCAGCTCAGCTGCTCGGGCGAGGGGCCGGTCCTCGGCGGTGGGCAGAGCCGGGGGTCTCCCCGCCAGCCCTGCCCGCCCCCGGCCCCCCTGCTGCCGGTGGAGGACGAGCCGTCGTGGGGTCCCCACCGCCTGGCGCTGCTCGTCCCTTTCCGGGAGCGCTTCGAGGAGCTGCTGGCCTTCGTCCCCTACATGCACCGCTTCCTGAGCAAGAAGAGGATCCGCCATCACATCTTCATCCTCAACCAGGTGGATCATTTCAGGTAGCGTCTCCCCTTGCTGTGGCAAGCGTGGGCAGCCAAGGGACCCTTCTCTGAAGCTCCATCCCCGCTCAGAGGGTCTTCGCTTGCTTCTGAAGAGGCTTACAGCTTGGACAACGGGCTGTCAGGGCCAGGGCGCAATGCTCTCCCCGGCTTTACTCACTCTGGAGCTTAAAGAAGGGCAAAGCAGTGTTTTGCTTCTCTCTTCCTAAGCAAGAAAGCAATTATCTACCCCCCAGATATTTCAGCTTTCTCCCCAGAGCCGCAGGGCCATGGCCACCAACATATGGGTATGCTGAAATTCAGAGTTACCGTGGGGTGTCTGGAAATGCCGTTGCTAATCCTCTGCTTGCTGTCTGTACCAGCCTGCAGCCCCAGTGGGTGCTGTGGAGCTCCCCAGCCAGCCTTGGGCAGGATGGGGTGTGCTGTAGCCTCCTGGAGTGTGCAGTGACCAAACCCCTGCTTGTTGCTGTCAGGCTCAGCATGTGCGTATGGAGAAGCAGGGGTGCAGTCTCTGGACAGGCAGCAGTGGCACCTGGCACTGTGATGGCAGGGAACACTGTCTTTGTGTGTGTCTCTGTTTGGGGACCAGGTGAACACGTAGTTTTAGGGAGCACGGGAGGGGCACGTGACCAGCTGGTGGCTGCTGTGCACGGTGCTGAGAGTCCTCCGTTCCATGGCAGGTTTAACAGGGCATCCTTGATCAATGTTGGCTTCCTGGAGAGCGGCAATGACACCGACTACATCGCGATGCATGACGTTGATCTCCTGCCCCTCAATGAGCAGCTGGACTACAGCTTCCCGGAGGCAGGGCCATTCCACGTGGCATCCCCAGAGCTGCACCCGCTCTACCACTATAAGACCTATGTGGGCGGCATCCTGCTGCTCACCAAACAGCACTATGAGATGGTGAGCACCAGGGTGGGGTATCCTGGACAGTATGGGACGCTGTCTTGGTGAACAGGTGTAGATTTTGTGCTCTGTGCTTGGGAAAGGGAGGGAAAGGATTCAAAATGTTTTGGAGACAGCTTGCTGCCTGAACTCCTGGGGGGCGGGAGAGGGAAGGCTGTGTTGGCACTCAGGGTTTGTGATGCTGGTGTCTGCTCCTCTGCGGTGCGTGGAGCTGTGATGTGTCGCTCTCATTTCAGTGTAATGGCATGTCCAACCGCTTCTGGGGCTGGGGACGGGAGGACGATGAGTTTTATCGACGTATCAAAGGAGCTGGTCTCCAGGTACGGGGTTGCTCTGCAGCCTTCTTGGTTGAAATTGCCCTTCTTTTCTCCCTACGTGGCCACCCATGTCCGGACCTGGGGAATGCAGCCCTTCTACACTCTCCTTTCCAGTAGCAGGCACAGCAGGTTTTCCAGTAGCCTTACAGAAGCTTTGGTCTCCTTGCAGGTTCACCGTCCCTCTGGAATCACTACTGGATACGAGACTTTCCAGCACTTGCATGACCCAGCATGGAGGAAGAGAGACCAGAAGCGCATTGCTGCACAGAAGCAGGTGAGACCTCCATCTGGTTGAGGGCAACTACAGGAGATTCAGGTTGTGATCACCATGTACTCTGAGCCCTGCTCGCTCGTGTCCTCCCCTGTCAGCTCTGTGTTCCCTCCCTGGATGCTTTTCCCTCTGCTGGAAGCCAGCGTGGGCTGAATGGTCTTTTTCTTCCCCAGGAACAGTTTAAGGTGGATCGGGAGGGAGGTCTGAACAACATAAGGTACAGAATCGAGTCACGGACTTCTCTGAGCGTGGCAGGAGCCCCCTGCACCGTCCTTAATATCTTGCTGGACTGTGACACGAGCGAGACCCCTTGGTGCACGTTTGGCTGAGCCAGACTCCCATGTGCCAGTCGTGTGCGCTGTGCTTGTGCGAAGATGCCGGGGCTGCCACCGGGCTTCTGGGAGCAGGCAGGGTTTTGCAGCAGATGAGCATGGTGGTGCTGGCGTGACACAGAAGAACAGAAGAGGCTGAGAACTGGGTTCTGCTGGACCAACAGAAGAGGCTGAGAGTGGGACTCAGTGGCATCGCTGCAGGTGCTGGTGCTGCCTCCTGGGGCAGGTGCAGGAGGTGGTTTTCCTGCGCTGGACATGGCTGAGCTGCCACCCAGCTCAGAGGACAATAAAGAACTATCAGGGCACCTGTGAGTTGTGGATGCCCTGGGCTATGCCATGCTGCTCCTTTTTCTGGCTCCCTTCACCTTACTGGTCTCAGCACACCTGTTTCTGGCTTGACCCTGGCTGTGCTCTGGAGAGGCAGTCTTCTCTGGTTCAGAGGCCAGGCCGGTATGAAATGGGCTCTGAGTGAGATGGTGCCTTTGTTTCAGCTGCCAGGTGCCCCCAGGGCTGTGCTGTGGCTGCTCCGTTGCAGGAAGCGGTTGTGGTTGAGCTGTGCCTCAAGCCCCAGCACCCACAGCTCTGCTGGATGTCAGCAGCTGTGGCAGCTCAGGACTTTACTCTGTGGAGGAGGAAGGGGAGTTCTGGCTGAGCTGCTCCTTTCCTCACCTGCCTTCTGTGGCACATGCTGCCTCAGCCTTTTCTGTGGGGGTTGAAGAACCTGATGTCCCCCCAGAAGCGCTGAGGGGGACTGGGATCAAGCTCTGGATGGTCTGGCTTCCAGGCTCACTGCAGTGGTGGTGGCGTGCCTGAGGTGCAGGAATGGGGAGGGTTGCCCCTAACTCACCTGAGTCAGGGAGACAAGAGCTTCCCTGGGCGAGGCAGGGGCAGGGATGCTCTCCTTGGAGGTGGGAGCCGGGACAGGAGTGTTGGGTTGGTGCAGGGCCTGGGCTGTAGATCCTGGCTGCTCTAGCTGCCTGGCCCTGCCTTGCTGCCAGGCCGGTTTCTCCCATGTTGTGGCAAGACAAGGGCCTGGCTGGCCCTTCCAGTGGGGTTGGGGGTGTGTATTTGGTGTGGGTGTCTCAGTGTTGTTCCCCAGCTGCTGGCAGGGCCTGCAAGGACTATACTGTGGGCTCAAGCCCCCCCACTGTGAATGTGGCTCATCTGGATCAGCAAACAAGCAAAGGGTTGTGTCAGCCCTGGGGTGTTAGTGAGCAGGAGGTGACCAGGCAGACGCACCCTCCAATCCCTGGGTCCCCAGGCATCCAACTTGTGTGGTGACTTGGGGACCTGCTGCTGTCAGAGCGAGAGCAGCCCATGGGAGGTGGCAGAAACACTGGTGCTGTGTGCTGGGAGAGCACCCTGTGACAGGAGGCATGAATGTCTTCTGGTTGCTGGGAACATTCCTGGGAGCTCTACAGAGCAGCACCCAGGAACTGGGGAAGCTGGGATGGTCCCAGTGTGTGAGGAAGGGCATGGAGGGGCTGCAGGTTGTACGGGTTTGGTAGACATCAGCCACATCACGGCCTTTTGCTGGGAAATGCGACGTGTAAGTTGGGCAGGGGGCCACAGGCCCTGCTTGGGACCCAGCTTTTGAGCCCCAGGTGAGAGCAGGGACCATGGAAGTGGCAGAAATACCTGTGGACACTCAGTGCTGGGCTCCTCTCCTCCATCACCAGCCTGGCCAGACGCTGGCTTGGGTTGCTGGGAGAAATGGTGCTGTGCTGCTCCAGAGTGGAGGGTACTTGGGCTGGCTCACAGATGGTGCCTTGTGTGGGACTGCACCGCATGGGCTCTGGGGTCTTGGCGTGCATTTCGGGTGCTGCTGCCTCCTCAAGCTGGGCAGGCCCAGCCAAGCAGCCAGTACCCCTCCGTTCAGTCCCGTCACTAGCGCTGGCACCAGGCCTTCCATGTTTCCTGGTCCCCTTCTGTCCTCATTCCCGGCCTGGCACTTGCTGGAGCGATCTCTTTGCTGGGTGCCTGCAGACATCCCCAGACAAAAGCTGTCACCATCCCAGGAAGACGAGTGGCCCTGGAGACATGACACCTCCGGGGAGGAGTGCTGGGATGAGGGAGGCGAAAGCATCAGAGCCAAGAGTCGTGTACTGTGTAGGGGCAGCAGGATGGGGCGTCTGGAGAGATCTGATGCCATCTGCTCTGTGTGCTGCTCCGGAGCTGGGTGAGGAGTCTGGAGCTGGTGTGTGACGATGGCTGCCTCCCGAGGAAGGGGTCGAGGTGCCTCTGCAGGGTGGTGATGATCAGGCCATGCTGCTTTGCATGATCCAAGGCGCAGGCAGGCCCAGCGTGTCTGTCTCCCCAGTTCCAGGCTTGTCCTCACCCCACGGTGATGTGCAGCTCAAGAGTCCCCAGAGGCCTGTCCAGCCTGGCAGCCCCAAAGCAGAACTGGTATCTGGCACAGAGATCTCAGGTGGGCTTGGGCACATGGTGCACAGCCCCAGAGATGTTCCCAGGAACTGCCCTCGCTGCGGTGGGCTGGAGGGCAATGTCTGTCTCTCCATTGCACAGGTTTTGGGATCAGCCACCTGTGTGCCAGCAGTGCCTGAACCGCAGCTAGGGCTGGCGGAGGCAGATCAAAGTATTTCTCTGCACTGTTCAAAATAGATGACACAGTTCTGGGCAGGTTTCATGAAGACGTAGATGTGCAGAAACAGCATATGTGCACCTCGCACTTCGCTCAGTGCTAAAGGCTCCTCTCCTGCTGCCTGGCAGCTATTTCGCAGCTCCGCTCGCAGCCCCCTCATCCTCCGGCTGCTTTTGTGGAAGAGGCGCCGTGCTGGAGGCCCGGCTTCCTTTTATAGCCCTGAATGTGACTCGGAGGTTGCTCGGCTCCGTTCGCCCCCCACGCACTTTGTTATTAGCAATGGCCCAGCGGGAGGGGACAAGGTTTTTCCCGTTGCCTTTCTGCAGATGGATAACACCCTGCCTGCTGTCCCAGAAGCCCTGTGGAGCCGAGCCGGAGGCCTCCTGGCGTTCCTGTGCTCTCAGCAACTCTGAGGAGGGGGTCAGGATGCTTGGGGGCAAAAAGAGCCTGTGGAGTCCCAACCCTGCCCCTCTGCAACCCCCCTTCTGGGGGCCCAAATTGCTGCTCATGAGGGCATGCAGAGGCGGCTGTGGCATGGCGATTGGCTGGCTTTTATTGCCAGGTTGTTTTAAACTGGGTGGTGCCCAGAGGGAGTTGCTGGCAACCACGTGAAATAGCTGCAGCATCACGGTGTGAGGAGGGGACCAAGGGGCTGAGGTGAATGGAGAGAAGGGGCTGGGCAAGACAAGAGCGTCTCTGCCTGGTGAATGGAGCATCCCTAGCTGCTGGAGTGTTCTGGGTAGGGCCAAGCCCTGGGGCTGGCAGGAGCTGCCATCCCACGGAGATGGAGACGTGCTTGGGAGAACACAGCCTGTGGTGGAGAAGTGGCAGCAGGAAACGGGGCAGACGGGAAGGAGGGGTGAGGCTGTGACCAGTGCCTGTTGAAGTCAGCCTGGCATCACTGCAACCTGCCTGGACCAGGGCCCTAGCAGGATGCCATTACAGCCTGCAATTGGCAGCATGTACCTGTCCCTCTGGCAGGGACCTGGCAGCCCCATGGGCTGCTGGGGGTGCCTCAGACACAGCTGAGCTCCAGGTGGAGGGCTGAGGCATGGCAGACACGTTCCTGGTGCCAACAGGTTGGGAAATGGCACCGTTGGGAAGGGCTCCTCTATTCAGAGGCCACGTGTGCTGCAGCCCCGGCATGTGGCTGGGCGGTGATACGGTGGTAAAGAGCCACAGGGAACAGGGAGGACAGGGATGGCGGGAGCGGTTTCGTGCCTTGGCACCACACCGAGGATAATGAAAGCATGTGAGCCTGGTGAGCAGGGACCGGGGACACTGTGTGTGTGTGGGTGAGCACTGGCAGCACAGCTTGAGGACTCTGGTGTGCAGGGGGGGAGCTGGCAGCAAGCGGGTCCCCGGTGTGCGAGCATGCCAGATGCACGCGTCTCCAAACCCTGGCTAGGGACAGCGCAGGTGCCATCCCTCCTCAGGGAGAGATGTGTGCACGGTCTGCCATGGGGACAGAGCAGGACCGAGGTGGCTGGGACACCCGGTCACCAGGTCCCCCCGTGCTCTGATCCCTGCACGAGTGCCAACCCAGGCTCCTGGCCAGGATGTGCTAGGGCTGGTTCAGAGGGATGAAGTGTGTCATGTCTTACCAGTGCCAGGCTGGTGCTTGGGCAGGCGGTAGCTCTCAGAGGGCACTCCATGCCCCCCGTGCCACAGCCCGTGGAGTGAGCTGTGCGGCACAGGCACCTCCGGTAGCCCCTGCCCACCCGCGCGTGCTGTGCGGGGGACACGCTGCCCAGCACCCCCCTCCCGTCCGCAGGGACCTGGTGCAGCCGACGAGGCTGAGCCAAACGCTTCTCCCTTGCCCCGGCGGCCCAGACAGCACCCGGCGGGAGAGGGGGGGTTGGGGGCGACAGGGCTCTCTCCTACCAGCCCCCCCGCCACGGTGAGAGTCACCAGGGACCGTCCTGGGCTGGAGCCCCCGCTGCGCGCCCCGGGGCTGCAGCTGAGCGGCTTGCTGGGGGTTGGCGCAAGGCGTGCTCGGCGCTGCGCGCAGCCAGCCCACCCCGGGTACCTCCCCGCCCCGTCCCGCCCCGCCGGTGGGCACGGCAGGGCCGCCTCCTTCCTCCTCCCCCCTCCTCCTCCTCCCGCCCCGCTGCCGCCGCCCGCCTCCGCGTCGCGATTTGCCGGTGTCGGCTCCGCCCGCTGCCCGCGCGGCCGCGGCCGAGGGGCGCGTTCAAACACGGCGAGGGAAGGAGCGGGGAGAGGAGCCGAGCGGGATCGCAGCGCCGCCGGCATGGTGAGTGCGGGCCCGGTGCGCCGCCCGGGGTGCCCCGATGCACGGCCTCCCCCCCACCCCTCGTGTCCGTCCCCCCCTCCCTTCGCCCCCCTTCTTTTTCCCCGGCGAGCTCCGGTTCGTCTCCCGGTTCACCGCGATGCGGCCCCCGGTGCGCCCCTCCCCTGCCCTGGTGCTCTCCTCCGTGCGGTGCTTTGTTCCCGGTTGCAGTGCGCTCGGTCGGGCCCGGCCCCAGGGGACCGACCTCCCCTCCCCTCCGCCTTCTCCGTGCCGGAAATTCCGGCCGGGATCGGGGTTGGGGGGGGGAGAAGGTGCGGGGGGCGCTGCGGGGAGGCGGGCGCGGAGTTCCCCGCGCCCGCCTCCCCGCAGCGCCCCCCGCACCCCCCCGGGTTCACGCCCGGAGGTGATGGGAAAGGGTTTGTGTCCGCATCCAGCCTGGGCAGGGCTCGACGGGGGCACGGCTGGGGCTGGGACCGGGGCTCGCCAGGCTGGCCGGACCGGTGTTGTGCCGCCCGGGGGGTGACACCCTTCCCGCTGCAGGCAGGACACCTTCGGGTTCCCCCGGCGCTTCCCAAAAACCTCCCACAAACCTGACCTACTTCCTCGGCCGCCTGTGCCGGGAGGAGACGCTGCGGGGCTCAGCCCAGCTGCTTCCCGGTGGATACCACGGTGCTGGGGGCTGAATGGCTGGGAACTTCTTCCCCGTCCGCCCCCCCCCGCCTCTTTGCCCCGCTCCATGGGGAACATCCACGTTCCCCATCCCTATCCAAACCCGGTAGTCCAGCAGACAGCCGGGACCCACCCAGAGGGTCCGTCCCCACTGTCCTTCGTGGGGTGCCAATGCCCGGAGCAGGTGCTGGGCTCACAGAGGGAGGTGACAGCGCAGGCTGGGAGCTGTCAGACAGGTTTGTGCGTGGCAGCAATTAAAAGTGGGGTGTTTGTTTACCCGGCGCGTGGGGCTGAGAACCAGGGCAGCTTCCTGGGTGTAACCCCGCCCGTGAGCCCTCGGCAAGGCTGGGAGCTGCGGAAGGGGCTCTGTCTTTGCCCCTGCTGTGCTCACCACGTCCCCTCTGCCAGCGGAGGGCTGCAAAAGAGCTGCTGGCCCCTTCCCTGGAGCTGTGGAGCCAGAGCCGAGGCTGAAGGCGTCCTCATGTCCTTCCTCCCCCAGCCACCTGCGCAGGAAGCTGCATTGTCATGTCTGCATCCTGCCCCTTCTTGCCAAGTCCGGCCACAGGGTCCCCCGCACGCACGCAGAAGCTGGGCTGTGGCCACCTCATCCCTTCCTGGTGTTGGGGTGGGAGCGCCTGTGGATGGAGCAGGGCCGTGGGAGGGCTTGGGAGCTCCCGCTGAGTGGGGTGGGAACCCATGCTGTATGGGAAGTGTCCCCATGGGGCAGGAGAGGTGCCCAGCCCCTGTGCACGCTGGGGAGGCCAAGTGATGGGAGAGGGACTGGACATCCCCGAGGTCATTCTGGGGAGGTCTCTGAAGGGTGTCTGGATGCTGGCGCCAGGCCCAGGCAGGTGCTGCCGGCTCCTGAACTCGCCCGCCTGGCTGGGCGGCAGGTGCCTGTTTTGGTGGCAGCCTCGGCCGCAGGCGGGAGGTGGGGCTGGGTGTGGGAGGGAGGTGCTCAATTGTTGGGGGGAAGCAGGGGGGAGCCCCTACCCCGCTACAGCTCACCTGGTGCATATTGCACACTGGTACCCTGCTTGCTTGGCTCCTGGGACCCCCAGGGAGCTGCTTGGGACCCGGTAGGTCCTTCCTTGTTCCAGGAGCCCTGCTCGGTCTTTGGAGCCAGCCGGGAAGAGGGTATCGGTGGGGCACGAAATCCCTGCTGTCTGGCGTTGCTGACTTTGTCTCTCCTTCGGCAGTGCTGGTACCGGGCTTTTCTCTAATTCTCCATGGCAGCAGCACAGGGTCCTGTGACCTGTGAGCCTGACACCCGTGTCCTTGGCACCTACCTCACCTTGGAGCCTGTTGGCGTCGTTGGCAGCATGGGCAGTGTGGGCAGCCTGGTTGAGAAGCAGGATCTGTCCCCCCTGGAGCTGCGGGCCCCGCCGGGGGGCTCACGGGGGCTTCGGCAGCCCGACGGCTTGCTGCGGAAAGGGCCGAGCCAGCGGGAGCTCTTCGGCTACCTGCATGGGGCCAAGAAGGAGACGCGGTCGGAGCGGAAGCACCAGATGACGGGTGCCTGCTACAA
Source organism: Laterallus jamaicensis coturniculus (assembly GCA_022605575.1). Taxonomy (NCBI): domain Eukaryota; kingdom Metazoa; phylum Chordata; class Aves; order Gruiformes; family Rallidae; genus Laterallus; species Laterallus jamaicensis. Next base: position 11,320,426 of record JAKCOX010000016.1, on the reverse strand, counting down.
GCGGGACTACGAGAGCGACCGTGAGAACCGGTCCCCTGAGCGCTGCTCCCGTGAGCATCACCGTGGGGCCGACTTCTCCAAGAGCTCCTTGCCTGAGAGGGGCCGCTTCGACAAGGTGAGGCTGTGGGCGCTGTGCCTGGCCCCAACATACATCCTGCTCTGTGAGCAGATGAGGCTGAAACAGAATGGTCCATGCCTTGGAAGGGATGCAGGGATTTGAGCATGTCCAGGGATCTGGGGTAGGGATTGAGTGGGTTGTCCCTGTCTCTAGGCCCCTGTGTGTGCTGGTGGGGGCTGTTGGGCTCATCCTGACCTCGCTTTTGTTTTTCAGTGCCGTATCAGGCCCTCGGCCTTCAAGGCGGTGGCTGGGAAGGGGCTGGTGTCCATGCAGGGTCTGTCCTCATCCAAGGGGCAGAAGCTGTCCAAGAGCAACGGGAGCCTGCACACGCTGCTGTCCCAGAGCAGCACAGCAGCCTCACAGCACGGCCCACTCCGCACCCACCTGCTCCACGCCATCAGCCTGGATGAGGCCTCTGACTCCAGCCACAACTCCATCCAGAGCTTCCCCTCCTATGGCTCCCGCCTCAAGCCTGCCCAGAGCCAGTTCAGTGCCTCCATGGGCCACATCAACCACATTGGGGGCTCCTTGGACAGGGTGTCCCGAAGCCCTAGGGACCCCTTGGCCCCTGAGAAAGCCCCTCTGTCCTGCAAAAGCATGGCCACACTGAGCCGGCTGCAGAGCCCTGGGGAGCCGCCGCCACCCTATGAGTTCACTTACTCGCTGGAGGACGCAGTGAAGCAGCTGGAGGACCGGCTGCAGGAGACAGGAGGAGAGCTGCGGCAGCTCAAGAGGAGCCTTAGTGAGACTGAAGACCCCTTCACCCAGGTGAGCTGTGTGGCTGGGGCTGTGCTGGGTGACCTGGGCAGGGGTGTGAGGCAGTGGTGCCTGGGTAGAGGGAGTCATAAACAAACTGGTGCCCTGCTGCAGTGGGTGATGGGCTGGGAATGTCCAAGAGTGGGAGGACCCAACATCATGGCACCTTCTGGAATCCCTACCTGGGACTGCCCCGCTTAGGGGCAGGCAGCAGACCCTCACCAGCATCCACCTGTGCTGGCAGGCGTTTGAGGACAAACAGCGGCTGTGGCTGGACGAGCTGGAGGATCTGAAGCAGATGTACATGGCCAGGCTGCAGCAGGTGACGCAGCAGGCGCAGCGCGGGCAGCGGGCGCTGCAGCTGCAGCTCTACAAGGCGCAGCAGGAGAAGAAGCGGCTGCAGGAGGAGCTGAGCATGCAGCAGTGTCAGTGCGAGGAGCCCAAGCTCCGGCAGCCTCAGGGTGAGCGTGTCAGTCCCAAGCTGGAGGAGACCAAGTGGGAGGTGAGTGCCCTTCTTTCCTTCCCTGTTGCCACCTTCCTGGCCATAGAGCCAGGACAGGGACAGTGGTTCCCTTCTCTGGTGTCACTTGCCACAGGACGGGGAGGACAACGCTGTGGTGACAGTCTTGAGCTCTTGTTACCCCTGGGGTCCTGTTCCTCCAGCCCTTCCTCACTGCTCGCCCCTGCCCTTGCAGGTATGCCAGAAAGCCGCGGAGATCTCCCTGCTGAAGCAGCAGCTCAGGGACACCCAGGAGGAGATGGCTCAGAAGCTGGGTGAGATCTTCAGCCTGAAGACACAGCTGCGGGAGGCCAAGGCAGAGGTCCAGGCCAGGGACTCCCAGCTGGCACAACTGGCAGACTCCTTCCAGAGTCCCCCGGAGCCCGGCACCTCGCTGCCACTGGGTGATGACCCCATGCCGGCATGCCAGGACTTCCCTGGCTGTGAAACTGATGATTCCAAGTGCAGAGGCCTTCACAGCGACACAGCGGAGCCCCTGGAGCGGCAGGTGGAGTGGTTGTGGGCAGAGCTGCTGCGGGAGCGGCGCCAGGGCCAGCTGCAGGCTGTGAACTTTGAGCTGGAGAGGAAAACCTGGCAGGAGGAGAAGGAGAAGGTGCTGCGGTACCAGCGGGAGCTCCAGGCCAGTTACATGGATATGTACCATCGGAGCCAGGCGCTGGAGCGGGAGCTGCGTCAGCTGCGGTCGGAGCCCAGGGACATTGGGGCTGACTCGCCATGGATCGAGCGGGTGGAGTCCTCCAAGATCTGAGCGCATGTTGATGGGACTGTGAAGGGGAAAGGTCTCTTGCTGCTGCAACGGGACGATCTCAGGGTCTGCACAAGGACCATCTGCTCGGCGCTGCCCTGGGGAGAAGGACTGATTGCGACAAGGGAGCTTTTCCTTCTTGCAACACTTCAGACCCTTCTGAGGGGTGTCTCTGGAGATGGGGGGAGCCATCTGTGCCAGGGTAGGGGTCTTGCATGTGCCCCGTGCTCTGGCTCCAAGATCATTTGCTCTGTGATCCCTTCTGCCACAGGGACAGAAACCAAGCACCCTGTGAGACATTCCCGGCCCCTCCTGCTCTGCCGCCCTCTTCCCTACATCGCAGTAATTTAATGTCTTGCTATTGAGGCTCAAGCTCTGTCCCCAGCCCCTGGCTGTGGGATTCCAGCTGCTGCTTGCAGGGGCTCTCCTGTCTGCAGGCGGGGCCTGGACTGGTCCGTATTGGTGCCATGGGGAAAGCAGAGGAGGGAAGCCTGCCAGGTGCTGGTACTGCTGGGAGCAGGGGGGGTACTACTGTTGGTGCTCTGCCTGTCACTGGTATTAGGCGTGCTCTGCAAGGGAGGGCGCTTAACGTGGTCTCCCAGCACAACGCTCTCAGGCTGAGGGGCCGAGTGCCTAGTGCAAGGAGGGACGGGAGTCCCGGGCCCTGCCGTGCTGGGAAGCCTCGAGGGAGGGCAGGGGCACGCAGGCAGAGGCCTAGGATGTTTCCCAGGCTGCGGCATTGCCTCTCCCAGGGCGAGGGGTGGCTGAGGAGCTGGGCCCGTGCTGGGGGAGCCAGGCTGGGGTGCGGAAGGGGCCCTGCTCTGTGCCTGTAACCGCGGAGCCACGCGAAGGCCGGGTCCGGCCCCGCTCTCGGCCTGTCCTGCAATAAACCCGGATTTCACCCTTCTGGCCGCGGCCTTTGCTTCCCTCCGGCGCGCTGGGGGGTTCCGAGGCTCTCGGCTACGCGAGGGAGTGGGAGGGGGAGCCGGCCCCACCCCGGCCGCGTCGCCTGGGAGCGGAGTCGCCGTGCCGGGGAGGGCGGCGGCCCAACCGGTTGGGGCATTGCAGCGGGCTGAGTCACGGCAGGGCCGGAGCCTGCGCGACCGGCTGGGCCCCGCGGGGGCGGACGGACAGGCCTCGCCCGCCCCCCCCCGGGAATGGTTTAATCCCGCCAGGACATACCCCACCTCCACAGGAATGGTTTGCCCGCCCCTCCCGTGGGAGAAGTCACTCCCTGACACCCCCACCCTCTGCCGGCGCCCCCTGGCGGGACGGCGGACCCGTTCCCCCCCGCCCATGCCCGTAGGGAGCCCGGCACAGCGCCCTGCCAACCGCACAGCCGCCTTTATTCGCATCCCGGCGCTCAGCACCCCCGGCAGCGCCCCCGCGAACTGGGGAACGGGGACCCGCCACCGCCCCGCGGCGCGCAGCACGTCCACGACTCTTCACAGCGGCAGGGGCAGGGCTTCCACCTCCTCCAAGCACTCGTCGTAGGTCTCCTGGTACTCCTCATGGGGCTTGATCATGATAACACAGGTTGGGCGCTTTGAGCCGGCTGCGGCTCCCAGATCCTGCGGGAATCGAGTGAGGCTGAGGGGGTGCCAGGCCCCCACTACCCGGAGGCCTGACACACAGCCCACGTGCTTCAGACCCCAGCCTAACAGAGGGAAGGCAGTCCCTCCAGCCCTCTGGACTTGGGCTGGGTCTAAGGATCCTTCACCCAGCTCATTTCCCACACCCCAGAAGCAAAGTGGGGGGTGACCTGCCCCACGCTCTGTACTCCAACCCCAGGGTGGGGGGAGCCAGGGTCTGCAGAGCAGCCTGTGCAGGAGGTGAAGTCCCACACACACTGATGACCCCCTCCAAACTTCAAGTCTGCAAGGAGAGCATCTCCCACCAGCACACCCTGGCCAGTGTCTTGTTTCTGCAGGCAGCCAGGTCCCAGTCCAAAACTAAGGGAGAAAAACATGTCCTGGCTCCAGCCCAGCAAGCTCCCACCCCCAAATCCTGCAGAAACTCGACTAAGGTGCAGGCTTCTATGGTCCCACAGTGAAACACTCCTACATCTGCATTGTGACCGCTTGTTCCTCTCATGTCATGGACAAGCATCACATGGTTTACCCAGGCACCAGATCTGTGTCTCCAGGAAGGCTCCTGCCACAGCCCGGGACAGGTGCTGGCCACCAGATTCCCTTTTGCTGGGTCTGGCTCCTCCAGTCCACACAGCCCCAGCCCCTTACCGATTTGGAAGGGACATACGCGTAGGGGAGGCTCCTCTCCTCACACATGATGGGGATGTGGCAGTACACATCGATAGGCAGCGTGTCGCCGGCCAGCACCGTGATCCTGCAGGGGAAACCCATGTCAGCAGCCAGCCGGGTGGGGACGGGCCACGCCGGGCCAGCAAGGCTGGAACAGCGCTTACCCCTTCTCGCCCTTGTTGATGAACTTCTGCACTTCCTTCACACCGCGACGGATCTGCTTGTGCTTGGACGCTGCAAGAGAAATGCGTTGTGAGGAGGCCACGCCGCGAGGAGGGGTCCGCGCCGGGACGGGGGGGGGGGTCCGCGCCGGGACGGGGGGGGGGGTCCGCGCTGGGACGGGACGGGGGTCCGCGCCGGGACGGGACGGGGTCCGCGCCGGGACGGGGGGGGGGGGGTCCGCGCCGGGACGGGACGGGGGCCGCGCCGGGACGGGACGGGGGCCGCGCCGGGACGGGACGGGGGCCGCGCCGGGACGGGACGGGTCCGCGCCGGGACGGGGGGGGGGTCCGCGCCGGGACGGGGGGGGGTCCGCGCCGGGACGGGGGGGGGGGCCGCGCCGCCACAGCCCGACCCCGCACGGCCCCCACCAAGCCCCGGCCAGACCTTTCCTGATGCACTTGTACAGCTTGCGCGTCAGCTTGCGGGAGGCCAGCGGCTGGGCGATGGGGTTCAGGTAATCGAGCTGCTCTCGGTACGAGCGCTCCGGAGCTCCCTCGGCCTCCGCTGCCGCCTCCGGCTCCTTCTCCCGCGCCATGGCCGCGCTGCTGCGGGCTTCCACTTCCGGGTCACGCCTGGCCCGGGAGGCGGGACTGAGAGCAACCAGCTGCCCGACAGCCAATCGGAAGCCCCCCCACGTTCGGCTAGCACGCAGCCCCGGCCAATGGCGAGCGGCGCCTTACCGCTCTGGGCCTCAAGCCGGCCGCCGCGCAGCCCCGGCCTCACTTCCCCCCCCGCAGCCCGGGGCTCGCTGTCTGCCCCCCCGCAGCCCGGGGCTCACGGTCTCCCACCCCGCAGCCCGGGGCTCGCTGTCTGCCCCCCCGCAGCCCCGGAGGGGTATCAAACACCCGGGGCTCGGGCTGAACACAGGCCCCTTTACTGGGGCGGGGCTGGCGCTGGGCTCTCCCGGCTCCCCCCGCCAGCCCCAGGCCGCGCTCCCCGGCAGCGTGCGGCCAGGCAGCGTCACGGGGCCGGGCCCGACGCAGCCCGGCAGGACACACACCCCGTTTTCTCCCGTTGCTTTGCCCCAGGAACCTTTTCTCGCTGCCTGGCCGCGCTGCGGCTCTTCCACGGGGAGAACGGCCTCCGTTCTGGTGCCCTTCCCGGGCTCCCCCTTTGCTCCTTACCCCACCGGGGAGGGTGGCTAGGTCAGCTGCCAAGGGGCCGCAGCTGCAGCCTCTGCACATCCCCCGAGCCCCAGCAGACCCTGAGCCAGAGACACACCACTTGCTCCAAAAGAAACAGGCCCCAGGGATGGCTTGTTACCTTCTCCCCCAGCCCAGCCTGTCCCTGGAGCACCGGATGGCTTCGTCCAACATGCGCAGCTGCTCCAAGACCTCTCGCTGCATCTCCACGGCCAGGTGGTGCACGTGGTGGCTGATGCTGTTGTACATCATTGCGTTCTGGAACATGAGCATGAGGTCTCGCTGGAACTGGATCATGGACCAGATGTGTCCCTTTGACAGCCTTCTCTTTATGCTGGATAAATCCATGGGTCTACAAAAAAAAAAAAAAAAAAGAACAGGAATTAAATTGCAACCTGCAGCCAGGCATTCTTCAGGCTCTGCATGGGTGTGCTTGTTCTTTCTTCAGCATGGCCCTGAAAGCACAGTGATTTTCAATCATTTTTATTGCTCAGGACAAAGAGGAGTGAGAAATGTTCTTCTAACTCAGATCAGTAAGTTTAGCCAATGCGACAGTTGCTGTCCAATCAACTTGGCAGGTCATTAGCAGTCACCTCTAAAAAAAAAAAAAAAGGTGATGGTGAGCTCCAGAGAAGGAAAGCAGAGCGATTCTAGTAATTAGTCTTCATGGAGTCAGTCCAGGTCTTAGTGGAGAAAGAAATGTTACTAAAATAGGCATCTATTGAAACCCCTTAAAATTGAATGGTGCCACTAGCAAAAATAGCAGTGCTGATGAGGGGAACATGATGGGGAATAAATATTACTTCCCTTACTTTGACAGAATGGGAAAATGAATGGCTGCAGAGACGACAACTGTGACCAGAATAGAATATGATTCAGCTCTGAAAAATGCCCTCAATCTCTCTGGGAAACAATTCTTATGACCCACTTCTCTAGTGAGAGCAAAACATCTGGGGAGCAAGCAGTGGGTGAGGAGAGGGTATCAACTGAGGCATATGTTTCTAGCACTAGGAGAAGAGGCTGCTGGGCTGCAGCAGCTGAGGCAGGACTTACAGCTGCCCGGACCATGCCTGGAGGAAGTCAGGCATGCAATGCCAGCAAAGGGCAGGCACGATTCTTACCAACACCAGAGTTGGTGCAGGCTTCTAGGTTCACCCAGAAGGGAGTTTTAATAAAAAACATCAGTGGGAGATGCTGGCAACAGACAAACTCTGGAAAGGGAGGAAGGAAACCATCCCACTGGCTCTTTGGAAATCAGAGAAGACATAAAAAAACCAAGAGAAATCAAGTAGTATGCATTTCCCCCAGACTCACCTCTTCACCACATCCCTGTAGCCAGGGGCTTGTTTCTCTGACACTGCCTTCAGGAACGGGCCGCTGTACCTATAGGGACAAGCACAAAGAGTGACCTTTGTCTGCCTCCCCACCAAAGACAGCATCCCAACACGGACCAGTGCTTGCCTCTCCCTGCTTGCCATGAGGGCTGCAGCCCATTATTCCAGCCAGGACTCGGTTTCTGGCACAACTTGGCATGGGTGGAAGCTGAGCCCCTTGCTGAAGCTGGCTGTGCCAGCTGTGTAGGAAGCAACATTTGGGCTCTGCCACATTAAGCAAAGGAAATAACTATGCAGCGTTCTCTGCAGCTTTGCAGCCTGCAGCTGTTCTTGCTGTGAGGACAGCCAGAAGCAAAGCTATGGAGAGACAAGCCAGGCGGTGGTGGATGTTGTGGAGGGGAAGTCAAAGCCTGGTGACATGAGAGCTGGACATCAGGGCAAAGTGTTCAGGAGCCCTGTCAATCCAACCCTTTGCCCCCACATACCTGTGGCTGGCTATCATCTTCCAGATGGACAATAGAGTTCTTTTGTAGAGCAAATGCTGCGGGGGGTTATCCCAGCTCAGCTGCTCCCTGTGGGGAGAATATATTGCCAGATCATCTCACTCGAGACAAAGTAGGAGGTGGCAGTTCTGCTAGCACCCATCACATCCAGGTGGATGAAAGGCAGAGATCCTTGCTGGAATTACCAGGGTGAGATGGTGGAAACATTCTGCATCTGAATGCACAACTAAAGATCCAGAATGCAGGAAGCTACAAGGCAGCAGGTGGAAATGGGATCTGAGCTGAGCAGCTCTGAAGGGCAGGATCAAGTTGGATAGAAAAGCTCATGGTACTCTGAAGTTCTGAAATTTACTGAGGTGGTTTTTATTCAGTTTGTTATCCAAATAAACTGTTTCTCCTTTGAAAGGCAGCCCAGCTCATCACCTGCATGGAAAAGCCTGCGTGGGACTGACTCGCAGGCAGCCGGCTGAAGGGGGCTGGCAGTTCCTTTCTTAGGAGCTGGGCTGGACATTGCCTGGCAAAGCATGATGCCCAGCTGCCTTGAGGAAATGTGTATTTTCTGTTTAATCTCTTACTTAATTTCTACTCTTCTCACTTCATCTTAGGATCAATGCCCAGAAATGCTGGCAGATCCACAGAGATAGCACAAGTTACCTCCTTCTCTCCTGTTCTCCATGGCTATCTCACCTTTCTGGATGTGACCTGTGCCAGACACTTATTCTCATGTGTGACAAGAGCAACAATTCTGTTCTGTTGTGCCTGTGAGAACGAGCTACTTACAGCTGTGTGTTGGCAGGACTTGGGAAGTCCAGCACGGGGACTGGAGAGGTGCTATCACCATCATCTTGATCCTGGGTGTCATTACTCATCTGCTGTGGCTGCGGCTCACCCACAGCTTGTTCTCCAGGTGTCTCTTGAGTCTCATCCTGAAAAGCAGAGAGGAAAATAGAGTTATGGCTACAACAGCAGCCTGACACCTGAATTCTTGATCTAGAAGGCAGCCTGCTGCACATCCCCGTACTGTACTCAGTCACAGCTGGGAACTAGCTCACTGTTATTCTGGAGGGTGAGGCTGGACCTTATTCAGACCTTCGCTGTGCTGCCCAGCACTCCAATGACAGCTGGGTCTGGTCTCTTGGATCATAACCCCCTCTGGCTAACACAGACTGTGGAGCTGACTGGTGCCCAGTGTTGTGTCTGTCTGCTTTTCTGGGAAGAATTACATATGTGAGAGGGCAATCAGGAGCTGAGGTAAGACTGCCTCAGGCTTGTTACAGCTCAAATCACAGGTATCAGGATCCCCTAGAGTGCAACAAGGTTGTTTTCTCACAAAGTTCCACAGGAATATGACAGAGAATAGACTCAGCCAGGAGAGAGAGTGGTGCTAGTGGTGCAGTGCTTCGCCTGGCGCAGGGAGAGAGGCCTTTTGGAGCCCAGAAGTGGGATTATGTGCAGAGGCACCTGAGAATTCCTCAACAGGAGACCTGAAGCACTGAGCAGACTCCTGAGGGAGACAGTGGACACTGTGCTGTGTTTGGCTTTGAGCACTGGGAGAATCGCAAGGGAACTGCTGGGAATAAACCTCCTGGCTGAAAAGGTGAAATGTGAAGAGCCTGAAAGTTGTTTCTGTCTCCAGTGTCTAAGTTTGCAAGGGAACAAATGTGACTGTGGAAGAATGGCACTGTTCTTCCACTGCTGTGTTACCTGTCCTGGCAACACTTCACAGGCTGCTGGGAACCCACAGCCCCCCTAAACACAGGGCTGATGTAAACCCAGAATAGATGGTGCCTGCTTCCAAGACATGAATGTCTCCAGGGGCAGATGGTTATTGCTAGCACAGCCACGTGGGCCTGAAACCAGCCAAGCTGTGTGCTTCATAACACAGCAATTAGAACAAGGCAAGTATTCCAGCCTTGCCTTAAACCTGGGAGCAGACTGCCAGCTCTCATGAGTCACCTCTACACTGCCAAGGAGCAGTTCCTCCAACTCGCATCTGATGGTTTGATCTGCAACAAGCTTCCTGTTCATGAAGATACAGATCCATACATATCCATTAAAAACATCCTTTTCCTCATACGTTTCTTTTGTATTCCCCATCCCTGCTGTCTCCTGTGTGTCCCCATCTCTCCACTCAGGACCTGGGGCTTCTCCATCTTTTCTAGAGCTGATTTCCATCCCTGTCTCTTGTCTGTCATCCAGGACCAGAGGCTCCCTTGGGACTTCTCGCCTACCTCTTTTCCTGGGAAGTCTTCTTTCTCATCTACCAGGGTGTGTAGTTGACTTTGGCTTCCTCCTGAGACTGCTGTCCCTGTGGTCTTTTCGTGGCATCCCACATCTTCCTCATCATCCTGCTTCCCTGGGCCACAATAACCCCACTGAGCCTGCGATGACTCTGCGCTGCTGATGCGGAGAGGTTCCATCAACTGGGTTACCTGCAACACAGAGATTTGTTGCTTCACATTTTGAAGGCAAAAGGAAGAAGAAATAAGCAGCACAGATGCTATTTTTGGTTTCACTCACGAACGCTTTTCCATTTTTAGGAATCCTTGCCACATCTTCTGATGAAGCCCTGTGTTATTACAGTGTCAGTTCACTGACATGTCTGTGCTTTCAGGTGAGCTGTGTTTTGGCAAAGCAGCTGCCTGGTTGCAGTGCCAGCTTTAAATGGGAGGAAGGGCTAGTCTTGGGACAGGGAGCAAGGGAACTTGGGGCATCTGCTCCTCTCCCAGACTGTTTCTGCATGTAGGAGTGATGGAGACCCTGAAAATTACGTTTTGGGAGGGCTGAAGTATGACACCCACTTCTCTGTCATCCAAACAGCCCTACCTCTGCTAAGAACTGGAGAAGACTGTTGTCGTCACATGGCCTCTCTGCCTTTTGGTAGTCTTCAGTATCTTCCCCCCAGAGAGGTTCACTAAACTCCAGCTTGCAGTCTGTCTCTTGGCTGCTCTCGTCTAGCCTCCCCATGGCCACCTCTCCAGTGTTCCTCCAGCTCCCCATGTCCAGATCCAAGCTTGAATCCCAGCTGAGAAGTGACTGGAAGTCACTGTTCTTCTCTGACTCGTTGGGAGGCTCCATTTCAGATTCCCACCACACCCAGGCATGGCCCATCTGCAAACAAACACAGAGACAGTCATTTCTTTGTATCCTGATCCAGAACTGCAAAACCCAGCTCATTTCCTGACAAACTCAGAGAGTCGAGGCATGGGAAGGGCTCCTCGAGGGAAGCAGCCTACACCCAAGCCCACACTTGATAACACATGGCAGGGCTGTAGCTCTGCAACACAAACTGCCATTGCAGAGTGACTGAATTTCAGGTTTTCTGGTGCTTTTGCTGTGCTGCCTGGGGATCGGTGGGTTACCACGCTCTGGGGATCCTGAGCTGGTTTGGAACACGCAGCTTTGGCCCACACTAGATGTTAAAGGTGCCAATGGCAGCCAGCAACAAGCACAAAACCAAGTCTTGCTGAGGCAAGTGAGCTGCTGAGAGTCATGAAAAACTAGTGACTCTGGGGACAACTCACTGAAACTCCCTTTGAGAACTTCTGATACTGGAAATAACTTAGTACAAACAGCACAGAAACTCTGCTTTGAAAGGGAGAGATGTGATTTAATTGGATGGTGATAGCTTGTCTGCTTGAGCCAGAAGGATTTTAACCCTGCACAGTCAGTCACCCATTGGCAGGGCACAGCTCTACACACTGAAGCAAAGAAAAGTTAGAATTCTCTTAAGGAGGAAGAAACCATTAATTTAATCTCTGCTCGTTAGTCCATCCTGTCCTCTGTGGCATGAGTCCACTCTGATTTCTCTAGAGTCTGTAGAACTGCTTGAAGAGTCACAGTAACAAAGCAAATGGCTGTAAAAAAAATTTGTAATCCAGCTGCCTGGATGCTGTACCTATGGAGAATTCTATCCATTAATTAGCAGGGTCTTTAGAGTGTTCAGGTAATTATATACAACCTAATTTTTCCAGAATTTTGAACAAGCACGTTTCTCACTGACTTCCTTCGGCGTTCGCAGGGCTGCTAGCACAGCTACAAATAAAGCTTACGGTGCATCCCTGGGAGAAACAAGGAATCCACTGGGTTTGGGATGAGAAAACGTGCTTGCTTATTTTATGATCTTCCAAGCAGAGCTAGGATCTGAAAGGCTGCCCTTCTGAAACCTCTTTCGAAGTCAAGCTCAGCAGAAGCAGATGAAGTTTGATGAGGTAAGAGCATTACCTGCTCTCAGCTGACAGCTAAAGGAGTTGGGCAAAGTGTGATTCCATCTGAGGAGTAACCCCAAGCACAAAGTGCTTTCCTGCACCAGCAGCAGCACTGGCTGCACGTGTAGAACCAAGCCACTCAGCTCAGCTGAACAACAGCAAAGACTTTAGTCTGTGGTAATCCAATCACTTGTGATCATCCTTCTGTGCTCCAGCTGAGAGGGATAAGCACTGTAAAATCAGGAAGCCCAGAGAACTTGGGCAGAAGCACCGATTAAAAAGATCTTTGGCCTTATGCTCAGGTTGACTAAATCTCTGAAGACTCAAGACATCAGAACAGCAGCGTTAGTGCAAGACAAGTGGGATGAATGAAATAATTACAGACTGCTTAGTACCATACCAGTCCTGCACAAAAAAATAAGGGACAAAAGATACAGACTTTGCTTTTTAATTAACAACTGCCTGGCAGTTCTTAACTACATACTACAGAACGCACCAGCAAGGACTGATTATCAAATTGGAAAGTTTTAGTTCACTTTGCAGAGATCAGACACTGCACAACCCTGGCCAACATGAGACAAAGCAGTCAGGAATAAAGATGATGGCCTTTAAAAGGAACCTACATGTCAAAACAAGAAAAATGATAAAAGCCTGAGCTCTGGTAAATGAAATGTAGGATCCACAAAAAAAGTAGGCAAGGAAAAAAAAAAAAAGATAAAACAAGCTCCCCCCAGAACAATTTGCTAAAGACATAAAAGCAAATAACAACAACAAACCTCATCAAAAACATCAGAAGCAGAGAGCTGCCAGATGATCAGTGGGGATGACGCATGATCGGTGCCAAACATCTTGGTGGAAAATAGGGCCAGTTGGAAAAACCAAATTAATCATCATTATCAGCAGTTGCCACAGAGGAGATCACACAAGACTTTCTCTTAGGATGGGTCTGAGAGACTGTTTCTAATTAAAATGTCGACAGGGGAGGTTTTAGAACCATTTGAAGGAGGGAGTAAACCTTAGAACCAGTTGCCATTCATTTGCGAGTCCTAAAGAAGCTTAACTATAAAATGACCAAACCTATGCTGTGTAACCTGTCATTTAAATTAGCCACAGCACAAGGAAACCAGAAAGATGCCATTGTTTTATCTGCCTGGAGATGCTGGGAGATGCAGCACAGTAAGCCTGAGCTCTGCACCAGACAGATTAGAACAAAGTATTAGGAAGGACAGGATTAGTAGTCAGAGCATGGGGTGATGAATTGGGAAAGAGGCAGTGGGGCACTATGGAAGAAAATCCTACCTTAGATTTTTAAAGAACTTAAACACCATTAAAGACTATTAAAATGTCATGGTACAGGTGAAGAGGCTCTTTGAGGGAAAAATACCTGGTTAAGAGAACAAACCAAGGGTAGGAATGGCACAGCAATGCTCTCCATAATGCAGGCAGGTTACTAGTGGGCACAGTAAGGGTCCTCCCACATGGGCTGCAAAGTCAGTTTTTCAACACAAAGACAGGGCAGAGGCATGACAGAGGAGACGGAGCCAGACTCTTCTCAGAGGCCAACAGTGAAAGGAGAGGAGGCAGGGATGTCAAGCTGCACCGAAGGAAATTCAGACTGGATTTAAGGTAAATGTTCACTCCATGAAGGTGGGTAAGCACCAAAACAAGCTGTTAACAAGAGGGGTTAAGGAACCTCCATCCTTGAGAGATTTTTAGCAATTGACTAGATGAGGCTTCCAGCCACCCCATCTGCCTCTGAAGCTAGCCCTGCTTAGCACCAGGTTGGGCTATATAAATACTCAGATGCTCCTTCCAACTTAAAATTATTCAACAGAATACCTGAAGCCTGCAACTTTGTGCTATGAACTCAACAACCTGTAATCACTGGAAACTGAGGCCAAAAAATTCCAATCAAAACTGTGTTCCAAGTTTCAGCAATGAACAAAACCTAACCAGTAAGCAAACCAAAGGATTCCACACTGCTAGCATCAAATAGTGATTCCTGGTGGAAATTAGCCAAACACAGCTCAGCCAAACAGGACTCAACATGGCAGGCACAACCAGTTCCTACACTAAACTCACGAAGATCAAGGTAAGGTAACAATCCCTCTGGTCTTAATTGCAACAACTCAATTTCCTGCAACTTGTGTGTCAGAAAGCTGCACCCTGTGCGTGCTGCACACTTCAGGAAGGGTAATGGTTTGGGGTATTTTTCCCTCCTGGAAAGTCACAAGGGCAAAAAATATGCAAGTTTCATCTCATCAGTCACGCAAGTGGAAAATAGGGTGACTTGAAAACTGCCAGAGAACTTAAACCTCAGTTAAGCATTCACTGCCAGTGGAGAGAAACAGTTTGCAAACTCAGAAGTGAAACCAGGTACTGGCATGCCTACAGCTGCTGAAATCACAGATTTCCACTCTGACCAGCACACACTTTACAGATCACTGGGGAAAGCAGGTAAGGTACATTGCAACACAGCAATTTCTCAAGGAAAGCTTCAACAAGACTGCAGCAATTCACTCTGCGCCGTTAGATCTCTCTTTTCATCACAACAGTGCCATCATCTCACAGACACAAGCAGCGAATCTGCCCCTCCATCCAAGCACTATGCCACATCGCTACGATGTCCCTCATGTCAAAGCTCTGCTGGAAAACAGTTGTATTCACAGATGTTCAAGACAGGTACACACGTTTGTAGGACAGCAGGGTCCCTCGCTGCGGAGAGCTGTGGTGCTCAGTACACTGCACACCGTACACTGGTTTGTTCCCAGACTTTAATATACATACACATTTACACATCACTAGTAAAAATCTGTACACTTCACATTACAGTACATACGAGCCACCAGCTGCTAGCTAACACCAGAACACTGATGAAGCCCAAGACGACTGCCCTAAAACAGGCAGGGGGGCTAGTCCTCCCCTCCAGGGAAGTTTCTTTGGGTTACATGTTCCGACGAGACACTGCTTTCCAGAGGGACAAGCGACTTAGTCGGGCCAGGTCCCAGAAATAGACCTCCAGCTTTTCTTCCTCCTCCAACAGCATCCTGCTTGAACTCCAGCTGCGGATGCCAGGCGCTAGGATTTTCTGTCCGCCAGCAGCATCATTTCTTCATCTTCATGTCGGCCTCGATGGCACAGCGACGCCCTCTGGTGCCCCCGTCCTAGCCGCAAGGCAAACAGAGGCAGAGCGTTATGCAACGGGCAATGCCAACAGCTTCAAAGCTTCCTCCAGCGCTCGGGGAGGAAGGGAAGTAACTCTGCATGTGGTGTTTAATGCCTTCCCAACAGGAGAAAGGGAAGCTGTCCTGAGAAGGCTGGGAGGGGGGACGCTGTCTGCAGACCTACCCAAAATTCCCTCTGGACACAGCAGGGGTGCTGGGATTTGGGCATCTCTGCACTGCAGGCAGCAGGGGCAGAGACAGGCATCACGGCTCTTGCCTGGCCAGATGCTTTTGGAGCCTGTACAGTGCAGGCGTTCTCCTAAGCGGCAGATTCTAGCTTGGCTCTTAAGATGGGAAGAGGAAACTGCTGACTAACCTACCTTATCAGCTGCTGATCCCTACGGGAAGTGCTCCTCCGGTTGAGTGACCCTGGCACTAGCTCCCTAGCTTCTCCGCACAGCTCCTTTCCATGAGCAGAAGGCGAGCTGAGAGCTTCCTTTGATCCGCTGCCCTCTCCCTCTGGCTGACATGCTGACTCTCCTGGAGTACTCCTCTGTCTTTAGATATATGCGAGAGAAAAAAACAACTCTCCATCTTCCCTCTCTCCTCCCCACAACTCAGACTTGCTGTTTCCTGGAGGGAATATTTTTTTCCAAACACTTCCAGATCACCACAGACACAGAGCAGGGTATTTCTGCGGCGGATTTTATTCGCTTTCTGGACCATCAGTGATAAAGGAGTACACAGCTGACTCCTCACTTTCTCAAGACCTTTTGGACAGTCTCAAAATTATGTGGAAGGGGAGCTGTATAAGCATGAGAAACGTAGGAACTACAGTACCACACCACTTGGTCTGTCTTCCCACTTACATGGAAAGAAAGCAGGAGAGAAGTTGTGGAAAAAAGCAAAGGCAGATGACAAAACAAGAACACTTGGAACCAGAAGAGAAGACTGAAGCCCCTCCCACTCACCCACGCTGAGAAAAAGGGACTGAGATATTTCCTCTCTAATATTCATGGTTGTACAGCCCCAGAGTTAAACACACACTGCTGCAATGCTAAGGATGCCGTGAGAATGCAGCGATCACCCAGACAAGGAGCGGAGCACACTGCCAGCAGTACCACAGTACCTGCTGGAGCCTTTCAATACTTACAAAGAGAGAGAGAAGGAAGGCAGGAGAGCCCATTGGGACACTGTCCTGTTAAAAGGCCAAACAGAAGGACTTATCAGATACCAGATATGGAAATGCACACACCACATAGAAGCACTGAGCCCACACAGCATAGAGAAACATGTGCCCCACTTCCCTTCCCGCGTGGCATCAGTTTTATGCAGCAGGAACACAAAAATGCACGAAAGAGGGATACTGCAAGAGTCAGAATGCTAGGAAAGGGATACTCCCTCCTCAGCCGTGGTAAGGCCTGGCTGACCAAACAATCTCTGTGCTGTGCAGTTGCCACCAGAACTAAGTGGGCAGTCCTTGTTGTCACAGTGCTGTGTAAGAGCACCTGAGATCACTTAAATCAGGTCTGGACGTGTCTTCACAGAAGGCAAATCTACACTGCTATTAGCTCAGACCAGCATGGAAGTGAAAGGTTCTCTGGGGTGTTTTACACAGCAAACCAGGCTAGAATGATTCCCTGTTTCTCAAAAATCTGAGTAGGAAGTGAAGAACTGGGCATTGGCTAGTCTCACAATTCTCCACACCTTCACCTTCCTGTCGTATCACACCTCTTCCAAAACTCAGTTCATTTCTCTCTGCAGTTTTTAATCTCTCACTTTTAAAAACAGGGAACCAAAGTACTGGGATTACAGAAATCATTGGTACGACCTGCCTCTGGGACGCTGTACAGCTCCAGAGCTAAAAACCTAATCAATGGACACATTTAAAGACTTGTTCACATCAAAGTGCTGCAGCCTTTGCAATCTCAAAAAACATACTGCCTGTCTCGGGTTTGGGAACTTCATGCAGTTATCTTGGGATCTTCCAAAAGATCCCAAGTGCCCTTCCACAGGGTGCAACATTCTCACCTTCTCCGAAGCATCTTGTTTGCGAGTGGAGTCTCGCCCACGCAGGCTCTTTGCACTGATCCCTGACTCTGATGTTTGCATGATCAGTTGTGTGGCCAGAAATTGCTGTAAGAAAACCACACAGTTAAGATTCTCAAGCAAAACAAGCTCGACTAGTGCACGTCAGTTAACTATCACAAACCACAGGCTAGGAATGATTGGGTCAGAGGCAATTTCAGTTCCTTCTCTCCTGCTCAGAATAAGATCCCCCATTTACCTCAGAAGCCACAAGTCACGTGGAGCTATAAAAGCCCAGTTCGAACTTTGTGAGCCCTGCCAGTTGAGACCTTCTACTTCAAAGCAATTTTAAATGGCATATATTCACAGGACATGAGTTTATGTAGGCTTAAAACCAGCACAGGTGAAAGAAGCAATCGCGTCCCCTGTCATTCACCGTTCTCATTGCTTGTGTCTGTTCCTGAACCACACCCTAGTTCTTGCTGGCCTAAGCATTTCCCTGAAGGAAATCAGACTTGAAATTGGTCTGGGCTGAACCTAAAATATTTTGCTGTGTTACTTTTGAATTATCCACGATTTTGGTTCACCACAAACACCTGAAATAGCACAAGAGAGATGCAGGGTAAGATGGGACTCCCTCACTGTTAAGAGAAACTCTGGTCTTACATCCCGAAGTCTTTCCCATACCTATGGACCAAGGCAGATGCTCTGTCCTGCACTGGCCTCAGTTGGTACTTTACCTGGATCTGCTCCAGGACATCTCGCTGCATCTCCACAGCCATGTGGTACACGTCATGGTCAGAGCTGTTGTACATAACAGCATTTTGAAACATCAGCATAATATCCCGCTGGAACTCAGCCGTGGTTCGTATCAGCCCATTCTCAATGTTCTTTTTGATGGTAGATAAATCCATTGGCCTATGAAGGAAATGCAGTCAAAACAGGAAGAGAAATATTTAACTGTTTCCCCTCTCTTTTGCCAACAGCCCCAGGTCTGTGACATGACTAGTTAGACCATCTATTTAATTGTGCCAAGAGGTTTTTCCCACAAACACTGTGTTCCCAAGTACCAAGGCTCTGGGTCAGAAGACACAAGCTGTCCATCAGCTACCATGAATGGTAACAGCGGTGAGACCGATGCCTCAGGAGTGGCATTTGCCTTCTCCAGGAAGGAGACACTAAGGAGCCAGAGTTGCAGTCACAGAACTGTTTAAGGAGAGATTTCGGGGGCTAGCACAGGATTCTGGTCATTCTTCCAAAATCCACTATCTGGGACAGTAAAAAGTGCTGTTTAAAGAAAACAGGTCTTTGGAATGTCAAAGATTAAATCCTACCCTGGGATAGAAACTGTGAGAAGCAGATCAGTGACATACCACCTTACTGATAAGAAGTGTTCTGTGTAAGTCAACGTATTTCATTCAAAGACAGGACTGTGTAAAGACACATATCTGTTACTGAGGATGACTTTTTTCTTGGGGAAACCTGTTTCTGCCTGAATCATGCCAGAAAAAAATAATTTTCCAAGTCGTGCAGTCTACATGGCAGCAAAACCCAACATCATTCCTGCCAGAAATATGCAAACAGACAAAAGACTGTGGAGACTCACCTCTGCACAATACTGTGATAGCCTGGTGCTATATCATCAGTCACAGGCTGCAGGAAGACATTGGCATACCTGTGGAGACGAGGAGTCCACTTAGTACCCTGTCCTTGCTGGTAAGTATTTGTTTCATGCGGTCATGTCTATTTGTCTGCTACCAGTAACAAAGTGATTCATCATCTCCTGGTACCAAGGCAGATGAGCCTCTGAGGTGGGAAAGTGGAGACTTGTCTAGGATTAGTCACTTCTTTCTGCCAGTTCTGAAGACATCACTCACCTGTGATTAGCTGCTGCTCTCCAAACTAGCATGATGGCTTTCTTCCAGATCTTCTGAGCCTGTATCGCTTCCTGGTCCTCGCTGCACACTGAGCTGGGAAGAAAAGAATAGGACTTCCTTCAGGAGCAGAAACCCTGTGGTTTATTTTGCCTTTAACATGCCTACACTAACCCACGCCAAAGACAGAGAGAAAAAAAAATGGCACCTGGTATTAGGGCACTGCCTGTACCCTTGCACTTGTAAGCAAGGAGAACTAGCCAAATCATCAACAAATCCTCCCTTTCGACCCACCCACCAAGCACAACAGGAAGGAGAATCCTACGCTCCCTCTCCAAAATAGCATGGGACTTGTGTCTGCGTGCCTGAGGGCTTCACTGATACTCACAACTGGGAGGAGGCCGGGCTGCTGGGGATGGAGTCGGCCAGCGTGTGGGACTGTAAAGGCGCATTATGGACACTGAAGCCATCATCGCTCTCACTCACAGGAGGTTCATTATCCATCTCTGATAGATAGCCCTCACCCTGATCTTCTTCCTTGGGTTCCTCCAAACTGGCAGCCTCACTGGCACCATCCTCATCGTCCTCTTCACCCTGCCCATCCTGGAACACAGAGAGTTTATGAGTCTGTACAGCCAACTACAGCAGCAACTCCCTCCAAAGCAACTACTGTTCTGCAAGCGAAGAGCTTTCCTGCTACGGCTGCTGACAACTGCACTGGCATTCCCACAAAGTCCCACTCGCTCTGTCCTGTCCCACTGCCCCTGTACATGCAGCTCAGCAGTGCCTGAAGCAATACCTCCTTTAGCTCCAACTGCAGACTGCCCAGTTCTCGGTGCAGGAAGCTGAAAGCTTTGCTTTTCAGCAGCGAGATGTTACTAATGAACCCACAATGACTCCAACCAACCCAGAATTACCTTCATCTGACTCCTAAACAGGGCTTGGGCCTCCTCCTTCATTGAGTCTGCAAAAGAAAGAAAAGCAGGAAGGTTGACTCTCCAAAGCTGCCTTTCCACAAAAGCTCCTGCACCAATGCCTACTGTCCTGCAGTAATTACCACTGTTCCTACACGTATCTTTTCTCCCTCCTCCCCAAAAACCTGAACCAGATCACTGACATCTATCCAGCTAATAATGTTGCATGTAAAAGATTTCCTAGCTGAATTAAGTTACCTGACAGCTCAAATTTGTGCTGAACATCAGCCTGTGAGGAGTCTTCACTCACATTTGGGACTTGTGGAGGGGATGAATCATCATCAGGTGGGGTCTGGAGGGAAGAGAAATGCACAAATCTAGATGTTTGTGTCAGCTTACTTCAGTGAAGGTGTGGGCACATCTCACTCACCCTAACCTAACTCAAATTCACTAAGCACCTTTCCAGCAGCAATTCTGCACATGGGCGGGGGGTGATACACAAAGTACTGCCTAAAGCTTTTCTGCAGATCGAACAGATCAGCAGCATGACTCCCAAGAAAACAGTTAAGTCACATACATTGAAGGGTCACCTTCAACCCAGCAGCCATCCTTCCTCTAAACTTCTCTCCTACCTGCCGCAACTGCTCTTTCTTTCCCCACACCAGCTCCAGACAGCCTCTCCGCTCACATACCTCTGCCTTCACTGTGTTGTGCACCATGTCTTCTCCCTTGGCTGATTCTATCTCAATTTCAGAAGTCTCTCCTGCTGCTACAGCTGCTATTTGATCCTCTTCTACCTCTTGACTTCTAAGCTCCGGTGTTTCTGTCACTCTTGCAGTTGTTGGTATGGTTTCCTCAGGGCCCAGCTGACTCTGCTCGTGCTCTACAGGTTCTGTCTTTATTTCTGATCCCAGCTCGCCAATGCCCATTAGGTCTCGAATTCCCTTTGCCTCTGCCTCCTCGCACTCCAGTCTCTCCTGCTTCACAGTCACAGACACTTGGGGTATCTGGGCCTGCTTCTCGTGCTCCTGACGAATTGAGTGTTCCCATGGGCCAGGCAGGGTCTGAGGGTCATCAGTATCTTCACAGAAAGAAGACAGAGCAGCTTCAACAACTGCGGCATCCAGGACTTCGGGGTGGTCATCTACCTTTATTGTCAAAATAAAGACACAGCAGAGCAGGCCAAGGTCAGAAAGGGATTAAAAGAAAAGTTCATGTTATTTGGTTATGAGGCAGTTGTGGAAAACCTCATGTACTGGGTTTACAAATTTGCCTTTCACAGGCCTCCTACTACTCCCTGTGGGGTGTCCCACAGGGCTTGTTTCAGAAATCAGAGCACCCCTGGAAAGTGTGCTGCAAGCAGTGCTCATGTCTGCCAGAGAAGCAACCCAAACCCAACACGAGGCACAGAGTTTTCTTTCTGCACCCTGAAGGGGAGCACCAGGCTCAACACGGCAGACCAGGAGCAGTGGTGTCACTGGGTCATTTCCTACTGATGTGAACAACAATGGTGAGAATGTGCATTTTGGAAGTTATTCCTGGCTTTTAACGAACTTGTTTATACTAAACCAGTAATTGCTTCAGATTAACCTAACTGGGTGTGGAGCAAAAGGCACTGGTGCTCTGCTGTGCCTGTTTACCTTGTCCTCAATGATGGCTATAATATTTCCCACAGTATCAAAGTCCAGCTCTTCCCCCGTATAGGACACCGCGATATCCATTTTCTCAGCCAAATCCAGGTCTTCTTTCCCATCCATGCAGTGATCCTTGGAAGACCCTGCCCCGCTGCCTGCCCCAGAAGCCAGGCACTCCTTCTTGATGGAATCAATGATCATGGATATTTCGCTGCTGTCCATGGACACCGTTACGGTATGGGAATCAGACACTGCCTCCATGGAAACACACGCTTCTGGCTGGCTCACTGCACAAGGATGAGAGTGACAATCAGAGACTGATCTGGAGAAGTCAAGCCCATGTAAACAAATACTGCAGTGGGTAAGACCAAGCACCAACCACAAGTATCCCAGGTCCACCCACACCATCACAGCTTAGAAAAACAAGACAAATATGGGTTTGCTTCCCCACAGTGAAGGCAAAGCAAGATTCCAGCCCTTGCACCACGGTCCAGCGTCACAGCATTAGTACCCACCTCCCCCCAGCAAATCCTGTTTAAAACCATTGGTTTACTCCAGAACACGTCTGTAACCGTCCTTTCAGCAAGGATGGTGAGTCTGAGGAGCTTGCTGGGTGCTGATCCCAAGGGAAGTTCTGCTTTCCAGCAGTGCATGACCTACGAGTGCGTAGTTTAGGAACGCACCTGTGGCTACGCTTTCTGGAGCTGCAGCTGGTGGCACAACGGATGGTGCTGACAGCGTGGGCATCATGACAATGGTTGCCTGAGACACAGGCTCTACGGGGGGTGGCAGGAGCTTAGCTGGAGGTTCGCTGGCAACAGCGGAGAAGGAAGCAAGAGGTGAGGTGAACTGTGCAGGACCAGCTTCTAAAAGCCGGGAAAGCGTAGGAGCACCTAACAGAGAGTAGAAGGGAAACGCACATGAGCAAGAAGCAGCCACCACTGAAGTCCACAAAGCCACCACTGGGCTCTTCACTGCCTGGTGGCTTCTTCTGAGAAAAGACACTGAGAGGTACCTAAAAATGATCCCAAAAACTATACAGAGAACCTGTACCAACAATGCACGACTCCTTCGTGTGTGCAGCCTGCGACAGGATCATGCAGGCTATGGGACACTGTTCCATGTAAGGGCTAGGCAGGCTAAGCCACACATGCAGAAAGATGCCCTTCTCAAGGTTCATCCCAATATAACTATGGAAAATCTGAAAACCAGTGCTGAGAGCCTCGATAGGCTAAGCCAAGACAAACAATCATCACAGGAGCTGGAAGGGAACAGGGGGCATCTCTTTGCAGGTTTTTCCTGGAGAATCTCTCATTTGATTTCAAAGGTTGTCACTCAGCTGTGACTTCCAGTCCGAATTTACTGAACTGTCTGGACCGAATTAACATGTCATAAAGAACAGATGTGGAAGGAAGCATAAGGAAAGTGACATTATTCACATGGAATTGTATATGAATGAATTGCATAAATCCTCAGTTGTCAGAGCAGCCTGCCTGCAAGTGTCAGGCTCTTGCACTGTCCCGCTCACCCCTTGCTCTGTGGAATTTACACTGGAGGCCACTGTGGTCTAATCCTCAACAGACCTCTGAGCTAAAGCAAAGGTAAGACACACGAGTCTTCCAGATTCACAGGGTGCTGCAGTCTGACACATTGGGAATCACATACTAGACCACTTGTCCCAACTCCCTGTCAACTAATCCTTTCTTCCTACACTGGAATGCCTGTTATTAACCAGTGTCTACTGGACTCCACGGACCAGGATCCAATCAAGTTCAATTGCTTCAGTCATTTCAGATCAAGGCACTCTTTTTTTTTTTTTTTTTGTGAAAGGATTAGGGACTTAAAAAAAGTAGGGGTTAGAGGGACAGGGGGTACAGAAATAGGAACATGACTTGTAAAGCAGTTCCCACAACACCTAGGCTAAATGGACTTCATCTCTCCAAAGAGAATTCACAGAACAGCCTGAAGGTACATCTGAAAGGAGAACTGTACAGGGAGAATCCAGAGTTACCTGAAGCAGCAGGAGATGCAGGGACAGCACCAGGTGCCGACTGCATTTCCCCACTGTGCAGCACTGGAAGGACACTTCCTACCTCCAGCAGGACTCCTGAGCTGTTCATGTGACCAGAAGCCACTGCCATTTCATTTTCACCGACCTGCCAAAGGAAGACACAACTGAACTTCCTGGACATACCATCCCATCAGTGATTCTCTGTCAGATATGCACCTCCATAAATATATCCATCATTTGCTGTCTCAGCATTTCTTCTGCATTCTTTTGTCCAGTCTTTTACCTGCCTGAGGCCCCTTATGCAAGTGCACAACAGTCTGAAGTTAATTGTTGTTCTTCAGCTATGAAAGAGCTGCACTGCCACCTTCCTTTGAAGTCAGGCCCAATACACCCCTTGCTCCACATTAGCTCCTCCTGTTCCAGGACCTTGCCATCCTTTATATACAGATACCAGTCTCTCTACGCTCTGCCATGGCATGGAACCATCCCTTATTTTGAGTTTTAGGAAACAGAAGTACCAAGATGGAAAGTAACTAGCAAGGTCACACAGCAAACATGTGGCAGACCTTGAGGCAGATGTAAAACATTCCTGTTGATACAAAGGGAAAACAGTCTATTTTCCACAGCCATTACCTTTGCCTTCTCCATCCTACACTGCACCCTGCCAGCACATGGCACACTTACCCAAGCTAAGAAAAAGACCCCAAAAATGACTATTAAAAAAAGCCAACAGCAATACACCTGTTCTGTCACACAAACACCAACACAGGGAATCCATGCCATGGATAGGCCGATGGCTGCTATTTTCAGACTAGGCTCTGAACAATGCCAGCAGTGATCACCCTCCTCAGACTTCCAAAGTCACCAACACCAGAAGTGGGTTGTCCTGACAGTGATTTTATAAACCATCTACAGATAGAAGTACACGGAAGCATTTCAGTATTTGTCATAAACCCCATTAAAGGCTCCCTACTCCCATGCTGAGACCCATTACAAATACTGAAACTCAACTTCCTCACAAGATGTAAAGACAGATTGTGAGCTCAAGAAGAAACCAAAAACATCTGCAGGGAGGCTGACTGCGATGCTGCTGACTAACATGCTCCTGCCCATGGGTAGAACGACTTCCTCTAGCAAAGCCTGCAACTTCAACCGGTTACAACTGAGGGGAGATAGCCAGTCCTGTGTGCTGAATGGTCCCTGCACTCCTGCACCCACAGCACTGCCAGGGAAGGGTCCCACAGCTGTGGCTCACAGGGGTAATTGTATCTCTCAGATATCACTTCTGTTGGGACTCTCACAAAAACTCTTATGTTTTTAAATAGCTTTTGTAGCTCCCCCTTTTCCAGTGAGAGCCTGGAGCAAATTGTTTGTGTGCTTGCATATATGAGCAGAGAGCTCCATACCAGCCTGGGGCTTGTGGGCAGAAGACTACCCTTCTTCAGCAGCTCTGAGAGCAGAGGGGAAGGAGGCGGAGTTGCTTTTTGTCCTAGCATCTTTTTCTGGGGTGAATCATCAGTGACTGGGGTCATGGGGGCATCCAGGGGAGCAGAGCCTGGAGGGGTGTCAGGGATTCCAATGAAGGAGGCAACTGGGGTGCTGGGCAATGTCCCTGGAGTGACCTGAGAAAGAGAAAAACCACACTGTTCAAAGCCACACTCCACCACACGGACAAGTCCCATTGCTCCTTCCCCCAAGAGCATTGATCCAGCACACCACAGACACCTACTCCAGGCATGTGCTCTCACCCTTTCCCTGCCCTGCAGCGTGTTTCCCAGGCACACAAAGACTGCCTGGCCAACCCACAGACATCCCTATGTAGCCTCTGATCCAGGCACCTGACCATCACAGACATGGAAAAGGACACATATCTCAAGCAGCACTGTTCATCAACCACACTACAGCACTACCATGGCAAAAAGTCTGCAAAGAAAGGCAAGGGCTTCTCCCCAGGCTCCTTTTCCATGAGGGACACTGAGCCCCATGTCCCAAGCTGGTCTTTCCCTCTTACCATGAGAAGGATCCTTACCCCTGGGCTGGCCTCATCCACAGCAGGTTGAGACAGATCTCCCAGAGCATAGTCTCCCCCTGGGGAGGTTGAGCCTGCAGGAGAGCGAACCATCACACCCGTTAACCGTCGTGGTGGGTTCTTAATGGCCTGACGAGCTGGAAGAGAGCAGAATAAAAAATGAGACTCCATGATTTCCATCTTGGACAGTTCCCAAGGGTTACCTCTGACTTTGGCCTAAAGAACCCAATAAAACAATTTTTATGATAGGAATTTCGTGCACTACACTATGCTTAATAATACACTTGAACTTCAGATTTCCCTAGCAGTTGGGTATTCACCACCTCCCACCACCAGCAGGTTAGTTCACTGAATTGCCTCAAGAATAAGAAACTAATTAAACATGAAGAACAAATCTTTCTTCCTTTTATCTTCAGACAATAGTAAAATTATAGGGAAAACAAAAGGGGTGAAAAGCCTGACATTCCAACAGAGAGCTTCTTGCTAATTCTGCTTCCTCTTTGATACACCTTTCTGCAGAATTTATTCCCTTCTCCTAAGTCTCTGCACTTTGCCATGTTACAAATACAGTGCTGGAAAGGGAATATAATCTTCCTTTCCAACTCCTAAGGTCACAGAATTCCTGAACGGGTTTTAACACCACTTAACTATTTCCCAAATGTCCTTATGAACATATGTATCTCTCTCTAAGGAGGAGGAAGGAAGCTCATTTCCAGCTTACCCTGATAAGCAGCATCTGTAGCCTTTCTCTTGACTTCTGCCTCCTCCTCCTCCATTTTTTTCTTTCTGTATACAGAACCAAAACCTACTGTCACACAGTGGCCCATTTCCCCTTGGTTCCTCCTGCAGCTTACTGCCCCCCACCCCATTATCTCCACACAACAGCATCCTGCCTCTGCGGACTCAGGCTCAACTCCTCGGAAGAGGGAAGCAGAGCCAGAGGCTAGAGAGAAGACAATGCACTTGGCAAGAAATCTCACATCCCAGGTGATTATCAAAACACAGGAGACAAGCATGAAGTTGCAAGCCATCCCAAGCTCTTTACTGAAACTCCAAATTACGTTCCACGCAAGCAGATGCCCTCCAGTCTAAACGAAGTCCATCCTCAGAGGCCAAAGCCTCTGCCCAGCTGCTTTATTTCTCTTTTAACACAACGCACATGGAGCAAGAGGTGTCTGGCAAACACAGCTTCAGGCAACTAAAATCTCAGAAGGATAGCATGGAAGTAATGAAATAACCCACATCATAATCTCATTGCACAGCTCCTCCAGTCTGTTATCCATGTGTCCAGCCTGGATCAGCTCTGCATCCTTCTTGAGTTGCCTGTAATCAGAAAATCTTCTTACTGATCGCTGAACAAAATGCCCTAAGCAGCATTTTCAACCCTGAGCACCACCCCACTGAGGCCATGCTTTCAACACAGGCCTCTCAGGTGTGCCACAGTTCAATGCCTCTGCTGCATACCTGTATTTCTCCTGTGTTTCTTTAATCATCTTCTTCAACTCCTCAACTCGCTCTGCAGTCAGTTTCCGCACAATAACGTCTTCCACAGTCTCCACAACTTCTCCCTTCTCACCACGTTTTCTCCTACAGAGGAAGAGAAAACCAAAACAGTTCAGACATGAAGCATGGAAAAAAACTCAGGTCTCCTTTTGTAAGGAGAATGGCAGCTGTCTGCCATTCCTGACACAAACATGTCCAAAAAAAAATAAAATCCATCTCTTCTAATTTCTCTTGATGATACTGGACAGCACAATGTTCAAACCAACTTAGCTAACTCCTAAACACACCCAGTGTTAAAGATTTGGAGAATAGATCAAAGATGCAAACCCACTGCAAATTCTCACCCTGAAAAAACCCAATTACTCAGCTTCAGAGAAGCTTCTTACTATCCACAAAGACACATCTGGTTTTCTTCCTTGATGTCTACTACATCCCTTGTGTTTGCAACTCCATGCTGAAGATAATGCAGAACTATCACAACCAAATACTCATTTTAGACATCTTGCCTTTAATTTCATATGATGGAAAGTCTCAAAACACAATGCCTGGACTTAGAAGTGAAATATATCTGAGACCACAAAGCTGTGGTCACAGCAGTGATAAAAACCCCAGAAACCGCTGTAAAAGAGAGAACTTTGCCTTCTTACTTGTGCTTTCTTTTCTACACTGAAGGACAGTTTTATCTGTAAAGCTTCTGACCAATAAGACCAAAATGTCATGGCTTGTTCCAGCTGAATAAATGTTTGGTTTTGCCACAAAAAGTTTCCAGATGCACAATGTAACTCCTACAAATGGAGCTGTGGCAAAGGGTCCCCAGTTGCCAGTCATTGCTAAGACAGTACAGAGTGACCAGTTTTAGAACCAGGTAATACTGAAATACTTTGTTCCTATGAAAAAAGGAGGCAAGATAAGGAGATATTGGAAGCACATTCTAATACTTTGGGCTCGCCTATCTCCGCCCTCTGCCATGCTCCGGTCCCTCTGTCCACCCATGCCAGCTATCCCAACTGAATTTTCTCATTCCTGTATGCTCCTTTTGGGAGGAGCACGATCAAGCTCTTTGCTGTAGGAAATGACAAGTCCCCTCCCAAAATTGCTGCAGAGTGCACTTGCTTCAGGCTTTGTACTCACTTAGGGGTCTCTGTTGTCTCCAAGAGCTCTGAATACTGAGAAGCGCAGTGCTAAGGAGAAACAAAGAAGTCAGAGGATGCCAAAGAGTCAGCTTTGCCTATCAATGAAACCTAAGGAGCACTTATTCCTACTTCCTTTGGAGGTCTCACATGTTATGAATGTATCTGATAGTCTTCCCCCCTGGCTATAATTCCATGTAGCTCTAAGTAAGGAGGGCCAGGCTGATCTTCAAAACAAAGCTAAAGAACAGATACTCTCAACTGGCTGTTCAGAAATCAAAGCAAACATGATTAGGGAAAGTGTAGCTGTAACGCCTCTCACCGTGATCAGGAACAAAAATATTTCAATGGAGAAGACAAAACAACATCTCAAGGCCAGTTTCACAGCTTAACAGAAACCGTAAGCAACATAAACCCCACAACCTCTCCTCCCTTGATTATCTTAATCCCCTTCTGTCCCTCAACCACCTCCCTGGGCAGCTTGTTTCAGGCCCTGACAACTCTTTTTTACTGAAAAAGTAAAGTTATTTAGGGTTTAGCATAGGACAGGAACAGTTGGACTTGATTGCCTTAAAGGTCTTTTCCAACCTTGTGATTCTGTGATTATACAATAGAAATCCCAGGTGCTTGCCCAAAAAAGTGGGACACACCAAAATACAGGGGCAGTCACAAATTCCTGTGGTCCCTCCACCTTGTACTAGACAAAGCACTGAACGGAATAATTAATCCTCATTCATTCTCAACATGGTACTTCTGATTGTGCAGGTACCTGTTGCATTCCTGTTACTCATCTCTGTTTTTAAGTTAAGGGCTCTGCTGTACCTAGCCATCCCTTATAAGAAAGCTCTCTTCTGTCTTTGGTCATCCCTACTTTTTCCTTACCTTTATCCAACTGTAGCCTAAGCTCAAATTTAACTTCAGAAACAGGTGAAAATATTTAATCTGATTTAAATAAAGTTGATTTTTAAAAATGTAATTTCCTTGTGTTTTTTTAAAGCAAGAAACACACTCCCTTAAACCTCATATATCCCATATTCCCTTAAGTCTCATATATCCCATGCAGAACTCCTTTTTTTCTCAAGACTCAAACATCAGTATCTTACCTTTTGGGAAAACCAGTCAGGTGGGCGTCCTGGCTCTGCAAAAGGTTTGATAGCTCTGCTGACTGAGACCCTAAGGAAGAGAAATGGAGAATCAGTGCCCTCTTAGCCTTACCATAGAATCACTGAATGTGTATGAGTTTTGATTCTGGCTTTTTGAGGCTTCAAAGTTTGGAAGGGACCGTTAGAGGTCATCTAGTCCAACCTCCCTGAAGTAAGCAGGGACATCTTCACTAGGTCAGGTTGCTCAGAGCCCCATCAAGTCTGACCTTGAGTATCTCCTGGGATGGGGCCTCCGCTGTGTGTCTGGGCAGCCTGTTCCAGTGATCTACCACCCTCATATCGAAGCACATTTTCCTAATATCCAACCTAAATCTCCTCTTTTTAAGTTTAAAACCATTACCCCTTGTCCTGCTCCATGCTCTTGTGACCAGCTCGTCCTCATGTTTCTGACAGGCACCTTTCAGGCACTGGAAGGCTGCTCTAGACAGGATGAACTCGCCAAGGGGGAGTTGTGTTTGGGAATTATTCACGTACAGCCTTTGGATTCAAAGAGACTTGCCTGCTCCCTATAAAACCCGGCCTCACTACCAGGCTCTGTAAAGCAAGTGTCTATCTTCTGGCGGCACATCACAAACCTTGACTGGGTGAGGGCAAGAGGACAGCAGAACAGCTACAGGGAGCCTGTTAGCAAACACCCTTCCTGACCGCAACTCACCCCTTCCAAACCAGGGACGCGCCCCTCTGTTCTCACTACCACGCCTGTCACCACACAGTGCCAGAAGCCTGTCACCACACAGTGCCAGAAGCCTGTCCCCACACACCTGCCCTACCCCCGCCCTCAAGAGCTCCACTTCCGGTGTTGCTCACGGTGCTGCTGCCGAGGCGGCACCGGGCCGGCCGGCAGCCCGGCGCTGCCCCGGGGCTCCCTTACCAGTTCTGGTCCCCGCTCCGCATGACGGACGAGGCCAGGCACAGCTTCTCGCGGATGGACCAGGGCTCCGTGGGGCCGGCGCTCAGCAGCTTGTGCTCTGCCGGGAGAGGGGAAGGAGTGCGGGGACCCGCGGGGACCCGCCAGCCGCCCCCGGGGGGACCCAGACCGGAGCCCCGCCCCACAACCCGGAAACCCCGCCCCCTGACCCGGGGCCCCGCCCCCGGCCCCACCAGCCGCAGCCCCGCCCCCCTTGGCCGTTCGCCCCGCCCCTCTCGCTGCACCCCTCCCTTCGGAACCGTTTAATGCCCCACGGGCCGTTTCCCCGCCTCCTTCTCGCGCCAGTCGCGCCACCGCGGGCCTCCGCTCCCTCCCCACCGCCCGCTCGCCCGCTCCCCGCCGCCTCTCCCGTCGGGCCCCGCACTCACTGCCCGTCCCCGCCGCCATCGTCCCCGCCCGGCCCGCGGGAGACAGGGCGGAGCCGCGCGCAAAGCCCGCCGGGAAATGCGCGCGCCCCCTGGCCGTTCCCGGGCTCGCGGGCGGCCGAGCCCTCAGGCCCCGCCCTTTCAGCCTCGCGACGGGCGCTGATTGGCGGGCGCGGCGGCGGGGGTCCTCATTGGCGGAGAGGGCGAGCGGCGAGGTTTGAAAACTCAACGGTAGCAGCCGTGCGGACGCCAGGCGGGCGTGAGGCTGCGGTGCCGGAGCGGGGCCTGTGCGGGGAGCTGGGGGTGACTGTGTCCGCCGGCGTGATAAGGTGTGTGTGTGCGTGGGCAGCCCAGTGGGGTGGCTCCGTGTCCGCCGGGCTCCGCGCGGTCAGGGCGTGTGTCCGTCCGTCCTGTGCGGCGATGAGGGGGGCGCACGGCGGGTGGGCCGCAAGTGTTGGGTGGGGGTGTGCGTGTGCCGCGGCCGGGGGGAGGGTCTGCGTGGCGGCCTGCCTGGCGCTGCGGGGGGGTGGGTGGGCTGCGCGGTGGGGGGCAAAGCTTGCGCTCCTGAAAGGCCGCACCGCCCTGCCCTCACCGAGCCCTTCTCCTGCAGGAGCTGTGTGCGGCGCCATGGCCCAAGCGCTGGCCTCCCCGGGGCTGTTCTCTGACGAGGATGCTGCTGTCTCGCCCGTCCTCGAGTCCACAGCCACAGGGTTTGGGATGGATGTGCGCAAGGACCTGCTGTCGGAGTTCTCTGCCATCTCCCCAAACCTGGAGGGCTCCCAGCAGGTGAGGCTGAAGCTTTTCTGCCGCAAGCGGCGCGGGCTTTAGATTTGTCGCTGCTGTCCCCCCGCACAGAGGTGATGTGCAGTGCCTCCCGAGGGGGCTACCGCAGCACCTTGCGCTGGGGGGAGCAGTTCCTCTTACCAGCAGCGTACTGTGAAGGACGCAGTCAGCAAGCGCCTCTTAACGTGATTTCTCGGTGTGGTGCTTGGTCTGGGGGCTGGAGTTGGTGTCAGGTCTTCAAGCCGTTGGTCTTACTCATTCCATCACCAAAATAAATGGTGTTGTGCCTGGAAAGGCTTTGCGAAGTTGGCATCACTGGGCATTTTGGGCCCTGAGAATTGTCCATTAGTTACTGAGCACTAGCTGGAGTAGCCATCTGTGTTCCATGCTGTGGTTCCTGTTCTGATGGATGGTTCTGTACTGACTCTACCTAAGGTATTTAACCTGTGCTGGGTTTTTTGCAGGCTGTAGCTGAAGACAATAATGGAAAACTAAAGGTTTACCTGAGAATTCGACCTCTGAAATCTACAGAAGTGGAAAAAGGGGAAGACCAGGTGAGACCAAATGAAGCAGTCTCTGAGCTGGCTGCCCAAGTGTCTGCAGGGAGACACTATTATCCTTCACCATCTATGCTATGGCCTCTTGGAAGCCATCACAATGATGGGATTTTGTGTGTTCTTTAGGGCTGTGTCTGCATTGAGAATTCAGAAACCCTTCTCCTAAAAGCCCCTAAGGACTCCTTCACCATGAGGATCACAGAACGTGGAGTGGGACAAGCAGCACACAGATTCTCTTTCACCCGGGTAAGTAACTGAGACAAACAGTCCACCTGGAGGTGTTTCTAGCTTAAACCAGCCTTACAGCTTGAGAACTTGGCTTACTAATACACAGAGATTCCAGTGTGCTCTTGCCCAATCCTCTCTATTTAAGACTTTCTGCTGCAGTTCCTTTAGTTTTTTTCTTTTAAAGCTGATCCTGACAACTTATTTGGCAGCAAATGCCAAGCCTGCTTTGTTCATATGGCTCTAAACACACTAGAGGCTGTAGTGATACCAGATGTTATTAGATTGAGCAAGTGAACATCTTGTTTTCACAGGGGGCTTGGACTGGAATTACTGGTGGGTCTGTTGCTCATGATGTGGGGCTAGTGGAGGGAATGAAGAACTATGTAACATCACCTGAACCACCACCAGTAGTCAAAATGTAGGAAAGATCTACATAAGGCCATTTTTCATGTGTCTCATTTGCAGATCTTTGGACCAGATGTGGGGCAGAAATTGTTCTTTGAAGAGACAATGAAGCAGGTGGTAAAGGATGTACTGAATGGGCAGAACTGCCTGGTTTATACCTATGGCATCACCAACTCGGGGAAGACTCACACTATTCAGGGTAAGGAAAGAACTAGTGTTAGCAGCCTGCTGAGGGAGTTCTCTGCTTCTATGTGTGAATCCTCAACTTGCTGCTGTTGTTCTTGCTTCAGGGAGCAACAAAGACGGGGGGATTCTGCCCCGGTCCTTAGCAGTCATCTTCAACAGTGTGGGGGACTCGCTGTACCAAGCTGTGGATCTGAAGCCTTCCCTCTCCAATGAGGTGGTTTGGCTGGACAGCAGGCAGGTGCGACAGGAAGAGATCAAGAAGCAGACCATGCTGCGGGGAGGTCTCTGGGAGGTAAGCATGCAGCTTCTAGGAGGTTTAATACAAACAGGGAGAGGATGGGGGAGCACACATGCCTATGTTCTTTGTTGCCTTCCAGGAGGAGCTGTTAACACCAATGAAGAGGAGTCAGAGTTCTGAATCTCAGCTCCAGGCCACCACCAGTGGCAGTTTTGACAGTGGAGTTGCTGGCCTCTCTTCATCTAGCCATCTCACCAATCATTCAGATGTCAGCCAGACAGAAGGTATGTCTGGAAGCCTGTTGTGTGCTACCTGCTGCTTGTTGGAGGATGGGGGAAGAATGGGTGATGGCTATTTGGAAGCTGTGTTGTGGGGAAGGGAGTAAAGATGCTGTTGTCTCATAATTTTCCCTTTAAAAGATGAGGATATTGGGGCTGAGGGACTTTGCATGTCTATCTTGCCAACATAAAAAGAAATCTCCACCGCATAATAACTCAAACCTTGTGGAAAAAAAAGTTCCTTGATATCCACTTCAAGGGATGTGGTTATTCAGCAGCTGAATGCCGTGTGATAGGGGAAGCTGGAAAGAGGGGTGCTGAAGTGACGTGTTGCAGCACTTGCACCCAGGCTTTCAAACCTAGGAGCTACTAGCAGATTGGGTATCCAAAAGCATGGAGGAATTAAAGTAACCAAGACTAAAACTTCACTTGTACTGGGGAGAGCTCATGTTTGAGAGATCCTACGCTTCTGCAGCCAAGACCAAGTGTCTAAGTCCTTACTTGGGAGGATGCTGCTGAAGGGCATCTTGTGCTGCCTGACTGGGGACAGGCACTGGTGTAGGCCCAGATCTATCAAAAAAGATTTGTCTTTGGATGAGTGCTCTTGCTGAAGAAAGAGATCTCGGTCAATAGCAAAACCATCCGCGTTGGCCCTGGAAAAACCATGGAATCCGGTGTTTTACCTTTTTCTTTTTTTTTTTTTCCCCTCAGAACTGGGCCCTCACTGGGCTGACTTGGACCGTGTTTCACTCACCCAGGCAGGAGATGTGCAGTTCTCCATCTGGGTCTCCTTCTTTGAGATTTACAATGAGTTAATCTATGACTTGTTAGAACCAGTTTTATCTGGTCAGAAGCGCAAGAGGCAGACGCTGCGGCTCTGTGAAGACCAGACTGGAAACCCCTATGTGAAAGGTAGATTTAACTGAAAGATCTTTTTAGTGGCTTGCTTGAGGACTAGAGGGGCTGGTGGCTTTAGAAGTGTTCTGTTGGAGAGCACGCTGTCTTCTATGGCCTTCCAGAGCTTTCAGGTATCTTGGTTACATCTGTTCACATCAATGAAATGCATCACTGAAGTTGGGGCTGCAGTAGTTAATTTTCTGCCAGTCTCCTAACTGCCTTGCTCAACTGTATGCTTGCTTTTCCAGATCTGAACTGGATTAATGTCCAGAATGCTGATGAGGCCTGGAAACTCCTGAAACTGGGTCGGAAAAACCAGAGTTTTGCTAGCACCCACATGAACCAGAACTCCAGTCGCAGGTGTGCAGTGGGAGGGGGTTGTTTAGGCAGGCATGCAATTCCGAGAGGCTTTTCAAGGTTGCAGTTCCCTTTTAAAATACCTGCCTCTTTCTTTACAGTCACAGTGTCTTCTCCATTCGGATTCTGCACTTGCAGAGAGGTGGCAGTGAAATTGTTCCAAAAATCAGCGAGTAAGTTTCATGCTCTCTAGGGTTTGGGGGTGTTCTCTGTGGACTCAACTTTCCTGTCTCTTTGTGGATTTGGGGTGTGGGAAGGATCTTGCGGAGGGTCTTGCTGAAATTACTTAGGAAGAGCAGATGTTCCCACTCAAGTCTTAGAACTGATGGAAGAGTTTGTGAGGAGTACTTCAGAATACAATTTAAGGTAGTTCTCAGGCTTTCTGAGTGAAGGTAAATGTGTGTAACCCTACCCTTGCTGCAGGGCTGATCTGAGTGCTGCAGATGCCTGTTCCTGGGATTTAGTTATCTGGAAATGGCTTGTCTTGGTACTTGGGAAGTGGCTGTCTTGAGGATCTTTCAACCTGACATGGCAAAGCTCACAGTGGTGGTATCTTGTGGGTAGGCCTTTCCATCCAGCAACAGCTTGTGCACCCCAGAAGAGCTTTCTGTGCCATTCTGCTTCTGGGGAAGCTGGGAAGGTGATTTCAAGGTATCTGGATTGTAAGCCTGGCTAGAACAGGAATGTGAATGCCATCTGTTTTCTTCAGGTTATCCCTGTGTGACCTTGCGGGGTCGGAGCGCTGCAAAGACCAGATAAGTGGGGACCGGATGAAAGAAGCCAACAACATCAATACCTCCCTCCACACGCTGGGTCGCTGCATTGCTGCTCTTCGTCAGAACCAGCAGTCCAAGTGAGTATCCAGAGCTCTGCAGGAGGTACGTGGGCAGGCTGTTTGGCTTTCCTTTCAGTGGGCTCACTCTCATCTCTCCCCACAGATCGAAGCAGACTGTGGTTCCTTTCCGGGACAGCAAGCTAACCCGTGTGTTCCAAGGCTTTTTCACTGGACACGGGCGTTCGTGCATGATTGTGAACATTAACCAGTGTGCATCTACGTATGATGAAACTCTGCATGTAGCCAAGTTCTCAGCCATTGCCAGCCAGGTAAGCCTCACACACCAGGATCGTGGCATGATCGGGATACATCCTGCTTCCATGGGCGCCTTGTCGTTACAAGGTGGGGGAATGCTAGCAAGCCTTCCCTATGATTCTTCAGTGAATTATTACCTTTATGGTACTTCTAGACTTTGCTAAACTGAAAGGGCTGACAGGTTGCAGAGAAGTGCCATGTTTAAAGACTTATGCAACTTCCAGGTTTTGTGGACTAGTAGTGATGGCCTTTTCCCCTTCAGCTTGTTCAGGTACCTCCCACAAAGCTGGGACTCCCATCCATCCAATCAATCATCAAAGAACACCACAGGCGAACCAGCCAGGGTGCAGAGCCAGTGGCAAAGAAAGAAGTGGAATCGGAAGATGACAGTGATGATGAAGCAGATGTCTCCATGTATGAGAAGGAGGTGAGCTTGTTTTGTTTTACTACCTTTAGGGATACAGGGGCAAGAATATGATGGTTAGGTTTGGTCCTGGGAGGTGGGAAGACACTACACAAAAAGGTGACAGAACCTCAGAAGGATATGGGACCAGGAAACTGGGAATCCATGAGGAAAACATTCCAGTTGGTCTAAATCTGAAACACTTTTGTCTTCTGTGGGAAAGAGCTCAGGTGCAGACCTATAATCCCCACTCTGTGAGGGAAATCTAGGTACCAGGAAAACATGCAAAATGGCTAAGCTAAGGAAAAATAATGAAGTTTCCTGGATACTCAAAGCAGGCAGCTGGAATAGCTGAAAGATTGACATGGAAGTCATATACCTGCAGGGACTTAAGTTTTGATGTGTCAAGGCAGCAAATGCAGGTGCAGCCTGGGGCAGTGCAGCAGGGGAAGCTGCTCTGGAGACTGCTCCATCTGGACTGCAGTGTTTAAGTCATCTAATGGGAGAGGAATGGAGAGCAAACCACCTCTTTCCAAGTGACTAAAAGAATCTTAAACCTCCAGCCTACAGATATGAGATCACCTAGTTTATTCTAGGTTTTGGTTCTCTGTGGGGTGTGTGCAATGGAGTGTGTGTCCTTGCAGGACTTGCTGCATATAGTGGAAGCTGCACGAGAGCTGCTGTTGCAAGAGCGGCAGGAGAAGCTGCAACTAGAAATGCGCCTCCGTGAAGAGATCTGCAATGAGATGCTGGAGCACATGCAGCAGAAGGAGCAATGGTGCAGGTACAGCTTGTGCTCATCTCCCTCCCTTTATTTTCCAGGTGAGCTATTCCACAAACTGACACGTAGTTGTTTGCTCTCTTTGTAGCCAACACCTGGATGCTCAAAAGGAGATGCTGGAGGAACTGTATGAGGATAAAATGAATAACCTGAAAGAGTCGCTGACTGACTATTACCAGGAGGAGATCCAGGTTTGTTCAGGGCAATGAAATGACATCAGGAGAGCGGCAGTGGGTTTGGAGGACTTGAGGAACTCAAGTTCAGGAAGGTTACTTGTTCAAACTGAAAGAATTTGCTCTTTGGAGTATTTTTGTGGTATTCGCAACTTTACCTTAATGTCTACTGCTCTATGTAGTTCATCTTGATGAATATTTGAACCAATTTGCTTTCTAAGGAGCGTGATGAGAAGATTGAGGAGCTCCAAACTGCTCTGCAGGAGGCAAAGGAAAAATTGGAGAGCGTGGATACTAAGCAAAAGGATTCTGAGGAAGGCTTGCGTCGATCAAAGCGAATGACTACCTCATCCTCTCTGCAACAGGAGCTGGCACATACTAAAGCCAAACTGGAGCAATGTCAAATGGAGTTAAATACTGCAACAGCAGGTAAGACAGCAATGCTTGGGTAGAACTGTGCCCAAGCAATCCTTGCAGAGGGTTAGACTTTTTTTTTTCAGTAGGATGTGTTGGATTTAAACACCCTGAAACCACTATGCTTGAATTGTAGGTGACAGGAGTAATGTGCTTGAGTGGACAGGGATTCATTTCATTTTCATGTGAAAATGGACTTTGGGGCAGGATTGGCTCCCTGTTCAAATTCTAAAGTCCCTTTGTGTTACTGAAAGGGAGAAGCTTGGAATGTTTGTGTGTATCTGCACTCAAAGCTTTCTCCTAGCTTACCTGTGGCAGCTTGTCTCAAGAGAAGTCCTGACTTCAGAAAACCTGAAAGCTTATGGATATACTGTTGCTCACTAATCCTTTGTCTGTTCCTAGAGTTGCGCAAGTACCAGAAATTAGTGGAGCCACCTCCCTCTGCCAGACCCATGACTGCAGATGTAGACAAGAAGCTGGAAGATGGAAAGAAGGTAATTACATCTCTGTTAAAGAAAGGAATGCTTGCAGGGCAAGGTGGCTGCCCATTTAAATGGTGTTCAGAGCTGCTGTTTCCAGGTTTTTAAACCAATGGTTAAAGATGAAAATATGCCTGTTGAAAATAAACTCTTACTAGAGATGTGGATGATGCTGGTATCTGTGATCCCAGTGTAGCTCACTCAGAGGGGGATCCTCCTCAGTACCACATGTCTGAATTACCCTGGAGCAGCTTTGTTGGTAGAATGATGTCAAATCTGGCTGTTGACTTAAATCTTTCTCCTGTAGAATGTCAGGTTGCTGCGTTTGGAATTACAAAGACTTGGGGAGTCCCTTCAGTCTGCAGAGAGGGCGTGTTGCCACAGTACAAGTGCAGGGAAACTTCGAGAAGCCCTCTGTATGTGTGATGACATTCTGGCTAGACAGGTAATGTGTCTGTTGTATGTTGCACAGGGGGATTTAGTCTATGTACTCTGTTGTAATCAGCAGAATAACGAAGTTCTTGCAGCTGCAAATACAAATGTCTTATTCTCTAGACATAAACTGTTACATTAAGGGAGCTATATTGCTAATGCTTTCAATGTCTGAGTCAGACTACATATTTAACTCTCCAAAGGAGACTTGAATTGTTCCTGTTCAGTTAACTGGCAGCCTGCACTTAAGGAAATGAGAACCCCAAATTCTTTTGCTTTATCTACTTCACTCTACCACAGTTGCTATGGCAGCACTTTTGCAGAAGGACAGCTTCAGCTTTTTCTTAACCTTACTGGTCCTATTTTTTTACTGAACTGCTACAGTGTTGACAGTAGAAGCTTTTGCACAAGGCCTTATTTAACACCCTGGCTGGGGCATTTTGGCAAAGGCAGTTTCTCCTCTTCAGTTCACAGTATGTGGGGAATTGGGCAACGTGTCAGATCTTTATACATACTGCTTTCCCTTTCTCAGGACCAAACACTGGCAGAACTGCAGAACAACATGATGCTGGTGAAACTAGACCTGCGGAAGAAAGCAGCTTGTATTGCTGAACAGTACCACACCGTGCAGAAGCTCCAGGCTCCTCCAACATCTACCTTAAAGAAACGGTTCTGTGCCAACAGGGAAAACCTACAACCCAATCAACCTCCTGGTAAAAAGCCCTTCATGCACAACCTGCTGACACGTTCAGCTACCCGCCCTGTTGCTAGCAGAGGGTGGCAGCTTCGTTCAGTTGCTCTATGACTTTTCACAAAGCGATTCCTGCCCCACTATTACTGGAACAGGTGGCAGATCCAATATCTAAACATTTTTTTTCTTTCTGTGCTTGTTTATTGTTATTGTAGCTGCTTAAGAGCTTATGTAAACATTTTTGGATATGTATGCTTAAATTTTTAATGGATACCAAAGTGGACAAAGTGACCTGTTGTAATTTAAACACTAAACCGACGAAAATCTTTATATAGCAAAAAATGCAGATGATCGAAGTTGTTTAACAAAAGGACAAGTTAAAAGTGAGTTCTCACTTTCAAATATGTTGGCACATAATTCAAAAAAGTTCACAAGATCCTCCTTGAGAGATACTTTCCCTTCCTTGAATTATAATCCTTTATTAAAGTATACACGTTCTAGTTCAGGGCTGTTCTCTTGGATCTTGGCTTGCAATTCTGGCTCCAAGCGTGTTACAGACATAGAACTAAGCAAAAGAAACAGTAAAATAGTTATATATATAACAAGCACTTGAATGTAAAATAAGATGAACAATACATCTGGTTAAACATCCTGGATTACGAAGAGTTTAAGGGTGGGTTTGTTTTTTTAAACCTTTTATGAAGGAATTATGCTCACAGACAAGGGGCAAATGCATCTCTACTTAAAAGGCATTACCTTCCTAAAGGTGTTTTTATTAAATGAAATGTATGTCCCTATTTTTAACTTACTGCCTGAC
The DNA here is from genome assembly GCA_022605575.1 of Laterallus jamaicensis coturniculus. Lineage (NCBI taxonomy): Eukaryota > Metazoa > Chordata > Aves > Gruiformes > Rallidae > Laterallus > Laterallus jamaicensis. Next base: position 11,280,665 of record JAKCOX010000016.1, on the reverse strand, counting down.
TTTATTCAGCTTAATAAAAAGTTTATTTTTTCTAAGAGTCATCTCACAGCAAATTGAGTTAAGCTGCCAGGTCATTTAAACAGCTGCATGTTCTGAAATGCATTTTAGGGTTTCATTTTCTTATAACATGGAGAGCCCTGGTTAAAATCAGGAATGGTGCAACAAGCTTGCAAGTCATCCCCAGATAGCCCAGTGACACTGAATCTGCTGTCAGGCAGGGAAACTGAGGTGTCAAGACTACTTTGTTGTACTCAAATAATTGCAAGGGATGAGAATTGGATATTGATTTCTGGACCTCAGAAGATACTTTAGTTACTCAATGTTTTAATATAGATTCAGCTTGCATTGCTTAAACTACATTTGGCAGCTTCTCAAGTTTTGACAGCCACTAAGATGAAAGGGACAGTGTAGTTGAAGTTAAGAACCCTGTTCATGCTACAAACTTCAAATTGAGCTTAACCCATCCATGGTTTATTGTGATTTCAGCTATAATTAATGTTATTTATTAGACAGTTTTCAGTGCTGAGCTATTTGTGTATTGATGAAAATTTTAATTCTTTAGAAAAATATTAATTGAATTCCAAGTAAGCATGGTTGGTCAGGTGCTGCTCTGTACAACCAGGGGCTTTTCCAGCTGAAAGTAAAATGGGCTCTGACTGTATTTAATGAAGCCACAACCTTACTGGACTTGAATGTATTGTTTGGACAATATTGGCCTTTTTTATGAATCATTTCAGTGATTCCTAAGCCTGTATTGTCACGCTCAAACTTCTCAGCTTGAAACAGCATAATTAACTATTCACCCAAACCTCTCCTTCCCTATCACTATCTCAAGCTGCTCGGGGTCTGTAAATGAATGAGCCCAATTTAGCTATTGTATATTACTGATGAGTAAATAGTTACTGCTCCTCTGAATAGTCTCATGTTTATCACACTTGTTATATGGGAATGAAGACTGTATGGCCCAGGAGGCAGTGACCGCCTTGAACATATTGGGGAGTGTAATATTAAAGTAAGAATGATGCAACAGGACTACATACCTTTTCTGAGGAAACAGTGCACAGCAGAGGGGTGTGGCAAACACAAGACTAGAGGAGACAAAAAGGGTTTTACAAAATTTAGAATTCAAAACTCTTAGGCAGGTTCTTCTACCTGAAAGGGTGGGTTTTTTTTTCTTATAGTGAGGTAAAGTTCTGTGAAGTGCTATGTAACCTTTGTTTCTCATTGTGTTATACCCTGTGAAAACATTTATCTACTATGTAGTTCTAAATGCATTGATGCCATGCTTACAAATGTATATAAAATTATAATTTGATGTCCCTTTAGTGTTTGATTGGTGTGCATGATAACATAAGATGTTAAACAGCAGCAAGTGAAACTTCATCACCAAAAATTTTTGAGAATTCATCAATCTAGAGGATTAGATTCTCATTGTTTCTGGAGGGAGCAGCCAAAGCATCTTTTCTAAACAAGCAGCTCCCTCTTTTAGGCTTTTTTTTCTGCCATTCCTTTTCTCTCTCCCTCTGCTTTTCTTGGCAGCTTCTTCATTTTGAAATGGTATTATCAGTTACAGATATGGAAAAGGCTGCTGTAGTCTCAGTAACTCTCCCAATTTCTCTCACTTTAAACAAAGTGCAAATTTGTTTAAAAAAAAAGAACTACAACTGTTTCTTAAAATATCAGACACAACACAAAAAAATCACTTACCAGAATCCAACTAATCCAACTTGAATGGGAGCACTCATCCAAGGAAATCTCTGTTGAAAATAAACCACACACAGTGAGTATGGGACCGTTTCTTCCCCCCTTCCCAGAATTCTTGTACTGTAAGAGACATTGCACCTAAAAGACTCTTGGGCATGAAGGCAAAGTAACTACCAACATACCTTCAGCTGGGCTCTGGTTTGAGAGCCCAATCCTTTTGAAAAGCACTTAGAAAATTCCTAGTGATGCCAACATACCCTGTTATCCTGAGTGATTAAGTGTTCCTTAGAAGCTACAATAGGTGGTTGACACTTTTATTTACAACCTGATCCCGAGTCCTAAATGAGTTAAGAATCCACTCTCCCCCATGTTAGAATTTTAGCTGAAATTAATTACTAATTAAATAAACCCAGACCTGTCTAAGTGGTGCTGCAATGGTGCCTCCAGTAAGTGGGACGCACACGACTGCTCCTGTAACAGGAGGTGGATTTTAAAGCTAAGCAGCTAATGAGTTAAAAGTCACATGGTACAGGGGATGATTTCAACAATGATGATGGTTGTTTTCTGCAAGAAGCATTTCTCAGGATGTAGAAGTTAGAGGGGAAACAGAAGATGGGCACTAGTTGAGGATAGAAATAAAAGAAAGGAATGTAGAAAGCTCAGAAGGACACAGAATGGTCACAGCAGCACAAGAGGCATAGAAAACAAGCCTGTGTGGATGAAACTTTCCCCAGAACCTGAGGGAGAAGAAATGATGTAGAAGATTGCTGTTTTTTTTAAATTTTTCCCCTGGAGGCAATCTGTAATCCAGAAATGAGAGCTGGAAGAGCTGCAGTTCAGTGATAACCTGCAACAATAGATAAATGGAAAAAGCAATAGCAAGAAAGATAACAAGGAAAGGCAGCAGTGCTCCCTTGTTCTGGCCTTCTGCTAACCACACCTTCACTCGACTCTCAGCTGAAATAAATCTTCAAATGCTTTACATTTTTTACACTGGGAGAGTTCATGACAAGAGATGGGGAAAGGAAGAGATGGAGGACTGGTGTTGGTAAATGCTACTTGGGTTTGGGAACATGAGTCAAACTCTGGACAGCAGATGAGTCTCTGAGGAGAATCAAGGGAGAGGGATGCTGAGATATGAAACAGAAAAGCCCTGAATATAACTCTGTAAATGAAAGGATTGTTGGAGGGTGTCATGACAGTAAGAGTTCTTCGTTATCACAATTGGTCGTTAATCTGAGAGAGAAAGGTTGTTGACTAGAACAGGCAATGTAAACAACATCTACTGAATGTGGTGGAAGGTTTTTTGACAAGGTACTGATATGAGTTACAGCTTTTAATTTTACACAAATGTTACCAGGCTGCATTAATCAAGAAAGATGCTGAGGTGAACCTCTGGCACTGGGAGGCCGATATTAAAAACTGGAGTTGCCCAGGTAACAATGCAAAACAATAAAGGAAAACCCAACTGCAGGCTGGACATCCCTAAGGAGATAAAATGGAGAAGTACAGGACAGCAGAAGAATTTACTGTGTTAGACACTATCATTTAACTCTGGAAGAAGCAGTTCCTGATGAATTAGGATTTAGTTTCCAGATGGCATCTTTAGTAGTTAGTGCAAACAGAAAAAATGGAGACATTATAATCAAACAAACAAAAGCCCTAAGAAGAAACAGCTTTTTAAAAACTGCTTCCTTTCATTGTTGTATTTCAAAACCTCTTGGCTTTCCCAGGCTAGCTATACCTGTTTTGAAAAACAATTAATAAATTAAATGACAGTTAAATCAAGAATGCATGGAGGACTCCAAGGCATAAGACATTCAAGAACAATGCTTAAAAAAAAATATCTCTGTTTTAGTTTTGTAACAGCTTTGAGTATGTATTTTAGTTGTAGACTAGGAGACCCCAAGGAGATTGTTTTAAGGATATATGAGTTGATTCCAGAAATTTCCTTGCATGTTAATAAAGCACGCAGAACAGGAGAGAAACAGTAGCTTAAGCTGTAAGAGTAATAATATAAATAACTTCAGTGTTGACTGGAATTTTCAGGACTTGCTATATAAAAAAAAAAAAAATTTCTCTCCTCAGAAGAAAGGTTACCTGTGACTAAAATAAATCTATAAACACTGTGCCTCAGAGTGAGGTTGTTTATGGATCCTCCTGCTGCAGCAGATAAAATAACTTGGCTCTGCATGGACCTAGTCACGTGTATGTCAGTAGGGATAATGAACACAGACATTATTCAGCCTGATCAAGAACTACTACACTGTGTAATGGGGTAAGAGGCAGCTGAAGCCACTGCTGAAACCTGCACTGAAGCACACACACACACACATATATATATAAAAATGTTTTTTCAAGTCAAGAAATCGTTAGATCCTGTTTGAAGCAGTATGTGCCAGTGTTCTAAAAACATTCTTGAGTCATTTTCTAGCAGTAACTTTTGGGAACATTCTTATTTCATTCCTATGTTACCATCAGAATCTCGTGCAAATCAATGTCAGAATAGGGGTGATGAGTAGTGCTGCATAACCAACATCTTGTTTCAAGTATCAGAGGATGACAGCCTGCTATCACTGACACCAGCACTCCAGAAGCATTGCTTTTTCTCTCTCTTACTGCAGAGCATTGTTCCTCTCTCTTCATTGTCTCACAACCATCTGACTATTTTCTGGCCTTGTGTGTTGCTTAATAGGCTTTGCCAAGCATACAAGGATTATTTTCAAGAGTGATGGTGTACAAAGCAAAGGCCAAGGAAAATGAGTTAGTAAAGCATTGTGTGGATGGTGCTGGAGTACTGCAAATGGGATGGTGCTTCCGAAACCTCAAGTGAACATGCAGAAGCTGCTTGTTAAAAATGCAGCTCATTCCTTAATGGTTTTAATACTAATTGCTACGACGTGTTACCGCTGACTACCTGTAGAGCAGCGTTTCACCTGAACTCACAGTCTCTGAGGCTGAGGAACAGGTGAGCATAAACGGTCATGATGGTACCAGAGACCACTGAGTAGTCACTGAAGAAATCGCTCATTTTTGCTGATCTGAAAAATTCACAACACCCTTACATTGATTATACCACACAAAACCAGTAAGATATTTGCCTCCAAACCCTGAGAGTTCTTGCAACTTCTTCACAAACTTCATGTATTTGTCACTGGAGTTGATACCCTTTGTGATACTTTTCCTACCTTAAAAATACATACAAAGTAATCTTTGCTCTAAATGTATGAGTTTTGTTATTCGTGGGGGTTTTAAACAAGTGTTCCAGGTAACAAATTCTCAAGAATGTAACAGTATCACAGGCTGCTTAAAGCTACTCTGCAAACAGGGTATGGGGTCAAAAGAAATCAGCAATTAATCAGTCAAATGAGTACAGGGCTCTTTATGCCGCAGACACATGGTGCATTTGCATGCACTGCAGCCTCACTGCTTCAAGAGACAGAAGCAGCACATACTGACTTTCACTCTAGAACTTAAACACCACTTTTTCTGTCTTTACCTTCTGAGCAGTAGACTTTTCTGTAATAAGGGGGGGAAAAATGTATTCAGGGACCTCTCTGCAATGCCTCACTTATTTACACAGAAGCACTTCCAAGTGGTGTATGTATGTCACTGGGTAATTAACTCTGCACAAGAAAAATGAAGGACAGAGATAACAAGAAATACAATTTAAATATTTTAGAAAGTTTTATTGTAGACAAACAAAACCAGGTGGCTTCCCCTAATTGTCTTCCCAGTCCCCACCTAAACCACTTTTCCTGGGGAGGGTCTGGAAACTCAGAGCACACTTTCTTTTCCTAACTTTTCCTACTAGGAAGGAGATTATTGTTCCCAGCTTCTTGGGTGGGTTTTACAGGCAGAGACTTTGCCTGGAGCTATGCAAGGAAGTAAATCAGTGATAACAGCTGGTGAAGGTGAAACTCCCTCTTACTGGTAAAAAATTAGAGTTCCTCAACTGAATATTATTTCCTTTGTGTTATACAGCCCTATAATTAACGACTGTTCTTTACACACAGTTATACACCCCGTGCATAATGTTGATTTAGTTTATGTCTGTACCAGGTGTTTGACCTCACACTGCATTAGCATAAACAGAATATAAGAAATATGTGATCTTTGATGAAGCCTACCCTGCACTTGCTCATCCAGTAAATTTTAAAGGGTCATTTTCAAATGAGATTTTTATCACCACTGTTCTTTCCAAAGTCAAATTATTACTACCCCAAGCAAAGCCTCCTCAGCAATATCCTGAGAAAAAAAGCAGTATAAAACTTTGAACTATTTCTTCTGATAAACTGCATTCCAAGTCTTGGCACAGGAAAGGTTTATTTAACAGGAGGAACTCTGCATTTTAAGAACAACTATAAAAATAACAAAAAAGTTTTGAATGTTGTTCTACACCATGATAAAACAAACCAAGCTGTTTCTAAGAAAGGCATAAAGAAAGTGACAGCTGTAAAGCAAGCTTTACAGCTATGTCCTCCCAGAGGGGAGGCAAAGTTGAGACTCAAAGTAATTTAAAATTTGAGAAAATAGTAACATAGGATACAAAATCCATGTATAGATCTTATTGAAGACTGACCTTTAAAAAGGCCTTCTTTTCCAATGTATTCATTATGAAGGGAGGAATTGCTGCAAACAAAAGAAAAAAAGGAATTAATCTTGGAGGAAAAAGGCACTTTGTTTAATTTTCTGTCAGGTTAATTAATACCATAACACCATTTTCACAGCCTTTTGTCACTAACTGTGCTTTCATTTCACATTGCCAATTCAAGATACTGGATTAGTATTTAAAGAGGTAAATTCTCCCCATGAGCAAAACTTCTGATTTCACACATAACTAAACCTGAGCTCAGTAACCTAGCACTGGTCAGAGCCCCTACTCTTCATCAAACCAACTCCACCCAAGCTGAATTTGCCACCATTCCTTTGCTGTCTGTATCTTTTCTGCAAAAGCATCCCAGGAGCTGCTCTGCTGCAATTCAGTGTCACATGCAGTGGATGTCTTCACAGTAAGAAAGCTGCATTTCTTAGTGGGATTTCTTAACAGAGGCATAACCACTGCCTGCCCAGGGCCACAGAAATGATTGAAGGGCTGGAGCACTTCTCCTAGGAAGATAGGCTGAAAGAGCTGGGCTTGTTCAGCTTGGAGCACAGAAGGCTCCAGGGGGACCTCAGAGCAGCCTTCCAGTACCTAAAATGTGCCTATAAGAGAGCTGGGGAAGAACTGCTCATGGGGGCATGGAGCAGAAGGACAAGGGGATAATGGTTTTAAACTTAAAAAGGGGAGATTTAGGTTGGATATTAGGAAAACGTTCTTCGATATGAGGGTGGTAGATCACTGGAACAGGCTGCCCAGAGACACAGCGGAGGCCCCATCCCAGGAGATACTCAAGGTCAGACTTGATGGGGCTCTGAGCAACCTGACCTAGTGAAGATGTCCCTGCTCACTGCAGGGGGGTTGGACTAGATGACTTCTAACGGTCCCTTCCAACCTTACACATTCTGTGATTCTATAACTGCAACATAATTTGTCCCCTGAGAGTTTTAAATGTTCTCTCACATTAGGAACTCACATTAGGATAATCAGGAGCTGCATATGACTGCAGTTATTCTTACCCATGCCAGGAGCAGCCATAAGAATCCTTGATATAACCACCTGGGTAATTGCCTGCTGAGCTGCCTTTGTTGATTCACCCAGCCTGTTTCCATTCTCATCTGTGACAGGGATTCCAAACTTGAGTTCCCTGTTGAATAAGGGGTAAAGATAAAAAAAGCAACTGGCATGAATTTATTCACCTTTTGTCACCCCCTTAAAATTGTCAATTTTAAGAATTCTGGAGTTTATTTTATTTATTAGCCTGCTTGTAACACTCACTGGCACAAAAACAATAATCAAAAGGCAGAGAAAGATCTGGGGAAAAATATGCTGAAAAGTAAACAACTGAATGTTTGTAACAGCAATCTGCTGCTTGAGCCTGGTCACATGCATTCCAAGAAGGAAGAAGGGAGATGTATTATTTTTGTAGTCCACAGAATGGAGATGTTCCTTCAAAAAGCAAATCAGAAAAGTGGAATTTTCTGGACTGTTCTGGAAGCAGTCTGTCCTTTCTGACAGGGAATACAGGAAAATTTGTTTGAACTAAAACAGAAGTCTTTGTGAAAATTCCCCTTTGCATTCTAGTCTGGGTTTTTATATCAAGCTCTAAGAACATATTTGAAAGTAAAAAAGGATGCACAAAACATTTCTGTAGCTGTATTAGTGTCTATTAGATCTTTGGCTCAAGTGCAGAATTAGGTGTTAAACTCACATACTGAGGAGAACTTCTAGGGAAGTGAGAAGACAGAAGGGCAGATATACTCAAGACTGCAATTATTTTTCTCCTCATCTTTTACAAGAGGTTAAATACTACCAAGGATTGAATTTCATAGGAAATACAAACTTTCTGCCCATAAGACCTTGTGTTTATAAGAGGATGCTTCATGTGGTTTCCCTCCACTTCTATTCTTAGTCCTAGGCAAAACAGAATACATATGAAATTTTGTTTCTGAGAAAGTGCCTATTTTTGTAATCTCAGATGATTAAACAGAACTGCAGAGCCTGACTTCTATGACTAACTTCTGCATGTGGGATTTGAAGCACCATTTTTGAAATGACTGTCCATGTGATCAAGTTGTGCAGGACCAGTACTCTTGGTTTCTGACATCTAAGACTAAAGAACTCTATGGATATTTATCTGAAGCAAATGAGGATGTTCTATTTTATACCTGTCAAAATAAATCAATCAAAACAAGATCAGGCATGAGGTTTTGGCAAAGTTCTGAAAGAAGCTAAAGATACAGAATGTGCTTTACTTAGTAACTTGCTGATCTAAAGACTCAGTAATATTCTTTCTTGGAGAAGGAGTGATCTTTTTCCTACCTTTGCCTCATTAGTGGAATATTAATGCAGTTAGCAGCAGCAACAGCAGCAAAAGGAACAAACCGTCCTATAAGAGGTGAGACATGCTGTAAAAAACACAGAGGGGGACAAAAAAAGAAAGAAAAAATATATAATTACATAATCATTTTCTTTCCCAAAGGTCCTATTAAGATGCTTCATGTGCTAATAACAGCAAACTTATTTCCTTTCAATTAAACTTCAGTGAAAGCTCACTGGTGGGGCAGGGGTAAAACCAGGAACAAACAAACAAACAAGATGTCAGTCATAAATACTCCTCTCAGAGTGAGCAGTGGCTGGAACCTGGAAAAAACAATCTTAATTTAGTAGCATCACTGCAGAGAAGTGTCAGCTTCTGAGCATGTCTGTCAGCCCAATGGCAACACCAGACAGACCTTAACTTCACTGTCTCTGCTGGCAAGGTCACAGCCAGTTGACACCCAGACCAGCTGCTCTGTGTCTGAGGGCACTGACTGTGGAGCCTTTCCATCCAGGCTATGTCTTGTCTAATCTGAATTACTCTGCTTAGTCTCTCAAACAGCTTGTCAATGCTGTTCCACTCCCAGTACACCAAAGCATCAGCAGATTTTTGCTGTTGGTTGTGGTGTGTGTGTGTGTAAAGGACCCTTTTTTCCCCCTGATTGTGTTGTGCATTTGTTTAGAGTCTGAATTTCTACATTTAAGGGTGGCACCTCCTTACAAGTTCTTCAGCAAGTCTAAGGAAGGCATCCACATGTGCTGAAGTGATACTGCACCTTACAAACACACCTATACAGCTAATGGGATAGTGAGTCCACAATGTTGTAGTTACACATCCACTCCAAGCACCTCTCAGATGCTATCAGATACTTTAGCAGGTAAAAGAAGCTGCAGAAATGGCACATTATTAGATCCAGTTTGTATTAACAAAACCCAAGGCTGGTGGATATACATGTGAGGAGGACAGCCTGTTTGAAATACATACAAAACCATCAACATGGGGCAAAAATAAGGTTGAGATCACAGAATCACAGAGTTGTAGGGGTTGGTCCAACCCACTGCCAAAGCAGCTCCCCAGCTCATACTGCACAGGTCGGCGTCCAGATGGGTCTTGAATATCTCCAGAGAAGGAGACTCCACCACCTCCCTGGGCAGCCTATTCCAGTGCTCTGTCACCCTCACTGGGGAAAAGTTCCTCCCCATGTTGGTGTGGAACTTCCTGTGCTCCAATTTACAGCCATTGCCCCTTGTCCTGTCCCACAGACACTGAAAAGGGGCTGGCCAATTCCCCCTGCACCCCATACTTAAGATATTTATAAACATTGATCAGGCCCCCCCTCAGTCTTCTTTTCTCCAGGCTGAACAGCCCCAGCTCTCTCAGCCTTTCCTCATAGGATAGATGTTCCAGGCCCTTAATCATCTTTGTAGCCCTTCTCTGGACTCTCTCCAGGAGATCCCTGTCCTTTTTATCCCAGGGAGCCCAGAACTGGACACAATACTCCAGGTGGGGCTTGACCAGGGCAGAGTAGAGGGGGAGATCACCTCCTTAGACCTGCTGGCCACACTCCTCCTAATGCACCCCAGATGTAAGGAAGGGAGCTGCCAAAGGCTCTTACGACACCACAGTGAGAGGTGTGCCTAACATGACACAGATGCACAGGAGGAGAAACGAGCCATCTGCATTCCCTTCCCTGGAAGTGTTCAGGAAGCATCTACAGGTTGGATGGGGCTTTGGGCAACCTGGGCTAGTAAAGGGTGTCCCTGCCATGGCAGGGGGTGGGACTAGATGACCTTTAAGGTCTCTTCCGACCCAAACAGTTCTATGGTTCTATGATCTCACAGAACACCAAAGTCTAGCTAAAAATGCAAAAATAAGTATCAGCAATACCTTTGTTAGCGCATTAAGTCCTAAAGCTGTTGCGACAGCACCCGTGGTAGCAGACACATAGGCTGTTCCCAGCTGGCTAAAACAAAAATACAAGCATTTCCACATGCACAACAGTTACTTTTGTGTGACTTCTAAAAATAATTACATTTGAAACATGTAGTTATGCCCCCCAAAAGTTAAGAAGTAGACTTCTCTGTGACACTACAATAAGATCCGGATGGAAGATTCAAATGGGACACCAAATTAATCACTTTTTTCTTTCATTAGCAGTAAAAATCACCTGCAAGTAACATTTTGGTGTTAAATCAGGTTCTGCTGCTTTTGTGTTGCTATCTGGTCATCATTTTCTCATATGTCTGAATGAACACCTTGAAGGATTTAGTTCTGTATTTAATCTCCTAACTGCTTAAGCTAACAAAATCAGTTTGGATTTCTAAGGCCATGCCTACAACAGTAATTAAAATCAACTCTGCTGAAGCCCATTCATGTAGACCAGCTACAATGCAAACACCCAAATACAACCCAAACTGTCCTAAATGATGCTTTGCATATTTCCCAGCCAGGAGGTGTCTGTATATCCTTGAATCCATTGCTTTCTCCTAGACACCTACAAGGAAGTCAGCCTCAAAACCAGGAAGTCAAACACTGCAATTCCAGTCTCCTATTCATGATTTCTAGCTTTCTGCATCTATTTAATCCCTCTCTTTGCCTTCAAGTTGAGACAAGTACTGTGCAGACCGGTTCCTTGAAGGGTCCTCTTTTTGTAAACAAGCACACAGTGTGGAGTGTGCTGCACTGCAGGGCACAGAGAAGAAGAGGACACAGAAAGACATCTGAAGGTCCACACAAAACACCAACTCAGAAATATTGTGGTATAACACAAAACTGATGAGGCAATTTCAAATGGTTGACTGAGCAATGCAACATGGACTCCTATTAAATCCTAAGCCGTTGAGTGCTTACAATATATGCACTCAGGCTTACCTCTAATAGCAGAAATGGAGTTCTCACCTGTTTCACTCTCAGATTTCTTCTCTATGCATCCCAAATTAATAATAAGCACAGATGAAAAAAAACTTATCCCTCTATCACCTCAAACTTTAAAGCCCAACCATGTTCCAGTACATCCAAGAGTCATTTATAACCACATGAAAAGTATCTGGTTCAATGTCCAACCTGACAGTGATTGGGGCATCACCGCTCCTGTTCGTGTAGTTCACTATAGCATTGAAGGACTGGTTAATCCACTGCCAGAAAACCACTGCTGGTGTCGTTCTTGGAAAGAGAAACATTTATTATTATTAAAAATGCAGTTGAATCAACAGCATAGAATAATGATGGCAAAGCAAGACAAGACAGTGCAAGCAGTAATTATGCAGAGGTTCTTGTTTATCCAAATGAGGCAATACAGTCAATGAGATACTGTCTTAATGAAAGAACAAACTACTTCTAAGAATAGAATTTAAAAACATTGTAATTAAATAGCAATATTAACTTGGGACATTGAAAGCATTGCAATTAAATAGCAATATTCACATGGGGCATTAAAAGCATTGCAATTAAATAGCAATATTCACTTGGGACAAAAGTTTTGTTGTAATAACAAAAGCATTATAGCAAACCTCTCCATAAAAACACACAGAGAAATATGAAAGCCTCTGATTTCTAGAATGCTTTTCCAGGGTTATTATTCCTTTACAGTCTGCCAGTTCTCTTTGGAAGCTCTATAAGTGATGGAGAGGTGGGCTTCAGGAGACAGAGTTTATCTTCTCAGTCTTCAAAAAGCTAGTATAATGGTATTGTTTTAATAAATGCCCATGTCATAAAAACATTCAGTTGCATGTAGAACCAAATAAAAAGACACTTAAAAATGAAAGATTATTTTCATAAAAATATCAGCATGTCTAAGAAGTACAGGTACAGCACAGAAATTAATCTGGCTCAGTACAGCATGCAGCACATGAAGCTCCAAGGAATCCTTGTAAATTATGTCAATGCCAGTATGCAGGTGCTTTAGAACAAAAAGGGGGCTAAATTGTCAGCACAGGTGGGGGTTAGTGAAAAGAATATACTCTGCACAAGTTGCAGAGTCCCCATTTAACAAGCTAAGGTGGTCCCTGTCAAGCAGCAGACACAATCATTTTACAAATGGTTATGCTGGTAAGTAATAGAACTGACAGTCAGTTTGTTTCACAATGTACAGGGCTATCCTGTGGCAGGATGAATGCTTGTGCTCTCAAACTAGTAGTATATCTAAGCAAAAGGAAAAATCTATGAAAAAGAAATCCTCTAAGGGTCATTAAACAAACCACTAGTTCTGGACTAAGAGGTTCCTGAGCCACAGCTGGCTAGGGGAGCAAATTGGAGAAAAGGGTTTCTTTGTGTACTTGGACCACAAACTCTGCCACCACCAGAATTTCAGTCAGGGAAACCAGGCCACCAAATGTCATAGTTGCTACTGAAAACTATTTCCTGATCATTAAAGTAACTTTTCATAGGCCTTTAAAGCTTATACTTCATTAAATTGTTTAATAACACAGGCAGTAACAGCAACAAGAATGTGGTTGCCATTTAGAGGGCTGATATAGAAATTACAGGTGCTAAAGAAGCAGTAGTTGTACCAATTAATCTGCAACAGGCAGCAAAACACAGAGGAGATGTGAGAGTAGAAGGTGTGTGCCTAACATGGGGCTTTGGTTCTGAAGTGAGATGATGTTGTATATTTAAAATCAAAAGATACAGGAGATTTGAAAGTGTATTCCATTCCCTCTGGTTTCCAGTATCTGAGATACCAAACTACTCTGCCCTTCCTCCTTTCTTCCTGTGCAACTTCTCCTGACTCATCTTTTCCATTTCCTCACTACCAGTGTGCAGAGGATGTCAGGCCTGCTGTAAAGTTCAGGCATGACTCACACTGCCTTACTGCATGCCCAAGAGCCCTCATAGATACAAGGAATTTGCTTCTTCCAGTGGTCAGCAATAACCAGAACACAGTGACAGGCAGTAAGATAATGCTACATCACCCAAGGACATATACACAATCCTGTTTGCACTGCTGAGGGTTTGGTCCAAAGAAACCAATGTCTCCCAGGGTAATAAATCACCTAGTTGTGAATCTGAATGACTACTGGTAACACAAAGACCAGATGTGTAACTGCTGGTAAGTATTACAGATAACTACAGAACAGGCATAAAAGAATAAGCAGCTAACAGGAAGCAGTGCCTGCAAATGGGCAGCTGTACTGATGGTTTTAAATGCACCATTCAAAAGTGCTGTGCCTTTCTGGAGCATGAGTCAAGAACCTGTAGTATCTCAGCATCAAAACTGCTGTTGTTATTTCCTCTGAACCTCCCACCAGCATTGTGTTACAAACATATTTCATGATACTGGCTTCTGCTGTGGGCTTCACTGTACTGGTGATTCAAGAAGTATTGAGGAAATGGAAGGCTCAAACAGGAGCTGGAGAAACCCAATGACTGATGGACGGAAGCATATTGAGTACTCACTTGCCAGACTGAACATCCTAAATGCCAGATCTCTAAGGTTAGAAATTCCCAGGTATCTCCTCCTCTTTGTCCTCCACACAACTCTCCTACAAGGATGGGATTTTGGAACATTCAGCTTTCCCATACTGAGGAAAAGTGGGATGGTGAAGGAGAGGGGCTAAGGGCTTATCTCACAACTAATAGAGGAAACGATTAATTGGTGTGAGGGAATGCAGAGAGGGAAGAGAAGAGGAAGCAAAATTTTACATTTAAAAGTATTTATTATAGATCTGCTAAAATGCTCTTTTGACAGTAACATTGATTTTCACTTATATAATTTATAGGCAAAAGTTCTATGTGTTATATTGGCATCACTTACCTATAGAAGGTCATCATACAACCTGTGATAGTCATGTTCATGGGTACCTGAGCTGACATTCGGCCAATCAAGACCATCTTTTCACCAGTGTCTGGGTGAAATGCTGAATCATAGATATATTTTGCTCTCCACAAGTCATCTTCTGTCAAGCCAGGTGCCACAACACCTTGTCTAGGGACAAGTTAAAAAACAAAACAAGACATCTGAAAAAAGAGTAACTGTTCCAAATGCTGCAATCTCCACTGACAAATGTGGCATCAGATCATTTGGGGATGTTCATACTAAGTGCATCTAGCCTCATAATTAGCTTGTAGATCTTCAGCTTTTAAATGGGGTGTTGAAATAAAAAGAATTAATACTCCCAGCAGTGGATATGTTGGCTGAGTCAATATATCTGGTACCAAATTTCTATTTACTCAAGCCTGTACTAGATTTTAGAGCTAAAACATAGAACTAAAAATCCCTGCAGTCATTAGTGTGAAACTTTGAAGATTTAATTTGCAATCTTTAAGAAGCTCCTTGCTCCAAACAATGTAATGCATAAAAGGAAGTTTTTAAACTCTGTTGTCATATTGGCTATTTTCAGAATTAAGACTTTTCTGGTTTTCAGAATACTTAACAGGTGCTCTCAGGTGACATAGTTGCCCAATTCATTAGCAAATCTGTTAAAATAATCTTCCAAGCTCTGAAATGAGTGAGAGATGCAGTGCATACAGTGTTTTAAATATCTCCTTTGAACATATAAGCATGTACTTATTGACATGGACTTTTTTTGGGCCAGCAGCAAAAGTGATCAATGGCATACCTGTAATCATGCACGATTCTTCTTGCATTTTCCAGCTGGGCATCAGATAACAAAATATTCCGGGGGTCTGTTACAGTAAAGAAGTGACTGGCTCTTCCAATAAAGGTGCTTTGATTCCATCGGGGTTCCTTGATATTAATATTTAATGGAATATCTGCTGACATCTTCAAAAACTCTGCGAAGAAAACATGAAAATTAGCAATTCAGAATCCCACTTATTTCATAATGTATCTGTAGCCTGTAAGTTGAAGTGTGGTTTAGGCTTAGAATAAGGAAGGAGAGAGCAAACACCAAACAACTCGCCGAACTGAGGTTAAAAGGGGCAAGGATAGATCCAGAAAGCAGATGTCAGATGTCACCATAGGTTTCAATATGGTTCATGCTGACAGCAGTTGAAAAGCAAGATCTTAGTTAAATGCCTACAGAGATGATTCTGTGCTTGCTTCCCCAAGAGATTTATATATTACATCTTAGTAAGAGTATGGGTATCTGATTACGAGGTAGAGGCACATAGTAAACATGTATAGATACCTGAGGATGAGGCAGATGCAAAGGAAACATAGATATTTATTAATAAATAGCTGTACTGAATTACATTTTACTATTCAGAACTGTGCTTTATTTCAATGATGAGCTAGTGTTCACTGAAAATACTGTCCTAAAGGGAAGACAAGATTAAATATTTCAAGAGATGCTCGAAGAGCTGCAGAAGAAATACTTAAAATCCAGTTAACTTCTCTGGCATAGCAAAACAAAACATAAATTAGAAATACAAGCCCCCAAATTTCTTGTAATAAATGCTGCTTCTCTAAATCCACGTTTTAACAAAATAAGGATCATATAATGAAACAATTTGCCACATTATGAACGCATCATCATCTTTTAATGACACTTCAAAGGCAGCTAAAGAACTACAGTGGAGGGCACTGCTCTAACACAGTTGTGTATTTATGGAGCCTAAAGCCCAGAAAATTAAAAAGCATTTCAGGTTGACTAAGTTTACTTCAGTATCCAAAGGAAGCAGGACAGTGTCTCAGATATCCCTCCCATAAAGCACAAGCTGTATGAACTTTAACTGTCTTAAGAGAAATTTCTGCAAGATATTCAATAGCTAGTTAAAAAACTCCAAATAAAGCTGTGATTCAAATGGCTGAAGTCAATTTGATCTATGAAACTACCAGTGATATCACACAGCACTTTGTCTAACAGGAGAAATATCATCATTATAAAGGCAACTGATGCATATGGTGTAAGCTGCCACTGAAGAATATCTTCACCTTAACTCAAGAACACTATGAAGTTGTCTGAGACACTCTCTTCAATTTGATCAAACATATAATGTAGAACAGGTTAAAAAAATCATAAAAAGACAATAACTAATCATGTAAAGTGTCTCCATCACTAAAAACAGTGAACTTCATGGGGAAAAAAAGAGAGACCATTCATGAAGTCTCAAGAAGTTACTGTCCATCTCTCAAATGTAGTTATGATCCTTCTCTTCTACCTCAACTGGAAAAACTTGTCTTTGGGAAAGCAAACTTCTACAGAAAAAAAGGCTTTGGTCTCCCTATCTATCAGCTCTGGACTGTCAGCTTTAAGCAACAAGAAAGAGGTTGAAACTGATATTTAGAAGACAACAAAAAGCAGCATATCTAGGGTAAACACCCTACGAATTCCACAAAAAAAGTCTGTTCTTGAAAGTGAGCAAAATCAGCTCATAGTTGTACAGGAAGGAGATTACACATCTCTAACATCACTCACAGGAACCACAAAATCAACTTCTTAAGCAGATGAGCACTGTGTAAAAATTACTCTGTCTTGAAGCATTAATCAAAATTGACCTTAGAGTGGGAATTACTCAGGGACAAGACTGCCTGCCCTGCGTTTACCCAAACTTAACATTTTTATCCAAGCATGCTTCTTACTTAGTACTTCTGTGGTTATTATTACTGTGATTTAATGACAATGAATACCTAGCAGCCACACACTATTTTACAGTGTATTGTACAGTACAAACATTATGGGGAATATTTCCTTTTCTGATATAACATTGCTAAGAAAGCAGGCTGAACTCATTTATCCATCCATTCTTTTCCACTAAAACAAAACAAACAACCCCCCCTCAACCAACCCAAACCCCAAACCCAAAGTATCTATATCCTAGGGCTGGTAAATCATTCTATGAATGCTTCCCTATTGGTATATTATTTATAGAGAGGTCAAAGTTTCAATAATTTTATAATTAAAATATCAGTTTCATTAAGAAAGATTAAAAACTGCTTAGGATAGCTTATGTTAATCTGTTTAAAGCTGTCTAATTAGTGCTTAATAAAGCAGTCCAGAAATGGAAGCCCTTTTCTTTCTTTTCACTCTAACCAGTGTATACACTACTGGGTTGTCTGTGAATTGTTTTGATATACTTATGATATCTCTGCCCACAAAACCAAATCATTTAGTAGTAAGAAATCTAAACAATAAGGATCTGCCTTCACTGCAGATGGTTCATGCTTCAATTCAGGATCATTTCACTCTGTATCATTTAGCCTACCCTCCTGGGGAAGGTGGATCTACAGAAAAGAGACTTACCACTTCCATGTCCTATCTTTATCCCCTTCCCACTTGGTCCACTCTGATGCTCCTTGAACCATATGAGCTGATATAACACACAACCCTAGCAGAAAACTAACACAGCAGAAAGAACTGAGTCCAGCTCAGTCTCCTGGATTAGTATGCTGAACTGGGGCAGCAGAAAGTCTGGATGCACAAAAAAGGTCTACATTCCAGTGCTCTTCAACAGGCTAACCAGGTTGGGCTACCTTGGGTAACCTTGGGCTACCATTTTGCTCAAGTTTAGGATGCACAGATGCTGGAGGAGCCAGTTAATGTAATTTTGAGACCTTCTCATCTACAGAGATGATAATGAAGAAGAAACATAAAAGCACAGATAATTTTAAACATTTTGGCTTGTCAGAGTCACGAGACTGAAAGTCTACATTACAGACCAAGAAAATGGGTGTGAGAGAGACTGAACTTACTGTACACTGGAAAAAACTCTCAGTCCTTGTGTGTACACATAGCAGAAAAGAAAAAAAAAGAAAAGAAGAAAAAAAAAAAGAAAAAAGGTATTTTGGTAGAAAGATCTATGTAGTAGGGGTCAGAGATTAGCCAGGGTGGCCGTAACACATGCTAGTGAGGTAAAAGCACCCTGAACCTGATTGTCAGCACAAGGTCAAACTCCTTCCTCACTACTGTTATGCATGCTAGCCAGACTAAGCTAGCAGAAGCTTGTCAGCACATGCTTTGGTCTCTTTTTCTCCTTGTAAATCTACCAAAAAAGGGTTAGTGCTGCAGCAGCAGAAGGCAACCTAGCAGGAAAATGGAAAACATGCATTGGCACGTGCTACCACAGAAGATGATGTTTGAATTCAGTGTCCCTTTAGAAAGATAGCAGCAGGAAGCATTGACTTTAATCTTAATCAAGATATAAGATAGCATATACTCTCCAATCCTGCATAGCATGGAGGGGAGAGGACAAGCTTTCACCCTGTGAAACCTTGGATCTTGTGCAGAAAGGGATCAAACCCTTAGGTGACAGCTATTTAAGGACATCATCATCAATGGCACTTCTGAGAATGCATGCAGGAACAACACTGCTCTACAGCAGTTTAAAACTGTGGGCAGGGACAGACCACCAATGCTCAGAGAAGGAACAGATACCATGTATACAAGGGAATGGAAATGTTCAGACACTGGAAGAATGTAATTTGGAGACACATAAAACTTTCCATGAAACAAAAAACTTCCCTGAGTTTGCCAGCCTCCGGACTCTGAGTCACAGATCTGTTACAATGGTGCCCAAGAGAACCAGTGAATTTCTATCATGAAAAGTTTTTTCAGCAAAATGTTTTCAGAATAAAAGCCCCACCTCTTGTATTAAAGAGATTGCATGATGCTAGCCACGACTTATCAGTGCCTATTAGTGAACACTGAAAAGGGATATAAATCACATAAAGCAAAACCATAAGCCAATAAAATCCCTATGTGCTCTGAAGGGATCCTCTTATAAAACAAAATGTGACTGTGCACAGAAATGGTTTCATCAACATATTATCCAACAGCCATGCAATTATCATCCTAAACTAAAGCAAATTTTATTTTTATTTAAACAGTGGGACCGTAAAACAGTGAGAAATGGGTACAACACCCTCAGTTTCAGTTGTGGCAGCAGTATTTTACGTAGCTGTCACTTTGATTTCCAGATACAATTTTAGAGGGGTGCTGCTGTTTGCATAACCCATTCAAATACTCAGTAACAAAACCACTTTAATAAAACTATTTAAGATCCAATTATTATTTTAACTATGATGCTTTACCAAGGGTGTAACTCCACTCCCTTCAGTGATATAATTCTCCATATATATTGTGTGGCCAAGATTTAATTTTTCATTATCCATATATCCACAATAGAATTGTGTGAAGAAAAAAAATAAAGCACTTTGGGTTAAATCAAACTAAAATAAATCCATCTGAACCTTGAGATAAGTAGAAGGTTTGTAAAAGGACTGGAAAGTAAATGCACAAATCCTCTGGAACAAAGATAAAAATGTTTGCTTTGTTACTGTCAACTAATGAAGGCAAACTTCAACAACCACCTAACACTTAACTGCCTACGTATGGGCATCTGAATTTATTATTCCCTCACCTGCAGCTATTCAGTAAGTACCAACCAAGGGGACAGCACCTGTGAAACAGAACAAGACTTTGAATCAAAGGCAGCTTACATTTGAAGGTGGAAAGGGAAGCAGCAAAATGGCCCAATCTGAACTTGAAACAATTTTCCTTAAACAACTCCATTAACAGAGGATTTGAGAAACAACACTGATTTTACAAACACCTAAGTTATTATGACAATAATGTGGACTGAAACGTCACTCTCAGGTCATGCTCACAGGGGAGGAGCAGCAGTACTGGAAAGGATAACAGACAAGGTCCTAATGCTGTTGAACAGTTAACATCTATCATGGAAAATATACAGTAAGGAAGGAAATAATATGTATTTTCAGTGCTTCAAACAACAAATCAGTTAGAAAGGTATTTAATTGAGACACTTATACCTGCAAACCCTGAAGCTGGCAATAGTCCACATTATAAACTAAACCAGTAGTAAAGAGCAGACTGTGCTCTCTGGTACAGTTGTATTATTAAATCCAAACTAGGGTGGCTGTATCCAAACTGCCCATGGAGAAAAGCAGCTAAATCCTCCTTCATGCTGCTGGATTGTTTGGGTGAGCATCAGCTGTCCTGGGCAAAACCACTCCACGCTGTGCTCCAGCAAGTTAACAATACGGGGACCGTGTTCCCGTGACCAGGAACAATTTCTCACCCTGTTCAGCTCCCTGCACCAACACAGAGGTTTGATTATCCCTGTTTGTCACGCTGTAGCTCTTTCTATGTACCATGGCATATTTTCAGAATCATAACTGCGACTGTGTGTTCACAAAGGTTTTCATAAACATATGACTGTCAAGCTAAGGAAATGGCTGCGACTTGTCATGAGCTTGGCATCACAAGCTGAGCTCAAGATGTGGTTCTGTGGACTGGAGGCAATTAGATGTGGCGATACAGATGGCAGATCACAGAGAGGACACTGCTGTGTGAAACTATGGCACTTCCGAGTGCTTTAAAGCACATTTCAATGCCAGCCTGTCCTCTATCCCCCCACTGTGCAAATCTCTCTGCTGCTGCCTGTTCATCTCTCTTCCACAATGCTCTCCCAAACCTAGTAATCAGAAAATAAAAACAATCTAAAAAGCATGGTAGAACTCACTGATGGCTAAAAGTAAGGTCTTTGTTTATCATAGAATCATAGAATTGTAGGGGTTGGAAGGGACCTCGAGAGATCATCGGGTCCAACCCCCCTGCCAAAGCAGCTCCCCAGGACATATCACTCAGATAGGCGTCCAGATGGGTCTTGAATGTCTCCAGAGAAGGAGACTCCACCACCTCCCTGGGCAGCCTGTCCCAGGGCTCCCTCACCCTCACTGGGGAAAAGTTCTTCCGCATGTTGGTGCGGAACTTCCTGTGCTCCAACTGAAGAGAAACTTCTTTATCTGAAGAGAAACTCTCAACTCCATATTTAGAACCTTTTAAAATTAAAAATCTCTATTTTAAACCAATAATCCTTTTACTATCTCATTCATCTTGTTCTTTCAATCGTAAAGTGACATTGAACTGAGCTGGAAGCCCCAGTCCCAAGCACACTCAAATTTCTTGCCCTCTCTGACCAGATGGAATCATCTGCCAGTTCGTGGCCTAATGTTTAATACTAACACTAACTGAGGGAAAAAGCAGGTTTAAGAATAAGTGAGGGAAGCCTCTCTTAAAAATAATTACATAAAACCCAGCACAAAGTCTGATCAACAGTCTTAGTACAAAGGCTAGGTTTAGATTTGCCACAGACTCAGCAACACTAGAAGACTTTAAACCTTGTTTAAAGGTTAACAACAGCTGTTGTAGCAATCCCACAAAACGCAGATTCAGGAGCTGTCAGGAGTTCAACTCGCTGCTGCTCCTTTTCAAAGTTCATGTTTTAAACATCACATGGAAGGTCACAGAACTGCTTTTCAAACCAAAGCAATGGCCAAAAGAGTAGCAATGACTATTTAATTTATTTCAAACAGTAACATACCACTCAGTTTTGAACAGCCCAGACAGCTGATCATTTATTTTGAACCCAGTTGCATGACTGATTAATCTAGATGGGCACACATGATCTGGGAAATTTTGGGCAACTTAAACTCATGCAACGGTGCATGAATGATGAAAAGCCCCTTTGCTACTTTCCTTGGAACCATTTATATTTTCTTAAGTTACTGGCACCTTGTATTTTAACCCAAGCTTTGAAAAAATCCACTCCACAATTAAGAAACCTTGTCAGTTATATAATTAATTTTCCCTGTACTTAAGTTAAAATTGGGAATAGAGTGACAGAAAGAGAACATTTTTGATGGTGTAACTGTGAACTCAACTCTCTCTCTGATCTAAATACACATTTTTTAAGCTACTGTCACCTTTCTGAGTCACGAAGCAGCCCTAATGGCAAAATGTCCATTCCTCCAGAGGTGAAGACAACTCAGGCTGCCAGAAGCCCCAGAGTGTTTGTGAGAGAACCTCACCTCAGAACTACCCCAGGAGCAGGCACTCAACAGATAGAAACACCTACATTCTCCTGAGTGTGGATCCTTCTGCAAACCTCCTTAGACTGGGTACTACTTCACTCTCTATACCGAATTTTCTGCTGCTTTTTGCTGTTATAGGGGTTGGAGTCTGGACTATAGCCTCCTGCACCTTCCCCTACGGAAGTGGACTCTATTATAAATGAGCATGGCCTTTCACCTCTCTTGCATGCAATTTCAGAAAGTCAGCAAAAACTGAGCTGGGGGAGGGAGGGAGCAGCCTAAAGAGAAGTCTATGTCCAAAAGCACTGCAGACATAATTGGGATAAGAACATTGTGACAACTCAATTCCAAGTGCCCAACTCCCAACCTGCAACCCTCCCTTCCTTATCATGGGTCCCCTGCCTTAAAAGAGAATTCAAACCAGACAGGTGGGTAAGTGAGGAAACTAGACAACATAAATGCTGAAAGAAAGGTGTAACTTGTATGGTGTCTTTTACCAAGATGCAGATGCCTAACTTCAGGTGATGTAAAGGCACTTGGGTCAGAAGATGATTCACAAAGTCTCCTAAGTTCATTCCTTTTTTGAAAAACGAGAGCAAGGCTTTTCCCTGAAAACCCAGTAAAAACAGAAGTTACCAGCAGTACATCTTTCACACCAGAATTCTATAGAATAGGAATAGTTCAGCAGTTAGAGCCAGGTGCTGGTGAAAATATGTCATGTGTAGAGTCACTGGGAGAGATAAAAGAAGAGATTTGACACACTTAGGCCCTTAGATCTCAGTTCTGCAAAGCAGTCCCCTAACAGCCTGATGTCCAGCTGGCAGCACCCTGTTCTGGGAAATTAGAGATGTGGATTAGAACATCTTTAGGCTGAGAAAAATACCTGCTGCTATAAAATAGGGAGAGGAACAGCCTCTTCTGACACGTTCATAAACCAAAGTGCCCATAGCTGCATGTTTGTTTTTGCAGAGCTGAGCTCTTCTGAAGCATTTCGCACACTGGTTTGACAGAGAAATATTTCAGGATCCTGTTAGGCCTCACAATTCCTCAAATATCCCATTAGTCCTTTTTGGGACTCCTGTGCCTAAGCAAACTCAATGTGGTTTTTTTTTCAGCAGCAATGCCCACAACACTGCTATGTCAGCTTAGGAGAAAAGGCAAGAAAACAACTACTTTTTGATTAGTTAAAGGTGACCTATTGGACTTTAAAACTAATACACATTGGCAAAGCAACAGCAGAAAGGCAAACTCAGCTCCCACTCGTATTTTAATTGCTCTGGCAAAGAACACAATGAGTTCTTCAGGGATGTCAATCATGGCAGTGTAATTAGTTCAAATGAGAAGCACTAATAGATTTTAGGGGAAGAAAGCATTTTTTGTGTGATGGCAAAAGAGCACGTATCAGACTTACTGGGGTCACTGAGCAGTGATATTCCTCTATTTGCACTACGTTTGCTACGAGTTTAAAAGAAGCAGCACAGCTGATGACTGGGGGAAGTATGATGCAATGTACTCATACCAAATGTTAACGAAGCCACTTGCCAAGTTTTTCTTCCCCAAAGCAGCTTCTACCAATAAATATCTATTTAAATGACAAGGGGGAAAAAATCTTTGCCTGCACTATGATTTTTTCCTACTGCAATCACAGAAACAAACTGAATGCTGGAGAAGGCACATCATGGCAACACTACAAGATACTTTTTTTTTTTTTTTTGCTTATAAATGTACGTCCTGCTTGTAGCCTAGCAACAAAAGCAGCAGTCTGTGTTAAATGGATAGAGCCTGCTGCTGGGGCTCTGTCCTCAAAACAGCAGCCATCTTTGGCGTGTAACTTGATGAGAGATTTCATCATTCTGCGTTAAAGCTACCTCCAGATGTTAGAGGGTGCCACAGCCAGCTCAGCGGTGTCTGCTTTCCATTTTCCACCTCTTCTCCCATCGTGTAAGGTGGAGAGAGACATGCCACATGTTCACCTCGTCTCTCCATCAAGAAAAATACAGCTTCTTTGCTAAAAAGGGTTAGTGGAAGCTGTTCTTTTATTCCAGTCCTGATTGCTGCAAGCTTGTCTTTGCTCCTTATTTCTTAACCTCCTCCCAAACTGAAGCAGGATTATCTGTCTCTACCCAGGCATGTCCACGGCTCTCTTCTGTAGTTTTCCACTGTTATGTACATCTTTTTCTGATAGGGTCCACATAGCTGATTTTTTTAATTGCACATTGGTACAAGGGCAGTCATCACCTCCCCCTGCCTTCCCAAACCCCGCTGTAGTCACAATAAATTAATTATAACTCAATACATTTAAAAAAATCATCAATACTCATAATGAAAATCCCTG
Source organism: Laterallus jamaicensis coturniculus (assembly GCA_022605575.1). NCBI lineage: Eukaryota > Metazoa > Chordata > Aves > Gruiformes > Rallidae > Laterallus > Laterallus jamaicensis. The sequence continues at coordinate 11,255,971 of JAKCOX010000016.1, read as the reverse complement.
CCTCTGGCTACCAGGTGTCTGACCTCCAAGTTACAGGGTGTGTTCCTCCCCTGGACAAGACGATCCCTCAGCAGGGAGACTTGATTCCTGCAGGCCCGGGATCCGTGCGGCTGCCACCCACCACCCTGCGACAGACAGCCCGCGCTCAGGGGACGATTCATGGTCAGGGGGGAATTCGGGAGCGGGTGGGGAAGCAGGGATGTGCAGGGAGGAGGCGGAGGAGAAGGGGCCTGTGGCAGCCCTCAGCCGGCTGACTGGCACTGCAAGTGTCCAGGCAGCCCCTCCCCGGGAGAGGGGTGACCCGCTGGGACACCGTCTCTGCTCCCGCACAGGGGATGGGGGTGACGCTGCTGCGGAGGGGCCGGGGATGACGAGCTGGGCCGGGTCCCCGCGGAGGGGCCGGGGGTGACAGGCAGGTTTGGGCCTCTGTGGAGGGGACGCGATGCCACGCGGGGCTGGGCCTCTGCAGGGTAACAGAGGTGACAGGCGGGGCTGGGTCCCTGCAGAGGGCACGGGGGTGACAGGCGGACCTGCAGGGGAAGGACGGCGGCAGCAGGCCCCTGTGGCGGGCACCGGGCTGACAGATGGGGACGGGTCCCTGCGGAAGAGCCGGCGGGGCCGGCACGCGGGGCCGGGCCCCCGCGGTGGGCACCGGTACGGCACAGGGGTAACTCCGGCGCTGGCTCCTCCGCCCGCTCCCCGGCCCCACAGGGACCCCGAGCCGCGGGGACGCTCCTGCCCGACCCCAGTACTCACCGCAGCTGCCAGCTCCCCACCGCCCCGCTGCCCGGAAGAGGCTCGCTCGGCGCCGCGGGCGAGGGGCCGAGGGAGGCGGTCGGGCCGCTTCGCTCCGCCCCGGCGGGGCAGGGCAGGGCCGGCCCGGGGCCGCCCGCTCGGCTCCTCCGGCCCGAGGGTGCGCGGGCTGATCTGGTGGCACGGCGGCTCCCCGGTTGTCATCGCTCCCCTTTCATACCCACCGCTAGAAACAACCTGAAAACGAGTGTCAAACGACCACGCATCCTTGGGGAAGGCTGAGAATGGATCCAGAGCATTTCTTTTTTTGCAGTTATGGTCACTCCGCATGTGCGGAAGAACTTCTTCCCGGTGAGGGTGAGGGAGCCCTGGGACAGGCTGCCTGGGGGGTGTGGAGTCTCCTTCTCTGGAGATATTACAGCCCCGTCTGGACGCCGACCTGTGCGACCTGCCCTAGGGACCCTGCTTTGGCAGGGGGGTTGGACCCGGTGGTCTCTGGAGGTCTCTTCCAACCCCTAGGATTCTGTGACTCTGTGATATTATAGTGCCCGGTAACTGCCCGGACAGAGCGCAGATGCACAAGCATCTGAGATTCAATACATACAGTACGGATACTCAATTGCACTGTTCTTACTCTTCCTCCATCCCAGCTTCCTGCTGAGCCTGGCGACAGCCACACAAACTAGATCCCTAACGCATTTCTAGAACTGGCACACACTTGTTTAAATTTGATGGTGTTATAAGTCAGCAACACATGAACTGGTCTTACCCCGAAACAGATGCTTAGTCTTCTGGGAATGGGGGAAAAACTTCCTCAGATATAGCTGCTCCACCGCACTGCATTTACATCCTGCAAAGCTAGCTCAGCTCTTTGGCTGGCCAGAACAACACGCCAACACACAGAGGCCGATTGAAACTACCCTCTGTCACCCAGCTCACCTGGTTTAAGGCCTTCTGTCAAAATTCCCTTTGTAACAAAACTGCTCTGCCCACAGATCTCATTCCTGAAGGGAAGGAAGCCATGTGTGCAGAGTGATCTTACTCCTTCATGCTTTGAATATAGGGCTGGCAAGCTCTGACCTCTGTGGCACTGCTTGCTGCAGGATGCTAAATGGGAATTTTGTGTTAAAAAAGCCAGAACTCTCCTCAGGTATGAAATGTTTGTGGAGATACACTTACTGGTGAAATCTTTGCTGTTAAAACTGAACTTCTGTGAGAAACCGAATTTTCTTTTTTTCTTCATAAAAATACAACTGTGTAGGCTGGAGTTTGTTTTCAGCTTTTAACTAGCCTACTCACTTGATGACTTTCAATCAAAAGTTAAGATTCAACTTTCATTCTGACAAAGGGACATCAAATCTCAGATGTCTGCCTATGTGTTTCCCCTGTAGCTCCACAACCTAGGTCTTATGGAGATAGATATATACACACACGTATATACATATGAGTTGCAAGTGCAAATATACAAGGTGAGATTCCACCATGAAAGAGTAAAAATTTCACAGACACCCTTGCACTGCTTTTTTCTTGCACAACAAAATTGTTCACATTTTATCTACTTTACTGCTAAGTGTCTTTAGCTCTTTTTAATCCTGGCAGGCTGATCCCGGTTTCCATGACCACTGACAGGTCCAACACTGAACACATCTTTGGTGGTACATGGCCCTCACACTTGTTGCTAAAACCATTGCAATGGCCAAGCAGGAAGGACATCTCATTCAGAAACTGGGGACAGCTGGGTGTTGTGCATGAAACAAATTAGTTGCCAGTGGGTATTACTGATACTGCAGGATATGGTTTACATTCTGATGACTAATGTCTTCTGCCTCTAATAATTTTCCTATATGCCAGAGACACTAACTTGTTAATCTGCTTTAAAACCACACATGCTCTTTTCTGCATGTCACAACAGAAATTCTGCTTGCAGACTCTCTAATGTAAAATATATTAATACCTAAATAGTTTCTCTGTGTTGCTACATGGAAAACTACGGACACATTAATTCCTTGAGTTAATAATTTGCTCTGTATTCAGTGTGGATGGTTTTGAACAGCTATGCAAGTTCTTTCTCTGAACTAGTAATTTCTCCTATTGCTGGGAAACAAATCTGATTTTTTTGCAATGAATCCTGAAGAGTCTCGAGGTGGCTCTGAACAACAATTTCTTATGAGCCACAGAACTGGAAAGCAAATGAGTGAGTAGGAGTATTCACAAGGAATATCTGGTCTCTGGGTACGTGTGCTTCTTTGCACTGATGTTCACACTGAAATGTTTTTGTCTGCATTAAAAAATGCAGAATCCAAGAGGATGTGTCATCTCTCAGATTCAGAGCTGTATATTCACCTGTTCCTCTCTCTGTTCTGAGGTGAGACCTACTGTACTGATCTTGTCGGTGCCCTCCATGAGCCAGAAGGTCAGGGGCTGCCATGGTCTCCATCCCACTCTCTCCCTCAGATGATCAGGAGGGTCAGACCCAGGATCGAGGGTCTGAGCATATTGACCTGCAGCTGAATAATGTGGATTTGTTCTAAAAAAGTCCTGGCCCCCCAAAAAGACTCCTACACAGTCCCTTGAGATCAATCCTTGCAGCTTAACTTGTTCAGAGCCCCATTTTTAAGCTCAAGTGTGTGTTTTCTTACAGGTTCATGCTGAGTGAAGCACCTTGCTGCTTAAATTACAGTGCAAGGACTCATGGTATGTATAGAATATGTGCCAAGAGACTACGGCTGGATAAATCAAAGAAGCCCTACCTTATCTCCTGCTGAAACATTCCTTTCAGTTGCCTTATTTCCTGAGGAATACATTAACAAGGCTCCTGCAAACCTCCAGATGTGCATTCAGTCCTTTGCAATTGTTGACCTGGGGATGGATTTAACCACCTGCACCTTTTCACCTGAAAAAATTCCTGGACTATCACTGAGCAAGGTCTTCCTTAAGCTCACCAGTAAAGGAGAATTTCTATTCTTCTACAATTACTGCCTCATCTGAGAAATAAGCTTTCCTGTATCTGCTTTCCTCGAGCTTTCGTGTGTTCTTAATATTTACATGGGACAATGATGCTTTTCATGTTTTTTACCATTTCGAATTGGCACTGGCAGTCAGTCAGCTGAGGAAACGAAGAGCTGCTGCACGTTGCATTTGTTAACATAAATGCCCAGTGAGTGGCACTGCAGGACCAGCTTTTCCATAACCCTGGATCACAGGCAGTGCAGTCAAGGAGAGCAAAGCCAAACGTGGGCTATGTCAAGTCTTTTTCTGCTCCATGAAAAAAGTAGTTGTAGAGCAACAGGGAAGTTATGTGTGGTGACAGCCCTGAAGGTGCAGTGTGAGTTTTCAGCTGTTGGCTCTGGAAGATGGTGTTAGGAACTGGCCTTGGCACCAAGCTGGCTGTTATCAGGGGCTTGCCAGAAGAAACCAACAGTATTTCTGGGAACTATTCATTAGCACTCACTTGATGGGAGGTGCCTGTGAAGGCTTTGTGCTGGGTTTTGCTATCAGGAGCAGAAAACTGGTTGAGGTGAACAGCTTTTCATATGGTCTACCAACTTACTGCATGCTAATTTTATGTAGAAAACCCAAACCCCAGACTGGAAGGGATGTCAGTACAGCCTGAGGAGTGCCCATGAGTTCAAAGATGTTTTCTGTAAATGAGCAAATGAGCTAGAGACCTCTGTGAGTCTCTATCAATACATCAAAACCCACCACTCTCTTTTCTGAGCCTCAACTGACAATGAATAAACATTATCTAGGGAAATTTGGATGAACAGACACGTAACACTACACTTTTTGGCAATATAAATTGAAATGAACCCCTTATATAAACTGATACAGGATTACTTACAAAATCAGTTAAAGGTTTTGGCTCCATCTGCAATATTTGAACCTAATTTTAGGTTACTCATGCTATGCTGTGCCAAGCTAAGTTGATGCATACCCAATTTTCCTACTTATCTAAATGAAAACATGCATAGTTATATCAGATAAGATTGGAAGGGAATGAACGTGGAAAGCCCATCTGCATTTAGAAGAGACATGAAGCTGCATTTAAAGGGATAAACCAGCCTATAAAGGGGATTAGGAAGCCATTTCCTCTATGATTTGGCTATTTTATAGATGTTTCTTGTGGGATGCTTCATGCTCTGAAGCATCTGTGCCAGCCACTGTTGGCAACAAGGCACTCAACTAGGCAGACTGGCCTGGGATGGCAAGATGCAGCTATGGATGTAGTATGAGGCATGAGGAGGGGTAGTACCATCCCACAGGGCATGGGGAACAGCCATAGGGTCTCACAACTGCTTCAACCAGGACTGGCAAATTTTTGTCACCACCTTCTAGGAAACAGATATCACCTCCCAAGTCTTTCCATTGGATTTTGGAAACAGCAATTAAAATATGCATTTGATAACCTCCAGCAGCACGTGGGAGCAGAAGATGAGAGAGACAGGAGCATGCCATAACAACAGGGAAGGCATGCAGCAACACGAGCAAACAGGTGAGATCCATATGTGACAGCACAATATGTGACAAAAGAAGACACCACAGGGTGATTCAGAATAGCATACAACATGTCCCAGCACAGGAGAGCATGCAACAGCACGAAGCTGTTGAACAACACTTGACACCACACCACAGCATGATAGATATTCCTGGAAAGCTGATAGAAACACCTAGAGAGCAGTGAAAGGCTCATAGCAGCAGGAAAATCCTTGAAGTATATGAAAAGTGTCAAAAAACCCATGGGAAATTCCTAGAATGCTATAGGTAGCTTCTGGAAAATGATGGGAAATACTTAAAAAGCAGAATTGAATTCACAGAAAGCTGGGAGGGGACTCCAAGAAAGCAAAATGTGAATTCCAATAAAACTGGCTACAAATTCTAAGAAAGCTGGAGGAAATTTCCTATAAAATAAGGAGGAATTGCTAGAAAACGGGGGGAATCCTAGAAAGAAACTCATAGTTCCTGGAAAGCTGTGGGAAATTTCTAAAGAGCAGAAGGGAGCTCCTGCAGAGCAGGAGGCAATTCCTATAAATAGTGCACAATTACTAGAAAGCACCAGGGAGATTTCTACAGGAGCATTAGGGATTTCTTGAAAGCAGCTGGAAATTCCTAGAAAGCAGATGCAAATTCCTAGTAAGGAAAAGAAACACTTGGAAAGCAATGGGAAGGTTTCCTAGAAAGCAGTATGAAATCCCCTGCAAGGTGGGTGGAAATACCTAGAAAGCTGGAGGGAGATCACTAGGAAATTCCTAAAAAGGCATGTGAAATTCCTATAAAGTTGTAGAAAAATGCAAGAAAGCAGCAGGCTGTACATCCCATAGTTCCTAAAGACCCTGGGGAAGTTCTTAGAAAGTAACACTGAGAAAAGCATGAGAGAAAACTCATGAGACAAAAACATGAGAGTGGGGAAAAAAGTGAAACTAGGAAGTAGGTAGGATGAGATCCCACAGCCTTTCCTGGAGGGTAATTTGTACCTAGAAGACATCCCTCACTGGAACTTCTCCTAAATGGAGAGGACCAGCTCACTCTGCCTGTGTTGTTGGAGCTGAGCCCTAATGTGCACTAAACCCAGCCTTAGGCAGTTGAGCTTTGTGAGAAGGGAGCAAGGGGAAGTTGGTGACTTTTGGAAGGCCCCTGACCTTAAATCAGATTTTTGACAAATGGATGATGAAATTCAGGGCACATTTCCAGCCTGGGAAAGTACTGTCTGTCTGTGACTGACTGTCACAGCAACAGCTCTTTGCCACGCAGGGCAAGGAGAAGCCAAGGGCATTGAAGCAGGCTGCAAAGAGTGAGATGCTGCAAAGCAGCTGGGATGAAACAGTCCTGCCTGATGTGGTGGGGCAGGCACGGGTGCTGGAACAGGAAAACATATCCAGATGAACTAGGGTGCAAGTGGATTTGGGGTTATATCAGAGTTTGGGGTAATCCAGTCAGAGCACTGAGTTTTTCACAAGTTCAAATGAAGGCTGTGGCAAGAGGAGGGAAGAAGCCCAAAGTTTAGACCTTGGTTTGGATTCTTGGAATTATCATTTGGTTTGGAATATCATTCTAGTGCTTTGTTTCATTTGATGGAATATTTCTCACTGCCATTGAGCTCAGACTGTGTGATGTGGTAAGGACTTGGACAACCAGCATCTTGACTCCAGGAAAAATTTAATCCCAGAACCTGAAGGTGAGACCCTTGGGTGAGTATAGCTGCAACATCACAACGCCAGCAGGGTTGGCTGGGGAGCTGCGGAGGGGAAAATGCTGTTTGAGACAGCACAGCTCCAGGACTGGGACATTTGGAGTGGTCTGTTCACCAGTGGACTGCTGGTTGACCCTGCCTACCATCGCTTGGACCTGCTGTGCTTCTGTGTGGGCACTGTGGGGCTGCCCCCCTTGCAGAGAGCCCTAGCTGGGCATCACCATCCGAGCTGCCTGCTCCTGCAGCTTCCTGCGGCGCAGGTGTGACATGTTTCTGTTGGTCTTCACTACGAGCAAGCAGTGATGCTCTGCGCAGTAGCAGCTTCTATGTTTTAATTTTTTTTGGTAAGTATTAGTATAATCATCTTGAATTATCTTTGATTCAAGGATTTGTAGCCTGTGGGTGGAAGGGCCATGGACCCTGACCCGATGGGATGCGCAATAACATGAACTTAAAAATCATCAACTGTAGTGCAAACTATTGCTTACTTGCTCCACTAAGCTTTAGAGGCAACAGGCTCTGGTAGGTACCAAGCACAGTCTTCACTGTCACTCATCCTGCACCAGAAACCCACAAAAATCTGCTGGTAGAATTTAAACAGTTCCTCTCCATCCGTCAATCAGGGGCCGGGCTGGAGTGTGGGGAAGGATCCATTTTATGCTGGCACGTTGCTCAGGAGTAAATCTGTAACACCAGTTTAGGAGGGGAGAGTGCCACCTACCAAGCCATCTGCTGAGAAAACTGTGTTATCCGCAGTTTCATCCACTCCTGCTAGAAATCACTGTAGCACTCAACTGTGAAGAGTTCTGCTGCTAATAGATCTATTTGTATTCTTTTTATCCATCCACTCAGAATTAATTATTTCTCAGATTAATTTCATTCTAATGAATCATTCTGTATCACTGGCTTTATTTCATTTTGGAGTTACTAATTAGTATGTCAGAGCCATCTTTAACATTAAAAATGCTGTCATTTTTTTCTGTGACTTTTCTTTTGATTCATATATTCAGTTTCGATTCTTCTGAGAGCTTAAAATGTCTGTCCAGTGTGGAGTGAGAGAAAAAATCCAAGGTATACAGTAGTAAAAATAATTATGTATTTGCAAATAAAGCATAAATTAGGAGGCAATGGCCCAGTCTGTATTTTTGTGTCGATACACTAGTTTATGTGCTGTTTCATATAGTAAGTCCTCAGCAGTCAGCTGTGTATGGTCTTAATATGCATGGATTAGAATATAAAATTCAGCAGTGCATCAAGTGTCTGCATTTGTTGGGGAAATGAGCAGGAATTTTTAGATATTTTGTATTTGTTGATTTAGTTTAAGTTTTAAAGAAGGGGTCTTGTTGGTTTGCTGTGGATTTCCTGGCACTGTTCTGCCGTGCTGCGAGGATGAGGCAGTCGGAGGAAGCGTTTTTCTTTCCTTAGAGCTCTCCTCTCCTCTCAGCGATAATTTATTCTCATCGTCCTCTGCAGTTTGGCTCTCTACCCACTCTGGAGGGAAGTGTTGGCAGGGCAGTAATCCTCCTCCTACCCTGTACCTGCAGCAGATGGAAATCCCAAAAAGAGAAGGGGGGAAAAATTCAGGCTTCCCTGCAGGAGCGATTTCCAGGGTGATTGAAGATCCAGTAATGGCCTTCGGGTTGATGGGACAGGTCAGGCTGTGAGAGGGAGGATCACTCCAAGGGTCTGTGATGGAAAACTTTTCTTTCTTTCTCTGGACCCGTGGGAGTGAGTGGTTGGAACTGGAAAGTCCCTATAAAAAGTCACTGTGTAAACTCTGCTGATTAAACAACATTGTTATTGGCAGCACTGCAGCAATCTTAAATTACCCATGGCTCCTGTGTGGCAGGAGGCTGGGGACTGCTTAAATGACAGCTTCTGCTTGGATCCTGGGCCACAGGTTTGGTATTTCTTTTTCCTGTCTTCCACTTCTCCCCAGAAAGAGACATTTTGTTGTAAAATCTAGAGGGTTACAGCTGAAACCAACCAGTTTTGATCTGGGATTGTGTTGCGAATGTAGAGAGGGATTACTGGTGAGGGGAAAGGGGATCTGAGCCTTGAATGGGCTCTGAACAGGATGGGGTGTGGGAGGGGAACACTGCTCCTTTCCCTTTACAAACAACTAGATTATGGTTTCCATCACTCCTGGAGCTTGTGTGTGCAGAGCCCTGCAGACAGGGAGCTGCTTTCTGAGTCTGCTCCTGATCTCCTGCCAAGCAGAAACCGTTTCTGCTGGCTTCCTCCATTGTGGCCTAGGGATGAGGTGGGCTCTCCTGGGTGCGACTGGGGCTGCGCTCCGACAGTCAAGCATCCATGTCCTAGGCGGGGAGATGCCAGTGGGGCAGCAGTGCCTGGTCCTGCTCCGTGAGCACCCTGCAGTCCATATATGAGTTCCAGATCCTGGGAATCAGTAGCACTGCCCAACAAGTCCTTCCCACTTACACCCTCCTTGCATTACCCTTTGTGTCCAGGTTTACTGCTGCCTGAATCAGCTGCCTTCAAAAATTAATTCAGGCTTTTATAAATGGTGTTTCTGGGTGGGTTTTTTTTTTAAATTTTCCTTTTCCCAGTTGGTGTCCAGACTCCTGCATGGACTTCACTGGCAACCTGATACCCAGGGGTGCTTTGTGCACCAGTTGCCACTGGAAATACTGTATAGAAATGAGCTTTTTGAGGTCAGGCTTACTGAATCCCCTGGGTGATAAGGTCCAGCTACAGGCGAAAAAAAAGGCGCCCACACTTGGTACTGAATATTTAGTCTTACTGTCAGCATTTGGGGACTAGCAATCATTTCTCTCACTGATCCTTTCTCCCTGATGGTGAGTCTTTATCATTCAAGAATGAGCTTGAGATCCTTGGAGATGGGTTTTTTAGCAGCAAAGTAACAGGGTTTTTTTTTCCTGCTGCATCTCCTTGCTGTGTGCTTTGTACTCACTGTTGCGGTTTTCCCCGTGGAATGTCCAACATGATAATATCAATTTAGCCAGCGTGCTTCACTGGTCTTTAAGAGAGTTCATAGCTGTTGTTCAATTTCCAGGAACTCTTGATTTTTCTGAGAAGGTTACATCAAGGCTATAGTTATCTTGGCTTATTAGTATAAGCAGTTATTTAGAAACCTAACAGCTCTTTTAGACATTAGTTCTGCTAGCATGCCTCAGCTGATTTCATGTTTAATAAATCCCATGCATGCAGACTCAAAAAGTCATCCTGAGAGTGATGGGAGTATAATTTGTATCCATGCACTGTAATAGCATTTTGTAAATGAAGCTGCCTTTCTCCAGCTCCAGCATGTGAGCTGTTTTGTAGACTAAAGTGTGTTTATCTCTGAATGCAAGATCTGGACTTTGTTCAATCCTGACTTGGTCTTCCAGTAGCTAATTACTGTTTGGATGAAGATCATTTGGTGTTACTCAGTATTTATATATTTAAACCTACATATGGGCCAAATAAGACTTTCTCCAACTAGAGTCTCCTGGGAGGAGCAGATGCCTTGTGGGGTGGTAACAGAAACACAAAAACTTTCCTTTGCTGGGCATTGCTTTGATTCCTGTATCAGTCAGTGGTGACTGAAAAGCATTAGATAAAATTAAGTGGTTGTTTTATGTGGGCACCCAAGGAGAATTAAACAAGGTATGTGCTTGTTTCTGAATACCCAATAAACACCTGCACTGCCGTCCTGTTGCAGTTTTAGTCAAGTCCTGACCTGGATGAGGGCTGATGCTTCTCACACTGGCTGGAGGCAGCCAGGCAACACCAAAAGGAAAATTCACCTTATACTTTGGATAACTGGCTCCCAGTGTCAATCAGCTGCCTAATCCCACCACTAAATTTATCTAAATAATAATAGGAATTTAATGGATTTTGCTTTTGTTCCTCACCTGGGCATGACTATGAAAGCCATGAACATTTTAAAAGCTTACAAATTAGCTGAAGTGACAAATGAGTCCAGCAGGGTTTGGAAATCTGCGTGGCTATTGGAGAGGCTTTGCTCTGCTCGTGTGGGCTCCACTGAGCCAGACCCCACGTTCATCCCTGAACTGAGATGGGACAGGAGACAGCTCTGACTTTGGAAACAGACACTTGCATTGCCAAACAAAGAAGGACCGTGAGGTTCTCAAAGGCTGCTGTGAGTAGGAAGCTAAAGAGCTTTTTTTAATGCCAGATTCAACTGCAATCTTTAAACCCTCACCCAGATGAGCAGCCTTAGGGTCTTCCAAAGGTGAATTCAGCCTTTTCCCCAGGAAAGACTCTTCCCTAGCAAAAACAAGCTGAAAAGATGAGTTTGCTCGATGAGTCAATAAGCAGATGATTGAGAGCAGTCTGCTCTTTCCTCTGCAATATGTACCTCAGTGTTTCTCTCCAGTATGCCTCAAAGACTGTGCTGTTTGGGTATTCTGGGGCAGTGATTTCTCCTAGAATAATCCAGGATGGCTGTGGTAGAAAGCTGTTCTGGGGGAGCCTCTAGAAGTTATAGCAAATAAAATCAAATGTCCACAGTGATTTCTTAAGCAGGCAATGTTCCACTCAGCCTAAGGTTTCTACTGAAAGACAGGAGCGTGCTGCATTTCCAGAAGGTAATGGAACCTCACCGGTGTTGTGCTTTAAGAAGAACAGAAGGAAAAAGGAAAAAAAATCTTGAAAATGGAAAATGCATAATGAGTTTCATTAGAGATTTCTATTACCAAACAGCACAGGATTCATCTTGTCTATTTTCACCCTCCTATAGGGATGAACGATGATTGAAGGACAGGATAATAAGGAGAGGGGAATAAGAACTCAGTGAGAAGCAGTTAAAAAAGAGAGATTGTGGGGGGGAGGAAAACAAGTGTTTTAGTTAGCTAGTCAAGGTTAGCTTAGCACTGTATCTGCTTTAACTGACATTATGAAAAATTATAGCTGGCACAAAGGCAACTTCACTAATGCTGAACCCTAGGAAATTTATCTTGACAACTCGGTGAGCTTATTTTTTCCCTCTAGGAGGTTTTTAACCATCCCTCTATGCCTTTTGTCTTCATTTGTCTGATTTTTTGTTTTTAGAGAAAGATTCCTATACAAACCTAGCAACTCGCAAACAAGCACGTTCACCTCCTGTTGTTCCTTTCGGTGGGTAAGAAAGAAAAAACCCTTTTGGAGAAGGAATGGGCTGGAGACGTTTCGGTTTTGGTGTTTGCTGCTGAACGCGAAGGTTTTTGCGGAGCAAACCCCGCCTGAAGAGAGGGGCAGATCTCTGGGCAGGAACGGCAAGCCCACTGCACCGTGCCCTCCGCAAGCACAAACCCAAACACCTGCCCTAAACTCCGCATCTGCCGTCGGGGGTGCCCGCTCTGAGGTTCCGGAAGGGTCCGAAATTATCCCTCTGCTGTCCCTTCCCCTGATCTTGAACACGTTAGTTCAGGATGCGGGTCCTCAGGCAGCTACACGCCCCTGGGATCCCGGGCTTTGGTTCCCTCCCCCCTTCCCCTCCTCCCCGTCCCCTCCCTGTCCACACGCAGGGATAACGATGCCCTTCGCCTGTGTTAGGGATCCGGGGTTTAAGTCTGTCTGGCGACGGGTCGGCCGGGGGGGTCGAGTGGCGCGGAGCATCCCGGCGCAGCCCTTCCCCTCGGGGCTGCCTGGCACACCGCCGGGGCCGGCGGCCGCCTCCGCGGGGCGGTGCGGCGGGGCGCGGGGCCGCGGCCGCCCAGGAGAGGGAGCCCGGCGGTCGCGGCTGCGCCGGGAGCCGCGGGGGCGCGGGGCTGCGCCAGGCAGCGGAGAGGCGGCGCGGAGCGGTGCGGTGCCCCGGCTGCAGCCCGCCGACAGCCTCGGCCCTTCCCGCGCCGGTGAGTACCGCCGCGCTTGCCACCCCTTCCCCGCTGTGCCGGGAGGGGGTCCCCGCCGAACCCTCCCCCTCCCGCCTCCCGAGCGTGCCCTGGGGCAGCGGTGCTCCCCCCGGGGGCCGGAGAAGCCGCGGGTGTCTCGGCTTGCAGCCCGCCTCTTGAGCATCACCCAGCCCGAAGTTAGGTGCCGGCACTTACTTTCCGCATCAATTAATCGAACTGAGCTGGCTCGCAGCGCCGAGGCATCACACTGCACCGCGGGAGTCCCGGAGCTCGGCGGAGCTCAGGACAGGGCAGAGTAATCCCGTTTGCTCTAAACTCCAGGAGCCCGGCTTTTGCCTCTCGGTCCGGCTTGCCTGGCTGGCCGGGACGTTATTCCCCGGCAAGGCGGAATAAACGGGGAGAGGCTGCCCAGAAGAAAGCTGCGCCCGACCGAAGATGTCAGAGGAGGCGAAGGGGGGTTGCTTTTTGCTTGCTGCGTGCCTCCATGCCTGTCTTTCCCTTGTCTTAATCCTTTAGGAAGGAGACGCCAGGCAGACTGCCAGACCTTTCCTGGAGAGGCGATGCTGCCGAGCCCTGCCCCGGGCAGAAGAAAGCCTTTGCCGCCGGGACCCCCCGGCACAGGAGATGCGCGGCCCGGGGCAGGCTGCGGGAGAGCGTGAGGAGCTGCCTCCGCCTGCGCTTCTCTGAGAAGGAAAAAGCATGGTCAGAGCTGGACCCGATCCCTGGAGCTCAGCCCCGCCGAGCAGGAGGTGGGATTTTTTTTCGGGGTAGTTACGGAGAGCTGTAACCTGGCAGAGGAGCGAGTGTTAAAGCAACTTGGCCCCGCTGGAAGAGGTACCCGCTGCGAGCATCAGTGGCGTCGCACCCTGCGTCGTGGCCGAAGGGAGGTCACTCAGGTCCTTCTCCTCCTCTCGTCCTTCTTTCTCCTTCCACTGAACAACAGCAGAAAGAACTGGTACTCGGCTCTTGCCAGTGTTGGGAATACCGTGCCTTTTGCCTGGGATGATTTGCCCTGATGTGCCGCTTCGACGGGATGTACAAAGTGCAACTGGGACTGATCCTGCCAACAAAGTTTGCAGAGTGATCAGCAGAGACTTTGGGATGGAGGTGGCTGGGCACACGCCGGCAGGGTCCGTCCCGCACGGTCCAGCAGCGCAGACCTGCTGCTCCCTTGAAAACTAACTCCTGATGGTCAAACTCTGCCGACTCCAGTTTTTACTTCTCCCCTGCCAATTTGCACTTTCAGGGAAAAAACCACACACATACACACACACACATACACATATACACACACACACCTGATGAGATGCAGTGTTTCTGTGTTGGTTTTGTATATAAGATTTGCTATGCAATTCCAAACCTGAAAGAGGAGGAGAGACGGCCCTGCATCCCAGAGCAAACAGAGAATCAGAGGTGAAAGGTAGGAGCCAGCATTTCTCATTTAAATACAACTAAATAACATGAGATGCTTCTTGCTGAAACCCTTTAAAACACACCTACTGTATGTTTATTTTCTTTGTCTCAGAAGTGTAAAACTTAAACCAGTTTGAAACAAAGTGAGGAATTGCTCTCTGACGCTGCCCAGAACTAGAGAACTGATGCATTTTGTAACAGGAGTGTACCAGAGGAGGAAGGAGGGAGTGTTTCACCAGCAAGACGTTTAGGAAACTAAAGTAGAGGAAAAGCACCTTGTGTAGTACGCTTCAGTAAATGTGAAGGGCTAGTGCAATGGACACTGGAAACACTCGATCAATAGCCTATTTAAATGGGAATATATGCAAGCATGGCAAAGTGATTGCTTTCCTGTCGGTGGGGTGTATTTGCAGAGGACAGGAGGAGAAGGCTTGCAGGTGAGCTGTCTGAATGAGGCTACTTTGTGCTGGGGTGGTGCAGTGTGTTTCTGAAGGGCTTGCTTAAAATCAGTCAGCCTGTCGGGTGGACTGGATTTGTGCATTTTCAGTTCCTACTCAGAGAGCTTTCAGTGAGGTTCAGGGAGAGTCCAAGTGGGTGAAGTCCATCCGGGGGCGAAGGGACTGTAAGGAAGGACCTTTGGTCTTTTTTTTGTGATGAATAATTAATGGACATCTGATGTCTCTGATCTGTGCAAGGAAAGGCGCTGATGTCATCATGAAAATCATGGTATGATTTTCCCTCAGGAGAAACTATGACTTGGAACGACACCACTATGGATGGGGAAGGGTTGCTGGTGGAGAGGGACTCTTCCTTTCGGATCCTCACGGGCTGCTTCCTCTCACTGCTGATCCTCTCCACGCTGCTGGGAAACACGCTGGTCTGTGCAGCTGTCATTAGGTTCCGCCACCTCAGGTCTAAGGTGACCAACTTCTTTGTCATCTCCTTGGCTGTGTCAGATCTCTTAGTGGCAGTTTTGGTCATGCCATGGAAAGCCGTGGCCGAGATTGCCGGTTTCTGGCCTTTTGGTTCATTTTGCAACATCTGGGTGGCCTTTGATATTATGTGCTCTACAGCCTCCATCTTAAATCTCTGCGTCATTAGTGTGGACAGATACTGGGCCATCTCCAGCCCATTTAGGTACGAGAGGAAAATGACCCCCAAGGCAGCCTTCATCATGATTAGTGTGGCATGGACTTTGTCCGTGTTGATTTCCTTCATCCCAGTGCAGCTGAACTGGCACAAGGCTACAACCACAAGCTTTTTGGACCTAAATGCCAGTTTACAAGGTATAAGCATGGACAACTGTGATTCTAGCCTAAACAGGATGTATGCCATCTCCTCCTCTCTAATTAGCTTCTACATACCTGTGGCCATCATGATAGTAACTTACACGAGGATATACCGGATTGCTCAGAAGCAAATACGACGCATCTCAGCTTTGGAGCGAGCAGCAGTGCATGCCAAGAACTGCCAGAACACGAGCGGCAACAGAAGCAGTATGGACTGCCAGCAGCCAGAGAGCAACTTCAAAATGTCCTTCAAGAGGGAAACGAAGGTTTTAAAGACTCTGTCGGTGATCATGGGGGTGTTTGTGTGCTGCTGGTTGCCATTTTTCGTATTGAACTGCATGATCCCCTTCTGCGAGCCTACCCAACCTTCCAAGGGAGCGGAAGCTTTCTGCATTAACTCCACCACCTTTGATGTTTTTGTTTGGTTTGGATGGGCTAATTCTTCCCTCAACCCCATAATTTATGCCTTCAATGCTGATTTCCGCAAGGCATTTTCAACCCTGCTAGGATGCTACAGGCTCTGCCCTCTGTCAGGCAATGCTATAGAGACTGTTAGTATTAACAATAACGGAGCAGTTGTTTTTTCAAGCCAACACGAGCCCAAAGGGTCCAGCCCCAAAGAGTCTAATCTGGTTTATCTGATTCCACATGCAATTATCTGTCCGGAAGAAGAACCTCTCAAAAAGGAAGAAGAGGGTGAACTATCTAAGACCTTGGAGAAAATGTCTCCAGCACTGTCGGGTATCTTGGATTATGAAGCTGATGTTTCTTTGGAAAAGATCAATCCCATTACACAAAATGGGCAGCATAAAACCTGAACAATAAAGTTTACCCAACAAGACCTAATAGTGTATATTGTAATAATCTTTAAAAGGAAAAAAAAAAAAAGACAAAAAAGAAAGATACAGAAGTTTTTTTGGTAAGGAATTAAGCTCGAGAGAGAAATGCACATTTACACCAAGCCCAGAATTAATTTTCCTGGTGTTCAAAGCAAATTTAACATTTAAAACAGTAAGCAGGAAAATATCCTGAAAATTGGTTAAAAAAAAGGATATTAAACTGTACTGTTTGTACCAAGGAAAACAAATTTAGATACAGTGCAGTGACAAAAGAAAATATTGCTTCTCTGCACACAGAAACCAATTTCTAGCTTAAAATGAGGCAAAGGATAAATGTTAAGTATTTAAAGATTCATGTTTACTAGAAGTTAAAAGATTGCTGTGTCTTGTGCTAGTGGGTGTTAACAGGTCCTAATTAAAGACTGAGGGATTGTAAAGGTAGGTAGATGCCTTCTTAAAATTATTTCTGACAAATAATTGAGCCTTATAACGAGAATGGTTATTTTTAAAGCTTTGGGAGGTAATATGTTGATACTGGTTTTATTTATTTATTGTTTTAAATTGATATTTTTCATATGTTATAACAGATCTAGCTTTATTTATGTTATTTAAGATGTCTAAATAATGGGATATTTTTGGAGTGTCATAACTGCATTTTGACCAGTCAACCAGTCAGCACTTTATTACAAGCTCTGATAGTCTGGAGAGCTGGTGAGGGGAATGAAGGAATGTTAAGAAGCTCAGCAAGAAATTAAGGAATCAACAAACCCGATGCTGTGTGGAGTTCATTTGCTTGTGGGGTTTTTTTTTTTGTTTGGAGTGGGATTTCTTTCAAAAGATAGGACCAGCGTTGACTGAGTTGTGAATTCTTTTCCCTTATAGAAATAAAAGAAATTGCTGCTATTTATTTTTAAAAAAGTTTCATGTTACAAAGACTTTGCTAGAATGTCAAGTTTGTGGATCTGTAAATACCTTAAATATGAATACAACCTTAAGAAGAATCCAATTTGAGAAGAAAAGCTTCTTAGATAACAATTCTTCGTATATAACGTTTTGTATTTATGTAAGATAAACAGCTTTCTCAGACTTTTCTTATTTCAAGTCTTGGATATCTTTTCTGAACAAACACAATTGGTTATAATGGTAGTAAACATGCCAAACCTCATCATCATCTGTATTATTGCAGTACCGCCAGGATCATGCTGTCTGTCTGCTGCTGTATCATGGCCAGAGTTAAAAAGTGAGGTACCTAGTGCTTTACTTTGGAAACTAGGAGGACATTACATTTTAGTAATTACCACCTCGGTAGTGCATTCAATAAGGAATAGTGCCTCATTACCATTTGGGATTAAGACATTTCTAAATACGGATGGGATCGCAGCCCCCACCTCAAAAATGTCCCGTGAGCTCCAAAAAAGTTGCCAATGTTTAATTAAAAAAACCCCAAACACACAACAAACCACCCACCAAAACCCCTGCTACTTTTCCATTGTCCTTCCCTGCTGCTTTCCCTTTGCCATGCCAAAAGCAATCAGTGAGCGTTAGCAACAGGACCACCGGGTCTCACTCTTCAGCAGCATTCAAAGAAAGCTATTTGTTTTCTGAATGGGAGAAAATACCCTTTGGAGCAACTTTTTCATAACATATATCAAAAAATGTGTTGTCTGGAAAAGAGAACTGAGAGGAAAAAAAAAGAAATAAAAAATAATTCAAGTCTAATGAACTATATACATCCTGCATCAGGTCTGTGTATTTATGTATTGTGAATGTTTTCATAATTTTATTGCCTGTATGCTGCTTTCATACATATAATAAAATTATTTTGTGAACAGAAGGTCAAACGAAGCAATCTACATTGCATTTATTAAGTGTATGCTGGGTTCTGGCAGTTGTATTGATTGTGTTAAAGGCAAGGATGGTTCCTCTTTTTCCATTTGCCCTTATTTGGGATCGCAGCCGTGAGGCAGATGGGGATTTTTATTAGAAGCAGGAGAAAGTCCTCTCCACTGAGAGATCTCCGAGCCCTCACTCAGGGTTTGAAAGCAGTAAACACAGTTTGGAAACAGCCAGGCTCTGCTTTAATGTGACCAGTCAAAATGTGTAAAGCTCGACTTACTGGTGACTCTTATTCCAATTTTTTACCTGGATGTAGCTACTGAACTTGCTTTATAGCCTGCTTTATTATTGCTTTTTGTTCTCCCTTCCTTTTCCTTTCCCCCCCCCTCCAAACTCTGCAGTACTTTTCAAAGCCTGACACAGCCCCACTGCTTGTGCCTCTTTTTTTTTGGCACGAAATGAACCGTTTCAGATGTGGGACGGTGGGTGTGGTGGGTGCAGCTGAGGGACAGCAGTGCCCCTCTGCTCACCGCAGCCCTCTACTTCGGTTTTGCCTCTGTCAGCAAATTCATTTCAAAATGAAGAAGCAAACCAGAGTGGTCACCCTGTCTCAAGCATCACCAGCTGGGAGCTGAGCAGGAGCATGAGCTGCGGCCATGTCCAGAATGCAGCAGGTCTGGCGGTGGGCAGGGGTCACATCTGCCTCCTGGCATCCTTAGCTCTTGGGGTGAAATTTCCTTGCATGGTGCTGATGCCCCATTTTATTTTATTTTTTTGGTACTTTTGAGGAATTATTTTACTTCTTAAAAAGTACTCAGGCCAAAGAGGAAGTTCTGTGGCTGCTTAGTGAAATACATCTGCCTTCAAGAACTTTTATTCTCAAAGCTCCCAGCAGTCTGATGCAATAGGGAAACACAAAATAATGATTTAAGGAGATCATGTAAAGCAAGATGCTGTTTTTGTAATTGTTCATATGGGGATGATTTGTGTTCAGAAACAAATAGTTGCTCTACTGCAACTGGGAGCCAAGCCAGGACCCCCCCTTCTTGCAGATCACCTGAGTTTCAGAGGGGCTCCGTGGAGGATGGTGAAGTGCTACCTGCTATTGCTCCTGGGCTTCCCCTCGGTGGGACAGGCACCCTGCTAATGGCAGGGCAGGGGAGACACTTTGGGGAGTTTATTTTATTGTTTCTTCTCTCATTCCATTTAAACTCAGTTTTACTTCTGACACCTTTCCTTTACCACAAATTCACCTTGAATTTGACCATCATACCACCTTTGCCCCTTCGTTTTCCAGCTTTCCCGACATGGGTTTCACAGCCTGTTCTGACTTTCCTCCCAAAGCTTTCTGTCACCCTGTCTGGCTTCAGTGGCCCCAATAATCCTCTGCTTGGGAGAAAGCCCAAATCAATCTCCTGCCCCCCAAGACCGCCATGAGTCCCTGTCCCACACCCTGCACCCACAAATGCCTTTCTTACCTGTAGCAGAGCCCGGAGACCAGTGTCAGGGGTGACTAGAAGGGAGGGCAGTGTGTACCTGCTAAGCTGCTCCGCTATTTATGTGCTGAATTAATTGCTCGGAAGCTGTATTACCTGTTCTGTGCTGCTCCCCAGCTGCTCAGAACCAGTGGTCTGCTGAAGCTACTGGTCACACTACTGCGTGGGAGCACTCCAGGGGCTGGAGACACGCCAGATCCACTCTGATAACAGAGAGTTAACTGGTGAGGTTTGGCAGTAGTAACCCTGCGAGTAACCTGGGAGGAGTGCTTACTGTTCCGAGGTAGCAGGCAGCAGCAGCCTGTCTGCTGTTCTGCGGCCTGAGAGCAGCAGAAGTTCACTTGCAGTAATGTCATCTTTGAGACAGTGGTGGAACGCTTCCTCAGGAACCTTCTTCTCACTCTGTGTCGCAACACATGGCCAGGCAGAGGCAGAGCCACTGAGAGGCTGCAAGGCGTCAGGATACTGGGACATTACTGCTCCCACCAGGACAGCCACCTTGTCATCCCTGCGGGGCATCAGGTGGCTTTTCTGCCATCCTTGCCCCCCACAAGCAGTATCTTCTGCTGGGGAGCGAGCCTTGCCATGTGCCTTTCTGATGTGCCTGAAAATAACCTGTGTAACCTTTTTTTTTGGCATTGCTTCCTCGTGACTGAAGGTATTTTTCTATTTGTGGATGGAAGAGGTTAATAATTCACCTGATGGCCTTCATAAAGGAGCTGTTTGCAACCAATGAGCCATAATCACTAGATTAAATCTGAATACATTTCTCCCTTCCCTTGGCAAGCAGTTTATGCTGATTTGGTTTCTAACTTAAAGCACACGAAACAGGATGAAAGAGGAAATGCCTTTGCTGATGTTCACTTTGAATAACACAGTTATTGAGAGCCGGTCCTGGATTTCTTCAAATCAGTGATTTTCAGAAGCACCCAAATCTGTTTGAAAGCTCAAAAGCCTGCTTTGATTATTATCTTGAGAGACAGATAATTCCAGTGAAGCTTCTGTTTTTCTGGTATAATGTTAGTAGAGTATGTTTCTAGTTACCAGTTACGTGGCCACACAACAAATATGAATTGAAGAATAAGGAAAACAATGGTATCTGTTTCTTAACCTTTAGAAGATTCAAACACATGACACAGAAAGTTCTTGTGGTGTTCTGCTGCAGTAGAAACAGGCAGTTGGGCTCCAGCCACGAGCCTTGGATCACGCTGGTGTTGATCCCTTCTTTGTGAGCGGGTCTGGGCTGTCCAGCTCTCTCCTTGAGCCCCGCAGTAGCTGCTGGATTTGCATGGTGGTGCTCCTTCTCCACCCCAGGTGTCAAAGTCAAGGATGGGCTAGTGAACTCCAGCCTTCCCAGATGGATCTGCTGAGCTCCATCCTGCTGGCCTGCTGCCCTCCCCAGCCAGGCACAGCTCTTCCCAAAGCACAGCTGGAAGGATGTTCCTACAAGCACGGTTTTGAGGCTGAAGGTGTACGTTGAGTGCATGGTGGCTGTTTTCATGTTGGTTGTCTTTACAGTAATGGTCAGAATGAAATGGCAACTGTCTGCCATGTCCATTTTTATTCTGTTTCTAGGAAAAACCTCTGGGTAATGTTTGAGGAGAAGGCTGCTGGCCCTGATGTGCTGCTGGTCATTGCTTTTCTGTTTCAATTGCATTTCCCTTTCAGTCCCATCAGGCTCTTCTTCCCTTTTTCCAGGAGGGATGCTCCTATCTGTTCTTCAGCAAAGGAGTTCCCTCACTGCCTGTGTGGGCCACGGTGATGGATGGTGCTAGCAGCATGGTGCATAGCCTGCTACCTGTCCTGTGGAGCAGCAGCAACCAGCCTGGCACCTCAATACTGTGACTGGCACAAATGGCACTGCTGGTCTGTCCTTCTGGGTGTGGTGGGCTTCACCCAGGAAGGCAACATGGACATCAAAGGGTTACCTTGGGCCTCATTCCTCACCTCTCCCAGTGATTTGGTGTAAAAGAGGCATAAAGGAGGAAGTAACAAAGAGGCGCCAGGCTTGGCTGCAGGGGAGGGGACTCTGGGGTCACTGGATAGTGACTCTGCCCAGTCACTATCCCGGGCAGCCAGAGGTGATGGATAAAGGAGGAGCAGTTTCCTGTTTGAAAAGTTTTCACCCAACGGATGTGTTTGTGAAAATGAAAATGAAAAAAAGAAAATAAGAAAAAAGTGTTTGAATGTATCAGTAGAGGAAGTTTTGGCAGTTTCAGAATGAATTATTTTTAATTCACTTAACTTTTCAGGTTGCAGTGTTAAGATTTTTAAAACTCAGATCAGACCTCTGGTTTAAGGATACTGGCAAAAAAAGTTAAAAATTAAAAAAAAAAAGAAAAGGAAATAATATGACTTTTATTAAACAATTAGATTCTTTAAAACTTCCTGTCTCTCATTGCTTGATTTTCAGATCATTAAGACTCCAATTCATTTCACATTTTCCTGCGACAAGGAAATGTTTTAAAGTCATGAAAGAAGAGCAATATTTGCTGCCCAGATTCTCTTTCCACTGTTGTGAGAAGTCAAACATTTCACTGAACTAAGCTGCCAGGGCGAAGTTTCCCTTAATTTCGGAGAGAGAGAGAGAATTGCAGCTTCAGACACCCAGACATTTCCCTCTGCTCGTTTTTGTTTTCTTTCTTTCCTAATAAAGGAATTCTGATGGTGTGGCTTTTTTGGGTGCCATTCTGTATCAATGCCAATTATTTTACTTTCAGATGCACGTACCTACATATATACAACGCCTGTTGTTCCTGATCAGTAGATTCCGGGAGCGGGTGGAAGTGATGAGAGGTGAACTGAAGTTAATATATTTCCTTGCTACAAAAGCAGACCGTGGAAGAGGAACCTGGGTGGTATTGTCTGTGTTAAAAGGACAAACCTGTCAGGGCTGATCGGTCTTTAATGCCAGCAGTCCTTCACGTGTGACCTTGGGCTTGGGAGCACGTTTCACCAGCACCGCGCTGGAAATGGGCTGAGGACTGGCAGGGACTGTTCATTACAGCTGGTTGTGCTCTGCCTGTTTGGGAGAGCAGGTGTGCCCCAGGGATGAGACTTTGGAATTGCATATTTTAAATAAAAAAATGAAAATATAATGTGAAATAAAAGATTTAAGGACGCTGTTCTGTGCTTTTTAACTTTCTGAATTCTGAGGCTTTTGTAACTATTTCTGTAATGATTTCCAAGTTGTAAATCATAGCATCCAATTTCGTTCTCTTTGCTCTTCTGTGTTTGCATGAGACTTTGATACTGATTTGCGTTCTCAGCTGAACAGATGCTGCTCCAGCAGCTCCTCCAGCCTGCTGATGCCTGCCAAAACCCTGGATCCCACCAGGTACGTTGGGATGTGGGGCAGCAGTGAAAGGAGCCCCCTGGTAATGGCTCCTTTTGAACAGTGGGAAATGATTTTTGAGCAAAAATATACCTTTTCAAGTTGGTATCTATTTTTTTTTTTTTGATCCTAAAAATAACCCATTTTCATATTTCCCCTGATTTATTTGCAAATAGTTTAATTTCCTCAAACTCAAGACATGGCAAGTTTTTTTTTTTATTTCCTGAAAAGCAAGACTTTAAACAACCTGTATGAAGTAGGACACTCTGAAAGCATTTTGTTCACGTGTAACATTCTTCAAAACAATTGGGCAGCTTCTGATGTGAACAGTTCAGTGCAGGAACTTCCAGTCGTGTTTCTGCCTTGCTTGAGAGGATGAGGCAGAGTGATAGGTAGCTCTGTGGTAGCTCGTAGTACCAGTAAAGGCATTTCCCAGCAACTAGTGTAAGCAGTCACATGTGGACATTTAGCAATTCCACTTCACTATTTAGTCATCATTACGCAAGAGGGATTATATTTAAAAATAAATTAAATAGTTATCTAAAGGTCACTTCCATCATCGTAAGTGCCATTAATTGGTCTTTTGCTGGGTGTCTCAGCAGACGCCCCAAGGATGGAGCCTTGGCCAGGACTTACAGGGACTTTTACCCCTCAAAGTGACATTTTTGTACCCAGGCACATGAATTTCTGCCCTCTGTGTCCACCTCGCTGCCCTTCAGCAGGAGCAAATTTCTTCTTCCCCTTTCCCTGTCTTTTATGCCTGTCCCTTCCCTTCTGCCTCTTTTCCTTTCCCCCTTCCTTGTTAGGATAAAGTAAATTGCAGGGATGTAATTTGAAGTGATACAGCAAACAGCTTTTTACTGCAACAGCGCCAGATCCTGACTCTAACTCAGCCTCTGTCTAAGCCTGACTGATCCTTTTCACATCCCTTGCCCATGCACACATGCATGGATGCAGCGTCCTGGGGAGCTGATTTGTTGGTACCTCCCCCCTCGCAGCTGGAGGTGAAGGATGAGAATTTTGAAATGGGATGGGGGGAGCCCCAGCCGGTGTATCGATTGAGACATTCCCAAGAAAAGGTACAAAAATGGATGAGCTCATACCCTTTAGGCAGCGACAACATGCTTAACCCCTAAAACAGTGCTCCTCCAGCATGGCCAAGCATCTGCCCTTCCCAGCTCAAAAAACACTTCCAGTGATTGATTTTATCTGGCAGTATTTACTCAGCTTAATGTGCGAACACACGTGCCTACCACATGTAACTCAAGTAAAGACTCAGCTGCAGGAGAAAAGCAAATAAAATACAAAGGGTAGTTATCAATCCTGACACCCAGGGAAAAAGAAACAAGGGCTGGATTCCCACCCCCATGACGTGGATGTAAACCAGGGCGTCCACGTCAAAACTCTGCTGACCTGGCGTGGCGTGAGCAGGACGTCAGACGGGGATGTCACCCAGCGACAGCGCGGCACTCCGGTCTGCAGTTTCCACTCCAAAACCAACACAATAAAAGAAACGCTTTACATACCACAGGCTGCAATCAATGGAGCGTTCGATATTTCACTCCCTTTCTTTTTCAAAATGACTGGTGACTCCTTTCCACCCCCATTTGCTGGCTGTGCTCAAAATTGAATGTAGGGAAGTTTCACCAGTAAAAGCCTCTGGGCAGCCTAACTGTGGCAGAGATGTGTGGGGTGGGATGACTGAGGAGAAAATGTGCTTTTCCTTAAAACAGAAGAGCTTCTGTGGTGGGGTTCATTTTTATTTTATTTTATTTTATTTTATTTTATTTTATTTTATTTTATTTTATTTTATTTTATTTTATTTTATTTTATTTTATTTTATTTTATTTTATTTTATTTTATTTTATTTTATTTTATTTTATTTTATTTTATTTTATTTTATTTTATTTTTACAGCTTGCCCTTGCTGACAGCAAATAATTTCCCAGTGCTCCTTTCCTGCCTGCTTTATGTAATCTTTTCAAACCATTAGCACCTCAAGGTAACAAAGGCACTCGATAAGGTCTGCCCCGGGTGATCCAGAACTTGTTCCCCAGGGATGGAGCTCCAATCTAGAGCTGCTGAGCTGTGTAGGAGGGTTGAACGAGTTGTTGGGTTTTCCCCCTCCTCACTCAGCTGGCTGGAACTGGGAATTTTGCCACTGTCTTGTAATGTCGCTTCTTTTAATAGCAGTGAGTTGATGTTTAGTTGTGTCCGTAACTCCAGTGCGCTGAACAGGCTGTAATTGTTTCGACAGTTAAGTTAATCAAATTGCCCCTTCAGTTTTCGTTCCTTAAGGAAAATAAAAGATTGGCATGTAATGCTGCAGAGTAGTTCCTCAGTCTTGAAGTTCTCTCCCTGGCACACGTGAGCCGCAGCCTGCAACGATGCAGAGTCGGAGCACGGGTGGTCGCATCTGTGCACAGTGCACGGAAAAACTGGACAAGGAAAATAAGCAAATTAATAGGTGACATGGTACATAACCCTGCCCACTACAGACTGATCTCAGGATATTCATGGGACTGAGACATACTTAAACACTATGATTTCTGTGATTGTAATTCAAGCCAGATGAAGATATGGTCTTGTACTTGGGATGTCAGGAAGGACACAGTTACCATTTGTTACTGCAGGTGCAGGGTGCAATGTCACTTCATACTTTAATTCCAGTTTACTCCAGTCTATCACATCTGTCTCAGAGGGAAACTGAGATGGGAGAAACATGCACGAGGAGGTTTTAGTGCTGCTTTCATGTCATTATTTGTCATTCTTGGAGAAGCCATCACTCCGCTGATCACAGCAGTCCTGGACATGTGAGTTCAGGGGACACTGTCGTAATGCTGCCCCATTCGTCTTCATTACAGCCATCATATTGTGCCCCATGCTGGCACCCCAGATGACTTCTGCTTCCTCTGTTCCTTTCTGACACCGGCCTCTCCTGTTAAAAACAATGAATCGCCTGTAAGAGTCCCTCAGTGAGCAGTTTCTGAGACAAGGTCAGCTAATCCTGAATGCTCCATTTCAAGTGGATGGAGACATTCCCACCCATGCAGGTAGGTGACAACTGATAGTCTGGGTACCACCAAAGCAACCACTCTGCGGGCCCATGGTGCCACCCATTACCAGAGCACAGGGGGCAGCTTTCCAGTGCTGGCAAGAAATCCTTGCTGTGACCACTGCCATGGACACTGATGGGACTGCCAGGGCGAGCGAGTGCTTCTCCAGTGGGCAGAGACAGCGCAGGCTGGGCAGGGCTGGGCTTGCTTTAGGAAAACATTGTGATTTCAGGAGACAAATGTTACTGACCCAATCCCACAGACGCATGGCAGCTCGACATGCGAGCCCTCAGGATGCTCAGCAAGTGCTGCCCAAGCACGGAGCCTTCTGCACAGTGGATGGAGGGGATGCCCACAGCCCCAGCTCCTCAGAGCCAGCCCAAATTTGCCTCCCTGTGTTATCTCCCTGCCTGCAGCTCAGGAGCTGCAGTGTGAGCTGATGCTGTAATTTCAGCGAAGCCTTGATTTTATTCAGTGTGCCGCCAAAATTAGGGCACCGATGCTGCCAAGAGGCACGCTTTTTGGTTTGATACACAGAGAATGCATTTTTAATGCTATAAGTGCTGTTCTCTACCATTGGACTCCCATGTGATGTACAACTGCAGTCAGAGCCTTGCAGTAAAACAGCCTTTGCTTCCAAGGACTATAGAGAAAAATACAACAAATAATATTTTTTCATTAAACCAGAAAAATGAGGCTTTTAACCAGCCAGCCTCTGACCTTTCTCAGATCTCAGCTCCCAAGTAGTAATTCTGCTTTGTGGGGCTAGAACTGGAGAAAGAACAATTTTCTAATCAAAACCAATGTTCACCCTGTCAGGAAAAGTTGTGTGTCTAGACATGGACACCAACCTTCAGCTGAAGTTGAGAAACATTTAGTATAATTTAATTTTCTTTTATCCTGGAATTGCTGTGGAATGCTCCCTAAATGTAGAAAATATTTGGGATTAAGTGTGCAGATTTAATTAATCTGAATTCTGATTTGGGAGGAAAAGATTTAATACTGGAACATACCCCTGGCAAATATCCCAAACATCCTTCCCACCTGTGAAGAACTTGCTGTGAGGTGGAAACAAATTTGACTCTTGGACATCTGTGATTCCTTTCAGTCATCTCTATGAACACTGAGATAATAATACAAAAAAAAAATTGGAAAAGAGAATTAAGGATTATTTTCCCACATGAATATCCACTGTGCTCCAGATGGGAAAAAATTTTTTGCCTTCGTGGGTTTCCCCACAAAATAAACCTTTCTGGGGCATGGGCAGTTGCCAACCCTCATGCCGAGTCACTAGGAAGCGCATGGGATGCTGCACTTTGTGTTCTCTGTGTGAACTGGGATCACAGGTATTGGGGTGCTTTGCCTGAGAAAGGAGAAACAGAACTTGGCTGTGATTTTAGGTCCTGGAGGGACACAGCCTGCTGCTTCTCGCTGGGTCTGGGTTACAGTTTGTCACTGTGAGAGAAGTTTCCCATCCCAGATCGCAGAGTCCTTGCAAAGAATGAGTCGACTGAAATGCAGTCACAAAAAATCATGGTGCTTACTGAAAAAACAAGTTAAAATCTAAGCAACAAAGGGTTCATGAAAGCTGTTTCTCTGTGCTGGCTGTTCTCAGCAGCAGTGGGAGGGAGCTGGATCTGTCCCGTGCCCCATCATGACAAAGCAAACCGAAGCTGTTCCCTTGCTCCTATGTCGTGGCAAGGGCTGGGAGCGGCTCTGCCGTGTGGGATCTGTGTGGAGCACATCTGGTTAACCTGACTATCTGTGTCATTTGGAACAAGATTAGAAACTGCGCTCGGGCAATCCCTGCACTGCCTGGGAGCACTTTCTAATCAGCAAGTTTAGGGAAAGAGACAGTGCCAGATGAGCAGTTACTTAATTTCTGAGGCATCCTAAAGCACGCAGAAAAGGGGGTGCGTGCTTACAAGAAACTGGACAACTGGTCTCTCCCCAGATTACTGTGAAAGGTGTTTTCAGGAGAGAAATGCAGAGCTATGAATCCTCTTGAGCTTTGAGGAGCTTCTATTTAAGATCTTCACAATACAAGTTTATCAAATGGCTACATATCTGCATTCATTTGAGATATGAGGTCCTGTCTTAGAGCGATTGTACGCTTGAAATTCTCCCATTGAGCAAAATGCAATCGGGTTCTTCCTCTGTTTCCTGCTTAGCAGAAGAAACGTTCCCTCCCGTGGGGATGCATTAGCAGGGAAGAGACTGTACACACAGGAAAGAAATGTTGGAGTCACTCAGGGACAAATGTTGATCTATTACAGTTGAATAAATCCACAGTAATGTAATTTATTCCCTGGGATTTGCATTAGATTTATCCTGGCGTACAGGAGATCGTAGCGTTCTGCACGCACAGTTCCCCTGCTGATTAGCACAACGTGATTCTGATGAAATTCCAGACTACCTTAAAACTGTCTGATGTTTCCCTCAGAAGACCCTTTTTTTCAGTCACTTATCTCTTTGCTGAACCTCAGCCGTTTGGATAGAGATTTTTCTGTGCTGGATACGTGCCTCAGGCAAATCTACAAACTTTTAAAGTGTCAGTCACAACAGTGAAGTCAGTGCAGCGTAAGAGAACAGAAGAAAAAGAAAGTTGTGTTTCCCACATGAAAATGTATGGCTGTTGTGAGGAGAAGCTCAAAGGTTGCTGTGCTTTGGGGTGAGGACGTGTGGTTCTGCAGGTGGCTGGTGCTGGTGGTACCTTCTGTTGGATTTTGCCAGTCCAGTGGGGAAGAACACCCCCAAACTTCAGCAATTTGAAAGTTTCTGGAAGCACCTCACTTTGCTTGTGCTCAGGAGTGTGTTGAGCAGCTCAGATGAATGCGTCCCCACCAAGCGTGCTCCTTTTGCTTCTAGGAGTAAAAGTGTAACTCCTTTGAAGAAATGTTTGTGTGGGCTGGACCTCACAAAATAGGTGTTGTACTTGGTGACATGGTCTAATGTTGGACCTGGTAGGGCTGGATAGGTGGTTGGACTTGATGATCTTGAAAGCCTTTTCCAACCAAAACTACTCTATGATTTTATGACCAGGAACTGGGCTCCTCTCTACTGAGCTTTTGAGCGTGACCCAAGGCAAGGTCTGCAGAGGCAGAGGAGAATTCTCCCTGCTTTGACTATGGTGGTACCTCATGTAAGAGGAGAAGCAGTCTCCATCCTGTGCCTTCAAACACCCATTTTGATGCTCCCAGGGAGGTCTGGGCCTACGTGAGACATTTCAGTTTAAATATAAGAGATGAAAAATGGTGCTCTTGCAGCAGAACCATCTTATCTCATCTGTAGGTTAACTGAAAGAGGGCAGAGTAAGCTAACAGAAAAAGATCATTTGCTACTAGAAATGGTGGAAAAAGGGGCTGAGAAGTTTTCCTTGCCGGAGAAGGATGCCCAGTTAGACAAGGGACTTTCTGGTGAATCGTACAGAAAAATTAAAGCCAAGAGAGGAACAGCAACAAGGATGGGACCTGGGACCCCAGGACGCTCCACTGCCAGCCCAACTGCAGCAGGGATTTATTATTCAAAAATAACAGAGGGGGAGGTGTCATCTGCTTTTTTTCCCCTCCTTTAATAAAGGGATACCCCAGAGTGTCAGAAAGGGGAGATATTGCTGATCCCTTGCTTCCATGTGTGTGTTTAACTGACAGCTGTCTGCCCAGGGTGACTCCTGCGTTGCTGTCCAGGAAATGGGACCAGCAGAAGTCTTTCCTATTAGAGCTGACACCCCTTGAGACCACTTAAACAGCAAAGCTAAAAAGGAGGATGAACAGCTGGAGCTTCCATTCACATGGAGGTAAAAGACAGGGGAGAGGCACAAGGGATTTGGTGAATCTGTAAATAAGGAGTAGTGTCCCACTCAGAACACACTGCCAGTAGTGAGGCTCAGCGCTGGTGAGTTCCTGCTCCCACCCATGATGCCTAAACTCGACTCCAGAAGGCTTCCTTGGGCTGTAGCTTGGGGAGAAACAGTCCCCACAGGGCTGTCAGCCTGCATTGCTGGAATTCACACCAGTTCTGCCTCATAAAAACAACAGAGCCGACTCACGTTCCCAACCCACCATACAGAGAGGTTCTGTCGTCTGGCTTTAGGCACTGCAAATGCCTGCTTTGAAGCTGGAATTGCTTGCAGCAGCTTTGCAGGATTGTGTTTTCTTGCAAAATGTACATTTAAAATAATCTGTGATAGCAAAAAATAATAAAAAAAAGAAAACCATCTCCTCCATATGTCACTAGCCTCTCTGAGGGGAGTCTCAGTAATAAAGACTGCACAAAGTGGTCTGAAATAAGAGCAAGCTGCATCCCAGCCCTGTGTTCCAATTAGATGTGGCCTTTTTGAGGCAGTGATATGAGTGCAGAGAGGGGGAAGAATTGCTGAGATTAATTTTTATGCCTATAGGCATCATAAGGGTATTTTTTCCCTTAGCTGACTGAAAAAAACACTTAAGTGATCCTGTTTTCCTAAAGCTCCCATCAACTTTCCAGACCCAAGCTTAAGGAAAGCAGCTAAATTGCTGATATTTATCTGAGCCAAGGGAAGCAGAATCCCTTACAGTTCTTGAATCACTGGAATTGAGAGGTAATAAAGACATGGCAGCTCCATAATTTGCTTTTACTGACATGCTCAAGCAACGAGTGTGACATCTTGCAGGGTACTTACAGGATCAAAGGAAAATTTAATACCAGAACTGAAAGTCAAATCCAGAGTTCCTTTACCTGATCCATTTCTATTTCAGTTATCCAGATCTTTTGATGGAGCTGTCAGGAAGGGAGAAGGACAGGACTAGCTTAGATTGAGGATCTGAATTTGAAAGTCCAGAAGCAAATCAAGCTACATTTTTCATTTTTCTGGAGCGTTTCAGAAGGAATGGACACCTCAGTGCTTTTGTCCCTAGCTCCTAAAAGTATTAATTTCATTTTACTATGTCCTCTCTTTCTTCCCAACCAATCTCCTTCCCAGCTAGAGAGAGCAGAGAAAGCTTGGAGGATCTCTTCCTCTGCCACATGTTGCTGGTTGACCTCACCTAATGGTCTCACCACTCCATACTCCATTTCTTCTTTAGACACCCATAATGCATCCCTTCCTTTTGGGCTCTAAAATAGCTTTCCTGGCCCACAACAGCAGCAACCACCTCCTCTCTGCATGTGCTCATGGCTAGTATTTGATTATTTTCTCCTAAAGCTCATGGAAATTTTGGACAAAGAGAAAGAAACTATCTGGGCTGATGGAAAAGCTGCAGTCTCAAAGGGAGAGAAGGACAAAACCAGCCTTCATATTCCTCCTGGTCTCAGCCTGTCACTCATTTTCAGCACCTACACTATTTCTTCCTGCTACGAGCCACCTGCTCGCCCACCTCCCCACCATGGACCAGGACTATTCCCTATCAGACAGAGCAAGCAGT
Source organism: Laterallus jamaicensis coturniculus (assembly GCA_022605575.1). Taxonomy (NCBI): domain Eukaryota; kingdom Metazoa; phylum Chordata; class Aves; order Gruiformes; family Rallidae; genus Laterallus; species Laterallus jamaicensis. The sequence goes on along the minus strand of JAKCOX010000016.1, from coordinate 11,224,548 downwards.
GCCCTGGCCATTTCCTGCAAGGAGCAGTAGGATGCAGTCATTTATGTGTGCGTGGCTTCGTGCTTCATCAAGAAAAGCATTTCCCATTGGCTAGAGGGAATGGTCAATTCCCATCCTGACCTGTGGGCAGATGAACAAGGCTGTGACAGCTACAGAAGGTCCAGCTTCTGGGTGACACGGGTGAAGCACAAAACTTTTTCCCTCTCCCTGCTCACTATGCCAGTGGGCACAGGCCTGGGGCTGTTTCAGCCTTGCTGTCCTGCCTGCTTTGGTGCAGGGAGCTTTGTATACCTTGGGTAGGGCTGACAGGCTCCAGATGGTCGGCATGGTACCTTATGGAAGAGTCAAATCATAATTAAAAAAACCCCAACCAACCCAGCATGAGTGATTTCGTAAGTAATAAGATAATGTTGCCATAATACAGGGGACCTGGGATCAGAAAAGCAATCACTTTTGGGTAAAGTCGTTCAGCCATTTAACCTTCTTAGCATCTGAGAAATCCCCTGTAATGGACTCGTGGTTATGTAGTACTGCACTGTCTGTGAAGCAGACACTAATAATGTCATTGTTTTATCCCTCTTCTTTCTGCTGTCCGTTAACCACTGTTTTCTCTGTTAGATAATAAAGCTGCTGTGCATTTTCCTGTGTTCAAATAGATTGCTTTCTAAATGGGAGGGAATAATTTCAGTTTAATGTCAGGCTCCAGTGAAGGAAGAAATGAACATGAAAAACAAGTGCCCCCTTGAAATATTTGTTCCAAAAGCAAAATTTATGACTGTGTACTGCATGCCTATTTTTCACCCCTGTTTTGTGAAGTCACAGAGAACTATGTACAAATTGTCACAGCTCCATTGGCTTTAATAGCACTAGCACTGCATGTTCAAACAACCCTCTGGAGTGAGTGATATGGAAATATGGGTGTGAATATTGAGAAATCATGAAACTGCAATGTGTTTGCTGAGACCCGTGAATGCTAGCTTGCTACCACCTCTCTTGTCACTCTTCACCTCTTTTCTTAAAGGAGGGAAGTTCTGCTGAGAGTGCTCCATTGCCTAACCTCCCACACAGTCAGCGTTATCTCCCCTTCCGTACTGTATTGTCCATCATCAAATTTTATTGTCTTTTATACTTTTAACAGCATTGCTGCCTCACGTGGGTGAGAATGAGAAGGTGTCAGCTCAGACCTGGGAGAATGGCTCTGCTGCATCTCTCTTTCTCTGCTGCTACTCTGCTGCTTCTGCCTGGGCACAGGGGATGCTGGGGGCAGGTATCAGACCGCCTGGGAGCAGTGAACATCACAGGCAGGGTTTCATCCTCCAGGGTGCATGAGTGGTTGTCTAATGCCTGTCTGTCTTTCCAGCACAGAGCAGGCCCTCTCTCTGCACTAGCTTTTGGGGAGGAAGTAATACAGGGGGGTTATACTTGTTCTCAGTCACTGCCTTTGGAATTTCAATCTGCATTTTCACTTTCCTCCTTGTCCTTTTTGCATGTCAAAGTTCCCTAAACTTGCCTAGCAAGATGTTGTGTGCTCCTCTCATAGTTTAAATTGTCTTTCACCTTACTATATTTGCTGTCTATTACTCAGACAGCAATAGATAACTCTTTAGGGGCTTTTAAAAAAAGTTAAGAAAAACAAACTCTCTGATTGAAATTGGTTGCTTGTTGTTTGTTTATTTCCTCAAGAAACGGTTGTTTTTGGATTACAAATATAAATCTTCTCATAGCATATGTAGGCTATGGTAAACATCTAAAGAAAAAGGCGAGCAGCTTGTGGTGGAGCAGAAGCGACAAAACAAACTTCAAATTTAGCATCCTATTTTTCTGTAATGTGCTCCTGCCCTTCATGCACACTGTAATCCATCCTGGGGGTTCAGTAAGGCATCAGCTGAATGCTCAAACGACCGCAGAAGGAAATATTTCACCATGGGATAGCCTGGGTGCTCTGTTCTGAGATGTATTTAACACAGCCTGCCAGGAGATGAGGAGCTCAGGTAGGGCCAGAGGCTTGATTTGTTTCTAAGATAGGCTCCTCCGAAGGCTTTTCTTCAGCAGATGAGACAGGCATATCTGATGGACGATGGTCTTCAGACAGGACCAAGAGCTTGTAAAGCTAAATAGGCTGTCTGCTGGAAAATATACTCAGCTAAAGCATCAATTTGTCTTTGCAACAATCTGGTGTTTTCACTGAAGTCCACTTTGTCCTGGAAAGCAGAGTAAAAGAGGAAAGGTTGAATAATACATGAGAGGTATCCTGTCGTGTATGCAGATATATGATGGGGCTGTATGCTCAAGATGCAATAAAAACAGAGTGAAGGCACTCAGCAGGAAGAGAGAAGTGGATTAAGAAAATAAACCAACTAAGTTTTCAATAAAAAAGAGTCACAGACAGTGTATCTGTACAGTATTGTGGAGAGAAATTAGAAAATGGCCTGGACCCAGAGGAGACCGAGACTGTGAGTCACAGGAACTCCATCACCAGCCCGAGAGGTAAAAACTGAGCGCAGATTTTCAGTCATCCTCTCCAGGCAGGAGTGAGTCAGGCAGACAGCTGATGATGCTTGTTCCAGAGAGGGATGGGAAAAGTTGCAGCAGAAGAGCAGCCAACATTCAACCTGGGTGGTTGTGCAGAGCCCCTGGAGATCTCGACCCTGAGCTCCTTTCCAAGGGCAGCCATGGGGGAGTGTCTGAGGGCAGATTTCTAACTGCTCCAGCCTCCACGCTTGCTCTCTTTAGGAGGCCTGATGTAACTCTTGTTGCTCTGACCCTGTGACAGCCTCTCTTGTAAATGAAAAAAAAAGTTTTCTTGTATTGTTTTATTACTTGATCCGTGCTTGCTTTGCTCTGGATCTCTTGGTATTGACTTTAGACCTGATTTACTTTGTGGCCTTTTCAGATTTGTCACTGGAAATTTGTGGCAGGAGATCAGTGAGGTGCACTGACACCCAAAGCCCTGGCGCTGCACCTCTGGCAGCACCTCGGTGGTGTGCAACTGCTGCATGGGTGCTTTGCAAGCCTGGATCCTGCCCAGTGCTGCACAAAAGAGGCTGGGGGTGGGCCGGTGACTCGAATGCAGGAATTGTTACACACATCGTTTAGGAAAGGCTGTAACAGAGGAGGACACTTCAGGAAAGTGTAAGGTTGGCGACTCATACAAGTGCAGAGCTGCTTGGCATGTCCCTGTGCTTGTTTTCCTGCTGGATTTGGGGAGGTTTGTGTGTGGGGATGTCCTGAGCCTGCTCTCCTGGCAAAAGACACTGGTTGGTAGGTGACATGATGAGGTGGAACTGTTTGGAGCAGCATCTTCGAGCAGCTGCAGTGAGGATCTCACTGCCTTCAACTCTCGGCAGGAGACCATGCTCCAGGCTCAAGGAGTCAGCCAGGGGGTCAGAGAAGGTCAGGGCTGTTTCCTGGTGTTTAGCAGCTGTGAAGGGGACAAAGCCCTTCCCACACAGTGCACTGGGGAGCAACAGGGAATGTGCCTCTCTCTTGGCTCTATTAAACCTCCCACATGAGGCACAGTGGAGGGGAACTCCACAAGGACTTGAAATGAAATGACAGCCTGTGTCCCAGTCCACCATTTGCTCCGGGAGCTCAGTGCTGGCGGCCTATGGAAGCCCTGGCAGGCTCCACGCTCACCGGTCCGCAGTGTGGGGAGGTCCAGCCTCACCTCTGAAGGCAGCAGCTTGCTCTTCCCCTTCTCCAGAGGCCTTGGGTCCAAGCAGAATCACAGCTGTGTTAGTGCTGAACCACAGAGAATACTTGTTAACACGAAGCTTTAAGCCTAAACCCTTTCAGAACTTTCCCCAGTGCCAAAGCCCTTTTAGAGTAAAGATTTCCTTTTCTTTTTTTTTCTTTCTTTCTTTTTAAGCGGTTCAAAGAGAATATGCTGTGTTACATAACTCCTGCTTTTTTTTTCAAATATTAAAAGCCACCAGGCAAAGCTTTGCTGGTGAGTCAGGGCTGGAGAGAGCTGGCTCTGAAATGGGAGATCCCTGGGCTGGGAGGTAGATGTGGCACCCAGATCTAGGCTACCCATAGCAAGACATGCTCCCACTCAGGCTCTGCCCCCCCATTCCCTGGTGCTGTAGGAGTTGAGGCATTTTCTGCTGTTTACACCTGCTCCTTCATTTTGCCAAGGTCCCCTCTAATAAAGAAGTACTGAGCACAGCTGGATGGGCTAAGGGTGGTCTCAGTGATCGATGGTTTTCCTCTTATGCAGGCAAAACAACCATAAAAAGTATCATTTCCTATATATGCTGCCCCTACCTCGTTGGAAATTTTTTCTGAGATCTCAGGCTCTGTGTCTGGATGAAGTTCTCCTCCCACAGAAAGTGTAAAGATAAATGATTTGGTTATAAAAGCATGAATTCTTATTTATTGTGAATATTCTCCTGAAATGGAAGAGAGAATTATAAAACCCTTTGTCTTACAAAATGAAGCCCTTTCACAAAAAGAAGAAGGACCATTAATTCATTCAGAAGACTCAGGATTGTTTTTTTTTTAAGTATGCCCTGGAAAGTGTGCAGCAAAATGTGAAATACCAGAAATCTGAGCATTTTTGTATGGCCCTGAAAGCCCAGGATGAGGCTCACTCTGTGGGGGGGGGGTTCAGTTGGAAGGCGATGTTTTCCAAGCAATGTTTTCACAGGGTATTTTCTAACCTGGGCATGTGTCAGAGTGGTTATTTATTTTCCTGGAGTGCCAATTCAAAGCTATGTCCAGCAAATGTAAACCCTCCATAAGTTTAATACACATTTATTAAAATACATATTGAAGTATTTATTAAAGTATCTATTAAGGGAAAGAGACGAAACTGAAAAGTAAAAGAAAATTTTGCAGCTTCAGAGCAGCAGAAGATTAAGGTGGGCTTTCTCACTTTAGATAACATCTGGGTTATGAATACATTCCATATAAAAAGTGGGCTGTTTTAGGAGTAACCTGAAGGCTTGTTAGCCAGGGTTTCTGTCAATCCCCTCCTGAATAACAGCATTTCCCCCACTCGGCTCCTTTGCTTCTCTGCAGAGCTTGCAAAGCTCACCACTGCCTCTCCATGAGAAGCTCTGCTCTTCATCAGCTGCTCTTCCTCCGCTGTGCACGCACGCAGCTTCGCTCCCCCACTCCCCTCAAATGCTTCTATTTCCCTTTGCCACAAGGGAGCTTTACTGTTGTGCTCAGCGCGTGGACGGGGGCAGTTTGTTATGACGATTTTCCCTGGAAGTTCCCGCTGTAGGATGCAGCTGTCACGGAGGATTTCTCCCTCTCTGGGGCATGAACGGCGGGTGATGAGCTCCTGGGCCTCTGAGGCTGCTCTGCTGGGCGTGTGCATCCCTGACCTCTCCCACACACCAGCATCTTCCCCTGAATTAACGCCTGGGCTTTGCTTCAGTCACGTTGGCAGACCCACCGGGTGACCGGAGCGGTGTGTTTGGCTGCTCAGTTCAGTGAGGGCACAGGACAGCACCCAGCCGCATCCCCATCCCTCCTCAGGTTGTATTCCAAGGCTGATTCGAGTATTCGTTGAAGAGGACGCAGCTCAGACAAAGAACACTGGCAGAGATCATTAAAATCTGGGCAAGATACAGTCCTGTCAGGGATAATTAATTTCTAAAATAACTCAGTCAGGGTGATTCCTGAATATATCGAGCGTGATTTTGCCCACTTTAACCGAACTACTCTGTATGCAAAATATAATTTTTTTCCTCAGAGCTCAGAACATCTTGAGGACAAATTTCATACCTTTTTATTGTCCTTTTCAGCACTGTTTTCCAGGGAACTGTCTAAATATTTATTCTTTTATCCACCAAGTCCATGCAGCCCCTCCTGGGCTGAAATAACAGTCCTTTTACAACAAACATCATTCAGTGCAAACTAGCTTGGGGCAAGAATTGAGACAGTATCCTCCTTCTATTAACTTTGAAGGAGAGTTTGAGGTAGAAGGCAGTTAACTGCTCATACTAAGCAATGAGAGCCAGATCTTTTATCTTCTGTTTTGCTCATATAAAGAAACCTAACACAGCCTGACACTAAGACAAATTACATGATCGCCACAGATGTAAGTGGTGAGTTAACAGTAGATGTTTTACCCTTCCTAAACGGCAGCTACATGAATTTCCTTCAGAGGTCTAGGATCCAGTGGGATCTTGCTTAAGCTATGATGATACAAAGAGATCAGAGCTGGTTGGTAGGCATGTATGAGGTTTTAATCAAATATGCCAAGCTGCCAATAATGAGTGATGGCAGTGATGACAATAAGGTAACTGAAATAGTGTAGAAATGAGTCCTGCAATATACAAATTCAAGCTAGGCTGCATCCTAACAGCTTCCATGAAGTTGCTTTGATGCATATTTTATTTTTTCCACTAAATAAAATGCCATGTACTCTTTTGCCTGCGGTTCCCTAGCTCTTCCTATAATGTCTTTCAAAGGTGCAATTTCTCAGAAAGTTCTCCTAAGTCAACACACAAACAAAAGCGGGAATTTATATGCCAACAGACTTGTTGGGATGGGTGGTTTGCAGGGAAGTAACAGTTTAGCAACACCCCCTGCCTGATGCTAGCTAACGGAGGGGATCTCACACGTGCTGGGTACCTGCAGCTCCCTGGAAGATGGATTTGCAAAGATACTGAGTGCGCCCGTTTCTTTGCAGAAGCTGTTGCTTGCCATGTGACCCACATGAATTAAGACCAAACTTGCTCATGCTCCTTTGCCTCACCTTGCATGGATGGCTATGGCACCACTCAGAGGGAGAGGTGGTATAGCTGCAGTGAAGCGGTTGTGTTAATGACCAGGCTGCTCTGTGCAGAGCTGATGCTGTCAGATTTCGATATGGCCACACACATTGATTTTGTACAGTTCAGTTTGAAGGGAAAGTGCAGCCAAAAATGTTTCTGCTGCAAAAGAACCAGCTGGCTGGTGCAAGGCAGCTCCTGGGAGCCACCCTGGTGTAAGCACTTGTTGTGAGGCTTGACAGCACACTCAGGGTACTGCGAGACATGGGACAGGGGAATCACTGTGATGCTCTGCAGCCCCTTCCAGCCAGGCCATGAGGATGCCAACTGGCTCTGATGCCATAGGCAGCCCCATGTGCGCCACCATCCAGGCACCCTGTGCCTGCTGGCCACCGAGCTGCATTTGGCTCAGCCCCTCTGCCCTTGCCTGAACTGCCGGGGTGTTACACCCAACCCCGTGCCTTGATCTGTGGCTGCTCCATCACTGTGCACTCGCCTGTGGCTCTGGACTGTGGCTGACTCTGGCTGTGGCCACTGGACCTGCTCAGCTCCTGCCTGAGTATAAGTGGGCTGCATCCCTAGCTGGGGTTGCTGCCCTGCTGTCACCCTTGGTCCTGCTTGTGTCTCCCTTGCAGAGCAGCCTGCTCTGTCCTCTCCTTGACTCTGCTGTCCATATCCCATATGCAGTCAGCAAAGCAGTGAGCCAAACTCTTAAATCCTGGGACAAGAAGGGGGTATAGTAAGAGTTGTTTTCCAGATCCAAAGTTCCTCTTACATGCGACTTCTTCCTCTGCAATATGGCTGGAAGAGATGGCTGCAGAAATCTATGAGAAAGCACAGGTTAGAAAGGTGTTGGTCCTGAAATGTGTTAGTTTACAGCTAGGAAGAAGGAAATCTCCAGCCCTTGACTTGGTGACAATGTTCTTGGCAAGAAAAAAATGCAAATCAGAATCACTGCTTTCAAAATCTGGCCTCGTGAAAGAGAGAGGAAAGAGAGATGTCGAGAAAGCACACAGCTATAAAACTGGGAAAATGTGATTTTTCTGGGCTTTGGGAAACTTAACACCTTGTCCAAAACATTTGGATGTCCCTATCTCATCCAGAGTGTGTTACTTGGCTGGGTGATCCAGCAGCACAGAAATGTGCTGCCAGTGACGTGGAAGCAACGCCTGAGTTTGCAAAGGGTGCTTACAGTGTGTCCATGAGCAAGGAAACAGGAGGATACATACACTCAGGTAACAGCATGGACCAGGCTGTGGGGCCAGGAGGATGTTCCTCTGGAGCTGCTTGGCCTGTGGTCAGAGAAGTTAACAAGGCAGGAGAAACGATGCTTTGGACTGTGATTTTCTGTGCTTTGCACCTTTGGGGGAAAGAAAATTAACCCGTGCTTTTCCAGTAGGTGAGAGAGAAAAAAGACGTTTTAATGCAAGAAGAGAATAAAAAGGGCAAATGAGGAAATTGAGAGCTGTGAAAAGTGAGGAGAGAAAAGAGAGCATTGGCTAAAAATGGGCAAAATGGAAGGTGCTCCATATAGAGATCCTATCTTCTTCTGCGCCAGGAGCTTCTGAGCAAGTTTTGGTTTGAAGGAACCAAAAAAGGTTTCTTTTTCTATTTCTTTCCTGTGTCTCCTCTGACATACCAGCCAAGGGCTTAGAAGATTTTCATGAAGGCCTTCGCTCCCGGTGAGACTGGTGGGCGTCTGCCAGGCTGGCTGCCAGGGGCCGATGGCAGACCCTCCTCCTTCTCTGCATCCTGTTCCTTCCTCCACCTGCCCCTCTCGCGCTGCCAGCTCCTCTCCCTCTCTGGGACTTGTCAGCTCCCTTCCTTCCCTCCAGGCAGGCTGTGAGATTGAGAGAGACTCCCAGGCAAGCAGCCCAGAAGTGTCTTTTTTCCATCAGAATTGAACATTTCAGGCAATGTTGCCAAAAAATCCCAAACCCAACAAACCAGGAGGTGTACCAGAATGGTTTGCCCAAAAGAGGGAGTTCTTGACCCAATGGAGACTGCCAGGTGAAATGGTGTGACGGGCTGAGAGGCCGACTGGGATTGGTGGATGAAGGTTCACTGGATGGACAGGATGGCAGAGAAAACCTGCCAAAAGCCAGGCGTGCTTCCACTCCTGCCATGAGTGCTGAGAGGAGGTGGGACAGATGTCTACAAGTTCATTAGGGAATAAATACACTGGAAAGGGAGGGGGGGAAAGCAGTTTACTGGAAAAAGGCAGCTCATCAAGAAGCTGGTACACAGAGATTGTGGATGAGCTTCAGCTGGAAATGACAAGGTCTCATGCTTGGGATGCTGTGGCTCTGGTGCATCGTGGGTGGGAGAAGTGCACAAGGGCTCTGAGCACATCTCAGCAGCTCCATCAGGTCGTGGAAACGCCTGCATGATGCTTGTGCCTGGAGCAGCGGCTGAGCTCAAGGACTTGGGGGTGTATCTGCTCATCTTCCGTGTTTTTCCACTAGTGCCTACCTGTCTCTTTCCTGGAGGAATGGAAATCATTTTTACCTCGGGTGAAATTTGCTAATGGCAAGAAAAGAAAGAGAGAAAACAATGTAAGAAAAATACTGACTCCATCACTGTCAGAAATGTTTCACTTTTTCCCCAAAGCCACCACAAATCCACTCTGAGTCTATTTTACATTCACTTTTGAAACATCTGCATTCAGAAACTGTGCCTCAGCTCAGCTCTGTCATCTTGTCTATTATGTGCAAATAATTTACTTGCCTAAAACGTTAAGATAAAATAACTTTGTTTCATCACAGTTAGAACACTTTTCCAGGAACTTATATGGGTTCTTTATTTTGGGAAGAAGTGAACTTTGATGGAGAGGCACAAAGCAATGCCTGAGCAGTGAGTGGTGGATCAGAAACTTCTCCCTGTGTTGTGCTACGTGTACAAAGGGAAGCTGGGAGGTGGGAAGCTGCTGGCAGTGGGAAATAATTTCATGAAACATAAGTGACAGTCATTGAGAGAAAGATTTTGGACAAGAATTTCAAAGGAATTTGGGATTTACAGGACAGCTTTGTGCATTTCGTTGCTCCTGACCTAGCTAGCAGTTTTCAGATCCTAAGCCACTGCCTTGGTCATAAACTGACATTAAACCCAGGTAGAAGCTGTTGGAAAGCCCCTTTCTGCTTAAATCACCTATTAACAACTATTTCAGTAGATCAGTGGCTTCATTTCTGTCCTCAGTGGCCACATATGGGTGTGAAAGGAAACCCAGGTCCCCGTGCCTGCCTGGCTGGTAGCTTGAGGGAGAAGGGGAGCTGCTGGGCAGGTCATGGAGTTGGAGTCTCTGGGTAGGTGCGTGAGAACCTGCTCTGCTGCTGCTGTGGCATTGCCATCTTAGAGAACAAGGATCTTCTGTCTCATTACGAAAGAGGAAGAAAACCCCATTAGCATTATCCCCAAAGCTTGTTCATCTGTTTAAATTCTCACACTCAATTCTTTTCTGCTGCCAGTCTATTTATATCTCTCCCCAAGGAAGAATTAAGGGCTGAAACACTCCTCAAGTAACACTGGAACATACCTCAAATAGTAAGGGGACAGAGAGAGAGCAAGAGAAAATTTACCATGGGGATGGGGCTCCTTAAACTTCAACATCTCTTGAAAACAAGAAGTGCTGAGATTTTGAGATGTGTTTTTGTTCTGATGTGGGAAGAAAAACATTTGGGAGGAGAATAAAAAAAAAAAAGAAAAGGAGAGAAGTGTGTTTTGTAAACTTTTTTTTGTTCAAGAATTGTGTTTCAGTTCTAGCTAGAGGGGTTTGCAGTTCTCTATTTTTATATTGGTCTCATTATACTTTTTTCCACTGTTTCAATGACCAAGCATGACACACAAAAATTGTTCATGCAACCCTGTGAATCCAGCATGAACTAGAGTACTAATTCTAACTGTGCATAATGTAGATGTTATGGTGTTTATGCCACCTTCCTCTTGAATACCTAGTGGAGGCATTTTTAATTTTTAACATTTTCAAATATTTTGAAGATAATTTTTTGAGCAATAAATAAACACAAATCAAATATGCTGAACACTTTGTCCACTTACACTCAGCAGTAACGGTCCTCACTTTCAGCCACTACACCTCCTAAGCTTCCTAACTGACCCTAGTGAATAACCAGGAAAAACTCTGAGCATCCCAGCCTGCTTTTACTATCATCAGAGCTAAGGCAGAAGGAGCTGGAGAAGCAGCAGTGCCCTGACCATGACTTGGAGGGTGAAACCTTCTGTGTCACTACCAGCACAGGTCCTCGTGTATTTGAAACAGTACTCCAGTAGTAGCAAACTTGCAATAAAAATTTGGGTGGCATAAATACACTTTTTTTTTTACAGCTCAAACTTGATTATCACTCACTACAAACAAGCTCACAACTTTATATACCTAATGTAAGTGAAAATGAAACCATCTGTTGAATGGCTTCCCACTACGGAATAGCAGATGCACAAAACATGTGCCATAAACGGTGCTGGTGGCTTTGAACCTACTGTGGGAGACCAGATTGTTTTCAATCTTCTCCTGCAGTGATTGATTACCCGGTGGGTATTGCTCAAGTCGTGTGCTCCACTTTTTGTCTGGCATGAGGCAAAACTGAGTGAACTGATAGCTGTTGTACGGACTAAAGTCACGGAGTTCAGCATTGATTTGACTTCGTCTCTGACAAACACAGTCATCGAGCTTCACACCATGATTTCTGAATGCAGCCAGCTCTAGCCAAGCTAAATTAGTGATTTTTCACCCCAAAGCATTTGAAGACTACTGACAGCTTTGCAGTAGGCCTATTAACTCCTGTGTTCCAAATCTGAAATGCACACACCATGTACTGTTGAAGTTACTCACATGTATTTCACAACAGTTGTGAAAATGATAGGTTAAAAACTGTGAAATTGCACCTTTTAGCTTGAAATATATGCTAGGGTTCCTGTGCTTCAGGAGAGAAATGTTTTCCTTTGCACAAACCAGCCTGCATGGTAAAGAAGGGTATCAAAAAAGATACCAGAATATATTGGAGCTGTTGCTTGAGGCTGTTACTGCTGGTATCCCTGTACAGGGAGTGTCTTTGTGTTTGGCTCTTCATTTTGGCTTTTGCTGTTGATGGGCAGAGTTCAGGCTAACCCAGGCTGTGTTTAGTGACAGTTCTGATAAGGACACACAAAGATATACAGACAGAATAACCTTATAACCTTTTATTATTACTTTTTTTTAATTATAGCTATACACATACTTTGATTTCATCTCCTCTGACTTTGTCCTGGAATTGTTTCATTTGACATCTGCCATTTTTGGAAGAGCATTTGTTCCTACTGCCTCCAGCAGGCTGGAAACACATTAACTGAAACGCCCATCAGATAATTCACCTGTGGAGGTGTGAGTACAAACCACAGCATTTCAGGGTTATTTTAACAGTTCTGCTTGCCCTTTCCCTTCATTGACATTTAATAGATAGGATAGAGAACAATCAGCCGCTGGTTTATCTCGGTGGAGTTTTGTTCTCTCATTATCTTGTACAATCAACCCTTGAACAAATTTAGTTTAATGACATTTTGTGTTGGAATAGACAAGAGCTCCATTATAGGATTTCTTTGAATGTATAGCACTTCTTCAATCTCCTCATCCTTTTTTCCCCCCTCTTTGTTCCTCAGTGAAAGTACTATTTGCTGTAAAACATTTCACTAGCTCCAAACATGAAGAAATTCAGATACTTCTTTTAAAGAAAGGGTTTTTTTAAAATACATGAATACATGTAAGCGAGTGCTTTGAAGATCATTTTTGGTCTGCTGAGGCTCATAAAAATCACTGAATATTTATAACAACCACCACAACAAAAGGAAAGAAGAAAGATATCAAGTATAGACTACAGCAACTGCTTAAAAAAGATCTTCATCTCTTTGGGAAATGACTTTGAATGCAGTTGTCAAAGAAGCCTCAGGGAATTAGGTGCTCAAATTCCATTAAACTTTATCAGAATATGTAATCATCTCATCACCCTGGTTTCCTAAGTAGATACAAGCTATGTTCTGAATACTGTTACAGAAAGAAGTGTTTAGAAATGAGTGACTTGTGTCTCTTTTATAAATACAGGATCATAAGATTTCCTCCTCCTTGGGAAGATCAACTGTAGCTTTGGTTTGCAATGAAGAGCTTCATGAAACCCAGCAGGGCAGTGCTGCCTCTGTTCCTGCCTGCAAATTCTGTTTGGGAAGAATTTAAGGATTTTAGCATTTGTACAAGATTTCTGAATGGATCTGAAGCTCAGCTGAAATGCTGAGGAGTGCAGAGGGGCTCCAGACTGTCCAAAGTCCAATACAGATCTAAGCTGACTGGCTTGTGAAATAGGGAATGACCATGTGGGCAACCAGCTGGCAAAAAGCAAGTTCTGCAAGAGGAGTGATAACAAGCAACGGATCTGGTGAAAGCCAACCATGGGTCTCATTGCTATCATAATTTTAGGATAAATCACGGCCTGAAAAGACCAAGTCATTGCACCAACACAAAAAGCTGTTCTTGTATAGCCATAAAGTTGGCAGGATCAGGTATGCTGCTGGCACCTGATTCTGAACTCGCCAAAAGAAATGAACTGGCTTTCTGAATGGAGCTTGTCACGGTGCCAGCTCAACAGCCTGTCTACATTCATTCATTAATTACATTACAAACATGTTTTGGATGGGGGAAAAAACACAGAAAAATTGAGTTTGGGTTGAAAAATAGCACCATATTTGACCATTAAACAGTGCATTTATAAATTTGTTTCATTTAGGGGTCACTCCCTCCTTTAAAAATTTATTTAGGCTAATATCTAAACACAATGTTTTTCACAGAAGAAAAACCAAAGCAACAAACCCTTGGGCTTTTCAATAGAAAAATGTCAAAACTTTGGGTTGGTGCTAGCAGAATCTCAAACTTGGAGAGCAAATAAAGGAGAAAATGAAGGAAAAATAGGGAAAAACCAAAAATTACATAAGTATTTTTAATGGAAAAAATACCTAACTAATCAACCAAGCTCTAAGTGTTTATGTGATGTGCCAGAATTACTTGACAGAAGCCATGTACTAAATGCTTCCAAAGTGGTAAGCCAAGGATCTTATACAGCATTGATGATCACCTAGAGCTTGAGTTGATGTATGAACTACATTCATACATATACAATTGTTGATGTATGAACTGCATTCCTCATGGCCTTGGCTTTTCTTGGTAACTGCAATGGGCTTAAGTCCAAGCAGATTGCAATGAATGCCAGTCATGCCATGGAACATGCCAGAAACTCATTACTCTCTGCTGTAAAAAACTCAAGGTCCAACATGATCATATGATCTCCAAAATGAAACCAAGGTCCATGGCATCTACAGCACTTTGCTGAATATCATTATCTTTTTCTAAAACACAGTAGCAAAAGCTCTGCAGTATTCTAGATTTTGGTTTTCTTTTTTTTTTTATTTCCCCAAGACAAAATTTTGTTGCTTTAATTAATATCTGAATGAAGACACTCGGGAATCTCTGGCTGCTCTGGATTTCTGGTGGAGGCAATGCTGCTTGCAGCGTTTGCAGCACTGACAGGTGTGACACCCAGACCCCCAGACTCCTTTGAGGACAGACGTGCTCCAGATTTCTTCTGGGAGTGGAAGAGTTGAACCGATTCACTGCTGTAGGATCCTAGGTCACAGCTGCTGTGTAACATAATTATCTGAATCTGTATCTCTCTGTGTCAGGGCTTGGGAAAAAAATAATAAAAAAAAGTCAAGGAAATGATTGATGGCCAGAGGTGATACCAAACACTGGTCCCCTCATTGAAAGTCAACCTCTCCAACAGACGGGATAGATGGTGCTCTAGAGATGCTCTTTGTCTGGGCTGACTAGCTGAGACAAAGTGGTGTATGTCATAGGTATCTAAGATGAGACAAAATAAACACTTCTCTGCTGTTTAGTTGACCTCTGTTTTGCTTTTTCTCATCATTTTGTGACAAATTACAAGATGCTAAGCATTTCTCTCAAAGCTCAGTACTTTCAGTCACGAGAATACATCAGCTTTAGCTTCTTAAGAATCCTCTGAGGCAGCTGCAAACAATGAACAAATGAGATCTCCAAAATATCAGGTATATATATATAAGAATATATATGTGGTGATCAGTTTTGTTCCATATATTAAATGGGTCTAAATCCTTTTCCATTAAAGTTAAAAAAAGCTTTGAAAATTAATTCAGTGGAAGTTTAAAAATTCAGATCAAAATATTTAATATTCAGAAAGTCCATCCTGAAAAATTGTTCCTTGAATTAGAAAGGGAGCAGGAACAGTCTCCTATTTACCCTTCTGCAAGGCATTATCCCTTTCACAGTTTCAAATTATTTCTTTTTCATCCTTTCCTCTTCATCCCTGTCACTGAATTCATTATTCATTTTTACTGACACATCGACTAAGTGAGCTAAGCCCTATTATGATTAGGCTTCAAAATATGCTAATCAAAAACCCTACAGTATAAATATTTAAATTTCAGATTTTAGTAAATCTACCTTGCAAAAGTAAAAGGAAAGAAAATGAAGCAACAGCACACATGTATTATGTATACTATTATTATAGGAATGTATGAGAAAGCCTCCACGGAAAAGCCTCAATTTTTTAATTTCTTTTTTTTAAAATAAGGGTCCTGTTGAGAAATGTTATTGAAGTGAGTAGGTAGGCAGCCCATATCTATGCAGGGATTGTAATTAGAGTGGTGCCTTGTCATTCTGACAGGCAGCATTGCTATCGATTCATCAATCTGATCACCCGGGCTCGGTTGAGCAATACTTCCACACCCAACAGTCAACTTCTGTAAAAATATTGAATTTTATCTGCATTTGGTCAATTTTTGGTCAATTCAACAACGACCAGAGACAGGACCAGATACACCCAAAGCCACATCAGAGTGTGTTGCCCACTCCCCAAGGGTGAACAGGGGGAGGGACCACCAGAAACACCCATGGGTCCCTGCAGGTGCTGCTCTGTGAGATGTGGGTCAGATGGGGGACAGGGCAAAGACCATCCAGGGAGTTGGAGACAGACTTGTCAGAGGGGAAAAGAAACTACAGCTTCCTGAAACGTCCTCCTGATGAGGCTTGTCTTAATCTTCATAGGTTGATGTTCCCAGCACTGTGCGGAAGGAGACACTGCTCTCACAGCCATGGGTGCATATTTAGGAAGTGCTGGATAGGGGAGAGAAATCCCCCTTGAAAAGATGCAGGCTTTCATGGTTTTGCTAGTTTGTTTGGGATTTTTTTTTGCCTCCATAGCTTCCCATAATTCAAAAGTCAATTCATTTAACAGTCCATGACCTACAGCCCTTGTTTATAGAGTTTTTTATGAGTTGCTCGGTTCCTCATGTTTTCTACATCAGCAATAAACATAAATTCCTTTGATCTATGGGCAAGAGGAGACCAGCTTCTAAACCTGTGTTTAATCTCATCTTTTGCTGTCCCAAAAGGGCTTGGGGCCCTTGTGTATTGCCAGTGAATGGCCAGAAAGGAGGAAGAAGTGTCTGACTCATTGCTTGAGTATTTGGCCTGACTAAATGAGAAAATTTCTACAGGAAGAGGAGTTCTGTGTGCCTTGCTGATGGAAAACATAGCTAGTAGAGAAGTTTGCATCAAATTACTTGAAAGTAATTACCTGAACTGCCATTACCATGAACACAATCATAATTGATTAATGGGATTTATGTTCTTTTGGTCTGATGTGTCTACAAAAGTCCAAGATATGTGAATTCATGTGAGGCCAACTTATCAGCTGTTTTCCACTTGAAAAGTAGAAACATCAGCATCCTGCCAATGTCCCAGGGTTTCCATACACATAGGCTTATCCCATCTTAAAAGCCCAGAGGTTGCTACGAATCTTTTCCAGGATATATTCCATACCTGATACTACACCTGTATCTTTCTCTGAACAACTACTCTAAAACATTAGAAGATTTTGAAAAAGTAAAGAACTGTGTATCTCCTGCTGTGTATTTTTATAGGTAACATTATTCTTACATATCCATCTGAAACCATAGAAATGTTAAAAGGAAATCAAATCCCACTCTGATTTTATTTTCCAGAAGTATTTCTACAATCAAGAACTACATTTTAAAAGCCACCATGTAGCTGTTTCAAAGCAGAAACATGATCTGGAGTGCCGTTAATGTTACTTTGCTTGTTTTTGATCATATTCATTCTTATTGGTATAAATCTTTTCAGACCACATGAGAGAGCCTGGAATCCCACACCCCTACCAACCTGAAATAAAAATATGCACAGTATGAAAGTATCAGCAATCAATAATTCCCAAACTGGCTTCCATCAGTGGCTATCCAAACTTATCATACTGCCCGAGGACAATTTCCTGCTGAAAACCCAGTCTGAAACAAGCGATTAAGTGAACGAGTGATGATAATGTGCTTTGAAAGTTAAGCCAGGGGTGATTAAATGTCTGTGGGTAATAAACAGAATTATAAGTATTTAGGAAACAAAGTACAACTCTGAACACAACCAGAGCGTAGTATATCATTAGCTGTTGTAAGCAAAAGACATTCATTTGTGGGACAAGATAATGGTTGGACGTGAGAAGCTGTCGGTTCCATTAAGTGCTGTTTTCTCCACTCTTTAAAATGCCTCCCCGTAAGCTAAGTGCTGTGCTATAAGCATTTAACATGCTCGATGATACATTTATACATTTCATAATTCAAAGCCGCTTCCACGCCCTCAAAAGTCTCTTTGGCAAATGCTATTTTGAAAGAGATAGCTTAACAGGCAGAGGATTTGGCTCTTTTCAAAATGAGCTTACTCCTGTGTCGCATGGATCATGGTGAAATTCGACTGGGATTGGCCCTTGGGAGATGAACTAGAACATATCAGCTCACATTTTGAGCCATTCGCTTGCATCATATTTCCAGACAATAAAGGATAATAATTCAAGATTTAAACTTTGATGGCTTCAATTGCTTAGCAACAGTTTCAGCAAACCCAGATTGTTTCACTATAAAATTGAAGAAGTGCTGGGATCTGGAAAACAAATGAAAGATTAATCTAGCTAATTTAATTTTTCATTTCTTTTGCCCGAATTGCAGATTAGGTGAAATCCAGTGCAAGCAGTGGTTGTAGGCTGAAAAAGCAAAGTGAGTATGTCCTTTAAAGAAGCTGTTAACAAATATTTCTGTCTTGGAATATCCAGGCAATAGCAGAGACTTATTAAGAAACAAACTTCAGAGCTTGGTGCAGCTCTGCAGAGCACAAGATTTGAATCAACAGGTCCTCATTGTTGTCAAACAGATTTCCCGATCAGCGTTAAAAAAAAAAGAGAAAACCAACAAAACTATTTTGTGCCACTAGATAGAGTCAGCTGAAGCCTGGGGATTTTTGCTATAAATATTGATACGCCCCCGCAATCACTATTCTGACTCACTCTCTTTCTCTCTCCTGTTCCCCTCTTGGGCTTCGGTTCCACGCTAACGTTACACTTCTTACTCACCGAGCGGTGGAGTCACTTCTGCCTTCAGCACGACTCAGGAAGCCTTTCTTTCAAACCTTTGGAGAGAAAGCGCAGTCTGACAGATCACCTTTTATTTATCCTGTCTGCTTAGGAAGCCATCTGCCTAGGCAACAGGGCTTGGAATGCTGCGTGCTTGGGGAGCAGCTCCTCCCACCCAAAAGTGGGGTCTGGTTGCCACTGGGCTTGTTGAAGGTGCTCCCCTTCACTCTGCTCCCCCTGTACCTCTGCAGCCTCATGCAAGTGATGCTGGAATGGCCGAATAGAAAGGTTTCCATGTGGCATGGTTTGTCTGTTTTTCTTAAATAAACAGGTTTCTCCAACAAGAGTCAAAAGCAAACCCTAAAGAAGCCACAAGAGCTTTTCCACTGGTGTTGGATAAGGATAAAGCACATTTTTTTAAAGGCAGTTACACTGACTATGCTTGTGACTGGGGGATGAGCCAGCTGAAGTGTGAGAAGCAGGCAAGGCATGGCAGAGTATGACCAACTCTTGAACTCTTGGGTAAAGGGTTGCATGCATTTCACAGGATTTCATGGCCATTGTCTAGCTATGTTTGGAGGTTTGCAAAACCATTGTCCATTCACTTCTCTTTTTTGACTTCACATTTAATCCTTCAGGATTTCTAGGTGCCTCAGCTAAAGACACAGTTGCACAGGAGACAGGAACTACTGATGATTTTCCTCCTTCGAGTCTGACTCCGGGTTTCCTGAGGTAACTTCTTTCCACTAAAGTGATTCTCCTAACAGGGTTTTTCAATAATTTTCAACCCTGGCATGGCAATGCTATCACCTTACATCTAGAAATAGTTTGTTTTTTTAATAGTGTTTTTTCAAAGATCTTCTTCAAGGAAACCCCAGAAGGATTGTATCACCTATTTTTCCCTTTTATTCATTAACCAGGTAATATTCCTGGGTTGGACAAGCAGAATTCTGCTGTCAAGAGCTATCCTGTTTAGTCTGTAACTCATTGTGATCTCCTAGTACGTTTATTATTTTATGTCTTTATATTTTCAATCATTTTCTTTGTAAACGAAGGGAAACTCGTTACTTTAAATTTCCTGTAATCAAGTTCCTGCCCTTCAAAAGAAGGCTCCAGATCTTGGGTCCAGTTTCCAGTTTCAGCATTTTTATTGACATTGGCTCCTTGTCATTGTCGTTGTCATCCACCACTGTCACTGTCTCCTTTTCAAGATCCTTCAGATATCCTGCATGAATAATCTCTGATCTAATGACCACCATCTGGTCTTTAACCAATTTATGTTAGCCCCTGCCCCAGGCCTTTTCAGTTTATTACTTTACTTCAATTTTTAAATAAAAAGAGAGGACAGGCTTGTCTTAATTTGAGGTGTTATTGTCTGCTCTTGAGATGTAAAGAGAGTTTAAAAATAAAGCAAGAGCCTCTCCAAAATGAGATGTTAAGATATTCAAACAGACCTGACAATTGAATCAACTGTTCACAGTCTTGCAAGCGTGCAAAGCTTTCCTCCCCAAAATGTGGCTGCAGAAATGAAATCTCTGGTCTGTGTAGGCTGTGCTGGTTCAGGCTTGAGAGACTTTTTTAGTCTTACCTAAATATTTCCCCTTGATCCCTCGCTTCACATAAATTTACGATAAACTTTTTGCCTTGTGTTAAACACCCACTCCTGCCCCACGCCACTTCCTTTACTGTTCATAGTCCTGCTGTTGCATCCTCACTCTCCAGTCCCGTTCATTAAATTCCAATCATCTAATTTCTACACCTTTCTGCCTCTACTCTGGAAACAGCCCACCCCAGACTGCTTTGAGGGGCATTATCCAGGAAGAATTTTCCTGAGATTTCCTATTACATTTCTTGGTCTCTTCAGCCACATGTTGGCTGATCACCCTTGAGCTGCGAGCAGCCAAACGTGCAGGGTGATGGTATCTGCCCCAGCTTGGCTGGTGGCTGGCAGTGGTTATCACCTCTTCCATGGGCATCCCTGTGGGGACAGCAGGTGAGCCAACGTCTGCTGCTCTCAGAGGGACTCAGGGGCAAGACAGAGAGGAGGCAGCAAAGGGAGGAAACAAAAGAGCATCTGGGCAAGCACCTGCCCTGCTCCTCCTCTTGTTTTCCTTGCTCCTCAGCTATAAAAAGAGATTCCAGTCTCCAGAACTGTCATTCGAACATCCTCCACCCCCCTGAAAGTAACTTTTAAAAAGTGACATGGATTGAACATGTAAAAGGCTTTTTAATTTTTATGTAAATTCCATCTTTGCTCTCCTGAGTCTGGAGGTGTCCAAATTTTGAGAAGCAGAAAATGGTAGATTTTAAAAGAAACATTAAGCTATTTGTTAGCTTCTCTATATAAAAAGCATTTAAATGTTCAGCATTCAGAGTCTTCAAATAACATGAATTGAGCTTTATATTTTTATTATTTAAAGCTTTTTCCATGATTCATATGTCAATAAGTGTTTGCTGTCTGAGCGCTTTTACCTTCTGTGTCATTGCAACAGGCAGCTGTACCAAGTCCCTGTATTTGCCAGCTGATCAGTTAATTACTGGTCCTGGCCCCCAGCACCTTGGGCTGTGCTGCCCAGCCGAGGCTTGAGCTGGAATATTTGCTGAGATATTGTTTTAAAGTATTTATTTCGCTGTGTTTTAAGAGAAGAGACACTGGGACTGTAGGATGTGAAGATAAGAATTAACCAATGCCCCTTTTCCTTCTGTCCCTGTAGCAGTTACTTAGATCCTGTAAGGTCCTCTCCCTGTCTGTGCTCCATGGCTGCTGGCCGTGGCGTTGCTGCAGCAAAACTGCTGTTCCTGCTGGGATGTCTTAGGGGAGGCGAGGGAGACCTCAGCACTGAGGATTAACACTTGATTCACATAATTCCAGTTAAAATAGTTCAATGGCACTGGAGAGCTAAAGGCCTCTGCAGAGCGATGCAGTAGTGTCGTGTCTGCCTGCAGGCAACGCAGCAAAGGCTCGACAGATTTATTAGAGGTCCCTCTCAGAAGCTTATTTTCCAGGTTTCCAAAGTTGGAGAAGAAAAATCCATCCTTTTATCATCTCTGAAAGATTTTCTTTTATCCTTCAGGACACTTTGCTGTGTGCACACACACACTTAGCCAAGGTCTACTGGGACACTGAGTTATGAACACAGTGCCCCTAATCATACATGATTTTTGGTCCCAGAAATAGGATTAATGTTGCTTCCAGTCAACTGAGGGTTGGGTTGCAGCTGTTGAGTAATGCCGAGGAGGTGAAACTATTGACATGTGCTCAGGAGACTGAAACAAAGTTGTGGAATTAGACTAGTCCCTGTGTTTTATTATGGGATAAAATAGGGAACAGTGAGCTAAGCAAGAAGAGTGTGCAGCCTGGCATGTGAATTGCTTCCTCACGGAGAAAGTCCCACAGATGTTTCTGCTGACAGGTGTCAACTGATACGTTGTGATTTGGAATTTGTCCCCCTGTTCTCCAACCATTGAATACAGAGGGAATTTTCTTTTAGAAATTTATTCCTGGTTTTTTTTTTCAGTGAATCTGGCTTCACAGAGAGGATATGGGAATTTTGACATGCTAGGTCAGCTCTGGGCAGTGGGCAAATGAGGCTGATGAATTGATTCACAGAGATTGCTCTGCCTTTCTCCAACATGACAGCTGATGTGTGGCTTGTTTACTACCTCACACTGAACACTGGAAAAAGTGTTTCAGTGAATTTTGTCTTATTCTGGCTGCAAATTGCCAGCCAGAAGATCACCCCAGATATGCAGGTCTTTGCTCTTTGCCCACATTAATCAAATTATTTCTGTGAATAGTGCTTGGTTTCTGACATACTATACATAGTTCATAATCATAATACATGATATCAAGTGGCAAAACACTCCTACTTTTATTGCACATTATAGGCATGTAGTATATTTTTCTTATTTGAATTGATTTAAAAATACGCAGAGAAAGCTTTCCTGGGGAATATC
Source organism: Laterallus jamaicensis coturniculus (assembly GCA_022605575.1). Lineage (NCBI taxonomy): Eukaryota > Metazoa > Chordata > Aves > Gruiformes > Rallidae > Laterallus > Laterallus jamaicensis. The sequence goes on along the minus strand of JAKCOX010000016.1, from coordinate 11,202,383 downwards.
AAACCATCCTAATTCTACTTTTGTTGAATTATGTCCAATCTCTGCTTAAAATTCCCTGTTCTGATGGGTATTCCAGCTGGCAAACTAGAGCAGTCACAGTAAATTCATTTCAGAGTGCAAATTAATACTTGCCAAGATGCACTTACTCTCTTTGCAGCATTCAATCAGCTCTCCCTAAAGCATAATGGGAGGAGAGACTGAAATGGATGAGATACCTATTGCAATTCACATTAATGTTACTAATGGGAGTACTAAATGAGAATTGGATCAGGCACTAGATGAATTAATATGTCTCTCTAGTACTTAATTAATCAGTCATTTTACCAGTAATTATGAATACAGCACTTCTGATCTTCAGGAAAAGCTCATCCCCCTCTTAGAGGCCATGCACATATCTGATTTTCACGACTGAGAGGTGTACATTTGTGAGTTGCTTGCTACAATTCACTATCATTCTGTTGTGTTTGTGTTTGATTTGGGTTTTTTTTAAGATTTCTTGCTTTTTTTCTGCTTTTATTAAATAAGCATTTCCATGGAAAGCACATGGTCCCACTGAAGAATCTATATGAAAGCAGCTTTTTAATCACCTTTCATCAGAACTGTTTTAGACATTCTCCGACCAGTTGCAGAGTTTGCATATGCTGAGTGTCCTCAGAAGCCTGGCTGGTTTTAATTAAGTGGGTAGAACCATTTTTATACAGTATAGATAAATTTATTGTTTCTTAGAGAATCACTAGAGGAACTGTACCCGATGTTTACAGACTGTATTCATCTATGATATTTGGGGCTGATTATATACAGGTATTTTATTAGACAGGTACAGGAGATTTTGAATTTTTTGATAGATTCACTATGAAGAAATTATTTGTTTTGTGATTTGCAGGTAAAGGGCTGAGCAAACTTCATCTGATTTGCTGGATGAAGAAGAGAAAGGATTTCACAATATGCTGTGTTCAGACCTGGACATCTCCATTTTAGACGCGCAGCTGGGCGGGGGCTCATTTAGACAAAGAATTGTCCAAATCACTGATGTGCTGAATTAGCCTTTTAGTTAAGAGGCAAAGACACTGCAGGAAGTCATTAGAAGTCAGTGTTGTAGGGGTGGGACCTGTGAAAAAGCAACGTTGGTTACAAGGACACTAGGCAGACATTTGGGTTTAAGCCTAACGGTAATTGCTGGTGTACTTTTGTTCCACTGATAGCTGTTCTAGGTGACTGGAGATGCTTCAGGTTTGGAGGACTTGTAATGTGATTAGACATGGAGTGGTGCTGGACTTGAAGCACTGACAGCAGAGTTCACATGCTGGTGCTCTGAGTTTCTGGACTGTGGTAACTGTATTGAGATTCCTGGAGGAAGTGGGAACGAAGAAGATGGGCAGATCAGAATTAACTTCTTTCTCTTGGACAGAGGTTGGGAATGGAGAAAATGAGTTTGAATATGAAATTTAAAAAAAATCTGTGGAACTGATGATCTTCGTGACTAGTGGCTTCTCTGGATGTGTCTTCTCATGTGTGTCTTCACCAAGATCCTAAATTAGTTATGGCAGCTATGAGGACAAGATAATTCATCTTGAGGTTTCTTCTTCTTCTATGGCTTGAGGTTAGTGGGGCATTTTTTAACAATGGGCTGATTGTGGTTGATTTATTCTGTAGACTGTGTTGGCCTTTGTTGCGGGGGTGTGTGTGGGTTTAAATCAGAATTGAGATGTCTGTGAAGGAGTGGGTTACCGTGTACTAGATTAAACTCAGGTGTTGTCATCAGTAAATCTCTCTTTTGTGGGTGATTAGTGGGAGAACCAAATGGGACATTTTAGAATCTCCCTGTAGATAATCTGGATGGCTTTACTAGGAGCTGGCAAACTGACTTCTTTATTGTTTGGTGTTATTTTAACCTTTTATTTAATTTTATCTTTTCTATTTTTCACTTACAAAGACGGCTGTATTTTTAGTATAAAGGATGTATTTTCTTAAAAAGTGAAATTATTGTCTTAATTTGAAAACTGGTAATTTTTTTCTAAAACTTCTGTAAAATCAGCCCAGTTTCAAACTTGTTAGTTTGGGTCGTTGTAGAACGTATTAAAAAGCTTGACTTTAAGGGAGCTAGGAAGATTTTTAACTTCTTTTTAAAAAGTCAATCAATCCCTCAATCTCCATCCATATCAAGTTTAAAGTACACTGGCATTAGGTATCAAATTTTCACACACCAGTAACCTGTCTTACTGGTCATTCTCTTGCTATAAATATTGAAGTTTATATTCAATTTATACTAGAGAGCATAAAGCTTTCCAAAGGTGATAACTCTGTGCCCTTGAATTTCCCTATGTGCTGATTGTATGGAGACGTGTGACACTAAAGTATCCTGCCAAAACAATCTTATTCAAGCTGAAAACACACTGCTCATAGTCTTGTTTCCTTTTTGTCCTCTTGCTAACTGCCTTGGTGGCCTTTTGTGGTTGTAATGACATGAAGTAAATCAGCCCCCTCAGCCTGACGAGTAGCAGTTAATTCCCATGACTGATACATCCCTGACCAGGGCTGTCACTGAGGCAGAGTGTTGGATTTCAGGGTATTAATCATCTCCCTGTATACTTCATTTCTTCATGTTGTGTTGGGGAATGGGCATCACTATAAAGTCAAGTCTCAGTCAGCTGAGACATAAGGGCATGGTCATAGCCATATCAGAGTTGAAAATGTTGCTGCCAGCTAGCCCTGAAGGGGACTGAAAGCTTAACGAGGCTCAGAGAGAGCACCCAGCACCCTGATGATGGAGGGGCTGGTTCACCCGGCATGAAGAGGTGCTCGTATTCAAGCTGGTTGGCCTGGGAAGCGTGAGCACTGGTTGGTGTTGAACAGTCCCACGCTAGATGTGCATGAACCCCCTCTGTGCACAGCTAATATTGGAAAGGTTTAATTGACATTTTTCCAACAACAGTTTGAATTTCAGTGGGTTGGTGACCCAGACTGTGGGAGATGTATCACTATTCCGAACCTCGGTGGACCTTTTACTTGTAAGCTGCTAACAACTATTTAATGACTGACTAGGTTTGATGTTCTGCTAACATGCTTTCCTTTGCTCCCTTGTAGTAGGTCTTTTCCAGTTCCCTAAGCTTGTTCACTGCCTGGTTGAGCCAATAGCTTTGCCATTTTAATGAGACAGAAATGGTTCGCTACACTTGAGCATAAAAATATTTATTTGCATTGTACATGCAGGCTGGAAGGAAATCCTTTCATTAAAGACCTGAGAGGTCAGAGAAGATGTATGGGATAAACAAACTCAATTCATTTATTGGTATATGTACAAATACATACAGTAAATTCAATTCATGCAGTGAAATTTTAAAACATGGAAAGGAAAACAAAGGAAGGCTTCTCTGCCTAAATAATCAAAGTCAGAACAGAACAAAGATCAATTTAAAAAGCACATGTATTGCCAGAATTCTCTGTGTTAGAAACACCTCCAGAAACACTGTTAACTTGACAAATAGAATTGTACTCTTTTTGTTTCTCTTTGAATAAATATTTAAATATTATTAGAATATTTTTAATACATATATTACATATCGTAAATAAAAGGTAGAGGAGGAAGACACATAGCTACAGAAATATATATGCTAGTTCTGCCCTCTGATAATGCAACATCTTATTTATAAACTAACTGTTGATCTGGAACCACCAAACCTGTACAGGATTTCAGTAGTGAGGAATTCAGCAAAAGGTCTGGTTGTCTCTGTGATGGAACGAGACTATGAAGTGAACAATTTACAGTCGAAAAAAACCAATCAGGTGTAAGAAAGAATAGGCAATTTTACACTTTTAGGGCTTTCATAAATTTTGTTTCTGTAATGGAAACATAAGCTTCCTCCTGCTCACTAATTACAGACATCAAGTGCCAGGCAGTGCATCAAGGTAACACACATCTGATCCTAATACGAAAGCTGTAGCGTGGATGGAGAAGCTTTAATCCAAATGTGGAGAAGCAGGGCTGCCCTGAAGTCTCCCTGCAGTGAGGGTTTGAGCCTAGGGACAGCTGAACATCATTCCCAAACATTCATGTGTTTCACTCAGAGATAAAACAATGAGAAACCCTGGCTGCAGGGAATTACCAATCTCCCCTTAAACTGTGATGAGGAGCGTAATGAGACTGGAAGACTCCTTTCTGGAGTGCAGTCTGGGTATTGCCATCTTTTGAATTCTTCCGCTTTTGGTCTTTACTTAAGGAAGACTGTGCTTGGTGGTAGCACTTCTAGAATTCCCTCCATTATTCAGAAAATCCATGTTATTCCCTTGGTTCTATCACTTCTCATTCCCACACTTGTATTTCTCTGCTATTTTGGGCCCAGATCTATTCCTGTGTTGATCATGTTGTTTGTTACAATCATTGCTGTGCTGATTTCCAGACCATCAGAAATTTCACCCACCATTTACCACTGCCTGTAAACTCTCCAGCTTCTTCCAAAAATACTAATCAGGTTCTGAGTGTCCTGCCCCATTTCTTGCCTTCAGTGAATATGCTGCATCAACTCAGGCAGCCTTTCTCCAGGGGCTCTGGAAGCACCCTTTTCCACACACTTAGAGCACCGCTCTCTGCGGAGGCTGGGCCTGTTGGTCTCACACTCAGCGCTGTACTCGGGGATGTGTGTGCCTCACGCTTTGTTTTGTTCTTTTATTCACATGGAATTAGAAGTACTTTGCATCAAAAATAATGAATAAGTAGGGCAGGGTAGTGAGTTAAAAATAAGCCATGACACGCTTCAAGCGTTCCTTCATGTCCGGTTACATCTGATTACTGTACTACTTGCAGTGACCACTGTCACAACCATTTCCCCAGCATGGTAAGAATAGCTAATGCAGCAGCTTCCCTACCGCTGGGCTTCAGGACTGGAACTGCAGAGGAAAATGCAGAGCTGCGCTACCCTAACCATAGTATGTGATGAGAAACATTCTCTGTTGGCAAATCCAGCTTTAAAACCCCGTACTGAAAACATTACTCCATTATTTAGAAGGAGTGGGTGGAGCAGACCTATTACCAGCCACTGCTATTACTCTATTACTGATGCTCTAAAAGTTTTTGAAGAAGACAAGCTGAAGTTGTTCAGTTATTAATAGATATGCTATAATTTATTCATTTCAGATGAAAAAAAAATAGAGTATGATATAAAATTCCCTGAAGTTGAAGTGAGATATGTTTTCAGTCATTTGAAAAGAAGTCGACTGATGTGACATTATGAACTTTGCATCTTATGCATGCTTTTTCCACACATCTCTTGAAGTGGTCTCCTCACACCGTGCGGACAACCACAACACCTATCCTTTAGGTCCTCTCTTTTCCATGGGGGTCTTTTGTCTGTGTTCCTGTACCACATTAACTATGCAGAAGACTTCAGTATGGTGGTGCACCTCTGCCATGGCACAGAGCTAGAGCAGGTGGCTGTGCCCTACAGAAACAGTGTGATGTGACTATTTACTTTCCTGTGTGCTGCCATACAGGAGGCTATCTAAAAAACAGGGCTGAGGTTTTGGGTATGCCTTTTGCCTTTGGTTTAAGGCAAGGCTCTGGATGATATGCTGGTGTGGGGCGATGGAGGAGAGCATCTGCACAGCAAATAGCATAGATATTTCCTCCTTGTATGAGCTGTAGCACAGGGTATGTTCGGTTGTGCTAATGTGAGGACAAACTTTTTCATAAACTCATCCTTGTCCACAGGTATAGATAACTCACCGGCTGAGTAACAGCACTGGTTTTACTGGGTATAGTTTGCTCAAACCCCAGATCCTTGTGGTGCTAAAACAAACGCTGCGTTCGTATTAATGCTCAGAGGCTGTGACAACTGTTGTGCACTTCGGGGTTGACACCTGTTCAGTGCCGGTTCATCCTGAATTCGTCCCATTAAAATACAATCATGCTGTCATTTCAGATGTGGCTGTTTTCTGTACAGACATGCACAGAACTGAAAAAGCTTTTTTATTGCACTCCAGCTGCCTGGAGGAGATAAGACCAATCTATATCTCAGTACCATACTTTATAGCTACCAGAGGTAGGAATCCAATACACAGATATCACTGGGGTATTACTATGGTAAAGAGGGGACAGATAGAAATATTCAAGATGGAAATCTTAAAGGTGCAGGAGAAGGCCATCCCCATGTGCTGCAAGAGCATGGGGATAGCCAGAGTCGGCTGGGAAGAAGACAGGCCTAGCTGAACAAAGAGAAAATCAGAAGGGCCAAAGCCCAGCTAGAACCTAATTTGTCTGCTGCAGTAGAAGACAACATAAAATGTTTCTATAAATACATTAACAACAAAAGGAGAACTAAGGACAATCTCCCTCCTTTTTTGGATGCAGGGAGAACACAGTGACAAAAGATGAGGAAAAGGCTGAGGTACAAGAGGTGCTGGAGTGTGTTCATAGGAGGGCAACGAAGCTGGTGAAGGGTCTAGAGCATACATCTGACGAGGAGCAGCTGTGGGACCTGGGGTTGATTAGTATGGAGAAGAGGAGGCTCAGGGGGCACCTTATTGGTCTCTACAAGTACCTGAATGGAGGTTGTAGCCAGGTGGGGGTAAGTCTCATTTCCCAAGTAACAAGTGAGGAATCAGCCTCAGATTGTGCCAGGGGAGGATTAGATTGGATATTATGAAGAATTTCTTCACTAAGAGGCTTGTTGATGTGGGGAACAGGCTGCCCAGGGAAGTGGTGGGGTCACCATCCCTGGAGCTGTTAAGATGTGGTGCCTGGGGATGTGGTGTAGTGGTGGACTTGGCAGTGATGCCTCGGAAAGCTGGAACAGAAACTCAATAGCCTTGGTGACTATTCAGCAGGTATTCTTTATTGCAGCACTGGGAATGCAGGGGATCTCTCCTCCAAATGTGTGCCCTGATTAAAGCCAAATTTTTCATATTTATACAGATTAACTATACATATTCATTCTACTAAAATGCAGAACTAATCCATTCTTAAAAACATGAAAATTCTTATATTAAAGTTATATTAATTGTCTCTTAAGCTACATCTACACCAATCTATTCAGCATGATTACATTTTATTGAATCAGCAATGCTTGGTTAACAGTTGGACCTGAAGATCTAAAGGGCCTTTTCCAACCTAAATGAGTGTATGATTCTATGGGATTATGAGAAAATGTGTTTTTTGTAATTCCCCTTTACTTAGTTTGTCAAGGTGCATTTGCAGGGTTCCTCCCCTGACATTTTTTTTTTTTTTTAACAATCAGTGTTTTCCCTGTGCATCTGCATTTGGAGCCTGGCATAATTTGGCCAGTTTCTCATTTATTCATTCCTAAGGGTTAATCCACTACAGACATTTTCCCTGAACACTAAAAGCAACTTGTATTTTGCAGGAAGAATAAAGTGTGTCCTCAGGTAAAATGCTGATACCAAAAATAGCTTCAGAAATAAATAGAGAGCTAAGAAATATTGTCTGTTAATCTGTTAGAGAGGTTCTGCTGGTGACATCAATATCCATATATTGATAATAACAATATATTGAATGTCTCCCATGACATTTAAGTAGTAGGAACTTTTGAGGAAAGGACAAAGAACATTCCTTATTTTGTCATTCTTTTCCATTTCACTATTTTGTTTGTCAGCTGTTTGTTTGTACCTGACTATGTTAGCAAATGACATAGACTGTATGGCAGCGATAACAGTCCATTGCAGAGGAATTTCTGACCCACGTTTCCATTTCTGCAGCTATGACTTGTGATCTCGTTTTCTTGCCCCACCTCATATATTGTGATTCTTTTTGGGCAGCAGACAGGAATAGTAGGCTGAAGTAGGAATAAAATGTGAGTGCTAATTCAGCTTAATTCACTCAAAACTCATAGTATGCTTTGGAGGCCACTTAAACTCTCTGTCCTGCCTGTGGCAGGTGTAAGCCTCACATTTTACTCCTGGGGAAAAAGTTGTGCAGAAAGGGAGAGGTGTGCCATTTACTTTTTGTGTCATGGTCACACTCCAAACGAAACTGTCTTCACTTCTTAACTTAATTCCTGTACATTAACTCATAACCATATGTAGCAACGAGGGGAGATGCTAGGATGGAGGTGAACAGTAGAAACTTCAACTGAGACAAGATGTGTGAAAGAGGACTCCATTAAATAATTTTTTTCCCTTTGTGACAGTAAAAATAAAGATCACGGAGAGATTTTTTCAGAGTAGAAACAGAAGATAAACATCTACCCACCACTGAACATCAGTAGGAGTCACTTGTTCTCTGTATGAGCACAATGGGTCAAAATCAGAGGAAGTCTGGCTAAATTTACCTCACCACATGTGTGTAATATAGAAATTTTGCTATAGGATTATTCAGAAATGATAAACACACAGGAAAGGAAATGCCAAACCCCCCAAAGTTACAGGAGATGCATGCTTTTAAATTCAGGGGGACTTCATAAAATGAGAATAAATCCAAATCTTTTCCAAAGACCTGCTTTAGGTCGTGGGTGATTGTTAAAGTTTACTGGTGGTGGTTGGCTCCTGTTCTCCAGCCATATGCAGACTCATGCAAGGAGACATTAAAACTGGTACCATCTGTGGCTGATAGTTTATAAGCCTTAATTAGTCAAAGTTTATCCTTACACTGAACACAACCAGTGTGTTTAGCAGACAGTAGGCCCACACATGTCAGCAAGAAGATTTCCTCTAGATATGCCATCATCCATGCCAGAAGAGTGGGAGGGGAGCTTTAAGGAGATGGCTACAAATGACTGCAAAGAGAGACTTTTCCCTGTGGCACTTCAAGGACATGGTTAACACAATCATTTTCCTATGTCCCATCGAAGATATCTTCACTGTAGTTTATTAACAGCCAGTTGAACACTTGCATTTGAAACTACTGTAATACTTCAACTAAAATGGATAGTTGGTGTGAACACATCTTGATGACAACTGTAATCTTCAGCACTGTCACAGAAGGCCTATAAGACCTAGAAAATCAGGCCCAGAAAATTTGGCCTACTTTGAATTGTGACTAAGATCTATCTTGGTGTGGGTTTTATACAGCCTGATTTTGGCTAGTCTTCACAGCTAGTTTAGCATGACTGCCAGTGATTCACCCCATCCTAAGATAAGATGAACCAAATGAACTGTCTGTCTGTCTCCTCTGACTACATGTCTAGTTTTGATGAAACCTTCTCCTTTCAAGCTTAGATGAGAGGAACCTTTGGTGTAGAGGCTCTTTGCAATATACTCTATTGCCTCTACCCTAACTCTATTAGGATTTAATTTGAGGTGTCTGAAATAAAAAATCCTTAATGTCACAGATCCAATTAATTAATAAATGTTTCTTGTGTTGGTTCCATCTAGCTCTTGTCCATGAGTATCAGCAGAGCTAGGCCAGTAGTTTGCTCCAAGCAGCTCTGTGGAGAGAAGGAGATAGCAGAGCTTTTAGCTTGAAGGCTAATCCTTTTGAAAGCTGGACGATCATAGCAATGATCCTCATCTAAGAGAGCATGAACTATCTCATTGCTTCATGTTACTGACTGATAACTGGAGCAGAGCTGGCTGTAGTTTTGGAGGCAGATGCAAAGCAATTCTTCCAGATGGAAGCCAGAGTGAAGCAGGCAAGATGCCATCTGGAAAAAGAGGGGCATTGCTGTGCAGATGCACATTACAAAAATGATAGAAATATAAAATTGGAAAAAAACCACATATATGGTGAATGGGATTGTTCACTGAGTATTTTGTGGCTGACTCCTGCCTTTACAAAGAGCACACTGTGCACAGCAGCATGTAGCCTGGTAATAGAGCCCAGAGTAAGAATCTGTTTACATCTTCCTGGATTCAGCTGCTTTGGTTGGTTTTGTTTTCAGGAGGTTTTTTTTGAGTCACTGTTTATTTTGAAGCATGGGGCTTAGCCAGGTTTTGCACCCCTCTGAATGTTTTATTTCCAAGTGCTGTGGCAAATGGTGAGAGGTTTGGGCTCTTGAATGACACAGCTCCACATACACCACTCTATTTTGCCCAGGAACTGAAATGACAGATGGGAGGCTTTGTGCAGAGGTTAAGGGGAATTGCACCATGGAGTTAAAGACCATGTTTCTTAGAAAGTACTTTTCAGTTTGATATTGAACATGTTCCTTCACAAGAATTTTATGGAGTCAGAAATGAAGAATGGACAAGGAGGAGAAAGTGAGAAAGCAAGGATGGTCTGGGTGGTGAATGTGGGAATCCTCAAAACCAGATCTTTTTCTTTTTCAAAGTTATCTTGCAGGCTATTTCAGGCAAGCTCATGCCAATCAATGTCTCTCTGGCAACCTCTGGCAGTAATCTGCCCCAAACCTGGAGGCTGCTGAATTAACCCCTGATTGCCTGACCGTTCCTTTCTGAAGTGTGACAGGAACTCATCTTCACATCACAGCCCTCTAGTTTGCCTTGCCAGACAGATGGCTTGAAGCAGCGTCATTTATAGAGTATTAATTCATAATAATCTGAGGATTATTGGATATGAATTCATTACAGACTGAGAAGGACAGTTTTCTGAGACAGCTCTTCAGAACAATCCTGTCTGTAGATTTGTGAATACATTTTATGTTTAAGAGCCATCAAATCTTAGACAGGCTACATCTGTCACATCATTTTAAAAAAACTTTTTGTCACTGGAACAAACATGACAGAAGTCTGTGAGAAGCAGAAATAATGATCCATTTCAGCTCCTATTCAAATACCCTAATGAGTTTGAGACCATGCATTGATGAAGACAGAACTGCTTGGTTGTGTGTCACAGTCCATACTGTCCTCACCTCTAAAGAAGATGCACTTTTAGGACCTTTTTTCTTTCAGGTGGTAGAACTTTACTGTCTAGAAGCCAACAAGTATAAAGGAGCTGCCTGCAAGTGTACAGCAACAAAAATATCACAAATGTGAGTGTACTGTAACAGAAATTCAGTGACTTACTATCAAACTCCACCAGTCCACAAAGAAAAGTCAAAGCTCTTTCATGTTGTTGTGCTGCCACTAGGACAGCACCAGGCAGGTAAGGCTGGGATAACAGCTTCAGCAGTTATGAGAAAGCTCTCAAATTGGATTTTGTATTACAGAAGAACTGGCATTCTGGGTATGTAACGAGTACATGCATTTCTGATGTGTGTACTGGGGCTTTGGTCTTGCCCTTGTTTTTGAAAGAGAACTGTGACAGTGCAGAGCTGACAGCACTTCCCCTCTGTTCTTGGGGCTCTTAGCTATCGAAGCCTCAGGAACTTCAGGTTCTTATTTCTTCTGGGACATAAAATCCAATGGTTCTCCCATTCTTATTCCAGAAAAGTAAACTGCAAACACTGTGCTTCAGGCAAATGTGCCACAGCTGAGCTTACTGGTCTTAAGAGCTATCACTCCATTGCAACAGTTCATAATCAACAGTAAATATTCAGCTGTAGGAATCTGAGCAGAAATTAACCGAGATCCATGTTCCTGAAGGGAAGACTTTTATCGGTTTAAAAAAACAACCCAAATCCCCAGAAAAATGCACCAGCCAGATGATCAGCTCATGGCCACACATGTGGGGCTGTGGCTCTTCCCCACATCCCCAGTGCCCATGTTGAGGCAGTGGGGAATGGCTTAGCAGCAGCTCATCAGCAATGTTTTACCCTGGTTTCACAGGTGATGGGAAGGCAGCTACTTACCTAAGAGCTGTTTATAGTTCCTGACTCTGCACACGGAGTACTGGACTCTCGGTGTAGTTAGAGGCCCCAATTTGCTGATAAAAAGACTGGGAGTTTCTGTTAAGATTAACCAACAAAGAGATCTTACTGGAAAAGATTAGAGCCAAGGAGCTTGGATGCAAAACCTTTTTTCAAAGTATTGCTTGTGATGGTGTTTCTAGGCTGGAACAGAGAGAACAGCAATTGAAATTTCCAGCTTTTCTATTAATTAGGGTCTAATGTCAACTGACTGCACTGTGCTTTGAATCAGTGCTGGACTGACACCTGACAAACTGGAAAAAATGAGCAGCTTTGCAAATCTATTCTTTATATACTGGCAAAGATGAATAAATCAATCAGGAATAAGATGGAAATTGCAATATAGAGCTGAAAGCTGTCACAATACTGGCCAGATGTACGTGAGTGATCAAAGAATAAACAAATCATTAAGCGAAACAGTTTCCTTCTGGTACCATTACTTATCTGAAGAATTGAAAAAGTGCAGACAGTTATTTAATGATTTTAAATATTTGGTGTTTATATCATTCTGAATATCCCATCTCCAAATATGAGCAATAGCGTAAAAAAGTGTAGGGAATGTCCTACTGGGTGAGACCAATTGCTGACTACTCCCTGTCCATCAGAACTGCTATTTAGGAAGAACACAGAAGAATGTTCATATTCTCCAGTCCATTCTCCTTGTATCCTTGTCACTCCCACTTGCTGTATTTAGGATGTGGGAGGGTGTGTCCTCCTACTTAGTCCTCCGAGCATCCACTCAGACTCTGGCTCTGCAGGAATTTCGCTTTTCCCTTTGTCATACTGCTAACACTGTTAGTGCCCAGAAGTGCCTGTGGGAACCACTTCCAGTTGTTCATTGCTTTGTAATTATTTTGACTTAGTACTGCAGCTCTGTATTCACTATATTCACCTCCTTCATGAATTTTGTCTGCCCCAGCTGCCTTCTCTCCAAAGTGAAGACTTTTTTTTTTAGTCTCTTATAAAACAACTTCTTCCCCTTGATCATTTTAGCTGCCCTTTTCCTCTTATCTGCCTCCACTGCTTCTTGCGCTGTGGGGACTGAGACTTCCATGGTAGTCAGAGACATGATGCTGTCCTGGCTCCTGCTGCACAATGTCCTGACGATTTCTTAGAACTGTCACTGACGAGTGCAAGACTCCTTCCATAGGTGTCAGTGCCTGTTCTGAGTTCAGCCTCATGCAGGTATGGATTATATTCTTTTCCCCTAAATGTATCACCTAAAATTTATCTACCTTGAAGTTCATCTGCCCGTTTTGCACCCACCGCTAGATTTTGTGAGGTTCTCTGAATCTGCTTAATTTTGGTGCATTTGCTAGTTGTCAGAAAGCCTGGCTCAGCTGGAGGAGGCTTCAGATACACAGGTCTCTATGAACTTAGGCAAGTCAGACAGAGAAGGACCTGGGGGTGTTGGTTGACTGCAGACTGAATATGAGTCAGCAGTGTACCTAGGTAGCCAGGAAAGCCAATGGCATCCTGGCTTGTGTCAGAAAAAGTGTGGCCAGTAGGTCTAGGGAAGTGATTGTGCCCCTGTACTCAGCATTGGTGAGACTGCACCTTGAGTACTGTGTCCAGTTCTGGGCTGCTCACTACAAGAAGGACATTGAGGTCGTTGAGCGAGACCAGAGAAGGGCAACCAGGCTAATGAAGGGGCTGGAGGGCAAATCATATGAGGAGGGGCTGAGAGGGCTGGGGATGTTTAGCCTGGAGAAGAGGAGGCTGAGGGGAGACCTTATCACTGCCTACAACTACCTGAAAGGAGGTTGTAGAGAGGTGGGTGATGATCTCTTCAGCCAGGTGAAAGGAGATAGGTCAAGGGGAAATGGTACAAAGCTGTGCTAGGACAGGTTCAGATAAGATGTAAGAAAAAATTTTTTTACTGAAAGAGTTGTCAGGGCCTGGAACAGGCTCCCCAGGGAGGGAGTTGAGTCACCATCCCTGGATGTATTTAAAAAAAGGGTAGATCTGGTACTTAAGGATATGGTTTAGCGTAGGACAGGAATGGTTGGACTTGATCTTAAAGGTCTTTTCCAACCTTGTGATTCTGTGATAATATAGCACGGAGCCAGTGGCAAAATTCTATACTGGAAGCACCTAACTCTCTGCCTTCTGGAAGAGTAGTCAGATGTGTTCCAGCTCCAGCTTCTACGGGCCTGTAGCACTGTGCTTACTTTTACACGTGTCAGAAATCCCAAGCAAAGATTTCATACGCCTGAAGTTAATATCTCAACACCTTCCTAAACCAAAAGCATTATTGTTGCAGTTTTGTGTAGCTAGGTACTGATAGAGGAGGGAGGGGGGCTGCAGAGATGGCTCCTTCAAGAAGCATCTAGAAGCTCTCTGCAAGCCCCAGAAGAGTAAACATTGGCCAGAGTCATTGCTGACCAGGGCCAAGCCAATCCATGATGCTCACAGCGCCTCTGTGAATCACATATAGGAGAAAAAAATGTAAGCAGACGCATTTTGCCACCAGATAAGGGAGATGTAAGGAGCTGTGCAGACACCAAGGCTGGTGAAGGCGGGGGGGAGGAGGTGCCCCAAGTGCTGGAGAGAAAGAGGTCCCAGCAGCCCCAGGAGAAACACATGGTGGAGCGTGTGTCATGGTGGAGCCCATGGAAAAGGCTGAGACCCTGCCCGTGGAGAGGCCCCATGCTGGAGCAGGTGGGGACATACAGGAGATGCTGTGACCTTGGAGCAAGCCCCTGCCAGCACTTGTAGTGTGTGGAGCGAGACACAGAGATGATCAAGGGAAAGATTTGTGCTGGAGCAGGTTTGCTGGGGGGAGGCTGGTGACCCCATGGAAGACTGGGACTGAGAGACTGAGAGACACTGTGATTTACGACTGCCCACCATAGCAGTGATCCACAGCAGGGCGGCTGGTGAAGAGCTGAAGCTCTATAGGAAAGGACTCACATTGGAGAGTTTGTGAAGGATTGTCTCCCGTGGATGGAACCCCACAGTGCAGCAGGGGAAGGGTGTGTGGAATGAATGTCCCCCTCACCAAGAAGGAAAACAACTTGTGAGGAACTGACTCGGAACAGCATTTGCTCAGCCCCTGCCCCTCCCTGTGCCACAGTGGAGGGGAAGAAGGGAGCAAAATCATGACTAAAGTACAGTCTGCTAAGAAGGGAGGGGTGGGGGGGGAAAGTGCTTTAAGATCTGGTCACACTTCTCCTTACCCAATTTGGGTGTCACTGGGTGTGTACTGTAGTGTAAGAAATTAGTTTTCTTTCCTTTATTCTGTGATGACTGTTTTGCCCATGACGCTGATCGTGGAATGATCTCTCCCTGTCCTTATCTTGACTCCTAAGCCCCTCCCCTCTCCAACTGAAAAGAGGAGTGATGGACTGGCTTTGGTGAGCGTCTGGCCTCCAGCCAGGGTTAAACCACCACAATTATCTTAACAGCTTGCTTAGTTTACTCAAGCCCTTGATTCTTTCTCATACACACGGATTTAACTGAGTTGGAAGAAGATTTCTCCAAGATCTGCAAGGGGTGTCCACCTCAGAAACATGCTGTATAAACTGTCAAAGATGGTAACAAGCTGACAGCTTCCGAGTAAGAGCCTAACACATGAGCACTATTGCCCCAAGATGGGCAGAAGAGCTTTTTTGTAAGTGCTGCAAATTAAAACATGTGTTTTTGTAATCTGACATAGTGATGTGCTGGGAAGAAGGTACCTGGCACTGACTACAGGCAGTGAAGATGTTCAGGTCACTGGGAAAAGTGAATGCTGATTAGAAATGTACAGTGAATACTCTGTGTGCTGTGAAGCATCTGTATCACATCTCCACCTTGCTTTTTTCTCTGAGACAAATGAAATCTTAGCCCCTGAGAAGCTGATTTATAGTGATAAAAATAGATCCCTTTATTTAGTTCATAAGGCAGCAGGTGGTGTTCAGGCCAGTCTGTGTTTTGAGAGGCATCAGAAATGATCTGACTGGGAGTTGGTACACAGCTTCAACTTCCATGTTTATGAAGTCTACTTAAACAAGCATTTTGAGCCTTCCAGCTGTGCTTCCAGAGCTCCTTCGTAATGCCTTTCTGTAGTGCAGAGAGAAAAAGCACCAGAATGTTGATTTTCTCTCCTTTCCCAAAACCTTGAATTAATTACTGTCTGTGGGGATGAGATGCAAAACAAAGCATAAAGAGAAAACTACTTGCAAATATGCCTGCTGGCTGCAGAGTAACTATTCGTTCCCTCGCCTTGTGATCAATAATATGTGATCAATAACAGAGTATTGACAGTTCAATAAAAATTTTCCCCTGGGGTTTTGTCTAAGAAACTGATAGACTTACATTATGTTTTCTTGTCTATCATTTAAACCACGCACGTTGGTTCTGTCACAGCTCACTTGTTCACTGGAGAATAAGTAGTTCAAAGTAGAAAAATCCATATTCTGGCTACAGTTCTTACAGTTTTACCAGCTCCCTTTCACAAATCCCTCTAGTACCAGTGTGAAAATCACTTTGTGAAAGTCATATATTGGACTATTGGGTTTATCTGCTCTTTCTTAGCAAAGACTATGCATGACTTTCTATTGATATATCTTAGGAATGTTTGTCATATCATGTCAACTGCTTCAGGATGTGAGCTGGTGCAGAGACTAAAAATAGCTACTTGAAGATGACTGGACTGACCAAAAAGCCAGGCTGGGATCAAGGAGGAATAAATGTGACTTCAGTTCACTTCTGCTCACTCGTGTCTTAAGCTCTGACCGAAGATTGGATGAAACTAATTAAAATGATGTGGCTGTGTCTAATAAAGGGTGAGAATGAGAAAAGAGTGACATTTTAAACCCCATTCCCCTGCCATTTCTGTCACTGACTACGGTAGCACATTGGCCGCATTTTAGGCACTACAGAGTCTGTAAAACAAAGAAGCTGGCAGTTGTTGAAATCACTGGAAGATTGTTTCCCTGAATGGAGAGTAAGAGAAGGAGGGAGAGAGAGAGCTGCCTACCTCCTTCCCAAGCTGCAACTTCACACAGTATCTTTGCTGCAGTTGAACCCTTCTTTAAAGATAGCACGGCATGTTCCTGAGCTAATTGGACATCTGAGTCACACGCATCACCGGAATCACCATAGCGATAACAAATAGATCATTTGGAAAAAAATGAGTGGTTTAAGATGGACCACCGGTGCCCCTTAAATAGCTGCTTGCCTAACAGTTGGGATTTGGAAATCTCCATGAATAGCAACTCTAATGAATGAAATGCCGAGTAATACCATCTCCTTGTGTGGCTGGCTTTGACATTTCCAAGCATAGCCTCTCTCCTGGGCCATCATTTTGCACCCACAATTGTCTGACAACTTGCTGAAGAAATGCATCCAAACAGACAATGAAATGCCTGGATGATTTATGCAGGAGGGAGGTAAACAAAATATCACCGAGAATAAAACCTTTTCAAATGCAACTATAAAAAGCAGTATCAGACAGTTCCAAGTGCTGGTAAATTGCTTTTCTCACTGTCGCTCAGCTCATTTCAATTTACTCTTTTGGGATAAGATTTTTCTTAATGAGGTTTGACCGGACTTTGATTTAAACATCTGAAGTACCCACAACAATTGTTGCTAGGCATTTGGTGCTGTTCATGTTTGGACAGTTAGCTCATAGCCATGGCACAGAGTGATTTTCTTAGAAGTGTGCTGAGAATAAAGATATTCAGTAAATCAGGAGGACAGGGACTGTGAAAGTGTCAAGTTCTCTGTCCTGTTCTATTACTCACTTTTCGTAAATGATGATTACATTTCAGTGTATTACAGCTAGAAATTGTTTTGCCTAGGAAATCCTGGGTCCTTTAACTTTCACTTGGACTCATAGTCTTATTTTCTTCCAAATAACTCACTGATTTGCAGCACTAATCTTCACATGTTCTCTCCTTTTCCCTTTTCCTTTGATCCCCATGTTACCACTCTCTTAAGAACAAAATGCAAGAATGAAATGCAAATGGTGATGTGCCATGTTTTATCCAGACAGTATGTTGAGAAGCTATGAACAAAATCTGTGCTGTGGTGTTCAAACAAATGACACATTCATTAGATTCAGTTGAGCATGAGAAGAACATTGAAGATGATGTGCAAACTGTAAACAGGTCACCTTCTTCAACACGAAGTGGATCATTTCAGTAGAAAACATAATTAAATGCAATTTCTTTGAACTCTCACTTTTGTGGTCTAATGTAAGCCTGTTTGGGAAAACAAGATTATTTTTTAGCAACTCTGACTTTCCTATTCTAAATTCCTTTTTGGCTCCCTGGGATCTTACAGTTTACAGATAGGGATTTTTCTAAGTGATACAGGATGACATCCTACTTTGAATAGATCTGTTTCAAATTTAAATATTAAAATACAGAGAGCTATGTGTCCTGCTCATGAAATGCAGTTCCTGATCAATGTACTGATTTCTCCATTGTGTGAGAAACTCTTAATACACTACAAAAAACTGTTTGAAATGTGTTTCAAAGCTGTGTATTTGCAGAAAAGTCCACCTGTAAAGAATAGTTTCATCCAGCTGAGAATTTAATGAAGTCAAGTTAAATAGTTTAAAATATGGGCATCTCCAAAACACTTTTCTGGTGCAAATGTAATTGTTTTGTTTTGAAAGTGCTTAATGATCCAAAAATCAGGTCAATACTTTTCAGAGTTTTCAGATCTCATCTGCAGATGCTGACAGAGCAAATTTTAGAGTGGACAGAAAGTCTGTTTTCATTGTCTCTTTGGTCAGAATTCCTAAAAGAGACTGCTGCCTGGAAACCATGAGCCATTTGACAAGCACAGGGTAAGAGATAACGCTGCAGAGAGCTTTCCATGTAGATAGGTGGGACACATGGCGCAGAAAAACAGAGGACAGAAACAACTAGGGACATTTTAGGCAACCCAAACCTTCCCAACTGCTTTTTACTCTGAACCACCATAATATTGTAGGTGCCATATTTTAGTTATTTTTTACCATAAAGTTTCCTAGAGGCTTATAATCATGCCTGTGTACCAGCCCAGTGTGTCCCAGGTTTGACAGGACTGAGTAGCACTTACATAATCTCCATTTGACACTGAGCAATGGGCTCCAAAGGGAGGAGGTTTGAACTTCCCAGGGACTCTCAACATCTGTCTTGTCAGCTTCTTTTGAAAGAAAAGAAAGAGGAAAGAGGAGGTGATGGTGAGAGCAACCTGCTGTACTGAAACAAGGGAATGATGCAGGGTCAGTCCTCCCTTTGCCCTAAGGGATTGAATCCAGCCCCCAATTTCCAGGCTATGGGTTATTCTGGAGAGGGTGCATGCGAGAGTGAGCAGAGGAGGAAAGTGTGTTTTTCACCGGTGCTGGGAAGCTATAGCATGTGAAGAGTTTTTACAGCAGTGCTCTGCACTGTGACTAGGGCATTTCCCTGAGAGAAGAAGTCCTAAATTTCATCTGAATCTGCAGAGAGGAGGATCTCCTGCCAGCAGAGGAGGAATTGAGTGAACCACCCTCCTCTTCATTGGTGCTGCTTCTAACCACTTGGTATTGTGTAAGGCAAGGTTACTCTCACCTTCTCATTCTCCAGTGACTGCATTTTAGTCAGTCATCCCTGTCAGCCTTGGAGAAGAAAGAAAATAATCTCAGAATCCCTGTTCCCTGAATATTCCTGTTAACAACCCTAGGCTGATGCTGGCTGCTTGTTTCTGATCTATGTATTCCCTATACACCACATTGGGACCTCATGTGCCCCTTACCCTCAGAGTGCCTAATATTTAAGCAGCAAAAGACCTACATATTTTTACTGGATCTGGCCTAAAATGGTTTTGAAGATCATACTGCCTGTCAGCAGCAGAAATGGGACCAAAAAAATTATTGAATGCTGATTACTATTAATAATCAGATAAAAGTAGCTAAAAGCTTGCAGGAGTGCTGTGAACCTGAGAAAGCACCTATTTGCCCTCACTCTCCTCCACCCTCTCCCTCTGCTAAAGCCCTGCTTTGTCCTTACAGGGAGAAAATAGACAAAAACAGAGTAGTGTTGTCCTCCTTGTCTTTGCCATGGAGAAGTCAGCAGGTTTTCAGACATGAGAGTAATACATCCTCATTTCTTCTGACTCCAGGCTGGAAAGGGACCATCTGTTTGTTATACCACACACTGAGCCTGTGCTGTTGGCAATCTTCTGGGCTCTGGTGAAGCCAGCTAAGCTTTGCTCTGTGGACTGCATACAGTGGGGCATGAGGCTAATTCTTGTGTTGGAAGCTGGTAAAAACAGGTCCAGAGAAGATATGCAAAACTATGTATTGAAAACAGGCCTACAGCTGCACAGAAACTAGGAGAGTAGCTTGAGGAGCAGCATGGGGTGAAAAAATGATATTGTGTGATATTCACAGCGCCTGGAAGCTCTAGGGAGGAAGCATGTTGAGAGGATGCTAATGAGATCGTGTACTGTGCAGAAGAGTTGAGGGGAGGAAGGGAGATGCGGCTCCATAACATTGTGGGTGGGAAAGCTGATCCCAGCAGAGCAAGGACAGGCAAATTCATCTCAAGAGATGGTCTCAGAGGCAGTGACGAACAGTTTCATAAGATGTTGCTTATTTCTGTGTACATGTGCATATGTAAATAACAGCATTGCAATTTCAATCAAGAAAGCCACATTCTATCTTCAGATGAGAGAAATTGCAGATATGGGGGTGGAAGTGTCATCTGCACTGGGTGTTGAGACTTCAGATTTAGTGACAGGTGATTCCTTACTCTGTACAAGTAATACAAGCACTTAGCCTGCTTGCATTAGGCTCTGGGATTTTTTTCCCTGACGGATTACTCCAGTCAATCATGGCATATACTGCGACACTAATAACTAACCACCAAGGTGCTCTGCAGTAGAGAAACATGGGCCTATGGTATTTCAGTTAACTAAAATGGGCATTGTATTAATGCCAAAATGAAAATTCTGAAAATAGATCCTCCTTACTGACAAATTCTTATTTAACAGGATTGCTCTTCAAGAAGGTGCTATTGCTAAAAGCTTGGAGGGTAAAATTATGAGAAGAAGAGACCGTAAAACAAGATGTTGACCTCAACATAGAGCAAGCCTACCAGGTAGGTACAGAGAGACTTGGGGCCTTTTGTTCATGTTCCAACCTGTTAAAAGCAAAAGACTTCTGGTTAAGATGTCACACTCACTCATTAACGCAGTGCTATTCACAAGCAAATACATTATTACTCATACAGGCTTGAAAAGCCATGGCAGCAGGGCATATTGGGAGACTAGCACTGATTGTGCCTGAGTTATCTTAGGAAATTAAGCCTTTATACATGTACACACACACACACACACACGTATGTAAAATGCAACTCATACATATATTGTGTATATATAAAATGCCATTGTTTATTTCCAAATGCACTTCAAAAATAGAAAAGTAAATCTTTGAATATGTTTTCTGAAATTTTATTGCCAATAAGTAGTGGCAGTGGATGAAACTTTTGAAGGCAATAGGAAAATGGTGAACTAGTAAGCTATTGCCTTGCATGTCACCTGCCCTACTAGCTTCTTGGGTTGTGACTTCACTAGCAGTGCTGTACAGCTTTGGCACTAGAGATGATTTGCACCTAGACAAATCCAAATGACATGGAGGAGCTGGGTCTGCCTGCATCTGCCTATATAGACATGCCAATAGATGGCAGGCACATGCTATCAGCAAGGACTAATGCCAATATTCATCTGGCACTATGAATGCGCCAAAACAGGCACTGGAAGGAGGACCAGTGAAAATCTTTACAATGGGAGTGATTGGTTGCAAAGCGAAGTGCACAGAGCAAAGTTTGGAGATGGCAGATCCCTGGAGAGCCCCAGGCTTAGGAATGAAAATAACAAAGGGAGAATACTGGATGCATGAATGCAGGGGGTGAGGTGGTCTCTTCTGTCTGACATAAAGGGTGATAGAGAAGTCTGGACTACAAAGAAACTTCTAAGAGATTAGTGGCCAGTGTCTGTAAATTTGAGTAGGCAAGAGTTGAACTAAGATGACAAGGAGATGTATGAACTCCAGTGTGTTTAGGTAAGGTGACCTAAAGGTCAAGGGTCTTCCAAGAAACCCTCAGATGTTGGTTGTATGCAATGCATGTATGTATGTGCATTTCTCAGTTCTACTAAGAACTTTGTACCTTGAAATTTTTGTGGTGCACTTTAGTTAAAAAGGTTTCTTTTTGAATACTGGTAGTCTTCAAGTAACAATACTGAAGACGGTGTTTCTAATTAGGGTGATCACACATTGTCATGATTTAATTTTCAATCTTGAATGATATTATAACTGAGATAGCAAGGCACATCTGGAGAGCAGGTTTATCTGCAGTCTGCCATTAAATACCTGCGTGTGTCCTGGGTTCAAGGAACATCTTGTGTGGCTTTAATACAGATGCATAAAAAGAGGAGTGTGTTCCTAGAGATCTTAAGAAACATTGAAAGTCAAGTGAAAAGTTCAGTAAACAGACACTCTTAAAATTATCTTCTGATCTTGTTTAAATATTGTGCTTTTTCTTCTGAATCTTTACTTAATCTTTCAAATTAACCTCACAATAAAGAAGATAGAGTACGGAAATGCTGAAGTGTAAGATGAAAGGCATAAAATTTTTAATTAACTACCTGTATGATTATTTTGCTAAGTATTACAGTCTGTCTCATGAACACAGGCACATGAGGAAATGTCCTGGTTTTGGCTAGGATAGAGTTTCTTTCTTTCTACCAGCAGGTGTAATGCTGATAATACACTGATGTTTCTAATTGTTGCCAAGCAATCAAGGACTTTTCAGTTGTTCATATTTCCCTGCTAACAAGAAGGGAGGGGACACAGCCAGGACGGGTGACAAAAGGGGGTATTCCATGCCAATTATGTCATGCTCAGCACAAAAGGGGGGCTGTTGGGGGAGGAGCAGGCAGCTCCAGGACGATGGGGACAGTCCAATTTTGGGATGACTCTGAGCTGTACAGCCTGAGTTGTGCGGTTCAGTTAGAAACTGCATTGTGTATTACCAGCTTCATATATTTTTCTATAAAGTCCTGTTATTGTATCTGTTTTTCTGCTATCCCAGTAAACTATCCTTATCCGAACCGGCGAGATTTTGGTTTCTTGGGTTTTCTTCTCCCTCCCTTTCCTCCTCCCTCAATTCCCCCCCTGGCCTTAAAGAACAAGCAGCTGCATGGTGCCCAGCTCTCAGCTGGGGCAAAACCACAACAGGAAATCAAGAGGCTGTGTACTTGGACTGTGAATTAACAGAAAGTACGAACTCTGTTTTGAGCTTTGCTATTGATCTGCTGCTTGATCTTTGTGGTGGTTTGGCCCTGCTTAGAGGCCAAATGCCTACCAGACCCGCTCGCTCACACCCCTTTTCATCCAAAAAAAGGGGGAAAATATATGTTGGGAAGCATAAGATTCAAGATAAGGACAGAGAGGGATCACTCTGCAATTAGTATCATGGACAAAACAAAGTCAATGCAGAATAAAGGAACAGTAATTTATTACACCACAACTACACACACAATGAGCCAGAGTCGGGTAATGAGAAGTGCGTCCAGATGTAAAAGCACCTTGCCCCACCCCTCCCTTCTTAGCAGACTTAAACTTCACTCACGATTTTAGACAACAATGGGGTCTCCCCTCAGCCTCCTTTCCTCCAGGCTAAACAAACTGAGGGACTTCATCTTCTACTTGACAAACTGAGGGACTTCATCTTCTCCTTGTAAGACCTCCACGACAGACCCTTCATCATCCTTGTTGGTCTCCTCTGGAGGACCTCCAAAAGTTTTGTGTCCTTCTTGGATTATTTTGCTTCTTTAGCTTTAATCCATTCCCCTGTGTCTTGAAATTGTCTACCCTTTTAAAAAGCTGATTCCTCTCCTGCTTGTATGCTCCCTTCAGGTACTGAAGGCTGCAATGAGGGCCCCGCAGCCTTCTCTAGGCTAAAGAAGCCTAGCTCCTTCAGCCTCTCTTCATAGGGTAGCTGCTCCTGCCCTCTAATCATCTTCGTGGCCCTCCTCTGGACCCACATCAGGTCCTTCCCTAGGCTCAGGAAGGAGCCCGAGTTGTCTAGCAGCACCCCAAAAGTCAACTCAATGGTCAGGATTTCCTCTCCAGCCGTTAGCCTGATCTTGCAGGAATGAGTAGTAGGCAGCACGGTCAGCTGGCAGCGGTGTGCGAAAGGCAGGAGCTTTCAGGCTTCTTTCACCAGCCGTTGGAACCAGTGAGTGGTTTTCCTGATGTTCAAGTACGACTTGCTGCAAAGGGTTTTTAGGAGGCTGTGGCCTTGGCTTTCCAGCTCATGCATGCTGTGGTCGACAAAGCATAGCATGTCCCCCACCAGCTGCTCCCTCATGCACATGCAGTGCAGCTCCACACGGAGGCAGGAGCTGCAGGTCAGCATGGACTTCTCAGGGCTCAGCTCCAAACAGAAGGTGTGCCCCGGGGGAGGCTCCAGGGGCACGAGCAGGCGGTAGAACAAATTGTCATCCCAGGAGCCAGAGTGTGCATAGCCACAGCCCAACCCGATGGCTGGCTGCAGCCGTGGCTTGAAGGTATTCCTGGAAAGTCTACAGCAGGCAGTAAGAAGATGGTCTACCAGCTCCTCTACCAACTTGCATGTGTCAGCCACAGGCGATATTGGCCACTGCATGAAATCAACCACATATCTGCCCAGAACACATGCATCATCATCAGAGTCGTCGTCGAGCTCGTCATCTTCTGCCTCTTTGTTCTCCCACTCCTTGGTTTGTCTTCTGGGGCTTCCCTCCTGCTGACTTCTTACTTTGGTATTCTTCCAGCACTCCATCAGTGTGAGGACTAATTCACAAAAAGCAAAGATCCAGAAGGACCATTGCCGGATGCACTGCAACAGAAGCCTGCCCAGATCCTGTATGTCAGCCCAGATATCACCATCATAGCTTCCTCCTCCTCCTCCTCCTTCTCCTCCCCATCTTCCTCATTTGATCTTCCAAGCCTGCCCTGCTGATAGCTGGTTCCTGGCTTGTGGATTGTTGTTCTGGTCCTCCAGCAGAGCCACAGCAGCAGTAGCAGAGCAGGGGCCCAGAAGCACCACTGCTGGAAGCTGGCAAGAAGCAGGACTTTCCGGGCCACCCAGTTCTGCCCCTGGGTCTGCTCTACATCCTGCAGCAGAGTCATCACCTTGCAGCCCAGGTTCTGCAAGAACCTGCGCATAGTCGCGTTCAGCTCTTCACCCAGTCGCAGTAGGCTCTGGACAGTGTCCATCACCACAAGAACACGGAAGAGCACCACAGCCATGACCTGCATGAGAGGGAAGAGAAGGGGTCTCAGTAGGGCTGGGCAGGAGGGAGCTGAGCTAGAGGTGGGGAAGCGGAGGCGGGGATGATCACACACGGGGACTAGGCCAGCAAAAGTTTGTTTATTTTCCAGTTGGGTGGAGTGGCTTAGGACAGTCCGTAGTGCACTCCATGGGGCAAAACAGCATGGAAGCACAGGACTCCACAGCACGTCCTTCCTCTAGGCTCGGGAAGGAGCCCGAGTTGTCTAGCAGCCCCTAAAAGCTGACTCGATTTACATCTCCTTCTTTTTCTTCCCCCTCCCTCTCCCTTCTGTACCTGCCCCTCCCCATGCCAGAATGTGGGGGAAGAAGGGAGAGAAATCACGAATGGATTCTGCTAAGAAGGGTGGGGCTTGTGGAGGTGCTTTATGATCTGGTCACACTTCTCATTATCTGGCTGTGGTCTCACTGTGTGGAATACAGTGCAAGAAATCAGAGAGTTTTCTTTCATCTGTGTTGAGTCTGTTTGCCCATGACTCTAAGTGCAGACTTACCTCTCCGTGTCTTTACCTCGACTTCTAAGCCTCTCAATATATATTTTCTCTCCTGTCCAGCTGAAAAGATGAGTGATAGAGCAGCTTTGGTGGGCATCTGCCAGGGTCAAACCACGACAGTATCTTTCAAAAGGTGAAGGTGATAATGATTCATCATGACCTAGAGAGAAATGCTAGACAGAAACAACAAAATCGCCTTATGTGCATTATGTCCCAATGTCTTGGTTCAATTTCTCCATAAAGTTTCCATTCTAAGTCAGTGTTTAAACAGTCTATTCTCTATAGCTTTTGAAATACTGGTGTTTCAAAATATGGCAGTTTTATGAAGAGCGAGACAGAAAATTAGGTTCTAGGGGAAATAAATTTTTCATGAATAAAGATTAAGCTAAGCAATTATTTTTATATAAAATAGAACTTGCTACAGGAGGCTTTCTAAATTTTAAAATGCTTCCAAATGGCGATTTTTTTCATTTAGAAAATTAACTCCGTTGTGGTCCTCTTTGTGGGCTGCAAGGAAATAGCTGCTCTACTGTGATCTCTTCTATGGACTGCACATAAGTATCTTCTCCAACATGGTCCTCTTTATGGCATACAGGGCAGTATCTGCTCCAGTTCCTGGAGCACCCTGCCCTTCTCCTTGTCTGGTCTTGGTGACTGCAGGGCTGTTCTCACTGCTTTTTCATAATTTCTCACTGCTATGCAGCATTTTCCCTTTCTTAAATACATTTCCACAGAGGTATCACCAGCTTCACTGATGGGCTCAGCTGTGTCCTGCAGCAGGACTGCTGCAGAGCCATTTAGGACTGGCCATATCTGTCACAGAGTAGCCTGATGTCTCACACAGGACACTGCAGCCCCTCATTGCCCTTAGGTTTACAGTCCTGTGCCCTTCAAGACTGAGAATTCTGTAAGGGTATGATCACTGCAACTCAGGCTACCTCTGATCTTGATCTCTCCAATACATTCTTCTGCATTAGCGAGCAACAGGTCCAGTAGCACCTCTCCTCTGACTGGGGTCTCCTAATGAAAATTTGGGACTGGTCAGCTTAAGTTCCTGGGAGGTCTGTCTGGGAGCAAGTGTCTGTATAGGGAGGTTTTGTCACTTCTGTCTGGGTATTAATCACCAACATTCTGGCAGCTGGACATAATTTTCTTTCAGCAGGAAGCTGCCTCTGTATGGCAGATCTGTCCGTAGAGTCATCCTTCCCTCAAGAAGACCAATACTCCCACCCAACTTGGTGAAATCTGCAGACATAAAGAGGATATACTCAATACGCTTGACCAGAATATTGATAAAGATATTAAACAGAATTGGCCCAAGTACTGAGCCCTGGAGAACACAAACACATCCTTCAACCATCCAATCACTCACGAGTCCTCTGTGCATAAACAACAGGTCCAGTGGGGTGCCTTCCAGACCATCTGGAATATTGTGTCCACTTCTGAGCCACTCAGTTCATAAAGGACAGGGAACTACTTGAAAGAGTCCCAAGGCAGGTCCAAGGGAGCGGAACATCTTCCTTATGAGGAAGGCTGAGGGAGCTGGGTCACTTTAGCTTGGAGGACATGCACAAGAAGACACCAAAGGTTTCCCTCCCTCTGCTAGATAATAGAAATATTTAAAATTCTTTTTCCACCTAAGATAAATGCATTTATTGCTCCCTGAGGTGCCCCACTATCTCCAGTGACCAACTGAAATTTTCGCTAGCTAGACTTTATAATATGTATATTATATATATAGTTAGATTTACAGTCTAACTAGTGAAAATCAATTGTTGAGTTTAGCTACAACATGGTCAGCAAATAGACATTCTGATCCAATTTCAAGGTTAGTGCACATCTAGCTTAATTAAAATGGCATGGAGTGTTACCCATTGTTCTTGAACTGCCTAACTATTCAAGATGACCCGGAGGACTCCAACATGCACTGGAGCTACAGAAACGAACAGAGAAACTAATACCTCCAAATCTATGAGGAAAGAGTAAGAGGACCTAGAGAGCTCTTATTACAACTTCTATTTCTATTATTCTTAAGTTATTAGGAATAATTTATCCCGTGAGTTGCCCATTTAAGTTAATCTAGCTGAAACCAGTAATGTCCCTGAAGGAAGGGTCCACTTTTCTCCAGCACCTGGCCAGCTGTGCCTTCCAATGCGTTACCTCCTGCAAGTGTGAGACAGTGTGCTGAACCTTACAGGGAACCAGGCCTATGCTAAAACAAAGTGAGAAACAACATAATTCCTATGCTTTGAATTTGTGTTGAGTGCATAATTGCTTGAATTTTCTTCAAAATACCAAGATTAATTTTCATCTCTTGCACATTTTTAAGCCATGCAAAATCACTAAATCTTGTACACCCAAGTTGTTTTCATTGATAGAAAAGAGACCAGCTTCTGCAACCAGCATGTAATTTAATTACAGGAGAACTAAGACATTTTTTTAGATATTCTATAAAATGACCTCCTGAGGCACATAAAAAGGAAAGTACCAGGAAGGTATAAATGAATGTGAAAGACACAGTGGGAGTCAATTCTTTTCTGCCGCCTCCCTAGTTACACCCACTGAATGCAATACTAATATGAGTCTCACTACTTTCCCCTTGCTCTCACTGCCTTCAGTGAGATCTGAGTTTGGCCAATTATCTGACTCACTTGTATTGGATGTGATATGACATCATTTAAGTAATTATTTGGCCCAATGGGACTCACTTTTTCCACCCACTGGCTTTGTATGCAAAGGCAGAATTAAACCTGCTGCATTGACTTTCCCCTGTATCAGCATGTCGAAAAACATTCAGAGGGCAACATTATTCCTTTTCTTAATTAATAAGAACGTGAGCAACTCTTCCTTTGTGAAATATTCATTGAAAATTTGCTTATAAATATTCATAAGTGTTAACAAATATATTTTATCCTTACGTACAACAGTGACACTTAAGGAAATGAGAATGCACACACACACGCATACACAGAGAGCTATGTTGTATTACAAACCATAGCTATTATGACATGCTGCAAATAAGATTTATTTCAGAAGTCTTGAACACAGATCATGCCAGTAAGATGTCTCCTTTAGACACATCAGTGGTTCTTCGTGGCACTGCCGTGTTTTAATAATCGAACTATTCCCAGCATAAGCCCTTGAACTCTGTTCCTCAGTCATTGTGCGGTGATGTATCCCACATTCTTAAGAGCAGATGAAATGCTTGCAATGGCATTCCTAATGCTGGAAATCGAAGCATTTATGCCTGTTGTAGATTCAAAATTATCTCTATTTTCCACAGCACCCTAGTACTGTTACAGACTTTCACTGGGGGAAAAAAAAAATGAAATGGTAGCAGCATGAGATGCTAGCTGAAACTATGAATAGTTCGGTTTATTTTCCTTGCTCTCTTACCTAAAATAGAGCTAACTAGATGATGACAATTCATTCTGAGGCTTTCACACAGCTGGTTTCTGGGCTGGCTGTTCACCAAGTCCAGCCTCAGTTTTCTGCCCTGCATTTGGGGGATTCACTTGGGTCTTTGGTTTGGCCAGCGGCTCCCCTGCCTCTCCTGGGTCAGACTCAGGCATTCTCCTCTTTCTACCTTTGTACCTCTTCAAACAGCTACTGACATGACCCTGGGGTGGGTTATTCCTTTGATGACATATCTGTATGTTTCACAAAGATGGACACTTCATCAGCCTCAAATTCCTGGTGGCCAGCACAAGGAGGTAGGGAGTCCTCATCTCCCAGAGCTTTTCCTGTTTGTGCTGCTTGGCTGGGGAATTAAAGCAAGGATGAGCTCCTTGCGCCCCAGCTTCTTTATCTTGAAAATGGATGTATAATCTTTTGTATCTCATTGGATGAGTCATCTGAGATTTCAAAGGATACACAAAGATGTCACATACCCACGTGCTGCTGATGCTTACAGGATGCTGGGTGCTATGAATCAGTCCTGGCCCTTACAAACATCCTTCAGATGAAGGCTGTTACAGATGCCCTTGCTTTTTCACCTTTCCATTTCCAGCACTTTCCCTAAAGTGCTTTTGAGCTGCAGAAGTCAGAGAAATTGAGGGATTAAAATGAGTGTGTTTGAAAAAGACCAGTGAAGTGTGGTCCCAGGCCTGGCCTAAAGGAGAACTTGTTTGTCCCACTCTTCATCTCATGAGGCCACATCTGGGACTCTGTGTATCCCTTCCAGTTACAAAATGAGATGACACACTCACGTGGAGAAGGTACAGGACAAAGAACATGAACTCTCCAGTTAATAAGAGTTTTTTCTGCTAGCTCATAGACCCTCAGGAGGCTTGGTGAGGATGCAAGAGCTGACTTCTGAGGGGAAGCCAGTCCAGTGAAGCATTGACTCAATGGGGTGAGCAAGGCTGAGAGGGGAAGGCATGCTGAAGTGGAGCAAGGAGCACTCACTTGTGGTTTTGAAAGGGAATATCTTTACAGGAGAGTAATTTACCTTCTTTAGTTAGGATTTTCACAGAAAGCTCATAGGAGGGCTGTGAGCAGATGGAAAGGGAAGGAGCAGTTCACAAGGACTTTGTGCACTGGCTGGTTTTATATTCACCATCCAGCTTTACTATGAGGAAGAAGTACTACCTGGATTTTAACCTGATTCTCTACAAGCTACTGTTAAGAGGCATGCCAAAGTCTGTCAGCAGTCCTGATGGCATCCGTGTGTAAGTAACCAGTCACCAATGAGAACGCTTTGCTGGTGGTGTTTGCTGGTGGTGTTTTGTTATCTCAGCAGATTAATTTTTAGCGTCTGACAAATGAATCATCAGATAAAGATGTGGCAATTGCCTGTCTTAGCAGGCAGTTATTTCCCACACCTTTGGCTTGCTGACACCCACTGTAGAGTCATTTCTGAGCTACAAAAGTATGCCACCTTCGCTGCCACTGCCGAACAGGTCCACATTTGAAAATCAGCATGGCAAAGGACTTACCACTACAGGAATTGCCACTTGCAGAGTCCTTCTCAGAAGATCAGTCAGAAGATGCAGGGAATCACCATCAAGTGAATTACTACTGAGGGGAGCCATATACATAACTAGAACTGAGATCTTCACTGTGATCTCTAAACCCTAATCTAGGTTTAGTGTGCAATAGAGTGATGAAGAAACTCAGGCTGATTGATCTTCAGGCTAAGCATGGACAAAATATATCACAGATATGAAATGACTGGTATCTTGAAAACTGGAGAGTATTGTGGGATGAGGCCATGCTCTGGCTTTTCTTTCTGCTTACTTAGCATTTTGCCCTGCTCATTGAGTTCTCGTGCACATGCTGTGAGATAGCAGGCATAAAGCAGTTTGTTTGCTGTGGTACTGTGTAATTTCTGAGTTCAGCTGAGAATTTCCTCAGCAAAGGAGCTGAGTAGAGGGCTGGGAACATGTCCTTACAGAAGTTTTCTGTGCAATCATGTACATGCCCCAACCCCTCTTGGGCACTGGTTCTTGCAGTTGTGGACAGTTGGGAGCAACAAGTGTAAGGCCTGTAGGGAAGGAGAGAGCCAAGGATAAAGATGATAGGAGGAAATAATCAAATTCTGTTGATAGGAGGAAATGATCACATTGCAAGGGGAAGAAAACAAGAGAAGGAGAGGTAGTTAAAAATTGCAGCCTGATTTCTGTCTTGTTCAGTGTCCTTTCTTTTGCTGGGGCACTGTTTTTGAGCTCTTGGATGGTATCTCTCTCAGCCAAACTCCCACACCAAAGTGCACTGGCAGAGAGCACAAAATAAAAAAAAAGGGAAAGATCTTTGAAGTCATTGGCAATTTATGATAGTCCTTAAATAAAGTGCTCTGAAAACTTCAGTCTCTGACCCTCTGTGTTATGTTTCATCAAGTTCATGGATGGAGGTCGCAGAGAACATTGTATGTCAGTGTGGAGTCTTCCTGCTCCAGATCTGGAAGCAGAAGGTGCTGAGGTGCTTCTGGTTGTAATCACAAAAATCTAGCACGTGTCCTAGAGGATGTTAGGTTCCTAGGGAAGTGCCAGTAGGCAGTTATAGATCTCTGGTTCAAAGCTGGGGATGGTTCTGTATAAGAATCTTGCCAAAGTGCCATGTAGCTGACCTGGGAGCACCAATCCATATGGTTGGAAAAAGTGGCTTTTCCAGACTGCTGTGGAGATGTATGTAAGGCATCCCACACTGTAGATCCTGTTCTGAAGGCCAGCAGCCCTGTATAAATGTTCATGGACTAAACAAAATAAGGCAGATATCATCAAACAGTGAAACCTCACTTTAAAGAGCTGTTGAGTCAATAAACCCATTCCCCTCACCCCCCTGCTTTCCATGTACTTAGCCAACACCAGCTGTGGCCCAATTAAACTCGGCTGCTTACAGAAATGGATCCGTTACAAAGAAGTACACAATGGATTATGATTGTAATCACTGAAGAGGTCACAGCAGCTTGGTGTCTGTGTTTTCTGATTTCTCTGTGAGATGTAGGACCAAAGTCCTGACCCACTTTGAGTAGCTACAGGCCCTCTAGTCCCTTGCTTGTTAGGATGGTAAAATACAACTTGCTTGAGGTGTCAGCGAGGAACAGCACTCTTCCTCCATGTAGTGCCTCTCAAATTAATGCAAAAGGTAGATACCACATTAAGAAGGAATGAGTGAGAGCAGCAGGCCATGATATTTGTACTTGCACACTGCCTCTTCCACTGCTTGG
This sequence comes from Laterallus jamaicensis coturniculus, assembly GCA_022605575.1. Classification (NCBI taxonomy): domain Eukaryota; kingdom Metazoa; phylum Chordata; class Aves; order Gruiformes; family Rallidae; genus Laterallus; species Laterallus jamaicensis. The sequence continues at coordinate 11,170,234 of JAKCOX010000016.1, read as the reverse complement.
TCTCCAAAAGGGCTTTACACTTGGGGGAATCAATTCTCCTGGTGTGCAACGCGTTTTACACTGGCATTTAATACTTTACTGTTTGAGCCATGCAGTTGTTTTCTGTCATGACTCTATCAGTCCTGCCAGCTAAGAAAGATGATTACAGACACCGGGTCAGCTCTTTTTTGTCTTTTGAGTTCTTTTCTGAAGATCTTTCTTCATTGGGCCTCCCTCAGAGCATTAGCCTATAATCTATAATGCCATCTGCTTTACTGGGCTATAAGCCAGGTCACTTTATTAAATCAGCATGGAGTAATTTACAGCATTGTTTTTGCCGAGTGACAAAACTGTACCAGGGAGGCAGAGACAAAGATGCTTTTGTGCTAGAGCAGAATAACATCTGCATTTCACTTGTCATGTATTTCAGCAGTGAAAGGGGAAAAAACAGGATTCCTCTTCTCTTGGAGTATTTCAGCTTCCTTTTTTTGTTTCTGAATGATATTTTGATCTTAAAAATTACTGCTGAATAAAAATGATGTAGGAGGCTAGATTTTGGAAGTGAAAAGACCGCTGGCATTTTTGGGACATAGGGCTGAGGTGGGGATGAGGATGTGAGAAGCTACAGCACAAGACAGCAGGGCAGATTCATTAAGCTTAAGTACCAGGTAAAATCTCTCTTTTATTAGAAACATATTGCAAACAGAAATCTGCCTCTCCTTCATGCCAGATTCTTTTAGCTAAACTTGTGGCTGCTGCTTTGTCTGAAAGAGATACAGTTTATATTAGACAAATACTCTTTAAGCTCTCTTTCTCAGCTGTCTGAAGGGCTGTAAGAAAAAAAAGACATGATGTAGCAATCCCAGTTCTTGCTATAAAAGAAAAAATAATTCTAACTTCTAGTTGGAACAGTAGCTAACACCTTCCCGATGAAAAAACTCAAAATACCCCACTTGAAAGAGTTAAAATTTGCTTCCAGAGTCTTGTAAATGTTTAATTAAATCTTTTGTTGTTTTCCATCCTCTGGTCTATATTTTGCTCATTATCACAGTGGACATGGTGCTATTTTATTATTATTTTTATTAAACTAATTTCAATCTATATCTACTTGGGAACTGGACATAGAGAATCTAGAATATATTGCACTTGTTAGTGGTGTGAATATTGAGCATTATTGAGTATTGCACAGAAAGTGAGAAATGTTAGAAGAAGGAATACTTGATAAAAGATAACCCATCAAATGAAAACAAAGCCCGTAACAACAACAACAACAACAATAATAATAATAATAATGATGATGATGATGATGATGGCATCAAATAGTATGTCTGAGGCTGTCACAGTTATTGTATCTCAAAACAGAGTTGGAAAAGTACATAATACACAGTATTTTGACAAATAATATTTACCATCAGTCTATATTATTGAGTATCATATGTACTAAACTACCCAGAATCCATTTAAGACAGGTCCAGGTAAAACCTCTCAGAACTAGCAGGATTTATGATGAACAATCCAGCCAATCCAACAAATACCAACCAGCATTTACAGCCAATGAACCTCTTGTAAGCAGTCTAGTGATTGAAAAGTATCTTTCATAGTACACTTTAAGAAGCTCCAAGGTTAAAGGCAGCTTTAAGCTTTTGTGAATGCATGTTATCCAGGGCACAAATGCACTAGAAGTAGCCAGGTACTCACCAAAATACACAGAAAATTTCTGGGAATTTTAATCTTGTGAAAGTAGATTTCATCCTATTCTAAGATTAAAAGTTAAAAACTATGAACAACAACAAGAAAATAAAAAGAAGTGTTGTAAAACATCGCTTGGTATCAACTGATATGATTCTGGTGGAACTACAGTCTAATGGAAACCATTTTTGCAATTTTTCCTAATTTACCTTGGGATATTTAGGTTCATAGGCTTGGGAAACTCAAGAAAATGGTCATCTTTGGAAAGCTGTAGTCTTACCTCTTCAAATGGACCAGAAATTAACTGAAAGGACTGTTTGCTATTGCTTTTGTCTGTAGCTGCATCTGAACAGGAAGTTGCAAGGATTCTGAGTCATAGCACTTCTCTGTTTTTCTCATTTTAATTTTTAACAGAGCTTGTTGGAACACTTTTAGTTTATGATGATGCAGGCTAGTGTTGTGACACATTCAGAGCCTCAGGACAGCAGGACCTTGAGAATTAAGGGTGAAGAGACACATATACAAGAGTTGTTTTTGTTCTCTGTGCAACTGAGACTTTCTGAAAACAAAACTTCATAATATACCTTTGCCCAAATTAATGTCAGTATTGTTAGATTAATTATTCTGTCCAAATATCCAGCATTACTTGATTAAAAGCTAATGAAAGCAGCTTGGATAAACGTGTTGATAGCATTATACTGCAATCTGATCACCTACCGTCACTAAGTATGAAAGCAATTCTTAAGCCTCAGCATAAGAATTTAACAGCCAGCCTGAATATTTTCTGATATTCCTGGCTTCCATCTCTCTGGACAACTCAAAGAAAAAAATGTTGCATTAAGAGCAGCAATGAAAAATGAAAATGTCCTTGTTAACTTAAATGCTGGTAAGTAAAGTTAAAGGAAATCTTTTAAATGTTCAGATCTGCTGAGATTTCTGAATTTCAGTGTCTTCCAAGCGATATCTGAAGACTTGGGTCTCTAGAGATTAAATGAACAAAATGAAAAAATTGAGCCATGCTGAGAATTTTGGATGCACAATTTAAGAGATGTTGTTAAAGAGGGTAGAAAAGGAGAAAATATGTAAATAACTTTTCTCCTAGTATAATGGAATACAATATGTTAATTACAATTACTATTACAATTATTTTTCTAACTATATGCCTGTGATGGAATCTGAGGTTTCAGGGCAAGAAGAGAGTAGTAATTTGCCCAGAGCAGAGTTTATTCTCTTTTAAACCCTATTAAGGTCATATAGATTTATCCATCAGCTATTACACTGAAAGAATGTGATGACAGGATACATCTTTAGAAAAGAAAAAGCTAAAGGACAGCAAAGAGAGGTAGGATTATGTAGATTATGATACTAGTTTTTCTGAATGAGGGACACTTGCAAAGTTTTAAGATTTGTAAATAAAATTAAACTTCAGGTGATCCCCATGTCTGAAGAATCCTTATCTTCAGGTACTTTTACAGAAGGTGGAGGAGCAGTTCCCTAGGGTCACTCATTTTGTGAAAGCTACCCTGCACAATAAGCAGCTCCTCTATCGCCGTTGACAGTTGGCAGTCTTTTCTCAATCTTATTTCCAGTTCTTGAGTACCTAATTATTTTCTCAAGCTTTTTCCTCTGTAAGGTTTCAAAACTTTTATCACTTAGGATTACACTGGTGATAGATCAGGGTCTTTTCAGAAAAGGAGATTTCTGTCTGATTCATTGAACTGCAAAATCATATTTCTAAAGTTATAATTGAGTCACTGAAGGTTTTGGGTTGGAAGAGTCAAGAGTACCAAAGCTGAAAATGAAAAGTGTTACCAATGGCCAAAAGGCTGATGAGAAATGGTCTTTAGTGGAAATTTATGAAGAAATCAAAAGTACAGGTTCTAGCCAAAAATAGCGAGTGATAAGTGAGGTAGGTGATTCCCAACCATGGGCAGGGATGTCAGAAGAGTGTGACTGGTAAAAAACATTTCCCTATATGTTTTACTAACAGCATTTTAAACAACAACACAATTGTGCTTCTCATGTGATTTTACTGTAAGCTTGCATTTCAGTAAGACTGTCTTTTTTCAGAAGGTATTTTTAAATTTGCATAGCACTAAGAATGCTGGCAAAATGCTCTGTAGAAATCAGCACTTGAAAGTAGATTTGCAGAAATTAACTAAGGGAGGGAAGATAAAGCCCATGTTAGTTGTCCATTAAAAAAATCTTGCATCTTTAATAACAGAAAAGCTCATTTATTTCAAAGCAAAACACTCATATATGAAACAAATCTTTTTTGACTAGAGGAGACATGCACCTGAAAGACCAAATAGCCTCCTAGACTTCCACAGCTTCAAGTAGTCCATTCTTTCCAAGGGAAATGAACGCCCAGGAAGATTGCAGCTGCAGTGGTTATTTCACATTGCACCTAAAACACCAGAATGTTCTTCTGAATAAGTTCCTTGGAAAGGTGAGAGCTGCTCAGACTGCCTCTTGCACTGGTTCCTCTCTGCGGTGCTAAGGAGTGCTGATCCAGAAGGAAGATCTCAACACACACCTTGTTGCCTTTGTACCTACAAATTTGTGACACATTTACATTCAGGCAGACACAACACTGTCACCTGTTTGCTTCCAGCTAGTGGGAAAATGATGCAAATAGGAAGCTGTGATCAAATGCAACAGGTTGGGGTTGATATTGCTCATGACGCATGTTGAATGGAATGAGTTGACCTCCCTTTGTACTGTGGGAAAGGGGAAGAGATACCTTCATTACAACCTATTCAAACACAGCCATAAAATTTAAAAATAATATAGTATATTCCAGGGGGAAAATGTTGAACTGCAGAATGTTTGATGTGAACAAGCCTCTGAACAAGGTTTGATGTTTTATCTGGGCAAAGCCTCATAGAAGTGTTCTGCATTCCTGACCTTCAGCTCTTGCAGCCTGCAGAGCTTCTCTAATTCTTTTTTTGCCTGGATGGGATGAGTGTGATAGTGCAGGGGATGAGATAGCACAGGTTTATAGAGTTTTTTGGAGTGCTTTGTGGCCTGAGTTTGTGGCTGAAAAATATGAAAAACTACATAAAAGGGCTTAGAAGGACTACGCCAAGCTCTGGGAAATCACTGCCTAGTAAGAGACTTAGGGCATAATCTACTCAATTATCCAGATGGACACAAAAAAGAGATAGATGGGTGTACAGCCTGTTTGGAAAAGATTCTCCCAGTAAATAATGCTTTAATATATAGTAGGAGAAGAAACACCTGAAAGGAGGTTGTGGTGAGCTGGGCGTCAGCCTTTTCCCACAGATAAGTAATGATAGGATAAGAGGGAATGGCAGCAAGTAGCGCCAGGGGAGGTTCAGGTTGGAAATTAGGAGAATTTTCTTCTCCGAAAGAGGGGTCAGGCATTGGAATGGGTTGCCCAGGGAGGTGGTGGAGTCACTGTCCTTCAGGGTGTTCAAGGAAAGATTGGATGAGGTACTTAGAGACATGGTTGAGTTAGCAATATAGGTGGTAGGGGGATGGTTGGACTAGATGATCTTGGAGGTCTTTTCCAACCTTAACAATTTTGTGATTCTGTGTTTAAAAATAATATTTTAAAGTAATAAAGCATTGGAATAATCTATGCAAGGATACAGAGAATTCCTCTCCATGTGAGACTCTTCTCATAAAACTGTGCCTCAGATGAATCAGGAATCCATGTGTAAAGATGAAATTACCAGGAAGGATGCTTTGCCTGTGCTATGCAAAAAGCCTGAATGGTTGTAATAGTGACTTCTAGTCTTAAAACCTGTATTTGTTTGTGTCATGGGTTTTAAATGGGAAAAAGAGTATGTGGCAAGCAGGACCTGGGAATTATAGTAATGCATTTCGTCATCTAAAAAAAAATGTTTGCAAGATCTGGAGCTGCAAAGACATGGCCAGATGCTGAATTCTAGATTAGCAAAGAAAAGCATAACTCTCTTAAAAATTTCTATACAGAGCTCCTTCACAGCTAATTGTTATACAGTAATCTCTCTCTCATTCTTCTTGATGGCTGCTGGGGATGGTGCCTGAAAATAAAAGCATATTTAAAATGGCTTGTTTAAGCACAGGAATTCATCCTGACTTCTCCCAGTCTGGATTTATTTACTCAGGTTGAGCCCAAGTTCAAACATCAAACAGTGAGGGGCTGGATGGATACTTGCAACAAAAGGGAAAAGAAATCTGCTTTGTGCAAAACACACAAGAGGAAAAAAAGAGCATTTATCTTGCAGGGGTTTAACAAATGACTAAGAGTGGTGCTGTGATTTCACACAGTTTTATGGTGAACTCTGGATTAATGGTGACATTTCAAGGAGTGGAACACCAACTACATGATTTTTACGTCCTGGGGTTTTCCTGCAGTATTGCCCCCAGTGGAGTGATGATTCTCTGCAGAGAGACAGAGAGAATTCAGTAGAGACAGGAGAATGCATTCCTGCTGCAAATGAGGTAGTTCATAGATGCCCAGCCATTCATTGGTAGCATATTGAAGGATTTCTATGAAAGCTATGGAGTGTGATAGATTCACATTGTCTGGGCTGTTTTAATGCACACACTATCTTGCCCCCATCCTGAACATCTCCTGGGCTTGAGTTTTCAAATTTTTTAATCTGTGAAATGTCCTGTTACCACTCATGTGGAAAGGCTATGTCATGCTCAGCAGTCTGGAGCAGTAAACATGCCTGATGCCCTCTTCCTTCTACAGACACTGACAAAGACAGAGAGGAAGGGAAGAGGCAGATGCTTGCAGCTCTTCGACAGCCAGTCCCTTGGAAGATGCTGGATTCTATATATAGTACCTGCACACAGTTTTCAGCTGCTCACACCTTGCAGCAGCAAAAAGGAGGAGAAGCTTTGGATTCAGTTCAGCTACAACTCTTTGAGAAGAAAAAAGGGGAGGGAGTTTTCTTTCTGAAGAGCAAAGTTCCCCCAAACACCACTGATGGAGCATTGTCTGGAGCAGAGAATTGCAGGGCACCATGAGACACAGGTGATTTCTTTACCAAGTATTACCTCCCGTGGGACTGAACAGACCAACACCTGATCATTTGAATTACTCTTTTTAGAAGAACACTGAAAAGATGCCAAAACATCTCTGCTCTGGTTCACAGGCTGTGCAAATCACAAAGGACATAGCTTGTCTTAAGCTTTCCCACATCATGTGAAACATACTGTGATAGATTATCTTTCTGCAGAGCCATATCCTAATCTATTTTCCTCATCCATGGACATGTCTGCACAACCCCAGCCTTGTGCAGTCCAGACAGTTCACCCAGAGATTTGTCAGGCCTCATCATAAAGGAAGCTTCATTTACCTCCCTAGACCTAGCAAGGCTCTGGTAGGGATGGGGAAGTGGAACAAAAACTGTTTGAAAGCAGGGTCCACTTTTGTGTTAGAAACCCTCAGAGACACACAAGGAACTTTGGAACTTTTACCTTCTGAACTTTTAAAATATGAAAACCTTCAGAGGTTGATCCATAAATAGCCCCTTGTGAGTTAGTCAGCTGTGAATATTTCTGCTGTTATTATACATATCTTGCAAGCTCAAGTCAGTGGCTAAAAAAATACTAAGCACAATGACTTTTATTCCATTGTTATTCAATACACATCTCAGGAGAGGTGACTAAGAGGTGAATGAGCGATTTTAAAGTATCTTAACTGTCTAATTTTGCACACAAAAAATAACTTTGGTAGAGAACATAATTTAAGATCTGGCTGAAACTCTTATAGGGAATAATTATCTAATAAATTTGGTCTTTTTTCCTCCTAGAGTGAGATTACAAAAAACCCCAAGTAACCAATAAATATGTTTGTTAACTGTAACCACTCTAACCTTCTGAAAACATTTTTCAGTTTATGGTGAGATAGGTATTATGAAGAACAACACTGCTCAGTCAGTATAGAAGCTGGAGAGCTCTGAGAAGTTGATGAACTTTTTGTTGCCCCTCACTAAATTACAAGTTCTGATTGTTAACACAAATTTAATAATTCATATGCAAGTAAAACATCAGCACACGTGTTTCTTCCAGACATTTACAAATTAAGTTTAATTCATTAGTATTATCTATAGGATATATTGACAATTTTGATATATTTCTTTTCTAGGTAGAAATACATAAAGTAGTTCGGGGTCTAAAGGATTTCAAAGGTTGTTTTGCCATGTTGATTTTCACAATCTTTATATCAAAATCAGTGCACTTAGCTCAGACACTTCTATATGCTACAGAATGCAGTCATGCACACTGTTTCTCCATGTATTTGTCAATGTTTAAGTAATTGTTACTAGGATGTGTGCTACAGTAAGTGTGGTTACCATAAGTAGGCTATAATTTAATTCGGTCTGCAATGCAGTCAGAGATTTCATCCCTCTGTGACAGAAGAAGGGCATAAATCACTGGATCAGTCTCCATAGAAGAATAATACCCCACCAAATGCACAAATATTAATTCCTTAAACACCTCCTGTGGGCCACCTTCTTCCTGCAGATTATTTTCTACATTTAAAAGCATATTTCATTTTGCAAGCCTTCAGCTGAACACTACACGTTTTCTTGTGAATATTTACTCTTGGATATCTTACTGAATGGCCACCTTTGATGAGTACACTCAGTTTTGACACATAAGGAATAAAGAACACAAATACCTTTTCATTTTCTCAGGTTTCTGTTTTTTAGCCATCAGTACCAATATTTTATATTCATCATTGAACTCACAAGTGCCTCTTCTCCTCTCCTCTCCTCTCCTCTCCTCTCCTCTCCTCTCCTCTCCTCTCCTCTCCTCTCCTCTCCTCTCCTCTCCTCTCCTCTCCTCTCCTCTCCTCTCCTCTCCTCTCCTCTCCTCTCCTCTCCTCTCCTCTCCTCTCCTCTCCTCTCCTCTCCTCTCCTCTCCTCTCCTCTCCTCTCCTCTCCTCTCCTCTCCTCTCCTCTCCTCTCCTCTCCTCTCCTCTCCTCTCCTCTCCTCTCCTCTCCTCTCTAGTGGGATGTGTAAGTCCTGTCATTAATATTTCTGGTAATACCCAACTTTTATCCTCAATGGCCCAAAGACAGGCCTGGCTGGCAGGTTTTGGTGGTGTGTGACCAGCATGAGTGTTTCTAGGTCAGTGACACATTAGCAACTTGATCAGTGCAAAATTAGGAGCTCAACCTGAGGAGGGGTTTCAGAGTCTCCACCAGCATTCCCACATATCAATGTGAGTGGAAAAAATGTTTATTTTGTAGCATAAGGCATGCAAGAAGCTCAGATATTTCAGTAAGAGTGTTTAAGACTGTGACCCCATGGGAGGTGGTGGCTTGCTGCCTTGCACTCACACTGGGCTCGCTGCATCTGAAATTTCTGGCCCTTCTGGTATTCAGCCCAGTTACTCACACTACAGGATCCCACCAGGATGCCAGCCTCCAAATCTTCTCTCATTTTGGGGAGTGTAATAGTGGAATAGCCCTTGCTATGGATGTGCCAGGTCCTGCACTGTTCACCTAAATCAATGTCAAGTTTCACCCACAACCTCTTTGGTAACATGTAACCCAGGGTGGCAGCCTGCCTGCTCTGAACATGTGAGAGGAAGCTGGGGTGAATGATGGGTCTCCCACAGTGCAAGGAAAATTCTCTCAGAAGCAGTCAATGCCCTGGAAGCAGATGGATATTATAATCTTAACAGGTATTAAAATGAAGCTGCCAATGTGAATTGTTGGCATCCTGTCTCACTGTGCCAACTGGCCTGGCCTTGCACAGAGCAGGTGCTGTAGACCAGTTCATGGTAGTGGTCATGGACAGGAACAAAGGACATGTAGACACCAAGCCATAATGTGCTCCCAGATACTACAGGCACATTACTCCAGGGCTGCTAAGTCTTGGCAGCATTGAGGAGACCCACTGGTACACAATAGCTGGCCCAGGGGCCCACACTTGCTCCCCACACTGCTGTGCAGGCTGTGACCAGGGAAAAGCTGTCTCCCTGATTTTAGTGCCAGCTCAGTATCCCTGACAATGCTTCATGGTTGCTGGTTAGGTGCCCAAAGATGAATTGTAAGCAGTCTCACTCCAGAATATTGTACAGCTGTGGTATTTTATTTCCCAGCAATATGTATGGACACACAGTTTATTGCTCCCTTCATATTTTTCCCTGTTTTTCATCCCTAAAGTTTTTAATGAATAGTTTCTCTTTCAGAATTCATTTTCCCTGAAGGCTTAATAGTGTGCTGCTCTCAGGATTAGGAAAAAGGGTATCTTAATTTGGGACTCCCATTTCATTTACTACAATGCTACTGTATTTATTAATGGTGGGGAATAGAGTGAAGCAGGTTGCACATTATAAATAGCATCTTAAAGGACTATTTTGTTCAACTTGTTGTACGATAAAACTTTAATGACAGTGATTTTTTTCCTACCTGGCTTCTAGCTTTTCACATAATTTAGGGAATTAGTTTTCCTTCTGGCCCTTATTTTTCACCTGACACATCCTGTATTTCTCAGAAAGCTATAAGAAAGAGCAGTATGGATAATAGATGTCCTCAGGGGCCCATCACAGGGAAATGCTTCAGGAACTGAAAAGCCAACTGCAATGATGGCCTTCATTTCAGTAGTCTTTGGTCGTAACACTTGGGCTTTTGCCACAATTCTGGTATGTTTTTCATTTGAATATAGATATCACTTTGCTTGCACTGCTCTTAATTTAAGTCTTTTACTTCGATCAAGGGAGATCATCCTTACAATGTGGTGTTTATATCCACTCAAACTGAGCTTCTGAGGTTTCAAATCTTTCTTTGGTGGCACAAAGTAGTCAGGCTGGGAGAAGTGGCCTCCCAGATACATAGTCACGTGAGAGAGAATGAAGCTTCCTTTAACAAGCAGCTAATCGTTTCCTTTTCAAAATCTTCCACAAAAAGAAAAGGTTTTGTATCTCTCAATATATATTTTTATTCTCCATTGATTAAACTGCTTTTGGAAAGTGAACCTAACAAACAGAGGCACGGCTGGAAACAAAAGGCAGGGGTTTGTCACTGTCAGTTCATCAGTAATCAGTATCTTATTTGGTCTGAAAGACTGAGGGGAGGGTAAGCAAAGAAGACTGAAAAACCCAAAGTGAATGTAGAAAAATATCTCCCAACACCCACGCACAGCCACGATAGCAGGAGGCAAGAAGCATCCTCTGATTACGCAGGCGAGGAGCGTGCAGCCAGTGACCACAGACAGATGCAGACAGACAAGTCTATTTTAGTTCGGGGTAACAGGTCTCCCACGCATGCAGCCTTGCACCATGCTGCCATTGTGAAGGGGACAGCCCAGGGAATACAGCCACACAGAGCTTCATGAGCCAGAATAAAGTCATGCGCTCCAGAGACCTGCAAGCAAAGTATTAGCTACATTAGGGGTGAGGCAGCTCGACCTCTCAACAATTCACAGCAACAGGCAGCTCAGGGAAAAGGGAAGAGAATTGCTCCTCTCTCACAAAATGGGTAACTGGGAACAAAACTAAATCTGGGCACTCAAGCAGGGTCCATACCTTCACCAGGAGTGAACTTTATTATGCTTTCATATGTCTAGAGTCCTGGGAAGGTGTTTCTAGGTCCTATCTTATTAACTGGAGCAGATATACTGTTCTGTCTCCCAGGGAGATTTTTCTTCTCATGTTATTTTTTTTGGTTAGGATGAAAGAAAAGTCACTTGCTAATGACATCAAATGGTTCTTGTTTGGATGCAGAGAAACACAGTAAAAGAATCCAAAGGAAATGCAATGAACTGAACTGGAAGTCTAGAGGAAATCTAAATATCTAAGGATTGGCCAAACATTATTTATTGAGGACAGAATTTAGCAGGTAGGCAGAGTCTGGAATTCAGGAATTTAGCAGATAGGCAGAGAGAGAAAGGGAAGGTCACGGGACAAGGTGAAGGTGTCAGGGGGCAGAGGGAATCCTTCATGTAACCTTGATTCCAGCATTACTTTACCACTTGCATGGGTCAGTTGGTTTGGTTTGGTTTGGTTTTCTGGGGTGGGATTTTTTTACTTGTGGTGTTGGTTTGTTGGTTGTTTTTCTGTTTTTTTTTTTCCCTTCTTCTTTCTCAAGCATTAAAATTGCATAATCTGTCCCAGAATAGGGCAGTTTCTGCATAGGGTCACTTGAAACAATGATCCATTCCATGTAAAGGGTGTTACACCAGAGCATGTTACAGACCTCTATAAAAGACACTATCTATATAGCTTCTTCCTGACCACAGCAAGCTCAAAGTTCATTAGATTTATGTCTTCTGAATGGCCTGCAGAGTGCTCATGTTGGTCTCTAACCCAAAGTGCCACACAGTGACTGCATCAAAGCTGAGAGCCAGCTCTTCAAAGCATTAATCAAACATCTTTACCACAAAAGAATTCTTCCTTTGGGTGTGAGAATAAGCATTTCCTCTTATACAGAGGTATATTTAAGAATCAACAGGGTGACTCTATAGTTCTAACAAAGTTGCTATGGTAATTTCATAATTAAACTTCACTATAAATTGCCAGCCATGATCCTTGCACAAATGAGTATTTTTTGGGAGAGCGTTTTTACTTTGGCAGGCTTTAATTTATGCTTTAGCCTGATCACTCCTGCTGTAACAAGGATTTACATACCACACAGAGTGAGAACTATTGCTGCAGGTATCTGCCTCACTCATGATGAATGAACAACATCAGGGTCCCTGGATCTGACACAGTGGGAAAGTGCGTGGTTCAGTGCTCTGGGTGTGGGGATCGTGGTGTGACCGGGGAAGGGAAGCCTCCATTCTTGTTCAGAAGCAGAGTTAAGCACCTACCTTCCTTGCCATGCTGCTGCTGAGCACCCTGACTAGGTAACTAGAAAATCATGTGTATCAGAGTCTGGGAGGCTCAATCGTGTTGCAGCGACACCTCATGGACCTGGATGACTGAGCTTCAACATTTGGTATTTTCCAAACACGACCACTTGCATTTGACCCAAGCTGTGGCATGCTCTGACTAAGTGCACTAAACAGACAAAAAGATTAAACCACCTTGAACTCCTTTCAATGGTCTTGATGATTGCTGCTTTGCTTCTCTTACAGCCCATCACTATTAACTGGTATCAGTCACGAGTAAGTTCCCTTCATTTTCATGTCTCTTATCCCCTCCTTGTCTCTCATTTGTCATTTTAACCAGAAATCAGCTCCTGCTGTCCCCCCAGCTCCAGTGTCCATCTCTCTAGACTGCATCACATTTTTGGTTAAGTACTCCCTCCCATGTTGCCCTTTGTGCTTCAGAAGAATTCGCCAGCTTCCACACAACTATATCACCATTTTAAAGTCCTCCAGATTCTGGGATGTTCTAAGAAAATGTACTAAATGAGGTGCCAAGTTTACTATATATCCCCTAGATGAGTGCTGGCTTCCCCATCTCCTTGCATAACTATGTCTATTCTTTATTAAGAGAACGGGCCATTTTTTCATCCTGTTTGGACTATGACCAGAATAAAGGCCTGACCCTGGCTGCAGTAGCACACCTCTGGCTTACAATTCAAACACATGCATGCATTGGATCCCTTATTCCCAGCCTAACTGGTTTCTGGTGCATGGTGATGCTGTTCACTGTAATCACTTCTAGCTCCCATGACACTTGTCACATTACCTCTCTGAAAATTAAAGCCTGCTGTTCGCAGTGCTTTGTTGTTGCAGCCACAAATCCTCTCCTAAATAAGAGCAGTCTTTCTGAGCAAGAAACTCAAGAATGTGCACAAAGGAAAGAAAGAGATTTTCCCTACAGAGAGGTTACAAAAGGGGTAAGAAGAAAGCAATTTTGCATGAACTGACTTCCACACAAACATCTCACTTGAATTACGAACAAAGGAGTTTCTGAATGGATGAGCTTATGGAAAACCTAAACCTGCCACCCTTCTGCCTTTATAATAATAGCAAGAAAGAACTACTTAAAATGCAAACAATAGAATTCTAAGAGGCCAAAAAGAAGGGAATGTTTTCTTCTGTTTTAACAAACTATTTTGTACTACCACTGTTTATTGCCACTACTGTTTACTGTCCTACATGTGCTGGAGCACTTAAAACTCTTCTGAAATCTTCATGCACTTTTTATAAGAGATTAACCGGAGCCATGAGACCTTCAATAACCTCCCTGCTTGGTGGTGGGGTTTCAGCATAGGCTTTTTGTTCATTCCACAAGAGAAAAGCAGTCAGAAATGCTGATCTTGAGTTGAGTTTCAAATTGAAGTTTGCCTTTCTTCTTCCATCAGACTCATAGTCAGGCATATTTAAAACCAGTGCACATATGAGCAGAAGTGCCTACAAATACAAGTAGGCTGAGGAGGGAGCTGGTTTGAGCAGACACCAAATGCATCCTATTACATACAACTCTGCTTATAAAGGCAATGTTAAAGAGTTAAATCAGAGCAGATGAAACTGTGTCAATCACTCCTACGCTGAGATCCCAAGTCATCCAAAAACTGTGAGACTCAGCTGCTTTACCTTTGAATCCCTAAAACCAAACCAAGAGGACTTCTTTGGTATGAGAAGAAAGCATCACCAGAGCTTCAAAACTGACAAATGTAGCCTTTTCATTTTATTGTATAGTTACACAATGCAAATGTGTACTCTATACAAAGACTTTGCAGTATTTGAATATTTGAGTCCCACATCCTATCACCTTTATTAGTGATAATAGATAATTAAGTCAGAACTACTTGGGGGGGACTTTGACTAACCTTTCCTTGAGAAGAAAGGATGAAATAGTTCTGACTTTCTTCTATATGTGCACTATTACCTACAAAACATAGGTATGTCTACTAGCACGGTTCTTTAATATTTATAGCATAATATACACATATATGATACTTTTGCCATGGTTTATACCCATCAGCCCCAGGGTACCCATTGAGATGGCACGTGCAGAATGACGTCTCATTGAATTAAAATTTATATATTTGTACAAATATTATGACAGAACCCTACTCTGGTGCAGGTCAGCCTACTTCTACAGGAAGCAGTGTCAAGCCTAACTTCTAACAATCTGAGGAAAGTCATGGAGGGTGAGAAAAGGAGGAAAAAGATCTAATTTCTTTCTAACTTACCCTTTAGCTACATGACATAATTGTTCTTGTAGTCAACTGAATTAATGCAAAAGTCCTTGAGTTTATCTCCCGAAGTACCACTTAGTAACCTAGGACCGTTTCACTGTCCACTTCTATAAAAGGCTAGGAGAGAAGGTTGAAGGTGAATAGTCTCTTCAGGTACAAAAGCCTGAATATCCCTAAACAGGGACATTTGGCACTGGACCTCCTGACTGCACACAATCCAGCTCATACAACTGTGCTGGGGCTCTCCTTTCCCATCATCTGGGTTTCTCTCTTGCAAGTACCCTGGGAAACCTGCAGTTAACTGGAGGAATGCATTTTGCATCCAGCTCTGGGTTGGTGGCACATCCCTGGCAGGACGCTGTGAATAAAGGATGAAAGGACAGAGAACACCTTGGTATGTTTAGAGCAGCAGCCTGTGCTTCTCTTGCCAGCTGCAGGCAGTTTACAATACACAGCTCCCAAAAAGACACATATATAACATTCACCACATTTCTAATTAAGTCAGCAATGGAATTAAATTTTGCCTCAAACCTTGTTTCATAATAACTCTCCAACTGGCAGCACTGCACCTTCCTAAATTTTCTACTGTCTCAGAGAAGAAATAGTTGGTAGAGGAATAGCATGACCTTCAAATATTTTCAGTGGCTTGCAATCATGTAATAGAAGCATGCAAGGGTTAAGCAAATTTGATCCTGCCTGCCTCCTGCTGTGATGCAGTTTGTCTAATCAAGTATAATTAACAAAGAAAAAAAGAAACAGCAATACAATACTGTACACATAGAAATAGTAATCACTGTGTCAGCAAAGTCACTTCTATGCAGTGGTGTATATCAGATACAAAATACTCTTAGGCTGTTGCTCACATGAGCAGTGTTGTTCATGGAAACAATCCTCTGTTTTTTCTGGGAATACCTGTCGGAGAAGGGATTTGCAGAATCAAGCCTGTGAACACTGACAGACATCTGGTTCTGTCACTGATGTAATTTTCACATTGTGATTACTATTTTATAGCAAGTGACATTAAGATTTTAATCTATTTGCTTCTTTTTATTTAGGTGACATTTACCAGATGAGCTGCAGAAAAGCCTGTGACTGTTGGTAATAGTTGGTTCTGGTTCCAGATGAATTCCTTTACAGGGGGAAAAAAAAAGGAAAAAAGACCTCCAATGAACACAAATGCAACTGAGTATTTTTGGTATCATTTATTTTTCTTCAGATTTGCTAATACTACCTAATTATAATAATAAATATTTTAATTCAGTCGTGGCATTAATCATCACCTTCATTCTCATCTCACGTCAGCTGTGACATTCAAATAATGCTCATGACTTCAGTGGAATAATTCCAGATCTACACTGACACTCCCAAGTAAAACAGCTCAGCTTTACTGGGACTGTAAAAGACAGTTCTGTTTCCCAGTTAAGTCCTAGTGGATGGGGTCCTTAAGAAGGGAAATTAAATTGCTTTTGGCACATGTCATTTCTGAAACGTTCCCTTGTCTCCCAGCTATATGTGCTAGCCAGAAGCCTCAGTGCTCAGTAAAGTTGCTTTACTAGTAATGATTTCCTTGTTTTGCAGGTTGGATTTTAAGGCTGCTTCTTTCTTTTGTTATGGCTGATCAGAGAAATTGTTGCACAGAAAGTGAAAGGTTAAAAATAAAGGAAAATAAAGTAAAAAGATTTCTAGAATCAAATTTAAAATTAAGATTTCTAGAACTATATTTCTGTTTAATAGAATAGGAAAACTGCCTGCTATAAATGAATTTTTTTTAAATCAGGGTAGCTATTTTGCTCTTTACAAGAAATGAGATAAATTAAGCAGTTTTAATTAAGCTCATCTCATTTTCGTATTCCTGCTTCTCACCCACACTATGATGGAAGGTCTAAGAAGTAATTGTGGAGGAACACCACACTGTGAGAACAAATTCTAATTATTGCAAAGGAAAGTTAAAACATTTCATTTTCAAATATACTTCCCCCCCCCGTTTAATTTTGAGAGTAATTTCTTACTGCTGCTCATCTCTGGTTTTCCCCTGAGGCAGCTTATGTTAGAGAAATGTTGATAGATGGCATATAGTTAGGGGATGATAATGGTAAAATGAAAACAAATGCCGCAGAGCTGACACAGTGTTATCAATATTGATAGACAGATTGCTCCTAGTACCAACAGTCCCGTTCTTCACAGGTGTGAAGACAGGGCATCAGTTACCCCAGCTATCCCCCAGGGCTGAACAGGATTGTTTCTGTGGGCAGGGGTCTGCCTGCCCTTTCTTGCTTGCTGCACAGAGACCCGCAGCCTTGAAATCGCACGACTCGTGCTGATCTGCACCCCTACAGACTGACGTATGGACATGGCTTTCTGCAGGGAGCCGTGGAGGGGGTTCAGCAGGGATGAGGGCTATGTTGGAGAGGCAAGGTCACGCTACTTCCACCCCAGAGCTTTGCTCACAGCCTTTGCCCACAGTTTCTGAGTGCACACAGCTTCGTGCCCCTTGCCCAATCCCCCTTGCGCTGGAACACCAGGAGCGAAGCAGAGTGGCTGGTATCCACTCAGCTGTTCAAGCTCTGTTCACCCCATCTCACCCTCTGCCAGACTGAGCCCAGCACATTCCCAGTCCCCACATCCTGACTGCGTTCTGCTTTTCTTCCCAAAGCAAAGCTCCCTGGGGTGTCACCTGTCCCAGGTCCCATGGTCATTGTGCATGCTGTTAATGGGAGCTCCTCAGCAGAAGTCTCTCTTCTGCAATGCTGGCAGCACCGCAGAAATTGAAGTCCCTCAGATGTGTGATTTGCTACCAGCCTTTCACAGGTGTTTAGCTCCAGGGATAAATGCATATAAATTAAGCTGACCATTTAATTTTTGCTTTATTTATGAGGTACTTTATAATAAGGTTGTATTATTACAAAATATTATTACAGGTAATCTTTATTATTACTACAGCATGTAAATAAGAATCTCTGTAAGAATATTTCATTTCATAGCTCACATAACAGTGTGAAATAGTAACTGAGAGCCCAATATGTGATCACCACTGACTGACAGCTTTGGTTTTTAATGGAGCTATCAAAGGAGAAGGGTGCTATCAATCAGTCTGTCTATAAAGTGAAGGAAACTAATAGAGGAACTCAAATCCCTTCTCTGTGGATTCAACATGCTGGGAAAGCTGACAGAATCAAGAGATGGACTCCTGTAGGTCCCAGTGCTGAAGAAATCTTTCATTTTACCTCATGCACCCCTCGGTGAATCTTTTGGGGAGCTGTTTTCCACGTAAAACTGTGTTTTTATGGAGAACACCTCCAATAGAAATATTCAGGTGTTTAACTAAGTAAGTTTTTGCAGAAGGGTCAGAAGAAACTGCCAATGAATAATGGCAAGGAACTTGAGGTGATGCACCTTTTTGCAATGATGAATAAACCTTGCTTAGGAACGTCAGTGAATCTACACAGAAGACAGCGTAGCAGTTGCCAAGAGTTCAGTGGGAGCAGCTTAAATAGCAAGTGAGACCAGTCATCAGCTCTGCAAAAGCGTTCAGCACCTCCAGGAGGTCTGCAGATCTCTCATTTCAAGACTTGTATCATTCCCTGTTGCACACACTTTGACTCAGCTTTTCCTCCTTCGTTACCATGATTTCCTGCTCAGGTATGTCAGATGACGTCATTGCCATGCACATTTTGCAATGTGTTGAGAAAGGATGCCCTCTCACATCACTAAAATAAATAGCCCCCATTATCATGTCAGAGAAGTTCTATCTTCTCTCTGAGAAGAAACCCCAAAGTTTGCAATGGTCACTGCCCTCACTGCCCCTCTTTTCATCAAAAGTGATGACTACTTACTTTTTATGTCTCTACATGTAGAAGACTTTTTAAAGTCTAGTACAGAAATATAAACTAGTTAAAGCCCACACAAAATAGGAAAAAGCCACTGCTTTGGTGACATTTACTCTCGGAAGCAGAGCATTTGAGGTAAACTGTTCTGCATGCAAGGAGTATCTTTCTTTGCACCTAGGGCAGATAGCACGTCATGAGCCCTTAGCATGTCTCAAGGCTGGGTTGTCCACTGGACTCCATCCTTTCTGGTTAGCTCAATAGTTAAAGGCTGTGTTTTCCACTGGTCCTTTCTGGTTAGCTCAATAGTTCAAGGAAAATCTGGAACCAGAAAGAGCAGCAGTCCTGTGTAGCCCTGCACAGAGCTGAACACTCTGTAAGTAAAAAGGATAATTGTATACTTCAAAAGCATTGAGAGGTTTGTGAGATTAAGACAGGCGTTCCAGCCATCCCTTGCACAGTCAAGTCTTTTTGAATCTCTTTTTTGTGATCTCCAGAAAGAGCACAAGCCTTAGCCAGTTTGTCAGTTTGTGTCACAGCAATGCAATTTACTCGATGAGGCATCCGGGGCTTTAATACGTACTTGACTGGCAGTTTCAATCACAATGTTTCTGTAATGGCCAGCAAGCAAATACCAGATCGTGTAAGGAGCCCAGAGTGTTGGCAAGTTTTGCAGCAGGCTGTGTTTGCATTTGTGAGTGTAAATAGGTCTCTGGGAGGAGGCATCAAACATCATACTTGTGGTTTTTTTCCTCCGTGCTTGCAATTAGCTAGGAGAGGAGCACAGATGTTTTGCAAAGAACTCCTATCAAATTTTAAGATGCAAAATTGTTAGGGTGGCTCTAATTAATTTTCTTCATCAGTTTAAATGACATCTTTATATTATAGCACTGGGCAGGATGTTCTGAAGTAACTGGACCGAAATTGCCCACTGAATTTTGCTCCATGAAAGGAATGAATTTGGCCTGTTCTGATGAGCATGTGTACTGAGGATATAATTTTATTGAGTCCCATGATAAAAAAAATATTTTCCAGAAGGCATTACTGGGAAGTCTAGTGTGTTTCTGTTTATTATTGCTGTTGTAATTTGTCCTAGTTTATTCTCATTGTGCCAGTGGAAGGCAGAGTATTTTCACAGGTCCCATTGCATCGGCAGTGTTTACAGGAATGTATTAGCCAAATCTAATCTGCTTGGCCAGAACAAACCAGAAAAGAAGTGTTTTAATCTTGCTTTAGCCTAGTGCTTGATTTTGACTGGCTTGGGAGTAAGACCTGCCCGAGAAACTAAATTAAACAGGGAATTGCTGTTCCAGGCAGCCTGGCTGTGGGCAGCTGTAGGTACTGCTCACACGGCCTGACCTACAGCAGCATTTAAACTGTCCCTGTTTGATCCACACACGGGAAGTGCTGTGACAGGCAACAACAGCTCCTTGTATTTATAGCATGTAGGAAGCCATAAACTGAGAAGCAGTCACCTGTGACAAGCCTACATTACCCTCTCCTCCTGGCAAAATTGTAAGTTTGGACAGGCAGAAAAGCAACCCAGGGAAGTTTTAACAAGTTTTAAGCCCGTATTCCTAGCAAAGGCAAGCTAGAGGAAATAATTGGTTTGTGTGATTAACAAAAAAATGATTATGTTCATCTACAGGTGGGTATTTCCCCTTTACCAACCTGGCTGGTTACAGAAGAAGAGGCGGTCCTTTGTACGTTGAACCGTTTGGGTTGTATTGAAACAGCATCTTGACAGGCAAGTCTGATGCTGAGACTGTAATAATTTATATTGGCCTGGGAGCAGTAGGGTCATTGTTGTGAGAAAACTGAAATGTGGTTAGCTTATTACAGGGTTTTTATCTGGCAGTTTGCAGTCCTGTGGGAATCCATGGACTACTTCTGGAACATCAGCTAAGATCAGGTACAGAAAAGAAGCAGTGCTCCAGCATTTGCTAAGACAGATTTCATGTCTTTAGAGGTCCAAGATGCTGTAGCCTGCCAAAATGAGGTTTTATCCTATATCAAGGGACTCACATTCTCCAGAACTGTTTATGAGAATATATCCATTAATGCTGGTAAAGTAATTACAGACTGTTCAAATATTTTCAGTTGTGTTTCAGACAATTATAAATTGAAAACTGTAGTTTTTTTAACTCAATATTCAATATTGAAAGGATGCTGTATCCATCCTTAAAGACAGTGTGATAACCCTTCCAGTAGTAAACTCCCACAGTGTAATTCAAACATGACTAAGCAACGTTGTTTTGCTACAACAGAAGGGCAGGAGGTGGGAGCAAGAGGAGGGTGCCGTCACACTCTTGGCAATCTAGTTTTAAATCCAAACAGAAATCATGGGGTTAATGGAGGAGGTTTATATAAATAGCAGAGATAAATGCTCTTGTTCTTAAAATGCCACAAAGTTTCACTTGAGGTGATCCTTGAAAATCAAGAGAAAAATAGCAGCGGCTGTTTTGCCTGGAGCTGGAAAGTCAGTGTTCCGAAAAAAAGTGTCAGGAAAAACGAGGGGGGTGGAGGGGTGGGTGAAGGGGGAAGCGGAGAGAAGGAAAGCTGCAGTCCGACTGCTTTGGAGCCTGCACTGCAAATTTTCCCAAAGCCAGCACTGTGCATGGCTACCAAAAGAAGCTTTGCAGTGGATTGCTAGCAGAATATTTTTGTGTGTGTGGATGCATGTAGGAAGTCATTTGCTGCCACTGTGAAGGCAGCCTTGCCAAGCAAGCCTGAGGGAGTCTCCAGAGCAGCTAGGCGCAGCCATGCTTCACTGCTTTGCAAGTTCATTAGGTAAAGGATGCTGCGAGAATAGCCAGTGCAGAGACCCTTGCAGCTGAGGTCTGCTTTGAGCCAAATGCATCGCTAGGAACGCTAAATTTAGGTTCGCGGATGCAGGAGAAAACCAGGCGTGAGAATTGCTGTGCATGGGTCACTGCTCTGCGGATGCTGTGTGGTCTGAGCTGCAAATGGCAGAACAACCTGCTGTACTCTCTTTTTTCAACCCTTGGGTTGAGATAGAAGAGTCAGCAGGGGCTGGTGGTGCTGGGGTTAAACCGTGCTGCAGCGATGCATTAGTTTCTGCCACTTCTCATGGGGAGAGAGGCAGACAAGTCACCAAGCAGAGGCTGCAACAAAAGTCTTTAGAGATTCCTCTGCATAAGGGTTTGATGAAGAGGGTATAGTGTTTTCTATCCAGGCAAGAGGAAGCTATATAGCCTTGATTATTATGGGGAAAGGAAAATATTTATCAACTTCTTTATTTCTCTTCATTTCATCAAAATAAGGTGGAATTTCTGTTTTTGCCAAAGATTAGGACGACCACACTTGAAGCTTGAAAGCTTTTGCAGCAGAAATCTTTGCAGCAGCTTTTTCTTTCCAAGTTAATTTATGCTAAAGACCTTGAATAAAAGAAGTCTTCTCTGCAGTTCTTACTTTCCTTTGTGCCAGAGTTAAATCAGCAAGTTGATTTTCTTTTTTACCAGGTCCTTGCTTTGCCTTTCAGTATGGAACCAGCACTCTGGAAGCCCCAAAGTCTGCTGAGCAGCACCTTGGGTTTACATTTGTAAAGCAGCCTTTGTGATTAGCTTTCTTCAACAGAAGAAATGACAGGCAAGTTGGGAATACTTGTTCAAGAATACAGAAATATGAAGGACCACAGCCTATAAATTATGGCCCATGAAACACAACATGGCTTTTGTCTTCAGCCTTGGTACGCGTTGAAATGCCAAAAGATGGGCTTTCAGCCACCACTTTCTTAGCAACTTCCAGGAATTACTGATGGACCTGAACTTTTCTGAGTTAAGGGAACAATAGTTAGCATCACTGATTAAAGAACAGACACAAACCACCAGGAAGAGAAGACTGAACAGTTTTTAGCCTTTTGCCCTTTAGTTGGTCAAGTGGGATGGATACAAAGAAATGTGGAAAAATGTCTGTAACACTGCAGTGATAAATCCGTGCTCCCATGTGGCATCCAGCAGGGAGCAATACGCAATTCAATATATGAATTCTAGGTGAAGCCATGAAGCCATGAAGCCAGGAAGCCAGCCAGCCATTTTATTAGGTGAAAATCACCCAGATTCTATACCTTTCTTACTGCAAACGTGGCAAGCTAAAAACCTGCTAATTGATTACACACACTGTTCACACCATATTGATTGGTTAGTAACTATAACGAGTTCTGATAAACCTATCTTATAGCTAAACATCCTTAGTTTACCTTTAATACCTAAAAGCATCCCCACACCTGCTGTTTTGACCCTCTTGTTATGGTTGGTTCCTAACATGTTCTGTTACTCCCAAATACCTTCCCATAACTGCTTCTTGATTTAGGGCAGCCTGTACCCCTATCAGCGAGGCCGCTGTGTTTTGAGAATGGGATTATTAGGATCCTCTCAGCATGTGAACTTTTCCTGTATCATGGGAACAGAAGAATATTGTCAGGGCCTAAATCTTGGGAGAAGAGAGCTAGGCCGCTGGCAGGCCTGCTGTCTGCCCCGACACTCCCAGATATTCTGAAAAATCCCAGAAAAATCCTGATGTCACCATGATTTTGAGAAGCCTTCCTTGGCAGAGTGTGTGGTCTTCAAAAAACCCTGGCTCAGATCTGCTGGGTAACATTTCCGGTGACCACTGCTATCTGCACAGGTGTAACTACATATTCTAGCAGCCACCACAGCTGGAGTCTCTCCTAACCCCAAAGCTTCTCTTCACACTTGTCCTACTCTGCAACATTCTTGAAATGCACTAGTATTCCTTGAGACTTTGGAAGTCTGCACTGACAGGCATCCATGATGTGTGGTGTCAGTAACACACTTTTCAAGACAGTGAGCACAGGTCTCTGGTCAAATCCTTGGAGCTTTTGGACTTTCAGCCTGAAACCAGATTTGTGTTTTGCATTGGATTTGGAGTTGTAAATATATATTTTTCTTTTTTTTTTTTTTTTTGACCACCCAGACCCCACTGAGGCTCCATTCCTTGATTCTGAGAGTTGGCTTTATCCCCTCAGTAGCACGAACAACTGCACAAACCAGTCTGGGACAAAGGTTCAAGAGAAATAATGAGGCTGACAAGCACAATGTGGGAAGAGTCCAGAATGACTAAAGAGTGATGTGCCAATGAATTGCTGGTTTTCATGAATGTCCCAAACCAGAAGAATCCCAAATGACGTCTGTGAGCACAATCATTTGACCCAGCCCACAGACACAGATGGGTATTCAGAAACACATGCCAAACTGTTCAGAAGGCAGATGGAGATGAAATTAAATGGTATCAGCTAACTTGCTCTGAACACAGTTGCTGAAAGTTAGCTTTGCATATTCTCAAACTCAAACTAACGTACTCTCTGCCTTTGTAGACATTTGTAAAACCAAATGCTGAGAAATTAAGACAATCCTTCACTTTTACAGGTAACTGTAGCAATATTACTTGTATGCTTATGGCTTTGGGTGCTTTTCCAGAGTTTCTTGCCTTAGCTGGGAGCTGCTCAGTGAAATATTACCCCAGTGCTTATTCTATTGCTCAGTGCTGTAGTGGCAATAATAAATATGACCACTAAAACCAAGTGGTTTATTTCAAAAAACTGCAGGGGAAAAAAACAGTATAAGACACAAAGTGTCTCTTTCACACTTCAGGGACAACTTTGGTCAATTTTCAGCATGCTACAGGATCATATACTATACCCTCCCCACCATCATCTCTCAGATGAAGTCTCATGATAAAAGTCTCAGCCCCTCATCTTTGGTTCAAAACACTCTTAACAGAAATGAATATCTCATTGTCAGACTAACTCAAATTGTATCAATTGAGGACTTTGTACATTATTTGCTGGACTGTCTGAAGAGGACCGGTGTTCAGTTACCAGCTGCTGAATTGCCCTACTAGTACTGCCATCCCTTTCTGGCCCCATGAAGGTGGCAGGCATGGAGAATGCTGTTTTCTCACACCAGCAGCTACTGCCCTGGAAGGAAAACGTTGTCTCTGACCACTCAAACCATCTCCACAGCACCGTGCAGATGTCCCTACAGGAGTCAAAGAGATTCAGAACAGTATTTAAGGAAATACCAGGGAGAAGCAGTTGAATGAAACCAGCCACCCTGAGACCTATGGAAGAGGACAGAACTAGCAATCATTGTTCTCTGGAAATGTCCCTTTCTGAAGCACAGTCCTTGCTGATAGAGAATTTAACTTCTGAGACCACCATGTTCCTATGCATGATATGGACATCAAGTATAAAAGCTTTTCTGGAGTTTCATGAAAAAGTGATTTTTTTTCCACTTACAGAGGTTTCTGCTCCTTTCCCTCAACTGTTTCTGTACCCCATTCCTAAAATTACTTATAACTTAGAGGAAAAATTGCACCATTTGGAATTTCTGCAGCAAATTGGTAGAATCAAGAAGGCACATTACAGCTTCTATTGAATCCACAATGTGCAAACAACAGGTCATTTTATTTCAATCTGTGAGTGCAACTTCATTTGCTCACACACTCCTGCTGTTGAAGCCAAATTTTCACAATACAAACCAAAGGGGCTTGGTATCAGGGTGGTGCTCTCTGGTTTGTACAGGTACAAATGCTTCTTCCTCAAAATAGTGAGTGTCCATGACAAAGAAAAGGAGAAAGAAAGGGAAGGATTTTAGAAGAGAATTTGAGATTATTTTTCTCTGCAGTGGTCCATATCATCATCAGCAATTTTATCTGTTCCTGAGCCAACAAGGCTTCAAAGTTTGTCTTTTCTATCTCATTCTTGCTTTTAAGATATGATGAGCCAAATTTATCTCTGTAACTGCTCTATGTCCACACAAAGGATGCATTTGGCCCATTACATGCATTTACAATAGGAAAAAAAGCTCCTAAAACACCCTGTGGATTCACAAAGCCTAGACAGAAAGGGAATAAGGGGCTTATTAGAGTTGATTCCTGTACCTTTCCATGTGGGGCTCATGAATCATCCCACACACTTACGATAGATGACCGTGTACTTCACTGTCAGGGAGGGAAATCCCTCACAGATGTCTGCTTTTGTCTCAGATACATTTTCCTCACCCATGAGTCTCCTCCTCTTAGGAGCACTGGAGGTGTGAGGTGCCATTCTTAGAGCAGGCTTACCTCTTCGTGCCCGAGTGGCTAAAGTCTAAGTGGAAGGTCTGGTTCAGTGGCTTATCAATGCCCACCCTGAATCCGCAGTTCTGCCTCCTGGGCAGAGCTTCTGCTCGGGCACCGAGCCCTGCACTCCTCAGCTGCGGATTTATTCAGCCTGGATGAGGACTCACTCCAGCTATTTTCATGTGCCAGTTACGTATGAGTTTATTTACCCAGTTTGTTTTATGCCTTTCCTGTTTCAGCATCTCAGCTCTGAAGTGGGTTGTACAACTTCCATTAAAAGTATGAAGAAACTCTCAGCAGCACCATAAATCAGAGATTTAATCTCAAATGATTCGGAAATCAAGAAGAGTAAATCAATCATGGTTACCAGATTTACCTGGTTTTGTGTAATATTTATCTCAGAATAAATACTTGTAATCTGATATCAATATGCTACGAATTTATTTTGGTT
This sequence comes from Laterallus jamaicensis coturniculus, assembly GCA_022605575.1. Taxonomy (NCBI): domain Eukaryota; kingdom Metazoa; phylum Chordata; class Aves; order Gruiformes; family Rallidae; genus Laterallus; species Laterallus jamaicensis. Next base: position 11,144,117 of record JAKCOX010000016.1, on the reverse strand, counting down.
AAAAAGCTCTGTATCAATTAACAGGTTTAATGGGAATTTCACTTTTGATTATTTTTCCCCAGAGATTTATTAATCTCTTTCCTTTATTCTGACTTCTCAAGATCTGGACAGAGTTTTGAATAATTTGTATTCATTATGATGCAATGATACAACATCAGTAGGGAACATCAAGAAGAATCACTGACATGGATTTTCAGCAGTTTTAATAAATGTTGAATGCATTTTTCTTAGGTTTTAAAAAAAATATAACTATACCTCAAAGCTTACATGCTTGTGGAGGAGTTCAGTGAGTAGAATAGGGAAAGGATTTTCTCCTCTGTGTATTTCTGTCTAGCATCTATTCCAGCATAACAGCTTATTTTCATCTTTTCTGCTTAGGACCAAAGGTTTGTGCTTGGTACTTTTAAATGGAACCTTGCTCCTACTCTCTAGACAGAGAGATAGAAGGATTCATTCAAGTTCCCAAGGAAGAATGACAGAATTTGAAACCTTTAAAAATCTCTAATTATACATCATTGGTGGTTTTCTTTTTTAAATACACCAAAGGTCCAGAACTATACTGCCATAAAATGTGGAAACAGAAGAATACTTTTTCTTTTCTTTGCAGGGGATCCTTATCTGCAGGGGATTATTAGTGATGCAGTCGTTTAACTGAGCAGCACAATAAATTAGAAGAGCAGAAGGAAATTAGATTCATCACATCATCTCCCATGTGCACATAGACACAGTACAGAACTTTACACAAGTGCCATGTAGTCCATGCTTGCTGAAAAAAATCTCTGCTCTGATGAAAATAAATGGAAGTTAAAAGCTAGCATGGGATTTAAGATCAGGTGCAATGTTGGAGGAAGTCATCATGCAAGCCTGGCTTCCACTGAAGAGATTTCCACTGGCCTTTAATCAGCACGTGGCTGCTTATGAGCATGAAGCGGTGCAGCAACCCTGCTTGAAGGGGCATCCTTCCAGGGTGAGCTTGGAAGTGGAAGGAAGTGAAGGCAGGAATGAGTTTAAGGCTGAACACCTTTCCTTCTCTAGCTGTCTGAAAACCTGCGCCTCATATTGGTCTGTGTGGAGCAGCTCACCTTCAAGACCCACCCAATGGCCAGTTGAAATCTGTTGCAGTATGTATGGGAACAAGACATATGCCGTGCCCTGTGGTCAGAAAAAAGAAAGCACAGTCCCAGATAGGTAATTTTTCTTTAGTTTTATTCTTTTTGTGCTGTTTCAGTGATGTTTGTTTAGGAAATACTGTTTTCCTGTTATAACAATGGACGTGTGAAAGGCAGTTTCATGCTGGTTAGAGCCTAAGAGGGTCAGAGTAAGTGCTATATTGATACCTTTAAAAAAGGAAGCTGTACCTGCAGATACCAAGGGCTTCTGTTTACTTTTTTCCCTACATTTATTTCTCTTATAGTTGAACACTATACTTAGGCCATTCTTAAATGAGACAAATCCATTTCAATTGATAATAAGGATTTTCATCTGAAGACAGTATATAAAATCTAAACTGTGACCTGGTTATCATCATAAATTTTAAAATGAATTAACTTTGAAATAGGCACCATTGTGAATGCCAGGTATTTTCTGGATCATAATAAAAGTCTGGACAAAATGATAAAATTTTTAAAAAAATATTACTAAGAGAATGATCAGTTTTACAGAGGGTTTACCCACTCAGCTGCACAAGTATTCAGACATTTTCCCTGCAGCAGTCTCTGATGCTTTAATCTGTAGCATCAGTGAATAAAGCATTTTAGATCAGGAGAACTTGGAGTTCCTTTTTGTGCTTAGATGTCATTGTTTAGTGATTCTTACTGACATCTAACAGACTCCTAAAATCATGGCTGTATATGAATATACTCATCCCATGCAATTTCAATTTCCCCTCTATTATTTTAAATATTTTAATGTTTAAGAAAGAAATATTATTTTCTCCAAATACTTCCCTTAAAACAGTCATAATAAAACGAAATCACGACAAAACGAAATTGTGATGAAGTGTCTCAGTAACCAGATCATGCAAAAACACTCAACCAAGACTGTATAAAAATGCAGAAAAACATAATGCAGCTCATTTTTGTTAGCTGGAATGCATAAGATGTACCTAAGCTCTAGTTTAGTTTAGAAGATACTATCACAAGCCCTGTATCACCTCAGTGCACAGCATTCATTAGAGCTGGGCTAAGTCAAACTTAGTTCTGTTGGCAAACTAGTAGAAATAAAGAGGACATACTAATTATCTGAATTTCACTCAAGTATCACCCTTCTATGCACAAAAGTCAAAGACTCTGCTGTGACACTGAGCTATTATAGGAAGAGGAAAAAGATGAGTGCTGGAGCCTATCATGCTGTGTACAGAGAATGATACCTTTGAGTGTATTTTCAGTATTTAATTTCATGAACCATGGTGAGGTTAAAGAATTCAAAGTCCTACCAGCAAATGCAGTGGCAGAACAGAAGAAACTGTCAGAGCATGGTAAGGTATGTGCACTGCATTTTACACAAGACAGCTGTTGTTCGTTCTCTCTCGGCCGTTATCCAGGGCAGTAACTCTCGGGCTGGAAGACCTCACTGATTCATCTAAAAATAGGGTATCCGCTATGTCAATGCAATTATCAGTTATTTCAACACACAGAACTCTCCCCTAACCTTACAGCCAGAGAGCTTTGTTTAAATACATCGATCTCTGAGCGTACAAGATACCATTATCAGCTTTCATTCACCCAGAGTGGTCATCCATCGATGTGTGGAACTTGCTAATGGGGATTTTACCCGTGGTCTGGTTGTCAATATTTATGCCCAACATGAATTAAGTGGATTATGCTGCTAAATACTTCTTCCCAAGTGTCCTGGATGAAAATTGTATTGCCTTTTGCAGCTGAACAGCCAAAAAAACCCTCTAAAATAATTACCGTCATTGAGAGCTATAGCCAAAGAAATTCAGATTATCTGCAAGCATCTCATGCAGCTCGTGCCACTCATGATTATTCTCTTTGTTCATACATTGCACCAGTCTTGTCAAATTTCATGATCCCCACCACTTCTAGTAGACACTAACAGACCAGTGCTCGCCTCAGCTCCCCCCTAACAGCACATGAATGACAGCTACCCTGTAACCCTGCTGGGAAGTCACTTTGCAGAAGCACAGTGATCAAAGCAGCTCTTAAAAAAGTGTGTGAGCCTGGATGTAGTCTGATTATGTTTCAGAGTTAAGTGGGAGCTGGGGAGGATGGCAAGTAGGAGTGTGTCCTTAATGCTGAAACAGTATGTTAAATTGGTTGTGCTCAGGAGAAAGCAAGACACGACTCAGAAGGGAGCAGTGCAAGGTTCTACACACAGGCCTAACCAGCAATAAAGGGGGGTAATCAGTAGGGAAAGAGATCTTGGATATTAATCACAAGCTGGACTGCAGTGAATAATATTGTTTGGCTATGGAAAAGGCTCAGCACCACCCTGAGACCTCTGAACCAAAGTAACCCTGCAAAGGTAGGGTCCTGCATTCAGTTTGGGGCATCAGACTTCACAAAAATACACAACTGCTGGCAAGACTCCAGGAATGATGGGACAGAGTGAGTGAAGGACATGACCAAGGAGGAGAGTCCAAAACATGTTGTAGTAGATGTGGGGTCAGCTGTGTCAGCACAGTGAGACCCCCCAGGACCCTGTTTCAGGGGGCCCTACCCCCAGCCTTTGTCATTCCCATTGCCTACTCAAAGACATTTTACATATGAGACAAGGAGGAGCGCAATAAATCATACTCCTTGATTTCTGCAGACAGTATAAGAAGTAATGGGCTTATATTACAGGAAGGAAGATGAAGGTTAGACATTACGTAAGCTTTCTGACCAGAAGGGTGGTGAAAATTGCCTGAGAGACAGTTTTTTAGAAAATATATAGGGATTACTGTATTTCAGCATATGTACTTACTTGTATATTTATATTTTATCTTTAAAAATACACACATTACATATTTACATAACAAAATCAAGATTGATACATTTATAGCTATATTTATATAATGTGCTCCTCATTATCCGACTCTGGTTTCACTGTTTCTGTAGTGTTGTGTAATAAATTAGATAGTTTTCTTTCCTTCACTCTGTGTTGAGTCTGTTTTGCCCATGTCTTTGGTGACAGGAGGATCTCTCCCTGTCCTTACCTTGACTCCTATGCCTCTCAATATATATTTCCTCCCATGTCCACCTACAAAGGCGAGTGATAGACCGACTTTGGTGGGCGTCTGGCCTCCAGTCAGGGCTAAACCACCACACTACCAGACAATATGAATGTATGCTAGCAAGCTTTTCTTCTTGAAGAGAAACAGGATGACAATAATAAAGGTGCAGCCGAATAGTACTATTGCTGGCTTTTGTTGTTAATGGAGTAGCTGCCTTGCTGACTTGCAGCATGCTGAAAAATCATACGCAGCCTGAAACCTACGTATTATACATGCTGGAAAGCACATTCTCAATGCAAATGCCGTGCTACAGACGTTGTAGAATTAACGAATGCAGCCTGTAGGAATGCTTTATGATAAATACTATACCTAAATACACATAAGGCTCCATGTGCATTTTTTTTTTTTTTTATATAGAAAACATGCTTTAATTTGGTTTAGGGAACTGGATTACAGGATCTGGTTGAGATGCAATTTCTTTGAAATTCAGTAAGAGTGTACAAAAGTTACACCTTTGGAACTTGAAGTTATAAGGTGCTCTAAGATCTCCAGTTAAAACTGACAGAAAAATGAAAAATACTACTTTTTTGCATAACTTCTCATTACATGCATGTTCTCTCAGTCAGTACACTTCAGGCAGCTTAGTGCCTTAGTCTAAACATGCAGATCAGGATTCCTGCCGATCTCAATTCGTTCATCAGCTGAGACTAAGTGTCAAATAGCACCAACAGAACCAAACCAATTTTTTATGCCGGGGTACAGTAAGTGCATTCATTCCTGGTCCTACAGAGAGCTGTATGAATACAAAACAGGCTCAGATTGCACTCATCTTCTGCTCCCAGGGATAATGAAAGATGTTTTGTTCTTAAAAGTACATCCAAGGCCCACTTATCTTCATGCACTTGCTGTCCTCTTGTTGCCACTTAAAAAATTGAACCCCCAGGGTGACATTTTTATCAAAACTCTCATGCTGATGCAGATTTTTGTCTGGACAGAACTTCAAGCCATTGGGGAGGGGCACCAGGGAGGGTCAGGGGAGGCTGAGGTGTGGAGCTGGGAGGGCTGGGGGTGTTTTGTAATATCTCTAGGGGTGCATGTGGTACCCAGGATTTCTCTTTCTCCCACAGAGACCTTTACCTCACTTGTTTTGGTCTTGGAACACTGGTTCCCCCTAATTTCTCCTCAGTCATCAGGGTATGCCCCTTGCATCAGGATGAGGGTTTCCCCAACATTTTACACAGTAATGAACATGGTCACTGCAATGTTTGCAAGATGAACAGGTTTCAAACACGTTGCTTTGATCATTGCTTTTCATGAAGTTCTCCCCGATTTTGGACATGATTTAAACTCAGTCCTTGAGCTTCAGTAGAAGATAATTTATAGTAAATTTTGCCTTTAATTTGCATTGATACTAAAAACCATGCTGTAGAAAATAAGAGACTCTTGTGGCCTCAAACAATGTCAAGGCTGAACCTTTCACAAAAATAATGGATGTTTCACTACAGGGGGTGGGGGATGGTGGTGTAGGTGAAAATGTCTGAGGAAAGCACCTCTGAAACCATAGACATACTTTTGTGTTCTTGTGCTGATTATCTGATACGTGAAGTGAAGTATCTGAGAGGTAACAACTGAGAAATTAATGGTTTTGAGAGTATAATTTAGTGGGTTTTAATCTCTGCTACTATCAGCACTGAAAAAGCAGCACTGGGATTTCTTGACTCTTTAGAATCTACTTGTGCTTCAGAGCTCGGAAAATGTGTTGGCCTGAAGGAATTTAATTGGAAATTAAACAGCTGGAACAAAAAAAGAAAGAGTCACACCTGTAGCAGTCTGTCCTTTACAAATTCACAGTAAAATATCTGGTAATTAAAACCATTCAAGGTTACTCAGAACTCTTCCAGAATTTGTCGTCTTGAGCTATGTAAAGCTGATCTTTCCTTCTTAACAGCTTAAACCTTAGTGAAAGTCCTTCCTGATATAAACACGTGCAACCACAGAAAATAGCAAATTGCCTGCTTTAGCCACAGGCTGGTGAGAACAGGAGGGAAGTGGAGGACAGAGCAGTTTAGGTGTTGTGCTGGAAAACCTGAGCACTTACCTTGGGGATGGTCTGTCGGGGCTGGTTTTGCAGCCAGCCTGGGTGAGGTGCACAGCGACTCTGTTAGATGCGGTTTATTAACTTGCCTGGAGATGTAAGACCGAAAAACACAGGCTCTCACACCTTCTGCTTTGTTGATCACACATCCTGCAAACAAGATTCAGTGTATAAAAGAGCAAAAGACCTGATAGTGTGTGGTATTTCTCCTGCTCCTTGTACCCAGGTAGGGATTTGGAAGCTGAAAATCCATTCCTGCTGTAACCCCCTCCCAAATCATTACAGTTCCTCTGCCTAAGGGAGGGGGCTGGGGTGGGTATTCACTCTTGACATTAAAAAGCATTTAACTCTCAGTTTAAATTGGAAGAAATTGGATTAGTGAGTCACACAAGCAGGATCTTGTTATTGTTAGAGGTAGGTTAGCTGCACTGCTTGCTCATTAACTTGGTTTCTTTGAAGAGAGATGGAGTCTCCCAGCAATTTGCTGGTTTGATACTCCCAATTTGTCTGGTGGCTGCCTGGTTTTAGTTATGGATTTGGTGTAAATGTTAAGAACTTTCAACAAACAAAATGAAGATCATCAGTGGAACAAGTTGTTCCACCTTTAAGAAGAATTCTTCCAACCCCTAACATTCTGTGATTCTGTAATTTGTTCATGGAACAAACAAAAGATAAGTTTTTCACAGTTGATGTTGGCAGTGATAAAATATCTCCAGGCTTTACGGATGCCAAAGTTCTCATTTACCAGAGAATCATTCCTGTTTGTCTATGAGGAATGTAGCACATGTGCTGATATGTGGATCTTCTACATACACACTGCTTAAGCTACTTGTGAGCTTGGCATATGTTCTCTTTCTCAGTGAACGAGTGAAGTTTATCTCTGGACAGCTGGTAATTTGGGCTAAAATTATTATTCTGTTTGTATTATTTATATTTCTAGTAAAAGATGTCCCATTCTTCAGTAAGGATGTGAGTGCCTTTTCGCTTTCTGCTTTACAAAAAGCCATTCATTGGTTCTCCATTCACTGGAGAGCTTAGAGCCTTGGTCCCTGCTCCTGGGAAGACTCACACTAACTTTTCTTTACATGTTCTGGATAGTCTCATTGAGCCTAGACATTCAAGGTTTTGGAAATGGGAGACAAACAACACATATGTAGGCTTTGTGGATGTGTGCACTGACATCCATGCTCATGGACACCAATTTAGATTAGCAAGGGAATGTGCAGGAGGGGTTGTTTTCTGATAACACAGTTGTCAAATTTCTGAGGTTGGCCCTCTGCCCCAGCTTTCCTTTCCCCTCAGTAGCACACCTCTGGTCAGCCCGAGCTGGGTAAAGAAGGAAGCTTTCTGGAGACCTTATGAATGAGTTCACCAAGAACAGGTCCGTAAAGAAAACATATGTAAGATGTGCTGTGTCAGTTTTTATGATATGTGCCCAGAGGCAGCCTCTGGCTGTAATAGCTGGTGGCTTCAAAGGTGCCAATTACAAGTATATCTTAACAATGAGCTTGTAATTTTACTTTTATGTAATCCCATCTAGACAATCCTGACAGCACTAACTGTAGCATGGCAACAACTCTCAGCACTCCTGCAAACACCCTGCGCGTGTCTTTTACCAGCCACACACACATCCTGCTTCAGAAATCCTGGAAACAAACAGTTTCATAGAGTGGTGTCACAGGCACCGCTTTGCTTTTAACGGCACATTCCCCTCGCCCAGGAGTTTTAAGAGATTTACTTTGTTTAACGTTACAGAAATATTTTTATAATGCCCCAAGTGTGGAGTTTATTTCTGAGCAAGCGTAATAATGTCTGTACTTTTAAATTATTTTAGGTTTGCTTAACCTTGGAGGGGAAGTGAAAGGGGAAGGCAATGTTATTCATGCTTCGTTACCCTCATAGTCAGGTAAATAAAATTTATTTGCTTTCTCTCCTTTTAAGATTTCCCCAGCTGCCTCCATCAAGTCTCCCTCATTCTTTTTTCATATTTTATTCTTAGTTTTAAATCTTACTCTGAATGACAACATTAGCTTTCTAAACTACTCAGCAATATCAGTTTTCCCCCAAAGACTTCCCTGAGGCTGATTTGTATAGGCTGCAGTCGTCTCTTTCTTTCTCTTTTTTATGACTTACATTGAACAATACCCTCACTAATGACATTTCCCCAGCAATGGTGCACCAGGGAAAAGCATGGAATGAGAAGTAGGAATGATGAATACAGCCTAAATGGATGGAGGAGGAAGTGCTACGATTTGCTCCTGTATTACACCATAAAAACTACAACTCCTGTCTCTTTCCATCTACCATAAAGTCAGAGCACCGTGCTGCAGTATTCTCAGATACACCAGGCACACTACTGCATAATACATTTTCACATCCTTACATGCCTAAGCTTGCAATATGTCCCATGTCTGTCTAGATACCTTGATTAAAAAGTCTCAGTTGCAAGAAAAGACTGAAATAATCTTGAGATGAAAACACAATAAATAACTTTCAGCACGGAGAGCAGGTGATGGGCAGAAGCAGGCTTATTCCAGTTTAGATAAACAGTCATTAAAAAACACCTCCAGCAAACCATAACCCTAAATACGATTTCACTCCTCTCAGAGCTGTACCTGGCTGTATCCTTGCCTTGAAGGGTGATTTTCCCTGTTTGATCAGGGGTACATCCTGAAGTCCCTATTCTCTTGAAAGGCAACAAGAAGGACGTGTCTTACCAAAGCCCAGTCTCTATATGCATGTGCTCCTTGACTGCTGCTGGCATTCACTTCAATGCCCAGACTCTGAAAAACAGGCTCATGCTCTCATCTGTCCCCTTGCCAGGACATAACAGCTGCCTCTTGCTCCTGCCTGCAAACACTAGATAAACCCCAACTGGTGTATCAACAGAATGAACTTTAACTCAAGCTGTGAGCTCCTTGGAGTGTGCACGGCCAGCTTTGCTGTAACAACTTGTAGTTTTAAACTTTTTCCTAAGAAGGAAGCTGTGAGGAAGTTGTCCCCAAAGCTTTCCCCACCAAGTTCTCTGAAGCCGATAAGCAAAATTGTCTCCTTCCTTGTTTGCAGTCGGGCTGCAGAGCTCCTTGGGGTAGAAGACATTGTAGATGCTGACAGGCAGGGACTGAGCAGGAGGTGTAAACAATCTATTTTCTGTTTACTTGTAATGCTTGCTTGTTGTAGCTGAAATTGAATGCATCTGAATCCATTGACAGCAGGAATTACGATGAACTATCACATGCTTGCACTGGAGAATTTCTGGGTTACTTAGCGATGTCACATAAGATAATACAAAATGTCATTTTTACTCAACCATCACAAGATGCCTTATAGAGTGTGTTATTATTGCCTTTTTATCTTCACTTCTCAAATAACCTGTATAACTCAATGCTATGAAATCCTACTTAGGATCCCTCTAACCCAGAAAAGTAACAGAGACAAACTTGAGAGGGAACCAGCAAGGACACTTCAAGTTCCCCTCTGAAAACTGGAGACTGCCTGCAATGCTCAGGCATAGGGGAAATAGCTGAATGGATGATTTGCTGGGCATCAGAATTAGATGTGAATCCAGGAATTCATCTCTTGCTTGTTGAAGTTTAGAGTACAGTTCACTTCTGGATTTGCCACCTTTTTGTCTGTGGTCCAGTCCTCCTTTATAGAGGTTAAAAGGAATGGTGTCATGGAGGGAAAGGACAAGGGAGCAAACTCAGAGGAATGCCTCTCATGAGCAGGATGTTTCCAGAGGCACAAGCAAAGATAGGCTGGTGTATCTGTCTTTCATAAACAACATAGCTTGAACCTAGAGTGTCAGTAACTGAGGAAGTGAATTTGCATTTCACAGACTTACTTCTCTAAATGAGGTGTCAAGCGCATGCTTTTCACAAGAAGATTCAAGTAGTGAAATACTGACACACTCCAGGGTAACAGTGATTTCCCTGGATGATTTTAAGATTTTGGAAACAATCCTAAAATGTGTCTGAAATGAATCTTTTCTAGGATTTCCCAGAAAGCATCAATACAGAGGTGTGATTTTCAGATCTAGAGCATCTAACACCCTCTGCCCTGTTCCTTTAACTTGGTTCTGACAGATTAAAAGAAATTCATTTGCTTTCAATTTGAGAAGGGTGTAAGTATGGGCTACTGACTTTGCAGTCAATGAAACTCTAAAGAGAAAACAAAAATAAAACTTTATACAACAGACTTTTCTATTGAGTTATAGACAATAATTGGTGTCTACTTATCACTCATTCACTTAATCTCAAAGTGTGATTATCATTCTAAAACAGTGGTGACCAAGGCACAAGGAAACAACACAGCTCCTGCGGTTGTGCAAAAGTCAGCCCCAGGATCAAGGCTAAACTGCATCCTTCATCATGATCAGCCTGTAGGCAACAGGTCTACACTCTCTTTAGAGCAACTTCCCACATGAGAAACTCTTCTTGTCATATTGCAGACTGGACAAAAAAACCCAACCCAATAACAAACAACTTAACAGAGCTCAATACAAGACAAGCCCCACAGCTCTTTGTTTAAATGGCTGCAAGGTTACATCCCGCGCAAGGCCTTCCTGCCCAATGGAGAGGCTGGGTTTGGGGATAGAGTTTTAAAGTGATTCCACATGAATAATTTTCTAAAGTTCTCATGATAATCAGGCTCACCTCAGTTTCATTAACACTAGCCATCTGTTGATCTGAAGACCGGCTCTCCCCTCTCCTGAAAGGATGGCCTTTTGTGTTTGCTGCCATCCTTCACAGAGCTCAGAATTGATTATGCCAATATGGTGTTAGCTGGGCAGAAAACCCTGTGGCATTGGGAGGTCAATATTGTTTGATTCCACTTGAGGGTCTATTTCAGGAACTCATTGAGCTGTTTTGGGACTGTCATGTGCACAGCTAAAATTTACAGTGGCGCACAGCAGTGAGAAAGCATTTCTAAATATTTATGCATATACACTGGGACAAGCAAACATACACATAATCAAGCCTGCAGGTTCCTACTGTGCAACTGATTTTTTCTTTAAAAGGAGTGATAGAAGCAGTGTAGCAATGACCCTTCCTCAAATGATATCCCCTTTGGCCAAGTTTGGTTATCTGTGGCAACACAGATGGTTATAACCTTGATAACAGTTGCTGTCCAGTTTTGACCATGCAAACAGGACACTGTATCTGACAGCAATGAAAGATCCCCCCAGCACCTTGCCTCATGCACACAGTACTAAAGACATCTTTGGAATTGACAAACCCTTGGGAACACTTTTGTTCTTCTTTGCTCTTCAGCAGAGGACTCTTTGAAGCTATTAGGCATCAATTCAACCCCAAGAGCCAATCAAAACATCAAAGCTACATATCCCCAGTACACCGAAGAGTTGGTCTAACAATGAGTGGAGAAGTCTTTAGATTCAGCTGGGCTACTTGCTTTGTCTGTTTTCACTTAACTAATATTTAATGCACCTGGGTTCTTGGTGAAAGTAAAGCTCTGTCTGGGAGGAGGACTCAGAGGAGACCTCTCATCTGATAAGTTTGGTGTTTTGAACTATCCAAGAGTGATTTCTGTGTTAACTCTTAAGATTTTCTGGCTTCAGAAGCTTGTTTGCCTAATATACAGTAAGAGCAAGCTGACGGAGATGAGTACACAGGAGAAATTGTCATTGATCAGGTCAGTTCCTGTTACTGTATGTTGTGATCCTGAATCCATTCCTCTAAGCTCTAGCCGTTTCAGTTTGCCTGCAGGCAAATGTGACTCTCCATATGTGTGTGTGAGTGTATGTGCAGGTATACATGTCCCATGCACACTTTATTTCTTGGATGGTGAACAAATATCAAACCTCAGAAGTTGAAGTGTTTTTGGTTTGATGTGTTACCTCATTTTGTACTATTGGAGCCGAGAGAAGACAAAGGTGTTTACTCATTTTGTCGTGACTGTGAAAACCTTTGGTTCTCTCAGGTATGAACTCCCATTAATGATGAGGAAAGCTGCTCTTTCCAAGCTGCTCTTTCTAGCCAAGCAAGAGTGTTTACAGCAGTGGATGAACTGACCTGCTGTGGAGAGATTATGGTTCACATAAATTCTCTATTCTAATGTTAAGCCCCCAATTATTTCAGAGTGGGTACTTTAATTTCGATTAGTCCTTCTTATCTCATTAGCTCTGTGCATAGAAACTAGTCTACCTGTCTGCAAGAATGTAAACAGAAGGCATAAAGCAAAGTGAGGTTGAAAGAAGAGGTGTGAAACTGTGTTCCCTTATTTTCTAGCTGCATGTTTCTTTTCTCAGTTCCTAAAATAATTTACCTCTTCAGCCTAGGATTTTAACAACAAAATGACTCTCTAATTTATGCTAACCGATTTTACTACAGTCTTCTTAAGACCTTTTAAAGAAGCATAGGTTTGCTGGAGGCAATAGTAATGATGGGTACATGTGAGCAGTTAAAACCTTGATTTAAAAGCTTCCCAGAATTTGTCTGGAAACAATGTGGAAGTAACAAGAAATATGGAGGAGAAACCCTGAGATGCAAAATAGTTTGTTTAATCAGATGTATTGAAAAATTGAAGGGTTGGGGGTTTTTTTTTGTGTGTAGTGTTGGTATTTAATTGAGAAAAGAGAGCTAAATCAAAATAAAGCATACTGAGTTTGGGGTTTGTATCTTCTGTCTGTCCCCGTCCCGCCCCCCCCCCAGCTCCTGGCCTCAATATTTTGAGTTATTTTGGGTTTATCTACTGCCTTTTCATTTATTGCTTTGGTTGTTTGGGTTTTTTTACCTTGAGAATAAAGTGCTGTAGTTAATATGGGCTAAAAGAGACTTTTGGATGAATGTTGAGGGTGTGGGCAGAGAGGGAGCATCTGTGCACCCCAGCAGCATCCTAAGGGACGAATTGAGGCAATACCTGCCTCCAGGGCAGCTCCAACCAGTGGGAGAGCAGTCAGGGCCCTCTGCCAACCCCTAATCACCATCATGCCAGTGCAGTTAGATAATCTGTAAATGCAAAAATCTGCAATCAACAAAATTAGCATAAACTCCATGCCAAGCCATAATTAATAACAAAAAGGCATCAACTTGGAAATGCAAGTGCTTAATACTTCCAGAAAAGGTTGGTGGAAGAGAAATACTCAGTTCTAGGGATCCCTGCTCACAGCTATCAGGATGTGGAAATGTGAATGTGAAAGGTGTATAAAGCAGTTCCTGTACATCAGCTCATGTAGTTCTGGAAGTAAAACCTGTTTTGTTTCTGCTGCTGCTTTCCTGCTGGTTGAAAGGGTGCTACTGCTAAACTGGTGGAGTCACTCCAGACTTCTGGTTTTACTGGGACCAGAAAAGCCTAAGCTTCTAATTACTTACTGGGTGTTAAATATATGTGAACGTACTTCTTCCTACACAGTTCTGTGGTTCTAGTTCCTTTCTATGCTTTAATTCCCTCTCCCTGTTCCCAAATTAAGCCTCTAAGGACTTCTTGCTGGTGAGCTGTGGTGGGAGGTTGTTTTGAAGCTCATCTGTACAGGAGCTTCATATTCTGAAATCCTGCTCTCTCTCATTACAAAATATCTCAATCCTTTTCAGAGGAGCTGAAAAAGTAAAAATGAACTTGGCGATGAGAGTTGGCATGAAGATATTCTTTGAACTATTATGGCATAAACACTGAAACTAGTTATGTCTGGTGGAAGCCAGAAACTACAGTTTGGTGCAGCAGTCAGAATTTTGAGTGTGTAATAGTGGTCTAAACTATTAAATTCTTTACCCAGAGTAGCCAACGACTCGGCCTGTGAAGACTAAGAGTCCTTGTATTTTAATCCTTGCTGTTATCACTGATGATACGCTTCTTAGTCATAGAAATGTGTCATCCTATTTTCAGTTTAAGTAATCTGTGTGCTTCCATAGCAGCTTGTGATTGTGAGTTCCAAAGAGCAAGCACTGAAACATGCCTCAATTAGTCTGTTATTATTTTATAATATTCAAATAGCAGATGCTGCAAACAGAATAGATACATTGACTAGACATTTTGGTACTTTCCTGTTCATCATGTAATGAATTTAATAAATATCAAGTGTATGCTAAGGACACCAGCCCTCATCTTTTCAGTTAATGTAAAACAGAAGAGATTAAAAAAAAAAGGATTTAAAGAAAACTCTGAAGCAGGGGGGATTAGTTCTCCAGGAATGGACTCAATGCAACCCCCTTGCAAAAATTCAGTCTTGTAAACTAATTTGTGTATAAGGCACTTACTTTATTCACCCAAGAAACTGTGACTGTACAGTGTTTGTACTCCTCTCTATCATACGTCATAATGGTGCTCTCAGTTGTGCTTTGACTTTGAAATCTTCACCAGGCCAAGAGGATGTGACAATTGTGTAGGAAGACAGTTGATTCCAGTGTCAACAAATTTGCCTTCAGTCTGTTGATGCATCTGTGGGGAGGCTAGTAAATGAACCTGTGCAATTGAGAGAAGATGAGAAAACAGTAATAAGCAATTTTAATGGGAAAAAATCCCCCATGTTTGGAGAAGTGCTAGCTCCTGAGGTGGATGGGATGCTGCTATCTGCCTATCTTCACACAGCTTAATGGGAACAATTGTGGTGTCCTAGCAGTGCAGCACAGAGAGAAAATGGAGAGCAAGAGGAGCTGCCATCCCTCTGCACTGACTGCCCTGGTGTAGATGGATGTAATGTTGACACACCCTTCTGTTCTTCCATTCACTTTATTCTTCTAATTTGTAGTTAGTGACTATGAAAGATGCCAGAGTAACAGCATGAGAGCAAGAAACCTGTTTGTTTACAGTAAATCTACAGACTGAAAGTTGGTGTTTCAAGCTGTCCTTCAGCTCCAGCCCTTTAGATGCGCTGGGTAGTGACACTATACTGATGGGTAAGAACAAGTGTGGAGTGATGTAAGGGGATATTCTGAACAAGTCTCAGACATCTCATTTGGAGAGTGCCTTCAGAAATATCACAAACCAGCTCCCTGATCCCCCGTGGTAGCTCCACCGTGCCTTCAACAAGCGAAAGCATCAGCTCACTGTATTTTTCCCATACTAGCCAAGCTTCATTGTCTCCTGAAGGTGAACAGGGACTGCTTGCCAACTCTGGGAACGATTCATGACCTGTTCATTTCACATGGCATAAATAAAAAAAGTTATCAGATAAACTGAAGCAGGAACAAGCTACAGAGGTGGAGTGTTCTGGTGTATAATTGGTAATCCTCCTGCAATAAACATCATGGTATCGTCTATTAACCAAGCAGCAGCAGTCCAGGAACTTACCAATAGTAAGGGACAAGCCTATCTGTACTTAGGCTTTTCTGGTTCCAGTTAAACCAGAAGTCTGGAATGACTCTACCAGTTTAGCAAATAAAGCTGTCAGATTGAAAGTCTTTAATGTTTTGGTGTGTCTAACTTGATAAAGACTCAGAGTTCATAGGTCTTGGGGCTGTGCTTGTAGGAGTAACTGCATCACGCCCTATCTGTTTTCAAATACCACCATGCAGCTGGAGTTAGCAGCTCCAGGATTGTGTGATAGATACTCCAGCAATATTCCTCTTGTCATGCTGCTTCTGCCTCTTTTAGAACTGATGTAGCACTGGAGTTGAGGGATCTTCCCTCTTTGTACTGAGAAAAGCAGAAAATTATTTGAGTGAGAATTATTTTCAGCATAAGAAGTCTTTTGTGTCTCAAAAAGCAATCCCAAGAAGTCAGGCCTAATTTATACAAGCAATGAGATAGCCAAGACTCCTGATAAAAACCTAGTGTATTGAAATCAGTGGGAGCAATCAGGAAACCTCTGTCTGTATCTTTAGGCACTTTGTGGTTTTAAGTGCGTAAGCTCATCCCTAATGGGTATAATATAAAGATAGTTTTCTTGAAGACTCCAAGTCTATATGCATTTCTCATAGAAACCCAAGCTCTTCAGCTTCTGGTGAGAGATCTATAAACACAAGAAATGCCTCATTATAATGAGACAAGTATCTTTTATAAATAGAAAAATAACTTCAGCTGGGACTGAAATGGAAGGAAATAACCATGCTGTTTCTAACAACCTTTACTATCACCATCTTATAGCTTCACGACTGCTTTTGTGCTCTTACCTTCTGCTGCTCTGGGAGCACATAATTGTCATTGCTTTTCAATTGTTCCTGCTTCAGCTGTATGATTTTCCACGAGTTACAGTTCTTTCTCTATCAGGTTGGTGGCTTGGAATATTCCACATCTCAGTTTAGCATCTGCTTACTTTCAATACCTACTTTTCTCCCCAAACTTCATTTTAGCCCTTCTGCTAGATGATACTTAAATGCCCTGTGTGAGCCCAAATAGACTATGCTTCACTGTCCAAAATGAGACAGAAGTGTACGTTTCCATGATCCCTCTCAAATACATCTTAAAACATGTTTTCCCTCCATCTGTCAGTTGATTGTCTTTTGTGGTGAATTTTCTAACCACCTGATTCTTTTTTGTTTATCCTAATAGGATAAAAGCTTTTAAAGTTAACTCTAAGTTCAATGATGGATAATGGCTAAACTGGTTATTACAAAAATTACTTAATAGATATTGCCCATTTCTTTCTCTTTTATGGTTTATCTACAGAGGAAAACTATTGCACAGCAAGGTAGAACATGAATTTAAAGCAAATTAAGTATTTCACATTAGCTTTCCACAAGGATACTCTCATCCTGCACACAGGTTTCATTTAATCCACTCCCAAAATGGGCTAAGAAAACTTGCATAAACATAATCTTGCTGTGAAACATTGTCCATGTTGAAAACCAAATATGAAACAGCTTCCCAAGCGCCTTTCCATAACGGGAGAACTTACATACTCTTCTGATCCCCTCACAGGTATTATTAGAGTGTCTCTGAGTTTTAATGTATTCTTTCTTATAACACTCTTAAGAGGCAGGGGGACCCTTGGGGTCTTTCCCAAGATTGTGCAAGAGGGTGGGAGTAGAGCAGAGATAGAAATTAACTTTTCCCAAGTCCAAAGGTAGTTTCATCACTGCTGGGTCATCCTTTTACTCCATGAAAAGCTCCTAATCCCCCCTGCTAAATCATAATTCTATTTATCCTCCAGACAGGTGTGACTCAGCTGCACACCACCACTGATGAGTCTCATAAACTAAAGTTGTTATTTCCTGACAGTGACTGGCCCTGTGGCTTTATGACGTTCGTACTAATTCATGTTCTCATTTGCATTCAGCGAAGGTAGAGAAAAGCTCAGTGACGTGTTTTGATTCAGATTCTCAGAGGTTTGATGTACCTGAGAAGTGAAGTCCCATGGACTTTAAATAACTTTGAGAATCTTATTTAAACAACTGAGAGTGGTGTTTTTTAGGAAAATATTGAATAGCCTGTTTTAAACAAACCTTTGTTTCCTGTGCTTTCGCCTCACTCAGAGGAATTCCAATTTGCATAGAAAGAGGTTTCTTTAAATAAAGGCACAAAGTTCATTTTCTGAATAGAGAGAAACTTGGTGGCCAAAACTAATATTAGGATTAAACATTGCTTTTCCAACACAATAATACACTAAAGGCAAAACTCCATAGCATTTTACTGAATATTAGGAATAGATGGAGTTTTAATTATATGTTGATCCATCTATCCATTTGCCTTATTCTAAGCAAGCAGAGGGTTCAAAACTCCTTTCATCTTGCTGTCTAATATCTGATATCTAGAGCAAAGGAGGCCTGTTTTGCTGCATCTTATAGAGGGCTGACAACCCTGCAAGCACTGACTTGGGTAGGGGTTAGACATCAGTTCACCAAGCACTGAATTTCAAAAGGCCTGTGCGTTTGAACTCTGAAGGCTTTTAATTATTTTGGATTAAGGCAATGAAAAGGTGAATCTGAAGTAACCTTTTCTGTTTAAAACTGAGGTTGATTTACTTTGTTTCCATTCAAAATGCCTTCCCTGTCTTAGTTGGGATTTTATTATTTCCTAGCGTAGGGTCTGTGATGTACATGGAGCCTGTGGGTAGAAGTCTGGCCATCGTAGGCCACTGGTCAAGGGAAGATGAAGGTTGAATATATCAAGAAGGGTTTCCTACAGGTGTTGGTTGGCTGTTTCCTGGGTTCAGGTTTTGTTTTGTGTGTTTTCTTTCCACAGTTACTGGGCATGTTTTTGTTGGCATTGCATTATGTGTAGAGTCCATCCTGCCTGCAGACACTTTAAATGCTGTAAACTATTTTCCAGCCTGATAGATTACTAATAATAGGAGTAACCATTCCTTTCAAATATTGCCATTAATGTGTGATTTTTGTTTTGCATATCAGCATTACTGATATTAGCAGTTGCCAGATCCTTGAGACTTCATTCAATGCCTGAGCTGTACAAAATGTGTAGGAAGTTACTGCATGGTCAAAGCCTCCTGTTGGCACACGCAATAGACATCTGTGGGGGCTTTCCTGCCCGTGGGTGGCAATGCAAACTCCTGCCCACGCAGAGGGTTCCTGGGCTGCCAGGAGCACCTCATTTCCTCCCCTCCTGCTTTCTGGGTGGGAAGTGCTGCTTGGGGGAGATTTCACCGCGTTATCGCTCGCTGCTCTGCACGCTCCTGTTCTCACCAAGTCTCTGCGCTGCTGCGCATCCATTACTAGTGTGTGGATGCAGTTCTGGGCCTTTTTATTTAATAATTGGCTCACAAACAGTCACAGCTAACTGCAGCTCTTGCCTTCTGCTATGGGATTGGTTGGGGGTTTGTTTGTTTTGTGGTGGCTTTTATTTTTTTTTAATTTGAGGTCTCTAACTTCAGGTAATTAAAAAACCTGGATTATTTTTATTTTAGCACTGAAAGACAGGGTTCAATCTGTTTGTGATAATAGCACTGACTGACATTGTTTCAAAGCAGATTTAGAGATAAGTTTGGTCCTGACATTTAGTCAGCAGGTGGGTGTTGTTTATTGCCTAGCAATTAGAACTTATATTAACATAATATCTCCTCAACTTCAAAAATTTCTGAGAGCTCTCCGTGAACAGATTCCCAAGAGCTCTCCCCTGCTCTCTTCCCTTTGTCTTTTCACTTTCCCACCTCCACACCCATCCACCCACCTGCCTTTAAATGTGCTGTTTCAAATTTAGAGTTCAAGAAACTTTGTTTAAGTCTAAATCATGAGAGATATTTTCTTCTAGGGCAGAAGCAGCCCACAGCCCCTTTATTTTAAACCAAGTTGAAACAGAGCTTTTTAGTCTTCAGAAACTTTGTTCACTTTTAATATTTCTCTGTGAGCACTCCACTATGGAATATGAGTGTCGAGGAGGGTGGGAGCAGTTCCCCACTGTGAAATGGTCCAGGTGCAACAACTATTTTCCTGGCCACCTGCATCTTCAGGGGTCCCTTTTCTCAGTATTTTCTCTGTTGTTGTTATCAGTTTATTATTAAACTAATGAATGTGTCCCCATAGCTGCTTTGTATGAGATTTCTGTGTTCATTTTGACTTCTGTGCTAATGAGTTATCCGCAGGAGAATGCGGAAATGAGCTAAAGATGCAACGAAGGCAAAGAAATATGGGAAAAATCAGCTGACTAGAAAAACCTCATCCAAATTTGTTGTTTTAAAAATAATTAGTAATTGACTTCAAGCTCATGTCAAAAGGCCTTGCTGTCTGAAGCCAGATGTTCCCTACTGCTCTGTCACAGGTTTGCTCACAGAGCTGGATTAGCAAAATGGTATGGATTTCTAGTGAAATAGAATAAACATGAAGATCATTCTTGTGCGTTTTCCCCTCTGTGTATCCAGATGTGCACACGCAGTCTTAAAGCAAGTTTTCATCCTTGCTTTCAACCTTTTTTGTTTTTTTTAAAGCTTAAAGCTCCCTTATCTCACTGTTAAGGAGTTGCACTTGGTGATGTTCTGGGTTTTCCCCCCCCCCAACCCCTTGGCATGTACTGTTGTCATCAAAGGAGACACCTCCCTTTTGTCTGAGAGGAGATAATTATGGGAGATAAGGACTAGTCTTTCTTTTCAAACAACCATAATTAACACTGGAACAAAACTTCTTTGGAGAGCTTGCTCTGATCCTGGGGCAAACCCTGATTGATCAAACACAGATTTCCTTGAAGCCACCACCATAACAGAGTCACATATGACTAGTTTAATAACTGCTGTCATCCCAACCCTCTATGGCAGTCACTTTGCTGATAAGCACAAACAAGGTTGTTTACTATCAGATGCAACATCGCTGCTCAAAAAACAATCATTAGGAAGAGGCTAATTGGATGGGAAGTGATGAGGAAGAGATCAAATTCTTAAATCAATTCTCAAATCCAATGAGACTGTTCTGTTATATTAGTACCTTTCCCTGCCTCTCTGACAACAAAGTTAGAGTAGCTTATCTGGAATGAGGGCAGCTGATTTGATGCAAAGGCTGCCGATGGAAGCAGCTGTGCAGCTGCTTTGCATCAGGAGAGTGACAGTAAAGGAGAGTTGGTGTGGTGGCCAGTGTCTGGGCAAAGCCCTGGGAACAGAGATGGCAGCATCATGGCAGGTTCCTCTGCTGAATTACAGGGAACTGAATGATCACTCAAGCCCTGTGCGTGTGGTAACGGCTGGAAGCAATGGCTTTTTTCTGTGGCGAGTGGAAAGAGGATCAGTCAAAACGTGTATAGGCTTTTTACAGCCTCAGCTGAGAATGGGAAGAGCAGCTTCTCCACTCATAAAATAAAACAGCTCCCTTGAGGTCAGAGCAGTGCCAGTTTACAGTAACCACAGCATTTATCTCCCAGATAAGAAGCTTGACAAGTACCTTTGCCATTTGGGCACACCGAATTCTCAGGAGAGCTTTGCATGAATAAATCATTACCTCTTTAGCAACTATCCAGAATTAATGATCCCCCACCTTTTTTTGACAAGCACTTCTTTTGCTGTAGGTTGTGACTTGAGGCTCCTTAGAGGATGATGACAATTGAGGAGTCTTGGGGGTTTTTGCATTTTCCTTCTTGGATATTCCAGTAATTTTTCCCTGTGACTGAATAGCTGAAAAAATACCTGTAATTACCATAGAGGCTAGTATTTTCAGAGTAACAGTGTAGATCTGGGAGAAGAAATCCCAAATGAAAGGAAAACCATGTTAAATCAAAGTAAGAATAAAAATGAAGGTAAAACTTTCCAGAGGTTGAAATATAGGGTTTAATTACTGTGCACATTGGGGCATATCTTGCTTCTAGTTTTAATTAACAACACGTTGAGATCAGAGGAAATACCTTTGTTTAGATAATTCAATCATAAACTGAAAGTGTATGTAGCGTTCTACAATTTTGCTGTCTTGAGAGGTGGAATGAGTTTGGGGAAGCCCTGTATAGTGTTGCATGGTTGGAATATCCAGTGAATGTGACCCTTTAGTCCCTGATTTTTACTTTCAGCAGTGTAATCTGATGAGTGACTTGAATGTCAGACTGAACTGCATCACATTTTTCTTTGTATCTCATCTAAGATGACGTTTCTATAACTTAGGTTGGAAAAGTGGAGGGCTCACTCCAGGGTAAAACTTCAAGTTCAAATATGAACTTTTCCAAAATTCAGGGTATTTGGATCTTTGGTACTGAGAGAGTTATTTCTGTCACAAAGCGTGACTGTGTCTCTTCTTAAATGACTTGATAGGTCATTAACATATCTTTAGTCTTGCTTTGCTGGTACAGTTCTCAAAACTTCAGAGCAAGTTTCAATGAGTAGCCACCCCTCTGCTCTTTTGGGGGGGTAACCAAATAACGATTCTAGCAAAGAGAAAAAGTGGAAAATATGGCCTGAGCCCTTAGCACACTGAAAGCAAAATAAGAAATAGAAAGAATCCTAACAACTTTTAAGACATTCGCTTTGGAGGGGATGAGGAGAAGGGGGATATTTGTCAGCATTTTACCATCCCTAGTGCTGAGAAGAGAATAAAATTAAAGTTAGCCTGTTATTAAATGAGTCCAGGGGAGCAACTAACTCTGAGATGATTCTTAGATGTACAAAGGTAAAGGTTTAGTGAAGAGAAGCTTTGAATGTTTTCAGTTTCACAGCTGTGAACGCCTGCCACCTTTAGAAACATCACTTGAGTAGTGGCATGAACCTTCATCTGAGTATATTCTTCCCCCAGAGTTTTAAACTGCTGTTACCAGTCTGTACAGCATGAGATCAGCACCTGTGTTCTACACCCAGGTCTTAACTGAGGAGGAACACGAAGAAAAGTGGGAACTAAGGATTTTATTAAACCTTGATATATAACAGTTGTTTTTAAAGTAACAGTTTCGAAGAAGAGACCAGCAAAGAGACAAGAGAGTAGAAGAAAGCCTGAAAGGTTATTCAGAATAACCACTTTTGTAATTGATACAGAAGATATTAGCATCAAATGTATTCTCTCATGGCTAAATATGCTTGTTTTACAAATCTGGACCGAGGTCAGTGTTTCAATTATATAATCTTTTGAGTTGTAAAATATAGCCTTGTATGTAGCCATGAAGTTTTAAAATTATTATTTTTAACCTTAGACTTGGTTAAGATGTTCTACTGATCTATGTCAGGAACCAAATTAACATATCTTAAAATGTATTTGCATAAAATGAAAAAAAAGGTTTGCACAGCCTAATATAAATTTACATTCCTAATAAAGTATTAACATATCCAAAAATGGATTTTAAATAGTGCCACTATATTTTAAATCCTTCCTGTAGATTACTAACAAACAGCTTTGATTTGCATGTCCTGACTTTGCTATGTAACAGGATTTACAATTGACTGGTTTATAAATCAGCCTTTTAATCCTCTGCTGCTGCCACCTTTGCTCATACAGATGAGAATTAACAATGTAAAGAGGCAATCTCAAGCTTTGCCTTTTGCGTGTAGTAGGGTTGAAGCTAAAACCAGAGTTTGCAATGGGAGGGTGTTTCAGGAGATGCTTTACTAGTTTCAGCTTCAAACTCGGGTGCAAAGCTTGGACCAATCTTTAGGCATCCAAAGTCTGACTCTCAAACCCAGAATGCTTCTCTCACAAAATCAGAGCAGGGACTTCGGACTGCCCCTTAAGTGGCTATTCTGTATTTCACTCCATGTGAATACCAGATGTAGGTTATTCTGGAGGCTGTTTTCTGCCAAAGCTCAGAGAAGTTTCTAGAGAGAGTTTACTAGCAGCATGGTAGGACTGAGAACTCAGCAAAGGGTGTGATGTATTTACCAGTGGGGGAGGTCCTGACATCTGAAATCAGCAACTCCACCACAGATGATATTTGAATTTCAGTGCTTGACTCTGTAGCCACTGATGCATAAAGGCTGTGATTCAACAAGGTACTTAAGCTTTAGGAGTCCTACTGAAATCAGCTGAATGATGCATGTGTTTAAAGTTATGCACATAAAATCTTGCTATAATGGCGCCAAGAGCAATTCCCATTGAAATCTGCCATTGAGCTTACTCTTCTGCTGCAACTGAAGCATTGGCTTTTTAATATAAAACCAGGAGTGGGACAGAGCAGTAACATGTTGCCTTGAGCTGATAGAGTTTTCTAGAAAAGATGGTACAGTGAAATAAGAAGGTGAGGCAGGGGGAGACACAACTCTCACAGTGGTTTTCCCCAAATTCTTCCCAGCTGGTTTAATGGCCTCTCTTTGTCCAGCTCTGTGCTGGCAGCTGAAAGATTGTCAAGAGACCCAGAGCACTCAGAATCCTGCGGTTGGTTCGGTAAAGCTGTTTCTGTGGCTCAGGGTGTGTTGGGAGGTTCTTAGTATAATGTGATGACTCCAGGAGTAGAAACGCAGAAACCAGTTCACAGCTTAATTTGATTAGCAAACCCAATCCTCACCCCCACAGGACTGTGCTATAGTTATAGCTTTAACCTCAAACCTGTGATGGTGTGTTGGGCAGCTCAGCACAGGAGTTCATAATATGTGGAGGGCCAAGTGGATTCCTAGTGACCATCTCTGACTGACTGGCTGTCATGAAGGGATCATTTTTAGCAGGGTGCATGCATTAATTATGTAAGAAAATAAAAATTCTGAGCCAGATAGATCTTCAGTGGCTGCAAGCCAGCGTACTGCTGAAACCCAGGGACCAATACCAAATGCACCGAGTGAGATGCTGACTTGTGATTCTCCCCAGCAAAGTGGTCGGAGCTTACTCAGCCTGCTTAACCTTTCTGTCGCCTTTATTTCTTTTGCTTTATACATGAAGCTAGTCAGTTAAACTAGCAGTTAAAGCCCTGACTACTGCTACTTTTTTCTGGTCATAAACCAAGCTGTATTTTTCTGCTCTGGCTAATTTTTTTGTGTGTCCCTAAATGAGTTTGTTCTGCAAGCAAAATTCCCTTTTGACTGGTAAACCATGTGGAAATACTGTATGTAAATATTGTGTGGATACCACAGAAACAGGGTAAATATAGAATCTACATGATGTTATCTATAACAATTACGGTTTTGGAGCATAATATCAGGTCTTTCTAAAGACCTTTGTTTGTCTTTATTATGTAATGCTACTGCCCTCTCCATATGGTAGGTTTTGCCTGTGGTTCAGAGCCAATAAAGCATCCTTTGGATATGTGTCCACAGGAAAAAGGAGGGTAGGTACTGAGATGATAAATATTCAGTAGTTGATTACCTATGTTATTTCTGACATGCCCTCCCTTCTTAAAACTCATGGAATAAAAGCCAAGGTTGCCGTTTGAAAGGGATTTATCATCCAGCTCTGAAAACCTGGGGCCAGTCACTCTGAAATGCTAATCAGGCAGATTGGTTGCACTGGTACTTCATTCCCAGCAGCCAGATAGGGCTTCTTGTGTTTAGAACAAAACACATCTAATTCAAAATAAAACACATCTAGTTGAAGATGTCACTGCTTATTGCAGGGGAGTTTGACTAGATGACCTTTAAGCGTCCCTACTCAAACTATTTTATGAAAACACAGAGCGTTCTCCCATAGACAGTGCCATTTCTGGTGCTTATACTCCAGATGTTCTCTTATATTCACATCGTCACAATAGCAGAAAGCAAACTGAAGGGATGTTATTTCCAACACTCTGTGGGCTAATGCATGTTTGACCTAGCTATGAATGTATCTCATGCATATTGGCTATGCCAGAATGCAGCTGGTCCTGTAATAACTATTGAAAAATGCGATGCTAGGGAAAATCATACCATAATAAGGTACAAATGATGGTGTCAGCCTCTCTAAAGCCTTAGGTGAAATAGCTACAGGACATCAAAATAAATTTATCTTTCACTGTAGTCATAACAAAAATAGTATGGAATCATTAATCAAAGTTGTTCTATCAGATTTTTATCGGGCTGGATCATTTTATGTGTTATACTTACATATGTATCCCTGAGGAATGCCAGTTTTATTTCTGCAATTGAGAGAGCCAAATAAATTTTCTTTGTTTAGTTTACTGTGGGAATCAAGCTGAACTGTTCCATAAACAGGAGGATGAAAGCAAACTGATGAATGAGAACAATTAAAATGTGTTTATCTAAGCATTTGTCAAATTTAGATCATAAGATACAGAAGATGAAGAAAATATATTAATGAAACTGTATAAAATGTTTATGTCCACTATACCTAGCAGAAGTAAAACAAATCTCCCACTGTTTTTTCCCCTCACTTGTGAGTAGATAGAGTGATTCTTCTAATCTAGATTTTATCTCATAAAACAACTCTCTTGTTTCTTGTCCTGGTTTTGGCTAGGATAGCTAATTTTCACAAGGAGCCAGGACGTTTCTTCATCATAATATCTGCACGTTCTTGACTTACTGATCTTTCACCTCCGGTTTTAAAATACTTTGTAGAACCACTATACTGTAGGTATAAACTGATCCACACTCTATGTAGTTCATGACCTGTCTGTTACATGGGTGTCAGAATTAGGACACAGACCTTTAGCTCGGGTAGATTGGTTGCTTCCTTGAGCAAAGGCTATAATGAGTGGGCAGAGAAAAGTCTGAGTTCTAATCTGCTCCAGGAAGCACTATCTGATTGAGAAAAATCAGTAGTTATCAAGATTAGGCTTGCCTTCCAACTCCTCCTCCTAATTTTCCTGAATACCAGGTGCTTCTTTGGTCTTGGCTGTGATGTGATTCTCATGTGTGTGCCATTAACATAGGAAGAGCCAAGTCCGAATGAGAGCTGCCTTGATGACAACTGTCAAGAAAGTCTTTCCACAACCCTTGCCTGTCCCATGGACTGTATTATGCACCAAACCAGTAGTGCTGGGTATAAGTTTTCAGCAGGTGTCTGTACATAGATGTATATATGTTCAGAGCACAGCACAGAGATTATTTGAGAAACTCTACTAGCTTTAAATTCAAAACTGTCTCTTTATTTCTCTAGCAGACAATATAATTATTCCAGAAGAATTAGGAAGCATAAAAATCCTTTACACAATGGGTGCCTATGTTAAAAAATAATAAGAATTTGCAGAATGTATAAAACATGAGAAAGGTTTATACACAGAAATTGCAATTGAATACATTAAAATCAAAGACAGGCAAAGAATGAATTAATTTGTTTCAAATGATGGGATATAGTTTAGTCAAGTTCTATAATTTAATTTTAGTGAGCACAGTACTTCCTAATTACCTGTGTACTAGCAAATCCATAAATAAAACATGGATTTTCTTTCTTATGTATTGGTGTTCATATACCAAAAAATACCCCCAACCCAGTATTTTGGTAAACACAATGTAAATGGGCCAACTATAAAGCAGGCAATAGTGACTTTAGGTGAACGAAAACATCCTTGTGAAGTTTTAAAGCATCTGGTGATAAACAATAAATTCTTACAGTTCCTCTGTGATGGTCACTCAGTTTATGCATGAAAATTGGAGGTATGTGGGGAGGTGCCTTCTTGCAAGGCAGAGATTGTATTTCATTTTTTTGGTAGAGTTTACTGGGACAAAATGGAATACATACAGATTCCTCATTTTGTGCCTGAGCCACAAAGCTTATAGCTCAGACAACTGCCACTGAAGAAATGAGAAAAGATTAATTAAACTATGTGTGCCTACTTGGGCAGGTATGATTCAACAGAGAGAGATCAGTCTAACATAAAAGCATCTGTTCATTTTGTGTAGCATCACAGTAATTAGAATTAGAACCTGCTTTGATTTCTAGGTGGTGTGCTGTAGAAGCACCATGCTCGCAGCTTCAGGAAGTCAGTTTGGGAAAAAGCGAGCTGTTCCTGGCTTTCTGGAGCTCAACAGGCAGCTTTAAAAGTAGCTGGAAGTCTAGGAGGGCGCTGCAGACACAAAGGCTGTCAGAAAGTATGACCAGAGAAGTTAAGTGGCTGATTCACTGGAAATAGCATTTTGTATCATGCTAAAAAAAATGTGAGGAACTTCCCCCCCCCGCTACTTTCTTAAAGAACAGTCAGGAAATAAAGATGGTAAGGAGAAGTCAGGAAAGTGTGGAGAAACAAGCCTAGGAATAGAAAGGATTATTGACTTCAAAGAATTGGTATGAATCACATAAGCTTGACTAAATATATTTTTTTATATATATGTATATTTTTATGTGTATGTATATATATACACTACTGTTCTCATGGAGGGGCAGGGGGTGTGGAAACACAGAAGATCTGTACCAGGAGGTGAAATCTTTATGCCATGTCACTATATTGTTTTAATAAGTTCTCCTTACCTCTCAAGGCTTACTTCCTGATCCTATCTAGATCAGCATAAGAGCCATGAGCCTTATTTCTTTCAGCTACCATACTGCACAGACTAAGACAGGGATTTTGTGTTGTTCCTTGGCTGTACAGCTCCTGGCACAGTGAGGTCCCAGTCTATGCACAGAAAACTGTGCTCTACTGGTATAGATCTTATGTTTCATTATTTTATCCCAGAGAGCCAGCTTTACACAAGTAAGAATCCCTTGAGGATCATCCAGGTTTCAGAAGCCATCCAGTTTGCTGTAAAACCAGCCAACACCACTATAATGATGCTGTGGTCTCATTTTCACAACCTTTCCCAGTATTACAGCATCATTTCCCACAATATGTAAGCATTTACCAGAGGTTAATGGCCTAGCCCTTGACAAGAATGCATCCTTAATAGTGATTGTAACCATTGAATACGAGCTTGCTTCCTCCTCTAGAAGAATGAAGTAATACAGAGGGGACTGAGGACAATTTTTGTTCTGCATGTGCACTCTGGTTTGTAGTATTTCACTCCAGTTATAGTACAGATCATTGTGATTAAATCAGTCAGCAGTAGCTCAAAGCCACCACTGGTTATCTTTCTGCCCTGATAAGCAAAGATCTCCAAGTATAAGGTCTTTGGAAAAAAATTTGCCTTGGGTCACTTGCTTTGCTAGCAAGGACACTGCGGTATTTTTAACAATATGTTTTACTTTGAGAGGTCAGTGACTTTTGCCTGGGTATTTTTTTGTTCTAAATATAACATCTAGCTAAATGTTTAGAAAAATCCAAAACATCGGGGTGGTCTCTATGCAGCATATTGAGTAACAATTCTCTTGGTGTGTCCTAAATGCCCTATAATTTGCATGGAAGAAGCAGAATCACATTCAAGCTATCTTTTAGCATTCAGTGAAGTAAGAACAGAATTACAAAAGATTATTTTGAAGTACCCTTACAGACATCTGTCTCTAGGTAGATTCTCATAAAAGACTGTCCATCTAGATTGCAGGTTAAAAGCTCCCAGGAGACAAAGTGCACAATGCTGAGCTTTTTGTGGTTTGTCATGTGGACTGCAGGGCCCTGATTGTGTGTCCAGAGCCATTACGCACAATTCAGTACCCCCTACCAAAAAGACAATGGTTGAGTGGAATTCTGCTACTGCAATTAAAGTGGGTCTCAGTCAGAATCATAACCAAGCATCCAGATTCACCCAAAGGAAGTATTCCTTTATTATCTCTTCTAAAATGTGACTTGAAGAGTGCAGCGTCTCTCCCTGTTTGACTCTGCGATACAACGAGCTGTGGAGAGTTGTTTTCTCTGAAAACCCGATGCAAATATATCCCTATGACAGTCCAGCTCACTGAATAATTAACAGCAGATAACTTACTTCAGTGACTTTTATTTGCTTCACTTCACAGGGAAAAAAAATAGGTTTCTTCCCAAATGTATTTACTACTTGAAATTACTGTGTAATTTTAGCAAGCAGCTCTGCATTTTCTATTTGTGAATGATCGGTTCACTGTGCAGACTTAGAATTCAAAGTTGAAGCAGTTTTGCCGGCAGATGTAGAGTTTGGTTGCAGACAGGACATTGCAGATCTACACAGCTTTGCTTTCTGGTTGTACAATGTCAGAGAGCCTTCCTGTCACTTGCTGCTTTTATCACAAGCACCAGGCAGATGCAAGGCTTACCTTATGCTGAAATTTCAGGACTCATTTCCAAAATCACTGCTCTGTTTTGCACACACAGTTAAGATTCTTTTCACATTATGTCATAATCATCAGATTATTGTTTAGATGGATACACAGTGTTACAGGTATGACTCTGATTACACTTTCACCCAGCATCTCTCAGTCCCAGACAAGGGCTGAAAGGCAGAGACAAGAGAAATCGAGATCTGTGTGCTTCAGCAGCCCTAAAGTTGCGTTTTTCTTACAACACAGAAAAAACAATACGTGGTCTTTGTGAAGCATGCTTCTGTACGCACTGTTACTTGTATTTATCCTGAAGCATGTGCACCTCCTATACAGCCTTTTGTAACACAGCAGGATCCCATCACAGAACTATAGAGAGATTCTCAAATGCAACCACCAAACCAGTGGTGACTTAGTGGTTGGATCTTGATGGTGAGGCACCCTGCAAAGCATTTGAAGAAACTCCAGCCTGCACGCCTGACGAAAATCAGGGATGTTATTTTTAATGCCCTAAAAGCCACAGCCTGTGGGTTTAGATCTTTTGGCCATAGTTAGTGCAGCAGCAATTCTGCGGGGGGTCTATGCATGAAGGTGGTGACACACAAGGGGTTCACTGTGTGAATGAGATCTTGACGGTTATGACCCTTTTCCATCAGGAAGCTTAATGTTGCAGTTAATCTTTTCTTGCCTCTAGTGTTTTGTCTGCAGTGTAGTTGGAGAAGCCCTTTCTTTCGTCCTTGACCTCCTGTGCAAGGTTTAATTGCCTCTCTACATGCTCTGACAACAATCTTCTCTTCCTCCC
Source organism: Laterallus jamaicensis coturniculus (assembly GCA_022605575.1). Taxonomy (NCBI): domain Eukaryota; kingdom Metazoa; phylum Chordata; class Aves; order Gruiformes; family Rallidae; genus Laterallus; species Laterallus jamaicensis. The sequence continues at coordinate 11,113,785 of JAKCOX010000016.1, read as the reverse complement.
AACTAGCCATCCCCTCCTTCCACCACCTAAAGACTCTCTTTGTCCACTTGAGTTTGCCCAGCAGTCTCCTGTTTAACTTTGTGGGTCGTCTGGCTCCCTTTCTTGATTTCCTACCCATTGGGATGCTCGAATCTTGACCTTGGAAGAAGTGGTCTCATCTTGAATACTGTGTGTACAGTTTTGAGTGCCACAGTATGAGAGGAACACAAAACTTTTGGAGAGCCTCCAGAGGAGAGCAACAAGGATGGTGAAGGGTTTGGCAGGGAAGTCTTACGAGGAGAAGATGAAGACCCTCAGTTTGTTTAGTCTGGAGGAAAGGAGGCTGAGGGGAGACCCCACTGCAGTCCCCATCGATTCGCAGAGGCACTGTGACCGCCACTGAATGACTTGGCCTTGGTCAGAGGCAGGTCCGGCCTTGAGCGGCCTGGTGTTTCCTGTGTCATGCCTAGAGAAAGCTTCTAGCTGCTTCTTGCAGAAACCACCTCTACAGCCCCCCTTCTCCACCAGAACCCCAACATGCAAAACCACAAGAGCGTTCTTTACCCAGAGGGTGGTCGGGCACTGGAACGGGCTCCCCAGCGAAGTGGTCACAGCTTGGCCAAGGTCGAAAAACGTCTGGACAAGGCGCTCAGTCCCATGCTCTGACCTGGCTGGCCCTGTGTGGAGCTGGCAGTTGGACTCAATGGCGCTTATGGGCCCAGCCCATCCCACAGTATCTATGATACTATGATTCATTGTTGCCTCGCTCTCCACTTGACGCATCACAATGGCTGGGCCTGTGGACAGTGGCACCCACGGGCAGGGTTGCTACAATGCAGCCTGGCCAGCGGTGAGTGCACAGCCCAGGGGGGAGGCAGGGCTGGATGAGGGATGGGGAAGAAGCCCCCGCCCCTGTGGCAGGGGCCCATCCAAAATGTAAGGTCCAGATGCCCAGGGCAGCACCTAGGGCAGGGCATGGTGCCACCAATGGGGATAGAGGCCTCCCAGCTCCCTAGGCCCCTTTCCTACGTGTCCCAAGGTCCTTCCCTGTGGCTCCAGTTCTGCTCCCCCGCCTCCGCTTCCCCACCTCTAGCTCAGCTCCCTCCTGCCCAGCCCTACTGAGACCCCTTCTCTTCCCTCTCATGCAGGTCATGGCTGTGGTGCTCTTCCGTGTTCTTGTGGTGATGGACACTGTCCAGAGCCTACTGCGACTGGGTGAAGAGCTGAACGCGACTATGCGCAGGTTCTTGCAGAACCTGGGCTGCAAGGTGACGACTCTGCTGCAGGATGTAGAGCAGACCCAGGGGCAGAACTGGGTGGCCCGGAAAGTCCTGCTTCTTGCCAGCTTCCAGCAGTGGTGCTTCTGGGCCCCTGCTCTGCTACTGCTGCTGTGGCTCTGCTGGAGGACCAGGACAACAATCCACAAGCCAGGAACCAGCTATCAGCAGGGCAGGCTTGGAAGATCAAATGAGGAAGATGGGGAGGAGGAGGAGGAGGAGGAGGAGGAGGAGGAGGAGGAGGAGGAGGAAGCTATAGAAGATGATGCTTCTATCTGGGCTGACATACAGGATCTGGGCAGGCTTCTGTTGCAGTTCTTCCGGCAATGGTCCTTCTGGACCTATAGTTTTTGTGAATTAGGCTTCGCACTCTTGGAGTGCTGGAAGAATACCAAAGTAAGAAGTCAGCAGGAGAGAAGCCCCAGAAGACAAACCAAGGAGTGGGAGAACAAAGAGGCAGAAGATGACAAGCTTGACGATGACTCTGATGATGATGCATGTGTTCTGGGCAGATATGTGGTTGATTCCATCCAGTGGCCAGTGTCGCCTGTGGCTGACACATGCAAGTTGGTAGAGGAGCTGGTAGACCATCTTCTTACTGCCTGCTGTAGACTTTCCAGGAATACCTTCAAGCCACGGCTGCAGCCAGCCATCGGGTTGGGCTGTGGCTATGAAGACTGTGGCTCCTGGGATGACGATTTGTTCTACCGCCTGCTCGTGCCCCTGGAGCCTCCCCCGGGGCACAACTTCTGTTTGGAGCTGAGCCCTGAGAAGTCCATGCTGACCCGCAGCTCCTGCCTCCGTGTGGAGCTGCACTGCATGTGCATGAGGGAGCAGCTGGTGGGGGACATGCTATGCTTCGTCCACCACAGCACACATGAGCTGGAAAGCCAAGGCCCCAGCCTCCTCAAAACCCTTTGCAGCAAGTCGTACTTGAACATCAGGAAAACCACTCAATGGTTCCAACGGCTGGTGAAAGAAGCCTGGAAGCTCCTGCCTTTCGCACACCGCTGCCAGCTGACCGTGCTGCCTACTACTCATTCCTGCAAGATCAGGCTAACGGCTGGAGAGGAAATCCTGACCATTGAGTTGACTTTTGGGGTGCTGCTAGGCAACTTGGGCTCCTTCCTGAGCCTAGAGTAACGACATGCTGTGGAGTCCTGCGCTTCCATGCTGTTTTGCCCCATGGAGTGCACTACGGACTGTCCTAAGCCACTCCACCCAACTGGAAAATAAACAAACTATTGCTGGCCTAGTCCCCGTGTGTGATCATCCTGTATTTTTTAGCTAGCAGCTTCAACAATACTCCTGTAGATTCTCGTTTGACTAATCTTTCTCTTCTCTTTCAGTTAATCTGTTAATGACCGTAGCTTCCCACCTGGCTCACTGGTTTCACTGTACAAGCTTATAGTGATGTTCATTGATTTTCTGTGACTTGTGAACCCCAATGTTTGGGGTTTTTGCAGTGGAAACATGCCTTCTTTTTGCAGTTTCATATACATGGATAAATTAGTCGATTTTCTCTGTCATGGTACAGGCCATTTGCAGAGAATTAGAAATGGTTAACAAGAAATAATTCTGCAAAGTTGGAAAGTCATGGATGGCAAAGTTGGTTGTACTATCTTAGTACATGATGTATGGTATTCATCATACTTGGCTTTTTTTGGCTGTGAAGTTTCAATATAGGAATTTCAGCTATTGATAAAGACAACACAGTCTGTATCTGTTATTTCCTCCAAACTTTGTATATGCTTGACAAAATAATAGCTAGCCACAACATTTTGATCTGGTTAAATGCTCTTCTGTCTTGAGATATTTGTGGCAATACTTTACAGCAAAAAGTCCATTAGCTGCCAGTCTTTTAGCTCTATTTTCTGTGTTTTTTAAGGTGTTTTTGGCTAGCCTTTACTTTTTGTTTTGCTGTGAGGATTTCTTTAGCTGAAAGACACTAATCCCTTGGTAATAACAATAATGTTCTTAACTCTTCCAAGTGCCAGTTTTACCAGTATTCCTTCAGGATAATCAGATTTTAGATTGAAAACTTTTCCCATTTAATTTCTCTTGAGAATGACTTCCTGAAGCAGAAACTTGAAGAAATAAAAATGAGCAGAGTTAATGCATCTGATTGTATGAGATACTCAATATGAACATTATGTATTCATGATCCGTTATTAACAAGCCCAGACTATTTTCTGTCAAAATCTATGTTGTAAGTACCATGATTCTCCAAAATTTCTAGATAAAGATTAAAAAAAACCCAAACCAGAATCTCCACAACCCGATTAAAAAGCTTTTAAAATCTGGCCTTCAAATATGAAATGGATGTTTTCATTGTACTGTTTTAATTGCACATCTTTTATAGCAGCTTACACCTCAAAATGGCCTGATACCTGCTCAACTATATTAAGAACTGTATTGAAAAGAAAACTAGATGGGAGATTTACTCGAACCAGCTCTTTCTTATTATTTGGCTCAGTTTCAAGGACACACTTTATTGCTGCTTTTTTAAAGACAGGAAAATTCCTCCTGGAAAATAGCATTTTACTTGAAAAAAAACCAATATGAGCAGAGGAGGTGATTATTTATTTTGCTGTTTTCTGGGACCTCTGTGTTTATTTCAGCTTTTTGAGGGTTTCAGGTAAGGGTTTCAGGTAGGACAATTTGTGGAAGGAGCTGGATTCTGGACATAGTTAGGAGTAAATGCTGGTGCTTGAATGACTGAGAAAAATGAGGAATATAAATCATGCTTAAAAAATGCAGTTTAAAATTAATTCCTCACCGTGTACAAGTAAATTTTCTTGAACAAATAAGAGAGCTTCACAGAAGAACAGTCATTTAATTAAATATAGTAAAGAATTGGAAACCAATTAATTTCAGGAGAAATAGAACTGTAAAGTATTTTCCATTAATTGCAATGTCATTAACTTACCATGCTACTGCATCAATTGAATGTAGAATTTAAGTAAATTCAAATGCGTTCTGTCAGATTCAAGGTTCTTTCAAATGGATTAGGAAAGAATGAAGTGTTACACTGAGATGACAAGTATAAGGCTTAAAAAACTTTTTTTAAGTGCACAATTTGCACGTCAAATAGATGGATGTTCACAGAATCAATTTACTTCTGAGACCTTTGATCAAAGATTTGGGGGCAGTCGTAAAGAATTATTCCCTTGAAAATGTTTGCTGCTTTCTAATGAGAACTGGTGCCATTTGGGTTCGTAGATGAAAGCACACCTAATCTTTTTTACTCCTCCTTCTTAATAATAGCCTTGGGTTCAGAAATTAGGCACAGCAGGAAGAAGGATCCTGTACAGCACATCTCTGCACTAATAAAGCAAGCTGTCTAACTCCTGAAATAAGTAGATGTTTCTCATACAGGAAGTCACTTGTCTATGGGGGGAGTGGGACAAGAAGGCAGCTCAGTTAATTTCCACACACAACTGAGGAATAAAGATTTGGCACTGTGCCAGCCAAGGCTGGAATAACTTCCATAGCCTGGGATAAAAACAGCTCCAAGCAGCTGGACTCGGCCATGTAAGGAAAGATCATGGTAGCAAATCCCTCATTAGGGAGAAAAAAACCAGGAAAAAAAATCAGGAAATGGGGCCAAGATTTCATTTGCTTCTTCCCAGGTGATGCAGGATAGAAAAATTACAAGGAGGTGAATGAAGCAGGGAAATGATGGAGCTGGAAACAAATGGTCCGATGTGCCAAAGTGCCCACATCCCTTAAGACTGCAGCTGAGACTCATAACCCTGGGAAGGTCTCACAGCAGAAGGCATCAGCATTTCAGGTATGAATTGAATATAATAGCCTGTATGGCAGAAAGCATTCTTTGGTGGGCAGGAAATAGTGGGTTTTTGCTTCAAAATATTTTGTTCTCATTCACTTTCCAGAAAACCATTCCCTTAGTAAAATGGGGAGAGAGAGATTTATTTTTTCTGCTACCTTTGCAGGGGAACTTTACTCCCTGATTCAGCCTTACATCTGTGATACCTGCCCTGTTCTCTGCCTTCAAGGCTGTAGTTGCTCGCTCACAGACTCTGACTTGATATTCTGTCCTTTAGCATGTCATTTGATCCTTCTACCAAAGCCAGTCCTCTACCTGATATGGACAGGACATTCCAGGATGTTTTCTCAATTTATTCTCACTCAGTCTTTGAGTTGAGGATATTCTCTTTGGATGTCTGGAAAGACATGAGGCTTTGTCATGAAAGGATTAAAAGGAGATTTTTTTTTTTTTTAACATAATAAAATGGAGACACTGAAGTTAAATAGATACTTTATATTTAGTAGTAATTCATGCTGATATAGCTGACACTTTGCTCCCTCTTTTCTAGGAAACTATTACCTTTTATTATTTTTCTAACTGCATCAGATTATCCAGTAATACCCAGTGCTGCGAATGACATGGCCTCAGAAGTTTTACAAGTTGTGCTGAAGTAAGAAGGTTAAGATAAATTACTGCAGGGCAAATCTTGAAATGAAACCACTTGACCCCTATTAAAATTTGCTGCTAACACCATTTGGGGTTGTGCTTAATGTTTGAAATTGTTATATCATTTAGAATGACATTGTGAAGTGGTACAGTTGCTTTAAGACATCATTTAAAAATGAGGATTACAGTGTCATTTGCTGCAAAGCCATGAATCCCAGGAGCTGTTCCTCCATGTTAAATTAAAAGGCATTAATCTTTTCAGATGCAGTATCCCAGATAAAAATTCTTGTTCTGTACTAGAAAAGTCTCTTGGTCCTAGGCTTGTCAAGACATAAAAAATTGGAATAAATAAACAAAACTCTACTGCATGCCAGGAAGAAAAGACATAGGATGTGTTTCTAGTTCAACCAATAAATCCTTCTCTATAAGGTATAATATGCTTCTAAAACCTGCGTAATAGCTCAGCCTTCCAGTGACAGCAACTGGGTTATTCTTTGCATGACCAGAGCTGTTCCCTGGGCTTGGGGGCTGATGGGCATCACAGCATGTCTTTGAGCATGTCTATAAATACGATACATACTCTGCTGTTCTCAAGATTCAGACTCAGAAAACTTTCTTGTGTCCTCTTACAGGGCCTGGCATAAAAATGGATGTTGTAGGAACATACAGATTGAATTTGTCCATGTCTGATGGTGCAGGCAGATATCCCAGGTGAGATCTTATTCAGCTTTGAGGTGCTTCATCGTTGTCCTTCTCTGTAAATTATCATCTTGTCCAGAGCAGATTATGGGCATTGGGACTCTAAAGCAAATACCAAAGGATATGGCTTGGTGCTCCATCAAGTTTTGCTTCTTTGGTACCAATTTTGATTTTTATCTGCACTTTACATGTGTGTGACAACACTGAAACAAAAGAAAGTGAGTCTTTATTCTTGTGTGTGTTGGTAAAATGAATACACACTAAATTTAGCTTGATGTTTTTCTGCATGATACCCCTTATCTTTGATATAATATCTAGCTTGAAATTTAGTACAGCAGTAATGATTGCCTCGCAGCCTGGGGCACACTACTGAGGAAACAACAAACTGCAATGCTGAATCAAGTCAATTCCTTCACATTTGAGAGTAGCTATGTGGGCCTCTGTTATCATTAAGTGAACTTCAGGGAACTGGGGAAGATGTGCAGAGACAAGCTTTGTGAAGCTCCTTGTATTTCACGTGAAAGGAGGATCCATCTCATCCTAGCAGTGTACAGCATGAGAGACTATAGTGTGCATCCAATTCTGCTAATATTCAGCATAAAATGGAGACAACTAAATTTAGGCATCTCCAGGTAGGTGTATACATGTATCAGGATGTCTAAAATCCTATTTCAATCTATGAATGCAAATCTGCCAATACAACCCATGAAAGTGGAGGTTTGGGAGCTGCTCTTCTCACCCGAAAGAACATGGAGACATCCCCCACCCTCCTCCTTTTTGTCTGTGGGGAGAGCTGAAAGCAGTTGTATTCTGAAAGGGATAAATACATTAGGCTAAATACGATATGTGGTAAATTAATGTGTGCTAATCAAGATTAATACACTGAAATCACAGCTTCATCTTTTCAAGAGGAGGATAAGTCAGGGGGAAAACAAGCTGTGTATGTCTGATAGCTGCACAAGACCGCTCTAGATGATTTAATGGGTCACTTTTATTATTTATGCTCTATGCATTCTAATTCACTGAGAAAAAGACTTGCCAGCATGAAATTAATTGAGAGATTATTGTGTCAAATAATATCTGAAACTGAATCTAAATACTGCTGAAGTCACCAAATGTATGAAGTACTCAGAATCGGGTCATGCAGGGGCCTAAGAGCACCCTGCACCCGCTGATAAATGCAAAGCCAGCTCTGCATAAGAACAGAGGCTCTCGCACTCTTAGAAATAACTAATGCAAGAAATACTCTACATGTTGTGTTAGCTACAGGCTTCACTATCCACAGATATTTATGTGCACTGTATGTACTTACAAGGATCTCTTAGGAGAGACAAGAAACTTGTAAAATGTAGTTTTGGTAAATGAAAAACATCAATCTGTGATTGCAGGACAGGGCGGGAGAGGTGCGAGGCGAGACATGATGAGTCTGCTCAGCAGCAAAAGAAATGGGAAAGTAGAAGATGATGATGGGGTCAGAGAGAATTATGGAAAAACAGTATTGTGGGGAAAGAAAAGAAGGTAAAAGCTGCATAATGTATGACAGGATTTTTTTTTTGTCCTAGTATTTATCTCCTGCTGCAGGAGTTACACACACTCTTCATTTTGTGTTTATTTCGTATGCATGGAATCTGAAAGGAGAAAAATCTCTGGTTATTTAAAGAGCTCGTACAAGACCACTTCTATTGCTGAGACCCAATATCCCAGTTCAGCTGTTTGTCAATGCAAATGATTCTAGATGTTCATTTTGGAGAAACTGACAGTGAAATGCTACCTCTGTGTAATCAAATATATTCAGTAAGACATAATTGGTAATCTTTTCTACGTCTATCACACCTGGTTGGGTATTTTTCTGGAATGTATTTCAGCAGAAATTAATTTATCCATATTTGTAATTATATTCATCAAAAGAAATATCAGTTTTGACAATTTTCTTCGCTCTTAATTTCTACAAAACTTTGTATTGTATAAATCTCATAAGATCTTCTTAAATGAGAAAGTTTGGGTTTCAATTTTTGAATCAACTTCCTTTTCAAAGTGTAAGCTATTTTTATGGAAATGTGGTCTAAAAATTAAGATGTGTCAAAATGAAAATGAAAGCTTGACCCGAATCTATTTCTTTTCCTGTTCAAATTCTCAATTTACAACAGCCTTTTTTTACCATTAGATGTTTTTCTGTTTCAAAATTTTATGAAGCAGGAGGGAAGCAGTTCTGAATGTGTGAATCCTGCTGCTTTAAAGAGAAGAGACACTTATACCGACTCCTCAGATGTGACAAGTTTAGAACCGATGAATTTTTCACCAGGATAGGTAATATTTTGGGGTATCTTTTTACTTCTTGTTTCTAAGCCACAAGGATGCTTCAGGTTTGTGGGTTGTTTTTTTGGTTTTTTTTTTTCATATTCAGGAAGATGATGAGGTTTGGGGCTTGGATTATTTTGGTTGTCTGATTCTTTTTAATAGTTGCTGAAGATTTCTAATAGCCCTTCGGTTTCTGGAGCTTTAATGAAGAATAAAAGGCCCACTGTAGTAATGCAGATGCAAGCCTCACCCTCTCTGCCCTTTTGTTCAAACAGTTAAATGCTTCCACAGAGAAAATGTTCTGCTGTACTGGGAATTTTCCAGTTGTGTGTTTTTTTCATTTCCAGTAGGTCACCTGTGTACCATGATGACTTGGGAGGAGGAGCATCTGACACTGTCACCCATATGCCCTGGCTACGTGAGCAGGTATCGAAACAGAGCAGCTGCTGGAGCTGGCATGAATTGCAGAGCTGCTTCAGAGTCTTGTTTGTCTAATTTTTCATTATGTAGCTTGGCTTTCTGTCCCTGGCTCTCTCCAGGCAGCTGAAGTTTCATGATAAAAGCAACAAAATCCCCCTACTAGGCTCCAAACTGGACTTTCTTGGCAGAAGAGGCACCAGTGCTATCAGTCAGACACTGGCCCCTGCCCCAAGTCTTTTGACTTTTCAGCAAACTTCAACCCTCACCACTTTGGCAGGACCATGATGCTGTGCATTATTGTGGGTTCTATTTACATGGATTCTGCTAGTTCAAAAGCAATTGGCAGAAAGAGGTTGATGGGGACCCTTTCTTGAGTATGCTTCTGTATAAAGACACAGCTTACACTGAGCACGATGTTTTCTCAAAGATTTCTGCAGCTAGCTGAGATTTCATTAAAATTGGCACTTTTTGTAATCAAAATGAGACCCATCTAATGGTTAAATAATATGTAGATGGCACAACATGTCCTATTCCCTCTACTATTACAGATGTGGTTAACACTGGTCGAACCAGCAGCTTTCACATTTAAAGTTGTCCCCTGGAGAATTGTGATCACTTGAGTTTGATGTAGTTGAGAAGTAAATCTACAGGTAAAAGTTCTGTGACTCCCAAAGTCCTCACTGTCTCCCTCAGTGCTTCTCTGTCTGGATCCTTTGATTTCTTGTTCTGTAACAATCATTAATGTTATATCACAACTATAGATTAGACACTGAGATGAATGTTTTTCCCTGACTTTTGGATACTTACTAGTAAATACAGAAATCTACATTTATAATTACTAAAAAAAATTAGCCATACTTCAGTCAAGAAAGAAATACAGAGATAGTTTGAAAAAAACACAAATCGAATCAAAACAAAACAGTAATTTCAGGCTTCATGTTATCTGTTTGTAGTACTTCACTGAAAATCTAATTAAAGTAATGGGGACAACAACTTTCTCATTATTTTCTGGAGCTTTCAGCTGTACAATGTGCAGGTTGATAATAGGTATACCAGTAGCTGTTGCCATAATAAATTCATTCATATCAAAGCTCACTTTTGTGGGAACAAGAAGAGCAGAGCAATAATATTGATAAATGATAAAAATACACCCACCTAAGCTGTTTTTCCTTGGTACATCTCCATGTACTCAAAAGGAAGAGACTATTCATCATTATCCTTGTTTTCTGCAGGTAGGGACACAAAGGACATGCCTATGCTGTAATCACCATGCATAGCCAAGCTTGCCTCACATGAACCTTTCCTGAGGGTAAATACCGTAAATCATTAGCTCACACATGTCTCTGCAACTGGACTGCTACCAGCAGCTGAGCTGCAGACAGCTGAAGATAATCCTAGGTTTGGATAATTCTATGCTGTGTTGCGACCAAAGAAATTATGTAGTGGTGACACATGCAAAGACATGATGTAGAGCAAGACATGCCTAACATCAGTTGGATCTTGGTTTAATACTCACTGGCAGAGGGCACTGGTGAAAATTTGGTCCAAGTTTTGTTGGCCACAGTCACACAGTGAGTCTGTGAAAGCTCCAAAAAAGACAGAAGACAGCAGTTCTATTTCCTGGCAGCTTTTTGGTTCCAAGATGTGCTCTCTTTCCAGGTAGGACCACGACTTTTTCTGCAGAAGAATGGATTTTTGTCAAAACATGCTCAGACATTTTTAGGTCATCTATTTTAACTGGGGTTTTTTTTCATGGAAATAACCCCAGAAAATTTCCTGTTAGAAACATCATTGATACTAATAGCACATCTGCTAAAAATGGTTTTGGTGAAATAGCAAGTGAATTTTTCTTCCAAAACTCACATAAAGTATTCCCACCATGAATTTTGTGTCTCGAGCTTGAAGTAACAGTAGGCTGACCTTTCTTTAACCTCTCCCTTGGGCTATACAACTATTTAAATACTGATACTATATCCCTAGTGATGCCTATTCAGTCAGAATATACATGGGCAAAATGTGGAACCTGAACTAACTTGAGCCTTCAAACAGTCACTGAATATAGGAGTATTTCTAATACTCCTATGTAGGAATGGACTATGATATAATAATAGGAATAAAGTATGATATAATAGTTATTGTATGATTTCTGGGGAAGTGATCGTATGATTTCTGGTGGCAGTTTACCTGCCTCATTTCTTCACCATACAGTAGAGAGGTGGTGCCAAGGTGCTACATACCCTTTTCCCATCTTACTGCTGCATGGAGATGGATGGGGGAGCTGGGATGCTGGAGCTACTTGGAACTAGTGGGATTTGGGGTTTGTTTTTCCTTTGAGACATTGCATCCCGTATCACATTAAATGTATCTCCAGCCTGACTGGGATGGCTCATCCTTATAACCAAAGGCAGTCTAACTCCAGTCTTATTTTAAACAAAGGTATAAATAGCTGTCCACGCGGTCACTCTAGTGTGCGTAGTCCAGCCCAGTCACTGTGAATATACGTTGCAGCAGGGTAATGATCACAGAGTGTCCGTTGTTACCGGGAAGATATTGAAGAGAACAGTGGCAAACCAAAGGAACACATCCATAATTTCAGGCTTCCAGCAGCAGCCTGCAGGTCTTGTTGCAACAGGATTTTATAGATTCATGTTAACAGCAGCTCTGTTTTCCTTATACTTTCATCTTTTGCGTACTCTTTGGATGTAATGTTTCAGTTTCACAGTGGATGTTGTCCTCTTTTTGCAGTGCTACACTGTGGAGTGTCCCCTGCAGCCATATCTTTCACTGCGTCCTAGGGGTAGGTGCTTTGATTAACTTTAATATAGAGAATTTGATGGTTTCAGGGACCAAGTTTTTTCCAAGACTAAAACAAGGGTTGGTTTTTTTAGTTCTTTCATCATGTAACTGTTGCCACGATCTAATGGAACTAAATTTGGTTTCCTTCTAAATAAATCTCACTGTCATTTAGCGAGACTGCAAAATTAACTAGATGCAGCAGTTCTGTGCTCCGTAGCAGGAAGCCAAAAGCAAAGATATTTTAGATTAACAAATGAGGTGGAAATGACTTTTCCCCCAAGGACTTATTTCCCCATGGGAAAACTAGTTTCTCAGAAAAAAAAGGGGCTCTAAAAATAGATTGTGTCACAGACTTCTGAGCCAGCCTGTATCTTCCTCATCCTTCATGGAAAAGCACGACACACACACATTCTGCGGTCTCCAGAAAACTCAGGCAACTCAGATACATTTTAATGGTTTAACAACATCAGTGCAGAAGAGCAAACATGTAGGGATGGGAAGGTAGTGCAGGTGCACAATTTACTGGAGTGTTAATTAGGCTGAGCAATTATAAAGCGTAGAGAAAATTCAGCTGGTGGAAAAAGTGTTTTGCTGCTAGCAAAAGGACAGTGTAAACACTTTGCTCTTCTATGAGGTATATAATGAATGTTCTGTCTTTCCACTGCTGTGGCAAAGGTGGGAAAAGATGGGTAAGATCTAACTAACGGAGAACGTAATGGATCTTTGTCCACAGTTGACAAATGTGAAAGTTGTATCTTTTAGAATTTGTTAATGTATTTATTTTTAAAATTTTTATTTAATTCTTATCTAAATGGATGCTTACTGATATCCATAACCTTCACTCCCTACCCTGTCTCCACTGCTAAATACCTTCGGGCCTTGTAAAAGGGACTCTGCTCCTGTTGTTCAGGTGACTTTGAGACACATCATAATGTGCAAACTCACAGTGATGAGCACTTCTGCTAAGCCACTTGGGATCCAAGGATACCCAGAAAAGTATTTTGTACATTGTAAGCCATGACCTGCTTGCACTGACAGGCAAGCTGAATGGGGAGGAAAGCCACCAGAGACTCAAAGTGGGGGACTGATACCAAGGAAAGATGTATAAGAAAATGGTGTCAAAGCCCTCAAGGCTTGTTCTCCTGAGGACTTGGCTACTAATAGCACAGGATGTCTGAGATGAACTGAACTTGTGGTATTTTCTCTACTGGAAAGGGGCAAAATATCTTTTAAGTTTTGCTTTCCTGGGTTATGTCTGAAATAATAGGCTTATATTGTCACCAATATTATTTATCCGGAGGGGTGGGTAGGTGAGTCACTGTTTACTGCTAAAATACCTATAACTCCCTCACTGCACTGTTGTCACAGCCCTTCATATGGGCTAAGTACTTGAAAGAGGAAATTCACATTTGGTATTTTAGCTTGAGACCCTCTTTATTTATAGTTTGCCAAAAGCTTATGAGCAAGCAGATATTAGCTGTCATCTACCAGCTCCCTCCAGTAGTTTTTATACAGTCTGAAAACATTTATGAAATTAAATCATTCAATTGCATTATTACCTTTCTCTTGTAAGATCTGGGAACTATGGTAATAAAAATACTACTTTTAATCATATTACCATATTAAGTGATGAAAATTTTCTAAGATACAGACTTTTTAAAAAGGCTTACATCTTAAATAATGATGAGGTGAGGAAACACTACATGGTTAATCTACACAAAAGTTTAAGAAAGAATGTTTGAACCAGTAACATTATCTTTCAGGGAAGCAAAGAAAGATAAACCAGAAGAAGATAGTCTGACATTTATCCATAATGCCACCCAAAGCCTGATAAGAACCCTGGTGAAGTGATGAAGACCCAGAGTATTTTTGGTACCAAGCGACGCTGTGGTAAAACAAGCTGCATGTAGATGGAAGAACATCCCATGCTGATTTCCTTATCTAAACTAAAGTTCTCTGAACTTCTGCTAGAATAGCATTTATCCTCTTAGGTGGGGAAAGTCTTCCATTCATTGTAAATCCCTTATTGCTTCAGTCTTTTGTCTATGTAGGACTTCAACACGATGCCAGGAGGAGACTGTCTATCCCTGGAAGTGGAATTGATGCCCTCTTTCTATTTGCAAGACCTTTCTCTAGTACATGGCCTCAGATCTAGTAACAACAATTAATTAAAGGGTATGAGGCTATTGTAAATATCTCAGCAGTTGGATATACACTCTGAGAAAGGCTAATGTAGACAACTGAGTACTGGATGTGTGTTTTGAGAGGTGAACTGCAGCAAAAAAAGAACTGTGAGAACTACAAGAGGTTAATAATTTAAAAGCATAGAAAAATTATTTTGCATCATTAAACTGACTGTTTAAAATGGTGCTCAGAATTAACAGCAATACACACGTAATTGAGACATATGAATGTATATCAGTAATCCATTTGTTAACAGTTATTAGTAATAATCCATTTGCCTTTCTGAAGGTTGGTCTCTCTTCTCCTGTGCATAATTCAGGAATGACCCAATGGAGAGAGCACACAAGAATGGACCCCTGGGTCCTCTTCATATCACAAGTACATAGTAATGCATTTTTTGGCAGTGTGACAGAATCAAAGAGAGAAAAGCCAGAGATGAGTGTTGTGGGTGAGAATGCTGTGATGGACAAAAATCCCATTAATGTTAGAAAATGGTACATCCAGGATAGAATTTATATCAAAACTTATATCAAAAGGCACTGAGAAACAAACAAACTGTGGCAATCAAAAAGAAAACTCATTCACCCCCACCCTCAAAAATCTTAGTAATTGCCCTGCAGGTTGAGCTTGTCTTCTGATGCACTGATTTGTTCTATATTAAATACAGAAAATTCAAGACATGCATCAGGCACATTAATATAAGCTACAGCGGTCATGGAGGAGGCTTACAGGTCCACCAGGCAGAGTGTGGCTTAAGCTTAACCTATGGCAAAGAGAAAAATGTGGATCTGAATCAGCCTGATGGCCAAATAAATTGAATGTATTTTCTCATCATTGTGGAATTTTGGAGGTGAATTTTGAAGGTGAATGATGATGTTTGTGCCCATGTCTATTGCACAAAAATGGAATTGGAAGTAGAGGGGTAAGGGAATAAAAGAGGGGAAAAAAGCTTTTTAAAATTAATAGCAACATTTTCTGATATCTAGTACATGAATGCCAAAAGGGATGAAGATGAAAAATAAAGATGTATTTCTGGGCAATGGATTTCATTTTGGAAAACTTGGCTCCTCTGTTCCATTTTGGGCATTATTAAAGTAAGAACACATGTCCCAGCCTCGGTGTTGTAGTCTCTGAGGCATTTTGGACAGTCAACAGTGGCCTGTGGAGGCACAATCCCAGGTAATAACGCAGCCCATCCATCAGTACGTGAGCACTTTTCACCTTGCCAGTGAGTCCTGATGGTGTACAGCCCCCCGGTGAGTAAGGGAAGTAATTGTCTGCTTTTGTCATCTGCAAATGACGCTGGTACATCACCACAAATACCTCTTTGCTTTGGTCCCTTGGTAAGAAAGATGCCGCTGTGGCCTTTCTGAAGCAGTATCTCAAGGTGATCAGAGTCAGTGTGCAAGGGGCAATGTTTTAGGAAGAATTTTAATCTGCACATTGCAAGTGTTAGAAATCAAAGCACCATCTCTTTCTTGTTATGCCTTTCTAGGTATTATTCCTGACTGAGAACGTTGGTGGATAATATTGAAGATGTCCCATAGGACCTCCCATGCTTATTCCCCAAATACAACTTCTATAGGCTATGAGCATCCTGAGGAACAGAATGGCAGGAGAACTAAAGGATGTGCCTCCTATTATTTAGTGGGATGGTTGAGATGATATCAGGTATGATACTATTAAAGAAAAAACAATCTTCAAAGCATTCTGAAAAGGAAACCTGATTGATTCTGAGAATTGGAAAAAAAAACAACCTTCCATTTTTTTGTTTTCTAGAATGCTAAGGAATGTACAGCATTTCCTCAGATCACACTGCATTCCCACTGACACAAATAATTCCTACTGCGATCAATGCATGCAACAAGGTACCTTCTTAGCTTAAACAACTGTGCTGACTTCCTGTGCAAATTAGGGAGCTGTCTGTGCTAATTACCAGCTCTGATCATTTGTTATCAAACTCATGCTATTTGTGCACACAGCTGAATCAAGTGCATGTGGATCTGGGACAGATGCTTCCAAATGCTCTGAGAATATATAATCGTCTTTCTAGTTCCTCCAAGAGAGAAATTTCATCTATCTGAAATACAAACCAAGGTAAATAAAAACATTGGGTGGCCATTTGGTGATTATTAGCTTTTAAAATTGTATTTTCTTCCAGACAAAATTATTTTATGATAACAGCTTGATTTAGTGAATTAAGCAACCTTTAAAATAATGTTGCTTTATGCAGCCATAAACCTTGTTATTTCATTATCCCATAAATTCATATAATTGAAACAGTTGTTGGGTCATTTTCAGAAATGAGCTGAAAACCTTAAAAATAAGTTTTAGCTGGTATATTCAGGAGTACCTGACATTCAGACCTCCTGCATACTTAAATACAGCCGTTATTATTCATGGACTGTTTGTAGTGAAGTACTTTCTGGGCTTCCAGTCATGGAGAAAATACATCAATAGGGTGTAACTCTGGTTCCACCTTAAGCTTCAATGTGCATTTTTGTTTGGAGATATATATGCCTGTATAGCATCCACTGTACTTTTGTGTCCATAAAGTCTGGGTATCTTTGGATAAAAAAGCAGTTATGTACATGCATATTTGTGTTATGGGTAATAATAACCTGCAGATACTTCATGCATTCTCCTACCTTTCTATCTAAAACACATATTTACTTTGATCAGATTTCTTCTCAAATCACGTTACTTAATTGTCAGTTGGCGTTTATTTTAGTTGGTGACTACTGTGAAAGCTGCTGAGAGTAGTGATTGCCAGTGCAGAGAGCTCTGAGAGGTGGTATTAGATTCACCAGTGGATGAAAAAGAGAGGCTAGTGTAAGGACTTGCCTCTCTCTGCTGTGCTTGTCATCTTATTGACAAGAAACTTCAAGACACCCATTGTGTATGACAGGAAAATCAAGCCTTAAATCTTCTTTTGGCTGAAGGCTGCAGAATGAACTTAGGTGACTTTCCATCCCTCAAATCTTCACTGTCAAGTCTCATTGCATATTTCTTTGAATCACGTTCACTACTTTGATGGCAATATGTATTTTTTTTCCCTATGGTGAGGGTTCATTTCGTGAGTCATTTTGCTCTCCTACGTAAAACAGCTTCTACATCTTTTTTTTTTTTTTTTAAATGCATAGCTGATTAAATCACAAGTAATTGCTCCTCAGAAAGAACAGTATTTTAAATCTCTTAGACTTTCTGCCTTTCAAATCAAAGAGTTCAGTGAATCATTAGGCATTTCAATGTATTAACAATTTCAGTGGTTTGAAGAAAAAAAAAGCCCCACACCAAACCTCTTATTTCCTGCTCTGTTAAAGTTACTTTTGTTCGTTCTTATTATCTGCTCCATAAAATTATTGTTGCTAGCTCTCCCAGTGCAGCATGTATCGATGGCTGCATGTGCGATATTCAAACTGTAGCAGTGACTTCCATTTGTTAAAGCCACAAACAGGTCCTTGAGCTCTAGATGTGAAGCTGACCCTCAGCTGCTGACCTGTGGAAAGCTAAACTACAAAGAATTGCATATGGCTTTATTTTAAACACCCACAGGATTGGCAGTGACAGTATGCAATAGCATTGGAAGTTTGGGCTTTTGATATATATATATGTGCCTTGAGCCTACACATACAAGAATACACAGGCTGATTTGCCAATTAGAAAATAAAAACTGCTGCCAAAGGACTGATGTATTGAAGTGTTATATTACTGGAAATCAAAAAAACCCTTGTCTAAAAGGGTCATTATTGCTATGTATCTTCAGACTAAATGGCTTTTATTTTAAGCCAAGCTGCTCACTAAAATGTCCTACAGGGTTGTTTGCATGAATCAAGCAAGTGAAGCCCTTCCTGGTCCTTTGTATTGCTCTAGATGAAGATTTTTCACTGTCATAGAGTCAAATCTTTGATCTGATCAAACCTGCAGATTCGCTTTAGAGTTATTAATGTGGCTGGATTTACACTTAAAAAAGGGATAATGTTTCTTCTGCAAGTAGATCCAGTCCTGCCAGGATGCAGAGTACATGGTGCAGTGAGTGTAATGTTCTTCATTGACTCCAGGAGGTACAGTGGTCCCCAAACCTTCTAGGTTCAGTCTCAGACCAGGAAAGCCAGCATCTTCCATGCCTTGTTCAAGAAGTGGAGCTGCTCTTGGTAGTGTTTGTAGCTTCCTGCTGTGATCATTCAATTGCCTGATACATCATTTCAGTTGAAAAAGCTTTTTAATGCATTGATAGTGGTTTGCCCAGCTGGAAACGTGTGTGCATTGCTTTGTACTTCATGGCAAGGAGCTGACATTTGTTTTCATTAGCCACACATCATGTTGTTACGCAAGGCAATTGTGCATAGTAAGTTTATATAATACCTCAATTGGTGAGATAAAGATTATCTCCCCAACAATCAATATTGACACTAAAACCATTTCTTTTCCTATGACAGTGGCATTTTTATCCACATTTCACTTAAAGGAAATGAAGGAGAAAATGATCATACACAGTTTTTGCAGGAAGAAATGTCCATGATTCACTAGCTGCCACATGAAAGTTATGACCCAGTATCTGAATTATAAATGAAATGATTTTCTAATATGAGCAAATCAGTAAAAGGACAAGATATGACACATCTCTGTTAACTGAATCATATTGTAATCAGTGTATGCACACTGGTTTTTGTCTTTTAGGGGACTCTTGTGGCCAGCAGGTTGTGGGCTTGAAGAACGGATGAAGATGAAGTGTGGTATGTTAAATGCTCTATGTTTCTTAGAACATCCACTATCTTGGGGTGGGATTAGCACAGTGTTGAGTGACTAAGAACGTAACCAGGCAAGTTCAGGTCTGTTTTTGCAAGACCCTATGGATATTTCAGTAGGTAACTTTTGAGACTCAGGTATAGATGGGAATTGTGCTTGGAGCATGCCATGTTGTGGCTCTTTCTGAGATGGTTATTGAAAAGTAGTATGACATACTCTTTGTTTTCAAAGGAAACACTGAGGAACGGAATATGCCTCAGCAGAATTAAAACTAGTCTGGTTCTAGTCTATTACTTTTGAGTAATGTGTGGTAAAGTCAAAGTACAGAAGAAACACAAGCAACTCAGCAGTCAAACTCAATGGATTGTTCCTCATCTTATCATGGAGTATATCTTCTCATAGTAATGGATTTCTACAGCACATTCTCTAATCTCTGTAGGTAGTAATCATAAAGGACATGACACCTATTGAAGAACATAATTTAACACCAGGCTGTTTGATTTTGCTACTTCAGTTATCAGCCACTGTTCATGAATCCAACACTCAGTGACAGACTTTGGAAGGTCTACTCAACGTCATGCAACAGTCACTGGTTTCATCAGGGATACAACTGCCTCCTGGCTGCCAGTGCTAATCCCAAAATAACGTCTGTTATAAATTCCCATGAGTTTTGTTTTACCTCACTATGGTCTCTGGCTATTGAGCTCATTCCATGTCTACTTTTCAGCTATTCTACATATCTATATTTCTTCTGGATCAGCTGGAAGATAAGATGAGACAGATCCCAAAAAAAAGGGGTAAATTTGTAGACTGTCCTTGCCATGTATGAGTAATTAGTTTTCCTTGTTGCAGTTCCATAATAACAGATTTTTTCTTTACTAGCTCATTATTTTCTTATTCCTTCTCTTTTTCTATTCTTTCAAATCTCAAGATTTGTTTCTCCCCTTTGTACATTCCTCTGCCTACAGTTTCCCACCCACTACCTCAGAAGAAAAACTAGTGCTAAACTAATTAGCAGTGCTGTGCAATGCATGCAGAAGTACAAGGGTGTTGATAGGCATTTTTGAGGTGTTTAGTCAGAGGTAGAAAGATGCCCAAATCACTTCCTCTGGGAGTTAGGTGCTCTACACCTAACATCTCTGTTGCTAGGGCCCCTTTCTGATTGTTTCACTAATGCTCTCTGCTTCTTGCTGTAATATTTGTGATGTGATAGGAAAAGATCTTAGCAACACTTTGACATCAAGTGGTCTGTGAATCTCTACTTCTATCTGAAATGAGGTGAGACTCTAGAGCTGGCAAACTGGTGAGAGAAATATCATTAGTGGAAAATATTCTTTCTTGGCTCCTGATGAAAAGGAATGTACTTAGCCAACTGCAGAGCTGACTCAATGTAATTTGGCCATTCTGATGATAGTAACTACCCCTTCAAAATTAATTTCTTAATTTCTACAGTAGGGGAGCAACTCAGGTGCTGTGTTAGATGCTGTAAAGTACCTTAACTTGCCTCCTGCTGTTGCTTCAGAAATCTTGCTAGTACTTAGATCATATCTGCCAATCCTGGGTACAGATCTCAAACACACCAGTGTATCCAAAGTGGTGCTGGGCATCCACTCTGTTCAGGAGGCTCTCCTGAATTACTACTTCACTTTCTGCTATGTGATGGTATCACTGCCTGTCTCTGGACCTTAATTTCTATTTGGTTTTAAGGTAAGTAAAAAATGTATTATCAGCTATGGAACTGAACATATCTCAGCTTTTTTAGCTTTTCTTGCCTTACCTGTAGTGCTTGGATGCATTACATGGCATGCTCCAGTGATGTTACATTTATTCTGGACACATCACTGATTGCAGTCTCTGTTTTATCCACTTCACAGGACTTCACCCATCTGATGGCCTTTTGTTAGATGGGCATCAGCACTTTGTACCCTTCAGACTGAGAGCACCCATGGCCTGGTGCAGGGAGCACCCCATTTCTGGGCACAGGGATATTTCAGAGCTGCTGCCCAGTGAGGTGGGAGATTCAGAAAGGGAACTAAGATTCAGTAGATGTTGATGAGCATGTTGAAATAACAGCAAATGAGAATATAACTCAGGGAGACTTACCTTTTGTACTCAGCAAAGTGGAAGGATGCACTTCAAAGTGTGTTAGTTTACCTTCTAAACTTGTAATCAGAATATTTAATAGCAGGACAGTGACAAGAAGGGTTGAAATGAAAAGCCTAACTTGCTTCAGGTTTCATTACCCATGTCTTACCACTGCAGGTTGAAAACCAGCTGTAGCTGAAGCCAGTGGGGGCAATGGCTGTTGATTTCAAGGAGCGGTGGGATTCATCAGCTTGGCTTTTCCTCCTTCTGACAGTTGCACCTCCGTTCAATTAAACAAATAACACTGTGAGGATAAAAATAGTGTCTATTTTAAAAGGATGTTCTCTGCTTCTGGGATCCTTGGACAGATTTTCATTCCCAAGGTGCATCTTTTGAGAAAGATACCTACTTGTCATCACTCCCTCCCTGGTGATTTCAGTCCTGGTGGGTCTATTGTTAAAAAAGGCTTCTTCCTAGATACTTTGGTTCTGCTTTCTAAATTTGTTTTGATTGCCTTAGCTTAAATCAATGCCTTTTAGTCAGTTGGAGAGTCTTTAATCAGATTTTCCAACCTGTTACTCTAGAGCCATCTCTGGGTGGCTTTTTAGTAGCAGCTTGACTTTTATTATGTCTTAAATAGTAAACTCAGGACATCTACACTTGGATTACTCATTTTGCTTGCACTTCTATTTAAAAAAAAAACAACAACAAAAACCCATGAAACAACCCTAACAAATCAACCCCCACCCCAAAAAGACCCATTTTGTGCTCCTCTGTGCAAGGAAACTTCAGCAGCAGCAATAAGCCCACATGCCTAAATACTTATGGGTCCAACAACTGGCACTATTAAGTACCATTTGGCACTTAATCATCTGGCATTGGGAGATTCATCTTTTCTTACAAATCTCTTTAAACCTGGGGGCTGGCAGAAGTGTGTGAAGGAATAAATCACCTTATGACCGTACTCGATAGCTGGCTCACCTGAGGCAAACTATGGAAATGATTAGCCTGTGTTAGAAATGAAAAAAGGTCCTAAACCAAGGACTCCAGGTAGAAACATTAGTGAAGCAGTAATTTATTATACGGTCTTGCAAGATCGGGTGACCCAAAATGTAGGCACACTTTTGGTCAGAGCCCGCAACCTTTTTATACCATGTTCTTGTACATTATTCATTACTTGTCCCGCTTCGTATTAAGATGAGTTCTAGGAAATGATTTCCATAAACTCCTCCCAATCACGGTGGTAGTGTTGCATCATGGTGGGAGGCTTCAAGTTTTCCTCCTTCCCCCGTTTAACTATGGATTTTCACGGGATTAACGATGGCGCCTTACAATACTCATTGCATGTCTGGCAGATTTTCTTTTCCATAGGTGAAGAAAATTAAAATGCATGAATCTCTTTGTCTAGGACAACCGCTTACTGGCAAACATTTCTTATCTTAACTCTTCCCGGCAACTGACATGGCCTAGGGCTGAGGGAAGTCAAAGCTTGAAACAGGTTTTAGATAAACCTCTTGGTTGAGCTTTGTCTCCCCCAGCTACCTTTTATGGGAGAGAATGGTTCTTTTCCATAACAGCAAAACTTAATACTCCCTTTTAGTTCTCCATTTTACAAGTCAGTACAAAAATTACAACAACCCATTTTGGTTTGCAAAAGCAACATTTCCAATATTTCCCACAGCCTGATTCTGCTCTTCCTTGGCTGTCTGTGAGTTGGGAGCAAGTCTCTCCACAGTTTAGTAGTGGATGCCGTTTGGCTCAAGAAAAACCTCTCTAAAACAGAGGTATTAGAGTTTTCAGGCTGAAACTAAGTGTCAATTTTCCTACCACATGTTGAAGTTCTAGCCCTTGCTTAATATATAAGAACAATCTTCCTTCCCTCCCAGAGACAATCACTGCCTCCTGTCTCGCTGCAGCAGAACTAAAATGTTCTTTTTGTGACAGCAAAAAGAGTAGGCTCTCTGCAGGCTAGCAATGCAAACCCAAGAAAAGTCAAGACGTGAGAGAAAGAAAAAGACGAACCAGTAACTCTACTCAAAAGATTTCAAACAATGTAGTTTACTGTGGCCTGGGGGAACGCTGGTCCTTCTTTTGTTATTCAGGAGTTGAATGGACAGGGAAGTCCGGCTCCCCCTGACTGGGGTGGGAACAGACTCCAGGGTTGGGGCTTCCTGCATAGCTTTGTTGGAAAGCCCTGTTGAGATGAGAAAGGGCAGAGAAAATCACCTCCATCTGTCAAGAGACGTGAAGCGTGCCTGGGTCCAGGACCTGCTCCACCGTATGGCACCCCAGTGACTCCCAGAGCATGCAGAAAGGTGCTAGGAGGCTGCTCTAATGACCCTACAGGCTGTGAAAAATAAAAGCAGGCAGGTTTTATTCAACTCACAGAGTAGTAATGTTGAGCAGGTATAAATCTCTGTATTAGCTTCCCTCTGTGATGCTTTATTTCTTTTCTTTACATTAGGTCATGTGCTCTCTGTTGGGAGCTTAATTGCACCCTGTGCATTGTTGTTTTGTTCATTATTTTTCACTGTGCCCATTTAAACCACAATTCAGGGAAGAATTATGGTGCACTCCCAAAAGAAGGTATAGATGGAGTGCTGGTAGTGGGGCAGTCATTTAACTAGCAAATGTCTATGCCAGTTAAGAGAATTTTGCAGCATCAATGGTTCAGCTCATGTCAATGCTCTAAAAGAAGCAGATGCACAAGACAGCACTATTTATTTTAATCCCATATATACAGTCTGTTCTTTTGTTCTTTCCAGAGCAGCTGGTTCTTCATACAAGCAATTCCACTCCTATATAATTTTTTCTTTTTATGCTGGACAGAAATATATGCCTAATTTATACTATGTTGCCATCCATGGCTTCAGTAGTGATTGCGTCTGCGTAAGAGTGGTGTTAAAATTGATTGAAGTCGCAGCCTGTCTTTTCCATAGAACCACAATGGTTGTGAAAAATTCATTCTTGCAATAGCAAAGAACTTTGTGTTGGTTTTGTTACTCCCCTCTGTTATTCCCTCTTTCTGTTGGCAGGCCAGTTCATCCAAAACGCTGCTGCTTCCCTCCCTGTCATTTTGAGAATGTTTCATTCTTTCCTCTCTGAATGTTTGCACACAAGAGTTAAACATCTTGAGCTCTCTTGCTTCTGTACCAGTCTGACTCCAGGCTGTTGCCTTCCCATTATTCTCCTCATTTTCCCTCTCCAAGCAATCTCTCCTTAAATGATCTCCCTCTCTCTGTTCAAGTGCCTCCATAAGACAAATTTATCTGTGAAACTTTCTGAATCTCTGATCCAAGAAAGCACTTGACTTCCGTGGGATTGCTGACCTGCTTGAAGCAGCACCAGTGCTTTGCTTGGAGGCAGCAGCATTTTGTCTATTGTATTTTGCTTCTGAACCCCATCTTAGAGCAGACCTCTGAGTGCACTGCACTTTCTGTTTCTACAGCATGCTAAGCCTACCTGACACTCACTGAACAGCAATCATCACTCTCAGCGTGCCACAACACAAACTGTGGCTCTAGAGATCAATGCAGTGTCATAAATGAGGAGCAACCAGACTCAGGTGGAAGATAAAGGGTAAGAGCAGGTTTACTCTGAAGTGATACAGACTCAAGCCTCAGTGTATGTTTTTCTGAACTGTGACAGAAACATTCAAACATGCAGAAGGAATGAAAAAAACAAGGCTGCTATCAAGATGTTTTTAGTGTCTCCTACAGAGCTTTGACCCATATTTGATGTATCAGAAACTACAAATCCCATAAAGCAACTTAGAAGAAACACCAAACACTTTGTGCTCTTCATGACTCTTACAGCTGCTGTTACGTGGTTCCTTGAGCAAGGTTTCTTACTGGACACACAAAGGACTCTGTGTTAAAAGAAGTATTTTAACCCACTGTGATAAAAGCTGATCATATGGAGTCAAGGTGTGATATCTCTGATAGCTAATTTTTCATAGCCCATTTCAACCTGTAGTTGTGGCATTTCCCAACTATTGTATGGGAGGGAAAGAAAATTAGCAGGAAATGTTTTTAATTTCTTTGTAATTCATTGCTTTCTCAGAGTAGAATTGAAATGGGAAATATTTTACTGCATCTGTTTTCAGCTACTTCCCTTCAAAAGAAACAAACAGAAACGCTGCTGTTTCAGTCATTTAACTTTCAGGTTCCCTTTCCCAGCCCTCTATCTGGTGCAGTACAAAGCCCAGTTAGCCAGGATTTTTTGTCCTGCATTGAACAAAACTTCTAAGAGCTATAAGGGATGGAAGACAATGGAAATGGCTAAATTCAGACTTAAGGCTAACTGTTGCAGAAGCTTGCTCTTTTCAAAGACAGGAGCTGAGCCGCTCTCTGCCTCTCAACCTCTCTGCATTCTTGTGACACTAAATGCCCTTACAAACTGCCCATAAGAATTTGACTTTACTGCTGAACTATACTGCTAGGTACAGATACATAAACAAACTAGTTTTGGGGCCAGATGTGAGCTAGCTGCTTGGTGCTCAGCCCCAGCTAATTCATCTCACTGCTCAGGAAAAGCAGGAGCAAAGAGCAGCTGCTCATGTGGAAATTCAGACAATGCACACCAAGAAATCTGAATGGTCTTTCATGGGGAAAACACTAGACTTGAAGGAGTCATTTCAGCACGAGTGTACTAGCAGAGATTTGCTTTCCACAGGGACTGGGATCATGGCCAAAGAAAAAAATCTCAGTCTGCTGGGGCCAGTATCATAGACCGAGCAGAGCAAAAAGCCTGTCTGCACTTTGCCTTCATCTTCCCATCCATCAGTTTGCTCAGTGCTCTCTATACACATCCAGAGCCAAAGCTTTGTTTAAGGTGTAATTAATGTGCAGCCTTCCTTAAATCATGCCAGGCAGAGGACACCTCAGTCACTCAGAGATAACTGGAGCAACCAAAGAGGTGCCAGTACAGTTAACAGCTAAGCCAGGCAGGGATCCAGCCTCCAAAACAGATGATGCTCTTACTAGGAACAAAACTTTGTGTAACAACACAGTTCAGGTGGCTCTGGTGGCTAATGAAGCTACTCGTCATAGTACTGGATGAAAGGACAACTGGGGAGTTAGATAGAGCCAAACATACAAGAATGGCTTGCTTATGAGAAATAAGCAGAAACTGACTGAGAAAGTTAGTATTTAACTACTAAATAAAAATAATTGCTGGGCAAGTAGGATTTATGAGGTACAGCAGGCCTCCTGATGGTTTCCTTTACATGCTGTAAATCCCAACAGGCACATTGCATCCATTATTTCTGCTGTCAAGAGCAAATGCCAAGTTAAAGATCACAGCATCTAAAATACATTTCCACAGAATCTCTGATTCCATTATCTGTAGCGATGGACAATAAAAACTGCTGACTGCTTCTTCCACTTCTCCAGGATGAATTCATTGAGCTTTCTTCTGAAATGCTGCAGCTGTTTGGGTAGATCCTGCTGATCATACATAAAGCTCAACACAGAGGATACTTATAATTTCTTTCACTTTCCTTTAGACAATGGAAAGCAATGGGGTAAGAATGAATGAACCAGAAAGGGGCAACACAGCGGGTATGTGTCGGTCAGCAAACTGCCTTGCTTAAAAAGATAGAGCCACTGCATTCACAGAAGTGTAGGAATTTGTCTACCCATGTCATCCTTACTCACAGGCACTGCCTGACCATGAAATGCACAGTAATATTAATATTTTTTAAATAATTTTTAAAAATCCATGTTTCATCAGAGTTCAGAGTTTTACACCATACAAGACTGCAAAATTACAGCCATCCAAGACCATATCCCCATTATGTTTGGTCCTCACACATACATATGTACACAAACCACACAACACTCCCAATCTTCTAAGAAAAGAAAACCTTTTCATTTGAAAGCCTCAGAGCTCAAAAATCCATTATTTGCTCTGCATCTTTCTAGGTAGAGACCTAATTTCATAGGGACGAATGCTAAAAAATATGCAGAAGAGGATTTTTCTCCTCACTGTGATGTCTTCTTGACCACTGCCACCTCTTAGTCGATGATATTGTGAGTATAGGCATCAGAGCTGGTCTGTGGCTTGGTGACAGATAACAGCAGTATCTATCTTGAGAGGTTTAACGCAGTGGAAACTGAAAAGCCATATGTGGACAAGCTTGACAAAAATGCTGTTTTCTACCTGATTTACCTGCCACTCAGAGAGTATCCAGTGTGCCTTGTCTGTGTGCTACTATTATGCCATGCAGAGGAATGTTCCTAGAGAAGATAGTTGTGCTGGGATCTCAGCCTCACCCAAAACAGAGCTGGACAGTGGGGTGCATTTCTCTTGCACACCACTTCCAGCCTTAAAAGAAGATGATGATAAGGCCCATTGGATGAGTCATACTCCTATAGCAAAGGGATCTTGAAATAAAATGTGGTGACTACAAAACTGCATCTCAACAAAAAAGTAAGCTGGCAGATCATTGGTACATTTTAGGAATGTCAGACACTGAAGCTGGTCAAAACCTGAGACCCTCTTTACACTGGAACGTAATAGTAACCAATCTTTGCAGTAGAACTCTGAATTGCCCTTATTCCATAGCACTTAATCAAGAGACTAAGGAGTGAAGACTATTTTCAAAGCTACTACAAAGTATAATTTGGATCAAAGCTTTAGTTACTAAGTTTACGTTGACACTACAGTGAGCACCATGTGAAGACCATTGCAGACTCCTATCTATGTCAAAGCCCACCACAAACATACGAACTTGGCAAACCTTGCCAGAACAAATGGGAAGAAAACTTGACAGCAGTAGCAGCAGGCAGAGTTTGATGAACTAGCAAACCCAACATCAGTGCAATCAAAAGACAGAAAATCTCCTCTGGAGCTAGCCAAAGGCTTCAGACATTCCTCTGAGGAAGAGCTTAATGTTCTTCTTCTCCTTTGCTTAATTTCACAAGGATCGCCTAGAGTTTGTTAGTGTTGACCTTGAGAACTGTGTGATTTTAGCTTCCTTGAGCTGCTCCTGGTAGCAGTTTAAATCTCATTTGCTGTCAAACCTCTCTAACCTTGAGTCAATTTATGTCAAAATGCTAATAAACAAATGCATTTCATCTAGATTTGCATTTGTGACATGTACAATATTATACACACACTATTAATGATCTTTTATGGAACCTTATCATTACTTTTATAATTATAATTCTCTTAGAAGAGTGTATCTAGAAGATGAGTTAGGTTCCAGCTCTTGAAATTTGCCCAGTGTCAGTATAATAAACTGCCAAGCCCATGCCGTGTGTCTCCAGGGAACAAAGATTATCCTTCCATATAGATCCTGATGTTTGACTAGCAGCCCAGTTGCTGGTACAACAATGGTAAAAGCATTGCTGAAATTTTTTAATCTTTAACAAGATATGATCAAAATCCCAAGTTCAAACACCTCATATTCATTGATTTGTCAGAAATTTGTACCTTTTGGGGATAGTCAATGTACAGAAGAAAGTTCTGGCAGTGTTTCATGAAAACCTGAACAAAATTCCTGGATGCAAACAAAAACCTTGGACCTCACCTGACTCCTGCAATGTAATTATCTCTTGCCTTTAATATTTTGTTACTATAATTAAGTCTACACAAGTGCAACTTGTGAATAAACAAAATTTCAGCCTGATGAACAGCAGGATTCAGACATACTACTAGGATCAAAAACTGTAACTGTAATCTTACTTCAGAAGCTTAGGAAGAAGGACCCCAACCTTCTCAAATTGTACATTTGAAATAACCCAAAAAACCCTTTCTTCACAGGATTTTGTTGCTATTGAAATCATAGGTTTTAGAAGCAACTCACAATGGAAACTAGATGTTATAATGTCATTTTGATATCTCTTGTGTCAGAAAATTTTGAAAACTCATATCATACCTTCACATATTCTTTAAAGGTTTATATAACAGGATTTTAATTTTAAAAATGGTGCTAAATTTTAAATCTCTACACATTGTATTAATAACATATGAAAAATACGAAGTATAGTGTCATGCTAGGTATTTTTGTGTGTTTAGTTATATTTCTATGACTCTATAAAATATAATAGCTACTGAAATATTCAATTTCCTTTTATTTCTTTGGCAATCATTAGCATTAGGGACTACTGCCACAGAGATCATCCCTAGCTCAAACTGTCTTCTGTTTGTAACACAGTGACACACACTCAGTGATGATGTAACTTGCAAACAGTATAAGAACAACGATAGAAAATTGAAACTCAAGTTAAAAGGTGCATGGACAGAGGGAGGTTACTACAGAAGACATTCATAGCAGCAGCAGGGACATGTGGAAAGTCAGAATTGAACCAGTCACCCTGGCCTTCCACCACAGGCAGCTCATGAAGCAGGTGCAGTTTGTGGACTGAGATTTTCACGTAAACCAGCATCAGTTTTGCTCTACCTCATAGTGATATTTTTTCCATCCATCCCCCATGTAAAGACCCACAGTGTGAAGTGTTGCTTTATGCCTGGGTTTCTGTAACCCATTTCATATGGAAGTAAAGGCAGTTTTAGCCTGAAAGCTGTAATCTGCACTTTCTGTATTCCTGAGACTAAATAATTTGATCCCTACACATGCTACCCAGGAATGCTCGTTATAATTCTGCAGCATTTCACTGTCCCACAGTGTAGCCAATTCTTGGAAATTAGATTGAAATTAGCATTCCTATCTAAATTTATGCATCCATTATGTATGTATGCATACAAGACAGATATATATTCACATATATAGAGAGAGACAGAGAGAGTGACTGTTTTCTCAAGACTCAGGAGTGATTCTGCTCCCTTTTTGTGATACTAAGAAAACTTTCTGTGACTTTAACTATGACCTTTGAAAGACAAAAAAGAAAATGTATAATTATTGCCACTTATTTCTGTGATGTTCCCCTATTATGTTCTTACTAAAGACAACCTACAATGTTCTTTGCAGTGGTACTGTGAAGTTTCACCTTTCAATGTGGTCATGCTTAGAAGAAAGGGATTGGAAAGCAGTTTAATCGCTGCCTCCTATTTCTTTGTAACAATTGATGTCTTCACAGCAGATCAGTTATATTACAAAGGAGTGTCTGGTTTGATGTACCCAGAAAGCTACACACAAAGCCACATGCAAAAGGTGCACATCTGAACTACTATCATGCTCAAAAAAGAACTTTCCAGTCCTTAACCTTTTGACACAATATTTTCTCCATCCTTTAGGTGTGAACTACAAAGAGTCTGTAGTGAGGGACATTATGTACATGGTATCCTTGTGATGAGCTGGATGTTCCCTTCATTTCATCATATAGTACCCTTCTTTTTTTCTCTCCTCCACTGCAAATCGGGTTTTGGATATTTCTTAAGTAATATTATGAAACTTTCTGATGCTTCAACGTTACTTTTTTTCCCCCTTCAGCTGCAGAAGATGCTTTTATAAAGCCATGAGAACACAATTAAAATGAATACATGATAATTTTTTCTGCTTTTTGACACTTTTAGAAGATGAGTACTTGGGGGTTTTTTTTTCAGGTTAAGGTAACTGAAGGAATAAGCAAAATACAAATGAGTGAAAACTTACCCTCTTAGAGAGTATGATTATTACCTTCAGCTGCAGACACCTGTTCAACTATTCTCCCTTAAATGTATGAAGCACAAAGGTTTCGTCAGCGAATGAAGCAGGCTTTTGCTGCAGTTGATGAAAATTTAAATGAATTCTTCTGCAAATTTCCAATTACCTAAATCATTCTGCATTGATCTGTGTGCCTGTATTGTAAAATTGTGTCTGCCTTTAAACACAGATGTGACAGATGTATGCTCTGGCACAGAGAACAAGAGATAAAACAGACAGGTAATGGGTTTTGCTGTGCTTTTCTGCGCCCATGACAATTATTCCAGATGGCTGGGGTACAACATGATGAAACTTGTAGTATCTATGCGAGGGCAAAAGGAGCCATCTTCAGTTTGCCCTGCCACAGGTTGCTACAGGAAAAGAATCTCATCATTTTGGCTGCAGACACAGGGTGGTTCGTCACCTATATTCCTTCCTCCAGTACAAACTTGCATTCAGGGACGCCAAGGTGAGGGTCCAGTGGAAACTGAACCGGTTGTGCCTCACTTGATTTCACAGCACCATGTGGCTGCTTTTATTTCCTGGTGCACAGAACTACTGTCAGACAGATACGGTGTCCTGAAGATCCTCAAGGCTTGGTGACTGATACTTTTCCCCTACTTTTCCTGTACTTGATAGCATGTTTCCAGAGAAGACCCAACACTGTGGTGTTTGTGACTGCAGGCATGTCATGAGGTAGGTATCCACCAGACAATATGATGTAGAGTAGGCTGAGATGTACCTAAACCCTCTGGGAATTATGCCATGAACCAAACTGTCCCTTGCAATGCCCCAGGCTTCAGGGAACTAGAAGGTGATTTAGAGCCATGTCTATTTGTATTTCAGTCCATTGCAAAGTAAAGCACTGATCTGAACTGACAATCCCAAATTCACTGGTGGGGATGGACATATTACAGAAGAGGAAGGTAATTTCCAAGACATGCGGTGCTCTGGCATTCCAAACCCATTTCCACCTTCCTTTTGTTTCAGCTTTGCCATAGCTATGAGAATTTAATTTCAGATGAGGCAGTCAATATCTAAAAGTGGATAGGAAAGCTGGTATGTAAAGTTGGAGGGCAGCATTTATCTGGAAAAAGGCAACTATCCCATTGCCATACCTTCTAGATTTTACCTATATTTGTATTCTTTTAATATGCACTGAGAGACAGAATTGTTTATGGATGTGAAAAGAATAATTTGAAGCTGAGACCTCGAGCCAAACTAAGGAAGCACAAACTGTTTCCGTTCATATGAAAGATATGTCACCATAGGTGCTTCTTTTGTATACCAGCACTAGCTTTTGTTTGGGAAATGGGCCTTATGTTCTCTAATGAGGTCTCAGGAAGCCAAGACCTCAGCTGCTGTTCAACAATCATTCCTTCAGGGAGGTAAGTGCTGTGACACTGTATCCCTAAAGAAAGCTCTCACTGAAACAAATGAGAACTCACAAGCTGTGAACACCACTAAAGAACAAGAAACACGACAAACCTAAAAAGTAATGTTTTAAACATCTACAAAATTTTCCACAATTCACAGATTTTCCTGGGAGTCAGGGTGTGCATGAGCTGCAATGGCCCAAAACATGGAGATCTAGAGCAAAGAAAGGATGAAAAACTGAAGGTGCAAAGACTAAATAATGAGGTACCTGGACTGTGGTAGGCAGTCTCCAGTTTGCCAAAATCTAGCTATCTAGGAGCCTCTCACCCACAGCATGAGGTTTAAAAAGCAGCTGGATGTCTTTTTAGAGAAAACCTACAGAGATTCTAAACCAGGATGGGGAAAGGCAGCACCAGACAAACCTTTTCCTATTAGCCCTGTGGGAAAGGGATCTTCACAGCTGACCTACATTTACTCAGAATCCACTGCGAGGAAAAGCTTTTAAAAATGCAAATATTATTTTCTTTTCTTCTTTCCCTCCTTTGCCTGCCCCCTCCCTGCTCCCAAAGCTGACTGTGTGGTACCCTCCTAAAGAAAATCCTCCAACAGCCATCTCTGCCTGCCCTAACAAACTGTGAAAGATTTAGTCCAAACTTCTGTTCCGATCATGTCATGTCAGTTCTCTCCTGGTGCGAGGGGGCACAGACCAAGTAAGACAGATGCTTCAATCTTCCAAAGAGTTGTCACTTCCCATGACTGTCACTTTGCAGAATTGTGACTTTCTAATATAGCAAATCCTGTAGGGAGGGGAAAAAATAACTCGCTCATCTCATTCCTGACCAGTTTATGGGTTTTATGTCCCCGTGAATGAGCTTGTAAAGCAAATGATAATTGAATGAGGGTCACAGACTGTACTGCTACAGGACAGTGAGGACTAGAGGTTTAAAGTTCTTAGCTGATCCATGATCTAGACACTGTCCCATTTCTGCAAGCAGAGAGCACAGTCATCCCAGAGCACCCGCGGGAAGGTGGGGTCAGTCTGGCGGGACGGACATGAGTCACAGGAGGGATGCTCTAAGCACAGTTCCTGCCTGGGTGTGTACCTATACACATGGAAGGATATTTCTCCTGTCTCTGCCTTGTCTAACACAACACAAATTTCTCCGTTTACAAGTGGAGATGGAGGTTGTGCAGGCTCTTGGCACACGCGCACACACGCATGATGAGGCGTTTCCTTGGCAACAGAAATGCCATAAAAGCTATCTGAAGAATTCCTTAGGGCTGTGCAACAAATAGAAACATTAACATGCTGAGACCTAAATATAGCTGCGTTTTAGTGCTGTTCATCCAAGTCTTTACTTAGCTTCAGCTTGTATCCGAAACAAATGCAGTCAACAAGACATACAAGGATGTTTTCAATATTTTACAGTGTTTTGCTTTTATATAGTGGAAGAATAGAGATGGGGGTGGGGAAGAGGGGTTACAGATGGTACCAGCCTGCACTTTACTGCAGAATTACAGCCTTGCCTGACTCTGCTTTGAAGGTGCCCTTGATTACCCACTGCAGGCTCCTCATCCTGTGAGCAGCACAGGCTGAGCTGATGTGGGGAACAGCTGAGTTCTGCTCATTGGCCTCCAGAGCAGCGAGAACCCAGCTTTGATATTGCCAGCACTGAGGTATGTAAAGAGTATATGCAAAATGTATGTGAAGAGGCTTTGGCTGAGTGTAGTTCATGGTTTTCACTGCTGATGGGTGGGAATATAGCTGAGACTTCTCTTACTTAGCTTTGGAACCCAAGTACTTATTTAGCCATTTGCAAATATAGCATCTGGACTACATGCATATAAAATAAGTAAAACAAAAAGGCCGACAAATAACACTTGATGACTCACAAAATGCCCAAAAGATGAAGATAGGCTCCCTGGAAATGAGGCTTTTGGATGCGTAAAACTGGATCTGAGCTGACAAAAAGATAATGAAGGAAGTGGAATGCCTTCCTTATGTGGAGAAGCTGAGGGACCTGGGCCTCCTCTTTAGCTTGGGGAAGAGGAGACTGAGGGGTGACCTTATTAATGTTTATAAATATGTAAAGAGCAAGAGTCAGGAGGACAGAGCCAGGCTCTTTTCAGGGATGGTCAGTGATAGGATAAGGAGCAATGGGTACAAACTGGAGCAGAAGAAGTTTCATGTGAATATAAGGAGAAACCATTTCACTGTGAGGGTGACAGAGCACTGGAACAGACTGCCCAGAGGGGTTGTGGAGTCTCCTTCTTTGGAAACAATCACACCCCACCAAGATGTGTTCTTGTGTGATTTAGTCTAGGTGATTCTGCTCTGGCAGGGAGGCTGGACTAGATGATCTTTTGAACTCCCTTCCAACTCCTAACATTCTGTGATTCTTGTACTAAAGAAAATGGTCAGAGATGAGTTCACATTAAAGATTTATTAATCTAAAACCATGTCATTGTTGATCCTCATGAGCTTTCCTTGGTCTGTTTTGCATGCTCTTTGTGGCAGGTAGGATACTGTCCCATCACTTTTATGGCACATTGTCCTTCACAAGCTGAGCCAAAGGGCTGGAAGAGTAAAGCCTGGAATTTATGTCTGGTGCTGCTCCCTGGCTCATCTGTGACTCTCCCCTCTGAGAGCCAGCCTTCCCACCTGTAAAACTACAGCAGTGAAACTTATCTAGGAGAAATACACGAAGGGTTGCAGATTATAAATGTTTACAATGTTTATAACAAACTAAGTGCTATTGAAAAAATGGTGAAGCTGATGCTGGATTACCAGTGTGAAGTTTTCCATGCAGGGTCTGACACACACTCATTGATTTCACCGTGTAATTCAAGGGAAGGTGGATGAAGGTAGTAGAATCAGCTGGAAGATTTGCTTAGTGAAATAGTGCCATGACCATCCTGTGTAATGATTAATGCATTATATTCAGGAGGGAAAGGAAGAAGGAAGTGACCTGATGGCAAACTTATAATGAAAAGTCTTGATGGATAAATATCTTTTGTAAAACAGTGTCTGGACATAGGAATTTTATAGAACAACCCTCAGAGAAACTGAGACAGACTTTATATCTTTATCTTAACAACAATATGACAAAGTTTCCCTCCACAGCAAAACCATTCCACATTTCTTCTGAGGAAGCTAATAAATTTTAGGGGTGGTTTAAAAGCTCAGAGGAACGGGCACCTCTGGAAGAAACCTCTGCAGACAAGTGTGGTAGAAGTAGCTTTGACTGAAAATAAACAAACACAGAATTCTGGAGTCACAGGAAGGCTAAACTGGAAAAATATCATCTAACCCTGGTGGTCTTCAGCCACCTTGAAGACTGTAAAACTTCAGACACTTTCCCATGGAGGCATGTCCCTCTTTAGAAACATCTTGGTCATAAACTGCTATGTAGAATCCATGTATGCTTTTCCTGACCATCTTTTGTGAAACCTTTGAGAATATCTGAAGCCTTCCCAAATTCACAGAGCAGAGTATGAGATCCACAGAGCAGTTTGAACCCCCCTCACACTGAAGCAAGATCTCAAGCGTATTTTCCCCATCTCCAACAGAAGACTGTCTCACCTATTCTTAAAAGGAGACGAGGATTGATGTTCCTTCAGTGATTCGTGTTAAAAATGTTTTGAAAAAAGCATACAGCTAAATTGACTCCATTTCATTGGGAACTTGAGCCTTTTGTGATATGAGATAATTCCTTTAATTGTGTTTGCCTGAAGCTTTACATGTGTTAGAAGTTCAGTGCAAATCACCAAGTAACAGAAGAGTTTTACTGAGAGCAAAGAAAGCCTGTAATCAACCAGCTCTGTTTTATCTGTTTTTCCCTTTGCTATCTTTAATATTAAAGATCAAATATTCCTAATAGCCCTTAAAGCAAAACTCCTTACATGTAAAGTACTTAAGCACCTGCTCAACTGCTTTCTTCAGCAAAGATGGGGTAAGCACACATAAGGGTTGTCTTGAACTGAAGCCACAAGGTCCCCTAACTCCCAGGGACATCAAAGCATGTCTCTGGTTGCAATGAAGCTCTCACCCAAGCACGGGGCTCTGGGAAGATGGGTTATTAGCTTGGAATCTGTGGTATTGAATTGTTCGATGTACGAGATTGAGCCAGTGTCAGACTCAGCTCAGGGCTCTCTGCACCACAGTCTGTGGCACTGCAGAGCTTATCTTGCACAGAGCTGGATGAAGTGTCTCCAAACTCAGAAGGGCCAAGTTCTCACAGGGGCTGATGCCCCATCACATACAGGCTGTATACAGGCAGAGTGAAAGGCTGTGAATTTACAGAAGCTGTACCTAGGCTTGGCAAAGGTATCTGCTCACAGCTAATTTCCCAAGCTGTGACTGTGACTTATGGCACTTCAGCTGGAGGTGAGGCCCTAGACATGTGAGCATCCCACTGACTTCAGCATTCTGCTCTCAGCACATGCAGTTCGGTGATGTGCAGACTGGGATCATTGGCCTGAGTAAAGATCAAAGCATGAGCAAAGAAAAACTAACAGAACAGACAGAAAAAACAGCAAAAATATGTGTCATAATAAAAGCAGAAAGCAAATAACTCACAGGGTAAATGAAGTCTCATCCCAGAGCTCCGTGACGATGTGACTCCATCACAGCTACATGCAGGCTGCACTGAGGCTCCCGAAACCTAGAATTGTTTAGAAAGCCATCTTAGCATCAACCTTGATTCACTAAGGGCTGGAGGTAGCTTGGCTGTAATTGTTACTATATTTGCAAGCAAATATTAAGTTAATATAAATGAAACAGTGTACAATAATTCAGCTTAATTATCCAGAGAGAAGTCTAGCATGAGGGTAAATAGCTTTAAAATTGCTAAATAATTTGACTCCCCATATAATTGCTTGTGTAATTTGTGTTAATTGCACATCAAGTAGAGGTTTTCAAATATTAATCAATGCTTATTTATATTATTAATTAACATTATTACATCACATTTAAATAATCTTGCAATAGCACAGTTACCAAAGGATGATTTTCTATTCCAGGGTTTTTCCTCTCCTTATTTGCAAAATCTCTTTCAATCCCACTAGTGAGTCACATACTCCTAATACGATCTAGATGATTTCACTTAATACTTTCTCTTTTGTGAAGATTTGTCACTGTGACCTCTCTATTAGATATCAATTTCTGGGAGAAAAAAACCTGGGCAAGACTCCATGTGAAGCTGCTTTATATTCTAGGGGAGGGAATGGTGCAAAGCTTTCACATCTATCTACTTTCAGCTTTTGATAGCATACCTCCCTGAACTACCCTTTGCCTTCTTTAGCTGGGGAAGTACAAGTCAATAAGTCACAGCCAGACCTTTTATCTGTTGCTGGAGAACATAATATTACCAAAGATGTTTTAAGTGAAAAAATCCAAGGAACAGCATAACTGCTTCCTTGTAAATAAGGATACACACCACAGTGACTTATGGAGCAATAAAAACCAAGCTGTTTACATACAGTATTCAAAAATGCTGAAAGAAAACTCCCCCTTATTTCTATTATTATTTTCAAGGTCAGCCCCCAGATTTTTGCAAATTATGTTTCTTAAATTCCTCTCAAAGTTCTGTTGCTTATCACAAAAATTGAGAAAAACCAATGGATAATTACCAGATTAAAGGGAAAAACCTATAGCTATGGGGTAGCTCTGGAGAGATCTTTTTTTCTCATTTCCCAAGTGCAGGGGTGTATAAGTTCCTTATTTTTTGTCACTTCGTGGGTGTAAAAGGGGCTCCCTCACTGGATACATGAGTCTAAAATAATCTTTCAATCCCTTACAAATTTAAGAAATCCTTTTTGCTGTATTTGTCAAGGATCTTTTGCTCTCAACAGCTGGAAAGCTTATTTTCACACACATATATATTTTTTTTAGCTTTTCCAGTACAGCAGGGAGG
Organism: Laterallus jamaicensis coturniculus; assembly: GCA_022605575.1. Classification (NCBI taxonomy): domain Eukaryota; kingdom Metazoa; phylum Chordata; class Aves; order Gruiformes; family Rallidae; genus Laterallus; species Laterallus jamaicensis. The sequence continues at coordinate 11,075,979 of JAKCOX010000016.1, read as the reverse complement.
ATTTTCTATTTAACTATGTCACCTGAACTTTTTGCAACAGAGAAATCTCCCCAAAGTATTTAGAAATAAACCGTCACAGAGTCTTTAATAGAATCAGTAAAAGGAAATGTACTAATGGATTCAATTCTGAATATAACATAATTGGCACATCAGTGTTATTTTCTTTTTAAAAAAAAGGAAAAAAGGGAGGGTTATTTTATAACAAATACAACGCCTTCACTGCCAAGTTGAAATTTCTACAAAGGCATAAGGAATGAAAGTCCTTATCTTTTTCTTTCAAAGATTATTGGAGACAGTCCAATGTAACCCTTAGTATTAGAAAATTACTATGCAAAAACATTAGGAATATTAATAAATTGTAATTAGTTACATCCAACAGTTTCCATCCTTCTTGCAGAAAATGAAGAGCTTTATTTTTCCTTGGACATTATGGCTTGAAATATTCTGGCATTCCTACTATCTTGGATCCTCTATTATGGAAATGAATTGCTTAATTTTATTTAGTTTTGGGTAAATTATATCATGCTACATTACTTGGAAGGGAAAGTTACAGAAAGCTATCTCCTACAATTGTGGATGAGGTTAACTCGCCCAGATTGTAGTCCAATACAGAACATGATATAATTACTTCCAATGCTATAGAGACAACATTTGTAGGCAATCATATTCTGCTGCCAAAACCCTAGTGAGGTTTCATTGATTTCTCTGTAGTAACTGCTGTTCTTCTCTGGCGTTAGTTCAGACTGAGCCAGCTTTACACAACCCTGCCCTCAGAACCACAATCGTCTTGATAGTTTGAAGGATCCTCGATTTAGTCATCTCAGGTGAGTTATCAATACACTGTGAAGGACTGATGTAAAGTAGAATGCTGCACATGCCATTGCTGTGTGCAGAGTTTGAGAAAAATAAGATTAAATTTGCACCACGATTGCACTTTAAATAGCCTTTTGTCACACAGGTCAATGAGTAGATTCACTGGGATATGCCACTTCCTTTTGTTTAATTGCATACTTTAAATATGCATTAAACCTGTCTCTTCTTGTATATAACAACCCCTGTCAAATGAAGCATTTTAATCACAGCCAAAATCTGCTAAATCTCTTACAAGGGAGAAAAAGAGCCATTCTCTAGTTACAGGTTGAAAAACCTCTCCTCAAAAGCTTCCCTCTGATCAACAAATAAATGAGCCAGGTATACATCAGGAGGGAAAAAAAGGGGGAGAAAAAAAGGTGTGTTATGTGTGGATTAAAACTGCTGGGAATCATTATTTTAATCCTCTGGTTCTGCACATGAAATGCTGATAAATGAGCTCCTATTGTACACTGAGAAGGACCAACAGATGTGTGATGCCTGTATATAATAAGCCTATATGCTGCAGTAGTGAGAGACCTGCTGTGTAATGATCTACTGCCATTAGGTAGCTTGGTCGGTAAGGTAAAAAGGCTCTCTAAGTAACAAAGGATTATAAATGTTTCCTACATGAACATATTGATCTATTTTGAGGGATCCCTTCTAGTGAAGAGATGATACTCATCTCCTCATAGGGCAAAGAGAGAATGCTCCTTACTGCAGCAGAGGCAGGGGTCAGATTGCTAACCAGTGCTTGGTGAAAGACAATGCTCACGGTCATCCCTCCTCAGACACAGGAGGTTCGGTACAAAGCCTGCTGAAATCTTTCAGAGTCATAGGCAGAAGTACTTGATTTGGGCCATAAATAAGGAAGATTGAAGGCCAAAAGGAACTGGCTAACCTACAGCACCTTCCAAATAATGGTCACTCCTGTGATATCTACAGCACAGATAAAAAAGCTATTTAGAGGGAATGGAATGAAGATGAACTGTACAGCCAGGGTACAGAATTACTTCTGGAAAATAATGAGTGTCATTTTGCAAAAATACAAGCCTGTACCAGAGATATATGACAATATTTTTTCCAAACCACAACAAAGTGTTAGGACCAATGGATACAGAAATGCATTTTAAAGATCCAAAAGCTTTAGCAGAGTTGAAACACCTGTGCAGATGTCAAACGTTCCTTCTGCCTAATTTACAGCTTGACTTTAAATGCACAAAAGGCAGTGAAACCAATACGTTTCCAGATATCAATATTTTTTAGCAAGAAATCTCACTTGGCTAGCAGAACAGAGACTAAACTAGTCGGAAAAATAGCTAAGAAAATTAATCTCCTATGCTAGGCTTATACAGGAGTACAATACAAAAAAAAGATTGCCATCCTCACAAAGAACAAATTGTAAATAATATTCTAGAGTAATGCAAAAGATTTGGCTTCTCTTAATTATATTTTACAAACCCTGACAATTCTCCAAATATTTGCATTTCTGTTGTGTCTCCTCTATACTTCCAGGATCCATCAAGGACTGGAAATGAAATATCCAAGGACAGAGAAGAAAACAAGAGAAAGACAGGGGAAAAATAATCTTATAAATCACATCAAAGCAAACCTGGAAAATCCAGGACCTTCAGATGATTCATATAACAAACACATAAAACATATTTATTGCCAAAACTCACTTTTAAGAGAAGCCAGTGCCAACATAAAAATTACTCTGGTTTTATTAATTGATTGAATCCAAGTTTTCATTGTTGGAACTGAAATCCATTTTTTTTTTCTTGCTATTTTGGAGCTAGGAACATCTGTGATGAAGTCTTTTCTTCTGTCACTGACTATTAGACCAGATCCATTTCTCTGTAACAGCAGTGTAAATCCAGAGGAACTTGAGAAGGCTACGGAAAGAAACCTCACTCAGCTGCATCACAAACCTCTGTAAAGGTACAGAGAGCAATAGATGTTTAAATTACCAACTGGGACTGCCATCCACCCACCTAGAGAAAACTGTTTTCTAGTCACCATTCAAGTGACTACTTCTGCCTTGGAAGCTGTCTCTGAAGCAGTGTACATCTTCCTGAGTGCATGGGTAATTTAGGAATGCCATCGGGTTTCTGACTTCTCCCATTCTCCTGCAAAAGGCAGGTCTAGTAGTAGCTGTAGGCACCATGAAATGTCCTCAATCAGTAGTTCACTTGCTCCTTGGGAAGCAGACATCTATGTTAACAGCATATGCTGATGCACACCAAAGGGGCACTGTTGCTCTAGGATGTCACTCTGCCAATGATATTAATATCTATATTAATATCACTTGGGCCGGAAGAATCCCAGACATAGATACAGACTGGGAGAAGAGCTTCTTGAGAGCAGCCCTGCTGAGAAGGACCTGGGTGTCACAGTGGATGAGAAACTTAACATGAGCCAGCAGTGTGCTCTTGCAGCTCGCAAGGCCAATGGGCTCCATCAGAAGAGGGGTGGCAGCAGGGACAGGGAGGGGATTGTCCCTCTCTGCTCTGCCCTCATGAGGCCCCACCTGGAGTCCTGTGTCCAGATCTGGGGCCCCCAATACAAGAAAGATGTGGAACTGTTGGAGAGGGTTCAGAGGAGCCACAAAGATGATTAGAAGGCTGGAGCACCTGCCCTACAAAGAGAGGCTGAGGGAGCTGGGCTTGTTCAGCCAGGACAAGAGAAGGCTGTGGGGGGACCTCATTGCAGCCTGCCAGTCCCTGAAGGGAGCATGCAAACAGGAGGGGATTCAGCTTTTTAAAAGGGCAGATAATGGCAGGACAAGGGGGAATGGATTAAAGCTAAAGGAGGGAAGGTTTAGATTGAATATTAGGGGGAAGTTTTTGCAGAAGGAGTGGTGAGGTGCTGGAACAGGCTGCCCAGAGAAGTAGTGGATGCCCCATCCCTGGGGGTGTTCAAGGCCAGGTCGGATGGGGCCCTGGGCAACCTTGTGCAGATCCAGGCCTGAGGTTGGTGGCCCTGCCTGTGGCAGGGGGGTTGGAGCTCTATGATCCTTGGGGTCCCTTCCAACCCATGCCATTCTATGATTCTATGATCTGGCTTGAGAAATCTTTCTTGCCTTAGTATGGGAGGCAAGGGATGCACAACCAAATTTAGCATCGCTACAAAACTGGTGTAACTGTATGACACAAATGGAAAGGGACTCGAACATGAGGCAAATCCCCTACACCCTACAGCTTTACATCAACATTCACAGAACCTGCAGTGCAAGGCTAGCTCTCTAACTCACCAAAGCAGCTCTTCAATCAACTGCATAGTGAGGCATCAATGGTTGCCCGTCTTTGTGTTCAGACAGGGCTGAATCCTTGTCATGCAACCTGCCTTCTAATAGCAGCCACTGTAGATATTGTGAACTGTGTCTTCATTGCAGAGTGAATGTGACTGGACGTGCTTGCTGAGCAGAAAAGATCAGAACAAATAAAGGAACTGGTTACAGAAAATGCAAATGCCAGGGAACAAAAATACCTCCCAAATGACTCATCACGAAAAAGTGATGCTGAGAGATCAGAGAATATCTAAGGAATAAAGTCCAGGGAGAGAGCTTTGCCACACCTGCATACGCCATAGTTGGAGAAGTGAATTTATCCTGACACTGTGCTGCTGGGCTCTTGGGATAGTTGGTTTGGCATCAGGCTTGCTATGGATGTCCCTGACTGCTAATGGTCAGTGAAGATTGTCCTGCTGAGAAGATCCTTTCTGGTGCCAGCCAGCACACAGGGACACAGGTCAGGACAGTTGAAGGTGACTGTGACACAGGAGGATTTCTGCCTTACTAGAACCTGCCAAGAACTGGGGGCTACTTTCTGGTACTGGGAATTTCACAGCAGGTCAAAAGAGCCAGTATTCCCTTTATCACTGCTGAATTTTCAACTCATTTTGGCAAGTTGAGCTCTTAAATTCTGTTGAAATACCTAAATGTCAGTAAGTGACTGAAATCACAAAAAGCATGGCTTTGTTCCCTGTAAATCCAACCTGCTCCACAAGTCAGCCCAGTCTGAGTAAAGCAAGGTCCAAGGCAGGTGCTGATGACAAACAAAATTATCGTGACCCTTTTTTAAAGCCTAACAGCATCTTAGAGCTTCTCATTTTTTTTTGACATTGTCTACATTCAAAATGAAGATGTTAAAAAAAAATTAAGCCACTTTTTCCATGTCTTATCAACAGTAGATCATTTCCTGCAGTGTGTTCTCAGGGGCACCAGTTCACAAGTCTGAAGTTTCTGCTTTTAAGCCAGTGCTATGACTTCTCATATGAATTTATTTCACAGATAATTAAACTCAGTATTAGAAACTTGGTGACTCTTGGGAGAAGAGAAGCTGAGTTACTTTTCAGCCTGACAAAATTGTATCTGGGGTGTGCACATGCCCATTTGGATACTCAGCTGTGCTACCTATGCACCAAAGGTTACATGAACCCACTGCTGTCAGGATTAAAACCTCTTTACAAACAAAACATCTCCTGACTGTGCTTCCTAAGAAGTAGCTGTAGCGTGTGTATGACTGGATGGTGCTTTTGTGCATCATTCCCGAGTTCCATAGAGTGACTGAAGAGCCTTTCATTACTACTATAAATCATAAATTGCTTTCCCCTTTCCATGGTTACAAAATCACATGACATTGTATTTTCCTCCATAAGAGTGTGAGGATCCTGCCTGCTCACCTCTAAGGCTCAAAGTCCACGAGCCTCCACATTCTTGGTTGCAAGTTGCACATAAGCACCTTTACATTGCAATGGCAATATAAATTTGCTGTAAACAAGGTGGGAATAGAATCATAGAATGTGTTAGGTTGGAAGGGACCTTTAAAGGTCATCTAGTCCAACCACCCTGCAGTAAGCAGGGACATCTTCACTAGGTCAGGTTGCTCAGAGCCCCATCAAGCCTGACCATGAATACCTTCAGGGAAGAGGCCTCCACTATGTCTCTGGGCACTCTGTTTCAGTGATCTACCACCCTCATATTGAAGAACTTTTTTTCTAATAGTCAACCTAAATCTCCCCTTTTCTAGTTTAAAACCATTACCCCTTGTCCTACTGCTCCATGCCCCCATGAGCAGTTCTTTCTCAGCTTTCTTATAGGCACTTTTCAGGTATTGGAACGTTGCTCTAAGTTCCCCCTGGAGCCTTCTCTTCTCCAAGCTCAGCAACCCCAACTCTCTCAGCCTGCTGCCACAGGAGAGATGCTATAGCCCTTCAATCATTTTTGTGGCCCTCCTCCGGACACACTCTGACAGGTCCATGTCCTTCTTGTGTTGAGGGGTACAAAGCTGAACACAGTACTTCAAAGGGGGTCTCACCAGAGAAGAGCAGAGGGGCAGAATCACCTCTCTGGATCTGCTGGCCACACTTCTGACCCAAATCACACAGCCACATGGCTGCGCCAAAGGTCTCAGTTATGTATGCTGCCAAAAAGCAAGGTGCTGGACACTGGAAGTGAACAGTCAGTTATTCTTTGGCACCATGGGATTTTTTTTTTTGTCCAGAAAGGGAGCTGGGTGTGGTGGTTTGGCCCTGGCTGGAGGCCAAATGCCCACCAAGCCACTTGCTCACTCCCAGAGGGGAAACAGGCAGTGCCACTGTGAGTTGGGATAAGGACAGGTTACTGCCAAATATCAAAGTGAATATAGAACAATAATGGCTAGTGATACAAACACCCAGTGCTAACACAGAGTACCTTACTGACCTGATGACTCCAGAGGGCTGCCCAATGGTAAGAACCAACTGACCCAACGTCCCAGCCACACTCCAACTGTCCTACAGGCAAAAAACCAGCCCCCACCCTTCCCCAACCAGCTGCTTTTATGGGCAAGTGGTGTCAGGTGGTGTGGAAAACAGCTCTGGCTAACTCAGCTCACCTGGGCTGACTCAGCTCACCTGTGTTGGCTGATTGGGGAGGTCAACCCTGACCTGGCCAGAACCAGGACACTGGAGAACCAGCAATGTCCTTTGAATGGCTGTTAACACCAGTGGGAACCCAGGGAAAGCTGTCCTTAAGGACCTTCCCTCCTCACTTTGACCCATTCTGGCACACTGGGCACCTGAGGAGGGGGATAGGTGGTCCCCCAGCCACCAAAGTGAAACATAGCTTCTTTTTCTTCTGTTTGTCTCAGCACCAGCCTCACATTTTCATTTTTAGAAGAGATTTTCCCAGGCAGTTATACTCCCTCAGCCAAAAGAAGCTCTTCACTATTAAATCAAGAAAAATTAGGGCAAGCTCTGCTGTAGGCTTGTTTTAGACTCTGCATTCAAGATCAAGAATAAAATCAATAGTTGAAAGAACAGAGAGAGAGCAAAGACCCTTTCCTCAGTTCTTAATGTGATCTGGGTTCATATTTGCCTCCCATTGTATTGTGTTCAAGAGGCAGCAGAGTCCTGCTGATCCTTTCAGCTGGCAATCCCCAGAGCCACACAGCTTTCTTGTATAAATGATGTCTAACCCAACAGCTCTTTCATTTCTACAACTTTCCTTTTACCCACAGGCTCCACCCTGGAAGTGTGGAGACCTTTTCTTATTTCTCATAATTAACAGCCACAATGTTCGGAGGTTGGGGTTTACTAATTGGCTCTTTTGCCCAAGGAGAAGAAGGCTAAAAAGAACAAGACTTCTGTTATTTCATTTTTGGTTTCAGTTGTTGGGGTTGTTTTTTTTTGGGGGGGATGTGTGTTAGGGAGAAAACCAGGTAACAACCTGCAATTAAGGTACTAATATCAGCTCAATGAATTATCTAATTGCTTGTTAGGATGCAGATGCAATACACATATAAGGTGAAGGGATAAAAACATCATGCTTATATTTGGTAGGTATCAAGCCTCAAGCATCTGTTTCTGTTGGAAGATATTTCAATCTCCCAGATCCCTCCAAGATGTGGGTATTAAGGGAGAGCAGAACTTTTCCCAGGCTGAAATAGATGATGCAGTCTGCTCGGACACAAGTCCAACAAATTGCTCTTGACATTCACGAGGCAACTGGTAATATCAGCCCTCTCCTTGTAAATCAGCCAGAGGCTTTGCCATGAGGAGACACTCAAGCAAATGGGGGTTCTGGGCTCAAAAGTTACATTTTTCTTGTTGTCACTACCCCAGGCTTATCTCCTGGGAGGGAATAGGAGGAAAGTTTGAAGAACAACCAAAAACCAAAGGACCCTGGCTGCATCACATTGAGTAAAATACTTTCCTGTCTTCTTTGCAGTCATTGCTGTAAAATTCCTTCACCACTCTAAAAAACATCACACTGCTAGCACCAAGGTGGTTGTACTCTCTGGCTGGGACACAAGGGAACAGGACCACCACATCCCTGGATGCACTGTCACATGTACCAGTGACACAGTGGCACTACATGGCACTGCCCTTGGCAGCTACAGCACCATGAGGGTTACAGCCACAGTCCTCAGAGGTAAAGCTGCCTGATGTTCTTCCACCTCTCCCAGGACTTAGAAACTCATTGCATTGGAGAAAAAATTCTATCTTTAATTTTAATTAAAAAAATAAATCAAAGCTGGTACAAACTCCTGGAAATCAACAAAACTTTTTGGGAGTTTGCAGGTATTGAACTCCAGTGGCAGCTCCAGCCTAACACAAGGTTTGTTAAATAGCAGAGATGTGCATTGTTGCCAGACAGCAATGAAGAAGAGGACTTGCTTTTTCTGTCCTTTCCACACCAGTGACCATACACCTGCAGAACATATTTTGAGGTTCCCACTAGCTCTAGAAATGGTATTCTTGATAATCTGCTGATTCATACTGATAAATATTCAGTTTTACAGACACAGCTCCCACTACCTCTGTAAGTTAAACATTCTTCAATCATCAGTTGATGCCTTTCAGAATTTTTTTTCCATCCAAATAAAACTCCCTTTTCTCCTATTGAAATAAAAATAATCAGTGTTCAGTCCTCATGAGCAGCTGCTTCTAAGAACTTTTGTTCACAACTAGTTTTCAGCAACAATGCTGCAACAGCTACCTGGTGGGTGGTCATGGAGTGAAAATTCATACTAGGCAGATAGAAACTTTCAGTTAAAATCTAATGGCTTAGTAATAACCTCCATAGAAAACCAGAGCAAAACTCTTGCTTGACTTATTTGAGCATATAAGAGGGGAGATCTTTTGAGACTGAGACAGGGTATCTGCTGTGCATTTTGTTTTAAAGGCAGCTGATGCCCTATGGAGAAGTTTGAAAACAAAATACCTTTGCAAAAAAGCTTCTGATTCTCTCCAACCTCTTTTGGTCTTTGGCTTTCAGGAAAAAAAAAAGTGAGAAAATAGGATATCAAGATGCACAACATGGATGGCATGCATCATGAAAAACAACGTGGCATGCATGATGGAAAGATTTATGATGACATCACAAATTAAGACATCAGTGGAGTCCTCTGACACATTAATGAACTTCATTCTGCTGATGGGAAAGAAGCCCTAATAGACTATTCAATATTACTGCTGTCTTTAAAAAAAAAGGAAAAAAAATCAGGTGGGAGTGTCACCTGGCCAAAGAGAACATGTTTTGAATACCTTCCTTTCCCCTGTTATTAAGAAAACTATTACTTATACACTAAATGTCGTTAATAATAGGTACTCAAGAAAAGTAGAGTGACATTACAATACTATGAAAGTGCTGATTTCCCATAGCAAGACCCTTTTAAATGTGGGCTTGAACATACACTGTGCCTGTTTAGCTGTTGTGCAACCATGGTATCTGCTGGCAGCAGCTTTGCCTTTGGGGAGTAGAGGCAAAGGGACTCTTCGGTGCTGGAGCATTCTTCCATAATGTTGGTGGGTGGCAACCTGGTGTACACCCACATTCATTCACAACTCACACAAAACAAGAACTGCTGTGGACGGTTACCCCCATTATATATCAGATCTAAGATTCTGGGCATGGTTCTGGACTGTTTCCCCAAACACAGATGGAGCTTTTCACAAAGGTTTGGACCTCAAAATTCATGTCAGTGGCATTTTCAGGAATGTGATTTTCCTCAGTTCCCATTTCTGACATAGTTCTCAAGCAGTTTGCAAGAGCAGCATGGCCTAGCTAAAGCATGTCTTGAACAAGCTACAGATAAAGAGCTGTGTTTCTGAGGTTAGATGCAGATTGTTGCCTGCCTGCCTGCGTTTGCAGTTGCAGAAGTGATGGGGTACAGCACAGCCTGGCATCTACTGAGCAGCTGTGCACAAGCACCTGGAGATCCACATGCATTTGTACGAAGAATTGGACAGCCGTGACTGCCTGCTCTGAGACCCCAAATGTGACAGGTATGAAACTAAATGTATGGAAATAAAACTCCAGCTGTTTCTGGCTCAGTTCTAATTTCACTCAGGAGGAAAAGCTGTTGAAAAAATCGACTCTGCAAGGAGGGGCTTCAGACAGTTCCCCAAATCACCAAGAGAGGGTTGCAAGTTGGTCAACATTACTGTATTAAATAAAACCAAACACTGCCTCCACTGATTAACACTTTTGAACTGTTCTCTCCCTTTTCGTTCCGTGGGTTCATTCTCTCATCCTGTCTCACATTTATACTTAATGCACTTGGATTAAAGAATTAGCCAGTAACTTATTTTTTAATCCACAGGGTCCCTTACCAGATTTAAGGCAGCACTTGCTGGAGGGGATAGATTTCAGACATTTTATTACACTAAACCTGGGCAATTCTGCAGCCTTAGCTGCAATTTTTGCAGTAAGCACCCAGCTTCATTATAGACTGCATATGTCTCTCTGACTCCTTTAATCCTGGTTTGTTTTCTAGAGGAACCTTCTTTATACCTGTATGCCAAGAAGGTAAACAAGTGAACTATAAAACCACCAGCAACCTGCCTGATCTTTTAGAAAAAAGGCAAATGCTGCTTATAGGAAGAATGTCTTCTAACGATGCAATTCACACATGCAATCTGAAGCCTCAAACAACCAATAGGGACAACTTTACCATCAGCAGCTTACAAAGGCAAATTGCTGAACGCAAGCTGTAAAAGGGTGAATTCAGCTATATTTTGGCTGGGTTATATATAGCAGCCTGCCTTCCAGAGCATTATCATCTGATGCTGGGTCAAGCGTGTGCTTTTAAATTTCAGCTCACATGCACAGTGTGCAGGTGCATTTTACACGCTTGAAGTGCAGGCAGAGCTTTCAACTCGGTCTGCATCGGTATTAGTTTACTAATGGTATCAAACTAATCCACAACCCAGCCACTTTGAATCAGGTCTGAAGCATCTAATCCACATCCTGGGAGATGGTTAGTATTTTTAATGCTCTTAGCTGCTTTTAATGCTGACATCCTTGCAGTTACCACCCAGCAAGTCAGTTTGAAATTAATGTGTTTTCCTTTACAGGAATCAGCCCACCACTGGTTCTGAACTACTCTGCCACTCCAATAATCCAGTCCCACGTTACATGCCCCATGCAGAACATTTACCTTTTTTTTATGCTGCGAGTTTCTGCCTGCAGATATTGGGGTTTATTTTCCTTGCAAAGCCCCATTCAGTACACCAGGTTAACCTGCTTGCTCAAACAGTTGCTGCCAAGAAGCAGCAAATCAACAAGAGGCTGACACTGCTGCCTCTTAAAGCCCATTAGCAATTCTGGCAGCAGCTGGACGACCTCTCCAGCACCTCGTTGGGGTGGATAGTCACAATGACATCCTTTCTAGCACCAAATAGCTGAGATAAGGGCTTGGTAGTTGCTGTACCTGCCATAGTTTGAGCTGCAATATCTATGGCTGTGTGCCTTAATACTGCATTCCTCACAGTGGGAGTGTAGTCATGCTTTCCTTCTTGCTCTGAAACCAGAGTAGAGATACAGAAATGAAGCAAAATATTGGGTTGGGGTTTTCCACTGAAGGTTTTATCTGATTTGATTTTTTCTATGCTCAGTCTCTCACAGATCCTTGCTGAGTAGCATGTATTGTGGGCTGCAGAAGTAACAAACTTTTCTGGCAGGTCATGAGAGCACTACAATTCATGTTACAGAATGTCTTGTTTATTTGCTTGTGTCATTCATTTTTTGTTTGATACAATGAGAAAGTTTCTTTTAATTAAGATGATGGGAGGCCTGCTGTGTTTAATTAGATGACCATAAAACTCAATAGTCTGTTCTCAAACTTGAATTATAATCTACATGACTTGTTTTGATTTGTCTAGCTGTCATCAGAAAATGGATTTGATGATGAGTCAGTCTCTGGTCAGGCCACCCAGAGACATCATTAATAAGTTAATACATGGAGTGATGTATAAACCACCTCCTGCTGCAGACCTCTGCCGAGTAAAAAAGGAGCAGCAGTCATAACACATCTGGAACTTAGTATTTACATACTTTGGGAATACAGCTCCTCATTAAAATAATGAAGACTTTGTTTACTTCTACCATGGAGAAAAAATGCCTGGGCTACAGATCTAGTGCTCTTTTTCCTTCCTTTCACATCAGCTATCATTAAGAGCTTGACCCATTTCCATTTTAAGCCTTAGTGATGTCCTGAGTCTACAAACTCAGGTGATCATCACTTTGTGAGGCACTCATCACCACCACCTAGCACTCATCACTAGGTACACACAAGAGGGATTTTCCAACATGAATTAGCGAGCTGAGGCTCTCTGTATAGTTGCAGTGAGGAGGAGAAGATAGGCAATTTTAGATTACATCTCAGTGGTCTCTTTTCATTACCTACTTTAAGATACGATAAATTGCTGTCCAGACTGTACTGACTCTGCTGCCTGAGAAGAGACTTGCAGGTGAGTAGCTCAGGCAAAACTGTTTGCATTTTGAACACTGTCCTTAGGAAATTCACACCACAGGTGCCTGACCAGTGTAATGCAGAGGCTGAGAGGATTTGTAAGAAGTAAACTGAATCAGTCTTTCTTCTAAACCACCCTGAAACACTTGTGAAGAATGATTTTAAGGGGAAAATAACAGATGTCCCAAAAGACCTACTGTACAATAAGACATGCTCCTGTATAAGCCACAGCAGTAATAGTACAAATCTGTGTGATGCTCAGGCGCCCAGGTGTTGAACATAGGACAATTGTTTCTTCTTACTATATTTGAATTTTAAAAAATGCAGTAGCTAAGGCCCTTGAGCAGGACTCACTACAGGTTAGCTCCATCCCAGAACCCCATCAGAGACTTCTACGATGTTGGGTAAGTCAGGCAGTAACCTCTGAACACATGAAAACTAGTTTTGATGCTTTCCTAGAAGAAACAAGCGTGTAAAACTACACAAAGGTTGAGAGTCCCTGCCATTGGAGGCAGAATGACATTTTCCAAAATAAAAGATCAGAATCATGACCTTTTATCTAGTCTCTAATCTAATCCACAAATCTGGAAGCTGTGACAAACTTCAACCCAGTTAGTTAACGTCTGACAAGACTATGCAAAAATTGTGTGATCTTGCCATGGAAAGTGACAAAAACCATTATAAACTTATAAACAAATAAATACCAGATAAAAGTAGCAACATTTTCTAATCCAATAGCATGGTTTGTTATAGAACAAATACAGAGTATAAAGATGCTGAAAAACAACATATATTAGTACTTTGCCACCACTTGATAACACAGCTAACAAGTGACAAAAGTTCAGTAAAAATAGTGCTTTTTAAATATACTTGCAAGATACTCCTTCATTTTGCTTTTATGTGCTTACAAAAACAATCCCCCGCAAACCCAGAAGTTATTTCTGCAGATTTTAGTACTCTGCAAACAAAAAATAATTATAACTGAGCATTGGAAGAGCTGTGGTTTTTAGTCACCTATTTTTCACATCACATTTGGTACTTGTTCCACCCTGTGCTGACATGCAATGCTGACATACTCTTGCAGAGAGCATCCCCCAAAGGCATAAAACTTAAATTTGCATAAAGAATCCTTTTCCTTTGAACAATGTTCGCTGTAGCTGTGTAATACCAGTAGCTACGCAAGTTACATTGTGCAACCTTATTCTGTGGTTAGAATTCATTCCCTTTATGTCTCCGTTGCACTGTTACAAATCTGCCAGTTAAACTCTGTGCAACTCCAAAACGTATTGTCTGGAATGAAACAACCAATTATTTCTTCAGGGTTTGTGGCATAATATCCTAGGAAACCAGCAATTACAGAATCAAAGTGGCATCAAATGGCGTAGAAAGGAGTTAGCATGTATTATTCTTTAAATAGCAGTTACATGAACTCATAATAAATGGGTATTAAGTGCTAAATGTATGATAAGTAATTCTTGACAATGCAATTATCCAAACAATACAGGAAAAAGCTGCAAGATGGCACTGTCAAATTCACTTGTGCAAATGCTCCTGTGTGAAATAACAATATTGAAGATTGGTTTCTGTTCATGAACACCCTAGAAATAAAATAGTGCAAGTACATGTGTGCAAGCCAAGCAGCACATTGTTCTGGATTCCCAGCAGCTCTCAGCTGGTAAATATTACCCACTGGTTTGATCTCTCCTGAAGTTAAGACTTTAATTTACTCAAAATAAGTGGAAGAGAGCAGGATACTGTTTTAACTTCTGAATATGTTATATATAGAACCGTTCAAAGGAAGCACAGAATGAAGATGGAGGAATTATGTAAAGTGGGGTGGACTTAAAGAAATACTCATGAGAAGTTTTCCGTTTCACTGGTAAGGTTACATAGTTGTTATAGCAACAGGCTTGAAACTTGAGGAATTTCCAGAGGAGGCACATCCAAATGTGAAATAATGGGATGCTGTTGACAGAACAACACACTTTGTTCCTTTAAACTTTTTGTCTCAAAAAGACAACTTGTTTAGCTGGGTGACAGTTAGAGTCAACACCAAGACAAGGAACTTCGTCATCAACTTCCATCTGATCTCAACAAAACAGAGGAATTTTTTTTGGACCAGAAAGAATTTCTCTGGAACAAAAAGGACCTTTGAAGAAGCTGGGAGCCAAAGGATAGTATCATGCCCATGCTGTCTTCTAAAGAACTCCCTAGAAACTGGCTTAGGCCTTTGTTCCCCAGCCTGGCACCAACTTTCATCTAAATCATTTACCTCTCTTTCCCCACTGCCTCCTTTTAGGTGGGGAGGCAACTGGACCAAATGTAAAGCTACAGTATCTGCCAGTGGTCAGAGCCACAAACAGACAGTGAATCCTGAGTAGTTACAACCTAGTGTCCTCCTCAGCTCACTAGAGGAACAGAAAAGCAGCTGAAACAACTGTTTTTCTAAGTAGGCGTTACTAAGCTTGTTAAGGATCCCAATATATACCCTCTGCTTAGGAAGGACTAAGAAAGTCAGAAGGTATGCTATAAAAACTTTAGACAAACAGATTAAAAGTCATTGCAGAATGAAGTCTAGGTCTTTACCATGCAGATCATTTATTATTAAGGGATGTAATAAAACTCTGGCTATATTTTGAGAAATTTTTCTTGGTTTGTGCTTAGAAGTCAAAAGTTGCAAAATTTGTTGGAAAAATGGGATGAAAAGGAGTTTTAGCTTTGAGCAAATATCTCCTTTGGACTCATTCCAAGAAACTACATTATAAGAAGTCACTTCTGTTCTACATTTCATAATTTCCAGCAGTTCAAAGATCCCGATCAAAACATTTTCCTCCTCCTTTAGAGGAGATCGACAGCTTTGTATTGGACATGGAGTTTCGTCAAAGGATACTTTCTTTAAAAAAAATAATTAAAACCCCATTGTCTAAATTAATTATATTATTAAATGTTTAGAAGAATAGAATAACATATTTGGAGAAATAGCAGAAAGCTTCAGTTCAGTTTCTATTTTTTTCCCCCCATAATAACATCTGGCACCATCTGTTAAAGCATTAATTCTTCCTTCTTAGTCAAGAATTTAATTTTATAATTAACTTACAGATTCACAAACCTGAAGGATCTGAGTAATGAGCTTCCCACAATTTTCCCCCCATCTCTACGCCTTCATGCAACATTTGGATCCTTGCCCACCTCACCTCCTGCATGTCCAGTTCAAATTGTTTTCTCTGTCCTGCTCATAAGCACTCCCAGTCCAGAATCACATACCTGGATCTCAAGGGAAACGCCTATTTGTGTACCTGGGAGTGTAGCTCCTGTGCCATTCAGAAAACCTAAATCAAGAGTTGCAATGAAATGACTTTAAAACACTTGTGTATATTAATCAGATTCTCTGGATTGAAATTTAGGGTGCTTAGTTTTGAGCATTTACCCATGTTTGCAGTGGAAGCTGCTCATTGTCAAAAAGTCTAACAATAAGTACTCCAAGAAAGACTGCAAGAAGTCTGCAAGGAATAAACCCTCTCAGAAATGATACGCATTGGTAGTGTTCTTTGGGATGAAGCTTGAAAACTGCCAGAAACTTTAGTGATGTGCTTAGGAGGTCAGAATTACATCCACACACACAAATACACAGATGTACAGATTCTGAAATTTCCACAATATAAAAAAAAGATTACTGAAGGATTTTATTCTGCAAAAGGTCAGTGGTAACATAACACAGTCAAGATGTAGAGCTCCCGGGGTTTCAAATATAAAAGGAGCTAGTTCATTGCATAGTTTTATCCAGTGCTAAGACACACTGTATCTCAGGGCTGAGAAATGCACTAGGTACTCCTTGCACATCATGTAAATGAAAAAAAATATTTTAAACTAAGAAATCACCCTAATTGTGATACCTACTAAATAAAACTTGTGTCAGAGTTTTGTTTCCAGATTTAGAATGTGTTCATCCTGTAATGAGATGAAGTTCACCTGAATGGAATCTGGAAAGTTGGTACTATGAAATCAAGCAGCATGAACATGTAATGAAATTAAGGTTGAAGAGAGGAAACATCCCATAACTTTACACTTTTAAAGGTTTCCTTCTGTGAGGGAGTAAACGTCAGCAGAGTACACAATTTTGAGGCAGGGAATCTAATGTCTAGAACAGTACAGATCAAAATCTAGGGAAGTCAGGCTTCTACTCCCTCCTCGATGAAGTGTGGTCATTGGCAGATCACTTGAAGATGAATTTCACTAAATTTTAGCTTAGCATTTACTTTAAGTTAATGTTTCTCAAAGGGACAATTCATTACATGGTAGAAATCTTATCTATCTTATATGAGGTATATTGTCCCTCAAGAGGGTTAGTTAGGAAAGATTAATTTCACCTTAAATGGAAATAATTTTCAAAAAGAACTTCTAAGGCATGAGAACATAAATTCTAATGAAATTAATTCAAATTTGCTGTTTTGACAAGTCTCATTATTTCCCTCTCACTATTCTTGTACTCCAGCTGTGTTGGGAGGACCAGTGTTCTGAAGTGCTACTCTTTGGAGAGCTTTTGCATGAAATGCCAATGGAAATGTAGCATTAACTCTCAGGGAAGAGGAGATCCAGCTGAAATATAGTGACGAGCTGAGGCTGACTGAAGCAGGACTAGGCTGGGTCTGAACCATTCGTGATATTATTGACAGCTCTGTCATTTTTTGTTCTTGATAGGTTGGTTTTGTTGTTTTACATAGTAAAAGAAGATATACACTTATATTTGAGCAATGCACCCTATACTCACATGAGGATGCTGTGGGCTGTGGATGGGGAAGGATTGTTTGCAGCATGAAGAGGTGTGTGGGGGAAGCTCATTCTGTACTTAGGTCAGCTCAGAACAGCTGTCTCCTCTCACATCATTTTAAGACATGCCTGCAGTTAAGCTTTTCTTGGATAATCTCTTTAGCTACTGTGTCACCTACAGACACACAGTAAGCACAGGAAAAAAATGTCAAGTGTCAGTCATCTGGTTGAAGTTCATAGGAGATTCAAGAGCTTTTCCTCTGGTGGGTGGCTGAAGTACCACTGCTGCTCAGATGATCTCTGGGTTGCATAATAGTTTACAACAGTTTCTGCCAAAGACATAAAGTACAAACACACTGCGACTAGATGTTGCATGACACAACTGGTCTCAGTGTGAGAATGGTACTGGGGAATGGAGAAAGCTATTGTAACAGCAGAGATTTCCAGGGTATAAGATAGACACAAATCAGTAGAAAAATATAAACCAGAATTATGTGCATGGCTTTGTGACTGAAGAGAGACAGAGGTTACACCTTCAATAACCTTTGTGATAAGATGTTTCATTTTATCTTTCCTTGTGTGGCCAAGCAGTCCCTTGTCAGAGAGGGGTGAGGTCCTGGGACCCCGGAGGAGGCAGGAGCTAAGCAGCTCTTCCCACAGGCACCGTGTCCCATTCCTATGTGTCTGCGTAAGCCAGCACCACGTGGCTCTCTGTGGGTTTCTGACAGGCACTCTGAGAAGAAAAAAGAGGTCTCCTTCCCCAAACACTGGCTTTTCAGGAAGAGGCACTTCTGCAGACTCTATTTTAAAAATGCCTAAACCACACAGCTTCCTCACTACTATTCCTGTTGGATAACACAGCCTCATGGGGAGCCTTTAGATGACAATACATACCCACATGTCTACTGTAGGTTAGAATCATAGACTGAGGCAACAGAGCAGCAAGAGGCCAAGTCTTGCATAATATCAGTCCATTTTCATCATCCCTAACATGACTGGCACTTCCAGCAGCGCAGCCCTTGGACTAAACAGATTGTGTGATGGATTCCTCAGTGGAAATTCTCAAAGCTGTCAGCGTACGTGCTCATTATAGACGTCAAGAACAACAAACAAATCAGAGTCATTGTAGGTAACTAATGTAATTAATTATCCACATGGCAGGCAGTTTCTATGGCAAATTCTATTACACTCTCTCCTGTGACTAACACAGAGAAGGATTCTTTGTCTAAGTTTTTGCTGTTTTAAAAAGTGCAGGAGTCCTGAATTTAAAAAGGTAGGAAACAGGAGACATCTGGGCACTGAGGGAAGCTTCAAACATTACATAACTGTGGATATTCATATACAGAACATATTATTCTGCTAAAAACCGATTCCCCTCCCCCCCAATCCATTCTCTGTATTGTTTTAATGTTATTTTATAAACTTACTTTTCAGGACACTTCTAACCCACACATAAATATACCACCGTGGCTCAGGCATTATTAAGTTTTCAATGACAGCAGTGTGAACCTTAACAAGCTGAAAATGTGACATAGAACAGATTTCACTCCACATCAGATCTGCATCTTAATCAGGGAACTACTTTCCCAGATTGGCTTTAACAGGAGAGCAGCTTTCCCACATTGTTTGTCAAGTATTTACAGCTTTTGAAGACATCCCCAGCTCCCCAGGGAAGGAAGATATCTTCCTCAAAGCACTACACCAAAACAATGAATGAACAAATGTGGCTTTACACCTGCTAGTATTTTTTTCAGCAGGCTTAGAGCGTGCTTTTACTATAATCATAACTCATAAATATTCAGCTAGAAGGGAGCGACTTTAAACCACCAAAAGATGGTCATGTTTGACCGTTACTTCACTGTGGAGTAACTCAACTTAAAAATGCAAACAACTTCCAACACATACTTGGCTAGGTAATTATAGTTGTTGATGAACTGATCATCCAGCATTTTTCTATTGAATAAAAAAATTGTTGACAATTGTGTACAATTTTTAAAGATACAGACCTTTATGCTCAGTGATTGCATTCTTGTAAATGGCAAAATACGCATAAAGGTTCTACTAACACCAACAGAAGTCTTAATTTTATGTATTCCCACATACACATTCAGACACACAGTTTATTATTTTAGCTAAATAACCTACTTCTAAAACCACAGCAGCCTTTTTTGTAGCGCTGCATCTATGTAAGTGGAGAAATGAGATACGTGTTGAACTAATAAACCCTTAGGATTTGGGATGCTGATTAATTGCATCTCAATTGCTTTCGAAGTACCACATACAAAACAATCATTATTATTTCTATTCATTTAGGATAGGGAGTGATAGAATGTGTAATAAAATGAACCTCAACTATATAGATCAGTATTTGAGAATTGGTTTGTATTAGTTTTCTAAAAATCATTGCTATGGAAATGATTGTGGAGCAGGGCTCTCTGCTAAACACCTGCTTGACTCTGTGGCAGTTCCAAAATTTTCAAGGATTTAATTTGACTTTGCCCTAAAACTTCCATTGAAGATTGCTCTATAAATTAGGAAAGGTGATTTGTTTTTCTTAAACTGACCTTTTGCAAAGAAAAGATTTAGACTGCTTCTCCTTAGCCTCTTGGAGGAATGCTTTTCTTACATTTAGTATAAAATCAATACAAGCCTCATTCAAAAGCCATTACAGTCACTGAAGAAGCTTACTTCACACTAATGGGGTTCAGATCAAGAGCATGTTTGTGTTACACAGTTCAGGATACTCCTCTGTATTTGTTTTCTGTTAATAAATTGTGCCTCAGATTGTGTTTGGAACACAAGGCAGGCACTATATTAGTTTAATAATTTTTAGCGTTAAGTTATTTGATTACTTTTCTTGGAGCTAATACCATTAGTGACTTTTCTCTGAAGTAATTGTACTGAGTCTAAATATTCTGTAAACTGTGGGCTGAACAGTGGTTAAGTGCCAAGTGGCTAATTTATTTTGGTACTTACAAAGAACTTCCTACTTCTAAGAGTCAAACCAGACCAGCACACAGACAAGCACGCTACCATAATGGTACAGAAACGAAACATTTCAAATAACCTTTATAAACGTGTATATAAGATAGCTACTATCTGGAAAGCACAGCTTTCAGATCATTTTGCCACATTTTATGTTTTTAAATTTGATTCTTAATTCCTTATTGTTTCATTGATTATCCGAATAGCTAATAGTTATTCTTACCATGTATTCCAATGCTGTTCTGAATTATTCTAATGCAGCTCCACATTCATCACACAGTTTAGCTTGCAGTCATTTACTTATCTGGAGCAGATTATCTAAGTAACAGCATCTATATTTGTATCATCCTCATCACCTTTCAAACGCTTCTTTTTTTTCCCACTCTATTATTTAGTTTCCAGTTGTGTTGAGAGACATGGCAGCACAGCAGGAGAAGGCTATCACAGCCAGCTAATCCAAGTACAGTTTTGGGACCAATACATTATTTTCTACTACTATTTCATAGTACTTTTATATGTATGGCTATTTCACCTCCAGAGGAGAGCCATTATTTTAGGTAAGTATTGATTTTACAAGCATCTATGTTGTTAATATTCTGGTGTTGGGCATTTTCTCTTGTTATATGTCTATTTAGCAGCAGAAGCCATGGTTTAATTTCGAAGCAGCATATGTTCGAGAACACAGTGTTTTCATAACTTCTTTGACTGGTGTTGATTGACTTATTTGCTGTTTGTATCCAGTGTATTAGCTTGATGCCTAGCGGATGATCTGATTTGAATATGACAGCAATCTGTGGTGCAGAAACATAGCTCCATAACTAATCTCAGATCCCCATTATAGTTCTCAAACTTTTCTCGCTTTACTGCAGCATAAACATCTGAATTTTCCTGTGTTCTCTCACTAGCTATTCTTCAAACTACCCTAAAATGACAAACCTAATTGTGATAGCAATACACAAAGCCCATTTCTTGGTAGACTTTGATCTATCTGGGATGTTTGGTTTCATTATCCATGGACAACCTAACAAAGTAATTTCACCTCATTGGTTACATGAAATGAAGTGCATCAACTTTTAGTTTTCAGTGGACTTTTTTTTCCCTGAGTTATTTGTTAAAATGAAATACAAAGGGTCAGAGAGTGAGTTCATTCTTGCTGGGATAAATTGAAAAGAGAAAACCTTTAGAGAATTCAGAGAACATATCCCAGTGTAAATGAAATCAGTCTGGCTCAAAAGATAGCTGTAATTCTAAGAAAGTATTTCACCAGAGGCCTTCAGCCAAGACTGACATTCAACTGTAACTGATTCAGCTTTATGTAAATGGCAAAGTTACGTTTACTAAATAACTTATCCTCAAGCAAAATTTAAAGTGAACTGTCTAGCTGCAAGGTACTGCTCAAATCCCAGCAGACAGTACTTTCTATTTGTATTCATGGACAGAATCTTCAGCTGTTATCGCTCGAAAAAAGAATCCTTTATGATGACAGTATGGATTATGTGTTGTCTAAAAAATCAAACTGCTGAGAAACCTGTAACAATGCAACAAAGATTAATAGGTGTCAGTCAGTCACATCTCTATCAGCAATCACCATTTAATCTTTTTTGAGTCAGAAGAAATAAGTAAAGGAGGACATCAGCTAGAACTCTTTAAAGAACTGTCTTGAGACATCCTTTTCCCATCTTGTCTTCTCGTGTCTGCAGTCTGTGGGTTGCATTCTTTAAAATAAAAAGGAACTTTAGTCATAACTCAAGCTGTCTTAAAATATCACTTCTAACTCCGCAGGCCAGATTCTGAACAAAACTAGTAGCACCTTCAAGAGGCAATAATTTTCCAGAGAAAAGTCCCTTAGTGACCAATAGAGATTGAGTGCTGATGTTTAAAGCTTTGCCATTATTTGGCACCTCCAGAATTTCTGAGCCATTTCCCTTCAGTGCTGTGGGCCCTTGGCAAATCAGTCCGTTACTCTATGGAAATTGTAACTCCAAGTGAGAAAAGTTTGTCTTACTGACACCAGAGTCCCAGTACAAATCAAGTAACTCCTCAGAGATTAATTTAGATGACAATTTCCCCTCCTAGAAGTAAAAAATATAACATTGTCAAGTCATCTTTCATGCCATAATGTTCAAGTTGTCATCATGAGACTGTTTGGAGAAGAGGAGATTGGGCGAGAGCAAATGCTCACGGCGATGTGTCTGCCCAGATCTAGCCAAGCATCCCAAAACAGAGACATTTCAAATCACTCACCAGGACACCAGAGCCTTTGTAATGGGGGGAACTGACTCAGAAATGGGAGCTTTATTTCCTCTTTGTCATTATTTTAATACATGAAAATAACAAGTAAGCAAACAAAAGATGAAGGGCCTTAACCGAGTCCCACACGGAGTTTCCTGACTTATCTGTACCAGACACTTCTGAGTAAAAGAACGTGCTTCAGTGTTGTGTCATGTCGCTCCCCACCCCGTTTTGGATTCAGGTCCTGTAACTCCTACTTACAGTGGAGTTTAAAGTCAGCCTAGCAGCTTTACTCATACAAGAATATCTGGGCCAAAACTGTTTTTCTTGAAAATGTCATTCCATGCCAACATTGCACCTAAAACCAGTTATGGCTTGAAGATGATTATTTGCACTTTTCTATCACATGACACTTTAGAGCAAAATTGTTTGCCCTACATAATGTGGATGCTCATTATTGTATTTTCACTTTAAAAGTTCATTTCTTAGAGCCTCCTATATCCCCTTTTACTTGAAAATTCAAATCCTAAGTCAGCCTGTGAAAAATCAGAGCCAAAAAACTTTTTAAGAGATGGAGAGAAGGAACAGATAGAGCTCAAGTGGTTGAAAGAAAGTATGAAGTATTAGCTACAGATGTGTTTATCTTACAATTTTGTTTTTTCATGGAAGCAGACATGGTTTATATTTGCACAAATACAAATCTGCTTGTGCTTTGAAGCCGCAAGGCCTTTGGCCTTTGCGTCTCCTCCTCTGACACCCTACATTAAATGTCTTAGGTTTATTAAAACATATTAAGAGGTGATCTTGGACCTTGCCATGTGCTGGGGATACAGTGCAAATTTTGTGTGGACCTGTCTGGATGAAATGTCATTACCTGTCTGGTTGAAACCACTGACTCCCATGGCCCAAGTAGTCCCTTCTAAGGACAGAGTGTGAAAGAGCACTGCCTGACTTAATCTGTGTCAGTTGTCCTATCAACACCTCTTGGTTTCAGGGAGGTTTTCAGGAAAAATCACCAAATGACAGCAGACTAGTCCTGGAGCAGATAAAGAACTGGTTGAACAAAAGAAATATGATGTGAGCACTCATGTGGAAGATTGCTGGATCAAACTGAAAATTATTGCATTTGTTCTTCTGAAGCACCAAATCTCTCTTTTTGCATATGAACTATATTTACATGGTATGGCATAGCTTTGTGTAGGGCTGCTGAGAATACTGTGCTCAGCCCAGCAAGGCTGATACACTGGATCAGTTCCTCTGCCCCACCAGGAGCACGCTCCGGATGGGGAGAGGAATGTGGCTTTCTGCTGTTTCTTTAGCACACCTGCCTCGGGGCAAACACAATTCCCTCTTTCTCTTGCTGTCTTGGACTCTTCTTCACATCACAAAAAGTGTAAATTGTAAAGGTAGGACCAGATAGGCTTGCAGGAAGAGTTAAGTCTTGTCTGTTATTTCTGTTGCATCCACTAAAAGACTTGTATGGTCTTCTTGTGAAGGAGACCTTTTTTTCACAGGGCATTGTTGCATGTAGCAGTCAGGACATGATCTATTACATACTGAACTGATTTGCTAAATAAATTCAATATTAAGATGCATTCATCATTATAAGCAAAGTGATTACAAGGTGCAATATAAACAGCAGAGAGTGGGAAGGAGGGCTATAGCTCAGTCTGACCTCATACGTAGGCTTTCCAATAACATGCTCTTGCTTGTTATTTGACAGAAGCCATCAACAGGCATCCTTGGAAGTGAATATTTAATGTAGGATTCATTTTAGCATTTGATTCAGTGGCAATTATTCTTCCAACATTAACAGTGAAATGACACTAACACACTCAGTGTTTTACTGTTTTCAGCAGCTGCACCTGGGTCACACGATGCCAAAAAAAGAGAAAGGAAGCACAGGAACAAGAGCAACCAGTAATTTGTACACAGTTAAAACTTATTTATAGTCTGGTATTTCTGAAACAGGCTCCTCTCCTTTTCACTCAGCGGAAGCACTTTTAAGAGATATCTATCCCTCAATTGACCTTCATACTTGGGAGTTGTGAAAAATCTTGTGCCTCAAAATTAGCCTTCTGAACATCTATTTGATATATCTATTTGATAGATAGTTCAAACCTGAACTAAACCAAAGTGTTTGTTATCTACCTGGTGCTTCTGAACCTATGAACCTAAGCACATGCATAACTGCATATTCTCCCTAGAAACATGATTATATTGAGCCCAATTTTTTTGGCTGAATTTATCCCCACAGAATACCGCACAGAATGTAACAAAAAAGAGCCACTAAATTTGTAGCAGAATCTTACTACTTAGGTACATTTATAAAAAAAGTAGGGGGTGTGAAAAACCTCTTGGAAGACTCATAGAAAAAGAGGAAATTGTGGTGCTGGTGGATCTGGAAAAGATGTGAATAGAAGAGAATAGACTACCTTTGAAATCATGTTTATCAGCTGAGAAGATGGGCTGAGTACCTGGATTTTCTAGTTTGCTTTGAGCCAATTCCTCCTCTTGAAAGGTGTATCTGCTTTAGGTTCATTTGTGCATAATGAACAGGTTGCATTTCTCAAAAGAGCAAAGTTGGGCAGCAGCTTGGAATTTTGGAGGTTGCCATGGTTTCAATATCTTTATCTTCTCTGCAAGTCATTAAGATTGCATTGCTGTCTTCAGAGCAATTACACCTGGAAAAATGGGACCCTCTTACTTATAGAAGGCAGTGGTCTAGCACACACGCAGAAAAACAAAGGAACTGCACAAATTCTGCAATCCAGAGCAAAACTAGCTATCAAATGCACAAATAGTTACAATTCTGAGCCAAAAATTCATATTTCTTAAAGGGCCCATGAGTCAATATGCAAATTATTCAAGATTTATACTGTAGGGAAAATAGAGTATTCAGTGAACTTTTCAAAGCACGAGCTTGAAGAGGGAAAACTACAGATTAAAAAAAGTTATTCCAATTAGCAAAGCCATTTGCCAGGAACAGAAAATGACTCAGAGAAAATGTCAGTGGGTTCAGTAGTGAGCTAGCCTCTCTCACTGGAGAAAGACAGCTCAACCTTCTGGAGTCTGATCTGGCTTATCCAGAGTAAGCATCTTTACTGAAACACATCTCTCAGGTCCAACTGTTCCAAGAACAAATAGGTTTTACTGTTGCAGGATACAATTCGAGATATATGGTGAAGCACACACTGTTCTCTCCAGTCAGAGCCAACTCTGGTCATATCCTTTAAAGAGTCTGGAATTAATTACATTGTTTCTCCAGTCACATGCCATGATTTATCTGCTTGGGTGAAGTTTTGTTTATCCCATAAATTAAAATCTTCGAGTGAAAAATCCAAGCTGTCTCTTGGCTTGCAGAGGAGGGAAAGGAAGAAAACTGGGGTTGTGTGGAGGAGGCCACGTAATGCCAGGCACACAGGAGCAATGACTGCTTCAAGTGAGATGTTCCTCTTTGGCAAGGCAGCCCTCTCCTGACTGTAGTACAGCAGGTTGTGCCCTGAGGAGGGTGGAAGCCTTCCTGGGGCATCTGTAAAGAGAAAATTCTGCTTTCAGTACTGTTCTGTACAGGTGACCCCTTCCTATTTGTGCAGACTCCTCAATTGTTTTCTGGGTCTTGTGCTACATAGGTGTCTTCACATAGTCACAGAAGAGTACGCACATCTGAGAGCTTTTTGCCAAAAGGAATTGTGAAAGCTGGGGTAAATACAGGGTAAGTAGAAAAACATGGGAAATTGGAAGGGAGTACAACAGTCCCTCTAATATGGCAGCAGGAAGCTGACCTGCTCTGGCTGCCCTGCTAGACATCAGTAGTGCCTCCCACCATGGGGTTGATATAAAACAAAATCATATGTGTGTTTGAGCAATCTCAAACACACACGTATGTTTTTACATTAAGGTGTATTTGTACCTTGAATCCAGATTTATGCTTCTATTAAAATTAAGGCTACTTTAGGTGTCTTTTTAATTAGTCTCTTTGATCAGCTCTCCAGTCAAGCAAGGTCTGTAACTGAAGCTGAGATGCAACTCTTTTAGGTCTGGGATGTTTGCACGTAGCTCTCTAACTACTGTAACATTTCTGGTTTACTTTTCTCTCTTCCAACCTCCCTCCCCCTCCTTTATCCAGCAGTCCAGTTATTCAGCAGTTAAAGTAAATGAGTTTATTTAGCCATTAAACTTGACATGTCTTTCTTAGTTACGCAGTTATAAAACATTAGTTTACAGCCACAACTCAGCAAAATAGAGCCACACAACACATTCTAAAGGGAACCCCCCCAACTTTTCAAATCACAGCTCCATACACTTTAAAATCTCACTGCTTCAGGAGCTGAATACCTTCTAAAAAGACTGTGTAGAGCTAAAGCGTCTGTCCTTTTGAAACTCCATGAGGGTACAGGTGGCTTTTCATGTATTATTCAATCACAAGAAAGCTATGATGCACAGCTTATATTTAAGTCTCTTCTGGAAGAACCAAAAAAGGTACGTTTCTAGCACCAGGAGTCCTCATGAACACAAGCTCTGCAGGCAGCCGCCTGGTGCCAGAGAGGCTGAGCTCACGGCTTCTGCTGGCTCATGCGCTTTGTTGACTGATCTCTCCTTCCTGTAGAGTGCACTTATCATGTCGAATCAACATCTCAGAGAGAAAGGAGGTCTCGGAGTTAAATAAGGTCCCGACAAACTGAACGCGTTAAAAATGTAAGATCTGGAGCTTCAGTCTCAACTGATGTTTTAAAAGGGAAGCAAATGCCACAGCTCAGAATTTAGGATGAAAGGAGAGGGCATCTTTTCACCAAGCAGGCCAAGAGCTTTATCCTTTCTCAGGAACTCTCAGTTCATCCTTGCTGCATTTTGCAGCTAATAAATTAATTGGCAACAAACATTTGAATTACTGTGGTGAGGTCTGGAGGTCACATAGAGGCAAAGGCGCCATTTCAAGAAAAGAGGGGGAAAGAGTTTCTAAGAGCTGCTTTAATGCAGGGTCCTCAAGAATATCACTACAGCACAACTCAGACATATAGGGACAGATTATTTTGGTCATGGTGGAAGTGTTGTGTAGGAAGCCACTAATTTCCTGTTTCTCTCATTAACATAACCTACGTGTAACTTCAGAGAGGTTTCTTCCTTCAGTCATTGATCTCTCTGAGGTTACAGGTTCTCAGATGAAACACCATTTATCATGGCTATAGAAGGTGTTTGCTGGTAGGTATCATTCATATACAAGTGACATATAACTTCTTGAGCATTCTTGAGACATACACCTTAAATCTATCTGCAGACAGATCAACAGTTATCTAATGTGTCCTGGACTTAATCATATCACTGTAATTTCCTCCAAATTCAAGACACAAAAATTAAAAAAAATAAATAGAAAGTGAAGACTGAATCACAGTGCGATTCCTGGATTTTTGTGCAGAAGTGGGGCAAATGTCAAGCACTGAACAAAGTAAATCACTGGGTGGCTCACATCATATTGTGACCGTACCATCTCCTGTCCTTATTCCAGCAGAGGGAAAGAGAACACAATCACAATTTCTGGCATGACTGATATGTTTCAATGTGAACCAGAGGTATGCATCCTTTTCTGAATTGTGCAATGGTGTCCACCCCCCAAATAGAGAGCTGACAAGATGGATCAAGGCTATTTCTTGATGTAGCATTTCTCCTGTCCACTTTACTAAACAGCATGATTGTCACTGTTAACAACATTCACACATCTTCATCTCAGAGTGATGAGCATTTGTAGACTACTGAAGGTGCCATTTCACAAAGGATTTGATAAGAGATAAAAGGTTTATTCCTGTCTTTAAATGTCTTAGCAAACCTCTGACTGCACTTGCTGAACTGGATCACAAGATTTCCTGCCAACATCCCACTATTGTATAATGGCATGTTACAAATTTAGAGGAGTTACAAGCCGATAAAGGAGTCCAGATACATGTCAAAAAGCCTGATTTGCACAATGATAGAGCAGTGTCTGGATATTGCAACTCTCCATAATATTAGCATGAGGCTTATGGGACTCAGCACTCACTAGGATCCTGGGCAGCAAAGCTTCCCCATGGGAAAATACACCAGCCCTGTAGTGACGATAACAAGTGCCTGTGTTAGGCAGCTGAGCAAATTCGATTCTGCTCCATAACACTGCCAGAGTCACAGGAGCATGGGTAAAATAATGCAGTGCATCCTCAGTAACACCTTAGGCTCGTTTGGCTGGAGCCTCCACAGCATGGTGGCACTCTAGGGAAGTTCAGGTTATTTGTACCTTCAACAGTCACCCTCTACCTTAAAATATTTGAACTTAAGTGTAACTTTATTTCTGACTTTTCTGACTTTGATAGGTGTGGTGGTTTGGTGTTCTAACTTAAATAGACTGTCAGGAGCACTGTAATGACACTCGACCTCAGTTTTGTCTCACAGCAATATAACCAACCCCCAACAATATATTCCAATCTTGCAGCCAGTGATGAAGTGCAATATAAACTAACTTTAACTAGGTACCCTGGGAACTAATAGTAAAATTCAGTGGCATCTATGCAGGGCTTAATTAGGGCTAATGTACTTAAATTTGCATAACCTTACCTGTCCTCAGTTCATGACATAAAATTAATGTAACAACGAAGGGGAAAAATTAGCATAAAACATGTGACACCAAAGAAGAAAAACACCACAGCTGCCTATCTCTCCTAGTCACAATTAAATATTTAACTTCTTGTTAGTGTTGGCTAAAAAAGCAATCAGGAGGAAGAAATTTGAAGATGAGGGAGAAGGAGTTTGAGAAAGAGGAGCCCAGGTGCAAGCCTGCAGGATCTGAAGTTCACAGATGAATGGTAATACTATTCAGTTTGGTAGGTCTGTAAGAGTGATTTTTAATTAATTAATTACTCCTTCCAAAAGTACTACAATTAAAAAAAATTAAGTGGAGAAATAACAACGATGGAACTACATACATTCATTTCTAATCTAAGGTAAGAATTAGGTGAACTTTTAACTGTTTTAAAGGGGGTCAGAAGGATACACAAGGTCGATATGTCCCTATTTCTGTGATAAATAAATCTTAAACTTGCAACAGGAATATTACAACATCCCATTGCTGCCACCTCTCAATTCAAAAGCAGCCCAGAGCCAAATAAATGATAGCAATGACTTAGCCTTGACATTTTTCTTTTCATTTTACAATAATGACACATAAGAATGTTTCCACTGTAACATTTAAGTCAAGTGAAAAGCACGTTTTAAATGTCTGATATTCTTTCATTTTTTTTAGGAAAGCTATGATTTATTTTTTTTTTAAAGAGCAACATGAAGCAGAAATCATGGAGAATGTCAGCAGTTCAGAGATCTGCAGCAGATCTCAGCTTCCCTTGTCACCTGCCCATTTGCAATTCCATCACACAGTCCTTGTTAAGAGGCTGACATAAGCTTTATTCTACTTTCCTCTAACCTGGTGTTGCACTATTATTCCTCCATTAACACCACTTTTGAGCTATCCCCATGTAAACAGAGGGCATTTACCATAGCATTAAAAGGAAATAAATCTGTGGTCATGTGGGAAACCCTTCACTGATGTGTCCCCATGTAAGAGGAAAGAAAGGGCATTGAATCATCCCATTGCATCAGGGTGTAAGAAGGGAGTACATGGCCAGGCCAGTGTATGGATCTTGATTTGCAGATCAAGCAGATCCTGAAATCTGTACATGTTCAACAGCTTTTGGGTTTGAAAATATTTGTGAAACAACACTACATAGCAAACTGCCTGCAGTGTCAGAGAGATTGCACAGGTAGAAAGACAGACAGAGACTTACATATCCAGGTAGTGCCATGAATCTCAATCCACCTGCACAGAGATGTTTCCTCTTCTTTTTGCAGTCCTGCAGATCTGGTCTTAAGATGCCAGGCCTAAGCAGAGCTCAGAACAGCCACAGGGATGATCAACATCGATCCTGTTTTATCACCACTTGTATTGCTTTGCTGGAGGGGTTATCCCCACCTGGCACTCAGGGCCCTGGTAGATGCTCACATGTGCTTTATGTTGTCCTGAATACGCTGGCCTGGAGGAATCCCACTTGTCACCAGGATTCAATTTCAAGCCTCATTTGTACTTACAGAGCAATCCAAAAAAGACTAAATGGTACTGGTATGCTCTCCTTGGTTTACTATTGAAATCTCTATTGCCAGCATTGGAATTTGAGTGTCTGCGTAATCTGAGGATTTAACTTAATGGTCCCAGAGATAAGTTATGCTTTCAAGCTGTGCTGTGACTCCAGCGAAGACATCTCTACACAGTGGCTTTTTGTACCTCTGAGAATGATTCAGTAGATAGAGGCCACAAAATGACAGGTAAGAATTGAGGATAAAGATATGTAATAAGGCATAATTGCTCTAAATCACTTGCCTGGAGTTACTAAAAGGGAGAAGAGAGCAAACAACAGTAAAACCAGTGATTTAAAGTCCACAGTTCATCACCTGAAGGAAAAAGTTAGCTAGAACAGGGAAGACTATTAAAGTAGCTGTGCATTGTCCCTGGCTCAGTTTTTATAGAGGCAGAATTCACTGTCAGCTCTGCTGGACTCATTACAGCTTTGCCATTTATCTGGAGAAGGTGTCAAGGTGAGTGAGGATGATAAATAGTTGGAAACAGCTGAAGGCAGTTTTCCATAGCCATTCAGACATCCATTTCCTTCAATTATACTGGGTGGGGAGACAGGTTGTGTGTGCCTCCAGTTGCTCCTTTAACCAAGAGCTGACTGCGGGAACAGTTTGGGTAGTTTCATGACTTGTGGCTTGAGAAGTACTCTCCAGAGGACTCTCAGGTAATACTTTTTTTTTTCCCTAGAAGGAAACAACTGCAGCTTATCTGGCAGATGCCATTTGCTCTTAGAAACTCATTTGTCTTTCTACATTTTTCAATTAAACAACTACACACACGTATTACTGCATTTCAGTGGGACTGCTGACAACCAGTTCCCTACGTGTCAAATTCTCAACCCTCTGCTATAAAAGAGTACAAGTGTGAGCATTTAAAGTTGTTGCAACATAAGATTTAAATAAAGGATAAGAGCTCTGTTGGCCTTTTGCACAGAGGTAAAATTTCAACAGATGGCTCCTGCACTGAATTCTTTAGCTGTTGCTCAGGATCTGTCATTCTTCATCAATCACATGGGATTTCTGTTACGTTTACATTCACACAGACCTTTCAAGACAGTTGCACAAAAGCACCTTCACTTTGCCAAAAATACCCTCTGAGCAAATTATTTTGTGTTTATGGAATGTTTCTGCAAACAAGATCTAACTTAGCTCAATTCCTTTTTCTCTCTAAAAATGAGATATTATTAAAGGAAGCCTGCAAGTTTTTAATGTGAACAAACAATGGTTCTTTATGATCCAGTGGTGCCTTAGAACAAAACCCAATTACTTCCTTCATCTATACACTCCTCAATTTTTTAAAATTCTGTCAATACAGTGGCGATGAGGGGGCTAAATTAACTACTCTTTCAGCTTCTGTGGGCCAAGGGTTTGGTGTGATATCACAGCTGGACCCATCTAAGAACTAAAGAGCGACCACTGTCTTGTGTCCCAACTGCTCTCTGCCCTCGGCTGTGTAGTCCCAGCCTCCCTGGCACACATACCAAGGCTTGGCTGACCTCTTGGTGAGCTACTTCTCAGAGTTAAAGCAGTGGAAAATTATCCTTCTTCTCAAATAAAGTGATCAGTGTTCTGCCAATTTATGTCCCTAATTAATGTCCTAAATTTATGTCCCTTTCTCAGTGCAAAAGAAAGGGTCAAAATGTGTGTATGTGATTGGAAGTGTAAGAAAATACCTCTTTCAGGAGCAGCTGGAAATTATATTTGCTTAGCTTCAATTTTAAATCTCCTTTAATATTCAATTTCAATAACAATAATAACATTCAATATGAAAATATTTTACTTTTTTGGCTCATGCACAAGATCTAGATCCATGGTAACTAGAATTCCCAAATAGTTTCTCATCCAAATATTTGGTCGTGTCAAAATCTTCTGGGTTTCAGACAACAGACAACCTCAGGTGAATGAATCTCCACACCCTGTAGTAATCAGCATCCCTAGCACAGTCCTCTCAGCTTGCACAAACACAGATCAAACAGAAAAATGAGGGCTGTCCCTCCTGCAGAATACAGGAAACAGAGACACTGCATCATATCAGTTGCAGATTATAAATACAGAGGAGGGAAATCAAACGTAGAGGGCAGAGAAATGAATTGTGATGCTGGAATCTGATGGAAGAGCTGCCTGGAAAAAAAAATGGGGCAAAAAAGGGAAGTGTATGCAAATCAATGATAAGTTTTTAGAGCTATTTTCACAGTCAATATTGTCTTCAACCTACAGGCCCTGCTGGCTTCACTGGGATAGCTTTTGATGGCAGAACACTGATGTATGTTCATAAATGAATAGAAATACAAGTGTATATATATAGATATCTATTTCTCTGCAGAAGTGCAGGAGCATTCAGAGAAGACCAATTAAATAGATCTAGTTTAGACAGTACCTTCACCAGTGTGGAATCCATCTCTAAATGTGGCAAGTAACAGAATTCAATTGAAATTTAACCAATAGAATGAGCATTGCTAATATTTTAGAGTTAATTAGGGTAATAATTACTGAAGAAACAAATTTGCTGCATTGAGAAGTTGCTATGGTATTCCCATACATAGTTCAGAAAGCAACTTTAAAAAATCCTTTGCTGTAGGCAGAATAGCCACAGATGAGTGGAAAGTTAAATGGGCAATGCATCAGTGTCAGGGCAAACCTGTGTCATCCCAGATCAACTGCTTCTTCCTCCCCAAAGTTGTCTTCTCTTCAAATCAGTCCCAGATGCTGCTGAGACATCAGACTGCCTGAATGTACCACACAGAGAGACCCAAGGATGTGGTTTTCTTCTGATCATAGCTTAGTCGGAGGGGATGATTTTCACTGTCAGGGAGATGTCAGGACTGGAGATGAGGAGTATTTGGTAGGGAGAAAGAAGAAATCTTCAGAAGGAAATGGCAGCACCAAGGTCTGGTCTCACTTGTGTAGGAGTAAGTTCAACAGAGACTGTGGGGAACCTGGCTGACAGGCTGGATAAATCGTGTCACTTGTGACAAAAAATCCATATCTGGAATTCATTTTTGACCAAAGTTGATTTGAAATAGAAATTAACAGCAGGCAATGAGGAGATCTCTGAGATAAAGGCTGACATCTACGATAAGATGCAGAGAGACAGGTCTGAAATTAAAGAGAGAAAACAGAAACTGAATTCTAAGACAGGAGCTGAACAGAACAGGATGGGCCTACACAGCCTGGGGAGTAAGGAGAGGCAAGGAGCAGGACAGCCACAGAAGGGCACAGTTCCAACAAGCACACAAACAGAAAGTTCAGGAGCACTGAGAAGCCACAGAGGATTTTTAAACGGAGCTGGTTTAGCCATGTAAACACTACCATGATCTTGAAAGCATGGCTCTTTAAGAGCCGGATTGCAGCCAACTCGGAATGGCCTTGGAGAAGAGAGACAGGAAGCCAAGTTTATAGGCAGCCTGTTTGTTGCACACAGATGGATGGAGAGGCTGGCAGGATCAAGGGCTTCTTATTTATATTTAGTTGCACCAAGATTTAAGAGGCTAAGTAGGTTGGCTAAGCAATGGCCATGCCCAATGACAGTGGTGGAGATATTCCTCATGTGGATAGAGCCCACACAAACACACTTTTAACAGAGCTGAATCTACTTTACCTTCAACATAATCCCATACTTAGAAACAGGGAGATCACACAGCAACACTACTGCTAGAAGCACTGCTTCAGCTCAGATCTGTCTCTCCAGGTATCTCCATTCTGCACCTAAAATTGCTGTGAGAGAAGTAAGAAGCTGTAACAAAACTTGTAGTCACTCCTCCCTCCACCCTCACACATCCTGGCTTCTAAACCCAAAGCAAGAGAGAGAGAGAGAATTTGGAAGATGAGAATGACATACATTTTTGCTTCTTAGGGTATTTTTCTGATTGGCCTGATTTTATTGCTGTGACATTAGAGAAGAAAGTGTCTCCTCACAGAAGGACTGTGACCCAAATTTCCTGTGCAGTTTTTCCAAAATATTTAGAGAGAAACAAAAGTCTCAATGATTTGTGCATCTAATAATTTTAGAGAACAAAATATTGATTGTAAGCAAGACAAAAGAACTGTTTCTTAGCAGTGTCTCAGTGTCTAACTTTTAGGATTTTATTCTGTTGACAGCAAGCTGCTATTGTTAATAGCTGCAGATAATCACCAGCAAAAGAGATAAACCACCTTCAAAAGCATCAGCCATTATCTAATTGCAACATGCACTCAAAAGGCTGAGAAGCCACTAAATCTCCCACTTCATTAATGAAATATTACCCTGAATAACTTCAAAATGTTCATATTTACAAATACTTGCAGTGGATGCAGATAACCTATCATTTCTAGGCATATATTGTGGAATATTTCAGTAGATTTACTTACTCACTGTTACAAACATCAATTCACTCAACAACAACTCGTGTTTAAGGCTGGAAAGGTGATACCTGGCATTCTGCATGCTGCAGCCACAGTGCAAGTCAGCCAAAGGCAAATCTGTGCACTGAAGCAAGAATCATGCAGGACCGCAAAGGGAAAATCAGATCCTGCACCACATTCAGCCCATGGATCACTACCTGCAGAGATCTGCCTCAGCTTCTTTTATATTGAATTCTAAAAAACCAACAAAAAGAGAGAAAAAGGTGCTGGAGTGAGCTCTAACCTGTATTTTTCAATGATTTGTGGACAGTAGATTGTCAGAGGGAGCTTTCTATTTGAAAGCTGCTTCCAAAACATTGTGAGTAGACTCAGCTGTAGGATGTGATATCCAGTGATTATTTGATGTATATTTGTTACACATATTTTTTTTATATGTCCTTTAAACCTTAACTAGAAAAATAGACCCTATACAAAGCAAGATGCAGGAATGCATAATGCAGTGCTCTTTCAGTGGCAGAAAACCGAGTGGAAAAAGAGATTGTGCTATCACATCTCTTGGTAATGTGTGGAAGAATGAACCATTTTTTAACAAAATGAAGAACTTATGTAAAATGATAATGTTTTTTGTTTTCATCCTGAATGTGAAACAAAGTGTGAGACCTTCATGAAACTTTCATAAAGTTCCTTTTTTTTCTCTGTTCACAAACTCGAATGACAGTTCAAGCTTCAAATTCCTGAGCCTTGCTTGCATTCATATGAGTCAAAAATCTCAGTGGAAACCTCATGTAATGCAAATTTCTTTTCATGACCCTGATAAAAGTGGGCGCTTTTTTGTTGTTATTGTTTTGACCTCATCTAAAGAATGGTTAAATAGTTATTCCTACCTATTTTTTCCAGTGTTTAAGTGCTGACACTGTACAAATTATTCTTAACCAAAAAAAGCCCCAGATCAAAGCAGATGGTAAAACTACCTGAAAAACAAATTATTTATAAGATCAGGACAATAGTTTATCCTGGTGGGATAAATTTATCTTCCCCTAATAAACCAGGTCTTTAAATAAATAATACACAGCATTACTTTTCCTATTTATTTACTGATCCACATTTTCCCCACTTGGAAAATAAGAAAAATATGTATTTCAGGGGTGTTCCATAAATCCATCACTGCACTGATGCGATGCGCCTCTTCTTCCCCGTCTGCAAGTGCCAGGAGGAAGATGAGCAACCTGCAAACTCCCAAAGCAGCAACACTCCCCTCCTCCAGCCCCACCTCTGCAGTGTCCCAAGGTCTCTCTCTGCTCTGGGAACTCTCTCACCCCGTTTAAGCTTTACAACTTCACCACCTAGTGGAAGTCCCCGCATTTTCTTCCCCAAAACACATCTCGCTATAAAGGAATTTTGTATTCATAGAATCAAAAAATCATTGGTGGAAAGGTTGGAAAATACCTTTAAGATTGTCGAGTCCAATCATAAAATGAAGACTGCCATGTCCACCACTAAACCACATCCCTAACTGCCACATCTACAAGTCTTTTAGGTACCTCCCAGGATGGAGACCCAACTCTTCCCCTGGCAGCCTGTTCCAGTGCTTGACAACCCTTCACAACAGTAGGCGAGTGGCAGTTTTAAGGGGGGATAATAAAATACAGAGAAACATGATGCCTTAATTGTTGTTATTGGTTTTCTTTTGCCAGACTGTGGTGAATTGAGGTGTTTATTGAGACTGTGCTGAAAAGTGGAAGAGAAAATACAGGAAGAACACAGGGTTAGGGGATAATACAAAAAGGCAGTACGAATAGAACCACAGAGCATGATAGTATTGCTGCTAAGCCTAGACTTAACTCCCAGGTGGTGTTCCCAAATGAGCATCCTTAAGTGCAGGGCTGAGGATCTACAGAAGTCCTGAAAATCCTTGGTGGTCAAGGACCAAGGCAAGTCTTCCCTTCCTTTCCTCCTCTTTTTGGTGACAGGGTCCATCATTGGCCAGATAACAGTGAGGAAGCTTTTGCCCTTGTAATGCTCTGCTCAGCTGTGGCTTTATGGAGAGCTACTGAGTAACCTCATCAGGTCCAAACGTAGGGCTCAAAGCAACCCCTTCACTTTGAACTTACAGGAAGGGGAAGGATATAAAAGAAGAGTTAGTTAGAAGGATATAAAAGAGGAGTTAGTTAGAAGGATATAAAAGAAGAGTTAGTTGCTTGTGGATTTGCTGCTTTGAATCCTAGGTGCTTTGCATGGATTACTACAGATAAACTTGGGTATTTTTCCACACAGAACAACTTCTTCCACTTACTTTCCCTTTGGCTGCTTTGGTGAAGCTATAAAATGGTAAATGAACAGACACAAGCAAGTTCCTGGAGAACTAAAAATTCTCTTAAATAAACTTCTAAAATGAATGCTTCCTTTCAAAATCATGCACGGATGTATGATTGCTTTCTATTATATATTTGCATACATATTCTTTCCTCAGTTGCTTTCTGGTTTGGTTTTCTGGAGTGTGTTGTTCTGTTTACACCACACCTTATTGCTGTCATTCTGATGGAATACGTTGGGAACCTGCTACTTTAAGATTTGCTCTGTAAGAAGGGAGCAGCAGCTACATAAAGCAGCTTTGCACCTGCACTCTCCTCAAAAGAGTTTTTTTGCTGGGGGTTTTTTTTGGGTTGTATATGTGCAATCTCCAAGTGCTTGTAGTGCCTTTTAAAAGTCTTCTAGCCAACAGACTGAATGACTCTGCCTCAAATGCTGATAAACTCTAAGTGTTTAGGTGAAAAGAACCAAAATTGCTAGGCCTAGCTTTAGCAAGGCAAAAGTTTCAGGGTTTAAAAGGCTCATTTTCTCAAGCAGAAAATTAACTGCAAAGTGCAAGGCACTTTCTTCTGCCCCGTGAACCAAAGCCCGCGCAGGTGGGCAGCCACTGCCATCCCTCTTTTGAGGCAGTGACAAAGGACCACTCACTCACCTTTCCTCACACCCGCAGGTGGGACCTCTGTCCCCAGGGAAGAAAGAGGAACTCTGAGTTGAGGTGGAATTTGGCTAGATGGCAGCAGAGCCCCAGAGAGCAGCAGCGGTGGCTGCTTGGCAAGCATCTTCCTGGGGAGGTGAGTCCCGAGGGATACACCACTCAGGGGCTCGAGGGAGAAATGACAGAAAAAAACCTGAACGGTCTGAAATGTTATATATTTGGGATTGTGAAATACAGGGACAAAGAATTTGGTTTCTGTTCCAGTTCAACATAACTTCCCAGATCTCACCAGGTTATTGCCGACAGCCAAGTTGGAGAAGTTGCATGGTAGCGAAGGAAAGAAAACAAATGGGAGGTCTATTTATATCAGAAATCATGTCTTACTTGTACTTCTACAAGATGAATCCTCGTTACATTTTAATTCCCTTTACAGAAAAGTAGATTGATGGATTTTATCGTTGGGCTGACATAGACAGTCAAAATATAACCAAACCCTTGTGGTTTAACCCAGCCGGCAGCTCAGCCCCACGCAGCCACTCGCCCACTCCCCCACAGCGAGATGGGGGAGAGAATCAGAAGGGTAAAAGTGAGAAACTCCTGGGTTGAGATAAAGGCAGTTTAATAGGTAAAGCAAAAGCTGCACACACAAGCCAAGAAAACCATGAATTCATTCCCCATGTCCCACGGGCAGGTGTTCAGCCATGCTCAGGACAGCAGGGCTCCATCACGTGTAACGGTGACTTGGGAAGACAAATGCCATTGCTCTGAATGTTCCCACCCTCCCTTCTTCTTCCCCCAGCCTTATACCCTGAGCGTAATGTCATAGGATATGGGATATCCCTTTGGTCATTGGGGTCAGCTGTCCTGGCTGTGCCCCCTCCCAACTCCTTGTGCACCCCCAGCTACTCACTGGTGGGGATGGGTGAGGAGAAGCAAAGGCCTCGATTCTGCCTAAGTCCTACTCAGCAATAATGAAAACATCCCTGTGTTACCAACACTTTTTCCAGCACAAATCCAAAACACAGCCCCACAACAACCACTGTGAAGAAAATTAACTCTATCCCAGCCAAAGCCAGCACACAAACCCAGCTGTGATCCTCTGCCACTGAGTCGCTATGGAAACATGGGAAAATCCTGGATCTTTTCCTTTCCCAGCTCTCACCTGCAGTTCACAGCTCTTTGTCAAGCACTTTGACATGCTGAGCTACTGGCATTACACAAGTGACAGTGAGTAATTGCAATAGACTTGATGGTCTTTAATGAGGCATAATCGGTTCAGCAGTGAAAATGAATCAAGCAGATGTAAAATTTCAACTTTAATCATCTGTAGAACAAGATTAGACCAGCAAATTAGTTCTGACCCACTCTTCTTTATTCCTATGGTGAATAAATCATTTGGTAAGATCTATAAAAATTAAAAAGTTCAAGAGGGCGTTTCACACAGTGGTATAAGAAAGCCTTCCCTTAACATTATCATGCAGCAGTATCTGGGATTGCATGAAGTTTCTACTTGGACATAGCCATGAAATCCTTAAAACTTTTTAAAGAAATATGTTGCTGAAATTTCCCAAATCCCCAAATTACTGAATAAATACCTGGGAAAGGAAAACAGATGGTATTCTGAGCATGAAAATAAGTACTCTGTTGGCAATTGCATACAGATTACATAGGTCCCAACAGGTGATTGAATTTTATGGTGGTTTTGATAAAAGGCTGAGGAACACTGTTTAAGAACAGAATTGATTTTTTAAGGTGTGGATTAATCTCTTATTTTTATGATCCTGTTCATATGTAAATTGTAAGTGTGTGGATGAAGATGGGAAAATGTAAGGATAAGAGAGAGGTATGAACTGCAGGGAGAAACACCTTTCATTAGATTAAACAGGTAAGTATTCATGCACAACAGCTGTTCTTCAAATCTGTATTTCTTGTTAGTTCTTCTTAATATTGCAGTGTGCTGTGCTGACATTACCAGCTCGTTGCCTGTATATAACCTCAGATAATCTAGTTGCACGTCTCTGCCTCCTGTGTGTCAGCCATGCCTAAGACATATGAATGCAGTCATAGCTGGAAGTGGAGGATGTTTCCCAGCAAACGTGTCTATCCATGAATGTTCACACATGTGCCATTACCTTTAATGGAAACACTATTTTAAAAACACCTTTACTCTTCTTTAGACACTGTGTATTTTAAGGTGCTGAAGTATTTCTATAAAAATGCAAAGGCAGGCAGACATATTGACTGACCTTTGGTCAATAAGCTCAAAAAGATGACAGTTCTGGTCAAGCAAATCAGAATAGCCACCCATGAGAACATGTCTCTGACCTCTCACAGACCTCAGGTTCATTTGGAATTACACAGTATTTCTAACAAGTAAAAGCAAGAGATCTTACATGATAGGGGATCCTTGTAATGCACCCAGCTAGGAAATATGTACTTATGTTAATGATTTCCTATATGCCTACCAGAACCATCAGAGGATAAAAATCAAGGAGCCTTAAGAACTGACAGATTTAGCTGCCATCAATACAAGAAGGATTCAGACCTGTAGGTACTGGGCTTTGTACTCCACTGCTAGTTACTGACTTACTGAGAACAAAATTGCTTTGCTGTTTTTAAACAACACTGTCTTTAGCCAACTGTTTAATCTGTTAGACCCTGATTTTTCTCCTTGTGGGGCTTTAAATACTGAGAGTTTTGTTAAAGGTAAGGCCAGAAAAGATAATGTCTAAACTTATTATTTTAATGTATGAAGACACAGAGGTATTCCTTACCTAGCATTCCTATTGGGCGTGGCACTTATATGTCACTGAAAATAATCAAACTATTTTAATCAAAGAATAGGAACAGATGATATAACAAAAGCACGAGGAGCCAAACCTCATCTTATGTCAAGATACTGAGACTTGGCACAGTATTCTTAAATCAAGTCAATGGGGATGCATTTGACAATGTTTTCAAACAACCCAGTAAGCTCTAATTTAATACAAATAAAGCCACTGGGATCAAGTGTGATGAAGGAGAGGTTAAAGATTTGGAACGGACTTTGCTACATAGAGAATAACTGCCCATTCATTTAAAATCAGTATAAAAAACAGTGGGCCCAGTTGTAATTTCATTTGCTTTGGATTAACTCTGGACTAACTCCATGGAGGTCAACAGAACAAAACCAGTATTAAAAAAAGGACAAGAAATCAGGATAATGTTGAACTGTGTTCTGTGTGAAATACTTTCCTGCCATTCCATCTGTTAACAGGATGATCCACATTTTTCATAAAGGAATTTAAAAATGTTTTAAGTCCTGTTAAGCATGAACATCATAAAACAATGTTAAACACTAATCTTGCAGATTGGAGTGATTTTAAGTGAGGGAAATAATGCTTTCTCCATAGAAGGATTGTGAGAATTTAGACAAGGTGCCTCTAGTGTTAAATTTTTTGTGGTTTTGGTTAGTTGGTTGGATTGGGTTTTAATTTTATATAAGTAAAAACCCCAATATTTTGCCTTCAGATGGCATCCTTATACTTTCACACAACAATTGCCCTTCTGAAGCAATCAGTCAAACCATGCAAACAAGCAAGAACCTACTTCTGAATTGTGCACCTTATTTAATTTTTGATGGTTACATCCACAAAGGCTGACCAAAGGATGCTGGAGCAGCTTCATTTTTAGCAGAGCTGAATGATCACTTTGTACAGAACTGATAGCAGGAAGGGGGGTGATTTGTTAAAGTGAGTTAAGGCCCCCTGAAGTACTTGCCAAACAGATGGAATTTGGTTTTATTTGAATCTTCAGGATGAGGTAAGTTTATCTCAAGAGCAAAGACTAATTTGCCAATTTGCCTCAACATCTAACAGAAACACAATCAAGGTAGAGAAGAGTGAACTCAAGCCCTCTTGTAAAGAGGCACTAATCATTAGCAGGAGCTATCTGTGGTATGAATAATTCAGAGATTCACAGGATTTGTGGATTAAAAAGAAGCACACCACCTCTCTCCTTCCCTCTCCAAGATTATCCCGTATTCTTTATCACTTCTAAAGACTGCAGAGCTCACTGAAGTGAGCCTGACAGTGACATCCCAAAAAGCCTTCAGCAGCATTTGGGAAGACGGCATGTCAGACAAACCTCAGTGCTATGACACAGCTTGGAAGTGAGCCACTGAGTGCTACACAAAGGATGAAGCCAATTGCACAGCCTAAGTTGGCATCCAAAAGGTCAGGAAGAAATCACTCTTGTGTTAAGCAGTGTGAAATTGTTGAGGTATTTTAGGACCATTGGAATGCTCCAGAGCTAGAAGATGTAGCAAAAAAACCCCAAACAACTCTGGTAGATTCATCTTCCAGAGCATTTTTTTATCTCTGCATAACAAGGTATAACACCACTTTGCAACATCATATAAATATTTACTTGATTCTCAGTCAGCTTTTGATTAGCATGCATATAGTTCCTTAACATAAGCAATGAATTTAACTCTCTGTGTAGTTCATTGGCAAGAAAAACAATCTTTGAAATACTCTCAGATGCAGAAAAATACATTTTAAATGCAACTACAGAATGTAATGAGCAGCAGACTGGAGATAAGGCTTGAAAATTATACAGCTCAGCCTCACTTCCTATTCTCAGCACACACTACAATTTATAATTCCCACAGTAACCATAAGAGAAATAAATTTCACTTTAAAAGCTGTTTGCTATCACTAGCATTTTCGTGTAGAAAATAACTGATATCAAGGAAGCAAACTGCATTTCTGAAGGTTGGACTCTGCTATCAAAATACCTAAAGACTTATGAGAACTCCTGTGAGAAAAAAAAAATTTATAGAGGTCCCACCTTGGGTAGTGATCTCATTTGGAGCCCAAATAAATTTTTGAGAAATATTCTTTTGATCAGACAGTTCTAGTGTTCCCTTTTCCATACCCCATTTAAAGAAAATTTCTGAAAACTCAGCTTCTCTGAGTAAATCAATTGAAATTCTGTCTGGTCAGTTAAAATCCCTTCAACTGTACCCTCTCTTTTAATCGACACAAAACAAGTGGAAATAACAATTTGTTTGGATGTCACTGAACCATAAAGTTTCTTTTCCAAGCAAGCATTTTGCTGCAAGTCAAGTGCATGTGGCAGAGGTCAGCTTCTTCAAAAGCAATTTACCTATTTCCTTCTTTCTGTCCATAAGTGGAATAGCATTTATTTCATTAGCAAGGGCAATCTACAAATGAAACAGGAGGAATTACTCCTCTGATTGCAAATCACATGACCGTTAATGCTGCTTTTTTCTGTCTGAGCTCAGTCCTGTGATTACACTTACTACTAATGCACTGAGGTTGACTCAGGGTCACATCCAGCACCCACTTTTCTTCCACCAGGTAAGAGGGTGTCAAAATTTCTACCTGGAAGAGGAAGGGACATTTGTGTGCAGAGAAGACTCATCCTGAAGACGTTTGTCACTTCTGTGTTAAGAGGAGGAAAAGGCTAAATACAAGTAAGTTGGGTTCTCAACTGCATGCCTGGTTTCGTCTAATTGCATTGACCTCAATACACATGTACATGTTTACTCCATCTGAGGCTCTGGTTTGTGATTTATAGGCAGAAACAAAATTGTCCCAACAGCCTTTTATTCAAAATTCTTGATTGTGCAACTCAGTTCTGCAAACACACTAATGAACTATACACAGTCCCTGAAGAATACATTTTCAAATTCACTGCCTTTGCTAAAAAGTGACTAATTTTTCATCCACTGTAAACTGACCAGATGTTTTGGTCCAGCTGCACAACCCCTCAATTTGGAAACAGGCTGCCATCAGCCTTTTGATGATTTCCCTGAG
This sequence comes from Laterallus jamaicensis coturniculus, assembly GCA_022605575.1. Classification (NCBI taxonomy): domain Eukaryota; kingdom Metazoa; phylum Chordata; class Aves; order Gruiformes; family Rallidae; genus Laterallus; species Laterallus jamaicensis. The sequence goes on along the minus strand of JAKCOX010000016.1, from coordinate 11,032,132 downwards.
AAAACCATCTGCTCTCTGTTTTCCCCTTCTTCTGCTCTTTGTCTTCACAGGCTTCCCTGAAGGCTTCCCTCAGCACCGTGTTATTTTGGGCCTTGAGTCTAAGGAGGATATATGGTAATTTCATCTACTCTCAAAAACTGGTCAGGCAGGATCTGTTTTCCCTGATGTAACTTCATAAAAGCCACAGGATTGTCTTCCCAAAGAGCCATGCAGACATCTGTGTTTTCAATCCTGCTTTTCCTACTTGCATGCCTAAAATTTGTAGACACATCTATACTCACAGGACCCACAGAGACACAAGAGACAACTAGCACATTATGGTCTCCACCAATCTCAACATCACCAAATGGGACACCCCAACATTGCCCATTAGTTAACTAAATCAGAATCAGTGAGTTACTGGAAACAAAATCCCTCTGGTTTTGTCTTTCCAGAGGCTGATGGTTCTGGAAACGCTCTTAAGGAGACCCCTCTTGTCAGAATTTGTTTCATCCTTGTTTGAAAGAGCCTCAATGAGCTTGCAAGACAAATTTCAGTGAATGAATTTCAAAGTCCACTTGGCTCCCAAAGGGTAAGTAAATGGATGAGACTTGAGAAATCATTTAGTAGGGGAGGAGGTTTTAGCAATACCTGAAATACAGTCGCTTGTCTGCGTTACACTTCCGCTTCTTTACTTCAGTAAGTAACCTGAGTGGTGAAAGGAACATATAAAATAGGTAAATAGCACTCTGGAAAAAAACTTACATAGAAGATGCTCAAAGTGTTCCCACAAAACCTCTCCCTGCTATTTGTAAAGACCTTTGTTGTATCCACCATTTTTATTGTGATCTGTGGAGATTAAGATGAACTGAGTATTTTTCATTTTAATGGAAACTGAGCTGACTACTGAAATTCATGAGCAGTCTTCTGAGATGATATTTGGGGAACATCGCTGGTCTGGCCACCCTGACCTCTGCAAGGAGCCTTGTACAAGTTTACAGTGGGACTATTGCAGCAAGATCCTGATCACACCAGCAACAATGCCAGTAACTTCAGTGGAAGCAACTGTGATGTGAGGGTTTGCACAGACTAGACCCATTAAGGAAAGCTTCTTTTCACACTAGCAAATCTCAGTGCCCTAATTTAAGAAGTATCTTTCTATATCAGAGTCATAATCATCACCATGCACAGAAACAAATTTTATCAAAGGGATCATCTGGACAAAATAGGAGAGGCAAAGAAGAAAAGCCATAAAACACTCAACTGGAAGTCCAAAAATCTCACTAGTGAAAGTTCCAGCTGCTGCCTTCTGCATCATTCTTGGTTTCTTTTCAACCTCCCGCCCATCTGCCTCATCCTTGAAAACTGTCATCGGCCTTTTGGCCACAGTTCAGTCTTTTAATGCCTTTGTTGACAATGCTACACCCATATTGATTGTTGTTTTTAATTAGCATGGAGTGCACGGGGAGGGATGAAATTAGGTTGTTCAGTTTCATTACACTCACGGCACTGTGCGATCCAAGTGTCAATAAATTATCATTCTTTTTATTAAACAACAACAACAACTCTCCTTATTATCTAAATTACAAAAGGCTGCATCACTTGGTTGCAAAAGAGAACTTGCACATTAATAAAAGGATGTAACAGCAATCTCTCAGCAAGGTTGAATAGGAAAATGTTAATCATCTCCTCATAAAGCATTACTCTTGGCATATTTTATTTCAATCTTAGAATGAGCTATTCACATTTGACCTCCCCAACAACCTAAGTTTAAAGAACTGATAATGCCACGTGACAGAGGAATCCATTTGTAAATAGTTTATTAAAGTCATGTAGGTATATAGTAATTGCAAGTTACATAGAGTCACTGTCTATGACTGCCTCAGACAGATGAATTTGAAACAAAACAACTCCTCAAACCACTGAAGTGATGCCCAGATTCAGCTTCTGGTAAACACAATGCTGCCATCATTATATTCATGCTGGAATGCCAGAGTTAAAGACAGCTAGAAAATACCAGAGAGTAATTCCTTCTCCAAGGGCAGTTCTGGGAGAACCAGACTATCTTGAAACAGTAGGATTCATACCTGCAAGTTGGTGTTGATCCATGCCTTGGGACAGGGCATGGGCTGTGTGCTTGCATTGGAATGGGCTTTGATCTGAGGAGGTAGAGAAAAAGGACAGAGAATGGGTTAGTTTCAAAGGTTTGGAGTTTGAAGTTTCCCTTCAAAAAGAGAATAAGTTAATCTGAAAGAGAGAACCCATAAGAACTGGGTCCAGCTGAAAGCAAGACCCTCTTTACATATGTCAGTATTACCTTAGGGCACTAGATGGCTTTGTCTCTGAAGGGGCAAAATTGGATGGGTTTAGACTGGATGTTTTTAACTCAGGACACTACTATTGAAAGCCGCCTGCAAAAGAATCCTGCAGACAGCACTTCTGGTTTTCTTACCAGCAAACACAACCTCTTTCTTTGTCCCACAAAATTTGCAGCCAAAATGGCACAAATGGCATAAGTACTTTCTGGGGGTCAGTGTACATGACTTCCCTGTTTCCCAAGATTCAGAGTACCAGGGTGCTATTTCATCGATAAACAAACATCTTTACTAGCTAAATAGTTTCCCATATAATTCTTTTCATCATTACCTCCATTTTTACTTAGAAGATGATTCAGGGATCAATACACTTTTCAAAATTAAATGTACTCATTGCTAGCTGCAATATAACAAACCAAAGGTCAACTAACATTCACAAATTCATATTACTTCGGAAAACATCTCTATTTCCAGTATCAGTATTGAAATAATATACATCCAAATGAGTTTATGTATTCCTTTTCTTTAAAGAACTATGTTAAATTAATTGTGTTTCATGTAAACAACATTTAAAAAATTAATTACAAATAAGGTGGAAGAGAAATAGAATTAACCAGCTCACTGGAAGTGGAATTGTCCCTGGAATAGGGCTTTAAGAAATCAAAAATGACACAATAGATTAATAATGTTTGTTATAAATGAGCTTCCATTTTCTCAGTAACATATGATTAATCAACATAATTGCAAGTCATACTGTGAGTAATGTTCAAGTTTAATTTGTATAGGCTTGGTGACGAAGTCAAACGAGTCTCACCTTTGTTCAAAGCCTTTGTTTCAGACACAGGGTTAAATATGATCGTCTCATCCTAGTCTCTCTTGGAGCACATGAAAAAAACTACCAACAAACCTGGAGAAGTGCTCAGCAATAGAGACAGATGTGTCAGGGGCAGGTGTGGATGGACAAATTGTTAAATATCAGGTAGGACTGTTGCTGGCATTCATTTGTTGGCCTAAAGTGTATGAGTCAAAAAATCAAAACTGCTTCAGAGTAAATAAATAATCAGAGAAAGAATACTCAAATATTTATTTTTTTTAAACCCCATCATCAAGTAGAATATCCTGAAATTAATCTGTTTGTGAGGGTATTACCCTGGAGTGGAGAAGAATTGCTCATCCTAATGAAGACTAACATTGCCAGTTAGAAACAGAATTATCCCCAAAATGCACCTGGAGTATCAGAGATGATGTTACAGCCATTCAGGAGTAATAAGGCATTCCCTATAATTTAATCAAAATTTTAAATTGAAGTGGAAGATGGTGCTACACCCCTAACTCTCTTTGGAAACATAGTATGCAGAAAGACACTCTGGGAAGAGTCCACTGTGTTTCAGAGACTGCACAAATTGTGGATTTCTCCAACAGAGAAGCTACAAAAGGAGAAAAATGCTTATTCTGTAAATATCAATATCCAAACATTAATGCAGATACTTATCCCCCCCTTGAGAACTGTAGCTTTCCAAAATTAACATATATTAGTGAATTAATCTTCAAAAGCTGCCTCATGAGACTGGATGAACCTTCCTTCCCACCCTGCACTGATATATTTAGAACCAGACTGCATTCAGCATGGCTAATTGTCTTCAGGGAAAAAAAACCCACAACTTCCCTGTCAGGAACAGAGAGATCTTGTGAGGCTTTGCCCTCAGTCCTTGCTTTGTGAGGCCATTGGTAGCACTGGCACCAAAGGCAGGAAAGCACATGCATGTCTATGGACACACACACACACACACACGCGCACACACACACGTGTATTGGAAGCAACTTGGAAAAAGCCAAAATCTGCATAGAAAATTATTAGGAGGGAAAAAAATCTAAAGCCCATGGCTTTCTGCCAGAGCTAAGGAAGTACCTCAGTTCCAGCAGGGCACTGAGCAACTGTTTTATGCTCCAGGCACTCTGGTTGGAGCAAGCAGCACATGACGCTCAGTCGCTTCCTTCCATGGAGCAGGGGAGTGTGGATGTGAAGCAGAGGAACAACAGCTCTTGTTGGGAGAGCAGCAGCACTTCCGAATGGCAATACTGACTGAAGGTTCATTGCTGTTTTCCCTTCCTGAGGAAAATCTGTTTTGGGGGAACACTAAAGACAGACAGTGGAACCAACCCCCAGAGAGGAAAAGTTTCAGGGAAAAATAATTTGCTGAACAATAGCTTCCTAAATAAAAGCGGATGATTTTCAACTACTCTGACTGTATCTGGTGGTGAATGAGTTTACAATGCTCATCCAGCCAGGTAGTAGTAAGTCAGGAGCTGGATTATCAGAAAGGGAAGTACTACATGCTCATACCACAGCACAACATAATTCAGAAGCTGTGATGATCCAAAGCACCAGAACAGTGTCCTCCCTGAAAAATCAGAGATATCTCTGATCTCAGAACTTTATTAAATTTAGTATACAGCAGCATACATCAGATACAGATTTATAAAATACAACCAGCTCCCTGCAGATTAAGATAAATTCTACTAAGAGGAAAAAATTTTTTTTTCATGTTCAGGTGTAAAATCTGATAAAGGTTCAGACTACATATTTGTAATTGGTTGAGAAAACACCTATAAAGCAGCCATGCATTTCATATCCATGAAATTTAACTACTGAAATCCACTCAGCAACTTGACTACATGAAAGCACTACCAGATCTGTTGTAATTAATTTTTCTTGTCATTTAATAAGGAAAACAAAGCTATATTAAAATAAGTTTCATCAAAGTTCATGAATTTAAATGCTGTGCATTATAAACAGTCTGTGGTTTAAGATCTTTCTGTAATAAATAACAAGGAATGTGCTTGCACTTACTGTGTTTGGGCCAGCATAATTGCTATAAAGATAATTACCAGCAATTTTCCTCTTGCATTAGATCAGTTGATGAAGAAGAATAACAAAAACCTTTTCTTCTCTTTGTAGTTGAACACACACAAAACAATAGCATTGAAATTCAAATAAAATAGGCAGATACAACCTCTATGGGAGGATCAACTGATAATACATGATTTATTTTTTTTAATACCTGTAGTAAGTGTTTATGGTAGATTAAAGTCCAGCAGGACTGGAAAAGGTACATAAATGTTTATTTCTAGCTCCTGTGTGCATTTAGATTTTAGAGGGATTTCAGATGAGATTGAACAGAGAGAAACATTTGTCCTGGTTAGTTGGTTCCTTCTTCAGGCTGGCGGAGTACAGATTCACATTGCTGCTATTTGACTCCTACTTATCCTCAGGAGGAAAAAAGAAGTTTCACATTAAACTCCAGAGCAACTGTCTGGCATGTTCTTGTGCCCACCTGCAGCAAGGAAATCCCTAAACCTGTAGTCCAAACACTATTACTTGGCAGAGAGTTGGAGTGGATGGCTGCAGGGGGCAGGGGTATTCTGGTAGCGAGGAGAATTACCTGGACTCCAAACACTGGAAACTTTCCAAGCTGGGATACCATGAGAAACCAAATAACCTTTTGGAAAGGGCCTTCACTGGGCCCCATTTCACTTATTGCTCCTGCTCTGGATCTCTAATGCTCAGCACTCAGAGCATCCAGCTTCCTGGCGAGCTGCTTGGCAGAGGAAATACCTCTTTATAGGTATTATTACAAAAATCTGTGATGTCTTGAAAGGGAAACACTTCTTCAGAAAGCATTTTTGTACACAAAATCTTCAACTCAGCATTTCAGTAACACACAATTGTCTTTGAAGAGCCCAAAGCAGCAGTGGGGATTGGCTCTTCTAACAGGGAGTGGGTGCTGAACCAAAGCCAGCTTGAACCAATGAAAGGTTTTGCAGTGATTTCAGCAAACACCACATCAGATTTGCAGGGTTCAGGTACAGATTTCTCACAGCTGGGAAGGAGTGAGCTGAATAGAGTCTCAAACAGTTGTACAAGGAGTATAAGCACCTAGAAGCTTGGAAAGAGACTATTTTTGCTACATTTTAATTAGGTGGGCGCAAGTTGCATGGAGAGACTTTTCTCCTGGAAGTTATGCCAGTGCAGTGAGTATGGTCTCACCTGAGCTGGCTTTAGACATGCTGTTTCAGAGACTGCTGTGGCCACCCAGGTTTCAGACACTTGGGATGGACTGCTGCTCACCACCTTGGCATACATGGCCATCTGTATCTTCTTTCTGTTGATAGCACCAAGGGCAGACAGAAAGGCAGGTAGAGTTGCTGGTGTTTCCAATCTACATTACAGGCTGTCTTGGCCCATATTTGCAGAGTAAATCAGCGATCCCCTTAGTTGTCTCCTCCCAGATAATGTGCAACATTCAGAAATGCTGTTGTTCCTGGGAATAAGCTGTAGCATTGACTGGGCACCTGAGTTCTTGCGTAAAGAATTTCCCTGCTGCAGAGGGAAATATTGGCTTTATAAAAGTTGCTGATGGTTCAGAACCTCTCCTTGTCAGATCTGCAGCCAGGAATGAGTCTGAGCCATTTTGCTCCAGGGAGGGAACAGATTTTTATAGAAATGTTCTTCCTCATCCAAAACACTGAGAAGGGAAAAAAAAACCAACAACTACCCCCAAACCAAAAAACCCAGTTGGAAAAATACAAGTATTGGATAATTAGGAGTCACAGGGCAAAAGAAAGCCAAAACAATTTCTTTCATTTCTATCAAGTGAATAACATCCATATGTAACAAAGGAAGTAAATAAAAAGAAACAGAATCTAATTTCAAGTAATACCCCTCAAAAGAAAAAAATTCTATGTTATATCACGTGATTCATTGATGCCACTATGATACACATGGAAAATGTATGAAATCTGGAATCTTCTATTACATATACCTTCTAGATATGTGTGCAAAGCTGTCAGAGATGTAACCTAAATTTATTTAATTGACCTCCAACCTGCAATTGGATTCACCCAGTGTATGATTCATGCTTATTTAGAAATGGAGCAGTTGAAAAACAGGAGTAGATATTTTGCTATTTTTTTTCTGTCCAAGTTATTGAGACTACCTAATGAGGACCCTGACTTCAAAGCAAGTGAGCACCTAGGTTCACTTCAGGTCTCACTTTTACACTAGGATATTAAGACTCAGAATTATCCCCTTTTTTTTCCCCCCAAAGTGAAAATTATTCAGGGACCAGATTTGAAGACACTGCCAGTTCTTTTCAATTCCACAGTTATTTGCAGACGTAGAATAGGTCACTTGGACACGATTTACAGGTGCAATTATGGCACTTAATAAGTATTGCATTCTTAAAAATGCTGCCAGCACAGAAAAGCAAACCCAATTAAGACCAGATTCCAAATCTGGCCCTTCTCCTCAGATTCTTGTGCTGTTTCTACACATAATTTCAAGTGCATTCTTCATTAACCACTTAGCCCATAAAGGATTTGAGGTAGGAAAGGCTGGGTTAGTCTGCACCAGAGGACTGCAGAGTCCCAGCTGGCATAGCAAAAAGGAAATGATGCCTGTGCACACCTAAAGATTAACAATAAACTAAATCTCCCTCAAATACCTTTTGCCTTTGAGGAGCAGCAGGTCAAAATCTCTTCTGGGCAGCTAGCTCTGTCATTCCTGTAAGCCACATACTATCCTAACTCTAATCCCTCAGAAATTGGGAATTATTTGACTGTTACCCTTTGCAAACTGTTTTCATATGGAAGTGAAGCTAATGCAGTCACACTGTGCACGTATGGACTTCCATATGCATGCACATGTGTCAGACTCCTTTGAAACCTTTGGCTAATAATAAACCAATTTTTACAAGAATTTGGAAGACAGATTTTTCCTAATTTTTTGTGCAAACCTGTTACCCAGTAGAGGGGATACTTCAACAGTACAATCACTGGGAATGGGAAAAAAGTAACTGTACAGAGGCACTGGATAAAACACAGGGGAGAGATGGCAGAAATGTCTCTACCATTGGAAAAATGTCAGCCAAAACACTGTGTACAACAGACTCAACTGCAAGATGCAGTTCCAGTGCCTGTGGAGCCAGTCTTGGCCTTGGGGTTCTCTGCAAGTCTTTCTTCTGGAACGCTCTGTACCCAACTCTTTCCCTAATGCCCTTCCAGGAGGCCTAAAGATCTTGTGAGGGAAAAAAAGACACCTAAGGGCAGAGCACAGGTTCTGAACCTCAGTATGTCACCAGAAGCTCCCCTGAAACATGAATGCTGGAAGCACCATGGCTGGCCAGCAAAGAATCCAAAGAACAGCTTTCTGAAGGCCCATCAGTCCTTATGGCCAGTCTTACAAACTACCATATACTTTACTAATTCCTTTCACTGGGTCAAACTTTTTAATAAAGAAGGATAACTAACATCACTTTGGAGCACCAGTATGAAAACCAAAGCCAGAGACAGTCAGTGTCTATCATCACAAATCACACACTAACACTGTTCATTTGGAGATGAGCTCCAGTTAGTCAGAAACCTTTATTACTGATTGATTTTTTTTTTTAAATGGAACTCAATATTTCTTAGTATATGGAAAAAGAATGTTTCAAATCCATTCAAAGAGCCTAGAAAGGATCGCTGCTTCTGAAGTTCTACCCAGCCAGAATTGCTGCGGACAGCAAAGACAAGAAACATTAATAAAAATTACTGCTCAATTAGCTTCTGTCAAATCTGGTCACCAGGGTATGTGCTGCTGGAGACAAATACATACATTTCTTTCCTACTGTGTATTTCAACTATTAACTTGACATTTACATTCATTTGTACCTTAATTTATTCATGTCTTTCCTTTTTTTTTTGGTGGGAAGGATAGGCAGGCATGTGGGAATTGCTTTTATTCAATGCAAAACTTTGCCTGCTTTCTGAAGAGCCAGAAGGCTCATAGATATACTGTGGATAATTCAGCAAGAAACTCCAAAGAAACCCTTTGTCATTAAAGGTTTAGCTGCAAAAGGGTGTTTTCAAAGAAGCCTATTTGTTAATATCTTCTCTTTGTGTGAGTAACACTGCTAAGCCCTTAATGTTTAATTTCTTTACATCTAAGGGGTATTACTCATAGGGACAAAAGCTTCATTTTCATTAAGGGCCTAAGGCAGGCAAGATGTGGTCAGACATAAGTAGAACAAATCACTACCTTCCAAAATTGTAGAAATGTGATAGGAAATGGAGGGAAAATAACTGGCAGACTATTAAAAATTAATATACATACAAGTTTTAACACTGTGATGGTCACTGTGGTATCTGGGCATGTTCTAGTAGTCTATGGAGAAATACAACTGCACAGAACTGCGTTATGCATCTCTTCTCCCAAGAGAGAAAGAGGTGTGAGCTGAGGGGCATTTAGTTTTAGATTGGACTTTTTAAAATATACTTGTTTTCTATAGCAATATTTGAGAAACTAAATCAGAGATGTCTCTTGCTCTTGGAGTATAAAAATAGTGACATCTGTGATGATTCTTGAGGTCTGAACCCATTATGGTTTATGGAAATCTCACTCTGACACAAAGGGGTGTTTTGCCTAGTCTTAGAATGTTTTGATCAAGGCAATACTTTGAAGATAAAGCTCAAGTTCTAGAGCTCTTTTAGAGAAGCCAGTGATTATCAATTCTTGATAATCCCACAGGTCCCTGTGAAACTGTCTTCTGAAAGATGTCACACAGCCCTACACATGTGCAGGCACTCAAAAACCTGAGCAGCAAAGTCATTAGCCATAAGGATGAGACAATGCATCATCAGTGTGTTTGGAGGTTTAATATATATTGGTGTTTCAAAGTGGTTAAAACATGAGACGTAGGCATGAAAGTCTGATTCTAGCATTCATTTCTCCCACTGTAAGGGTAGCCTGTTGCAACACAGCACCTGATAACTGCCTCTCAGTTTACATCCAGAGGGTGAATTTGAAGAAGCTAAGAAAAATAGTCCTTCCAGTTACACTAAAATAAACATTACCAAGGACAAAGGGCCAGAGGAATGAAATCTCAATTATCTGCTACTTCTAAATACTTCCTGCTATAACAATTTGTAAGTTGACAAACTTAATTAGCTTCTTTACCAATATTTTCCAGATGTCCAGATTTTTGTTAGACTACTTAAAACAGATGTTTTCCATATTTAATCATATGACTATGGCAAATTTTTAGAGTCACCAACAGACCAATAGGCTATAAAAACTCAGCTCATCCAAGCAGCTAATATACAGAACAGTGCAATGTATCAATGAGCTGATCTCCAGAAAATGTAATTGTGATCTGCAATGAAGTCATATATATGTGACTATGGAAATAAATAACTTAGCAGTAGAACAATAGAAGTAAAGGCTTGAAAGCTTGGATTTATACAAATGGTGTCAGTGGCAAAAGCTCATGGATTTCAATGCTGTCAGCTTTATAAAAAACATGATAGGCTTTACAATGGATCTTTGGAGAGCAATAAATTATTTTTTTGAGACACAGAACACTTCAGGCAATAAATAAATAAAACTTTTCCCTGTGATGATTGAGTCTGGGAGAGAGATTTGACACCCAAGAGTGAGAAATTGTATGTGCCATTCTCTACTTCTGATAAACTTCTATATACAAAAGGGCAGTATCTCATCATCTTTGACCTTTCAGACAAAGGATGTAGAAGTGTCAGACAAGACATGACTATTTCCAAACTACAACGAAAAGATATGAGCAGTTGCAAAAGTATTTGCTGGCATGAACCCCAACTTCCTTCTATTAAATGTTTCCCTAATTAACATTATAATCAACGGCAGGTAAATATTTATCCACCATTACTTGTGTTGCTGACAAACATCAGGATGCAAAACAGCAATGGAAGTTGTGCTGTATCTATTTCACAGCAACACAACCAAGCTTTAGTTCAGATTGCATTGGGAAAAAACCCCACAAAAAAACCCAACCCCAAAACAAACAAGAATGTAAATCAGAAATCTTTACACATCAACAGAAATGTACTGTTTTGTTTCTCAACCACGGAACTGCATCATTAGCCTCTTTGAGTCATAGAATTGTTGGGGTTGGAAGGGACCTCAAGAGATCATCAGGTCCAACCCCCCTGCCAAAGCAGCTCCCCAGCTCATATCACTCAGATAGGCGTCCAGATGGGTCTTGAATATCTCCAGAGAAGGAGACTCCACCACCTCCCTGGGCAGCCTGTCCCAGGGCTCTGTCACCCTCACTGGGAAAAAGTTCTTCCTCATGTTGGTGCGGAACTTCCTATGCTCCAACTTGCAGCCATAATCCCCCTACCTATTTTCCCCATCCAATCATTTCAAGGATAGACTCATACTCCATACCCCAAGCTTGTGCTGACCAAGCTGCACCATGCATTGAGACACCTGAACTGCATTTAGACTGCACAGAAAAGCCCAAACTGCCTACACACAAATTAACCCCTGCACCAGCAATGGTGAAGACACTTGTTCTTTGGAAGACAGCACAGGCATAGTAAAGCCAGAGCCATCTGAACTGAAGTGATGGCTTAGGGTAGGCTACACCAGCTAGGATCATCTCCATCATATCTTGAGCCTATGGATCAAAGTTCTGTTGTGTCCCTGCAGAGCTACACAGTGGAAGACAAAAAATACAGGTAGTACATCTGGCTCTTGAGCATGGACCAAGATTTAAAAAAACACCCACTTTTAAAAGTTTTCAGTCTTTCTGAGTTCTTGTGAAGTTACAGCCTTACAAAAGTAATCATGAAAACATTATTGCTGGGTGTGGTGTTACATTTTACCATGGGAATTGGAGGAGGGGGGGGGGAAGAGAAGAGAGATACAATAGAAAAGTTCTTATTTTATTTGAAAAAGCCACATACATAGAAATACAAGGAAATTAAAATTTGAGCAAGCTATTGAAAAGGTCTCAATTTTCTTTTGAAAGGGCATCATCATCTCCATCAAACTGGTAGCAGTTATTGAAAATGTTAAAAAAAAATTGGTCTCACCTATCACTAATAAAATGTGCTATGTTCTAAAAGCATTGTCATTTTCCAAACAAAGAGTGAACTCTTTCACCTCCTCTAGGTGAAAACAATTAACAAAACCAGAAGGCTAATCATATGCAAATTGCCTTCATGAAAGAGTATTTCATTTGCAATTCTTTCTCAAAAAACCTTTGTTAAAGACATCTAGAAAACAAGGTCTTCCCCTACTGTACAGTCTTTGGAGAAACACATCTTGTGCATACTAATATTCCTCCTACTAGCTCTGGAACACTTCCACTGCAAAGCTGCTTGCCAAGTGACTTAATGATTATTTCAATGCAAAATATAGCGTCCACCCTTTGGAATATATCATTAGAAATTATAAAGCAACCTTCCCACTCTACACTGCACTGGTGTGGCCTCACCTTGCACTGCATACAGTTTTGGGCACCACAGCACAAGAAGGACACAAACCTATTGGAGAGCCTCCAGAGGAGAGCAACAAGGATGGTGAAAGGTCTGGAGGGGAAGCCTTACAAGGAGAGGCTGAAGTCCCTCGGTTTGTTTAGCCTAGAGGAAAGGAGGCTGAGGGGAGACCTCATTGTGATCTGTGGCTTCCTGACCAGGGGGAGCAAAGGGGCAGGCACTGATCTCCTCTCGTTAGTGACCAGGGACAGAACTGGAGGGAATGGCATGAAGCTGTGACAGGTTTAAGTTGGAAATTAGGAAGAGGCTCTTTGCTGAGAGGGTGGTCAGGCACTGGAACGAGCTCCCCAGGGAAGTGGTCACAGCACTGAGCTTGACTGAGTTCCAAAAGCATCTGGACAAGGTGCTCAGTCCATGCTCTGACCTGGCTGGCCCTGTGTGAAGCCAGGAGTTGGACTTGGTGATGCTTATGGGTTCTTTCCAATTCAGGAGATTCCATGGTTCTATGATTCAGACATGATGGTCAGAACACTCAGAGAAATGAAATTTTCACTGCACAACAGGGACAAATTTTGAAGCATAAGGTTAAAGATCTACACAGAAAACCTCATTTCAGCAACAAGCTACAGTGGCATGTAAGGGGTGGCAGATAGACTCTGAAGAAAAAATATTTAAATAGAAGCTTTGATGGCATTGCTGCTACAGCTAAAAATGATACTCTAATACCATCTGCACCCCCTTCTAAAATCTGCATTGTGTTATCCTCCTGAAATGAAAGCCAGTAATAACTCTGAAGAACAAATCATAAATGAATCTTACTGTGACTCTAGGAGTAGATGGTGGTCTTTGAAACCTGTGCTTCCAAATCTATGACTATGCAGATCCAAATGCGAAGGCGGATTTTTAAAAGGTAGCATCTTCACTCTGCATCTCCTTTTATCACCATTTATGAATGCCCTAACAACCATATTTAATAAGGAAAACACAGAAACATGAGCTGGTTAATTTGTCCTCCTTTCCTTCACTTCAAACACTGCAGCACATACACCTAAGTATCATTCCCTTCCAAGAAGAAACGTAAGGAAAGAAATAAGCACACACTCAAAGGTACTGTGAACTGTCCTGGCTTGACTTACCTATGTAATACTTCAGTATTTTATAGTAATTAATTACTTATCATAGAATCATAGAATGGCAAGGGTTGGAAGGGACCCCAAGGATCATAAAGCTCCAACCCCCCTGCCACAGGCAGGGCCACCAACCTCAGGCCTGGAGCTACACGTTGCCCAGGGCCCCATCCAACCTGGCCTTGAACACTTCCAGGGATGGGGCATCCACCACCTCTCTGGGCAGCCTGTTCCAGGAATATATATATACACACACTTAAGAACTAGGGCCCCATGGGCTCTACCTATATCAAATATTCATTATGGACACAAGCAAGAACTATGAAATCACAGCCCTAGTCAACATTTGAAACAGAAATTTAACTCAGATGCATTTGCTAGAAAAGGCAGCAAGAGAAACTCTCCCTGTGCAGAACCACCAAACCCTGCACGTGGTGGCTGCTCTAGGGAGCTCAGTTCTGTGAATTCCCTGCAGTTAATGATCAACAGTCCCTGTTTGCCTTAGGAACTTCTTATCCTATGTGCAGGTACACTTGGTTGTCCGCACAAATACTCTCCACAAGCACAGCACAGTGTCTCTGCTCCCCTGCGCACATTACCCGTGCTGTGCTTCACTGCAGAGGACACCCAGCTCCACCCTGTGTGATTTACCTCTGCCCGTAACTGGTGCTAATCATCTTTATTTAGCGGTCTGTTTGTCCTGTGAAACATTTGGGGAATTCGAAGGACCTAGGAGCGTTTAAAGCCCATTTTACAATCCTGCTGGTGCCATCTACTGCTGAAGGCTGGCTCCAGCAGAGCCTGCTTGCAGAGGAGCTGGGGGTCCTGTCGGCTCCACAGAACACTGGAACTGCCCCTCTGCATCTTTTTTAACACTCAAGCAGGACTGCAGTGCAAATTCCACTTAGGCACCCCAACTACCTGGGAGAAGCTAAGCACCACCAGCGACAGACCCCTGAGCACTGCTTATTCCGGAGTAACTAAAGTGGGCAAAAGTCTTCCAGATAGGAAAGCACTGATTCAGGAGAACACCACATGATGGAAGATGGAAGACTTGCCCATTGAGCAGCCCTGTAAGACTCTTTCCTCCCTCTCTAGCTTGTCAGCACACTTCCTGCACTTTTCTTTGTGTTCCTAATCTGTTAAAAAAATCTCGGTTTTGAGAGATCGTTTTTTCCACAGCCAACCTGAATGACAGGTCAGTCTCCTCTGAGTCAGGTCACTAGGCTTTGGTCATTGCAACACCCACTTGCACATGCAAGGGACAGAATAGTTCAGCTTAGCCAACTTAGTGAGGTTCAGCAACTGGGTTATGGCCCAGGATGGCAAAGGGTCAATGCTAGGACCCAGGGACAAGAGACAGGACTTTACAAAACTTGCACTATCGCATCTGAGGCTGAATGAAAGTCACAAAATATAGCCCCCATGAACTAAGGCATAGGCAGTTACAGGGACAACTCACTCTGCTCCTTAGCACTCACAGCATAAGCCAGAAAGGTTTACGTACAGCCTTGCTGTCCTCACACATAAACATGCTCTCCGTTGCACACTTCAGAGGGAGGGAAGCTGTTGGAATACCAGGTAAATGCTGTCATGGCTCCTTCTGGACTTTTATAGCATCTGTAGTTCCCAGGGAAGAGCACATCCTTCATGCAATGGATTGGAGGGAAAAGAATTTCACTTACAACATAAATCCACCCACCTTTTACTCTCTGAGGACCCAAACAGTGCCCTTAGTGACTGGGTTTGAGAGCCAGCAGCACAGAAAGACTAGTGGGATCAAACCAGAACTGTTTCATCATTCTACCTATCAAATGTGCAGGCTGTCTTTGGGTGTTGTGGATGGAGCACAGGATAGAGAACCAGATGGAGCTCTGATTTTTTTTCTGAACAGGGTTATTTAGCATGGCTGCTTAAAATAGCGGGGAACTAGATTAGACCTGTTGGGCTGGAAGACCTCACATCTCATATATAACTAGAAATAGCTTTATAAACTTTCTCCCTAAATGTAAACATGCTTGTTTGCTTCCAGGCCTCCATACTCTAACAATCTTTTCTCATATAATAGAAACACGTCACCCTCCAAGAAACTCAGTTCCTGAGGCCTCAGTGTGCCCTAAAAGGACTGATCCTGCACAAGAGGCTGCTGAAATACTTGCACCAATCAATGGCACAACTGCTCCAGGTCCTTCAGGCTGGCTGGAACATAATTTGCCAACAATGCTTATGGTGAATTTATTTGAAAAGGAAGCCCTTAAAGCCTCTCCCAGGAAAGATAGAGCTAGATAGATTCGTCCTAAGGGGACGAATTTTCATACCCTGTTTGCCTGTGTTTAGAGTTACACTTTGCAAGAGAAAGAGAGCAAGCATGAAGAAATGCTTTGCTCCAGGACTTTTCTATTGTGAGGCAAGCAGGAGCACAGGCAGTGCCCTAACCCACCTGAAAATCCCAGGCTGTTTCATTTTGGGTAGAGTTCAGCAGTTTCCATCTTCATCCTCAAGCACTGGCAGTTTCTCCTTATCTGTTCCCACCAGCAAAAGGAGCTGAGACACCACGGCTCTAATGCCACAAACACATATCACGAGCACTTGTATCTTAGACATTTAAATAACCTTGGTTTGCCCGGGGCTCTGCAAGCACTGCCTTAGACAACAAGCAACAGCTGAAATAAATTATCTGTTGTTGACAAGCCACCCACCCTGGGCTAGTTCAGGTGGGCTGAATGATGCTGAGAACTTAATTGTCTATAAAACTAAACATCAGCTAATTGAGGCTGCTTAAATTAATTTCAGAACAGAAACGATCCGCTTCCGAACAAAATCCTGGTGTTTTCAGTAACAACTCTGCAGCCGATACACCCTCTAGTGGCAACCGGCCCTTTCTCTTATTTCAGTATCAAACCACATGGAAGCTTTTCCCTTTTCCTACAAACACTGTCCCTGGGGAGCAGGGTTACACCGTTCCAGTAGGAACATTCCTAATGTGCTGTAGTTCACATATTGCTTTTGTTATGCTGCTTTAGATTAGTTTGCTTAGCGAATATCAACAAAAAATGTAAGCAGGCAACTTGGAGCAAAAGGCTCAAACCCAAAAATAAATGAAAAAGGGTTATTTTGCTGCACTGCACTGTAGTTATTACAGCCCAATAGTAAGTAGCCCAGTAGGAGCCTTTTAACTAAGCTGTGCGATGTATTAAACTTGATCTCACGTTTAGATCTCTTGAACTATG
This sequence comes from Laterallus jamaicensis coturniculus, assembly GCA_022605575.1. NCBI lineage: Eukaryota > Metazoa > Chordata > Aves > Gruiformes > Rallidae > Laterallus > Laterallus jamaicensis. Next base: position 11,015,182 of record JAKCOX010000016.1, on the reverse strand, counting down.
CAAGAGCTGTATATATTATTCTGTAACAGCACAGTTGAACCAAAGGCAGGCATCATCGCCAGCTCATTTAGTTTGAACAAAACCCAAACTGGCAGCCAGAACTCCTCTTCCTCCCCATCTGACCTAAATCTGCATGCTGTGGCACTTCTCTGAAGCAAGTCATTCTTGCTGTTAGAAGGACAAAGTTATTGGTCTTAGAAGTCAATTGAGATTCTTTGGTACATTCACCACTACCAGCATTCCTCCCCAAATGAACAGCCCAAAGCTCCGGGCTGGTTACACTAACGTTTGCAAGTGTCCAACCCATTTATGAATTTAAGGCTTCACCTGCCACTTGGGATTTGTCCCTCCCTTTCTATTATGTCCATACAAGAATGTTTATCAATTCTTTTCTAATCTAAGCTAATGAGATTCAATTAAAGAGCGATCTGCTTGTTTTCGGTGTCATACATTGAAACTACATGTATAGAGATGAATCTTAAATACTATAGCATTTTGAAAAAGAAAAAAAAATCAATCTGTCAGCATTTCTGAAGTTTCTCTGTCATATCCAAGCTTTGGTTGCTCTTTCCTAGTCAGATCTTATCTTGCAAACCACATGCTCTCTCACTCAAGGCGAAGTCATAAAATGCCTGGCGAATGAGGCTTGCCTTATATTGAGGCTTGAAAGCCAAATCACTGCTATCTGGGCTGCAGGATGACGACAGCTTCCAGAGAGGAGAATTGTCCTCTGTCCATGCTTAGTTATCAGAACACCAGAGCTGTGAACTTCAGCCCTCTATTTGATCTGAGTGTCTTGACATTACTGTACAAGGAGTCTGTTGGTCTCCAAGGAGAGCAGAACCAAAACATAATGAGTTTTAAAGCTCAAACCACAAACTCTGAATTATACTCCACCTGCATTTCATAAACAGGATTATGCTGGACTAGCCTATTTTGAAATATGACCATTTCTCATATGGCTGGGCTGCCCCAGCTCTGCCTCAGGCCTTGGATGCCTGCCTTCCTCAGCTTTTGCTAGTTTGTTCCACCGTCATCATCGACTCATGTAAAACAATGGTCATCAGGTTTCTTTTGAGTTTTCCTTCTGCTGTGCAGTGAGTATTGCAGAGGTTTCTAATGGAGGTTTCTACCAGTATCAGATTCTAATTTGGGTTTGGGAAAAAATAATTGAGAAACGAACCTCCTTCTCAATTGGGTTTGACTTTATTCCAGCCTGTAGGACATCTCTCATTTAAAGAAAACCTTTCCCATCTGGAACAACCATATACTTTGCAGCCCTTCAGACTTGGGCACCATTTTGCCAAGTTACTTTATTTGACCAAAATGGTCCGTGAAATGCTTGCTAATTGCTACAAGATTTAAAAAGAAAAAGAACAGACCTGTTCAATAGGGTTCCCCTGGAGCATTTTTTGCTCAGTGCACAGTGGTGGAACAACAATGCAAAATGTGCCCTGCTTGCTGAACACCAAATTACCAGGATCATTTTCCAACAGTGAAAGAAAGAAAAATATGTAAAGGTAATTATGACATTTTTCATTGTTTTCAATAAATCTAAGCCTCTAATTACCCTAACTATTTATGGAAGGGTTTAGATGAAGTGTGCTAGCACTCTCTTTCCTCAGGGCTCAACAGTTATAGGGCTTGTTTCAGTAATCCCAGATTATTCTCTCATTTTACCTGTCCCCTTGCTCCATTAACCTGTTTGCATTCAGAGATGTATTTAAATAAGTCGTTTACACTGGTGTAATGCTATTGATATAGAAATTAATTGAGCCTGTTCCATTCTGTCAGTTTGACAACAGAAACTGCTTTCAAGGTCAACTATTTATGATGCAGGATTCTTCTGAATTGTTTTATCTTTTAACATCGTCCCCTCAAATTTTCATTCGTTTCAAGTTGCAGTCTGGTATTCAGCTGGGCTCTGTATCAGTTTAGTAACCATATCAGTAACCATACCAGAGTCTAAACCGGATCCTGAGATTGGCCACCCTTAAATTCTTTAAACCATCACAGGTGCATTGAAAACTGGTTTTCTAGACATTTTTCTGCCTAAAGACAACTGAGTCCAAGCCCAGACCTGTTAGGTGATGGTTCCAGCTTTGTACTTCAGGTACTTTCATGTGTCTCTCACCACCACACTGGACTACAAGTGCCTCACAATCTTGTCTAGTTTCATTGCACAGTGTGATGGGTGGTTGGGAGTGGGACAGTGCTGCTGAGCATGAGGTAGCAGGAGGAGTTGTGAATTTAATCTGTTCAACCATGTTAGATAACTCCTCTATGCATGAGTCTTAGCATATGGATCTCAGGGACTCTCCTGGTGTCACATCAAAGGATCAGAGGAACTAGGTGTGGGCTTCAGAAAGTAGGGGGCTGTCTACATTGAGACCCCTGTTTCTCAAGGTGTTCTCATCCCCAAGGCATTCACACTGCATGCATGTTACTTCTCATCCAGGTTTCTCTTTAATGAACAACTGTGGCAGGGAGACCAATGGACTAAAGGACAGCTCACACCAACATCCAGACCTTGTATGAACAACAGGCATTCCACACCACCTAGCCTGGAGGACACAGGGTGAAAATATATAAAATACATGCATTGTAAGCAAGGCAAATAAAAGGCTTAGGGTAGCTACTGGGCTGTGCCTCCGGTTAAAATACAAACTCTGTGTCATGGATTAGGCTTTAACCAGGATAAACCAGTAATCAGATTTTCAGAGATAGGGATCTATTTTATATGATGCTAAGCGTTCTGGCTTTGATCAAGCAGATTACTTCTGGACAATTTTAAATCAATTGGAACTGTTCCTGGATAGACCAAAACCTCATTTATGTGCATCTGAAAGATTATTCCAATTGCATCAGCTGGTTTAATAAAGAAGAAATTGACTCTCCCTACCAACCCTGACTTGCTTATGTCCTTAGACCATCATGGCTATATTGCTGATACCACTGCAACACAGTAGGGCATGTAAATATGCAATCATATGGAGACAATTAGGTGACTCAGTGACCATTAACACCTATCATTTGGATAAACGCACCTACATAATCCTGTGATTTAAACTGTTGAAGAGACAGGTCTGAGGGAACAGAGTGAAGAGTTTATTCCCACCAGAAATACCATGGTCCTCCTTTCACTCTTTTCTCAAGAGCCCACTGGATTCCTGGTCCCTGCTCCCACCTAACTTCTAAGACAACTGTCTCATCTCCTGTATAGTCCTGGTCCATGCAAAGGTTGCCTGCAAAGCAGCTCTCAGTGCTGCTGCTGCTGTCTTAGGTGGCAGGGCCCAATGGATATCCCTCCCACTCAGATAGATGATGAGGATTCTGTTTTTCCTGCATTTTGAATCTACTTAGGAAATTAGCCAAAACAAAATCAACTGTCTGGTCCCCCATATTCAAAGGTTATTAGTGCTGCAAGAGCAAATACTCAAAATTAGGAAAAAACAGTATTAGAGTTTATAAGAGTGTTTTGATCTGCTTTCTGTGCACATGTACTGTATATACAAGACCACATGACACCTGACTTATTGGGGCCCAAGACAGAATTGCTCTGGGGTTTCATCAGGGCTGAACATCAAAGCAAGAAATTGTTTGTCTCTGCTTCATTTTCTGCAATTGGGGAAGCTCTCTAGTGAATGAGGAAAAATGCTAAAGGAAGGACAACTTTGCAGGTAAAAGCAGTTGGATATTGTCTCCAAGAACTGATTCTACCCCTGTCACTGCCAGTGATTCCCTCTGAGCAAAGCAAGTCGCTTAAACCAAACCTTTTTTTAAAGTGATCATCTATTGTGTTGCTCATTTTAAAGGACACAACACACAATCTGTGTGCTAATTTGCCAAGCACTAATACAGATAAAATCAGCATCAATTACATAAACAAAATGGTTAGCTGTAGCTCAGAGATATGGAGGAGTTGTTATTTTAAGGAGATAGGTGTTTCCCTGTGTCCTCAAAACTCTGTGTCAGAGAAGGGAGGATTACAGAATCGTATGTCTGACAGGATCAGTGTTTTAGAACCTATATTTTCCTTTGTCAATGAAGAAAAATTATGGTACTTATAATTAATAGCAATGATTATTACGTTGGTCTCCAGAGGAGGAAACCAGAGTGTAAAACTCAAATACAGTGCGGTGGTGCTGTTAAGCAAATACTTCTTTGAAAAATTACTAGAAGAAATTGGTAAATAACTTCAAAGGCCAGGAAAAAAAATCAGCAAATCTAGTACTTTTTGCAAACTTATAAACATTTGCCTTTGTTCACCAAACTTTGAAAAAAGTGTGTGTTCCTGGTTGGGTGGATACATCTACTATTGTAAGGAGTATCCATCCTATCAGAAATCCCAGGACTCAGAGAGTCCTAAATGCCATGGCCCAAAATGATTGTTGCATTTTTAGGATCTGGAGCAGTCTGGGCTGTTTGGAGAACTGATGGCTGATTGTGCTTGGAACAAGGTTGCTAAAGGACTTTCTCCTTGCACTAAATGAATTCATTTTTGTGGATCCTTTATTTTCCTTGTTGCACTGATCCAGTTGAAGTCACTGCAGCCAAATTAAAAGGGCATACCTAGCTTACTGGGTTTGGCAAGGGCGATTGTTTAAGGTTTTAAAATCACATTTTATTTAGTTTAACTTATTTTAAGTTTGCATTTATGTTTTGTTCATGGCTTGAAGTCCTGGGCTGTTTTTCAAAGAACACTTTTAAGTTATCACCATTTTTATTCCTGCTAGTATTGATCAGCCTCAGGGGAAATAACAAGCCATTCTCTTGTGCAGAACTGTAAATGCAAAATAGCATTCTGTTGAAATACATAAACCTTTTGTGTCTCACCATGATATGAGATGGGGCGTATCCTTTAATAACTTTGAAAAATGAACAAACTTATAACAGCTGGGAAAGGTTTTAGCATACAGCTGTTATGAGAAATTTGCTGTAATTCATGATTCACATCTGAATTCAGAGACTGGATGAGATTAAACATTTTCTACACATAGATCTTCATATTGACATATTTTGGATTCTGGCTTTTGAGCAAATGTTAGACTGGTGTGTATAATCTAAACGCTTTTATTGCCAAATAAAAGGAAATAGTGAAATAGCTTTTCATAATCTTTGTTTTAATTAGGTTTCCAATTCCTCGTTATAATAATAGAGAGTCCCCAAAGACTTGAAAATCAGTGTTTGTTTCCCTCACCCTCTGAATCTGTGCAATCCCATCACATATGTTACTTCAAGTCATCTGGTAGAAGCAAAAGTACAGCCAAATGCCGGCTGACAGAATCAGACTGCATTACAGGTATGTGTATACCTGGTTGAAGCTGTATTCCCCTTGCACAAATCTGGAAAGGCCTTCTCATTTATAGCCAAATTCTGCATTAATTGTAAAATCCACACCACTTGCAGGCCTTGAGGCTGCATACCTGAGGTCATGAAAGAAGCCCTTTCCTTTTTCAAAGCTGCACAGAAATGGGCTTGATGTACAACCAAAGCCTCAGCTTCAGCAGAGCCATGGATGAGGAGGTGCCAGAAGCTGAACAGGGCACTAACACAAGGACTAACATGCCACTTTCAGTTTGTTCACCTTCAGACCTTGCTCTACCAGTCATCCTTCTTTCCTTCCCATTCTCACAGTCCTACGGCTCAGGGATTATCTGGTGGAGCCAGAGCAGTGATAACTTGAAGAGCCATGACAGTGATGGGAAGAGAAATGTGCAGAAAAGAAGAAAACATTTCAAAAAATAAATTCAAATGATTGGCTTATGAATAAGGATGAAGTGGACCAATTTAGTGACAAACTTCTTGATGTACTGCAGATTTAGAGAAGTTGTTGTAAGTGCTCTGAGAAGCATTTAGCTGACATTAGTTGGTGATTCTCCACCTTCCCTCCTTATTTCTACAGGGAGAGCTGGGAATCACTGGAACTTGCACGTTTCCTCAATTTATGGTCCCAGAAACAATCAAATCCACAGTGCCTTCTATGTTGGCTCAGAGCAATGATACAGAGCTCCCCATGGCCCAGAGACATACACATGCTCTAACCTTGGCTGAACCCTTCTACCATTAGTCTTGATAATTGATGGAACCCAAGAAGAAATGACTGCAGTTTAATAACATTCGATGGTTTCTGGGTGACTAGTGGTGTGTGACTAAAGCAACATTTAAGTTAGGCATTACCCAATGCTTTTCAGTGGAGGCCACAAGGGAAAAGGAAAGCAGGAAATGTGGAGGAAGAAGGTCTCAAAAAAGAGGAAAATAATTTCTATGTACTCTTATTCTGAATTTCTTACTTATGAACTTGACATTTTCTGTCCTGCTGATGTGGCAGATGATGGGCTATGGAGAGTGTTCCTCAGGTCTGAAATCATTGATTAAAACATGCATAAATAAACCAGGCAATTTTACATCTGTTTCCCAGGTACAGCAGGATTTAAATCTTCTTGTCTCATTTTCTGCTGACATAAGAGCTAAAGTAGATCCAACAATAATTATGGAAAATCTTAAGGAAGCAGATTTATTAAGATCCATTATACTGGCAACCTGTTTGTAATATCCTGCAGGACCAGAATTCAATCATGTGAAATACCCACCCACATACCCCCAAAGCCTCAAATATACCTAAACAAAATGGATGATACCACATTTTAACTTTGGGCTGCCCTTATTCATATCTGCCATATGTAGATATAAGTGCACAAGCACACTTTTCACTTAGATCACACAGAGCTGATCAATTTTTAGTGATTTGAATACTCTTCCTTTAGCCAACTGCTATTAATAACATTGCATTGCTATCTTACATCAGCATGGTAAGAAAGTCAGGCCAGCTCTCCACCCAAAAGTGTTTTTTACTCTAGCTGTAGTTGTAAGGTCTCTACAATAAAGGTCACACACTGTCCTACTACATGTTTACCCAGTATAGTATGTATCAAGCTAAAACAACTGTCTGATGGGGTTTTTTTCCCAGCATAACAATATGCTAATGGCATAGAAACAGAAAGATACATTTTACACTGACAAATTCCTAAGAGATTTTCCCTACACAGGCAAATTCACAACCTACCAGAAAACTATCTGTTTCCAAAGGAGAGTGTGAAAGACACCACAACCTAGAACTCTGTAATACAAAAAAATGCAGCTGAATATTCTGCACCAAATACACAAAGTCAGCATCTTTTCACCTAAAGGGAAAATCACCAGTGATTATAGTTGTTGAGGATCATTAACATACATATGCTAAAATCTGCTAACCAGCAGCATAAAACAATGATACCTACAGAGTTTAAAGCAATCCACTGCATAAGTTCAGTCCTCTTCAGCCTCTTACAGTTATATAATAGACTTTTTGGTCCAGCAAGTTTCTAGAACAACCCAGGTACTGGAAGTTATGAAATACACAGCTCACGACACACAGAAAATACCTATATAACAGAGACCAGAACGAATTCACTTGTAAGAACAGAGGAGAAGATACCACCAGCTTCCTAATTTCCTGCAATAGTGGAGAATTTGGGTTTTTTTCCTTTCAGCTTGAAGAAGTAAGTCTTCATGGAAAGCAAAATGTAGGATTGTAAGACGTGTCAGCAGATCTCATGGTCAATATATTACCATGAACTATGGTGTGAGGGAAGTGATGGAGTAGAATGGTACTCATGGCCAAATTTTCAAGAGCTCAGCATGCAAAATGCCTAGTTACTTTAAAAATCAGACTGCTTCTCCTGGGGTCTAGCTGGGAGCAGATTTCTTTTGAAAATCTGGCTGTAATAATGCACAAACAATGTTCTTCTAGTAAAAGAACCTCTGTTGGCTGCATGTTTCATTTATGTGTATTTAATCATCCATGATGATACAATAAGTCTTGTTGAGTACAAGATGTGAGATCAGACTGCTGCCCATATGTAAAGAACAAATTCATATTAACCACAGTAACACATATGCCTAACTTGGCCAAACCTTTTCGCCAAAATCTGGGACTTGCTAACGTATCAGTATGGAAGACATATGTTCTTCAGGATATAAATTATGATGCTTTTCATCATATTACTTGTGCAGTCCAGTTTATGGAGTAAAGCAGCTTAGCAGGGCTTGTTTGGATGGATGGAAAAAGCATGATTCATAAGTGAAATTCCCATAGCTCTTGTTTGATAGGCACCTAGTTACTCTGGGCAATGTGGGTTGAAAGAGTTAACTAACAGTCAGGATGAGCAAGTCTTTCCATACTGCCTGTGTCCCATCTGGAAACACAGGTGACACAACTTGTCTGTCACACACTTGCTGTCTTTATTACACTCAATTTAACCAGAGAAATCAGAGCTTCTATAAAATAGCTGTTATAAAAACACTTGTATACATTTCACTAGACAGTTATGAGCCTTCCTTACGTTATTTCAATGGTTGCAGCAAGCGTTTCTTAGGCAAAGCAATTAATTAAATTGTTTCAAATATGCAGTTGCTGTGCCTTGGTTTTTAAAATTCCTTCTTTAAGCTATTTACATGCTGAATATTATAGTGCTGGGACAACAGATTCCCTGGATACTACTGGGAATGTATGATCCTTTACAGGAAATTCCTAACACTGCTTCCTTTAACAGCACTGCTCCAACCTCAAATCCAGAAGACCATTCCTCACAAACAGCTTTTAATTCTGAAGTACCACCTGTGGTTTCCATTACTTTAGCTGAGTAAGGCCATCATATATGGATAGAACACATTCCATTTATGATTGGAGAAAAACAAGCAGTACAGAGATTTAATTTTATATTAACCTGAACAGAAAATCAACAATGCAGGTGCTGCCAACTCCACTTTGTTAAGTAAGGTGGGAAATTGCCATTTATCCAGCCCAGCAGTACAGACCTTATGCAAGGATGCAGCACAAAATTTAGACAAATAGGCAGTCCAGAAATCCAGCATGTTTTCAACAGGGATGTATCTATCAAAGGTCCTTCATGTTTAAAGACAGAGAAAGGTAAAATGTTGATTTTCCAGTATCCTGCACTGTAGATGCTCAGCAGATGCTTGGGTTAGACTGGATGAGAAACAAGGCAGTGTATGTGCTCTCCTCACCACAGATAGCTTGGCAGGAGGTGTCACAGACAAACCACAATCCATCCTCCAGCACCAACCCAGAGCTAAAAATATAGGGAACAGAGACCCAGGCACGCTGGGTGTTACAAGTCAGCTTTAGGTCTGGATGCTATGTATTTCTGCTAACATGGCATTAATAGGAACTAGTTATCCAGAAACTTCCTCTAACTTAGCCAATGGCTTTCCCTGTGTTCTAGCGGGACCTGCTGAGAGTCAGAGCAGTCTTGGAGCTGAGCCAACGCATCTATGCAGTGCAGATCCATCACATCTTATTTCTGTTGCTTTTGGGCAGCTCTGTGTGATTCCCAACTTCCCAACATGGACATGTCCTTGAAAACTGGCTCATCTCCTCACCCTGCTCAGCATTCTTGTTGGAGATTCAATGCAGCAAACTTTTAAGCTCAGGGAGATTCCCTAGTACAGCAAAGAGGAGTAACCTTACAGCTATCAAAACACCCCACATTTGCTTAGGTGTGCAGTCCACCTTCAGCATCTTAGTCAACCCTGAGCACAACAGGGTTAAAACCAATCTGACAAATGAGGCAAAGCATGGAAAATATGAAGACAGCTATTTGGTAGCACATCTGAACCCTAGCACAGCAATACCATCTGCAATCACTTAGAGGTGCCCCAGTAAAGCGCAGCCCGGAATGCCTGGCTAATAAAGTGTCAGCAGCAGGGGGATTACGAGGGAGATTTACAAGAGTGCATGAGTTTAGTTGCTGCTGGAGACATCCGATACACTCTGTGTTTGATTCCAGGCTTTGAGACGGCAATGAAATAAGCCCACAGACTTGTGTCACAAAGCATTTTAAAGTGAACACTTCTATCCCATGTACCTGTTGGAGTCCTGGCAATGCTGCATCTCGGCACCTTGCTCACCAGGTGACTCTGAGACAGGGTGCTGCTCACATCAAGGTTTTTCAGAGAACAGCAGAGATAGGCAGAGAGGCAAACTGCCTGGCTCCCCAGCTCCTGGGATGACAGTCCTATGGGTAGACGCAGGGTTAATGCCCTAATGTGACATGCAGCTTTCTCCTTTTCCCATTCCTCCTGCCCTCTCTCCCCCTTAAAGCTTGTGTGCATTCAAGTATTAAGTGCATTAAGTTTGGGCCAAAATTTCCCAGAGCTATGGGGAGGTAAGATCTGAAGATTTTTCTCAGGCTCGTTTCTAATTTTTGAGTAATGGTCTAAAACAGACATATGATTGCTATTTAAATCTAAATTAGATGAAGAGGGAGTAAACATACTGTAGTGAACACATCAACCCTGGAAAGCTTGATTAGAGGAACAAATGCTGCTTTTTCAATCTATAAGTGATGAACTTCCCAGCTACGCTTTCAAATGTGTTTTCCTTTTATGAAGTGGACTTTCCAGGAGGCAATTAGAATGATTGGGCAAAAACAAAGAACAAAATATTTTCCCTTCATTGTCTAAGGCAACATAAATAAGTACTGAGCTTGTTACTCACTCCCTCAGTAAATGAAAAAACATTTTGTGCTTTGTTTCTGCATTTGACACTTAGAGGTAAAATGGGGAATAACCTCAGCCACAGCTATGTCACTCATGACAAAGCTGGCCTATGGCTCCAGTGGAATCACCTATATGATAAAGCTTTGTATGTGCTGAAGTGTTTGCAGGATGAAGCTCCTCACCACCTATATATCAGACTGCTTCTTGGCAGTTGATCAGGCTGACGGCCCAGCAGCCCAAGTGCTCTGTTGAAGATGTGAGGGACTATGAAAGCAGAAAAGGAGTGGGAACAAGGAATGCACTTGCCCAACCTAAGAAAGTAATTGGAGATATTGTTCACTCTGGATATTCATCAAGCCTGGAGGCTAAATTCTGGCCCCATGGGAGCTGGTGGCAAACCTCCATTGATTTCAGTAAGGTCAGGATTTCACTAGTGATTTATGGAATGAACTAACATGACATTTTAACAATCAGTTTTAGTAGTTGGAAGTGTTATTCATTGCAGAGGTAAAGCATTGTTTGATTTTATGTGACAGTGTACCTTTAAAAACAGGCAACCTGCAAAGCAACAATATAAAATGCAGCACTTAAATTACACAATGATGAGGAATGACACCAGGGAATGAAACTAAGGAAATGTTCCCTTTCATTCCTCTCATACTTTAAAAAGTCAACAGCTATGAAGATAGTGTTACTGGTAAATTTAAATCACCTTTCCTCAACTTCAGAGCTGTTTGTTTGCAGTTTCTTTCCTTTCTGACAAAACACAGGGGTTTGTTTCTCAATATGAACTGTACATTTTTCTGAGCAAGCATAACGATCCACCAACACACGTGAGTTGTTCATGGGGTGTTACAGGACAAAGAAGACAAACCAGGTCTCCTTTTCAAACACATCTGGCTCAATATACACATTAATAATTGCTATAATAATCTCTTAATAAACTCTCTTGTTAACTCTGCCATTCATAATCATTTCAATTTTCAGCTCCAAGTTAAAACACCAGGAGAATTAAATAGTAGGTCTTCGGACAACTTAAAAAAATTTCAGACCTTAATAAAAGAATCACTTGCTTCCTGTAAAAATCAGATCACTGTGGTTTGAGATTTGCTGCTCTCATAAAAAGATTGCTCTAAGTAAAGGATAAAACATGTTTACAAACAGACAATAACTGGTTTTATTATAATAGCACTTTTTGATTTCTGCTTTGATTTTCCTTTGCTCTGTTTTGGTTTGGATGGAGGGTTTTTCAGAGCATGTATTTGTCATTAAAAATGCAGCTGCTGGAAGGGGACTGGAAGGTAGCTTCGTTTGACTTCACCCACTACAGATCAGAGCCAGAACACATTTATCCCATAAGAATAGATAAACTTGCTCATTTCTCCGTGATCAGGGTAGATGCTGGGTTGGTTTTGGAGCTTTTCAGCAGATTTTCTTTCTGAACACTGTCAGCCGTGCTGAGTTCTGGCTGCTCTGTGCCTCCCAGTCCCAGATGTAGCTCTCCAAAGCAGCGCTTAGATGATTGCAGCAGCAAGACAGAGCAACACAGACCCAACCAGCTTGCAAACATACTTTGGCATCTGAGAAGTTGAAAGCCCTTTTTTCCTTGCTTCTGAAAATCACCACTTTAAATCAGAGAACTTGGTCTGAAGACCACAAACGATGGCAGAACTGATGAATAGGATTGTCCACAGCCGTTCATGGGTTTTGAAGAGACGGTGTTCTGTGTGTGTGATGCTTTCTTGGTCATTTTTATTTTGAGGATTTTAACTTGTAGCTCTGGGGGGAAAAAAACCCTGTCACAGTAATGGGGGATGATCATGGCGGGTTTTGCACATTTCTTTTCTTAACTGAATGTTTTGGTATATTAACTTCTAAAGAAACTGAATTAGAGAAGACCTTCATTCTGGCTCGATTTTTAAAAGAACTCAGCAGTGTTCCCAGGTTTTTTTTGCATGCCCGTTAGCTTTGTTTTCATAACCCCACTATCATTCTTCTGCATGTTGAGCCATTCCCAATCATCTACGCTGCATTTTGCATCAAAAGCAAGACAAAGGATCCAACCCTGGCAGAGGCTCAGCGCTTCCTTGCTCCTAATAAGCTCTCTCCAGCTCAATTTAGCTGTTAGTTGCCATTAAAAGTAGCCAATTGATTCAGAGGATGAAGCCCTGCAAGCATGTTGATCTTGTAAATTGTTCCTTCCTACCCAAGCAGGAGCGATCCCAAACAGTCACAGGTATGCCTGGATTCATTCAACAGACTTGTTCTTCCAGTCCTTTAGAATTGTCATTTTGTAATTGTCTAGGAAAATTTATTGTTTCTTTCAAAACAACAAGGAAAATAAAACCCTCATTCAAAACCAAACGAGTTTTAATAGCCAGCTTTGCAGTAAGCTGAACTGTAGCCTGATCCTGCCATCTTGACTCAAGTCCTGGATTTACATTTTCTTTAAAAAATCAACTCTATTGGTAAGTGACTGCTCTGCAGTTTAAACAATTACAGCTGGTGGAAATTTGCCACTTTTATTTCTATTTAAAATGACCCTTTGGAAAACAACCAAAATATCCTCAGAAGATCTGGGGGGTTTTTTGGTTAAAATCTAACCTTCACAATTTTTTTTTTTTTTTGCATTACTAATACCAGGAGAGAAAATAACCTTATTTATTTATTGACAGTTTATTTACTCATCTACTCTCTTGCTTTCTGAAATTGGCCAAGCCTGGAACATTTGCTGAACGTGAAACCGTAGAAGGGAAATTATCTTAACACTATCTATTTTGTGATGTGGAATAATAAAAAAAGACAAAAGAAGATGAAGTAGTAAGTCCATGGCATTCCAAGTCTCAGAAGACTTCTTGAAATATTGAAAACATTAAGGCTTTTCCTGAACCCCACAGAATACAAGGAGTTTCAGGCTTTCAAAACTTCCCGTAAAATTCTCTGTTTGAGAGCTGCTAGGATTATAATATTAATTTCATACCATTATGTGTTCTGAAAGAAAGAGACCAGTATTGGATGCATCATAAAGGTGGAAGCCTTTTTCTGTTAAACAGATGGGGAAAACTAAAGTTATCAGAAAAGCTGCTTGATCTGGGACCTGGCCCTATTTGGGGGACACAGTTTTTTTACACCCACCACTGAAGTCAATGGGGTGTCTTGTTGTAGACACCTAGGAGAGTGATGGAGGCACTTGGCTGGTGGGTTTTGAAACCTTTTGCCAAACAGCCAAGAAATGCATCCCCCAGCGCTTGACCCTCACCTAAACCCCTATCTTTCTGCTCTTTTCCTTACACCTTTGAGCAGGCTCACAAGCTTCTTCATACCTCCTACCTCATTCCCCAGCTACACAGTCCTCTCCGCTGTATTACTGGAAGGAAACATTTACACCTTCTTCATGACTCAGTCCCTCTGGAAGATTCCCACCCCCTACTCCCCCATTTCATTTTTCTTATCATCAGGAGCAAAAGCAAATCCAGCAGCACCTCAGCACTCCTCAAAACAGACTTTGCCAAGCAAGACACTTCCTACCACAAGCTGCCAGATAGCCTTCGCCGCCATGCCCTGCAGTCCCCACCGATAAACTGGACACCGTTCAGCCCAGTGGGTAGCTTGATACTTTCACCTCTGACATCACCTCTACAGCCCCCGCTTCCAGGCCCCAGGAGACTTTCTGGCCACCTCGAGGCATTTAGGGAGCATCTGTAAACTAATCCAGATACGTTCGTAAAGTTTCACTTGTAGTTCCCCTCTGGCCAAGGAAAGGCTGAACGCAAACCCAGCTTGATGCCAGAACAAAGCCATTCAGATGAGTCTGGCTTCCCAGCGGCACGAAGCATCGGCACGGTCAGGAGATGACACGGCAGCTCGCTGGGACTTTCTCTATCTGATCAGACAATTTCTTAATCAGCAGAGACAGTGCTCGCTGTCAGAAAAATGCCATATGAATCAGCTTTCATCTGCAGGGAACAGGTTCTGCTTTTGCAAAACTAATGGGTGTCCAGTTGTTTTCCATATTCATCGTGCCACGCAGCACTTTCTCCCCGTTCCCAGGCTCTCCCGGCCCTCGTGGCTGCAGAGGCTCAGCACATAAATGCAAACAAGGTTTCAGCAAGGGAAATCAAAGCTAGACAGGGCAAAATTACTCTTCTAAGTGGAAGCTGGATATTCAAGCACAGTGGGAAGGTTGTGATTATAAGCACCTGAATTGTTTTTTAAAATATTTCAGCTATAGATGTGAAAAATACAACCTCTTAAAGGAAGGGAATTTTTCAAGTAACAGACTTGGTATTAGAAGAATAATAGATGTCAATAACTTGCATAATAAACATCCTCCGTTTAGAACTAGGAGAAGAAACTGTCGCCTTAGTTAACATAAAATTAAGCCGTGAATTCTCAACTCTTCACGAGCTTTGTGTTTTGCTGAAGTAGTGTATGAACCACGGTTGCGTTAGAAAGCACATGTATTTGCATATCACGACCACAAGAGAGAGCTTTAGTGCTGGATGTCGCGCACAGCTGTGGCAGTTCAAGAGCCCAGTATTTTTAACTGGCACTTTTAAAGCACCATGAGGATGCCAATGTAAAATATCTAATTCAGAGAGCAAAACAATTCCCTATTTTCCACAATACAGGCACGTGTCCTGACGAACAAGCATTTGAGAGGCAGGTTTTCAAACCTGTGACAAACTGCCACTTTTTGTCCAGCAGAACAAGTTCCTCTGAAAACCTGATCCTGCAAATCTATGAGCAGCCTCAAGAAGATGAGACTTGATGGGGTGTTTCTGAAAAGAACGTGTGACATCCCTTTTACCTCTACCTTTACAGACTGGGGTGGGCAATATCATCTTCTATATAACCTTATATATAAAAATTATATATAGCCACATATAACGTATGTGTGTATATACATATGTATATCTAATCTGTTCCCTACAACACCCTTCCCTGCTTAAACAGCCTCCCAGTTTTGGCCTGCTAAGCAGCTAGTCTCATTCCATTCAAATCCTTACCTAAGACTAATTTCTCCCATGATATCCATAAGGACTTTAATAATAATGATTATACTGCAGTCCAACCATCTCAAGCTCTCCACCCATCTCCTCCCTATTGTGCATTACCTTCCACTCATCTTCTCCAGATAAAACAAACTCTTGAGGGCAGAGACCTGCTGGCTCTTCGAGCCCTCTTCTGGGTGTTGTAAAAGTAATAAGGCAATATCACACATAAAGCCCAGTATTCAAATGATACTGAGTCAGATGTAAATGAGGAAAAGCAGGTCATTCAGAGTTACCTCACCGCGAAGTGTCTAGATGCATTGCATTCCTGCAGCTTCCCGGATATGGTATGTAATGAAAATGGTGAATAATCTTGCGTGTGTATTATACCTTTCATCCCAAAGAGTACTCAATTACTTTACTAATTGACTGTGCAAAGTGTCTACATGAGAACCTCTTTGCTCATAAGCGAAACCCAGCCAGAGTGCCGGGAGGAGTACAGGGCCAGCACGATTCCCAGAAAGTCTTGAGGCAAAATCATGGGCTCTGGGGAAGGCAGAACAGAGGAGGAAAATGAGAGATTCGGAGATGACCTTTAACTTGATGTTTCTCTGCCTTTGCCCAGTTTCAGCAGAACAACTGTTTGATTGTGTGCGAGACGTGCGTTTGCACGCAGACAGCATGAAACAGACCGCATCTGCAGGAGCTGGACGCGATACTGGGGAGTCACTCCTTCCCTTTGCGCTGGAACAAGAGGCGCGGGCCTGATCCTGAAACATGCTGAGCGCTCACAGTTCGCTTGGAATCAGCAGAATCAGCCCTCACTGTAGCTCTTGAAACACCACACTACAGTATTGGCAAAGGTTGCCACTTCCTATAACTACATCTTCATTTGTTTTTAAAATACATCCCCCTGGATGTTTCTGAGTTACCTCTTTCTTTTTTTAATATCATTAACTATTTTTAACTAACACCTCAGAAAGTTTCCTTAAACTTGCAGTAGCCTATTATACATCTGGAAATATGTGAACAGCAAAATGTTTCCCTAAATAGAACGGGTTTTTTAATACCAAAGCACTTGATGCAGGTGATTTTATTATCTGTCTTAGAAACAGGGAAAGAGGCACAGAAAGTGAAATGATGTGTACAAAGCCAATCAGTTGCTAAAAGCAGATTGACCACCCAGTGTCGGCACCAGGGCTTGAAAAGACATAGTTTTGTAAAGTACCAGCAGCTGCTTCACAAAATGCCTCCAACCAGTGCTCGAGTTATATTCACAGCAACAGGATTTTGTATAGTTGAAGGAATCTGTGCTCACAGATCTTACTGTAAGCATGGAGCCAGGGCTACCCTCTCATTTTATAACATGCATATGCATCTTCTAACAGGCATTGTCTATCTCTTCATCTGTACCACATTCATCAGATTACACTATCTGAAACTTCTTTTTCCCTCAAGAGATCATAAAAGTTTCGGCATTTACTCAAACTGTTTTGTCGTGTTTTCAATTTGACAGACTGTGCAATGGCTCCAAAGATAACACGGCAGCTGCCAGTGCTTCCCATGTGCTGAGCTGAATTGTAGATGCCTGTCTACAATGGCATGTTTCCTCAGTAGTCTTAGATATTCTGAAACAGAATTTTCCAGTCTTCTCAAATATGCAAGATATGGGATGGCCAGAAGCTATGCGGGTTACACAACAGTGACATTTTTTGAAAGCAGAGAAGAGGCAGAACAACAGTCCTTGGGGAGCACAGCTTCCAGCAGAGCCCTGCTCCAAAGCACCTTTGGTTTCCTTGTCTCTATACTCTGCTCAAAGCCCCAGATTAGCTGCTTGTTGCCCCTACTCCCTGCTTTGTCTCCTTTCTCGTTCTCAAAGGCTATGGTTTTGTTCACTCCCATGGTTCTTGGTGCTGACTGGCAGGACACTCGCGGCCTCAAGCCGAGGCTCTCCAGTGCAGTCTCTTTCCTAAAATGCCAGGGCATGGGATGCTCAGAAGATGAGACATCAAGACTGGAACATTTTCTCCTGCTTCCCAACCCCAATATAACTGCCCAGCAATTTCTGCAGCTCCTTCTGCCATCACACAGAAAGGGACTGTTTTCATTTATACATCTCTGGTGCAGGCAGTTCAGTGTGGAGGCAGAGGGCAGGGTGTAACAGTAATTTACACACCATAAACTTTTGTAGGTTTTATTCACCTCATTGGTCTGGTATTAAACAGCATTGCGTGGCGACTGTGTAAGTTGGGAGCAATGGTGCTGGCTGTGGAGTCAGTGCATGCACTGCCACGCAGGAGTTTACACCTCCCTTCGCCATCAGCTGGGGCAGAGCAGTGAGGAGAGCTGCTGAATGATGGAGAGGCTCCTGATGGAAGAGAAATGGGAACAGCACATCCACCACATAATCAGTCTTGTATATTTATTACTGTAACACTTACAGCTCTGCTAGCAGCTGTACGTGTGTAGCTATCTATACACAAAGATGCATTTCTTGCCAAAAAGCAAAACTATGCAGGATCTGCCAGACGATGATGAAGGTAAAGGGAGATCCCATCAAGAAGAAAAGACAGTGACTTGTACGAAAAAGATCTCTGAGTCTTTCCTGGTAAGTGCAAAACCACTTGGGAAAAGCAGTATATTGTCCCCATTGTCTAGAGTGTGTTTGAAATGGGCATCCAGAGAGGTGAAGAAAGTGGAGTCAGACTGTCCGAGTCCCCCAGGGTATGCAGTGATTCACATTCAGGGAATCCAGGTATTGATTCTTTTGTCCCATGTGTGACACAGTTTATAACAAAACCATAAAACTAAAAGCAGAAGCAAAACAGGCTTCATCAAGGGACACCATCAGAAGAGCAGACCTGCAGAGGAATCACAGAGCTTTACCATCTGCAAAAAACAATGCAAAACTCTCTGCTGGAAAGGCTCCTGCTCCAGCAGCTGCAGTTCCTGGTAGGGTCAAATCCTCCAGATTCCATGGAGAAGAGTCCCAAGAAACACTGTCCTGACTTAACTGGTTAGGATTGTCTGTGAGTTATAGATGATCTTTTCAGAATTTGATAATGATTCAATGATGTAGCTTAAGAGACAATTAATTAATATTTGATTCTGTATTTTTGAGGCTTCAATTTTGGCCAATATCATAGATAAGAAGTTAATCTATTAGCATAAGCTGTATTCTTTCTCTGCCTGACATATGCTAGCCAGCACTAATGGTTCACTTCTGAACCCTGAAAATATACTTGCCTGCAAGAAATTGCACTGGATAAGTGGGGGGTTTTTTGTTTGGATTTTGTTGGGGTTTTTTTAATTTTAAGCAAAGAAAGGGAAAATGTTCAAGAATTGTTAACAGCTCAGCCTCTTCTGGACCAGAAAACAACTCTAACATAGAACAGCTGCATCTGAAAACAAAGTGTTTTTAATGCTCCTTCATTGCTTCACCTGAATAATAGCATTCAGGGCTTTGTTTCAAGACTTAATTCATTATAGGAAGTTAAAAAAAGACATGCATGCAAACAACCCTATGGAAACTTTTGCCTACAATAAGTGTCAAGCAGAAGGAATGTTATTGATTGCAATAGATTTACACCCATAATGAATTTGGCCGGCTGGTCAAAAGTCTAGTGGGTGTGTAAATGGGGAGGTGAATTGGGGAATGACGTATGTAGTGGTTTATCTGGAGAGTGGAGCCGCAAAATGTTGTAGTTACACTTAAGTTTTATTAAAAATGCCATTCTAACGAGCCCTAGTGGCCCCAGCACATGGAAAGTGGCTTGCTGTGTTTTGAATGGCACTGAGTAACACCCCAGGGCCTTAAATCAGTTCAAGATGTGTTGGTGGCGTCTGATGTTAAGCATAGAAGGGAAATTCAAAGCAATATAGATTTAACCTAGAGACCCTTCTTTTGCCTGATGCTTATCAATAATGCAAGCATAAGTAAGAGCCAGGAGAAATTTGGTACTGAGGCAGAGTATTATATGAATGTGTGATTTTATTAGTAATATTTTTACTGTGAGGTTTGGATAATCAATCCAAGAGGCAAGACATTGAAATGTGGACAACAAAGAGGTAAGTCCGATATTCCATCCTCTGTATTTCTGCAGACACCTCTGATGTACTGTGCCCAGGGAAAACTCAAGTGGAGGACAAAAATAAACTTCTTTTTTTTTTAACAAGGCGAGTGGAGGAGGAAGAAAGAACCAATGAGTGAGTGGGCAGGGAAGTCCTGCAACACATTTCAACTCAGAGAGCTTGTTGAGGGATTTGTTTTACTACAACAGCTGACCACAGAGGACACTAAAGACAAGGAGGGAAAAGGAAAATATGAAAATATCACTAACCCCAGCTATAAGTAGCTTACATATTTCTTTGTGTTTATATGCAATGCCTTGCTAAGAAATTTAAGTGGAGTACCCAATGTCACGAAGGGTAGATAAGATGAGACCTATGTCATTAATCCAGGGCTGTGCTACTAACCATGTCACAGCTGGTACACTTCTACAAGAATATCTCAATGTCTCACCTGTTTTGATGAGACAAGGAAATTATGGTTTTAGAGGTATCACTAATGCAAAGAAAGATTTGCCAGGTATGTGAATTTCACACAAGATGCACATATTTGCCACCTGCCAGAATCAAACTTGTGCATTCCAGGCTCTGTGATGAAAACTCGAAAACTGAGATAAACCTCAAACACTTTATGGATGTCACGATGAGCTTGGATGGCTTCATTTGTCAGTGGCCATAATGGCAGCAGGAACTTGAAATCTGCAGAAACCCTGAATGTCCTTTACTCTCTATCTATGTGGTCTGGAGACAGACAACCACTGAGTCATGGACAGCAATCACTAACTTATGAGATGCAATTAGAAGGGAACCCCAACAACCACTTAATGAAATGCCAAGGACTTGGCACAAATACCTCTGGTGATACAGCAAAGGAGTAGTCTTCAACTCTTACCTTAAGCACCGCTTGCTTCCTTCCCACTTTGACAGCTTTAGCAACAATGTGACAGAGTGTCTAATTATAGGATAATTACTGTTGTTGCATTTGTAAAGGTCAGTCAGTAGAAGCTAGGACCCTAAGGGAAGAGAGACAAGAAAGGTGAAGAAGGAAATGGGAGGAGCAAGGTTCATGGACTTTTTGACCAAGTAGAAACTGAGATGGAGATACGGCCTTTCTCTGTAACTGGACCACAATTTGTAGTCATATAACATCAATGGCTTGTGCTCACGACTAAAGGCCAGTCTTCTACAGGCATAAGTGTGAGCTAAGATTCAGGACATGTCTCTTGCCTTTCTCCATACCTATGATGCCAAAGAAGGAAGCTGTGGTGATATAACCAATTACAACCCGCTTAGGTCATTGTATCTGAAACTGTCTATTCTCCTTTCCTGCTTACAAGATGCCTCAATACAAAGGGGGCCATTTCTGGGCTGAAGCTTGATTTTTGCTCCTAAGATTAAGGAGAAGGTAAGAACTGGTGAAGGGAGGAAAGTCAAAAAAGATAGTTGTCATAAAAGCACAGGGAAAGCAGACTCAGAAACTGAGTAACATAATGTTAGTCACATATTTAGAGACTACCATTTAATAAAGCAGAGAACATAGCTCAGGCTGATAAATTCCATCTCCTTTCAAATCCACAAGAAAGAAAACAGCTATGCTACCTACAGACACACTGATGTCTTGTTGCTCTTCCTCTGCTCCAAGCTTATTTTGGCACAGAGATGTGGGGGCCACCAAGAAGAGGACCACCCATGCATTTCAGCACACTTGCATCTGTGAAGGGAAAGCTAACATTTGTCACCCAGGTACTAAGTGCATCCTGCAAGCTATAGTATATTCTCTAACACTACTTCATCAGAGAGAAGTGTTCTGTGATCCTAACCAGTGAATAGCTAAATAAATAAGTCTGTGCAAAGATGCTGATCTACATTCACCTCAAGTACTTGACAAAAACACAAAACAAGTCAGAAGGTGGCAGAAAGGAATACCTGGGTTCAGGTAATCATCAGGACAGAAGTAGGAGATGCCCAGTACTTGGACACCTTTCCCCTGTATGAATAATTGCCTGGTCCTGGATCAAAAAAAAATCAATTTATTTGGTGGCTATAACAAAACATAAATTGGCAGCAATAGTGTTGTCAGGAATCTTGAACAAGTCCTGTGCAAATGGGATTGGCACACCTAATTTATTTTTTGTAAGACTTCAAAGAAAATAGGTCAAAATTCCTCACTGCAATTAGTTCAACTTAATATACACATCTTTGATCTGTTAAAATATAATTATACTTTTCTAAATTATCCTCATTTCATTGAAACTGGCAAGATATGAAAGTATGGATGGACCTGAAACTAACTGAGGTTCTCCAGGGAATTGTCTTGTAATAAGCACGCAAGGCAACAGCCAGAGTAAGTCCATTGCTGATGAGCCAATGAAACTGCTTTACTCCTGCAGTATTCATTTAGTATTTCTATCACTTCCTTTCTTAGAAAGCTTTTTCACCCTGCTAGCATGGAAGTATGTAGGTTTTAAATTTGGCAAAAATAGGTTGAACATTAGCTCAGCTTGAATGCATCTCTATATGATTTTAGCACCCTGTAGGGTTTATTTCCTAAACAGTGAGCAAATTCAGGGCATGGACACAGAATAGTTGTCTGTGTAGCTGATTTCAGAGCACCAAAGGAACTGACATTAGTGAGAATTATCAGATCAAACATAAATCCTAGCCCTGCTGTTGTCCTTATCAGGCATCCTAAACTTTATTCCTAGTTCCAACTGCATTTCTAAGGACATTCCTAACATTCAGCACCAGACTATATTACACAAATAAAGAGGTCATCACCATAAAATTTAGAGAAAGGAAAGCTTCTGAGGTGAAATTTAAAGGGCAAAAATGATGCAGTGGGAAGAAGAACAGAATGGTTCTGGTTAGATTGGTCAAGTCAAGGAGACAAAAAAACCCACTTTCAACTCTCATGAATCATGGGAAATGAATGGGATCTAGGATGGATAAATAAACCAAATATACATGTACAAAGAGGATAAATCAAGGGGATTAGAACTCTAGGTGAGATGTCTTTCTATTCTGGCTTTCAAATATCTGAAATTATTCATTAAAAGAAGTTAAATTTTTATGGTTGAAAAAGGTTTTACAAGTAAAATGTATTTACATGTGTGACCTTACAGATAGAACTGTAGGGAGATTATAACCCATGTTTGGCATGTCTGAGTCCAATTCAGTGTTCTCCCTTGGTACCCCCATGTGTGCGTCAAAGGAGGAAAAGGGAAAGAGTAAATGATCCAGGTAAACAAGCACATTGTGCAACACTGCATCTGGAAAACTGTGTCAGCCTTTAACTTGTTTAACTGGCCCTCCTATGGCAGTAACACATCATTACTGCTTTCCGGTGTTTATTAATGTCATTTTTATGGTTTATCTGTAGCAAGGTTCAAATTCCATGCAAATAGATGTTTTTAAAAAAATCAGAGGTTTCATAGCCTTCATTACTATATATTGTAACAGGGAGGTTGTATTGGGTATGGATGGGACAGAGAAAGAGGCTGATGGAGGAGCATTTTGAATAGATTTGTGGTCTTACACAGGATCCCTACCTCATCAAATTCCCTGAAATCCCACAGCTACCAAAATAAACATTCCAGTCAAACCTGCCATTTCAGACTGAAGATGCTCAGTTCTGCTGCACTAAGGATTTTTCTCTATGCTGAAATGGTCAACAGACTCTGAAGAAAATTGGTGGAGATTCATTCCCAAGCGTGGTCAAATGTCCAGGACTTCTCAGAATTAGTAGTCATCATTCCTTTAATAACAGTGTGCAAGGCAAGACTGACATTCCTAAGCCACTCCTGGCCTGCTGGCACAGACAGACTGCAGCATGCAGTAATGAGATTCTTCTGTTCCCTCTGAGGGAAAGGATGCAGAAGACTCAAGCATCTCATATGACTAAGCACCCACCAGAAAGGAAAACTAGATCATTAGTCATTAAACCAAGAGAGCAACCATTCACTGCATGGTAAGAAAACTGATTTCCTGAGCTGGAAATTAATATCCAAGCCTTGTGGAGAGCCAATAGTGAGCTCTTCAGCAATTTTTGTCCTCCTTTTCTTTTTTTTTTCTTTTCCTCTAATGGAGTCTGAAATATCAATGTATGTATGCCATCTTCTGCATGCAAATCAACATAAAAACCCTCTAAGGATGCTCTTTTCTCTATAGGAATGCAAAATGAAGAATTTAAGAAGTACTGTGTGTGATTTAATTTGAACCTATGTATTCAGTGAGTTCTCCAAATACCTGGGAGAGGATACCAAGACTTCTTTTTTTCCCCCTGAATGATTCCTAACATAAATTCCATGACAAGTTCTCAGTCCATGGAGACTAGTCCATGGTCTAGTTTCGTAAATAAGACCCAAGCATCAAAGCAGGAATAGGTTATGAGAGGATTAAACAAGTGACAATTGTCACTGGTATGAACGCTCATCACTGCATCCCGAAGGGACAATCTTGCAGCCAAACTTGTTTCTCCTTTTGTTTTTCTCATTGCAGTTAAAGGTGGAACAATGAGTTTATGGAGTGTTCTTCACAGCTAGGACAGTATGTAGTACTGGCTCTCTGCTGTAAGAATCAGTTGGGACATGTAGGGGGGACTGATTCTCAAAATCAGCTCGGGGGGACAGCACAGCAAAGGCTGTAAATCACTTTCTAAGGAGCCATCTTCTACTTTCATAGCTCAGTTTGGTCAGAAGACTGAAACTATATTGATGGTGGTGTGGAACAATATAGCCTAGACTAGAGCTTGAAAATTGAACAGAGAGGTTTGGTTAAAAGCTTGGTTAGCTGAAAATTTTGGTTCAGCAATTCAAGTAATCTATTTCTGGATGTCTTATTTTACAAGTTTGCTTCAGGTTTAAATCTCATTTCATTCTCAGAACCTCAGTACAGGAAAGGAGCTAATTCTAGGCTAAACCCTAATACTGATAGAGATCTGTCAACATGACTGTGAGAGATATACTCTTAGGAAGAAAGCTATTGAGTTTGGCAAGTGAAATTATTATATTTGTTATAACATTTTCAGTGAAAATATTAAGTTTCTCTTTCTGGGTTACCTGAGCTGTCTTTGAATCTGCATATCTTCACATCTCACTCTCACACCGTCTTCAGTACAAGAAGTGCTCTCAGCTGGCAGGGAGAAAATGCACTTTGACCTTATGATAGCTGAATATATGACTTAGGGTCAGGTTTCTCCTATTGTTCCTCATTAAATTTTTTTTTTAAATTAAAAAAAATTCACATTTCTGTTTCCCCCAATACTCTCTGTGCCTCTTCCCAGTTACCTGCCAGATCACTCAACAGAATACTTGAGTGTAGCAAATAAGGATCCGAATGCAGACAGTGGAAACATGCTGAGGATTTTCAGTCATGCCTCTCAGGTGTGTGATGCAGCCTGGTCTGGCTGCATCATTCCAAAAGCAGAGATTTGTAAATGCCTTTTGCTCACAGACAAGCTCAGGGGGCTCACAGAGGCTCTGCGGGCAGGACCAAAGCAGGGAAAGAAGAGCAGCATGCTGTAAGGCACAGTCCTGGCTGTGAAGGCACGATGACCTATGTTTGTCTTTTTCCTCTTAGGGTGAAATAGTGCTAGACCTCCTCCCAGATCACGCTTCATTCCACTAGCAGCCCTGCTGACTTCACTGTGACTATTCAGTCTGGTGACTTACAGTCTGGCCCCAGTTTCTCTGCTTCTTGATTTCGGGATGGTAAAGGGACTTAGTCAAAATATCTAAAAGCCCTAGACAGTTACTACCAATTGCAACAGAAAAACTTTACAAAAGTAGATCAAATCTGGCCTGTTAGCCCTTGCCAGCCAATGTTTTGGCTCTGGGTATTTTTTAAGTTCCTTTCTTGTCACTCTAAATCAGATGATTCACGCTGGTAACATGTTGTATCGCTTATCCAGTAATGCAACCTAATAAAACCCTGCTTAAAACCATTTTCCTTAAAGAACCAGAAGAATTTGTTCCTTGCAGAATCAAACCTGTGTTCTTAATAAAGGCAGATTGAATAAAACAAGCCCTGTGAAGTAAAGGGACTAATTTAACAGCTCGCTGATGAAAATCTGTGGCTAGCTTCCCCCTCCCTCACTCCTTGCATGAGAACAGATGGTTTATCGCAAGTTTTGAATGCAAAGTTAATTAAAAAAAAAATCCATTCCTCTTACAATCCTTGGGCTAAGACTTTAAAAGTTCCCTGCTAAATCGGAATGCCAATGCTCTTATTTTGAGCTCTGTAATAAAGAAACAGACTCATTAATGTTCTGCAATTATTGAAGTAGAGTGATGGTCATGGATTAGCCCTTGAATTGAGCACGGCAGGCTCCCTTGGCAGCTAGACATCAGAATGGAATTTGAAAACCTCCGTTTTGTTCCATTTTCTCCACGCTCTTAATCTGGTGCTGGAAGCAGGTACAGTCACCTTGATGGCAATGCCCCCAGAGGGAAGGAGAAGGTATTCAGAATGGAAGATCATTTCGCATAACAACTTACTATGTGTCAGGATTTTATTTCAATGAACTCTGGGAAAACAAAACCAAAACAACCCAAAGCCAAATCATTTCATATTGGGCTGGGATGCCTCTGTTTCTGGGATGGAAGGTAATAGTTTGTTAACAACGGCAACCTTGTATAAGAATCAGCACAGGACATGAGAAAACTAATATTAAATTTGTAATTTAATATTTGTAAATTTGTATTGCTGTAAGCTCCTGCCCCAAAGACTTGCCAGTCTGAAAAATCACTTTAAGTAACTGGGAGGAGTCTGAGGTAAGTGGAAAATAATTGCTGGAATTAGAATCGCTTTGGCTTAATGCATTTAATACTTTCACAAGTCAAACATCAGAAGTTCTTTAAACAACCAAGTGCACCTGGAGAACAGTTTTGTTTTACCTCACATTTACAACCAAAGTATCTCCCAGCCTTGTTCCTGGAGATGCGCTCCAGATGAGAAGTCACCCCTAAAGACTGAAAAATGTTTTCTTCTGTCATTTTCTTCACCCAGCTTTCTGCCCAAAAAACCTGATTCAGCCCAAACATCCTTTATACCAGCTCTTAAGAAATGAGAAATTCACAGGCCTACAGGGATGCTTTCTGATTATAAGTCCAAATTTATGGTGAATTCAAATAGGATCAAGTCATTCTTGTCAGGATCGTAATCACAGTGGGACCAAAGTTAGTGAAGTCACTTTTCAGTCCTTGTTGCAGCGTAACTTAGAGGGAGATGTAATTAGCTACTGGGAGGCAGAGTCCCTCTAGATACCTTATCCATTTTTGATCATATCTTTTACAAGCTCCAGCAGAAACACTCAGAAACTGAAACAGACACTGAGCATCTGTTTCACGAATTGTACATACAAGCCAGAAATATTCAGTCAATATGTAGACTATGAACAAAATGTGTAATTCTGGAGTTGGGGTGGTTGTTGCTGAGTTGTTTGTTTTTTTAAGTCAGTCTTTGATTTTTGCACCAGTACTTGATGATGGATTGCAAAACTCCAGGAGCAATTAATTGCAGAGACAAACTCTTACTGTGCTACAGTCTAATTCCTTAATAGCATCCTTGAATCAAAGAGATGTCTAAACGTTATCGCACAGACCTGTGATTAATAGCTCCCACAATCAATTACAGATGCAAACATGCAGGAGCAGACCTGGCCCATAACGCGAATGAACTGAAGGTACCACATATGTGACTAGGGGACTTCAGTCTACTTATCACCTACTGCTGGCATTCTATGAAGCTGAATATTTTACAGCTTATCCTGAACTAGGCAGGCCAGCAAACAGTTTTAAGAGACTAAACATGTTCTACAGATAATGGTTACATAAATATTGTAAATAACATTATATCCCTCCAGCTCAGGTGTGGCTGATACTCTACCTGATGTTTTAATTGGCATGAGGTCTCATGGTAATCATGGTTTATAGGAACCCAAGGATGTATTTTGACTTTGAATCTATGTTTTTCCTCCTTCATTGTTCTTCAAGTATTTTTTTTCCATATTAATAGTAACTGGTAGGACTTCTGATGGACTACAGTGAAGAAAAAAGTCCTTACAAAAAAGATACAGTAATTAGGACTAAATTGGTAGCTAGAAAGCAAAATGGGGCAAAGTAGTGTAAATATTAGCAAGGGGTAACTGGGAGTCATCTTTTCTTTCTTCCTCACCTATATGCACCTTGTAATCTACCTTCCATATTTTTGAGACCAATACTCAGTGACTTCCCAGCAAAACCACAGAACCATCAGCCAGACTAGCCAGATCACAGTGAACCTACCAACCAACTCAGGCTTACTTAAAATTTACAACAAAACCCAAACACTAGTTGAGTTTCGTGAGACTAAATGCTTAGCCAAAGGAGTTTCTCACAGTTCCAGTTCCTGTGACATAGCCCCTCTCCCCAGCTCCCTGGACAAACTGTTAGCCAAAATACATGGCAGCAAGATACTACTGAGGAATAACCCTTTGTTATCCCTCTCTCCCTTCCCCCAGCCACCTTAACTTCCCAAGATCTGGTCTTGCATCACACAGTTGTTCCAAACTGCCTCATCAGATTTTCAGAACCACAAAGGAATGAAAGGGATTTTCCTTGCCACTAACATTGTGGGTTCATACATGCCTCTAATTCTGGGCCTTGCATTGCTAATCCCATATTCTAAAGGGCAAATTATTCCCATAAATGTTAGCTGTGGGCTCTGCCTCATCTGTGCTGGTCTCCACTGCTGCTATCTCAGGCAGAGTTGTACTTGTAGTGAATTGTGGCCCGCTTAAATATAACCCAAATGTGATGCAGTATGTTTTCTCCAGTTTCATACCTCCTCAAACATTCAAAAGTCAGGTAGAAAGGGTAAAATGGATGCAGACACAACATCTTCAAACAGAAGAACAAATTCTTAGTAAGAAAGTCATGCAGATTGGTGACTGCAGAGCTTCCATAGGCTGTTCTCCAGACAGCAGCGTTAAGGACGGAACAGCATCAATGAAGCACTTTCTTCACAAGTTTTCTTTTCACTGAATCATTTTCATTAAGGAATGGATGAATCAGCTGCAGAGTAACGACTCTTTGTGGACCTTCATCCTTCATCAGACACCTCCTAACAGACCCTGAGTGGAGCCACAAAACTGAGGTCTTCACCTGACCTTGCACCCTTCCCCCCACTAGCAAGAGGTTGTTCAGAACTTGGTTTCTTGTTTTGGCCTATGATAGAAGCTACACATAACACAGGGCAGCTGTGAAACATAGATCCCAAGCCAAAGTCTGATTTATGAAAACCTCATTCAGACTGGTCCGTACGTAATGTTTTGGGCTGGAGCCATCTTTACCCAGAGTTGGCACCAAGCACTTCTTAAAGGTTCCATAAGAATTTGGTTGAGTTTTTTGCTAGTTTTGGGTTTTGTTTTCTCTTGGTGACTTCCCCTATTTATTCTGTCTCTGCATAGCCTTGCTGTAACAGGAAATGGAAATAGTGAAATATCCTCAAGAAAGGCTTTGTTTTGCTTTGACTGTGAAGGTATTTTAGGCTCAACAAGAAGCAGAGATACTGAAAACTTTACAAAAAAGCTTATAAAGGTAAGATAAAACTCTGCTTCTTCCTTGGGGTCTCCTTATTTTATGTATGGAAGGCAGGAGGCATATACAAATAATTTGACCAGTTTGTCCCAAAAGCTGTATCTGGCAGCTGAGCATCTCCATTCAGAGGAAGGGGAGTGGAGCTTCTGTGAAGCTGGAAATGGTACTGAAAACAAAACTGCCTGCTGAATTCTGCATGTTGGAATTAACTCTTGCACTTTCAGAATGCTGTGTTACAAAGGCAAGACCATGATGTTTGAAAGATCAGCAGTAAGTTCTGGCTTTCTGTGTATATGTCCATGCAAGCTTAAAGCTCCACTACAATACACTTTAGTGTTGGCCCCTACTTTAACCCTTCCTAGAAAGTCAGTAATTTTGCTACAGCTGTACAATAGCATCAAGACAAAAGCTTTGTTTCCTCTTAAGGAAAGCTCATGTGGTAAATAATGATCAAAAGGGATCAGGAACAAATGAGAGTAGCTGTATGGAAAATCTTTGCAAGGTTCTTTGGTATGTTCACTTCTCCACACCCCTAGTGTTTTGCTATCATGTTTGGCCTGTAATTTTCAGACACTTTTGGAAATGATAATGAATCATAAAGTTTTCTAGATCTCAGAGGTGCTGGGGGGGGGGAATCTAAACCAAACTAGTAAGAGCCTACAGTAGCATTTCCTGGTTAAATACATGTTTGCAGCCCAACATGAAGTGCTGGGTTTAATGAACAGCTGCAATTTACTTATCTTTTAAATGGATCACTTTAAATACAGGTTGGAAAGTCCCTTTCACCAAACTGCCCATTAGAAGCAAACTACAAAGTAGATGGATTGTATATGAGAAGCATTTCTTATCTCTGCAAGTGCAATATGTTGCCTGCAGAGACTTTTTTTTTAAAGTAAGAGATATTTAATGATGGCTTTTAAAATTCTGATAAAATTTACATGTTTTATTTTCTTTCTGCTACCAGAAAATTGACTAACACTTTAAACAATGGTAATTTGATGGGTACAGGCACATATGTACAAATTAGATGCTTAAAATAATAAGTGAGATTCCCAACTAAGTATCTTATCCTGCTCCAGTCTTTTACTATAAGGCAATTAATGGTACATATTATGGGTCAACTGGAAAAGAGTCTGTTCACTTATACACAGCATGCCAGATTAGCCTCTAGTGTTTTCAAGGGAATAAACTGAGTATTTGAAAATTTGGTGGCTTTCCTTTGCGTTTTGGGAGACGAAAGGCAGGATCTGGGTCAGATCTATGAAGGTTTGCTCTGGTTGAGCACAGCACAGGCAGTTGGTATTTAGTTAGATGTGGATGATGACAGTCCATTTTTACTGGTATTTTTCATCATCAAATGTGTTGTTTCCCTTTCAGCTCACTACGGTCAGGGCTCTAATGTCACTAATGGTCACTACTGAGGGGGCTGAACTACCTTTGGAGACTGCAAAGGTCATCTCCATATCCACCACCCGGGGAGCCCACAGTTCCCACACAGTTGGAAGCTGGTTTGATGTAAAGCATGGCTCAGGAGGAGATTTCTGATCAGAAGTCTGAAACACTATAAATGCCTGGCCAACAGAATCTGCAAAAATAACCACTGGGATTTTCCTGGGCAGCTCTGAGTTCCCATCTCAGAACTCTCTGCTCACATGTGTTTCTCCCAAGGTCCTTTCTGAATTTGGTAAGTGTTATCAAAGCCACTGCATCGCTGTCATCTTACCACTAAATGAAACAAAATGGGTTTTTTCATGTGCTTTATGTCTTTAATTTGAGCTATTAATGTCAAGCTTCCTGACTGCCCCAAATGGGGGTGTATGCATCTGGCTCTGTAGGTGGTACAAATAAAATAAATGAATAAAAGCAAATATTCTTATTTACCCAATTACTTCTACAAAGCTGCTAGGGCTGCTGCCATCAAAGATCATACTCAAGTATTAGCATTGTCATTGTCTTTGTGATAGCACCAGAAGTAGGCATATGCCTCAGACAAGAACATCCTTTTCTCCCTGCACATTCTTTTCAAGCAATAGCTATTTGGCTGGTGACTCATGGGCAGTGAAACCACCGTCAATATCTCAGGAACAGAGCAACAATACCTGTTGTTAGGCTTGGCAGGATCTATTAATGGCAGGTCCCATTTAGTGATGACAGCTAAGTTCAATTAAGTTCCATTTGACATGTCTTTGGATGCTTCCCCAAACTTTATAGGACCCTCTTGGCACTGTAAATCTCACAGAATCAGTTTTCTTCATTAATTTTTTGTTATAGTTTTAGTTCTGGATGGGGCTGAATGTGAGAGTGAGCACAACCTTCCACTTCATGCACTGGCACTCCTGCATCAAGAAGCTTTAAAGGACGAAAGAAGAGGAAAACCACTGCACAACTTTGAGAAGAGGCAGGAAAACACACATTTTGCTTCATGTTTTGGGCAAAAGATCATTTGGGGGGCAAAGGGAATGGCTGTCTTATTTTATCTGAGCTGACTTCTCATCTGCTACTTGAGCCTCGCTAGTTTTTCTCCTCACTAGGAAACATCTTGGCTATGGCCATTGCCTGACTGGTGAAGTCAGGGTCAATTTTTTCCATCTGGACTGTATTAAGCGTCTTCCATTTACTCATCTCCCTCCCCCCCAAACCACGCCTGCTCCTCCCTGGCCTCCCTTCTAATGCTGATGTGCTGCCAGGCATGTTCCATTTCACCCACAGCCAAAAGGCAGCTCCAGTAGGATCTCATTAATTCACACTAATGATGGGGAATTTGGCAAATTAGTGAACTGACTTGATCCTGCCATTATTAATAGCTTTGCCATTGACTTCAGGCAGAATGAGATTGAGTCCCTGAATTGATAGCTCTCCTTGGACACCAAAAGATTTTATGTTTTAGGAAATAGACTGATTTTTGTTTGGATGATTAGAGTTTAGTGTTATGCTGGTGGATACTACAGCAAAAGCAATGAAGTCTAATTAATGTGATGGCTCACAAGAGCTTTTTGGCTATTCAATCTCTGTAGAAAGGAAATGTAAGCAAAAAGATGAGGTTTTCTTCTTGGTTAGTAGAATGCAAGCACACTGAGAGTCACTGTGTGTCTGTTTGGCCATCAAAAGGTTTAGCCCAACAAGGATTTAGCTGATGGGACTCTGCCAGAGGTTTCCATGTGTTGGGTGAATCCCATATCACTTTTGTGCCTGAGCTGCCTTCTGGAAAAAGATTATGTTCTTTCATTTCTACTGTGTTTATCTATGTCACTTGGCTGATATCTTAAAATCTAGTCCAAAAGAATTCTATTTATGGTATGAGGATGCTCTCTGAGCAATAACAAAGAGAAATTAGTGATCCCCTGGTCATTTCTGTCATCTCTTCTCAGCTGTAACAGGTTACATCTAAGCTTCCAGTCCAACTGTAAAACACAGTCACATCAGTCCAGGGAATGTCTAATGTTACTATCCCAGTGAGAACACTTAGCAGCCCCAGTGACTCTTATGTGGTCATGATATCACAAAGCAGTGAGCTCATTAGCATCAGTTGAAGGTCTGTAGGAGTAAAAATCACTTTGCATTTCTCAAGGTTAAGGTATTCTAATATACAAAGAGTAAAGCAAATACACATACAGGCCCTTTCTCTTACAAGCACCAAAGGAGACAACTAGATTCTCCCTTTGGTGCTTTCCTTCCTAGAGGCAATGCATAATCAACTTTTGGTCTTCTCAACAGTTTAAGCTAATAAGCCAGACCATGAACTGGAGCAGCTGAAGCACAGACACGTTCCCTTCTGCCAACTTTTGGGAGCGGGCGAGGCAGACAGCTGGAGGCAGTAACGTCTTAAATCACCTCCATTGTGCAGAGCCTGGGTGCTATCAA
Source organism: Laterallus jamaicensis coturniculus (assembly GCA_022605575.1). NCBI lineage: Eukaryota > Metazoa > Chordata > Aves > Gruiformes > Rallidae > Laterallus > Laterallus jamaicensis. The sequence continues at coordinate 10,982,121 of JAKCOX010000016.1, read as the reverse complement.
GGGAGAAGAGAGGGTAGGGTGAGACTAAGAGTACAGTGGAAATAAATCCTCTGTTTCTGCCTTTCTCTTGTAATGGACTGCATTTCACAGGGTTGAGCAAGTCAGGGTGAACTGGAGCTGGAATCCACTTTGCGGATACTCCAGCCACACAAGATGGGAAAGAACTTGCTGGTCCCTCAGACAAGATCTCAATAAGTTAAATCCCCTGAACTTGGAGGAATACAAGCTTTATTCCTCCTGGCTTTATTCCAGGAGCAGCAAGGAGGCTTGTCCTCCTAGGGATCAGAAAGCTAACTCCCAGCCCCCAGAGGTAAACTGCATCCTTTAAAGACAGTGGACTGGGATTTCTAAGCAGGTGGGGGTTTTACCCCTATGGCAACATCAGCACATCGTGCTTCCCAGTAGCTGCTCTATGTTCTTGCTGTTCTGGACCAAAAGATGCTTGCTGGGAAACAGCCTTATAGGCAGTTTCTTACCTCCTACAACATACATAATCTTTCAGTCAAAGAGCACACTGCATAAAGCCAGCACTTTACAGGTATCATGCTCTCACAATTTCCTGTTGAAGATCAAGACTAGAGGAAGGACTGGGCCTTACTTCATCACACATGGACATCCGTGAAGTCCAAGTTAGAATGTACCAACACCAATTCTAATACATTCAGGATTTTTGTGTGGCTTGGAGGACAGGAATTAGGTAATGAATAAATAGACTACTTTGGATATTTTGGTGAATTCTGTGTTTTAAATCCATTGGTGATTCTACTTTATTATATACAATTCAATCTTTGGCCTTTGGTGTTCTTTCACAAACTAGTTTCTACTCCAATTTCTACGTGTCCTAGTAAGGCCAGCCCTTGGCTGGCTCCAGGTGGCATTTCCAACTATCTCTTCCCATGCATTGCTGTGCATTTGTAATGCGTTTAGATTATCCCAGTCTGGCATACAACAGACTTCCATGGCATCCTGCTTTCATTCTTTCTTCTGCTCTTCTCCCCACCCCACACCTCAAAGAGCAAAAAGTCTTAAAAGAATGGAAATGGTCAGATCTGGGAAAAAAAGGGAAATCTGACAGAAGGGATTAACTGGAGTATATGTAGGCAGCCATGTGCTCTGGGAGGAATCTGGTCATATTTGTTTTCCTTTGTTCTATTTTTCCTAAGTTTTCCTTTAGTTTATCCCCAATTTGGCTGTGCCTGATGCTAAAGTTAGATGCTATTCAATGAGAGTCTTCAAATCTTGACCTCCTGTGGATGGTGAAATTAATACTTCCTAGCTTGACTGTCTTCCTTAGGCTTCAGAGTTAACAGTACAATGACATAGAGTAAAATAACTCTCCCTGCCCAAGGATCTGCAATATATGGCTTTTCTACAAGCTCAGAAAGTCTTTTGCATCTTGTTCACATTATGTTAATTTTCAGAACTGTCAGTGCTGGGAGTATTTTCAATGACAACAAAAACATTTATGCTTTTATTTTTATAAATGACAGCTCAGATTCTCAGACAGCCATGAGCTGGCAACCTGGCTAGCTGAGCTGTTCCAAACTGGCCCGGTTTGACTTGGCATCAGCAAGGAGGAAATGTCTCATTCTGCACTCGCCTTGCCAGGGAAGGTCTCATTGCTTTTGTAGCAGTGTAGAATAACTGGCTGCTGCCCTTTGCTGCAGAGTTATGAATCGTGCTCTCTCTGGACTAGGAAGTCATGTTTCCCATGAATGGGTCTATTTGCCTGTCTACGGCACCACCCACCTTTCTACTGGCATCACCTGCCTAAACCTGGAAGCATGGCAGCACATACCAACCTCAAAAGCAAGAGTCATGTAGCATCCAGCTGAGGATTAATTGTATCAAAAGTGAATTAATAAAAATAACTGCTTTTCAGGCTAGACTGAGAATGCAAGAAGCAAAGATACCTTCTTACAGGCAAAACTGTCAGCTCGATTTTCATAGTCTGAAGAAAAATGTTTGTTTGTTCCTTGATTTATTTTGCTACTTTAAGAAAAAAAAAACAAGCCACAAGAGCCTGCTTTGAAGGTCATCAAAGTAGCTTGGAGAGGTTTTGTTCATTCTCCCCTCCTTGCTACTTGACAGGATTTGGGTCAACCTGTTACAAATGTAGCTTTCCACCTGACTCTGAAATACATAATACACATAACGGTGAAGGCAAAACCTCTGTTGTATAAACTCACAGACCACTCATCTCCCAACCTTCCGGGCTGCTACTAAGCCACAGGTTTCCTCCAAGGAACCCCAGAGAGTTGTCTGTGTAGTTTGCTGCCCTGGATGATGCTGTTAACCAGCATGTACAGGAACCCCACAGGAACCCAGAAGACTCTGCCAGTGCCTAGATCTGCTCTTTGATGTTCTGCTGCTCTCCAAGCCAAGAGACAGTTTAGGCCAGAAAGTGGCAAAGGAAGATGAATACAACCAGTATTTCCTCAGGCAGAATGAAATACATGACGTTTACTTTTCGGTAGTTGTGCCTCATCACTGGTGTCTTTAGTAGCCAAAGTAGAAGCTGTTGGGATATTTGTAATATTGTGCTTGCTCTCATTTTGCTTCTCCAGTGTTTCTTAGGAGTTGAGCTCTGGTTACAGCCTTAGTGGGGATTTAACAGGATCTGTCTCTCTGCTGTTCAGCAGTCTATTTTCACGAAAATCACAGCAACCTGATTATTTCTGAGACCTCTGCCCCCTTGTCAATTTTGATTGTAGTTGGCCCAGGAGTTCAAAAGACTGTAGCGGTTTGATCATATAATCCTGGCTTCCTTAGGAAACCAAGCTAAGGAAGAAACAAACAGAAATCCTTACAGAAATACTCCCTTGACAGTAGAGAGGTTTTTTAATCAACACCTTGATTTCTATGATGATTTTTACCTTCACTTCCCACAAAGATTTTCTTACAGATTGGCCACAAAATGTGCAGAAGGAGCTCTGGAATGGCACCTTTACAGGCAGGTTTGCATTAGAGTATCCCAAATAGAGCCATGGGAAACCTGTACAGGACCCAGGTGCCCTGATAGCATCACCCCCTACACCTAGTGCAACAGATGACCACTTGCGGGGTGATTAGCAGACATGTTTGATTGGAGCAAAGCTCAGAGCTGAGCAGTTCAGTGGATAGGGTGTACAGAGGGAGGAAGGTTCCCCACATGGGCAGTTTCCTCTGACCAGTTCACTCAGCTCACATCCTGCCCAGAGGTGCTGTGTAGGGTGGTGTTGGGGTACCAGCTCCATCCCTGGCACTAAGGATATGAAATGACACCTAACCCTGGTCCCAGCTGTTTCCCTGCTCAGCTTGGTAGGGTTGCTTACTCCAAGGAGGGCAGGGAGCTTTCTGAGCCACCAAGGACCCCTGCTTTTGGTGCTGGGGAGCAAAAGTCTCTGCAAATCACAAGCTTTGATGCATCCAAAGTAGTGCAGCATGACTTCAGAGCAGAAGTGCCTTGCTCAGATTCCTCCAGATTAGAGGCCAGCTTCTCCTCCCTCTGCTTTCTTTCCCCCACATTTCTCCCAAAGAGGCAATTTTACCACCTAACCCAAATAAAAGGCAGCAACTCCTGGTGCAGAAACCCTGGACAAGAGCACGCCTGGATGGTCTGAAGTAACACGGTTTTGTATGAATTGCAAACCCTTGTTGTATCTGCCACTTTCAAAGCAGCCCTTAAAATAATAATAATGGAATGGCAAATATGCCAAAAGCGATTATTTGTGCATGTTGAGCGGTATTTGATCTCGGTCAATTACTACCACGTTCCAAACAAGAAGCTGGAAAAGGGAAATCTTTCCTCTTCCCATCCCCTCCCACCACACACACACCCACCCACCTTTTTTTTTTTTTCTCTTTGTTCTTTTTCCTTTTCTTTATTGAGGAGATGGGGACTTACGTTTTCATGTTGTCAAAAGCGATGACGCCTCAGTCCGCCAGCCGGGGTATTTAAACAGAAAACACGCGTGGGCAGCTGACTCAGTGGCCTCATGCTGCAGGGACGGGCACGGGAAGGTGGGGAGAGGACGGAGCGGGAGCGCTGCCCACAACAGAAACCCCGGCACCGGCCAGAGCTTTGGCTTTACCGGGCTATAAATAAGCTAAGAAGTGATGGGGAATGGCCCCTCGGAGGCAGAGCCCGCATCTCTCCTTTCCCCAGGCAAAGGAAACAACATCTCTCTCTTTTACCTTTTATTCCCTTTCTTTTTACGTCTTTTGTTTTGTGTTGGTTTTTTTTTTTTTTTTTTTAATTTAGCTTTTCCCCCTGTAAGAGGTATACGTTTAATTATAAAAGGGTCTTTTTTCTCTTGTAATCTGTTTCCAGTTCAATTCCTTTGCTGGATAAATCCCTTAAACGTGTTGTCATTCCTTATTTATTGATTGCAGGTATTTGGGGTTTAATTGAGCAAGTCGGTCGTGGCCCAGGGCAGGAGTGGCGCTACATGAGCAATTAAATCTGATTAGCCCGAGCCCTTTAAGCCCCAGCTGGGTGATTGATAACCGAGACCAACATTCTTCAATTGACTCGCTACATCAAAAAGGGGAGAGGCTTAGAGGAGAAACGCATGGGTCCAACATGAAAAATAGCAAAGGAGCCGAGCAGATTAGATTTGCAAAGGAGCTGAGCTAACGGTGAAGGGAGCAGGGAGAACAGCCCTGGTCAGCCCATAAAATAAATCCGTCAGTGTCTCCTCCTTTAAAACTCAGCCAAGGCTGATTTTTCTTTTTTTTATTTTTTTCTTTTTAAGAGGCTAAAGTGACCCGAGCCGGAGCAAGAATAGGCAGGGGCGGTGGAACTCGGATTTTAACACCTCTCAGCCCTCGGAGCTGAGCTCCATCCATAAAGCTGTCGTCTGTTTGTTAGTGTGTTTGTCTGTTCCGTCATTACGCTTTTTTGCCTGGTAGTTTAAGAAAATAAACTAGCAGGGAGAACAGGAGTGAGTAACCCCCATTTATCAAGCTGATGGATGTCCCGTGTCTCCCTCGGGCGGGGGGGGGGGAGCAGTGGCTCGCCGCGGGGATACGGGGTGTCCCTGCCTGCAGCATCCTCCTGCCCGTGCAACCGGGAAAGGTGATAGGCGCCGGGCGCTCCGGGGCAGGGGCACTCCGGAGATTTGGGCACAGGGATGCTCCGAGATTCAGGTCTCCGCCTGGGAGGGGTCGCGGCGCTCCTCTTCTCAGGCGCTGAGCTGGCTGATGCTCCATCAAGACCTAATGAATTCGCCCTGTGAAGTTCTCGGGAGCTGCCACGGAGAAGCGCGCTCCAAAACACACACACACCTCCCCCCGAAGCAGCCTAGTTTTCTACTTGACACCAGAAAAGAGAGGGCGTGAGATGGGGGGGGGGGTGTCCAGGCAGCTCCCGGATCCGCCGAGCCTCCGCGGTGCCAGACCTCAGGGATCCCGCCTTACGCGCGGAGCCACCGTGCCGGCACCGCCCGCCTCATCCTAAATTACAGCGAAGGAGACTTGACGGGAGAAATCAAAGCGAGGGGAAAGGGGGGGGAAGAACATTAGGAGGGGGAAAGGAGTGGGGGAAGAGAGAGGGAGCAGCGCGGACCCCGCGGGGCAGCGCCCCGGGCCGGGGCGGGCGCCGCTGCCTCTGCGGGGCGCGGGGTGCCACCCCCGCCGGGGCACTGCGGGGCCGGGGAGGCTCCGAGGGCGCTCCCCTCCTGCCTGCCGACTTTTCCCTCGGATCAAAACAGCTTGAAAGCAGCAGAAATCACTGGGGAAGGGAGGAGGACGTCAGCAGGAGCTGGACTTCTAAAAACCGTTCCGCCCCATAGGCTTTAATATTAAAAACCCCCTAGGAGTCTCAGACACTGTATTAATTAGTGCAACCACCCATGAAAAGTTGGGTTTGGAACAGCATTCTTTGCCCTGTGTGAAACAGCAACCCTAATAAACAATTGTTAACTTGGCCTATTGCCTCTGGTAAATTACACAGCATTAAAAAATAATGCTTTTCATATTAGGCAGTAATTAAAGGTTGGGACAGCTTTAAAACAAGAGGGGGAGGGGGGGAATCAAAGAAAATATAAAAATGTTCTTTCAAGAGTTATGGGAGGCTAATAAAGTATGTCTGTTATAGTGCACCACTTTGCCCCCAGCTACAGCCAAACTGGAGCCACTGCAATTGCCTCTCAATAAGATAATGATATTCCTTTCTCTGCTATTAAAAGGCTCCCAGTGCAAACTTAAAATGATTTATTTAATTTAAGAAATTATGAGGTGTAACTTCAAAGCGTAAGCCGTTAGTAATGGAAAACACCAGGTTGTTTAAAATTATAATAATAATTGTTTGGAATACAGTGACATCAAAGTGCTTTCATCACCAAATAAAATATAGCACAGACCCCCAAATCCAGTGGAGTTTATTGAGTAGACATTTTTTGGTGTGTTTTTATTATTTCCTTATCAAGAGACATTATTTTAGCAGCTCCTTTTCTCAGCTTTGATGTTTTGACAGTCTTAAATTAATTTTATTGCATTTTTTTGGCTCGGAGATGGGAGATTATTCTGACTGCTTATTTTTCATTATGACTTTTTTGTTTTCAAGAACCGGTTTGTTATTTAACACAGCACCTTGATAAGCACAGTTGAAATGAATTGTCCATTACAGGTCATTAAAAAGCAAAGAATTCTGTTTTCAAGCAATCCATTACACGTCTGGGAAAATATTCCTACTTAAAACAAACTTTGAGTTGAACGCTGGCATAATCAGTTTAATAAAACGGGTAGCGCATAGTTTTAAGGAACATGGTTGGTTTTTTTTCTTTACGAGTTTTTTGCTTATTCAAAACACAGCAATCTAAGAAATACGTATACAGAACATTTTTGGAGGAAAAAAAAATAGGAGGGACCTGCCTTTACAGTAAGAATATCACAGAATGTTTTTAATTTCCTTGAACAGTGTTATAAAACATTAATCGTACATACATTGCTTGAGACTTTTCCTTCCCAAGCAAAGCAGAATTATTCCAATCCCCTTTAAAAAAAATGGTAGCATTTTAAAATATACTGCAGTTGCAGCTTTATAGACCGGTATTTCCACTAAAACAGCAGGGACAGAATTGCTCTGGTGTTAAAAGACTGAAATATAATGGATGGAAAGATTTTTATTCCTTTCGTGCAACTAGTTGGGAACTGCTAGTAGCACCCGCCAAATGCCTTATGGATTACGCTGGGAAACACACATCGAGGGACTAAGGGAGTCAAACGCAAACAAGCCCAAAAAAAGCTTAACAAGGAAAAAAAACCCCAGTCCTCAAAGTCACGTCGTGTCCTGTCCCCGTGTCCCGTCCCCCCGACCCCTCCGAGCGTGGTGGGGTCCGGCACCGAACAGGAGCGTGAGCCATGTAGCGGTTCGTTCCCCCATATCCCAGTTCAGAGATGAGATGTGCACTTTCCCTGAGAGCCCTAACGCTTTTCACTGGAAGAATATCTACTCTGCTCTGGAAAGGGAAAAGTAATCGGCAGAACCGCTTTCTTTGTGTTTTGCGCGAGAGGCTTCCCAGGCAAGGAATGTGGCATCGCTGAAAGTAGGGTCACTTCCAGAAATGATCCCCGGAAAAGGCTTTTTTAAATCTCCGTGGTGGTTATTGATGGTGGGCAAGAGAGAAATGCAGTCACACTGCGGGGAGCGCGGGGGTTGGTTTGTGGAGATGGTTTTGGTCAATTAAATGATTTTTAATTTATTTTTTTTTTAACTAAAGGGATGCACGTGAACCTGCGTGGATACTAAATCGAGGGTAAAGAGGGGGTGGAAATTTACTTTGGAGAAAACAAAATTATAACTTCCCTGTCTGAACAGCCCTGGGGCCAGTGGGAGCTGAATCCACCGCAGCTGCTCCGCTGACTCTCTGGCTACTTGCGCGGGAGCTGCGCGCCGCCGGGGTTCGAGTGCGTGGCTGGGAGCCTCCTTCTACAGCCCCGGGGGCGGTACAGAGGACCGGGGACGTGGGTGCTTTCTGGGCGAAGGAGTCGTCCCTTGCCATCCATCCCCACTCCTTCCCTCCGTGGGCTGCCCTTCTCTTGCCGTGCGTGTCCAGCCCTCACCCAAAAAACCTCCTGCAAAGCCCCGGGTGTGCGCGAATCGGACAGTCGGGTACCGACGGCATTTGTGTGGCGCTGACACTGCACGGAAACCTGCGACGTACAGCTTACCACCACGGAGATGGCTGTGCGCGCACACCCGCGCGTACCCGTACGGTGTGGGAGTGCGTGGAAATCCCCGGTGCAGGGGTGCAGCCGAGAAGACCGCAGAGGGGCTGGGAGCCGGGGGGAGGGATGCTGTCGCAGCGCTCCGCTCTGCCACCCCAGATTTACCCGGCCCGGAGGTTAGCTGCGCCCTCCGGACACCCCCAGCAGCAGGGATCCGCGGAGCAGGTGTCCGCTCCTGCGTGGAACCGGCACGAAGCTTCCCCCGGTGCCGGCAGCCGGTGCCCAGGCGGGAGCGGATCCATCCCCGACGGTACGGCCCTTGAGGCCGGCCGAGGGGCCGGGGTCCTCCCGGGTCGCTGCCGCCGCCACCCCGCCGAGCTGGGTGCCCGCTGCCCCCGGCCTCGCAGCGAGGTTCCCGGCAGAGATCAAACCCAGGCGCTTTCGGGCACGCAGGCTCACAGACACGCCGCAGCCAGCGAGTTTTCCTCTTTCCCCATAAAATGCAGGAATTCCGGGGTTTGACAAGGCAACGTGACAACATGAAATGCAGGCTCCGAGCGCCCGTGGCTTTAGGTAATGAACGCTTGGCCGTAGCGAGTCAGAAAGCCCATTCCTAACTGTTTATGTCAACAAATCCATACCTCGTGAATTAAGGTCCCGGGAGAGCCGGGCTGTGACCGGCTGGCCTGAGCCGCCGTTCAGCAAGTCGGGATTTTAAGGATCGGGATAATTTATCGCGTTGTTTTTAATGTTTATTATTTATTGCTCTAATTATTTTTCACTTTCTATTGGAAAATTTAAAATATATAGATGTACCTGGAACAGATGCCAACTCCTTTCAGTCTCACTCAACTTCTAATCATCGCATCTGCTTTGTGTCAGAAAATACTTTGGGAACAATTTAACTTTGCATTAAAATAACTAATTAAAGCCACACCTCCGCAGCCTCTTGCGAAAGTGGAGGAGGAATTTCAGTTAGTGCATCGCTTTTAATGGTAGCTTTCTGATTTCCCTGCCTTGCTGTAATTTATTCAGTTACAGATCTGCCTGCGGGGCAGCTCCCATTAGGCCGATGATGAAGTCTCATGAGTAAAGCTTGACACCTCCCTCCTAATAAAATATAATACTCAATTAACTCGGCCTTTCTGTAGGCTTTAATTGGAACAAGTTAATAATGGGCGCAGGGTGAATTGTCATGCCATCCGCAAGCTCGGGGAAGGTGTCACGGATCCGTCCTGCCTTTCCCATAGCAGAGGTTGTAACCGAGATTTGGAAGCTTTTCCTTCAACACCCTTGTGTTCTGTAATAAATCTGTATCCATTTAAGGATCTATCATAACACACACAAAGCTCCGGCGCTCAAAGAATTTCCAGCGAAAAGATTTAGCTGTAATCCCTGACACAGCTGATTTATACTGAAGGTTCAAAAATACCGCTGGTTTATTTATAACCGGCCCGGCCCGGCTAAGAGAGCACTCGGGACCGTTGGATGGAGAAGGATAGGGGCCGGGGGGGGGGTCTTCACCCTGTCCTGGAGTCGAGGGGGGATGACACTTCAGAAAAAGGGAGCCCGGAAAAGAAGCGGTTGTCTCCGGTTTTGATGCAGCAGAAAATGCTAATTTGAAAAGTCGGCACGGCGATTAGATCCCCCAGCTTTGTTCCCTACACTCGCGAAGCGGAAAGGGGATGAGCAGGGCAGGACCCGTGATGCCCTGAACTCCCCGAGACGCTCAGGCACCCCGCAGCCCCCTCCTCACGGCCCGCGTTGGAAGGGGTTTCCCACCCGTGCCGTGTTCCTTCTCGCACGGGCCAGGCCCGATCAGGCGGGGCGCTGAGCGCCGCTTTCCCAGCCCGCACGGAGGCAGGCGGGGACCGGCTGGGCAGCGGGTGCTGCCCGGGCTGTGTCCGATGCGAAGCGCGGCCGGGCGGCGTGTGCAGGGAGCGCGATCCTCCGTCGGGAGAGCTGCAGGGCCGGGCCAGGAGCGGGGGAAAGCTCCCCTCTGCGCGCCCGAGAGCGCAGCCGAGGTAAATCGCTCGCCTCTTTCGGTGGAGGCAAATACACTTTCTTCTCCAGCTGGGACCCCCGAAGTCACTCCTGGGCCGAGTAAGATTTCTGCAGCACAGTTTACGTTGGGCCAGCATGGGGCTTCGAGCGACGAGGTAAATTACCCCGGGTACCCCTCTTATCTGAGCAAAGCCAAGCCCCCTTCCCCGGAAAGGCCAGGGCGAGTGGCCCTTAACCCGCTCTCGGGGAGCACAGGAGGGCATCCCTTGAGGGAGGCTGGCCCGAAAGCCATGGGACAGGCTGACAGCACATGGGAGCCCTGAAATGTAGCTGTATGAAGTATTACAGGGTCCCTGCCAGGTCGCACCCGTGCAAAATTACCTCCAGCTACTGCGGGGGTCGAGACTAGTTTCCCACTAAACACCGATTTGAGGTCAATGGGAAGGCAAATGGGAGCGAGAGTCCTGAGCAGAAGAGGAGGGCACACGAGCTGAGAAAAGTGATGGAATCATCACCGGAGAATGGTGTTGTAAAGAACAGAGGCGCCTAAAAGCGGTTGTTAAAAACAAGGAAACCTCATAAAAGGTTTGGCTTTCCACTTTAAATTGTTGACTTGCAATTCACCTTCATGTGCTGCAAATTTGGCTTTAAATCAGATTCAGAAAGGGGAAATAATCATAAAGGCAACCCAAACATTCCTTTGAACTTGACCCAGCGGTGCAAAACACACACGGAGCGAGAAGTTACCTTCCAAAGAACCCCAAACACTCAGAGACCCACACGCTATTCAACACGTTTTTTCTTTTTTAATTTAATTCGAAATAAGAGATAAGAAATAATAAATCTTCAATAAAATATATAAAATTGTACAAGGCATCCCTTTCAAAGGGACTTTCCTATAATGGAAGGTTGGGAGTGAGGGGAAGGGAGAAGGGAAGTTCATCTATAATGTGTCCCAGGCAGTGACAGTGCCCGGGTCAAAACAAACCCAAACCAGCAATATCTCATGTCTTTTATTTGTTTGTTTGTTTTGCTTTTCTTTTTTCTTATTTTTTTTCCCGTTTTTGTTTGTTCCTTTCTTTCTTCCACAACAACATGTTAAGAAAGTAAATCCAGGAGAAGCTCTGCCTTCAGTGCTCCACAGATTTCGGAGTAACTTTCTCACAAAGTTTAGCAAAAGTAATACACATAATACAATAGTTATAAGGAGAAGCCTGGAGAAGATACTGCCAGCGCTCGGGGAGCTCCCACGGGGACAGACAGGTTACGCAGTCTCTTGGCACCCCACTGCCCTACTAGTAGGGTTGGTTGGTTGGTTGTGACACCTGGATCTCTCTTAAGAAGGGCTTGAAGCATGAGTCACTGATATTGGCATCCTTAGCAAGGGAAGGAGAGGAAGACTCAGGGGTTCTTCTATTTAATACAGATCATTGCAAATACTAATAAAAAACCCCAAACATCTCCCAGAAGTGTTCAACAATCCTTTGCTCACCACCACTGTGAAAACAAATCGTGTCTTCTTTCCCCAGAAAGTTTCCTTCCTTCTGTCCTGGTTTTCAAACAGCATTGCAGAGCCAAGATTACCTGGCTGTAGCCAAAAATTTCTAAGCATGCCAAAAGGAAGAGATAAAGACCAGATTTCTTAATAACCCTCCCTTGAACTTTACCTCCCCTCACAGTGCTTAGCAAACGCTGAACCTATTTAAACAGAGAAAGGCATTACAGGAGCCACTGTTGGATAAAGCTGTTGCTCTACATTTAGGGGCCCTGATGCTCATCTTGTTGCAAAGATTTGTCCAATTTTGGGATGCAAAGTTTTTCCCTATCCCCAGAATTGCAGGAACTTGCTGGCTCTGAACTTCTCTCAGACTCTACTGGGTCTAGTTTCTATTTACATGGTGTCTCTAGCTAAGGGCTCTGCTCTCCTTAAAAAAAAAAAAAAAAAGAAAAAGAAAACCAACAAAAAAACCCAAACAACAAAACCTTGATTATACCTTTTTATTTCCCTCCCCCCTGCTCCCATATTAAGTGATGACACTTGAGAGTGTGGGTTTTAGGGCATGCACTCCTCTTATTTTAAAGATGTGTTAGGCCCTGTGAGGAAGCATCAGGAAATCTCTGCCTCCAGAAGACGTGATTGCTTTTTCACCCGTTTTTATTCTAGTTTACCGTGCACTGTATAAAACCCCTACATTTTCTCAAATGCTTTTCTTTTTTGTTTGCTTTTACATATTTTTTTTCTTTGAGGATCAGACTCTCAGTGCTCAGAGCACTCTCAGAAGACACCCAACCTGTAGCATACAGGATACCTTGCTTTGCTAACACAAACTCCTGTACACTCAGGATGGCAGATAGAAGCGTGCAGAAAGAACGGCCAGCACCAGTTGGGGTACTGCCTTCTTGGGGTTGGATATGATCCACCAGGAAGTCTGTCTCACTGTCGCTTTGTCTTTCTGATCTTCTTAGGATAAGTGGTACATGCTATATCCAACGGGAGTAGCATAGAGTCCAACAGGCGGGATAGGAAGCACAGGTCTGTGAAAGGGGTAGGATGTTCCATACAGTGAGGCAGCCTGGATAGGAGAGTTGATGGGGAAAGGGAGGCTGAAGCCCGACGGCAACATGGGCTTCGCTGCCATTTTGAGCTTCTCTAGCTCAGCCTCCTGCAGTCTCTTGGCTTTGGCCCTCCGATTCTGGAACCAGATTTTGACCTGGGTCTCTGTGAGGTTGAGGGAGCTGGAGAACTCGGCTCTCTCGGCGATGGACAGATACTGCTTCTGGCGGAACTTGCGCTCCAGAGCCAGCAGCTGGGAAGTGGTGAACGGGGTTCGGGGCTTCCTGTTCGTCTTGTGCTTCCTCAGGGTGCAGGCAGTGGGGCTCAGGTGTCCTGCAAGGAAGGGAAAGGCCAGTTATGACAAAAGCAGGGAGACTTGGGCGCTCTGAAGAGTTGTGCTGCAGATGAAGGCTGGGGCGGGAAGTAGAGAGGTATCTGAAAGGAGAGTCCCACCAGGTGATGCCCTCAAAACAGAGGATCCCTTTGCAAGTGGCTCTGGAAATCTCTTCCTGGCCAAATATACCTTCACAGGACTTCAGGAGATGTCCTGGGCAGTGAAATTTATGCTCTGTGATTTCAAAAGGACCGCTGGCAGGCAAAGAGGGCACAACGGATTCATAGAAAGACACACAGCAGATCACTTTAGGAGTCACATCATAGGGGTCTAGAGCACACAAAACAGCTGCAGAACTGGAGGAGTAACTCCAACAAAGCACAAGACAAACATAGACACCGAAGCAAGAGATCCACAAAAGCACAGTGGTGCAAGAGACAAGCCCAGCCCCACTCCAGGATTTCTCCACCAAGAACAACAATTCAACCTAATCTTTTTTTTTTTTTCCCTGGCAACTGAAGTGGTGGGTCTGATAATTTTTGTGAGTTCAATAACCAGGCATTTTTCTTAGTGTTTCTTCTCTTGAAATCAAGACCAAGTTTTATCTCTGCTTAAAAATGTATTTTCAAGAAATATTTTGGGGGGTTTTGAAAAGCATCAAAAAAAAGAAGGAGGAAGCGCACTTTTCATTCAACATTTAGCTTTTATGACATTTTACAAGAACCCAAATACATAGCTGTTGCATCCATAGCCAATACAAGTCAGGAAATCTACCACTTTTTGTGCTTGCCTTAAGAACCCCAACCAGGTTAGGCACATGCGCCCGGGATGGCACAGGGCTGACCTGTCTCTAGATTTATTTTGCATTTCACTAATAATTTTGCAATCTAGAGAATAACTAAAAAGCGTGAGGCTGACTGGAAAAGCTTAGCGATTTGGCTGTGTTTCCAATCACTCCCGAGGTATCCGACAAACCACTCTGACTCCCCAGCTTGACACAGAAGATGACACACCGGCTGCTCTTAAGAGGCTGTTAAATTTTGTACACGCTGCAGTGTCTGGTTCAAACACTTGCCAGGATTTGCACATCATGTTTTCTGAACCCCTTTCTCTTTCCTCTTTTATTTTTTTCCTTAGGAATAAACTAGACCGCGAAGCTATTTAAGTGAATATTATGCAATTAAAATCCCACGAGGAGAGTGTGGAGAAGTTCAGAAAGGGGAAGGAGAGAACAGCTACAGGGGGGAAAAAATAGAAAATTCTCTCCTTATTCCTCTTCTAGAAACTGAACGCGAAAAATTAAGTCGTCTTAGAAAACAACCTGTCAAATACCATGTTACCATCACACGGGGGGGCTTCGAATAACCACGGTGCTCACCGTGACACTCCTAAAACTGCGCTGAGCTAAAACTACACAAAATCGACACTAAATTCACGGCCGATCACCCCGTTTTCCCACTGCCTCTTTGTAAACGCAATTTCTTTCTTTTCTCAAAGTGAAGCGCTCAAAAAAGCCAGCAAAAAAAAAAGGGGGGGGGTGTTTCCTTCCAGGAGGGGTGGGCTTTCCAGGGGTGACTGGGGATCACTCCCAGCGCCTTCCCCGCGTTAGCCTGACCCGTCCCGACTTCGGCTACACACGGGGGGAAAACGCAAAAACGTGCTTTTGAATTAAAGCCCGGTCAAATACTTCCCCGGAATACACCCAAACATCCCCGGGCTTCTTCCCTCGCTACCCCCCAAGTGACTGCCAAGCCCTGATAAGAAGCAAGGACCGTCGCCACCGCAGCCCCTGTAAATAAGTTCATCCCGTGGCAGTCAAAGCACTCGCTGCAGTGATTTGTTTCGCTGGTTTGGTTTTGGTTTTGGGGTTTTTTTTTACTGTTTATCCTCCGTTTTCAGACCAACGTCGGACAAAAATAACCACTCGGATATGCTTCCCTCACGGTGTTGCTCAAAATCTAACATGTACGGCTTTCCCCCCAGTTCATCCCACCCCTGATACTGCCACTAATACTGATGTCAAAGCCCTCCACGGACGGACGGGCTTCTCGTGGAAGAACCGGTCATCGCCTCTTGCTGTCAGCGGCTCCGAGGGAGCCGAGAGCCGCCGAGCTGGGGAATCAAGAAGATGATGGAGGCTGAAGGACTTTCCCTTCCCTGATCATCAGTTTTGGCCCCAAATCCCGCAGAAATCGCCCGACCTGCACGCCCCAGGTCCTTTACGAAGCTCTTTTGCATATCTCCACGAGCCGCCGATTTTAATGGAAAAAGAAGGGGGATTTCGAAGGGGGGCACAAAGCACCGGGAGAAGATCAGGCCTTGTCTAAGCCTGGGCAGCGTTCGAGGGGGAGGTCTGGGAGCACAAGCTTCTTTTCACTCTTTTCCTTACTTGAAGGTACATGAAACTCGCGAACCGGGGCAGGGCAGGGGCTGACTGACACGGGCGGGCTGCTTTCCTCCCGGACCCTCTCCCAGTACGGAAGAAAACATATTCATTCATTCAGGGCTATCGTAAAGGAAAGGAAGCGTCTGAAAGCCAAATCGTAATGTCCCCGAAAAAGAAGAGCCTCCAGAGCACTAAACTTCTTTCTCGCAGTATTAGATTACAGGAGCAAAATCTTTGAGACTATCCGGCTCGGCAGTTCGCGTCTGTAAAGCCATTAAGGTAAATAAAGCAGAGCATTTAATTTGCACCAGGCAAATCAGGGATGCGTGGAGGAGCGCGGATCGATCTGCTGTGCAGGTGTACAGCCTCCAAGGCTCCCAGGGATGGGAAGGCAGCGTCTTACCACTGCCGGGTTACGATTTTCACCTTTTCCTGAAGGTAATCTGGGGGCTTTGTAGTTTTTAAAAGCGGTTGGATTTTATTTTATTAAACGAATCGCCCCGAAAGCGGAATAGCAATTCAGAGCAGAGCGGCTCGAACTACTAAAGCGTTTAAAAAGTGACCTGTCACCTCCGGATCGAGTGTCTCTAAGGCGGTGGGGAGGGGGTTAGGAGAGATGGCAGGGGCTGAAGACGTCAGGCCCAGCTCGGGAAACTTTGACAGACCGCATGCAACGAGGGAGAGAGAAACAAACACCGTGCCAGGAGAGACCGCGGCCGGAAAGCGTGCAAGGCTGGAAAGGATCATTCCCGAGTTTAACAGGTTGGTGTAAGGGAGAAGGAGACAGGAAGAATTTATAGTTCCCGTTGCAACGGGATAACATAAATGTACGAAGTGGCAGCTGGCGAGCCGCGTGTCACAAAGGGAGATAGTGCGCGGTAGATCCTGGTCTACGTATGGCTTTAAGCGCATTATATATACACACACACATTGCTACATATATACTCATATATAAGTGCATATATGTGTTAAAATATAGCATATATATGAACAAATATGTAACAAACACCACACACACGTAGATATAGCTACATCTATAAAATATTATATCTCTAGGCATATATCTAGCGCGCTCCTGCGCATCGCTGAGCCCGGGGCCGGAGCGGTGCCCGCCTGCCCTGGCTCCCACGGCCGCCGCGAAGCCCCGCACAGCCCCCGCCGCCGCTTGGCCGGCCACTCACTTGGCGGAGGGGAATATCTCCCGGCTTCTTGGATCCAGGACGTGCCGTCCTCCGAGTTCTCCGATTTGACCGACGCGGTGTCGAAGGTTTTTGTAAGCGCCCCGGGAGGGCTGTGCGCGTCCCGGGAGCCGTGGCCCGGCAGCAGCAGGTTCCTGGAGGTGCCCACGGCCGCCCCGTCGGCGCTGCCCCCCGCCGCAGCCAGCGGCAGCTCTTTGGGGGGTTTCTTGTCGGACATGAGGGCTTCCACGCTGAACGGCAAGCTGGACACCTTGACTTTGTGGTGCTCCTCGGCGCCGGCCGCCGGGCCCTCCTCGTCGGAGGAGAAAACCTCCTTCGCCTTGGAAGGAGAAGCCATCGCGGGTGCGGAGGGAGGCTGGAGCGGGGCCGCCCGGGGAGCTGCGCTGCGCCTCTGCCCGGCCCTGCTCGGGGACTGCGCGAGTGAGGCGCCGCAGAGCCGCCCCCCTTTTTCCCCCTCTGGGGGCTCCCCGGCTCTTTCCTCCTTTGGGAAGTGGAGCAAACGTCCCGCGGGCCAATCAGGGCCGGCGCTGGGGCCTGACGTGGAGGAGTGACTCAGGCCATTGGCTCGGCAGCGGGAGGGAGGGGACCAGCCTTGGCTTTTTTTATCTTTTTTTTTTCTTTTTTTTTTTTTTTTTTTTTTTTTTTCCCGGGGCTTATTTTGTTTGGGGTGTTTCCCCCTCCCCCTCGTCCCCTCCGAAATGAATTAGGAGTTAATGACACGGGCAGCCAGCGGAGCTGCGCTGTTCTGGAGCCGTCCGGGGCTATAATCATACCGAAGCAAGGAGGGGGAAAAAAAAAAGAAAAAAGCCGCCGGGCTAATTAAGGCTGATGATTAGGCGAAGAGGAAACTTTAGAAGATCGTAGCTCTGCCTCCTCTCGCCGCCGGCTCGGCTCCTCCCGGCCACCCCGCTCCCCCCCCACCCACCGCCACCGCGCTCCCACCGCCCCGTCGGCTACCGCCGCGCCCCAGCCCCGCTGCCCCCAGTCACCCCCTCCACCCCAGAGCGGGGTCTGCCCGGACCCCCTCTGGTCCCCTAGAAAAGAAGTGATTTTCTGGGTTGGGGGAGGGGACGCGGGATGCTGGACCCCTCGCTCGAAGAAACGCCCGCGCGGAGAAACGCGGGCGCTTGTTGGGAGCCGCTTGTTTTTCATCAGAAAAGGGGTTTTTTTGTTTGCGTTTCCTCGGCAGCACGACCCGAGCCGGGCAAAACCACCCTGCCGAGCTTAGGTCTGTAATTATTATTATTTTTTTTTTCCAGCGTCAATTACACACACGTGATGAATAGATGAGCTTTAATAAATTAGGGGCACGCAGCCCTTAATTAAGAGGCATATCAACCCAGTACTATGAAAGCGATTCTCTCACTTTTTGACTTCCTACCAGTGGTATGAATAAAGACTATCCTTAAAAAAGCGTTTCTAATTACTGCGTGGATAAAAGCACATACATATTGTTCTTTTTATAATTATTTTAATCTTACACTGGGCGTTATTTCATGCTGTGCCCTCAACCTTCTCTGGGGTTTGTTGGAATTATTATTTTTTTTTAAATCATCCAGGAAATGCAGATTTTTGGGAAACGTTTTGGTGTTACTTATATCTGGGGCTCTAAACCCTCAAAATTCTCGGGAAGGTGGCAGTGCCTCTGCCCAGGTTTGGGGCTGGGAGGAACATGCTGCCCCATGCCCTGACCTCATGGGCAGCTCCGGGCTCAGTCCTGGGCGGCAGCAGGACTCTGCTCCTTGCGTGGGTTTGGTTCTAAGCCGTTCTCAAAACATGTAGGATTTCAGTAGCTTTTTTTCTCCCAACCTTCCTGACAGACCATGCAGCAGTCTTGAAAGCCCCCAGTCCTACTAACATGAATCACAACTTCCCGATCCCTCTGCAGCCTGGGAGATTATACTTTTTCCTAGAGGGAAAGCTGATTGCTGCCTGCTCAGGAGCTGATTTTGGGAGAGGAATCTGTATGATGTGGATTTTCTTTGGGACATATTCTTCTGTCCAGACCAGTTCGGATAGCATCCGAGAAATGGGACATATTGAGCGTGCTGTGCTGGCTCCAGGGCCCCCCCAACCTCTTACATTCAACACCCCCAGTTAACCAACAAATATCTGAGCCACCCCAGCCCTGATAACATCTCACCTGGTGCCATGATGGCAAATTGGGACCAGGACATGTGATTGCACTGTGGGAAGGCATGTGGGAGGACGTGTACCAGAAGCCATGTTACAAAACCCCACTCATCAGTAGGGCTAATAGTAGGGTTTGCACGCTCATTACTTATTGCTAGCAGTGTTACTGCAGACCTCGATGGGTTAAGGATTAAAGCTAGGCCAGATCTGCAGAGAGGTGATGCCTTTCACTGCCTCAGCCAAACTAACCTGTCTGAGGAAACGTGCAACATTTCAGGCAAGAGAGCCCTGATTTGGGCTTATCTCCAGGGTTGAAGATAATAGTTGATCCCACAAACTGATGCCTCTCTAGCTGCTCTGCTCCCCAGTTTGTCACTTCTCCACAGAGCTCAAGTCTCTGCTGGGAGGTACTCACTGAAAGATGCAAGTCTACAAACAGCCCACTACCCTTGCAAACTCTCCTGCTACCGTGGGGTTGAGTTTATTCTTCTCTCCACCTCCCCCCCCCCCC
Source organism: Laterallus jamaicensis coturniculus (assembly GCA_022605575.1). NCBI lineage: Eukaryota > Metazoa > Chordata > Aves > Gruiformes > Rallidae > Laterallus > Laterallus jamaicensis. Next base: position 10,962,849 of record JAKCOX010000016.1, on the reverse strand, counting down.
GTCCCCCCACCCTTCCCTTCTCCATGCTTCCTGCACCATGACAAGTAAATGAGAATTGATGGACATGCAGGAACAATGTATGTGTGTCAAGAACAATGCACTGCCCGTAGAAAGCCATTGTGGGGCTGCTGAAAACGCTACAGATAATTATACTGTGCTCCCAAAGTCAATGCCCACTGGAAGGGCGCCTAGGGAGAGCTCACAGGAAGGCAGGTCATGGTGACACCAATCACGTCCCTTGGGTGCAGCTTCTCTCTCTGAAGGCTTGGCTGTGGCCTGGGTGCACAAGCTTGCACACCATCCCCGTGGGCTTGGGCAGACTTCTTTCTCTGTGTGGCCATCTTTTCGGAGGCTGGAGGAAGGAATGCCACCAAGGGACAAGATTCTCTCAGGATTGTGAAGCACGGAACAGAAGTTGGCTCATCCAGCCTGATTTGGCTGGCTTTTGGGTGCTACAGAGGCACCTGGGATAGCAGAGCATGGCAGGGTTTGTTCATGGCGTTTGCTCTCTTTGGTGTTAGCCCATTACAACATTGGAACATTTTCTGTCTAAAGTCTGAACTTGGAGGTTTCTCTCCTCCCCTACCCCTCCCCTCCTTCATCCTCCTCCTATCAGTTAAACAGAGGGGAATGAAGCCCCACAAGGCACTGAATGAAGGGCAGAGAGAAGTCGTCCAGACGGGGTTTGGAGATGTTTCTCAGAATTAAGGCTTTCCCCCTACTCAGGATCTCAGAGCGGCCGCCCAGCCTCAGACCAGCAGCGAATTTTCCTGGCCCGGGGAACCGACGTGAGTCCAGGCGGTTTCCCCTGCGTCGGGCTCCCCCCTCGTGTCCCCGGTGAGACCCCGCTCCGCTCCCGGAGAGGCTCGGCCGTCGAGGCTCGACGGGAGCCGCACGGCTCTGGAGACGGCCCCTCCCCAGGGCTGTTTCCCAGCCCCACGCCCGTGTGTCCCCTAACTCCTAGACGCCGTCAGAAAGCGTCGCACGGAGCAGGGTCAGATCCCAAGGATGCCCAGAAAGCCCCTAACCCCCCGGTGCCCCCCAGCCTCCCCTTCTCCTCCCCCCGCCTCCGGCAGCATCAGCCCCCGTGCGCCGGGGCGGGCTCTGGGCGCTCCGGTCCTGGGGCTCCCAGCTGGAGTGGGACGGGGAGGGAGGGAGAGCAGGGGGAGGAGAGACGTTGCAGACAAACTGAGGTTGTTTTGCAGGCGCCAGGAGCGGGGAGATGAAAGGGAAGCTCCTGGGGGAAGTGGCTGTGCAGTTTGACCGGCTCCAGCAGCAGCAGCAGCCACGGCCCGTCCCGGCCAGCTCCGCCTCCCGCCTTCCCCCCTTCCCTCCCCCGGGCTTCAGGATGCCCCTCGGCCCACCTCCGCCTTTCCCAGCCTGGGGGCGGAGGGAGGCGACGGACAGGCACTGCCGCAGCATCCTCGGTCCCGTATCCGTCAGGCCGTGGGCAGCATCGCCACCACGAAATTCCACAGCATCATTAGTCTATGATAGCTGCTGATGATGACCTGGGGGGGAAACTGAACGATTTCTTCACCCCCCCCCGGGTACCCTCTGCCCCATCGGTGTAAATCAGGAAGCAACCCGTTCGGATCACTGCACGAATGATGCTCTATGTCCCCAGACCACGCAAAGCACCAGCCCGCGTCCCTCACAGACTGTCCGCGGTGACCAAACGCCCGCGAGCGGTGGGGAGCGCGTTTATTCTCCGGGAGGGACAACCCCGGTTTATGATCCATTCGGTTAATAAGTCATTTTCTAAAGAGAGATTGTTTTTTTTTTCCTTTAACGAGCCGCCGGGAGGTTAAAGTGTGGAAATCCTTTAAGAAAGGAAGAAAAGGCTCCCGATTTGACTAGAAAGAAAGGCAGGGAAACGGCATCAGAGGTCTGTCTTTTACCCCGACACGAGGTGTACGCCGAGGTAATATTTGATGCGTCAGATGTTGGGAGATTTTTGTCTCATCGCCTTGTTCCAGATAAGACCTGGAGCCAAGAGAAAGGCGTTGTAATAACAGACATCACGCATTTATCTCTAGACGCTAGAAAGGAATTAAAACGAGTTTAACATCCGAGCTTCCGAGGGATCCGGTCTGGTTACCGGCACTTCGATCTAGATCCTCCTCTTGAGTCTTCTGGACTCCTGAAGCCGTTTTGGCTGATGGCTCTTAGCTGCGGATCCCGTTCTCGGGAGGCTTGCGGTGGGAACCGTTTCCCAGAGAATCCTCCGGCCACCCCCGGAGGGTCCATGTCCCGCCGTCCCGGGCAGGCTGCACCCGGCGCCGGGGAGGGCGTGGGGGCTTTCCCCGCCCGGCTCAGAGCCCATCTCCCGATGCATGGGGAAGGTAGATGAGATGAAGCACTATATTCGGTGCGGAAAACGGGCAGTAAGTGCAACCACGCGTTATAATTGTCCTCTGTGTCACCCGACGATGGTTCCTATTTATCGCACCGGTGTCATCCACTCGTTAAGACAGTGAGTGTACAATAAGCTGTGATTATTGCATAATACGAGCGTCTCCTTTCCCACCCGCCGAGAGTTGTTTTCTCCCTCTCTACGCAGGTATTTAATTTACGATCAGATATTTATTGTTTGGCAGGGGATAGTTGTGAGAGATCAGATGTCTTTCTGCTCAAAGCAGTTAACAGTTTTCCCCTTAAGGACTGAAAACGACTTTTCACCCCCGAGGTAATAACTTTCTAATAAACACATGGGAAACCTTCGGGGGAGCAAAGCGTTGATGAGGGTCTATTTACATGCAGAAAATCCGCGATCCAGAGGATCGGAGGGAGACTTGGTGGTCGGAGATCATGCACTACCCCTCCTCGCTGCTAAGCGCTCCGGGGTGCCCGTTGCCTTGTGCAGTGACGGGGCTCCCTCAAGCGAACCCTGACCTTAGAGGGTCCCGCTATATCCTGGGCACCAGGGCCAGACCATGTACCCCTCGAAGCTGGTGTAGCCGGCGCTGCTTCCCCGGAGCGCAGGATTGGGCCCCGAGGAGAGAATCCCTGGGCACCTGCTGGCGCCGTGCCGCTCCGCGCCGGGACACAGCACCGGGACGCCGCACATCCACCAGCGGAAAAATACCCTGGGCAAAATGCTTCTGGGTTTAGCCCCCGCCGAGGGCAGGGAGGGGCGCCCGGCCTGCTCGAACCCCTCACCCGCCGGGGGCCGCGGCCCCTTCTAGCGTCACCCTGAGGGCAGACAGGACAACCCCTCCAGACTTCGAGAGTCTCTTTCCTTTCTGTTGGTGTTTTTTTTTTTTTTTTAAAAGGGAGAATAAGGGGGAAAAATTACGATCTATGACCTCAAAACTTTTTCTTTTTCTTTTTTCTTTTTCTATTTCTTTCTTCCTCCCTCCCCCACCACCCCCCTCCCCGCCCCGGGCTCTGTCTTCCCGTTTGCAAACGGTTTCCATGGAATTTGCTCCAGTGGATTTTAATTATCGCACACACCTTCCTGCTTGTCTGGGTTATGAATACATCAAAGTGATTCACCCCAGCGCGGAAAATAATCTGTAGAGAGTTATAAACCAAAAGATCCTGCACTGACTTACATTCAAGGACCCAAGTATTCCCAGACACTGCCTACGCTCACCCATCTCTCCATATAAACGAGCAGCTCAGTTGATTTTTATATGTGCATTTTACTTTTATTTGTCAGTTTTCATATGCATTCGTTTTCGATGCTCTTGCCTTCCTCCACCAAGCTAGGAAATACAGAGGAGATGGGAGATCGGGAATGTATTGAATTACCCTGTACTCAAACGGAGCTCCTATAAAAATCCTATTATTTACGCAGTATATCCGCAGCGTGGAGACGTGTCCCACGCTCGATGCAATTCTAGAATTACAATTATCTGCTGTCGGTTATTTTTTCCCCCCCTCAACTTAGCTTCCCGTCTTTATTTTTCCAGTTTAGCCCGAGCCCCCCGAATGATCGCAGCTTTACGATCGTGCCGGTTGCCTCCCGGAGCTGCCCATCCCTTTTTGATTTTCCAGGCTGATACAATAAAGCGATCAATAAACGCTTTGGAGTTACAGGCTTAGGTTTGGTACAAATTGACTGTGAGAGTGCGGGACTCTGTGAGATCATCTGACCGATTTCCTTACTTCTCAAGCACCATTTCTTTAAAGAAAACTTCAATTTTCATCAGTTGCCCCTTTTTTCTTCCCCCCTCTCCTCCCGGATAAAAATATTGACACGAGATTAAGGACCTTTATTAGATTTTACTCGGCAGAATGAAGGCGGGGGGCTGATCAATGCAGGAAACATGTAAAGCTGCTTCGGGGCTTGGTTCTGCCCGACGGCAGCTGAGAGATGCTTTCGGTGGGACCCAAGCCGGTGCCCCAGCGAGCACCGGTTTCAGCTCAGCCCCTCCCGGGCGGCCGCAGCAGCCCACACGTCGCGGTCCCTCACGTGTGACACGACGCTGTGGTCCCGCGTGTCGTCCTTCGCTAGTGGCGCTGGGTGTGAGCTCACAGCCGGCTGCTGCCAAACCCGCCGGCTTCCCCGCAGCAAGCTGGAGAGAGATAAACCCCTCAGCCCAAAAGTGCTTTGACACCCAGCCCGGTCCAGCTCATTGCCGGCACTTTCTCACCCAGGGCGCGGGATGAGAGTGGGGTGAGTGGGCAGCGAGCGCCGGAGCGAGCGCATTCCACCCCGGATTCCAGCCAGCCCTCCAAGGTTACAGCCGTTTTCCCCCTGTTTCCTTTATTTAATTACACTCACGGTTCTTCCACGGGGTTCGCAATTACTCTGATTGCATTTCGAGATGATATTAGCTCTGCAGAGAATACCATCGGGGTCCCGGCACTGTTACGCAGGGGTGGGGAATTTATTTGGATGCTCCTAATTCCTCTCTAGATTGTATCAGCTCCAAGTCTTTTAAAGAAAGGCAACAGTTTTATTTTGTATATATATACATATTTGCACAGAAAGTTGTAATAAGCAAAGCAAATCATACTTTAGAACATAACAGATGTTGGAAGGATATTCATTTAGCAAATGATGAAATTAAATCCATGCACCAATTTATTTTTATAGCTTTAGTTTGCATAGTCTCTCAGAAATCAGAAACGAGAAGAACCACTAACTCATCCAGTTTACAGTCCCTCCATCCCTGTTAGTGTACCTTTCCCTCATCCTACACACTTTTGCTGCTCATGTAAGTTCGTTAGAAATATCCCACACTGTCTTTTTTCTTTCCCTTGTTTCCCTCTGGAAAATAACCGTCTTTCCAAGCACTATCTTTGCCTGTGCACTTACGAAATATATTTTAAACATCTTCTCTAAGTTTAAAAAAAGACGAATAAAACAATCTTCAAGTCTGACTCAAGGTGGCTGTTTGCAGAGGTTCTGGGGAGGGAGCACTTCCAGAGAGGGTTTACCATCACGACACTGTAAACTGTTCAACGGGTTTTTCCTTCATGGAACACACCAAGTTAGGTTTTATGTGCTTTTTATTAAGCCTGTATTTTCTTCTGACTGCACAATCCCAATTTGTTCCGCTGGGAGGTTCCTTGGATAGTAACTCCCCACCATTCTTAATCTGCAAAAATCCTTCCTGGTTACTCCACAGTCAAATGGAATTGGTTTTCAACGCTTGTCCACTTCCTCCAAAGTGGTGCTAACTAGACCACTATGCTCGGAGATGCTCTCGGTACTGGAGATTCAGTTTGTAGCTGGACCCCGTCCTGTTAGTGGCTTGGCTCTGGGCAGCTTCCACAACTGTGCTACAAAGCATCGTGGTTCAAAATACATCAGGATGCAGGCAACCAGCTCAGTCTCGATTTCCTGAGTGTCAGTGGCAACAGCAAAGAAATGTGGGAAACAGACATTTGTACCAAACAAAGATGTTTTTGCAATGTCAGGGTGTCTGACCATGACAATGGTGAGCTCTGGATAGTTAAGTCTGAGTTAACAGAGGTTTTATTTTTTATTTCACTTGCTTTAATCCAGATGGTTCTCAGCCACAACACGGAGCCTTAGACAGCAACCAGAGCTCCAGCATGCAGGAGTATGTGAGTAATGAATTTTCATTTGGCCCACAACAGATAACGGCCTGGGCAACACTTGGATCTGTAGCAGTTTGGATTCCAGAGCCATACGCTGCATGGGGGGAGGAGGAGAGGGCTGCTGCTTTTTACAGAGCAGTGAAAACCAGATCCATGTACACTGAGAAAATAATCTTAACGTTATATTAACAGCTTTTTACATTGCAGAAAGATGACTCTTGAACTAAGAGTGATCAAAATTGTTTAGCCAGACTTACGCTGCAGTGATAATATTAACTCTGCTTCTCCATCATTATTGGTGTAGGTCCAACAAAACCAACCTTGTTATGACCTGACTCCACTTCAATTACAACTGACCTAATCAGTCCAAGGTCTAATATGTTAACAAAGGTTTTACATGATCCAAAATTCCCACCTGATCTGCTAGAGCATGATCAGTATGAGGTAAAATTGCAACACTTCTCCATGCTAATGTAGACAACAGAAAGATACAGTATCCTTTGTCTCTTTGGCACTTCCACTGTGCTTTAAATCATACTATTTTTTTTTTCTATGTTGAAATGCATCATTCCCAAGTAAAAATTCTTACTTCATTCAGTAAGGTTTTAATTTCTTTCAAATAGGCCAAGATTAAGTATATTCATGATTATGGGAAAAGAGGGACAATGCCTTGCCATGAACATCTACCAGTTAGTAATAAAGGAGAAACTGGCAGGAAACCTTGGAGGTAATTGCTAATGGTATGATTAGAGTTATTATTGGTGTGGTAGAATTCAAAGAGGATAATGCAAAAGGCAGATTATACTCAATAAATATGAAAGCTGCCGATGCCTTCTGGGAAACACTAGAAGCTTTCCTCCGTAGCAACCATTTATTGCAAGTGTAACTTTATTGTGAGTGATTATCCCTTTGCTTTTCTTTATTAGCAGAAATGCTAGCATGTGAAATCAGGTTTTGGGGTGTGTTTATTTTTTCCTTCTGCAGATCAGTTTGCAGCAAAATGCAAAGTGCTCTCTTTCAGGGTGGTGAATGCCAAGAAAAGCAGCTTCTGCAGGCTACAAACAGCAGAGCAAATCGCGGGGCATAGGTGTCCTCAATTTACCTTCGCCGTTCCCACTGGTACTTGGATTCAAACACAGAACATCACTGCAGGCATAGCTTGTGCTGCGAGGGCCAAAGGGTCCTAAAGAAATCAAAGGGCTCATTCTTGGTTTTGCATCGGCCTTGGCACGGTAAGAAGAGCAGATTACAGTAAAGTAGTAAATGCCCACACGGAATAATGTTTGTATAAAGCGGTGTCTGCTGCCTCTTCCCCCAGGTCATTGTCAGTGACCCCAGGAGGTTGTTGGAAATGGTCTATGACTGGTGCATGCTTTGTTCCTTGACTTCTGCATGGTCCTGTGCAGCGGTGGGCCATGGCTTTACAGCTGCCTTTCCTCAGCCTGGCTGAGTGCCTGCAAGATGGGCAAGGGAGGAGGAGGAATGGGACAGCAAGAGGAGCAGCAAACACACCTGGATTCTAGAAGGGCAGTTTCACCCTCTCCCTAGCGCTCAGGATCTCTTCCAAGCAGCCCATGGCCAGGGAGCAGGCTGTCTCCCCACTCACCTCTGTTGCCCCCACACTGGCTTTAAACACTGCCTCCAGCCCTGGGCTTGATTCAGCAGACGCTGGAGTGCTGCCCAGGTGTGAAATGTGAGGTTGAGAGTTCTCATCTCGCCTCTTTGGTGCCTTCCCTCCTGTTCCCAAGAGAAGCATCTGCCTTGTTTGTCTTCTCCTTACCTTCATTGCAGCCCAATTTTGTAGTTTGTGTTGGGTTTCTCTAACTTCCATGGAAGGGCTGGCTTCACAATACGAGGAGCTTCCTAGTTGCTTCTTAGTCTTCAGACCCAATTTTACTTAATTTCCCTCCAACAGTTTTTCTTCAGTCCTTCTACTAGGCTGTAGGTGGGCTCCTGCATTATACGAGTGGTGTGGGATGTCCAGTGTTGGAGGCAGAGGGATGACACTAGCACAGAACCCACAGAGTTGAGGGAAGAACAGAATTTTATAACTGTCAGAAAGGCAAATCAACTCTTGCCTCACTCTCTTTTTTTTTTTTTTAAGGTAAAGGTTTCCAACAACAATATAAAAAGGCAGGAGAAACATGAGATCATCCAGTTTTGGATTTGAGGGAGACAAACACTCCTTCATGTGTGTATTCTCCTGCTAGCTCTGTGCAATCTTTAGGGAGAAGTGTAAATACTGAGTAATTTCATTAACTGACTCTTCTGTGGGCTTGTTCAGGCCAAATTTGGATTTTGTAAAACAAACAAACAGCATCTTTTTTTTTTTTTTTTAAATCGAGAATGTAAGAAAGCATAAACAAGGGGATATTAAGTTTTCCAATTAAAAGAATTATCTTACATAATTAAAATTCCCACCACCACCTCCCAAATTTCATAGTGCCAGGAATGAAAAAAGTATAAATGCAGATGATAGTAACTTTTTCACTTCCACAATCCAAGCAAAATGAGTCGTGTTGTAAAAGAAAAAAAAAATCAGAAAAAGAAAATAAAAAGTGATTGAAATTCTGTTTTCTGGAGTGCAGATGTCAGTAATACTGTAAGAAAAAAAAATTACAGATTTTAGGCTGTTGCTGTTCCCCTGACGTTTATGGACTGGTGAAATGGAGATCTGAAGAAATCTGATAACTGATTTGTGTTTAAAGGGGGAAAACCAGAAGCTTATAGCCACTTTTTCAGTCCTAAAACTAAGGGAGTAACGTGTGTTGGTATCTCTGGAGCGATGTCTTGAAAATCATTTGCCGTTCTCTGATGTTTGTTTTATTATCCACGTTCCATGTAGCTGATGAATAACAAGATGGTTAGTGGCAGGGTTTCTTTGATTACCTCTATATATTCTCTCTATAAACTCTTCTAATATTCTCCAAATTCTATCTTCATCAAACAGTAGCATACAGACCTTGAGGTCTGATGCCAAACTTTTTTTTAAAGTATGTGTGCATACAACTCTCTCTCCGTGTCTTCACAGCAGCTGCACAGAAGTGAATCTCTGCTGCTGAGTTCTCAAATAATTCCTAAAATTACCCAGTCTAAAATTAAAAGCTGTTTAGCACAAAGACAGGAGCATAAAAAGATGATTGCCTAACCTTAGCTTTATAAATGAGTGGCTGAAACAGAAACTAAGCTGTGTAGCCCTGACTTCTAGTTCATTGAATGACTTTTGAATCACATTTCCCACATCCAAAGCTAGATCTGTCTTAGCTGCAATTTGCATTTTAAGTCAAAGGAAACGCAATATCCAGTCAAATAGACATTTCAATTGAAGTTGGTTGATTCAGTCTTGCCACTTGTAAGTGCTTTGAGCCAGCAGAATTCTCCACGACGTTTGCAGGAGTGGTATTTAACTTGCATCATATGTGGCAAATTGCTGGGCGCAATTGAAGCACTATTAACCTAAAGGGAAAAGAAAAGGTCTGTCCCTGAAATCCGGGCTGACTCCTCCGTACAACAGTCGTAATTGGGAACTTTGCTTTCATCCTCCTCTCGTTTGTTTTGTCATGTTTGACAACGTATACATTTGAAAATTAATGGGTTAATCACCCGCATAATGGCTTTCTACCAAATGCCAAGAGGATCTTGCTGGATTTTGTTTGCAAGTTTGAATAAGCATCTTCATTTGCACTGCTGGGAGAGCACCTTTATGAAGCTGGCTGGTTTCGGGCAGGAGAGCTACTTCTTTCTTTTTCAAATTCTGGAAATGCTGAAAAACATTTTGGGGTTTGCATTCTTTTTAACAGTAAAAGCAGTCAGCACTGTATGTGTATTCATTTTGAGTCTGTTCTTTAAAAATCAGATTTTTTTTCATCACTTTAGTTACAGAGATGGACTAAACCACACAGTTTGACACATGCTGTGCTTTTAAACTTTTCTTGAAATACCACATATGACTTTCCAACATGTTTCTAAACATATTTTCATTAAAAAGCGAGATTAAATCATCCCAAAAAAAAGTGGTGGGGAAAAAAATTCCAACCAAACACAAACCCTGATATTTTGATGTTTGGAAAAGGGGTATTATTTTAACAATAATATTTAATTTTGAAAATTTCCAAGTAGCTCAGTGCAGTGTTTTTACAAAATCTGTAGCACCTTGTGCTGACTGACAGGGCACAAGCTTCTGGAAACATCTAATTGTAGCTCTTCAGGCTCAGTAGCTTATCACAACCATTTGAATAGTCACTCTTATACAAATACAGGAGTAATGTGATACCCAGCCTTACACCCTCAAACCATAAAGTAAACTTGTTTTTCCATGAAGCAATTAGAAAGATACATTTAGACATATCCTTAAAATAAACAGGAGAAGCATATCTGAAAACATTATTTAATGTTGTAACTTGTGGGTTCTTAGAATGACAGTTTACAATTACTGAAATACCAGGGAAAATATTGATCAAGACGTGCAGGAAACATACATGGGAAAGCCAGGGTCATAAACTGCTGGATGAGAGGTTTCCATCCTAACCCTGATTTTGCACAATTTGCTCTGGTTTACAGCTCAGGAGGGGGTAAGTGTCATGGTACATGAAAACTCCCCAATATCTCCCACGCTTTTCAGGCCCTGGCACATTTATTTTCTCTGCTGTATACCATCTTGAACTATTAGTTCTGTTAATTGATCAACAAATATAAAACCCCTCTTCTGCTGCCCTATACCTATATAGAGGAATCCACCTCATGAACTTACACAGTTCAATGCTGAGTTTTGCCTAATTTACCCCAGGAATCCATCGCTGCCCTGACAGCTGCACTGAGTCCCCCCATCAAAGCACCTGGAGTCCTTGAAAGCAAAGTGGTAGTAGCTGGGTTGTGTCTGCTTTGCAAAAGATCCCGACTGCTGCCAGGTGTCACCTCCGCCAGCAGCTGGTGCCAGTAACGAAACCCCATCCAGGGGTTTCCATCCCAGGCACCTCTGGAGTTAGGAAAGCACAAACCACTTGCATTTTTCCAGTGGCCTCTTAGCCAGATTTAATTTGGGGTCCAGCCCTGCAGTAGTCAGTGTCTTCTCCAGGAGGTCTTGGCTGTCCACCTGTCAGACCTGGGGACTGGGTGTAAAAGCCCTGATCCCAACCTGAGCACAGGAACAGGCATAAACTGCTGCTGTGTGCAGAGCTATTGCCCAGGGTCTGCAAACTTCAAGGCACAACCTGTAAAATCTGCTTCAAAATTTAAAGATAAGCTTCAAAAGGCAAAGAATCTCAGCCCATATATTATACCCCTCTAGCCAATGATGCAGCTTTTCCATCCCCTTAACCCATGGGGTTTTTTGTGTGCTTATTTGTCTTTTTTTCAAGAATTTTCAGATGCCAGTATAACCACAGCTTTCCTGTCAGAACTGCTGCACTGAAACATCTTTCAGTGGATCCAGTGTACTCTTTAGTTTCTGGAGTTTATAACACAGCCATAAAAAATTGCTCAAGGCTGAATCTTGGCATATTAAGTGTCATCACAGAGGTAATTGCTTTTCTTTAAACACCTAGAAAAAAAGAAAAACAACAAACCCAACATCTGAGGTTGCCAAAAGGCTATCATGTCCAAACACCTACACTTCCACAGAAGGTTTTCTTGGCTTTTAGTCGAGTCTTTCTTTGCTTTTTTTTCCCCTCTCAGCTGCTTTTGCAATTGAATGTAAGCATCAGAAAACAAGGAGGTTATTAACCCACAAAAATGTGTCCAGTTAACAAAATGTTAGGAAACACAACGTCTAGGACAGCGTGTCCTTATTACACCATTTTCTAGCACAAGAGTCTCTTGGCTATTAGAGGAATGAGTAAAGCACTGGACTGAGGTTTGCATACAGCTCCTTTATTAATCCATTGTCAGCTCTCACATTTAGTTTATTTCTTTAATCCTTCAAACTTTGTTACATGTCAATAAATTCAGATTTACACAGATCACATCCTACAATAAAATGAGGACTGAGCCACGCTGGATTTTCAGGAGCAGTTTGTCTGTCCCAGAAATCTGCCAAAATGAGAGGACGAGTCACTCCTGAAAACTCTGGATTCCTAATCCTGAAAAAACTTTTTTTTTTCTAGGACTATCAGATAGTCTGAGAGACCCTGGCTTTCAATTTGCACAATTTGTACAGAAATAGCTTTAATTTAAAGGGCAGCTTTGGCTACTTGGGTATTTACAAGGTGAAACCAGAGGATTGTGAATTAATAAAACACCAAACTGAAGCAAAACCCTGCCAAGCAAATTAATAAATAAGTAGTAACCAGGCCAACCATTTTTCTGGTGTGTATTCCTGGTGGGAATTTCACAATTCCTGATAGCCCCTTGGTTGTGGTTTCAGACTTCTGACACTTTTTTTCAGGCGAGTGCCCGTTGTTTCACAAACTGTTGTTGTGAAGCATTTTGAGCCGCTGAATGACCCCCCTGTACTCTCTGCAGCCTGCATGAATCCATCATGTCCAGGTTAATTTTGCATGGCTGTCATTTTGCACGTATGTTTGGGGAACACTACTGTGTAGCTGAGGTGTCATTTAATAATCTCTCCAAGCTCGCCCTGTTCCTCCCACCCAAGCTGGAGCTCCCGCCGCCGTCTCAGTTGTGCCGCAGCAGGAGAGTGTGGTACCAGTGTTTCATCCTGTCTTACTGATAGATATACTGCTGTCTTTAATTAATTTTTTTTAATAGGTAAGAGTTTCTGAGTTGAGTGATATGATGGTAATAAATAATGTGGATCTCCTTCCATAGCTTTTAGACTGTGATTTTGAGCATGACATTTGGGTCCAGAGAGGAGCACGACAGCTGTCATTTCCTTCTGGTGAGGGGCTCAGAGAGCGCTGATCCTGCTTCTGGTGGCTCTTCCTCTGCTCCTGTTTTTCTTAGGACCTCCTACAAATGTAGAAGTTCCCTCTAGACCCCTCTTAATCCACCCTGGGCCTCTAGCATTGCTCTTGCCACACTTGCCACGGTTGTTTGTCTTTTCCAATCCTTAAGAGATGGAGTCGCGGCTCAGGAATGAACACCACATCAAAAAGGTGCACATGAAACCAATACAGTTCTTTCCAAGAATGCTGCACGCTTGAATACAACCCTAAACAGTCATACCAATTAACATGCATATTCCAGCATTTCCCATAACTAAGAACGTCTTAGTCTGTCAGCACTTCAGGAAATTTCATCACCTCACTGTCCACTTCTTTCTGCAACTCATTAAAAAAACCAACACATTAAATCTCACTGCTCTGCAGCTCTGACATGAGAACAATCCCTGGGTTTGTCTTTCCTTTGCTCTGGGGGTTACAGTGTACCGACTGCTACTTGGCAGTTCTGAGGCAAGAAGATACTTTCTCCCTTGTCCCAAAGTGGAGATTTAGCTTCTATAGCTGCCTGTTAAGGAGAAGCCTCATAAAAAGTCATCTGACAGCCCCACCCCCCCAAATGCCTCTCTACCCCACCAAATGACTTCCATTCAAATATATTTGTTTACCATAGCATACATTTGAATTTCTTGTGGAGAAATATCTGTAGTTAATACACCCATCTGGCCAGGTACCAAGATTACACCACACTGAAGCTACGTCCAGGGTTCAGATAAATCAGTGGTGCAGAGAGTGGATCCAGGGTACTTCCTACAGCAGCAGAGTGCCCGGGATGGACAAGCTCTGCAGATGGCTCCAAAGCAGAAGTCTCTGAGGAGGGCTTTGATGGAGGACCAGAGAGAAACAAGGCACTCTGCTGTGTTCCAGGAAATACCCAAGGATTTCATGACAGGCTGGGCGTTCATAAGCAGAAAGGTAGGTGGAAAGGAAAGGTAATTTTGTGGTCAGTGCTGCATACTCTCCTCCAGGAAACACAGGTGAATTTTTAAGCCCTGTACATTGTCCCTTGCTTTAAGTCTGTCCTATGACCTCTCTGGGCTTGGGGTTGCCATGTATGAAATGTGAACAATTGTATTTTCTTCCTTCTGCTCTTTGTTTCTCCTTTTCCTGCCTTTCATTGTAGCCATTATATGTTTGTACAGTACTTAGCACAATGAGATCCTGTTCTTGTCTGGACCTCAGAGAACTTTATAACACAAAGGTCGGGTTAATGAGAGAGATAATAAACCTCAACTGGGGGGAAAAAAAAAAGAAAAAGAATTCTTGTCATTTTTGTTGGAATTCCAATAACGACCAGCTCTGAGCAACTAAACCCCAGGTGACTCATGGAGCAAGGAAAAACTTGCAGCAAGTTTTTCACAGTTCATGAAACTTGTTGTGTTGTTTTGTTTTGTTTTTAAACAGCAGCAGCAGCCCACTTTCCAAAGATCCCAAGTCCCTTGCTTTCTGAAAAGGGAGAGGAAAAAGACACCTTCTTCAGTGTAATCCAACACTTCAATTTTTTTGGCATTAAGCTTTTCTTCTTTTGGGGGTTATCTGACATTGTGCTTCCGAGATGAATAATGCCAGATAAGTGTTCTCAGCTCAGGACACAAAAGTCAGTGTAGCACCTTAGTAAAACATGAAGTTTCTTGCAGCGACGAGTCTCCCACCTTCCTGCATGGTTTGGAATTGGCCAGCCGTGGAGATCCCCCTCCGGCAGGTTTTCTCATCCATTGTTGGGAGCAAGTTTTGACAACAGCAATGCTAATTGATTAAACGTTCTAATCAGAGATTACACCTAAAAGAGAGATAACATTTTACATTTCATTGTGCCTCTGCGAACATTAGCCTGTAAGGATCCAGCCACTTTGGCTGTGGAACTGTATTAAGCTATATTAATTGACTTGCTTCCCCTCAATGCTCTCCCTCCCCTTTTTGTGCTGAATCCCTGAGGTCAGGTATTTTAAAAGCTCATTTACAATACATCTTTCACTAGGATTCAGGTGGGGAGAAAGTTTCTTTTAAAAAGCTTTTGCAACTTGTATTTTTCTTCTTCTTTGGTAATGTTTGCATCTAAAGCCAGCTGGCATTCACAGTAGGTGTTTAGGAGCATAAACACTCATCAAAGAAAATAACATAGGTTGAGCTGTGGCTGAGATATTGGTGGTGAAAGTCTGGAACTGGGTTTTTTCCCAATTATTTAACTTACATATGTACAGATTGGCAGAATGCAAAAGGAATGAAATGAAAGGATCATCCTGTGCTGAGACAGGACAGAATAATCTTGAATAATGTATGGCATTGTATTTGCCAGGTTTTTTCATTATAGCCTTTGCAAGGACTATTAAAATCAGGTGTGTTACAAGCTTCCAATAACATTTAGCATATGAATAAAGTTTTTTTTTCAGATTGAATTAAATGGTGCAATGGGTGACTGAATGGGTGAGTGCCCAGGCTCTGGGAACTCTGGCAATCCCAACCTGCCACTGAAACCAGTTTCCTGTGGACCATGAGCATGCCACTTCTACTGCCTTGCCATAACAGTGAGAGTTATGTTCACTAATGGACAGATCTAAATTTGTGATTTTTCCTTCCTTTTCTCCTTATATAGTCCATGTTTATGTGATCAGTATCTTTCAGACTTCCAGGAAAAATGACTGCAGAAAGTTTTCCAAATTGTATTTCCTAATGGGAAGAACCAATGAGCTGATCTCTGTATCACTTTTAATAAAAACCAAATAAACACCTCCCCTCCTCCCCAAACAAAAGAACCACCCCACTATGATGTATTTTTAATGCATGAAGAAGTGAAAACCATTAAGTTTTTGTATTTTAATTTTTTTTGGAGAACAATGCCAAGTTCCTCCCACATTTATAGATCAATGTTACTGCTGGAAGTGCAGTTCATAGCTAGAAATGTCCTCTGAATAATTTATCTTTTTAGTTTCACAGTAAAATATTTGAATGATGTGGAACTTTTGTAGGATTTCATTAATGTAATTAGATGCTCTGCAGTGGCTGATACTCAGATTGGTTTTAAGATACTGATTCTGCTATTCATATAATACTGTCATTTTTGTTATTTAACCCAGCTATCAGCTTTTAAAAAAGGGCCAAGATTGGGTGATTAGAGAAAATCTTGTAGTCCAAGTATGTTAGCAGGAAAACTCTCCAGGAATGTAAGAAGGTGGAAGATAACAGAAATGTAAAAATATGCTTGTGAAGAGGAAGGGTAATATTCAAGGGCAGATTTTAATCTTTATTAGACTAGTGTAAATCTGGAGTAGCTCCACAGACCTCAGTTTAGTTGCTTTGACCTTGCAGCAGATTACAGATACACAATGTAAATCACCAGAGAGATAGCTTTGTATCTTTATGAGAAGAGGTGGGTTATAAATATATATATATATTTATGCCAACATATGTGGCAAGAAAGCATCCCAATGGTTGTATTTATATGAACATGTCCAATGTTGTTTAATGCAACCACCAACTCTGATGTCTCTACACTGTTGTCTTCACCCACTTGACCTCAGAGGCTGTACAATTCTACTACTATGTTAACATTCAAATATAGCAAAGGGTTTTGGGGCAGACTTTTCCCCCTCTAACTGCACTAGGGGAGAATGCCTGCTGTACAGAAGCAAAAAATCAAGCAACGCACCAGATGTATAAACTATATGTGAAACCAAGATCTTTAGTTTTATTCTTCCCTATTATTTTTTTTTTCTATTTTTTTTTCTTTCCTGCCATGTGATCAGAAAGAAATAAAGCCCAATGCTGGCACTCTGTGTTCCCATGTGTTTAATCCAGTGATAATTCACAGTAGTTTTCAGGTTTTTTTAATACATGTTCCCATCCAGTGTCCTGAGCGTTGAGGTCCCAGTGCCTACTGCCACTGCAATGCATCTGAGACTCGAAACAGCAGATACTCTACAAAAACACAGTTTGATATATGCATAGCAAGAGCCAAGAAGGGAAGAGACCCTGGCTAAGTGTTTATGATTGATTTAACAAGAAATTTTGTTTTGAAATATTGACAGTCTTGAACTATGTTCTGTGTCTCAAGCTGCTACTGTCTGTAAGGAAGAAGAGACCGTGTACCTGTATGAACACCCATCCTCTTTCCATTTCTGCTGTGTCCTGGAAGCAAATTCCCAGTGGGCTAGAAGCCTCATGTCCTTCCTCTTTTTCTATCTCTCTGTATGCTAGGAAGAACACAATATTTGATGGTACTTTATTTTTTGCTGCCTGCTGAAGAGAACAGTATTTATTTTTTGCTTTTCTGGACAGATCTTGGACTCACAGGTCAAGTTTGTTCTGAGGACTGAATGGGTCTGATGTAGGACAGGATGGCGGCAAGATACTCATCAGGTTCCCTTTCTCAGTCTTTCAAAAAGTGCTCTCCTAACTCATAAGATACATTCAGAGGAGGTGTAGGAAATCCCTAGCTAGAAAGTGCTCCCATTAGTACTCAAAGCCTCACTGGTGTTTGATGCATTGCAGGGGATTCCCTTCAGATGGGCAGGGTGTTCCATGGATGGCTCGATGGAAACACCACGCATCCGTAAGGTGGGGTTCTCTTGGGAATGTGACTGTGATCAACCTTTCCTTGTCGTTTCCTCAGTTTCATTAAATTTGGCAACTTGTACGACTGTGTCTTAGTTTGGACTATTTACCTCAGCAAATGGGTTGGGAAAGACCTTGGAAAGAATAACAACTCTTTTTCCTTCCATCTCTTTCTTTGATTTTGATTTGTCTCCTCTGTTAGTAGCCATTTATGTGGGGATGTTCTCTGTTCTCTATGGAGACCTCTGCTTGGGGTCTGCTGGTAACACAGGAAACAGAACTCAGAGTGCAGAAATTAAAATGGGTGGTATATTGGGAAACTGCTGTGAGGGGACAGCTGGGAATTCTGGGGGAGAAACTGTTCTCATAGGATATCTCTTTTCTAACAGCTTCTTCAACTCACACTACTTAAAAACAAAGTTACGTAGAGATGAATAATACCTTTGACTTCTCCCTGATCTGAAGTTTGCTGTATTTGCCCAGAAAAGCCATCAGCATCCTTTCTGTGTCTGGGGGGAATCTGTATGTACAGTTCAGGTGTTCTGTTTATTAATAACACACAGTAATAATGATAATATAGATAAAAGGGGAGTAAAGGCAAATAGTGTAGTAGCAGCTGTAAGTTCTGCAGCCTGTATAAACCCCTTGTGTTGCTGTTCTGTTCTCCTGTAAGTTCATTTCTTTTTTCATCTTTGCATCTTTTTTTTTTTTTCCCTGGGAAGAAAAATCTTTCATAGGAATTTTTTTTTTTCCAGTTCTGATTAATGCCCTTCTCAGTCCCCTCCCACCTTCTTTGAGTTTTTCATTTTAATGGCACACAGCTCAGATTTTCTTTTTCCTAGGGGAAATAAGACTGTTCTTGGAAGCTACCTCCACACCATTCGTGCAGAGTATTTTCTAGGGTGAGTTAAGGGCAAAATCTCCGCAACGTTATTGCGCCAGGTTTGTCATCTCACATTTCATAAATCCTTGAAAATAAGCTCCTGAAAAGCAGGGATAAAGTGACATTTGGGAATGGAGTAAAATCACAACCTAAATGTGAACTCCAGCACTGGTTGGGAGTTGGGTTACCAGCTCCTCCGTCTATTTAGAATGGCTTAGAGCTGGGTCGGAGCTGTTTGCTTAGCCCTGTTACGAACACAAGGGTTGAACTCCTGGCCCCCTCCCTCATAAATAAACTGATGTCCAGGCTAAAATCAAATGCCCATCTTTTCTAGAAGTGACATCTACAGCTCACATCCGAAAAAATCTCTGGGGTGAAGAGGGTTAAGAAACATAAATCTTGGAAAATAGTTTATTAATACTACGATAGAAGCTCATGCCTATGAAAGTCAGCAGGATGGATTAGGCTGCCTGTGTGTACAGTAAGGAGGGTTTTTTCCCTTCCTCCCCTCCCACCCCTTTTTAATTAGAAGCAGATTTAGAAAGTGGGACTTTCCTGAATAATCAGCCCCAATAAACCTTTAATCTCAGTCACCTCCGTGAGAAAAGAATAGGAAATCGATGCAGAAAGAGGGGAGACACAAATGAAGGGAATGACAAGAGGAGGACAGGTCACTGATTTCACTCTTTTACAACTGTTAATATTATTTTGCTGATGTGGATGTGTCAGTGGCTTTTACAGTTCAAAAAGCCTTTCTCTGAAGCATTCTCCATTGCAAGATATCAGGAACCAGAGCACAGGGATGCAGAACCATGGATACAGAGCTGGTTGAAACTGTTTTCTATAAAAATCATCCATGCATTGTTTGGTTTTTATTTGATTCCCAGGATATAAGCACTTTTTCATGCACATGATTAGTGGTATCTGTCAACCTTCTCAAAATATATATATTTAAAATATATATATGTATTTAAAAAATGTGTCCCACAGGGAATAGAGATATAAGCTGCTGGTCTGGGTCCAGAACAGCTGTGTTCTGGATCTTTCCGTGGTCTGGAGGCAATCTAGGTTGAGTAACATCATGACAGCATGGGACCACAGCTAGCTGTAAAGTAGCTAATGATAACTGAAATGCTCTGCAAAACACCAGGAGATCTGGCAATAATAATTTGTACAGAAAAGCTTGGCAGCAGCACTACTCAGTGCCTCTGGTCTATGCTGATGGATGCCTACCTTCATACTGATGTCATGTTTGCTCTTCCCACCTTCAGCAGTGCTCTGGCAAGAGATCTGTGCCATTCCTAACTCTGTCTTTGAGTTGCACCTTCAGCGCTTCACCATAGTTGAGGTACATTAGCTGCAAGCCGTTGCATCAATAAACCAATGGCTGGTTTAGATGTTGTGTTCCATCCCAAAGCATGGTCTCTGTAAGCCTGGCCTGCTTGATCCTGCTACTCCACAAATTCCAACAAATCTCATTCTGGGAAGGCTCAGAATAACATGAGGAAGCCCTATAGCCCAGACTTCCAAGTGACTGGGAAGTGTTTGAGCAGCAGAATAAAGGATATTCCTGTCACAGTAACTTTTATATATATTTCTTTTGCTTAGCCTCTGTCCATTTAGCTTTTGCAGATGGGCAAAGCTGTAAGTTTTGCCTTGACCGACAGTCCCTCTAGGGTAACATTTCTCTTGTTCAGAGGGCTGATAAGGTAGATGTTTGTGGTATGGACTTCTTCAGTCTTTAACACTATCTTTTCTTCCCCTGAGATCTGTGGAATTCAGCACTTCACTGCATGCAGCATTTCCTACATGTTTACATGGATAACTTGTTTTTTACCCTGTGTGAATTCTCCCATCTCCTCTGACCTCAGTGTGTGAGCACCACTTTTTGCAGACTCAATGTTATGCTTTCCTGTTCTTTCACATTTAAAATAACTGACTTATTAAACACAACATTTCACAGAAGTAAACTGATGATGAACTGTTACTGAAAGGCTCCTGTGTGGAAGTTCAGGCCCGTTGACATGGACAGTAGAAGTCCAAAGAGACACACATTAGCACCAGAACTGGCAATGAAACAAAGTTGGTTTTGAACCTTACTTCAATCATTTCCACTTGGAAACCCCCCAAAGCCAATAAAGCAAATAACGTTAATATGATTAACTTGAAACAATCCAAGAAAATGGTTTGTGTATACCTCTTGGCAGAGCTTTTGACAAGTATATTAGATAAATCAGAATAAATTTACTTTAGTGAGCGGGTGTGAAGTGTTCAATTTACTTAGCGCTGGGATTGCATCTGACTACAAGCAGGGAGAATGATTCCTGTCCTAACTTTATGATTGGAAGCTGTGAAGAGATGGGGGCAGAAAAAAACAGGTAAGCTTCTACTCAGTTTATTCACAAGAGATACTCTACATTTATTCACTTCACACCATTTGACCTGATAAGTCTCTCGTAAAACAAACCCATAAAGAGACAAAAATTACTCCTCTGGAATTAAATTATTCATCATTTGTAGCTACTGATTCTTCTAGATTAGGACTAAACTGTGATTTCTTACCTCAAAACCCGCTTTTCATCTCTAGACATCAAAGTAGGAAGTACTTTTGAATAAATGATGGTGGGGCTTTTGAAAAAAGGAGGCAGACACAGTGTAGGAATGAAGAGCTGTTTGTTTCTCTCAGGGTTATCTTCTAAGATAGACAAAGAACCACCACTTGAACTCATCTGACTCAACTCTAGCTCTGTGTTTAATCCCTCATGACAGTGTTTTTCCCCCTTTCCTAAGTAGAGGTGCACCTGGGAAGAGGAAAAATGAAGTATTTCCTACTCACACACCCTGTACGTATTTTTCCATGTCCCTCCCTCCCCACCTTTGTGAAGCAAAAATCCCCTTATGATGGCTGACCACAGCTACTAAATTTCCTTCTCTTATAATTTCTTGCAGTTTTCACCTGAAAACCAAACACTATTTGTCATCTGAGAAGTAGCAGAATTTTTCCAGACAAAACTGTTTGTATGAGATTTCACAATTTGGTTTTGAAGGTCTGAAGTGGATAAGCTTCCTAACTCACAGAAATTTGATTCCAGTATTTCTAATACCAATTTTTTTTTGAAGTTTCTCAGCCTGTAAGTAGCTTTGAAATGAATAAAGGCTTGCACTTTACCTCTGTAAGGTGTCTTTTATTCAATTAGAATACGCACCATGTTAACATTCTTCAATGTTGTCATAATTCCTCTTTTTTTTTTCAGTGAGAATTAACTTGTCAACTGTGAAGGAGCTTAGAATTTGTTCATAAACCATTTTGCTACAGGCTAAAATTTGACACGCTGTAGGTAAACACATTTTCTCTGGAAAAAAAATCCAACAAATATATTACTACCATCTTTTCCCTTTAGAATGCTGTCTCTGATGTCTCCAGTTTATGACTAAACTTAATTTTCTCCAAATTACATTACACTGTATTATTACATTGTCAAGGTAAGTGATCACCATGAGGTTGAGAGCTGCAGCCAGATCAATAGTGGGACAACTTTGAAATTTGGCAAGGATTAATTTTCAATGCAGATTTCTGCTTTGTGCAGGTATGGAGCTGTCTCTCCTTCTCCCCTTTCCGTATCCAAGGCTACAGGGTTTTCAAGATTATGACCTGACCTTGAAAACCCTCCAGAGAGGTTGGTGAGATCTGTTCCTGGGGACAGCCTGCTAGATTCACCCTAGAGAGGCTACACAACTCCGTCCCCTGTGTTTTGGATACGCCGCACTGTGCCAGCACTGTTGATTTGCTATTGAAGCTGAAAATTTTTGACAAGTGACTCATCACCACTCCAGCAATATGTTACATTTGATCATGGAGTCCTAGAGGGTTTTTAGCAAGCAATTAGGAGGTGGATGTGAAAATAATTTGTACGTTTGCCTGTTTGTTGTTTGTCTCCAGCTCTTCTATAATCAGTAACCTCCCTCCCTTCCGCTGTGGGCAGGAGGGGCCAAAGGAATGCAGCTGTGGTCCCTCTGGGCAGGCTGGGCTTGAGCTTGGGGGTGCCTGACCTGGGTATTCTGCATTTCTGGTGTACAAGGTGTGCTCTGGGAAGATGTGAGAGGGTAATACTGGGCTGTCGTGCTGTTACTTGTACTCTTCCCCAACGAAAACACTCTCCACTAACAATTACTGCATCGCTGCAAACAGACTGAAAAGAGACATGATGTAAAAATTAAATTACTTAAAACATTTTTGGGCTAACACTTGGCTCTATATAAACTCAGAGACAATCCTATAAGGCACTCAGGGCAGATTATAGGTTTGGGCAATGCTAGAAAATTGCTGCCATTATATTGTTATTATTAACACCTTGTAATTAGCCCTAAGGAATCCTGAAGTTCTCTCTCCTGATTTGGCTTTAATGAAGGAAAATTGCTACCTTTGCAAGTTGGATGGCGCCCGCTCTGATTAGTCTTAAGTATATAGGACTATTATTTTGAAAATGTTTGTTGTCATGTGAATATTAGTATTACATGTAGAAGGGGGGGAGGGGAGCAGGGTGGGCTCTTTTGTTTCTTGACGACGATGAGTCACATATTCACTTTAGTTATGGTCGTCCCCTAAAAATCAAGAATGGAAACCTTGTCGAGGTATCCCAACCACAAGCTAATGAATTCAGGAGGATCCTGTGGCAAGGGCTGCCAGCTGCCCTACCTGCTGATTGCATTGGCTGATGGAGTAATTGTTGCATGGAGATAGTTTTATGATTGCTTTGAGAGTCTGAATGAGATCATGCATGAGTTAGCACACTAAGTGCAATAAAAATGATTTTATTTGCATGTCCCAGAGCCTTTCCTGATTCCTTTGGTGCTTTCACAGGCAACGTCTTCCCAGTGAAATCAAGCCAACATTAATAAAACATCCCTTCCATACATCTCCACTCCTCTCCTCCCACATACTGTATGCTTTCATTACCATCTCTGGGAAAAAACTGACATTAAAGAAAATTCATCTGATCTTATCTGTAATTAATTTGTATTTTGATAATATAGAAGAAGAATTTTTGCATGTAATGACTTACCTGTTCATTATTTCTCTCCTTTGAACTCCTGTGACCGCTTAATAACTCATGCCAAAGCAGAACTGATTATGACATTTTCCCCACCCACCATCCAGGAAGGCTGAAGGTGTTGCCTCTCATACTTAGACAAATTGCTCCAAATAATGACTTTGTGCAAAATTAGTCATACATAATTGAGAAATTCTATAGATGAATAGGAAAGTAACTCGAGATGAAGTTATCATTTTAATGTTTTTCAAGTTAACGTGGGATTTGACATACCGGTTCAGACCAGCAGTCCACCTATGACAATCAACTGCCTTTTGTGGGAATGGGATCAGAGCCCACTTCTGCTGGAAGCAAGGAAAGCGTCTTGGTTGCCATCAAGAAGAGTGCAGAAAGGCCTGGAGGGTACACTGTGTGGCACCGGGGCGCGTGGCGCGAAACGACAGGAGCTTCACCAGGTACAGCACCTGAGAGGGCTCCTCTCCCTGGCTGGCTGGTCTGGACTCTCAGGCTGCTCTCACAATTCTGCCAGTGTCAAGGTGGCTTTCCCAGCCTGGTGGCACTGACACACTTGACAGGTAGTAATAATTTTTAACATTATTTGTATTAATGTAAAATGATTTTGTGGCATAAAGCATCACATTGCCCACCCAACACACTGAGACACTGTCAGGGGTTCATTAATTGGCGTAAAAATTATTCATAATTGTTAGACACATGGGAATTATGATTTTTTTCCCAATTTTTACTCCTTTGTGCCAATGTGTTGGGTTTGGTTTTTTTTTAAAGTCCTGTCCTTCCTCATTCCTGGGAGAAATCTAACCGTTTTTATGCAATTGTCAGATCCAATAAGCAGGTCTGGTATTAAAGATAGCTCATGTTTCATATAAAACTATCACAGGCGGTACCACAGAAATCAAATAGAAGCAAAAATAAGAATCAGGTCCCAATTCTCCTGTAACAAGTGCAAACAAAATGTGCAACATTACATCAAACAGGAGACATGCCTTCCACTTTCCCCAGGGAAATACCGGATTACACCATGAAAACTCTACCTTTGTAATTGCCCAGGCCTGAATAGCAGCACAAGCGTTCAGTGATCGTAAAATCATCCTGTCTCTCACTTAAAAAGCTGCAGTAAAAAGGTGAAAAAATAAGGTAAAGTTCCAGCAAGGTGATGGAATTATCTGTAGCTTTTCTGTGTTAAAAGAAGAAATGTAAAGTCTAAAAACAGGCTTGGGTTCCAGAGATGTACAGGGTGAAGTTCAGGATCTGGGGTTTCTGCTCTAGCCCCTTGTAAAACCTCAGGTCAGTTGAACAAGTCAGCATCTGAAGGTGTTTGGATTTCGGAAGCTTGGCTTTGGCCATCTCTTCATCTTTTGGTGGATTAGCAGGATTGTGCCTTAAGTTTGCCACGCTTGAAAAACAAACACGCTCATATGTCATTCAATTTATGTCCCCATTGTCTTTATCAAAGGTCAATATATTAACAAAAACATTTATTTTGGGCTAATTTACATATATTTTGTATTATCAGGATTACTGCCTCTCTCCCCTCGCCTTTGCTCAGATTATTGAATGTTGCCTGCACCATAGTACAATCTATCTTTGGCATATTGAAGCAAGAAAACTTGGACAGGGCAATAAATTAAAAAAAAAAAATAAATTCTTGTATTCAAACTGAGAAAGTAGGGCATTCACCATGAGGAAACATGATGGGCATGAACACAGACTTAATGCAAGCTGCTTTCTCAGTTCCCCTACGAAACTGCTGCCCTTCTTCCTGGGTGCAGGGAAATGTAGTCAACTTCTGCTGGCAAAATGAATGATGCTGATGGACAGTGGACAGATATGGTCATATCAAGATGCACGTTAAAGCTGAGAAGAGTGGTTTCAATTCATTTGTGAGATGTTAGCCCAAGCCCTATTGGTAATGGAAAGCATCAGAGAGAATTTATTGAGCTGCATGTGTTTATTGTGGTGTATAACATTTAAAAGGTGCCTGCTTGCTACCCACAGGGCCTTTGGTATTATTTAATTTAAGCAATATAGTGAAGATCAAACTAGCATCTACCCACCTGCCAATCTCTACCCAGAGGAGGGCTTGCCCCAGCGATTTTTTAAACAAATGCTTTACCAGGTCTTGGCCTCTATCAGGTATTATCATTGCACCTACCTTAAGGGATTTAACAGGTTGTAGACAGAAAATGGAATCAACATGCATCATAAATCAAACCTGAATAAAACAGGGACATAAAAGCTTCTAATTCTTTGACTACAGAGGATGCTTTTTAACACAAGATGAGGGGAGCCATGTGGAAGCTGCAATCTATGATTAAACCCTTAAATAAACAAACCAGTCCTTATAATGGCCCGTATTACCCATATGCAGTCTGATGTAGAGAAGGGAACGGTACAGGAGATTTGAGGGCAGGAAAACAGTGTCTTCACTGAAGCATATTCTCACTGTATTGTCACCCCTGATTCCCCTGTGGCTGTCGAGAGAGAACTGATTCATCTGGCTGAGTGGGTGGGTGGCCAGGACTGGCGAGGAAATAGAGATTCATTTTACTGCTGTTAATTAGGCATGTTCTCTGTGAAAACTAGTTCTTATGATGCAATTTGTAGTACAAATTCTGCTTCCCTGAGCAGAAATACTCCCTTTCCATGGTTCGAGCTGGCTATAGGAGAGGCAATGCTGCTGTAGAGCCATGTTTCAAGTGGTGGCACTGCTGCAGTGGGTGTTTGGAGCCCACTGGGGATTCAGACCTCTCTACAGTCTCCAGGAACTCATGCCAGAGAGCTTGAATTCATCTTCAGGATATGTAAAAGACTCCTTCTTTGCAGCAGCTCCATGGCTCCCAGCTTTGCATTAAGCCAGCACTCTAGAAATAGCATCCTCATGAAAGGGCAGAACTCCACGTGTCCAACACGAACAGCTGTCCCACAGCTTCATTGCCTACAAACTCACAGAGTGAGTCTGGCACCCAGCTGTCACTGTCAGGAGCTGTGCCCCTGTGCTCCAGGTGGGAGAGCCTGGCGGAGGCAAAGCTGTGATTAAATGCTCTGTTAGAAAGGTGGAAAGGTCCCATCTTGCTGCTCCACAGCACCACGTGTAATCATGTGCTGAAACAAAGTCACTGATGCCAATGACACATCTCCCTTCCTTTGAAATCAAAGGACGACGGCAACATCTGCAACTCTGTCGCAACAGGACTTCTACAGACTGAAATCCTTTCTAGGTAGGCAAGCAAGACAGCCTAGATGCTTTTCCTAATATTTAGGCACCAGCTTGATCTGGAAGCATCATATCAGCACTTGAAGGAATGAAATCTGGATGCTGGTGTTCTGTGAAATGGGACAGGGAGAAAGTAAAGAAGGCCGCACAATTAGGTAAACGCTTCTTTCTCACGTGACTGGGGAAAGTACATGAGGCACATATTGATGCAATTGTGTTAATATGTGGCTCCTTTGTCATCTCTGAAGATTCAACCCTGGAAAGAATTATTTCTTTGGGATCATTTCTGGGATTTGAACGAAGGATGTCAAGGGACAGTAGCTTTCCTTCACTGTCAGCAGCTATAAAATTTGATTGAAATGACCAAAGCCAAGACAATAAAAGGCCAGCAAAGACTAACTGGATGATTTTTTTAAAAAAGCTGTTAGACATTTTGTAAATTTAAAAAAGACTGTGTAACACAAAAAGCCTTTCTGGTCATTTTATCTTTCAAGTGCTGTTGGTATTTGCTTGCTTCCAGTCTCAGCAATGGACACGCAGCCATTGCTCTGCAGAATGACAGAACAGTAGTTTCAGTGTCATGGTTTCAGTGAAACGAAACCAGCTTTGGGTGCTCAGCACAAGAGCTCGGTGACGTAAGTTCCCTGCAGCAATTAGCTGCTTCATCTCCTCTTCCAGCTTCATGAGTCAGCTGCACAGATCAAGGAGGAGTGAAAAAAAAGCCCACAAAAGACTTCTATAAAAATTCACAACAATTATTTTGCAATGACTAGAAGCTACCAGGGATGCTATAATTGTAACACATCGCAGGGTTTATAATAGTGTGACCTTTATATAAGGTGCATTGCACTATGATCTTTCCAAGCACAGAGGAGAAACTGTGAACAAAGGACTGCTCAGACTTCTGAGACTTCTCCCTTTCTAACTTACAATTACCTCATCTGTTTACACTAGGTGAGGAGAGATTTTGTATGCTTTAAGTGCGTGTACTACTTAGTTCTTTAGCATAACCTTTTTTATAGCCTGTGCATCCTTTAATCCTGGCTGAGCTCAGTACCTACCTCTCTGCTTATCTGGCTGCCTGCTAGAAGGCACTGGTTCTCTACTACCCATGTTGCATTGAAAATATATGTTTGAAGGGACCCACCATCACTGCCATCAAGAATTGGAGGATGGACATGATGTCCTGATGAGTATCTGTGCTCCAAGCTTGCTTATTGGATGACAGATAGTAAGACCTAAGCTTTGCACTTCCTTGGAGTACAACGGCCATTAAAAGCATATATTATAAACTGCATCCTAAACTAGACCACACTCCTAATTGGAGATTTGAAGAAATGTAGTTCATGTTTCCTGTAACATAATTAAGTTTGAATTCTGTATCTCCTAGAATGGAAATTCTTCCAGGTATGAACATCACCTTCATTCCAGCCTCCAAAACATCTATGAAATTTTTGGTGCCAATTAAAAAGAATAAGAACTATTAGTATGAGTAGACAAAAGGCCAAGGTTTTTCTTTCTGCAGGAAGGAAGGCAATGGGAGCAGGCAATGCAAAGCATATGAATTAAGGATGAGAACTCTGCTGAACAAATTATTTGTGACTATTTATTGAGAAAAGTTTTCTTTCCTTGTTTGTTCCTTTTTTCCCCCCTTCTTTTTGTCTGGTTTTTTTTTTAAACAAATTTGTGTATTGTTTGATGATGAGGAACATATGCTTACAGGAAATGTCATCCTGGATCAATCAGAAGTCCAGCAGGCCCAGGGGGTGGGATTTCAAAAATGCCTAAGTGAGTTAAAACATAAATCCCAGAGAATTTCCACTGGACAAAATTTACTCTAAACCCTCATTAGTCAGAAGTTCACATAAGCCCTGAAGAATGTAGGTTTATAGCTCTCTCAAAAGTTTTATTTATTTTTTTAATCTTGATTATTATACCTGGCTATTCTTGTTACTGATACAAATATCTAATACCTTTTTGAATCCTGCTAAGCTTCTGGCCTCAGCAAGACCTTGTGGCAATAAGTTCCCTGGGCTAACAGTGTGTTCACTTTGTACTTTAAATCATGGTGTGAATTCACTGTCGGTGCCAGAGGACTGGCCACATGTGATGGACAAAAAGATGTCAAGAAATCCAAGGAAATGGGTACAGCTGAGCAGTCTAGACTCAGACAAAGTGAGAAAAAAGGATTAAAGAGATGAATGTCAGAATGTCAACATGCCTCAGTTCCCTCTGGAGGTATTTTTGTCTCTCTGGTGACTATAAAGGGAAGCCAGGAGCAACTGGGCTCTTGATTTAAATGCTTAAATTCAGGTGAGATGAATTTGGCCCAAGAATTTTGTTCTACTTTTAGAACCTCCAAAGTGTCAGAGCAGTATTTCCTGGCTTCAGATGAAGGAATAAATAAACAAGAAACAGCTCTCCAAAGATTTGCAAGCCTGGTGGAGTTCTTCAAGAAATGTTAGAGGAACCTTTAAGCTTGATGCTCACTCAGGTCCCCTCCTTGGTTCCTGCTACCTCTCAAGATGTTCTGCAAGAAAGCCTCTTCCCTGCATCTTCTACCACCATCCCTGCACTAGCTCAGTATTCACCTTTAGAGGACAGAGATTTTTATCCCTCTTAAAATAACCCAGCACCAATACTTTCACTTTCTGTGATTAAAGCTGAACCTGACTGACATGGGGATTAGGAGCAAAGGTTAAACCCATGTCAGACTGAAGATAAAGATGCAAAAGGAACAAATGATTTGACCAAACTTCCTTCTTTAAAGTGTTTCACATCAGCAATTAAGCTGACTGTTCATTTAGCATTAGCTGAGGAGCTTCTGTTCTTCAAATGAGATGTAAAGGAGAGGTTTTCACCTGCTGGCAACTAAAAAAGCAGGGAAATTATTATTCTTTTTCTGACCATTTAAGTGTACTTTGCCTTGCACCAGGCTTTTTTGGCACTGGTAGTGTTAGCCCTTGTGATTTAGGCAACTTGCCTCAAGACACAAAAACCAATTTAAAACACAGAGAAAGAAAACAATCCCTCATCTCTCTTTCATTCCTCATTTTCCCTAATGTTTCTTAACACAAATAATTATACATTTTAAGTTTCAAGTTCCCCCTGTCCCTAAATGACCAAAAGAAAATAAGGGAAGTAAAACAATTTAGGCTGAAAACAGAAAGAAATAGAATGACTGACTTGGGAACAATGGATCAAAGAGATAAATAAACAATGCACACCTCCCTTAAGCTTCAACATCAGTGCAAATAACCTCTAAAATAAATGAAACTGGAACATATGTGCTGAAAGTTTCCTTTAGGGTTGGGGAGGGTTGAGTTTTGAATCCAGTTGGCATGAGAAGAACCTTGCCTAGAGTGAGGTGTTTTTTGAGGTCAGGGCCCTCAGATTTGGTGTTTGGAGGGAAAAAAAAAATCTGGTAAAGGGAGGATGGGAAACCTCAAGGAATATGGCAGTTTTTCCTGTGTTTGAAGTGTCTGACTTTTGGCAGGATTCTTTCAAGTTGAACTGACACCGAAAACATGTTGAGATTTGACCATCATTAGCCCTAAAAAAAGGATCCCTTTGGCTGTATATTAAAGCTTTGATATAGTATCTGATTGGAAATGAGAGGGAATTTCTCCTGATATGCCCTTCTTCAGCCCCACACCCCCAGAAATCTAAGGACAAAGAAGACTCTGTCCCACTTGATTCATCCCTCCCTCATTCCAGTTCAGTCTGGTAGCCCCCATTCCTATTATCATGCAGTGAAGGGTAACTGCTCAAAGTTGTATTTGGCTTGCCATGAGTCAGAGCTATAGCCAAGGACTAATTTTCTTTACAAGAAAGAAGCTTTTACTTTGAGCAGCCACCCCCCACCCTGCCATTCTGACCAAACAGAACTTCAGTTTTGCAAGCTGTTTAATGAAGCTTTAAACAATTCCCTTTATTGATGTGAATTCCCCTCTTCTTTTTAATCTCTCTTCTGCTTTGGTATGCTGTAACCCATATTTTCCAAACAGTGGGAAATTTTCCCCCACCTACCAACCGACTGGTTCTCTGGGGTGATGACAGCGTGGTGGGGAAATCTCCCCATCAACAGAGCCCTAGGTAGACATCTATCTATCTACCCATCCATCCATCCATCTATCTATCTACCTATCTATGCATCCATCCATCCATCCATTCATCCATCCATCCTTTCAGAGTGCTGAAATGATATTTTATCTTGCTTTAGAGAATTCCTCTGGTTTGCCACAAATATCTGAGCATTTTATATCCTGGCTTTGAGATATCTTTACATCAGGCTCTCAGTGGTACTCTACAGACCAAGGACTATGTTCTGCTGATGCAAAATCTCTTGCTGCTAGTTTGGAATAGTTGTAACTAGCATGTTTTCATGTATGCTGGCAGTACAAAAGGATCACTTGATGTTTTGCTAGAATAGAATCACATCAGGGGTGCAAAATATCTGCTATTTAGCAACATATGACCATGTCCCAGGAGTGTTAACTAAAGAACCATGCCCAGATGAAACTGAAAAGGGGACTGTGGCAGGCAGAGTGCTTCAGATGGGACTGTCAACCCCTCCTCTTCCAGGACTGCCATTGTTAATCTTGAGAAAAGCATCATGTGAGTTTTAATGACCATAAATGGTCAAACCGTGGTCTTCTTTCTCTTTCAAATAAGTGCCTCTGGCTCTATCATGCTTTTAGCATACAAAGACCACTAAACAGCTATCAATTGCTCCCTGAAGTCCACTTCAGAAGAACAATCCAAACTTGGCTGTAGTCAAATTAAAAAAAAAAAAAAAAGAAAAGCTTTTGGTTGTAACTGGGCGGACTTTAACTAATCAAATGGACCAGTGATAGATGCTGTGTCTTTGTTACTCAGTGTGCTAACCTGGCTCTGCCTATCTTCCTCTTTCACTCCTCTGCAGAAGAGTGAAGAGCTCAGCGACAAGAAAGAGTTAGACTGTGCTTCATCTAGCTTGTGGTTAGCAGGAACTCTGTAGGATACTATAAGGATAGTTTAAAGCTGTTATATTGAAGTATGACTGCTGAGTAAGTACAGTCACTTTACTATGCCACTGCCTCCCAGGGTGATGCATCCTCTTCGAGAGCCATCATGCAAACAGTAAGATGTAACATTCAAAACCATGAGCTGTATCACAAGATAATATATCTGCCTGGGAAATCTAGGGGGAAAAAAAAAAGAGAGAAAAAAAAAGAAAAAAGCAAAAAGCAGCACTGACAACTGCCTCAGGAAAAAAAAAAGTAAACCATTATTACATGGAGAGGGAGGGGGGGGAGAGAGAGAAGAGAATATTTGAAGTGGAAGTTTTGCTTCTAGAGACCTGACTTGCAGAGTAAATAACTTTACCAAGTGCTGTCTAATGTGCAAAGTCACTTTTAACTGCCTGCCATGTAGGACTAAACAGCCCTTGTTTACTAACCATTTATCACCATTAATGACTTTTATTAAATTCAGCACTTAAAAGAAAACAAATCTAGAAAATTAACTGCGTGACATATCTGACTCATGCTCTTACAACACCAAAGCATTGGATATGGTCCTCAGCTGCTATAAATAGACACAGTCCCAATAGAACGGATGAGCTTACACTCCTCTTGATTTACAGCAAGTGGAAAGCTAGCCCAGCACATTTGACCAGGCAGCTGGGGCCAGCCCTATAAAAACAAACCTGCTCCAAAGCAAATGTATTCTAGGATTCTCCATTCCACCCACTTCCTCCTCTCCTGTGTCACCGCCATGGCCAGTGCTGTCACAACAGCACCACGTATGTGTCCCCTTGCTTCCCCATGTAGACAGGAGAATTACTACGTGTTTCATCACTCTTTATTCAGATGAAAACCCCTCAGCAAAATGTAAATACTTCCTCCACTGTCTGTTGAACTATTCTGACTTATACAGCCAGAAGTATAAATGAGACGATTGAGATGATCTAGCCCTTTGTCCTTTAGGTAATTTGGGTCCATTAAGAAGCCTGAGTGTCTTGATATTTATTTTTAAACAGGTTCTAGCACTAGCATAATTTAAAAAAAGGGTTTTATTCAAGGGAAGGGGAACTGAAATACATCATGCTGCTAATCTCAAGTGCAAATGTAAACATCTTGAGTAATGCTAATTTAGTGTTCTTTGTCACTTGCTTTTTTTTTCTTCCCCATCCCTTCAAACAAAATGTCAGTGTTTGAAAACCTATTAGAGAGATCAAGATGACATCTTCCCATGACACAAACAAAATCAGAACTACATATCCAGGTAGAGGATCAATGGAAAAGTACAGGCAGAGCTGCTAGCCAGGACACGATGGGCCAAACAGGCTTGAGCATTTTCAAAAAGTTGTCCTAACCCCAAGAGACACCTCTGGGCGTTGTGCTGCCTTCAGCATGATGTCGAGATTGCACTGCAAACCAGCTTGGTGGGGAGTATGTTAGCCTTTATTGTCTTCCCAAGGGCATCAAGGCCCACCCCACTTCAGAGTGATGTATCTTACTCCAAAAACATACATGTCAGGAAAAAGTAAGTTTCAGGTTTAATAGAACATTTCAAACTTCAAAGTGAACATTCAGCTAACGATTTAACCTGGATCCTTCTTCCTAAGCAATTATCCAGTCCCCAGCTTGGGGGAGAGAGTACTTGTGAAGGTGTCCTTTCTCCCTCTTCAACACAAACAAGACATTACCTGTCTTTCCTTTTCCTGGTTTGACTTGATTTTTTTTTATAAAACTGCATTAGGTCTCACATGTACAAATCCCTAACTGCCAATTACAGGATTACAGAATTTATTAGCCAGGAAAATTGCCACAGTGCCTTCATGACTGTAGCAAAAATTTTGTCCCCTCTCCCCCATTCAAAACAGCCTTTACATTTTATTGATTCTTGTCTCCACATCAGGCAAACTGTAGAGGTTTATTTCTGACTTCACTTCATATTCTTAAGTGCAGGCTTTTTTACACTGAGGCTTCTCTTCAACTCTGCTCAGCCCAGACAAGACACTGATTTGCTGACCAATACTGACGGGGAAGAAGTAGAATTTTTCTTCACAAATTGTTGCATTTATTTGGTCTGCAGCACAGGAACTGACCTCACTGTCTGTCTTAATCCCACAGAGAGCCACTTCCATAAGGATGCCATGGTGGTGGGAAGGCTTTTTCCAGGCGCGTTTGTCTCATGGGCCGTGGCTCTGCCTCAGGAGCAGGCAGATGAGCCATGGTGAGCTCTGTTCTGCTGGAGGAGATCTGGCTTTGAGCATAAGGATCTCCTGTCAACATTTTCTGAGTCCCAGAACTTGGACTTGAGTTTTGGAGATCCTGCTATCTTTGTGCAATCTAGCACTGGATGAACACACTGTTACATATTGAATGATTATTTCCCTCCCCCCCCCCCCTCCTTTTTGCTCTTTTTCTGTTGTCTGTGAGAAGTTCCTGATTTTTATTTTTATTTTCTCTTTAGCTCCTTGTTCAGGATTGACTGCCCTACATTGGCTGTCCTACATTTCTTATCTTTGACCAACAGCTGTTTGAAAGAGTTTCTTGTTTAAAGACCTCAGAACCATTTCTTCTGCTCTGGGGTAGGACTGTTAGGGTGCCCTTTAGCAATAGGTCAGACCAGGAAAAAACCAGATCTTATATACATGTCCTGGCTCTGCTTCTGGCTGCAGGAGCCAGGCTCAGTCTCACCACAGTTTTGGAGCTGCCAGAAGGGTCAGTAGCCAAAGTAAAACATCCAAAGTCATGTTTCAGCCCTGAAACATGTTTCCTGCTTAATATATGCATTATCTGGGAGCTGTTAAGAGCAGTGTGGGGGAGGTCTTTGGTTGTCTGTTAGTTCCTCAGAGCTGAAAAGATGCTCAAGAATTTGCTTACTACTAGTATTCTGCACGAGTTGCTTAAAATGGCTCTTTCCAGTCATGTTCTCATTAACTAGACTTGAAAATAAAACCAGGCATAAGTTCTGGGAACCAATTCAGAGCAAAATCTCTCTCCTTTTCAGAGATGGATAAGTGTTCATGGCCATGCCTCATTTTTTCCTGTTCTCCAGAGCAGTAACATGCTTTAATATTCAAAAAACTTAGTGTCACTACCCAAGCTATACAGAGGTAGCTAGTGACTTTGTGAAGTTCTATTTGTCAGAATACCCAGGTTACCATTCTCCCATTGTGCCTCAGAAGGATTACTAAACAAAGCATTATAGTATTTCAGTCCAGATCACAAAGCCAGTTTCCTTGGACCTTTTTCCAGTTGTAGGATTATTTGACTGTTGTCTCCATTTGAAAGGCCCAGAAGTATATGGATGAAAAAAAAAAAAAAAAAGACATTTCTAAGGCAGTAATGTATCCATCAGGCCCTTGTAAAAATACAACAGATCTTAACATTTATAACTGCACCTGGTTCATTGAGGAACATGAAAATCTTACCTCCTTTAATTCTGGAAAACAGCCTTTTGGGACCAAACATTCACACTGCTTCCACCTCCTAGAAAAGCTACCATTGACAGTGGCCAGCAGCATCCAAGGAAAGAAAGGCTTCACAGCTCAAAACAGTAGAAATTAGTCAAATTTGTCCACAAGACAGGTTGGCTTATTCCTGCCTTTGCAACAGGTGATTGTTCCTCAGCACATAACAGAACAGCTGCAGGCAAGTGTTGTTTCCTCATTAATTGCATTTTAGGGCTCACTGAGTTTTTCTGTACTGCAGAACATCCCCTGTCCCTATTGAAACATTTGAATATGTTGTTCTCCTGACAGTGTGCTCAAGGAGGTTTTAAAACTGACCAGCTGTCTGAGTGCTCCCTATAAATCACTCGCCTTGACCTAGCAGTACATTTTTCTTTTCTTTTGTGTCTATTTGCTGTTTGACACAGGAGCCTGTGCTGTAACTGCTCATTTAATACCAGACAGTGTAATACCCTTGCAGCCTGCCATGATTGTCAGGTTGATTTCATTAGTACGATAAGATGCATAGGCTCCTTTTTATCTCTTGTATTCTCCTTCTCTCTCTCCCTTTCTCTGTAATTTGGGTCTTTAAAGTCCCTGCTGTCTCCTGATCTACAGATAATTGTTTACTGTAATACTAGCCAGGAAAAGAGCTGATAAACTCCAGATGTAGCTAGGTCTTCAAATTCACTTTCCTTGCTCTATGCCCATGGCTATGGACCTCAGATAATATTTTGCTGCTGTCTGGGGTCCTCTAAACCTGCTAATAAAAAGAGTCTATTTAAGATGGACAACGATTGTATCATGTATGATCTGGGTGGCTCATTAGGGTTTCTTTTTTGTTTGGGGGGAAGGGAGTTGTTTTGTTTTGTGTTTTTTACAAGCTTCTTACTATCCTCAGTTCTCATTGCCTGCCTGTATCTGCTCTGCACTGTACTCTTTGAAGTCTTATCATGCTTCTTAGTGACAGGAGCCAGGATGCTACACATTAACCCCCATAGAGCACAGAGATGAGACTTCTTTTCCCTCTTCAAAAAAAGAAAAAAAACCCAACCCAACCCAAAACCAATCAGTGTTTTCTGTCTTGCTGGAGCTTGTGGTTCCTTTGGTTCTTTGCACAGTGACATATAGAGAAGGCAGAGAGTTAGGGGTTCATAAACAAGAATCATGCTATTGACTCCAGCTTCAACAGCTCATGAAACAATTATCTTTCATAGCTTTGCTTACAGCTCCCTAGTTTGTTTCTTAATTATTGCTCCTTAGTTCTACATACTTCTGAACTTCTCCCTTCCACCCAGCAGTGATAGGCGATGTACTATCAAAGAGGCAGTTCTCCTATCTCGGGCCGCACTCTAAGGACCAAAAATAGCCCAGAAGGCCCTGCCTACATTTCCACTGTGAGCAGACTTTGTAACCAGTTCATGAAGAGGTTGGCTATAAATACGTTTTGTGCCCACACATAGTGTGGTTAATACAGCTAGTAGTTGTGACATCCTTGCCTGGTGCATGGAGATCTTCCTATAAACTGGTTTGGCACATTATTTTTTGCTATGAATTCGAGACCACCTAACCGTGCCTGTGTAACCAGTTTGTCTGGCTGCTCCATGCTCTAGACCGGGGTGTGGTAGGATATCCTCCCTCAGCTGCCCTGACTCTCGTGCTGCTGGGGCAAGCCAAGGTGTAACTTTTTCAAGCGCTCTGGTATGCGTTCAAGGACTGTGGGTTATCTGCCTGACCTGGGTGCAAGCCTTAGGCAATACCCCTGTGATCACACCGCTGTGCAGGCTGTACACTATACAAATGCCACATGACGTACTTCTGAAAACAGCTGCCATGGGATGTACACAGACATGTGCTTCTGTCACAGGAGAGGATCAAATGCTGCTTCAAAAAAAAAAGCCCATCAAATAAAAAAAACCTATGATCAGATTTGTCCTTTAGTCAAGGCCTGGGCTTTTTTGACCTGAGGTTTTCATCTTAATTGTGAAAAATCAAAACTGAATTTGAATCTGGCTATTCTCCTGGGAGAGAAATTAAAATCTGAGGCTGGGTATACATTTCCTATTTTATACCCATTTCTTATTTTATACCCATCAAATTCCTTGTATATGACCTCCCCATAGCCTGAGGTTTTGTTAGGCTCTAATATCCGAGACTAGATAAGAAGAGTGAGTGCCTTCCACAGGATGCCCTGCTCCTTTGCCCTGCAGCAAGGGAGATTGGCACCAGTTGCCCTCCCTCTGCAGTGGCATATCTGCGGAAAGGGCATCTTTCAGGAACAGGGAGTATGAGTGCAGCTGCAGATCTAATCTGAGAGGTACAACTCTGTCTCCTTGCTCTTCAAGCCTTCTCGTTTCATGTTCCCCCAAATTCCTCCGTATTGCAGGCAGTATCAGACTCCACATCCCAATTACATTCCCAGAATTCTTAGACAAATATTGTGTTTCCACTTGTTATTGCATGAGTTGATTCTAGGAGTCCATCGCTTTTGGTTTAGAAAGAGCTGCAGTTCATTACTAGGGGAAGCAGAAGAAATAATCACATAAGTGGTCATCCTACATCATCTCAGCTTGGCTTCTACATTCTCTGTGAAAGCATCTTTCTGTCTTTTCTGGGCTGTTTCATTTCACTTCAGCTTAACTGGTCATTTTGAATAGGCAATGAAGGACATCATAGCTTTTATTGCTGAAGAGGAGCTGATGGATACAACCCACTTGTAAAGAAGCCAGACTGGCTGCCACCCCAGACGTAGGCAGAGATTTGCAAGACCCACCTTCCCTAGCTGAGTATCATTGAAACCCTTGGCTTAGCCATCAAATTAAATAGAAATGAATTGGTGTAACTCTTCCCTCATCATAATGCTATTTCATTGCCTTGTAATCCACTTTTAATTGGGACTTGCTTCCTGGCAACAGCATGTAAACAAGGAGATGGTCAAAGGCAGCAGGGGAAGGGAGGGAATAATGCAGAAATGCCCCCCAGCCCCCGCCCCCCTCCCAGTCCAGCTTCCCCTCTCTAAAATTCCACAGTCCGGGTTGCTTCCTCAATAATTTTGGAAAAAGCCTTTCCTCCCCCCTCCCCACTCTTCCCCCAGATTTAAAAAGGGTCTATTCTCCTCCCCTCTCCATGTAAACATCACTTATCTTGTTCTATAGGCAGCATAACTAGCAAGAGCAAGTACTCACAAAGTGTAAATTAGCTAGTGACAATAAATTGTCAGATTGCCTCTGAGGCAGAAACAAATGAATAGCTTAGTTTATTAATCACATGGCACCTTCACCTTTGATGTCTTGATGTTCCAGTTTTGGTGCTCCATTAAGCAATCCTGAGTGACTGCTGCTGCAGCCTCCACTAAACCAGAAATTTTGTTGGCAGCACATTTCAGGACTTCAAAGGCGGTAAATTACCTTGAGATTGTTTCATTAAAGCGCCCTTCCCAGTGTGAACAGCAATAACAGGAGAATCGAGATCAAAGAGCATCCATCTTTCTAGATTTGTTACATAGAAAATTACATGCTGAGGGTGTCTTTTTCACAAATCATGTCGCCTCCCATTTCAGCAAGAATGGTTCTAATTAGAGCAGAAGCCTCCCTGGCTGTGCAGAGAGCTATGATTGTCATTAATATAGCACTGGAAGCTTTTTCCTCTTTGCGCTCCCCAGACCCCTACCCAATTCTCTGCAAAGCTTGCAGTGTTTGTGATGTGCCTCTGGAGCCTAATTAGAAACAATTATACTGATTAACTGATTACAGGCAGTTCTCTACAGATTCTTGGGAAGAGTTTTTCCTGGGATGTGTATTTGTTTATTTTAAATATTCTTTCATTTCCCTTCCCCCTCCACCCCCACGGGCTGCCTAACTTCACATAATCCTATGCTTTGCTTTCTTCTGTCTAACTGTGAGGGATGCAACCTAAGAAAACTGTACTGGAGACAGACCAGAGAGAAGGGGCTGCTGGAGGTCCTCCTGGTACATCTCCTGTGTGATGTACCAGGCACAAGCCAGCCAGATGAAAGGTCTGATTCCTGTATGATTTAGTTTCATTTTCAGCTACCGGGCAGGTCATGGGAATCTTCTGTAACATGTTAAATCCTATCAGTACCAGCTGTAAAGCATACAAAAACCAGAGAGGTCACCTGCTGACCTGTCCCTGTCTCAGATGGTTTGGTACCTTCTGAGAACTTTTGGAAAAGCACGTGGAGGAGCAGCTGTGGGAAGGCAGGCACCAATCCTGTGGCATAACTGTCTCGTCCCATCTCACTCCCTGTGCACAGGTGTGGAGATGGCTGCACAAAATTAGGGAGGTTCTTATGAAGCCTGAATCATCACTTCCAGAGAAATCCCTTCATCAGCAGACTGTGAAAATTGTCCTCCTGACTTCCTTTCCTTGCAGACAGTCACCACTGTCCCTTGAGTGTCTTTTGAATACAAAGGCAGTGCTGTTGTCAACATGGCATGTCCTTCATGATTTAGTAGAAATAACAGTAGTCCATAGAGAAGCCGACTGGCAATTCAGAGGGAAATAGGAGAAACTCAGGAGTCAAGGCAGCCACAGTCTCCTTCCAGGTAGAGGTTCCTCCACCTCCAGATGGTTAGAGGCTGATTTCTGCATTCAGACACAGTGTGTTTACATCTGTCCATGCTCTGATTTGATTCTGAGGTCTTACTCACTTAAATCTGATGTTCTTTCCACCTAGATAAACATCCATCAGAACGTATGACTGAGGGCCAAGTGAAGCCTCCTGGAAAAGGTCTCCCTTTGAGTGGTGTTGCACTTGTGTACTGTCCGAGGTATTTCTGGTGTACTGTGAAGAGTGAAGGCGTCAGTTTGGCCAGAGAGAATAGTGAATTTTAGGAAACTTCCTTGTATATTTCTTCTTAATCTCTTTTCTAAGAAACTAAGAAACTTTGACTTTTCTCTGAATGTTTCCTTTCTAGACTTTTAGGCCAGTACAATTCCAGAGGTTCCAGTAACATTTGTTATGATCAGCAGCATTTTCTGTCCTGTTCTTTAGGCTTCCTAGTATGTTCTGGTTTATCTGCTGCTGCATAGCCCACTACCCTTTTAGCACTCCAGTCATGAGATGACTTTCTCCTTAAGGTAATATCATAATTCAATACCCTGTGTTATATCAGCATGAAACTGGGGAAAGTAAAAATAGCTGCAAGCACTAAATCTCTTTCCCTCACATTCCCTCAGTCAAACATTCCCATTGGCAATGCCCTACTGGGAAAATTCCCATTAGGGGTACATGAATAATGTTTCCTTATCAAAGACCATAAATGTATTCATGTGCCTAATGCTCTGACAAAATAATCTGACTCTCTTTCCTGGTTATAATATATCAATTTGATATGGAAGATGCAACTCTAATCACATCTTTTGTGAATTTGACCTCTGATTTGCAAATGTCCATCCACAAGTAGATGTGAATGAAACACTCATAGCCAGAAAAGCAATTATTCTGATTAGAGTTTGTTGGTGTTTTTTGTTTTGTTTTGTTTTTTCATAAATCATTGCAATTTTCAAACAGGATCAAGAAACTACTTTAATCACTAAAAAAAAAATCACTGAATCACTAAAAAAATAGCATGTCAAATACATACAGTTTCCTACACATTATGGTCTCCTTGGTATCAAAATGCAGAGCTTGA
Organism: Laterallus jamaicensis coturniculus; assembly: GCA_022605575.1. Taxonomy (NCBI): domain Eukaryota; kingdom Metazoa; phylum Chordata; class Aves; order Gruiformes; family Rallidae; genus Laterallus; species Laterallus jamaicensis. Next base: position 10,922,118 of record JAKCOX010000016.1, on the reverse strand, counting down.
GAGATATGGATGTTTCATTTTGCTCTTGTGCTTCATGAGACCTTTTTGTCAAACACCACAAGGGAAGCAAAGCACGAGTAGCATAGAACCGTGGGAAAAGCAGCAGTGAAGATTTTTGTGTGAAATCCAGTGGAATCTCTTTCACCAGCTCTGCAGCATGCTGAATCCAATCTGCTGGATCCTGTTCCACAGAGAAGAGGCTGAGAAGAATAAGCAGCATGCAATGATTTGTTAGATTGTGGTGAAGACATACCACGCCTAATTTCATTGTAAAAGGAACATACACAGCCATTGATCAAAATGTCTTTGTCATTGCTGGAATGACGCCAGAACTATCCTGGTATTTCAAGAAGGATTCGTGTTGCTTTTTGTGATATGAGGTCAGAATAAATTAAGTAGGGCCTCTGACAGCTAATTTTCAATGATAATCTTTATGTTAGGATTGACCTGTTTATTCAACCCAGTCAATCTCTCATCAAAATGACAGCTCAAGTGCACCGTAGATTATTATCCCCAAGGATGCATAAAGATCCTGTCACCTGAGACAATTAAAGTTTATTAGTACAAAATTAGAAAATAAGACTGAATGAGAAGAAAGCAAAAAAAAATAAGATCTGACTTTCTATCTCTGCTACAACTTAGAACAGAACAGGTTGAAACCCAAATTGCAGATGTCTTATGTTGTAAAATGTCTTTTTATTGGGGTGGCTTGCAAATCTGTGACGTAGGAGAAGCACTAGTCCTTGCAATCTGATGGGTCTTTCTTCATTGCTGGGCTCTGGGTTGTGCTCTGTTTTCATACCTGGGTAAATGGAGAGTGGCTCCCTTTGAAGATAATTAAAGATAATTTCACTGGCATAAAACATATATAAAAGTAGCACAAGAGACAGGCTCAAAACTGATGCCTGAGAGATGGTACTACAGAACAAGATTGTAAGGCACCATATGAACTGAGTGGTGTGTAGGGTTAGAACAGCTGGCAACTTTTGTACTGTGGTTGTAGAAGTATTTCAGTACAGCTGTTGGTAGTAAAGTCTGAAGTGTACTTGTCTGAACAGCTCCTGTAGAGATTGATTTTTGTTTATCACTTTTCTCAGTGCAAAATTTACACATGAAATTAAAAAAAAAATTATAGTAGTCTTTCTAATTGTTGTTGAATAGTCGTACTGCTAATAAGTGCACAATATAACTGTAAACAGATCACAAATCTGGAAACATATTCATTTATGTTACCTTTGTTCTCATTCCAGGAAATACAAGGATTTGATAAGTTGACATTGATTTAATAGTCTGAAAACTGGAATCAATCTTACTTTTGAGCTTTTTATTTTTCCTCCTGTTGCAAATTGCAAACACATTTCTGCTTCCTGCAAGCTGTGCATGTATTTCCATGGCCATCTTGAAGACCTCTCCCCCTTCTGCCCCCACTCTTGCCTAAGCAAGAAATGTCTCGTTAATTGAGGTTGCAATTCAATGTTTAGTGAAGGAAACGAGCACAATACAGTTCAGCTTCACCGTGTGTTTGTTCTGCAGTGGCTGATTACTGTTGTGATGATGATGATGATGATGATCAGATGTTGTTTGAGAACTGAGATACAGTGATTGGTTTTGATAACCTGAAATTAACAGCTGGATTTATAGCTTGTAAATATTCCTTGTGGTGAATTCTCGCATTGCTGGCATAATCCCCTCTTCCTGTACAGACCTCATTTATGAATCCCAAACCAGTGACATTATCCCCAGGATGTAAGACAAGACTCTCTCCTGTAATGCACACTGCATTTACTGAGTAGTCAATAAAGTGGCATTCTCAGACTTTTTATGTGGACCGATTAAATGGTATGTGACTGTGACAGTTAAATTTACACACACAGACCTACTGCTTGATTATAAAACTGCAGGCTCTTAGTTGCACAAGATTTCTACTACAATGTTTCTCCCTAATTTCCCTCTTTGTGGTAAGGAAAGATCTCTTATTTTGGGTTCTGTGATGTGATACAGACAGTCTGTGCCAGTCTGGTGTAGTCTGCTGGTAAGGCAGCGGCAGGACTGCCCTATTAAGGGGTGCCCTCCAACAGCACTGAGTTGGAGTGTTTGCACAGTGGGGACAAAAATATACCCCTCCACCAGGCAAAAAGACACCCCTACACCATTGTAGGGCTCTTTTCTGCCTCCTGACAGCCACTGAGAGCTGGGAGAAGTTAAGGCTCCTACGGGCTGCTTCATCGCAGCTTGTGGAAATGCCTCTGTTGGGCTTTAACTGGAAAAGGGGATGCAATGATCAGGTGGATGTCATCCTCACATGCAGGTCTAGCTGCCCTTTGATCTTCCCTTTTCCCACTGCCTGCATCTGAAAATATGGGAATCATGTCAAACCAACAATTCTTCCTGGAGCCTGAGACAATTACCAGGGAAGGAAGAATCATTATTTCTTAATGGAGTGATTCTGAAGCATTTAATGCAGATTCATATTCCAATCTGTTGAAGATTATATTTAAGTGTTGTTTCAGCCTTGTTTGCCACCCAAATCAGAGGTACAAACACTGGAATAAAAGTGTTGAACCATACAGAGATGGAGACATCAATTCAGTGAGCTCCTGAGATGATGGGGGTGAATACATAGCAGTGTCTGACTTCTGACCAACGTTCAGATAATACTACTACTACTACTTTAATAATACTAATAATCCTCCTGACTTTGCTTGCTGGTAATGGTGTGGAGTGGGTCTTCCTAGCTATGAGGATGGCCAGTACAGGACCTGCAAGAACTTGTAAAGTCATTGAACTAGTCCTTCAAAACCCATTACTAAGGCAAGGCTGATTTAAAGAATACATTAGGAATTATCTCATCTTACCCCCTCTATGTTGTTTCTGATTGACATAAAGTTCTTTACTGACCAGAGTTTTGGACTGGTGGTTGCTTCCCAACAATTGATCAAATGATTTTGATATGCTACAAGATGTTGGTGTTGGGAAGTGCTGGTGTCAGGGTAAATAGAGAATTGTTCCAGAGAGGGTTGGTCTTTGCTGAGCCCATGCTAAGTAGAAATGACAGTCAGAATAAATTAGATCTTTATTTTGACCAGGCTACACACATAGTGTTGGTAAGAGATGGGACTGAGTATCATAGAAGAAAGAGAAGTACAAACATTTTCATGTATATTTATGGGTTATTATGTCCAAGATGAAGGCAACCATTTGTAAAAATATTCCTTTTAAAAACCACAAAGTAAAAGTGAACTAGACAATGTTTAAATTATTATCCTTTGTGGGTACCTGTTTTATATATGTTGAATATTTTGCAAAGGTTATGTGCAAACCACTAAAAATTCAGGGAAGTGTCATTCTGTAATTAAAGCATGTTTATTCAGTAAAGTGCTAGCAGGGTTTCTGCTTGAATACTTCACTGAAATTTGGACCATTGCAGATCTCACAGGCCTGACTCTGCTTTCAATAGGCAATCAAAGCAAGTTAGTGGAAGCTCCTCCTGGGTAGGCAGCATGGAGTGAAATCTCCCTTGCTTACTCTGTCCTCAAAGAGATTGTCCGGCTTTTAAAAATGCAATGTGTTATTAATAATTTTCTTAATTACCTACAGCTGTTAATACACAAATGGGCTTGTAATTGTTCCTGCCAGGAAACGATGTAGCAGAAGCATATATTTATAGGACTGAGGAGCCCACAAGTCTGATAGATTCAGTGGACCTGCAAATTAGCATGATAATAGAATTTATAATCTGTTGAGGTAAATAGAAACCAAAGCCCACAGAGACATCCACATGTGGTAAGACCGGTTTGCTAGCCAAAACAAAGTCTACTGGTGGTGTTCACATTCTTGAAGAATCTGAATATTAGAAGATGTCTAAGACACAATGAGGTAAAGTTCCAGACAAGATAAATATAGACGGAAATATAAGCTGAGAGTGGAGAATGGGGCTACTGTAGGAATTTTAGCACTCAAAAATGGAGTGAGTTGTGGGAGGCACGCCCAGTTGGGATTCTGGTTTTCATGGGCTCTTTGCTTGTCAAACTTAATATCAAGTAAAATAACCTAATTTGACTTGGCAAAGTCCTATAGTACATAGGCTTGATATCTCTGACAGAGGCTTTTGAAGTTTCTTATAAACAGTGTTTTCTTTGCTTTGGAAGAGATGGTTGAATAATAAACAACTTTCCCATTTCTGACTCCTACTGCTGAAAAGAACAAATCGTAAGTAGCTCATCATCAAAGACAATCCTTCTGCTCAGCTCATCTGCCTAAAAAGGACTTAATAGTGAGCTCAATCCTAGGCATGCACTTAAAGAAGGCTTGAGTAAGGGTGTGTCACATTTTTAGGGTTTTTGTTCCTGTTTTTTCTGACCTATGATTTCATGGAAGCATGCTGTAGGACTGTTTTTCAGGCAGAACACGTGCTTTTGCTTTTGCTCTCCTGGATCTCTTTCTTCTTTTTCTCTCTTTTTATTGTGGATTGATGTGAAATATGAATATGAAAAGAGAACTCATTAACCCATGAGGATATTATTATTATTATTATTATTATTATTATTATTATTATTATTATTATTATTATTATTATTATTATTATTATTGACATTATTATTACTATTACCATTTTCCCTGATTAGGAAACAAGCAGAAATACGTTGCAGAAAGAATAATGAAAATTTTGGAGGAAAACTTAGACCCAAAGCAGAAATGTATTAATGTGCTTGAGATGAGGTATGTTATCTTTGGAAATGGAGCAGATTTTGCAACTGGTAAAAGAAACATTATCTGGAGAGTAGCGATAGGCAATTGGTCAAAACAAATTCCCAGATGAGTATGGCTCTGTATTCTTACATGATGTCCCAGTTTCTTAGATTCCCTGAGTCAGATTCAGCACTGAAATATGGAAGTACTGTTTTCACTGAAATGAATAAAAGCTACATACAATTACTTTTGAATATTCATTTATATGCCAATCTCAGCAAAATAAGAGTGGTGTCAACTTGCACTAGAACAATGATGTAAACAAAGGGACCAAAAAGTGTGGCTCACAAAAAGAGCTGGGTTTTATTTCCACATCTTAGGAAAAGTGGCAGATCTCCATCTCTCCCACTTAGGGGTAAACCAACCTTTTCTCTTTCCAAAATGTGCTTTCTCTGGCCATTACTCTCCCTGTCTCTGTCCTTTTTCTCTACCACTACCAGTTTGTGAATGGATTTATGTTCAGTATGTCAAAAAGAGAAGGAGCTCAGAGTTTCCATTTGAATCTCAATACTTTAGTATTTAACTACTTGGTTTTCAAACTTTAATTTGCCTGATTCCTGCAACTTTTATCCTATTGATAACTGATAGACTGTTCCTTCCTTCCCAATTTCCTTTATTAGTTACATCAGGAAGTTTATTGGTGTTCTTTGCATGTAACTCAAGAAGACGGATAGCGCCACGCTTGTTTTCAGGCCTATGTAAATTAATACTGTCCAGAATTCTAAAGGCAAAGATCAGCGAGCCTTAAAACCCGGAAGATATCTGGTTACACGCCAGAGGCCTCCTCTTCAAATGAAATGACAGGAATCTGGGGCTGAAGGACTTCCGTTCGCTCTTAATGAACTTGAGTGGCTCTTGCCTATAACCAGAAATGATACACAGACAAACAGCTCCTAAGACACATGTCATTCCTGGAGCTTGCAGCCTATTATTACTTTTATTCTTTCCAGCGTCCCCTTGTTACACTACAAGCCCAAAGACCAATCATGTAAAGAATGAATAATACAGCGCCCAGGAATTCTGCCATTGATGTCAAAAGCATCCTTTCATCATGGCAGAAACAGAAAGTTTGGTCCCTTATACCTGGTGTGGCTCTTTGGACAGGTTCAGCTGATTTACATTTATGAACAAGACTCAGGAGGGTTCCTGGGTTGGCACAGCTGGAAGTGAGAGATTCACAGTTGTCCCTTGGTTACCAAATCCAAACATTTTCTCTTGTCATTCCTGCTTCACTTAGACAAGATGCTAGTATATGTGTCTATGCCTTTGTACAGATAACAACCACGTAGTGGTTTAATACCGATACCCATGTGGATATAAATATATTTATTGAGGAATAATAAAGAGAATTCAAAGCCAAGACGTAAAAAGCAGTGTATGAGAAGTTAACCACTCAAAATGTGGGTGTGTGTAAGTCTCTCAGATGTAACAATTAAATGCTAACATGGTGTAATACAATAATATGGGCACACAGTGTTTCATTCCAGTGGCAATCCTAATTATAACACTACTTAGTACAGGAAATTGCCTGTTGAAGCGCTCTGCCTGAAAAATCTTAGCAGAAAAGTGTCCATATGTTTGCTTACACAGTGAAATATAACGCAGACCTGACTCCAAACAGCAAACCTCAGGATCTCCTTCTTGCCCTTAAACTTTCTCTTCCCTCCAAAACTGCACGCGACAGAGAGTAACGCCACAATTTATTAGCAGCATGAAAGTGAGGCAAGAGCCTGGTTACAAAAGCCAGTGGCATATGATAAAATGATGGCTCAATCAAACGGTCGTAACATGCTCAAAAACAGACTGGAAGGGCTGTGTTCCAGCAGCAGCAAGGAAAAGAGCCTGTCAACACTGCGTGCACGTTTGTCCACGTGAATATCGACGGCTGTAAGTGAGCTGTGCTACCTGGACTTGCCACAGTAGCTACAAAATGAGAGCTCCCCTTCCTCTTTGGATTCTCAGGAAGCTTTTGAAGAGAAGCAAGCCAGATATTTATGAATTAAAATGCTTTCAATTCCATCTCTCCCGAGAGGGAGATAAATACCAATTTGATGTTCTGTGCTAAAAAAAAAAAAGGGATTTGTGTTTTTTTGTTCCCTGAGAATGAATTGAAGCAGACTCTTTTCTACAGCTTTTCTTTTAATCTCTAATGTAATTAATTACTTTACCCTTCAAAGCAAGTAGTTTTCCAGTTAGGAAAATATCTAGAGGCATGGGACTATGGCATGCATGATGCTGGTCTCTGTCTTGCTCAGTCCTTTACCCTTCTTGATACAATCTTGATTACAGACTGGAGAAGATCTTGATAATAACAAAAAACTCAGCTGGCTAATAACAAATTTAGGTGCCAGTTCTGGGAAGTCCTTAACCAGTGCTTAAACTTGTTGCTCAATTGTGGCCAAGAGAGCAGACAAAGAACTCAAATAGAACAATACACAGACTGAGAAAGTCTCTGCTGGGGGCTTTGGTTTCTTAACTGTCTGTGTACTCCTGTCATTCTATTGACCTTCAACATCTACAAAAAGGCTGTATGATTTACTGGAGCAAGGTTGTTTTATGAGGCTTGGTTGAGACTTGAAGTACTTCCCAACAGCAAACAAGTGCTGAGTCAGCAGCTGGACTCTCCTGCAGGAGGGGAGTGTGACTATGGGACTGACAGCTTTATGCTCCTGATGTATCTAATCAAAAAAAGAACTTATTGTATTTTACCCCAGAGTAAACACTATTTACTGAATAATATCAAGTGACTGGACAGGCCATATTCTTGCTACTGCCATGTCTTCCCCCAACTCCTCTTTCATTGCAGCAACCCTCGCAGTGTTTCTTTATACTTTCTTACTACTCTTCTCAGAAACCTTCTAGCCACAGTTTACTGAGGTTGGATTCTAATTTAAGCACCCCAGTCTACTGAAACATTTTGTTGTAGAAAGAAAAGCTATTGGCAGTGGTCTAGCATATCAAATCTTGGGGTTTACTTCTTTGACTTTACATCTTTATTGGCATTTTTCTGTTGATCTGATTGTGCCAATGGATAATAATGCTCAGTAAACAGACCATATCCTATTAATTGGACTGATTAGTCTGTGGAAAACTCTCACTTGTGGTACCACAGGAGCAAAATCACCCTTCAGTGTGGCAATCCCATATAGATTGTCTTTTCCAGTGGTGATAGGGAAGCTGGGTAAACCTGAGTGACTATAAAACAGCATAAGAGAAGTTGTTTTAGCTCATCATAAATAAATTAAAAATATTAATATTAAAGAATGTCAGAAATAGGTGAAGCAACCTTAAAAGATGTGCTGTGTTGCCTTCTGATTTCTGTACTGTTGGTGCAGAACTTGGGCATATGACTGAAAATTACATTTCTAGCTCTGAATATCCCTAACAGGTCTCATCTTGATGTTACAACCAACTTTTAAAACTGAGTTACTAAAAATAATGGAGAAGAATGATTTTTCCTGTTTTTTTCTTAGGACAGTTTTATGCCTCTCTGACTTCTTTATATCACTGTGAAAGAAATGGAGGTTTAAGGACATGGTTAGACACGGATGACTGTGTCTGAATCCCATTTCTAGCGGTAATAGATGAAATGAGACATCCTTGGAAGTGACACAGCACTCTGGATATACCCATTCTGTCCTTCGGCTAATTACATTTTTTTATGTATTTCTCTTTAATCATCTTGGTCTTCTCCTTGCCTCTGGTCCCAGTTGTCACATTTCTGCTTCTTTAGCCTGCATCAGCCATGCTTAATATGTGCCATAGCTTTGTTTATGGATATATTTTGCTAATTCTTATTTATTAAAATAATTGCCTTAATTAATCCTAATTGTTCATTGTTAATCACTCGGTAATATGCTTCCATTTGCTTGTACATATATTTTTGTATTAGTCATTATAAAAGCAAGACATAAAGCAAATGGCATAATTACTCACAAAAGACTGGGAGCTCAACCAATAAAAATCAAAGGGGAGAAAATAAAATGCTTTCAACATTCCTGTAGAGTAACTGGGACATCCTGTGTCACAAATGACTTTATGAGCTGTCTGGAGGTGGGATTCCCTTCTAAAGCCCCAGGAGGCTGAGAAATGAAATGAGAAAACATGTTACAGCTGAGGCCATGTTTCCAAATTTACCTCTTGCTGTTTGTCAGCAAGACCAGAAGAGAAGGTAAGAGATGTCAGTACTCTACCAACCTAAGATAGACGGTTTGGGAGTGCATTGAAGGGAATGAAATTTGAATGAGAATGTAAAAAACTCAGAGTTTTGTATGTTATTTTTTTATTTCCTCTTGGAGGGGAAGAGGAAAAACAACCACCTATTATCGTTAAGCAAAAGCTCAGAAATGTTTTAGTGTTGGTGGTTACTGAAAATCTCAACATGACTTGATCTGCTTGCACTCACGCTGCGTCAGTTCATGATCAGACAAGTGGATGGGGGCGAGCAAAGAGGAAGCCTTGCTGAAAGCAATGGCAGTGCCATCCCCCAGGTGGGTGGTTATCTCTTCTGCAACTCTAGCCTTTCCCTAAAGCCAAATGTAAAAGCAGTACGATGTATGAGGTAGCACGCAAAGGTTCTTCAGAGCTACAAAGAGAAGAAGCTCTGAAGAAATGTGTCTCCAGGGCAGTCCTGGGCTAGCAAAGATACTCTGTCAGAACAAATATGGGCTCCTTTAGACAGGACTATCAGGTATTGTATGTCTTATGTCTACACCAGAAAACTTTTGGTTTTCCCATTAGCTGGAAAGGAGTTTTCACATCAGTAAGAAATGGTCTGCTCCACTGTATAAGTCTATAGCGATTAACGCTACAGGTCTTGCAGTGTGAGTCCAAAAAGGAGAATAACACCCCCAAGTACTTGCTCTGCTTCAGTGGCTCACAGTGGCTGAGGCCCATGGACTTCAGAGAAGCCATGCTACTGCTATCAGCTGAACGCCTGATCCATGTTTATCTGTAACATACTGATCTTTCTATAACTTTCTGATCTTATAATTGCCCTTAGTTAAATGATATTCACAAATTATTTATTCAATGGTTGCAGTTCCCACAGTTCTAAAGCTTGCTGACTTCATATTCTCTGGATAAATTATTTGTGGTTTAATCTGCTGGCAAACTCCCAATGGTTTTGAGGTAGTTATATTAACAAAAGTTTTGTCCTGAATAAGTAGATTTTCCTCTCTAACTGACAAGGTTTAAATATTTATTGATGTAAATGCAATCTCTTTTCTATAGGAAAGTTGGTAGTTTAAAGTCAGTGAAGCATTTCTCAACTCACCTTCCTTCTCCAAACACTGGCCCTCTGTACCCAGAGGAAGTCTGTCTGCAAGAAGCATGAGCTTATTCTCACACATTTGCACTTATTTTTCTCTTTGATTCTCTCAGGTCTTCCAACAAAGACACAGTTAGTGGCAATTTTTCGTGGCTTCTGTGATCTGGGAATCTGACCTGCTACAAGAGTTGAACAAGTCTCCACATCTAGAGACACATCTATTGTCTGGAGTCACACAACAGAGGTTATCTGTATTATGTCTTCTCCTTCCCTTTTGACCATTTTTTTCCACATACTGACCCAGCTCATATTGCCTATCAAAACTGGAGAATGTGGTATGAGAGAAACAGCTTGTCCTGATGATCCCCTTGTTTGGTCATAGAACAGAGGTGTCCTATGGCATAAATGTGCTTGAATGTGCAGTGCCTGTGAAGTGGGGGTGATCCTGTTACATGAATCTGCAGCTAAGAATGTGTCTCCTGAGGGCACCTTTCCCTGGAACCATCACACAGATACAGCAGCCATGCAATGTCTCTGGTGGTGAAGTAGTAGCTGCACTCTGCAGAATACATCCTACAACTTGGCAAGCTCATGGACTGGGCCCAAGAGTGGGAGACACTATATTGTACCCTTTGTCACACCTTCACAAGCAACAACCCAAAAGTGACTTCTCAGACTCAAGAACATAATTTTAAATGTGTAAACCTCTTTATGGATCCTGTGTGATGGAGACCATGCCTTTAGTCCAATGCTAAAGCCATAGCCCAACTGCTGCTAAACATGTCAGATGAAGTAAAAGACAGGAAAGGGGAAATTTTAAAGGAGTGAATTAATGGCTAAATTAATGCTACGGCTCCTCCTACAAATCCTCACTTACGAGCTCAGCAGGTTTTTCTTGTTTATCCACCCAGTCTGTCCTGGAAAGGGACCTCCTACCTCCTTCTTCTCTATTGCTGTTGCTATTAAGAGAGATTTTTGTAGTATACAAAAGCTCTGATTGTCCTCTTACTTATACTAATTTTGCAATTGTGTAAATCCATTGACCTGAGCAGAGTTATTTTTGATTGACACTAATATATGTTGGAGGAGAATCAGGTTTTAAATATCTTTGAAGGCAGACAAGCTTGGAAAAAGTAGTCTTATTTTTAAGCTCCATAATCGTTGCAATGTCCTTTTGTTACATGCTGTTCATTTGTAGTTTGAATTATATTTGTCAAACATTCATTCAGGTCAGATATTTGTATGTCCATTGTGTATAACCTTGTAAATTTAACTTAATTTGTTTGTTTTTTTCTTCATAAATAACCTCATTTCAAAGTTATTCTAGAGGTTTTAAAGGCCATGAAGCCAAAGTGAATGCATATGAATGGCTCAAGTTCCTAAAGCTTCGATATCTTCCAGGATTTCTCTTACCATGAAATTAAATGAGTCATTTGTATCTTACTATGTTATGTGATCATTCTGTTACCATGATGTAGCTAGACAAGAACTTTGTCAATGATTTACAGTCATATGGTTCTCTCCATAAATCAGTGTAATGTAGTTTCATATGAATAGTCTTCAGCTGAGACTCTTCTATGAAGTATTCAGTTCAGCTGAGCTGTGTAAAGTACTTTGTCTAACCACCAAGATGAGTCATTACAGTGTTATAATTACTCTTTTCTCTTTATTTCTTTTCTGTTGTTGCCATTAGGTCAATTGCTTCAGGCTTTTATAGCAATAGAGAGCCCCTTCCCCTCAAATCCTTCACTTTCTACTCCACAATGTATTACTGGGCAAAGTTAAACAGCTGATTTCACCTTGAATTACTGAAGCAGCTTCCTGAAAATGATTCAATACCTTAATTTTTGTGAATATTTTAATAAAAAACATTTGGTCCCATTACTGGCTTGGCTTTGGGCAGAATTACAGCAGAAACTGCAACACATTTAACCACATTGTGCATGAAAAGAAAGGATTTACAAGTCTGTCCAATACAGTGGTCTTTTGCGTATTTCAGAGGCTGTGGTCTCTAAAGCAACTTGACCAAGCCCTTGCTATGTAAACACTTGTTGAGTCAAAGTAGTGTGTGTATATATATATATTATATATATATATATTTCATGTATTACAGTGAGGTATCTTGAAAATCCAAATGAAAAATCAGAAGCTGTGTTGATACTCTGGTATCCACTTTAAAAGGAATATCTCAGTCATTCTATGCTGTTAATTTTTTGTCTAAGCAGCATACATTGCTGCTAAGCTCCAAAGTCAGAAGATTTCTTCTAGAACACATCTGTTGATAAAAATGGATGCTCTCTCCTTGAAAAATAGTGTGGCTTGTGCCTGGTGTGAAACTATTAGTGAGCTGACTTACTGTTCACTGTAGTAAGAAGAGATTATGTTAAATGTGGCATCATCCCCTGGGAAACTATATGAGGGCACATTTGGTGTTGTTCCAGCCCTGCATTACCCAGCTGAACATGCAGTTAGCCAATATTATACATAAGTCTAAAATAACTGTGCAAATTAGGTGCATAATTGCATCCATAAATTGTTGGAAAATTTGGCTTTTAAATTATGAATCATAAACAATAATAACTCACCAAGATGATTGCTGTCAGTTTACCTTACCTAAACTGCTTTTCTCTTTGTCCAGCATAAGAATCAAGGGACACTCTCTAAACTTAGCAGGGAACAAACTTCAAATCAGCAATGAAAGTGTTTGCTCACAAAACCTGTCAACAAGCTCTGGATGTCACTGCTGTAAGGAGTTGTGGGGCCTAAATCATAAAAGACAGTTGAGTTTTTTGTAGTCTGAGTTCAACAGCTGCTCTTAAGTCTAGTTGCGTTTTCTGCATCAGAAAGTCCCTGTATCATCTAGCTCTGGAAGCTGTGTCTCACCACCTTTGTTTGCATCATACAAACACAGGATTTGGGATAGATAAACTTTGTCTGCCAGTTACAGATGGTCTTCAGACTATTTCTCTACATTACTTTGCACAGCATTTATGTTTCAGATTGACCTTGAAGTCATAAAAGCAATTCTTATTACATTCAAGTAAAAGTCATCATTATTATTATTTATTTTGAATATCCATACTTAGGATTTTGATGATGATGATGATGATGATGATGATTCCACAAATTTCAGAACTGAAATCATGAGGAATTATCTCACTGGGATCCTGACTACAATTCAGTGCAGAATGCCAGTGAAATAAAAAATAATTTAAAACTTAATTTTGATATCAGAATAGACCTGATATCAGGATAGCCAGTAATTAATCTAAGCATTCACATAAAAGCTGCTTTGGAGGAAATTTGTCAGTGTGTGACAAGAATAAATAGTTCTGACCACCAAGAAGAGTGATAGAGAACAGAAATAACACTTAAAGCACACACCTCCTATTACTATGATATTGCCTATCTTTTAATAATGACAACATCACAACAGGGAGGTATATGAGCTTTTAATGACACTCAGTAAATGAGTTGGCTTGCAAAACAGCTGCACGTCCTTTTGTGCTTGTAATGGCTTGACAACATTTTGTCTAGAGGGCTGTGAAATTTTCCTAGCCTGGTCCGTTAATCTCAAAAGCAAATGTTGCTTTTCAGTGAGAAAGCTGCACAAACTGACTCTCCCTGCTTGTGCACTGTCATAGCATGAGCCAAGAGCTGAAGCAAAGTTCGTCAGAGCCCTGAAGCAAGGAGCAACAGAGTCATCCATTAAAATGCATGAAGCTTGATAGATCCTGAAACCAGAGTACAGCTTCTGAAAAACAGGCCTGGTCAGGTGTGTATCTGGTGGGGGGGTTGCTGCTCAGAGGCTTGTGAACCCTCCATGAAGTACCATCACCTAACACAATATTCCTGCATTGGGTTTCAAGGCACTTTTCCACTTGCATGACTGTGCAGTAACCTTTCCACCCTCCTTTGCAGGTAACACTGGTTCTAGCACCTTAATTGGAGAAAGGAAAAAAGAGGAGCCCCCATTTGCAATGAATGCTGCAGCTCTAGATAGGCTTTAGAGATTTAAACACGTGCATTGTTAGACCTGGGCTTTGAGTCCAAATAATGAATCATATGTATTAATGGGAAAGCCCATAATAGCATTGCCCTGGGTGTGTACAGAGTGATAGAAATTCTAATGTATTTTAAAATTAAACTTGACCTACAATCCTACTCCAATCTCAGTTCTGTACAAAGGCATTAATTTGACTTATTCAACTAATTACTTGTTATTACACTAGTGTAGAGACTGTAAAGACTTGGACAAGCAATTATTTTCTATAGACGACAACCTGAGTTTTGGCAATATTATCTGAACTGGGATAAAAGTTCTTAAACCTTCAGAAGCTGAGCCTGAGGCAGCCAAGCCTATGAAGCCAAAAGATTATGTCAATGTTCTCATGGTTTTCATTTTGTTTTGTAGGATGAAATATTTACCAAAATGTTATGATACTGTATCACAAGTTGTGTGCCTCTTCACTGTACAGAATGTGAGGTTTCAGCAGCCCATTCTAACCTAAGCAGCAATTGGCAGAGATGCCCATGTCTCAGTTACTATCCCAAATGCTGAAAGAGATGATAGCTATGAGAGCTCTAGAAGCAAAAGATTTAATTTGTCTAGGGAATGGAAAAATTAAAAAAATCCCAGTGTTTCCAGCTTGTGATCAAGCCAGAAATTCTTATTTTTAATCTTTATGTGTGTTTACTGTGGGTTACTGACTGCACTCCCAGACATGAAACAAAGTTGGTGATTTTATTTTGTGCACAGATAACACTCCCATGTTTTGGGTGGCTGTGACCACTCAGAGGGATGAGGACCGAAACTTTGTTCTGTTTTGTGGGTTAGTGATGGTCCTTTTGTCAAGGACAGGAAGAAATAATGTTAAGCTTTACTTTTCCCAGTGTAGCAGAAATATCAAGGAAAGCCCACTGAGCTAGATGAAGTTCAAAAAATTGAAGGACTTGGCTCTGATAAGATCAATGCTCTCCTTCTGACTTTTCCATAACTGATAAATAACATAGTTAATTCATAGTTAACTGCATGGACACAATCTTGAAGCATCTCAAAGCAAAATCCTTAGCTAATTTTCATATATAACACAACAAAATGATTTCTTTTCCACCAAACATTTTGATTCCATAGAGTCAGCATTTTCCAGTGGAAGACTCTTCATCCAAAAATTGTTTGGCTGTGGTGAGATACATCAGTTGCATTTGCTGGTGATAAAAACATATATTCCTGTAGCTCCATCCCTCTAAGTACTCAATTATTTCCCAAATGCACTCTCTGTGAGGTCAGAAAATGCTATTGTTATTTGGTGGCGAGGAAACTGAGTCACAAAGGGGCTAGATGATTTTCCCAAGGGGAACAGGAAATGTATGAAAGGGGTAGGAACTGAATCCTAGCTTCCCAAGCTCATTAAGCCTGCTCTTCAAATGTAATGACTTCTTACTAAGTCATTACTTCTACTAAGAAAACAATTTCTGCCTCTCTAAGATGTACCTTTGCTTCATGTGGCGACCCATGCTGCTCTGAGCTTTGAAAAGCTTCAGAGCTTTCTGGCAGGATTACTGGAACATTAGAAAATATAAAAATGAGGATGTTTAGAAGGTGAAGAGCTTTTTTTGCAGTGTCTCTCCTTTTTTCCTTCTGGGGTTGTTAACAAGTTCCAAATGTTCTGGAGTATCTATATTTTTGTTGCGTTTTGGATTGAGAATATTGTTCTTGTACATTGCTACACTAAAGTGTTTACACAGAAAACAGTCCAGTCTGGAAAAGTAACAATTTGTTCACAGGATCATATAACGTATTTGCCCAAATGGGCTCTTGGGAGTGAGAGCAACCGATCTGTCTTCCCTCTGCAATGAATTTGCAATCTCTGATTTCTCTTTCCACCCATGAAATCTTCATCCTGCTCCCAGTGCCAACTGTAGTCTGTCCCACTATTAACAGCAACAGCAATAAAGGAAAAATAAACTCCTTTTAGTCTGTAAGGCTTTTTGAGAGCGGTGTGGAGCAAACAGCTCATTATGCTTGCGCGTCAGCATCCTGAGAGAAACGCTGGCAGCCCAGGGAAAGAAGGAAGAATAAAAATCCCATAAGAAAAATATTCTTTGCTCTGTATAATCCTTCTTTGCAACTCCTGAGTTTAGACTCCTTTATTAAAGGGAATGAGCAGCGTACATGCAGAGCTGTACGTGGTTTCCCTGTTTGTGCATCCAAGGTATGACACAATAAGGACAAATATCCGGAGGCAGGTTCAGAGACATTGAGTCTAGATCTTTAATTAATAGCTGGAGATCAATTGCATAATACCTGAGCAAATAGACACGTGCATTTATTATCTGAAAACAAGAACTCTGCAATTACGGTCATAAAGAAAATGTCAGAAAACAAGAAGCAACAAATACCCATTGTGGAATTAATAAGAACAGTAGTTCCCCTCCAGTGGTCACTGAGTAAGCAAACATTCTGGTTAAATAAACTGAAATGGAGCATATCTGGGCAACACACTCATGTGCTGGGTCAAAGCAGAGGTTAAATAAAAATTTGTTTTAAAAAGACCCAAAAGAACACAAAATGACTCCCTACTCCACGCACCGCATATTGTTAAGGGAGCGAAGAGGAGTGTTGGGTACTTTCATGAGTGCTCTGCGTGACTTTGAAGTGGAGCTGTATGGAAAGCAGGGAGCATTCGTGTTTACCCCAGGCTCCTAGCAACTTCCCTGCTCACAACTAGTCTTTGGCAGTGAGGATGTATCGGCACTCAGCAGCCAAACACAACTCGCTCCCGCCAACACCATGGTGACGGGCTGACCCTTTCAGAACACATCAGCATTAGGATTTCAAAAAGGGCAGATTTTCAAGGTCGATGTTTATTTCATGTAAACCAGCTACCTGAGGTTTCTGAGGTGCTGATCCTTAATTGGTCATTACAACAAAAACATAGGAGTAATTTCATATTACACTGATGCCTCAGCATGTAATTCCAATTTAGGTCACTTCATAACCAATGGATTTTTGCAGCTTCAAATGCATACTTCCATGTCTACTACATAGTTAGATGCATCCAGTCACTTCAGGATAATTGTTGTTGCTACCCTTTAATAAATAACACTAACTAACCTCTAGCAGTTGGGTATGTTTGGAAAGATTTATAGCTCATATTCTCACAGCTCTGTGGTGATTAATACAGACAGTGATTTTGGGGGCTGTAAAAATAACCCTGTGTACTCATGTGAGAAGGAACCACATATTGCCTCTAAGTTCCCTCAGCAGGTAAGAGCAGCAATTATTCACAAAGGTAGAAGAAAGGGTGTTTGTCACTGTAAAAAAATCCTCTGACCAATCTAAGGGCAAAGGTCTACTGAGGCTGAAGGGAACCCATCTGCATTCAGAAGTGCTAACACAAATGCCCAGCCCTGAAAGAAGTTGTACTTTATGCCGATTTCCCTCCAGATTATATTGTTTTCTCATACTAAATTAAAAACACAACACTATACCAGCTACTACAAAGAGAATTAACTCTCTCTCAGCCAAACCCAGGACATGCATACAGCGATTTTGCAGACACTGGGTTCAATCTCTCGTAACTCCTTCTGCCACATGTCTTTACATTTCCAATATACTTAACTAATCCAGTAATTAACCATAAAAATAAATTACTTGTATAGATTATGTAACAATAACAAGGCAGCATGAGTCACTTTTCTTTGTTCTGACTCACTAGCGAGCAACAACATGGGCTCATTAAGTAGGTACCAGAAGTTCAATATGGAGAAAACTCAGATCTCAAGGCTAGATAATTTGGCCTCCATTTGTTTGCCTTTGTTCTCTTTTGTTTCCAGATTAAAAAGGGCACCATGTACTTTTAGTTTCTTCAGGTAAAAAAGACATCAGGGAGCTGTTCCTTCATTGACAACTGACCAGAGATAGGTTAGAGCCTACACAATAGTTGCTCGCTTTGCATTTACTGTTTAACTTGGATGAACATAGGTAGAACTTAATTTGCCCCATGAGAATAGGAAATGGACCCCACTGGCATGCAAACAATAAGTAACTATGTCACCAATCCATTGCCACAAACATCCGAAAGCTTTCATGAACAATTGGAGACCTATCATGGAAAGGGCACAATCTCAGGCTCTGTAACCACAAAATCAGTGTAATGATTACTCCCAGGCCCATGATGACCTGACTAGCTTGTGTCTGCTTGGTACCTTTGTGCAATGGCACAGACCCTGGCTAACCCCATCCTTCCACACAATTCTATATGTATGTAGATAGAAATAGCTGCATGGACATTCATACAGCTGATTCTTCCACTGAGTGGGAGAAGGATGATTTGATCTCTTGAAATGCTTCCAAGCCCTTGTGGGGAACAACTATACTGTTTATAGATAAACACAAGATTGCATGGCCTTGGGAAGACCCTGAGCCACCCACAGCCTGTTTTTTTTCTGGTCAGAGCTGAATGGTTTTGGGAAGAAGTGTTGGACAGCAGTGTGAATATTTCCCCATTTCAGAGCAGGGGGCTGCAGTTTGGCACTGTGGAGTTTAGCAGCAATAATAGTTTTGGCGTTACCTCCTATGCTACCTCTTTTGTCCCATTCTTCTTCCCTATTCTGTAGTATCACCTTCCTCACTTGTACGAGCACAGACATTTCTGGACCTGATCATGGAACAAGAACAGGCAATTCACTTAGGGAGAAAGAACAAAATGATTTATTATTTATTTCAGTCACATATTTTGAGGTACTTGAAAGACATAACTGAGGAAGCAGCAGGGCAAAGGGATGAGTGACTTAAGGCAGGGAGTGAGAAGAAAGGGTGTTATAAGCCAGGACTTCAATGCAATCCATTTTTTCAAATGCATGGTTATGAGAAGTCCTAATGGGATTGGTGCTCTGAACATTCCCAGTAAACCTGGCTGTGATTTTTCTCCAATTTATATTTGTCTACTTTCAGATGCTGCTACCTCAAGGGTTGCTGAGAAGTGGTCTATTAAAGCATGAAGCCCGTTTCATAATGAAAATTCCGAATAATAAACAATTCCAGCCAGCTTACTCAGTCTCATTGACTTTTTTTTTTAAAGCACTCCAGTTTCACTTTTAACCGAAATGAGAATCTGTTCTTACATAGAGATAGGCCAACTAGATGATTTTCAGATTAAACATCTGGATCAACTTTAGGTAAAGTTTTCAAAGGTAGCTTCATTTTCACGGCAAATGCAGTCAGCAGTTCTCAAACAGTTCATCGTCAAGACAGCAGAAATCTCATGAAGTTAGTTGATCCCATGGGTTTTCCACCACTATAGGGCAGCCTGACTTTCAGATTTGGTTTAGGGTCACCTGAAAACATCTTCATGTAATCACCTGGAAATTGGAGTGCTCAAAGTCATTAGTCATAGTGAAAATGCTTGTGCTTTTAGCTGATTAGAACCTGAGTTTGATTATAAAGTTTAGAGTTTGAATAAACTCCAAACCTGAGACAGGTTATCAGAAGGGTGTTCCTAACTGATTTCTTTTATCTTTATTTCATCTGTAGTTCCAAATCTGTAAAATCACAGTTCTCAAATCAGAATGACTATATATTTTATGTAAATGAAATTACATTATGGTGCCAATTGGCTCTTGAGTCAAACTAACTAGAGAAGAATTTAATTATATCCATTATTAAATGTTTGTGCTCCATGGATCCAACTTCTTAAAAACAACAATGATGAATTTACAGACTCCTATTACCATCTGTTGCACTCTCTCCAAGTCTGGCAGGGGGTGGAAACCTTGCTGAATTAAAAATATTGCTATTTAAAGTCTTCCATGTATTCATTTCCTTAGACATGTGAACTTGTTCAGTGGCAGAGCCAGCCTTATGGTTTCTGTAACTTTGCTGGCTGCTGAACTTGGAGACATTTTAAACACAGTGAATTCTCACAAAATTTATTTTTTTAAAGCTATATCCCTCAACTACAGACCTAAGTGGACAATCTTTTTTTTTTGTGGGTTTTTTTTTTCTCCTTCTTTTATTTCCAAGGCTTGAAAAGCAGAATTGCAAGGAGTTAAGAGACGGGAAGAGGTGACTTGCCAGAGTTTCTGCCTTCACTGCAGTCTAGAGTTGTTGCCCAGGCAATTGTGTTCATGGGAGGTCTTTAACTGGCAAAGCTGCCTGCTCAGTTTCACAGGCGCCACAGCTACTTCATTATTTCATCAAAGTTCATTATGTTGGGGAGGGTACCACCAATAAAATGAGATTACAAGTGTCTCCAACGAGCCCTTAAAGACATAATTCCTGGTTTTACCTTTTGCCACATCCCTGTCTGTGGTCCTATAATGCACAGAGAGATTTGCACCTATGATATGGACTATCCCACAGCTTAATTGAACCGAAAAACTCCTGGAGAATTTGATTCAATGTGTCTTGCGACAGAACCTTCTTTTGTTTTCTGTGGAGACAGAGTTCTTCATCTAAAAAAGAAATCAGAACAGTTTAATAACAGGTTTTCAGTGAGGTGGGAGTATTTGGGAGAAAAGAAATTAAGCCCAGGCTACATCTAGAGCAAGACTGATCTATACTAAATGTAGATCAATGATATTTAATGTTCAGTGAACTTCCAGGGAGGAACCATTAAAATTCAAGGGGAAATCAATACTCATGGGCCAACATCTGGTCCTGACACTTCTAGTATTCTCCTGTTTTTATGCCAGTTTGACACAATTTCATAATACATTCAGTCTTGATGTAAAATTATGTATAGCAAAAGAAAGAGGAAACCAAATTCAACATGGGTCAGTGGTTTTGTGCCTTTCTATCCTGTCCACACAAGTTTAAGTAATTATTGCTAGCAAGCAGCTGTTGGGAGAACATGGTACTCTTTTTCTGTTAAAAGGTGGAATGGAACAGAAGCACCATTAAAACATAAATTTATTTCCACATCTTCCTGGGTTTTGCTTTGCTGTGGATATCTAGGGTCAGATGACTACTCCAAATTTCTCTTTGTTCTCAGAGACAAATACGCCAAAGATGAATACTGAAGTATTTGCTTTCTTGATACAACATGTACATGAGCTGTTTGCCTTGGAAGTTGGTCACTACATAATTTATTTTTAAAAAAGCATTCAAGACAAGCTTCAAACTGAAAAGTCAGTTTTAAAAGGTCATTGTTTTTCTAGCTCGTATTTTTACAAGAATTTGACAGCTTTTGTACTCTAAATAATGAGAAATGATAGACAACCTGACATACTGCATTTATTCTGCTTCAAGGATCTCTGTTTATCTCTGTTTATGCAGACCTGACCTGGCATCAGTTGATTGACTCCCAGAGCATGATTTTGCCTATTTTATGAAGCAGGTGAAAATTTTATCTAGACCAAGATATGTAGGACAAATCTGGTCACACCATCATAACAGCATTCTTCTAACCCAGCTTTCAACACTACCTCCTGGAATTGCACAGAGCAATAATACATAAGAAAAACAACTTCAAATGTCACTCCCTGAAAAAATCCCCAACAATTTATTAACCTATGTTGAGTTGTGTTTATAGCTCACACATCTACAATGAAATTTTATCCAAAGCCCAGATGATTAAAATAGGTTTGTGCATCTATTCTAAAGACACACATGGGATTTTGTACACAGGCCTTCCTTCTTCTTCCAGTGGCTCACTCTCCAGGCCTTTCTGAGATTATGGGCACTCATATGTAGGGCAATATTGGACAATTCATATATATCTGGCAACACTGTTCTCAAGGGCTTGTAGGCTTAGTTTGTGATGTGCTTAAAGAAAGTTGAGATCTCGTGAGCACTCTGGAAAACAAGGTGCACCTAGAGTTCCAAGAAGGCACATTTGTTCTGAATGGAAAGGCACATGTCTTTCTCTGTATGAATGGCCTAACCTCAGCTAGTCCTGATTTCATTCTTACTGTTTCAACTCTGAAATGCATGTCCAGACAGTGAGACTGAGAAGTGACAGAGAGGGAGCTGCTGCAGGCTGCTCCAGTGAATCTACCGGCTACAGGTATTGTTCAGGTGAAAATGAAAATTGTCATGAATTCCCAAGGCAATGAATCACTGTCCTTGTGGGCTTCAGTGTCTGTTTTGAATAATTTGTTTACTAGTATTTGAAGCACGTTGGTATTTTCCCTTATTAAAAGTGTTTACTACAGGAATGCTATTGGGTCGGGAGTCCTAAATACTCTGGATGCACTTTGTTCTTGTAGGCACCCACCTGTCACCATTGCCCATCTATCAGGGAGTGGAGATAGGCCAACATACAGTATCTTAGAGGTCAACTGGAAACATGTAAGTACAACTGACCTCACCCTGCCCTGTTTTACCCTGAAACATAGCCTTCCCAAGCTGTGGTAAGACAGGTTTTCCCTCTAAGTAGCTAACAGATATCTTTATTCCATACTCTACCACTGCTGTTGAACAGAGTCTCCTGGGTGAAGTTCAACAGCTGCTCATGTTATCACTCATTATGCTTGGTATTGAACAATAAATCTTATTTTACATGTTGTACCAATGAGAAAGACAGAATTTGAAGCTCTAGTGTTGGATCACCTGTTTTGGAAGGGTAAGGCTGTTTTCAGCCTGTTTTAGGTCTCCCGTCTTCCCGTGTTTTCCCATGTCCCCTCAATTCAGGGAGCAAGTGAATAGAGACTTTTATTTCCCAGATGCTGCCTCTCAGCACAGTATCTCAGTTATGTGACTTCAGGAGATTGTGTAGAGAAGACAACATCCCCACACACACATACTGGAAAACTATTTCTGTACCTTGAAGTCCCAGTACAGGACTGCCTGATTTCCCAAAGTGAGGGCTCTATTTTCTAACTATCTTGGCATTACTGCTCCATTCATTACTATATGATCTTTTTCCACTCTGTTTTCTCAATGTGTTTTTTGCACAGGCTATAATTATTACAGCCCAGCTTCTTTTTCATTTTGATCCTTTGTAAACCTAGTCATTACACTGCCTCAGACTGGCTTCCCAAAATGTCAAGATTAAAATGGGGCATGAAAGCTTATGCAAGAGTGAGTCAGTGGAGCAATTTGAACCAATAAATATCAAAGCAGTCTCTAAGAAGTAAGCAATTCATTTGATACCACATCTTTCAACAAGTCTTTAGAGGATTTTCCTCTGTAGGGTTACACCCTGATATTTACGTCTTGATCTCTCCACTGTGCAAAAGTCATAGTTTGCCTCATTAATGTGATGCTCTGTCAGGCAAGCATTTCTGTCTGCAAAACACATCAGATTACCTTCCATACTTAGCACTTAGCAGTGATTTGCCGTGCTATCTGCTATCAAAATAAATAATTGAGAACCTTGGCTTGTACCGTTGCCTCTGCAATTAGTGATATTTTATTAGTTAATTAATTAGTTAATGTCAGATACAGGCCAAGAAATAAGGAATGTGCCAATATTCATTTTTTATGTCACTGTAGGCAAATGAGTTGTCAAGACAAAAACTTTGATATAAAACTGCCAGTAGGAGTTACTGGGTATAATAGGGTACAAAAACAATGAGTCTGTTTTCACAGATATGTCCTGCTGCTACTGCTTTTTTCCTCACTGCTTTCAATCTGATGAGTGTAACAACTCTTGCCTTTGATTTTTTGCCATGGACTCCTGCACCATTGTCTTTTTCTCTTACGTTATCCCATTTTCTTGCCAAGGCTATGTTTTACTTTAGTCCTATCCAGGGACCATACAATAAAAGCTAAGACCCCTTGAAGCAAAATTGCAGTACTGGAAAATTCCAGTTCTTATGAGTTACTCAAAATCTGAATTTCTTCTATGGCATTCCTGTCTACAGCATGCCCAATTAAAACCTGGCTTAAATGTTACTTACTTGACTTGGGATGAAGATGGAAAAATATAGGTTTGCACATACCCATCTCTGTTTTTTAATAGCCCAATCACTCAGTACAAGGTGTGCTTGTGCATCATTTGCACATTATATTAATTCACCTCATCCATTTTACTCTGTGTCTTACAGTCTTTTGCTTCCTTATAAAGTTTTGCATGTCCATGTCTATTCCTCTGGAGGTTGACGTTGTTTCTAAGAGATCACATTTTAGTGATCCCTCCTAATATCTCCCTGCTTTAATTAACAGACAATGTAAAATAGTATGAATTGTTTCCTGCTTGAACTTGGATTCTATGCAAGTAAATTACTTTAGATAGACATGAGGTATTTTATAATCAAGAACAAGAACAATTATCCATGAGAAAATCTATTTCCCCAAGTGAAAATGTTTGAGAACTTCTGATATCAGATCCCTTTTGCAATATGCATGCTGTAATTTATCACATCTAACACTATTACACACATTTAAATAGCTTTTGCACAAATGTTTGTTTCAAAATGTTTGTTTCAATATGTTTGTTTGTCAGGAATTGTTGCACTATCTTCCATACTAAAACTCAAACTGCATTTAATACTATATTTATGTCTCATTTTCTAAAGAAAGAAGCTAATTTCTCTTCCTATGCATGTGTTTCACTTTGCATTTCTACTAATTGCTGAGCACCTGAATTAATTTCAACTGTATTTTACAGAAGGGTGGAAGGCTGAAAGGTGGTGACCTCCAACAGGTATTGAGAAAATGGATGACCAGGAGGAGAAAAGTCCCTTTTAATGCTTTCATGGAGCTTCCACATTTACTATACCTTAAGTTTCCATTCTTGGAAAGTTGTTTTTCTTTATGCTTAGAGGACTTTTTGGTTAAAAAATATTCTAGCACTGCACCATGAGGGTATAGGTTTCATTTAGGGTTAAAGCATATTCAATATTCAGTTTAAGACTAAAGGTTGATCAAGCCTTACAACTTGGCTAGCACTGAATAATGTATGGAAGCTGACAATGCCAGAACTTCAGGGACAAGTGTCCTAAAGACACCTATGAAGTGCAGCTGTCAGAACACTGAATGCTTTTTCTTATTCTTTGTTCATTGTGTGCTTCACATCCCACCCAGTAATTACTACTGGCAGCTTCATATTGGTGCTTTTGTTTTCTCTCTTTGTTTACCTATGATGATATCACAAAAAGCATATATATTTCATTCTCTCCATCCTCCTTTTTTTTTTTTTAAATTTGGCTCTGGGCCCTTAAGTATTAACACAAAATCACTAATTGTACAATAACAGGCCAAGTGCTTTGAAATTCACTTTGTAGTAAAAGAGTATTATTTTTTAAAGATGTATGAGCAGGAATTAATAGGAGAAACTGATGTGGATTTCTTTGGGCAGAGAGGTTCCCACAATTCTGAAAACTGTTGCCTGACTGCAGAAAATGGCAGGGCAGAAATAACCTTACTGCACTTTAGGAAAATCAATCACTTCCACTGAAGTTTAATCAAATGTCATTCAAGCCATTCTGAGTAAGGAAGAAATACCATGGACATTTACTGCTCAGAAGCCCTGTAGTTTTGTGATGAGCTGAAATGAGGTAGCTTCATGAAGGCAGCTTCTAATAAGAAAGGAGTTAGTTGTATCATCTTCAAATGTGGGACAAACTACTGCCCCAAAGATGGCAAAACTTCACAGCATTCAGTGATTTCCTCTATTCCACACACTTGTGTGGCATGACACAGAGGCACGTGACTCACATGGGTTTTTGTGCACCACAAATCATGGTGTTAAAAAAGTGCAACTATCTTAGCTTCTCCTAATAAATCTGTTCCTGTCACAGAGGTGCTTCAGGACATTTCCTGAGCCTGTAAGGAAAAAAAAGAAAGTTAGCCATAGCAAAATTTGCAGAGAAAAAACCCCCAAACAACTCAGCAGACCCTGCTTTTATGCTAATAGGGGATGACCTGATTTCTCCTGGCTATAGCAAGTAAATGTTCAGAAGAGTTTTCAGAAAGAACTGGGCACCTCCCTGTATCTTGGATGGTCTACAAAGCATCAGGACACCTCCTGAGAACAGGCAGCACTTGCTCATCTTACTCTTTCACCTTCACTATGTTTTTGGAAATTGTCTTACATCTGACTCCCTTACAGGATTTACTGTGAAAAAGGCAGAAGAGAATCCCCCTTTAAATCAGTGACATCCAAATAGGAAGACTGCTTGGGCAATTTATTTTACAGTAAATCCAAGACAGGAAAAGCAACAAACACATTAAGTTGTGATCCAGTAAGAAAGTCTGAGGGCAAATGGTTGTCTTTGCTCTTTATTGATAATCATTTTAAGAAGGTGGGTGAGAAGCTCTGGGGTCTCCCTCCTTTCATAAATGCCAGATGCACTTAAAAATTCATGCTATGAAAATGCTTTTCACTGTTAAATGATTAAAGTTGGATGATTCATGTGAGTACAGGTTCATTGATTTTCTTGTGCTTGTTAAATATTTCTCCCTGTAAATACAGCACTTACTTTTTAAAGGCAGAAATAATTTTCCAAAATACTTACAAGGAAAACAGTTCATCTTATGGAACTTAAAATAAAAAAGGAATAAATTTGTCAATAAATTTTGCCTTCCACAATCTGACTTTCCTTGTCCAGAAACATTTACTAGAACATTACAGACATTCCCCATTAAACTGAAATTCATAGAAATCTTATATAAGGGCTATATTTGAATGTATTTTATGAGCCTAATAGTAATTTTTTCCCCATGTTTTTCTTAGTAACTGAAAGTTCCTTCTGTGGTAAAAGCTGCCAAAAAAGCAAACACAGAGAATTCCCTGGGCAATGCCACACGTATTCCACTTCTCAGACTGGCTGCCATTTCATATCGATCTCAGTCATGATGAACTATTAATTTGCACATAGTTGAATGATGATTTTTTTCTTTTAATCAAGGTGCTATGAACCCTTGGCAGCTTTTAACAAAGATGAATTCTTGCTTCGCTCTCCTGCCAACCAGCTGCTGGCACCAGCTATATTATGGGCAAGAAGAAAGATCTCCTAGGTCATTTAACTCAGGTCACTACTGTCACAGAAAACCTTGGAATATAATTCATTTAATAAATTTATCAATCTATACTTTAATAGTTAAACTTGTAGCTCTCACTTTCCAAATATAAGTTTATTTCAGAATGTTACTGCCCTGACAGCTAGGATCCTCCTCTGTTAGAGCCAAGTTCATTCATGGGCAATTTATTCCCATTATTTCTTGTGTTAACATTGTGCTTTAATGCAATAGTTACCCTTCCCTTTCTGTAAACTGTAATGTTTTTAAGGAACAATCATATCCCCTCCCTGACTAAATCTTGTTTGATTTACTCTGATTAAACAAGGAAAGTTCTTTTAGTCTTTTCTCACATTAAGAACTGCTTTTTTCTCTTATTATCCCAGTAGAATGAGAGATCTTCTAGTGACAGTGAACATTCTCTTCAGAGAAAATAATAATGACATTTGATGATCAGTTAAAAAAGAGAGATATTTCACATGAGACTTTTTTCTGAAAGTAAGCAGAGCCAGGAATGTTTAAATGGAGTTTCCATACCTTTAATACATATATTCATTTTCTGTAAGTTTAACCTTAATATTAACCTTTCGGAGTTTAGTAGATTTGCGTTTGTGATACAATGTTTGTAAGGCTATTGGTATCACCCTTAATTTACTGTTATGTAAGACTAACCTTAACCCCAATTTAACATACCTTCTTTTGCTTGTGAATAGGAATAATAAGGAATTGATATTTTGCCAGTTATTCATTATAATCCTTAGAGATAAACCTTAAGGCAGCCCCGTTGTCTCAGGCATGGCAGAATCAATTGCACAGTTTGTGGATTTCTTTTTAAGAACTTAAGTAGATGAATTATCATTGTCTACAAATTATTTTCTAAATCAAACCTAAGAAGTGGAAGAAATTAGTAATGATGTCTTATTAGTAACATAAGCTCTCGAGAGCTCACATTCCATGAAGACAGGCCTTTCTGCTCTTGTCTGATGCAATGTATTGCCATGCAAGGTCAAAACAACTATTTTGCATTACAGTGCCTCACTTGGTTTGGGACCTCCTTCTTGCTTTAGCAACCAGAACCTGGGAGAGGGACTAGGCTGTTTTTGTTCACAAATCCAAGTTTTGGACATTTGGCAGGCAAGATGTGACTTAGGAACTCTCTGACTCTGTGCCCCGTGGCCATCAGAGCACCTGTGCCAGGATCATATCTACCCAGCCTCTTGCCTGATGATTACTGACAATAATATTTTGGGTGCGTACTTAAGTGATCTTACTGATGAGGCCCTTCACTTAGAAACAAGAGAAGTGGGTTCTCTTCTGAGATCTATTTCTTCAGTCACCTTTTCTCAGTCAATTTAAACTTTTTTTTGTCGTTGCAGGGCAGCAAGGGAAACCTGTCTCTCATTATCTAGTTGTACACTGGCCACCACTGGGGCCTTGATCTCAGCTGGGGCCTCAGGCACCACAGCAGTACAAATACTAATAGCACAGGGGAGTCCTTTTGCAAATACTTTTTGTTATAGGTTTTTTAAGATGCTTTAAGGACTCATTTTCTGATGCTTTAAGGATCCATTTTCTGATGGGCCTATTTTACAAATTTTACACATAAATCAAATAAATATGGCAGTAGGGAACAGGTTTAAAAAACTAAACCATAGCAGTAGAGACATCAGACAAGCATATGGCAAATATCCTGATGCTGCTCAGCTGTAGTATGTATCTATATGAATATAATTAGAACAAAGCTTCTTTTTGAATTGTTTTGATATGAACTGCTTGTGAGTAATATGACCTCAGTGTGTGAAAGAACACTGTACAAAATCATTCATCAATAAATCACTCAGCAAATAATTCTCTCTCTGACATCCTGAGTCCTAATTACCTTGCTGTCTTTTGTTTACTAATGGCAGCTAGCTCTCCAGTCAGTTGCCTAGTAGGGAAGCTAGTGAAGGAAAAAAAATCTGTGGAAAGAGACTATGCAAAGCGAGCAATGTGATTGCTGAAAGAGTTTGAGAAAAGCCACACTGGAGTAAGGCTTTAATGGCCTTTTTTCTTCCTTTCACCCTGCTCTTTTCCTGGATTTTAGGGATTCTTTACTTTAATGATCAGTTTTCTGTTGTGTTATCCTCGGGCATCAAAGTGGTGGAATTTGTAGTGGCAGAAGATAGACTCTTCATGGATCCCACTTCTTATCAGTCCTTGAATTTGTATTAGTAACCATTTTGCAAGGTTCACTTCTGAAAATGTTGAACTACTAGGGGAGTGATCCAAACATTTTGTTTTTCTGACTTGGTATCACATTGTGCCCTGAGGCAGTATCACATCTGGCAAATGCCAGAATGCCTGCCTCTACTTTACCCCTGGAACGGTCTAACGACCTAATCAGAAAGGCACACCAGAGAAGCAATGGGTTTACATATGCTATTCTGTTCAGTTTTGCAGACTCCAAAATCCTGGAGACAAGATGTTGCACAATTAAAGCAGCTGTAGCAAAAGTAGAGTCACTTTCATTTGGGCGAAGCACATACTCAATATCATTATTCAAATTTAAAACCAGCCTTGAGGATCGAGGGGACCCTTTGTCTTCAAAATATAAATGTACTCCTTCTGCTTCCTATGTGTGTGGTAGTAAATGAGTCAAATGGATTAATTATAATAAAACCCCCACTCTTTCCTTTCTCCCCAGAGAGCAGAGAACTGCACCTTACATATCTGTTTGTATCCTTTTCAAAGCCCCTAGGATGGTTGCCCTGTTTCTGTTGGTTTCTAGGCACCTTTCCACCTCAATTTGCCTTGCCAAAACCATCAGATATCTCTGTCATGTGAACTAGGCAGTGAGCCAGCAGGTCAGAGCTTACACAATTTGTGGCGCCTACTTAAAGTGTCTGAGATTCTTACCAATCAGTCTGAACCTGGGGGCAAAGTGTAATTCTTTCCCTCTCACCCGTATTTATAAAATCACACAAAGGTAAAGTATGACACTGGTGGACTGCTTTGACTTTTTATTTTTCTGTATTGGGGAATGCAGAAAACTGATGCATCTCTTTGACTACAGTTTAATCCCTGTTTTGCCGTAAAGGTGCAAAGCAGCTCATGCAACAGCTGTCAAAAAAAGTAGGTTCAGTTAAAAGAAGTTATCTCTAGAAATAGTATGCTTAAAGCAGATTACAGTGTATGAGGGCCTTACCTAGACTTTAATTACTTCTTTCACAGGCAACATTTTCACTGAGTTGAATTTAGGGTTCTTTTGTCACCTAAGGATTTTTAGAGGTAGTGCAATACAGATTTGCTAAATAGGATTTAATTGCAAATATACAACTCTTTCTAAAGCATGAATGGTATAATAATGCTTTAATCAGTGTGGATGTGGAAAAATATAGTTGGTCAAAAAATGACCTGGGGAGAAGGAATTAAAAAAAATGCAACTAATTTAATTCACAGTTTTCTGTGCTCCTCCTCAAGAACACTGTGCACCATTTCTGGTATGACCCGAACACACCCACACCCTCAGCCTGGTTCTTTACTGTCTTCCTGGTCTGAATTTTTATACTTTATCCTGTGTAATACCTATCAGCCCATTTACCAGTGGCTTGAAAGCATAATATTTTCCTCCTTTGAGACCGCAGGAAGTTACCGAAGATCATATGCTACCTCATTATTCTGTAACCTCTATATGGCAGAGGCTGTATGGATCATATTGTTTGTACAGTTCAATGCAAGATTTTGGCACTTGTGGTTTAATAAACATGCCCCAGGCACATTCAAGCTGACTTTTGGCACAGGTGAAGTGGGCGGTCTGCTGGGCAGCGGGTTGCTGAGCAGAGTAGGCCCTTTCCTGCTTGCTTTCCTGCTTTGCAGGTGTCTTAGCTCCCCAACCCACAACTGTCCTTTCCTTCAGGGAAGAAGCTACAAAGCATCAGTCTGTCCCTCTCTCCTCTGTCCAGGGGCAGCAAAATTTGGTATTACTGCTAGGTTGCGAGCCCCCAAGTTCTCCTGGGTTGCCATCACTCAAGTCTCTGGATGGCTCCCTTTCCTCCTGGCCTCACCTAAAAGAGTAAAACTGAATCCCTGTCTAACAACCACTTAATAATTAGAACTTCAGATGCTGCTTGTTGCTACACTCCATTCACATATGCTCAATACATTCAATCATAAAAGAGCTCATGTATGGAAAACACATGCCTAGTGTGGGTAGGCCAGCATTACAGCTTTGAGTCAAATAAACTACCATGGATATACCCCTCAATTCCAGGAAACCTTTTCTTTAGGATACACACAGAACATATAAACAAAGTTATAAAAATCAGCTGTGCTATTTTGCTTTATTTCATGCTTCAGTTGTTTGGGTTTCTTTCACCCAGAAATGGATATTTCCCCAGGCTCCTAATAGTGTCATTTATCCTTCAGCAATACATTTTTTTTCTCTGCAGTATTAATTTGTACAACAGAGCTGTGTTAGCATTAAGACATGGGATGAAAGCCACAGAAGACTTGCAAATTATTATTTTTTTCAGACATCTGAAGGAAAGGATCACACTTCCTCAGCTTTCTCGGAACATACAACCGCTTTTATGACTGGAAAACCATCCAGGGAGCAGGCTGATGTTGGGCCTGCTCAACGGGGTCTCGCAGAGGCCTAGAACAGGGACAGAGTTGCGTTAGCATTAAGACATGGGATAAAAGCTACAGAAGACTTGTAAATTATTTTTTTCAGACATCTGAAGGGAAGAATCACACTTCTTCAGTTTTCTAGGAACATACAACAGCTTTTATGACTGGAAAAGCATCCAGGGAGAAGGCTGATGTTGGGCCTGCCCAACGGGGCCTAGCAGAGGCCTAGAACAGGGTCAGTGTGTTAAAAGTAGCTGCCAGGATGGCGTCAAAAGGGAGTAGCGCTGCCAGCACACACTGTGCAGAGGGGGAAGAGGGATATAGAGGGATTCTGAGAAAATAAAACAAGAAATGAAGCAGGCTGACATTCAGCACAGATGACCTCCTTCGTCTCCTCTCAGCAGGCTCATTGCTGGTAATTGCATAGCAGCATTAACACCTGTTCATGCCAGCCCTTCTTCTGTCAGGGGCACCAACCCAGCTGTGGCTGTGAATGCTGGAGTTTGGCCTCCTTTCACACTGATGTTCCCCCATGGTGGGATCGACTGGCTTGGAAATTATTTTCTTGTCTTGTGCTGAGGTGCTGTACTGACACAGACACTCTGCCCTGAGGGATTTATGAGGGATTTACAGTCTAATTAATAATGAGTGAAGGCTGAGTCGTGGAAATACCAACTTTGTAGCCATCCCTGATCCCTGGATGGGATAGAAAACTGCTGTACATGAAGGCTGGCTGTGTGCCTCTCTGTCCCTTGAGAATGGCCAGATTAGGAGCATGAAGTTTTCACAGTGCAGCTAACAGGAATGTTTGGAGCCGACAGTGCAGGACCCAAGTTACATCATCTACTCTCGTATTTTTCTAACTCATGCCCAGAAGTATGAGGAAATACTCTTCTTCAAAAGAATATTTTGCATATCAATAACTCAATCCAAGATCTCAAAGGGCTCTATATACAGTCATTAAGTGCAATTCCTATCGCACTGATGCTCATGGAGAAATTGGTAACTGAACTCAGAAGAATATACCCAGGAGACCTGACCCCCTGAACTCTTTCTTAACCTGCAAATTACATTTTCCTTAAAAACAAATAAATGACCCTAAATATCCCTAAGAAGCTTTAGTTACAGAAGGAACAGCAAGAAGTACAGTCTCAGTGATATCACAAAACCCCATACTTAGGCTGGAACTGTTAGAAATGTTCAAGCTCCTGTGTGGAAATGTAACTGTAACCATGTGGCTTTGGGAAGTCCTGGCATGCCCAGCGGATTACTTGCTTCAGTAGCTGGGTGCAACTAGTTCAGCATTTATGAAAACAGCAAGCTGGCTGGGAAACACGGATGCATGCGTTCCTGGGAGTACAACATTTCTCCAGTGTCTGAGATTTCCTCTTTGCTGATATGATCATATCTGAGGCTGGAAGCCTGGAAAGTTTGGCAAATTGTGCTGGCAAACTGGCAAAGTATGACATTATTCTTTTGATTCTGCACGCAGATACTTTGATAGTGTGCAAATGTTTTAATCTTGGGGCACGTAATAAGCAGTGGATGAGGATGGGAAACCAGAAGAGAAAAAGGAATTAACTGAAGTCAGACACCCTCTCGCTTTTGTTCCAGTTTTGCAGTTTTGATGGCTGGAAGGGATAGTAAAATTCCTTCCTTACAAGGTTAGCATAATTGCGATGCATGGCCTAGCAGAGGAGAGTGGAGAATCCCAAGCAAAAGAACAAAATCTGTGTATATGGCAGATGATCTCATCCCAGACTGAGACTCCCTGGGATAACGGGTGCCCACCTGTTCGTGTTTTGGCTACTTACAAAGTGTGATCTTATGAGTGGCTGTAGTGTGCAGTTTCCAAGGACTTAGGATTCAGTTCAGTCAACAGTTCAAAAAAGGGTCTGCCTGTGTTAAAGTGCACATATGAAGGCTGTTGAAGATGAAGACCTGTCATTGCTAAAATTCCCGAAGAATGCAGGTAAGAAAACTTCATTGTGTCTTGAGGTGTCTAAGTTTACAGTCAGCCATGTTTGTGAGGTTTAAGCTCCCAGATCTGTTACCATTATCAGTATTTGCAAACTGTTTGTCTCCTTATATATTCCTAGATGGATGCCTATAAAACAAAATTACCACATTGATGCAGCTTGTAGGCCTGAGTACTTCCAGTTCTTCTGTTTCTGGGGTATGGTGGTAAAGTAGTTGTCAATTACATAGCGACAGAGGTATATGCCATAAAATAGATACGGGCTTGAAGCAAGTGACATCTTTCCATGCCTTCTTAAAGCAGTAATAAGATAAAGAATATGATTACATAGGTATTACAGGAACTTCAGGAAGCTGGGAACATATGTCTTACCTTTCCATCCTCAAGGGGAAAACAGAATGTTTGTAATAATTGCAATGCCACACCACAAAACCCCCACCATGCTCAATTAGAAGGTTCACCTTGGGGACCAAACAACATAGTATGAGAACCGTCTTCTGGGTCTGAAAGGTCCAAACAAGATTCTGAAATTCCTCTCTTAAGAGAATCCAGATCGACATTATGATATCCCTGCCAGTGTCTGATTTTTCTGATACCCTTAAAGTGAGTTTAAAGGTGAAAGTAACTTAATGCAAATGTCATGTTTAAATCCCAAATGAATAATCTCAGAGCCTGGAAATCTGTTTATGTAGGGCTTCTGTAATAATTCCAAAATCTTTCTCCCACTGCCTGGGCAGTAAATACTAACACTAAGAAAATTGATGATGGTCAAGCCCTGCTGCCCCTTCAGTGCCTTTGTTGTCTGCTGACCCTGAGGACTTTCTCTTCATAACATGTTGTTCAACACAGGTTCCATTCTCATTCTTTCATCCAAAAAACCCAGCTCATTACATACTATATATTCTAAGACAGACTGCCATAAAATATAGTTTTGGGCTTGTTTTTCCCTTTTCTTGCTATTTTTAACCATGGAGTTCAATCAAAGCTTGACAAAAGTCTAGCTTCTTGATTGATGCAAAATATGCTGATCCAGCATGAGCTAGTAGCAGATCTTAAAATGAATATGCAATATTTCAAGCAATTTTCATGGTTCAGGCTCCCTCTCTTTATAAGCAGGAAACCAGAAAAGAAGCAAAGTGAAATGAAATGGTCCCTTTATAGAAAGACTCCCATCTGAAAATTGTTTTAATTCAGGGCAGCCGTGGGTATAGTTTACATAATAAAAAGCAGTTTTACTAAAGTGTCTGTGGTTATACTAACCCAGCGTAGAGGTCCTGATCAAAGCTGCCTTGCAGCCAAAGTCATCAGCAACTCGACATCATGCTTTCATGAAAAGGACTTTCTTTCTCAGCTGGGATGGCTCAGGCCCACTCCAAAGAAAACCCAAGCTAAGCAGAAAAGAGGGTGTAAAATCAAGACACCTTTTCCACTGCTTCACTATTATGCATTAAATGCAGTGAGAGGTGGATGGAGATGTGAACATTTAGGAAAATAACTGACCTTCCACAACCAGTCGGAGTTATGGCTTGGCAGACCTGGTGTGAGCAGCCATGCAATTGTGGACTGTCACTTGTCTGTTGAAAGCTCTGTTCCTGTAGTTCCCTTCCTTCACTTACCAGCTGCAGGAAGAGATAATGCTTAAAGTAGGACTTGACCTCTACTGAATACATTTTCAGAGCTGAAGGAATAAACTCTGCTGATCACAGAATCGATTAATTTAATAAAATTTGAACAAATCAGCTTCTTTTCTCTTCCATTGCTTCACCAGCTCCAGTTCCAATCTGCAGACCTTGTAGCATGGAAGGCACAATAGTGGGATATTATGTTACAGTTATTTGAGAAAAAGAGACAGAGAGTGGCAGAGTTTGCAAAGTACTTCCGTAGGTGATCCAGCACTAAGCATATCTCACCCCGCTAGGAGACTTTTGTTTTTAGGTTGCCCCTTGGTTTTTAATTTTTTCTCCCTCTCCTAGGTATGTCACTTCTAAACATCAACCAAATACTTCTGTGGGCAGAAAATGAAGCCGCTACAGTCCTTGTTCTTTTGAACTAGGACCCAATTTGATTGGCATCTCTTGACTTTTAGTAAACTGTGTGTTCTGAAGTGTGAGATCCCTGCAGCAATAATGTCCATATCAAATCATAATTAAAAACAGCAGTGAGGAATGTGCTGAGATTTGAACTGTGGACCTCCCAGGCCTAAAGCCCCAAATTGCAAAACAGGACTTTAAAGGCTCATAGAAGCTTTAAACATTAGACATTTAATCACAACTAGTCTGTAGGGATGATTTCCAAAAAAAGAAACAAAATCGCACCACCACAGAGAATAATAACAAGATCTGAGCATATGTTGTACCAGAGAGACAGTTTCTTTACAAAGGGGTCACACGCTGTGCATCTACTTTTCCATCTACCAATGACAGCTTGAACATTTTCAAAGACATCTACAGTGGGAATCATATCAAGCCAAACCTGGGGGAGAGGGAAAGGAGACTCTGAAACAAGAGTACAGTATGCTTATGATCTAATGGCTGCTTGCCATGAGTAGGAGGGCTCCACCCAAAAGCATCAAAAATAAATTAACACACCTATCTTTTCTTAGATTTCTTGGAACCTATGCAGGTACTTCTGTCAACCTCCCTACTACAAGATCTACTTACCCCTAACTGAGGTCAACAAGAAGGTGAATGAATAAACAGTCTCAAGAAAGGTCGACTATGCTGGGTCAGACCAAGGAGCTGTCTAGCTCAGTATCCTGTCCCTAACAGCAGATGCTGTGGGAAAGCATAATAAAAGGGCAGGCATAAATGAAGCAATCCTGCTCTGCTTTGAAAGCTGATATCTTTGGCTCACTAGTGAGACCAATACGTTGAAGCAAACCTGAATTGAAAAAAAGTTTGAACTGCCATTTTTCTCATGAACCAGAATAGGACTTGAGCACTCTCATGTGCCAGTGATACCAAGCCAGGACTAACTTGAAGTGTGGAACTCTTATGACATGTTGAAGACAAATCAGTTGGGTACTGAATAGAGTGTTGCCCCTAGGTTGTGTATCTATTTCACTGATAGAGAAGAGGCACTGCCTGCACACCTTCCTAACACACAATATTTGATAATCCCAAATGCACTTTCTGATGGATTAGCTGGCAGCTTTATCATTTATCTGTAGGGACAAGAGGCATAGGGCTGAACACTTCCTTTATGTTAATAAGTTGGGGACAGAGTTTCATTTCCATGCAGGTCACTGGTTCTTTCTCACAGTTCCACTTATGTGTTTGATGACCTTCAAAACTCATTGTGACACTGAGCCTTTTCTTCATTCTAGTGGTTAACAAACTGTAATTATGCTAAGTTAAGAGAGCAATGATTTTATTGCATGTTATGAAAAGGAGTTGAGCTTTGTGTGATTTCCAGGCCTTTTCCTATACCTTAGCATTGCTGATGGAGACAAGCTTGTGGCTGTCACAACTGTTTAGGTACAGTAAAGTCAGTCAGTAGGTACTTGAGCAAGCTGTTAAGGGATATCAGAGATATTGGCATCTTGCAATATGGGAATTTGTGAGGGAGAGTTTGGAACCTGAGCTTTCTTGAATCTGAGGTCCTTTATAACAGGGAAGTTGTATGAAATAAAGGATCTACAAATTTGAGATGGGAAATTTTCCCTTTATATGCTGCTTCTCAGCCATCGTTACACAAAGCCGATGCTTTCCTCTTCATGCGCTGTAGATCTAGCAACCTGTGTTTGTTCAAAGTCAGACCCTAAAAACATCCCACAGCAAAGGACACACTGAAATTGGTAGTAGAAATGAGAAAAGAAAAGAAAAAAAAGTGGACAGGCTTGTTCAGCTAAAAAACCTTCCCTTCTGGGATGTCCAAAAAAAGTGAGATTGACTAGCTATGGAAATTGTAACTCAGATTCAAGACGAAGCAAACATGTACATCTGGCAAAAGCAGAGTGTGAGACCAGATGCCCATACCCACATAGTTTTTCCCGGTCACTCAGCCATTCTCTGTACTAGATTCAAGAACAGAGCTCAGTGCATGGCTACGCTGGATCTAGAATGTGACTGAGAGAAAGCAAGTGAGACATGGGAAGTATGAAGCTGAGAAAATGGAAGAAAGGGACTGTGGGCATGACTGTGAGAGGCAGGGAGGGAAAATGGGCAGATGGGTGTAGCCATATACCTTATATCTGCTCAAGTTAATGATGTTACGGGAA
Organism: Laterallus jamaicensis coturniculus; assembly: GCA_022605575.1. NCBI lineage: Eukaryota > Metazoa > Chordata > Aves > Gruiformes > Rallidae > Laterallus > Laterallus jamaicensis. Next base: position 10,884,386 of record JAKCOX010000016.1, on the reverse strand, counting down.
TCTCAGCCTGAATTTCCCTGTTTGAGGAAGTGGTTTGCAAACTTCCAGCCTCTTGTCAGGTATTATTCAAGAACCTGTTTTCATTTCTTGAGAATTCTCTTTCATATCCTCCAGCATCAGACCTTCCTCACACTTGGCTTTGTGTAGGAAGCTAGCTTTCAGCTTGGTCTTTGCCTCCTCATGATAATTGGAAGGAGATAGGAGAAGAAGCTGCCAGATTTTCCTTTAGGAAACTAGGAATTCTGTCCTACTTCGTGAGAAGAGTGGGACAAAGACTACGAGGGTATCAGAAAAGGTAGTACTAGGGCTGAAAGTCTCAAAAGACGTCTGTGCAGTAGTGAGAGGCAGATAATCTACAGTCTGATCTTTTTACGCGGAGGAAGGAATGCTACTGTTGGTACATGATATCCCCAAGAATACATGGGGTAAGAGACTGATGATGACATAATTATTATGCATTTACAGCATCTAGAAGCCACAGCTGAGATCAAAGACAAAATCAGCCTTGCATTCCTACTGTAAAAACAAGCACAAGGTGAGAAAGAGAAGGATTATAAGAGTGAGGAAACATGAAAATGCATCACACGTGGCTCTCAGACATCTGAGACCATGGTTCTGAGCAGATAGGTCTCCCCTCCAGCATTCTTTCTCTGGAGCTGTTGTCTTGCAATGCAAATAGAATTGAATGTTGATTCACCTAGGTCTGTGTATACACAGGAGCTGTGTTTCTCAGGAGCTATTTTTTGAGGCTTTTGCAATTGTCTGGTTTCCAAAATTAACTTTGTACAACTTGGAGGTTCATCTACCTGTACAGTACTTGTTCCAAAAGGGGGCCGTATGCTCTATGCCCTTCTCCCACTTAATCTCATTTTATTCTGTCTAATAAATGCAGACCTCCCTGTTCCAGTACACTACAAAATAGTTGGAACTAGAAGTATTCAAACTGACTCAAATCAAACCACCATGGATGCTAGGATTGGTAGAGCTTCACTGCTGTTCAGCACTCCACTGGACCTGCTTGGACTTGGGAGAAATGGGATCTATACACCCCAGAAGAGAGCTGCATTAATGATTTGTGCTTATGTTCAAGTTAGTGTTTTCAGGTCCAGCTTATTAGCTACTGCTGTGCCCTGCAGAACTCATCCTCCATCTCTGGAGGGAACTAGGACAGCAGGATGCTGTCTATACCACACCAGTCTAAATATAAGCCATCAGAACAACAGGCAGCAGCAGAACTTCTGCAAGATGTTTATGTCCTAAGCTCTTGGCCAACTTCCTTCCTAAGCTGCCACATTCCCCAGCCTGTCTGAATCCCATCTACAGCTTCAAGACTTTCCATCTCATCTTGTGCACAGTCCATGAATAACTGCCTTGTTATGTATGTTCATGGTGGAAGGGTGGGGTGGAAAAACTCTGGTAGGAGCCTGTCTTGAGCTTGCAGTAAATACTTACCCAACAGAAACGTCAATGAGATTTGGCAGCTGTGAGGAGGACTTCTGGAAAATCGTTTCAGGTTCCTAGGAAGTGAGGGAGGCATTTGGTAATGGGTGGGAACATTTTTTCTTTCCCTTGCCATTTCTTGTCAGAGAAAGGGGAAGATCTAATTCTTCATTACTCATCTAAGGAAATCCCCTGTACCTAGAAACAATATCCTCTGCACCTCGTCTATGCTTGTATTGTCTTTAGAGGAGTCTCAGGAGGAACCTTAGGTAGTGTAATACCAGACCTGTCACTCTCCAATAGCCCCAGTAGCTGTGGGAGTCACAGAGGCTGCCTGTCTACGAATACCAAGCAGAGAAAGGCAGAGAGCACAGTAAAAGGTGTCAGGAGATATCGCTTTAAATCACTGAAATGTTTCTGTTATTCTAACCCTTTTAACTTCTGTGTAATACAAACAAGGTAAAGCAATATTTTGTTTTTCCCTTCTTCACTGAGTTCTGCTGTCTTCTGTGGTATTGGCTCATGATTATTTACCTAGCAGTAAATAAAATTTAAGGATTAATCCTCCCTCCTTAATTCATGGTAGGTGAGTGTTTCAGTGTAATATATTTCATTGACTCCACTGTAAAATTTAGAAGCACCTGGTCTTACAGCTGCAGTGTGCAAGGCATTGAGCCTTGTAAAGGCATTGATTCCTGTCCCAGTGATAAAGGATGTCACTTAATCTGGACACTTGAATGGTAAAGTATTTAAAATTTACCAAAATTAAAAATCCATTAAGTTTAATAGAATTGTTTTTAACAACAACAACAAACTCCTTCAATACTTAACCACTTGCTCACAGATATAAGCACGTGTGGTATCTGTGGTGTATGAAGGAATTGTTCCACTGCAGTTTCAGACACAGAACCTGAGAGAGAGATGGCACAGACAGGTTCCTTGGAGAACAACAAGAATGATCAGAGGTTTTGAAACCCCATAGAATGAAGGAACTAGGCTGGGCAGGGCAAAAGACAGCCAAATACAGTATTAAGGCAGTCTTCTGGAACACAAAAGATTTCCCCAAATAAGCAGGCTCTTACAAGTTTTCCATGTTCAGTTGGTATAAGGCAAGAAGTAAAGGACTCAGATGAAAAAAAAAAAAAAATCAGGGCAGCATTGAGTTTAGACACTGATGGTCTTTCAGTTCTGGCTGAGATTCCACAAGCTGCCTAACTGTCACTGGAGAATCTTATTACTGTTCTGCTTGAAGTGCCACCAAGCGTTATTTGCAGCCTATGAAGTACAAAGCAGCCAAGCAACTTCACCTTTCCCAAAACCACCTGCTCAGACAAGATGTGAAAGGGTTTATCATCAGCCATTGGGATGTCTGGACCAGCTGTGTTGCAAGGGCTGGGCTTGAGGCCCTTTCCATCCTTATGGTACTGAGAGAGCGTGCAAAGTGAAGCCTGGTGTCCCTGAGGTGCATGAACTTTGTCAGGAATATGAAAGTGCATAGGGGATGCAACTGGTTATTTGTAAATAAAGAATGACAGCAACACTTTGTGAATATTTGCTACCATGTAGGTATTTATTGGCATGTTTGTACATGGCATTATAGAAAAAGTATGGTGGACTTACCATCACAGACATAGAAGTCCAGCTGCACTAGAAGTTTATTTTGAAAAGGAAATAGAAGAAAACAATTCCAACAATGACATCCTTTCTTCCCTCTGGGATGAGGGAATCTCAGTAGATTATGTCAAGTGGGGTAAACTCCCTCAAATACTGGACCATTCAGCTTTTAACACCCACCCACCTGAAGTTGTGAGAAAAGCTCAAGAGCCCTCTGTGAGAGGGAACTGGAGCTCATCTCCTTCCCTGCATGTGCAAATGGTGCCTGTGGGCCTGACTCTTCCATCACATGTTATCCACAATGCCTCACAGCAGTGTCAGAGTGCCAAATCGAAAGGATTCAGGAGCCCCCTGCATCATGTACGGGCAAAGGAGCTGCAGTTGCCCAAAGATGTTACTTAGCTCAGGCAGGCAAACTGTGTCAGAGAACTTCTCTATTCTTCTGTGTTTTATAATAGTCATCAGGTTTTTTATACAAAAAGACTGTGACTTAGGGCAAAATTTTCACCAGCTTGGAATAATTTATAGGAAATATGTGCATCTCAATCACCTGGAAATGATATTACTTACATATTTTATTAACATTGTCTATATTTTATACATATTCACTATATTCTATACATATTACATTTAAAATTAAAAAATAGAAGCTTCATAATCCAGAAGGCCATAAGTATATAAAAGAAATCTTGTGAGCACATGGCCTTTAGAAAGAATCTTTTTATATGTGGGTACTGTATATAATTTTTTCTTCTTTATTTTACTACCTATTTTTCTGCTTCTTGCTGCAACAGTTGTTGCTAAAGATGGATCAGAAACAATAGATGAGCGTTTGGCCTCCTTCTCTAGTCAGAAATGGCATTTGTCCAGTAGTGAAATTACCTTTAAGTGATGTTCCATTTGCTCATTACATCCCTCTCATCCTTTTTCATGCCACTCCAGGAGAGTATGAAGATTCTAAACATTAAAAGAAGTATAGAAAGCAGCAGAACATTGTACCTATTGTGGACCTCAGCTCTGTCACACCTGCCCTGTTTGCAATGATCACAGCAAGGAGGCTAGACAAACCAAAAATATTTGTAGCTTGATGCTACTCTGAGGTGTTAAATCTTTTTGCTAAATGGCTCAACTCTTCTCAATACACAGCAGAGTGTATAATGAGCCACACAAAATTTCCTTGCAAATGTTACACCTGCCCTCTGGGTGGTAATAGTTTATAGCTCCTCTTGTTTTCCTCACAGCTTTTTTTATTTGCTTAAATGTTTATATGGTGCTTCCATCCTGTTTGAATCTACAACAGTTTGCTCTCACATAAAGGGTGGAGGCATCTCTCCAGACACTGATTCCTGTAAACTAATGGCTTTGATTAGTTTAGATGAAAGAGACACATTATAAAACATCCCATGCTGGGTGCAGCTATGTGGGTGGATTGTACACCCATAAAAAAGAGAGAAGCACTGTATTTGCTAGACCTAGCACAGAGGGGCTTGGTGCTACGTTGGCTCCATCTGTAGTCATCTAGCATTATCTTTCTTAATTCTATCAAACACTAACTCTTGCATCACCTGCTGACAAGGGGCAATGGCTGCACATTGGAGCACAGGAAGTTCTGCACCAACATGTAGAGGAACTTTTCCCCAGTGAGGGTGAGGGAGCCCTGAGACAGGCTGCCCAGGGGGTGTGGAGTCTCCTTCCCTGGAGATATTCAAGACCCATCTGGATGCCTATCTGTGCATTATGAGCTGGGGAGCTGCTTTGGCAGGGGGGTTGGACCCGATGATCTCTTGAGGTCCCTTCCAACCACTACAACTCTGTGATTCTGTGATAAATATTTTAAGGTAGATAAGAACAACCAGTTGCATTTGGCCAGTGCATTGCTTAAGTGAGTATGCCCTCCTTATACAAATTGAATGGCTATCCAACAACCCATGCATGAAGTCTGGGGAGAATGAAACCATCAAACAAGTCTGCAAGAGTAAGGATCTTTATTTGGAGTAGCTGACTTTTTTTTCTTTTGTTTGCCTGGGGTTTTTTTCCTTACTGGCTGTCATTAGAAAACAGAAAATGTAGCCAGTACTGACTACTAGAGGGATTCTTGACTATGTGTGGACTTTTGGGGAGCTGTAGAGGGAACAAGTGTAATTTTTAACAGAGTGAGCTTCAGTAGAAACAGGAGCAGGATGCCACATCTAGTACTGTGCCTCTGACACAGAAGAAGGCTTTTTGTCAATTAGGTAATAAGACAGTAAGGCCTTGTCATGTTTTAATTTGTGTGAGCAGAATGTGTTTAGACTGGGTGAGAAAGATGTTTTGGCATTGGGTGATGAGGATGTTTGGTTAAGCCACCTGCTAAGCTGGGTAACTCTGACATCAAAGAGTTTGATAAGGTATTTCTAAGATCTTTGTGACTTCAGTGATGTTGTTAGTACAGAAATGATAGAAAGATAAATGAACTGACAGTTAGCAATGAAATAGGTTACCCCCAAGTACGTTGAAGGGTAGATCAGTGAATATGGCTTTAGATTGAGTGGTCTGAGATGTGAAAAGGCACAGTTTCTCAGAGCTTTCCCAAGCAAGTTTAACAATTAACTGCTGGTCATTTCCTTCTGCTGAGCAAGGGTGGTGCAAATGGAAGGGATAATGAGCTACAAGGAGCTGATTCTGGTAGTAAGTAATGTTAGAGAGAAATCAACAGACTAGTTTAAATTAGCATGTGATGACTTGCAGTGCTTTCAGTGTAACTAGTTTGCAACAAAGCTAGCAAAAGCAGCAAGTATGTAATTAGAGTCTTACCTAAACAGAAGGCCAACAAGAATCTTTGGCAGCACAGCTCCACCAAGGAGTTACAAGGAGTATGTGAGACCCAAAAGAATTAAGGATGTTCTAAGCTTCTGACAGATCTCTGTGAGCTGCTATGAAAAACCTCTGTGTCTCCGTTCCACAATGGCAAAATACAGAAGGGGGTCTGTAAACTGCATCTTCTATGATCTCTTTGAATTTCTGTCATGTGGGGAAAGATTGATGCCCAGGCCAGCGTGGACCCTTAGGGAGACAGTACTTCACATGATGCAATATCCATGTGAGAGGGACTTTCTTCTGCATTTATGACAGGGGGGACACTGATGTGGCTTAAAGCTTTAAGTTGTACTAGAAATAACCATGTTATAGGCCACTGTTAACAGAAAAATGTGAATGCTTTTTCCAGGAGACTGAAGAGTAGCGTTACCCATGTGGGCATCCCAGTCAGGGTGTAAGGTTTCTCCTCTTTCTTCTCTTTGTCACCAGCACAGAGTCACTCTCAGGGCTACTTTGCTTAGCTTTGAATGGTGGATGATTGACCACAGTCTCAAATCAGAAGGCAGTGATTTTAGTGGAGCTAACAGAAGAGGCCAGCAGGGTCTTTTGCAGCATGAAGTTTTAATTCTGTCCCAGGCCAGCTCTTCCACTGCACTGGGTCAGGACCACATTGACTTCTGTAGTTGCCCACCCAAGACCTGTACAAATGCCTTAGGCTTGGATCTAACCCAGCAATCACGAAGGTCTCTGAGAAGACTTTGTTTCATCTCGGTGGGTATTAGAGCATAAAAAGAGCTAGATAGGCAACTCTTTTTGGTGTTCTCACCTTAATTTTCTTGTAAGATAAGTTTTGGATATAGGTTTTTCTTCCTAACTTGTGGCTAGTTGGGAATGAAGGTGATAAAAAATATGAAGAAAAGGGTTTTCTTTTCCAATCAGTAAAAGAGACTTTCTGCTCTGGAGTAAATTCCAGTCTCCTTTCTTTTCCAAGGGCTCAATGTAAAACCTAGCCCAAACCCAGCTAATGAAATTCTATTTATCTTAATGATCCTCTGGGCACAAGAGGCCCTTGATAATCACACTGAGAGGACACCTACCACTCTGAGTTCTGTTCCTCAAAACTCTGGGACAGTCCCAGCAGATAAATATGTTTCTTATTATGATATTAGAATAAAGACAGGCAGCCTTATGTTTACCACATAAATAATTAGTCACCAGGCAAATCAGAAAAAAAAATTTAAAAAATCCTACCATCACCTTAAATTACCTGTCAAACATTTACCTCTGTTTGTCTTTTAGGCCACTTATTTTTGCCATGTGGTCCTGGTTCTTAATTAATTTAACATCCCCCCCTGCATTTTGACAGCAGAAGAAAAGAAGAGGTGATTATTACAGTTACTGCTCTTGCTTTGCCTTGAAAGTCCATTCTAAAGAAGGCATTAGAGAAGGCTTTCTTGTGGCTGAGAGATCAGATTACCACAATTAAAGTAAAGAGGTGTGGTGCTATTTACTCTGCATGTTATGACACATGAAAGAAAGTGATTCAGGCAAGAAAAATAATTACACATTAATTTGTGTTTGGCAACTTTGTTTCATATACCTGGCCCACAGAGCTTAGATAAAAAGCTATTTTGTCCAGCGTGTTCTCTGTGTAAGCTTGGGGGAGGGTTTATGCCACTGTATTACATTTTACAGGGAGTTGTCTGTGTATGTGTGTGAAGATGAGGAAATATGTGGGGATAACCTCCTGGTCATACTGTAAGGCACTACCTTGGATGAAGTTTTCCTCATGAAACCTCAGACTGTCACATAGATTTCACCCAGCTGAAAAACTGCATTGCAACCCAGAAATTTACCCCAGGCTTGACAAAATCCTTGCAAATCTGAGAAGAACACATAGCGTTTGAGTTCATAGAGTTGTATATAGGATTTGGGTCTGAATAACCCTGAAGGTGCAAATCTGAAAATGCAAATGATCTAAATTCATACAGGTTTCTGTAAACTAGGGCATAACTGCAGTGTGTTCTCAGTACAGCTTGAGAGGAAGCTCAGTCTTTGCAACTGCATAATCTGCATGCAATAAATCATGTGTGAAGTCCTCTTGTGCCTTGAAAAAATATTCCTTTTATTATATTAGCAATAACACACAGGGAGGTAACCTCCAAAATACCCAGGAGGGTTTCAGTGGAGTCAGACCAGGTTTAGCAGTGCATTGGAAATGCAGAATTTCTTCACAGTTAGAACTGTGAAGAATAATGCAATAATCTGTACATGGCCAGCATGACTACAGTACAGCTCCCTGACTGTAAATAATTTCAGCAATAAATTCTTGACAAAATCAGTTCATTTCAGACAGTGCAGTGTCTATGCTATGCAGATGTTAATTTTACAAAAAAGCTCTTAAGCTGATGTTCCTGCAGGTTTACATAAAGCGATACACAGACAGGTCTGTGCCTATCAGGTCTGTGAGCACAACAGTCCCTAGTTAGATAAACTGCCCTCAGAATGGAAGGCAACAACAAAAGAAGCTTCAGAAAGAAGGTCTGCTATCTTATTTTCATTTCTATTTTCAGAGGAACTCTCTGCATAAGGTTATACAGTTTTACTGACTTCAGGACAATTTCATGTTAATGGGACGATGACAATAGCAGAAGATTGGCCCTTGGGAGAATACACTCATATCCCTATAGTAATGACTTACTTCAAGGAAACAGTACTTATTCATAACGTGAAAAGAACAAATATGTGAAATGTAAACCCACAAAGCTTCATTTTCCCACAAAGTAAGCTTTTTGCATAAATCATCATTACTCATTAAAAGAGGCAGTTTTAATATTAATGAAACGTTTGCTGTTCTTATATCAATATGTATGTTGGACTGATTGCCTGAGTATGGGAAAGGAATATATTTACATTGGTAAATAAAATAAAATTTCTGAGCATGCAGAAAAAAAATCCAGCCAATGGAATTATGTTTGTTTTCTTATAAAAGTTTGTGGAACAATTTTTATAGAACAGTCTAAAATGGCATCATTTATTCTGTGTGCTGGTTAAAAATTATATTGATTTTATTTGGCAATTATTGTCTCTTTTATTTCTGCCAACCTATTTTTAATCTTCCAGACAAGAGGCTCTGAGCGTTTTCACATAACCCTACAAAGCACCAATTCTAATCTGTGAGTTCCAGAGTCTTGGGAATGCACCATACTTTGGTAAGATGCTTTTGTTGGCATGGCACTGGGATGGCTGCATTGCTTGGAACTGGCAGAGAGATGTTTGCCCATTCTGTAAACTACAAGAGTTCCACATAATCCCTTGACTCCTTTTGCATTCCGTTTTTGCAGTGGTTGAGCTGGGCGCTGTATGGCATGGGTAACAGAAGCACAGCTGCACCAGGTGAAACTGGAGATCTGCCTAGACCAGTAGCCTGTCTCCAGCAGTGGCCAGTAGCAGATATGAAGGGCAGAGCATGTGAATAGGACAAGCGCGTGGTGATTATTCCCCAGGATTTGCTCTCTGCCTCCAGCTGTTTGTGGCTTGGGGATATCTCGAGCCAGAGCTGGAGCCTGCCAAACCAAGAGCTCTCAGAACATCAAACATGCAGAAAGGCACTTTCATGTGCATCGTGAGCAGGACAAAGTGTGTTTATGAAAGGCTGCTCTATGTCCATTTTGAACCACTAGCTATTTCTAAGAAGAACAAATACAAATGTTTCTTAAAGAAGATAAATATACAACTGGTGCATCCATTGCTAAGTGCTTTTGAATGCTCTGTATTTTCTGGCAGGTGTCAGCACAGAGAAATATAATTAAGGTCTGGGTAGTCCCTGATCATAATGGTACCTCTGCTAGGTAGCTTCAGTTGCTTAACATCTTCCTGCCACAGGGCACCTGGAAGGTGGCCAGAGTAATTGACAAGTTCATAAGATGTAGGTGCACCATCTGAAGTCTCAGAAATGCTTTCAAAAAAGAAAATAAGTGTGGTGTTTCCATTGTGCTTCAAAAAACAAACCCTTCAGGAAGAAAAAAAAAAAATGGAAACACATGGAACGTAAATTGGATACACTCAAAGTTAATGAAAGGAAAATCTTTTTCCATTTTAGTTAATGTCTTAAATTAGAATTTTGGTATAAAGCTGGAAAACAGATGGAGAGGATATGTTTTTTAAAAAATAATTTGTTAGTGAATTTGAGGCTCATGAATGAGACTTCCTAATAATAGCATTGGCTAGAGCAACACTTAGCATGGACTGCAGCTATATCGGTTTCTTCACTGCAGTTCTCCTGCGTTGCAGGAACCTGTCCATGTGTGCCACAGACACATCTAGCACCTGCTGGTCTAATTCAGCCAGAAAACCACTCCTGCTCCACTCTTTTCCCAATTGTCCTGACCTGTATCACATGCTTTTGTTGTTGTTTTGTTTCTCCATTCTTGGACTCCAGCACAGTACATTTCTGTATGGAGATCTTCTACTCCACCTTGCCCAATGTGATGCAGCTTGACTTGTAAACCTTGTAATCTTCTGACCTTCCCAGTTTTTACCTGCGCTCCCCCCTCCTTCCCCCAGCTGGAGGCTATTCATTTTATTACATTAATCAGATTTTCCACTGGTCCTTCCCTTCTACTACTTTTGGTAAAACTCATCAGGTTGTACATTTGCAATTTAAACTAACAAAATTAGTAAAAAAAAAAGTTATAAATCCTTGTCTTGAAATTGCCCATCACGTATTGTTTTTGTTAAAAACAGTATTTCTCTTTTTCCATTCCACAGCTTTACATATATTTCTTCCTCTGTTTTTATCAGTGATCTTGTTTGCATAGCAGCTCCCCAGGATATTTGTCACGGCTGGCTTACAGCACACTCTGCTGATTTACAACTGCAATTAATAATTTCATATCTGTTGGGAGGAGATGGATTTCTATCTTACAAGGATGAGTAGCAAATGATACCCACAAGTCTGAAAAATGCTGATGAGCATTTTTCCATCCAAATCAAAACACAGGGTTCATGCACAGGTGACAAGATGGAGAGGAATAAGTTGAGCAGGTACGGAGGGCATCAGAGAGCTGCTTGTAAGTCCCAGGTGGGAGTGGGACTGTTGTTTCTGTCCCGACTCAGTGGTGTCTGTCCTTCCACCCGCTGAGCGAGATTCTCCACTCCTGTTAGTTCAGCTGGGCCCATTGGCATCCCACACTGGAACTGGCTGGCCCTGCCTGAGCTCTAATGCTGTGGGTGCTGCAGGTCAGAGGCTGAGAAGCTGTGAGCAAAGTTGTGCAATTAAACTTGCAAAGCACCAGCCCACACTGTAGACAGCCGTGTCTGATTCTTAACTTTATGAGCAACCACACTGACAGACACTAGTGAATGTTAGGGAGAGGGAAGGAAAAAAATGACCATGTTTATAGCTTTCATTAAAATCTTTCTGGGCCAGAGCTTTGTCTGTATCCTTTGTATGCTAACTCACACAGGCAGATTTGAGCCAAGAGGAGCTGCTAGCTACTTCTGCAGATACCAAAGAACAGCAGAGTGAAAAACAGGAGTTTGTACCAAAGCAGCAAGAGACCCTTCTTTCCATCTGGCCTTTTATTACACTTTTGGGTATCCACTCAGCACAGAGATGGCACTGACTGTCTCAGGCAGTGGACTGTGAAAAGCCTGCAAGTGCAAAAGAGGCCCAGAAACCTCACTGATGATGGATCTTATTTAGGAGAATTACATAAACTGTTCCTGTCCCAAATCCTGTTTATTCCAACGTACCTGACTGTTCATTGATAGCAGTATAACTGGATTTCTACTGGCTTCTAGAGCTGTCTTCATCCTTGGCATTTAAACTCCTTTACAGCTTAGAACAGTTTTCACCTTGCCCCATGCAGGCTGCGTGGCTTTCCCGTCCCACTCTGCTAACCCATCATACTCTTTTCCTCAAAGCTTTGTACAAACATACTAAACCAATGTTAGTAAGGAGCAGGCACAAGAACACTGAGCTGCCTCCACTGGTAAATCTCCAAGCTCAGACGAGTTTATACATGCCTACTTTTTGGGGAGAGGGCAGTATCTATCTGCTGAGGGCAGCCTTTGGGGTTTGTACTGTCCAGTGCTGAGCACGCTGACAATATTCAAAATGCAAAGAAGTAGCAAGTGTTGACCTGAAACATGTAACACCTGCATTAGTATTTTCCTAGGTATTCCAAGGTATAAGCTTGAAACTGCTGGAGGGACAGAGAGAGGAGGAAGGGGGAAAGTCTCTCTGCATTTTATTGAATGCTTTTAGTAATTTGAACTGACCATAAGCTGAAGGTACCTTGGATAAGGCCTGAAAAGTTGACTTTGTACATGTATATAGATCCCTTTAATAACCTGGATGTACACAATTGCCTTTCAACCTAGAGAATTATATAACACTTCACATGGTTTTGCAAGGAGTGTACCAGGGAGTATTTGAAAGGATCTGTGCCAAGAAGCTGTACAGACAGCAAGGCGTCTGTGTTGCCACTACAAAGTGGATGTTAATTACCTAAAACAATACATGTAATAGGCGAAGAGAAAAATGCTCTGCATTGCCTTGCCATACCCACTCATCTAATGCATCTCTAACTGCACAGTTATTTAGCCTGGAGGGATCATAATTAGCTGCTTCATAAATTAATAAGGGAAAGGAGGAGGGAAGAGGGAAAACTACCAGTGCAAGAATGGTGGGAAACTTTAGATAGGATGTTTCTCGAAGAATGTCGTTAGCACGCATAATTGCTTCATTAAATAAAGACACATACAAATGCACAGGGATCCTCTGTCCCTCGAGAGAGAAGGGTTGCTTGATAGGCACTGTGTGGCTCCTAACTGAAGGACACCCTGGAGGTGCCAGGGAAATGCCAGGTGACTGCCACACAGTGCGTGCTGAAAAGTTTCCCAAAGAACATGGAGAAGTGATATGTGGCCAAGTGTGATTCATGGCCCCCTCTAACATCTTTCATCCAAGGCACTCAAGTGGTGCTGTGAGCTACAATTAGTGAAGTCTTGCACTGTTCATCACATGCAAAACGAAGACATGTACTGTCCCTATTTTGAAGATGGAGAAACTGAGGCAAAGCAGTGACACACCTTGCTCCCAGTTACTATGTGGGTCAGGGTCAGGCCAGTTGCACTAATACCACTGCCAAAATCCATCTGGGTATAATGAACCTATTGGAATCCCATTTACATTAGTTAATTACAAGTTCATACAAACAATGGAGTTTATTTCCTCTATTATGCAAAGAATTTACAAGGTGGGGGAAACAGCTACCCAGTTTGCAACCAGACACTAGACCCATTTAGCTAATTAGCCGGTTCCAGCCTGGCATTCACACATCTTCATACACCATTACCACAGTCTGGTTTTGAACCAACTCCTCTTATGAAATGGTGGAAATATCTCCAAATGGACAGGAAGGGGACACATACTCTATCTGACCAGAGATGCTGCACCATGTTGCTCTTTTTGTGAATTTTGCTCTACAGACTGCCACACTTTCAATCTGTTAATCTACAGATCCAAGTCATCTTGGATCCAGAGCCTGCCTTTATGGGCTGTTTCTGCATATTTTTTCCCTTAAAAGTCAGGCTTCTTGAATCACACAGAGGTGAGGGATGTGACTTGACTGTAGTCCAACAGCAAGTCTCAATGATTCAAAGTCAGAAGTGGAATTCAGCTTGCAGGCTTCAAGGAAAACTGGGCCAAAAGGAAACTCTGCTTTTCCCATTCTGTGTTGGCCAGCAAGCTAACAGTTAGGCAAATAGGAAGCATGTCCCACCCTGAGCAATATGGAGAGCGTGCTTTTTAAAACTGCAGCTGGCCTTTTTTGGTGGTAACTAGCTTTCTACAGGAATATGTGGGATTTCAATAGGAAGGCAGGTGGAGTGTTTTCCATTTGACTTTAAAGTATCCCCTGGGTATGCTTATTTTGCATTCATCCTTACTAAACACTTCTTCATCTCACGAGTTTCTTCCTTTGCCCTCAGTGCTGAGAGTTTGGCTTTTGCTGTTTTCACATATATTTACACTCTTCCTCACTTTTCTCTTTCTGGCCAAGGGTCTGGCAGTTTCTCTAATGAAAACAGTTGCTCACATACAGAAAGTATTTTTGCTTTACATTAAAGACTTACATTCTTTTTTTTACTCCACCCCTGAATGCCCATTTTAGATTATGCATCTTCTGCACAATCTTGCTTTATTTCCTTTGCTTCCTACAGGCTGTCCTACCATTAGGGTGGTGTTGGCCTTCCCATTCGTATCTATGCATTGGCTTCTCAGTGTCTAACCATGCTGACTACCTTTTCCTTTTTTTGTGCCTGTTTCTTGGTGCCTCTTCCAATTTCACCAGCCCATTTCAGGCCATATAAACCCAGGACACATTCTCATGCCTTTATTTGTCCAGAGAAGTAACTTTCTTCCCATGTTACTGACTTCAGGAATTTCATTTGCAAAGCAAGAATGGGATATACCAGCCTGACTTTGAGTTAAAGCTTGTGGAAAGTGAACATCCAAATCATATTTTAAAAAATTCATGAAAATCTTACTCTACATGACTGAATTACTTTGTCTGACTCTGCCAGCTCCCTGACTGGGTCTTCTCTATCCCTCTACCATGGAGGAAGGCTAGAGGAAACCTTTCCATCAAACACTGAGCTGGCAACAAGAAGTCTAGCCCATCCCTCTCCCTTTTCTCATTATAAATTTCCATGGCACAATAAAGCATTTTCCAACCAAGACTAGTGCTGAACATATTGACAGAGCTAAATACATTGAGCCATTTAGATTTGGGGTTTTCTGGTCGGTTGGCTTACTAAAACTGTTGACTTTCAATGGCAAAGTTCCCACTGACTTCAGAGGGACTTGGATTTCACCCTGTGTGTGGTTAGAGCATCTGCGACCCTGCCTTGTGTGAAATATGTTGTGATCAAGTTCTTAAAGGTAAACAAGCACAAGAGGCAAAAATACAGCAAACTTCCAAATTCTTCCATCTATAATAATTAAAGGCAATTTCTTACAGTGCTGTAAAGTGTATAAAGTATATCCTTTTAAACAGGTTTTTGTACTCTTAATTAAACGCTGTTTTTCAATAAAGTATATGTTTTTTCCCCTGAGGATATTCAGTCTTAGGCCTTTCACCCACTACAGAAGCAGTGAAGAGAGGTTTATGATAAGCAGGAACTTTTAAAAAGATTTATTCTGCAAGCCTAAGTAGTTTCTTGACAGCAATGATAAGAAACCTATGGTTTTCTGGAGTTTGAAAATCTCCTGTATTAAAAGCCTTGGAGTGGTTTAGGTCGAAGTACCTCAGATTCCTGACTTCAGGTCTCATCTTAATTTAATATATTTGATTTCAGTGGGCTTATGATGACTTACAGTGGGTTAGGTGGGTCATGCCTCTCATTTCTATTTCGATTGTGCAGTGTGGTTCCATAAGCATCCAGATAAATCTAGTTTTCTCTCCATGAGCATGAGTCATTCATGGGATGGTGAGACTACAAGGTCTAGTCTTCTGGCATTTCCTGCATGCAAGAAGTGAGCTTATGCAAAATCAGATGACACGACATTGCACTCTTTGAAGAGCTCACCAAGACAAATGATAAACCAAGATACGTGTGAGACACTTCCCCAAGGATCATCAGAGAGCAAGAAATGACCTTTCACTAAGCTGTCCCATAACCATACCTTCATCCATGCTTCCTGGTGTTGCAGTTGGTTGCTGCTTGTGGGAGGACCTGGGCAGAGCTCTGCTCATGTCCTCCTGATGTCCTCTCCCTCAGTAAAAGTGTCAGCTCAGTTATTTAGGGGTAAGAATAGTCACATGGAGATGGATGTCATCATCAGGGACTACATATTCATTCTGGAGCCCACATACACATGGAATTAGATTCACTTTCTTGCAGTGGTCAGGATTTCAAACTCCTTTAGCTATGGTGGCTGATGGCCTCAAGCTCTACTCAAGCATAGCATGTGGCAGCTGCCAGATTTTTCTCTGAAGTCCTTAGCAGAGGCATAGCTCTTTACTCCAACATCCCAAGTAGCTGAGCAGCTCTGCCCTTTCCACGTAAAAAAATATCCAGGAAAAGCCTCAGTCAAATATAAATTCAAGTTCAGAAACTATGAACCATGGACAGACTGGAGTAAATTAAAACCCAAGCACTTCATTCGTGCAAAGAGAGTAATTAGCTCTTACAAACCCCAGGTTCTTGTGTGTGGCAATTATAGTTGCTCTTGAGATAGCCATATATAAGCATGGATTCATTCAGACAACTGGGCTTTAACTGCAGTACAGGTGCTGTTTGGGGTTTTCAGTGACCTCTGTCCTTCTGTCTTCCCTTCTTCACAACCCTACTCTGCCAGAGCCTTGCAACGTGTTGCAAAATGAACATAATACATAATACAGAGGCAAAGCATGATGTGAGGTCCTACTTCTTTTTGGTGCCTTTTTGGGGACGTCAGATGATCTAATGTTTCATCTTGTGATATGTTTTAAGATCTATGAATCAATTTATGTTTGACTCCTCGCAAGGTGGATAAATAAGGAAGACAGAAGAGAAACTGAGACCATGGAAAGGAGTTCTGCATTTAGAGCATTTGATTCAAGGAGACACTTTTCCTGCAGAGTCAAAGGAGAAGAGCTACTGCTATCCTGGGACAGTCCTTGTGCCTTTCCATAGCCCACTGTTGGGCAGGAGAGCTGTACATCATTCATTTGGAGAATGAGTTGGAGAGCAAGCTAATGGAAGGATCCTCACACCACAGTCATGCTATCAGCCCAAATGTCACAGCCTGTGTAGTTGTTGTTGCTTTTAAGACCAGAAAAGAGTGCTCTCTGCATTTCTCTGCTGCCTCTGCCTTGGTATTTTCAAACACTTTACAAAGCTGCTGAAAGAGTCTTCAACTCCCCCTCCCCAGTAAATGTATGCCCTGTGCTGCTGACGCACAGAAAAGTTAATTGACTTAATTTAAGTCACACCACATCCTTGGCAGAGCTGTGAAAGGAACCTGGGAGACCTGGGGAGGGAACCTTTCGTCTCTTCTGTCTGCGGGGTTTTAACAGCTGCGCTGTCAGCTTGGAGACAGATTTCATCAGCACAGAGTGTCACTGGACTCTGCTAATAAACAGCTTTATGCAGTCTCCTTTATAAGAGCCAGCCTATACATATGAACAGGGCTGAAAAGCATGTTGGGGAGAGGATTTTAGTAATGCCAAGTGGCAGATTAAGCACAGAGAAAGTATATTGCAAAACTGTGTCCCTCCCTCAGAGAATGTTACAGTACTGAGTTTTGTCTTAACATTCAGATAGGTGGATAGAAGAACAGGTTGAGAGAGCTGAAGAGGGAATTGATGAGCCTTCCCTCATGGAAAATGGTAATCACTGGTCTTGTAAAAAAAAAAAAAAAAAAAAAGGAACTACAAGGTTAGAGAAGGCAGACTTAAATCTAAAGTCAAAACTTGAGCAAGCAGGACTTGAAAGAGAGTTTGCTTCTTTTTTCTTTCTTCTTTTTTTTTTTTTTCCTGGAGGGATCTTAGGTAAATAAAGCCTGGCACGATCCCTCCCTGTTAAGAAACATGTTCTGAAGAAGGATGAAATCAACAGGTTGAGGTGCTCTCTAAATCTGAATTAGTCAAATTAGTTGAACCAGAAGCAATAGATTATCATACAGCTCCAAATTTCAAATTTCATGTGTGGCTTCTTGTGCCAACCATGTGACACCTGTCTGACATTCAGCAGCCTCACACAAGGCTCTAAAGGGAAATTAATTTCCTTTCTTTCCTTTCTCTGGCCCAGGAAATTGTCTTTTTTTTTTTTTTCCCTTAGTCTTTTTTTTTTTTTCCCCTTAGTCTTTTTTTTTTTTCTGTCGCCAAGATTTCTGACTCACAGCACATGGAGATGGCATTAGTCACAAGCTATTTCCTGTTTTCCAGATAACCTCACAGGCTGGGGCTTCACGGTCAACAGCACAACCAGGTGGAGTGCAAGGTAGATGAGAACCAAGTGCTGGCAATTGCCAAGCAGGTATTAAACCTGCACATAACTGTCTATCTTCACAGGCATCTTTGTTGTTGTTTTCTATAAAGGAAGGACAATGTTTTAAAGTTCTTTATCTTCATACATCTTTCTCCTGCGAGTTTTCTCAGACCAACACACCAAACATGCCTTTACTTGTCCTGCTCTTAGCATGGATTTGATTGTTAGCTTTTCAAGGCAAAGTTCCTGTCTTGTTGTGAACTTATCAAGTGCCAACCAAGAGGACCATGACAGAAAACCAGGAAAAGGGGCACCAAGCTATTGTCTGTCTCATCATTTTCTCACCACACATTTGCTCTGCAAATGCCAACACAAAGGGGAGATATACCCCAGATCAATGTGTTCTACTGTCCTGCTTCAGCCCTGGCATGACTGTACCTTTACCATACAACCATAACATCGTTTGGGTTGGAAGGGACCCTAAAGATCCTCTAGCTCTGACCCTTGCCATGGCAGGGACACCCTCCACTACGCAGGGTGCCCAAAGCCACATCCAATCTGACCTTGAACACTGCCAGGGAGAGGGCAGCCACAGCTTCTCTGGGAACCCTGTGCCAGGGCCTCCCCACCCTCATGGGGAAGAATTTCTTCCTAATAGCTAATCTAAATCTATGGTCTTTCAGGTTAAAACCACTGGCATTTTTCCTGTCACTACATGCCCTCATAAACAGTCACTCTCCAGCTTTGCTGTACCCCATTCGGGTAATGGAAGGCTGCAATAAGGTCTTCCTGAAGACCTCTCCAGACTGATCAAGCCTAAATCTCTCAGCCTGTCTGCATAACAGAGGTGCTCCAGCACTTGGATCATCTTCATGGCCTCCTCCTACATATCTGTCTCGTCCTGGGAAGCCCAGGGCTGGATGCAGTACTCCAGGAAGAGTCTCAACAGAGCAGAAGGGCAGAATCCCCTTTCTCAACCTGCTGGGCATACTGGTTTTGATGCACCCCAGAATATGGTTGGCTTTCTGGACTGCAAGTACACATTGCCAGCTCATGTTGAGCTTTTAATCAACCATCACCCCAAAGCCTTTCTCCTCAGGGCTGCTCTCAATCCATTCTCTGTCCAGCCTGTAGTTGTGATTGGGACTGCCCCAACCTGTGTGCAGGACTTTGCACTTGGCCTTGTTGAACTTTATGAGGCTTGTAGAGGCTCAACTCTCAAACCTGTCAAGGTCTCTGTGGATGGTATCCCTTCCCTTCAGCATGTTGACTGTACCACACAGCTTGGTGTCGTCAGCAGACTTGCTGAGGCTGCACTCAATCCCACTGTCCATGTTGCCAATCAAGATGTTGAACAGTGCCAGTCCCAATACTAACCCCTGAGGAATGTCACTTATCATTGGTCTCCACTTGAATGATGAGTCATTGACTGCAATTCTTTGACTGTGACCATCCAGCTAATTACTTAACCACTGACTGATCCATCCATCACATCTATGGCTCTCCAATTTGGAGACCAGCATGTCATGCAGGACAGTGTCAAATGCTTTGCACAAGTCCAGGTAGATTTAGCTATTGCCTTCTAAAAAGCAGATCCATGTGATGCCAGTTCAGCAGGCAGAAAGCAGAGGATTACATGTCCATCATCAAAACACCTACTCTGTTCAGGAACAGCCCTGGAGTAGGGTGAGGCAGCAGTCAGAATTGGCCTAAAATGGATCCCCGTGTTCCCCATCCATATAGGATTTTACAGGTGCCACACAAATACTTCACAGAAGTGACTGGACCTGCTCACCTCCACCTCCCTTTTGCTGCACTGCCCTCCTCCCTGCTCAGTTCCAACTCTTTGTGCCAGGGAGCTTGGTCTCAGACAGGACTGGCAGTACCGGAGAGGTGTGATCACACCTCACAGATATCCCTGCCTAGCTCAGGTGCAGTTAACATGACATCATGGCTCCATGAGCTCCTGCTGCTGACCCAGGCAGGTGTATACAACCTACACTGAAACTGAGGGTGTCACAGTTACCAATGGCAAAGATAGAAAATGAAACCTCACTCAGGAACAGGACTGTAATTGCACCTCTGATTTGTGCTATGAGCTATCCTAAGGCATATGGGATAGCTGTTGTCCCTGATTTATTACTGTGCATGTTGATAGCAAGTTTGTAGTACTTCCTTTCCAAAATACGTTAATTTTCTGAAGTATCTTGGAACATGTGTACCCACCCTTGGTAATGCAGCTCGCTTGAGGGGGGAAAATGGCTGCCGTTTTGAAGCAAACTGGAGCATTAAGCAACTGCCTTGGATAAGAAGACAAGACTTTACCTAAAAGGAACTGCAGGAGATATGAAAGCAGAAGGCAATTATGCAAATTGCAATTGGAACAGGATTACTCAGGCTAGAGCCATTTACTTTAGCAAAGCATACCATGGGTTTTAATGGTATGAGTGTGCCAGGGGAGTGGGGATGGCCGTACCGGGGATTTGCCACTGCCTGTCCCTGGGAGATGCCACCATTGGCAGCACAGCAGCCTCAGTGCCAATGAGAGCATGAGATCTGGTACCCCTGGATCTCAGCCAGCTTGGATGTGAACTCTCCTTCTGTCTGCTTACAATTAGAATGTGCACACATTGAAGTTTGTGCTATTCCCAAGGTCTTATTGGTGGGTTAGAGGGAGCAACCTGTAGGAGGGGAATCGCACAAATCCTGTTAGTTGTAGGTTCAGAGACACAGCAGCCTCAGTGCCACTGAGAGCATGAGTTGGCAGCAGCTCAGGATCCACTGCACAGAGAAGCATCAGTACCCTAGAGTTCCTGTGGCCCCCATCCTCATCTCCTGCTTCATTATGCCAAGGAGACTGAATGATAAAGGAGACCTCATCTTAGTGTGCAGGACAAGAAAGACTATGACAAACAGGAGAAGAAAAACAGGTGGGCTGCTGCTGAACCAGACAGCACTTGGCTTAGTTGTTTGGAAGGAAGGTCTCAGAGTGTATTCATGACTGTACCTGGGCATATTTAAAGGGCATGATACCACCTGAGTCTATCCAAATGTAAATGCTGTATATGGAGTAATAAGCTACACTGGAAACCAGGTTTCTTACCAGAAGGAAAAAATGTTTATGTTTGTCATCTCTGGCTGTTTTTCTTGGTATATCTTATTCATCCAGTATTCCCATAGCTGCCATCTTGGGGATTCAACTATGCTGATGATCTTTCTTCCTAAATATTTTTGGGTTTTGAAGGAAAAAAATGAAAATCAATGAAAGGTGACTTCATAACTACCTTAAAATAGAAGTAAAGGATAGCAGCTCCTTGAGCTCACAAATGTGGGCTAGTGTGGGCTGAAAGTAATTGTTATCATCATATGTGGTTAAAATTAGGCACAAGCAAGTTAAAACTAAACACTATGTCCAGCTTCATTGCTGAAATGCTCTTGCTACTGTGTAAAGTGCAGAGTAAAATAACAAGAACAGGATACCCCCCCACACTCCCTCCCCCCCAGTGGTTTGGGGTTTTTTGGATCAATGCTAGCAGAGCAGGGATTTTCACACTCAGACTTCAGTATAGGTCAGTGAAACTCCAGCTTCTGGTCTCAGCCAAAAGCAGGAAAAACAAAATGATGATTTTCAAATCTCAAAATGCTGATGACACTTGGGCTGTTCAAGCCATCTATTACTCTCTTTGTGATCTGTGCCTTTTGCTTTAAATCATTTCCCAGAAGTTACAGCTCAGTCCTTTGGGTAACAGTTGCACAAGAGAGAACCTAATCATTAGAGAACAGGAAGAAGACTAACTTTGTTTTGCTCATCCAAGTCTTCCCACCTGTGTTCTTTGTTAACTTCAACAAATGAAAGACTTAAGATTGTAGTTACGTACTTCTGTGTTCACGAGTTCCCTGTGCAGCACTGAACTATGCACGTGCTGTGGAACATACATTCTCCTCTGACAGATCTGAGTTCTAAGGCTGAACACACTTGTTAAAATGGAGACTGGAATGTGTCTTTCTGCCAAAGTTTCAGTAATTTAAAAGCAGTGCAATTATACCTTACCTCTGCAGCAGGAGGGGAGAGCTTGATTCTGCCATGTTCTGAATAGGAAAATCTCTGGATTCTGGTTGGAAATTACTACAGAAGCTTTGCTAAATCCTTTTGCTGTAAAAGAGTGATTTGCACATAAGCAAAGCCTCTTATACACACAGGCTGGTTGCCATAAGAACACTCCTTTACTAGTTTCATACCCTGTACAAACCAAACCTCCAAGTTATGAATCCAATGTAACAGAGACTCTTCTAATTATGTATGGGTGCATGTCAGCTGGGTTGAAAAAAACCAACCAAAACCCCACCACAAACATGATCCCCCTCAGTCCTTTCCTGACAGAAATGTCCTAAATGAGGAATGCTTCCCCAACTTGCTTAATGACTCCCACAGAACCAAGGAAAATTGTTGAGGTTTTGTGATAAATTTCCCCCTGGTGTTTCCCCCACTGCAAACCAGCATTTACAGTCTAAGGACTTGGCACAATTTTTTTCTCTGGTGTCACCCTGCAATTTCAACAGCTACAATTCTGTCAAAATGGAAGTGCATAGGGTAGCCACTGAACTGACTTAGGGTGAAAAACAGTCAGAGAAAAGGCAGATAAAGCCTTCTTAATGTGCTCAAGGAAAACTGAGACTTGTTTGGAAAGACTTTAATGCCACTGGATGCTGTCTGTGATGCACTGGTTGTGGCAGAGCTCTTCACCTCAGAGAGACAAACTCATGAACCTGCTCACAGCCCAGAAAGTACAGCAACATCCAGAGCAAAAATGGTCAGTGTGATGGATAATTTCAGGGTGGTGGTAAATCTATTGGTTTTGAAGCTAGCAATTTGAAGTTGTACATTGCAATTATGTAAGTGAGAAAAATTTTATTCTCTATTTCCAAAACCAATCTTTTGATACATGGGTGAGGTTGGTGTAGTCCTAAATCTCCATGAATGTAGTTGTAATTCCTGTTTAATAAAACTCCAGAGGTGATCTCTTTTTATCAGCCTATCATCTGTAATTAAGGCATTTAATATTCAAACCCTTTGATGTCATGTCATCTTTGAAACATAAATAAGAAGTTTGTCTCCATCTTAGAAATTAAGATAAATGAGTTGGAAGAGCAAATCCCCAAAGATACTTTTAAAAGCTATTAGGATATTTTAATAGCTACCAAAAAAAATATAATAATATTAACCACCCCCAAATCATAGAGAAAAAGCTTAAAACAGTCTTAAAGGAAATAAGCAATGTGACTTATATCTCAGTGGAGAAACCTGCACACAAATTAGGTTTATTACTGTTTGTTGTTGGGTTTTTTTAGTCCAGGTGATTTGTTTGTAGTGAGAATCTCAAAGCACTGAAATTAATTCCCAGTCACCCTCCCTATTGCTATCAGATAGAAAAGCAAGTCCTGGCACCCCATGAAGCTGTGCCGAGGGCCTGATGCACTAAGATATGGAGGACACCTCATGTTACACATCCTTGTCTGCCCCAGTATTTGATAAGAAAATCAGTAGAAAGTGGCAACCATCTGGTGGAGCATCTGCCCCATATGTCAAGTTTGGATGAAGCTCCAAATGGGATGTCTGCAAAAAAAGGGACCCTTTCTGTCCAGGCTTGGGCAAATAAACTGGCTAGGTATGAGGTCAGCTTGTCACATAACCCATGGGGACTAATGCATCAGTGAATGTCTTCCTCAACCCTTTTACTCTCCTCACCTGCAACAGTGGAGTAAGTCTCACCTAGGTCAAACTGGAAACCTCTATCAGAAGACTTAGGGCTCCAGACTTCAGTCTACTTCCTAATCTTATGGCTTAGCCACATGATTATCCTTCACCCACACTCAAAGGCACTAAAGGATGTGCAGTTTTTTTCTGCCATCACTCTTCCCTTCAAACTTGTCAGAAATCTCTTGCTAGTTCTTCTGGCATGAAGCCCACTTCCACTCTCTTTATCCCTCTACCGGTACCCCTGGATCTCGGCCAGCCTGGATGTGAGCTCTCCTTCTGTCTGCTTACAATTAGAATGTGCACACAGTGAAGTTTGTGTTATTCCCAAGGTCTTATTGGTGGGTTAGAGGGAGCAACCTGTAGGAGGGGAATCGCACAAATCCTGTTAGTTGTAGATTCAGAGACATGCATGGGAGGAAGATACAGAAATCCCATTAGTCATTTGTAAGACTTTAGGGCAGATTCCCTCAGCAAGGCTTGGAAAATCTCTTCCTGACGTATCTAGGTCTTCCTTTGCCCCCCTGCTTCATGCCTAGTCAGACTCTATGAGTGTCCAAGTACACTGGGTTACTACCTCTCCTCCCCTTCCTCCACTGCAGCACAGACTTCTACTCCTGGTTTGAATTACGCAGGATTCATCCAGGTAATTGCAAATTTCCCACCATCATTATTTACTATGAGAGCTTCAGAGAGAAACCAAAACAATAACAGTTGTATTTAGGCCTTAGTTTAAGCTCTGCAACAGGACAGTGGTTAGTACAGACCCTCTTCCAATCCTCATTCTGGTTTATGACTAATATCCCCACCCCAAGCTTTTAATTTCAAGATGGATTATACTGTTTCTTGGTGTTAAAAGTACAAAGCTGATACCCAGAACTTCTCCTCCCATGGTGATCTATTAATATTTGAATATTTTAAAGTACTTGGCTAAACTTTTACATGACTGTGCATTCCTCTCTTCTGAACACAAGCCAACATGATTGATTTGAGTATTAATTAGTGCTATTAATCACAGAAGACCCAAAACATGATCTTGATGAAGTTCATAGAGGAGCTCTGAACAGTAAATATATGAGAAAGAACAGGTCAAGTGCCAAAGAGATGACTAGACCCTGCACCTGAAGTGATTATAATTCCAAAGGTACAAGTGAAGAAAAACAAAGCCAGGCAAGACAGAACATATACAGAGTGAGAAGTGGGTATTCAGGCCTGAATGTTTCTTGAAATAGGTGGGGGTCTCAATGGCAGCTTGCTAAAAACAGTGTGGGAGCTTAGCTCATGGTAGCATTCTTTTTGGCAAGCCATGAGGTAGGATTGTGAAAGGTTGCCAAGATGGGTGAATGAAGGAGACAGAAGTATTGGTGACTGATGCTTGGGCAAGATTGTAACTGAATGGTAGATATTCCATTTTCTCTAATCTCATCTTGACACCTGTTTCTTCCTGGGCTGGATTAATCACCACTTGTCAGGTGAGGTAAAGCTGCCCAGTTACCTACAAGTCTGGTTTTAATATGGCAACTTCGTCAGCTTTTCCCTGCCAGTTGTCTAAGGTAGTTTTGTTGTACTGTAACTGATTGGGTGAGCTTTTACCTCAGCATTTGCAGCCTTTTCTGTCTTGGTTGACAGCACCTGGGACTTGGGCAGCTTGAGTGAACACCTGGCAGAATGCTCTGCCAGTGACTAAGACAGCTCTGCTGCACAGTGATATGTTTCACATTAAGGACCAGATGACTTTTCCATCTTTCTTAGTAGCTCCTGTAAACTGGAGATTAAAATCCCCAAATGCACAACTCCTGAGTCTCATCTCACCAGACCCACCAAGCTCAAGAAACCCACCCAGCTCAAAAAGACATTCTGTACTGTAGAGAACAATGTGTGGGTGGTAGTTGAGCTTACCAGTGTCTGCTCCATTTGTTGAAACAATTGCTGCCTGGCTGGTTTTGAATTTACAAGTATTTAGGAAGTTTTGTGATCCACAGACTATAAAATATAGAATCATAGAATCATAGAATGCCATGGGTTGGAAGGGACCCCAAGGATCATAAAGCTCCAACCCCCTGCCACAGACAGGGCCACCAACCTCAGGCCTGGTTTATCTAGTCCACTCTCTGCAGACATGAGCTAAGCTGTCATTTCACAGTGCACCTAATGATTCAGGTGAGGGAAATGGTTTTCTGCTGTAGTTCTGCTCCTTTGCTGGTTTTTTTCTGTGAGATGAAGAATCCTTTCGACATGGAGTGTTTCATGCTATGCTTCGTCCACTTGAACCTTTCCTTCCCAGACTTCAGGCAGAGAAGAAAAAAACCAGATGTCTCAGGAAAAAAAAAAAAAAAAGAAAAAAAGCTCCCAAACCCTAGCTTTACATGCACTTGGATCTTTCATTTTATAAAAACAGTCAAGCCACAACCACAAGATTTCACAGATAAGAGAAAAAATGTGGATTGTACTTAATTCAATATTATAAAGAAATGCTCTTACGGGGAGACGGCAAGCTGAGCCAAAGCCAGACCAAGACTGCTGACTGATCTGAAAAATGTGAATATTATTCACACTGGGACACCACATCTCATAATGCTCCATGTGTGCTATAGTATATAATTATGAAATGTTTGCATTAAGTAACTTGGGTGCCTAAATACAGATGTTCCTTATTGACATTAATTGGACTTGACATATCTTTGGCCTGCTTTATAACAGTCACCAAAGCATGCATTTCCACTTTACCGTACATATTCTAAAGAGCTCTGTTCCATATCGAGCTTATTAACAGAGAAAAACATTAGTGCCTTAGCTATCTGTCATATATTTCAGGTAAAATGCAATTGGTTTGCATTAGAGAGTGTAGTTGCTGGAGACTGACAACAAACATTAATTTCTGTTCTTTTTTATTGTTATTTACAATGAAATCTATCCCCAAGACTTAGAAAGTTACTTTTTCTTTCCAAAACTGTCAATGTATTATGGAGCCATTTGCTCTGTGCTTCTTATTACTGTGTCTCGAATGAATAGTTTCTGAGAAATAAAAGAAAAGTGAGGAGAGGAGGAGAGGAGAGGAGAGAGAGGAGGAGAGGAGAGGAGAGGAGAGGAGAGGAGAGGAGAGGAGAGGAGGAGAGGAGAGGAGAGGAGAGGAGAGGAGAGGAGAGGAGGGAGAGAGAGGAGAGGAGAGGAGAGGAGAGGAGAGGAGAGGAGAGGAGAGGAGAGAGGAGAGGAGAGGAGAGGAGGAGAAGAAAGAGAGAGAAAGAGAGAAATAGAGAGAAATAGAGAGAGAGAAAGAAAGAAAAGAAAGAAAGAAGAGAAGAAAGAAAGAAAGAAAGAAAGAAGAAAGAAAGAAAAGAAAGAAAGAAGAAAGAAAGAAAGAAAGAAAAGAAAGAAAGAAAGAAAGAAAGAAAGAAAGAAAGAAAGAAAGAAAGAAAGAAAGAAAGAAAGAAAGAAAGAAAGAAAGAAAGAAGAAAGGAAGAAAGGAAGGAAAGGAAGAAAGGAAGAAAAGGAAGAAAGGAAGAAAGGAAGAAAGGAAGAGAAAGAAAGAAAGGAAGAAAGAAAGGAAGAAAGAAAGGAAGAAAGAAAGGAAAGAAAGAAAGAAAGAAAGAAAAGAAAGAAAGAAAGAAGAAGAAAGAAGAAAGAAAGAAAGAAAAGAAAGAAGAAGAAAGAAAGAAAGAAAGAAAGAAAGAAAGGAAGAAGAAAGAAAGAAAGAAAGAAAGAAAGAAAGAAAGAAAGAAAGAAAGAAAGAAAGAAGAAGAAAGAAAGAGAAGAAAGAGAGAAAGAGAGAAAGAGGAGAAAGAAAGAGAAGAAAGAAAGAAGAAGAAGAAAGAAAGAAAGAAAGAAGAAAGAGAAGAAAGAGAAGAAAGAAAGAAAGAAAGAGAAAAGAAAGAAAGAAAGAAAGAAAGAAAGAAGAAAGAAAGAAAGAAAGAAAAGGAAGAAAGAAAGAGAAGAAAGAAAGGAAGAAAATTGGTTTTTAGCATCCATACCAAATAAAAATGGCTTTTGCACTTGTTAGTTTAACTGTTGTACATTACTCTTCAGTCTGCCTCATTCCATTATCTAGAGAGAAATGCCTAAATATTAAAGCAAAACAAGGGTACTCATATTTATGAACTTCACCTTGCTGGTTCAAAACAGGTTCTTCGAGTGAGAACCCAAGAAGGCTACAGTTTCCTTTGAGATCATCTAGTTTAGATGTGCCATGCATTGGAGATCCAGATCTCAGATTGTTCAGAATCCCTGTGGAATGTGAGGTTTTAAGCAAACCATTCAAATAAGATTCATTGGAAATGAAAGATAGGCTCGTTTTTGACATTTCCATCATAATTTGCAATGTTCAACAGAGCTGTTGATGAGTGGAGGTGTTTAAGTGGACATTCATGCTTTTAAGTGATGAATACAGAGATGAAAAAGCATTTGAAGTTTGGTTGAGAATTCAGACATGAAAATTTATTCTGCTGATATTTAGGAGAAAGTTCTTATACCTATTGTTCAGGCAGTTCACAGACCAGGATTATTGCCTCTTTTAACAGAGGTTTATGTAAAGTCCTATAGAAGAATGAAAGGAAAGTACACAGAACAGAGAGCTTGTGATTTCATTTGGTCAGATTCCTCTTTCTAAATCTTGACTTTCTTGAACCAAATAGTGAAAAATATGGATGTTTGCTGAGGCAAATTCAAGTTTCCCAAAGCACATAAATCTCATCTAAAAAAAACCCAACACAAACCTTGCCCTTTCTTTTAACATTGTAAGAGAGCTTGTTGCATTACAGGAGGTCTTTCCTTCTAAAAAAGTTAAAAGCAATTCAGAGGTTTTGTATAGGCTGAGAACTTTTGCCTTACCAAAAGAGCAACATGCTTTCATAGCAAAATGGCACTTTCCATTCTAAAACTGTTTGAGAAATGATATTTTAAAAATTTGCATTTTCTCTTTGATGCTGCAATTTGCCAATTACCACAATTCCAAGAATCTTCTGCTTGGGGTATATCTTTTGATTTCCTCACAAGGATTTAAGCAAGACAAGCATGAGATGAAAAGGGAGCTTCCCAAATATGTGCAAAACACTTATTATAAAGAGAAAAGTCCCCGTGGCAAATTTTCCACAGCACAAGTCATTGTTTTTGAAATTTATTTCAAGACTAAGCATCTCTGATCACATGCAAAGGCAGGAATAGTACTGTTTATAAAGTCCTGGTGAGCTGTGAAGAATGTGGTCTTCAGATACAGCTAGAAAAATTTATGATGAGTTCTGGTATCTGAAAGAATCAATGGATTGTTTTTGAAATAAGAAATAAAAAAATTATGTAAGTTTAAGGAAAAAATTATAGTTACTTCAAAATGCAGAAAAATAATCTGAGAAAACTCACATATGCTTGAATCTGGGTGCTTTAAACACCAAGGATTTTATAAATTTTCACTTGTATTCAACTGGTGAGATGTTGCTTATAGCTGAATGTGACAAGAGTAATAAAACATTCCTCCTTTTTTTTTCTTTTTTTTTTTACTATAGGCCATGCCAAATGACAATAAATACCTGACAAAATAATCTAGAGTTCATCAAGGGTCATTCCAGGAAGTTTTTGTCCAGGCATGTACATTATAATAAACTGATGATCCGCTGGGGTCTGTCATTTATGCATTATTTTTTTAATAAAGCTTTTTATATTCAGTCTGGTTTTTAATTACCAAAGTGACAATACATTTCTAGAAATGTGTTAAACCTCAAAGTCATTCAGCACTTTTCTTGTTCCCAACAAAATGAATGTTGATGGCTCAGGAAAGAAAATGCTCTGCTCCAAGCTAATTCCAATTTTGTTTACTCCAAAGTTGTCCTTCTCATCTCACCTCTGTTAATGCCAACAGGGCAATTCTCTTATCTACAAAAGCAAATAGTTCTACAGGCTGTTGTCTTTTCAGCTGTATCTAGCTATATAAAAATACACTTTACTTTCTCTAAGGCTTTTTCCTCTCCTGGAGGCTATTTTTAATTTTTTTCCCTGGAAGATGATAACCCCTAGCAAAACAATTGAAGAAATTTTGTTTCTGAATATCTTTCTATAGAATTTTAATGAGGTATAGTTAAGATCAGAGAGGACACATTCAGTAGTAAGTTATGACAATAATAGTGCTGCTGCAGTGGACAATCCTGTTAAACTCTAGCACACACTGTGGATTCCAGCCAGTCATTTTTATGATGAAGGTGGAAAGGTTCTTTAAGGCCACCATGAACTACCAAGAACAAAATACTTTGACTCTGTTAGGCAAAGTAGCAGTAAACTCTAGTTTACTTCCAGCACTAGCATATCTTTTCAAGAAATGTCAACCAAAAGAATTAGGAAGCAAAATAGAATCTTTGCCTTCCAATTCACTTGTCCTTTCAAAACACACACTGAGCCACCTCGCCCACAGTTTTGCATACATTCTGGGAAAACACCAGCAGATTTGGATAGGGCAGGCAAATTGCCCAGAATTCCTCCTAAGTTTGGAGAATGGGCCCAAAGGTCTTTAAGTAATGAATCACTTCAAATTCTCCACAATGGCCCCAGCCCTCCTAAGCCAAGATACAAGGTTCACCTCTCCTGGTCCCACAGGAGAGGCACAGACTTGCAACTCAGAGGTGCCAAGAATCAGGAAAATAATACGAGTGAATTATAGCAAGATAAACTGGACCCATGGCTTTGAGAATGAAAACATATTGTAATTAAAAGATCAAAGGCAATCCAAATAAATCAACTCTGTTTCAAGGGCTAATGCCAGGAACAGGCTTTCCTTTCCACGATATCAGCAGTCTTCTTGTACATGCCCATCCTAAGCTGTCAGTGCCCTGCAGGACATTATGACTCGGCCTCTGTACCACGCAGCTGGACAGCTGCCTGCAGAAGAAAGGATATTTCCTACTTTTCCCCCAGCTCTGGCTCTTGACTGTATTTCAGTATTGCCAGTGGATTTTTCTTTCCTTTAGCCATATGTCTCGCTGAGTACCCCAGGCAACACATACTCACAGGTGGGCAGGTGGGGATTTGTCAGAATGTAGCAAAACACAAATAGCAAATTATGAGTGTTTAAGGCATGGAAGTCAAGTTATGGCAGCTTGTTGCCAGGAGTGTTTGTACCAGTGGGTGTACCATTACTGTGACTGTTGTATTCCTTCATACGTCTGTTTTGATGAGAAAGGTGGACTCAAACACTGGAAGTGTCTATAGAGCAAATAAAACCATACAATTTTCAAATGGCATCACTGTGCTACCCATGATCTCCTCTTTCAAAAGGTGATTTCCAAGGTAGACATGCATTTCTGATTTAATGTGTTGGACCAGACTTGGTGCCAGAAGGAATGACTAATGGTGGTACAGATAAGCTGAGATAACATAGATAACATAGCAGATAATGGCAGGACAAGGGGGAATGGATTAAAACTAAAGGAGGGAAGGTTTAGATTGGATATTAGGGGAAGTTTTTTACAGAAAGAGTGCTGGAACAGGCTGCCCAGAGAAGTAGTGGATGCCCCGTCCCTGGCAGTGTTCAAGGCCAGGTTGGATGGGGCCCTGGGCAACCTTGTTTAGCTCCAGGCCTGAGGTTGGTGTCCCTGCCTGTGGCAGGGGGTTGGAGCTCTATGATCCTTGGGGTCCCTTCCAACCCATGGCATTCTGTGATTCTATGATCCTTTTTTGGAAACATGGTTTGTGTGTGCCTCAATGACAAGCATCAGAGAGAGTGGAAAGCATGACTTTGGACAAATTTAGGTTCATCTAGTTTCAAAATGCAGTAAGAAATGAGTTTGTGGATTATGTTACTCTAGATGTATCCTGAATATCTATCAGCAGACAATTTACAATTCTAAGGACACTGACTATCTTTATTCCTGATAAAACTGAGATCAAAGGGACTTTAAGATGAAGGTAGCAAGTTGAGCTGGTGCTAAAATGGTGTAGGTTTTACAGGGCACCTTGCAACTCCACTCAGTATTAGTCCTTTGCTTTCAAAGGTACATGCATTCTGCATTTATTATTAATATTACCATTATTGTTAGTATTGTTGTCATTACTACTACTGTAGTAATAACAGTTGAGTTGTTAGTATATTAAGTACCACTGTACTCAATATTGAACCTTTTGCCTTTTTGAGAACTCTGAGGCACCTGAGAAACAGTGACAGTGCCAAGAAGGGGCTGTTTCTGTTTCAGAGAGAGCTTGTGCAGTGGAAAGAGGGCCACTCACAGCTTGTCCATATATTGCTGGACAAGCCTTAGTGAGGCCGTATTTCCTGAAGAGATGAATCAGTGCAGCTCTGCAACATTATAAATGAGGTCATGGCAGTCACCCAGAAGCTGCAATAAGCTCAGGATCTGAAATAAGGGCTTCTCATGCTCAGGAAATAGAAGAGGCAACCCACAAAGGTGTCTGTAGACAGACTCTCTACAGGACACCAGCTGGCGCATGACTTGATCAAATTATTCATTTTTGGGGCTGCTGTGAGTGATTTACTGCAAACTAACAGGATCCTGGAGCTCATAATCACAACAAAAGGCAGGGGCACTTCGCACATGGCTAGAGGCAGCTGCTGTAGCAGGGCTTTTGCAAGCGAAATAGAGACTGTCATTAGGAGATGCAAGATGTGACGCTGTCTCCACTGCTTGCTGTTACAGAGCTGCCTGCTGTGCTTCTCATTGCCACTGGTCGCCTGCTCAGGCCTATGCAGTTGGTTGAAAAGACTCTTAAAATTGCTCAGACAGCAGACTCTGCTTCTTTGATCCTGAAACAGACAGTTCCCTTCAATCCTACAGCCATTTCTCCTTCAGTGTCATGAAGGAAAGCAAGGTTGGAACACCATTTTTTCAAAGACCACCATAACCTTAAAAGAAAAAAAAGGATTGTGGTAAGAGAAGAGATCTATTTTGCTAGTTGTAAGGAAAAGTCTGGGGGGTAGCAACTTAAAAGGCTTTTGAAGGGTCTTAGTGTCTCTTGCTGAATTTCAAAAAAGGAGTTCTTTGCTGAAGGAGGCAAAAAGCAATGGTCTTCCAGTTTGTCCTGCATTTTACCTGTAGAAATGAGCTGTCTGAAAGGAATACAAGTCATTGCCTTGTTCAATGCAGCAACTGTGAAGGATTCTGGGGAAAGCTGGTGTGGAGGTGGAAGGGAATGAATATTATTATTTTTCTACATTTTGACCCCATTAGACATTCCAGGCACAGGTCAAGTGCAGCAGTTTATCTTCACCCTAGGGAGGAGTCTGATCTGTTGTCTTTGATCTATCCTGCGGTGATGAGTCTGATAATGTTTCCATCTGAGAGCACTAAAGCAAGTCAATAAATAGCAAAGCAAAAAATTCCACCGCTGCCATAAACCAGAATGGGAGAAGGGGAGGGATCCTTGAAGCTCCTATTGTGTGGGGTTTGCTCCCTTAAGAAGCAGTGATGGGGGCATGAAGTATGATTTCCACTTAAAAACTCTATACAAATACTCTGTCTTCTAAGCATCATTATACTTGATCAAAGGAGGTCCAAATAAGTACCATTAGTCAAGAGATCCTATTTTCCAAATGTTTCCTTGAACTTTCTGCTGTTTGCTAAAGTTTTAAAGTTTTGAGCCAGGGTCTGTATGTCAAACTACATAGTGACAAGTGAAATCAAGAGTAAAAGGCTGTCTACAGACTGTAGCCCTGATTTCAGTCTCAATTATAAACCACAGCCAATTCTATTTAATCCCTGAAGAAAGGAGATGCTTTTACTTGAGCTGCCACAGGAGATGATCAGAGATGAACTGTGGCTCCCAGTGTCTCTGGTTGGCCCCATGTTAGGGGAAAAGGTGTTTGGACCAGGTCTTCTCACAGTGGGATAACTCTGCTTGACTGGCCAGGGCACTGAACAGAGGAGGCTAAGAATCAGCTCTTGAGGAACATAATTTACTCCAAACAGTAACACAGAGATAGCAGCTCCCAGAGGACTGGCTGACCCCTTGCAAAAAAGGGAGAGACAGACAAAAAAGTTGCTTCTACCTCCCCACTGTTAACATGGAGAAGATGATTAAATATGTCTTTGTATCTGCCCCTGCTCAGGCAAGAAGCCAGAATCAAATTGTGTTCTCCATGGCAGGAGAGAAAGACACAAGCAGGATATTACCAATGTGATAAAAGCACAGTTTAAAACCCCAATCTGTGTTAAAAGTAACATCAGTTGAGACAAAATGTTCTTAAAAGAGTAGTTTTATTCCTCCCTCTAAAAGAAGTTTCTGCTTCTGACTCCTTAGAATTGCTAAATTATCTGTAGCAATTTATAATTAATTTTATTTAAGACATTTTCCAGTCTCTGGATGTCTTCAGGACTATAGCTGTTTCTTTGATCTACATGAACCTCTCAACTCCCAATCCAGGATGAAAGATGAACAGTTTTTACTGGTTGGAAAGTTCCACAGAAAAGGTTTAGAGTAGTTTAATTTTTAAAACTTTTGATTTTTTACATTTATATATAGAAAGATTTGATTCAGTGAGGTCATGTACTAATCTATAGCATGGGAGTTGTAGCATGAGTGCCCAGGTGGCTTACATGTCACAGTGAGCTGGAGGAAGACTGTAGTACTTGACAGAAAATGAATTACAGATGGAGGAGCATGACCAAGACAGGGAAATAAGTGTCCAAACCACATTCAGGTCCCATGAGGCAGCATGTCCATGGCTTTGTCTGCACAGTAGCTCAGCTATCCAAAACATCCCTATTCAGTGGTCATGGGACTCAAGCCTAGTACCTGAGCTGTGTTCCTTCACAATGGCCAGGCCAGGAGATGAGAGTGGGGTTCCCATAGTCCATGCAGTGGTCATTGGAAAGCAAAAAGGACTTAAATTCTGCACAAGAGTATCTCCCACACTATAATGACATTATAGTCATTAGTCTCATAGCCTTTCTTAATTAATCTACTTTTGTTGTCCCCAGTATCTGAGTACATCTTGGGCAAAAGCTATTTCTTAGATCTTTAGAGGATTTCTCAATAGAGGAGAAAGTTGCCTAGTCTGGGTTTTGAATTTGTTATGATGGAGCATCCTAGGATTGATTCATGGAATCTTGTGATAGAAAAGTTCCTCCCAGTATCTCTAAAAAGTAAGGCAGAACAGCAAGACAAGAAACTGCTTCAGAATATAGTGACAAACAACTGTTTTACAACAGAAGCAGCAGTAGCTCCATTCCACCTGGTAAAAGCTGTTATTAAATTACTCTTTTATAAAAAGCTGAACTTACTCTTTGTGAGAGTCAGACAGACAAAAAACTGAAACAAATCTGGGGTAGCTACAGAAGCTCCTTCATCGTTATGGAGGTACACAAACCTCCAGCAATGGGCTGAACTCTCTCTAGGAAGACAAAAAGTCACATCAGCACATTTGCACAAAATGGTGCAAACTAGAATAACATCAATTTCCTATTACACAACCTCTTTCTCACATACCACTTAAAACTTGTGTTTGCTTCCCTTTCTCCTGCAGTTCTGGACCTTGTGCAAAGGAAGTCTGGACATTATTACTATAAGTGTCTCCCTCAGGACTCAGACTTGCAAACGTTCTCTGATCCCATGTAAACAGGATAATGTGTTGGGCTGTTTGTTTATGCCACACTGTAATTTGCCCCTTGACATAAACCAGGTTCAAGTGATTTTTTTTTTCTTTTCTTTTCTTTTTTTCCTTCTCCTTGTCTGGGAATCAAACATGACCTGCAGGTTTCCTTGCATAATTAGATAACAGTAATAGCAGAATATTGGCCAGTAGCTGAATAGTTGCACCAAGATCATGGTCTTGATGAAAAGGCAACAAGGGCTACCAGTATGTGCAACCATTGCCACAGGAGGTGAACCTTGTGGTATCCTCTGGGTAAAGATAGGAATCAGCATTCATTTATCTCCAGCCAAAATGGCTATTGCAGCAGCTAAACCTTGCTGTTACTTCAGCTAGCTGACTGTGTCCACTGCTAATCAGGATCCAGTATCATCCCTCTGTCTTCTGCTGATGCTGACTGTTTTCCCTACAATTTCCTCCTTCTGCTACTACCACGTAAGATGGCTCTGACTGTAAGTGTGGTGAGTGTCTGGAAAAGGCAAAATTATGAAGTCCTTCTGAGTCAGCAAAGGCACTTCAGTGGTAAAAGCAATACTGAGGAGCAACAGCTTGCTTACATGGGCATCCCCACCTTACACCTGGCAGAGTTACCCTAACACTGCAAACCGTGAGAATTTGTAGGTAGGGAAAAACCATGCAAATAATGCCAAGTGGTAACTAATATAATCATGTTTTGGGAATATGGTGAATGTCTGGCTCTAAAACTGGGATTCACAAGGGAATAGAGACAGAAAACACCTACCTGTCTAAAGAAGCTGACAGGTACTGCCTGAGATTCTCAGGGATTCTCCTAAGCATGGATTTCAACATGCCTCTAGATTTCAGCTTGCACCTAAATGCATATAAAACTCCTCTCACAGCTTTATCCAGCTGAAATTCAGAAAATACAGATGAATGATTCACTTAGGTTTTTGTTCTGCTCAAGGTCATTGAACAAACTGGTAGAATGAGTAATGAAGCATGTCCTGATAACTAAAGCACTAAAAGATGTTAACCAAGTATAAAATCTTTCTATTACATCCTAGGTAGGCAGGAAAACTTAATTTATCTGCACTCAGATCTTAGTGCTGATCTGTTCCTAATTAACAATGTATTTTGGGAGAAATTGTTATTCCTTCCCCCTCCCCTCCCTCCCCCCCCAATTATTTCTGATTTTAACTATGCTGCACAATCATTCTCTCTTTCATGGTAATATCTTTCTTTTTATTTCTCAAAAACCCCCAACCAACAAAGGACATCTTAAAAACACATCAGTGAAGCAATGTTTATCCCAGGGGCATTATATTAACATTTCTTGGAGGACTGTTTGGAATTCTCTGATAAACAGCCTTAGCCTTTCCCTTTGCTGTTAAAAAAATAGCAATAAAATTCTCCTTGGGCAATTGGTTGATAGGACCCAGAGCTCTTGTATTTACCAATGCTAGCAACAGACAAATCTTAGGTAGAAAAGATTTGTTAAAAAGCATTCAATATTGCTGTTGTAGCTGGCAGGATAGGAATAATGTGCTCCTCCCCAGTTCAGGACTGGAAATTCCTCAGCAGCTCTGACAGATTGTGAAAAGTCTGGTTATTGGAAAGATGAACATTTTCCTAATTTTGTGTATGAATGCAAATAAAAACCAATCCAGATATTCCCAGGCAATGGTTATTAAGATTTCAGTCTGTAACCTTGAGAAGGATAAGATCAAAGCACTGAGGCAAACCTAGATCTAGCCCTCAGAGGGGAGGTCTGTCTGAAGCCCCTCTGCTTCATTTAACTAGAGCTGGGTGGTAGCTGATTGAAACATCTTTGTACATCTTTTGACCTTGGGAGACCATTTCAGGACCTCTTTTGATACAACTTTAATTGTACTGCTCAGCCCTCTGATGAATCCACGGAGAACTGAGATCAGTGAACAAACTGCCACATCTGAAAGTGGAAATGTTTCTTGGTGGACTTCCCCACCAGCAGAGCAGGTCTTCCCCCTTCCTAAACACTTGGGCTGGGTTAGAAACTAAAACTTTTGTTCCTGCTCTAAATGGGCCTGTCCAGTTTCCACCAGAAAAGGCAAAAGACTGTTCCATGATATTTTAATCTTCTGGGGATGCTGTGGAGCAGGCAATGGCTATTAAATCTCTCTGTTCATATGGCCTGTCCAGCATATACTTCTGTAAACATATGCAGAGCTCATAAGATGTTAGGAATAGAATAAAATAAAATAAATAAGCCAATAATCTGACCCTTCCAGTCGCTTTTGGCCCAGAATATGTTACTGGCTCTTAACTATTTCCAGGACATTCACAACCAAGTGAAAATTTACCAGAACAAGCATCCTTATTTAAGCCTTTTTTTACGATGCAATGAAAAGAGAAACACAGCCCAGTAAATCATATAATTAACACAAGCGTGGTGCTTAGTGTGTGAAATTAACCCAGGGAATAAACAAGTGGCTGGGTTAATCCCAGCAAAACCCCTGTTGTGTACTGAGAAGCTCTGAATGTGCAGGCACTGGGAGGTTACCTCTCCTGGGGCAGGGTGGTGTCCACTGTAAAGATACGGCCACGCAAAGCCAGCTGAGCTGCAC
This sequence comes from Laterallus jamaicensis coturniculus, assembly GCA_022605575.1. Taxonomy (NCBI): domain Eukaryota; kingdom Metazoa; phylum Chordata; class Aves; order Gruiformes; family Rallidae; genus Laterallus; species Laterallus jamaicensis. The sequence continues at coordinate 10,846,657 of JAKCOX010000016.1, read as the reverse complement.
GTCCTGATAGATGTTTGAGACATCCATGGATGGCTGCTGTCTAGCTGTGATCATGGCAATAGGATGTGAACAGAGAAACGTGGTGGTTTCTCCCTGGCTGGAGGCCAAATGCCCACCAAAGTCCTTCTTAGCTGGAGGGGGTGTGTGTGGGGGCATTCCTCACACTCTTCCCTTGCTCCAGATTGGGGTCCCACCCATGAGAGACAGTCCTCCACAAACTTCTCCACCATGAGTCCTTTCCCACGGGGCTTCAGCTGTTCATCAGCTGCCCCAGCATGGGTCACTGCTATGGGGTGCAGTCATAAATCATGGAATGTCTCTCAAGCCCAGACTGCTCCAGCCTGGTCCTCCACAGAGTCACAGGCCTCCTCTCCCCCAACAAACCTACGCTGGCATGGATCTCTCTCACTCCTCTCTGCCTCTGTCTCTCTCCACAGGCTGCAATTGCTGGCAGGGGCTTAATCCCACACAGGTCACAGCATCTCCTGTATGTCTCCACCTGCTCCAGTGTGGGGGGCCTCTCCATGGGCTGAAGGTGGGTTCTCGTCCTTTTCCATGGGCTGTGGGGGGACACCTGCTCCAACACATGGCCCTTCCCTGGCCTTGGTGTCTGCACAGTTTCTAACATCCTCTCACTCCCTTCTCTGGCAGCAAAAAGCATCTGCTTGCATTTTTTTCCCTCCTAAATGTGATTCCCAGAGGTTCTGTGACCATCACTGATGGGCTCAGCCTTGGTCACCAGTGACTCCAGCCTTGAGTCAGCTGGTGTTTACTCTGTTGGGCTGCAGAGAGCTTCTGGTTGCTTCTTGCAGAAGCCACCCTTGCAGTTCCCCCTCCTCCACTAGAACCCTGCCACACAAAACTACAACAAGCTGGAAGAAATCAAAGATTAAGGTGAATTGACAGTCATGGATGACAACTGTGAATAAACCTGTATGAGACTACTTCTGTTTTTAGGCGTTTATGGTAGGAATGGATCCAAAAGAGCAAGTGGAAGAGGGAAATTGAATGAGAGAGGGATGGAATGATGTGTCAAAGATCATTGGTGAAACCAAGAACAGGACCTGGGCTTGAGAATCCCTGCCTGTTGTTCTGAGCTAAGCAGGTGACTTCATATTGCTCTTTTGGAGAACATCAAACCTTCACAAAAAACACAACTATGCTCACACACACACATATGACTGAAAATATTCTGGGTTTAGGGCTTGGTTTTAAGCTGTTTTACTGTAAGGGAAGTCTCACCTCTAGGTGGCAATTTTTGGTCAAAGACTGCATTATTCTTTTAAACCAAATTGTAGAACACAATGGTCTTCTCAGGGCCTCCTGTCAGATTCCTTGAGCTTGATAAAATGAAGTTCATAGTTGCTGGACCTGTTCATAGTTTCTTGTGACCAAAGAATGTTTCTCATGAACAAAAATGTACCTTATCCAGATGAAAATTTCAGTGCTCACCGAAAGGATTTGAAATATCTCAAACAGCCAGTACCCCAATCTTCAAATCATCTGGATTAGAGCAACATATGATGTGATATGAGCAGAAATTTCCTAGAGAAAAATGTTTTGAGTGATCAGAGTGAAGTTCTGTGGAGCAGGAGCATCAGTGCCTGCTGCCAATCTGAAGTAATGGTGTAAAGCACCCACTTGACATAAAGGTTTATCAAATGCTTGGGCAGGTTTAGATTTTGATGGGTTGGCTGAAGGTTAGTGGTTTGCTTTTAAAATAGACCATATTAGTCAGTCAAAAGGAGCAAACAGCTAGTCTGTAATTTACCTCACATTAATTGGATTCTAAAAAAAGACTTCTAAGTAAAAATCAGGTTCCTGACTGACACCCATCATTAATCTCAGAAGAAGGCAAAACCAAGGAGACTGAATTGTCTTCTACTTTCCTATACAAGACTCTCTATCTTCTACAAGGGTGCAGCGAGCTCTGCAGCCTCTGGTTACTTGGTTCCAACCATGACAGCAGAGAGAAGTGAAAGAAACATCAGGGAAAGTTTATTTTCTCATTACTCACTCTAGTCTTACTTCATGGACAAACTGCAACACAAGCAAGTATTCACTGAAAGACTTTTAAAGGATGACCAAATGTCTGTGATGAAACCTTTAATACAAAATTGTTGTTAGAAATAAAGAAGAAAGAGAAGACAAACCACACACTCACACACATAAAATCAATTTCCAGAGTGAGGCAAGAAATTCAAGAAGCCAAGGGTTTTATCTTGACATAGTTTTCATTTGTTCCCTGGGTCAGTTCCATATATGAGGAAAAAGGCTCAGGGGAAAAAAAAGGTCTTTACAGAGTCCAAGGTGGGTAGTGGGAAAAAGCTGGGATCCTGGATTGCATGAGTACATGTACAATACAGATTATTGTACAAATTATCATGTATAAGAAGGTGCAACCCAGTTCCCTCCTGACCTGCCATTTTTCAGTGCAAAATTGCAGGTAGGCAGGCTCAGAGGCATTTTCAGAGGCAGAAAACAAGCCCACAGAGGGAGTGGCCATTCTGAGAACAACTTTCTGTATTTCTGTCCAGCTCAGTGTCCTTCTCAGCACATCAACCATCTTCCTTTGCATCGTTTTGGGTTTGTTTTTTTTTTTTTTTTTTCCCCTAAGTAGCCTGCTAACAGCTTATCTTCAACAGCCTTCTAAAAACAAACCAGAGAGGATGTCACAAACTTGAGGCAGCAGTCATCACTTCATCTTTGACTGCCTGTTCAACCTAGGCCATCTCAAGGAAAATACTCGTGGTGGCTGAAACTTGGGTGTGTTCTAAGAAGCCTATCAGGTGGCACAGGAAAATGAAAGGAGGCTTTTAGAGAATAGGAAGGTGTCTGCAAAATGAGAAGTGGTCCTTACTGAGAGGCTATACAGCTACTCCACAGCACCTACTTGGAGTTGGGGGCAGCAGGTAAATGTCAAACATCAATAGCCATGAGGTGATTTTTCTTTCCTTCTTAAGTTTGTATTGAAGAAGTCTGCAAGCAAGGACAGACTACAATTAAGAAGAATATAATAAGGGTTGGTGAAAGCAGCTTTCACTAGGTCTCACTCAGGCAGCATGTCAAATCAAAGTTATTTCACTCCTAAACTCCACAGGCAGGTTTTTTTCTAATGAACCTCAATCCTTCTGCATGGTCCCTTTGAAAGTTCCAGCCTGGTGCTTCTACACAGCTGTACCTGCCCAGGAGGCTGCTCATCTACCTGCTATGTCTTGCTGCCCATGGGAAGGCCAGGACTGGGGATCCAAGCTTGTGTCAAATCAGGAAGAACCATTTGTGTCCTCTAAGAAAAACATGGCTTAAGAAAAAAAAGAGCATCACAAAAGTCTACTATGTATGTGGTGTAAGGTCAAATAGATCTGATTATAGTTTTCCAGCTCTTGGGATGTTTGTAAAACTCCAGCTTCTGAAATCCTGAGATTATTTGAGGATTACAGCTAGCATTAAAAAATAACAAAAAAACCACCCCAAATTCAAATGCCTGAATAATAAATATGTAGAATTCATCCACAAAATATACATACAAGAATACATACTAACCATCGTTTGAGTTTTGGGACTTGTGCCATTGATTTGTTAGTAAGTTGGGGTTTTTTCACTTGAGACTGGTGTCTCATGACTATTTAGGTGGTGCTTGTATAACTCCATTTCTCCTACCCAAGTTCTCATGCAAAGCTGTTATTCCTTTCACAGAAAAGGTATACAGTTGATTGAGATGTATGAATCCTAACTTGTTTCTAAAAAGGAGGCAAGGCATGATATTGTACCTTTTAGAAGTACAGCCTGCACTTATTTATAAATTAGAACTAATTACAGGTAACCTGTCTTTGGCATAAGTAGAAAGAAAAATCCAATTTTCAAATCTTGGCAGATGTTTCAGTGTCTTCCCATTATGATCTCAGTTGGCTTTATCAAGTGATACCACATTATAATTAGCTGAGGTATATGCTACAATTCAAAGGAGGATGCCCAAGAGCAGAAGCTGAATCTGAAGAAGCCTCAAGCAAAGAAGCTAATAAATGATATTATTTCAATTAGGCAATTACTTGTGAAAGAGCTGAGAGAGCTGTACTGAAGACAGCATTTCTTAATGGATTGTTCAACACTCAGGGCTCTTGAGCAAGATGTGTGGCATCCTAAGAAAAATGAAAGCATTTTGCTCTCCTAGACAGAGAATTTTCTCCATATTTGAAATGTGTCTTAGGAGTCCCTCTTCACATAAACAACATTAAGTGTGTCTGTATCAGCCATGAGAAAAGCTCGACTCATTTATTTTTAAGTTCTTATGGTAAAGGGGCTTTTTAAAACTCCCTTTTTGGGAGACAGACAAAGTTTACATATAAGAATAAATTACATATAAGAATAAATATCCATATTGCATATTTTAATTGCTTTCTGGCTCAAGAATAATCAGTCTTTCTGACAAAACAGAGACATTTCTGAGGCTACTATAAAATTCCAAAATACTACATCTCTACACATTCCACAGCACACTCCTGGGCTTAATAGGAACAACTTCTAAGCCTCAGAGTTTTGAATGTTTCACATAATACTAATATTATCATAAACCAAAACCAAACAGGCAAAACCTCTTGAAGAACACAGGGGATAGAAAAAAACTTGTTTCTCCCATGAAATACCTGCACAAGTCTCATGTCCACTTGAGCGATTTTTGGCAGCTGAAACATGCAAACATTGTGGATACAGGCATATGCTGGGAAAGCATCAATACTGAGAGGAGTGCCCACTCATTCCTTGCTTTTCACCACATCTTGACTGATGTCTTTCAATGATAATGTAAGATATTGCTGAACTGCCTCTGAAAATGTAAGCTGTTTAACTTCCCATGCTGACTTCATGCCATCCTGCTGACACCCACAGAAAGGGATCTCAGTTCATGACTGTGGTTCCTCAGTACTCTTGCTAGTGTCAACCCACTGGTTATGGTAGTATTAATTATTATGGTTGTAGAAGTAATAATAAAAAGTAATGAAGTGCAAGGTAGGATCTTTGTGGGAGAAATACCCTTAGTGGCTACACTTTGTTAAGGGTAACCTTAACATTTGTAATTGTTACATTGTTGATCTCATTTAAACCAAAGTTATTCATGCCACATAATATGTTTTCCCCTTTTCAGCCAAAGAAAAGTCAAATGGGGCAAAGAAAAGCAAAATGGGGATTACTGAGCATCCTCACCAAGCTGAATGGTGGCTATTTGCCATATGTGGCACAGTCATGGGGTGGTCTTGTGCCTGGTGAAAGATCTCAAAGAAACAGGAGTGTTGTTGAGGCTGGACAAAGCCTTTCCCACCTGTGCTTCAGTTTTTTGCCCAAAAAATGCATTTAGCTGCAGAAGTGCTGTGCTGCCCCATGATCAGAGCCCTCCTGCTCTGCTGCAACTGGACACCCCTGCCTGTACTGCAATCCTGCACATGCTGGAGGGATTTTACAAGGGTCAGTTCACACCTTACACACAACTCTGAACACCTTAAAGAAAACACAGAGAAAGTGCAAAGTAATGTCTCTGCATGGCTCAACTTGGGCTCTGGAAACTCTGTTGAAAGAGGGGGGCATACAGGTATTGGTTCAAGACCCATTTCAGGTACCCTGAGCTGCCTGCTGGGAACGCTTCCTTCACCCTCCTGACAGTGTATGGAGCCAGTCTGCATTAAGTACCCAAAGAAAGACGGCATCAGTATTCCCTCTGCATCTCCTTAGAGGGAGACTTTCAATGTCCCTAAACCAAAATGCTCCCTGAGATTTAACCTAAACTGAAATAAAGTCTTACTGTTTGATGCTATAGAACAACCATGGCAGCTCTTTGACAACACCAGCAACAGGTCAGGCTTATTTGCAGAGAGGGAATGCTAACATTAGCTTGTCCCTGTAATATACTTCTTTATAAACAGCTACTTTTCCAAGCTGATTGCATTTGAAATGCTGCAAGTTCACTTGACCTCCATTCTCTTTGGGGTTAAGTACATCCTTGGGCTAGAGTTTAACACAGCACTTTGGGAATGTAAAGACTTAGGGTGCCTTTGGCCTTTCTACCAGCTCCATAATCTGCTTACAAGCTTGTCCTGAACTTTGACCCTTTGGAAAAACGTTTGCTCCACTTAAATAGGGACATTCTGGCTCTGTCCTGTGAGAGCTGGAGCAATGAGGAAACGTGCTGACTTGTAAAAGTTAAGGAGACAGAGAAAGGGACCAAAATTCTGCCTGACCACAGAAGTTTGAATTCCTCCAACTACATAGCAATCAATATCTGTGACCCACAAAACTCATAAATCATCAGAGTAGGTCAGTAGTTAGAGTCCAGTAGGGAACAGAGGGCCAAGATCTGTTTCCTGCTCTGATGGGAAACAAAGACTCGTCTCTGGATGTTGTGTGTTCACAATGAAGCTCAAGATAAACCCATATTTCTTAGCAGACATTACAGTACATACACCTCACTCCTTGTCTTTCATACCAGAATTTATCTTGTTGCTCTACCTGCCTTTCTCTGGTATTGCACAGGGAACATACCTCAGGTTTCCTAACATTGCAGAGGGAGCCATTTAAGTTAGAAATGGAAAAATTATTTTTATTTGTATCTGACCACGGAAATGGTGTTGGTCATCTATCCTCTCTTACACATCTGCCCATCTGGATCAATACCTTATGCCATGGGTTGGGATTGTGAGCAGCTCCATTTTGCAGAGGAATGACTTGCACTGCTGGGCTGGAAGGTCATTTGGATCCTCTCTTAGGACTCACAGAAAGAGAAAGAAGCAGTCCTGAGAGACTGGAATCATCACTTATTTTCCACATGCCTTTTGTTGCTAGGGATTCCCATCACATTTTCTCAAACATCTTATGGGACTGTATTTCAACTTGTTACTAGTAACAGACATCCTGAAACTCTGAAGTTGCCCAGACAGTGTTTCTTATTCACACACACTTTTGTATCTAAATACTACCAGAATGACAAAACCCAGAGAACATTCCTGAGACAGTTTTTCTATGATGACTATAGGCTGTGCTCAAGAACATAAGTACTCTGCATTCCTATTTCTGCAGTGGGAAAGTCGAGCATGGTGCATGATGCATCATCAATCTGAATTGCCTCCTGCATAGAGTGTGAGTGTCTCATCTTTGCTACTAGTCAGAAAACCCTAAAATGATTTTGTAGTCACTATTATTTATTTTTATCACTGTGTGGTTTGGAAGCACATTTCATGGACACTTACTCCACAGACATGGCCAGGTAGAGAACAGAAGGCCTTTGCCCAGAAGATTTTACAAGCTGAGTTGTACCATTCTATTACTAAAATCCCTTTGACCTCTGGGCTGAAGAATTTGATACAGATTCTTTTGGGAGACTAAAATTTGGAAACCCACAACCCTGTTGTTACAGCTGGAGCTAGCTACAGCTATACTTCTGTTTCCCATAGCATTTGATTTCTTTACCCTCCTTTCTTTATATCATAGCCAGGGCAGAGCTCAAAAAGGGTAAACACTGACTCTATGGAGCATATTGGGCAAAGCAATGAACAAAGTACCCAGAGGATCTCCCTACAGAAACTCCATAGCAACATGTTAATCAGTAACAAGGGCAGTTATTACTGAGGTTTTTCTTACTCATTCCTAAATTAATGAAGGTGATTTTTTTACACACCCTTTAGGAAAGCTCCAGACTATAACTCCCTCCCATGCTGCATGGTCTCTTGTGTATAAAAACATATATTGATGGTGTTCCTGAAAAACTGACAGCCTGAGCACTGTGACCTCTGAGAACAGCCCGGTGACCTACAGTTCTATCACACAGTCCTGATGGGTGAATCCTTAGCACAGACACTGATATGAAAGCTAAAAATATTCAAGACAGTCTGCATCAAAATCCAAACTTTCCATCTATCCTCCTCTAAGTCTGTGGCCACTCTTCTTGGATACTATGGACAGGGGCAGTATTCATGACACCTTCTACACTGTCCAAAGGCATCCACTGATGCCTTAGAACCAGTTGTCATCATCTTACAGGGTTATAAGGAGATCTGAATTTTGCATTCTATGGTTTGAGTATAAACTTGTCCAGAAGACACAAAATTAGTATTTAAAACCAAGACAAAATAACTCACAGGTGGTCAAAAATCAGTAGTTCACCTATAAATTAGTTGCCAGTTTCATCAGATGTTTACCATCCATCTCTGCTAAGTGTATCTGACAATGGAATATATAAAATGGAATTCATGTATTCCATAAGATGCCTGTACCTCCCTGTTTGCAGGAGATAGCCTCCAGGAGTTTGGGTGGGTCCAGGAAAAAAAGAGAAAAATAATTTATTACTCTATATCAAAAGAGGTAGGGCAACCTTTATTTCCCAGGATGCCAGATATCTACGTATATAATGTATAATAATTCTTGTTTATTCTTCTAATATGGCAGAACAATGCTGTCTCATTGGTATCACAAAAGGCTGCAGTAGACAGCAGCAGTTACATTGCAAGCCTCAGCTGCTCATTTATCTTATTTGGTGGCTGGTGAAGACAATTTCTAGGCAGAATCATGGCAACTCTCGCCAAACTCAGCAGAGGCAACTTTCAACCAGGACCCAAAGGCTCAGTATTTCCACTGATTTCCACAAGAAGCAGCTTTTTCTGTGGTTGAGACCATTCACTTTGCAAATGTAATGGTGGAAACATTTCTAGTTGCTAAAAATCTTTGCCAAAGACCTGTGATGGACAGGTCCCAGTAGTGTCTATGGTTTGACTTGGCTTCATTTGGCTAGCACCACTCTATTTTAATTTGTCTTCATTTGGTTTTGGCTAGAGTGCAAAATTCTAGCTCTTTTCCAAAGCTCTCACATCTTACAAAGTACTCAGACATTTTCCTCAAATACACTCTTATACATGTCAAAATGTCAGTATGATTTTAGAAAGTACCCATTAATGTCTTTTCAAGTAAAATCCTCATACTCTTTTCAATTACACTCACAATGCATCTTATTTCTTTCTTGCAAATGTTTCTATGAGCTGCCATTGAGTGAAACATATCTGGGAAACATACTCTGAGAACCTTCCTAAGCTACTTGAGTAGAGTTTCTGCCCCCCTGAATTTTAACCTTGAGATCTGTTTTTACATTTTCTGTTTACCAGTGCTTGATCAGAAATAACTTTATGTTTGACCATGAACTGCCAAATATCAAATAGTTTGAATAGGCTTTCAATGAAATGAACTGTTCCTGCCTGCAATATTTGAGCAATTCTGGGGCCTGAACACAGTTGTAAAGAAGCAGGATCTAGAAAATGTTTGTTTGTGATCACTGTGAAAGACAGGGCTAGCAAGGAAATAGTGTGACATGAGCTGTTTAGTGAGGAGTAGTAGCCATGCTTTGCTGGTTCTCTAAAAGCAGTGAAGAAGACTTAGACCAAAGCTATGGATATCTTCCTTCCTAGTTACAGAATCACAGGGGTTGGAAGGGACCTCGAGAGCTCATGGGGTCCAACCCCCCTGCCAAAGCAGCTCCCCAGCTCATATTGCACAGGTCGGCGTCCAGACGGGGCTGGAATCTCTCCAGAGAAGGAGACTCCACCACCTCCCTGGGCAGCCTGTCCCAGGGCTCCCTCACCCTCCCTGGGGAAAAGTTTCTCCCCATGTTGCTGCGGAACTTCTTGTGCTCCAATTTGCAGCCATTGCCCCTTGTCCTGTTCCCACAGACCAAAGAAAAGGGGCTGGCCAATTCCCCCTGCACCCCATACTTAAGATATTTATAAACATTGATTAGGTCCCCCCTCAGTCTTCTTTTCTCTAGGCTGAACAGCCCCAGCTCTCTCAGCCTTTCCTCATAGGACAGATGTTCCAGGCCCTTAATCATCTTCGTAGCCCTTCTCAGGACTATCTCCAGGAGATCCCTGTCTTTTTATCCCAGGGAGCCCAGATCTGGTCACAATACTCCAGGTGGGGCCTGACCAGGGCAGAGTAGAGGGGGAGGATCTGAGTGACTTTTGTATTTGCAAGAGTAGGAAAATAACTGTCCAATCAGGTCTACTGTTAATGCTGCCATAAGTACTTTGCAGTACCATCAGTTCGGTTTTCCCTTTGGTTTGCAGCTGTTATAAGGAAACACGAGCTACCGGCAACATTATCTTCTCTTGCCAAAACCCAGATCACCACACAGGGACCACACCACATCTAGCTGAAACATATAAGATCAAGTGTCGGGGAAGACAGCAGGCCTGCTGGCAGCCTAGCTCTCTTCTCCCAAGATTTAGGACTTGACAATATTCTCCTATTCCCATGAGAAAAGTTACACTGAGAGGATCCTAATAATCACATTCTCAAAACACAGCGGCCTCGCTGATAGGGGTACAGGCTGCCCTAACCCAAGAAGCAGTTATGGGAAGGTATTTGGGAGTAACAGAACATGTCAGGAACCAACCATAACAAGATGGTCAACACAGCAGGTGTGTGGATGCTTTTAGGTATTAAAGGTAAACTAAGGATGTTTAACTATAAGATAGGTTTATCAGAACTCGTTATAATTACTAACCAATCAATACAGTGTGAACAGTGTGTGTAACCAATTAGCAGGTTTTTAGCTTGCCACATTTGCAGTAAGAAAGGTATAGATTCTGGGTGATTTCACCTAATAAAATGACTGGCTGGCTTCCTGGCTTCATGGCTTCACCTAAAATTCATATATTGAATTGCATGTTGCTCTCTACTGGATGCCACAATCAAGTATTGCATTTCCAAAGCTGACTAAGGGGCTGCGATGTCTACTTCATGGTAAGTATCCACTGAAATGACTTGAAGGTCTCAAATGTATATGCTTAATTAATCTTCTCAGATTGTCAAACTGCCCCATGGCATAACATGTTTGGCACCAAATTTGTTGAAGTGACAGGGCCCTTGGTACAGGCTTTGTTTCCAGGAGTCAGGAAGCAGAATACGTTAGCAACAACAAAAGGTGAAATATCAAAGGTTCTTTAGAGTTAGCAGCTTTAAAGCTTTCTCATAAAGCCGTCCTGTGACCCTCCAGACAAAACGGTGATGTTTCAATCATGTCATTACCTGAGGCAGATTACAATTTTTTTTAATTATTCTTCCCTTCTGCTTTCAAAAGGCTTGTTTTTAAGTGGGAGGAGAGGAGGCTGAGTGGTGGAAAGGGTGTGTGCAGCTGTGCCATGAAATGTACATTTCAATACACATAAATACACCTAAAAGCTTTATATATGTTGCAACATCCCAGACATCGGTGCTCCTGAGGAGAGCATAAAAGATGAGCAACCTTAAATCAGATAAATACTGCAGTAAATCAGGTTCAGAAGAGAAGAGGGGAACACAGACTCTGGTTTAGTCAAGTCCTGGGAGTCAAAAAACGGCAAGTGGGGTGGGAGCTCATTTTCCTATTCTGATCTGGCATGAAGTTACCCAAGTCCTGCGCCCTTGAGGGACCATTCACTTTGGGTAGAAAGGAGAGACAAATACAAATCCTTCTGTCTGAGCCTCAGTTTCTCCCATTTGCAGTAAAGCTTCTTCCTAATAGGAATAATGAATTATACCTGGTCAGACAGGCTGGCCCTTTCCACAGAAATTTTGGGTTCAGGAAACTGGCACTTTCTCATGAAAAGCACACCCTAAAATCCCCAGCACCAGGCAGAAAACATGTCTTTTTCTTGTATCTCTGGCACTATGATCTCCAGCAAGTTAATTTAATTGTCCTTGGGTTTCCCCAGTAATAAAAAACAAGTAATAACATAACATTCACTTACTTCTTTGAGGTCCTGAAAGAAATTCACCCTGCAAATTAACATAATTTTCCTGACAATTCATGCTATTAAGGTTGTTTTTTCCTTAGAGAAAGGTCAACTAGGGCTGAAAACATAAGTTTTGACCCAAATTTTTGTCCAAACTCAGCACAATGTTGTCCAGCCCACATCCTTATTTACTCCTCAGTGAAACCTCACACACATCCTTGTGCACTACTGGGATCTGACAGGTGCCCAGCACAGAGCTGCCTGCAGAGCAACAAGCACACGTCTCTCTTCAGAGTTTCTTTCCATTCTTGTTGTTTCCAAATTGATAGGTTGGCAATGCCTTTCAGTGGGAGGACACTGGAGGCTTTGCTAGTTTAGGTACATCTTTTTTAAAAAAGGAAGGTGCCCTTTTTGCCAGTTTGGTGACATTATTTAAATTATCATCAACATGAATGATGCTGCTGTTACGCATCACTCCACAGCCTCAAATGCCATCTGTGGCTGGGCTATGCTTAGTATGGTGACAGGAGGAGGTACTATCTACCTAGAGTACATGGCTATAGGCTTTAATAGATCACAGCTGTCCTTTAAGGTACAGAAGTTACTTTATTCCCAGTTTATTGAAATATAACAGAGGCCTAAATTCTCAAAGGTATTAGTGGTTAAATTACACTGAATTCAGCTAGAGTCAAACATTTACATACTGGGTGAGCTGAACATCACTTAAGCAGTTGGAGGAGGAGCAGAAAGCCAGCTTTGGCTGGTACTTAAAAAATACTGGTTTCTTCTCTTGAGCATGACTTCTGCTTAGCTAGTACTTCACCAGGTGCTTAGGGCTAGTCAACTCCTGTGCCAATATTTAAGAAAAAAATGCATTTATATGGTTACCCAGAATGCAGAGGAGCTAGAAGAAAAGGCCACATTTCAACAGACATTTTGAGTCTTGGATGCTTGGATGTTGGCCCACTAATCCAGTGTGTGATCCTCCAGAGGAACACTGAATGTTTGGAACTCTGACACTGCCCTGAGCATATAGAGGACCTTACGTGCCAGATGGGAAAAACTAGTTTGATGTAAAGTGGCTTGTCCATCTTTATCTCCTGACAGCCTGTGCTGTACCCTTCTCAGTTCAGAAAGGAGAGGAGGAGCCAGGATCACAGGAAACCTCTTCTCAGGATGGTTATGTTTGAAGTTCAAGGGGATTTTTTTTTCTTTTCTTTTTTTCTTTTTCTTTTTTCTTTTCCCTCTTGCTGTGTGACTTTTTCATGTTGAAGGGGTCTAATGAATGGAAAACTGAAATCGGAGGATTTTCATTCTTTAAGGAAATTAACCTCATTTAAAGGAAATGAGTGTTCAGAGGCAGAAAGGAAAGTCATAATTTAAATGATATCAGAAGCTGGTTTTCCTTATGTAACATATTATTAAACAGTGGGGAAAAGCTTTCACTAGGCAGCCTCAGGGAGCACTCAGCAACTATAAAGAGGGTTCACATGCATGGCTCTAATATGTTAATAAATTATGCTAATTACAAGCAAGGGATTAGAGAAGGGGAAATCAAATAATGGTGCAGTAACTGGGCCTCTTTCAACTTAATTTGCAACATTGCCTGTCTAGGCTCCTTGTTAAGTTACCGAGTTTGTTTTCTTCTTTCAAAGACTCTGAACTCCTCTTTTGTCTGTGGGAAGACGGTAGTGTCACCATCAAGAGATAGTGGATGAAAAAAATGAAGTGTGAGGGGAGTGAAAGTGAGAAGGAACCCTCTCCCAGATGAGTTTCCAATGACTGAAGGCTCAGAAGAGACAGCAGAAATCCCGCTGCTTGTGCACTGTGCCAGCCTGGAAACCTGGTTGAAAAATGTTGTCACATAGTATGCAATGGATCATGTTCCTTTTTTTTTTTTCTTTTCAAGCCCCTATAAGCAGGAACTTTGCAGAGCTGCTGGAGGAGAGCGTGTGCTCTCAGCTGCTAGCTCTTACTTCCCTGATAACCTTTCATCCCTTTGGCCCATAGAAAGCCATTCCCACATTTCAGTTGTTTTCACCTGAATGGTGTTTTTCCCCAAGATGCAATGTCTCTTTTATTTGGAAATGGAGCCATTCCTTGCCTGGGGGCTCCTTTATCTCATTGGGAGAAACATTTTGATTGACTTCTCAGTGTCTTTTGAATCATTGATCTCAATTTGTTTGATAGATATCTTCCCTTGCTGTTGGAGTTTTTCTCCTTCTTTTATCCTTCATATGAACATTTCAAGCAGTTTGTCAACTCTACCTCTTCCTCTGTCATTTGTTGGAATTTATGACAGGAAGAACTGGATTGAAATAGAACAAATAAAAGTAAAACAAAAATGTGTTTCTTTCATACTTGTGCAGTTAACTTAAGGTCCAGCATCCCATTGTCCATTGCATTCTGGCTAGAGCCATTTGTCCTTCAGGGAAGGGTAGAGGTCAGGAGGAGAAAAAGCTGAGTCTGATAAGGAAGGATGACGTTGATACAGAGATGGGGTAAGTTCACTCTCTGCAGTGTGGAAAGTGCTACCCAATAGTTTAACTGTTGTACTGGGAAGAGCTAATGGAAACAGACACTAATGAACATGCACAAGCCCCAGTTTTCTCATTTAAAAATCTAGAGTTAAAAAAATTACCGTAACCCAACTATGTTTAGTGTCTCTGAAAGGACATTGCCTTTTACCCTTAGGAAAGGGATAACTATTCATTTTCATAAATTCATTTTTAATAGGTTTTTTCCTTCTTTTTTTCCTCATTTTTTTTTCATTCCCTTTTTCTCTCCTTCTCCCTTTTTTTCCCCTCCATCAGCAAGGGGGGTGGTGAAAGAAAACAGAGACAAGCCAGATGCCTTTCAGTGCTTTGATCAGTTCCTCTGCAGACAGCCAGGCTGCCTCCTAGCACCTCTTTAACTACAGCTTGCCAGTAAGAAAATGAGCTGTTTTAACTCTGCAATTACAGTGCCTGCTGAATGCCTGTCATCACAGCAATAGGAACCTGATCTGAACTGTATATCCACTGGAGAGAGAATTACAGCAACCAGGGCAGAAAGTTAAATACCCCCTGTGGCGGTGAGACTCATATAAACGAAAAAGCCCACATCCCAGGCCTCCTCTGTTGGTGTAAATATATAAAACACTGACAATACAACACGGAGCTTCTCGAGAGACTCAGAGGAGGGGGAGCTGTGGGGTGATGCCATCCCGTTGTTTTCAGATGTTCTTGGGAATGATAACTATGAAAGTTTAAGGAAAGAGAGTTGTGGGGGAAGGGGAGGCAAGGCATAGATGGGGTAAGAATATATATTATAAGCAAAGACATATGTGCACTGGGTACTGCTCTATTCATGGCACAAATATAAATGCATGTATGGAACCAAGTCAGAAGGTAATTTGCCTTTCAACACCATCTCCCTCTCATTGCTCTGCTATCAACAGCAAATGTGGACGGGCTGGTGAAACTGCTAAATAGGCTCTGTCCCTGTTTGGAGGGCAGAGGCGTGAAGTTTGGTGACTTCACAAATATGTGGCTATTCGGGGAATACAACTGTGATTTCCTCCTCCCTGGAGGTTAAGCTTTAATCACTAGATTGGCCTTCCCTTAGGCAGACACAAACTTTTTTTGAACCCCTGAGAATATTGTATAATCCTATTGTGTGCATTCATTTTTAAGCCACCCTCTGTTAAATTATACAAATAAAAAAGCAGCCTATTTGCATTCATGGGCATTTTATGCACTGGCATTTCTTTGGGAAATATGCAAACCAATTGCAATTTGGGCCTGATCCAATGCATACTCAATCAGATAGTCCTGAACTAGATCCTTGCTTTATATGGGCAGGCTTTAATGGTGTTCTTGATTTGGAGTTTGTTTCATTTACCTTGAAAATAAGTGGGTAGCAGGTACTTCTTCAAGGCCTCTTCCATCACAATAAATGATCTGCCCATCAAGTGGGTATGAGGTTAGAATTATACAGCTTTAACTTACTTGAATATGTGGGAAAAGATGGATTATGAGTAGGCAACTCAAGCCAGAAAATTATTAATTAGTTAATAGCTGTTTTATAGAAGTATTTTCCCATGGATCATGGCCTCTTTGAGGAATAAAATCAGGTAACTACTTCTCTAGTGCATAGGATAAATGTCTAAAAAAAATCATACTTATGGGTTTGTTTCTAATCCTTTACACATATTTTTATTGGAGTAATTTTAATACCTGTGTACTTAACTTCCTATTCTGAAATGTATGTTCCTATCCTCACTTATCTCAGGGATGAGTTGCAAGTACTAATTGTATCCTGTTAACATTTACAAACATTAAAACATTCGGGCTGATGTTCTCACACTGAAATGGCAACATGAAAGTGTCTTGCTCGGCTACTGACCACTGCAAGGGATGACCTTGAACCATCCTCCAAGGGCCCCTGAGCTCCAATGAACAACATGACTTTGAACAGAGCTGCTTTGGGAACTCATCGTTTTATTTGCTTTGGTTGAAGCAGAAATCTCTTTGTTAAACCCTACAGGCCAAGGTAGCTTGAAGGATGACCAGGGCCTGCCAGTGGGTTCACAGCAGGGTGAACACATCTACAGCATGGCTGTGACAGCCCCTCTGCCTGCATCCCCAGGACAATGAGGGTTTGCAGATGCTTCGTAGGACAACCTCAGGCACTGCTCTGCCAACGTGCAGCAACAAAAGGTTCCTAAGAAACCTGCTTTTTGATTGATGCCCTGTGCCACCTTTCTCAGCATGGCTGGTGCCCCTTGACTTGCTGCATGAAAGACCTACGTCCTCAGGCCAAATCCCCAAAGGGAGACACTGAACAACATCAAGGGTATTTAATCCCATCGCTGGTAAAATTTGGGCTACACCTATAGCTACTTAAACTCACTCTGGTTTCACCCATCATTAACTTGACCAAGCCTACGATCAGCATAAAGCCAGCTTTCTCATGGTTTATCTCCATCTCAGGCTGATCTTTGGTACCCAACCTGGAGTACCTCTGGAAAAGGGCTGTGGATTGGATGTATCCAACGTGTATTGGATAGCCACATCATCTTCTGATCCAGAGGGCAGGACAGCTTTTCAGAGCGATTCCCTAGTGCCACGATTTCTCAATATCCATGGCATTGAGGTGTGCTAACAACGACAGGCGGGGAGGACGTGTCGAAGGGAAGGCAGTGGCTCTTTGCTGTAGACTCAAGCTCCCTCTGCTGAAGAAAGTCAGTAAAACAGAAGTCAGTCATTGCAGTTGATTGGACTTGCTTCGGTGTCAGATTAAATGACAATATAAAGCCCTTAATGAGCTGCACGGCACATGAGGAAGAAGATATATCCTCTTGTACAAACATAATTCAATTAAATATATCCACACCCTTGCAATCTGGCTGCTGTGGGATATGGGGTTTGGGGCTATTACTGTAGAATACCACAAGTCCTTTGCGTTATAACTCTAATGATAAGGGACTGCTCTCATCAGCTGCAAAGTCACCTATTCAAAAGGACAAGTGGCAACTCACACATGAATTGCTATCATATGGTATAATTTATACTCCAAATATTTACAAGACAAGGCTGTGCTCTGCTCTCCCTCAAGAAACCACATCTATTTACAGATGTAAGTGAAGGCAAAATTTAGCCAATAACATCTCATCCTTATATTAGACCATTAAAATACTGTGGCTGAAGCTGTTTCCTTGCTGAGTTAATGCATCCTGATGCAATCCTCAATATTTCAGCTGCAGAGGGGTGTAGAAATACGATACAGATCACAGAGATTGCTACTCTTTTGATAGCTGTGGGTTACTGCAGACATCTCAGGCACAATTAATTTGTTCTAGCATGAATGTCTGATAGTGAGACATTAAAAGCTGAGCTAGTTGTCTTACTCTCTCTTTGTAGAGGGATACCTTCACAGGAGAAATTCTGTTTAATATCAAAGCCCCCTTCCTCTTTGCAATTGCCTTTTATTTATCATTAGAAGTGGGTATAGAAGCAGACACAGTTGACTGGGGAGCTTAAACACTAGCCTGCTTGGGAATTATAAATTAATCAGAGTGGCTGCTTATGTTATATGATGTTTTTACCTGAAATCCAATGTTTTCCCATTAAAAGAAAATCAAAGATGCATATAAAGGCACTGGAGATATTCCTGACTCTGCTGTAACTTTCAGCACACTTTGTCCAATTATTTATATTTGACTTCTGGATTTAAGTTCTTCATAGGAATTAGATCTCCAAAAGATCTAACCTGAAAACAGGTGTTTGCACCTCTGTTTTCATTACATGCTGGTCTTTGATGAATAATGGATTCTAGAATTGCAACTGTCATTTCTTTTATCCTACTTCAAACATAGCCAGTCTCTAAAAATCTGACAATGCTTTCTATGATTGTAGCAGAATTACAGTCATTTGATTTTTTAAAAAAAAATCGTGGTTGCCTTTGCTATATAATTTGCACTTTATTCTTAAAAGTGTTTAAGGCAGCCATGTACAGGATCAAGACATGATTTCCCCTGCCCTCATGCTATCTGAATAGAAAGGGGTGTGTATGTTCTCAGGGCCATGAGGCTGCACTGCACTGTGTGAACTGGGAGAGGAATACCTCTTAGAAATAACTCAGCAGAGGAGAAAGTACTCTGGTCACTGACTTCAGATCCACTTTGGTTGTACCCCTCTTGCTTTTAGTGTCAAGATATTTTTTGCACTACAGATTTAGTTCTGGAAAATAAATAAACATTTCAAATTAATTTGGGGCATAAGATTCAGTAAGATATTTCCATTGATCTGGAAAGGGCTGGCATTTTGTCTCAATTAATTTACCCCTGTCTCAACTGCTGCTGTTTCATAGCAGACAACTTGCTCTGAATCTAGTCTCTATGTATAGCAAACTAATTTTTTTCTAGCAGCGATGCCTGCAGGGAAACTTAATTCATTTGCTCAAGAAAGAGAAGCCTTAACAGCACCTACCTTTTCTCCATGCTGTTGGCCTAGTTCTTAACTCCACATGTCGTTCTCACTCCTTTCTTAAGACCATCAAAAGCCTGTGGATGTAATTAAACACTGTGTTTCAGTTATGTTCACCCAGTACCAGATCATAAACAATGAGAAAGGATTAAGCAATCATACAGCAACAAGAAATACACCCTTGTTCAGCAAGGAGTTTACCAGATGGGGTAACTTTGCTTGCAGTGTTGTACAAATTATTCTGACTGACTAGAAAAAAGACAGGTGTCCTTGCATAGGGGCCACAGAAAGTGAATTAGATGAATGGGTTCGATGGACTTTTCCCCTTGGATCTAACAGGTCCATGCCATTTTTGCATGGCATAATCAGAGATAATCCAGTGGAAAGAATAATAAGGAATTGTGACTACTACATAGGCCAGTGGAGACATTTGGTTTGGATCTAGGGTAACTTAACTGTTATTATTCAAGACCACCAAAACTGTGAGCATCCAAATGAATAGAGGTTTATTTACTTGAATAGAGATGAAGTTAAAGACTAATCTGATGACAAGAATCTTTAAAGAAGGCAGAGATATGAGAGAAAAAGTTACTTGTCTGTCCAACCAAACTCTTAGGTAGTTGCTGAAAGCTGAAGTCCAACAAACTCAGTGGAGAAGCACAGTACAAGATCTTCAATCATACCCTTATCTAGCCATGTGAAGGACTAAAGCCAGGAAAGGGTGTATTTTTGAAAGGCATACTCTTTCCAGTTCAAGTAAATACTCTGGGCCAGCAGAGGTTCTTCAGGGTGCAGTTCTCCTGCTTATATTATGCCAGGCCAAGAAATCAGACAAGATAATCAAGAAGGTCCCTTCTGGCCTTAAAAATCTATGACTTTATGATTCATTGCATTTAAGTGCTTTAATTGCAGGTACAAGGTTGTACAAAAATCTCATAAAGCCAGTGATAGCTTTGTCTCAATGCAGCACTGTCTGTCTGAGTCTCCCATGCTGGGCTGCACCACCGAAACAGCAGCACCAACATGAAGCCCTCACTCCAGCTAGAAAGCCAAATATACTTAGAAATGTGGTTTAGATTTCTGGTTTCTAACCCAAAAAATGAAGATGACCTGAGCCTGGTATGCCAGGCCTGTCAGTACTGAATTCTTTTTGCACTCTTCAGAATTGGATGCTGAAGTCCAGTCCAGTGTGTGTGTCATATCAGGTACCTGTTCTGTGCTCACATCACTCCTTGGCTAGCAGTGAGCTGCCAGGGAGGGGGTTCAGCATCCTGTGTGGTACAACTCATTGGAGGTTTTGACACAAACCTGATGAGATAGCAATCATGGGCTGTGATTGACACTTGCAAAGTGAGCTTTAGAAAGAAAACGAAAAGTAAGTAAACCCTGGCCTCCAAGAGCAGCATGGTTTGAAATCATACACCTTTTTTGACACCACAGTCTTGTGGCATTTAATATAATAATATTTCATTTTGTTCAATATTTCATTTTGTTCAATGACTAACTTCATCTTAAACAACTCTTTCCCTCCTCCTCAAAACTGCATGGAGCTCATACAGAATAAATTTAAGATGGTGTTTGGTGTGAGAATACTTTCTTGGTTCTCATTTAGGAAAGGTGGTTTTGCTCTAGAAACTACCACCTATAGTTCTTTAAAAGGATCTCAAATCTCACATGCCATTATTCCCCTGATGTATTCCAATGGCCCTCTTTCCTCCTGCTTCACTTCACTTCCACCACCTCCTACATCTGCTTTGTGCACACAGTTTCCCTTTGCTGGGCCTTCTCAGCCACTGATTTTGTACCATAGCTCCCTCTGCCAATACACCTTGCTGCCTTCTGGTAAACCACACTGCCCTTTCAGCTGTCAGCAGGCTGAATTCATCAGATGGCAGAACTCAAGGACTGAAAACCTGTGTGATCTCATCAAACTGCTGCCAAACATTTGTCAAAGGACTTGTCTGGCACTGTGTGTAGCCAGGACTTGGACTTGATGATCCTTACGGGTCCTTTCCAACTCAGAATATTCTATAGGTTTATGACTTAAGAGTTGGGGGCATCACCCTTGGCTGAACCAGAGCATCTCTCCAGACTCAGAAACAAATTCTTATAAAACTTGGTCAAGTTGCCTTCTTATGTTTGCTTGGATAGATGAAGTAACTTCCTTTAATCATACATTCTGGAGTGTTTTCATTTTAAGAGATCATTTACTTCCCAGCAACTTTGCAATGGGTCAGTCTTATTTAGAAACAGGGTTTTTTTGGTCCATAGTCCTTGTGCCGGTTTCCTCTAAAGGAATCCACATCACAGTGAGAATCCTCCAACAGACAGGCCCTTCCCTTGGGTTTTGCCACACTGAAAGGAAGGTGCAAAGATTAGGAAAGAGTTTTCACACCCTTGAGACTGAGGAAACTGAGTGAACATTAGAAAAGGCCTGACAGATGGGTGCTTATTATTTTCTGCATGGTCTGAAATAGCCAAGGAAGAGGACAGGGACCTTTGTGGAGAAGCTGTAAGTGTTTAAGTTGTTAAAGGGGTTTTCATATGTATGAAAGTCTAGACTTTTCACCAGACTGGGTCATCCCAATGTGCTTTCATTTGCTTGGCCCAGAAAACTGTTGCCCAATGTTCTAGCCAAAGGGATAATATTAAAAAAACACTTGACATAGTGCTGAGTTCCCTCAGCACTGGTTAATGCCAATTTTATTTTTCATGGCACTGGGCCTTGATGTGAAGTTTGTTTCTGGATCAGCAGGTGGTTACCTGACCACCTCCAGACTCTGCATGAGCTGTCAGTCCTGCAGGCCTCCTTGGAGCTATGGGCTTGATCAACCTGTCCAGAGAGGCGCTGGCCTCTGAGCTGGGTAAATGCCTGATGTGTAGGAACTCCCACTGATTGCTCCAGTGTCACCCTTGGCAGGAGCTCTGCTGACTCCGGCGTCCCAGGCTATGCTTGGTTTTGCTTGAGCCTTGCCTGCTCCTTGCTCAGCACTCAGTATTTTTAGGCTTCCTGAGTATCAGTCTGGCTTCTGACCTCCTTGTTCCCCTCCTTTTTGACCGGCAAGGCCTCTATAGATAAGGATAGGTGTGGATTTTTAGGAAAGAGAGTCTGAGAGGTGGTGCCTTCCATGAACCTCACCATTCCTACGGTAGGAATGGTCTGGATGTGAATGCAGCCTTCTCCACACTGTCTGCCATTTCACTGATATTTCATTACACTATTTAATTTGCCCCATTTCTCTTGTTCCTGCTGAGCAGAGACTTCTCTACCAGCCTCATGCCATTTCCTCATGACCCAATAAAAGCCGCATGCTCAAAACTAGTGCTATTGCTGACAGCTTGCTACACTCACTGGGGCAATAATTACCCCCTCCCCTCCCAGTGTGATGTCATGAAACTCACAGGATGCATCATTACTTTGGGGATTAGCACATTCAGACAAGCTCACCTCCCTCTGGGGATGTATATGGTGAGGGTGGACCCTGAGCTAGCAACCTCTGCCTTGAAAAGAAAAAGCAGGAATTGGCCATGGCCAGCCCTTTCCCTCCTGTTTGGGGACAAAAAGGGTAGGGAACAGCTGAAGTTGTGTTGAGGAGCCAGTTTGGCCTCATCTGAAATGCTTTGATTATAAACTCAGTATTTATCCCAGCTGAATCTTTCTGTCCTTCTCTCACTCTTTTTTGGGATTGTTTTTCTTTTTCCTACAAAGTTTTTCTCACTGTTACTTTCATCTGGGCCCTGTCATCACATGTACTGTCCCTCTTGCTCTTCAACCCTGGTCCCCCACAATAGTGTTTCATTTTGTTTAGCCACAGTGGAGTAGGAGCTATTTTGGAATGACCAAAGGAAGATAACCTCCACCTCAAATCCACCTGGAGCTTTTCACCATCCAAAAAATCAAAGACATTGTGACTGCACAGATGGAAATTTGGGCAGAAAATCAAAGGATAGGTCTAAATTCACTTTCCAGGCTGATAACATCCTAGGAAAATCAGGCAGAGAAAGCATGACCCATTAAAGACCATAGCTATCACAAGGAGGCAGCTCTCTGGCACCAGGCAGGAGGCCCCTGGGCATGGAGACAGGAGGCTGTGAGGGAGGGGAGGAAGGAGGGACCTGGTTTGGTTTTTACACTCAGGGGGAAAGTTATTTATCATGATAGCTCACCTTTGAAGTTTTGTGCACACCCCATGATAAGAGACTCAGAGCCCTTATTGGAGAAGTTTTATGGACTCAGTGAGCCCAGGGCTCACTCATGGGCTGGCGCATGTTGTTCCTGCGTTATGTGTGAGGATGGTATGTGGGCTTCACCACAGCTTCCTGCTCCTTTTCTTTCTCCCCTGGCTCAGCCAGTTTTCTAACCAGAGGTCAGTGATCTCCGCCTGTGTGGCTTCCATGGGTCCAAAAGACCCCCTTGGCTTTGCCTTAAGCCATGCTTCATAGGCAATATACAGTCCTGGCACATACAAGAATGAAACAGAGTAAGAGCAAGGAATGCTCTGGGGAAAGAGATAACTTTAGCCTGGCCTGATAATACATAGGCAAGTACAGCAGTCCTGACTTCAGAGGTGTTATCTCAGATGTTGTCTCCAAACTGTTCTGAGAGCTTCTGCTGGAGGTCATTGTGGAGTGAGATTGACTGAAGGATTTTACTGATCGCAATAGGTTTTCTTTCCTCATCATTAGACCTGCACTGGAAAAAGAAAGCTAATCTAAGGGTTGTTGAAAGTCTATGCTGTGGCCAGTCATGTGGGCATGATCTATGTGAACCTTGTATCGACCCATGTCTTACAGATCCATATCTCATCTGCAGCTGATTCCCATACTTCTGTCACTCTGGGACAATGACCAGAAAAGAGATTGAAGTTTGAGCACATAATGGCAGCCTGTTGATAAAACACAATTTGCTTTTTTTTTTTTTTCCCCATCTGTCTTGCAGACTACAGGGAATAATTAGAAGATAATCTCTCTTAATTCCACAATACATAAAGCAATAAAACAGATGCCAGGATTGAACGATCGCTAGAGCCAAGTTACGCCATCTAATCTCTTTCAAAAGCTGTGATTTTGCTAGAATGTTGCAAAACCAGAGAGATTACTCTCAGTACGCAATGCATGCAGTAGATTGGGACAAAGAAGCCATCTTAGCTTTCTTTCTATAAATTTAGAAGGAACTGGAAGCCTGGATTTCAAATGGCAACTTGGGAACAGATCAGCTGTGGACATGGTAACCTTCAACACAATTAGCACACGTATGATGACCACATTTATAATTAGTGCATTTCTGTAGGACTTTTACTCAAGTATTTTAACAAAGATGACTGTGGTTTTTAGGCCCATTTTACAGATGAGCCAACAGAAGTTCAAGGAGAGGGAAGTATTTGCCTGAAGTCAATAAAAAGCATCTGGCACTGAGTGTGTTCCTTCTTTTCTGGACCACTGCTTTTCTGGCATGTGAGGCACCAACTGACTGTGGGTGTAACTTGTCTGTCTGGATAATTGTTTGATAATAAATACTAGATCAAAGGGAGATATTTTCTGGATGCTCAGAGTCTCTGGGAGATTGTCAGTGGAAGGATGTAAACTTAGAGAGAGTATAACCAGTTGTAATATTAACACCCCTCCCCAAATAAACCATCATAAGTTGAAAGAATGAGAAAACTGGATTTACACAGGCAGTTCACATTCAAATCCAATTTTATCTCATACAGTGTTGTGGAGGTGGTGAGATTGCCCAGTTCTACTAATAGGACTTGCATGACATCTTACACACAGATTATATTCCTTAGGCAGCACTGCATAATAAGTGTCTAATTATTATTATGATTACACTTGGCATTTTTAATAACAGCAGTAATTGGGTGATGTTGATGGCCTCATTTTAGGATTCTGTATTTGGCCTGAAGCTCCAGTCATTAAGTGTTGGCTGAGTAAAGAATAGTATATCATGAAATGTATTTCATGTCCCAGATATCTGCCAGACTGGAGGGTGAATGCTGACAGTGTCCTTAATGCTGGGAGGGGTATATGTCTTTTTATGAATACATAAAGCCTTAGTGACGCATGGCGATTTCTCATGGTAGCATACTCAGGTCACTGGGAAAGCTAATTAAACAGAATACATTTCACTTTGATCAGCTACTTACAACTATATTGCAGTGATAAGATCAAATGAAGCTCTGCTACTATCATAATGTGTTTTAAAATGTAGAAGGGTGTGGGTGAGTATTATAAGCAATATGACTTAATGGTTTAAGTCCTGGACTAAGCCTTGAAAGACATGGATCTAAGTCACAGAAATCAGTCTGGATATCCAAACAAGAAATGGAGGCTGCAATTTGGCAAAGAACTTCAGCAGATGCATAGGTTGCCCTTAGAAAAGCACATACGTGAGCAGTTGAACTGAGCCATATGGGATGTAAACTGGTACTTAAGGGTAAGCATATGCTTACATGCTTATTAAATGAGAACAGGTTGTTGAACCAAAGCTGAAGAAAGTAGCTGGGGTGGTTCACAAATCCTAGAAGATTTGTAGTGAAATAAAAAGGCAACTGCTCTTCTCTCTATCCTTGTCTCTAGCAGTTTGCCACTCCCATTTCCCAATAACTTTTGATTATTTACCAAATGTAAGAGAGATGCAGAAATTTGAGAGAGAGGGAAATTCCTGTGAGGTAGGTGTAATCGGTGTCTGGGCAAAAAGAAAAGCCTGGTTTGGACTCCCATGCTCTCAAAACTCCCTTTGGATATGATGTGAGGAAGAAGAACCATGTTCAGTCAGTCTCACCATGAATTTCCAAGTGATTAGGAATGCAGCAGCATTAAATACAGACTGAGGTAAATGCTAAAATTGGGTCAGTATTAATGAAAGGCCAATATCTGACCTACTTGAAAGCACAAGTGCTATGGGGTGTGTTCCTGAGCTCTGATCCATAACCACAGAGCTATCATCAAGCCCATATATCTTCGACCCTGAGTAAATTATTAGTACGCTGCTTGGCCAAAACTCCACCAGAGGCCACTGTTGTTAAATAGATGTGGGGATTTTAGGGTGTGTGATGCACACATTGTCCACTTTCTGCATGGTGAATACAAAAGGCGTTTCCTGAGATTTTAGGGCTTTCTTTCCTCACCTTCTCATTTTAAGAACGTAGGTAGATTGGTTATGAAAAGCACATGTATTTCTCCCTTTCTTTCATAAGCCAGCAGATAACAACCAGATTTTTCAGAAAGCACAGCATATACAGAATACCACCAGCCCTTGCCACAGAAGCCTACAGAAAATACAGAGATATGTTAGTATAATTAAATAAAAGATAAGAAGGACAGGAGGTACTTTATACTTGACGTTTTCACTAATTTTAGCAAGTCTTATTTGAACAGGATATCTAAAATAGGAAAGTGTCATACACTGAGTGATATTACTAAACCAGAGATCTCTTACACCCCAGCTTCATGAATCTGTGATATTTGGTCTCATAGTAATTTGATTTTGTAAACATCCTGGAACACTCAGCATCATTAATTATATAGAAAAATGATTAAAATATAAACACCTTTATGAAAAATCATTAAAGACCACTTTTAAGGAGGCTGGTCTTCCAGGGAGGACTGTATGATTGTAGTTCGCCTATTAAAATTCACATATTAAAATGAATGCCATTCACATAAACTTGGTAAGGCTGGTTGGGTATCAGGGCTGTAGGAAACAAGGTTTCAATGAGATATCTAACTCTTGTTATTTTTGCAAGAAAAATGGGACTGATGTAGGGTTTGTGGCAAACTGGTATTTGAAGATAGAAGTGGGCACAAGGAGAGGAACCACTCTCCCTAACGTGAGACATGGGGCTGGGGCAAGCAGTCCCTTTCCAGCAGAAGCTTTCTTTTTTGAAATATTTAGGATTGCAATGAGCAATATTAGTGATTAGTCCTGCAGCTGGTAACCCAAAGCTAGTAATTTTGTTTTGCCCACCTGTTCTAACTCTGAAGCCTAATAATGACAATTTAGACACCAGGATTTATTTAAAGCCACTTCTCTGCTTCCAGCATGTGTAACAGAGGAAAGCTGGGTTTCCTGTGAGGCATTAAACTGTGCACTGTAAATGACACTGCAGATGGGAGCTGAGAGTTTGGCAGGGAAGGGTATTTAATTTAACACTGAGTCTGATAAAGAGAGTAGCCTGTGTATTTCTATAACAAATTGATATTGACTGGTCTCACACATTAAGTATCTTTAAATTCTCTGGTATACAGTATGTTTAATGCTGCAAATAGCTGGCAGCTCCTTTACAATCTTAACAAACTGCCTCGGACAATCTGAAGGAATAATCTGCATTACAGAGTCCAATTTCCCATCAGCTGATGATGAAATTACTCTCTCAAACTGCTTTTCTGCTATTTGACTCAGGATATTGCTTCTTGGCTAGCCAGCAGCTTCCCTCCAGTCATCAATAAGCATTTTAATTAACAAAATACAGCCCTAAATGTGAATTGAATTTTCTCAGCAGCTCAAAATCCTGCCTGAGTGGAAGATCACACCCAGGCAATGCGGCTCAGCACTAGAGGGCAATCGAGATGCATGTGCGAGTTCAAATATCCCCTTCTCAATACCCTTTTTTTTCTGGGGAAAGGTGAAAAATTGAGCAGTGATGTCTGTTTCAGCCCAATGTCTGCATGGAGAACAAGCAAGGCGTTCCCTCGGCAAGGCAGACATCACCCAGAGCCCAGTGCGGGAGACCAAGGAGGGGGAAATGAGCTTTCCAAGGAAGCAACACCAAATTTGACAGAAGGAAATCAGGATGGTGTCACTGCTGGTAATAAATGCTTCATCTCTTACCTGGCTATGTGAAGAAGTGAATAAAACAGGGGACTCTGTGGCCTTTCTCATACAGACTATCAGACAAACAGAGTTTTTTAGGGTAGTTTGCACAGTCTGGGGACAAGAGTAGTTTGTGTCTAGATGCCAAGGGCAGATCCATCTCAGTGGATAGTGCTACAGGCAGCTGTAGCTTTCCCATGACCAGCCTGGTTCGGTGTGGGACAGGCAGGTGTCAGCCAAAAGCACACCCCTCACCTGCCCCATCCCATCCACCATTTTGGGGTGCAGCCAATCTGTTTGAGGGGTTCCTCAGTGTGGAAGGCCCTTGCAATTATTAACATGAATTAGCAATAATAATAGCAATTGCTACGTGATCTGCAGGCCCAAAAATCTATGAATCTCTGATGAGATCTGCATTGTAGTAAATCCTCTTGTAATGTTCTCTGAGCCACCTTATTTCAATATTTGCTTAGTGCAGCAGATAACCCTCATAAAATGGAGTGATCTGTCAGGAGGAAATAAATGTGATTTCCCCCTCCTCCAGCCACCCAGCTGCCTGCGCTCCTGCCCAAGCTTTAAGTATGGAAAGTGCTGTTCAGCATTAAGAAATTCTGTGTATATTTTAGTTGGAGGGGTTTAGGGCCAGTCCTGTGGCTGTGAATTCACAGCATCTTCACCCAATACACATACACAACCCTGATTTCCATTACATCTGCCTGTCAAGGGTTTCTCACTGGTAACTGCAGAGAATCCTTCTCTGTTCAATTCTGACCAGAATAAAAATAGCACCTCTTTGCATTTCCTGTAGTGCTTGTTTGGTGTAAGTGTTCCAGTCAAATCCATCGCAGACAAGCGTTTGGGAGGGAGCAACACATTTGAATTCAATATGCCTGAATATTAATGGAAGTTAGTGGTGCAATCTAAGAGACAAGCAGCCAGCCATAGCACAGATCAGCCCTATTCACCTGCTGAGAATTAATCACCACAGCCCAAAATTGTGTGATGCCTCGTATACCTACAGACTCATCCAAGAACAAGAATGTAAGAAAATCATTCTCAGCTGCATTTAGAGAGGATTCACTCAGCTTCAGCAGCAAGCTAGTCTGGAAGCCATCTGCCTAGCTTGAGAGGATACTTCCTATGGAGAGCCCAGAGTCAGTACCTAGTTTCATTGCTGTTCCTTTCTCACATATTTATTGCAGATTGGGTAGAACTTTCTATATATCCTGGGATCTAATGCATGATGGCATCTGTGGCTGAGTTATCCTATGCACAGGGACAAGGCATGTGGCCCAAAGCTCACAGAAATTACTTCAGGTGATCAGATTCATAGTTCTGTAACAATGCTGCAACTAAGTGGATCATGCTGAGCATCAGGCCTGTTACATCATGTGAACCATGTGTGCTGGCTGCATTCCTTAATGGTGGTTCATGTTCCTTGGTACAGCTGATCACATCTCTATACTTGCAGATCTCCTTCTGTAACAGGTTCTACCGTTCTCTTTAAATCAGATGTAATACTTCAATTGCATGACCTACAAAGGTGACAAACGACACCTGATTTATTTCTAAATTTGAAGAACCTCATGTTGGTTGAGTATTAAGATTATTTTCAGAGTCCCTGTGAAGGAGCTGGGGACCAGCACTCTGAAAATAATCCCATTAAATAATTTCCCATTGCATTGGAATGGGACACTACCAGTCAATTGTCAGGTCCCATCTGAGCAATGGAAATCTGTAGTAATGAGCAGTACCTCTTAAAACACACTAACTCCTTTACCTGTGATCATCTGACCATATCCTAAAGCACCTAATTTAAAAGCTATTAGACCCTTGAGTGAAACATAATGGTCTGTACATGCTCCAGCAAACAGAAGCTCCAATATTCCATTGCAGCCTCTAACTTCATGTCATTGCTTATCCACCTGGCTAAACTTCCTTGTTCTCCCCATCTAGCCAAACCCCCAGTAGGCTGTAAGCTGTGTCATGGGACAGGGCTAAGAGGCACCACACTGGAGCGGCCTTTGCAGGGAGGCTGCAAGCTGATCGTCTCTGACAAGCTCCCCTGCCACTTTCCACAGGAGAACAAGTCATTAGTCCCAGTGTCGCAGCCAAATTCCGATCTAGGTCATTACAAGCAGTTTAATTTCCCCCAGTGGCTTCATTTGGACACGGTATTCATCACTCTTCTCTGAAACAGTTCTGGGAGCATTGCTGTGCATTGATGACAGAGGGCTTTTTACCCCCATTTGACTGCTTGTCAGTGACAGAAAAATCTTCTCCAGGACAGACAGACATACTTGGCAGAAATCTTTGGCATTCCTTGATACTCCACACAGAGGAGGATGCTATTTCTATGGAGACAGTAGCTCCTCCTTCCTGCTGGTCCTGTCAAACAACATTTTAAAAGTGTCTTGTAAGTGGTGTGGGCACAAGACACACATGCACTCATGGGCCACAGATGCCACTTGGAGGGGTTGTCACATCCAGCCACAGCGCTTGCTGGGGCAGGGGAGGGGGTGAGGGGAGAGCAGTTCACCTCCACACTGACTACACCCCTTCCCAAGGCTTGTGCTGGCTGTGGCTCGGGCCCCAGGAGATGTCGGGTGAGCCGTAAAGCTGTTTTTAATCACAGTGGGTATTTTTGGAAATTGAGTGGAATCCTTTGCCCTGCTAAACATTGTGTCCTATTTCCTACAAACTGTTTCTCCATCAGCAGCAGCCACCTTTTGGCTCTGACTGCATGAGCAACCTGCAATTTATGAGGCTTTCTGGTGCTTCAGACAAAGGGTATGGAATAGCAGAGGAAGCTGCCATCCCCTTTGAACCATGAGCCCCCAAAGAGAACTTATTCTACTGTGTGTTGTGGGCAAGTTCATAAATAATGCAGGGCATTACATACACCTAGCTGGAAAGAGAGACATAATTTTTTTGAGAGATTTTTGTTGCTGCCATGAAACACAAGAGGCTATCTTAGCTGGTGTGCAGTGCTGCTTGCACAACATGTAATTACAGGTAAAACACAAAAGGATGAAGAGAGACACATTTCAGCCCTGTGTTGCTCCCTCCCTCCCACCTCTCTGACCTACAATGTCTTGTTTACTTCATATGCTTTTTCATAAGGCCATGAGTTTCCAGATTATGCAGAGCTCCAACTATGATGCATTCGACCTCGATCAAGATAGAAACCTTAATTCTTACTGATCTGAAGCGAATTGAATCCCTCTGTCTGAGCTCATCTATTATTTGGGCTCCTGGATGCCTGAGAGTCTGAAATCAAATGGGACTACATTATCATACTCTGGGGTATGTAGGCAATGTTTTGCTCCTCTGAGCTAATGATTGGAGTCTGTTAAGGGACCTGATTGTTCCTATATAACTTATATGGCTGTTCTACACAACGTGCTCTTTCAAACTGTAAGGATTCAGGATTGTAACCCTGCAACCCATTTTTGAGACTGAATAAAGCAGAGAAATGCTACATGGCAAATATTCCATGGTTGATTCCTCTGAGATTGCTTCCAAGACAGATGTCAAAAAAGCACAGGACAGATGCTAAATATTCCTTTGAGAATCTGTTAGTGCTGATACCCAAGACTACGATGAATGGGGAAGCATCAAGACTCCTGGCATGCAGATAGACGGCTCCGTAACTACAGCCAGTTGATAGTAGGTTTTAGGGTTTCCTTCTCAAAGCAGCCAGCACCATTGCAACTAAAGGTCACCAGATATGAAAGGGAGAAATGATGCCCACAGGGAAAATTAGCTACAGCTCCCTTTTCTGCAGAAGAGGCAGTTTCTTTAAACAGCTTCCATGAATGCTTGTCTTCACACAAATGATTGTCACCTCTAAGGTCTAAGTGCAGAAGACCTAGGTATATTATAAATGTGCTTATTTATGTACATGTGCATGGCCTAAAAAACCCAACCCTGTCTCTGGATCATTTTCTTTCCCTGTGTATCCTCATGTCATTGGATGTTCATGATTTTCACCTCACCTCTCCTCCTGTCCCTCCTTTTCTACTATGTCCTCCCAAATCCCCCATCCTCACCACAGTGCTCTCCACCACCATACATGGCCTGTACTCCACACAGTACTAGGTACAGCTTTTGGAGGACAGTTTGCTGGATGGGGCCTTTTCTAACACATAGTAATGTACCGGATTGTTCTACCATGTGTTTAAAGCAGCACTGAAAAAGTTGAGTAATGTGACCCTGCAGTGGAGTCAGGGCTGAACCTCCTACATCATCACATGTACAGCACTAACTTCACCTGGGCACTGCACGATGTTTCTCCTCACTCTCTTGAGTATAATGCATAAATGAGCACAAACCAGCAAAAGATTTGTCCATGGCCCAACCACTGAGATGCTCCAGACAGGTTAACAGGCATGCAGAGTTGTTAGCATCTCACTCAGCCTGGTGGTATTTTGCAGTCCAGTATTTCCCCTTGTCATAAATGAAAACAGTCACTGAAAAGAACAAATGTATGGAAAGAACAAATCAACTGACAGGAAAAAAAAAAATATAGAGTGGCTATATCACACCCCAACATGCACAATAAACTTGGGAAAGGCTGTGCTCATCTGTGCATGTAGGATATGCCTAGGCATCTCTCAATTTTCATTATTAGCAAAAATCTTTGCAAAGTCTTGCCCTGCAGGTTCAGAAACAGGCACTGTCTGCAAAGAAATAGATGCCAACAGCACATAGTTACCTAGAAAACGGCCCTTTAGCATCTGCCCCCATAGACCTTGATTATTAGAAGCAAAGCGCCTTCCTCACTGGTGGCTGAGATCATGAGGATGAATAGCCAGAGGAGCTCCCCCAGGCCTGGCTCCTGCTCTGTCCCTGTGGCTCTCACTAGGCCAAGCTGTTGGCTCCCACAGAGTGAAGTCAGAATTTTTCTGGTGGCTTTGTTTAAAGCTACACCTCTTGAGAAATTGCAGGCTGTTTCCTTTCTTTGATGAAGTTCTGGATCCTGTTACAGTGCCTTCAAGAACTGCTGTTAGAAAGAAAAAAAAAAGGCACTCCTAGGGAAAAGAATTTGGTTTTGCTGAGCGAAATACCCCATGAAAAAAACATTTCCAACAAAAAAAACATTGCTAATTTTTTCTCTTTTGTTGAGGCAAAGCAAACCAGAAACATGGGCAGTTTTCTGAAATTTGAAATCATATTCACTGGGGAAATATGGGCTTATGTTTTCCAGATCAGCATGGAAATGTCCCATGAGGCCAAGATGTTGCCACTACTGTACAGTGTACACTTGGAAATGTGCCATGCCCCTAGATCTGACAGTTTGGTGGTGGTTTTTGTTCAAGAAGGATTTGATGTTTGTTTGCAGGAGAGTGGGCAGTTTGGTTACATCTCTGTAAGTCAGATGTAATCTTGTTGATCAAGGCTGCACGGCATGAATATGTTCAGATTGAGCACGATCCTGTCTCAACGTCGAACAATCTGCATCCACTGAAGATGTCCTGAAGGGTGGGTTGCTGAATGTTTCCATCTGCTGGCACTGGAAAGACTGGATGAGGGCAACCAGTTTGTTTTGTAATGAGGATTTATATGCTGTTTTGTGCCATTATTCAAGTACAGAGTCAGAAAATTAAGACATTTTTTTTTCAGCTGATTTTTATAATGGATAGGGGTTAACTTTAGGGTGGAGATTGCAGTGGAGGTGGCTGGGTTTGAGCCATGGCTGCTTCTTGCTCAAGAAAGAACAAGGCCCATAATACTCAATTTCAAATCTCCTAAACATGAACAGAAATCTGCTGCAGTGAGCTCCAAACTCACAGTCCTAAGGGCATCTCTGGAGACTCAGGAAGGAGTTGTCATCTTCTCTTCCCCACTGTTCTCTGATTTGCTTCTGAAAAATACTCCTGTCTTTTTTTCCATTTCCCCTTGTTAAATGCTGAGAAAGTACTGCTTGGTTAGATGAGAAACGATCCTTGTCCAGTCTAGGAAACTGGGACAGATTATCAATGCAGGATGAAAGAGCAGCATCAGTATCAAACAAAACACTGGCCTTTCTTACACTCAGCTCCTTTAGGAAGTTGTTCCCCAGAGCCACACAGAGACATCATGTTACTGCATGGCCTGTTTCAGGTGCCAGAAGACAAACAGCCCAATAGTTAACATCATTTGCACTCTTGAAGGCAAGTTTTGTTGTTCAGAAGCACAGAACAAGTAAACCACTATTCTCTCTGAGTCAATCATAATAACAAAATAAAAACATCTCAAGTATTTTATAAGGACTCATTTTTGAAGAGCTTCCCTGGTGTATCTTGCTGTTCAGGATCCTCTCTCCCTTGGATGAATAAGGCAAGGAGTATTGCTGTTCCCTTGTCTGTGTTATTAAATGAAGACCTGGGGAGTTCTGATATTAGTGAAAGCTATCTATTACATCATTACCTTTTTAATTATCTTTCTGAAGGTTGAGGTTGTCTTCTCTTGCAGGATTACAGAGTCAAGATGGTAGAAACTGTAGACTTAAAAGATTTTACATTGCCATCACAGATTTTGTTCATGCATTATTACTCTTATTAATGTCTATCACCAGGACATATGGAAGAGCAGTTACACCAGTCCTGTTAGATCATCACTCCGGGATTAGAAGTGAGTAAAAACTGCGAAGCATTCTCCATAAATATTCATTGGAATCATTTCTAATGCAGTTATTCTGAAGACAGCCAGGCATCATGACTGGAGGTACTGTATTGATTTTCTCCTGCAGATAACAAGATTAAATCTGCCCAGTGTACCAGTCAAAAGATTTCTTTTTGAAAGGAAGTTCATGTGGAGCCAATCACTGATGTTCTCTGATGAACTGAGCCTTTCAGAAAGTGCTGAATCATGAAATCACAAGTGCTCCTGGAGATCCACTGGATTTTATAAAATTATCCTCTGGAGCGTTACTCACACCCAGTCGGAATTTCTTGTCACACCTAAGGGAGACACTTAGAAACAGCTTGAAATGTGTAGATTTAGCTGATAGCTTAGAATTTGATAGAATTGGGTTTGCATCCTTCACAGATAAAACATGAAATCAGGTCTTCCTCTTCCCAGATGAATGATTCAGTTAGTGATTGGAGCAAGGAGCTGAACAGGAACTCATCCTTGCTGTTTGGGCAATGCCTTTCCTGAAATGAAATTCTCATTTTTCCCAGCTATGTCCTCTACATCTATTCTTAGATCAGACACACCCTTAATAATTATAATTAATATTTCCTCAGATAATAGACTAAAAATTCACTATAGTGATGTAAACAGAATATGGACATTAGTTTGGTCAGTGATCATAGAATCATAGAATCGTAGAATGGCATGGGTTGGAAGGGACCCCAAGGATCAGAGAGCTCCAACCCCCCTGCCACAGGCAGGGACACCAACCTCAGGCCTGGAGCTACACAAGGTTGCCCAGGGCCCAGTCCAACCTGGCCTTGAACATTTCCAGGGATGGGGCATCCACCACCTCTCTGGGCAGCCTGTTCCAGCCCCTCACCACTCTTTCTGTAAAAAACTTCCCCCTAATATCTAATCTAAATCTACCTTCCTTTAGTTTTAATCCATTCCCCCTTGTCCTGCCATTGTCTATCCTTTTAAAAAGTTGAATCCCCTCCTGTTTGTATGCTCCCTTCAGGTACTGGCAGGCTGCGATGAGGTCCCCCCGCAGCCTTCTCTTCTCCAGGCTGCACAAGCCCAGCTCCCTCAGCCTCTCTTCATAGGGCAGGTGCTCCAGCCCTCTAATCATCTTTGTGGCCCTAATCTGATCTTACTTCCCATGCAGTAGCTTACCTATTCAAAAGTTGGGTTTTTTATTGCAAGAAGCAATAATAAAGCAATAGGGAATAACTTGTGAACAAGGCAATGAAAACAATGAAAATACCAAAGAACAGTACAGTATTTTATACAAGCTTTAAGCATTCCAGACATTTCTTCCAGCATCATCTACAAGTCTAGCTGGGGAGGGGATTGGACTGGGTGAGATGCTGTAAATACAAATCCAAGATCAGTAAAGCAAAGCAATGGATGGCTTGGATGAGGGGCACAAGGTAACGAGGACACGAGATCAATGCAATAAGCAGCAGCACTCTCCACATGCCATCTGCCTGGTACTCTCCCCTACCCCCATTAGGGCTCGCTTTCACATCACACAGATCAGCCGTCTGTTTGCACCCACCCCCCGAGTGACAGTCGAACTGTGTTTGACAGAATATATGTTTCCTTCCCACCTCCTCCACAAGCCCTCTCCTTTGTCCTCTTTTCAGCAGTTCTGGCTTCTGCCAGCAGATTACACTGACAATTTAGTGTGAAAAGGAAATTAGAAATGCACCAGTGTTTCTCACATGAGCAGAGCCACAGCTTGAATGAAAACAGTAATTCAGATTAAAACTGAATCACTCAACAATTCATCTTTTTAGTGCGTGTGTGTGTGTGTGTGTGTGTGTGTGTGTGTGTGTGTGCTTGTGTGTACAGCAGGGATGTTATTATATTAGGTCTCTGTATATGACCTACCTGATTAATGGAACGACACGGTCTGCCAATATAATTCCTACCACTGAATTGGTGCGTCATGCAATACACATATCCCCACAGAGAAGAAGTGTGCTCTAGAAACTCTAAGAAAAGCTGGTTTCCAGGCTCTGCCTTGCAACTGTGTAAAAGCTATGCTGGATACAGCTCAGCCTGACTCCCAAACTGGCTATTAATGGTCTCAAGTGAACTCCGCTCCCCAAAAACCAAATTCCAGTAACCTCCTGGTGCATCACCCCTGACCTGTCCCAGCCAAAGCCAACAGGTGAGGGGCAGATTTTGAGATGTCTTCAAGGAGGCTACCTACCCAGAGGAGCTGGCTGCCTTTCAAACTCTCTCCCATCACCTCCAACTGCCACTATTTCACTTCCATAAAGTGGAACTACTATGAAATCCATCTAAGGGAATTATAAAATTTAATTTCTATAGCTTTATGTCATCCTGATGTAGAAAAAATGCCATATGGAAAGAACACCTGCCAACTAAAATCTAGCCTGAAACGCAGAATATACGATACTTCCCGGCGTGGGTGAAAATGAAGTGTCAGAGGTTCTCGTTTGCAAAGGCCAGAAGGGACTAAGCCTTAAAAAAAAGCAGAAAACTCTTTTCCTAAGGTCCTTTAGAGGGTGGTTGGTGTTGAGGGGAGAAGTGCTCTCAGGTTCCTAAGAACTTGTGGCACAAGTAACCTGCGATCAAGTGCAATGAGAAGCAACTTCACAGCATGCTCTCAAACAGTGTAATAGTGTCTGTGCCACTCAGCCAGGAGTAAAGAGTAATGCAAAGAAATAGCAAAAATGGGACAGGACAGCCTTCAAACTGATTAGTCAGAATAACAAAATTGTAACACAAGCCAATGACTCGCCTCAGACTCACTCAAAAGAGTTGCATTTCCTTAGCTATTGCCATGGGCATCCCACGGAGTTACAACAAAGTCAACAACAACAACAGAAGAATTACACTCAGTGTGCCAAGTTCATTTTAAAAAGCAGTATAATTAGAAATAAATGAAATATGATCAGTTGGTGGGGCACTTCATGTTGTCCATGTGTAATTTAGGAGAGCGATCACATGGTACAACAGGCAGCAGACGGTCAAATGAAAAAGGATAAGAAGACAAGGACACAATCAGAAAAGGCAGTACCCAGAGGAAGCGACAGAAAATCCATCTGTTTGCTGTCTGTTGGATTTCACCTAAAAGATTAATTCCTGTAATGCAAGGCTTAGCTTCTTTCTTCTAAGCAAAATTTGTCTATACATAGGAACAGAAGGTTAGTTGCAGTGAGGGCAGCGCTAAGGTCTCCATTGTCCTGAGTCCTGTCTCTGACATTTTCTCCCGTGAGATGTTAAAGAAAAAGTTCAAGAACAGGTTAAATGATGGCTGATCTTCTCCCTAGCCCTTCTCCCCAGCTTACAGAGGCTGTACCTGTCCATGGATTTATCAGCCCCTTATCACAGAATGACCAGGGTACACTTTCCCTGAATTCATTTGGCTAGTAATTTTATCGTGGATTAATATGGCACCCACAATACCCTGCAGCACTGACTCCCACAGTTTAAAGATGGCTTGTGCAGGAAAAAAATTTTCTTCGGTATTTTTCAAAATGTCTTTGTTTGAGGCCTACAGCTTCTCATATAGTGAGAAGGAAGGAAGAATCATTCCTTGTTCAGCTCCTTGATGTGTGCTTTTTCGTGTTCTTCTACATCTCTGGGGAACCAAAGCTGTACATAGATTTCAAGTGGTCTGAACAGTGGTTAATTACATTCCCTGATATGTTCTCTACTCCTTCCCTAATAATTTCTAAAATTCTCTGCACCTTCTGACTCATTCCCACTGAGCCTTGAGCTAATGTTTTCATAGTACTGTTCAAAGAGAGTCCAAAATCCCTTTCCTGAATGCTAATAGCTAATCTACAGTTCATCACTGCGTAGGTTATAATTACTGTTGTTTTTCCCAATGGTCATTATTCTGCATTTCTTAATATGTGGATTTCATCTTTATTGCTTTATTGCCCAGTCCCTCAGTACCACAAGAATCTTCTGTAGGTCCTTAGATTCATTTTAGCTTTCTCTATCCTGAGCAACCTCATATCATCAGGAAATGGCGTTACGTCAGGTCTCTATCATTTCTGAAGACCCTGGATAGCACATCTCCAAACACAGGTCCCTGTGCAATGCCAAAGTGTAACCTTCATCCAATGTGAGGCCAATGCTCCTAGCTTTTATCCTCTTACTAAATCACAAAAAGACCTTCACTCTTATGCCACAGCAACTTAATTTTCTTAAGAACATTCGGGAGAGAACTTGTTAAAATCTCTTGAGAATCCTGGTATTTTGTAGCAATCAGATCACCTTTACTTACCTGCATACTCACTGATTCCTCAAAGCCACAAAAATGTTTGAGCCATGGCTTCTCTCTGCAGAGCCATTGTTCTTTCCTGGTTTTTTTGGTCATCTTTGTTCCTCTGTCTTCTCATTCTATTCTTTAGTATAGTTTGTGTCCTTTGCACCCTAAAGTCCTCCTAGCCTGCAGCTTTCCAGGCTCCTCTTCCCTGAAGCCTTTAAAGAACCACAGCATTCTAGTTGCAACTTTTGCTTCTTCCTCTGTGCTGAGGATGATGTAAATCACAGATTTACATTCCCCCATTAACAGCTGAGCAATTTTGTATCTGAGTTCCTTTAGAACTCATGAGCGAAGCCCATCTGCTCCCGGAAACATGTTATTATTCATCTTACTGATTCATCCCTAGACCTCTTCTTCCAGCATTTCAGTTTGAGGCAGTTTTGCCTTGTCCTCCATGGAGAAAGGCTCTGGTGAGGTACTTCTTTTTCTGCTTGAACTCCAGAACTGTGGACATTCGTCTACATAATTAGTCTCCCCATGGATTCCTTTGCATTTACTTGCCCTCCAGACTCCCAGGAAGGCTTCTGGCTCCTGATGTGCTTAGGGCAGTTTGTATTACTGTTTTTATGTCTTCAGCAAGCTGATCCTCAAAATCTGCCTAGTTTGCCACATTGCATGTCTATTTTTTGCTCTCCTAAAAGTGGTAATCTTTTTCTCTGTTTTCCTCACTGGGACACAGCTTCCAGTTTGCAATCTCCACGTAGGAAATGTCAGTAAGCATTTTATACTACAAAGAGCCACTGTGTTTCAGTTGACCCTGTGACATGTTCTTCAGGCTTGGCTCTTGCTGCTTTAACAAAGGGCTGGGTCTGTTGATACTGCAGTGAGGAGGTTGGTTACCCACATCTCCTGTGCACCCCTGTCTCCTATGGCCTCATGCCTCTTGCAGCAGAGACTGCTAGTTTGGTATGAACACACCATCCATTCTGCTGACTCCACAACAAGACCAGCACAATAGTGGTAACTAATGCACTGGGAGTGGGAGTTTTGTCCCTGGCTGAATCACTAGAGGCTGCAGGAGACAAGTGACGGACAGAGTGAGGTGCTGACTGAAACTACAACCAAGCAGTAAATGGGAACAGATAAAAAAACTGCCAAGGGTGACTTTCTGCATATCCTTGGAGTGATTAAAAGAATGAGTCCCTCTATCACCCCTGTCCAAGGCTAACAAGTCCATAGTCTACCATTTTGCAGAGATCCTTTTATGTGCTATTAAAATGCAGGCAGCTCTGCACAAAGCAGATCTGTCCTTTAACGGCATCTATCAATACTATAGAAGCCAGGAGCTGAAATGAATATAATTTCTAACAGAAATCATTGCAATTCTAAACAAAGAAATCTTTTAAAGTACAAAAAGAGCAGGATAGATACAGCAAAAAAGAGAAAAATCTAATTATATTTGTAAAAACCCTGCTATTAGGGAACTAGTACAGTTAGAGTTCATCTTCTCTCCTTGAATTAAAAAGGCAGGCATGGCTAATCCATGAAACTAAAGTCTCCTTTACCTTGCAGTTACATAAAATATTCCTTCATATTTCAAGGTGCCTTTTTTATTTGCGGGGACAGAAGCTTAAAAATAAATATAGTTCAATCCTTTTTCAAGGTCTAACCTTTCAGAATATGCCCAAAAGTCAGTGGGGAGAAGGGCAGGCTGAAACAGGCATGGAAAGCAAGAAGAAAAGAGCAACATGTCACTTCAACACTTGGAACAAAACCGGTTCTTTCTAGTCGTTTTCTTCAATTAATGGTGGAGGGATGATGCACTATTGTTTATAAGAATTAAAGAGTTGGCATTTCATGAATAATGAGAGACTACCAGGTGGCAGGAAATTCTGTACTTACATATTTCAGCCTTTAAAACCCATTCTGCCATCCTTCTTTTAAATGCCTTGCTCCAGTCTCAAACCTCTTTGGGGAATGCACAGCTTTGATCAAGGGTCCATCCTGCCTTCTGAGCTCCTGCTGGTGAAGAGTTTCAAAGCAGCTTTTCCTCCTCTGAAGTCAATCAAGGCAGCATGTCCACCTCTCAGATTTGAACATCAGGACCACTGACTTTGGAGGGCATGTGTCATGTGTGCAAGATCAGCTCCTCCATACATTCTTGTGACAGGCAAGTCTGGAAATAGGCTTTTTATTGTCCCTATACAGTCCTGGCTCTAGGTGTTAGGCCATGATTTCAGTAGATTTACTCACATGCCTGAATTTACTTGACTTAAGGCTATCAAAATCACCTTTTCTTCAGTATCTGTGTGCATCTAAGACTATATATGTATATATATTACACACACCAACTGATCCACAAACTTCACCTACCAGCGAACCCACCAGATAATGTATTAATGTACTGCTGCGACCCGCTCTGCTCATGTATGTGAAAGTTTCCCAGTACTTAATGTATTTTTAATGAATCTGAATGTTGGGAAAGGAGACAGAAACTTTCTAAATCTTCTGGCAGGCACTTTTTTCCATGCTCATCTCAGAGGAACTATTCCTGAATGTGGTATTTGGCAATATGAGGAATGAGATCAGAGTCTGGCCTATTATTTCCTCTTTCGTCCGAATTTAGATGTTATTTATTGATCATAAAAGAGCCAAATTATGCCATGGCAAAGGAACAGAAAAGATATCTGCTTAATTTTAGTGATAGGTTTCCTGAAGCTAATTTTATACAAAGAAGTGCTGTGTTGTGGGTGCATGACCACACGTTATATACATCAGCAATGCCAGGATCTAAGTGGAGGTTACTGTGTTCCAAGTGAAAGACCATCATCATCCACTCAAAAATGTGATCAGATAATGAGCGGCTCTGAAGTGGATAATTTGACTTTATTTAGAGATGGCTCAGCACCGGATAATACCTGACCCAGATGTCTTTCTAATTCATCTAAAACCTACTATTGGCCTGATTTCACTCACTGTTTCTTGAGGTAACGTCTGATGGACCAGGGGCAGATGAAATGAAAGGAAACACCATGTTGACACTCACTCATTTCAAAGCCCTGACTTGCA
Source organism: Laterallus jamaicensis coturniculus (assembly GCA_022605575.1). Classification (NCBI taxonomy): domain Eukaryota; kingdom Metazoa; phylum Chordata; class Aves; order Gruiformes; family Rallidae; genus Laterallus; species Laterallus jamaicensis. The sequence goes on along the minus strand of JAKCOX010000016.1, from coordinate 10,805,191 downwards.
TGAGGAGATTGATAAGAAAGGCTGATTATATCTTTTAATTGTGTATGTAAATAGAAAAAAAAGGCTTTAACAAAATTTCAGCATATGGCATATCTTTAGAAGAAAAGGGAACTCCAGTGCCCACTGTACACAGATAAAATTTACAAAGCAATCACACTAATTTAATGCACAAAATCAATGCTAGGAAATGCTAGCAAAAACCACTCCTTGCATTTCCATTTGTTTATAGACACATTTCTGGAATAATGATGGTAAGTCATTATTCAGACACTGTTGGTGGCTACAAAGGCATTGAAAGCCATGGCCCAATTTGTTGGTCTGCATTCCCATGTCAGTAAAAAGAATGTTTCTGACTCAGAAATTGCCATCAGGGTAAGATTACCCCTAATAATTGAAAACTGTAGGTTTTATGGGTAGGATCTGCAAAAATATTCATTGTGGATGTAATTCAGCTGCCAGTAAAATCAGTAGGAGATTCACCAATACATGAAGACAACAAAATCATGTCAAACCTGAGGGCTAAGTAGAAACTCTAATTTGTTTGTTATTTAAATGAAACTTCAGCAACATTGAAAAGGCATAGGATCTTTCCAGCATCTCTGACCATATTGATCTTTCTGTGAGGCAGAAAGACTCTCCTCTCTATTTCATGACTGATTTAGTTTAGTAATTCAAAGCAGCCCATGCCTTACTGATGGGATCAACGGGCTGTTGCTCTCCATAGCTGCTCTGGGAAGGTGAATGCTGCTGCTTCCTCTTGCGCAGCACGTAGCCACAGGGCACACGCTGGCTCCTGCACTCATCTCCAGAAATATCCCTCAAGCTTCGCAACAGCAGGAAGGCAGAGATAGATCCACGGCTCAGCTTTAGAAGTTTTGCATAGCTCAGAAACCCAGCCTGAGACTTACCAAAAAATCCTTTCCCTGTGTGTTCAAGAGCTATTCAAAAGCCGGGAGGGGCGGGGGGGATGTTGGGAGGTGTTGTTTGGTTTTAGGGTGGTTTTAGTTTCATAGCATCCTATCGCTGTTTTGTAAAACTTTATAAAAGCAAACTCAGATTGTCTTTAGTCTAATTTTCTCCTTTTCATTTTCACTCTTTCCAGTGTCCTACCCCAGCACCATTATGCTGATTTCTGCATTCTCCCAGACATTAAAATCCCTCAGCCTATTATGTTAGCAGTTCTGAATAGCTCTCCTTACACCTAGTTAAAAATTGAGCTAGGAATACTATTTGTTATGGATAACAGTATATACTTATGACTAGCACAGTATTGTAAATCAAAAACCTGCTCAGGCTTTGCATATAACATATTCATAAAAAAATCAGCTGAGGAAACAAAAAAGGTTTTCTGATGTTACTCAAACACCATATAAATCTCAGTAGTAAATGTATCTTCCTTCTGTTACTCTTTCTTTCACCAAAATTAAAATTTTAAATGGTGTAAGAGAATCTAAATCAATTTAGTGAAGCATTTAAGCACATGCTTATCTTTAAGCAACCAAGTAATTCATCAGCTTCAGTTGTTATTCACTGACTTCAGCAGGACCAGTCATGCAAACTTCCCTCTGCCTGGTAGCTCGCTGCCATGCAACCCCAGCAATGAGAGCACAAATAGTCCTGACCAGAGAAAGCACCTTGCATCCATTTTAAAAGAAGATTGCCATCACATCTGCCACCAGGTTGAGAGGGCTCTGTGATGGGCAATTGCTTCTCTCTAATGTATGTTTGTCATCTAACAACTCGGTCGTGAAGTCGGGCGTTGGGGGCTCTCTTCTTCCCGGTGCAGGAGTGCTTCATTTCTCAGGAAACCCACATATCACCATATGTGTCTGAAGACCAGAGGGCAAAAGGGGAGAGTTATATTGCTGACAAATAATTGCAATGTGTCTGTTTAACATTTGCAACAAATCAGCAGTAGCATTTAGAAGGGTTGCCTGGAGGCCTGGAGCTGTCAAGCCAGATAATGGTCCGAAACACTGCCGGCTAATAATAACACCGGGCTTCACTGCTCCCTGTTTAAGTGTAAACTTGAGAGGGTTTTTTTCCCCCTGTTTTTTCCTCTCTGCAGCTGTTGACATTACATTTTGCAAAAGATGTCTCAAGCATATCCAGTCTGTGACCTTCAGAAGACACAACCCAACATCTCCAGCAGCCAAATATCACAGCTCCACCAGCATGAGACATGGCTATTGTGAGGACACACCCAAAAAAACCCCCAACAGACTGCCAAGAGCTGACATGGTTGCCCACCCCATGGGTGACTGTCACACTGCAAATGCAAGACAGGGCTCCTGTGCACCACAGTGTCAAGTGCAGTCCCAGTACATAAGGATGAGGTAGATTATTTCTGGTGTGTGCCTATGTGATCTGCATGGTGGAAAGCAAGGAGAAAGTGGAGAAGATGTTGGGGGAGAATACCCACCCAACTTACATAAGTGTTTCTCCAGTCAAGTGCAAAAATAACCTGAGGATCCCCAAAACCTCAATGAGTGCTCAGACTACTGACAGGAGAGGGTTTGGCTGTTTGTTCTTAGTGTTACCCTGCTGTGACAGGGGTCAATTACTGGGTGGAACTTTTCATTCTGAAAAATAGGGAGGGAAAAGCCTAAGGTTCAATGCCATGAAGCAAACAACCCAGCTTCCATGGAACATGGTGAGGAAATAAACTTATGCCACCATCAACAGCTGTCTTTTGGCATTAACCAGGCAAAGCTTACTTCAGGGGTGAATCTGGCCTCTATATTTGTATTTAGAGACATCTTCAGTGCTGGAGAAGAAAGGGTGTAAAAGCCACAAAGCACCATGCCCAATTAAAACTCCTTTCAAAGCCTCAGCAAAATATAAACATGCTCAGCACTGCAAATTTAAAGAAAAAAAAATGCTTATTTTTTAAAATCACTATTTTTAGCTTCACTCACCTTGATCCAAACAGAGCCAGTGAGCACGAGGGTTTTATTGTAACTTAACCATGTCTGTGAGCATGGAAAATTACAATTCAGCCACTAGTCACATCCCGTAGTTAAAAAATCAGGGTGATGTGAGTGAAGTAGTGGAGAGAACCCAGGCACACAGGGATAAAGGAGATAAATCAACTCAAGGACCTGTGTTCAAACTGCTGTGAAGTATAATGGGTTTCATCTCTATCTGAATGCTCAGACTATAAAGGTATGGCAAGGAGGTAATAGCAGTGCTGAGTATAAACCATCAGGCTACCTGTAACTGCAAGATGGCAGCCTTGTGGGAAACATCTGGGTTGGGGGAAACAAAGGTAAGCAACATGCCTCATCATCCATCTGCTAAAGTGCCTGGATTTATACCAGTGCAATGGGGCTCCATTTTATAGTAAATTAGGATATTTCTAGTGATCCAAATGTTTTGATCAAGAACTGGAGGGTTTGATGGATATATAACTCGGTTTTCCCTCTGGTCAGATTGTGGTGGGAGGCATGGATGACAGATGTCCCTATACAGCTGGACTGTCATGGGGATAACAGAAGAGTCAGGGGTAGATTTTCTTCTCTATCTTGTTTTCCCTAAATACAGGTGCAAAGGAATGACTAAGATCTTCCACTGGCTTGAGGCTCAAACAAAGGGCATGGAGGACTGAGCAAAACTTGCATGTTTCTGTAGTGCCCCCCAAACTTGGGGAAATGCTACCAAAAGCAACTGGTCTTTTTCCTATCCATTTATTAGAAGGCTAAAGTAGAATTTTATGGTGTAAGGTGTTTTCTCATTTACATTAAGGCTGCCCAGCAGCATGTAACTGAAGGGAGAAATAGTGGCAGATAAGCCAAGATGGTCATGATATCTGCCTTCTCTGCTGTACCAGTTTTTCTGGTTTAGATGGTAAACCCATACCACTGGTACCTCATGCCCTGAAAAGCACACTCTTCCCCTCAGTTTTCTATTTCTGTGTGTGTAGTTCTGATCTTTCAATTAAAATAAAACCAGTAAACAAACAGACAACACTCTCCACCCAAATCCCCAAATGCTGCCCATCCATTTAGGTCTTATTCCTTTGTTTTCCCAAGCACAAGACCTAATTTATGCAAAAAAACTTCATTTGATTTTGATGAAGTCACTTAACTTCTCAGGAGGGGAATTCATCTGACCTAACTTTAGCTGTCTGAATGTAGGTGCCTAGTCCAAGCTTTCTGTGTAGGCTCCGGCTGTTGTCAGAGAGACAGAGTCCCCCAGAGGGTGCTTCATCTCCTGGCGAAGGGGCCCAGGTCTCTGCTTTGGTGATCATTAATCTTCGATCTGTGCTCTGCTGCTTGCCCAGCAGGACACATCTGATCCAGATCAGGAGTGATTTATGCTGGCTTTATGCACAGATAAACTCAGAGCCAGCAGATCAGGGCAGCTGTGAAATGAGGATAACTCTTCCCTCCTCTCATTCTTTTGCTTATTCTGTCCATTTGCATTTCAATCCAGCAAATATTTATCCATGTTTAATTTTAGGCAGATTCATAAAATTAATCAAGGCACAGAGTTTCTGCAGAACTGGGGCTCAGGACTGCAAATCTTCAGATGACGGTCTGTCTCTCAGCACGTTTTTGTGCAACAAGCACCATGTAATTCCAGCCAAGACTTCTAGGTCCTGAAGTATTAAATCATTGTCATCACTGCCAGCCCCAGCTGACAATCAAACATCTTCCTGCTGCAGATATGGAGGAATAGGTGGTGTTTACAAAGGTCCCCTCAGCCTCTTAACCATTTGCCTCCATGGACTACAATGAATTCAGTTCAGTCTTCTCTCAAGGATCCAAAATTGAAATAAAATCCTGGTTTTTATCAGGGTAATGCTTGCCAAAACACACACCAGCATGCTGCTCTGATCTGTTCACAGGGATCACACAGATAAAGGGCATGTGGCAAGTAAGAACTTTTCAGAAGCATTCAACTTGGCAAAGCATTAACAGGCAATTAAAACCTTGTGTGAACCCAAGTTTTGCCTCTGCTTGTTTTGAGTTAAAACATTTCCTTAAAAAGAAAACAAAACCAAATAGACCTCAGCAGCTTAATGGGAATTTTATTACGCTGCCTTTTATTTACTGGTATGAAAATGCTCAGATTTTTCTGTATAAATAGCATGCTGTTTCTTTTCCCCTTTTCTTAGATTTTTAAATAATTGTCTTAAAAATGCATCTGTCATTAATAACCACGGATTCCTTGAGCAATAGTCAAACCCTGGCTTTCAGTCTAACTTTATTTGCAGATGAGTTCTGATTCATTCGTTGTGTCTTTTTAATTACAAAAATGCAATTTAGTTATAATTATCCCATTTACTGAGTTTAAGGTGAGTTCACTATTTATCCTGGCCAACACTCAGACCACTTCTCCATCCCAATCTCTTTCCAATTTTGATGATAAAGTGACCATACTGCTCTGGACTTGTTTCTTACGTGGAAGCCCGAAGAGACTTAAGCATTGTAGTGATCATGTCTATACACAGACTGTGCATAGCAGGCAGATACCAACCAGAGGAACCCTGGGTGTGAGTCTTCTCATCTCGTGCAGATGTCCATTTCTCTGCTACCTATTCAAGATCCTGTTCTCCAGGGGGAAGAAATAAGTGCTCCTAAACTGTGATTTACCTCTTTCCAGTGACTGCCACAGGACGAGACAGCAAGTGCTCTAGGCGGTCTAGCTCTTTCTGCAGTCTCCAAAAGGAGTCTTGGCAAAGGTTTGCATGCAGCTTTCTATTACCAACCTCCTGCCTCCTGTGTGTAGAGGCAGGACACAGCCAAAAAGACCCAGGTTTTCAAGCAGGCAACAGATCCCTTTATAGGTGTTGCAGTATCATGACTCCTCTATACCTCTGTCCAGGCCACTGTGCCAGCATGTACAGGGCAAGGAAAACCACTGGAAGAGAGTGGTAACACACCCCATGGATGTTGTATTAGAAGGGGAGAGTAAAATCCAAGTGTAAGAGGTGTTTTGTTGGCAAAGCAATTAGAAGCACCTGCCTGTAATCCCTAAGCACGGCGTTACCTGAGAGCACTGGTAGTTCTCACTAGGACACGTAGGTGCTTGTGTTGCATTTGTAAACTGAAGTGGAGCTGTAACTGTGCTGTTAGTAGGATGCAGTGCTGAGTTCTGCTTTCAGCAGCTGCCTGATCTCAGAGAACAGCAGGTTTCTGGCTCAATGCACAGGAGTTCTGATCTCCAAACCCAGCCAGCTGCTTTTAGGGCAAACAGGACCTGGAAACATGGGTGCATTTCCCAGCCTCAGAGATGGGATGGGAAAGGCAAGTTGAGACACTCACCATTACATTTCAACTAATTCCAGATGGATGGTTTCTAGCGAGAATCCCAGTGAACAGGACTCTCAGACTGTCTACTCTAAAAGGGATTTAAGACCTTCTGGCAGTCAGGTCTGTCCTCACAACATCATGACAGACATTGTAGATGCCACAGCTTGCCTGGGAAAGCAGCTTTTTGTTCCATTGAAATCTCAGAGAGACTATTCTGGGCACTCCAAGAGGAAAAAAAATCTGCATACAAAAATGAGTGGGTTGGATTGCAATGGCCAGTTGCAATACTTATTTACAGGCCTTGTGTTCTACAAAGCTTGCTTTGGTTTGTTCTCCTGATATTTTCCTGGTGACAAAGAGGAGAACATAAAATTAATTCCTAACTCCAAAGCAAGATGGGATTGACAGAGTAAATGTTAGTCTGTGGAACTGTTAGTGTCGCTGTGCTATATGCTTAAATGCTGTACTTAAAAAATTCCAACCTGCACGGTGTCCTGGACATTTTATGGTATCTGCAGTGATGTCATTGGCCCACTCTTGAAAAAATAAACTTTTGTCTTCAGTCACTACAACCCTGAGAAATTCATCAACGCAGCTGGGTTCTGAGAAGGCATCAAATCACATAATACATGAGGACAGTCGGCTTACTCTTACCTGCATTTAAAAGCAATTTTCTTGTCCTTAAATAATCTACACATGTTAATTAGAAGCTAGTAAAGTAGCTTAAATGGTGTGAAATTAGAATGAATTATTCATGTCATTTCTTGGCTGCAGCAATTGCAGATAGTGTTTTTGTTTTGGGGAAAAAAAAAAGACTTAAATAATGAGAAGATGAAAATTCTTATTAATTTGTTTTCCCAGGAAGAGAAGCCTTTTCTGTTGAACAGTGCTTCAGTTTAGAAGAGTACTTCAGATGAGAAAAAAACAGCCACTCATTTAACCAGTACATGTTGACCGATCTTTAATCACTGACTAGCCTCAAACGGCTTTCAGAGATAGCAGTTATGCAAAAACAGCCTTTGCAGGCTACATAGCCCATGTTTTCTGCCCATGACAAAATGTTTCCTGCAGCAGGAAAAGTAATTTAGAGGTTACTGATTTGAGGTGGAAAAGAACAAGTTTACCATAGCCTCAGAAACCTTTCCACAAGGAGCGGAACAGATGGACCCGTTTCTCCTTGGGAGCAGAGTCCAGCTTTGGTGATGTGCTTTGAACACAAACCATACAAGCAGCCCATGATTCACAGATTCTTTCTGAGAAGAGCTACAGACTTAGATCTTTCTATCTCTTCCAACCTGGGGCTGAATAAGTAGTAGGGACAGAGATGAAAGGCAGAATTTAGAAATACTAATTTAGCAGGGTTTGACTTAGAGCAACTGCGCTAAAGCAAAATGAATAAATCTTAGATAGAAAGATAATTAGCAGAAATGCAATTAAACTATCCCAACAGGAACTGTCTACAGCGTCTGAGCTGGAACGTGCTGTTCAATCTCACCAGGTAGAGCAGTTCCAGTGTCATCCAAAGTATTCAGCTAAAGAAAACACATCCTCATTTATCTGTTTGAAAACAATTTAAAATCCAACAGGGAAAATATCACAAGAGAGTGAACACAGAGAAGTAGAAATTCAGGAGTAAGAGCTGAGGAACAGCGATAAAGATGCTGCATCTGCATTTGTCTGTATGGGTCTAATAGTAGCACTTTTTGGTACTTGAAGATGCTGTAAATTTCTTTTCTCCATTACAAGGAAATGCCCTTGTAAATGTCAGAGATGCCACTCATTGTTTTGATAATTTTTATATGGCTGCACTCAGAATCCCAGGAGAAGCCTGTATCCTCCCTGGCGTAACTTCCTTCCCTCAGCCCCTAAGCTGACATGCACTGAGAGGTTTGAGCTTGGCAAAGGGTTAGTAACACGAATACATGAGAAGGAAAGAAAAGGGATGCACAGAGATCCACCACAGCTTTTCCAAAAAGCAGGGAAATGCAATAGCCACATAAGAAAGCTCCACCTGAGGATGTGAAACTCCAGTGCAACAGCCAGACAAGGCTGTAACTGAGCTGATGGTCAGCTGTGGCACCTCTCAATGAACACCGAGTAGCAGCCCCTGCTTTTCATTAAAGGGTTGAATTACTTTGCTTTTCTGTAGGATAGAAGTTTATTTTTGGGCCATTACTCAAGAGTAAATGGCATATGGGAAGTTCACAGCTAAGTGTACCCCATAATAATGTGTTCATGTTCCTATTCCCAAAGTCAATGGCAGACACAGGAACAGACCCAGTTTCAACTCTCAGTTCGGTGCCCTACTCACTAGACCACAAAATTGTTTTTTATATAGACAGGGATAGAAAGATATGGATGGATGGCTCAAAGCCTGATTTTATTGCCATATGGACACCTAAAAATTAGCATTTAAAGATGCAAAGGATTTTAGCTGCTGCATATTAATGAGTCCAATTTTCTACAATGAAGCAATAATGAAATGACCTATAAAAGCAGTTAACATCAGTAGAAGTGAGATCAAACATAGCTTCAGTGCTAAAACCCTTCCTATGACTACAGAGGCAAGCAAACTTCCTCATCATAATTTGCCTGGCCTATACAGCACAGTCATCTCAAATATTATGGAACTATTTCTGGGTCAAATATCTAACACAATGCTGTCCATTCACCTAAAATCCTGAGTTGCTTTATATCATCTCATCTTGCAAAACTCCTGCACCTTAAGGGAAACCTCACAGCACTTTCAGTTTCAGATCTGGCACCTCTGCATGCAGATTGATGTCCTCAATGAATGCATTTAAAATATCTGTAGGGGACCTTTTCTTTCCCCAGCCTGCTAAGATTTGTGATTTCCCATCGGGTTTTGGTGTTCTCACACACATGCCTTCAGCATAATAAGGTATGCTTTCTGAGCTACTCTAGATATTCTTTGTGACAGCAACTGAAAGAGAGAAAAGATGCAAAACTACACCATGCCATCAAGCTCACAGCAGGAGAAATGAAACATATGTCTCCAACAGCATAAAATGCATCAGGTCAAATTCTCAGTGGTGGGAATCCCACAGATTTCCAAGAACCACAAAGAGGATCTTTGCACCTTGCCAAGCACCCCAGATACATGATCCATTTGGGGGATCGTAACTTTAGATTTGTCTTATTCCAGTCTTGTCTCCATTTATTTTAACTGCTGCAGTGAGACATAACATGGCAGAGAGTATCCCTGACACTATCCTAAGTTAGGTCTTTATTCAATGACATGAAGACTGCTCAATAAACCTGTTGGGTACTTGGCATAAATGACAGTGCAGGAAACATGGCTGTCACTTGCATTTCCAGGTGAAGTCCTTTAATGTCTGGAACCTATAAGGATGGAGCAACCACAACTGGAGTAAATTACAATCAGTTACAAGAGCAACTTGAAACTTGAAATCTATTTCTCTGGAAATTTGGGTATGTCAGCATTTCCAGTGCAATTGAAAGTCTCTGGAGTTGTACTAAAAGAAACAATGACAAGCTAACCCACAGACACTGACCCTTTTTTTTTTCTCTAATTAATATACTTAATTTCTTCTTTAAAGTGTTAAGCTATTTCATTACAATCTCAGATACTCAGATACTGGGCTCCATCAGCAGAGGGGTGGCAGCAGGGACAGGGAGGGGATTGTCCCTCTCTACTCTGCCTTCGTGAGGCCCCACCTGGAGTCCTGTGTCCAGATCTGGGGCCCCCAATACAAGAAAGATGTGGAACTGTTGGAGAGGGTTCAGAGGAGGGCCACAAAGATGCTCAGAGGGCTGGAGCACCTGCCCTATGAAGAGAGGCTGAGGGAGCTGGGCTTGTTCAGCCAGGAGAAGAGAAGGCTGCGGGGGGACCTCATTGCAGCCTTCCAGTCCCTGAAGGGAGATTATAAACAGGAGGGGATTCAACTTTTTAAAAGGGTAGACAATGGCAGGACAAGGGGGAATGGATTAAAGCTAAAGGAGGGAAGGTTTAGATTAGATATTAGGGGGAAGTTTTTTACAGAGAGAGTGGTGAGGGGCTGGAACAGGCTGCCCAGAGAGGTGGTGGATTACCCATCCCTGGAAGTGTTCAAGGCCAGGTTGGATGGAGCCCTGGGCAACCTTGTGTAGCTCCAGGCCTGAGGTTGGTGTCCCTGCTGTGGCAGGGGGGTTGGAGCTCTCTGATCCTTGGGGTCCCTTCCAACCCTTGCGATTCTATGATAGGGGACACTCTGATCTACAAAATCAGGTGGTTTCGATCTCTGTTAATTAGCATCTCTCCTTTAAAAAAATTTACAATAAATTTGATGAAAAATTATATTCTAATCTGTCATGCCTTCTGTGCTTAGTATAAGATCATGGAACATTTGTGTGATGTGATGTCATCTAGACATCCATGTGTTGTACATTTTGAAACAAAAAATTAGACATGAAAGTGAAAGTAATCTGTAGCAATTTGTTGATATCCAGAAATATGATCTTACTGACCAAGAATTATATGTTTCAAATACAAATCCCACCATGTATAAATAATATTAAAAGAAAATGCAATCAATTTATATTTATTTTTAAAAATTTTTTTAAAACATAAAATAACATTTTTCTCCCAGTAGCAAAACATTTTTGGAACAGTGTGTTTACAAGAACCCTTGCTGCCACAAGGGATACCTTCTACTGTGCAACAGGCCCTTTAAGGGAACTACCTGCCCTCCAGCTCCACCCTACCACCACTATATAAGCCTGCAAGGTGGCCTGGGGCAGGTGATGGAAGTCTGAGTGGCTGTAGGAGGTGCTCTGGGGTGGTGGGTTGCTGTACTACAAAGACTGCTCAGCTGTGAGGAGGCAGCTATCAAGACAAAGGTACTGATGGGGGTATGTGGGGGTGGAGATGGTGGGTTGTTGAAATGGTTTGGCTTTTGGAAGCTCTGAAAAGCTGTTTATGCTTAAGGATGGAGTGGGTAGCCCTCTGGCTTCCTGGTGGAGGAGACTGAGGGGTGGATGGAGCAGTTGTGACCTGTTTGCTTTAGCTTGGGCTGTGTCCGGTAAAGTTTTTGTGCTTTGTGTTTCTGTAGTGCTTAATCTTTGTGGGCTGCCAGGCAATTTCTGTGTTTGGGGTGTAGGGAGGTAGTGTGTGACTGGCTCTCCTCTGCAGGAGGGAGGCTGAGGTCTGGCATGTATCAGAAAACAAGTCTGAAATGCAAAATCCTGGTTTTCTTGGCCTGTAGCTCTGACTAGGGAATTGTGGTCCTGTCCTTTCATTTCAGTCTTGATGAGAAATACATCACAGCATGTTACTTTACATATTTAAAATGTGCTCTAAATGCCTTGCTCTAGTTCTAGTAGCTGTCTGCAGTACTTTTTGTTTTAAGATACTTAAAGTATGAAAAATGAGGACAGAAGGAGCAGGTCAAGGGATCAGGCATTACATATCTAGAAGAAACAGGAAGGAATAGCATTTGGAAAACAAAATTATTTCCTTGAATGAACTCTTGACATGGATGAGAATTAACTTTGCCAAACCCAGATGGTGCTGCAAGGAACAGCGAAGTTAATTCTTCCTATTGCTGAAGTGCAGTGTAACCTATTTGTCCTTTATCTGTCCTCGTTATGTGGTGATGAGATCAAAGCTGACATCTGGCTGCAGTTTTGCTGAAACTGGGCAAGTGATACTCTCTACTGAATTCATAAAGAGAAAATACATTTGGAAAGAAAAAGCTATTGGAGCTGCCTACCAAAAGTTTTGGTGTTCAGAAAGTATCTCATGTATTGTAGTAATTGCTGCTTCTGGTGATGCTGTGTTATCCTAAAAGGGAATGGAATCAGCATGAGTGTTATAGAATGTATTTATCATCTCAGCCTTCTTAGGATATTTAACTATGGGCCTATTTTCATGACAGTCTGGTATTGACATCAGTAAAAAGAGGTTATAAAGCACAACTGTACTTCAGTGTTGCACAGTCCTTGTCATGCTCCAGTTGCAGAGGATAGAGGCTCCTCTAATTCCAGCTCATTCTCATTCTCCAGCACAAGCTGTCACGAGGCACATGTTTCATTCTTGAGGGCTGCAGTTCAATGTCAGTGTGTTGCTCTTGATAGATGGCTTGTACCCAGGCTAGCCCAGCTGTGTTAAACACCACTTAAAGATATGTGAAAGAAAAGGCAGAGAATTGCATCCATAGTGTACCAGAACAACTTCAAAATGTGCTCTGCTTGTTAAAAATAATTCTTGGGTGCATCCTTGAGGTGAAGTTCAAGGGCCTTGCTGTATTGCAGAGCTAAGTGCTGGAAGCACTGATAGAGTCTGGCTTCTTAGTGTGCTGTTTGCAGTGAAGCCCTCATTTGGCCTTTAAGTTGCATTTAATCTTTGTAGCTGCATTTCTAAGTTCTGTGTCTAAATACAAGATGACAATGCCTCAAAGTGTGGTAAACAGCACACTTCTGAGCTTTAACTAATGATAGTATTCCATACAGCTCCTGGGATGTGGCATGTTCTTAGTAAGAGCAGTGTTTATAGATCTGAAATGATTTTCAGTTTTTGAATAGGAACTTTATCATTTCAGTGGCATTATTAAGACTGCAAAGCCTGTGGTTACTTGAAGCAAGGGTTTTGGTACCTGCTATGCCAGTCTGTCTCTAGCTCACAAGGACTTGGACCTTTATGGGTACTCATGGGTTTGCATGGGCCTGAGTGTGGGCATATCTGAGCACCTGGATGGTGAGCACTGTGCATTGTGAGGCAGTCTCCCAGTTTCCTAGAGCTATCATATGAAACAAGTGCTCTTTTGGCCCTTTCATGTCACATAAGATGGTTGATAACAGCTGTATAGCTGCAATGACAGGCTTAATGTTCTTCACTTCTACATAAATTTCATTTATGTTAGAAAAGTTAGTGCTGTGTAGCAACCTTCAGATGTACAGGTGTTATATATTCTGAGTATGCAAATAGACTCTTGAAAGACCATTTATGAACTGCCTAAGTGGCTATTCCCCATTCAGACTGACGATGTCCATAGGTCTGAAGGTGGTAGAGCACTTAGTCTTCATAATGCAGGACTTTGCTTCACCTCACAGCAGGAAATTCCTGGAAGTCAGGCTGGTCCATTAAAAACATCTTCCACCGTTCTTCTGCTTTGCACGTCTGTCCTTTAGGAACAAATGAAGCTAGCTGGTGTGCACATGGTGTAGATTGTGGGCTGAATTCCTTCTTGATACACCAAAGGAAGGTACTTCTGTGCTTCTCTGGCAGTGGTAAATGTAGCAGGAGAAGCAATGGTGTTTTATCTGCTCTAGGTACACTTCATGAGGAGATTTAATACACCTTATTACATGAACACAGTAATGCATATCCTCTTGTTTACAACACATGTTCATTTGGAATTTACACCATTTCTCAGGACAGAAAATCTCAAGTTTAGGACCACAAGGTTATTTTCATAACTAATTCTTTATCTGAATTCATAAGTTCATACACAAAAGATTTCTGTTCTCTGAAGCACTTCAAATATTCTGTGAAATAAGCTAAGTCTCTTAGAACAGCTCACTGAAGTTTGTCAGCATCCTTGGAGTACCTGCAGATGATACCAGACAAATCTGTATTGCTAGACAGCCTCAAGCTGAGTTTAACACTTAATCTAGATCTGCAATTTGTGAAATACTCATCTTCCAAGTGAGACTGGATCACAAAGCCAGGCTCTAAGTATCTCTGAGGTTTGGAAGAATTTAAAGCTGGAGCTGTACTTTGGCTTAAAGCTCTCCTCCTAATACTGATGTGAAATTAGCTTGGGAGGAACACAGTAGTCCAAGGAATTTAGAAAGATCTTTGTTTCTCAGCATTTAGACACATTGAAAGCCTTTCTGGCTCTCTTCCTTCCCTTTGCTTGGCTTTCATAAGATCTTATGATCCACTGCAAAGAGAAAGCACTCCTTCAGTAATTAAAAAAAAACCCAAAACCTATGTGAAGGAACAAAAGCAAACAGCTTAAAAGTTTTCTTTGCTCACTTTTCCATGTAAAAAAGTCCATCATGCTTGCCTCAGTTGTGGTCAAGTAGATGATGGGGATTTTCTTTGTGTGTGTTGAGACTTTTGCAGTAGAGGACACGTGCTGTGTGTTGGAGGCTGGTGCTGGGGTAAAGCTGACAGCTCCTGCATGGGGAGACCTCTATGTGGGTGTTAGTAGGCTTCTGGTAGCAGCAGAAGAGGGGTACTCAGGGTTCTGCTACCTTAAACAAGTATAATTAAAATATGAAAGGCTTATCTTTGTAAAATTGCTTTGTGAGGAAACTCGTGAAGGTCACATCTCTTCTCTGGTACTTACACTGACCTGAACTCAGTAGATCCTAAGCATACTGTGCAGTATTTTGTAAACTCTCTATTCATTGTCTGTGAATTTGGAACCAGCTTTGCCTTATTTATGATGAATGGGTACTCTGCTTCTTAAAACCATATTTAGGTCTGGTTCCAATCTTTTCCTTCATGATAACCCCACTCAGGTACTTCTCTTGTATTTTCCTTAAGTGAGATTAGAAACAAGCCCTCAAAACCCATCATCTGAGGATCACTTGAAAAAGTTTGCTGCTATTTATTTTTATTCAGGTTCAGCCAAAACAGCCCAGTAGCTTTCTGAGGCTTTAGGATGTGCCTTGGGATCAAGATTTAAATTACATAGGCATTGCAAATAGCTGCTTTGCCTTCTTCAGTGGTAAAGAAATATTGCAGAAGAAACTATCACAGTTTCCTACATCTGGATTACTGCAGAGAGCAAAATTTTCCATCAGGCACATAGGATACATATGATCACTTAAGAACAAAGGGTAAATAAAAATAATAACCAAAAATAAACTGAGAACATGCCACCTTGTTATTTGTCCTTTAATGTTTTCAAGGCATTTGCATTTCAAAACACACTAATCTGTCCACTTTGATTTATTTTTATTGAAATACAAATCAAACTCAAAGCCCAAGGGAAGGGGGATTTTTTTAGCCTGTGGCAGAGAAACTATTTTAATTTCCTTTAAATGTATTCTGCTCTCCTTTGTTCCTGCTCAGTCAAAACATATATGGATTTCAATGAGTTTTGTTCAAGGAGTAACTGAGGACTGCAAAAAGCTTTGAGAGTGTTTGTAGCTCAGTAAATCCCCCCAAGTGTAGAGGCAAGGTCAAGAAGCTGCCCTACTTCCATGCTTACATGAAAAACTACATGTTTGTGGAAAATGAGGAAGCCTAAGGGGAGAAGTTCTTTGATAATTACATGACAAGCAGAGGATGCTAGTGACTGACTGGGCCCTTTGCTCTAGGGAGATGCTGAAGGACTTCAATTAGTTGACTCCAGGCTATTTTTGGTGTTTGCATTGGGTAAAAAGCAGCCAAATAGGCTGTAGCTAGATGCTAGTGGCTGTAGTTAGATGCTCAGCAGCAAGCCACAAACTCCCCTACAATCCTAGTGAAAGGAAAGATGTCAGAAATAGGTGCAATTCAGACATCTGCTTCCCTTTTAACAAAATATTGTTTTCCAAAATGGGGTGTGTTATGAATTCCTGATCTGGTCAGTTGACCCAACTGGATTTCATACAAGATGATAGGAGCTCAAGAGCTGACCACCATCCTGGAAACCTGTTGCCCCCAGTGAAAAAAAGGTGCTGGGGTACTGCTGTAGCAGATGGGAAGGTCAGAGTATATACTTTACCTGCTGTGGTTTAGGGGTTCAGAAGGAAAATCTCTCTCAGGGGTTTGCTTATGTTCAATGCTTTCCAGGAGGCTGTTTCTCTGCTAAAAGATGCGTTTTGCAGTGAAATGCTCCTGAGGTCCTTCAACTCCATATTGCTTCAGTGATGCCAGACCTAGCTCTGGGCAGGATTGTACTGTGCTCCAACAGATGAAATGAAGAGTGTCAGAAGATTTCAATGTGTTTGAAGTTAAAAAAACCCCACAATGCCTTTTAAATATCCTATTCCCATCAGTGCACTACTTGTTGAGTCAAAAGCTTGCCTGAAATCACATTTGTCTTAGCAGGTAGATAGCATAATGGTGTTCATGGCCACTGCCTGTATTGCTTCCACCAGTAAGTTACAATGAGAACTAAATCTATCACAGTGTATTCACCTCTGCTAGGAGGTATTTTTCTTAAATTGCTAATTCCCTCCTCAAATTTTTTTCTTACTTCTCTTTGCCTGCCTTGTCTGAATTACCTATGTGAGCTGAGAGGAAAAAAATCTTTCCTGACTACCATGTTCTCTGCATGTGGAGAACACCAAATGCTTCTCAGATCAATTAGTAGTTTTAGCACAAAGGAGAATGATATTTCTGTCCTCTTCAGCTGTGGACGGAATGGGAATTAGTTAATTGCCTAATTAGGAATTAGAGAATGGGAATTTAGGGAATTAGCCTAAAGACTTTATTTTAGTCTGCTGAAGTCTGGTGTTTCTTGTTACCATCCTTAATTCTTTTCTAATGCTTCGTCCCATGACAAAACACCTGTTACCTGAGAAAGCTTTCTAGAGCAATACAGGACTTTCTTTGGATATGTTAAATGTTGAGTGTAGGGATGTTAACTGGTACATGCACAAATTGGTGTTTCTCCCTTCAAAGGAAAATGCAGGGACACTATGGGTTATAATGTTCTTCACTGGTGTGAAAAGAGAGTATTTGTGAGTGTGCTTTGGTATTGGCCAGCCCCTTTTCAGTGGTCTGTGGAGACAGGACAAGGGGCAATGGCTGCAAGTTAGAACACAGGAAGTTCCGCACCAACATGGGGAAGAACTTTTTCCCAGTGAGGGTGACAGAGCCCTGGGACAGGCTGCCCAGGGAGGTGGTGGAGTCTCATTCTCTGGAGATATTCAAGACCCATCTGGACGCCTGAGTGATATGTCCTGGGGAGCTGCTTTGGCAGGGGGGTTGGGCCCGATGAGCTCTCAAGGTCCCTTCCAACCCCTACAACTCTGTGATTCTGTGACTTGTGCTTTACTTTATGC
Organism: Laterallus jamaicensis coturniculus; assembly: GCA_022605575.1. Taxonomy (NCBI): domain Eukaryota; kingdom Metazoa; phylum Chordata; class Aves; order Gruiformes; family Rallidae; genus Laterallus; species Laterallus jamaicensis. The sequence continues at coordinate 10,787,966 of JAKCOX010000016.1, read as the reverse complement.
ATGTGCTGTGCCTGTGTACTCAGTGGGCAGTAAATAAAGGGGAATGTTCAGGGAAGATTAGCAGCCAGAGCACATGATTCTCTGAGGAAGAGGAATGACAGAAAATCTGAGTGGAAATTTACAACTGCAGCTGGAGACACTTGAACTGTATCAGAGTAACCTCAATAATGCTGCTCTCTGGAAGATGCTGCAAAGGACTAACCCATTTCTTATTTCTAATGAATAATGGAAGAGGCACTCCAACATTACTAATTAGGGAAGATTTTATTCTAGGAGACTTTAATAAGGAGTATTAATAAGTATCAACTTGAACAACATTTCAGGAGCATAGAAATGTGCAGAGAAGCTCAAAGTGCAGGGTTCTGACAAAAGCTGTCAATGAAGAAATTCAGAAGTACTACATAGAAAAGAAGCTTGTCTTACCCTAATCAAAGGCAGAAGGGACTCTTGCATCTGATTTCCAAAGAAGGAGCAAGCTTCCTAACATACTCAGTGTTGATGACAGTTTCGTTTCATTTGCCTTACTGGACTGGTGCATGAGCTGAACATTTAGTGTCCCAGGACACTAAAAGGACAGACAAGATAAAACTAGATCTCAGAGACCCAGAAGTAAGAATCAGGACCTGTTTAATTAACAGATGCATACGCAGAGGGGATGTGCTGCATTTGCAGCACTAGTGGCTGGCTCCTTGCCACTTGCATTAAGAGCAGTATTGGTCACACAGACATACTGGAGTTTTTCCACTGCTACTTAAAACAGAGTAAGCATAAAGAAATCAAATCCTATTAGGTGTCATCTTCTAGAGAGTTGTGTTGATCTGTTGCAGTTTAAGATATTGTCCTACTAAAAAAAATTCTTCAAGCTAGGGTTTTAAGGTAAAACCATCTATTAATGTAGTCCTGCAGGCAGCTCAGCTGTCCTAAAGACTGTACTCCTGGGTGATTCAGCTGGAAAGTGTGATGAGAACAGGCCTTTTGGCCTCTTTTAATATTCTAATTACTGTTGAATATCTTCTAGAGGGCCTGGGTGTAGCTCAGGTTTTAGTTCTGAAGATGATATACATTGCATTTGCTTGCTGGTGTCATATAACTCCTGAGATGGCAGCTAGCTCACTGAACTGAAATGGGCCTCTTGGTTATTAGCTTGGCTATTAAAGCAGGTTTTTCTTTCAATGAGTCATTCTAGAACATGCTTGGAAGGGCACTGCAGAAGTAAGCTAGGTCTGATTTAGACACTTGTGCAATTTTGGGGCCAGTCCCTCTTAGTTGTACCCAAAATCAACACACCAGTCACCTTGGGAGTCTCAAGGAAATGAAACTTAATGGAAGTGCTCAGTGTTATTAGTGAAGCAATGCAGTGATGTTTTGACTTGGTGTCACAATGAGCAGCAGTGACTTTTGGAGTGGTTTTGGTGCTGTAGGATGTAGACTAGAATGTATTCGGAAACCAGCACATGTTTGAAATATTGTCATCTGCTGCATATTGCAAACAATACATGTTTCAAGACTGGAGCCAGCCAGGGGTATGCCAGATTCACCATGGGCTGTTATTCCTTTGCCCTCGTGAGGCCCCACCTGGAGTCCTGTGTCCAGATCTGGGGCCCCCAATACAAGAGATGTGGAACTGTTGGAGAGGGTTCAGAGGAGCCATGAAGATGCTCAGAGGGCTGGAGCACCTGCCCTATGAAGAGAGGCTGAGGGAGCTGGGCTTGTTCAGCCTGTAGAAGAGAAGGCTGCGGGGGGACCTCATTGCAGCCTGCCAGTCCCTGAAGGGAGATTATAAACAGGAGGAGAATCAACTTTTTAAAAGGGCAGATAATGGCAGAACAAGGGGTGATGGATTAAAGCTAAAGGAAGGTAGATTTAGATTAGATATTGGGGGAAGTTTTTTACAGAAAGAGTGGTGATGGGCTGGAACAGGCTGCCCAGAGAGGTGATGGATGCTCCATCCCTGGCAGTGTTCAAGGCCAGGTTGGATGGGGTCCTGGGCAACCTTGTGTAGCTCCAGGCCTGAGGTTGGTGTCCCTGCCTGTGGCAGGGGGGTTGGAGCTCTATGATCCTTGGTGTCCCTTCCAACCCATGCCATTCTATGATTCCTCCCTACTTTATTTCCTCTCATCCATGGGCACAACAGTACCCCATTTGGATATATTAAGTATGGTATATCACAGCAGTTGGCAGTCATAATGCAAACTGCTGAAGGTTAAATCTTCCCTCTACTAGATACCTAATTGTTGTATTGTTTATGGGCCTTGTATCTGCTCTTACACTTGAAATGACTGAGGGGTAGAGAGAAGACAGAGCTCTTCTGTTTAAAGAAACTTGGACAAAAAATGCTGGTTTTACTTCAGATTTTACTTCAGAGTTAATAAGTAGTTGAGAACTCTGCTCTCCTGCTTTGTGAGTGCCCATCACCTGCCCTCAGCTCATGAATTCCTCCAAGGTATAAAGTCTCCCACCTTTTGCTGTATCTTCAGCTGGACACAGTACATCCCGTGTAGGAAAATTCCAGTAGGACTTAAAATAGTGCAGTGAGAACCATGCTAAAATTCGAGGAAAGAAGCTCTACATCTGCAGAGCAAGCAACTCTACTAATTATTCCCACTGAGGCTTCAGATAAGAAAGCTCTTCACAAGAGGTAATATGATTCCAGAGAGGTCTGCTTGCACTGACTGTTACAACAAATGCAATTTGAAGGTAGTATATTTGGAAAAGATGATAATGGTGTAAACTTGTCCTGAAATAAGCAGCTGACTTCCATGTGGTTGGGACTCTAGTTGAGGTCCCTAATGCATTTGGCCCTTCTAGGATATATGCAGCAAGATGATTGCTGACATGTGCACCATCAGGCCTTTGGGAATTTGCAGTGAAGTAGTTGGGTCCTCTTTCATCCAGCTCTGTGGATGCTGCTGCAGAGCTGTATTGCAACTGGCTGCTCTGTCTGAAACAGACTTTTTAATGAGATGAGGTACAGTCAAACCTCCCTCAAGTGGCTGAGGAGGTGACCTATAACTGATTGGGCTACAAGGGAATTGTCTTTGCCTTAGGAAAATGTATGCTTTCATAAAGAAACACTAACAGGAGTGTACCTGCTGGTGCACATCATAGATCAGACTAAAAATACTAAGCTATGTACTGGAAGATCCTTTTGGATGAGTTTAATTTGCAGTGGTCATCTGATGTGACAGTTCATTAGATCTGATATTGGGCTTCCTTATGGCTATTACTGGAGAAGACTGTCCTGTGGAACAGTTCAGCTTAATCAGATCTCCACAACAAGCCAGATGTGTCTTCCCTCCCCAGTCAACTTTGTAGATGTCTAAAATTAGACAAGTAACTCCCTCCACTCTGTCTATCTATACTGCTTCACAGTTGCTGCTGCTAATGACTTGGCAGCAAGGTGCCCTTGATCCTACTTATTCTGCATTTATAAATAAATGTTTGGTGTGTCAGTGACTCAAAACCATTGATTGAGGTAGTTATCTGAAGTTTGAATTGATTTCTTATCCCTGGCCAGTAAATGTTTTTCTAAGACTTGCCAATTTTCTACTGCTTAGGAAGCTCATCAAAATGTCAGGCTTAGTTTGAGTCCTGGCCAGAATAACAGCACTTTCCTCCAGTCCCATGATCTGCATAAGACCCAGGGAGATGCTGTCATGAATGTCTCTGGAAACTAATTTAGGTTTAAGAGATGTCCCACCTGATAAACTATCATGAATAACCACTTTTTGTGCACAGGTCCTCCTGGCAAGTCTTTCCTGAGTCTGAAGAACTTGAGATAATAGATTTTGTTCTAAATGAACTAGAGATTTTTTTCCATTGGGGATCACACTTCTGGGCATCACTGCTGTTCACTAACTGTAAACTGAACCAAGAAATGTTTATCTAAAGAAATGGGGGGAGGAGAGTATTGTGGTCATTGTGTGAGTTCTTTTTGCATTGAGCCTTAATCTTATTGAATAGCTGTCTATCACTGAGCCATCAACTTTAATGATGCAGAAAGGAATAGAAATGTGCTTTTGGCTGGGATCCTTATCTAAAGGCTGTGATCTTTGTCAAGAAGATTGACAAAGCTTGTGTTCATGGGATTTATTTATGCACACTGATATGTACAGTCTGGGGACAGGCTTCTTCTAATGCTACTTTTCCTGAGACAGATGTCAGTGCTGTTCAGAGAAAGGTGCTGGTGCAGACTGCAATGCTCTGACATGCTGTCCATCTTGTCATCTTGAATATTCCTCTCCTGAATTAGCTCTGTACAAGGTACAGCCTTGCTATTATGCCTGTATATGGGCTGCACTGTGGTCTCTCAAAGTGAAGAGGTGACCATTTCCAAGCAGAAATTGCCATAGCCACTGACCTAATATTCTAAAACCTGGTGCTGTTCCAAGTTGGCCATCGGAACCCAGGAGTCAAAGGCTAGAAGGAGTTAACATCAGCCTGACACCTTGTTTCAGGATCACTGAATTTAAAAAATAGAGGACCAGGGAACCAGAGGGAGCATAAATAAACCAAACAAGGGCAAGTCAGTCACCCTGGAAAGCTCCCTCCCACTGATCAGAGAGTAATATGTTTGAAACGGTTAGAATTCAAGCTGCCTCTCGTAGGTTATTTCCCATCTTCCTGTCTACTGAGGAGCATTGCTCACAGCATGGTCTGCCTCTCAAAATCTTTTGAGTGGCAGCTGCCCTCAGTTACTTTCAAAATTGCTTAGTCCAATCCAGAACTTACATGACTGTCTGTAGACAGGACTGGCTGGGGCTGCTTAGCTATTAAACAGATGAGCAGTCTTCAGGCTGTGAGGCTCAAAGTCTCTGAGTAAAGAAAAAACATTCTGTGAGAAGGGATGCTTTGGGTCTAAAGGAAAAGGGATTTTCTGGCTAGCTACAATCAAATGACTTCCACATTATGAGTTCAAATTTCAGCTAAATACATAACATTTATATCCATGCTAATATACATGAATAAACACGAGTTGTAGAAAGGCCTCTCCCTGAAGCATGGCAACATCTTAATGTCTTCATTTTGCTACTAGTATAAATATGAAACTAAACTCTTCTCCTTTGATTTCTCTCTCCCCCCAAGGTTTATAACTTAGCTGCTATAGCAATAGCTGTAGTTAAGCTAATGAAACCCACCAGCAGCAGCTCCAAACCAAATCGCCCTTGCTAAGCTACCCTGTGATATTTCAAGACCCTTAAATACTCCCCTGCTAAATATGTGTGGAGACTTCTCACAACAGCTGCCATCAGGAGTAAGCTATTGCTAACAGACAGAATTCATTATTTCAAGCCCATAATGATTCAGCTACAAGCCAATGCAACTGCTGTGCATGAAGCTACTTGCTTTCCTCCTGGCCATTAAGACTGACTTGGCTCCATGTTGGCAAGGTACAACGGTTCCTGGAACAGCCACCAAAACATACTGCTCAAAATATAAATTCATTGACCTAAATTGGTTAGATACCAAATTGAGGAGCTTAGGAAAAGGAGCAGGAAGGCAGATAAGGGTTTTATTATGGACCTATAGATGCAAATTGAATTCAATCTCAGCAGGTACCACTAGATGTAATGGCCTGGGTTGTTTTGTTTATTTTGCTGGAGGAGAGTGCTTTACTCTCACTGGTCATTAATCAGGTTTAAAAAGCCTGTTTTATTAGTTACTCTGCTACACAGATTTTTCCCTTCTTGCAGGGTATTTTAAATAATATGAATCAACATTCAACTTGAAAACATTAAAACACTTGGCAGGAAAATTTCAAATAAGTGCATGAAAGGACATAAAAAGTAGGATCAATTTAACTGGAAAATGCATTACCCATGTAAGTCCTAAATAACTGCTGAGTGTGGAAAGGCCAATAAAAACAAACAAATCGATGGAATTAATTAACTGGGAGGCAGTGTGGTCTAGCAGAAAGACCACAAGGGTGGGAATGAATCCCCTTGTGATTTCAGCCTGTACTCCAGGACTGAATAACTAGGTATTTAGGCTTCAGCTTCTTTAAGCTGTCTGAAGGATTTAGGTGTTCACATCAATAAGACTTAGACCCTTAGATGTCTTCCCTTTGTTGGTCTGTACCATAAGAATATCACTTAATCATTGTGCTTCCGAAGTGTGCTCAAGGCAGGTAGTGAACAATCAAAGACATCAAGGTTTGAAGATTTGAACTGTTCTGGTGAAGGCAAAGGCAAGCTCCCACCTCCTCATTAAACAGGAGCAGGATGCAGTTCCACCTTCAGCTCTGAAATTAGTGATCTTCAAAATGACTCCTCCTTGGTTTATAGTTTTCACCAAGAAATTCAGGTAGTTGCAGGGAAAGCCTAGTATCCTGCAGGATGTAATGCATGCAGCACTTGTAAAAGCCCTTTTGAGATTAAGCCTGCTCTACATTTCATCTCCCTGGAAGTGCTCAGTTTCTACAAGGTTGGCAAGTCAATACTAACTTAATTCTCTTCTACCAAAGCCTGGCCAGCATCAACAAAACAACTTTTTGTATCCCAACCAGGACTCTGTGCTTTGTAGAGTGCACAGATATCCAGGGGAAATGGTATCATGGCTGAAAATCTGAGAGACTTGTCTATTATATTGACTTATTGCTGGGGGGTTTTGTGAGTTTGACTGAATTTTCATCTGGGTTTTAAAGCCTTTGCAGCTTTAGGCATAAGCTTCCAGGGAGTATAAAAGCATGACCTGTAGTAGTGGTATACTTAAGAACCAGACTAGTGAAAGATCTCATCTACTAAGCTCTGTCCTATGTATCTATCCTTCTTTCAATCCAATCTTTTAAAGCAGTCCTGTTTCCTCACCACCAATAAATCCCTTTCCAAAGTGCTATATTCTTCATGTTGTGTTTATTCAGCTTGGCTCAAAAAGCAATTTTCTCAGAGCTGGGATCACAGCTTAAGGTCTAACTCTGCTGGGCAAATCTACAGTGCTATAATATCTTATAATGCATCTCAAAGTGCATATATGGAGCCTGTCTGACAGAGACTATAAGTGACTGAGCCTATAAAGCAGCAGAGAATTTGTGAGGCTGGCAGCTGGTCATTACTCCTCCTGTCCTGGCTTTTTTGCCAGAAAATAAACACAGACTTCCTTCCCTGCAAGACAGCAGGACGAGTGGTCCTGGATAGATAAGGCTGATACCAGTGGTCATCTGGGATTCTGAAGTCAACACAAACATTTTGACAAAATTTTCTTTCCTGAGCTCTTCCAGATCTAAATAGGCAGCTATATGTCACCCTGGTCACAGTGCTATCATCTTGGGTCATGCACAGCATTATCTGTTCCTGCAGATCTTCTCTGATGTTTTTTCTTATTGATGATGCTTTTTATACTGTACTTCAAATGTCAGAAGCCTTCAATGACCACTGGCAAAGCTATAATTTCACAAAAATCAATGCTTGAGTACAAGGAATATGGCTGCGAAACTGGTTGAAATGTCTGTCATGTTGCCAGGTACCTGGTGACCTTACAGCCCAGCTTGAGCTTCACCTGGGCCTTGTAGGACTATCCTAATCAGTGTGCAGGAGCAATGTAGAGCATGGTGTTTGTGATGGGGTTCATGCTAAACCAGGAAGTGTCTCTGCTTGAAAACTAACACTAATTCTGCCTTTTTAGGGCTCCCTGCTTTGTAAGGAAAAAGAAAAGTGAAGGTCAGGATCTTGTTGGGTAGAGTTAGGGAAGGATAAAAACAGTGGTAACATCCAAGTACAAGATGGTTTGGGGGGAGTAACTGTAACAGAAGTAAACTGTACAAGTTATGTGCCACAAGCTGTGGATCCAGCACTCAGTGGTGAGTAGGGTAAGACCAGGCTGCAAAATTCTTGAGCTTTACCTGCAATGGGAGTCCATGGCCTTGAAAGAGCCCAGAGCTGAGTATCTGCTGTGATAAGAGTGATGTATCTATAGACAATACTCAAATTATGGGTAAAACTAGTTGAGCCAGCAGATAGACTACAGAGTGGAGACCAATGACTTAGTCTTTTGGGTTTGATAAGAGCTTAGTAAATGTGCTGGAACAAGCAACTAAAATTAGTTGCTCTAGGCTTGAGACGAGGTGGAGAACCCTTTCTTTGAAGCACAGTGGGTGGGATATTGTTGGGGGAAGGCAGCAGGCCTGCTAGTGGCCTAGCTCTCTTTACCCAAGACATAGACCCTGACAATATTCTTCTGTTCCCATGAGAAAGGAAAAGTTCCTCATGCTGAGAGGATCCTAATAATCACATTCTCAAAACACAGCGGCCTCGCTGATAGGGGTACAGGCTGCCCTAACCCAAGAGGCAGTTATGGGAAGGAATTTGGGAGTAACAGAACATGTTAGGAACCAATAACAAGAGGGTCAAAACCAGCAGGTATGCGGATGCTTTTAGGTATTAAAGGTAAACTAAGGCTGTTTAGCTATAAGACAGGTTTATCAGAACTTGTTATAATTACTAACCAATCAATATGGTGTGAACAGTGTGTGTAACCAATGAGTATTTTTTTAGCTTGCCACGTTTGCAGTAAGAAAGGTCTAGAATCTGGGTGATTTCACCTCATAAAATGGCTGGCTGGCTTCCTGGCTTCACCTAAAATTCATATATTGAATTGCGTGTTGCTCCCTGCTGGATGCCACAGGATGTGACCTGTGAAGACAATATTCATGCCACATGAAACTGAATGATCTCACATGACATGCTTGTGGCTGTATCAGACAAAGTCCAAAAGAATTTTCTAGATTTTTAGAAGCTCACTTCAATTAAGGTCTTTCTGAGATAACCTTTAAGATATGTCATCTGATGTGTTTCAGCTTCTTAGCACTGTGGGAGTATAAGAAACTGGCTGAGACTGACTTACAGCTGCTGGATGTGACTAGGAACATGGGCAATGTTGTACCTTGTGCCAATTCTTGGACCTGTCTAAAATGCTAGCAAACTTATGTCCTCTGTAGCAACACCTTAAACAGTTAGCTATCTACGTGGGGTGACAGCTAGCTTTACAGTTGGTAATTCAGTAATTCAACAGCATTTCTGAGCCTCCAGACTGAAGTACACCATCTCAAAACCCAGAAATATCACAAATTGAGATTTTTGTTTTCTGGTAGTTTAGACTCATCTTTAGACTGATATAAAAATGCAATTTACACTGGTTTAAGCTTAGGCACATCTCATGGCCTAAAAACTCCTGTAAAACATCCAAAGCTCCAGCAGTGGAGTCTCTCTAACATAGATCTGGATGCCAAATACAGTGCAAATAACACCATTGTTTTTCTCCATCATAAATTGTGGCTAACCTCTGTTGCTAGCCAGTATTCAGGTACCTGTTTGCAACTCTGCATACATAAATGACTGCTGATTAGTGTCACTGCAGGAAGGTGGGTGGTATGAATGGATTGCTTTCTTCAAAGCTCTGTAAAATGTTCCTTCCTCTGACAGTAATTAAATCTAAATGGGGAGAGTACTGGTGTTCAGAAAGCCCAAGCAAGGTTAAACACTGCTGTGGTAAGTCCTGTTCTGGGTAAATCCATCTGTGGCTGTTGCTTTCCTCAATACAGGTGAGAGCATAGTGTGGAAGTAAAGGAAAAATATTGTCCCTTGAACCTGAGCTTAAGAGATGGCACTGACAGATCTCATCTGGGCCTGAAATGAGACTTTCTGAAGAGGTGTGTCTCTGGCAATAAAGTGAAAGGGTTCAAGTGCATTTTCCAGACTAAAGGAAGAAATGGCTGCAGACTCATGCCCCATCCTTTGGGGAACACCCTGAGATGAGTTATCCAGACAGTGGTTGTCCTAGCATCCCTGCCTGCAGACACCGGTGTGCCCAAGGGTGTATAAGGACACCACAAACCTTGCAGCTTATTGTTACTCAATAAGTGGCTTGGTGGGATGTCAAGCTGGCTGGAACCTGATGTCCTCAGCCATCCTGAAAGCACCTGTCGCTGGGTAAAGAGCTTATGGAGAGCACCATGCTCATGGCAATTGACTTGCATGTTTTCATTTAAAGATTGTAAAGGCTGTAATACTCTGCCTTGGTTATGAATAGAAATTGAGTGTCATTATAAGGAAAAGTGGGGGTTGTTTTCACAACTATCAGGAAGATTTATGTTACTTGACAGAAGTTTACATAACTGAAGGAGTTCAACCTGTTAGGCCAGTGTTGGACACAAAGGTGGGAAAACATACATGCTCTTGGCTTTTTCCTAAGTGCTTGCTTATGTTCCAGGCTTCACTGATAGTCACGCTCTCTCTAGCCCTTATCTTTGTCCACTCATAGAAAGGTCTGGGTTGGAAGGGACCCCAAGGATCATTGAGTTCCAACCTCCCTGCCACAGGCAGGGACACCAACCTCCAATCTGGGATCAACACAGGGTTGCCCAGGGGCCCATCCAACCTGGCCTTGAACACCTCCAGGGACAGGGCATCCACCAACTCTCTCATCTTTCTGATAATCCTTGTGCTCCCAGGCCAGGCTGCCCAGTGTGCCAAAGCTGCTCCTTGAATGCCAGGGGAAGGTGACTCCTGCCAGCTTGCAATAAAAGAGCATACTTAGAGAATTAGAGGATGTCACCAGGCCAAGGCTGACTTCTGGATGTGCCCTTTACAGGGAACAGATGAGCAAGGGCTGCTGAAGGTGGAGGGACCTGCAGAGATTTGAGCAGATGCTCAGTCATTTATTTTTTGCCAGCTGGTGGATTGAGAAGGCTGGTTAAGTGGGAGCTTTCATAGCTTGCACATGGGGTTAATCCTATTTGGAGAGGATAAGTGAGGGAAGAAACATCTTTTAATCAGAGCTACCAGAGCAAAATGAGCATGGCAGCCTTCAAAGGCTAACAGAAGAGCAAAGCTGAGTGTTGTGTGGTCTGCTGGACTCTCAAACTTTGAGTTGTATGTAGCTATTTTGAAGCAAAGCAGAAGGGTCACAGGAGCTATGGTGGCACTTTGCATGTCCACTTGCCCTGCTTCAGTCCATACATGAGTCTAAGGGCAGATGAAGGCATTTGATTAAAAACTTCAGTCATCTCTGAGCGAAAGATCAAAGGTAAATTTGCTTGGAGCACTGAATAGTGAATCTTTAAAAAGAACTATATTAGCATCAACAATGGGATTAATTAGTCTCTACTTGAAGCCTTTCAAACACAAATATACGGCCAGTTCACTATAATTTCAACTTTCCTAATTTCTTCCCAATGCCTCACATATCCTGCACCCCCTCTGAAAAAGGTATGCTATTTTCATATCAACTTGAGCTCTATTTTGAGAGGAGGAAGGAATAGGTAAGCAGGCTGAGCAACCAGGCTGTGTAAAGCACAGATAACAGAACAAGCTTTCACCAGTCTCCTTTCAAGCTTTTGTGGAAACCAGAGATAACAGCTGAGCAAACTCTTTGTAGGAAATGTGTAGCATGTGGGGATGGAGTGTGCTAGTTCTCCATGATGGGATGTCAGGAGAGGTGCTCCCTGGGTGAATATGTCCATAATAGACAGGGTTATCCAGTCAGCTTTGCTTCTGTTCAGATTCTTTCCCCTGAGTGGTTTCTGAAATGCAATTTCTTCAAGAACTTTACTTATGCATGTCCTTCATCAACAGGCTGTAGCAGTTATCTAAAATAGCTACTGCACTATACAGTAACTTTTATACACAATGTCCATTTTGACAACCTGAGTGCCTGTGTAAAGCCACAGGTTTTTCCCCAATTTTTCTAGGGCTTGTGAAAGAGCCCCTCATTTCTTAAAGGAACATTCACTCCTGATTGCTCTCCAGTACTGAATGCTTGTGTGCATGAGGTAGGAATTTGACACCCAAGTCTTACTCACACAGATGAATGGTGTGAACTACAAAATACAGTTGTGTGTGGAAGTGGCCCAGTCTGCACAGTGAAACAGGAGACAGGTTCAGGTCTGAATCTGCAATACAAGCTGTAGTATTTGGTTATTTAACTTTATCCCAGCGATGAACAAAGTTGAAGGACAAAGAAATATAGGAGGTGTCTGTCCTAGCTGTAAACCTATTAAGGTGGCTTGGTGACTCCCCCCATGTCCCTTCCCGTGAGACCTATGTAATATGCAGAGGAGTAGCACAATGGATGCTCATCTCTAGAGACATCTGTTCGTATCTTAGCTTCAAATCACAAATTAAAATCTTGTTCATGTTCTCCCATGTGTGCTTCATAAAAACAGCAGATGACTTGCAGTCTGTTCAAGCAACCCTTGTGCCTGCGATGAGGTAGGGCAGAATTAGGGCAGGCATGATAAGGCTTGCTAGTATGCTGGCAGAGCTAGTGCTATTTACTTGCTGATAGACCCCTGACATGAATAAATAGGTTTTTATTGCTTGCTTTTGTAGGTTAATACTGCAGCTTTTCCTTCAGCCATTTTTTCATGCAACTTGAAAGACCTTAATATTTTTAAGATCTCCTTCCCTTTCCTTTGGGGGACTTTATCAGAGCATAAAGCTTGTGTTCAAAAAATTAAGAAACAAAGGAAATAGTTAAGTACAAAGTCTAAAAATTTGGAGCTTCAGAAAGATAGAAGGGGAAGGAAATGTATTTCTGAAGGTTACACTTGGTACATTAAAGGAAACGCAAACTGACTACTGTATATTACTTTTCCACTTGACATCGATGCTTCTGTATTAGAACTGAGGTCTCTTAAACATCAGTGCCCATATTAAACATAATTGTTGTGACTGAGGATTTTGGTCATCGTGCTTGGAAGCTTTAGAATGTACAAGTGGCTTTCATATAAAATAACAGCATTCTCTCTATATTTAACCTCCAGTGCAGACATTCGTGGTGAGTGCATAGCAGTGATGGGTGAAGATCTACATTCTGGGCTTAAGCCAGCTTGGACTTGGAGAGGAGGCTCATTTTATTCATGAGAGAAGAATACTATGCAGTGGCAAGCTGTCATGTGCAAATTGTTGCTTTCCTTATCCATCCTGCTCTGTTCACAGGTCCCTTCTGTAGCACTGACCTTTGTGTCTGAGTGGCATTGACACTGAACTTGGTCTTGCAGCCATTCACTATTAATGTTCCTGACTAAGGATGAAGGTAGATGTAATTCTGTGGCACTGTTCTTGCAAAGTAACTGTAAGCACAAACAAGTTTATACCCATTAGATAAATCACTTAAGTTCATTCTTAAGTGTTTTGTTTAATGAGCCCTAATCACTTTGCGAAAGCTTCCTGTGTATATTTGGGTGAGCCAAAAATAAATCCCATGTGTCTGGATTCTTAACTGTACCTCCCAGCAGATACTGCCTTTTCCTTCATTTGCTTCAAAGCTGGAGCTTTGAGTACTGCATTTCTCACAACTGACTCTGCTAGTTTTACAGAGTGAGTGTTTAACAACTGACCATAGAATTAGCTGTCTCCTCAGTTGAGAGAAGCCTGTTCTGCATCTCATAATATTCCAGCCTCCTGTTTAAGTATTTTATGCAGAATGATTTATATGGCAGTAGTAATCCTGTACCCCTGAACACCAAAGAAAACAAAGGAACCAGAGGCAGTAAAATGTGACTAAGGCAGCCTTACAACTATGTCCTTGTTGCTCAGAGGCACAAGCTGCTTGTGAGAACCAGGTGTTGGGGTTTGACTTCTGTTGCAAGATCTGTCCCAGAGAGACTCCATATGCACAATATGAAGATTTAAAAGAGTTCGATTATATTCAAGTGCATAATCTGCAAAGGTTATATATAACCATTACAGAGTTTACAACCTTGAGGACATTGTCTTGTACTAGCTGAGGGATTAACACATCCTGAGCCTTGTAGAGATCCAGTGCCCAAATTCTGGAATTGAGGAACATCTTAGTTCCTCTGAAAAGAGAACAAGTCTGTTAACTTCTGTGGTGAACTTGTCTGGTACCTCAGGGAAGCCTCTTTTTATCCTGTCAGTAGTTCAGAGTTACTTTATGTGAAAGGCAGGTAGATGCAGCAGGAGGAGGAGGCATATGAAGTGATATAAAGAATCTGGGTGATATGATTCAAAGGGCGGGTTAAGAGCTCTTGCAATAAGTTCTGGGGTGGATATGAACTGGGCAGAACTGTCTGTGCTTGTTATTAGGTCAGTCTTCTCTCTGCTCCTGACCTGGCATGATGAGGATTTCACCTGTAAGAATAGAAAAGAATGGGAATGTCTTAGTGTACAGATTCAAATAAAACCTGGTGGCAGGTTCAAGTGAGAGCCCTTCTGAAAAGGTGGCCGCACTGGGAGCCTGAATGATGGGAAGAATGGTATTTTTGGACAGGGTCTGAGGAAGGTGAATTTTTGGTCAGTCTCTTGTGGTGATGTATTGTTGGCATCAGCTCCTATGCCCTGATGGCTGCCTGGAAGAGCTATGCCAACTCCAGTTTCAGTGACGAAGTCTCCTACTGACTTAGGGGCCTTGCTGGTGTTTCTGAAATCTGCTTGGGAGTGAGTTAGTGCCTTGGAAACATTTGTGCACTTGTAGCTACTTCCAAGTTTTCTTTCATTATTCAGTTCTGGTTCAATCAGCTGACTGTGCTGTAAGACACTTAGTCCAGCCAACAACCTCTGAAACCCAAGGTGGCTGAGTGTGCCCAGGGTTGGCCAAAGCATGTTTGGCACCTGGGCCCACATAGACATGGCTGCCCCATTGAACTACTTTAGAAAGCAATTGTATTTGCATATCAAAAATATAATTGTGGTTAATGGGAATGCCAGATACTTATTACTTCTCAGTTCAAACACAGGACTAATTGTCTCCTGTCCCTAGCAAGCAATTTAAAAAAATGCTGGTGTAGGAAGAACTAGATAATGAAGCTCTTTTCATCTGACACTTACATGTAATTTACTTCTAAATCAACTCCCCTGGGAGGTGGCACAAGCTGTGACAGTGCAGAGAATATTTTAATGGTTTTGGCAAGAAGTCAAAGCAGAAAACTTTGTTTTAGTCCCAGGACCCCAGTGGCTAATATTTCAAAACAACAGGGGGTCAAGGGTGTGGGGGTGTTAAATGCAGCATAGTGAATGGAGGTCACTGATCAAAAAGAGCTGGTGGGGACAGATTTGCACATCTTAAATACCTGCTTATTATGTTCTTTTACTGTTATTAAAGTATAGGATGAGCTGGCTATTGTTTGGCTCCATCCCAACTCTAGGGGAAATCTATTTCCTTCAACATATCAATACAGAAGTTACTGCTTTGCCATACTGTTTACATTAACATACAATTTTACAGAATCCCATTATATAAGTCAACAGTCTTGCACAGCTGATCAGGCCAAGCTGGGATTTAAGTAGACTATCTGTTGATATTAAACAGTTGTGGTTTAACCCAGTGGGAAGCTAAACCAACTACACAGCCATTCTCTCACTCCCCTCCAGTGAGATGGGGAAGACAACCAAAAATAAACAAAGGTAAAAATTGTGGGTTGGCATAGACAGTTTAATAGGACAGAAAAGGAAGAAAATAATAAGAAAAGAATATACAAAACAAGTGATGAACAATGCAACTGCTCACCAGCTGAAGCCAGTTCTCAAGCCAACTGCCCCTTGGGCCACCCCTGGTTATATATGGAACATGATGCCATATGGTACTAGAGTATCCATTTGATCAGTTTGGGTGAGCTGTCCTGGCTGCATCCCCTCTCAGCTTCTTGGCTGCCCCCTGCCTTGTTGGTAGGGTGCTACGAGAAGCTGTAAAGCCCTTGACTGCCTGGCAACAATCAAAACCATCAGTGTGTTATCAACATGATATTCATCCTAAGTCCAAAACACAGCACTGTACCAGCTACTAGGAAGAAAGTTAACTCTTTCTCTGTTGAAACAAGGACAGCAGTACAAGATCACAGAATCACAGAATCACAGAATCTTAGGGGTTGGAAGGGACCTCAAGAAATCTTCGGGTCCAACCCCCCTGCCAAAGCAGGCTCCCTATCTCATATTACATAGATAGGCGTCCAGACGAGACTTGAATATCTCCAGAGAAGGAGACTCCACCACCTCCCTGGGCAGCCTATTCCACTGCTCTGTCACCCTCACTGTGAAAAAGTTCTTCCGCATGTTGGTGCGGAACTTCCTGTGCTCCAGCTTACAGCCATTGCCCCTAGTCCTGTCCCCACTGACCACTGAAAAGGGGCTGGCCAATTCCCCCTGCCACCCATGTCTAAGATACTTGTAAACACTAATTAGGTCCCCCCTAAGTCTTCTTTTTTCCAGGCTGAACAGACCCAGCTCACTCAACCTTTCCTCATAGGGGAGATGTTCCAGACCCCTAATCATCTTTGTCGCCCTTCTCTGGACTCTCTCCAGAAGGTCCCTGTCTTTTCTATACCAGGGAGCCCAGAACTGGACACAGTATTCCAGGTGGGGCCTGACCAATGCAGAGTAGAGGGGGAGGATGTCAAAGATGAGTCACTTTATCTCTCTATAAATATATATTTATATAATATATATATATAAATATATTTCTCATGTTAAAAGACATTGAGTGTCATCTAGATGAACTGGAGTAACAATTGCTACTTCCCAAACTGAAGTAACGATAATGTTTAGTAGAAGAATAATCTTATTTGTTTTCAGACCTTAAAGCATGCCATGAAGGATTATGGAAGAGATGAGCCTGGCCTTTATTGAAAGCTTTGAAGACAGTGTTTGCTGCACCTGGGAGTCTTTTGTTGGATGTTTTCTGTGTCCAAAGATATTTCACTAAAGTGGCTGGTCAGTTCTGGCTTCTTAAGTAATCCTGGTGGTAAAGCACAAGCAATGGGAATTAATCTCTGAAATTGTACAATGCTGTCTCCCTTTGTTAGTGCTCCATGCAGGCTCTTAAATCAGCCTAATTTCATTCAAGTCTTACTCTGGAGCTGCTGTTAAATTGAGTCCCTGAAGAGAATATAAGTTTGGAGGCATAAGAGGGCAGAACAGAGAATGTTTCTTTAATTGTTATTATCTACCACTTGGAGTCACTGGTTTAGAGGAGTAATTAGGGAATTGTGGTATATTTCAGTAAAAGCACCACTTCCCTCCCTTCTTTTTTGTGGAAACCATATTTCAGAGTTTGTCACATTTATAAGCCCTAGCAAGCATCTCATATGCAATAATCCCAACCTAATCATATCTCAGCTAAGCCATTTCTGCTGAGATTTATGGTGACTGGAAGAAGGCAATAGTAAATAACCATAATAGCAGGCACAGTGAGCCATCGGGTCTGTACTTCGTGCCTTTTCCTGCTAGCACCCCTTTTGCAGCTGGCCTGGGAACAATTGGTTCTTTCTTTGCTTCTACCCAGGAGGTGAAGTCCCCAGTGCACTGCTGTAAACACAATTGCTTTGGGATCCCCAAAACATATGTGCTGCTTTAGCCATGGTAGGAGAGTACCAGTGTCACCCCGAACAGACCATACGAAAAGGCTGAAGGGTACAGCTTTACAGGCAGGAACTGGAAGGAGTATGGGTCAAGCAGTCTGACAGATGAAGTGTACAGCCATTTGGGCTGAAACTGTGAGCTGATCTTAATTACTCTTCCCAGCTTGTGTTGTGGGAGAGAAAAAATGTCTGTCTGAGTCTGTACCAGCATGTTTGATTTGTGAGAAATCTCTCCTGCATTAACCTCAGCACAAACTATTATTTGGCAATCACAGCTTTGGACCTCTGTTCTTTGTCAAATAACTTCATCCTGCAGCTTGTGCTTTGGAGAGCCAGCAGAGAGGAGGGAATGAACAGGGGGCAGAAAACTATAGGAATGCCACTGACCTTAAATTTCCCAGGTTGAGAAGAAGGAATATAGCCACAGATTTTGATACAAATTTTTATATCTTGTAGTACTACTTGCAGAACAGAAGTTCTATACATTACTCTAGGCAACTTACACATGTGGCTGTGTTTTACTTTTCTAACATACCTTAGACACCTTAACATCTGACATCCACATGTAAGGCACCTTCTCACATGGGATGGTGGTTGATACGTATCTGCCACCATGTAGGTCAAACCACATGAAGGGAATGACCAAGAGGATGACAGGGCTGTGTGTACTTACAGGTATTGTCAGGCCATATGCCTGAACTTTGGTGGTTACCTTTTTACTTGAGGGGCAGCATGGAGAGGAAAATAAATTACTTGTTTCCTCCATCAAATCTGAAAAATATCAGTTATGCTGATGTTGAGTGACTCCTTGCATAACTACTTAATTTGGGGAAAACATCATATTTCAGAGCCAAAATGAAAAGTGGGGCTTTTTACAATATTTAGCCTTGGTTTCCCCCACTACTGCCTCCAGCAGCACCTGGAGTAGGCAGAGCTGCCATACAAATACCTCTTATCTTACTACACATTGCTCTTTGCAGCTGCCTGTTGAACTCATGCTGTTGAAAACAGGACTTTTAATCTTCTGGCTGGTAAGAATTAGTGGTTTTCTGCTCTCAGGCTGCACAAGGACTATTTTCTCCACCTTAGACTGAACTTTCACAGGATCAGTGTGTAGCACTGATAAATCCACTATCTGTGGTTTCCTATCTGTTAACTGCTCCTCAGTCTGGATATCCAGCTCAGTGTTTGAAATTCATAGGATAGTGTTTTGCAGTGAGCAGACTTCAAATCACTGCTGCTTTGCCTCTTGAATTTGATTTAAAAAATAAGGACAGTTCAAGAAACAAAGGTAGCCTCTTATGCTTAAGCATTTGTTACAACAGAACACTAAACATGCCCAGTGGCATGAGGCCTGTTTGTTCACTTGTATCGGTCCCATGCTAATGTAAAGCGTTTGCTGCATCTCAATATATATCCTTACTTAAATGTTTTATTTAAAATATGGGTTGTTCTGGCACTTCACTGAGGACACCTCTTCAGGTGTCACTTGCAGGGAGAGATGTATGGCAATAGTATCAGAAGTGAGAACTGAACATGTGGGGATGGACATCATCCAGTGAAACCCACTGACCCTTCCAGTTTGTGACATCCCAGGGATCCTTGGACTCAAGTTTGTGCTCCTGGGGCTGGATCAGGGATATAAATGTATATTAAAACTCCTTTGGACTTAGTGTGCCTACTTACCCTGGGGTCCAGGAGATGCAAAGTAACCCAGCGAGCAGCTTGAGGTTACTCACATTCTATCTGTTGGAGGAGAGATTGGAGTTTGGAGTCTACAGAAGACTTGTTTAGCTGCTGGATGCTGACAGACTGAGTGCCTCTTGGCTCCTTGGGGAAAGAGCTCAGAGCAGCTTGGGACTCATCAAGGTCATAAACAGTGGGAATATCACCCGTCAAGGCAGTGCTGTACCCTGGCATGGTTGGAGGGACATTGCTTTGGGAGGTGTTCTGTTGCATTGACATAATAATGAAGAACATTGTCTGGTGTGATAAAATCTCTGGAGGTATTCTCATCTTTGCCCAGCAAAGGCAAAGAGCTGGGGCATATCAAAACCTGTGGGTTTTGCTCTGAAGCCCTGGTGCTTGTTTCAGAGATGATTCTGTTGTTGCTTGTTCTTCCTTTGTTGCTTTTCATTCAGCTTTTCCAAGATGTGGTGCAAAGGTGATAGCAATTATCCTGCTGACTCTGGGGCATTATATCAATACTTGATTGATTTACTAGCTCTTTTGCTAAAGCAGCTACAGATACACATTATTAGATATACCTGATAATTTAATCATGCCCTCAGATCAGCACATCCAGATTCCTCAAGATCCAAGGGACATAATGCAGGAACTGGAAAGCTTCAGCTGCTTCAGTCTCCTCTGGCCTGGGAGAGGCCATTCCCTTACCTAGAGCAATTGAACATTGACAGTGTGTGGCTTTGTAATTTTTTTTTCCTGCTTTTATCTGCTGAATGCAGCAACCATACCTAGTTTTATTAGTCATAGGACATATAGATTAGCAGAGTAAGAGGATGAAAGCTGTACTGGCCTTAATATTTGTCTACTTGGCCAGTAAAAATGGCTGCATGCAGAATTTTCTTATAAATTCGTTATAAAGTTATGTACTTAAATCACAAAGAGCCTGTGCTGCAGCATCCCCTTTCACTCCTGAAAATATTAAATCAGCACCATAGTTTTCTGGAACTATATTTTACCTTTTTACTGTCTCTTCTCCCAAAAATCAATAAGCTTTTGCAGCAAAGTCCTACTTCCAGGTGATAAGCAGACAGCAGCTGCAAAGCTGTTGTATTCAATGATGCTTAGGACTTTTGATAAGGTGGTACATTTTCTGGGGGAGAGGCAGTAAAACTCTAAGAACCCCGAGGTGATTTCTTTCTGTCAAGCAATATTTGAGATTCAAGATCTTCTGGCAGACCCCAGAGTGTTTGCTGAATATTTGAACTTAACAGTGGGCTTTTTTAATGCAGAATAGGAGCTGTGCAAGGCCCTCATTGAATAATTACATAAAACCTCCTCATGCCATTAGGCTGCACTGGTGGACAGAGTACACCACTTCAGGATTTAAAACCCCTTCCATGATGGCGAATCCTTCAGCCTTTGAATCATAGAATCATAGAATGGCATGGGTTGGAAGGGACCCCAAGGATCATAGAGCTCCAACCCCCCTGCCACAGGCAGGGACACCAACCTCAGGCCTGGAGCTACACAAGGTTGCCCAGGACCCCATCCAACCTGGCTTTGAACACTTCCAGGGATGGGGCATCCACCCCCTCTCTGGGCAGCCTGTTCCAGCTCCTCCCCACTCTTTCTGTAAAAAACTTCCCCCTAATATCTAATCTAAACCTTCCTTCCTTTAGCTTTAATCCATTCCCCCTTGTTCTGCCATTGTCTATCCTTTTAAAAAGTTGATTCCCCTCCTGCCTATAATCTCCCTTCAGGGACTGGCAGGCTGCAATGAGGTCCCCCTGCAGCCTTCTCTTCTCCAGGCTGAAGAAGCCCAGCTCCCTCAGCCTCTCTTTGTAGGGCAGGTGCTCCAGCCCTCCAATCATCTTTGTGGCTCCTCTGACCCCTCTCCAACAGTTCCACATCTTTTTTGTATTGGGGGCCCCAGATCTGGACACAGGACTCCAGGTGGGGCCTCATGAGGGCAGAGTAGAGAGGGACAATCCCCTCCCTATCCCTGATGCCACCACTCTGCTGATGGAGTTGGTGAGTGACTGCCCTTTTTAAACCCTCATGGAAAAGGAGAGGGAAAAGGGGAGGGGAGGAAGGGAAATAATAAAGTGTCAGGTTAGTGTGAGAAATGCCCTGGGGAGGTGGGAAACATTTCTGCAATTAGTGGTGTGAAATGGCAGATTTGTTAGCAATCTCCATGCATTATTAAAAACAGCAAATGAGCTGCCCACTGTTCTTCCTCCTGATAGGGATAACTTCCTTATTTTTCCCTATTTTACTTCCCAGCTGGTCACTTTATCTGACACACTGGCTTTGTTTCAAGCCTGGCTGGGAATGTTGTCCTGGGCACTTACTCCAAGTATCAGCAATTTTTCTTCCTGCTCAGCCAACTGCTTGGCAGACACATCTGAGATGAAATCACCCCTGCCCCAGCCCAGATAAGCTTAATCCCCTGGCAGAGCTGGGGCTTGATGATGGCTCCAGGTGCTGTGAGATGAAGGTTGTCCCACACCTTTTCTCTTTTCTGTATATTACCTTAATCCTTCACAAGTGTGCCCTCAGCAAGCTCACACAGACAGGAGATGTGGGTGAGCAATAATCTTCCCTCCTGCTCCTGTAGCCAGTTTGGTTTGTCCACATTATCTCCCTGCTGCAAACAGGGACATGAATATATGATAGAATCATAGGATGGCATGGGTTGGAAGGGACCAACCCCCCTGCCACAGGCAGGGACACCAGCCTCAGGCCTGGAGCTACACAAGGTTGCCCAGGGCCCCATCCAACCTGGCCTTGAACACTTCCAGGGACAGGGCATCCACCCCCTCTCTGGGCAGCCTGTTCCAGGACCTCACCACTCTTTCTGTAAAAAACTTCCCCCTAAGATCCAATCTAACCCTTCCCTCCTTTAGCTTTAATCCATCACCCCTTGTCCTGCCATTATCTGCCCTTTTAAAAAGTTGATTCTCCTCCTGTTTATAATCTCCCTTCAGGGACTGGCAGGCTGCAATGAGGTCCCCCTGCAGCCTTCTCTTCTCCAGGCTGATGAAGCCCAGCTCCCTCAGCCTCTCTTTGTAGGGCAGGTGCTCCAGCCCTCTGATCATCTTTGTGGCTCCTCTGAACCCTCTCCAACAGTTCCACATCTTTCTTGTATTGGGGGCCCCAGATCTGGACACAGGACTCCAGGTGGGGCCTCATGAGGGCAGAGCAGAGAGGGACAATCACCTCCCTGTAATAATATATACTGAAGTCCCCCTGGAAGCAGAGCTGACTGTATATTTCTGCTTCCATTGTGTCTTTCCCTGTGCCAGAGCCAAACCTGCTCTGAATATAGTCTCAGCTCCCCTTTTCCCCTGGTACCAGCCTTGCTGCATGCATTGCAACCTTCCTGTCACAAATCACTGCATTCAGTTTTTAGTCCTCAGCACAAGGGCTCCCATATTGTACCTGCTGTGCTCCACATTGTACCTTTACCTCAATCTGGAGTGCTTTGAAGCACAACTAATGAGAACTTAATAATTACACCATCTGGGCGCTAAACTAGATCTTCTCAGTTTGTCCCACTAGCAGTGCTGGTATAAGAAATTGATACATGCACAAATATGCTATAAAAGAAAATTGGCTTATTGCTGTTACTTGTTATGCTGGTGCAAAGAATGTACTTGATTGCAGCTGACTGCTCTCACACCAGGTTTTGTACTAGTTTATTAGTAAATAAGCTACACAAAGTATGGATGTCTTAAGCTGTAGGGAGTAGCTGGCTAGAAAAGGTCTTGCTGAATTTCCAGAAGGCAACTGCAAAGAGCTGGCTCTGGGCTACGTTTCCCTAATGAAGCCTCTCTAAAGCAATCGTCTGTAAAGAAAACTGCTTAAACCCAGTCTTTCCTCTGGAAAATACCACCTGGTTCAAGGTGAGGCCCTGTGCTAGCATCCCATTTCAGTTCCCCTATGCAGCTTTGCAGGGTGGGTCCCATATTCTGCCAATTCATCCAGCGAGGGAGAAAGATGATGTGAAATCCAGGTTTACCAAAAGATGGGGCTAGAGACCTCCTTCCCCAAGAAAGATGCTGCCCAGATGACACCCTGGGCACCTGCCTCAAGCCAGCAGCTTGAGTCCTGTTTACCAACAAATAGTGCTAGCAAGCTTCACATCTTCAATCTGCCAGGCTTCAAGGAGCTATTCTCTTAAAAGGCAAGTGTAGGCAACAGCAGAACCGTTGTATTTATACTTCAGTGAGACAGGAAAAGACATGTTGGGCCTCCTGGATAGGTATGTCTGAATTCTGATGTATTCAAGCAGGAGGGGAAAAGCATCCTTGTGCTTGGTTCTTCAGAAGCAGCACAAAACCAAAACTAATTAGGTCAGTTCAGTTTGAAGAACTGTAATTTGCTGGCTGCTCAGCCATTAAAATAAAAACTAGTTTATTAAGGTAGATGAAAACATGCTACTGGAATCACCATGTATAATCAGACCTATATAGCTGCCAAAACAATGTTTTCTTGATTAGTCCCACAGACACTCAAAGGCAGGTGCCACCTCTCAGGTCCTTTACAGTTCTTCAGTGTAAGATGCTTTCAGAGATGTATGTGAGGGCAGACCACTGGCTCCCTCTTGTCTTGAATTCACAAGGACTCTTGCATACCCTCTTTTTTTTTTTTGAGAGGACTAAAAGTCACTTGTCACAGTACAGCTCTTCCATCTTCAAAGTGCCTTGGCAATCTTGAAAATCTAGCTGGATTTGTTCTGAAGTTGGGTAGATTTGCCTTCTCCCTGTGTAACATGATTTATTTGGCCAAAGTAGAGATGGATTGACAAAACTGCTGTGTGGAGGAGGGAAGCTTTTTTTATCAGTGCTTTTGCAATATAGATTTTACAAGTTGACAACAGGACTTAATCTCTGAATAAGCAAAGTTAAGTTCCAAACAAGTGCAGTTCATCTTAGTCCACAAGCTTGTACTCAAATGTGCAGGCAGGCTGTATTACAAGCAGTTAGCAAAGCTAGCAGCTTGAGTTTTCAGGGCTGTCTGGCTATGATACGTGCTCTAATACACTGCTAAGTTGTTGGCTCTATATGCAGCCCTTAAAGGCAAGCACACACATAAGCTCTTGCAAGATCAGGGTTTGTGTTAGGCCTCCAGCTCCAGTTGAGTTGGGAATTGGGTGCCTACTGCTTAAGCTGCTTTCAAAATCCTATCAGCTTCTGTATTCTCTCTTAACCTGCTGAGACAAAACTGATAGCAAGATATGTTTACACTGAACTGTTTCTTTCATGATGTATGCATTTGCATTGAGAGCAGTTGAGTCATTCTTATTATGACCATTGTAGTGTTCTGCTAGGTGCAAATATCATCACTGTGCTGTCACAGATGAATATGAGAAGAAAAGTTGGTGTCAGCCTTAATTCTGTATTTCCTGGAGGCTTAAATTGGTTTAAGTTAGACCTTTCACACCACTGGGATGACTTTTGGATTTCAGCCTTTGGGGAAAAGAGGTCAACATGAGTTTTAAAACAAGTAACTTATTTGAAAGACAGCTGCCAAGGTTCGTGGACACAGAACTTGAAGTATTCTGCTGTTTGCAAAGTTCACATAATTCTTTGTGTGCTGTTTCTAAGCAAATCTATCAGAGCTCATTTTCCTAAAAATAAACGAGCAGATGCAGCCCAATATGTCTGAGCTCCTCTAAAATATACACTGAGTACACAGTATCTGAGACACATTACTATGAAGAGCTGGGAAAACATGCCTTCCAAGTGTTTGTAGGCATCTAAGCATGTAAAATCTGGTAGTCTGTGAACCTTCACACTGAGGGCTTGAATCAAGATGAGCCTTTCTGCTGATACTGATGGGTCTGAATTGCAAGTGTCTGCCCAAGCAGTAGATGTGTGTTTTTGCAGAAGGCTTTGCTGACTGCATGTAGTTTGGAAGGATATTCATGGTTCCTTTTAATTTTTGTGGTACTTAGTCATGTTCTTTGATAACTGAGGAGCAGAACTTTTACTTTGTATTAAATGGCAGGAAGAAAAGGCAGGTTAAATGTCTCATTGACTGGTCCCAGACACAGTATTGAATGAGAGCTGGTAGCTACTCAGGGAAACAGTTGACATGGCAAATTGACTCATTGCAACTACTCCAGCAAGGGCAATGGCTAAGAATTGAACTCAGAAGTGTAGTCAGTAAGCTAAAAGCAGGGACAATTTTTGGACAATATACACTCAGTGTATATTTTAGGAGCTCAGACATATTGGGCTGGATATATGAAGTATTCTGGGCAGCCTCAATGCCCAAGGTAATTGAGGAAGCTGTGCAGTCAGGGGTAGGAGAATGTTCCTGCTTGGGCAAAAATGTGATGTGCCCCCACATTGAGTCTAGAAGGGCTGACAAAAATGAATCTGACCTTCTGGGCCACAAAACAAAGGAACATAAACACAGGAGGTAAATATATTTTTAAAAATACTTACAGCAGCTGTTGATAGGCAACACTATTTCTAGTGAAAATGTAATAAGCCACAAGATTAAATTGTGTATCATCTTTGCACTGTGAAGCAGGCTGAGATTGCTTCCAGGGTACAGCAGAGATTTGCACAAACACATGAGTGAAAGCAATGTTGTCTGGGCTTCGAGCTCAATTTCTGCTATTCAGACACCTAATATTATCTAAATCCTCTCTCACAATTGACAGGCACCAGGACAAGGTCAGTTAATCAGGGCAGAGCAGTGGAGGAAGGGGAGGGTTGCTCCGATCTGTATGGTTCAGGTTTGCCAGGGTTTCAGCTGGTTGTTTCTTCTCTGATCTCACAACGTTAAAAGCAGCTCTGTGTGGGTGACTGTGTGGGAGGCAAACACGAAGAGATGGAGCCCTTGCTTGGCTAGACTGCAAGGCAGAGGGCCATCGTGAGCTTGAGTAAAGACTTGCTTTGCTTGCAGTGAGCGGAAGAATTATTGTGACTAATTGTGGGGTCCTGAACTGCAAATTAGACCTGAACCACATTGAAGCCAAATTATTCAAGGAGGAACTGGTGCTTAGCCAGTTAGCTCGGGCAGAGAATTTTAAAAAGGAAGAAGGGTCAGGGATAAAAAAGATTGAGGTCTGTAAGGATGCAAAAGCCTCAAAGAGGGAAGAAGAACCCAGATAGATAATGGAAACTTGCATTCACCTAAAATTTGCATTGTTGAATCTGATAATCGTACAGAGTTAGGGCTGAAAAGACTCTGAAATGATTATATAATCACCCCTCTTGCCTCAAGCAGGATCAGTTATAGCTCTGACACTCCTGGCAGATTTGTTTGCCTGTTGCTGAAGGTCGTTCAGCAATGAATCCTTCACAGTCTCTGCAGGAAGTCGTCTCTGCAGCATCGCTACCTATCGAAAGCATTTCCTTATGCCTAACCTAAAACATCCTGCAGTAATTGGAGCTGATTCTAGTCTTAGCTAGCACAAACACAAATAGACCATTCCTTTGTCATTGAAGCTCTTCAATACTCAAAGAATAGAATAGTCTCTCAATTTTCTCCTTTATGCACATTAATCTTTTTTGTTAGAGATTGGATTTTTCTAGACTTCAGACTGTACTTGTTTGCTTCTGCACTCTCTCCACTTGATCCATTTCTTTATCTTAGGTCTAGCATCCAAAACCATGTGAGCATAGATAAATCCAGGTACAGCTTTTCCAGGAGTGAATAAAACAGTTCAAGGTTTTCACAGGCTCTTTTGATCTGTGTATCCCTTTTTGAGGTTGGTCTTGTCTTATCATCATGTGTCATTATTGTTTTGTTGTGATCTGCTATTGCTCCCCAATTCTTTCCCAGCAGAGAAGCTCTCTGGCCTGCTGTGCCTATCAAACACAGTGAACCCTAGGAGGAGAAAAATAACACATCTTGTCACTTAGTGGTAAGGATGAAGTACCTGATTTGAGTCCACAGGCGCTTTTTTCAGTAAAGCATAGTCTTCTTACATCAAACTTCTACAGTATCACCCATGATATCTCTAGTGACTAATTTAAACAACTTCTGTGAAAAATGCAGACCTTCTTTAAAGCTGTGAAATAGGCCTTCCCCTGATTAGCTGGGTTTGATGGTGGTAGCTGTTATCCCAGTTGGAAGCAATTAAAGCCGTTCCCGTGGCTGTGTGCTGCAGTGGGGTGGGAGGAGGATTTATCTTGTATAGCTGCAGCCAGTGGGACCTGGGGTGGGTGCAGGGGACCCCAGCTCCCTCTTTGGTCAACAGAGAAAGGTGATGTTGTGTTTAGTAAGATTGGAGGCAGTTAGGCCAGGTAGCTTGGTCAAGCTGACCTATGGAGATAAGCAGCATTCTCTCTTAATACTGGAAGCTTTTCTAAAGATTAATTTCTGTATTGAATAATTTTCAAATGGATTGAGTCACTAAAATGCCTGGAGTGCCTGGGACAAGCAGAAGACTGGCCATATGCACAACTCACCAAGGTAAAATGGATCTGAGGTCCATGGTGGTGCCTGGCTCACAGCAGAGGCTTCTGGAGGTGAAAACTCCACCTGGTTCATTATTTGGTGTCTGCTGGACTAAAGAAATAATGTTTTGCTTTTTCCCATCCCCATTCATTCTCCTTCTTGACTACTGATCCTCACCTGTCTCTAGTCCAAAACATGAAGGTCAAGAGCTCCTGCTTTATCCCCATCAGTGCCTTTGTGCAGGTGCTAATCCAACACATAAATTCCTAATCCTATTTTGAGACTGACTTGTTAGCCCTGTAAAATATAACAGTTTGCAGGTGCTTGGAGGAAGAGTTTAGCACATTAACACACTTTTAATTTTCATTAAGCTTTGACAGCACCAAGGAGAAGCAGCAGCTATTTAAAAATAAAATGAGATAGGAAAAAAGCAGCAAGGTTGCAAAAAGTGGTAGGGACCCAGATAGCCAGCCTTTCCTCTGAGATGAGCTTGCCCTTGAGGATCCCAGTTCTTGCTTTGCTAGCATAGACCTTTGACAGATTTTACTGTTGATTTCCATGGCATTTCTCTGCCCCTAGTTATATTGCTGTTCTCATTTCTGTACATTTGCACAGTAGGAGCTCCTGCCTCAAAAGCATAAGCACAGTTAAGGATAGGTCTAACCCATGCTTACACTTAGCTTTACTCCCCAATTTCCTTGTACACTGTATAGCTGGGTTGGGTTTCAGCTGAATTCCACAGCTTGCTGGAGGCTACATCACCCACCTGGCTCCTGTACCTGAGAGTTGATGGATCAATCATATGCACTGTCCTCATTATGTAGCTAAGATTTACCCTTGCTAGTCACAGCATCATCCATTTTCCCCCTTGGATTTGTTTTACATTCACAGCAAAGTTGATCAAGGGATTTCCATCATGGCAAAAAAAAATTTAAGGCCTGGTTTCTATAGGGATGCACTTGTCTAACTGTGGAACTCACACACACACAGAATTGCCTGCTTTGTATTTAAGGGCTTCATCTGGCTTAAACCCCAAGAGATCCACATGTTTGTCCTGTCTCTCTTCCCAGTAAACTGCCCTGCATGGGGAGCTCTGCCAGCCAGAAGCTGCTTTGGAAAGTCCTTGTGCTTGAGCAGCAGCACTTGGTACAGAGTGATTGTGGTGCTTTTTTCTATCCTTCTCTTCCCTGCAACAGGCACACAAAATATATAGCCTCGAGGTTTATATGGTTAAAAAAGACTGCTTTATTAGGAATAACAGTCTGAATGCAAACAGATGCACAACACAGAGGCAGAGGATGTGTGAGTGTGGACTTGGACCTATTAGCTACCTCAAATATTTTTCACTTCAATGTTGGCAAGCTATTCAGTGCTTTCCTCCTGCCTTCTCTGAAACAGAGGGAAATGATGGCTGTGCCACTGAGTCACAGTGCAGAAGGATGCTCTGAGTACATACATGCACAGGTAGGCAGCACTGTGAGGCTTCCTGGGCTCTCCACACCAGCTGTGGGGCATCTGAGCAGCACCAAGTGGGCTGATGGCCCCAACCTACCACCCTTTGAGCTGAAAGGGACAGTAATGGGACAGGACAGAATACACACTGCTTTTTGTCTGCAGAAAACTCTTAAAAACAAATCCTGCAACTCATGGAAAACAAAGGTGCTTGCAAAGGTAAAAGGCTGCAATCAGCTCACCCTACAAATCAAAAAGGCAGGATTTAATGCCTGCTGCCCAGACTGATGAGTAGGAGAGAATAATGGGAAGAAAGTATTAAGGGTTAAGAAATAAAGGGGGAAAGGAGTCCTTTTGGTATTAAAGGTTTAACCCAGTAAATCTCCTTCTTTCTCATTTCTGGGATAAAAATATGAGCACTTGGAAAGCTTAAAGGCTAGATTTGAGAAGTCATGAGTGTAAGGATGCTCAGACATAACTGGGGTCTGTAGAAATCCCTAAGCTGCTGAGGAAAAAAACACCCCACTGTTGCCACTTAAAGGTCTTATATCTGTGCATTTTTAGATGACTGTGGTTTCTTTAAATGGTCTTATAGTGGGCTTTAAGTTTGCTAATCTTCAGACAAATCTTTCACTGGCAAAGTCTGAGGCACTGGGTCTGCACTTGTCATGCATCTGCTTTCTGTGGTCACCAGAAGTACCTGGGAGAAATGGTCTTTTCCAGGCTAAAATCAGTGACCAAGGGTGATTAACCTTCAAAGTACTTTCCATAGCAGTTATGAGGGAGACAGAATCTGTCCCAGTAGCTCAGATGAATGACATCCTAGTTTTCATGTAGGTAAAAATATATACCACCCTCAGAGTACCCAAAGCTTATCTGTGTTCCAGCTCTCAAGTCTTGTTCTGCAAAAGTTCTCCTGCTTCCCGACTTGAAGGGGAGAGGTGCTTAGGGACTGGCAAATCTGAGACCCCTCAAGCTCTGAGAAAGCCCAAATAGATGAAAGCATGTCACAGACCCCTAAACTGGGGAGCCTTTACCAGTTCCAGAATGGCTTGGCCCTGATCTTAAAAACTAGACAAGGGTTCCCAAAGACAGTGTTGGGTTTGATGCTTTCACAGAATCACCAGGTTGGAAAAGACCTTTCAGATCAAGTCCAGCTGTTCCAGTCCTATGCTAATCCATATCAGAGTACCTTGTCTACCCATTTTTTTTTTTAAACACCCAAGGGAATCCTGCAGGGAACTTGTTTTTCTATAAATTCTGTTCAGCTTGTGTGAAGTTCAGCAAGGCTAACACTGTGACCTGTACAGAATCTGTGTACCTTGTTTTCCTGTGTCGATCACAGGACTGTCCTGTCCTCTGGAACATGAAGCAGCATGTAAAGACAGAGTGAACTGATTAAGTCCTCAGCACCCTGGGCTTTCAGAAGTCTCCTGCATAAAGGAGGTCTTGGATTGGGATTGCTCTTGGCAACTTTCACACCATGGCTAACAAGGGCAAGAAAAGGTTCTCGTGTAGCTGTGGCTGCATTTTGCACCCTGGGGCAGGGAAGTCAAGCTGTGCTTTTGGCTTTGTGGTGCTCATACTCAACATGAGAGACCCAGGAATCAGACCCTGCCTGCCAAGGGCTCCCTAATGTTTGCATGGCAGGCTGGAATACAGCTTTGCAGCTGTATTAGATGGCCTTAAGAACTAACTTTCCCATTAAAGTGAGAAAATGGAGCTGCTCAGGAGACATGCACAGAGCATATACCACAGAGCTGTTCCCAGACTCAATTTTATGGCCAGAATCACATTTGAAGCAGGTTCCTGTTAAGAAGGGAAATACTGTGCATACTGAGGAAAAAAAAGGCCTGTTCCATAATGTTCTAGGGGTTATTTGCATTTTATGCCAGCAATAAAACACAGCAGATTTACACAGAATCTGCCAACCTGTTTATTGGGCTTAAAATCCGACTTCCCCTGCTGCTTTGTAATAAGCAATAAATGAACATTGTTCCCCAAGATGCATCCATGCCAGCCAATACAACCCAGGATGCTTCTCTGTAGAGAGAGGCTGAATAAGAAAGAGGCTCCTTTGTTGTCTAGATCAGACATGCTGGTTAAAATAATGTTGGGCAGAACATTAGCTGGCACTGACAGCTTTGGTGTCCTCATCCAGAGGAGTTTGTCTCAGGACAGCTGAGTCAATTCTGAGAGACATGGGTCAGTCACCTCTTCTGATCAGCTGTTTCATAGGCTGATATAATGCTTGTGAGCTGCAAAATGCTCTGAATCTTTCCTGCTAAAGAAAGAGAAATCATTCTTTCTTGGCACACAAAGGAAGAGATTTTCTTGTAAGAACAGATTTTCTCTCTTTTAGATACGATGTAACATTAGCAGCAGTTCAAATCCAAATGCTTCTGGACTATTTTTGTTGCTGTAATTAAGAAGTCACTATCGGTCATTAGCATTAACAATTTTCTTAATCAAAGAGTACTTAGTAATTTAGAAATGAAGAGAGGATTCTTTTTGGCAAGAGGACTGGACTTTGTCACTTCCTCCCCAAAAGGAAGATAATTTTGAAAAGAGTAGGGAGACTGAGGAAAGATACCCAAGAAAATAGGGTTTAGTATCAAAGTCTGTGCACTACAGTTTCCATATGCAAAGCTTATACACAGACTGTTAAATAAAAATCAGATCATGAAAGGTAATCTTAAGAAAATCAGAGGCTGTACTGCAAGAGCATAACCCCAAGCAAAGACTCCTTGCACCAATGTTTACGGAAGCAGCATCTGCTTAAAAGTTAAATCTTAGCATGCTGTATGCATATAAACCATCACCTGTGTGTAAAGCCAGTTAGAGGCAGAATGTGACTGCATTTAACATTCACACAGACCTGCATCCAGCACTGCTTTGGCTCTGCATCCTCCCCCTTCCATCTTTGCTTTGTTCCTTCTTCCACTGCAGCCGTTGCAGTGACATTCATCCCGCCTAACTCAAGCTATCTAAGAATTTGGCACCCATTGTCATAGTGCTCTAGCTTCCCTCTGTGGTTAGTGGATCCAAATAAGGGAGGTACTTCTGGAGGTACTTTGGGGATACCCACCTTAATGAGATGAGCCCCAGCTCATTTTTATACTTCTGAAAGCTGGGAGAGCATCTTTGTGCTGTGACTGGGAGAGTAAAGATACCTTTTTAATTGTATGTATTTTGGTGATGCTTGACTAATGATAGTGCACACACAAGAAAAAGCAATTCCTTCAGCACAGCAAAGGTAGAGGCAGCCTTAAGGCTCTGCTTCCAGCAGGACAGAGGCAAAAGCCTCTCTTTCCACCCACACACAGCACAGCCCAATTTCTTTCCTTATCCTTCTACCTCTCCCCCCTTGGTTTCCAGGTAGACTTTTATTTATACCAGGTTTCAGGGACAACTTTCTCTCTGCTCAGATTACCTCCATTTCTGCTCTGAAAAAAAGTTGACAAAAATGATGTGATCCCAGTGGAGCTAAACATCTTTGGTTCAGTGAGCTCCTTAAGAGAAACACAGGAGATAGGAAGTTCTGGCATCAGTGAGATTATTGGAGCTTAATGGCTTAAACCAGCAGCTGGTAAGGGCAGCTGTGGAGCACGGCCTGGTTAAAAGAAATAAATAATAATCCTGTAGCTTGGTGTCCTCAGAAGAGTAGGATGTGACCTACATTAACTAGATCTTAGTTTCATCAATTGTCAAACTCACAAGAAATGGGAATTTGGCCAAAGGATTAAATATAAGAGTACAAATAGGAAGGGACAGCACTACAGAGGG
This sequence comes from Laterallus jamaicensis coturniculus, assembly GCA_022605575.1. Classification (NCBI taxonomy): domain Eukaryota; kingdom Metazoa; phylum Chordata; class Aves; order Gruiformes; family Rallidae; genus Laterallus; species Laterallus jamaicensis. Next base: position 10,755,313 of record JAKCOX010000016.1, on the reverse strand, counting down.
GAAACCACAATTCGATCCATTAAGCAAGGAAAAGAGAAGGAACACAATTGATTAAGGGTTTTAGATGTTCTCTTCCTGCTTATCCTCTTATGACTGACCAGGATGAAGGTATCTTACTGAAGAGATGAGAAGCCTAAGAGCTGACAGCAAAATGGAGGTTGGAACATTTAATACACTTCTATAGATATTAGCCAGTTGTCACTAAAGACAAGCATCCTGTGAAGAACCCATTCAGGTGCTCGGTACAAAGGCAGATGTACAAAAGAAAGTAAGTGTGCATAGTGTGTGCTCCTTGCAGAGCTTCCCTGGTATCTGAACTGAGAGAAGAACCACATAGCTTCCCCCACAGTGTGTCCTGCTTGCATGGTTAGTGTCTCACCAGCCCATGATACTCCTGGTGGGTTCTGACAAGGTAGAGGCTCTGTTTATCTTCAGTATTTTTCTAATACAGTGGTCACTTACCTGTCTGATGCTGCCTTCAAACTGGCAATGCAAAGCAGAAGTAGGGACAGAGTTCTCAGATTCTCATATAAATCTATTACAAATCATTTTCATTCTTTTAACTGTGCAGATGGAAATATGCTAATTTGTCCTTTCAGCATCCACCCTGAGTGGGTGCTGTCAGCTTTCTAGACACAGATCAGCAATGGTACAAACCATCATTGTCTGGGGTGGACATTTGGTATCTGAGGGAGAGCTGAGCAATCTAGGTTGTGGGGGGTTTTTTTCCTGGTAGTAGATGCACGGTTCAGCATGGGAAATGGCCTTTAACAGAAGCCATTCACATGAGCTAAGAATTAATATTGACATATCAGTGTTTCCAAATAAGCTTTGGGTTTTCTTCATGTCTTTGCAATCTGTAATATCCAAGCAGTATTCACAAGACCAGTACATCTTTCGGTCTCTTTTATCAGTGCTCCCATCTCATCCAATTGAATTTTGAAACTAACCTTATAGGCAGCCATTGAGGTTACAGAGCAAATATTTCACACACAAACCTGTGGAGAAGTCTTGCTCTGTGATGTCAAGTCTGGATGCCAGCTATTCTGAGATGTCAACTTAAAAGCCCTTATATCTAGTGAAATGAGAACATGGTGAATAATTTAAACTGAAACAATACACATGCACAGACACTTGTCTCTTCAGTACAGCCATCCAGTGACAAGAGCAGGTCATGTTCATTGTAGTGTTCAGAAGCAACAGAAGCTTTGCTTCCAGAACTCCTCTTAGCCATGCCTGGTGTTCCTGCTGCAGAGTTTGAGAAAAGGTTTATCTTTTTTCAGCTCCACAAGATGATAAACAAGTCTCCTGCTGTCCTTCCCTCTCACTTCTTAAAGATTTACTTTACTAACATATTGGGAAGCCATCATTAGGGGCCTGTGCTTTCCCTGCTAGAAGCCATTCTTCAAGCTGGTAAATCAACCTGCAGGTAGCTCCTGTCACTGAAGGGACAAGGATATGCATGTAATAAAACTTTGGGATATGAAAGCAAGACTGAAACTAAATTAGTCTGAAAATGTCAGGCATTAGACACAGCTATACAAGTTTATATCTGAGTAGCTAAAATAATTTCCTGGTATAAAGCTACATGCTGTTTGGGTCAGGATGAGTGTGAGCAATGAGGTTCATTTGCACATACTGCATGAAAGGTAGCTCAGACTTACCCTGCAGTCTGAGTCAGGGGAACAAGTAATTGAACTAAAAATAGTTCAATAAGTCTGCAAAAGGTAGTCTGTGGTTGCTATGCAGCTGAATGGCAAGTGTAAGTGAATGGGACACTTTAATATCAACTGCTCTTATACCCTGTGAGGACTACTGAAAATGAATGTAATGCTAGTGCAAGTATCACAGCTTGATGTGCTGTCTTCCTACATCCTTGTGCTGAGTATCACATAAACCCAGAGATAAATTGATAGAAATACCAACAATACTATTGCTTTCATGAAATTTCTAATATGCTGTTAGGACAGGCTGTTCTGTGCTTATCCTAGCAAGAAAGGGCATCAATGTGATGTGTCCTCAGAAACACAAAGCAGTAAGAAATGGGGAGAAAATGAAGTCACTGTACTTGCATCAGAGAAAGAGAAAGGGATAAACTGAAACATGTAGAGATAAACAAGCCTTTGAGAGGGGAGTCTGAGATATGGAATAGCTAGGAGTCACATACTAAATGAGCAACAAAATTAAGTCTCCAGTAATAAAAAGGAGAAATGAAAAGGGACTAAAGAAGGGTGAGAAACAAATGAAAGTGTGAAATGAACCCAGAAAACAAAACAAAGATTGAGTCAGCCAGTGTGGGTGTGCGTGCAGGTGTCTGTGTTTGCAAGCACAAATATAGAACGGGAAGATGCTGATCAAATAAAAAGATTTAAAATCTGCAAAACATTCTGAAGCTGGAAGGATAAAAAATAATTGAAATAAGACTCTGAATGGAGAAAGCTGTAAATTAAAGGATAAAGGAGGAAGAATAGCAATTGAAAGATTACAATAATTTCAGCAGTTTTGTGAATTCCAGTAACATGGGAGAAGAGAGAAAATCTGAAAACCTGGATGTTTAGGACAACACTGGAAAGACTTTATTTTTTTGCCTCAGAGGCACAGGGACTGTAGACATCTCTGGGATACAGATTGAAACTTGGGGGCACCCTTTGGCTCTCACAGCTCATGTGGTTCAGCCATGTCCATTCACTTTTTCTGCCAGCAAAAGGCTACTAGCAAGATGAACAGCCAACTGTCACAAGTTTGTCTTCGAAGCTCCTTGCTGGTCAACTTGACTCCCCAAACCATTATACTGGCATCTGCAGATGTGCTGTGGGTATTGTACTGGTGGTGTTGGGACACACAAAGACCTTGATTATTCCATCTGAAGAGTTTTGCTATGAGAAGATTTTGATTCTCTTGTGAATTTGCAGTGAAGGGCTTGTGCTTGCACTTGAGCATGTTGGACATGATTTGTGCTATTTCCCAGACTCCAGGGAATGGAATAAAAGCTTGGCCAGAGCTCAGGCTTCTCCTTTGCAGTACACTGCAGCAAGCTTCTGGTGAGAAAGAGGAGTGCCTGGAACAGAAAGGGCACCCTTTGTCTCACTCGCAAGGTTATAGTGAGCCATAAAGTTCACATATATCTGTGGCCTGGTGAGTGGCTGGGGCAAATTGAGGAAGACAGCACAGCCCTTCAGGGACAGTCTTTTGCCTGGCTGCTGTGTCTGTGATCAGATGACACCGCACGTCACTGCGAGCTGCTCTGCGTCTCTGGTCCCTTTGTAGACTCGTTGTGTGTAATGCAGCCTGAAAAGGAGGCTGTGTCACACTGGGGTCTGTGCAAGAAATACAGGAGTAAGCAACTGTGTGAATGTCTCTGCTTTCATGAGCATGTTATCTTCAGGTTGGATGCCCTGTCAGGAGCTGCTCGCTATCAGCTTGGCCTAATTCATCTGTTTAGGCTGTTGATACGAGTTAGAGATTGGATCTGCTACATGACTCAACTCTTCAGGATCTGACAGACACAGCAGTTCCCCAACTCCCTGAATTATTTTCAGATGCCTTAGCAGTGTTCAAGCACAATACAAATTGTGACACAGGAGATCTCTTTACAAAACACTGAACTCAACCTCCTCCTCGTCTATTATATATCTTGTCTCCACAGAATACCCTGTGAGATGGCATAAGTCATCCCAGGAAGCTTAGTCATGTGCCCATCTGTGATTCAGTCTGAACACCTGAATTAATGCAACCTGGTTGTCATCTTCCCAGCACTTTTCACTGTGCCACATTTCTCTGAGCAGAACTGGAAGTGACCCATGTCTAAGGGAAGGACATACCTGTGTACAGAAAAAGAGGATGCAGCACAGCAGAATGTTTGACTGTTCCTACTTCTGTGCTGTGGCTTGCTGTCACCTTGCTTTTGGCAGTGCAACCTTATATAGAGATGTGCTGTGAAGCAGGTCATTGAAATGATCCAGACTAAAAATAACCTGTCAAGGAAAAAGAAGAAACTGCTTTTCCTTAGGTTGTCTTCAGCAATGTGGCCTCCTAAGAGGGAACTTCTCATGGAGTTGGGCATGCAGGAGAGGAGCTTTTACGCCTACTTGTTTCCAAAGTGAGCCTCCCATGCAACTGCATTCTGAGCAGCCACCACTTAGTGTGCAATAATCCCATCTGCAAGACCTTTCTGTCACCATGTGGTTAATTAAGTGACCTTCTGAAGCTCAACAGAATGAGAGGGTGACTCATCTCTATCTTGGTTCTCTGATCAGGATAAAAACTGCCCTGGTTCCTATAGCATCAGAAAACCACCACCTCCTTACACCTTTCTCCCTGGGTTCACTCATGAAGCTAAGGTCCTGTCAAAGCAAAGCCATTAAGTCTCCCATAGCATGGTTTCTGGCAATGAAGTTGTCCTAGTCAGGCTGCATTCTGCACTGTTACATTCCACCTGTAATTTCGGGGGTTTATGGAGTTCTTTATTTCTTTTCATGAAATGCCATGAAAGAAAATCTATATTCTACCTTCCATCCACCAGATACTGAATTTCAATGGAGAATTAAGTGATTCATGTCATCTCTACTGAGTATAAAACACTAGGGATCTGTCTGACACAATATAATCAAACTGCAGACCATCTGCAAGATGTCCAAAGAGATTTCTTAAGCATCAGACATCCTTTGGCACCTCCATTGCTCAGGTATCTTTGATCATCCTAGCAAGTAATCATACAGCATTAGGTAGATAAAAAACTTAGAAGTTGAGTCTCTGTTTCTCTGTGGGTACCAATCACTTGTTTCTTCATTCCTACCATGTGAGTTTTCAACACTTTGATACCCTTATTGCTGTTTGTGGGATTTGCTGAGAGTATCAAGAGGAATAAAAGATGCTCCTCTGTGTTGAGCAATACTTTGGTTTAAATACATGCATACCTAAGAGTGAAAATGTAGAATAGGTAGGTAATGAAGTCCTTGTAGCAATTGGATAATTGTACTTGTCTCAAAAACAAAGCAAAAAATAAACATACATGATGAATGGCTCAGTGCAATGAATATAAATACCAGGCTATTATGTATTGAAGTTAATAGCAACCAAATGTTAGTGAGATGGCTTGAAAGGAACAAGAGTAGGAATGTCTGATAGAGTTTAGATATTCATCAAACAAATGTGAGTCATTAGTGGAAAGTGCCACAAAAGAGGAATGGGTGATATTATGTGAGGTGTAAGGTAAAAGTCATCAGCAGCCTCTGATTTAGTGCTCATGCAAAACACCGGCCTGCACCCCCTGGCAGTTATAAACCAATATATTTTGTCATCTTTCAACACTATACCCTGGAGCCTGTTTCCATGCAACTTGCTCATTTAACAGCCTGGGCTGAACACCATCCACATTGAAAAGGAGGGTGAAGGTTTTATCCTGTGCCAAAAGGGATTAAGGCTCCTGGCTTCAGTCACATAATGACAGAAACCTTGGGAAACCAGTATTTACATGGTCACCTTCACAGTTCTGGCTCTGGTCCTTCTCCAGCTTTGCCTGTCCCTCTGTGCTCCCAGCACTGCAACAAGTGCCCACCTGTGTAACCTACAGTGACCAGCTCCTGTCATTTCCTGTCCCACCATGTGGCCCGGTGCATGTAGCACTCCGTAGGGCTGTGTCCCTTGATAGATCGTGTTTTAAGGATCTGCAGAGTTTGGAAATGGGGAACAAGCTAGTGTCAGTGCTCAGTGAAATGGGGGGTGGGATTATGGGGGGGTGGGTTGTTTTGGTTTTCTGTACCCTGCTTGAGCACAGCTAAACTTGCCTTGCCTTTTGTCAGCTAGCTGTGAAATCTGGAGAAAACATGGCTCTAGCTAGGCTCACAGGTCCGGCTGAGGCGCAGTTGTAGCTAGCAGCAGCCTTTGGGATCTGGCAGTGGGTGTTCTCCCCCTCCCAGAACAAGCTGTCTTGGCTTTCCTACCACACACCTTGTCCTGTTCATCCCTTCACCACCAGACTGGTCCTGGCAACTTTATTCCAATTCTGACTCTGTTCACTGCCACATAGAAGCTTTGCTGGGACTCCTCCTCACCATTTACAAAGCCAGAGGAAAAGCTTTGCTTTTTCATCCTGTGTTGATGAGCCCAGCTTTCAAATACTCCTTAGGTCTAGATACAGATCCAGAAGGTCAGATCCTTATCTGAACTGACTTGAAATTGACTGTATTAGTTTCCTTCCTGCAAGCAATGAAGAGAGATTACAGAGTGGGGAGAGGGGGGAGCTGGAAGGACAAATCACATGAGCTGATAAAAGTTTTCTGGAGGTCAAAAATTATTACATTTGACTAGTTCTCATTTTTCACCTCCCACTTTCAAATGTTTGGAGGGAGGGCAGCTGGTGTCAGCCAGATCCTTTCAGACTTTACATTGTGCTGTAACTAAGCAGCCATCCACTTCAATGGTAAGGGATGGTAATTGCAGGTCCTAGACTGCAGACTGACGTCAGCTCTTTAGAGGAGGATGCTGACTGTTTAATGAATATCAGTAGCCACTGTTTAGCTTCTGCTTGGAAAAGAAAACTCAAAAATGGCTTTTAGGGAGCAGTCAGCATCCATTATCTTCTTTCTGATGATAATCTATAAATGTTTCTTCTTTCATTTGAGAAAGAGGCCCTAGGAAGAGTTCACGCAACTTCAAGTGTGATTGTGGCAAAGAGAGCAAGGTGACATGTAGGCCTAATTACAGGGTCCTTTTCTGGGAGAAAATTAACTTGTTACATGCTTGGTATGGGTAGTCCCACACTGATTCACTGCAGAGCCTCTTTATTTCCTTCAGAGCCGTATTGTTTAGAATTTTCTCTATAAAGCTCAAAATGGTGTGTCCCCTTCATGCTGCTCCCTTCCCCTTATTGAAGGTTTGGAACGTTGGGCTGCTCAGGCAGCCTGGGGGCAGAAGGACTTTTCCTTTTTCTTAATAATGTGAAGAGATTAAATAGATGTTGGTCCCATCTCTATGTGTGTTTCTGTGGTCCTACTGTTAGAACCTTCTTACTGGGGACGTTTGCACGTGCAAATTCAGAGTTAACTCCATTCTTTATAAACCTCTGAAGTAGCAGAAACAGACCTGCAAGACATTTCTTGTTCTGCTGTTGCACCATTCCTGTATTCTTGCTTTCCTCCTACCACCAAATCCCCTCACAGAGATGTCATGAAGTCAGCTGAAACAAATCTGACAGCGGGGAGTTGTCTTGATCCCACTGGGCTGGCTCCTGCTTCCTTGTAGTCTACTTGTGATGCCAGTAAAACACAGAGGACAGAAAATTAAGGAGCATACGTGTCTCAAACCTGGGCTGTAATCATCATGATGTAGCTCTGCAGAACTCAGGTATCATACCTGGGAATGAATTTGCTCCATTAACTTTTCCTGAAGGATCAGCCCCTAGTGAGGGTGTACTTGCTTTGGGTCTCGCTGAGGGAACTCATTTAAGTTGCATCCTTGAGAAGAGGGGAAGAGATTTTGGAAACCAGAAAAGACCAGAGGAAGTAAAGGGCTGAATTAAAAAAGTTAATAAGTGTTATGGAATTCAGCTTTGTTATAATTATTGTGCTATGCAGCAAAATGCTTTTCCCAGCGTTCTTCAAAGTGTTCTGGTAATTCGTCTTAATTAGCATGATTTAGGTGGCTGTTTCTAGCCTTTGGAATTTAGCACAAGGTTAATGTACATAAATGTATGATGACATATAGAGAAACTATAATTGTCTTTAAGATGAAGTGTTCTAGCAGCATGGAATAAGTAAGAAATTGGCTGAGTAGGTGGAGTTATTTCTATCGCCAAGACAAAATATAATATGCTGAACTTCAGGACTGCTGATATCTTTTTCACAGAAGATTCTGTACCAGGAAAGTGGGGGTCAGAAGTCCCCCCCCCCCCCCAAAATGCTTTCTCTGTATTTGAATGAAAGTTAGTTGATTTTTAAGACTGTGGCTCTTTAAAGCCTAGTCTTTGCTGTCCCTTGGGATTAACTGTGTTTTATCACATTAAATTCTATGAAACTGGGCAAGCTCACACTTGCCTTTGAAAGCCAACTCTTGTCTGAAGAGAAACCATGGTAGTGAGGCATGGGAATGTGTGAACTGACCTGCCAGGGGCTCTCAAGGTCTTTTGCTTTTTGTGAGACAGCCGTTGCTTTCTGCCCCGTCGGCTACATGTGCATGCAAACATCTTTTCCCAAAGGGCTCCAGAAGCTTGCTTTTTTTTTTTTTTCATTCTCCATTCATAGGAGTCTCACACCCCTCTGATGGGGCCTGACAGATCCCTCCTTGCTTTCCCCTCTTCAGCAGCATCCGGAGGCTCCTCGAGATTTATGAGTTTCCGCACATTATGTGGAATTGTAATGCACTGGGTGGGACTAACTCTGGCCTTTCAAAAGGAGGTTTTAGGGTAAACAGCCTTCTTTGGATGGCTTCATCCTTCTCTTTCAGTCTGTCCTTCCCTCTTTTTAACAGTGGTACATGTTCATATGTCCCTGCTGTATCCACTACTATATACTGTTTACACTGAAAGGCCATGGGGAGTAAGCAGCCACATAATGTGTGCCCAATGAAAGGCAATCATACTGTGTGAAGAACCACTTTGGGGTTACAGCAACCATGTTACGGGTGCTCCATTGTTTTCCTTTGGGAGCTATGAAATGGTGTTTCAAGCCACTTAAGAGCTTTCTCTTTGCACACCACTGCAGACATATAAAACTGTAGAGTTTTGGTCCTGGTAAATCCCAGATCACAGGGTGTGCAAAAGGAGGTGACAACCTGATTAAACTTGGTTAGGCCTGTGTTTTATTGCATGATTTACACCCAATCATCTTCTTACCAAGTCCACAAACTCCTCTGACTAGTGTCCTTTTTGCATTAATATGAGTGGCTTACCTTTTTTCTTTTGAGAGGTGATGCATGTCATTGTTTCCCTCAGAAACACCAGCTGTGTTACCATGGCTGCTCCATCTCTGGTGAGAGGTGTAAGCCCCCACAAACTCCACACACAGTTCACTTAGTAGCAGGGAAGAGAACATTTCTGTCATCCTTTGCAAGGGGCTGGAAAGTCTCCATGGAAACACTTGTTGCATGGCATCAGTTCTTTAGACCATCTTCTTCCTTCATTCTGATCCTTTGCAAGGGAATTTGTGGATGCTGTGTGATTTCGTTGTCCCTCAAGATGAAGGATGGCTTACACAGCCAGACTGTCCCAAGGACTATTCAGTGTCTGTCCCTTTGATGGGCAGAGCACCAGTGGTTATTGTTGTCCCTCATGCTCTGTTGCAACTATCCAAGCTGTAACCAAGAAGTTTTGGAGCAGCACCTCATTTGTATGGATAGGATGCTGTTACACAGATAAGGTGATAAGCCCCATTAGCGGAAGCTAATTAATTTCATTCTTAAGTTTTCTTTGAGGTACCCACTAGAAACAAAAGGACTGAGATTGATAGAAGATAAAAATGTAGGGTGTTAGGTCCTATCAGATCTCCTATGCTAGTCTACTCTGAGGAACAGGCTCTTTGCACAACATATTAAGAGCTAAGTCATGTTTAAAATGCTGAGGTGACAGCTGAGGAACAGTAAATGCTGCTGGGAAAGTATATAATGCAATAAAGTAGGAGACCAGAAATCCGGGGGGAAAAAATTGTGCCAGGGCTTGGTATTCATCACTGCCCTTTTCTCCAGTAATTTTATTTGGTACCAGTGCACATGCCTATGGGTGACCATGCATGTGCACATCTAATCATTCCATACTTATAAGCTGGTGGTTGGCAGAATTGCAGTCTGGTTGCCAATGGCAGGTGTAGGTGTAACTCCCTTGCAGATGTGACTGTCCCACAGGCTAATAAGAAACAACATTATTCAGAGCATCTTCCCAGCCCGAGTAAGGCAGCAAATCCCTTTCTTTGCTCAGGGTGCCTCAGGAGCAGGATGCAGAACAACTCTGCAGTCTGGGGTGGGGAAACCCACTGTTACCATCTACTCTGACGAACTTTTCTCAAGGTCTTATTTTTAATTCTTTGCCTTGGATACACTCCAAAGTACATCCTGCAAAGGGTGAAAGAAGAAAGCCTGTTTTCTCTTAAGTTGCTGCACATGCCCCTGTAAGAAAAAGCTGCAGCACTGAGCACGTGGAGATCTGTCAGGTGGATACACTGAGCTCAATTAATGCAAATCACTGCCATCGCTATCAAAGAGCCAAGAGAGTACCAGGGGTGCAGAGCAGTACCGGGGGAGACATCCTCAAAGCCTGGGTCACAATGTGGGCTGTGCAACCGCTGCTGCGGGTGGTTTATGGAGCATTCTGCATGGGCTGTTTGCAGGAGGGGGCAGGCAGGGCTGCAGCGTGGAAATGTCAGCCTGTGAGCGCACGGTAACCTACTTCCATCACAGCAGCTGCAATAACCCGGGTGTGCACTCCCTGATCTCTCCTCCAGTTTGTAAGCCGGGGCTGAAGAGATTTATTTTCTGTGGGTTTGAAACTGCGACTCAATGCTCCTAGGGAGGGTTGTCTTGTGTTTGGAGGCTGCAGCTCCCCTCCTGTATTTCATGTTTACAGTTTGCGATACACCGAATCCTTTGGTGCCTTGTTCCCAACCCTGCAATAGAAACGTCATGAAATCCATTGCAGTGTGTGCTGTCTTCTGATTTTCTCAGCCACTTGCTAATGCTTTCAATAAGGTCTAAATCACAGCTCCCCCAGAGAGTGCTGTCTCTTGCAGCTCTCTCGTACGTGGCTGTGGGTTTTTCTCCCTCACACCAAGCTGCCCTAATGTCAGCTTTTGCCTTGGGTCCCACCAGAGCTTCCGCACTCATCGACACGTATTGACAAGGCACAGAAGTGTGTTTTGTTTAACGTATGTTCCCTGTTCACCCTCTCCAGAGCCCTCACAAGCATATTGCATCAACCCTCAACCGCCTTTTTCCAGGCTGGAGTGTCCTAATCCTTACGTTGTTCCTAATTGCCGCTGGCTCAAAGAGCAGTAAGGGGCAGATGGTGTGTTTGCACATCCCCAAAGGTACTTGTCTGTTCCTTTGGCTATATATAAAAGTATAAAATACTTTAATAAATTGATAATGCAGTGAAAGACTTGGATTAGCAATAGGTTTATTCCATTATATGAGCATGCAATACTGACCCTCCTTCTCCATCAAAATTAGAGATATTTTGGTGTCTAAAATGCAGCAAGAGAACTGGAAGGCTTCAGATCTCTCTAGAAGACACCCTAATCAAGGAGCTGGTAATCTTGATGCAGGCTTTCCCTACCCACACTCTGACCCTGTTCTACCTTGACTTTTTTTTTTTGCTGTTCAAAGGGTTATTTGCACATATTTTTCCCTAAAAAAAAAGTTTGTTCAGGATTCAGGGGAAAGGTGCCACAGGTATGTTTTAATTTGAAAGAAAAATATGGAAAATATGGAAATCTACCTGGGAGATTGCAAACCATCTCCTCTATTTTTGCTGGTTTATTGCACTGCCTGGGAGTTTCTTCTCCTGCAGCAGTATGTCATTGGAATAATGAGGCAGCATGTTGCTTAACTGTGCGGTGGCCAGATCAGCAGGGATTTCAAGAGATAACTAATTCTATTTGATTTTATATCCAGGAATGATAATTTCCATTCCCTTTCACCTTAGAGAGAGAAAGGCAGTCTGGGCTATAATTAGGGTTTGTTTTTTTCCCCTCTGTCTCCTTTGGTCCTCCGTTCCTCTTATTGTCAAGAAACAGTGGCGGCAGCAGCCTTAAAAGCAGGGAGCCATGACAACTGGCTCTTCTGGAGCAATCTGGGTTGTTAGAAGGAAAAAAGAAATATCCCTAAAACATGATTGCCTGAAAAAGCAATTAGATCACAGAACTGTATGAAGCAGGAAAATGACAGCAAAGAGCTGGGAACCACCCACGAGTTGGATGTTGGCTGTTTGTGTCTTCAGCTTCTGGGGCTGGTCTTTCACTGGTGAAAAAAAGAACTGGATTCATTTGTGTCAGCTGAGGGTCTGGCTATGGCTTTGTGTCTGTAATAAATAAATGCCCACACAAATAGCTAATTAAGTGCAGGAGGGGTGTCTTGAATAAGAGCACATTAATGGCTTTGGAGCAAATGCCCTTTAAATTTCACAGGGTGAGAACTCAATCAGCTAACTGTTTAGAATAGTCCATCCTGAAGCAATATGTCCATGTAGCACTGTACAGGAGTGCTCAGTGCCTACTTTTATTGCAGGCTTGATTGAATGAATTTGGACTTCCAATTTAAAAAGTTATCCCTAGCAGTGAAACCTTTTACCCAAATCTTAGACTGTGAATAGAAAAAGAGCCACTTTGAGGTAAGAAGTCTTCTGCATTGCTGTGACTGGATGTCTGCTTAGCATGGCAGGGGATGTTTTATCCACCACCCTTATTCTTCTTGGGTCTCACACCAACAAAACTTTGTAGCTACCCCTCAACTCCTTTGCAGAGGACTTCTTAATTTTTTGCACAATAAAAAAGGTGAATCAAGTCTCATAAGCTGTGATAGCCACGTGGGTTTGCTATCTTACAGGCATGTGTTCTGGAGTTGAGAAAAGAAAGTCTGGATCCATTGGTGATTTTTGGCAACTTCCAGCTACGTATCTTGCCTTCCATTTCATTAGAGCATCATCATCTGTGTGACTTGTGTGTGGTTATAAAGCACATGAATAGAGGAAGCCAGGGCTTCACATGTCTGTTCACCTTCTAACCGGTGGATGATCTAATGTCTCTGTGCAAGTGACTTTGCTGCGGTAACTGATTTCTTTGAACTGAAGTTTAAGACTTCTGTTTTGCCCCCATGGTCTTCATTCTTTTGGTGTAGTAAGATTTGTCTATTCAGTATGAAGGGTGTTATGTGGGAGATCCCATACTGAGAAAATCTGTGGTTTCCATAAACATCCGATTTATGTTCTACTAAAATCAACCAGCAAAGATATTTCAAGAGCAACTTTGTTTTCAAATAGCTCCAGATGCAAAATGCTCCATGGCTGTATGTCAGGATTGTAAAAAAATGAATAGAACACAGTGAATTAATTTTGCTAATGAGCTTTGCAATCACATGGTGCACTCAGGCATCTTCATGCAATTAAACCACAGAAATAGGCAAGCAGATCCCAAGTGCCACCCTTTGTCACAGCACTTCAGGACCCTCCAAAGTGTTCTCTCTCCCCTCCCTTTAATTTCTTTCTATCACAAAGAAGAGAAATATACAGATCAGTTGTTTCAACAACTGAAAAATGATCTGTGGTGTTAGCTGCAACAGTATTTTTGTAGCTCTCATTTATTCTGCTATCCAGGCAAGAAAGGCAAAGCAGTAGCACTTTATAGAGCAGAGAACGTTTTTACACAGTTCTCCTAAATCTTTTTAGCAGCCCTTGAACAAAATGTTTACACTGTAAACAGAATTTAGTAAATGGTTCACAAGACTTATCATGACAACCTGCCTATCCCTCCTGAACCATTGTATGTCTATGCCATTCATTCCTAACATCATCTGCTCCTGACCCTCTAGCCCATATTTACCAGGTTATAGCACTCTCTCTGCTGCCTTAAAATATTTCCTGTTGATTTGCATCCATTTCTCTTCTATTGTCTGGTTTTGGCTGCTGGATTTTCTGGTTTTCTTTCTGTAAAGAGGGGGGAAAAAAAAAATGGTAACTCATTTTCATTGCTCATGACTAGGAACTGGCTAGCAATGGGAACAAGCCCTGTACAAACGGCCACAATCTAATCAAAATGAGGGATGTGTGTGCCTCCTCAAAGCTCTTCAGCCAACAGCTAGCAGTCCTGCCAGGCTTGTGGGGTGGTGTTCCTGTGCTCTTCTATTGCTTCTCCCGACCTTTGGTGCTCCAGCCCCTGCTTCCCTGCACAGCAAGTGTGCCTCAGCCCTAGCCAGCCTGCTTAACGGGGTCCTCAGCTCACAGAGCCCATGAAGACTAGTGATTATTAGGCTGGTATTCAAGGAGAAGACCAAGGGTGAGCCTGAAAAGCATGCCAGCAGCTTATATAAGTCAGGCTTTGACCTACGGTCTCATAAAGTTAAAGGATTTGCATGAACCTACTGCACTGTCAAGCTGTTTTGGTAAGAAAACTCCCTTTTCTTAAAAAAAAAAGCAAAGTACAATACCAGGACACATGAATCTGATCTTTGTGGAATTAAATCTCTACCAGGAACCACATCTAATGCTAATTTTCTATCAGGGATGTGCATTTGTTCGTTCATTCACTGTGGGTTTCTTTAGTGGAGGCTAGTTGTATAGAAAGTTTTGTAGATAGAAAATGGTAATTGCCACCAGAAAAAATTATTAAATCTATTTTCATAAGCCAGGAAAGTATGGCTAATTTCAACTTCTCCCTTCATCAACTCTTAAACACTAGACTGGCACTCAGGAAGTCTGGGTTCTCTGTTCAGCTATAGACATCTTGGGTGAATTTGGGCAAGCCATCACCCTGTGCCTCAGTTTCTAGCTCTGGGTAATGGAGCAAGGCAGAGTCTCCTTAGTGGTTGTGTATAAAGATACTGCTTTTGCAGGCAAGCACCAGACAATTCCTTCAAGAGTGCAAGCCCTGTCAGTCCCATGAAAAAGCCATTGTAGAGAAATTCCTCAGGAAAATTCTGCAACAATGCCCTTAGTGCTTAGGGTCCCAGGGCTCTGTCTGTAGGACAGACAGATTTATAACTTCCAAAGATTTCCCTCCTGGAAAACAAACAGAGGAAATAAACCTGCCATTCTGTCCAGTCCTCCTTCTACCTCTCCCAGCTGGTTAAGTGGTCAGCTAATTTATTTTGTGTTGCTTTCTATTAGGAGTGGAGGATTGATGCCTGGAAGTATTTTAATGGCACTGTTGACCTTGATAATAAAACTGTCCGTCCTAGTTCGTATTGGTAATGGCATCCAATCCCCTCTGAGTCACAGAGAAGCAGCAAGTCTAATAACACCACTGGTGAGAAGTCCCATGGAAAGACATAGGAGGAGAGGCTCATTTTCAGTGCTGTCTCCCTTCTTAGATCAGGTCTGTCAGCGCTGTATGTGATTTGCCTATCCATTAGCAGGTATTTGGGGTGTTGGTGATGCCCAGAACCATTTCTGCACTCTCTGCTGCAACTTGCTGGGTACTCAACATCATATGACACTGACAGCTGCAACTGCTACTAGCTGCTATCTCAGGCCTGTATGTAATTTGGAGAACAATTTACATAATTCTGAAACCTAAAAATACCCCTGCACAAATGAAATGCATTAATATGCACTATTCTAACAGACGTGGAAATGGCTGCTGCTTTCCCAGTGCATTTTGAAACTGGGATTCTCAAGGCCTCTTCTTCATCTGACAGGGCTGACATTTGTGAGAGACTTTTTAAGGACACAGAGCAAGTGATAATTATCCTCAACATGCATCACAGGCTTTTTGTCAAATTATTAGAGAGAGTTGCCTTCCAGAATAATTAGCTTTGTGGAATGGCTGAGCCCCCGTCTGCTGCGTGTTGACTAAAAGGGATGTGAAGTCTAAAGATTAAGTTGAGAAGATGTCAGGTTCCCACCCCAGGGTTCACCTGTGCACCCATTTCCTTCCTCAGCCCTACTGATAATGTTCTCAAGTGTGCAGTGCTGTCCACCCCACTTTGCTCTGTTAAATAATCACATCTCCTTGGTGATGTAAGGGGAATATTTGTGACCTTTTCGTTTCCCTGTAACAAGCATCCTTGCAGGTCATGGCAGAACACTCTGTGACAAAACAAGTTTCTCTGAGCTACCAAGTCAGTGCCAGGGGCAGGAAACGCTGTCTGAATTGCTGCTAAAATGTGTAAGCTTATTACCTTTAGCAACAATATGGGCATGTATCCCAGAGGGATCTGTCTGAGGTCACAGTGACTTTGAGGTAGCCACTGCAATGGTCGTGGTACTGGCAATGAAGTGCATTTGTGCTTGGCAGTGATTTTTTTCCTGCTTGCTGATGGGATTTAGGGGTGTTCTTGCTTGGGGATGGTCTGGGAGGAGATTACACACAGCTCTGTATAGTTTTAGTCTTCTGAGTTTCCTACTGTGAAGTTTAAAGGACTATGAAAGATATGGCCAAAGAGTAGCAACAAATCACATGCACTCTTGCTCTCTTTAAAACAAAACATGAAGATACATGTACTTGCTCTCCATTAGTTTGTAGGCCTTGGGGTTTCTTGCTCCTAGCAATTCCTGAGGACCAGAAGATATGAGGGAAGTTTCTGTGCCATATTGGTAGTATCACTGTAGCAAGCTGTGAGTGATAGCTGAAATGATGAACAGGGATAGAGACCATCCAAAGTCAGAATGACTCAGGTATTCCACTTCTTGCCATGATGTTCTACTTGAAGATATGCAAGTGGATGAACCTGACAAAGGGAGTGGCAAAGCCCCAACGACTAAATTCAAAATAAAGACACTTGACCAAAAATCAGGTCTAAGCAAACCTGAACTTGAGTCTGCTCCAAAACTCTCTCTAACCTTCACTGGGCTGAAGCTTTTGCTAAAGGGGAATATTTGTTGTGATAGAATAGTAGTCAAGTGGTTTGTCAACTGGAAAATACCCAGACAGCAGCTGCTGAACATTGCAGGGGTGTCCAATTACAGTGCATGGGCTTAATTATCACTCTTTCCCTATACTTTCACAAAAGCAGTCCTTAGTCTGTATTTGCTTGGCTGGGCTAATAGATTTCCCTACTAGGCTCATCAAGAATCTACTTCTGTGTCCAAAACTGCCACAGGCATGCAGCCATACAGTCTTACCAACTTAACAGGATGCACTCGTGTCAAAACTGAAAGCAATGCCACTGCCATGCTGGCAAAACTTTCAGGAATACCCTAAGTCCTGAAAGCTTTCCTAATTGTATAAGTGATTTTACTGGAAGTCAAGAGCTCAGAATACTCATAAAACCTTCTGGATCAAAATTTAGGCCGAATGTCAGTAGATACCAACTCCATTGATTGATTTGGGCTGGAGTTTGTCTTCCTTGGTTCTTTAGGCTGAGTCCAGCAGAAGGGGTACTCAGCAAAATGTGTTCCCACAAAGGACAAAAAGAAAAAAGCCTTTTGCTGTGACTCTGTGTCCCAGGGACTGCTACAGTTTTGCCCAGGGCAAGTTGTTTACCTTCCTCACACAGGTGGCAGATGAATATTTTATTGAGAATAGCAAATATTTGGCTTAGGACAAAGGCATATTAATCTTTGTTTCTAGCTTTAACCCTCCCTACCTTTCTTTGCCCTCAGACTTTTTGGAAGCCACTCATTTGACAAAATCAGGAATGAATTCACCCCAGTAAGAGGATGTGCTATTAATGAGGCTGATGGTGTTTAAGGGATACCCAACCCAGGGTCATATTGAGCTAGGAAAAAAGAGTTTGACTTTTCTTGGATTAATCTGTGTTGCTCTTTATTCTAATCCTTTTCAGTTCCTGGTTCTCAAATCATAAAAATGTTTTCTCCTTCCATCCTTAGTTGCCCTCAGGTAACTCTATTGAAGTCAGTGGATTTACAGAGATGCCAAGAAACTATGAAAAGCCAATCATGCATTTTAGTGATTGCCTTTCCCACCCTTGCTTTGTTTGCTACACGCTTCTGCCCGTGGTGTACAGTTTGCATTCATTTTGAACCATCGTTGAAAGCCACATCAGTCGAAGCTGCTCTTTATGACAAACATTTGTTTTCTCTCCTGCTAGCACAGCCAGGCTGACTCTCAGCCACTTACACTGGTTTTACAGCACATAATGACAGCGATCACAGTAACTGCTCTTCATTTACTGGCTTGACATAATATGCAGACTAGGAAAATACCACTGACACAGCTATGCTGGTGGCCTGAAAAGTGTTTGACATCATGCATTTAAGATAGTTTAGTGTGTTCTTTTCTAGTTTAGGTTTTTGGTCCCCTTTTTAAAGACAGCTGCCTAGCAGCCTGGGTTGAAATAGTCCCCCTCCCAGTTCTATTTAATTATGCATGAACAAGCTAACTAAGCTGGGACATCCTAAAAAAGGGTAAGACCAACAGTTTTCAAGCAGGCTTGCTGTGCAGGCACAATTGATCTCAGTATTTGCAGCACATCTGATTTACTGAGGATGGATTGGACCCTGTGTGTATGTGTAGATGATTTCTGAAATCATCTGAGACTATACCTGCAATATTGTGCAGTCCTGGGCCACTCAGTTCAAGGAGGACATAAAACACCTTGAAAGAGCCCAGCACAGGGCCACCAAGATGATGGAGTGTAACACCTTCCTTATGAGGAGAGGCTGAAGGTGCTGGGCCTGTTTAGCTTGGAGGAGACTGAGGGGTGACCTTATTAATGTTTATAAATATGGGAACGGAGTCAGGAGGATGGAGCCAGGCTCTTCTCAGTAATGGCAGCGACAGGACAAGGGGCAGTGGGTGCAAGCTGGAGCAGAGGAAGTTTCATGTGAATGTAAGGAGGAACTTTTTCACTGTGAGGGTGACAGCGCACTAGAACAGACTGCCCAGAGAGGCTGTGGAGTCTCCTCTGGAGACATTCAAACCTGCCTGGATGAGTTACTATGTGATTTAGTAGGTGATCCTGCTCTGGCAGGGGGGTTGTTGTAGATGATCTTTTGAGGTCCCTTCAAACTCCTAACATTCTGTGATTGTGTGAAAAGCACTAGTGGACTATCTAAAGTAGTAAAGTTGGGATTTATGTATGTACTCTCTAAAGAAAGAGGTATTTTTGCTGCTCTTTGCTTTCAGATCAGGCCTCTTAGATGCTTCTTTCTGAAAGCAATGGCAATGTCTATTACATAAAGGAATACTTCTGTTGGAGCAGGCAGTGGTGAATCTAATTGCAAGCCTCTTGGCTACCCTTGGTCTCTCAAAAAAAAACCCCAAAAATTGATTCAGAAGAGTTATAAAAGGAAACCCCTGTGTTATTTTAAAATCCAGAGAAATTAACTGTGGGACTGTGGCTGTGTGTCTGGTCTGTGTGATTTGAACCCCACTTAGAGAACTGGTCCTAGGTGGTTGCTTTGCTGTGCTTGTTACAACTCAGTGGTCTCCCCAGATATGTGGTATTCACTGGAAGAACAAACAGCTGTCAGTCTGAGCACACCAACATTTCCGATGCAGACTAATACTGCTGCAGGTTTTCTGAGGTGCTTTTCCCATGTGTAAACATTACATCTCAGATCAGGAGTAAACACAGTGGAGGCAAAGGGGAATGTCAGAATCTGAGTTTGCCTTGGCAGGGAATTATTTCACAGCTTTCTCATGCATTGTCTAAACGTACAGACAATTCTTCTCTCCCATTTCCCCTCTAGAAATCAGAGAAGAGGCTGTGAGCTCTATATTCAAATGCTTTCTCTGAGCACTGTTATAAACCTTCTTGGGTTTTGCAGTGAATGGGTGAGGACAGCAGTATACTGAAGGCCGTTCAAGAAGATTAACATATGCTCAGAATGTCATCTTGAAAACTGTACTTCTCCTTAATCCTCTTATTAGAATTCTTTCCTGCCTCAAAACTCATCTATGAATCAAGAAAACAAGGCAACATTTGGCTGAATCCTGCAGACTCTCCACTCCCCCAGCTGTCACATCACTGAGCAGCTAGCTCAGGCAATGCAAGCTGGAGGACGTGGCCCAACGTCAGGTAGTTATTCCAGGCAATATGGGCTTCAAGTTCAGTGTGCCAAACACTTGAATGTGTAATTCACTCACAGCTTTTCCTTAAGTCCAACTTCAGCGCTGAAGAGCATTGCTGAGCAAGAGTGGATATGTGTTACAAGTGAAGAACATGACTGAGTGATGAATTTCTGCTCAGTCCCATGGCACTGGGATTAACAGGAGGTCAGCCAGTGATTCCCCTGGGTGGTGAACTGGGTTCCTTGGGTTGAAGTCAGATAGTGTAGCAGGCTCATTGGGTGGACAGTGCTGTTTTGCAGAGAGATGTAGAAGATGGAAGGGTTTGATATGGGACCTCAAACAAAGAACTCATAAAGCATGAAGACAAATGCACATTTTTTCTGAACTCTAACAAAAGTCTATTGAATAGTTTGTTCAATTTAGTTGTGTTTTGATTATTTCCATTGTCCTTTGTTTCCTGTGTGTGGTTGTGATGCATCCAGGAAAAAATCACGAACATTTGCATTGAGAGTCATCCAGAATTTCCATTTAAATGATCCACTTTGTTACAGTAATTAGCCTTGTAAGTGGAACAAAGCACACAACATTGACAATACTTGCTAGTGATCACTTCACTTCCTAATCAGGCTGCTCCTTCAAGCATTCTAATTTATTTTACTAATGATTATAGGGCAGATGCTGCACAGATTTGCACCTCTAGGAACTTCAGTGAAATAGAGAAGCAGAAAATCTTGCCCAGTATGCCTAATCCTGAAGTATCCTGAATAATTTGAGGGCCAAGCAGCTATAAATAGAAGACTTTCAGAGGTTTTATTGACTTCAGATTTGACTTTGCAAACTTAATCTCAATTGCTGTGAAGTAGGTATGTCTGTTCCGTACTGAAGTGTTTCTGGGTGAGGGCTGGTTGTGCTGAGCCCATCTCAGAACGGCATTAACAATTCCTGAAGATGGGGGCACCTTGCACCTACTTGCATTTAGTTCTCTATAAGAACAAATAACCCCTCAGTTTATTCTGCACATTTAAATCAAAGCACCCACTCATCTCAGAGAGAAGAAACTTAACTTCCTTGAGAGGAATGGTGAGAAGCTGCTGAGGGGCTTAAACTGTTAAACTGTGGCAGAAAGAAGTATAATTTTTATTAAAATACAGGTCTAGATATACCAGCGTAATCCTCCACAATTAAAACACCAACTGAGCATTAATATTCTCTACCTTTTATGATTCAAAGCCAGTTCAGCCAGTCCCTTTAGTGTGCTCTTTTCCCTCCTTGTACTAGGGACATTTTGGCTGTGGTTTCCCTTTTGTGAAAGGGCAAAATATTGAATGTAGGTACAAGAAAGCAGTGTCTGTAAGCAAACACATGCATACACAGGAGTGTTCACCTGCTGCTGGGAACATGTTCCGGTGCATTTTCTCCATGGCCTTGGTGTGACTCTTACTGCTTTTAGGTTCCTCCAGTGCTCATTCAACTGTTGAAATATCTGCAATAAACATGTGTCAGGATGGACTTGAGATAGAAGTAGTGACTTTAGTTTTCATCAGGAATAAAAAATAGTTATGAGCTGAATCAGGGTACTGGATGGGCTACTGCATCGCTTGTCTGCACTCCCTCCCCTTCCCTTGGTTTGTGTGACTCTGTGTTCAGCTGCCTGGGTGGAGGGAATGGAAACAGGAAATCTTATTTCATTCAATGGAAAATAAATTTGAGATCATCAGGCTTGAAACAGGAAAAATATTTCAAAACATTGGTTTCTTTCTTGTGGTCTGTGGGATGCTATCAGTAGAAGAGCCTTCATCCTACAAAAGCTCAACTCTGTGATTTGGCCATGCAAGTCTCTGTGTTGACACATAGTGGTACAGAACTTTGGACACACAGTTGAGCTGCTCTGGTCAGACTTATGCTGACTTGTTCATTCATGTCTGAGAGAGAGAAAAAAAGTGGTTTGATACTCATGGTGTCTTTTAGACTTTCTGTCCAAGAATCCTAAAGCAACCTAAGCTATAACAGCAGACTTCATGACTAAAATATTTCTCTTTTAACCCCTTGGGACTTTGCCACGACTGCCCATGTCCTCTTCCACAGTTATAATTTGTGGTGTCACATCTTTGTTTGGAAGAGCTGTGTAGTGATATTTCTTTACTGAAAGGGTGGTTAGATATTGGAACAGGCTGCCCAAGGAGGTGGTTGAGTCACTATTCCTAGAGGTGTTTAAAAGAATAGATGATGTACTTTGTGACGTGGTCTAGTGTTGGACCTGGTAGGTCTGGATAGACTCGAACTTGATGGTCTTTTCCAACTGCAACCATTCTTTGATTCTATATTTGAGGGAGAATGAGTGGAGCCATGATTTTTGTGTCTTATCAGAGCTGATTCCCATCAATAGTAAGTAAAGCTTTAAGGAGGACAAATGTAGAGAGGCAAAACATGCACCAGGACTCAGTTAAGGAACAATCCTAAATTCCACCCCAGTTTTGCTCTGCTGGGATAGATTTGGAGTTGCCATATGCATAGCATACTCATCTGTCCCCTTGACCTCAGTTTCTCTGTCTGTCACCAGGAGAATAAATGCTTATTTATCCAACAGGGCAAGGATTACTGAGAACACAAAATATCTTGTATATGTTACCAGAGGGCTAAGACCCTTTGTTCATTAAGGTACTTCTGCTTGAGAGAATCAGTTCTTTGCCAAAGTCTTCCTAGAGGCTTTGGAAAGAAAACCAGGACAGATTTCCTGCAGTCACCCTTCAGGCCTGCTCCTGCCATGTCTAGCAACAATGGCACCCCATTGAGGCAGCAGCAGCCAGGGGATTCAGCCCTCCCTGTGTGTAAAACAGAACGGCCCTTGGTGCAATGCCCAGAGAGGACTGATGAATTTTGCCCAGGAGTGTGGAGTTTAGGATCTCCTTCTGCTCACTGGTTCTGCAGGAAGGCAAAACTGCAAGATCTCGATGAGACCAAAATATTAATTCTCTGTTATTGCATCAAGTTTGACTAACAAGCCGCATGAATAAATCTGTAGTCTTAGTTTCTGCCAGCGCTAAGTTTCTATGGCAACAACAACCCATCTCATCTTTAGGAATTTCATTAGCAAGGGAGGGAAATGAAACAAAAAAATCACACCCCAAATCAAAAAAGATTTGTCACATTAAGAGCAGCATGTCCCTCCCCCACATCATTTTTTAGGAAAAGTCTACTTGGATTTTTTAGCTCATTTGTAAAGGTGGGGTTTTTTTTTTTACAATTCACATCATAGTCTTAAACAAAAAAACCTAAAACCAAACAAAAAAAATCCCCACAACACAGCAAATGCTTTTGTACATGCAAATCAGAGAGGGAGGGATCACAGACACGCAGGCTGGAGATGCACTGGAGGAGTGAACATGGCTGTTGCAGTGCATTCAGATGAGCCTGTTTGTGTATACACACACAGAGCGCTCAGTGCTGTTTCCTTTCCCGAGCTGGGAATGGGAGGAGACCTGTTGGTGTGACCACGGTGGAGGTGGCTGGTGATAAAAATGCTACGGGAGGAAAAGGTGACATTTGGGAATTCACAGTGGAGCTTTATTCGCTTGTGTGTGTGTGCTGCTGCTCACAGAGCCTCGGTGTTCGATATTCCTGATGAGGGAATTGAGTTTGTTGGATTTAGAAAGCTTGGCTGTGCCTTCTCCTCTCACCTTGGGCTGCCCTATATACCCTTGTGACAAATAAAACAAATGCAATTTAAAAAGTCAATTGAATCAAATTGTTTTAGAAAAAAGAAGCCACATGCACACACAAAACCTGAAGAACTGATGTACAGTCTCTGCTGTGTGACATAGGTTGGTGCTGACATTGTCCCACCACCCTTCCCCTGAGTGGTTTTATTTCCACTTTTCAGCAATGGGGTGGGGTGGGGAGGTACAGGCAGAGCTGGTGCACTCAAGTTGGAGAGTTTGGCTTTGGACCCTTAATACAGCGATCAACAAGGTCTCAGTTTTTGCCCTTGACCTCCTGGTGCCTCCATGCAGGGAGACACAGAGTGCCCACAGCCCTGTGTGCAGGTAGGAAGGACGCTGCTCCCTGTCACTTCATGTTGCAGTGGCAGCAGCACAGCCGTGCTGGAGTGGACCTGGATGGGAATTGGAGAGTCAGCTAATAGTGGGTGGGAAGGGACATGGGCAAAGGAGCCCAGGCTGAGAACTTGAGGAAGGATTTTGGGGTAGGGAGGATGTGGTTTAAGCCAGATTTTTTCGTCCCCTTCACATGGTGTTATTGCTGCAATTGGAACAAAGTGAGCTTTTGCAGCCTGTACCACTATAAAGCAAATAGCAGCTAGAGAAGCTTCTGTGAACCCTTTCTGTTGACTCACAAATATACAAGTACCCTGGAGTCACTGGGAAAAATCCTATATAAATGATATGAAACAATGGTTAAAAGAGTGTTCTGCTGCTTATGTCACTTTTATTTGCAACCAGATGCCAGCTAGGAAGCCCCCAGAGACTGTATTATTTCAGAAATACTTACTGTAAAGCCTTTTTCACCTCAGTTTTACAGTCAGCATTTCTGCTGACACCAGTGAAGCAATCTCCCAGTTATGTCAGCGTAAGTGGATGGAGAAACGTACCCGCCACTCCAAACATCCACACTTAGATTATTTTCCCCACTTTGCCTAGAAATGGCCAATCAAGACTTTTACAATCACAATTCATTCCACCCTCCCTGGTGAGCTTTATAATTCATCCAGTCAGAGACAGTATCACAAAACAGAGCTAACATATGAAATCACAACGTGAATTTTGTATAGTGAATTACTAACATTCACAAAAGGCTGTTAGTGAACAATCTCCGGCCCAATTTCATTATTCATGTAAGAAATTTATAAGCAATTCTGAATAACAAATAAATCTGAGAATTTCCTGAACCATCCAGAACCAATTCAGGAGCTGGGAAGGGAAGCAATATTTGTGGAATAAATTATTTGCTATGAAATTGGTTGGTTGGTTCTTTCCAGCACACCCTTGGGGGCTACTGGCCTGATACTTAAAAATCAACTAATGCATATTCCAAAAAGGGAACAACAGTATTTATTCAACTGTATCAGTGAAGAATGCAAAGTGATGGAGGCAAACCAATCCTTTGCTCAGACTTTCCACACCAGTACAGAGATGAGTTCAGGGGAAAGGCATTAGCATTTTCTTTTTCATTTGTCTCCTAGATTTATGTTTTCTCATGTCCACAACAAAGCCCAGGTAGCTTTGAACAGGATGTCTGGCTTCTAGTTTTTGTTGTAACTGTAAATTCCTCCACCCTTTTCTCCTGAGAGTCTGCAGGAAGGCACTCAGCAGCAGAAGCCCCTGGTAGGTATGTTTGCTACCAGGGAAAGAGGGGACAAAGGAGTGGAGTCATACACGTTGTCTCTCTATATTTCTGTCAGCCTGGCCATAGCATAATTGTCACCCGAACATGGTTCAAAGGTAGTTTCAGGATGGGTGCTCAGACATTAGTGATCTGTCCTGATCATCTGTCGAATGAGTAAGTGCTGGATGTCACACTAAAGCATGATTTCATTAGGCAGTATTGCACATTCCTGTCTGCTGAGCTCTAAAATTCAGGCTCGGTCTCTTAGCATCGACACGCCAGTTTATCATGACCAGACACTAGAATCCAGTCTGCAAAGTGGACTTGAACCCACAGATCCCTTGATGGTGTTAATGCACTGTGGTGACTGCAAAGAGGCTTTGGATTCAAGCCTCGTGGTGGGCTTTAGGTTCTCACACAAGACTCCCAGAAGGAAATAAACACTCAAAGTGCCTTACTTGTCCGACCAAATTCTAAAAAACTAAACTGAGAACATCTTGTTTAGTGACAAGGATACTCACTGCCATTTGCCTTGAACAGAAGTTGCAGGTGAAAAGCTGCTATCTCACAATTCAGATGCTCAGAGTGTTATTTGATGAGGCCTTCTAAGAGAAGCTGCATGGCTCTATTATGACAAATAAGAAAGGCTGCCACGGCTGTAGCTACGTGTTGGGCCAAAGAACAGAAAAATACTATACTGCAGTGTGTTCTGGTCAGACCATTCCAGCTCTGAAAGGGAATGCAGCGGGCGGGTTTAGTTCTAGATTTTTACTGAGCAGCCAGATCCCCTTTGTACCCTTGATTCATCCTTGTTACGTGATTCATCCTAATTGCATTCATTAGTATTGTTGCAGATACTGTACAAAATGTTCAAAGAGAGCTGGCTGGGGAGCTGGAGTGGCTGGCATCCTTAATGCAGGAAGACTGGTGCCTCTCTTCTCTCCGTGCTGTAAGACAGAATCCTAGTGCTATTTTAATGTTGCTTTTCATTACACGAGTTTCCTGTGCCCACCAATGAGAAAAACATTAGCAGCAATTAGATAACTTGGATCCGCTGCACTCTGGGGCTTGGATCCACCCTACATTTCACCACCCAAAGAACCCCACAGTGCATGGATATGGGATGAATAATGAGGTTGTTTCCCATTAGGGAAAGTGTTTTCTATTGTTATTGCAGGCACTCCCCTATTGTCTACATGTCCACCAGGCATTTTGCAGAATTCTCAAGTCCACCCTTGCATTCATGTGATTGCCACAAAATCACACACTCTTGCACCAGTTTTCTGGGGTGAAGCTGGTAAGATTTTCATGCTTTCTTTAAGGCTTTGATAGTCACATTGCTGACCCTGTTTGAACACCTTTCCTTGGAAATACACTGAGACTTCAAGTGGACAAAAAAAATCCAAAGCTGGTAATTTTACATGCTTTGGCATTTTCTTTGACAAAATATCATTAGAGAATTTATTTCAATTTCTCCCATGCTACCACTATCTCACCATGTAGCTCTCAACCAAAATATTTTCTCTTCTTCCTTGTCCACAAACATCTGCTTACAGCCTTTCCTATTCCTTGTGTTCACTTCTCTTGGCTGTATGTGTTTGCAGGGTTCAGCATCCTTAATCAGCACCTTCATAGCCTGCTTTTTGTTGTAATTATATATTTGAGATCCAGTTAAAGAACAATCTCTTTGTGCATTACATTGGTGAGAGAGACTATATTTCTTAAAGACTTTCTAAATGGACCAGACAGATGGAGATTGAGGGAAAGAGTGTATCATCCCCACTTCACAGATGAGAAATGGAGTCACTGAATGAAAAGGTGACATGATCAGAGAAGAGATTTAGCTGAGCTCTGAGTGCTGTTAAACTAAGCACCATTTTACAACTCTCTTTAAAACATTACAAGGCAACTAGGAAAAAAAGTAAAAGAAACGACAATGCGTAGATGCTGCAGGATAAATCTTGCCCTTGTTTGCTTCATTGTTTCCCCTCCCCTATGGATTTCAGCCATCACTCAAGAGCACGTTTCTATTATTAGGCAAAACTCTTCTGATGCTTCAGAAGGCAGTTTCCCCCCTTTCTGTAAGAAAAGAGGGAATGTGATGGTAGGAACCTAATTATAAGCACTCTCAAAAAAACCTGGACTAGCTGATTTGCACTTAGTCCCTTTGACAGGAAACAACTGAACAGTATACTTGAGCTGTAATTATTATTATTATCAGTCACTCTTCATGGTGACAACAAATAATTATTTTTTAAAAAGCATGAAAACAGAATTAACCCTTCTAATACATTGTCTCCCTAACGAGGCACCGTCAGTAGTCATTGTAGTGCAGAATAGCAGTTGCAGAGCTGCTGGTTTTGATTGCTTTTTCTCCCATTAAGATAGGCTGGACTAAATGGAGAGTGCAGGTTTTGGCAGGGACCAGTGATTGCAGAGTCCAGGTTTCAGGAGGCAATTGCTTGGGTTGTGGGTCTTTTTAGTAATTGGGCCTTTTTTGGACACTTCAGGAATGGGTGCCAAATTCTGGTGAGACCCTTGGGTTCAGAGTGAAATGATTCATTGAAATTTTTGACACGGAATTGTGCTTCAGGCATCAATCACACTATGCCTTGGATTCAGCCAGGTAAGAACTGTGCCAGTGACATCAGGAATGTGGTCACTTCAGGCTTTCTGTAGGGCCAGAGATTCAGCCAGGGACTGCAGCTGCCTCCTCTGTACCTCGTGAACCTGAGTCCCACCCTGACACACAATGTCCAGTTTGAGTTTCTTTTCCTTCAACCCTGAAAGGTCGCTATCCTCAATGAATGAAGCCTGGGCAGGGGCTTCTGGCTCTCCTGGAACATGGATCCAGTTGCAGGACAGTGAAAACACAAAAGGGTGGAAGGAAAAGACCAGATGTAGGAGACTACTCACCCCTGGTATGCAACACTCGTTTCTGTAGGCAGTGAGAGTGGGGTGTGAACGTTAAAACATGGTCTAGGATACTGTGGTTTAATTTACGGCTTTGTTTGTACATCTGTTCATGTTTTAAGACAGGCACAGATTTAGCTGGATGGTAGGGGGGGCTGTAGCCCCTCTTTTGGGACTTCTCACTGCTGTGTTCAGCTCTAATTTATCCCCCTTCAAGGCTGGGGTGTATTGCAGCGCCGTTAACCCAGCGTTAACCGTATCAGTATTTCTTTAGAAGCAAAAACAAATTAACAGGATCAGAAGCACTTATTTCTTTCAACTTAAAGGATCTCCCAAACTTTAATACAAGGGAAAAATCTATCAAGGCTATTTGAACAGAAAAGGCAACTGAGCATGGAGGATTCAAGTGCCTCATCTGCATCCCTCCAGCTAGGTGACTAGAAAGCTGGGAACTGTGGTCCCCGCATTATCCTCTACCCCTGGACTGACCCTCCTGAGAGAGCAGTGCAGCCTTACAGTTGCTATCTAAAGCTGTGTGTTGGCACAAAGGCATCACCTTTGGTAATGCACTGGGAGTGCAGGGATGCCATAGTCAAACCTCCTGAGAGAGGGAATGAAATGTAGCAGGCAGGGGAGAGAATGCAACAATCAATAAGCACATGATTTTTAATCAGTTCAATATGTGGCCAGTGTCTGTAGGAAATCTGTTTGCAGTCATTCTTTATTAAAGACAAATGACAAGCCATTTTCCAGGCATAAACTTCTGCTCTTCTCCTCTAGAATGCCAAGACAATTATTTGTGGTATTACTAATTTTTTCCTCTTTCTTTCATTTCCTCAAAGGGTTCTCACACAGGCACATGGAAACTCCTCATTTCCAACACTTTTACAGTGGCAGGAGAGTGTTGCTCTTTAAAATTACAACCTCAAAATCGCGAAAGGGTTGAAGGGCCTCCCCACTGCTCAATAATGCTTTGATTCAAACCAAAGCAAAAGAAGAAAAGGCAAGGAAATTTGCAGTTTCAAAGCAGCCCCATCTGTGTTTGTCTTGTCCCGTTCCCCGGGATTATTGACAAAGTGCACTGTGCAGCCCTAGAGTTTCCCAAGCCCTGGTACATGGTGCAAGGTGCACTAGAAGTGGCACGTTTAGCCCCAAAAGATGAGCATGAGACCAAACCAGGGATTTCATTTACTGAAGGGATTTCTCTGAAGCTGGTTTTAAATACTTCTGAGAAGTAGCAGACTCACTTGCCCCGCTGGCAAGTGTGTAAGCGATATCTGTGTCAACACTCATTGCCTCCCATGGAGACCATGAACACTCAGATCTGTTAATTCAGCTTCTATTTGCTGTTCCTGGAGGATTCCTACACTGATTAGGAAATTTCTCCTGTTCACTATTCCCTGTATTGAAGATCTCTATAAAAATCTGCAAATCCAGAAAGTTAGATGGCAAAAAAGGACCAGATGCTCCCTTTCAATCCCCAAAAGCCATTGTAGGGAGAGGCAGCCATGGCCACCTCCTGCTACATTTCAAAGAAAAGGAGGTTTAGAAATGGGTCTTGTTGCACCAGTGCTGATCACCTGGGTCTCAGCTGTACCAAGACTTAAGCACGCCGCTTCAGGATGCGGATAGAAGGACCTTCATACCTCTGGTTTCCATAGGCTTTCTGTCTCTGCCAGTGCCTACTGTGGCTCTGTCCCTCTGAAGGGGGCTGTTTAAAGTCCATGATTCCTAGGGAAATAATCTGGAAATCTGAATGAGCTGGGACACAATAGCCTATTGGAGGCTCAGGGAAGATCTATTGTGGCCAGCTCTGGTAGTGCCCTTTTGGGTAGTGGCAGTGTCCATATGGAGATGCCATCCTTTGTGCTTTGGTCTTCTCATTATTTTTTCCATGGATACGAGTTTTCCAGACCACAGTAAAGGTGTCCATACTAGGAAATGGGTTACTGCCAGTGACCAGGAGCTTCATGACAAGGGGCGTAGGACATCAGAGCAAGTCTTAGAGGATACTACATTTCTTGCAGCCCAGAGATAGACTATCCATAACTATCAAGCAAAGGCCAGATTCTGGTCCTTACACCTGTGGGGATAAAACCACTTCACTAAAGTTCCCTCTATAGCCTTTGAGACAGTTAAAATCAAATCTCTACCACCCTGTCCCAAATCGCCCTGTTGGCACTAACCTGGGCTGCACAGGCCACTATGTAATTGGGCAAAACAAGAGTTTTGCCCAGGAACAAACACTTGTTTGCTTAATTCCCATTCTTTGGAACCTTCCTGGTGGGTGCTTAAGAGACTATTGTTGGAGCTGAATAGAGCCATCAGGACCTGGCCCTAGAAGAAACAATCTAGGTAATGATACCTGGCTTTGCAGAGTAAGTGTGAGACTGAAATGAAGCATGATTGCATGAGTAATTGAGAAATGGGCAGATAGACTTTTGATAGGAGGTATTATTTTTCTCTTGTTTTAAATGTGGGAAGAAGGAGAGATCATCTCAGTTGGATTATACTTATGTCCTAAGAAGCTTGAGTACATAATCGTGCTACAGCCGTGACTGATTCACTCTACCTTCTTTTCAGTTTTGGCTTTTCTGAGTTTGGTAATTGCTCCTTCTGTTTTACTTGCCATCCAGTGGTGCTGTGGAGACTATTTCATGCCCACTACCGGTTTCTCAGTGTGTGCAAAGGTGGTGCATACATACAGTGACACACAGCAATCAACAAACACTGATTTTCTGCAAGTTAGTGCATAAGGGAAGGCCAGCCTGAGTGGTAGTGGTCATTAATTTAGTCTCTAATAAAAGCATCCAGGAAGAATGTGTTTTGGTTTTTTTTTGGGGGGGGGGGGGAGAAATACCACCAACATCCTAACTCCATTAAGGGATGACTTCTCTTAGGCACGTGTGGTGGTTTAGCTCCAGCCAAGGGCTGAGCCCCACACAGTTGCTTGTTCTTTTAACAAAAAGAAGAGGGGGGGAACAGCTTGGGGGGGGGGGGGGGGGGGGGGGGAAGGAAAGGGAAATGTAAAGAGGGGAGGAAAAAAACCCCAACCAAACCAAAACCCCGTGGGTTGGGATAAGGATAGTTTCCTAAACTAGCAGAAAAAGATAAAAAAGAACAACAGTGATAACGTGACTTTAGAGCACAAGATACACGAAACTGGTGATACACAATGCAACCTGTCACTGAACCACACAACTCAGGCTGTACAGGCCGGAGCCATCCCGGAACCCGACCGTCCCCAAAGACCCCATGTCCTGGAGGTTTTTTTTTTCCTTCTCCCTGTCCTCCCTTTAAACTGAGCATGATGTAACTGGCATGGAATATCCTCTTTGGCCAGTTTTGGGTCACCTGTCCTGGCTCTGTCCCCTCCTTTCTCGTTAGTAGGGAAATATGAAGACCTGAAAAAGTCCTTGATTGCTTGGTAACAATTAATAACATCAGGGTGCTATCAGCACTGCTCTTGTCCTACCACCCAAACATGGCATTCCATCCACTGCTAAAAAGTAAATTGACTCCATCTTAGCTGAAACCAGGACAGCATGCCAATGGTTCTGTTATATTTTTAATACCTGAAACCTGCACGTGGACCTCTGATGGGCAAAAGGCCTGGAGAAGAGTGCAAGACGGGCAGGACTTCTGTAACCCACCTTCTAGATACCCATGGACGATATGCACCAGTGAGATGAAACTTGGCCAAAAGTGAAAGTGAACACATCTCCCAGGGCTTGCTGAAGGATGAGTGCTTTTGTAGACATTTCAGACAAGATGCTGAAAGCAGCAGCAGCCATTTCTTGCCTGTGCAGCCTCTTCCCTACTCCTGATATGTCTGCACCCACCCACGCAGGGCAGGGACTGTAAATCAAAAAACAGAAGCAGTGTGACAAGTCTGTATCTGCAGGGTTAGTGTGTTTCCTTTGAACAGTGCTGTAGACAAGGGCTGAGATTAAAGACGGTTAGAGTAATTGCATCATTCACTTTCTGCCTTCTTTTTACCTCTAGATGTTCATTTAAACATATATAGAGGGTGTATGCACACAGGAAGACAAAAGCTTTTAACCTATAATATCCTGATAGTGAGAATTAGCAACACTGCTCAGGAAAAAATTATATGGAAATGCTACACCTGACAACACAGTCATGAGCTGTGAAAACAACCATCAAATGATGGGACATGAATAATCAAGTAAAATAAAGCAGATGGATGAAGGGGTAGACACACAGATAAATAGATAAACGAGGGTCTGTATCTCCAGATGCAGTTAGGCAATTAACTCTCAAAGAAACCAAAAGGAGTAATTCAAATTGAATACCTTGGAGGATCTAAGCTCGTATCAATATAAAGAACTAGAGTGAGATTTGGCATGAATTCCTTTCCTTGCCCTATTCAAGATAATAAGGTCTGGGTCCCTCCCAGAGCCATCGTTTCATTCATCGTTCTGAGATGCATATCTCTGTATTTGCTGGGCATTACAGGCTTTTCCAAAATTGATTGGCATTGACCATCTGGGCCAGATTTTCAAAGGAATTTTGTCTCCTTTGAGACAGGGAGCAGATTGCATGTCACAGTGCTCCTGGAGGGTATTGAGATGGTTTGAAAATCTGGTCACAAGTGACACAGAGAAGCAGCTGGTTGCTGAGCACTTAGAAATGTGATTCTAAGACCTTGCAAAAACCTGGATCAGGCATTTGGGGGTGTGTGCAATCAACATCATCTTTTGATTTTGAGTTTTGAGGGGTTTTTTGCAAACATAGCTGTTGCCACAGAGAAATATATTTGCTGTGGTAATTTTTTTACATCAGTGCCTGCATGCCTATCTCTCTGTCCCACCACCAGCCTATTCTCTGATTTCAGTGTAAGGGTCTTTTCTTGTAGGACAACCCTCCACTCTCATTTCTCATTGTTATCCCAATGAAAACAATAGGACTAATTGCAAGAAAAGCCTTGAACAAAGTGATTTTGCCTATCTGTAATTCAAGGAACCTATGGGCATCTTAGACGAGGCCTTAGCCCAAACAAGTTAGACTGTTTCTTTCCCCAGATTACTGTTTTACAGAAAAGGGGGAAAATTTACATCCAGAAAGAGAGTAGGAGAAGGTTATTGGGGGTGGGAGGGAGAAAGGAAGGCAAGCTAGGCACAGAACAGGCCAGCTATTTTTCCTCTTTTATTTCAAAACTCCCTGCCAATATACTAGCTGTGCCATCTGGCATCTGTGATAAATTTGACTATGTGTAATTGCAAGCTGCAGAGAATTTTAGAGAGGCTAGAAATTTCTCTGTCTAGGTTCTTCTGTAGCCATTATCACTGTAATCGTTGAATACAGGAAAGCAAAATTTTCTTTTTTTCATGCTCTCCTGGAATGAAAAGCTCTTCAGTCACTTACTGTCTTTTTCACTTCAGCTTGTTTCATTTGAACAGCAAAGCAAAGGTGATGCTAGCTCCCTCCCCATCCTCCATGAATATTTCATGTAATTTTAAAACTATAATTTTAGAGAGACAGAGAACATAGAATTAATCTATTTCTAAACAAATTCCCCACTATAGATTTGTAAATGAGGGAAGAATTTTAAACTTTGAATTTACATTTCAACTTTTCTCCTTTTCTTTTCCTTCATGTTTTCTTTACACGTTTCATTTTGAGTGATGAACTTCCAGCAGTCAGCTTCACTCCTATTTCTAACTCCTTAAACTACTCTCTGCTTTTCATGTATTATTTTTACATTTCTGGAGTATGAGACTTCCTTTCATCAGTAAAGAAGTGGAGGACAAGTATTCAAAGGAGGCCTTGCCAAATTCTTTTCCATATGTATGGTTGCTTTAGTTTTTCCTTCTTAGAATATACATTTACCCAGACAGAAGATAAAGACTTTATTAATCATTAGGTCAGGTGAAGCAGGCAGATGGGATACCGTTTAGGGATTCTTGTGCTCCAGAGGAGTGCTGGACCCCACAAAGCTCTTGCATGCTTTGCAGCTGCCTGGGGATGCTTTACTTCACGCCATTTGGCCATGACCCCCATTGGATCATCCACCAGCTCTGTGCACTTAGAGCACACTGCGTTCAGGTCATGCCTCTCCCCATCCCAACACACCTCTCTGCACTGGAGTTAAGTGGATAGTGGGGAACATATTAGTTCTGCACCACCTGCCAGTCTCTGCCATGCCAGAAAAATTATCACTGAACCAACTCTGGATACCTTCCAGGTCTTGTGGGCAAAAGGGCAGGATACCAGGGAGACTCTGGCATCCCAGGACACAACATGCAGGCAAACCAGGGCATGAGGCTTTTTGAGCAACAAGAAAGATTTTCACTGTTCCACTGACCCCGTTCCCTTTGCAATTCCCTCCCCAAACTACAGAAGGTGGTGGTGCTTCTGTGTCATGCAGCCCATTTGCTCCTTTCTGTAGGCAGAACAGAACTGGTTTCAGTCTCAAACCTGCAAATTCATTTGGTGGTGTGTTCCTGCTGACCTCAGCGTTGTGCAGTAACACGTGTGTCTGACTCCTGGGCTGCAGCCTGGGCAGCCAGCACCGGGAAAATTCAGCCTGAATGTGCAGAGAGATACCCATGAGTGAAATGAAGAGTAGGTGGGGCAGAAGCTGAGTGTAGGCTAAAGTAACAGTGGGAGAAGGACAAGTTAAGGCATGGAGTGCAAATACCAGGGTATCCAGGGAGGATCAACACGTCAGCAATAGGTCTATAACCCTCTGGCTGCCACTATGCCAGAAACACTCTCGCACCAGCAGATCACAACCAACCTCTCACCTCTGCCTGCCAAGTGCTTGTCTGGTTGTTCTTTAGCTTATTTCAGTGAGAAATTTCCGGGAGACGAGTGACTTCAAATAGTAGATCACTGCTAGCTTAATTTGTTTTGACTGAATGTCATTAAGGAGTGACCACACCAGGCAGCTGAAGGGCAGTGAGGACCAGGCGGCAGATGGTGGGGACACATCCCTTCCCAGCCTTCACAGTTGGCGCCAGAAGACGATGTGTGTCCACAGCGTCAGCCCCAACTGCTCAGAGAGGCAGTTCAGAGCCAGGGCTGCCTTTACTGAAATCTTATCCTTAATATCAAACCTTCTCTGCTTTCTCAGTGTTAATATGCAGAGAAACAAACAGCAGGCATCTTGCTACAAAATAATTGGTGTGTTGAAGAGAGAAAAACCTGAGAAGGAGGGAGGGTTGTGTTTTCCAGGGCAGCCAAGGCTGTGTTGTGAACCCCAGAGAAGGTGAAGGTGCAATGAAGTCAATTTGGGTGTGCCAGGCAGGGTGTCAGTGACCATCAGCCTGGAGTAAATGAAATAGCAGCTTTGCACAGGCACAAACCTGTGGCAGGGGGGTTGGAGCTCTATGATCCTTGGGGTCTCTTCCAACCCATGCCATTCTATGATTCTGTGAAACCTCTTTGGACTTTGATCCTGGGCCGGACAGCACAGCTGGGTAATGCAAAAGCAGCTGCTGGGTTTAACTCTGAGCATCTGCCTCTTCCAGAGATCCGAAGAAAAAGGTGTGATAATTGTGTGGACTGAGCACAAACTAATGTGTGTGGTCCACAGCTCTGTGGCTGCTCCTTGAAAGGCCAGTGGGCAGGAGCAATGCAGGAAGCACCCAGGTCCTTAACTGCTTCTGTGAAGGCTTTAAGTGCGAACATAGCCCCTTCCCTGAACTCTCACAGCAAACCCTTAGCCTTGGGGAACGCGCTCAGAAATCTGTGGGGAAAAAGTCAGTATCTAGTTCAAACAGTGTCACTGTCTTCCCGCTGATAAAACAGACACAGAAATCAGGACTGGTTTAACAACCTCCTTCCTCAGAAGTTCCCAACCATCGAATTTCAAGGGTTGCTTCTTTGATCTTGGAAGCACTGGAAAGATGGGTTTTTTTCTTTTTTTCTTTTTCTCTCTTTTTTTTTCTTTTTTTTTCTCCAGTTTCACTAGTATGCTGTGGCACAATACCTAACCCCGTGTAGGTCGGAATACTTCTGCTACTCGGGTTTGTTTTTGTTTCTAGCTAGTCTCTAATTATTCTGATACTGCAGAAGGGGGAGGGGAAAGGGAGCTTGAGCATCTTGCTAAGTGAAAATGAGAAAGCTAAGAGGAAAAAAGAAATTGGTACAGTTTGTAATTGTTTTTGTTCTTCAATCACTCAGGAAATAAATTGCTGTAGAAAAAAAAAGGGGGGGGGGGGAAGAGGGGTTGTGGGGTTGTCTTTGAACATACAAAGCAGAAGAGAGCCAATAAAGGCACTGTGTTTCTTTGAAAAGCAGTCCCTTTTCCTCAGCCCATTTCCACTCCTCCTCATTAGTTCAGATAACTCTCGTAAGGCTAATTCATTAGGCTCTTCCAGGATTATTTCCCTTCAAACAGCTGCTGAGAAAATAGAAATAATCTCCTTGTCGCTGATTGAGCCCGTGATTGCAACTGCCAACAGCACATCTCCTGCCGGCGCCGTGGGGAGGTGCCAGGTCTCAGCCCCGGGCGGCTGTTTGATGCTCAGGAGAACAGAGGGAATGAGGGCAGGAAACCTGATTTGGGCTGAGTTTTATGGCTTGCATTTATTTCATATATAATTGGCAGTTGTGATTTAAGGGTTAATCTGTCTTTGAAAGCAAAAAACCAGTCTCTCCTGACAGTACTGGGCATGGTTTCGTAGGCGCGAGGTTTGAATGGATTTTAGTGGAGTTTTTTTCTCCTCTTTTTTTCTTTCACTAGCACCTCACAGCTGCAGTAACTGTGGGTAACATTTTGCTTCCTGGGAGATAGCTATCTCCCAGTGGCTATTTCTCAGTTCCTCAGTCTCCTTCTTGCCTTGGAAGGCTCTGGTCCCAGGTAAGCAGCTCATCTACAGTCAGGGTGAGGTTGTTTTGCATCCACCTTGAAGGTGTTTTGAATCCACCTTCAAACTCAGGACCTCAGTTAATGCAAATACAGAAAAGAGAGAGGATTAAAAATGCCACTTTTTAAGCCTTTGTCATTTTTTTCCCCCAAAATGCCTGAAAGCAGAATCAAAAAGCTTTTCCTGTACCCCAGCATACAGCGTTGAGTGTAATCTGAGCTGCAGGGGGTTTCTTACCTCATATGGCTGCAGCCCATCTTATGGGAAGAAAAGTGTTAGAAAAACCCATGGAGCAACTTCATTTTCTTGCAGTGTTGTTGGTCTGTACAGAAAGCCCTCAATCCTAGAACCAACACAGAAGAAATGAGGTGCTAAATTATATCGGTCTTTTTAATTGTACCATGATGTGACTTATGGAATCCAGCCATGGTTTTCCTCAGCCTTGATGGCCAGCTGGTAGTCAGGTTCTGCGGGCCTCAGTTTTCCCCATCTGTGGAAAGAAAATAAAAAGGCAGAGAAGACTGCACAATGCTGTGCTTAGCAGCAGTAGGATAATGTCCTTTAACATGTGAGGTGGGGCATGTTCACAGACTTCCCATTGCGTCTGCTGGGTCCTCCACTGTAGAGCGTAGCCCCAGAGACTGCTGTGTGCAGCAGCCCAGGAACCATGCAGTGTTGCTCTGGGCTGGGTAACACGAGTGGCTTAGGACAAGGGGCACAGCCCCAGTACCCTGGGAAGATGGGAATCATTTCTCTGCAACCATTTTTCACTCTTCTACCTCCATCTTCTTGCCGCCTTTGTGATGAGATCACATGAATCCAAACAAGATGTAAGGATCTCGTGGCTGTGTAAATGCCAAGAGCTTTTTATTCCACACTTGCCAGCCCTTCACAGGTTTTCTGGTGCATCAGTGCATTTTGTGAAGCTGTTTCCAGCTCTTTTCTGGCTGTTGCAGAACACAGGACAAATTATCAAGGATTCAAAATAGCACAAAAGGTGTCACTTGATATTCATTAGTCAGCCAGATATTTCATTATGATCCCACATATCTTCTACCTATTTAAGGAAGCAGAAGCACACACATTCATATTCACAAGCTTCTTCAGGCACATACCAAATAACCCAATGACCAGAGGATCCTAGCACTTGAATAAGAATATCTTCCTTCCTTCCTTCCGCCCTGCTGTCCATTCATCCCCCATCTCCCCAAACAGATAAAAATAGCCCAACATGTGAGCTGCAATTTGATGTGAGGTTTCCAGCAGCTACGGGGATGTGCGGAAGGCAACCGGGTAGCCTAGCAACAAGGTGCAGCTATTTGAGGCTGGTCCAGACAAAAAGCAGAGGAGGACTGATTTTCCCTGGGGTGGGGGCAGTAGAAGGATTAGGGAGAGTTCTCCCTCCATGCCCAAAAAGCTGTACCCAGAGTTGCTGTTCTATGGGACAGAGGGACTTGCAGTTTATCTGCACGGATGTCAGGGTGCTGATTTCCCAGGCCACTTGCATGAGTGGGGTGGAACTCAAGACCTGAAAGCTGTTAGGACTGGGGATGAGAGAGTTACACCCAAAGAAGAATGCCTGTGTTGTCAGAGCATCTTATAATGGTCCCTATACGCTACCAGATAGTTTGTCTCTAATCACCTCCCTCACACACACAGAGCAAAGATTCACACGATGACTAGAGGGAAGCTTCTGCAATTTATGGGCTCAGCCTGCATCCTCGCAGCCCGTGGGGCTCTTGCTGGAAGCTTCAGCGGTGCTTCATCAAGCCTTTGCATCACATCCTGACAGGGCTGCCCTTTCCAACCAGCCACATGGCAACTTTTCAATGCCCCTTAAATCATACCCAGCCCTTCTTTCAAATGATCAGCTCTTCGAGCCTGAAACAGAGGTAGCATTGCCTACCACCTCAGCTTGGGCAACAGATGAAGGCTGGAGCCTTTCCTCTGACACGGGCTCATGGTTGACCTTGAGTCAGTTCTTTGATCTCACCAGGTTTCAGTTTTGCTGTTTGTGAAGGAGGAACAATGATATTTACCTCCCTTCATGAGGCATTTTGCGAGCTAGACATGAAAAACACCTATAAAAATGCAAAACATGACTATGATTTATTTAACAGCTTTTCCACCCCAGTCCTCAGCCTCTTCATTACCAAGATTGACAACTGTGCTGAATGCAGAAGCAGACAACATGTGGGTTTCCTGAAACGAGCCTGAGCTCCCCCTCGCAGGGAGCACACAGGCTGGCTCCAAGGCAGCAGGCAGGAAAGGAGGGCTCAGCTGGAAAGGACACTTGGCTCTTTAGCAAAGGGATGCCTTGGTTCAAATGAGGCACCTTTGTCACAGGGTATAATTCTGCATGCAGGAGAGCAGTGCCTGGAATTAACAGATGTGCTGGAACAGGACCTAGCACAAACCACAAACCACATCTGCTGCAGGAGGGAGGGATGTGGACAGAGTAGCAGCATGAGCAGGACAAACCATGACATGGCACAGGATCTCAAACCAGGGAGTGGGATCTCTTTTCTAGACAGGTCAGGCAATTTATAGTTTTCACTGTCAATTACAATAGCCTGCTGAGGGTCAGACTTAACTGACAGGAGCCATAAGAGGCTTTCTTCTCTTTCCATCCTTTCTGTGACCAGTTTTACTCTCATCTAAATGTAAATCCATTACCAGACCATGAGTGGAAGTCTTAAATTAAAGGGGTAAGAGAAGTCTATGGGCAACAGGTGACTGATCCTCTAATGCCAACACTATTAATAATGCCCCACATCAGCCAGTGTACTTTGGAGCGGAATCCTAGTGAACCAGGATGAGAGGTCTTTTAAATGATCTATACACTCCTCACCAGGGACTCCCTCACATTGATCTGTAAAGATGGGCATTTCATTTCCATAATTCATCTTGGGTAGGTTTCTCTCTGAGTTCTCTAGATGTGTTTGTAGTCAGTTCTCATCCGTATTTCAAAATGCTTTTCATCCCAGACAGGAGATTTTGTAAAAAGCTTCTATGTGTGTGCCTGTGTTTTGTGAGTGGCTTTAGCCAAAATCTTTCAATGCAGGCTGCTATATTAAAGGCAAGTGTTAAATTGCATCAGGATTAATTCCTTCTCTTCGTTTTACTACTAATACAGAAGACCAGGCTGTCATGGACACATGACATTCTCCCAGACAAGATGGGGGATACCACTGAGTGACATGTCCTTCCATTCCCATGGAGACCTCAGCACTCATCTTCACATGTCTTTTCTCCTCTTCCTCCCCAACTCCTCCTCTCTACTACTGTTGAATAAAACCAATGCAGTTCTCCATACAAATGGCCAATCCCAAGCCCTTCTCTTGAGAGCATCCCTGACTCTGTGAAAAATCAAACTCACCTCCTCTGACCTGTGGGCTGGCTTCACATATTTCATCAGAAGAGCCTAAAAAGCACTGAAGCAGACAACTCTGCACTCTGTTCCACCCTGATTGAACATCAGATTTTAGATCTGAAATGTCATTGAGTTAAGCATATAATGATAAAACTGGGTCCTAAGGCAGTAAAGCTTTTAAGCATATGAGTAATCTCACTGACTGTATATGGAAATACAGTTTTGGTGGGAGATGTGATCTTTGCCAGACTGGGGAGTTAGTAGCCAAAATGTAAGCGTGCAAACCAATCAGGAAAGTGCACGCATAAATCATCAACTTTAAGCCTTTATTGGGGAAGTTATTCAAGTACAATCACAGCAACAGTCTAGGCACTCTGCTCCTGCCCAGGGGCCTCAAAGTTGCTCAAAATCCAGGTGTTTTACCTTTTACTCTTTAGACAAACATCAACACACTCATGCCCGAAGTGCCATCTTCTACACATCACTTGTGCTTACTGGCCTTTCAATTCTGCTGCAGCAGATCCTGAAGTGTTAAGTAAAACTGCAGTTTCATTCCCAGGGGACAGAGACCGCAATGCATTTCAGTAGTTTGCCTTTTTCATATTTATGGCTTGTGCAAGCTGTCTGGGAAGCCTCTGCTAGGCTGGTGTTGCGGTTTGGTTAAGTTAATGAAGGTTTGGAAGCTGCCTGCTTCATCCCCCTCCTGAGAAAGGGACCAGTTTCCTCATGAATCTCATCTAGCAGACTGGATGGCTCAGGGGGGATTTTCCTGATCCTTTCTACATCAGCAGTGTCACCTGGAGCTGGAAGAAACCCCACTGGTTTCCTCACCGCAGCTCCTTCACCAACTCACTGAAGAGCAGCACTATGTTTCAATGCTGCCTCATCTACAGCATCCCCAAGCCCCATGGAGGACTCAGCTCTTGTCCTGATCTCACCCACAGCCAACACTAATGCACAGAGAGCTGACCTGGAGGGTTTTAACATTCCTGCTCCCCACCTCCATCATGCCAGAATTGCTCTCTGGCTTTGTTTTTTAAGCCCTTGTTTAGCAGCGCTGCTTCTCCTTCAGTCACAGCCCTTCAGTCACTCTCCTGATAAAGCTGCCCCAAGCCCCATCGTCTGTTCAGTTCTCTGACACACAGATTAGCCAACAGCTACAAATAAAGGCACCAGCTTTGCTTTTCTGGAAGGGATTAGTGTGCTTCCAGAAGAATACCAAATCCGCAAGCAGGTCCCTTTGTTCTGCTCCACTTCGTACACATGTGTTTCTGTTGAGCCTTATAAAATAGAAATGAAAAAAAATGGGGGGGGGAAGGGAGGGAGTAGGGGCACGGAGGGGAGGGAGAGAGGGGGAGGAAAAGGGACAGATTGCTTTAGTATTGCCTGGCATTATCTCTCCTCGACTTTACTGGGGGAGGAGAGGAGGCAGCCGTGTCAAAGCAACAGTGGATTCTCTGGGTGGTGCCGCCGCTCACCATGCTGCGAGTCAGATGTTAATAATTATTTAGCAGTTGAGTGTGTGGGGAGGGGGGGTTTGCTGGGAGGTGGGGAGGGGAGATTGAATTTACATGCATCACTACAGTGGCCTTTAAAAGTCTTAGCATGAAAAATGCATGACTGCCCATGCATTATTTATTCAGCAATGAATAGAAATTCCCGAAGATCAGACTTGCAGGTCAAGACTGACAAATTTGGCAGAATTAAGCATCGTGTCTATCAGCCCAATAGCAGATAGGAAGGGGAACCGTGCTTCAGTGTGTAAGACATTGCTGCTTTGTTGCATAAATCTGGCTTTAGAAGGACGTGCAGGGTTTGCCCTGACCCACACTCCCTTGCCAGCCTGTGTTTAGCAGAAGGCAGTCTTGTTTTTCTGTTCATTGTGGATTCAGATTGGGTTGACTCCCTCTTTCCACAATGAAAAGCTTTTTAACACTAAGTATCTGTGGCAGAATCTAGTTGCTTTGATCCACGAAGCACCATTTGTTTCGGGTCCTCTTGTGTTTATTCTGCCATCAGCAAGGCAACTTGAATACAACCTTGAGGCTCTCAGCTGACAAATGCCCCCCAAATTCTCTCCATCTCTTTCTTTTTGCCTTTCCAATTGTAATTTTTGTTTGAAAATAATTTTGTGCAGTCTCTCTCCAGCTGCCTCCAGAATACCAATGAAGTACATCTGAGACAGCAACTCTATTCTTGCTAGCTGGCCTGATCCAGTACGAAGCAGTACACAGACTCAGGCAAATACAGTTTCCCTCACCACACACACAGTGCAGTGCATCCATTGCTCCCAGCACACCAGGACCTGTACAGACCGGCTTCTAAGCAAAGCCATTGCTGCCTAACCACATCACAGAGATGGAGGGTGGTGTGAAAGAGGTAGCAAAGTACTACCAAGTATGGGCTGGAAGAGTGCAGCTGAGTCCCTTCCTGCTTTGGTTCACTCCAATGACACATAAGTTTTCCTGACTGCATGCACTTTTGCCTGTGGAAGGCTGGGAAATGTTGCTTGGAGAGAGTCAACGCCACTGCCATGCTGGCTGTGTGTTTCCCATGGGGACCAAAGGCTCAGGGTAAGGGTATACCCTGGGTAGTGACAGCAAATGTCTTGTGTCCCACCACCATGCCCCCTTCTCTGTGTAGAGGAGTCTATAGCATGAGCCTTATTTCTGCATAGAAAGGGAATTAAAACCATTAGGGTTTATCAGCTGGGCACACTGCTGTTCCTGTATTATGTCAGTAAGATTTTCCCCACCACCATCACCCTCACAAGTGCCATAAGTGTAGAATACACATCCTACAAGTACAGAAGCATCTCAGAAGCAATCTACTCTGGAGCTTGCTTGAAAATTGCTGTTTGCTGTAATGGTACCCAAGGGAGCAGTGCTCTCTAATATTTGTTTAAAGCGACTGGTAAAAGTAAAGCAATGCCCTTACTTTCTGAATGCAGGCTGTTCTCCACAACATTGGGCAAAATTGAATTGCTGAAAGAATAGCAACATATTGCTCTGCTCTGAAGTGAGGGTTCGTAATCCAATCAAAACATACAGGTAGAGGGGAGAAGCCTATGTAGGAGGCAAATAATATCTACAGTTGGTATTTGGTATGATGCTTATAGCAAGGTTTCCTGCCTAAACATGAGGCAGATTTTGGCTTGTTTTGTTGCCTGGTTAGGATTTTTTTTATTTTTTAACAGATGTGTGGTCTTGTGAGAACCTCAGGAGAGAGATAAAGCACCTGTGGTGGCAGAGTGTGACTTTGCCTCTTGCCAAAGCCAAGATGAGCAGAGGCACTTTTGGAGTCTCAGGCTGCAAATGCCTTTAGGAAAAAGTCCAGTGGGAAAGTCCTGCCAAGGTGGTATCGTTTGACATGCACAGACTTCTGTAATAAAGCCAGTGGGAAAAGTAGGAATGTAGGACTGCCTGAGAAAAGGCAGAGGCA
This sequence comes from Laterallus jamaicensis coturniculus, assembly GCA_022605575.1. NCBI lineage: Eukaryota > Metazoa > Chordata > Aves > Gruiformes > Rallidae > Laterallus > Laterallus jamaicensis. The sequence goes on along the minus strand of JAKCOX010000016.1, from coordinate 10,711,796 downwards.
CTGAGTGTCTGCCTGCCTCGTGAAAAGCCCCGTGTTTCTCCATGGGGTGGGCTTAATAACTGGCTGGGGTGATGAGAGGCCATTCACACCTGCCAGTTAAGAATTAGGGGAGCCTGGACAGTCCCCACTGCCCTTCACCCACCTCCCAGCTGCATCCAGAAAATAATAATCCCCTGTGCTTAAAATATCTCCTTTCATGCTGAGGCTGCTGCTTTCCCGTGGCCGCTCTGCTCCATGACAGTCGGTCTGATGACAGTGACATGGCTCATAGGTAGAAGGGGTTTTTCCCTTTCCATTGAAGTTGCTCAGTGTCAGCCTCTCCTACTGTACAGCTGAACACTTAGACTCTCTCACTTTGGCCTGACCAGATCTACCCTTGCTGATACAAAGCAATGCTTCAGTAGCACTCCAGCCCTGCTCTGCTTAATAACAGCAACAAAACTCAGCCCTGGAAATCGTCCATGCAAGGCAATAACTGTGTGTGAATCTCAGCATTAATGTTTGTGAAGTGCTTTGAGATCCCATCAGGGAAATTGTGTTACAGTGAAATATTAAACTACACAGATCCCTACAACCTTGCAGGCAATCTCCAAGTGACCTGAGAGTCTTTTTGTTCTTCCTCAGCCTCCTAGTTCCTCTGTACAAACTATGGTTCACTAGGTACGAGATCATCTGCAGTTCAGTTGTAAGGAATATCTTCATACCATTTCCAGGCAGGAAGAGGGGGCAGATAATAGAAGGTAATGCAGAACCTCCTGTTGCTTAAGCTGTATTTATCATTAATTCAGCTACCGTTTACAGATGCAAAGAGAGAACTAAAGTGACTGTCCTTAAAAAATATTGGTTGGAATAATTCTAGGCATTGTTATTCCTATTGCACACCGTCATGTTCGTTGTTATCAGAATGACTCTGTGAAATTGCTGTGGATGTACGAGGCTATTTTCATAATTCACTCTTGACACGCATTCTGGGCTGTTGCTTTTACAGTAGACTTTTGATTCTTGCCTTTAATCATCTGGGTTGTATATTGCTTTCTCTGCATTCTCATCACAACAAGCAATCATCCCAGAACAGGTATATATGTCTCCTGAATTTGGTACTTCTGCACATCCCAGACAGGTGTGGACCCATGAATTCTCAATATGCCTCTATTTGTCCTTATGGACTGGAACTGTTTCAGAAACATTTGGTGTATCACCCAGAACCCAGGGTTCTTTCACAGTGGCATTTTACTGGGGTACACTGGATCACAAAATTCTGAAAACCAACTTGTTTTTGAAAAGATTTCTTACAATTTGTAATTACTGTAATAACTTCTGTATGAAGATCCCCAAATGTACATTACCAAATGAGGTTTGTGGTGTTCCTTGGAGGTGTAGAAATATTATTGTTCCCATTTTATGATTAGGGAACTTAAGTAATGAGGAGAAGTAGTGATGTATCTAGGGTTGTGCTGGAACTGCGTTGGGGAGAATAGGATAGGGAAAAATTAAATATAGCTCTGACTTCCTAAATCTCCGTTCATTAATTTGAACTCTGAATGATGCATCCTTGTTATTCAGAGGGCTGGAGATTGATGTACTACCACTGGGACCTTTTTTCCAGGGATCAAAAGGTCTATGAGCTATGTTGATCTTGGTTGGAGTTCTGTATCTTGGCTGCTTAATGGCTAGAAACACAAGAATGAGTTTTCTTTATTTGAAGGTGCAATTTGTAACATAAAGAAAACTTCAGCCTACCAAAAAATGTTTCTTTCATCCCTTTAGCGGAGATGGGTGTGTTGTGCCTCTGCTGCCCTGGAGATCTGTGGCAATGGAAGGTTGGGGCTACCTGTGCAGGTGGCCTTTTGAACTCTGCAGAGATGAGAGCTTGTTTATGTCCCTGTAACCAGAGTGAATTAGTGGACTTGAATTTCAGAGCTATTCCTTCTGTGTCCACCTCTTGCTAACCTTTAATTATGCCTTCATGCTCACTCTCGCAGGCTCTGTAATTGACCACAAATTTAGTTGTGTGGCCCAAATCAAAGGCAAAGGCACATAACTGTATTAAGGTCAATTATCTTGTGCTACAGTTCTCCTGCAAAGTGAGCTGCTTCTGGTAAACCGTATTATTAAACGGGCGGCTATTCACTGCTAAAGTTGCTTTAGTTGTGCTTTTTCCTCCAAGTAGCACTAACAGGTCATCAGCATCACAGAGGATTGCAGTGTGGGAGACAATAAGGCAGCCAAATCTCATTGCACGCCTGTGATCAGGATTTGAAATCCATTAAAAAGGAATAGTTGCTAGTGGACTATGGTTTTATCTGTTTTCCAGCCAGTTCTTCTGGAAAGTCTAATATCTGAACCTATCAAAGTTTTGCAATATTAATTAAGTCATCTAATACCCTGTCAAATTAGTGTGCATTTCACAAGTGGAGCCCTCGAAATTCAGTTTGTCTAAAGCCAGTCTGAACATCAGTGGCAAAGGATGATAAAAGCTAGAGAGGGGAAAAGCCAGTAAGAATATTGAGTCACTCCTCTCTTAATGCAGGATTATTCTAAAAGAATAATAGGCTGAACTGTTCATAGTAGAGGTTTTAAAATCTCATTTAAAAAAAAATAAAATTAAAAGTGTTAGGGTAATTTTTGTGTGGTGCTACCAGGGAAATCAATCTGTACCTTGGGTTTATATCTAAAAAATGCCCTAGGAATAAAACATCTATATAAATGTGGGAGCTGTGTCGGGTAATTAGGGAACTTCTTGAATTCTCCTTTCAATATAGCACTACAGATTTCAACAGCTAGCAGGGGATTTCTGAACTCCACAGTGTTTTCACAGCTGAGTTTCTCAAGGAATAGCCAAACTGAAATAGATCCTGCTATTGAACTAAACAAACAAACAAAGATCAGAACCCCCAGAGCTGATGTTTTTCATCCCCATTAAGACACAATCAGTGAGGAAGTTGTGTACCCACCTGATTTTTGGCTGAATGAATGGTCAGGTATGTACTGGAGCCAGGTAAGAGATGGTGTTTCTAGCTGGATTGGGATCCGTCCCTGGTTGGCACCTAGTACAGATATTCTTCATCTCTGCTGTCTTTTCAGCTAGGTAGCTGCTGGTGGTGTTACAGATGTTTCTGCTGTTTGTTAAAAGCTTTTCTGTGTGTGGCCAAGCAGTGTTGTTCATGTATCAGCTAGACACACCTGCAAAGCCTAACTGTATTGCCCACTGCACACCATTTTCCTGGGCTGTGAAGCATCACTCAGATTATTTTTTTTATAAACATCACACACATAGAAAAAATACACATGGGAAACGTTGCTGTTTTCATTTAGACTGTCTAATGTGGTGACTTTTAAGAGAGAGATAAGGAAATTGTACCACTGTGTCAAAACTGAACTTGGTAACGGAATCAGAAAATAATCGCAGTTTAAGAGAGAAATGCTTCGAATTCCAGGAATAAAGGAGACCTTATTATAAGCTGAAGGTCTATGAATAATCCATTATCTGGAATCTGCAGAGGATTCAATAGGAAAGCCATTGTTGTATTTTCTTTATACTTACTGGAATTCAATTTCATTTTGTATTCTTCTTTAATGTTAAAATATTGATGTTTACATCACTACTACACCTAGATGCCAAAACTGGTAATGGGAAGACAGTGGACTGCAGCTAAGATAAAAATTAGAAGGAAAAATAAGTTCTCTTCTAGGAGGTTTGTGGCTCCCAATGGTTTTGTGATGTGGGGGGGCTTGTATTGCTTGGGAAAGGAAGCTTATGTTTTTATAGCTCAGGATGGGAAGGAGTTGAGGATTTTAGACCTAGACCTTGACTAAAATAGCCTTGCACTATTTTAAAAAATTTATTATTTCCTTACAACCCATGTCTTTTGTGTCAGGATAGTCCTTGAATCCACAGGGCTAGAAAGTGTCATCTGTCAGACCTGAAAGAATCCACTTTGTGTGATACACATCCAACCTCCCAGCCTGCCCACTGCCACTGGGAGACTCGGCCATGCCACAGGCAGGATATGGCTCCTCTTTACCAAAGTTCACACCAGAGACATTATACACTGGACTGAGCCTGGACTGATCCCATCTTTCCAAGGGCACCTGTTGCAGGGGGCTCTGCCCAGCACACAGCCCCCAAGGATCTGCAGTCAGAGGGCACACACAGCACTCAGGTCAACACTTCCTAACCCTAAACCTGAGCAACCCTGGGAATAGACCACATTGGTTCATCTCATCTTGATTTAAAGCCAGGATTTTCTGACTCTCTTGCTCACTTGTTCTGATGGTAAAGTGCCCTTGCTGTTGAAAAAAATAAATTTTAATATCTTTATTTCTAATTTAATCTTTACTGAATTCAACTTCCAGCAATTTAATGCCTTTGGCTGTTAGAATAAAGAACCCTCTTGTATCAAATGCTCTCCCTGTGTAGGTACTCACAAACTGTGATTAAATTGTCTCTTAGTCTTCTCTTCAGTAAGCCCTAATTGAACACCATAATATCAGTTGAATCTCCAAAAAAGAGCCACCTCTTGATAACTGATTTTCCAAAGAATCTTAAAGCCACAGGAACAAACAAATTGTCCCAGTTCCTTCCTCCTCTTTTTGTCTTCTCTTTCCCTTCTGGTCTCTACGAAATAAAATTGTGGCAAGGAATCCGTCCTCTGCCTGCTTAGCTCATTTCCAAGGCAGGTTGATGACATGACAAATCAAAATACAGGAAGTCTTCCATAGTGCCAAGGTGCTCTTGGAAATGAATTCAAAATGAATCTGAATAATGGAAGAAATGGAATAAATTCTGAGATATGTGGATAGGAGATATCCTATCTTGGTAGAGCTATTAAATAGTAATTGGTTATCTATTATCAGTTTCACAAATTATAATTGTGAATTTTCCCTCTTTATAGCTCTTTTAAGACATTGCTATTTCTCTCCCCTGGTGGGTGGCAACTCCCAGCCAGACACTCCCTCTCCTCACTGCTGATGATGCTGCTGGGCCAGGGGAGAGGAGAGAACATCTTCCCTGGGGGCAGGAGCTCCTCCAAAACCTGAGGAGGAATCCACTGGAGAAGTTCCCATGCTCAGTTTCCCTGACTGCTCACCCATCCACCAGAGCACCTCCCCACCTCTGCCCTACAGTCCCCATGGGCCAGGGACTCATTCACCTGTCCACATTGTCCAGGACAGTGGTACTCTCTGCCAAACACAGGCCTGGGAATAGAGCTGGAATTACTGTGTAATTCTGAGCTGTATGATGTGAGAGGAGCTAACACCTGGTATTTTATGTTCCCTTTCCTTGTACAGAGCCAAGGAGGTGTTTTTTCTTCTTTTCCCCTGTGAGATCTTTGCAAAACTCTCTCTTTTTCTTTTCACGCTGTAAGCAACACCAAGCCATCAAACGTTAGGTGTTCCTGCCTCTGTGCAGTCCTAGGTTAAACGCACAATGTGATCTAAGGGTATGTAAACAGCTGTTCCTCCTGGTGCAGCAAGACAGCTTCTATTCCCAAGACAGCAAACAAAGCTCAACATGCTACAGTTTTCAAAATCATCTAAAACTTGTCAGACACTTTACTGACACCTTAGAACCAGGGGCAGCTACCCAGCAGCCTGCTGACCTGTTCCGCTGATAAACAATCCCACATCATGCTGCTGAAAACACTTGCAAGAATCAACACTACAGGGAAGTCCCTGGCCCAGCTGGAGGGCTGTGAGCTTCCCGTGCTTGAGAACAGCCAGTGTAGGCACCTTCCTCTCCTGTTACAAGAATTTTTAATCTTTTATTTCATTTCAAATGTTAAAAACTATAATCTCAGCCCAGCGCGATACAAGAGCTGTTTCAGTCGAGAAGTTGGGGTTTTTCTCCACAGTTGCCTTGTGCAACAGTCGGTGGAAAACAAACGTGAAACATAGAAAATGAGCAATGGTGAGCTAAAGCTTGGGTGTCAACTTTGCTTTGCTGTTTCTTCCACTGCCTTTGTCAGTCAATTTGGCAAAATGTCAGAGCTGCACTCCCTTTTATGCATGTGTGTCTAATCTGAACGTTCTCTGAGAGTCTGCTTCTCTGCAAATCCCTGTGCATACCATACCTCCTCCTGCTCCAGCCACGGGTAGGATCAGAAATAGTATCTGTGTGACAGCTCTGAACAGATGGAAAATACTGGTGTCAATGTCTCAATTATTAAGTGTCTGTGTATTCCCAGTGATTGCTGCCATGCTCTAAGGAGCTAAATACATGCACTAAGCCTTTTGCCTAGACTTCCAGGTGTCGTTGGGTTTTGAGTTCTTAGCTCTGCAGAGCATTACGTAGAGCAGCCAGTCAGTCCATTGTAGTTACTGGGATTTTCTCTTTGCTTTCTTAACTCCTTCCTAAATCTCTAACATAAATGCATCCCCAAACAAATGTCTTCTGCCCTTCCGCTACCATTTTTATGTACTGCCAGAGGGCATGCTGTGAGCCATCACCAAAATAAAACCTTAATTGCCAGTAGAAGTTTTCAATGCAAAACCTCAATGGGAAAAAAAAAGGTACACTTGTTGCCGGTGGGAATGTGTGGAACTGCAAGTCTCAGTGTAGTCCCAGGTGGCTTTGAGGGGAGACTTCACAGTTGCGTGCAGCAGAGAACATAATCCTATAATCTGGTTATATCTGGTGTTTAGTTGCCAAGGAATTGCCTGCATTACAGCACTTGCCAGGTCAATGAAATAGTTTTTCTGCGTATGCCCAAGAAACCCAGAGGATGTCAGTGAAACTCCCCTTGAGTTTGACATCAGGATGTGTTTAACACTGGAGAAACATCCATAAATATTAAAAAAAAAAATCAAAGAATATGTAGAATACATTTCCAGAACATATGGTCACTGCACATCACTTTCTTTTTTCCTTGCTAATATGTTTCTGGTTGCCCATTTATCTTCTAATTAACAAACCCAGTGGGATAAATCATTGTTTCCAGCAGCTTAGCATATAGTTCCTGGGACAATGGCCTGGAAACTCAGTATAGTGCTGTTCATCAGCTGTTTCCAATGCTCTGGCAGCCAAATTAAGATCCCTGGAAAGTGTTGCTGTTGGTGTTCAGGAGTTGTTGCCCACTTCTGGGTGTGCTATAAACTTTGAATTACCCACGCTGTGCCTCACCAGGCTGTTGGACCTTGCAGGAGGCTGTTGGGACTCCACTCCTCACGACATCTATGGGTGCATTGATTATTTATACCCCATCTGCCTTAAAAGAGAGAAAGCAAGAAAGAAAAGCAGCATTTCCAGGAAAATGGCTGAAGTGGGTCCAGCTTGTTCCTTCACACTTTACGTCTCCTCCAGGAAATGAGTATTTGAATCTGTTATTCTTAAGGGAAACACTTAATCACAAGCTTAACTCTGAACAAGCTTAAATTGTTTGCTGGATTTTCGGACTGAAGGGAAAAATAAAGTGGGAGGAAAGAAAACAGCATAGAGGAGTCCAAGAGAATAAAAGAGAAAGCAGAAAAATGGAGACATGCAGAAGAAATGCAGAGCTGCAAGGAGAAATAAGAAGTTGGGTATTAAACTGGGAGGGGAAAGGGAGAATTCAGAGGCAATTGAATGAAAATAAGAGCAGCACAGACCAACACCCCTCCCCACCCCAAAGTCTGGAAATAAAAAATCATAGAGAATACACCCCGGTCTTAAACTTGAGTTAATATTCCAGTGAGTCAGAATAAGTTATTTGTACTCCACAACCCACTTTGTGCTTTCCTGAGATGCCACTGGAATGCTGATTATTACTATGGGGGTAGCAGATTTCTACAAACCAGCTCTGTTCTTTCTACTTTTCCTTCATGCTCTGCTTCTGCAAAATGAACATGAACAAAATCAGAGCTCCCATCCCAGCAGTCGCCCCCACAGTCCTCTCAGGTGTTTGCAGCTGGGGCAGGTGAGGTACCAACGCTTTGGTGCTGTTCTGATGCTGCAGTCGGTGAGAGCCGAGCAGCCTCTCCTCTCTGCCTGTGCCGCTCTTGCTCAGCTATCTCAAGATGGATGTTAAAAATCCCGTCTGAGGGGAAGCTGTGCTGCAGTATGCTGCTGTCTTCTGTGCTAGAGCTTATGCCATGCTGCAGAGCAGCAGTGTACGTCATATGTGCAAACCCGAAGTGCAGGAACAATAAATATAGTAACAGAGTTCTTATGCCTTATGTTCAAATACATTTCCGAGGTAGCACGTGCTGTGGGGTGTTGGAAGTTGCGTGGATGGGATATTCAGGGCTGTAGCAAAAGAGTAGAGAAGCAGACACCCATCACCTGTGAGAGACGTAGCTCCTTGCTCTTAGTGGGACTGCAAATTGCCTTAGCAGCAGTGTCTTACCTCTCTGCAAGATGTGCTTCTCATGAAACACTCCAGAGTATGGAGGGGAGAACTGCCTTTACCCCTGCTGATTGCAGGAGGGGAAGGAGACATTTTTCCTAAGACAACAAAGTGCCATATTATGCTCTTAAGTGTATTCTGCTCTATCACACACATTGCTGCTCAGCAATCCTTCACTGCAGGGAACTGCTGAGCTTTAGGACTCAAATCCTCATCCACAGCAAGCACACCTGCTATTGATGCTTATTACCGTGAGTCTATGATGCCAGGAAGAGTTACTGAAGTTAGGAGGAAAGGAAATGTTCAAATCTTTTGCAGTTCCCTGTCCTGCTGGTTCTCCTCAGTACATTTAGGCTTCCCAGGTTGGCTTTGCACTGGGGTTTAGCTCCTTGGACCAGCATGAAAACTCAAAAGGCAGCAGCTTCAGTCACAAGGGGTTCAACCCGGGCTGACGGGCAGACCTCCTCTGTTACCCCAGAGGATGGATGAGGCAGTTACTGCTGCAGGTAAAATCAGAACGGGCTGCGTGTCCTGCTGGGGACAAGCTGAGCATGGCAGGGGGATGTGCAGGCTCTGGGCAGTGGAAAGCTGAGTTTGTTTTGGGAGCTTAGAAACTGAGCAAGCCTCAAGCAGAGGGGTACAGGCATGAGGAGACGCAGGTCCCTGCAGACAGCGGGTTCCATGTGATCCCGCAGTTGCTAGGCTGAAGGCTGGGGAATACAGGTGGCAAAGCAGCAAGGGACCTGAGCGTATGCAGTTATTAGTCAAGGACCCCCGCAGCTCGGCAGGCTGCGGTGCCGCGGGCAGTGAGCTGCCTGCAGAAGGGAGGAAGAGGGGGAGCAGGGACATAGAGAGGAGCCCAGGGGTGGACAGCGTGGTGTAGAGCCAGGGATCTTGCTTTCTGTATGAACCTTCTGGTGTGAACTAAACACCGAAATGCAATCAGGAAAGTTGCAAACACATAGAATAAAGAGCTGTCCCCCCCAAAGCCCCAGATCTACCCAGAGCAGTCCCCACTCTTCTGTCTCCAAGCACCAGTCAAGGGCAGACAAAATCCCACGCAGGCTCTTTGCCCGGGGGAAGGAGCAGCGAAGGATAAAGGAAAGTGTTCCTCTAAACCCTGCACACACGCAGCCAAGAATTTAATTACATGCCATCTTTTGAGTGTGTCCCATACCTTGCTCCCTCAGGGGCTTCCTGATTTCTTTCCTCATTGAAACTCATCCCAATTAACTTGTTTGAATGGTTTAACTCCTTGGCTGGTCTGGATGCCTTACTGCTTCTGCCAAGACACTGTTTCATTCTAAAATTCATGTTTCATGACAGAAGATTCCTTATGACATAGCTGTTTTTGCTCCATGAGTAAGAGCAATTGGGAAATAAGTAGGAGCTACCAACATTAACGGTGTCAGAAGGCTTGCAAAGCTAGATGTTTGCCTGTTGCTGGATGTTGTTTTTCTCAGAGGACCCTTGCTATGAAGATGAAGATCTCTAGGTAAAAGAGAGGGTTGTGTCCAGAGGGTTGTGTTCCCCTGCCATTTCTGGGGTTTTGGAGTCCTGCTTCCACAGCTGCTAGGAAATTGCATCTTGTGAGTGTCTGCCAACGGTGGCAATCTGCCAATTGCAGCACGAGGGGCTGGGTGTGTAATGTCAGGGATATGGGTGAAGATTCACGGATAGTCTTTGACATGAGAGCAGGTCTGGGAGACATTTGGTGGTATCCCACAGGCTAGCATTTGGGGGCTATCCCCAAGGGAGGGGGAGGTTGGGTTACGGCTACCCCGCTGCTTTTTGTTTGAATGCAAGGGATCCTGCATGGCTCAGAGACATTACTCACACTGGCCTTGCTTTGGTTTTGATCATTGTACAGTTTATATCCAGCAAACCTCATCTCAAGCTCTGTAAATAAAAGAAAATAAAATTAACAGATCTATCCTGGTTTTGGGTTAAGAAGTAGAAACTTCATATATGACTTAAGAAAGGAGCTCCTTGAAGCATCTTTTTCTTTTCCTGTTTCTTTTCTTCTCATGAGCTCTTTCCAAGCCATAATTTTTGTTGATGTTTAGTTCTCAGCCTCCATGGAGTCTAGTGTTCTACTTAGTGTATTGTGTGAAATCAGCTTTCTCTTGCACTCCCACTTAGGTCCCAGCTCTCTCTTCTTTAATCCCCTACTCAGTCAATTCGTAGTCTTCATTACTGTTCTGACTTGGGCTTCAAGTTTTGCTGGAACAAAGGAAAACAAAGGGAGACAACAAAATTGATACCCATGGGCCAGGGAACATATGTGACCTTTGCGTTTGTCACAGATGCTTAGAGAAGAGGGTGCTGTTTGCTTCATAGCCATTGCAATATCCTTCACAGGTGGTTAATGCTTTCCACCAGCACATGAAAGAATAATTGGATAGCCACTTTTTAAAGCTGTATGTAACCAACCATATCAAGTTTATCACTAAATGTCACAGTTTATCATAATCTAATCACCAGAGAGCAAGAAAAATGAGCATACTTGTCTCCATCAATAAACGAGTGATTATTCAGACAATAACTAGTTTATTTTCTTTATTTCCATAAATGTTTGAAGTCTTATGAAGATGCTCTGGAGAAAGGATTATTTATGTTGGCATCCAGACAGTATAGTGATAGGAAGTTTAGAAAAGCTGAAGAGAGATGTTCATTTAGAAATGATCTTAAAAGTCTTAATCATTTTCATTCTGCAGAGGGAAACTGGGCCATGAGGTTATTTATCAGATTAAAGATGCACTGCCTGTTCCATCTTGTAGCATACAAGCCCGATGTACAATGACATCACTGGAAAGCTACTAAAAAGGAAAGAGACAAAATTTCTGCTTTAGTTTTTATTTTTAAGATAACATGGCTGTTCTCCTGCCAGTTGGCCCCTCTTCTATGTACCATTTTTGGAAGTTATGTAGCATCAGATGCTGACATGTTACCAAAGAAAACCACTCCGACGACAACAGTAAAAACAGTTTTGATCAGCATCAGAAGCAAAAAAAAGGTATAAAATCTGGCCCCAAGTCTCCAGTATGTCCTAACATGAAGAAAGTTATAGCTTGTCCCCAGAGAGATGACAAACTGTATCTCTGATGGCTGAGCAAATCTAACACCACACGACACCTGCGCGCCCACGCGTGCCAGGAGACAGGTGTATGCTGTAGTATTTCATACAAACAGATGTCCTCCGCCAATGCACCGACTTGCCTGAGCCTCTTACAACAAAATAGAGATGTCAGGAAAGGAAAACAATTTTCTCCATGATCCATTTGCCCTTGGAGCTATTCCTCACACCTCCGGGCTTAAAAGTGAACATCTGAGGGCACTCAGGCAGCAGTGGCTCTGGGGTTGTGAGGAGGAAGGGTATGAGGAAGAGCTGGAAAATATTTTTGTGACAAAAATAGCAATACATCAGCGTGAGTGACTGATAAGAGATAAGGACTCTTTCCTCATTCAAGGGGAAACATGAGAGACAGCAGTCTAGGGAAGCTGGAGTCCGATGGGTGCTTGCAGTGCAGATGGGGTTAATGACTTCTTGGTTGCCCTGCAGAGAGGTGCCAATTTGAAAGCATTTCCCTCCAATTTCCTTGGAAACACAGGGGAGACCCCATGAGACAGGAACTTCTCTGTGTGTTCCTCACCCATCCCGAGTGCATATTCAGGGTCCTCTGTGCGAGGACCTGGGAGATTTGGCTTCAATTCTCTCTTCACAAATACTCTCTGCTGCCTTGACCTGTGAAGCCACCGCATCTCCCTAGGTGCAAGTTCCCCAACTTTATTGTTGGGGAGTAGCCAAAATGCCTTTTCTCTTCTTTGCTCTGTGTTACCATATTATGTGTGTGTAAAGTACCTAGCAACAAAAACCTGGATCTTTTCAGTGCTGCTGTAACATAATAAGACACCTCCACATGCTTCCTTCCATGGCTTTCTGTGACTCTAGAGCCAGCCTGGTTTTCAAGGAGGCACTGAGCAAGAGTTTATGTTGGAAAATAAGTAAAGCTGCTAGTCTCTAGAAAAGGGTTAAATGAGAACTAAAGAAAATTGAAATCTGGGTCTTGAGCAGGTTTGCCACTTCACAACTTGAGGCTATAGCTGCTGGACATCTCCTTTGAAAATGTCCTTTAACCCCTTTAAAACATTCATTCTAAAGCTTCTTTTAGCCTGACATTTCTGTAAGACATCACTGCAAAATATCTTCTTAACAGCTGCTGGCAGTTCATGGCATCTTGGTGACCTAAATGCTGCTTTTGTGCAACAGTGGCCTGCAAACAGCAACTGCTCTGGCTGATTTTGCATTTCCTACAGCTCTGCTCTTGGGAAGAGAGGAGGGAGGAATAGTAGCAGCAGGAAGCACTAAAGCAGGAGACAGGAGCTGGGTGGTGGGATACAGGGGAAAAGCTGGAGAAGATGGATGGGGTTAGGAGGCACCATTTCAGTGAATTCCAGGCTGTGTTGGAACTGGTTTGCAAATGGACCCATGCATCGTCTCATGTCTGCCATCAGAAACCTTGTCAGGGACGGATGAGTGCTACCTATCTCTCCTGGCAGCAGCCTGCTTTGCCACTGCCAGTGCCCATGCTGCAGAGAACATCACACCTCCCCACTTCCCCCATCTCTCCCCAGGCCACTCAAGGCAACTCAAATTCCCTCCAAGGCCTGGGGCAGACCACTGCTTTCCTTTCTGGACAGTTCATCTGCAGGCTGAGATCTTGACCAGATACTTTTCCACTTATTTAACTCAGATTATGCTGCTAGACCAAGAAGGCCAACGAGAGCTTCATTTTGTTCAGCCCCCTCCATACCCATAATAAGAAGCAGAGCCTGCATCATGGGGCATCTCTCCTGAGCAGGCAGAGCAAAGACCATGAGGATCTCCTGCCCCCCACCTCCAGTTCTTTCATGCAAAATGAGATGAAAATACATTTGGTCTTTCCAGTGAACAGTGCTTTTAAAAAAGGGCAGACAGTGCTTTCTTACCTTTTTCAATTACAGTTTATAACTGTTTTCTCCTGCATTTGCAAACTACTTCAAAAGCTTTCTTGGAAGTCATACACCCCAGAGTTGTTTGGATGAAGTACAAACCAAGCAATCAAAAAAAAAAATAAAGGGGGGGGCTGTGGGGTGGTGTTGGAAAAAAAAATCACTTGCAGGTTAATAAGATTTCAGATGGAAGAAAAAAGCAATAGCTCAGAGCTGCTGTGTGAGAAAGTCTGAACCTATTTATTTCTGTTCTCTCACTTCTTATTTTAATGGATCACAGTTGAATTAGCCTTGGCAGAATTTACAGCCCTTTTGGTCTGTTGGGTACGCTGAGTCTTTAATGTCCCAAGTGGTCCTATGATCTGTTAATTACCTGATTGCATGCAAAGCTCTATAGGGCTATTTCTCTACAAGAATTCTTTGTCAGGATCAAATTAGTTCTGGGGACCCTTTTCTGTGTGATGTTGAGCATCCTCAGCTCCGCACAGGGAATGTAAGCTCCTCTGCTCCTCGCAGGATGCGCTCAGCCCTTTGCAGGATGAGACAGTGTGTGAAGTAAATGATCAAAGTGGCCCATTACACAAATCCATGCTCTCATCGTTAACCATCCTGAAAGTTGCAGGGGAATGCTTTGCATTTGTCATTTTGTATTCCAAGCACCGTGCTGAATTTCGACATTCCCTCTCTCTGTAAGGGCAGCCCTGGTGCTTGGCTCCCAAGGGCTGAGCAGCAGGTAACAGCTGAGCCGCGGCGGTAAAACATCATCCTGTTTCTTCCTAACCCAGAGGAACTGTCATAAGCACGGGGAGGTTTGGAGTGAATGGTGTGTCTGTCATGGACAGCCCCCTTCCAAAGGCAGTAGGTGAAAAGGCATTGCAACAAACAGTTCAGAGAGATTTGAGATTTCCCCATTTACACCATGCCATTCGTCCCTGCCTGGTAGAAACGCTGGTTGATTAGAGGCACTCACTTCCCCGTCCCCTAAACCCCATGTTACAGTTTGCTTTCTTCAGACAAAGCTATTGCCCATTACTTTCTAAAATGGCAATTTTCTACTTCTGGGGATCTTTGCTACTCACAGATTCATGGTCCTCATGGCAGCAATGTCTCCTGGCTGCTCCTGATGTCCTTACAAAGCTCAGTAACTGCAGGGCCTCCATTAATAACATCACTGCAGTATTGTTGCAGTTTCTTTTCTGTCCATTCTCATCTGCACAGGGGAAATACATAAAACTTATCTTCCTGAGGATCACTTCTTAGGAGAGGATATCACTGTATCCTCCACCCTGAGTATCTTTCTTCCCAGTCCCTGACAAAGCAAAGGAATCCAGACTCATTTTGCTGTCTCTCAGAGGCAGAGGCGAGTCTCCTCTCCAGCCTTGGAGGTGCCTATGGGTCCTTACTGCTGGTCCTGCGCTGGCCTGAGTTCATTTCGGGGTGGCCCTGCACAAAGCACCATGCAGGGCAGTGGCACTGGACTTTGTTTGGAGTCTAAAGTTCTGTAAAGGCCTTACAATAAGCTCCTTGGGGTAGCTATTGTGGGGCCCTGCTCTGGCACTCTCCTGCAACTGGAAAACAGTCCCCACACTTTGTGTTTTGCACAGGTAGAACATCTCTCTTGTGAGGCTCTCAGAGCTATTTATGATCCACAGGGACTGTGTGTCCAGAGGGTCCCTGCTGAGGGAGAAGAAGATGGTAGTCCATCCATCAGGCACCACATGAGTGTGGATTTCTATAGGATGAGAAGCTTTGATTACTGCAGTCCATCCCACAATGCCCAGTCTAGCTGCCCCCTCCATCCTTGGGTCCCTTCAGCCCACACCGCAGTTGCATCAACCTCATCTCCTCATCTGGATTAGGATCCAGCACCAGAGTAAATACATGTTCAGTTAAGGTCAGAACGCACTGTGGGGTTTTTCTGAGCCTGAAATAAGGTGCTTTTAAAAAGCCACAGCTACAAAGCAGTGAAAAAAGTGGATTATTAATAGGAATCAAACTAAGCTATCATTTCTTCATATGTCTTATTCCTTCAAAAAGCCATCTCACTGGCTAACTGCTTGGGCTGAGCAGCTTGGTTTGGATGCCTTTTCACATTTTCTTCTTTTCTGGGTTTCTGGTACAACTTCTGGGAGCAGCAGGATAGGGACATTACAAAGACACACAAAGAGAAGGGCCAGTTTTCTGCATTGCTAAGTGAGCACCACTCAGTACCTAAATGTGCCCTTGATAAGCAGAACTTGCTAATACCATCCCTGGTGAGCAGCAGTCATTACCAATCACAATTATTAGGCTAACTCAGTTTCCAGAGAGTCATCCAACTGACGAGATCAGCTTCTTCAAGCTGTGCAAGCTTGTTATCACTACCTGCAATGGGGAAACGTGATGCCCACTTTGCTTCTTACAGCTTTTTCCAAGGTGGTTGCTGCTGGTCATTGGTTGGGTCAAACTGACCCTCTCCAACAGGCCCCTCCTTTCACACCTTTCACACCTTCAAACACAGAAACAACCATGTTGCTGGGTTGTGTGGTTGTGGTGTGCAGTTCCAGGGACCTCAGCCTCCTGACATCTTGTCCTTTGTTGGAGCTGCCACGCTGGTGCCGTGACCATATGTTTTTGTCTCTGTTGGCTCCTTGCTGCAGAACATCACTCCTGATGCCATCACCATAGTGATGGGTTCTTACCAAATGGGAGCTAAATTATACCAGGAATAGAAGTGGGTAGGATTTTTCTCCACTTCCCTTGCAGGAAATATCTGCTGCAGCTTCACTCATGACAACAATATTTGTACCAAGTTAAATACTGGGTTCAGCACTCATACACACAAAGAAAAACTATTTAATTCCAAAGAAAGTGAGGCCAAAAGCATTTCCTTCAGTAGTGACTCCAGAATTACAGAGCTGATAGGAGTTTTATGGCTGGAACCATCGACATTTTCAGGGTGGGATTTTTTCTTTCTTTCTTCTGAAATATATAGAAGAATATTGAGATCAAAGAAGTGTGGGTACTAATAAGCCCTTCACAAATGTAGTGGAGGACCATTTAACAGGATATTAGGAGACACAGAGAGAATTGACTTCTATAATCATTTAGAAGCTCCTCAGAAGGAAAAAAAACACCCCTGTTGAGTAAAATAAAATGAAGTCTTAATTATCTAAACTCCTGAGTTTAACATACACAGTAGAGACAAGGGCAGAATGAAAAAACCCCACAACCAAGGTAGAGATGGTTTTCTTTTAATATACCATGTTAAAATATAATGTGGCAAATGAATGTCTTTTCAAAGCTGGATTAAAAGAAGAAACTACAGGTATGGTCATGTCAGCACCAATATGCAAAAGAAAAGATAAAAGGTAGAAAGATGTAATCCTGACTGTGCAGACATGCTCCAGGGTGTATGAGCTGTAGTACAGGAGAATGAACAGAGTTACCCAGAGGTGGGTATCAAGCGCGGTATGACAAATGTGGCAGGACTGAGCACTGGACACTGTACCAGCATGAGCTACGTATTATGCTGTGAGCCTGACAAAATGAATAAGAGGATAAGAATAACAGAATTTCTTATTCATTGCTGGTCTTAAATTTTTTTTCCTAAAGGTCCTGGCAAGGTGAGCATAAACACAAGGTATGATAGAGCTTTACTGGGGACTTCGCTGCTCAGTTAGTGTGTTTTGTTGGAACCAGGGAAAAAAAAATCCTGCAGCTGCAAATGTAACTTGGAAAGGGTTGTAGAGAAGATGAAAAGTGTACAAATTGTACCACTTATTTGCACACACCTGGGATCTCATGAAGGGGTATCACACCAACGACTGAATCCACTGAGCCCTTCTGGCAGCTGTATGGATGGCAGTGTCTCAAACTTGGAAAAAGCTTTTGAAAGGATTCCTTGGCTCACCCTGCCTTATGCTTATGCTCCCTGCAATGGTCAGTGACTGATGATGACTGTCTCCTTATAGTTATGTCACAGGAGTGACACAAACTGGAAACAGGGAAAGTCAGGAGTAGCGTCACCGGAGGATCTCGCGCTCCCAGCGTGCCACCACGCAGCACATTTATTGCCTTTTCTCCTAGCCTGGCAATTAGACTTGCTGCTTCAATATCTCGAAACACCGTGCTCAGCAGTTCATATTTTGCTGGCTGGTACAATTTACTACAGCCCTATCCTCAAAGCCACATTTAGTAGCCTGTGCAAGGTGCATGAACATCTGATTTGTAAACAAAAGCACAGCAACTGTGTACCCTTTGTTTGGATTATAAATATCAGCCAAGTGCTTTAGGGGTCAAGGCTTCCCACTGTGCACTCCTTTTTGAAGGGATTCTGTTAAATTATATATGTGTTTGTACAAAAAAGGCAGGCATTTGCTGCAAGCTGGGTTAATAAATAGGTACATTGTACAGCTGCCTCATTCACTCTAAAGGGTAAGTCACTTTGTCATGCAGACAAGGCACCAAAAGCCAAAGCCAGGACCACAGGGGTCAGTTTTGGCCTGAGTCTTGCTGGGAATGGGGTTGCCTTATGGACTTTCTGTTCAATATTGGGTACACAGCAGTCCTGGGCCTGTGATTTTGGGGGAAAGGATATTTTAATTCACCCCCCATTCTCCTATACATTGGCATTGTTCATAGACATGTCAAAGCTATTGAGCTTTGCCGGGGCTCCTTTACTCTCCCTGAAGGGCACGGGGCTCTTCCTACCCTCCACTTTTGCTGTGCTGCAAACATTGATCATGGTTCTTTACTTTTTCTGCCTTCCTGTTTCCACAACTACAAGTGGTGGAGGCACTTGGTCTCCCGTAACCCACCTCTGTATTTGACTTGCACCATTTGAAAGATTAAAGGCAAATTATGCACAGTTCTTTTTCCCTCCTCTCAGATGAGAAGCAGTATCTCTGTAGCTGAATGTGCAGCCAGCCCCACCCTTACACACACTTTTTTCCTGATTTCTGGTGATTCCAGCACATATCAATGTGCTGCAATACAACCTCCACAGACAAGGCCACATCCAGCCTCAAAGGAACAGGCAAAGTAGGGCAGGCAGCTTCTTGCTGTCCTTGGCAAGCCATCAAGGTGACCGAGGGCATTTACATCACGCAGCTGCCTCCTCCAGCTCTCCCTCACAGCCGGTCAGAGCCCAGGCTGTGCCCTGTCCACCCGCTCCATCGACGGGCTGCGCTGGGGCTGCCACGCGCCTGGAGCTGCCACTGAGTCTAATAGGGAGAGACAGCAGTCTGAGTGTATTTGGAGGCTCCCATGGCTTAGAGTAGCGCAAACACTTTTGAATATCCTGCATATCATCCTTATTTCCAGCTGGGGGACATTAATGCTGATACAGTCTCCATGTGGCAGCAACAAAAAAAAGCCATTCTCATACTCCTAACCCCCACGGGGTGGGTGGAAGGTGTGGAAGTGCTAAACTTCCCCTTACTTGGAAAGGAGTGTCAAAGAAACATCCTCCATTCCCAACTCCTCCTCTGACTTTGTTCTCCCCTTCACAGCCTCCTCCCTCCTCACTTGACAAACTTTCAGACTAGAAAAACCCAAGCTGTTCTTCAGAAAGTAGTAGTGAGGGTTTTTTTTACTTCCAGTGTCACATCACTATGCACAAAGGCTGGATCTGCCTCTGCATCCTGGTTTGCCATGGTAGCAGGGTTCGGGAGGAGAAGGCTCCTCAAGCTGGGAATTCTCATCCAGGGAACAAAACTAATGAAACTCAGTTGGAGACTCCCACAGTCAAACTCACCAAGGTCAGAGGAAATGTGTCATGCTTCAGGCCTCACCAGCGATCCTCTAAATATACTTTCTCCCTGGAATGCCAGAGATTTAATTGTGAACATCAGTGCAGTGAATATGGGATCAAAGTGTTTCCTGTGCTATCTCGTGTTGGTATTTTGACAAAATGGAGGTGCTGAGAGCTGAGAATAAAATAGTTTAATGAACAGGAGAAATAGTTGTTCTTTATTCTACACCTCCCTAAGTTAAATAACTTCCTTTCACTTTGCTTAGCTTCTGAGTGGGGGAAATGGCTGAAAATGGACAGGACTATTAAAGAGAGTTATAGCTGGCATAAACAGACCTTTGAGGAGAGAAATGATAGGGCTGTATTAGAAAAATAGATCTTAGCACAGCCCAGCGAAAAGCAACAGTTTGGGTTTCCAATGTAATTTGCAAAACCTGCAGGTGATTGCAGGAACGCAGACAGGGGAAAAAAAATCAATGGTGTGAATTATTAAAAAAGAGAGGGTCAGATCTTCCATTAAGATGAACTGGCTTGGTCCTTAGCATCTCGAGGATAGATAGAGAACTACACATGGGTTTAGCAAGACAATTTTGAAGGGCAACACAAGGATGAAAGAAAAACATGGCTCGTAATTTGGGGTGAGTGTAGTATTTGTTAGTGTTGAAGCTGGGAGTAAATCTTTCTGACCGTTACAAGAACAAGCTGAAAATTCCCTTAAGTCAGGCTGCTTTGTCATATGTATTGTATGTGGTAAATGTATTACCAAAACCAGTTTGAAAAATGTTTTAGAAGGCTAAAAATGCATCCTTGGTGCTATTTACCACTAAACCCTAAAGCAAGGTTTCTTGGTATCACACAAGGTTCAGAGAAAAGCATTTGAAACACCTGAAGTTACCTTAAAATAGTCGTTCTATGTCTGGAAGTTACCTAAGTGGAGATCTAGGGGGTTTCAGTCGATGGCAGATTTGCTGCTGATCTCAGTACATGCAAGAACCTGCCCTAAAAGTGACATTCCCCACTGTGTGGACCTGGCACAGTGGTAGGTGAAAGGCAGCAACTTGGGGAAGCTGAGACTTCCCTCTTCCCATTGGGGTGGAGCTACAGCAATGCTCTTTCTGAGGAGTTCAGTTCCCTTCTGGCATCAGGTCTAATTGTGTTCGTTTGGGTTTTCTGAAAAGCTGGACACCCACTTCGGAACCGAGGACAGCTGTGGGGTGATTGCCTGGAAATACAGTGGGGTTTCTGGGAGAAAATTCACCGTTTCCCTGGTGAAGGGCTGATGCTTCCCTGCCTGAGTCACCATTCCAACAAGACAACCTCAGATGATGCCATGTGCAGGAGTAGGCACACACACCTTCCCGGGCCAGCTGCAGGAACTCAGGGGGGTGGGACTGCTCGCTGCTTCCCATGAAGCACATGGCAGCGAGCTGCTGCTCATGGTGGGTTTCACCTTCAAACACAGGAAAGGAAACTCCCCAGGCTGCCAGGCTGAATTCAAATTAGAAATCAGCACCGAGCCAGCTGATGAAGCGTGTAAGGACCATCACCAGAAATCCCTGGGCACCAACACTCCTCTCCTTTCTACATGGCTCGGCAGTCACCACCCACCCATTTGCCATCATAACAATTTGGAGGTCGGATTAGTTTGGGATACGTCTGATAGCCTTGGCATGCTCTATATTCAGGGGGATCAGACAGTAACATCCTCTTATTTCTCTGTAGGGCCATTTGTCAGCAGGTGCTTGCAGTCATTCTGGATTATATAGTACCTGGTCCTTTTTATAGTACAGACTCGTTACATTGATAATTAATCTGATAATGCCTATATGTCTGCTGTTATCTCCGAGGGACATGAAGCCTGAGTGGTGAGCCATTAACCCACCTCACCACTCGTCTTACAGCAATGATGAAAGCTTCACTAAACTTCACTCTCCTTCCAGCCAGACTCTGCAGTCACCATGAGACTGTACCCACGTGGGGCTTGCTTAAATAAATGTGATTTTTCAATTATGGAGCCAAGCTTTGTCCTTGCAGCTGGCAGTAGTATTCCCAGTCCAAGTGGGTGGCAATATGGGCTGAAAGGTAAGTGAGAGAGCCCACTCCTTTGGCTTCTATCTCTGAGCAGAGCACTGCAGCTCCAGCCCTTGCCAGCTCTTTGAACTGAAGTGATGCATCAGGCAGTCCATGATGCCTGGGCAAGGGACACGTGGTGATAAATGGCAGTCTACATGGGTCTCACACTGCAGCTTCACAGACTGATTTCATGTCTCACAACTACTAAAAAGCTAAATCCTTAAAATTAAGAAAATCTGAGTGGGATCGCTCAACAGGGTATCCCTCATCTTCCCCAGGGAAACAGTGGTATGTCCGTGCCTGGCTTTAGCAAAACCTCTGACCTGTGTGTCCAGCCCTCTCCAGAACAGTGAAAGAGGTTTTATTGATAAACATGTACTCTTGGTATAGATTTTGAGTTTCTGTTTTCTCATTTCCATGTGTCTGAAGGAACCAGTGACCAGGAGGCCTTCTGTTTCGGTCTGAAAGATGCTGTTTGCCTTGTGTTCCTAGTCATGTTATAAAGTGCTGATACAAGTAAAGGGAATAAAGAACAGGCATTAGAAACAAGGAGAGGGCAGCACAGGAGTGATTTCAGCTGAAGCAAATGAAACCGTGCCATAGCTAGGGAGAAAAGTAAATTGAAAAAAGGAAGAAAGAAGCCAGAAGCAGCATTTCATCTCAATTACAATGCTCTTCTTTCTAGTGGAAGCTGAGTCGAGTGGTCTTCAAACAAACCTGAGGAATAGAATTCAAATTGAAATTTTATATCACCTCTCACACCCTGCTGAGCCCAACACAGCGTCTGGAGAGGGCTGAGCCCCTGCTCCCACCCGTGCTGCTCCCACCGGTCATTGCAAAGGGCTCATACAGCCCCTGACAGCAAGAAGCAACAGTCCCTCATGGCATCATGGGCTTCTACCTCTCCCTTTAACCTCAAGGTGTTTCTTTTCTCCATCAGTTAAAAAAGAATGTGGCATCAGGCTGTTTTCCTGAAATGACTGTGATGGTTTTCCTTTCTCACAGCAGGCAGCTCCCCAACACAAAATACCAGCAGAGGTAACCAGGCTCCCAGAGTTGCAGACTAACCACACCAACCAACTTTCTCTCATCTTCCTGCCCAGCTACATGCTGTAAAGTGCTCTCTCTGAAAGTAATTAGGTTGTCTTGTTTAGTCCCTGCGCAAGTGATCACAGAGATTCTTGCTCCTGTGAGTGGTGGAATTACTCACAGCAGACACATCCCAGATAAAAGCACCCTCACTACAGCCTTAGTGCTCTCCAAGAGCCTATTTGTGCTGTTTGATTTTAAATATGCACCAAAGCTTGAGCTCATGTGGTTTCAATGCTTCGCACTGTCCACGCTGCAGGAACACCTCTGCGGCGGCAGCTCTCAATAAACAGAGGAGGACAGTTTGGTAACACACAAAACCACCACCAACAATAAACACCAAAAATTAACCCAATGTCATTTAAATGTCTGTGTTCCCAGGGGAGCCAGCAAATCTGACTTGAAGAGCCATGTAGCAAAAGGCTGTCAGGTTACCAGCATTCCTGGTGATGCTCAGGCATCTGCTCCCTTGCTCGCAGATGGCACAGATCGACATGTTCCCATCTCAGATAATGTATCTCAGGACTTAGGAACTCGTGCCAGGTTAATGCAGAGGGAGGACCCCTTTCTAAAGGCACAATGGAGAAAGCTGAGTCCAGACCTGCCATTAAATGCAGACATGAAGGGTCTGGATGGACAACTAGGTCCATGCAGTGCCCTGAGCCCAAGGGTCTCTCTTCAGCTGACAGCCAGTTGGGTTGTGCTACCAGGCTCTTGGCCCCACAGTGTCTTGGGGCTGTGTGAGGCTCTTCACAGGAAAAAACACAGAGGGGTCACACGGGGCTGTGCTACAGGGACCCTTGTGCGTTGCAGCTGAGGTTCCCACCATGCAACTGGATCTCCCAGTTTAAATTGTCAGACTCCACAGTTGAGACTAGAGAACAAAGCAGAGCCCAAACAGCCCATGAATAAAGGCTAGTGGTTGGTCAGGTCACAATTTCTTGTCTCTTTTATGACATTAAAAATGGTCAGATTTCTTCCTGACTGGAAGAATTTGCTTGATCCTCCCCCTTCCAGAGCAACTGCAGCTCTGGGCACGGGGGCTTTGCTGACAGCAGCCCCCTCCAGACTTCATCTTAGTGCAGGGTTGTGCAATGCTCTGCTCAGCAATCGTTGCTAACGCTGTATTGACCAATGTATATACTGCTGAAATGTAAAGCTCTAAATACCATCCTGATTGTTCTCCAGTCACTCTCCTCTTTCCATCCCATAAAATTCCCCTTACCACCACTCCCCTCCATTTCGCTGTCTTATGTCAGTTTAAAGGGTCCCCCCAGGAACAATTTTATTACCCATGGCAGAACAGAGGCAGATTTCAATACGCTCAGTCGGTGCTGCTGCTCAGATCCTCAGAACAGCCCTTCCATCACTGCGGGGCTGGGGGCTTTGTTTACCCAGCCCTCCCCAAGGACCCGATTACAGGGAGCCAGTGGTGGCATTTGAGATGGAATTAGTACAGGACTCCGCCGTGTGAGCATTAGATACTGCCTTTTTTCATAGACATGCAGACTTTAAAGAGAAGGAGGGAGGGAAACTGTTTAATCAGATCACGCCTGGCTGTTCAGTATGGAGCTGCAGTTCAGCCCTGGGTAGTGATGCAGGAGTTAGGGCCCAGCCCTGCACGTCTTTTCACACAGGTCCTGGGATGCTGTGGGACTTGCAGCACTTTCTATAAACCTGTGATTCCTTAATCCCCTGCTACTTCACACCAGCATTCACTGACCTGACACAAAGCCCACAACAGTGTCAGCTAGTGTTTCAGCCCTCTACATACTATTTACTAAAATTATCTAGCTTCCAGTCCAATGTGGTTCATTAGTTTCCCTTGAATAGGGAAACTGAGGCAGACATGTGTCTGGTGCTGTGAGGTGGGTCTATCATCATCCCAAACAGGACTGCTGTCTGCTCACCTGGGTCAGAACATGATCCCATCACTTCCCCCCCCAAAAAAAAATTAAAAAAAAAATATGGTTAACTAAATTCTTCGTTGCTCCATTTAGCATCTCCCTCTGTCATGCTTTGACATGGCAGGAGGATGAAGAAATGTTTTTCATCTTTTTCTACTTATGTTTTTAAAACCCAGTTCTTTTTTAACTTCCATTGCACAGATGTTACCAAATTGGGGTGTACTGTGAGCTGAACTACCTGTACTCTTAGTGCTTAGAACGCATTGTCAGGCCATAACCTGCTACAAAAATCTGCTGCAGCTCCAAACCAATTAGCCAGTGGCTCTGTCTCATCCGGTGCCATTCATTTCTTAATTTTAATAAACAAGAGCAAATTGTTACAGATAATTGTGTTCTGTGCACTTTAATCAGACGCAGCATTAGCCGTGCTGACAGGGTGATGGCCAAGGAAAACAGCCCTGGATACCCTTTGCTTCCTGAACTGACATTTCCATTCGCTGCTTGCTTAGAGACACACCATGAGCTCAGGTACCTGGGGCTTATTGTTCGCACGGAGTTTGTTTTCTCCTTAGAGTAGCTGACCACCACAGTGACTGCCATTTGATGGAGAAAAAGACTGAAATAAATAAACCCTTGCTGAGACTCCCTGGACAAACCTGGTGCCACCTGCTGCACCCCTCCCTGGCCACAGAGCAGGGGGCTCTTCCTTCTGCTGCAAATCCTCTGGGCTAATCCAGAGGACTGTCCAGTGCAGGGCCACCAAGATGATGGAGTGGAACACCTTTCCTATGAGGAGAGGCTGAGGGAGCTGGGCCTACTTAGCTTGGGGAAGAGGAGACTGAGGGGTGACCTTGTTAATGTTTAGAAATATGTGAAGGGAGTCAGGAGGATGGAGACAGGCTCTTCTCAGGTTTGGGCAGTGATAGGACAAGGGGCAGTGGGTGCAAGCCAGAGCAGAGGAAGTTCTACGTGAATGTAAGGAGGAACTTTTTCACTGTGAGGGTGATGGAGCACTGGGACAGGCTTACCAGAGAGGTTGTGGAGCCTGGGTGATCCTGCTCTGGCAAGGGGTTGGACTAGATGATCTTTCAAGGTCCCTTCCAACTCCTAATGTTCTGTGAATCTGTGATTGCTTTAAACCCAGGTCACCTCCACAGGACTCTCCACTGCCCAGCAACCAGTTCAGGCTGTGGGCTGGTTTTCTCCCAGCATCACTGTTCAGCTCTTGGGTGAGCTATTTCACCTCTGTGCTGGATCCCTCCAGCCTCCGTTGGCCACCCACCTGCTCTCTTCAGCCACATCCATCTTAGGGACAGTCCATCTGCAGAGGCTGTGGCAGAGGGAAGCCCTGAGGTCACTTAGGACCTTTGGGTGTTCCTGTATGCAGCAATGAAGCGTATATGGGACCCACAAAATGCAGCATGCCTGCAATAGCAGTAAACCCCCTCCAAATCAGAAGTAGTTCTGGCAGGAGGATTCTGGCAGTCCATTCCTAAAAGAAATCCTAGCGGCCATGGGAGGAGGTGCTTTTCTGACAGCTACTCACAGTTCCCCAGTTACCTCTTGTTTGTACATGGGCTTTTGTGGGGAGCACCCATGTGTACCAGAGCAGATGGGGGAGGGTATGCCATGCATACCCATACACCAGCAGGGTGCTGGGGATCAGCCTGGCTGTACCCACTGGTATTCCCTCAGGCTGGTGGGGTACCCAAACCCTCACTGTCCCACTGTGGTTTTAATGACCCTCCTAATAACACCACGCAGAACCAGCCACAAATACCTACAAAATATCACCTGTTGTAGGGACCCAGATGTTTTATTTCTTGTACTCCCTCCACTAAGTAGCTTATTAATATGTCTCTGTGCAAAAATCAACAGCTTCTCCTTCATGTACGTGACAAAATACTCTGGAAATAAAAGGGCTGAAGACACTGCCAGGCAGCCCTTTTTTATAGGTGCTCATCACTGTGCCTCACAGATTGAATGCAGTGGGCAAAAGCAACAAAACCCTGGTGCTGAATAAGGAACAGAATAGATTTTTCACACCTTCTTTCTTTAGTTAGTTGGAGGAGGTTAAAGTGGCATGTCTTGCTGAGGGTTTTTTATATAAAAAAATCTTCACTGTCATTTTTTTAAGCAAGGTCAAGACACAGAAGCAAAAAGATAACAGGGTATGTTCCAAGGTGGGGTGACAGCAGTGCAGCGTGCACGGACTAATGTAATTTGTATGAGCCAAAGACTTTTAACATCTTAATTACTCATCTTTAGGTCTCAATGATTATGCCAATTGATCAAAAACATCAAAAAAAGGCCTTCTCAAGGGATAGTGTGGAGCAAGGAGGGAATGCTATGTGCTTAAAGGCTAAGTGTCTGCGACACCTCTGGGAACTAGAGCCTGAGTCAGCTCATGCTGACCAGTGATGCTGGAGCCCCATGGGAGCCCACTTCTGCTGACACTGCCTCTTCTTTGGCAAAAATCATAAACCCCCTTCTCTCCCTCTGTTACTTGCTTCCAGGTCTTCAGACTGAGAAAAGTATTTCCTCTGAAATATCCATTACTTGTCATGTCAAACCAAAACTGCACTGGAATGAGCTTGTGCAAGCTGTAACCTGCTCGTTTAGCACATGACAGATAGCTGACGAGGCTGCACCTGAAATGCTGGTCCTGCTTAAATGCACAGAGAGGCCACACCTTCATGTCTCCACACCTTTGCCATGTGTGTTTGTTTGCATCCTCCTTGCAGAGATCCCAGCAATCCTCTTTTGATAAGAAACAGCCATGGCCGCTCTATACTAACAGCTGTGATTGCAAAACACCATGGCACCTCCAGTAACCTTGGGGCAGGGGGGACACCCACAAACCAGCATGAGGTGGGTTTATTTACAGCCCTGCACGTGTGAGAGAGCTCGAGGCATTTGTATGGCAAAGTGTTGGAAATGTTGGTGGTTCAAATGTTTTTTTGAAAAAGACAAGATTAATTTCCTCCTCATTAATGAATTCTTGAAAATATATCTGAAAAAAATGTTCTGTTTTCCCTCACTGTTCTGTACTTTAATTGCTATAAGTTTGAAATTCCCTTCACTTTTTTTTTTCTTCCCCTTTAACATCTAGACTTCTAAATTCCCAAAGATGCTCCAACTCTACTACAAAAATTCTGGGTTTAGAAGTAGAAATTATCTTATTCCACACACCCCTCACCAACAATTCCTTTTTCTCTTGACAGCAGGGGGGAGTTGTTTTTCCAGTGAGTCAAAGCTCCATAACTCACACAGCAATTCGACTTGCTGCTATAAAAATAGCCACATCTTCCCAATGGATTAAGCTGTCTTGCACACCAGACTAGCCAGTCCGGACCTCTGCCAAATGCTATATTTACATTTCCAAACTAGAATCTGTTTCTAATACATTTTTATGGGGAGTTTTGACCCTTTATATTTATTGTTAATGAGCTTTCATCTCTATAATAGCCTTTCATCCCAAAGGATCCTGAAGAGTAATTGTAATAACCTGGCATACAAAACATACACAGAAATCAATTTACCCACCATTGAAATGTAGCCACGACTGGAGGGGTTGAGAATAAGCGACTGTTTAGCAGAAACCTGTGCAATGCTGCAGAGCTGCTTCCATTTGAGTGGCAGGGAGAGCTAATTACCTGCACTGGCTGGTGTCCAGACCGGCAGGGTTTGCCCATAGCCCTGCAAGGCAGCTTGTGGAGAGGGGGTTTAGTGACTGTGAGGGCCTGAGAGCTTGGGTTTTCGGGTTGCCCAGAGGCCGTGGGTAGCTGTGTGCTTATCCAGCAGGGAGATGGTACTGGCAGAGCCCCCAGCACCAGTCCCTGCAGACCAGGTGCCACCACGGCTGCAAAGCTGCTGGCACAGGCTGGCACTGCCACTGGGCATTGCTCCTCTTGCTGCAGCAGACAGTATCTGCCTTGGACTTGCACTGTGCTGCTCCTTAAAGCATCCTGCTGGCATGGAGCTGGGAGGGCTGGGCTTGCTGTGACTTCGCAGCTCCACAAAGCCTGGCTCTTCTTAGCACCCAGCACCGTGAGGGGATGGACTCTCCTTGGCTACTTGCAGCTGGTGAGCACTGGCCTTCAATAAGCCGTGCCGCCGGAGGGGGGAAGAGGAGCGGTAAGTAGTGATGTCACCATCCATCACCGACTGCCACAGGGAAGCGTCTAAAACGCCGCTGCCCGAGCGCTGTGAATGTTTTGTTAATGGCTGCCTCCGTTTGCAGCGCTTCCATCCTGCTCACACCAGTAGCGCTCACGCTTTGTAAGATCAGCAAGGGAAGCCACGGGGCGTCTTGTTTCCGACCCCCTGCCCCTGCGTTACCGGGACTCCCAGCAGCTGCAGCAGCCTCTCGGCACAGGCAGGAGCCCTGGGCGGAGCGGAGGGATGCGCATCCCCGGCACACGGGTCCCGCCAGGGCAGCGGGCTCGGGATCAGGCTCAGGCAGTCCCCTCAGGTCAGAGCAGGGCGAGGTGCTGGCCGTGCCCGGTGAACGGTGTAACCTGCCGTTAAGAGGCTTTTCCATTTCCTCTTGCTCTGCTTTTGCCATCACAGTCTGCAGGACAAAAGCCTCTTCAGCACTAATCCTGTCCGGCGACAAGCTGCTCAGGCAACATGCCAATGCATTTATCACCTTCCTGTACTTCAAAACGCCATGGATTATTTTGCATGATGGAGCAACTGCACACCCCATCCAGTGACTTGTCAGCCACCCTCCCGAGTAGAGTGACAAAAGGATTTTCCCTTCTTTTTGCCCCTCAGAGGGCACCAGTCCGGCTGAGGAGCAGAGCCAGAGGCCATGGGCAGTCATGCAGGGACATCAGTGGGATCCCTGTACCACTGCTGGCATTTTAGAAAAGCAAAGGCAAAGGAGAAGAAAGGAGAGCACCATCCCTTCCCCCATCCCCTCCCGTAAGTCATTTTCTCTGGCCTATTTTACAGGAACTGAAAATCTATTAGAGGAATAGCTTAATCCGGTTTGACTGTAATAATTAGGGTGCTTTAAAAAAACCCCTGACTAATCGTATAAAATGTGATTGTAGACAGTTCAGTGCATGACCCTTACACTTATCACTTGAGGTATTATTACAAACCCGGAACAGCTGGCAAGCACGGAGGAGGATAAAGGGAGAAAAAAACTATCACATGCAAAGGGACAGGGACTGTTCCTTTTCCAACCTCATAGCAGAGGCACTGGCAGCACCTTGAGCTGTCTTTCTAACGAAGCTCCAAAGCACAATATTGCCTCCAAGGCTTCTGACAGAGAGTTTGTGCCACAGCGTGCCCTGCCAGCCTCAGGGTCCTGCCACCGGCACTTCTTTTCTCCCACTGTTTTTCCAGGCAGTCCAAGAGGAGTGAGTTAGTGGTGGAGCGATGCCCCTCAGGGTGTGCCACAACCATCAGATGCTTGTGGCAATAAGCTTTTCCAAAACAAGACAGTATGTTGGTCAAGCAGGATATATAGTGCTTTAGGGTCACTGGGTTATGACAGAACAGCAATGCTTGCTTCCATGTCTCCGTTGGTAGCGATCTCTTTTTCTCTTGCTCTTGAGCTTTTTCAGGATCGAACAGCCCGAATTTCTTCCTTCCCTTCCCAACCTTAGGCTAGGGGCAGCCAAATTCCCCATCATGGCATCACCACCACACCTTCTGTTAAACTACAATCTGCCAGTCATTCCACAGCATTGCTGCCTTGTCCCAGCAAGAGGAACTCATTCATATGCAGACATGTCTTGTTCATCCCTTCCTACCACTCCAGCTGGGACAAACAGTCTGGACACCCATCTCCCACATGGCTGTCTTGGAAGAGAAATCAACTCTTTCAGTCCCAGTGACCCAAAAGTGTATTTTGGTGGAGAACTCAATGCCTGAGCCCACTGCAGTGACCTGGTGTAACAGAGCAGATTGCTCAAAGGGACTCATGCTTTGGCAGGGTCAGTCACAGATTAAGAGGTTGGAGCTGACATAAATGTTGGAGGAAGGAGAGGGAAGGCCCTTGTTCATGGGTGCCATTCAGAGCTGAGGCTGAGCCCTCACCCCGACACCAGCTCACAGCACTGCCCTGTGGAGCCACTCAGGAGCTTTAGACTTCAGAGAGACATGACAGCCAGGATGAGCCTGCACCATCACCAAGATGCGACTTTAATCAGCTTTGAAAACATATGATCAACCTTGAAGGAGGTTTTTAAAGACTGAAATAAGAAGAAGATGTACTACAATTTCAATTTAGTCTCTCTCTGTTGCTGTGATTAAAATACGTGGTTGAGCTTGGAAGCTCTACTACATCTTGTACAGAAACCCTAATAATTCCCAGTAATGGAACTTGTAGCTGGAATTGTTTTGTTTGGTTTCTTTTGCTCTCCCATGAATCTTCCCTGGGTATTTTTTTCCCATTCCACTCCAAACAGATTTTGATCTTCCCTTTATTAAATAGGAATGGTTATCCCCACTGACTCACTTATCTAATAACAGCTAGAACCTTTTAATTCCAATGACTTGATTCCTGGGTTTTTTAGATTAAAGTAAACATACGGTTAGAGTATTACTGGGAAAGTGGCAATGGAAATACCATGGTCAAATTATCCTGTGACTCAGTTCCACAAAGCATACTGAATCCTTTTTAATACATTTCACAAGTACTCCATGGTGACCCCTAACACCACAGTGGTTTCTCTCCTACAGTAGCTCAATTTCACAACTCTGAATACACTTTTTTTTTTGGAAGGAAGGAAAGGCATCCAAAGGTTTTTATAAAATGTTCTTTAGCCTTTGGGAAAGAGCCAATTTACTGCCAGGGTATCATTCCAATTTCAAAGAGTCAAAGGATTTGAGGAAATACAATCTGCTTTCTGAACAATGTGAGATGAATATAGTTGTGGTTTGTTAGAAACCAAGTTTGGATACAGACCTCAACTTTTTCAAAGTTCAGCCACGGCTCTTGGTTTCGCAGCTGGATTTCCCTGCAGCACTGGTTTGTGTAACAGCCCTTCTTACAGAGCCTGCTGCAGCACATGTGGGCATTTGCAATGGGAATGGATGGCAAGGGAGACCCAGCTGCTGGACAACGTTTAATTCATTGGCCTTAAAATGGTGAGGGGAGGTCCCTCCATAGACTTCCCTACCATTAAAGTCAAGACTCTCCAGTGGAAGATCAGCTTGGTTTTAATTCTTTCTTATTTGCAATTGAAAAATGGGCAGGAACAGAGGGAATAAACCCTGCACCACTGAAGGGGAAAACAACCAGCTCTGAAAATGCCTCCTGAAAGCCAGAGTCACCAGGGGTCCCGTGCTAAGGGTTGGTGGCCCCCAGGCCTGAAGTTGGTGGCCCTGCCTGTGGCAGGGGGTTTCGAGCTTTATGATCCTCGGGGTCCCTTCCAACCCTTGCCATTCTATGATTCTATGATTCTAAGGTGCAATCTCAGCAGCACCAGGCACACACACTTTGCCACCCATCACCTCCCAGCCCACCACACGAGTCACTAATAAAACACCTGCTGGAGTCAGAGAGACGCTCGGTCACATCTAGCTTTATTTGAATCCCGTCAGAAAAGTTCAAGAATTACACCAAAAAATACTTCAGTCTCTGCTACCTACTGACAAAAAATACACCACAAAATTATAAACTGTTCAGTGGTTTGCTGGAATTTCGATTGTTGGTGGAGGGGGGGGGAGGTTTGTACATTTTGAGTGAGAAATTAATTTACAGGTGGAAGGGGAAGGAAGGGAGGATAGGAAATCAGACAATGGCATTTGGCACTACAGTTTTAGCTACACTATACAGTTATTTATCATGATGCCTATGAGGACTGAGGAGTTCTGCCCTCATTTACACCCTCTAGAGTCTATGTATGCAAAATGGAGGATGAAACTGCCCAATGCGGGGGAAGAAGGGGCCAGTTCCTAATTTCCATCCCAGTCTAGCCACAGATCTGAAGAAGCAGCCTTAGGCAAACGCGAAGCTTGCCCTCCCGGCGCGCTCAGCTCCTGCTGCTCAGGCTCACCCTGCCTGCACTGCGGAGGAGCAGAGCTGCTTTGCAGCAACTGCTTGCAGCTTTGAGAACAGAGAATCCTTGTTTTTTTAAAAACCCACCAGTCTGCACTAATTACACATGCCATTTGTGGGGAGAGGCTGTTTTACATAAGCCAGGACTGGGTTAAGCTTGGGGTCTGGTCTGTGTGTGCAAGCAGAGATTTGATGGGACCCCTGTACTCTGAGAGCATGATACAGCCATCACTCTCTAATGGACTAGAATGACATTAAATACTGAAGTATCTGAAGTTGAAGGGAAGCAGGAGTATCCCATTTAATGGGTGAGGGAAAATTTGGGGCCAAGAAGTTAGAGGAGTAACACAGTTCTATAGGATCATCACTCTTGAGAGGCTCCTCAATTTATTTGTCTCTTGGTGACCCTCCAGAGGGAGGTCCCAAAGGATGAAGCCTTGTGTTACTTGCCAAAGGTCATGCAGGAAATCTGTGCCAGCAGCAGAAAAAAAGCCCTGATCTCCTGACTCCTAGTCCTGTGCTCAGAAGTGTATTCTTGATTCCACCACAGCAGCTCCCATCTGCTTCCATCCTGCTCCATATCCAAATACCAAGCAGGATTTCAGCCTGAGCCCAGCGAAGATCAGCAGCACAGTGATGTGTGCATGTGTGTTTGCACGTGTATGTTTGAGGGAGGAGGGGATCCTTGTATTTCCCCATCAGCAGATGAACACTGATGCTAGATTCAATCTGACAGCGAAATATACCCCCTTTGGCAAGCCAAACGACATCACAATGTCTTTGTACCAGGTTCTTTCTACCCCTCTCTCAACAGGATTTCAGCTGCTCCTTCACTGCATGTTAAGCCTCTGTCACAGCTTTCCAGCAATGATAGAACTTTGCGGGACAGTCTTTGCTGCTTTTATCCTCTCTGGCTGTTTATCTAATTTGCTTTTTTTGTTTTTTAATTTCTTTTTCTAACAAATAGTTAAGCAATGATTTAAAAATATTTTTACATCGTAAGATACAGTCAACATCAAACATGCCTTTGTACAAGAGCTCGACTCAGTTACAAATCAACAAGAACAATGCACGAAAAGAAATATCCATTAAGATGACTCCTGCACTCGGGGTTTATCTATCCCTGTCGTGCTGTTAGCGCAGCACCCTCAGCTAGAGCAATGCAGTATAGACACGGTGTTGTCCCCCCACCCTCCCACTTTGCCCATCACCACACATTAGCTTTAATGACCTTCTGTCTTGGCAGCCTTGGCTTCATGGTTTACCGACCCTGAGGACAGCCAGGGCGATACGGCCCGGGAGCTGGTCTGCTTGGCCATGCTGTAGTGGCTGATGACGGTGTAGAACCTGCCCCGGGAGTTGGAATCCTGTGCGGAGTAGTATGCGTCCAGTGAGGCCGGGATGCACCGCTTGTGCTGGGAAGGGGAACAAAGCAAGAGAAGTAAAGAGTGGTCCCATCAGCCTCAGGCTCTTTGCTTAAAAATCTCAGGGTGAGCTGTTTGCACGGCTGGCGCTTGACTCAGACTTGCTGCAGCGAGAGCATCTGCTGCGCAGCGCCGGCTGCCTTCCAGAGCCCTGGGAATGCACAAAGTTTAGGGTCGGGCAGCAGCCTTCAAAACCTGTTGCTATTGGCAACCCTGATTGCAGGCTGATTTCATCGGTGGGTGGGAAATGGGGACAGCGCAGTGAAGGTCTGACTGGTTGGGTTCGTCACTGTATGCACTGAGCCCCTTGCTGGAGCCCTCGCAGGGCTGGCCGAGCAGCTCTGGGCACATGCTGGACTGAGAGCTCTGTAGAGCCAAGTCCAGAATTCATCCCCAGAGAAGCAGACGACAGGCAGAGTAAGCTGTTTATGCGCTGCTCTGTTACAGTACATTCTGACTGTAGGACAACCACTGTGGTCAGGGATGGGAGGATGCGTGGCCCAACTGGCTAGCCCTGGTCAGAGCTTCTTGTCTGTGCAGACACTGCCCGTGCATCCCCACTGTGCTGGTGAGGACATGTGGGTGTTGAGGACTGTGCAGATAAAACAATTCACTTGGCCACAGCTGTGAGAGGGCACTCAAGCGGTAACAAATGTCAAACTGGTTGGTATTCGCCAGAGCTGAAGCAGCACCGAGGACACAAAGGGCCCCAGGTACACTCGCTATTAAATGATGTGATACCCCAACTCCCATTTCAGTGTCATTACCTGAAATCTGAGTCTAGACCCTCTAATCTTTTCAGAAGTTCAGGTTTCAATCTGATTCTAAAATTCATTACTCCATCCTAACTTCATTTTTATATAACCTAAGAGAATAATTCGCAATGACTAATGCACCAACATCCTTACTCTATTTTACAGCCCACAGACTATTCCCATTGTGGTCAAGACTCCTGTGAGTACATTCACAGTAAGGAGTCAATGAGTTCACTTTTGTAAACTACTTTTTTTCCTTTTTAAAAAAATTTAAATCTATACAGACCAGGCAAATAGTTCTCTGCAAATATTCAATATAAAACCACTGGGCAGCAGGGGTTTAGCAATTAAGTTACACGTGTTTGTTCTTGATAGAGGCTCAAAAGCACCTAAGAACGAACTCCATGGGCAAATTTGGATTTCTTTCACAAAGGACACATGTACCAGCACTCTGGGAGTTTGCTTTGCATTAAAACGTATGCCAGTAAACCTCAGTCACTTGAACGTGTGGGAAGCAAATGTGGGATTCCAGCTGCAATAAATCCATTCACAAATACGAGGGATTGTTCCTGAACATCTGTCTGTAGTGTTCACCAAACACTAATCCCAAACAATTACAGTGTAACAGTAGCTGATGGAGGCAGATGCAAGTCCACATTTCCCATAACGCTTTCCCCATTTCAACACATTCCTGCCAAATGTTCTGTTTGGCCTGGTCAAAAAAGCAGACTAGACTGTAACCATGTAGTCAATTAGAGTCTATCATTATCTCAGGCAATTCATCCTTCTGAAGTTTCTTACCTTATAAACAAATCCATCTGGGCAACTGTGGTCGTAAGTAAAGGCTTTGTATACCACAAGAAACACTATGCAGGCGAGGAACGCGAGAGCCAGACTTATGAGAATAGTGACCTACAAAAGAGGGATAATGTTACTCCACATATGTTGAAATGGCATGTGAGCAACCTCGTAATTAAATGACTTACAGCAACAGCCATCCTAACAGACTGCAGTCTTCACTCCACTGTGCAGTACTTAACTAAGCATGGTAATTGAATGAATGCTGGATCCAATAGCCATGAATTCTCACACCATTTATACACACACGCACACACACACACCTTCAGGAGTGCACATTCCTGTGTTCAACCCCTTGCAAATGTATGGATTTTGCCAAGGCATTTGGTGCTGTCAGGGGGTTGTGTTCCCATGTTCTCAGCTGTGCAACTGGCAGCATCGGCTGCTGTCCCAGCAGGATCCACCAGCAGCCAGAGTCCACATTCAGGGTCTAATCTGTGCAGATAAGCTGCTCTACAACCGTGGAGAGATCTCACTTTTCTGATAGTGGAAGTAGCTGAGCAGGTAGGAATAATGAAGCCTTTGTAGTCCCTTTGTGCCTCCTGAGCCACAGGACAAGGACAAATCCTGCCTTGCAGAGGGGAGAGCGGAGAAGGGAACCCTGTTTATCAGAGCTGTGAAGGGAGAATACCCCGACCACTGGCAGAGCCCAGCACGTGAATCCCATGGCATGTCCAAGAGCAGATGCCAATGTTGGAGATACCAGACACAATACTCTCCTGGGAGCTCAAATATCCCCTCTCTCCTCATCCTCAAGCAGGTTACTTTGCTGCACCATTCTGTTTCTTTTCTGTAGCGCCCCCCCCCCACTCTCCAGCCCTTCCAGGTCCCTCTTAAATAGTTTCCAGGCCCCATACAGATGTCTGCATTGAGGCACTCAGCCTTGATTTTAGCAGACTGTGTCCTCCTAAAGACTGAGCATGGGTCCCAAAAGCTCTCTTGTTCTCCCCTTGCCCGAAGCTTTCTTGGTCCCAGCTGGTAATTCTGCAAATGCAGCATAAACGTCTCTGGACTTCTATTGCCTAAATTTCAGCAACCCATCCTGTCAAGTCTCCTGCCTCACACTGATCTGGACTGGCATGAAAAAATATCCTAATCCCCAGGGCTCCAGGGTTACCATGCAAACTAGTTACTAATCAAATTAACTGGCTTACAGAGATGATGGGGGTGGGAACAGCAGTCAGGGAAGCATTTAAAGCTGCTGCACAGCCAGCAGCATGGGGAGGGAGCTGCGGCAGCTCCCCAGCTTGCCCTGGATCGCAGGGGCTGAGCACCAGCAGCAGGCGTTTTGCAGGATGTTGCCTGCACAGGGAAGGAGCTGCAGTGACAGTGCTCACGCTGAGGAACTGCCTACAGCAAAAGCTTGGGGTCAGGCATGGGTTTACAGGCAGGATAGCAATCAATGAGGCTTATTCCTACCCACAACCTCCATCTGCTCATTTCAGAATC
The DNA here is from genome assembly GCA_022605575.1 of Laterallus jamaicensis coturniculus. Classification (NCBI taxonomy): domain Eukaryota; kingdom Metazoa; phylum Chordata; class Aves; order Gruiformes; family Rallidae; genus Laterallus; species Laterallus jamaicensis. The sequence continues at coordinate 10,675,171 of JAKCOX010000016.1, read as the reverse complement.
CCACTTTCATCACAGCACCTGGAGTTGAGCCCAGAGCTGCAAATTTTCCCTGGGTACATCAAAAGCACTGAGAGAACCACAGTGGTAGGACAGGGCAGGGGCTGTGTGCTGCCACCATGCCATGCATGTGTTCATCCTCCAAAATATGCCCCCTATCCCACGATCAGCACTGCACCTACCTGTACTAAAGGTAATTATTATTTATTTACTGCCCCAGCAAGGAAGAGCCACAAATTTTTCAGCTCCATCTAGTCATTCAGGGTTCATCCACCCTTTGGTTACAGTGATGGCACATTCCTCTCTGTTTTCTTGTACAGGTGTTCAAGGAAATTGAACAGTATGTACAGGCAGAAAGTGTTCCTCCACTAACCTATAGGAGACTGGTGATGCTAGGCAGTGGGGAAAGAGGAGTAATTCCTACAGCACAGTGGACAAGCTTGTCAGGAACCGCAGCTAAAAGAGCAAGCCAGCCACATCTCAGAATTCATCAAGGTAACATTACTAATATAGTAATATTAGTAATACTGTAAGAATAGAGATATATTAGTATTGGTTCACACTGAATTTTGCTCTAATTATCTCATTTGGTCATAGTAGCAGCTGTAATTCCGAGAACCTGTATGGGATGCAACCCCTGCACAGACTCAAAGGGGATGCTGGAATTGCTTGCAGTGCAGGAGAGGACTTCCCACCCTCACCCATCCTGCAGAAAGATGCACTGCCTGGTGAGACACAGTCCTACCTTGCACAGAGCACACTGGGACTGTTACTCAGAGAAGCTAAAGCAGCCTTGGCAATACCACCTGCAACGCTGGCAGATCCAGAGCTATGATTCTGGTGGATGTTTTAAGACAAAAAGAAAGAGTGAAGTTACCTATCTGCATGCGTGGTGTAGCTCTGACTCAACATGTCTAATTCCAAACTCGGGAAAGAGAGAGGTGTGGAGCCTGTATCTAGCAGGAGAGATTCATAAGTTCATTGTTAAGTCAGAATATTTTAGAACAAAGTGTAAAAAAGGTAAAAAGATTGGGGCTAACAGGCGTTTCCACTGATGAACAGTTCACTGAAGCTCTGACCCGCCTTTTACAATAACTGCTCATATTAACCTCCTCCTTGGGGCCTAATCTGCTGCAAAATGGGTCAATTAAGCAAAAGGCAGCTGCTGAGGGAGAAGCACTTACTGCCAGATCTCACAAGAGAACATGTGTAAGAGAGTCCTGGTGTGCTGAAAAGGTAGTTGGTAGAAAAGGAGTACAGTTGTATGAATTGTACTAGCCTGACCAAGAAAATATGGGCTCCACCTCCTCTCCTTCAAAGCACACTTGCCTGCAAGATTGAATAGAAATACTTCAGACCAGCTTTATGGTAGCCCATGGGTTCCCAACCTGGGGAAAACACATCTCTTTTCATAGTGCTGAAGAGGAAGAAGACTCAGTTGGATTCCGGGCAGATGGAAATGGAATTATCTGTGATTTAAGCCCCCAAAAGAAGTTACACTACACTGAAAAAATGGAGAGCAAGTTTGAAAAAATATAGAGACACTTCCTGGACTAAGTATGCCAACAGGCTACACTTTTTCCAACAGGAGACCTGGGAAAAAAGACCCTTCTCCACTGAGACCCATCACAGCCCAGCTCTGACAGGCCAGTGTGGAAGAGCACTTCCCTGTACAGGATACATGTTCATCAACACTTCCCCATTTAAAAGGAGAGCATGTCAGGCCTGGTACTTCCTGGTATTTACAGTTTATGGAGTAATACAAAGATGATGATGACACAAGTCCCCTTTTAGGTTACCTTCAGGGCACTAAAGCAAGATGTACATCTTGCTCTACCAAAGCCAATTGTTAAAGGGCAGCCCTGGCTAGAAACTCAGAAAAAAAGAGACACTTGACTCTCCAGTTTGGTTGCTCTGCCCTAAATACAGTGTGCAATGAAAAAAGGAAATCTTGTTTGGATTGGGCTGAAGGAACTTGTGCTCAGGGCAAAGGAAGAGACAAAGGACAATGAAATCACACCATATGCCACCTGGGAATGCACAGAGTGTAAGTGAGCAAGTAGCTCTTGTTCCAGAGATACAAAGCCATTCATCCTCCAGGTTTCTTCAGCAAAAACAGCCTTCATAACCACAAGAGCTGTACACTCCCTCTCGTGCTATGATCCCTCCTGCTCCAAAATCTACCTTGTTCCTCTCTCCCCCTCTGCATCACTGTTTCACCTATCCCAGAGGGATCCATCAGGGTGACTGCACCCAGAGAAGAGGCTGTGAAAGGAGAATATCCCTGAATTGCCGGATGTTTCCCTCACTCAGAATGACTCTGCATCTACCTGCCCCAAGAGTTACCACCAAAGTTGCTTTGAAGGCTTCTCACTCTGAGCCAGCTAAAATGCCCAAGTTCTTCCTTTTGCCTTCAGAATTATAAAAGAACTGAGCTGTCTGGAGCAAGAATGAATGTCCCTTCTTTTGTAAATCCCATGTACGTGCACAGCCTATGGAAATGACCATCAGTAATGTGATTTGACTGGTCCCTTTCCTCTTGCCTGCCCACTGAGTCCCTAAAAAGAATACATTCCCCTCTGCTCCATCTCTCTGCTCTGGCAAAGTGCTGACACCCAATTCCTTACCTCCCAGGAGCAGGTCCCTCTGCTGAGCTCTCCCCTCCCTCCGGGCTGTAATTGAGCCCATTCTCACCTCCCTCCCGCTGGTTCATGCACTTGCAAAATTACAGCGTGACACAATATTACACATGATGATACATAGTGCAAAATTGCTCTGGGATGAAATGTCATGTAAGATGGTAAAACCCAGTGGAAAAGGAAGAAAAAATTCACCCCCCGGATATTTTGCCACACCAGAGCTAAGATCCACCCCTCTAGGTATTCCAGAGCATACAAAGCTTCATTAACATTCAAACACCAAAGAATCACAGAGCTGCAATACCTAATAAACCTCCACTTTTTTTTATGATTAACATGAACCTTGGCAGTCTCTGAGCAATATAAACACTCACAGAGGGGAAATAAAATTTAGTGAGCAGATAAAACCTAGAAGGGCTGCAGGCATGAATCTGTCACGTGTGACTGCTTGAGTGGGTAACAGAAAGGGGGAGGTGGGTGTTGCCCACCGTTTCCCCAAGTCTTATATGATTTCCAGAGGGTCCCTTAAGACGGGAGCATCTGCTAGAATGGAGAAGAGAGAACATCATTACCATCCTCCCCCCCAAAAAATCCCCATCCTCCCCAGCACATGGAAAGATGCTCTTAACATCCGTGAAAGATGATGTCAGCCTCCCAGCAACAGCAACACACTCAGCCTGGTTCCTCCCCAGCTTTCCCAAGGTGAAGTACATGTTATATTTTCACAGCAGCACAGATGAAGAACAGGTATCTATCTAATCAGGCCACAGGATGTTAGTTGCCATTAGGTTTTGCTCCACTGGATGGTATCTAATTGTAATGGTGTTCCAGTTAACCTGGCCTTCATGCTGGCTGCCAAAGTGTCCTTCCTACCCTCTCTGATTTCAACAGCTGCCCAAGATTTTATTTTTTTTCATGAAAATTTGCCTTTTCCCCTCTCTAGCTGCAATGAAAAGCCTTATTTAAAAGCAAACCTGAGAACAAGGCGACATCCAAACAGCAGGGCATTCTTTAATAGCCTTTTCCATTGCAGGGTTTCTACATTTTTATTCCTTACTGTTTTCCTTGGCAAAAATTTCCTGGTTTGTACCCTTAATTTTCAGAGAGGGTGGGCACCCTTCTTTCTCCACAGAAGTCAACAAGAGCAGGGAGCTGCTGGTCCCTCAAAAAATTGAGCCTTAGGGGCTTTGACAGCAGTATTGATAACCTGCCGGGTAGAGAGCCTACAGGTAGCTACACATCAGCGTAGGGCTGGTACTGCCAGGCAGACAAACCAGAGAGGTATTTCAGTGCCTCAGAGTCCTGGGGAACCTGATGTCTCTGGAAATATTGGGATGGGGGGAAAGCAGAGCAAGGCAGACCCTGAACAGAGGCTGATGGGAATACTGCTGCACAGAGCAGATACTCACAGGGAAGGATTTTCAGGCAGTGTACGTGGGGGAAGGGTCTTTCAGCAGATGGCATTTCCCTCAAATTTATGCACTGTTTGAACTGAGTTGACAAATATTTTTTTTCCCAGTGGGAACTGGCTGCAGACAGCTCTCCATTAGTATTCAGCATCCAGCCTGTGCTGGTGAGTTGAGGGGTGGTGTGGTGGTGGTTTTGTTCCCACTTAAACCACGTATTACTCGCATTAGCAGCTGAAGGAACACAACTTATAATCATGGCTCTGGTGTCAGGGATTGTCATTCCACCTTTATGTTTTGTTCACAGGCTCTGCTGATGGTGTCCCACACTGAGAGGGCTCAGCATAAAAATGGTAAAGGATTAATTGGAGAGGGAGAGAAAATAGCATTCACATGCAAGCCGCCTCACCATGAAATGTAGCAGAAGACATCCTGCAAAACCATGAAGCAACACCTTTTGAAGAAGTAAAGGGCTGGGGTTTTTTTCTAAACCAAACCACAATTAATCCATGAAATGAATTACAATTAAGCTCACAAATTTACTCTGTACAATATGGCCAGCAGAAGGAGCTCAGTAAGATTCTAAAAAGACATTCATATGGAGAGCATCCACATGGCTTGAAATAGAGCTCATAAAACAAAAGGCACAGCTCAGCTCCCTCTTCCCCCACTGAGTTCTTGTATCTGATGAAAGAACCAGTCATTTAGACCCAGGCCCACAAAGGCAGTGGGGTGTCTAAATCTCCTTTAGTTTCCTACAGGGCACTGGAATCAGTAGACACCTTCTGTAGAATCAAATGTCCACAGAGGGGTAAGAAATTGTCTGGTTTGGATATTCACACATTGCTGTGAGACATCTGCCTCTGGTCACTACAATGGGTTTCCAAACAAGATGGCCAGCTAGGCAGGTACAGCACCACAAGCCTTCTGCTCCACTACTAAAGCTCAAACCCATCAGCAGTCACACTCAGGCAGCAGCCTTATCATCTGCTGTCTAAAATTCACTGGGAAAATCACTGTGCTGCCCTTTCTTTGGGGAGAAAACAGCTGCATTGAGGCCAGATTTGGAGGAACTCTGCAAGTACCACCCACTGTTTGTGGATCAGGCATAAGCCCCAGGTGCCCAGGGGTGTGAAACCACCCTCCATTTGCCACCTAAATGGAGCAGTTCTCAGGATGCAAACAGATGATGTGATCTCCATCAGTGTCTGAAGTAAACAGCACAGAGCATCTCCTCCGTGGTCATGCACCTCTTGTGAGAGCCTGGCAAGCAGGGGGCTTCATCAGTGTGGGCAGCACTTCTCAGATATTGTGTGATTTTTTTTTCTAAACTTGGAAAATAGATGTTTGGCTCTGGAGACCTTTCCCACTGCTCAGAGCATGCAATATATATGCTTATATATGCTCAAAACAAGAGTACAGCCAAAAAGATACCACGAGCAGGAGAAGCATTGCTGCCTATAGGAAAACCAGCCAGACCTGCAGCACCCAGAGAAGAGTTAATGCTCTCAGAGTGTAGAATGGGGCGTTACTTTGAAGGGCATCAGTTTAATTCCCAGGTAAAGATCATTTACTCTGGAAAAATCTCCAGAAAATTCTGCACAGACTTCCTAGCCTTGGCAGCTGTAATGTGAATAAGGAACCTCAGAAACCAGACGCCTTTGTCTGTTCCTGCACTGCAGCCTCACCCTCTCCACATTCAAGTCTGTCAGGAAAGGATGCCACCACCAATGCCATGTCTGGTTCTCCAAGATACCTTCAATATCAATGCATATTAGGAAATCTTGTGACCTTTAACAGGCAATACAATTTAATAAGTTATCTTGGCTTTAATTTTCTCTTTCTAGAAGAGAAAAGGGACTCTGAGGCAAAATTTGTTATCAACAAAACTTGCAGAACCTCTGTCAAGGTTATTTTCACTGAAGGGCATAAGATTGTTTCCTTGGATAGTCCACAAGGCTCCTTCCATGGTTTATGGCAATGCCATCACACCTGGAAACCTGTAAGTTCACTGATAACCTAGTTAACCCACATGCAAGAAAGAAAGAAAGAAATCACAAAATCATCAATCCATTCACCACAGGGCCAGTCCCAGATGTCCTGCTGCTCAGTAGAGATGTTTCAGCCACAATGTTATCTCAGGATACGTTCATACACTCATGATCTCATTTTAAGGATTTCTGCTTAACTGTGAAAATTTCAGGAGAGTATTTTCCCCCCTTCATTCCATAACTTCTCCCAGCTGATAAGTAGATGGAAAGTTGACATCAGCTCTTGACATGAAAGACTAAAATAAAAGACTGGGACACTCCCCAGATCCAGCTATCCTGGCTGTCTCCCACATGTATGCCAGGATGAAATCCAATTGTGATCCACCCCATCATTTGAACCCAGGCTGCTACCATAAGAAAAAACAGGCATGGATGCAGGGAGGGAGCCAGAGGCTGACAGGACACTCTGATGGGTTGATCAGGCAGATGAGGAGTCTAAAAAACACCCCAAGAAGAGCTGCTCCTCCACTGTTTATACTCAGCCAAAGAAATGGTGTGGTGCATTGCCCAGCACCCTGTTATACAGCCTGATCCATTCTGCAGGTAAAAATGATTTGGCTGCACTTCTTCAAAAAATGACATTTCACTCCCAACTGTGAGAAATCTTTTTGTAGTAAGTTGCTGATGTTGCTGATGTTATGGTAACAACTTAGCAACTGAAAGTTTGAAAGGCTGACTGAAAAAAAGTGACACAATTGGGTCTTCATATTTGCTTGGTATTGTTCAAGAAGATGTAGGATTTGTCCTTTATTATCACAGCACAGCTTTATTCCAGATGGTGTCCAGATTCTTAACTAGCATCTCTTAGGAGATGCTTTGTAAGGAGGAATTGTCCTTAGTCATGTACATAAATCTTCAGAGGTTGCAAAAATACTGCTTAGCTGCACAGCTTCTCACATGAAGCTTCAGGAGAGGGTTTTTTGGGACCTCATCTTAGAATTCATAACCATAAACCAATTTGGCTTCGAGGCTCCTAAGAACGCTGAACAGCATCCACGAAGATGCTGTAATCTTGGGGTCCAAAAACCACCCCACATCTGCTTCACCACTTCATGGGTTCTTTTCAGCCCACACTGCCCAGGAATCAAAATCCAAAAGACTCACAGAGTAGAAAGTAAGAAGTAGGCCATTTCTCCAACGACCCTCAAGTCTCAAAAGTCTCCACTTGAAACCACACTAGCTGTCTGAACCAGTTTGCTTTCCCAGTCACACTCCCATCAGCTCTACCCATCCTTGTATACATCACCCCACCACAACTACACCAATGAACGTCTCCAAGTCTGCAAAGAAACACCTATCTTCTGAGACAACTACAGACCCAGCAGCAATTCCACTGCTCTGTGCCTTGGAGTACTGTGAGGGCAGCACAAGTGTGGAACAAGAACACCATGTTTCTAAGCAATTTGTCAAATAATTAAATTATGCACACAATAACTAGCTGGCTCAATTATATTAGCCAGTCTCCATCATGTAATATAATTTCTAGTGGCTGTTTAGGCACTAATAGCCTCAGATCTTTTTAACTGTGTCTGGTGCCAGCTGCGGTCTGCATGACGTCTTTCTGTGCCAAGTTAAACCCCTTGAATGGAAAATTCATGGCTCAGTTTCCAAGCCCCTGCTCCTTATGGAAGTTCTAAAATGCCATTTCCAAGAAGGGTGCTTCCACCACTGAATGTTAGTGAATTCCCACTTAGGTAAACAAAAAGCTCTGTTTGGTTTGCTTTGCTTTTTGGCCATTTAATACCACCAAAAGATCCTTCCTCAGAATAGGATGGTATATTGAGATGCTAAAATATTGTTTCTAGGAACACTAAATAATCACATGGCCTCTTTGGCAGACCATACAAGTGCTTAAAGGTCTTTTTCCTCTCCTCCCACAAGAATATTTTCATCTTTTCTCAACTATCACAAGCTTTCCCTCCTCATTCTGTGACTCCACTACCTTCAAAAGAAAAGAAGCAAAACCCCAAAATTAAACAAGTGTGGTGGCTCAGGAACACTTCTGGTAAAGGGGCTTTTCTTCCCAAACCCATGGTACTAATAACACCTGACAAAGCATTTCACGAGCTGAGCGCTGCTGGAAGAGGTTTCCTTCCAGATCACTCATTTGAGCTGTTTTTTCAATTAGTGGGATTGTAGCAGACAGATACATCATCTCCAGAGCTAACCTTCATCAGAGACATGCTGCAATTTCCCACTGCCTTGTGCAAACCCTTGGCTGTGACATTTCCTCTGGTAGCTTCACGTGGGACATGACAATGGATTCCTCAGCTCATCAAGGGCCCTTTTTAAATGCATTAACAGGAATACAAGATAAATCAAGTCATCAATAAAAAGTCTCCTTGCCTACCCTTTGCCTACCAAGGCTCAGCCTCTAAAGAGTCTTAAATATTGCAAAATCTTCCCCTCTCTCTGCTTCCTTCACGTTGGATTTGGTGCAGGGAAAGCAGTGGGAGCCTGAGTAAGAACAAGTTCCCAGATTAGGACACAGCAACAGCCCTGGGAAATGGAGGTTGTGTTCCTTGCTCTGCTACTGGCTCTCTTTGACACACTCAGGTCCAGCTCCACAGCTTGCTACCCACTGGTACCCACAAACACTCCAGCAGGATCCACCCAAAGCTGCAAGCATCTGAGTCCCCAAAAGCTCTTTGTGTGTGCAAAACCACCCAAGCACTAACAGCATCCCATGGCCAAGGGTCAGGCTGGTTGCAGGGAAAAGCTGAGGTCTGTTTGCTTTCTGAAATTACCTTCCCCCACAGGCAGCACAATTTCCAAAGCAAACCTTTCAGACTCCAGTATCGATGTACTGGGCTAGAGCACAAAATGGTGTTCCTCCAGGGGTGTTTTCTTGTGTATTTGCCCCTCCCATCACTATCTGATGTCTTGGAACATCTGTCCTATGAGGAAAGGCTGAGAGCTGGGGCTGTTCAGCCTGGAGAAAAGAAGACTGAGGGGGGACCTAATCAATGTTTATAAATATCTTAAGTATGGGGTGCAGAGGGAATTGGCCAGCCCCTTTTCTGTGGCTGTGGAGACAGGCCAAGGGGCAATGGCTGCAAATTGGAGCACAGGAAGTTCTGCACCAACATGGGGAAGAACTTTTCCCCAGTGAGGGTGAGGGAGCCCTGGGACAGGCTGCCCAGGGAGTGTGGAGTCTCCTTCTCTGGAGAGATTCAAGACCCATCTGGACGTCTGTGCAGTATGAGCTGGGGAGCTGCTTTGGCAGGGGGGTTGGACCCCATGAGCTATTGAGGTCCCTTCCAACCCCTGTGACTCTGTGATTGTACAAGTGGCACTGTCATTTTCCTCACCAGCCATCAACAAGAGAAGACTGGATTTAAAAATGCCCAGAACAATTTAAGTTCTTTATATGCCAGAGCACAAGATAACTTCCCCCTGACAGTCCCTAGTCCACAAACTTCCTTGGAAAAACGAAATCTACAGTCGAGCTTGCACAAATTAAAATACCTTTGTTCAGTGCACTCTTGTGGTTAAAAAATAAATGAATTGGAAGTTCATTCCCTTGGGAAGGTCAACATACTCACATGCATTTCAGCATCCATGTCTACCATCACGGGTCAGGAAACAAAGCTAATAATGTGGCAGCATTCATGGTCCAGTACACCCATTTCTCTTAAAAAACTTATTATGTGGGTGCTTCATACAGGAGAAAGTGAGGACTTGGCATGTAAAGTGTCCCCTGGGCAACAAGAATTAAAAGCCTTTCCATTTTAAATTAGAAATGTTAAGCTTTATTGCTGCAAATGACTTACAAAAGCTACTCTTTTAAAAACAAACAACAAAAATGAATAATCTAGCTGATTATGATGCCTTCAAAGGCATGAGGCCAGTTCCATTAGCTGTGGATCTGACCCAACAGGCTTAATACATCTGCAAGCACTAACAAGAGGGAGCCCAGGTCTGTTTAACATTCATTCAGCAGCCTGTGCTGCTTTATAAATAGAGAGAATGAAACATTACATGGGGAAAAAATAATGCACAAGTGAAGCATTTCACTGCCACCATTTTTTAATTTTTAAATTTTTTTTAGCATTCTGTGGTTTGGCTCCAAGACCCAAGATGCACTTCACAACTGTCAATAAACTTTGCCTTGGCTTCAGTCAGCTGAAAACTCTTCCCTCCTCCATCCCATTCGGTCCCTTTTGCTACATTAGCCAAACCAGCATTAAGCAGATTTCATTCCACCTCAAAGGCTGACAGGAAAATTACCCAACAAACAAGGTTTGGTGTGGGGTGGCAGAGGTACCAGAATGAAACATGGCATGGCATTGGTGAAGACAAAGATGCAGAGTAAGAAATCATTCAGACTAAATGGAAACTGCAATTACATTTTGTAATTAGTGGAATGGGCATCTCCATGGAGTCATTTCTGAAAATCTTTTTTAGGCATTTTGTTCCAAAGCAAAGGGTCAGTTGAGGTTTCTGCTTTATAACTCTTTTCTTCCTCCAATACATCATGGCCTGGAGAATTTAGATTCAGCGGGTCTACCCCACAAACCCTTAGTCATGTGAATGTGCTCTGTGACTTCCATTTTTAGACATTTTCTGCCTAGCAATTAACTTTCTTCTTCTCTCCAAAAATCAATTAAAGGAAAAAATAACCCTGAACAAATCTCTTCAGCTGATTGCTGTCAGTGCTCACAGATGGCAAAAGTAAGAGATATTTGAGGTGTTTTTTCTGACTTTGCAAAAGAGTATGTGTTTCTGTAAAAAAAGAATGTAAAGCCAGAATACACTTGAAGGAATGATTCATTTCATGTAAAACCCATGCACTTTTCCTTTTGCTTTGCTGGGTGGTCCCCAACCCAGCCATATAGAGCACTCTAGTTAAATCAAAATATATCTTTCTGGTGTGCATTTCCAACACACAGATTCTTGCTGGCTCTATCTTTTTGGGACCTGGGCTGCACCAGAAAGCCAGGTGTTAGCTGGGAACTCTTACAAAACCACAGACTTTTACCCAGACAGTGGAAAGCTTGCAGGGTTTACAGTACCATACCTGGGGATGTGATCAGAAATACCTGCTTTCTGGCAGCTCAGCCACAAATCCACATCCAGTTCATCCTCACAGCTCTAACTTGTCACTGATGATCACAAATGGCTCCATCAATCTACCTCCATGCAAGCTGTGAGACCAACTGGGCCAGATATGACCTATCCTCTTCTCTTCCCATCACAGCCAGGGTAGGAGAAGAATGATTTCTAGGCTCAGGCAGAGGGATGATGAGCAACATTTCTCAATTCCTTTCATAGACACAAGTGAGAGTCTGAATCCACACAGGTGCTAGTTTGCATCAGATGTAAGCAGATGCAAGGCCAGGCAGGGATGGGCATTGGATTTGTGGGAAAGGAGAAGCAGTGACACTCTGCAGTGCAGTGGGAAATCGACCTCCAAAGACAAGGCAAAGTGCAGATCCAGAGACAAGTCACTCCATCACTGTCTGGAGAAGACTTAGGTGGAGTGAGGCTGTCTGACACTGCTGCAAAAAGAACCTTATCTCAGCCCACTGAGAAAGGAGATTACTTGATGATAGCTGAGAACTCCTAAAGGGAGTGAATAAACCTCCAAATCAGTCTATGGAGCCTGAAATCAACCCTTTCATACTGACATCTCCCCAGGCCCCTCCTTGAATGCAAGACTCAACAGGAAACCCTTCTCCCATCCCCTACACGGGTCCCAGTGCAAGAAGATGCCTGAATACTGTTGCCACTGCTCCCCTGTGCCTACCAACCTTCCTCTTTTCCTCTGCTTTGTCCCTTGTTCTGCTGGATCACACAGCCCACCCGAGCGCTGTGCAGCCGGGAAACAGCATCTCAGCCACATTAGCAATTATCACCAAAGTGAGAAAAATCTCTGTGTATTAGAGCATGTTCCCTCCCTGGAGCACCACTCACATTAGTCAGTGCAATGGGATCTTTCAGCAGCCACTCTGCATCTTCCAGATAACCGATGCGATGTGGCAGTTGTCATGGTAACACTGTTATTGTTAGTATTAAAAAGCAGTAAGGAAAATTGTCCTGCTCACACTCAGAGGAGTCCTTTCTCTGTGAGTCACCTCTGCCCTCTGGTAACTTAACAATTAAAGGAATCTTTAAATGTATTAAGCTACTGAATGGGCACAATGAAAAGCCCTGTGCCATTTTTCTGGGATTCGTTCCTTTGCAGGATAGAGAAGAACTACCAGCATAAAGCAACAGCCTACAGGTGGGAGCAGAACATCCTGTGGAGAAGCTTGCAGGGTCCAGGGCATGGAAGGGGACTTTGGGAAGGGAGAAGTGGGGGAGCAGAGGGGAATGACATGTTTGGGGCTGGGTGTGCATGCAGCACAGCAAGGGAGAGCTGCAAGGGTGATGTGCCCTTTAAAGGCAGGGTAGACAGACAGATAAAGGGAGGCATTTAGGGAAGGGAGGCATTTCTCAAAGCCATGCTCACGCTGCAGTCATGTGGCATTCCGAAGGCCACACAACAACTCTCTGCACTACACTGTACAAGATGCCTTGTGCTCATGTCTCAGTGGATCTTACCCAGGAAATAAAGTGATCAAGAACCACTCCACACCCTCCTCCAGAAGCAGAGAAGCCCAGAAATTTCCTCTCCTCAGAATTGCAATGCCTGTGACAAAGGGATCCCTCACACGACTAGATCTAGCTGAACACCCTGTGGATTCAATGGGACAGGTTCTGGTGGTGTAAACAGGGAAAGCATCTTCCATTGCAGCACAGCTGTTATCAACAGGAAATTGAGGTCTGGATCTGGCTCGGAAAAAGCTTTCTTAATTAGGAACCAAGCGTTTCAGATACTGCCTTGGTTTTGATAATGAACAATTATTTCTTGTTCATCAAGCCTTCAATGTCTGTGTTGCAGGGTGGGGCTGGACACAAACTGATTTTGTTCTAAACCTTTCACATGGGGTCAGAGGAAAAGAATTGTTTCAATATGAACATTTCAATATCAGAAACCTTTGAATGGGCTCCACTACATTTTAAGAACCTGATGAAAAGCATTGTGAATAATTACATCCACTGGATGCTGGATCTACACGTATCAGAGCAGTTTCAGGGTGGAGGGAGGAGAGGGATGATAAGAAATATATTGTCACTGCAATCTCAACAGGAATGGAAGACACAGCCAGGGGCTCTGAACTTGCCAAACTGTACGGAAAAGAGTGAAATTCCCAGTCTTCTTCAGTGAAGTAATGATCAACACTTGCAGATGATTTTTCCAGGTAGATAAATTGCTCACAAGAAAACATCTTGAATATCTCAATTTCTCCCCCATACACCCACTCCCAACTTGTTCTGTTAAAGACAAGTACGTAGTTTAATTATTCCAACTCTGAAAGATGGATAACTTCAGCTTTCTTAAGAAAATGATCCATGAAAAGGGAAGAACTGTGGAAGACTTGAGAAGTCACAAAACTATGGTACGTAACTATCACCCAGCTAACAGTTACTAAATCATTGTCTCCCTGAAAAGCAGGACTGAATAGCTCTATGGCATTTAGTGACAATAGAGGTTGAACAGTTTGCACACAAACTTAACTTGTGCAACAATGAGAGCAATTTTCACAAAACCAGTAACCAATGGGCAGTTACCTCTGTCAACCCGACACTGTGTGCTGTAAACCTACACTGAAAGGACCCCCCCTAGTATTTTTTGTGGTGCTATCTGGAGACAGAAAAATCTGGGCAAACTCAGGGCTAGCACAGGTCTGCCTACACTCACTGGGTCTGACTGGATAAAGCTCAAAACCCATCAGCAACTGTTCTCCAGCAGGATGCTGATGTCTTGAATAGAAGCTCCAGCTAAGCCATAGTCAAGAAAGTGGGTAGAAAGTCACTCTTCACCTTACAACTGCTTGTGGTTGCTTTCTGTGCTATCTGGACTGGCTGGAAGACAAAAGGAGTCACATATTCCAGAAGGAATACGAATCTATGATAGAGTCATTGCATTTTCAGATCTTTTTTAATGCTCCTCAGTCTCACCACTGGATGGCAAAGGATGGTAACATGCACTACCTTCAAAGCATGCAACATGGAAGGCAAACACCAGGCACCATTTGTTGTGCATTTGTTACTGCAAAATAAGATCTCTGCAGTTCAAAAACTTCCTAGAGGGACACACTCAAAAGGCATGAACAGTCTGGAGGAGGCAAGGCCTATAAATCACTGCCAGTCAGCTTAGAAAAAATGTTGTCGTTGCTCCTCTGCGGAGGAGGAACACAAGGAATGTCTTTTACGTCTGGATGGCTCAACCAGGGCGCTATTTTAACTTCATTTTCTTGTAACCCATCTACACAGAACTATTTAAACAGTTGTTATAAAGTATGTATGGGATGACTCATCCAGCTGAAGAATAAGCTTAATTGGTCAAACTTCCAGGACACTGTGTGCTGAGCTATAGAGAATCATAATCCCATCTATTAGGAGATGTGACAAGTTGCAGAAGCTATCTAAAATTCCTGGAAGAGGTAGTGTGAAACAAGAGCCGTTGCCTAGGGACAGTCTCCTCTTTAATTATCTTAAAGAGCTCAGATCTGTGCTATTCTGGATGGATGAAAAATATGCATGCATAAGCTCAGATTCTGGCTTTGGCTTGCTCATGCGAGAAAGTTGTCTAATAATTCATTAGCCTCTTCAATAAAAGATACCCAAAAGGCGGAATAAAGGGCATCTGTGGATTTGACTGCTGTGTTCATATGGTCCCAAAATTGCCTCCAGGGATCCTGCTCTTCTGCATAATGCAGCTACATGACTAAGAAAAAACAACCACCAAGAACTTGGGATGAGTTTCGTTCTTCCCCGAGAACATTTCCATGCCAAGTGACCAGAAGTAAAGGACAGATAAGCACTTCATTGATTGAAACAGGAATATTAAGACCCCTCCAGAGAGATTCTTAGTGGGTGAGGAGCACAGTGAGAAATACAGAATCACAGCAGCATTTCTCTACAAATACTTATAATATATAAGTAAATAAATAAAATAAATTAGAAGACATCTCATTTTGTATTCTGCACGATGGCACAGTAGTGCCACAGCAAAAGGGAGAGTACCTCTTGACCATTTTATTGCACACCCTTACTGTCTGATCTCTCTCCCCAACATACAGGTACAACAGATAGAGACATACTGCTCCTCATACACAGATTAGTAGAGCCACAGTAGCAAAATTGCTCCCTACGAGAACCCTTGAATTCAAACACTGCTGTGGACTCACACTAGTTGCACATGCATTTCCCATGCTGATCTCATACATCTGGAGTGGACTAAACCAATGGAACCTTTATATTTGGATGGACTTTTACCTCTCCTGCCACCATTTCTCTTGCAGAAATCAATGGGATAATTTGCTTGCTTTTGCCAGCATGCAGCTAACAATGGCTCAGGTATAGAGGCATTCTTTAATTTTCATCAGTGTGTTAGCAGGAAGGTGTGGATGATATTTCCAACATGCTACATACCAGAAAGCAATACAAAGCAGCCAGCCAGCAGAAGAAAATATGATGATCTCATTTATATTATCTTTCTTAAAGGTTTTAAAAGTGTAGCCAAACTGAGATAATAAAAGTTAAGTATTTACTATGATTTCCTCTTACAAAAAAAAACAAATGTAAAATGATTCCATCAGTACCAGATAATAGGCCTGCTTATAACCAGAGGGCAGCATTTTTAATAATGTCACTAAAAATATGCACTGGTATAAAAATGTGGTGCAATAAAAAAAAAAAAGTACAAAAGGTAATAAAATATTTCCTATTATCTCAGCTCATTTTTGCCAGGAAATAATACTACAAACTTAATATGATACAAGGAAGCCTTATGAAAAGCAGGCAGGGAGAGGCTTATAGTCTTATCCAGTATTAGACGAGAGGCTGAGTGATTAATAAGTTGACATTGAAGAGCAGAGAATGGAAATCATATGGACTTAAGGGAAAGGAAAGAGCATACCAGTGAAACTCATGCTGCCAGGCTGCATGGGAAGAGGCACACACAGCTCCCACGGTCCCCACTGTGCAGCACAGGGGAAGGTGCTGTGCATGCAGCTGGAGCCTCAGACGCCCCGCGCCTGCCGCTGTGAGGTCCTTGTACATGCACAAGCAAGAGCAATGGGAGAACTGCACCAAAAATAGGATGAGGAGAGAAGAAAAACCACTGCAAGGAGAGGTTTGAATGCAACAACAAGTTAGGAGCTTGAAGAATAGGGAAAATGAAATGTAAAGAGTAGATTAAATGAGATTTGCCTATAGCAGTGGATGAACTGTGTATCTAACTTACAGACCAAGAGCATGCAGTGTGTAAGGATGAGATGTTCTTAAGTTTTCTAAAGATCTTTTGATGAAATTAAAATTTATCTTACACTGACCTTAACATTGTCCAGGGCTGCAGGATTAATTTTCACACACCCCATGAGACACAGTTACTTACAGTATTAACAATAATGCCATTTGTTGTGGGTCACAAGCCAACACATCACTTCCAGGAGACTCTACATTTCCTGTTGCTTCTCAGGCACATTGTGTCTGGTTCTGATTTGTATGCTGTCCATACTGGAAAACGTCAGCTGTGGTTTCCAATGGGGATTTAACTGTGGTTAACTCTCTGTTTACTTTACTTGTGGTACCAATGGAGAGTCACTACTGGTGGTAAACAGGTACCACACATGCACTAGGATTGGTGAAGAATCCAGTCAAAACCACCAGCATGAAAGATCCTGCTAAGTAATTTAGATGAAAACATGTGATGTCCACTGAAAAGAAGAAACCAAACCAAAACCACCAAGAATCTAGAAACATTTATTCACAGACCTCTTAAAAATAAACTATGGCTTTAAATATCCTGGATGAAAGCTACAGTATCGTTGCAATATATTCTGACATATATATGGTCGTGAATTAAGGGGGAAAAATGAAACAGTGTGATTCTGTAGTGCTTCAGAGGAGAGCAGCTGAACATTTCTCCTTTCAGTGAGTGGAACAAGCCTTATCTTGAGGTTTATCTAAGATGAATGGTAACAAATTTTTCCTGGATCACATCCCAATTTTAAAACTGGTCGTTTTCTTCTAAACTACTAGAAGGTAATTATAACCACTTTTTTATTTCTTGCAAAACTAAGAACACCTGGGCCAAATGAAAGACTGTTCAGTTCCTTGAGACAATTCCTGTTAATTGTTGAGGATTATATCCTTTCAGAAAATTCATAAGCCTAATCCTAGCTTTTCAAGGAGTAGATGATAGCTAGGCACTGCCTACTCTCTGTTTTCTACTCAAACCATTGATATTTCCTCTGGCTTTGGAAAAGTCAAATCAGATCTCACATTTTTATCGCTCCCATGCTTTGTGGTTTAGGAAAAGCACCTGATCTTCTCAATGAAAAGGGAGAAAATACTAGCAGCTACATGCTTCAGAGTCTAATTTTAGGAGGAACTGATCCATTCTAATATGCTGCAGTCAACAGGAACGGAGGGCACTCAATAATTCATGAGTCTCTTTCCATGTTTGAGTAGAGCCTGTTGAAAATTTCCCAAGGAAACATTTTTCATCAGAAAATTACAATTCCTGTGAACCAAAACTGCTTGCAGGACAAGATATGCTTGGATGCTTGTCTAATATCTCTCTTCTTACCCAGCTTGAAATGGCTCAATCTATAATTATATAATGATATTTTAAATATGAAAAGGGAAATATTTTGTCTACAAAAGATTTTTAAAAGGCAAAACAAACTTTCAATCTTCACTGTGGCACTTTAATTCTTTTAAAACACAGAGAAGCATAAAAAAAAAAAAGATTCAAATTCGGTTTACTTTCAACTTGGGCTGGAAAATATTTCCCTAACTTTTCCTTGGAACAGGAAAGTACTTCCTACTTTATGAAGAAAATTCTTATGAAGGCATTTCCATGCCTGTCATTAAAATAAAAAAAAAGACAAAAGAAAAAAGCTTTATACTCATGGAGATAAACCTCTCTTTGACCTGAGTGATGAGTGGAGTGTTAAATTGTTATGTCTTTACTGTCACTTTGATTCAGTTATTTAAAAATGAATGGCATTTGCATCAGAAGGCAGCAGAATAACCATTTCTTACCTTTAGTCTTTCTGTTACACCATCAGTGAAACTGACTGTGAATTCAGCAATTTTGGGCACTCTGAGTTTTCCTTTGTTCTTCTGGTCAGGCTGATATTCTGTTCTTGTTTTCACAATTACCTGGAAAATACCAACACTGTTAAGGCTCTGCACACAGCATAGTTTTGCTTTGGTTTGGTTGGTTGGTTTTTTTTAGTCTAAGCTTTTCTATATAAACCATCCCCTGCACTTACACAAGTTCTACACCTTAGAACTGTAAATTAACACAAACTCATCATACCCTCAGGACCTAAGGGAGACAGATAAATAGGTTGATACACAGACCTAGGGCAGTGAGCTTATCCCACTGAGTCTTAAAATAGCTAACAGCAAAATGCTTGACACCAACCTTTGCTTATGACTAGGCATGCAATTTCTATATTGTATTCAACAGGCAGAACATGCAGACTCACAGCCCATCCTAAAGAAGAGCCTCACTTATTAAAAGCCCTGTCCTAACAAGTTCCACTGAAGCCAATTTAAATTTAAGCCATTTGTCATCTCATTTATTCAGGCTCCAGATTATCAGTATTAATTTCATACTGTCACCTTGGGTTTTCCCCAAAGATGTCAGTGTCTTTTGCTGACTGACCCAGGTGCCACTAATCTAACAAAAAGGTGTCTTACACCAATGGCAGGTTCAGATTAGATGTTAGAAAAGAATTTTTCTACTGAAAGAGTTGTCAGGGCCTGGAACAGGCTGCCCAGGGAGGGGGATGAGTCACCATCCCTGGATGTGTTTAAGCAAAGGGTAGATGAGGTACTCAGGAATATGGTTTAGCATAGGATGGCAATGGTTGGACTTGATGATCTTAAAGGTCTTTTCCAACCTTGTGATTCTGTGATTCTGTAATGGAGCAGCTGCACGTGGCTTTCAAAAGGGTATGGTCAACTTACCAAAACCTCACTGTGAATCTACAGTGAGTTTATTTGTGATGTAGAATTACTTTAAATGTTTTGGGTAAAAGACACACACTGCAAACACAGAAAAGGAAACACCCAATGTCTGCTCCCAGAGGGGACAAGCACAGGGGCTGTACTCTGAAACTAACAGCCCTTCAGGAGAGTGAGTGTATCTACCCCATTACACACCCGAATCTTGAAAGACTACCCATCCATGAGCCAATGCAGGCACACAGGATGGAAAGAGTATCAAAGCTCTCAATCCCAGGGCCAAAGCTTCCACTTTTTGGCCTCCATCCTGAATTGTGGGATGACACAGCCATAAGCCCTGCCAAGGTGAGAATTAAATACTCCAGGAGTGGTGACTGGTTCATATGAGAGTGACAAGAGTGATCCTAAAGCTCTTCATTAGAAACAAAAGTCTTGAAGGATTGAAAAAGCTTAAGCGATGCACAAGGTTTAGTTACCAGCTAATGAAGAACTGATTTCCAAATGAAGACACCAAAGCCTGGTGTGGACCAGAGAAAACCTCAGGTATTTAATCTTCCTGCACTTAATGCCATGTGAAAATCAGAATGAGAGAAAATCAGTGAGGAGTCATAAGCCAATTTTCTGGATTCAAATGCAAATCATTAAAGACTGATGAATATTTACACCCTTCAGTGAATAATCCCTCTCAATAATATTTATTACAGTAGTATTTGCAACATTAAGATTTGGGAAGAAGGACGGACCAAAAAAATCCTCCTGGATGTATGTGTATTATTATTTTGGATATGAGAATTTCTGATGACACAACATAGATGATGAGATATGACAGATGGGGACAACCTTGATTCAGTGGGTTTGGGATGAACTGTAACCCTGATGCTCTGAACCCACAACTGAACGTATCTGCACGATGCTCTGAAATGCAGCCCAGCACACTGCGGACCAAGTGAAGCAACACTCCCTCTCCATCCAGGACAAACTGGTCCAGGTCAGCTCCTGGCCAGTTACAAACAAGCAATAACCCCATTTTCTCACTCAAAAGGAGATAAGAACACCCGGGCTCCAGGCCCCTGGCTTCCCAGGCTCTTCACTGGCCTCTAGCAAAGCCAGTACAGCAAATCACAGTGTCCGCCACCAGCACCTCCTAAACCCTGCTCAGGAACTGCACTCACTCTGTTTTCCAGCCTACCACTCACAGTATCCAATTCCCAACTTCACACTTCCTGCTTGGTATAAATCTTAGTTGCAGACAAAATGTCTAAATATACATGAGGGCTTTTCCACAAACTCTAACATTTGGTCTTCATGAAGGACCATGAAGCTAGAATGCAATGAAAAATAAACACGTATTAAAAGCCTTACGTGTTTCTACATATGATTTACATTTTCTTCCACTCTTTGTCACTAATAGCAGTTTTCTTACAGGTATTTTTGAACTGTTGTTCAACCAACATCCTCTAAGCAGGAAAGTTCGAATGATGCTGTCTACAGGGATACAGCACAAGGCTGAAAACAAACCCAGAGAGCTCTTCACAAGGCATCAGATTCAAGTCGAGCAGCAATGTCTATCACTCCCGTGAATAAATAAGCTCAGCCCCCAGCCAGATCAGAAGCTACTTGAAACCCAATTTGCTGACTGTGCCAGCAGTGGAACGTGTGTGTGCGTAGTGCCACAGTCATCTTGCTGCTCAGTGTTCTGCAGAAAAATGTGCAGAGGTATCAAAAGGCTTTACTAGAGGAGCTACGAAGTACCTTTGCTAAATACCTTTTGGCATTGCAAGAGCTAAGTATCAGCTCTCCAGAAGTATCTTTGTCAGACACCTGGTGGAACTGCTCGTCGGAAGAAAGACAGGGCATCCAGTAAGGTCTCCTCTTTGAAGGAGAGCACAGAAATAAAATGACAAAGGACAAACAGCAAACTGAAAACCTGTAGTGTGGGGGTAGCATTCAATATTGTGGCAGGAACGATAAAAATGCAATTTTGCCAAGGGCACGGGGTGCACAGTGAGAAGAAAAGAGCTTCCTCTTGTTCAGTCGCCTACAGTCTAAATAATTAAGCCTGAGCATGGATCCCACTTCTGCAGCAGCGTTCAGCCCCTCTCCATCCAACCAGCTGCCATCGGGAAGCCCACGCAAAGGCTTCTGGAAATGGAGCTGTGTTCATCACAGCCCTTGAGCCTCTGCACTAGTGAGACCAGCCCGGTCAGGGGTACCTTAGCAGCATCCAGAGACGTAAATGAACAGTCCCTGATGTTCAGAGACACCCCTCACACAGCGTCTAGCTGAGCATTTCCTACACTGACAGCCTCCCATGCACATCTCAGTTCTGAGTGTCTCTGAAACAAGTTTAGGTAAGAGCTGGCCAAAGCCCTGAAGAGCTTTACATAAGCACGAAGTATTAATCTAAGTGCAAATTTAGAAAAGGAATAATCAGTCTTACTAAGTAATTTTTCTAGATTTTTACCATTATTGGGGTTCTGCTATTTTGGCTGTTGTTCTGTTTTCTGATTCGGTTTGGGTAGGAAAGAAGATTTGCCTCCCCCCTACTCCCTGCCATCACTCCTTTCTCACCTTTTCTTTCCATCTTGTCACCAAGAAAAATTTCCTGGCAGTAAAGTCTTCCAGAAACTCTAACCAAATTGCTGTTGGATGTACAGTAATAAAAACCCCACTGACTCCAGAGTCAGTGCAATGATCAGCGTTCATTTATCACCAGCTGCCCCAGAGCAGTTCCATCAGAGCCCAGGATCCCACTGTTTCAATGCAAACAAGGTCCATTCATCTCACACCACGACAGGTTTCCTGGGAGAGCTCCTGGTGTTTATGACAAACCACAGCAACAGAACCATCCCCGTTCCCTCCTCTTGTCTGTTTTGCAGCTTCGCTGACTTCAGTTGAGTTACTCCTGGCTGAAACTGGTGAAGGGGGAGTATAAAACTGGGGTTCTGTCATGGTTGCAATTTAAAGCACACTGAAGTGCATGAACTACCCGTGTCCTCCGGCCCTTCTCTGCAGTGGAAATGAACTGCTGTAAGGGGGTAACCTCCTGAGCTGGCAGCAATGCTTGGCTGTGCTCTGGCCCCTGAGTACACACCATAAACACAAACAATCAAAGCAGTGCTTAAATGGACAAGTAAGTCTCTTGCCTACTCCCAAAAAGACAATGAGCCTCCTCCATCTCCGTTCCATTCTGCTCGTTCTCCAAGCTTGCCTCCTCGAGCTCCTGCACACCTACAGATGAGTATTTGAAAGCAAGGACAGTCCCATCAGCTGGTTTGGATTGACTGAACCTTTGCAATTGCTGGATAAACACCCTCTGAACTTTCTTTGGCACTTGTCAGCCCTCCTGTTTCGTTATTCAGCAGCGGCTTATGCCTGCGAATGACTTTATGCATTGTGATTAACAGCACTTTAAAGACAGTACTGTGGATGGAGTCTAAAAGAGTATCAGCTCAGGCATTCTCCCTGCAAATTACGTTGCTGTTGTAACCTGTTCTTAAAGTTTTCACTCTATTTCCTACAGATCCTCCACCTTTAAACGCCAGAGGCTGCGCTGTTCACGGCAGATGCAATAAAGGAGACACAAATAAATTACCTGGGACTTTCTTCATTTTACATCCAAAACAAAACTGTTCTTTCAAGGTTGCTTCCTAGCTGGAATTTGCAGACTGATGATTGTAAGAATATGAGAAAAAAAGGGGCTTCCAGGGAGCAGCAAAAAGACACATCTAATTATGGGAATCCGTGCTGCCAGTCCTTGCAGATTCCTCCAAAAATAAATTTATTTAGCATTTGAACTAATTAGCTTCCAATTCAGCGAAGCACTTAAGCACACAAGTAGTCCTATTAACATCAGCAGGATTAGTCAGATATTTAAAGTTAAGTGTGCATTTAAGTTGGCCAGATCAGAGCTTAAGCTGGCTTCAGTCGCCTCCCCACAGCCAGTTGTAACAGAGATGCCCAGAGCTCCCAAGGCATTTCATACTGCAGCATGCCTGCTCGAAGTGCCTTACAGACCACCACGACCCCAGTACCCCCATATTACTGAGAGAGGAGTAGGAGAAAAGAAGAAAAAAAAAGAAGAAAAAATGGAAATGAAGAAAAAAAGCGTCTGGGCAATGTGCTGAGTCACACCAGCAATTGGTGGGTGAGTCTGGAAGACAGACCATGGCTCGCTGCTACTTACAGTGCACCATGTTTCCTCAGGTTTTCATCAGCTGAGCGACAATAGTAGCTCCAGCATATTCTTCATATAAATATAACACTCCTGGGATTAGGGGCTAGCAAGAGATATGGCAGGAGTGGGTAGGAAGCCAGATGCTCTAAGGAAAAGGGCAGCTCTCTGCAGAATTGACGTGCTCAATCATCCTAAGTTAGCAGCTGTAATAGCCCTCCCCACGTCTCGAAAAGTTTTTACTTTCTGTTCTCTTTTTTGCATCTTCTGATTCCTCATTCCATCCCTCAAATGCTTTTCTGCAGGAGCTCAGCAGCAGCCTATAGAGAACACTCTATAAAAGTTACAAAAACCCAAGCACGACAGGACAACAAGCCACATCTATCATGCTGCTCCACACAAGCAATATTTTTCTAATGATGCTGTTTGCTAATACATTTATCGAGCCCTAAACCTAAAGGCACTTATTATTCTAGGCTTAACGCTAGTGACACCACTGGAATCAATAGGAAACCTTTCCTCAGCCTTAATGAATGCAGGACCAGGTACCTTCTCTGTAGTGATGCTTTGGAAAATTATAGGTGTTCTGAGGTGAGAAACAACAGATGAGAGTCTGCATACACCCACAGGAAATCCATCATCACCAACCCCGAGAAAGGAAACAGTAGGAGAGCACTGGGAAATCTCCAGAGTTTGGATGCTGACAGAAAAAGAAAGCAAGCTTCTAACCAAGTGGACTATATTAAAAGCATTTGTTTCCAGGAGGAAGGAACAGAGTAGACGTGAAATGTGACAAATGGAAAAATATCACATTAAGCGTGGAACCTTAAAAAGGATTTTCCTGCAGTGGGATGAAGTAAGTGTTTCAGAAAATGAACTGATATGAATTCTGAGTCTTGTCTCAGACTGGCTACATGTAACATCATTTATTGCCACTTTATATTTGCGTTTGAGCTCTATGGTTTTCCCTGAAGACATGAGTAATAATATTTAACATAACTGGCATTGTGAAAACTTTAAATTATTCATCTGGAAAAGGACATGCTGCCCTGCTGTAATTCCCACTTCACTGCCACGGTGCATGTAATATATCGTGGTTCAGGTGCTGCAAAGTGCAAACCATAAAAATTTAAAATACTACTTCCTGGGATTATTAATAATGAAGAGTCTCTCACTCAGAGTGGCTTTCAGATTGACAGAAGAGATAAACAAAATGTGTTTCTCCTACCAAGGAGAAAGGCTTCCTCCAGGTTCAAAGCTGGACTTTGTACTCCCACAAAATGGTTGTAGCACACCCATCAGTTTCCATGTGGATTAGTCATGCTCACTTTTAAATGAAAATGACACACAAACGCCTTTCCTCATTCCTTGCAGAGAGAGAAGAGGAAATACAAACCTATCGCTGGCACCAACATCATGGTTGCCTTTGCCTTCGGTACCCAGCTGAGCATCAGTAGCTGGGAAGGACCTTAGCCCGAGTCCTGACCTTATCCCAAGTCCTGACCTTAGCCCGAGTCCCAGCTGTACGAGCAGCCCAGGTTACAAAGGGCTGACCCTCAGTCCTGGCACTAAATTTGCTGTGGCTGAGTCAGTTTCTGTGCTCATGTGTGACAAGCCAAGGGATGGCCACAACTCACCACCTGCTCACACACAGAATTCTCCAGTGACTTACAAGCTCTAATCCTCACACACGGCCAGCTTCAAAGAGCAAATGAGATATGCACACTGCCAACAGCCACTGAAGTTAAAATACTCAGCAGTAAAAAGAGTATAGGAAAAGAGATGGAAAAAATCATGTTTCAGGGCTCAGAACAATCACTTTCTTTGCAGGCTTAAGATGAAATATTGGTAGACATGAGCAGCCCCATGTCTACTGCAGCATCTTCTGTACCTCCTTGCACTAGCTACAGACTGAAACAGGACATGCTGGACTGGGTGCACCTTTAATCTCAGACTACCCAGCAATCACCATGCTGCAAATTCCCAGATTTTCAGACAGTCATGTCTTTTTAAAATGTCCCAAGTATTTATGACTATGCTCCATCCCATGGAAGAGGCAGCTGTGCTTCCAAATCTACAGGATGAACAGTCTTTCCAGAGATTAGTATTAAAACCCACATTTGTGATGTATGTTAAGGTAGTTCCCATGGCATCCTAGTCACCACTTTAATAGGTGGAATGTCTGAAATATCAAGTAGCACAAAGAGCTGGGGGAAAGGATGCCTGGGGATCAAATCCATAGTCATCGGAGAAAGACACAGTTAGTAGAAACATTCTACTTCCCCCCCTCTGTATCAGCCCACCTAATGGATGTTATGCTGGAAATGAGTTTCACAGAGGGTGGTAGAAAAAAGTGGTCTCCTGAATCAGTGCCAGGAGGATATTCCAGGCATAAGGAACATCACAAAAGGACAAAGACAGCAAACGTAATCAGCCCTGGCATCACTGATGAAAGGCAGCACAGAATGCAAGGGCTGCAATGGGAGCTGCAGCCGACAAGGGAAAGGCAAGCAAGGGAAAGGCAAGGCTCACAAGCACAAAGAGAGCTTGGAAATTATTCAGCAAAGTCTCTCTACAAATCCCTAGGTGACCATAAACATCAGGAACCCATAGGAGGCTGCAAAGGGGTGACAAAAATTGATTTCACTAGGTTCAGCCAAGGGACGGTGTAGCAAAGCAAACAAAAGAAGCAATAACTCAACTGTAGATGTGGTAAATTGGCCGGGGTAAATTAGGAGAGCTCTGTTGATTTAATCCAAACTACACTGATTTACACCAGTCAAGAATCCTATCCAGTCTTACTTTCCAAACCAGTAAGCAACCAGTGCGCAGGATTCCCTTCAGTGTCTTTCTGAAATAACTTCCACCTGAAGCAATGGGTTTCATGTCAGAAAACAGAACAGATTGCCACAGGCTCAGCCAGACATCCAAACCCCAACGTGCTTTTCATGTCCCTTCCTGCAGAATGCAGGTCTAGGAATCGCAGAGCAGACACAACTGGATTTAAGGGAGCAATGGAAGTCACGAAAACAGACAGGAGCTGGCTTTAAACAACCCAATTCAGACGCTGACAGCAGTGCAGTTAAGGAGAGAAATTTCTGCACAGGCTACACAAATCCTGAGACTTTCCACACTGGAGAACTGCAGCAGCAACCTGTTATCTGTATGCAAGCCAGGCAGCGGGATGCTACCCAGGGTGCCTGCGAAGGCTGCAAGCGCACGCTTGGATTGCAGCACAGCTCTGCTGTGAGAGGATCGCTGGTGCGCAGGGGTGTTCGGCGTGCTACAGGCAAAGGCCAGCACAACAGCAGTTCCTCCTCCAAAGAGGAGCATCATGAAGTGCCATGAATGTCAAGCAGGACTGTCCAAGGCATGGAAACAAGATCAAAAAGGTTACCCCAGAAACCCTGCACTGCCAGAGACAGCGTTGCTGCAAATATTTATTACAGCTTAATGAGCAGAGGCTGTGTTTACATGCAAATACGCATTTAGAGGACAAATGGATTTTCACGGTGCAGAAGGGGGATGAATGTCAGAGGAGAGGAAGGCTCAGACTTTGGTGTTTGTGGGGATTAGGCAGAGTATCCCAAGTGGAGAAGGCAAAGGATGGGGAAAGGCAAGACAGCCCACGCATTCTTTCATACTTGCAATGCTCTTTTTTCATTGCCTTCCTTTCTTTTGTTCACACTTTCTTTCCCTTTACATCCTACTCCTCCCCGTTACCCATCCTACCCTCAGCTGCCACGACCTCTCGCTCTGCCCCATCTCTCCTTTCACCATTTGCTCCATCCCACCAGTCACCAGCAGTGTGAGCAGGAGCACAGCCGCCAGCCCCCGGCTCCATCAGCAACCCCCAGAAGATGGCAACAGGGAAGGCAGAGCTGCCTCTGGCCCCACCCCATGTAGCAGCACCCCAAAACCAGCTCCACACTGCCCGGAGGCGTGTGCCTTCAGGCTGGCCAGAGCAGCTTCGCCGTGGGCAGACCCACATCAGTATTTTGGGAAGGAGCTGCGAGTAGTCCCCCAGGTACAAGAGCACTCATGCAGCATACTATTAATTATGCCTGCTCAGCTGCCCAAAACATTATTCTCTGCTAAACCAACAGGGACAGGCTGGGAACACAAGGGACCCTCCTGATTTTCAGGAACCCTTCATTACTCTGTGTAAACGCATAGCCTCGGCTGCTCGCAGAGGGTGCGCCCAGGGAAGGCAAGAGGCAGGAGCATGGGGTGGGAAAAGCCTTTCAACAGAGCAGTCACATCTATTTATTTATTTTTTCCCATCTTGGGTTGGATGGCAGGAATCTGTCACCAGAGAATTGTTTCTCAAGCCTCCAGATGCATTCAAAATACAGAACAATGGACCACACGATAAGCCTTCTGCAGCTTTCCCCACAAAAGAGATGCCGGATGTTTTTCTCAGCCCTGACAATAGCTTTCATGCACTTTTGTGTTATGTAAAATTAGGATTTTTTTACTACCAGAACAGAGGCATTTCCTGCTGGATTATACTGAAACAAGCCTATGAGACCAAGGGGTCCCCAGTTGTTGGTCTCATTTAAAATTCCAGTGAACCAGTACGGTCCCTGAAAAGCTGTTTATCTTTTAGCATTATCATTGCAGAGAAGAATAACAATTACAGCCAAAGCACTTTGCCTACGCCTAGGAAAACAAGTGAACAGCTAGCCTTTTTCTCTCTGGTCCTAAGAGAAATCTTCTGGTTTATATCTTTTTTTCATTCTTGAATACAGATGAAATTCAGAGACGTAAAAAGCCAGGTCAGGGGCTGTCACTGGTGATGGCTATTATTCTTGTTATGTGGATGGATTTCAGAAAAAAAGCCATGCAAAAATGAATCAAGAGCATCTGTCCCTGCCCTCTGCAAAAGCCACCCCAGCAAGAGAACAGGGAGCAAGGGAAATGCTTGGAGATAGTCAATAAATATAAATTCACAGCACGTTTAACACCATAGGGGAGAAGTTATTGTCCCAGGTACATTTCTCCCCTTGCAGCCGTGCAGAATGCTGATGCTGCAGGAGGAATAGCAAGAGCCTAGGGAGGAGCTTGATGGAAAACGAAACAGTCCAGTGGCCAATAATTTTAAAAAAAGGTTGCCAAATCCAAACCTCCTGAATTCCTGGCTGGATTTTTCCAACAGCAACAAGGTGGAAGTCAGAAGGAGCTGCTAAACTCACAGTGCTTCGAAAAACAAGCCTGTTAGGAAAGCATCCCCAGAAGGACAACAGGTAAGTTTAAGCATTAGCTTTAAGAAAGTGCTGCCCAGGAACTATCTGAAAGGAGATGGGCTTCTGGGATTGCACCACATGAGTAAAAGCCTCATTTTTATATTCTTTCTCTGAATCCTTTCTCTGAAAATGGATGCAGAAAAAGAGCTAGACACAGAAACCACTTTGAAAGAGATGAAGCTGTGCTGAAACACCTACAGAGGTTAATGCTGAGAGTCCCTCTGAGTGACTCTCAAGTGATCCAGTTACAAAAATATCCTTAAAATGAAGCCTGTAGATTCCATAGGCATTTGTGGGGTGCTTTTAAGGATCTGCAGAGGTGAGTACACCAACGAACAACAGGTTTGGTGTTCAACTTGCATGCAGGTGTCTACAACTCAACTGGACAAAGCCTGTGAACAAACAGAGCTTGCAAACCTCTGCCACACAATGCACACACACCGGGTGAAGGCATTATTACTGGGCTGCCCTGCACAGAGCTAGCATACTCCCCAGCCAGGCGGATTACAGCTAGAACAAGTGCACAGCCCCAAGCTGCAGTCAAACCTCCTTGCTCTGCTTTGATGCGCCCTGGATTGCCCCGGACTCAAGGTTAGATCCAGGGCGAGAGCTCACACTGTCTTAAAGGAGAAGCCCAGAAAGGGAAGCATTTAGCAGGGAGGGTTTTTTTACCTCGCCCTGGTTTTCACTTCAGGGCAATGCCAGGGAGCACCAGCTCTCTGTGGCAGAGGCGAGTCGAACTGGTTGGCAGCAGGTGACAGGCGGGCTGGGGGCGGGCAGGGGGCGGGCAGGGAGGGGGCTGGGGGCGGGCAGGGAGGGGGCTGGGGGCGGGCAGGGGGCACCGATCGCCTCCCTGCGGTTGCGAGGGGTTTGCATTGCAGAAAACGAGCACGCAAAGCCCTCCCTAGCTGTTGCTCAGACCCCCACAGCCCGTTCCGGCTCTGGCCAGCGGCGCGCCGCGCAGGGGGCACGGGCAGCGCCCTGGCTTAGGCTTGCGCTCTCCCCAGCTAGAAATCGACCGCCGGCTGGTTTTAGGAATACAAAGAAAGAAAACTCAACAGATTTTAGCTGTTTGTTTGGGGTTTTTTTCTAACCCTGCCTCCTGCCTGCACAGGAAGTCCAAACAAGAATACGTACCGAGGGGCTTGGCATCCCTGCCTGCTGTTCCCGGCGCTCCCGCTCCGGCTGAGCTCGGTAGCAGCTTTCCCCTCCTAGGCACAGTGCTGAAATTTGCCCCCCATCACTTAACCTTTGCCCAGGCTTTCCACCTGAGGCTCACCCCCTTATTGGCTGATCGTTAAATAGACCCTCTGCCCTAAGGTGGACTCACCCCATCAGAACCGGTTCCACAAAGAGCAAAGGAAACAAGATTGTGAATTATTTTGCTTTTATCATACACAACCTCTCCTTTTTTGTACAAGGATCTCCAGTGGCCACTCACTCCAGGCCTACTGCACCGGGGAGCTGAACCACGGGCTGCAGCAATCAATGCTGCTGACTCTAACGAGTTCTGAATCACGCTCAGCGCTCCCGGAGATACATCCCGCTCTCCCAGCAAAGAAAAATATGGATGTCAGTAGAAGCACTGACAGTAATGTATGCTAATGAAGGTAATGTAACCTAACAACACGTGAATTATTGATGTAGGCATGTTTAAACAGAAAAATCAGCAAGGAATCACACCAGACCAATACACTCCAGTGTTTGTTCACCAACAGGCGATTGGAACGTGGTGGTCGTGAGAACACTCATTACCACTTTATTAGCTTGAAAGGATCTTCCTTAGGTTATCCATGGCTCACCTGATAACATGAGTCACTTCAATTTCACATCGTGTGACACTTTGTAATAGCATCGAATGAGCTACTTTTGCACTCTAGTTTCCTCAGGGCTTTTCAGGCGTTTATGGTAAATCATACCATCATACTGCTCTGCCTGAATTATTTTGCTTTATCTTATTTATCAGAGGCATAGATAAGGGCTGGCTTAGCCTCTAGTTCCTAACAATGCATGGAAGTGTAACCCTCCTGAATGCAGAGAAGTTGCTCCAGATTGCCATGAGGCACATGAGGAATGGAACTAGCTCCTTTGTCTGGCCTGGCTCTGGTTCCCAGGATGGCAAGGCAGTTGACTTATCATAAAATAAACATAGTTTGTCTATCTAGACAGTTTTATCACATCCATCATCGTGTTCTCCTAATGCATTTAGAGAAAATTCATTTTGTAACGCAGTAAAACCAGGATATATGTTCAGTAATCATCAGTGTTGATTTTTCTATTATTCCATTATCCCGTGAGATCTAATAATTCTGTCTGTAGGTTCGGGTGAGCTGGCTCCATCTCTGTGGCATTTGAGAACTACACTGCAGACAGACTTTGTTTTTGTAAGGACTGTTGGGGCATACGGATTTTTACGGTCTCATCATGTCCTCACCAGGCTCTATTGATATGCATCGTCACCACATCCACATAGACAAAAGATTTCCTAGTACATACGGCATCTAAAAAAACCCCTCCAACCACCAAACCAGAGCCAATCACTGATGCACATTTCTGGACATTTTAGTGCTGCATTCAGTTCTGAGAGCGTTGAGTGGGCAGGGGAGAAAGCTGTCCCCTGGCTGGAGCCAATGGGGGAAACGAATCCCTGGGTTGCTCCACCATCACCCCCTGCACGGGGAAACTCTGCCCCTCTCTTCAGAGCAATCAGCATCCTCAACGCCCAAATAAGCTTTGCAAAGCCACAGTGAAGAAAACAAACCTTAACTGAGATAATTAAAATAGCTGCTTATTTCAGAAGAGTTATTGCATTGCTCTCAATGCAGGCGATTAATCTTACTGATAAGGAGACACTGTAAACTGCTCCTAAATTTCTCCATCACTTGCAAGAGAAGCACACTAAGCCCTCTCTAGTTGCATTTAGGAAGGATTATTTGGGGCTTCTTTTGAGGCAGGAAGAAGTTGCGTGTTAATTTGCCATGTTAAAACAGATAAAGGCAGTATGAAAGGTAACCCCTTTTTATTTACTGAACACTCTGCCAGCGTTCATACCCTCAGAGACCAGTAAGTCACCGGAGCGCTGAGCACCGGGGGGTGTATGTGTGTGTAAGCATGCAGGAGCGCCATTCGATCTGGTTTTACCTTTTCAGGAGCCGGGAACTGCAGGTGATTTACTTCCAAAGGGGTGATCAGAGGAACTGTCTGAAAACCATCTTCGTTGGATGGCTGTTTGTTGTTCTTGTCGTTCAAATTACTCCCCAGCTTCACCATTCTCGCACCTTGCTTTCCAGACCTGAAACCAGCAAGATGCTCAGTGTCACAAGCGGAGCGGGGAGGATTTCTGCCTTACCCTGCTGGCTTTGACTTAGCGGACGGGTTACCGGGGCTTTTACACCCGGCTTCCCAGACACACCGCACGCCACCACTCGACTCCCCGCATGCATCCAGCCGTGCCCTACGCAGACACCCCCCCGAGCGCCCCATAAAATCCCCCAAGCGCAGCGGCTCCCAACGCGCCGACACCACGAACGGCATCACCGCCACTGTGAGCCCCAAAATTCGGGGGATGGGGCGCATCCCCGCTGGCTCCAGGGGTGCTTTTTCCTGCCCACCCCCTTCCCTTTTCTCTTGCAGCCCCTGTGAGGGATGGACACCCCTACCCCGCACCCCGGGGAGTCGGGGTGGTCCCCTCCTCCCAGCTCCCCCGGGGGCGGCGGGGCAGGGATGCTGGGGTGGGGGATCTGCAGCACACGTCTCCCCCTACCCCCCAGCCCCCCCCCGCACCCCTCCTCCGCCCCCGAGTCCCTACTTACTGCAAACCACGCGGTCACTGGCGGCGGCTCGACCCGGGCGCTGCAGCGGGGGGCGGGGGAAGGCGGAGGCGAGGGGGGCAGAAGGTTTCCGTTAGTTCGGAGCCGCGGTAGCGGGGCGCGGGGGAGCGGTGCTGAAGGGACAGCGCTGCGCCCTGCGCTCGGCTGCGGCTCCGCAAGCGCGACTGAGGGCGGGCGCGGGCGGCAGCTGCCCCCCCCCCCCCCCCCCCCCGCCCGCTCGCTCGCCCGCCCGCCGCGCGCGCGCACGCCCCGCGCGGCGCCGCGCGGCCTCGAGCACCCCCTGGCGTCCCCGCCGCGCACGGTAGCGCCCCCTGCGGGCCGCGCGTGGAGCCGGCGACGGGAAGGCACGGGCCGGGCCGGGCCGGGCGCAGCGTCGTGCGTGGACGGAGGCCGGCGCGTAAAGGCCGGGGGGAGGGAGCCGCGTGCGAGCCGGTGCGCGCCCACGAGCGGCGTCACGAAGCGGGTCCCAGGGCAGCCGCGGCGCTGCCGGGGCCCGTGGCCCATGCTGCGACTGGGCCCGCTGGGCGCCCCGGAGCCCCCCTCGGCCGCTCAGACGCTGGAGGGGCAGGGCAGGGCCACGCGCCGGCCCTGCGCGGCTTAGTGCGGGGCTCTCCTCCCGTTTCCAGGCGCC
Source organism: Laterallus jamaicensis coturniculus (assembly GCA_022605575.1). NCBI lineage: Eukaryota > Metazoa > Chordata > Aves > Gruiformes > Rallidae > Laterallus > Laterallus jamaicensis. Next base: position 10,642,162 of record JAKCOX010000016.1, on the reverse strand, counting down.
AGACCGGTGGCACATCGGCCCCGCGACAGGAGGAGCCCCACAGGGTGCCCGGCTGGCCGGCAGGAGCTGCCCCGGCAGGAGGAGGCTGGAGCGCTTTGCTGGGAGACAGAGGGCACTTTGGGATGACTTTGGCCTGATTTGTTTATAAATATAGAATCTGCCTCCAGAGCTTGCGGCTTGGCATCTTTTGCAAGACCTAAATATACTCCTAAGGGGCGTGAGCTGCTCCCACAACAAAGCTGTTCGAGCTCACGTGTGCAATTCACGTAAAGCCATACCTGGGCAGAGGAGTGGAAGCACCTATCACAGAATCACAGAGTCACCAGGTTGGAAAAGACCTTTAAAATCATTGAGTCCAACCATTCCTGCCCTGTGCTAAACTCTAAGTACCTCATCTACCCATCCTTGAAACACATCCAGGGATGGTGACTCAGCCCCTCCCCGGGCAGCCTGTGCCACATCCTGACACCTTTCAGTGAAGAAACATCCCCAGCTCTCTTAGCCACTCCTCATAAGATTTTCCCTCCAGTCCCTTCCCCAGCCTGGTTGCCCTTCTCTAGACTCGCTCGAGGACCTCAATGTCCTTCTTGTAGTGAGAGGCCCAGAACTGGACACAGCACTTGAGGCGCAGCCTCACCAGTGCAGAGTACAAGGAGCACAATTGCCTCCCTAGACCTACTGGTCACAGTTTCTGATACAAGCCAGGATGCTGTTGACCTTCCTGACTGGGCACACTGCTGGCCTGTATTCAGTTGGCAGTCACCCAACACCCCCAGGTCCTTCTTCACCTGGCAGCTATCTAGCCAGTCTTCCCCCAGGCCTGTAGCACTGCATGGGGTTGTTATGTCCCATGTGCAGGACTCTGCACTGGATATGAGCTTGTTCACAGTCCATCAGGTCAATGTCTTGAGAAAGAAGAGCTGATCAGCAGTGACTAGAGTTGGTGCAGCTAAAAACGACCTTCTCCTAACATCACCTTACACGGTGAATTAAAGAGCTGCTTTTGGTGACTTCGCAGTTTTTTAATGCTTGGGATGGAATTTTCTGTGTCACATTTCTGCATAAGGCCAAACTTCCATGGATCACTTTGTGCAAGAGAGTTTTGATGGTTAATTCATCTGCAGAAGCTGATCACAGTAGAAGGTTTTTGGAGTTCAAATTCCAGAAATTTGGGAAAGATTTCTTAAGCTCAGTAGCAGAATTCCTCTCAGATCCCATCCATTAGAGGCATATTTAGCTCAAGATTAAACAAGATTTTCCCTGTAACTACAATTCCAGGCTTTGGACCAGGAATAGATGCCTACAAAAAAAGCCGGCTTCTAGGCAAAACTTACCACTCAGCTGCTCCAGTGTCATCACCCAGGTTCTTCACATGGCCTCGCTGGCTGCAGCCTCTTCAAGCCCTTGGGAGACACCAAACTGAGTGTTATTCACCCCATTTTACAGAGGAACCTGGAGGGGTGATGCGAGAGCCGAGCCCCACAGGAATCCTGGTGAGCGGAGAGCTGATGTTGGTGCAGTGATGGTGGGGCTGGACATGAACTGGGGCAACCTGGGGTGTGCTGGCTGCCCCCAGCTCCTCCATACTGGGAGCAGTGGCCCAGCTCCTGTCCTGGGCTCATGTGTCTGCTCTGCCTGCGCCTGCCTCAGTTTCCCCATTGATGTTGCAAGGTTATTAATGGCACAACATGCTGTGTGCTCTCTCTTATGTCTGTTCAATAACCCTTGAGAATAAGGTGTTCTGCTTTCTTCTAAAAAAACATTCTTGCTTGTTTTTTTTCCCTAAAAACCCCCTTTCTTTTCCCCTTTTTGTGTTGAAAACACCCCTAAGTAACAGAAGAGGTGGAGAGCACCCCATGACACCCCTAGCTCAGTATGCTGGGTAAAGCAGGAGGTAAACAAACAGCCTGAAAGTGAAGTGGTTATTTTCTAAGGGTTCTGCCCATGTCCCATAAATTCTGAACTTACTAGTAGGGGTGGAAAGCAGAAGTTTTGGTGATGAGAAAGCTCATGACATCATTGATGAACTCATTCATCCTTGAGATGCTGGTGTTGGGATAAACCTTTTCCTTTCCATCAGCCAAAGCCTTGGGGAGCCTCAGATCCCCCAAAATAGCCCTGGGAGCAGGTCCTTCCTGGACCATGGTGGTACTGGGGAGTGGCTTCTGTCTGAGCATCCCTACAGAGCACTATGGAGGGTCCCCAGCGTTTAGGCAGGAGGAATATGCAAACCCACAAGCAGGTCAGCAAAGCCCAGGGTGTCCTGGAAGAAGAGGGACTTCCACGTGGGACCTTCTCCCCCCCAAAAGTCATGCTGGGTTCCTGAGCCATGGCCAGCAATCCTGTTCCTGACAAAGCACAAGGGCGCTCAACCTTCAGCCACACAGCATTGACCAGAGAGAAGGCGACTTCCCCTCTGTTGTTCAGGGGTGCAAGGCTGTGCTTCAACCCAAATTTTGCACCCCCATGGCAGCATGAGGAAGTTTCTACTGAGCTCCAGCACGCTCCCAGCCCAGCTCCCTCCCAGCAGCCTGCCTGTGCCTTTATCTGCATGCAGAGCAGAGGTGTGCCAGATCACCTGCATATGCAAGATGTGGGCAAGGAAAGCTGGAAGGAGAAACTTTCCCCTAAAGCGCCTGATTTTCACAAGAAATGAGGCACGTGCCAGTGAGCAGGGAGCTTGGCTTGCATGCTCCTGCCATGCTTGGATCAACAAAACAGCTCTGTTGCCTTTGGAGCAAGCGAGATCGGACTATCTGGAGAAACAATTAAATTAAAAAAATATATATTCATCTCTCCTGCTTCACTTCCCTGGGCAGAACCCACCCTTTCCCAGGGCTGGTGATCTCTCCCAGCAAATAAAAGGCACGTGAGGCATGCAGGGTGGCTTGTTATGGCTCCGGATCACCTGCTGTGAAATGGGATTGGGAACTGATCGCTGCTGCTCAGCCCCAAGAGCCACAGCTGAATAACAAGCAGGGTTACTGGTTCTACTACTGAAAAAAAAACCCAACCAAACCCCAAACTGATGAAAACACATTAATGGGAAGCACTTCCTGGGATCTCTGAGTCCTAACTTTGCCCTAGGCAAAGCACCTCCCCTGGGATAAAGGGAGGTTGTGGGACCCACCGCTGCCATCACGGAGCTGAAACCCCAAGTGTGGGCTGGGAAGGCTAAATTTTGACCCAAACATGAAATTCTTGCCCCCAAATCCGAAATTCATATCCGAAATGTCGAAATTCATGACCCAAATCTCAAAATTCTTGAGCAAAACGTCAAGTTTTTACACAAAATGTCACATCCTTGACCCAATTCTCCAGCTCCTACTCCCAACTTTGGCCCCAAACGTGAAATTCTTGCCCCAAACAGGAAATTCTTGCCCCAAAACTCAAATTTTTGCCCCCAAATTCCAAATTTTTGTCCTAAATCTCAAAATTTTTCACCAAAACTTCAAGGTTTTGACACAAAATGTCAAATTCCTGACCCAAATTCTTGTCTAAAATTTCACCCCAAACATGAAATTCCTGCCCCAAACCTCAATTTTTTGCCCCTAAATTCTGGTCCCAAATGTCAAAATACTTGACCCAAATCTCCAATTTTTTTTTTACCCCCAAACCCCTCTAATTCTGGACCAAAATCTCAAAAATTTGGCCAGAAATCTCAGATTCTTGTCCTTAAATCTTCAGGTTTTGACCCAAAAATGTCACATTTCCCTGCCAGGAATATCTCTCAGTCCTCAACACTGTGGTTTGGGAGTTGCTGCCAGGTGTTTAGCACAGTCAAACAGGGATGTTGCTACAGCTGGACAATGACAATAAGGCACATTTAGGACCGATCCCTGGGGAAGGAAAGCCCTGACCCCAGAGCCAGAGGGGCTTTAGGGGCCACCTGGCCTCCAGCCATGGAGGGAGCACCACAGGTGGAGGTGGTATTGCCCATCCCCACTGGGAGGTACTGGGGCTTGGTGAGCCCAAGGTGCCAAAAATTGGGCTGATGGAGACAGCTCTCCCTGTTTAAAGGCAGCTAGCTGGGGGTGGGGGTTTGGTGCTTCCTTTGGGCTGCTGCAGAAGACAAGAGCTGAGCTGGGAGTGTTGCTGTAAGAAGGCAGAAGGTACACCAGGAGATAAGGTGAGCAGCACGGGAGGGTGGCTGGGGAGTCATGGGGAAAAGCCTAAACCCAAGGGGTTTATGGATTTTACAGGTGAAGGTGGAAGATGGGGAGCTCTGTGCCCTTGGTAGTTGCCTTGGTGGGAGTGTGGGGATGTGCCATGTCGATGGGGCTGCTTGTGGGTCCCCTTTGGGGAGGTTTCAATCCAGGTCTGTCTTTCAGTCCTGGCTCTCTTTGGTTTGGGAGCTATTGCTGGATGTTTGGAAAGGAGGTTTGGAAAGGCTGTGGAGGCAGGCAGGGAAAGAAGAACTTGGGTAGGTCTCTGGGTATTCCAGGATGCCCCCCCCCAAAAAATTATAATCCAAATTTTGGACCTTAATCTCAAAATTCTTGACCAAACAGTCAAATTTTTGACAGAAAGTCGCCGCAAAACCCGGACCGGAGTCGCCGCAAAACCCGGACCGGAGTCGCCGCAAAACCCGGACCGGAGTCGCCGCAAAACCCGGACCGGAGTCGCCGCAAAACCCGGACCGGAGTCGCCGCAAAACCCGGACCGGAGTCGCCGCAAAACCCGGACCGGAGTCGCCGCAAAACCCGGACCGGAGTCGCCGCAAAACCCGGACCGGAGTCGCCGCAAAACCCGGACCGGAGTCGCCGCAAAACCCGGACCGGAGTCGCCGCAAAACCCGGACCGGAGTCGCCGCAAAACCCGGACCGGAGTCGCCGCAAAACCCGGACCGGAGTCGCCGCAAAACCCGGACCGGAGTCGCCGCAAAACCCGGACCGGAGTCGCCGCAAAACCCGGACCGGAGTCGCCGCAAAACCCGGACCGGAGTCGCCGCAAAACCCGGACCGGAGTCGCCGCAAAACCCGGACCGGAGTCGCCGCACTAGGCAGCATGTAGGTCTGAAGAAGCACATAAAACCACTCACTAAGGATTACTGATTAAATTAGTACAATGTGATGTATTATAGTAATACCAAAAATCAACCATCATTGCCAATCTGGGCTGGGATCTGCGCAAATATATAGCAAGTTAAGAACCCCTCTAAGTCCTTTGCTCCTGCTTCTGCCCAGAGGTGAAGGTCACTACGATAGTTTGGCTCAGGATGAGCCAAAATGTAGAGGTTGTCAGAAAATCCAAAAACATCTTTTCTCCAACTGACAGCAAAAACCTGGTCTCATCCCAGACATTGCCCACTCCTCAGATCCTGAACCCAAGCCTAAAGCAGCACTAGAATAGGCTGCTGTCGAAGTATCTCATATCATTCATGAACAGCACCACTGGGGCTGGCAGGACCCTTTGGAGATCATCCGGTCCATCCCCCCTGCTTAAAGCAGGGACAGCAAGAGCAGGTTGCTCAGGGCTGTGTCCAGTTGGGTTTTGGATATCTCCAAGGAGGGAGACACCACAAATTCTCTGGCAAACCTGTTCCTGCCACACTCAGAGTAAATTAATTTTCTTGCCTTTAAATTAAATGTCCTGTGTTTCAGCTTGGGCCGTTGTCCCTTGTCCTTCTCTGGGCACAACAGAAGCTGGCTCTGAGCTCCCTGAGCCTTCTCAGCAATCCCAACTCTCACAGCCTCTTCCCATATGGCAGGTGCCCCAAGCAAGAAAGTGCAATTGCAGCAACTGTCCCCAACTTTCTATCTATTACAGATTGTACTGTGTGCAGTGATTTGACCATCCAAAGAGATTCACAGACTCTATAGTGATCTCGCACCGAACGCATACATTTGAACTACTCTAGCTCTACTGCCAGCAAAATGGCTGTTTTCAACGGAGGGGCTGGGAAACGCTATTTAAAAATGCAAAGGAAACCTTGCAGTGTAACTCCATAGAAATAGCACTGTGGTTTTCCACCTTTCCCTAGTAATTACCAAGGGGTGTTAGTGCTCTTTGTTGAAAAGCAAAGCGATGTCTTTCATAGCTTGCAAATGCATTCTGTGAGCTAAAAACCAAATTGTTTTCATTAGTAATGAACATCCTGCAAGCCAAAATGCTACCTTAACGACACCTAGGCAGATCCTCTGACTTAGGAAATTTCTTAAGCAACGCTTCACAAACACACCGATGTTAAATCTCCAGAGTCACTTGTGCAAACCCATGGAAAGTGTGGTTACACAGTGAAAAATAAGGTTTCAAATGAGGTTATCTGCTCACCCAACACATCTACTCACTTGAACACACCAGTGTGCTCACAGAATTTAATATATTAACCTCTGTTGGTTGTAGTTGAATACTCTTCAGAGTAACAAAGCAATGAGGTGAATCCCATTCCTTCTCTTGCATTACTACCACTGTAAAATACCTTTCATGTAGCTGCAAACCCCCTGATAAGTAACCAGAACTAAACTCTGCTGGTGGTATTCCACATAACCCAGAGAATGCAGTTAAATATTGACAGCACTCCAGCACTGGCAGTTAGAGCCACTTTTTCACTAGAAGACTTTTAGTTATGAGAAGAAGACTTTAGCAGAGAGAACCTGTGGTAAGTGAGCAGATGCTGCTTTTACCTCCTGACTTTTCAGGGTTGAAGCACATTTTAAGCCACATCTTTCAGTGGCACCATCTGAGAATTTTGGCAGTGCAATGGGAGACGATGTGCAAAGAGATACTGAGTCTCTCAAAGCCCTCCTTTGCATCACATCCAGTAACTCCCATTTCCTCCATGAGACTGAACTAGCCCTGTAACTGCTCAGGGTTAGTATTCCCCATTTCGGTTTGAAAATGCATCTTTCCAAAGTGCCTCTTTCACAGACAGACAAACTACCAGGAGTAAATTTATATAACAGGATTCTTTACAGGGAGAATAAAAGATGCCAGCAAGTTCCTAACAGTGAGTGTTCTCCAGGGACAACATTAAAGCAAACCCAACTGAATATGACAAATCAAAGAGTAACACACAGATTTTCTTATGGAGCAAGTACAAAGCCTGACATCTCCACCCACACAGAGCAGCTTAGTGATGGCAGTAAGACAGAGCAGCAATATGAGCAACATGAGACTCCTGAGGAATAAACAATATATTACTTCTGTCAACGAAAATGTATGTGTCTCTCTTTGTTCTTTTAATAAATTCCCACAATATAATATTTTCTATTTTCAGCTAAACAAATCAGAGCAGAATTACTGTTTTCACTATCACTTTACACTGAAGATTATTGGCTGCCATTAAGAGGTGTAATACTTGTAATAGAGCTTGGATATAACATTTCACTGTATTGTAAATTCTGCAACTTGTAAACAAAATGTCACTCACAGAACAGTTCAGTCTCTACCCACTTCAAGTTTAAACATATAAATCAACTTCCCTTCAATGTTAATGAATATTATGTTACTTACTTGCTCCTTGAAATTCTTATGCTTACTCTCTCTCTTCATAAAATGTATTTCCTGCACACTATGCATTTTTCTCTGTAGTGTTCTTGCTCATTATTATAACTGACATTATTTTAATCTGTTTTCATATATTGAAAAACTGAGGTCAGACTTTCAGTGAAAGCATTTGAAAACATGTGAACAGGCAGTAGATGTTACTAAGAGAAACTACCAGACTTGAAGGCACAAAACAAGCACAACTCTCAGGAAGTCAGACCAGGCAAGGTACTCAAGGTAAGGCAATCCTAGGAGTAACACCATCCGCCTCAGCTACTTCTACCAAGAGATCAAGTTTGTTTCTCGGTCACGTTAATTCCTTTCAAAATTAGTCTGATACCACAGTGAAAACCAGTCAGGAGTACTCACATTCAGGATACAGTTTAAGCCAAACATCTGAGTCCTGTGATTTAACTAATAAATACAGTCAGAATTCAAAGTTGTGTATTCCTGGAGGAAACCACAATGTGGGTGGAAAGTAACATATAAACAGAGCACATCAATATGGGCAGGAATCTTACCCCAACCTCAACCTAAACCCAAAATACAGGACTGTTTCCACTAAAATGCTTGCCTGAGTGTTCTGCAGACCTACAGGTACAATGAGGACAAGTCTCTGTTCCCTGCTTGTGCTCCAAACTGCTCCTCATTGCTCACACCCTGTCAGTTTGCTCAGTTGTGCTGGTTGCAGCTGGGATAGAGTTAATTTTCTTCACAGTGGCTGGTGTGGGGCTGTGTTTTGGATTGGTGCTGGAAATGGTGTTGGTAACACAGGGATGTTTTCCTTACTGCTGGGCAGGGCTTACACAGAGTCAAGGCCTTTGCCGCCTCTCACCCCACCAGCGAGTAGCTGGGGGTGCACAAAGAGCTGGGAGGGAACACAAATGGGACAGCTGCCCCCAGTGACCAAAGGGATATCCCATATCCTGTGATGTCATGCTCAGGATATAAGGCTGGGGGAAGAAGAAGGAAGGGGGAGACATTCAGAGCAATGGTGTTTGTCTTCATAAGTCACTGTTACACATGATGGAGCCCTGCTGTCCTGGGCATGGCTGAACACCTGCCTGCCCGTAGGATGTGGGGAATGAATTCCTGGTTTTCTTGGCTTGTGTGTGCAGCTTTTGCTTTACCTATTAAACTGCCTTTATCTCAACCCAGGAGTTTCTCACTTTTACCCTTCTGATTCTCTCCCCCATCTCGCTGTGGGGGGAGTGGGCGAGTGGCTGTGTGGGGCTGAGCTGCCGGCTGGGTTAAACTACATCAGTTTAGGGTAACAGAGGCAAGCAAGGAGGGAATTTCTGCTTTTTCCCTTAGGAGATCACTCTAGATACAAATAAGAACCATAGTCAAGAATTTTTACTCCAGATGTAGTTGGGGGTTAACTACTTGTAGTCATTGCTATGGAGGAACTCATCCATTATACAGAACTACATTGGCGCCACTGGCTTCCTGTCACGCACACGCATCAGGAACAAGAAAATAAGCATACAACAGAACAAGGGGGGGGGAAGCCACGTTAATTCATTTCAAAATACAAGATATTACAAAGACTCTGGAAGAGAGGGAGGATTTGTCAGTGCCTTAATGAAACTTTCTGCACAGCTCTTTTAATCGGTTTCCACCCTTGTCTATGCAGGAATGCCAAGCGTGCAATAAATTTCACACATTCACAGCAGGAATGTATTCTTGTCGTGATCTCTGGGAGACCCATCAATCAGACCTGCACACAAGCAGCCCAGCAACATCCACGGTGGATGGCCCCTACACTCATCACAGAAGATGCAATATAGCCTGTTCCAAGAGGTGCCACAGTCACCGGGCGGTGAAAGTACTCAGCCTCTTGCAGGAGGTCTCCAGACTCTCTGGATCAAGGCATACTCCCTTTTTCCTTGGGGGGGGGGGTGTCTCCCTATCTTTTACTTCTAACAAAATGAAACTGCAGCAACATACACTTGCTGACTACAAGGCAAACAGAAAACATTCAAGCATGAATTTTTCTGCATCAGATCAGATGGCTGTGATGCTGTCACTACCAAGTGAGCAACTTCCTGTGAATATTTATTAAAAATTCACTGTGGCCTTAATATGCTCTAATAAATTTTGCTCTTTTCCTCATAAAGTAAGCTTCCACTCAAGCAAGAGGTTCTCCTGCTACTTCGGTTTGCTAGAAAGCCTCTAATGTTAAACTCATCAAAGTATGGCTGCTTTGTTTTTCATGCAGATTCATATCACCATGGTTTTACAACACACAAACCTGCCTGTGTCACTGAGAATTCTTTGCAAGAGCTGTAAATCAAAGCTACATCCTGTTTTGGTTTATATTTCATAAGATCATACCCTCCCACGGAAGGTGTTCTTCCTGATATCTAATGTAAATCTCCCCTTCTTCAGCTGAAGGCCATTACCCCTTCTCCTGTCACTCCACGCCCTCATAACCAGCCCCTCTCCAGCTTCCCTGTATCCCATTCAGGTACTAGAAGCCTGCAGTAATGTCTCCCCGGAGACTTCTTTTCTCCAGACTGAATGACTCCAACCTGTCTGTATAGCAGAGGTGCTCCAGCCCTCGGATCAACTTCATGGCATCCTCTAGACTTGCTCCATCTAACAGGTCCATGTCTGTCTTGTACTGGGGACCCCAGAGCTGGATGTAGTACTGCAGGGCAGGTCTCACCAGAGCAGAGGGGCAGAATCCCCTCCATCGCCCTGTTGGTCACACTGCTTTTGATACAGCTCAAAATACACTGTTGGCTTTCTGGGCTGCAAGCACACATTGACAGGTCATGGAGTTTTTTTGTCCACCAAGACCCCAAGCCTCAGGGCTGCCATCAATCAACAGCCTTGCACTTGGCCTTGTTGAACTTCATGCAGTTCACGTGGGCCCTCCTCTCATGCCTGTCAAAGTCCCACTGAATGGAAGACTTGGTAAATAGCTTTGTTAAACATCTTTGTTAAAATATTCAAAGGCCTTCTGCATACATAAAATGTCACATATGCCCAAAAGTTGCTTTCAGTCACTTTAAAGAAAACCCCAACCAACCAAAACTGGACTGCCTGCTGAAGGCTATCCTTTAGTCACAATCTGTGCAAATTTGTGTTAGCAGCTTTGAAGCTTTTGTGTTTTAACATGAACATTGACTACCAGAGAGGGCCCTAAAGACAGGCATTTACTGGATGTAAATGTTCAATGAAGACAAAGGTTATCTTATACTTTCCTGAAATCTGACCATGTTAGAAACTCCACATCCTATTTCCAAACTTTGCTTAAGAGCTGAAATCAGCTCATGGAAGGAACCTGCAATGAAATATTCTTAAACCTGGTGACTGATTACATTGTAATAGCCAAGTTCTGATAACCTCACAGGCCACGGGACTGCAAAACCTTTGCTGGTAGGACTGAGAAATCTGATTCATCAGAACACCAGAGCAGATGGGGTATGGGGAGAATGACTGCCTGGCAAGCCATGGCTCCAGTCAGCAGGAAATGGATTTGGTCTGAATTGGTGGCTTTGAGCCAAATCAAGCAGGAAACAAACTCTTTTGAAAATGCCTACAAACTGGAAATTCCCAGAAAGGTCACTTAGGAAACATCAAAACACTTCCAAAATACAATTCCCAAGTTCCCAAGCCCACGGCTGATCAGTGACAGTCCCTGGCAATGGCAGCATCATCTGTGAACGCCAGCTCCATAGAGTAGCTGCAGGAGCTCCCGAGACCCTCTGGCTGTGGTGCAGCCTTGATGCTGAGGACTACCTCAGGAACCCTGCCCAAGGTCACAGCTCTGTGACCAGGAGTGCACAAGCTCTGGCAGCCCTACTTCAGCCAAACCTGGGACCTTCCAGACAAGGAAATCAAAGTGGCATTCAAGATCCCAGGGTTTTCTTGCTTTTAGCTTTACAGCAGGTTGGAAGCAGTTGCCCAAGATCACCGGCTGGAGGTTCAAGGCCTCAAGACCAGAACAGACCTCGGTGCCATTGGACAGACTGCTCCAAAACAGAGGAGGCTGCATTGCCTGGACTGACCTGCCAGGAAGTGCTCCAGGAACCAGGGGAGCTCAGTTTGGCAAGAACTCACCAAATGGGATAACTTCAATCAAAACCTTTCAGGCCCAGCAGATGTGCTGTTTCCAGTTGAACTTTGTTTTACCAGTGTGTTTTTAACTAGCATGGAATAGCAATCATCTCTCCATTGCTTACCTTCAAAGTCATTCATATTTATGAAACCACGGTACATCCAGGCCAGCTTTACGATCTTGGGGCCAGTGGCTAGCAGTATTATTTACAGATAATAAGAATTCAGCAGCAATGCCTTCAGGTACCCTAGGTGCCCCAGCTGCTCCCTCCTGCCTCTGCAAGGTTCCTCGTCAGATCTCTTGGCAACTGTTCACAGGGTTGAGATGAACAACTTCCAAACTTCTAGAATATGCTTGAGTGTTTCTTTAGTGTAGAAAGGTAAATCATGTACTGAGAACAAGGCAAAGCAAAGACAAAGCGTGACCTCTCTATTTGCACATCTGCTTCAGTTCACATTCCAAGTGAGATTTGTTATTAAAAACTTTGGGAAACTGATAGGTATTTTGAAGAATGTGAAAGAGCAACATTGCTTCTCAGGAACCACAGCAGGACCGTATGAGACTTGCTTTTGGTTCTGCAGTGATGATTAGGGACTCCAAGAGGGACAGTTGTTTTCTGAATTGCAAGTATATGATCTAGTGCCCTGAGGTTTCCTTATGTATTTCTGACTCCTTCTAACAAAGAGAATTTAAGTTTTTCTTGTATAAACCAACTTTATTTTCTTGTTGAAGATGTTACTTACTCAGATCATAAGCATATTTTAAGACAAGACAATTAGTTCCTCTTCTCCATCAGAAAAGGAGGGGGGGAATGCATTACTATAGGGGTAATGAGTGGGTCGTGATGGTGCCTGTGTCAGCTGGTCTGGTTTGTATATCTCAAGATAGGTTTTTCTACAGACTCTTTTTTTTTGGCAGCTTAACTGCCCTTGACTACCCTTGTTCACAACAGTACCTTTGAAATTGGGTCCCTACATTAATGAGCTAGCCTACAACCCAAAGAGTTAGAAATTGAACCTAAACCAGCATGCATCCTTGTGCCTCACTGTGTTAGCTGTTCTGGCCTAAAGTGATTGGAATGTAAGATCCCTTTGAAAGTACTGCCAACTGGAAGTTCTTTTTTGTTAGTAGATCCCAACCACTTAATTATTTCATGAGCATCACAAGGTGTCTGGGAGAAAGGGCTGCTGGCTCTAACTTGATGTTTCACAAACCTTGCAGGCTGAGAAGCACCAGCCTCCGCTCTGGACACGAACTGCTTTCTGGAATGACCTGGAAGTGAAGCAAAGGCAGACCAGAGGCATGCTTGACAAGGGCTAGGACAAGTAGACAAGAAGACAGATTTGCTGGGATTAATAAGGAAGGTGGTAATTATTCCTTTCTCTTGATTTGCAGGATGTTATCAAGTATAAAGTCATATGACAAAGTTGATGTTGCATAGGCCCTCCCCCTCAAATCACATCTGAACAGCAATGGAGCAGCACAGCACGAATTCCAGGCTCCTCTGTGCCCCAACAGAATCTAGGAACAGCGCAGAAGCTGGGCAGTGCTGGGGCTGGACTATCGCGCCTCACTGGTCCCTGAACACACAGCGGGGAAGCCACCACCCCTCTGTTCCCACACAAGTACCAATAAAAGATCAAATCTGGTTTATAGGCTCAGAGACTTCCCGTGCATCTTCTGGTCATTTAGACATACACAGTGGCTGCAGCACACACTGTCAGAGAGCCCTGGCAGCTACTGACAACCAACCTGTACAGACTTCTCAGAATGTGAGACTGAAATGGATAGGGATGATCTAGGGCCACATTTATCTTTTATAATTTCTTCCTTCTAACATGATTTAGGATAGTCCCACAAAGGTCTATATTTATCCAAAGGATCTTAATGAGTTGGCTCAATTTCATTCAGAGACTTAGGCTAATGCATCTCATCTATCCTGTACAAGTAGCAATTATGCACCTGGAAGAAAAGCTTTGTTTCCAGGGTGCTGTAAGTCTGTGCCAGTAAAGCTACCAACTGCAGCTGTAGTTTACAAGAAAAGAAACTTTAGAGCAACAAGTCTACAATCTGCAAGCCAGGATTATAAACTAAATACTGTCCCTTCAAACATTTCACTGATAAAACTGTGGGAACCAGGAGATCATCTCCATTAGTAAGTAAAAAAGAAAACCAAAAAAGTGTGACTCCAAACATGTATTTTGAAAATACCAAAGAACTATGACATTTTTGCTCTGCCAGAAAAATCATCACATCTTGATTGAATACTTTGCTTTCTCGCTTCCTTTTCCAAGCTGAAATGTCAACTATTTTAAGTAAAAACGGAATATTACTCAACCACAAATCAGAAAAGAACTTTGATGCCAGAGCTGTCATTAAAAAGGCACATTCCAGTTATATACTTGTGGGTTTACTATTAAGAAAACAGAGATTAAGCCCTTCCAAATGCCTTGCTGCTTGATGACACAATCACTAGCATGTTATTAAAGCTCAACACTCTGACATTCCAGTCATTATATCTGCAAACACTAAGACATTACAGAATGAGGAAACCATCTTTTTATTAAAACCAAGGACATCTAATTGTGACAGGTAAATGTTTTATCTATGGAGATGAAATCCATATACATGCTATTTTTATGCAGTCTTCATGTTCCATTTATACAATTTGCTGGTTTAAAAGGGTTTAACGTCAATCAAGAGTTCAAGTATGAAACTCCATAACAGAAGAAAATTATATCATGTTATTGAAGTCAGCTAGATAAACAATACCTTCTGATTATGATGATATCATTATGTGCTTCAGAATGAACAGTAAGACAGAAAACATTCACCTGGTTTCATATTCAAAATACTTGCTGAGATTCATGTATAAATGGATGAATGAACAGAAGGGTAATTGTGTATTATTTTAATATAATAAAGTCAAATTTATTCAAATTAGTAAGAAAAAAAAGTGTTTCTTTATGTCTTGTGTGGAGTTCTGCCTTACTGAATTTGTGCTTGTTTATGATTCTGACAAGCTAAAAAAAAAGAGATATAAATACAGAGCCAGAACTAAATGTGTATCTCTATTCTTTCGCAAGCAAACTGTCACAATATTATGCTCATTAAAAAGCTTTTGAAAACTAATAGCTAAGTGAAACACCAGACTTAATGACTTGAGATAAATACCTCACAACAGAGCTCTTTAAGCCACTGTAAAAACAAACCTCTTAAACAGTAGAATCACATACTCCAAACAAACAACAGAGAACCTGTGTTCACTGAAATCAGGCTTGCCACCGACTTCAGTAGGAACTAGATCAAAATAAAAACTGTTACAACTTTTATATTTCCTTTTGGATTGAATCTTCCTTCCATTTTCTTGCTACACCCAGCCAAAGATGGACTCCTCCTAGAGAAAAAGGATTACAAAAGTGAAGCGCTGCATTCCCTTTAATAGAAAAAGTCAGATATAAAGCGTGACAAATAAAGACCCTATTCAGATTCTTCAGCTTTCACTCTAGACCATCACAGGAGGATTTAGCTCAATAAAAAAGCAAAATCAACCTCCTGAAAGGCAATGCACACAGCCCTTCCTGCTGAGGACAGAGCTCTTCTCCTTCCCAAACTTGAATGACATCTTGAAAAACATTCGAGCCCAATATCAGTAATCCTGTATACAACCAGTACTTATTAATAACATTAAACAACAACAGTGCACCTTTTAAATAGGATTATTTTGTTTATGGAAGCATTTACACTTGTTTGGCAATTAATGAACTACATACATACCCTGTCCAGGTAGGACGCCTCATTCTGTGAACTTTGGTTCATAACATTGCCTGTGGGAGAATATTATATGGAGACACATTATCATTTTCAATCACACCAAATCTAATCTTAATTGTAGCATTCCAAGGATTAAAGAGGTAATATTAGAATTCAAATAGATTTTTGTTCTCTCAAGAAAACTATTTATAGAGGCAATAAAATGCAGCATTCATTTTCTAGCTTTATTAATCTAGTAAAAAAAGAGATAAAAATAAACCCAGTTTATTCAGATTTGTTGATCCATATCTAAATGTCTGCTAGAATTATTCTGTTTGCTTCTTGTTAAATTAAAAATTCAGATCAATAGGAGACTTATCTCCTTGATTTGATGTTGTATAAAATCTACTAATTAGAAAGAAGGTATTTGAATTGATGGCTTTCACCTAAATAGAGCTTAATATAGAGCCAGAATTAAAGCTCCTGAAAAATGAGGCACAATTACAATTAAGGATAGAGTAACTGTTGGGGAGGGAGTGGTTGCTTAATTTGAGCCAGGTTTTTTGTTTGCCACTGGAAATTATATGCAAAAATAACACTCATGCTCCAGTGTTAGAAGTTAGTATCTGAAAAGGGAATGGGCCCCGTCCATAAATACAAGCTTGACAAAGCAGCTGATTGCAGAGACATAGCAAATGGAAAAGCAGATTAGCAGCTGTTAAGACGGTAAATTCACTTAAGAGGTCACGTATCAGCAGAATTTGGGGGGGGGGGGGTTGGTTTGGGGCTTTTTTTTTTTACAGTAACTTGAAATTTTAAGGTGATCACCTATTAAAGATTTCTACTCCTTTTTTCTTGTCTCTTGTTCTTCTTTTTCTTGAAAGGAAGCGAACAAAAATCCTGGAAGACTTGGTTTTTACTTCATGTCCTACACATACATCTACATCCTACACACACATGAACAGCTGTGCACAGAAACCTCTGCAGTAAGGTAAGCTGTAGGAGAAAAGCAGGTGGCAGCTGCTAGATCAGAACCTTGAGAGAAGTGCCGCATTGCAAGCTGTCTGCAGCAGGCAGTGTAGCAGAACAAGCCCTACAGCAGTTCCACAGTTCTTACCTGTCACAGGTACTCACTCCTACAGGCCTGAGTTAGATACAGCATGGAGGCTGCAAGTATTTACTCTCTCATTACTGTAGACAAATGAGCAATGATATGGATGGCCAGTGCACCATACAGAGAAGCAGACAGCATTTTACTTTATGGCAAAGATAAGAGAATAAGAGTTATCAGAGCCAGGGAACAGTTTCCATGTGAGGATGTAGTAGACTGGAGTTTCTCAGCATAGAAATGAGAGAGGCCAATGGAATCTAGATTGGTATAAAGAGTGTGAAAAGCACATAATCAAAATGCGTAATACGTGAATGAATCAGGAATTTGGTTGAGAGCAAACAGAAATGCTTTTCCACATAATGCAGAATATGTGTGGAATAATTGGGGAATACATTGTTCCAGAATACTGTGGAATTTCTTCTACTATTCCAATAGCATCCACTGTTGGTCACAGGGGATGTCCATGGAGCAGACAGATTTCTGGTTTGAACCAGAATGGCATTTATTCTGTTCCCATGAAGAAGATTTTTGAGGGAGTGTTTTCTTGCCATGTATGTGGAAATCTAATCAGTATGCAACACACAGCATTTTACAAAAATAAGATACTGGCAACAATGGACTTACATTTTGGTATATACCCTGACATGCCTCTCAGGGAGAACTTCCAGCAGCACAAACATTAGTTAAGCAGAGGCACTGCGGGCGAATATATCTTTTTTTTTTTTTTAACTTGTCTGGTAACTCTACATGGATTAGTATATTCTTTTTCTTAAAAACTCATCAGACTGTGAGGCCAGAAATTCCAATTACATTTGTAAGCATACTCTGTTTTATCTTAAATTGTGCAGCGACTACAATGTCTCTAATTGAAGTTGTCTCAATGCAGAGCACCAGTTTTAATTCCCGAGTCATTTTCAGTAATGAAAGAGCTGTATTCAGGGCACAGAGTGAGAACAAGTTCGATGGTTATGTTAAATTGTGTTACAGCTACCTTTGGGGAGCATCTAATTTATTTTCTCTATGAAACCAGCCACTATTTTCCTATGTGAAAAAATAAATCATTCATACAAGTCCTGCCTGAGACCAACCTATGAATAATAATAGTTTAATTACATATTTCACATGTTCAGAAAAACTTGCAGATATTTTATGTTCATGTCTTCAGTGTTAGACTGCAGCAAACACTTCTGCCATCCTTCCTCCAAATTAATATAGGTACAACCCTCAGTGAAACACAAGGGCTTGTCAAACATGGCCTGAAATGTCTGAAGTGTGCCATGAATTCCACAGGTTATGAGTTGTAAAGCCTAGTGCCCACAATAGACAGCTGAATGGACCTGAAACCCAGGGGTCCTAAGTCAAAGTACTTGCATTAAAAATTGGTTTTTCTCTAGTAAAATAAAACATTACCAGTTCCTTGCCTACCTTCTCCATTAACCTGGCTGCAAGTCAAGAGTCGACTTCTGAACTTTTCATTTTCTTCAAGCATTTTTGAAATGACTTTCCACACCTTAAGCCAGACTTTGGACTGCAAGATAAAATTGAACTTTCTCAGTGAAGCATATAAAAAGTTTGCGTTAAAACAGATATAGGGCAGAACTTGGAAGTCTCAGCATGACTATGAAGCCCAAGTGTTTTTGTGTTGAGGACTGGAAAGAGGAGATGTGGAGGTAGATATATATACGTGGGATACACTGAAAGAATCACCTCTCTTTAAAAGTGAAAACCCATAAATTATTCCACAATTTTCCACATAAGATACCCTCCTCCTTTCTTGCCTAGAATTCTTGTTTATCCAGGACTTGTGAAGTGCCTTTTGAGATAAGAAGAGCATATGAAAGCATGTGTAGAGCCATTAAACTCTCTCAAAAGTCATGCAAAGGGGGTGGTGGTGTGTGTGTAAGATTGCTTATTTTTTTCAGGAGCAAAAACTTTCCCATGTCATCCCTCAACAGCAGCATAATTCAGACCCTAGGCTCAGGTCCCAGTATAGCAACAGCCTATTTCTTATCGAATCCATATTAATCTGTTTTATAGATGTTGATGACCTTTATTTTAGAGGCATAAAGCTCCATCTATAGTGGGCACATTTCAAACTTGTGCATTGAATATATTACATCGGCACTGTTGACAAAGGCAGTGAGGGCAGGAGGCAGCTTAACAAATACAAATGGCTGGGAACATGCTAACATTACAACTTTTGCCAGACCCCCTCGGTGAAACTACTTTAAAGAGAATTCCTTTCTCATGGACATTTATTGCTAAAACATTATATGTATTCCTCAGTCTTTCTGAAGACTATTTAATGCACTAGAAGAGTGATATTGAAGTATGTTATTAGCTGCTCTTCTGAAGTCAGTGGTATTTTGCTGGTTTTAAATCAAGTGTCTGTGACATTGCCGTATTACAGTCTAGCTGATCACTTGTACTTCACACATTAGCAAATCACATAATGAGTTAGCATTTTAATAAATGTGCCTTTTAAAATTTCAAGCATTCATTAGACTACTGAACAGGAACAGGAAAACATTTGTGAAACAAAGTCATTTCTCATTGTTACTACTCTGGAGCTAATAGCACCGATTCTTGCCTTCAGTTATGTGTAACCTGTGGGATTTCTTTCCTTAGAGTGTAAGAAGAAGAGAGGCTGCAGAGCTGTTTCACCCAGCAAGGTGTGCAGCACCCTGGCCCCAATCCAGCAAAGCATTTCAGTACAGCCTTTAAGTCAACACCATGCTCTCATTTTTCAAGGTAAGCACACACTTAAGTGCTTTATTGAATGAGAGCCAGAATTTTAAAGCCTCCAGAGAGGGGAAAATAATACCATTTTTCTTTTCTGTAAGGTTTTCAGTAACAGACTACCAATTTGATCTTTTAATCTCCCTCGTGCTCTCACAGACATACACAGAACAAGCAGGAAGCGATTTTCTCAAATGCAGAAGCAGCTGATTCAGCTCCTGTGTTTTATACCTTTTGCTTCTTTCGTTTAATTACTTTATCAACATTTCTTGAAGGGAATGGAAAGTCAAAGGGGTCAGCCTTGGCCTCTTGAAGGTCACCTAGGAAGAGTTTAGAAAGCATATTCTAAATGTTTACAATACATTCCTGAGGAAGCTGTAAGATCTCTCAGAAGGATACTTGTTTCTGGTTCCAACAGGTTACAGGATAACAGTCCTCACATGGTGGTATCACCTTCCTTGTTTTCTCCATTATAACCATGGGGCATATGGGCATCTCTCAAACTCCTCAAAACAGATTTCAGAACTGCACAGCAAGCAAAAATTAAGAAAACAGGCTTCTGGGCAATACAAACTAGCTTTTAATTCCCTCTTTTTCCTCTTGCTATGGCATCTACTAAGATTCTGCCTAAGATCAAAGAGGAAATTGGGGGTAGACTGAGGCAAGAGCCCAGACAAATCACTGCTGCTAGCCATAAAGGTAAAAAAATTAAAAATAAATAAAATAAAAAAAAAGAAGAAAGAATGGCAGGTTGATCTTCTGGACTCTGGACACAGCCACAAGGAGGAAGGATTCAGGTGACTTCTGAGCAGGGTGAGGCCAGTGGCTTTTCTGCTGGACAAGCATGACATGGCATACAGCTGAACATGAGGGTGACCCAACTGGGGATACTGTAACCTCCACAGCCGCAGCTGTGTCCCCTGCCTCAGCAGGGCTGCAGGCAAACCTGCAGCCTACCAGCCACCACAGCTTCACCTCCAGATACCTAGGGCAGCAAGACTTTGAGTTACCTACCTGTAATCCCAGTCTGGCTCTGAGCTGCTGTTTGGCGTGACTTAGAAAACAACCCAGCAGAGCTGGTGCTTTTAATTACAGACTAATGCAACATTGCATTCAGTCATCTTTGGGAAAAATGGCTTTTAGGACGAGGAAGAAATAAAAGAAAATTAAAACAACTCAAGAACAACAATTCAGTAAAATTCAGGACTGCTATATCTGTGTCTCCCATCATTTCCAGCTCACACCCCAGAGTCTTGTCTGGAAGCCATGTCACGTTCTCCATTTTCACTCCATTTCATCCTGTGCAGCAAAGCTGTTTCATAACAAATCACCACCAGTGGAAAACTGCCTAATCTTTTTTATTCGCTCTCATAAAAAAAAGACACCCATGCCCATGCCAACTTGCTTTGATCCCAGCCACAAAGAAAGCAAATTAAGAAACATCTTTGAGCTGTCACAGCAACAAGGGAGCCGGCAGCACAGTGGCACTCTGGTTAGGCGGGAATCTGCTCAGAAGGGACAGGATGGAACCAAGAGGTTTGGTGCAGCCCTTTTAGACAAAGCTCTTTCTTTGGCCTTATCACTATGACAGGAAAGGACAGGGAAGGCTGCAATGCAGGCAGCAACCTTACCTTATAGGACAGAGACACTGTTGCTCAACAGTGTAAGAGTTGCGGGCAAAAATATTACATTTTTCACTTGTTTAAGTGTAAAACCATGTTCCACCTCCTGTCTAAATATGGCTGCCACTGTGCCGCATTCACCCTACAGCACAGCCAGCCAGGCTGGAAGGGAAGACACTAGTGGGACAACATCAACAACACACTGCAGGGTTTCCTGACAGAGGAAGGGGACTTGGCGAGGGATCAGCCCTGTGCTCTCCCGTGCCCAGGGGCTCAGAAGACCCGGGGCTCAGCAACACGTACCCTGATGGCAGCTGACAGCTTTAACCACGTCACAGCTCCTCACCGCCTCCACCCTGCCATCAGCAGCAGGCAGCCCGGGGCTGCCCTTGTGCCCTGGTGCTAGGGTGGCCTTCTGCCCCCCCACCTCCAGTGTGGGGCTCAGCTGGGAAGGCTGGGGCCCAGCCAGGCCCTGCCCGGCCTGTCGGCAGCCCCTGCTGTAGCGGACGACAGAGCCGCAGCGGTGCGAGCCGAAGGTGTTGACATAGACGAGTTGCATGGGTGGGCTGCGGCCTGGCTGTGTCTGCGGTGAGGCAGGACGTGGGCAAGGCCGCCCCAGCCCCTTCCTTCGGGTGGGCATGGCCTGGGGAGACCTGCAGAGCACCTCCTGCCTCATCCTGCCTGACTGCCTTCGTCCCATTGCGCTGTCCCTGCTGGATGGTGAGAGAGGGAGAAGTAGCTGGTTCCTGACTAGGAAGGAACAGGGGGCTCTGTGCAGAGTAGGAGCGGTCTCTCTCAGACACGCCCAGGAGTAACCTGCCCCACAAGGTTGCTCTTGGCCAGCGTTAGTTAGGGTTCAGCACAAAGCATACTGCCTGAAGCCATATATTGATACACTTCACACAAGTTGTTGGTGAAGCGATAGAGGGGACTCCAGCCTGAAGGCAGGGATGTGTAGTCTGTTCCTGCTGCAATCTACAGAGGAAGAACAGGCGTCCCTTGGTGTGGGTGGTTCTGCATTTCCACCACTGACGGAGAGAACTTCCACACGGGGGGGTAGCAGCCCTTACCTGCTAGGACATGGTGCGGCTCCAGCCACCAGGCAAACATTTCTGAAACATTAAATACCTGTTGTCAATTTGCCCTTCAGGCAGCAGCAGGCAAGCGTGTGCGCTGCTCAGAGGACACCCATCAAGGTCAAGAGTCCTTCCCATGAAGGGGCCCTATGGAGACGTGGCCCATGGCAGCACCAGGTTCATGGGGTACAGCCAGCAACAAGTGGGATTTCTCAAACCACTTAAGAGCCCAAGTCCCATTGATTTTTGTTTTGGCACCAAAATGCTGCTCTGTGTTATTTCCCAGACTTCTAGGACACTTCACTGCTCAGAGCAGGGAAAGCCTTATGACTTACAAAGGGTTAATTCCACTATAAAGACCTTTTCCTAACTGCTTTAGCAGCACCAGTAACGTGAACCAGCGCTGACAACGTTTCGCTTGTGCGAATGGCTCTGAAAACACCAGGAAGCAAGCCGGAGCCTTTCCCCGGCCTCCGGAGGTCTGCGGGCGGCTGCCACCGTGCCCCTGGGCGGCAGAGTGCTGTGCGGAGGGACCCCACGAGGTGGCAGCCTTCCCCACCGAACGCCCCGGTCCCGCCGGACACCGAGCGGGGAGCTCACAGCCGGGCGGGAAAGCCCACGGCCGCCCGACAAGGGTCTGGGGGCTGCCGGTGAAACGGCGTTTTGTGCGTGAGGTTCCGAAGTGGCAAAACAGCTCCCAGCGGCACAGCCTGACGGTTTGACCGGGCAATTCGTTATTTCCCAGCGATAAAAGGGCATCTACCGCAGGGGTACGGGCTAAGAAGGAGGTCACGGAGAAGGCACAACCGCCGACTCAGTTCCCTGGAGCTCTGCTGTGATCTAAACACCCCCACAGCCATCCAACCACCCCCCAAACACCAGGGCTACCCCTCCACCATCTCCTCCTCTGCAAAGAGCCGAGCTAACAAATTGGCCTAGTGAAGTAGCAGTCAGTGAGTTCGCTTTGGGAATAG
This sequence comes from Laterallus jamaicensis coturniculus, assembly GCA_022605575.1. NCBI lineage: Eukaryota > Metazoa > Chordata > Aves > Gruiformes > Rallidae > Laterallus > Laterallus jamaicensis. The sequence goes on along the minus strand of JAKCOX010000016.1, from coordinate 10,619,330 downwards.
TAAGCCCAGAGGGAGGCAACCACATAGCTTCATTAAAAATTGACCCTGGAGCACAAACTATGTCGATTACTCACAATGCACTCCTTTTGCTGAAATACATAAGACTCGGTCCACACCACAAAATAACCCCAAACACACTCGCGAAAACCTCAACAACACTGTTTTCATGCCACGAGCATCTCTGCTTTGTGCATGAACACTCACTGCTCTATCTTCCTGAGCAGAAGTTCCCTTTGCCAGCTGGCAGGATGCTTCCTTTCTCTGGCCCTGTTAGGGCACCAGGGCTGCTGCCAAATCAGGGGTTTTCTCAGCATCTGTATTTATGGAGTATGGTTCCACAAATACACACACCTTGTGTGGCACATTTTATCTGTTTTTCCCAACAGCACATCACCAAGATTTCTAATGCAAATTCAGCTCAGATCCCTCCTAGGATGTATTGCTACTGACAAAAACCAATGCCACCTAAAATCTATGAGCAATCTGCAGAGCTGGAAAATTCAGCTCTTGTAGCTACACACTGTTCTTCATCCTCCTTTCCACGTGTGAACTGACTACCAGCTAGCTGCTATCTCTGTCTTTATCACTTTGAACAAACCTCAGCCCTTCACCGCATCTTCAACTGCCTAGTTAAAATTAGATGGTTTTTTTCAGCCTGCACGTCGCCATGAGTTTGTTTTCTATTCAAGTGTCAGCTTCTCCAGCTCAGAACTTGCATTGTTTCCGGAATTCTGTTTCAGTTTTACTTTGGCCAAGTACCTATTATCCTTGACTAACATTTCAAAGTAAGGTAGGGTTTGGTGGCAGCAAGTCTGCAGCTTATGCTAAGGAGAAGGAAGGAAGGAGCCGACGGGACATTGTTGTGTGATTCCCTGCAAAAAGAAAACTCCTCCTGCTGTTGGAGATTTGTTTTTCTGCGAGGATTCTTTGTGACAGAGTTAAACAAAGTACTTGGGACTCAACGTAATTCAGGCCAGGCAGATTTCTCATTAAGTATTACGTTATCTTGATCAACTGCAAATTGTGAAGACATCTGAAATACTAATCTTAACACTGTTAACAGGGGTTTTTACGTGGAAAGTATGTTAATTCTGACAACAGCAACAGTCAAACCCTGTTAATTATACCCTCAGCAGTAGTACAATTACTGTATCTCCTTCGTTTTCACAGAATCTTTAGTAAGTCGCTGGAGTGAGGTATTTTAGTAGAATGTGGTTCCTTTATGGAATACTCCGGGGACCCTTTATTAGTATAACTAGGAATCACTATAAAAACAAAACTCACCACTTCTGGTAAATCCCAGCAATGCATTCTGCCTTCAGCTTTTGCTTACTTGTAAAATTCCATAATTCACAGCGCATCTCACAGTTAATTATGTAAGCAATAACACAGTGCAGCAGAGAGATAAAATGGCCAGCTGCCATCTTCACACACCTGCATTTCATATTAACGAACCTGCGTATCTCAGATTGCTTTACACACCAGACGTGTGGGAATCGCTTCATCCACACCAGTCATAAGGAGAGGCATGTTTTCCCATTTCTCCATGCTGCACATTAAAATATTTAGCAGACTATAAACTTAGTTTGTTACATAAAAGCCTGAGCCTCCCCTTGAGAGATTTTCAGATCACTGAGAAGATCCGTAGACTTTATAATCAAAACCCAAGTCCGTGAGTCTGAGACCCTTGGCTTCTGAGGACCTTGTATTATTGTATTTAAATAAAGATTCCTAGCCTGAAATAAAGCTATAGGGGAACTCAAAAAGGCAAAATGATCACTGAAGATAAGACCAGAGTTAAACAGCCTTATATCTAGGAAAGAAGTCCTGCAGGCAAGGACTTTGGTTTCTGTGATTTCATTTTTCCATACAAACGTGCAAGGTATTGGTATTTAATGACGACATCCTTTGTTTCTGAATCAGACACAGTAAAACTTTACCCAATTTTATGCTGCAGGGACTGGGACACTAACTGTTAACTACTGCTGTGCTGGGACTGTGCAATTAGATCCTATGTGACCCCACAAAGCTTAGTCCTACCTGCGATAAGCCTCCAGGCTTCTCCCTTCCCAGAAGAACACTGGCTCAGCATAGGATATAAAAAGCAAAAATCACTAAATCACCCTGAGATCCAGCAGTAATTCACATCTTCCAACACCATCTGCCCAAGCACAGAGAGTTCACATTTTCTTTGCCTCTCATCTGAAATCCAGCATGATCTCAGGCCAAATCCTGCCTGCAGGCAAACATTACCATCAGTACACCTCTCTCTCCATCGATCAGACCATCCTATTTAACTCCAGTACAAATACCACCGAACATACTCATTCCTCAGCAGTCAGTCCACTCTGTAATGGTACTAGGGTCTTCTCAGGACTCTCCCAGATACTGAATATTCCTCCCTGCCCCAAGATGTAAGGATGGCACCTGAAAAGCAACAGAGCAGCGCTTCCATCTCCAAGGATTAGTAGCTCTGCAGAGAGAACTGATGCAGTTGCTGCTTTGTCCGGCCATCACTTTCCTCCAATTACATCCCCCTGTAAAAACCAACCCGTGAGCAAATTTTCTTGCCACTGACTGGAGTGGAGTGGAGTTGTTTCTGCCAGTGTATATGGAGCAACATCTGCCTGCGAACAGCTGGCCTGCTGAAGCAAAGCTGGGGGGTACTGCCTGCTGCTTGCAACAAGAATGTTCCTCACAAACCTAAAGAAATAGTATTCAACTCACCAAAAGGAAAATCTGAAACACTTGGCATGAATGTACAGCATAGAAACCGGTACTGGGCATGTGCTTAAAGTGACAAAGGCTGTGTGGAAAAATGACACTTTGCTAAACTGACAACTTAATGCTTTTACTTGCACAGCAAGGCATAAAGAGTCACGAAGCAAGCTGATCCTGGCTCATGAGTCAGCAGCACTGAGAGATGGTGAGTTAGATTGAGCAAACATTTTCTCAGACATTGGCTTGGAGAAGGTTGGCAGAATTTGTTATTAAATGCATTGGGCTGTGTGCGCCTTGCCACCCTTCCACGGATTACAAAACCGTGTTAAGAGTTACCAAGGCACACAGTGTGTGGCAACTGCATCTACACTATCAGTCTGCAATAAAGTCAATGTTCTTCAATCACATGAAAAGCACAGCCCCTCACCCAGCTATAGTTTTTGAATAAAAAAAAAAAAAAGCCAGGTAGCTGAGAGCAATAAAATGAAGTCCGTTTTAAACATTAATGCACAACCCAAGATGTGCTCTCACACTTACCTTTTACCTGGGTCATCTTCAGAGGATTTAATCTCAGTTTTCATTGCTCATCAAAACTAAATTTCAGAAAGGAAAACATATCAAACACAGACCTTATATATTTCCATATTTTGCATAGACATGAAGGACCGAAAACTTTTGACTAGCAAATTTTAAGGTACCTTAACAAGAGTAGCATCGTACCATGGTCTGACAAACAAGGTGACCAAGGGAGCTTCCCATAGTGACAGATACAACTGTCTCTCTGACAAGTCCCACGAAAAGTCAGCAAATTATAGTTCATGTGTCATGACACCAGGTGATATGTGATAGATTGCATTAATCAGAGCATCAAGTTTCAGAAAGACTCACTCCCATCTGAAATGGAGAGTGCAGTTGTGTATTTAGGGCACCGATTCATTCCCCCACCCCCTTCAGTTCCTATGACTGCAAAGACAGCTGCAAGTATATTCTTATCCCAGAGGCTGTTTTTCATACTGACAGACTGAATCAGCTTATTTTACACAGAGGAAGAGATGTCAGTGTTTTTTCCTCATCTATCCTTTCCGAGGCTATTATTTGTCTTAGATTTCCTGGAGGCAAGCAGTGTGGCTGAGAGGGCTTTCATAGCGCTGAATAAACAGCAGCTGGAGAACCGGGACAGGCAGTAGAAACAGTCCAACAACGCCTTGACAGCTAAGAGACTCTCTTTAAAATATACCTTAGCCTTTAAATCTGCACGAGATGGGTTATATCCATCTCCACCCAAACGGACTTTCTTCACTGATGTGGAATGTAGCAGTTCATTTAGCCAAAGTAGCACCCAGGAGAAAGCTGGTGGCTGTCTGCTCCACAAGCAGTTTGTGCTGAAAGAAAATAGCTGAGATTCATGTGCCGTGGAAATTGTGAAATTCCACCCATCAGGCATACCTCCATCTTCTGGACTCTCTCTGTAGCATTCATTTACAGTTCCAGGACAAACAGGAACCCAGATGGGATTTATTATATCATCTTTCCTAGAAAGTTCCTTCTTAGCGATTCAGAGTCAGCCACAGCCATCACTACCAAGAGTGATTAATTTTTTGTTTTCAACACTCCAGACTTTGGCCATTTCACCTTATTGATTTGGATTTTTTTATCCTCTACCTATGTATGAAAACTTCATTGTTTAAACATTCGAGAGAATATTTTGCCACCTTCATACAGGAAATTTTTGAATGAACTTAATGAACTTACACCTCCTGAACTGTAAATAAGACAATGTATCCTGATAAACACCTCAAAGTTTACAGTGTTTTGAGTTTAAATCAGTCAGGGCGCACCTTGTTTCTAAAGGACAACATGAATTCCACCTCCGTGGCACTGAAAGATTTACCCCCACCACACCCATGTTTCAGGCCCAAATTTCAAGTCCATGGTACACTTGCTAAAAAAAATTATCATATAAACCACTGATAAGCACATGCTTGCCTAAAGACCTTTTGCACTTGAAAACAATGTCAAGAACTTATCACGTTGGGAGAGGCTGGGCTATGATGATTTCCTAACAATGACAATGCAGAGAATGGAGAGAGAATGCTGCCATTTCCAGCCAAGTCACACGCTATAAACCGGTCAATACTGTCTGGTCCTGGCTGGCCGGCACAGAACACAGTGCCGCTGGGTTATTACTCACTCAATAATAACCACCCAGCTCTAGCCTTGGCATTTTTGACCCAAAGAGTACCCAGCGTTTTCGGTTTCCTTTTAAATAGCCATTTTAAGGGGCCAGAAGTATATGCATGGAGTCACCAGCAAAACTTTTCATTCCTGGTACAAGCAAGTTTCTAAAGGCATTACCTCCTCAGCTTGCATCTTCTGAAGCCAACGGGAACTGACACCATCAGCATCTCACAGAACTAATCCCGTTACAGCGCAGTTCTGCAAGATCTGCATTTCCTGAAGCGCCCACAGAAAAGAATGATACTCGACATCCATTTAAGGTTGACGCTGCCGTTCCTTAGGGGACAGCACAAGAGATGAGCAGCTCAGATGCCAACAACAACGTGCTGGTTGGTGCAGTGCAGTTTGATCCCTACTGCAGTACTGCGTTTTGGGCAGCAGTAATTCTCACAAGGAACACGTGCATACTCCAACTCACTTAGCAGAGCTACTTCCAGACCAATCTGAATGAGACTACCTTGAAGCTTAGCTGTTTGTATCAAAATAAGAAAACTAACCATGTTCCGGAGAGTTCCTAGCTACTGAGGATGTAAAACTCTTGAATCCTTTCTGCATGGTTCCTGCTGAATCATGCTTGAAGGGCAGACAGATAAAGTTGTAACACGTCACAAGGCTTTTTAGACAGATAGTTCAGATAGGTTAAAGGCTGAGACTAGCAAGCTCTTTAAAATGCCAGGCCTTTTCCTTCTGTTAGTATCAGATCACAACCATGAGACAATTAAAAAAGAATCCTTGTCTGTCCATGCCTTGCTTGGCTCTATTCTGGTTATCTTTCTGTCCCAGCTGCGCAGTGGTTTCTGACTTACACGATGCATTACATGTGCCTCAGTGGTATTCTTCTCCTTTAACATGTCACTGGCCCAGTTACCGACTTCACAGCTGAGTATTGGTTTTCCTCTTTGTCCCTGTGAATTAGCTGCAGAGCACTAAAGAGAAACAAGTGATCAAACACAATTCTTTGGCTAGGTTGGGAGGCTGCAGGCTGTGCAAAGAACAGAAACCGCAGTGTTCAAACTGCTGAAAGGCTGTTACAAAGCTACCCAAGATTTCTATCAGAGGCTCAACAAGCACCAAATTCACAAAACTAAGCAGGTAGCATTCAACATTCTCTACAGATATCTGGACACAAGCAGTTAGCAGGGATCTTACAGCCTGATTCAACAGCAGGCAGTTCTGTAGTCCTCTAGACCTCACCCTTTCCATTCCCACATCACCACACATGGATTTTGTGCCAATTTGATACTGCGTTAAGGGTACTGGGCATTGCTCGAGTGGTCACACTCTCTCTCACACACCCTGGCCAAAGCCATGCTCCAATTTTTGACTGAAACAGGGCTGCAGAACTTAGCTGAGGGCACCTGACACATCACACAGCTGGACACGTGGTGAACGCTTCACCAAAATCACTTCCCCAAGCCTCATGAGCTTCAGCCATGAAGGAACATGCTTCTACAGGAAGCTTAAAATAAAAAGGTTAAGAAGAAACACTGAGTTAAAAGTTTTATTCATTCAACATCTCACATTACAAATATTTAAAAATTATATGCATACTGGTATAAATAGTCATTTGCAAACTATTTAATAACATTAATTTTCACTAGCACTTCAACAAATGAACTCTTTAAAAAAAGTAACTTGTGTTATATAACTTAGAGTAGAACATACAAAAATATGAACTTAAACGTGAAAATGACTTTAATAAAAAATGAATTACCCTTATTTAAAATGCTATAATAAATACTACAACCTCCCCATACACAGTAAAAACTATATGGAAATTCAGCCAAGTAGTACAATTAACTGACATACTTAAATAACTTTTCCTTCTGATAATATGAGCAATACAGTGGGGGAAAAAACATATTAGGGATTAGTAAAAACTAGACACCCACTTGCTAAAAGTTTCACTTCCAAAAAATATAACAAAAAAATCTGATGAAAATTATAAAAACTAATTATACTTTAAAATTTAAAAATATAAAAAATAAAACAGTTGAATACAATATTGTCCCAATTCTTACAATGCTATCACAGTAGCTTTAAAATAAGATAATAAAATAAAGCAAATGACCAAAACCTTTTATTCCATATTTTTAAAAATAATCTCAAATTTACATTAGTAGAAAGATTGATTTCTGATTCTTTTCTTTAGAAACACCAGCAAGAAAGAGGATTTACTAGAACAGTAGAAAATGACATTTTTAAATGTCTGCAATTAAAAACAAAGAATTACACTGCAAAGATCTTCCAGAAGTCTGAAATAGGTATTGCACATAACTTGAAGTTAACTTGCCACGATTCATCACATTCAAGTTTTAAATCACCTTTTAACAGAAGGTTTTAACTCTTCAAAAACAAAAGGGGTGAATTATCAAGTCTTTCCAACAGCATCCTTATAAAACGCTAAATTCATTCACTGCAAGTTTTAAATTTGCATTCTGCAGAGGTCTGTGTATGGAGAAGTATATACTATACCAAAAAGCACGGGCAGTGGGGTTCCTTTACATATAAAATAATCAGAAACACTTTATTTTACATTGCAAAAATAACCATGTAATTACTCTGTAACTACATTGTAAGTACATGGCCAGTGCCATGCTAGTGTGATAAAACTACATGCGCATTAACCCCTTTGCCGATTGAAGTGATACCCTAAGACCGGTAACCCGACTGCATGTCAGCTGTGAGTGGGGCTACACGGTAACCCCAGCCACAAACCCCACGCAGTCAGAAGGACACGTCGTCACTACTTAAGTACAGAGTAATGTATATAATTGTTTATGCCCTGTAAATCGAAGTGTAACCAAATAATCTGTAAACACGCTTGTCACACAATCACAAGTGAATATTAGTAGAATAACAATTTCTTACATTAGTCATGCATACTAACATTACATGCCTGCCACCTAGCAGGCTCTCTTTTATTCTTTAAATATAATTTAAAAGAGCAGACACATTTCTGCATCAAACACCTAACATCAATTTTTATTAATATTAAAAATGGCTAAACATTCACCAAAAACGTCTGCATTTGTGTATAATTTTTAAAAACTTAGTAAGAAGCGGTAGACAATTTTGATGTTTCTTTACTTTTAAATTTCTACACTATATTTATGCATTTAACTTTCATGGGTCTAAAGACAGTGTCATTTGTCACTTTCATGCTTTTCTTCTTTAATTCTCAACTTTACATATACTATTTTCTTAAATTATATGTACACCAAATACCTGGTGCTGGGCTAAGATGTTTAAGCAACATGCTTTCTTTTCTCTGCAGATTCTAAAATAGCATTGCCAGTGCACAACATCCATAATTCAAAATGTATGCAGAGCACTGAAATGTATAAAAAGCAGAATATAAGAAAATAAAATTTATTAAAATTATTTATATTAAAAAATGAAGTATATGAAGATCTCTCAGTAATAAAAGTACAAAAAGCTACTCTTTGCAATATGAAAAATTGAGGTATTGCATAAAGAGATATCCCGTCAGTGAAAAGTGTGCCTAAAAATGCTCACTGTTGGAAAAACAAGATATACAAAAGTAGTGCATAACAAATATACATTATGTGCATGACAAAATAAGTTAGCTACAAAAACACTGTACCGAAATTCAGCAGGTCATGTACAAAGGGAAAATTATTATTCAAAGCTAGTTCTCAAACAGTGTTATTTCTTGTAATGGTAACCCATCTCACCTGTTTACTGGGTAGGATCGGCACAACAGCACACCCCAAGCCACCTACAAGCATTAAAAAACTTAAAGGAACATTCCGACTATAATAATGTACTTCAGAGAAAAAAAAGTCCCTGACAATCTACACAAGAGCACTCTGCATTTGCATTACTGTTGTCAATATTTTCAGGGATTTCATTAAAAGCAGCTCCCTTTCTATACTTGACTAGTAGACAGCAAATGTCTCCATTTTGACCTTTGGAACTTGGTACGGTATAGTTCATTAAAGCCTGTATTGAAAATAAAAACTGCTTCTCATACAGATAATCTGGGCTGCGGGAAGGGGAAGAACGGGGCTGGCAAAGGCATGTCACGGAGCAGATGTTTTCCAAGCAGTGCTGAGGCAAGTCTTTGGTTTGAGAGAATCTAGGATGGTACCATGCCGCTCGGGCCGTTCGGAAGATTGCCATTAAAACTGTTTGTTTGCACACTGCTAAGTAATCCTTTGAGAAGTTGGCCAGGGCATTGGTTCAAAAGTAATAAAAATAATTTTCAGAACTACTCCTTCACTCAACTATTTCAAACTAAACCCCTGCACCCACTCTTTATCATTCCATTGACATGTACTGTGTTAATGCTTCTCACGGTAGAACTTACTTAGAATAAAGCAGGCATTAACTTCGCAACATTGGCACTTCAAATACCTGTCTGTCTGTCTGTCTTTCCTCATATCAAGTTCTGAAGAGGTGGAATCTTGGTTGGGATTCCTTCTACAGGAAGAGTAAGAAAGGCATACGCACGCTTGCACCATTTCATGGGCAAACTCAGAATACGGCGCAAAACCAGACTTGGAAACTACTTAGGTTCACGCCTTCTGTGGCAAGTAAGTCTGGGGATATTTAAAACCAACTTTACATCCGAGATGGGAAAGCAATAAGCAGCCAATTTTAGTTTGTGTGACACAATGGAATATCAAAACTTCAGTAAAAATCAGTGATATCCTTGAGGTATCTTTAGGTTTTCTACTTTTTCACGTCAAAATGGAGAGCAAAGGCTGGCCCCTGATGAATGTTAGTATATTAGGATATAGAGTTATATATAGCCATCAAAAATAAAAATCTATATATTTATCCTTCAGGAGAGGAAATGCCAGTTAACTAGTTGTCATTACTCTAGCTTTGGTAGGATTTCTAGGGCTGTAACCAGACAATTGAGTTCTCTTAAAGAAAAAAAAAGTGCACTCCCCCCTCAGTAGTAACTTTACTCCTTTTACATTCAGAAATTCTTAAAATGTAATCATTTTGATGAAAATATAGTAAGCTCTGCCTATCTCATTAGTAATTTGGATGTGGGTGGTAGTCAGAGGCACGGTCAGATACACACCGAGCTAAAATTTCAGCCTCAAAACCCTTGAGAGATTTCTTAAAAAGATCATTATTATAATGCTGCTTCAACTTTGCTCATGCATTTTTGTTGCTTTAAACATGCTCTTTCCTGTTGGTAGGTAAATGCTAACTTCATCTGTTGCTGGAAAAATCTGAAGTCAAAACAAAAAGAGAGGCAAAATTAGGCTTCCCTGGGGGAAAAGTGTCAGAACAGACTGATAGTGTTATCGTTACACGGTTATTTTAATAAAAGTATTCTTATGTTCTTTATTAACAATAATTTAATTAAAAAACCAAAATACTCTATTGTTTCAATTATCTTTTCTTAATATTTTTCTCTCCTCTAAGAAAATGTTGCATGAAATTAAGTGTTCTCTCGATAGGAAAGACAAGAGAATGCAACTCACTTGCAACGTTATCAATACGAAAAGGAGTTCCCAATACAGTTTTCAATGACAAGATTCTACAAAATACCCATATTATAGGTCATTCTTTCGTTGCACTATTGTTAAATTACAGACTACTACAAAAGGACATGCTATCTTGAAGAGAAAGGGTAGGGTGGGGAAGGGGCAATCAGGATAACAGAAGAGTGCACTTAATTTGAGGCCTGCATATGAGCACTGCAGTGATCGTTTAGTTCCAGCGGAATGAAATATGTCTTGGGCGATCTCCTCCCTCCTTCACCAGGGGCTTGTGGAATTCCCTGCCAGCGCGTGAATGGATAGCAGCCCAGCAATATTCACAGTAATACTGCAGACAGGTAACATTAGCACAGAAAAATGGAGCAAATTTTCCACCGCAACGGGCCCCCTGACATTCATCACAAAGCTGATCATCCAAGACATATGGCTTAACTTCCACCTGCATTCAGAAAACAAGAAGAACATTTACAAATCTTAGTAACAATGTACATAATGACAATTCCATGCTATTTACTCGCTGCTTTCCAGCAGGATTTTGATCTCAGTTCTCTAAGTAGGGAACATCAAACTCCAGAATTTTCCCCCTCATTACACACAGTCATTGTCATTAAACACCCAGAACTAACTTGACAACACTGCTCCTGCTCCCGCTGTCCTCCCTGATCCTTAAAAGCACCCCAGAAACTAATGCTGACCATCAGTATCACACATGCTGTCACTGATTTACAGAAAGGACCAATCAACCTATTGTTAGAGAACTGGCAGGCAGATTCCCATTGAACCCCTGCCGAATTCTAGGGGTTTATTTTTACGTATGGTGATGCACAGTCAAGCTCCTATCCTTTCAGGTAGGAATGTAAACTGTTTAAACAACACTGTTAACTGCAGATTAAATAGGCAGGTGGTCTGCAAATTTCAGTGTCTGCATTTTCAACTTTAAAATACATAATTTATTATCTTAATATACAACATATTTGTTTTCTTTTTTTCATAGGCTAGTCCTCTCAACAAAAGGAAACCTACCTAATCTTTGGGGGATTAAATGAAAAGCTTAAAATGGGACTTTGATGGCCACCTGCGCTGCTGACATTGAGGACCTGATTACCGAGCAGTAATTTGGTTCAGCAGACAAGAAAGTATAAGAAAAATTTCTTCAAGTTCTTAACTGATAATGACTCACAGGAACTTAGCAGCTGGTGCTTCAAGGATACATCTAGATCATAACATCTGTAAGCTTCAAGCTTTTAATCTAGGCATTTGCATCCCAAAGCCAAGCCTGCTGTACTGTGGGCTACAAACTCCTGCTCCCAGTACTCCAGAATGCTTCCTCTGTGACAGCAGGGCAAAGCTTGCTGCTTGCAGTATCCAAGCTGGCTACAGATCAGCTCGTTTAGACATGTCTCTGTGTTTAAATCACAACTGCAGCACTGCCATCCCCTAAAGGCTCAGTTTCACCTCAAAACCAGTAATTACCTCCACTCCCCTTCCTTTGCTCCACAGAACTGTCAAAGGTCCATGGGACATCTCAGAAGTGCAGCATAAAACTTCACATTAAAAAAAGTACAGGTATAAGCTCTAGGTACATGCTCTAGGCATGTTTGTGAGCCTTCTCTGAAGCTCATTTAGTTAGGTATTTTCACTAACATTTCCAAATACCCATACTATGACTGAGCCTCTACTGTTAACCTGCTATCTCTGCATCTGGCTTAGGGATGCTCCTGTCTGTATCTCTCAAACCTCAGAGGTACACCAGCTCATTCCAATAAGGGCATTCACACCTCCCTGTGTTTTTAAACTTGCCCAGTTTTATCCCAGTCCTGACAGAGCACTGCAGTAGCTTGATGCCGTTTGTGCTTATAGTACATACACCTGGAGACAGTAGGCAGCCTTTTTTTTGGCCTCAGTTTTTCCCTTCTTCCACTGCAAACACCCTTTCATGCCAACCCAGAAGAATTAAATATTTGCAACACCACATTCTCCCTTCATCACCTAGTCTGCTATGTAGCTTGAGGCTGGGTATTCATTGATGAGTGTCATCTCCCACAAGCACCAAGAGGAGAACCTACAAATACACCACGCATGCCTCCTTATCATGGCAACTTGGCTGCCCTAGTATGTCTGCTCAGAGGCCGAACAACAGCCCAGGTAATGACACCTCTGCTTGCTCTAGCCTGTTACTGCAGCTCTGGGTATTGTGCAAGTTTGTAACCCACAGATAGCAGAGTCCTCAGCACATCTATGTAGTGTATGTGAAATGCACATGCCAAATACGTCCTGCAGTTGTCACCTGTGCTAGGTATATTGAGGTTTGCCAGCTACAGAGTAAGAGCTGAAACTGCAGTGACTTCATCTGGCACGCTCAGGGTGGCCGCCCTCAGCAGCAACTCTGCAGTGCGGGTGCTGCAGGCCACCGAGTGCTTTGTGTTATCTCTCTGAAAGGCTCACCCGTTATCAGCTCCTCCTTGCCTCATTTTACAGGAAATCCCTTCTTGTTGCTAATTTTATTTTTACATTGAAAAGTTATTAGGAAAAGTTATTAATAAAAGTAGTATTGACACTGTTGGACTTTTGTATCTCTCAAGCACCCAAGCCCTCTTGTCATGAAACCCCTGAGCACTTATCTCCCCATGTTTCTTCTTAACTGCACACAAAATGGGGAAATAGGAGGAGTGGGAGGAAAGAAGGAAGGGGAAATAGGTTGCAAAATCTTTGCTAGAGTTCAGAAGTAATGCTTAAATTTGTAGTCCCACCAGCTTCAATGGACCTATTCACCCAAGTGCCTGCTTATGCAAGCAGAAGTTGCACAAGGGTGGCCCAAATTATTTGTTCAAAGCCGTACGGAACTTATTTCAGAGCCAAGATTAGAACAAAGACATTCCAGTTAACTGGTGCACAGTCAAACTGTTGTTACAATTCTTCTACCCAAGCTTTATAGCCAAAGCAGAAGTGAAATGGTAATCAGATAATCAGCCAAGTTTGGGGTTTTTCATCTATAGTAATTATAAAATTAAAATCAATGACAACCATGTAAGAAAAATCCAGCGTGGATTAGACAGAATGGCAGATGCAGGGATCTGAGTTTCTCAAAATTGTGGCCCAAAGATCACTGTAATCAGCAAAGTCACATTTTATATAGACAAGAGGGCAGAGGCAAGCAAACTACAAATCCTTTTGGCATATTCTTTTGATTTGTAATAATGAAGGAATAAAATAACTGGATAAAGCCTTTTACATAAGCTGTGGAGGATGACTGTCAGGCTGCAATGCACGCTAACACGTTTACCGTGCCTTACTCTGATGCTCTTAAGGAACACCCAGCACACAATATATAACACTAAGGCCAGAGTCTGCCCGCTCTCTCAAAAGATGAGGAACAAGAGTAAGAACTGCTCCATCCTTGGCAGATACCTTACTCCCTGACGTTATATAAACACTACAAGTGCAAATACTTGCAGTGGGAGTATGTGATGAGCACAAAATTCTTATAAAAGGGCAAGGCAGCTGACATGCTTCCCATTATGCTAAACAATTTGAGAAAGTCTGCTTCGCAGTCGCCTCCCACGTTCCAGAAGCAACAGAAGCATACCACTCCTTCATTTCTATTCTGTGTTGTATCTAAGTGGCACAATCTAGCCCTAAATATGCAATTAATCTGATATAACATTTACAGTCTTCACAATGACACACATTTACATGGAAAAGCATTTCTAGAGAAAGCACTGAACAAAAATAGAATATGCTCGAAGACCTTACCCGTTTATCTATCTCTCCATGCTGCAGCTGAACAAAGCGAGCACTGATAGCAGCTATGTAACTCTGTTGATTAGAAAATGCAACCCGCCCAGCTCCTTTTGGGTACTTCAGCTCAGGGTCTGTGTCAATTCCAGCATAGCACACCCCTCCATACAGACGATCCATTATCATTGCGAGTTCCACTAAACCAGAAAGGAAAACAAACAGTGGTGTAGGCTTGGCAATTTTTTTCTAGAAGCACTAAATTAAACAGTCCTTTTGTATTTATGTCCCCCAAAGTAAGTGTCAAGAACACTTAATACTTCCCTTGCTGAAATAACTTATTTCCCCCATTGCTCCCCAAATCAGACTGCATATTCAACATGCCCAGTGCTGCGAAGACGCAGTGTACCTGCTCGTAAAGGCCGAGGAACACCACCAACAAAAATGGTTTTTCGTGGGTCAAGAGGCTGTGAACCATCCATAACAAAATCACTATCACTAAGGTTCCAAGGCCGGATCTGAACCTATGGACAAAAAGCCTTTTTTTTTAACCATTCACAATTCAAAGTATCTCAGTAACATAAATGAAAACAGTATCCTACAACGAAGAAAACCTCTTAAATGCCTGTACTTTCTAAACTCATTTTTTCACTCACTCAGCAATCATTTCTCTAAATCAAATGGCAAGAAGCTCTGTTAAGACAGACCACTTGATCATAGAACATTTCACCACTTCCTTGTTACCCAAATTTCTGGGAAAAAAAACTCGCCCTCTATTTACACATGTACTTAATCGTGACCAAATGTACTGTAGAAACCACGTCGGTACAGACGTATCTACGCTACCCGCGTGGCTCTAGCCCCCTGTGAGTGCTAGACTAGTGTTATCTCGATGCAGCAGGCTCCAGTGAGCAAAGTTACTATGCAAAACTAGCTGCTTTGTATTTGCCTTCAGCTGGCCATATTTGAAGTACAGGAATATAGCAGAAGTCTCTCCAACTATAAACAGATTCACATCAGCCCCCCCCGCCAAACCATTTGTTCTAATAAATTACAGTTCAATGCCACATGATGGTTTTTGGATTTAATTTGTCTCTGTCAAACTCATCACATGCAACACAAAGACAATATGAATTCTACATTTTATTCAGTAAAATACCTGTCTGGAAAAATATTTATTACATCAGCAATGGTGAAATTTAGCAAACCTTTCTTTAAAAAAAATATTAATTGTAACCAGGCTAAAAAACTTCATCATGTATAGTTTAAAAATAAGTAAGTTGGCCTTCTCTTTGAGAGGCTAATTAGATACCTTAAAGATATTTAAACAGTAGCATTCTGAAGACAGAAAAAAGGAAAAAAAGCATCTGAAGAGAACCCTTGATGGCTATCAAACAGGAATTGTGCAAGCCCTGACAATTCTACCTACCGGTTTGTCTTTGATAGTGGGGCTGGAAACACAAAGATAGAGCTTTCCATCTTCTTCAATACACGCATCAATCAGCGCCTGCACAGAGCTTTCATCTTGGAATAGCAAAAATGCATATCCTACAAAAGGGAAAACAAACACAGAACTTCTCTTGTCTATCTGCCTACAGGATAACAACTTAACCCAAAGTTACACCTGGCACCATGTCACCACGCTACCATACAGAAAGGGACAGTCCTGAAGACACTCACACATGCTTCCAACCCAGCCTTCTGCAAGTCCTCAGCAGGGACTTGAAGGAAAGCAGGGAGCTTGCTGATCAGCACTATCTCTCCCCATTTCCTTTGAAAAGGATACAGCAGCAATATGAACTGAAGTCACAGCTGTAGAAGCATACCTGCCAGGATGGTTGTTAACATAAGGTACGAAACCCTCCCCAGCTTCTGTGGAGAGCATTTAGTCCCTTCAAAGAGGGCTAGTCTAGACTATTACTACAAAAATTAATAATAACAGGGGGAGAAGAGCAGAATAAAGTAAAACCAGAAAGTTAAGGAACAATTATTTTAGTGCAAAATAATTGCAAAGGCACTTTCTAAATTCAATGGGTTTATAATTATCCTAAGCATTCCATTTTACAAAAAACGTGTCTAAAATGGAGTTTTATAAAGAAAAAATACTTTTTAAAGCTCCTATATTATCAGTTACCAGGTATTTACCTTTAGGAGGAAAATAAGATTTGCTCTCTGCCTTGTGTGGCCAGTCTACAATCAAAGGTCCAAAGCGACGAAAACTAGCAGTGATCTCATCTGTAGAGAGAGAATGGAAAAGGCACAAACTGAAATTAAAATAAACTGAATGGAAGACATTTGAAGAACACTGTTTTAAGGTAACTCCATCCCATAAATAATATTCTGTGACACTAAAGGTTCAGCAGCTCATAGCAATACTTAGTAGTCGATGGGTAATCTTTATGACAAGTCAGAACACGCGTTAAAAACATGACAGGTGAAAGATCGAGCTTTTCTTTCTACTGATGGTTAAAGACAAAAGCTCATAACCCATAATTCACAGAAATGGAGCCACTGCATCGATGCAGCTATAATGACCCAACTTCAACTATTCTCCCACAAAGAGTTTTAGAGACAAATTGCTGACTTGCTAGAAAGCAATCAACTCTGCCAATATGCCTTGTAATTGCAGAAATAATAGAAAAAGAAAATTAAGAGACTATCACAAGACCCAGCCATGCCTGTTCATATCACGTGCCAGTGCCACATGTGCAAACAGTACCGAAGCGTGACCTCAAACTACCACAGAGTAAACTTGCAGGGCACAGTTATGTCATTTTATAGGAGAGATGGCAAGAACATTTTACTATATCAAGAAGCAATTCTTGCATCCATTCCAACTCTGCCCTTGACCTCAAATCACTGGCATAAATGTGCATATGCCAGTCCTATACAAGTCTCCTGGCTGCAATTCTGTTCTCAAAATTAAGTGATTACTCCCTTTTCCTTCTCCACAAACACGCTCGCACCATTGCTAGCTAAAGTTCCCTGGAAAAGAATTTTTTATTTAAAACAACTGAAGCAAAAAGAACAAACTTCACATTGCTGGAGTGTCATCCCCACTGGCACACTGCTCAGCTGTACGCTGTGTATGGTATCATGGGGCTCTCCAGCACACCCTTGGGCGTTCTCATACACAGTTTAGAGGGTCTTCCCCATCCTCAAATTGGTTAAAGATCTTGAAAAGGTGTTACCAATTATGACTTTTTTTTCAGTTTCTTTACACTCTTTGATGACATTGCTAATAAATAGGAACCGACAGCCCATTGTACTGACAGCTGCTCGCTGCAGATCATCAGGAAAGTACACAGCAATGGCAACGTGGCAGGGTTACGTGCTGCTGAAGATGTAAACTAAGGAGAACAATACTTACTAGATACCTATTCTTAAAACAGATCTCCATTCAGAACAGCACTTCACACAAAATTGATGCTGGGGCATATGCATAAAATGCTTTCCAGAAACAGGATCAGAAAAACCTCAAAATTCAGCTGTGATACAGAGTTTAAATCATATTCTAATTCACACCTTCACACTAACAAAAACAACTCTGAAAAATTCAAGCCAGCTTCCCTAGCACAGGTCCAGGGAAGGTCCTATTCTCCAATAACTAGGGTCTGCAGAGAACAAACTACTCATGTGCTCATCTACTTTTAAAACAACAAAGGTGACAAAACCCCCAAAACAACGAAGAAACAGAGACTATAAGATCATTTTTCCTCTTGCAAATACCATGTTATATTTGACCTTTTAATAGTAAAGTAGCTCTTGTGTTTGACATGACAGTCAGGTTGTCATGTCACAGCAGTATATGCTGCAAGGCATTACAATTGATTCCTCCCAAAACAAAAGGTGGTTATTAAAATTATTCTGTGATTAAGAAAAAGCAGTTATACTTCTTTCAGCCACTATCCCAGCACCCTCATACATACAGAATATGGAACTCTGGTGAAATGAAGCACATGATATATGTTTGGGGTTTTTTTTTTAGTAACAACTGCAATATTCTGTCATCTGGATCTGTATGATGGACCCACCACAAATTCTTGGGGCCTCACTGTATGCAATTGCCTCTATACAGATTCATTCCCATCTGAATCCCCACCATGCACATGTTAGAAGCTACCACTGGACACAGTCACTGCTGAAAACAACCTTTTCTCAGCATAAACATGTGAACAAAGAGCTATGGCTCACTGCTATACAAACTTTATAAAACTAGAAGGAATACTTTTCCTACTACTGGCTTCTGGTGCCTAGTAAATGGCTGTAATGTATTTATGAATTACAACAGGTGATATTTAGGGGTTTTTTGAGCACAATCCCATTTTTATAACTTTTTACACTGTAAATGTCAGTTAAACCTGTGGTAACACAGGATTTTGCCCTTCGGTGGCAGTACAGTGCTATAGCCTAAACTAGCTTGAATTATCTCACCTTTGCCATGGACTAAAATCACTAACATTCAGAGGCCCATTTACGTACAAAAGCTTTTCCACAATCACTCCTTAGCTAACAGACAAAAGGTTTCACACCACAGTTTGGTCATTAAGCCAGGAGGAGCTCCTCTGGGGAAGATTCTTCTGAGCCTACCTTCATCAATATCTGGTGGCAGTCCGCCCACAAAGACTTTACGGGAGTAGCGTTCCACTCGTTCTCCATTCTGATGGGAGAAGCAGTGAGGTGATCCTAAACCACTGTGAAGAGTCTGATCCCCACGTCCATCATCCAGGAATCCGTCTTCCATTGGAAACAGTGAAGACTGACCTGAAGAGGGGGTTAAAAAAACAAAGAAGGGAAAAAAAAAACATACTAACAGAACAAAGCACAGGCTGCTTAAATACTTTTTTAAAAATGCACTAGTTGTTGCATTAGCAGTAGAGCTGTTTGCAATCTTTCTCTTTAATGAACAGTTATGTTCTCAAATCTATATGAACCTTAAAAGTTTTCAGTATCATTCAAATAACTCAAATGCACCATTTCAGGGAAAAGGTGCTACCTGCTTCAGAACTGCCCTACACACAAAACAGTACTTCTAAATGGATGCTCAGGTTGACCATTTTCCAGAATACTTTGTGTTTCCAATTAGACTTCTTTTTAAAAGGTGTAAAAACAGAAGAGAATATAAGCCAAATTTTTTCTGAGACTTTCCTGACAGCAGACATCATTAAAAACCTACCCTGTATCAATATCCAGTAACAGCCTCTTACAATGAGTAGATACAATTTCACAGTGCAGATGGGAAAATAAGAATTCTACCAGCTAAATATATTACACATTTAAATTACCTGACATCAAAATTTATCATAAACCACCCACCTCTAAATAACAACAATATTCTGATAAAAACAGGAAGACCCACTGTCATTTACTGCAAATGAAGACTGAAAAGTAGGCAATACTGCATGATTCCCAGAAGCAAGTTTACTTAGATGTTACAACAGAATTTCATTAACGGACTCACTCTAAGACAAAATGTTGTAAGCATGCTTCCCCTCACAGCCCAATATTCTTCTATGATAATCATTTATTGTAAATTCCTTTCAAATATTTATTCCTTGTAAATAAAATTCCTTGATTTATAAATGTGTACATTATAAATAGAGCACACAAGCTGATCTCTTCTAGGAATTCACCCTTTAGTTACAGTATTCAATTGCTACACAACAAACTGAATAGCTTCTACTCATTTAAGGAGCATTTTAGGAATAAATAAATATATACAGGGAAAGTAAGCAAATAAATTGAGGTGTGGTACAGGTTTTAGGATACATTTCCTTTTGCCTATGATGCAATATACTATGTCTGCTTTTCCAGAATTCATTACAATCTACCACAGTAACGTACTGGTAACACTGATTTACCCTGCTCTTGCTTCCTTCCTTTGAAATAGATATGTTTTTAAAAAGAAAACATCTGGAACACAGAAAATCTGTTCAGTTCCAATATCCAGCCATTTTCCATGCAAAGCCCAAACAGCTAACAACTTGGAAGAAAAAAATACAATAAAATTCACAGTCCATAGAATTTATATGAATAAAAAAAACGGAAGGCTCGGCCAGCTTGCTTTATTTGAAATCTCAAGAATCTTTGTACAACTTTAATAAAAATTAAAATCAACTATTACCGGTCCCAGTTCTGTAGCTAGGAAACCCTGGTTCCTACAATGATTAAAATAATAGAGTCTTAAATGTTACTTTCTTTTCTCCTAATGAACCGATGCTCATGCTATTTGTTTCATCTCTAAAGACCCCAATCCTGCAGGTACTGTTGGAAGGGAGCAATTCTCCATACCCAAACCAACTTTTCAGGGTATCAGCATTACCACTCCTGTTAGGTAACTCAACACGCATCCATGCAGGATCTGGTTCTTCAACCTAGCAGGCCAGGACATACATTCACTATAGTCTATGCTCCACCAAAGAAAACCATTAGCACCCAAAAGAACCAAAATAAACTTCTCTAGCATTGGCATTCATAACATACACACAAACACAG
The DNA here is from genome assembly GCA_022605575.1 of Laterallus jamaicensis coturniculus. Lineage (NCBI taxonomy): Eukaryota > Metazoa > Chordata > Aves > Gruiformes > Rallidae > Laterallus > Laterallus jamaicensis. Next base: position 10,598,655 of record JAKCOX010000016.1, on the reverse strand, counting down.
CAACACAGCCCTCCAGTGTAACAAATCATACAGATGAAGTCCCCTGGAAGGACTGTGATTGTTTCAGCCTCAATAGCACTACTGTGGAGTACTACCTAATTCAGTTAAAATGTTTATTTATGGCATGCAGACTATGTAAACTTATGTGAAACCGATGCTTTATAATCTTAAATTTTGGAGTTCGCCCTCTAGTAACAGCTTAATGTTATTTCTCCCATGAGACATTGTCAACATTAGAAAATTAAATAGGAATATTGTTACCTCGCCTTCTCCCATATGTCCTTGCTGCATGTTAAATGAGAAAGAAAACAGCCTTTCAAACATTGTTATAAGGACCAAAAGACCTTGTTTTATTGCCTTTATGCTAACTCAGTGATTCTCAAGCCTTATCATACACCAGGTCATTTAAAATGGTGATCACCAGCTGACCTCCCCCACCACCCACAATACCATGCCTTCCTTGTACCGGCCCTGCTACTCAGTGACAAAACATGTTGATATGAGGCTGGCAAAGTATGTATGTATACTCAAAGAGACTTCTTCAAAACAATTTTAGTTCTTAATTTGCACATTTATTTTCAAATCTATCCCTTGATCTTCTGCTGGGTGCATGCCTGCAAGTAAATGGCTCTTTTCTCATGCACCAGGTCTCCTGACACATTCTGCCAAGCAGCATCCTCCCCACCTTGACAAGTTCAAGAACCCTTTAACACCAAACTGTAGGAAAAACCCTAACACAAGGGAAGTAGAGGACTATTGTGTTAATTTCTTTTTTTTCAAATTAGACTACTATAAAAGCTTTGTACAATCCACAAAGTCCTTGGTTAAATTATTACTGGCAAATAACCAGCTGAAAAACTTAAAAGCCAAGGAGAAAATGTCTGGGTCACTAAAACCGCCTTCCAGCCCTCCTGCAGTCTGAGTACAACAGGACAGATTCTCTCACACTAACTCAGTATGCTTTGCTGTCATCATCTGACAGCTACCCACTGTTTTCTACTTTTCATTTTCCAAGACGAATCAAATCTACCACTAAAAATACAACATTTTTCTGTCCTGGCTTCCAAGGTCCACTGTCAGAATATGCCCAAACTTTCTAATCAAACTTGCACATTCTTTCTCTTTTAATCTCATTAAAATCTGTGTCTGAAAGCAGGCCAACTGTTTTCAAAACTTGGTTTCTCCTGGCAAGTACTATGAGAAACTCTGAGCACATCATGCATTTTATTTTGCTTCCTCATTCAAAATTGAGGCTGACAATTAGTTTAAGCATTTAAATATTTGTAAACCACAACAGGAGTCGCTTCCTCTTTCAAAATAAAAATCCTATCAATCCAATTTACTTCATGATTATTTAATATCTGTAAGATCATTTTACTTCTTGATCTTTTGCTCATAGAGATACTCACACTGAACACCGTGCATAGGAAATAACGAAGCCCTGGTCTTCAGACTGGAGTGTTCACACCATTACCAGCTTTATGGGAGAGTCTTAAAGGCTGAGGGCCTTTACCAGCATATTTTTTCCCATGGTAATTCTGACTTTACAAATCCAAGATATTCATGTAATCCTCAAAGGAGAAAGTTTTATAGCACTTGTCTTTGATTTACAAACCAATCAGCAACCTTACAGCATTTATGAGCAAGTTCAGAAGCCTTTGCACATTTTAGAAAACATCAAAAACAGTTCTGCCTGTTACACCATAAAAACCTTGTTTGTGGTTTCTAACTTACTAACAAAACCACACAAACTCCTTCCCTTGGTACACCCATTCTTGGCAACAACACATGCAGCAGAGATACAATTCCCACTGCGGATCTGTGACCACAATTTAGGTCAGACTCCTTGCTGCTTTGCCACCTGTGTCACTCAAAGCAATAGGATGTTTCTCTTTTACCAGTACAGAAAACAGCAAAAAAAGCTCAGCCACCAGCTAGGAAGTGTTTCCAGTGCCAAATAATACCAAAGAGGTTTTGAGAATGAAATACTAAGATTTTTTTCTTCTTAACTTGCTTCTTATTTCTGCATTTGCTTCCTCTAACCCCCAGAATAACAACATTGGACATTTCAAAACATCTCTCAGGAGCCACAGTTTATAAACTACCCCAGCACAGATACAAACTTTCCCTGCTCGCTGAGTTCAGAGCCCATCAAATGCCATTAATTTCACACAATGTAACACACAAAAGAATGTTCTTTTGGCAGGCCAGGAAGACAACTAACTGATGCACCAACTCTGTCTCTGGCTTTCATAATTTCATATTAAAGGAAATCTTTGCTATGGGAGGTACCTAGCTCAACCACAGCTTTCATGAAACCTTAAGGTAACTGTTACCAACCAGAGGAAAAGATTTCATTCTGAAGATCAGGATGCCTGCCAATCCCTGCTGAGAAACCAGCCAGCTACGTCACCAACTTTGATTCCTCAAATCTATTTTTCCTTTCCTCATTTCAACATTTCAGATAATTACATAAAGAGCCTAGGATAGATTTACTAATCTCATGAGACATTTGAGCAAGAATTATCTTACAACACCTACAAAATACAGAGTGTTTATGCAACTGGTTCAACTGCTTATAAATAGCCTGTGCATAGATATTTTGCCGATAAAACTATGTCTGAAATTCAAAGTGCTATTAGCAGCTGCTTCAATTATTTTGCCTCAGCCCTCCCTGCAATACTCTCTTCTATGTATGCAATAAAGCCATACAGATAGTCAATGATCTTTTGTAAAAGTCTGCTGCTTTCACTGTCTTTCATTTTAATGAAAAAGCATTAATAAAATTTAGTTTTATCAGTGTCTTGTTTGTCACTGGCTCTTCAGAAGAAAAGAGGAGGAGAAAGTGTCAGAGAACTTTTCACCCACTCAAATTTTTGTGTCTTGATTTGAGACACTTAATGGGCTCCTGGCCACCTTCCTCCCTCTCTTTAAAAAAAAATAATTTTAAAAAATCAGATCTTTTTTGCTGCCTCAAATTAAATGTGTCAAACTTGCTTCTCTCTTCAGGAAGGACCAAAAGGACTGACAGCATGTTGTGTATAACCACATACACAATCCTACATGGAGTACACAGTGCCCAATGACAAAGATACTCTGCTGAAGCAGCATGAAAATTGTATACAGGAGTCCTAAAGCACTTAAAACCCAAACTTATGACAAGCTTGTCCTGCCAAAACTGTGCCCATGCTGAGCACCTGGCGTTCTGTAACAGTTCTTGCTGCCTTCCAAGCCACAGGATGGTAGCGATTTCAGGTGTGGCTTTTGCCATGTAGTGTGGGTTTACATCTCTCCTGTGAACGTCATCCAACTTTCTAAGGCCACGTCACATCTAGGAGAACTATCAAGCATCCGTGGTTAATATTAATATAAACACCATAAAAATCTGGAACAGAGAGAGCAACTGAAGGCTCCAAGTTAAATTACAGTTGTACCCTCACTTGCTACCCTGCTGTAGCTGTTTTCAGGCATGCAAAGTCTAGGCTGATGTAATAACCTGTCCAGTTCCGTAGGGAATTCAGACCTTTAGTCCAAGAGCTCCTGGATTCTGTTCTTTACCTTGGCACAGATACCAACAAAGTTAACACACTGCAAGCTTTTACACTGCTCTTTGATATGCTCTCATTTCTCTCCTCTCAGACTTTAAACCAGACTAGCTTCATTAGCGAGTTCCAAGGAATTCCAGGCTTCTATGCACAGTGATCACATTACCAGAGAAACAGTTTTTAATTTTAAAAGGGACAAATACTCATGAGGACTTTTGGCATACCCTGACTGTGAGCAAGACCCAATCACACCCTGCCACCAGGCTCTAATGCCAAAACCACTTCCCACCAGCCAGCTCCAGGAAAGCTGGGAAACTTCTCTCAATTTGCATATACTCTTCAATATTCTACATCAATCATACAGGCTCTAGGAAAAATGTTCAAGCTGAACAAGATTTTTCTGAAGTGATCCCACTTTCAAAAGCTTTTGTGAAGGAAGCAGTGATTTTAACTGCTAATTTTTAGGGACAAAAAGTGATAAACAAGAGCCACAAGTATAAATGAGGGACCCACTAGAGGGAAACAGGTTACAGCTCTGGCATATGAAGGCACTAAAGTGTGGATGGGTAAACAAAGCCCCAGTACCATCACCAGCTTTTTGTTAAGTATTAGGTAAGTGGGGAAGATTAAAGAGTCCAGATAATAAGCTTTTCTCTAAGACCATCTTGAAACCTCTCCATATTATTTTAAAACCTTTTACCTACAGGTAGTCACAGGTGGCCAGTTTCTTCTGTTGGAAAGGAAATATGATCAATACACAAACACAGAGTTTCAAACTTTCACTGAAACTCCTACTCTGCTAGTCATTTTCTTCCCCTAACCAGAAGACAAGGAAATAATTTGGTGCTGCACTTAGGACTTAACTCTTAGAAAAACAGAATCATTTTGGTTGGAAAAGACTCTTAAGGTCACCAATTCCAACTGTTCATCTAGCACTGCTAAGTATCAAAACTTCACAGGATTATTTCTAATCCATAAATCCATTATTGCAAATATTTCTGCTTTCAGGAGTTTTATTTTTAAATTATAGAAAAATAGTTGAAGTAGAAACTGGTTTTGCCATTCCAACAGTAAAGCCTCATTTCTACATTATCCTGTACTAAGCTACAGCTTGTTATTGTAGCAGGATTGACAATGCTGTGCACAAGGCCACTAAAATATGAACTACAGTATTTTATTACCTTTTTTCCCCCCTACTACTCCCTGAGGGCAGGTAGGGCTGATTATAATTCAAGAGTTAAGATTTTATCACCACTTCATGTTTCACAATGCATTTCCTACGTAATTCATGAACCACATGTTTCCACCACAGGTAACAGTTTCACAAGAAGTTCTGTAAGGACATCTCAAAACCAGTTTCACTAGTGAGGATCTTATTGTAACCAAACCAAAAGCAGAAAAAAATTAACCCTATACAGAATGTCTGCATTTAACTTAACCTGGTTAAATGAACTCTAAATCTGAATGAGCAATTAGCAGATGAAGGCAGGTGTCAGAGAGGTACATATACTTTCTCAAATTCAAACATGAAAATCCTATCTACCTGTGTGCCTTATACACAAAGGTATAATGAGCCTTACAGCTCAAATCTTAGATGGCACTTCCAATAAGAAAGTATTTAGTGTCATAAAGTGTTGCATGGCAAGCAAAGTAGTACTGCTTTCTGTGTGTAAAATACTAAGTACAGTTCTGGGATTGTTAAGGTAAGACATGTGCATGTGTGCAAGATTTGCCTGGTTCAAGCACATCTTCTCATTTCTGTCAAATGATCCCAAGCACATGACATGTTGGCTGTGGAAGAGCACATCATTCATGGTACAGGGTGACACAGGCATGTGATACCTGGGCCTGAAAAAATGGTCCATACAGAATACAGTGAAAGCATTCCAGGTCAGAACTTTGCATCTTCAAGCCACAATCAGCTTTAAGATGTTGTCAAATGGGATACTCCAGGTTTTAAAAATCATTGTCTAAAACAAGCTATTAAGGAAGGATTACAAGAGATTCCCTAGCACATGGATTTCAAACACTGCAAAACCTCAAAGACTGAAAAACATTCAAATAGTATTTTCTTAACCTAAGACAATCTTCTAAAAATTAAACCCATCTATATATACACCTGGAGAATGTATTTGTCACACAGCGTCAAAGCCAGCATGAAACCAAAAAAGTCTGGCTGCCCAGTAAAATCAAGGACTAACACCTTTGGAAGTACTTACTCTGCAAAATTAAGTTGCAGAGATGCCAGTAAGTGCATTGTTTTTCCTAATTTCTTTTTGAAGAAGCACAACCTAAAAAACCCCACAAACAACAAACAAGCATGTGATGAGAAACACTGCTCTAGTTTGTGTCCAAACAAATGCTGAGAAACAAGAGCACTATTGTAGATGCAAGCACTATGCTTCATTGCAAGTAAAGCCAGATGCCTGAATGCAAGTATTTACCCATTCTGGCTCTTGAGAACAATAACAAATCAAGTTTCTGGTATTCTGTAACATTTGCGTACAGTTCTGACAGGAACAACCAACATACAAAACCCAAACAGGTTTATTCAAAACCCCCAAAGAGAACCTACCTCTAAAAGCCTTTCAGCACTAGCTCTTCTGATGGTAACACAGTTTTACCTGGAATTATGTTGAATTCATTTAGCAAACGTGACTGAATAGCACAGAACAGCCTACCACACTTCTAATAGTGTGACTGTTGACAACTTTATATATCAAATAACCAGGGCTGGGGATGGAGGGAGAGGGGGTGAGAAGCTGACCAACAGTGAAAGCGAAAGCTCCAGTTTTCCCAAGCTTGTGCAATGAGCTTCATGTTTTTAGGGCTTTAATCTGCCTAAAGCAAAACTGCCTCACTGAAGGGTCTGTGCAGTTATATTCAGAAAAGAATAATCTTTTGGGGGGCAAAACCCCAACTGATAGCTCTCATTCCCATGTGCCACATAAAGCCAGCTGCAATGCTACCCAGAGACACGCCACTGCACAAGCCAGGGCAGAAAGGCAAGTGTGTTTCCAACTGGGCCAGCCCAGCCCAGCATCAGTGCAAATCCACCTTTGTGAGAAGCCCAGGCTAACTCCCAGATTGGACAGCAGGGACAAAAAGTCCTACACATGCTTGAAGCATGTTATTCATGCATAAGCTTGAAGGGGGGAATAAATGTTAACTATGAAAACTGTGATCAGGTTTGTTTGAGAGCTTTAAAAACCACCACCATTACTATTACTCCCTTACTGCTGATGCTCTCAGGTAGTCTGGCACTAACACAGTGCCACAGGGACTGATCCTCCAGAGATGATCTTTCATACATTTCAACAACCACATAACTACTCATGAAAGGTGACAAACCAAATCCTGTCTCGCTTCTCTGAATAACACAGAAGCTTCAAAACCAACTTTGAAGTCTTCTTCACTATCAAACAGGAGAATACAAAGAAACTTCTTAAACAAATCTGCTTTAAATCCTAAACATAGCTACAGTGTGTCAATAATTTTTCCCTAATTCCAATTACATGGTTGCTCCTGGAGCATAATCTTCTGCTGAAGACTGGATGTCAGCTGGAATTCTACGTGTATTTCAGAAAAGCAGCAACCCTACTGCTGGTGGCACCGAGCTTTATATTAATGTATGACTTCTAGAGAACAGACAAGAAGTTATAAAAATATCCAATCTTTTCCCTCAATACATCTTCCAGTTTATGATATAGAATAATTGGCAGCATTTATCTTTTGAACACTTAAACTATTACTATAGTCACTTCAGAAATAAAAAATGAAAGGCAGAGTTGGAACTGGGAGAAGGAAAAGCATTATACAGCCTTTGCCAGCAAAGAGCAAATCAGGTTTGCAGCCACAGAACTACTGGAAATGTTTTAACTTCAGCAAATTCCAAGATACAGACTAACGATGGACTTTCTGACAGGAGGAAAGGAAAAACCAGGATGCTAAAAATCACTAGAGGGAATTTCTTTGCTAAGTGGCAAGGACAATTTGTTGAATCTATTATAGAATTTATTGAGCAACTTAAGAAAATATGGGAAAGGTGCAGAAACTTCACAAACCTCCCATGTGCTGCCATGGTGCACAGGTCCCGTGTTCCCGGATTGGTTATATGCAGCATTTGGCCTCCAGAGAGGTCGGTGTCTGCCTAAACCATCAGCCTAACGATTTATGTAGAGGAGCAGGATGGATTCTGTCTGTGCTTTAATGAATAACCTGAAACACAATTCCTGCATGTGACTTGCAAAGGCTGGATTTACACTGGCATATACTCACATGCTGTAAGACTTAAACCCAAAGTTCCTGAAGCACAATAATAGGTTCAAAGCAACTTATTTTTGTCTGTGGAAGGAATGATCACAAGACAGCCTGGAACTCAACATCAGCCCTTTGTTCCTTTTTTAAGCATCCTCTTACCTCACTCCCAAACACTACAGAAATAGTAATACAAGCAAGTTGATATCAAGCACACTCAAGTCTCTGCAGCACAACATTTCCCCATTTTTCATTCTTACAGTAACTAGCATAGATAAGACACTAATTCTTCCAGTAATACATGTGGAAAAAAAATGTACTAAACACTTCCCTGCAGCCAATCCAAATGGGAAGAGAAACAGAAAACTGCAATTTAGAAGAATCAGCACTTCATTTCCTCTGCCTAACTGCAAACTAGTATACATGACCAGGACCAGCATTTACTGTAACAATTTAAAATGCCACAGGAAGGATAAAGACGTTCTCCAGAATGCCTTCAGTAAGCTATCCCTTCTTTTGCACACTAATGACAATACAATGATTTGTATGCAACATTACTATAAATTACTAGGAATGTAATGTTTTATAAACTTAGATATTTGGTTTTACTGATCACAAGTATCCCCACATTAAATACACAAAAGTTATCTTTATCCTTTGCTGATACCAATCTGACTGCTGAGCTGGGATTCTTGCCAATAGGATTTCCAAGTAAAGCTAAAAAAACACCAGTGCCTGTAACTCTAAAGACACTTGACATTTGCCTATCTAGAGATGGCAGGTGACTGCTCAACTCATCTGAAAGTCCAACTATCAACATTACAGTGAACACACCCCCATCCTCCCCACCCCCAAACAAACCAACCAACCAACAAACCCCCAAAAACCAGCATCACAGCTAACCAGTCTGCATTCCAACAAACAATATATTAAGCCAAGTATGGATAAATCTATTATAAGATATATTTTCAGATTCGCCTCATCATTAGTTCTCATCATTCTACTTGATGCTGAATTAAAATAAGTAGGTACTGAATACACAATCTCTATATGCACCTAAATTCTTCCACCAAGTACCGTAAGTATTGATGCAAAATAGCAAGAGTTCAGACTGCTGCACAGTGACTCTTGGGTATACCAAAGAATTCTCACTACTAAAAGTGTTTCTGTATGACTTTCCTAGGAGCTTGTTCCCATTTGCACTTGAATCTCACCTGTCACATCCTTATCTTTTTTCAAAACTCATTCCCATTCTTATTACATCTCCTCTTTCTCCTTTATCTTCAAGTTTAAGAAAAGCACTTCAGGCATTCCTTTCTGCTCCTTTCATGCCATTTCTAGCCTGATAAACATGATGGTAGAGAGTACACAAAACATGGCTAAGAAGAGCTAACGATTCAACATCAAGGAAAAAAGTGAACAAAGTGAGGGAAAAGACGAAAGACAGGTAGTTTCAGCACTTTGGGAGGGGTGGCAGCAAGCTCTCTCTTCTAAAACAAGGAACAGACACCACTCATGGAATACAGCTCCAAATTAAGGGCTGCTTTGAAGATGATCCAGGATGGGCAGAGATTATCAAAGCAAGAATTCAGAAAAGAAAGAAACAAAACTGCTTGGTGGACAGCAATATTGAACAAGGCAGATGATTAAACACTCTTCAAAAAAAAAAAGGTTAAGATGGAATTAATTTAACCAAGACAAAAACATAAAAAAGAAAGCAAGAAAACCTTAGAAAGGCTTTAGTAAATTTAGCTAGGCTGCTGTCAGGGAATTCAGTACACTTCCACTGGCTGTAACACTTTTCAAGATCAAATCACTGATTTAGACATGAAAATTTCTAGTAGCATCGCAACGTTTTGTTTTGTTTTTAAAATCTCTGCCACAGCACACACATTCCTAGGAAATATCTTGTCTAGGGACTATGAAAGGCATGTAATTTTCCATACTCTGGAGACGGGACAATGTGGCAAGGGGTCTATGAGAAATGCTTCAAGATTAGACAAAAAAAACCTCATTGGCCTAATACTACAATAAAGTTAACACGAATTCTAACACTGATTTCACAGCTGGACCAGGATCAGAAAACCCTGGGTTATTTGTACTGCTCTATGGTGGCAGGGGAAGGAATTTCCTGGCCTCAAAGGGTTACATTAATACCCTCTAGCTTAGTGCTCAATGGCTCCGCTTTCTTTCGACAGACAGCATAAAGCAAGGTGTTGCTCTTCCTCAGCTGAATTAATACCCTAACCCTCAAAATCCTGCAATAGTGAAGTATAAACACCTAATAGTCTGACATCTGCGTTATCAAGACCTGTTTTCCTATAAAAACATAAATTATCACAAAGTTTAAATTATTTAGTAATTCTTGTGTAAAACTAGTACTGGCATTAGGTAACCAACAGTGCCTTACCTTGTTTTCTTCCAGTACTATATTTAACATAGGTCAAACTCAAGTTCTGAATGCAGCTCCAAAGGTAAACAAATGCTAATGCTTTGAAAGATCCCCCCATCTCTGAGCAGCACCATAACCTACAAAACTACTTCCCACACACTGAAAATTAAAAATATCAGTAATCCAAAGGATTGAATGGAATGTCAACATTAATTCACCTCTTCCAATTGATGTTTTCCATCACTGAAAACAAGTGCTAAAATGGTGCATTTCAGTACATGAATTTGGCTTGTGCTGTGATTTCCCAAGTAAGTGCAAAGGTGTTTCTTACATCACTGTGAATGTTACACCCCTGTCCTGGGATCCTGGCAGTTTTCATCATAAGGGAATTTGCAGCAAAGGGTAAAATGAATGGCAGTAACTGAACTGCTGCTTTGTATTTTAAATCACATGCATCGCTGTACACGGGCACAAACGGCACAAATTATTCACTAGCTACTGCGCAATGTTCCCTGAGATAGCAGAAACGGGCCTTGGCTTTTCAGAGTGGAGAAAAAAAAATTAAGGAGAAAAAAAAATTAAGGTGTCAAAGCCAAGGAATAACCAGGAGAAAATCTCAAAGTTTTAATGGGAGTAACACTCCTTTGCCTCAGGGCGACCTGTGTTCCAGCCCGCACACATCTTCCAAAGAAGGGGCACATTCTCCCCGGATTTACATCCGCATGAATGATGCCGATTCCAGACTGCCCTCAATTAAATCCTTTTTTTTTTTTTTTTTTTAAACTGACCCCGTTTTCTCACGGCATAGAGTGCCACCAAGCCAGCCATTTGATTATTTAGTCATCAGTCTAGTTTTAACTGCCCAAAATAGTCTGGATAAGCCTCTCCCTACAGAAACAACCGGCAGCCGCTGAGCTCGCACCGCCGGCGGGTCTGGGGTTTTGCAGGAGAGGCGTCAGAAACCTGAATTACGGGGGGTGAGAGTGGGACAGAGAGGGCCCGCCTGCGACTTTAAGAGTACAGCCATGTTAGAAGTCCCCATTGTTGTTTAATACCCGTGTTACACAAACGGAGCAGAGCTGGCAGGCTTCGGCATGCCTTCAGGAAGCACAACACAACCGCTGACCTTTACACCAGCCCGCTCCCACCGAAGTGACCGGAACCCGCCGGTAACACCGCAAGCCTTCCCTCTCCCCTCCAACTGCACCACGAGTCTTGACAACTGGCGGCAGCTCGAAAATGCAGCAAGGGCTGAGCTGCGAGTACCAAGCAAGGCATGCGGTCGGCTAGCGCTGGGCAGCGCCCGAACACAGGCAACCCCCCCCACACCCCCCCCGCGCCGAGGACAGCAAAGCTACCTTGCGGGCTGAGGTCTTCACATGCCCGCGGAGACGGCTCCGGGATAGGCGCTGCAGCGAGGCGGAGGAAGAGGAGGAGGAGGAGCGGGAGCAGCTCCGCCGCAGCCAGCGGGGCCCGGAGACAGTATTCGGGATAGTCCACAGCGGCTCCGAGTGCAGGGGGGGTTCCACATCCCCTCCTGCCCGAGGGCCCGTCTAACACAGAGACCGGCCGTGGAGAGGGGGCTGGCCTTGAACCTAGAGTGCTTTACTCCGTGTTTCAGTGGGCTGCCACTCCCGAAAACCAAACCAAACCAATCGCTGTCCCCCCTTGTCAGAGACGCGACGGAGCTCACCTCCGCGCTGGGCGTTTGGTAGCGCCAGGTGAGCCCGCTGCTGGCGGCGCCGGAGGGTCCCGGCCAGGCCCCTCTCCTGGCTAGCGAGGGCAGTGGAGGGGCTGTGCTGGGGCTTCTCCCGGCGTACCCTCCGCCTTCAGGGCCTCAGACGTTCCTTTGCAAATCTGAAGCGTGATTTTTTTTTATCTTCTATTTTCTCCCGAACCGAGTTTTGCCTCGCTAAGCCTCATCAAAATAAGCGTCTCTCACAAAGCAGCGTTTCGTTCAGGCCACGAAACCAAATGTCAATTTAAATGAGAAAACGGAAAGTTTATTATATGCTCTAGCCAACGAATGTAAACTTACATGTTATGTATGGTTGTGATGGCCCCTGTGTGAGGTCAAAATCCAATCTATGGTCTGATCTTAGTATTTATTAATGGCAGATTTGTTTGTTCTGTTGCCCAGGGGAGTTCCTTTTCCTACTAGATTGTTGCTGTTTCTAAACAGAGGCTCTGGTAAACCCCAAATATTGGCAGGGCAGGGGCAAATCAACAAACATTTCACTTGCCAAGAGAGGAACTGGAGGGGAAAAAAAAAAAAAAGCATACCAGAAGATTAAAAAATTAAAATCCTGAGTTTTGCCCTGAAATGTTGACTGTTAGCTGCATTTGGAAAGAAAACGTGCCCATACTCCTTAACAGCAGTTGTAACACTTCTGCTCTAACCCAATGGAAAATAGTGGATTGCGACAGGAATAGGAGCTGCTGAGTTCCAACTGTCCCCCATCACCATGGGTCGGTAGTTCATTGCTTTAGACCCAGTTCGGCAATATTTTGAGATAATAAAATAATTGGTTTTCCTCTTCATTAATATTGGAATATTCATTGGAAACTGTAATTGCCTACAGAAAGTTACCTATGGCTTTCTGCAGTACATGCATAAGGTTTTGAGCATTTTATCCCAAGTTGGGTACAATAAAAGTTGCAAATGAGGAATCCTTAGATAAGAGTGTTGTGAAACAAGGCACGCGAAGGAGAGCGATCGCGAATGCTGCCCTCAGAAGTCTGAGGCAGCATCACCATCACGAATGCTGCCCTCAGAAGTCTGAGGCAGCATCACCACCGTGGCTCCCTGCAAGGGTTTGCTCAGGTACACGAGGCAGCACTGGCACAAAGACGACTGCGGCACCGGCACAGACTAACGCACTGGCCAGAGGCCTTCAACCTTTGGGACTGAGTAACTACATGTGTGCCTCTTCACATAGAGCTCAAGTAGGGAAGAAAGGTTGATCTTAGCCACCAACCTCAAGCATTCCTCACTGCTATGAAAACAAGGATGATTTTAAAATTTAAGAAAAACTCAAAATCTAGTGTTTTACATTTAAAAATAGCTCTGATTTTGTCCTGTGCATATATAAAGGACTATTTCCACAAAAAGAATCATAGCCTTTGTTATTTAGCCCCTGGTAAAAATTGAGACTGCTTCTTGCCAGAGTCTCATTAATTTTCTGGATCATATAGGAAACCAAGTGCCCCATTCTGCTCAGTTAGTATGGCTGATAATCCATACAGCTAGAAAATCACAGAATCACAAAAGACCTTACAAGATCATCAAGTCCAACCAATCCCATCCTAAGCTAAACCATATCCCTAAGTACCTCATCTACCCTTTTTTTAAACACATCCAGGGAAGGTGACTCAACCACATCCCTGGGCAGCCTGTTCCAGAAACAACTAGTTGAGTTTCTTACCCGATACTCAGAAAACGCTGTCAAAACTATTTTGATTCCTTTCATCAAAGAATCCTTTATAAGGTTTAACTACTTTGGTCACATGTGAAGTAGTTTTTCAAGTGAATACTAAGGGGCTGATGACTGATTAAAAAATTCAGTTAAGTGTAGATGCTTGCTCAGGCCTGTTCTCATCATTCTGGCTTCCCACCTCTCCAATTCCGAGCTGCTATTTCTCTTCCTGTGTCTGTCTGTATACTCGGAACTTAAACTGCTTCCAAAGCCTTCCTTTTTGTGCATTAGTACATTTAATCTTTAAAGGCTATTCCAACACTTATTACATTCATGCAGATACTGAGCTATTCGCACCCAGATTTTACAGGAATGCTTCACAGGGCTAGAAGCAGATGTAACAGCCTGCTTCTTTAATCCATTTCACCTTGCATAATTTCCAGGCAATAACCTTATATCCTGAACATAGGATATTTAGGTAATGAAACAGCCTATGGTTATAAAGTATTTAAAGACATTTCAGTGTCACTTAACAAGGAAATATTTAGTCAATCTACTACTATTACTGTAACGCTCAAATTGCCATCTGGAAGACCCAGATTCAAAAATCGGTCTCTGGATCCCAGGCTCAGCTCAGGAAGGCTGAATACATTGTAAAGAAGATGCAATTAGTCTCCAGGGAAAGGCTTCTGCAGGCTGTCATTGGCTATGCAGCATGCAGCACACTCACTCGTGTGGATAAAAATAACATATTGAAATGGCAGCTGCTCAGCAAAGGAAGAGGATTTGAGCAGGGATAAAAATATACCTTAAAAAGGGGAAGGGGGGGGCAAAAGCCTGTCACAAGCATTAAAAGGTAATACTGAATGCACTAAATCAATGATACTTAAGATTCACCTTTGAACCTCTATCAGGAAACCCTATTTCATATAGCAAGAGAACCCCAGAAAACAGTTACTAACGTCCTAAACAAATCCATGGCTAGCACAGTTAATCACCTCAGTCAAGGAGTTCATCCTCTGAATTAATTTTGTTAAATTTTGATTCCTACTTATCTCTTTATTACAGGATCAAAACCATACCATTTTAAGATGGAAATTACTTCCAACAGAGGTTTCCAAGCTGTGGCTAGTATCTTTTATCATGTCTGTACTCTAACTTCTTGTGAAGGTATATTTCAACACAGTACTCTTTCTCTTGAGGTCCATTACAGTATGAAAGGGGGTGATGTTATTGCTGTATTCTAAACTCATGTTGAGTCAATATGAAAGCCTCTCAAAGACTCACAAGGCAGCAGTGAGACCTATTAGATCATCTAAATTATTTTCATGCCATTCTGAGATTGCTCCCTACAGTATGTTTTATTAGTGTCTTGCCCAGGCTATTTTTAAAGCCTCAAAGCCAGCTTTTCCTTTCTGAGAGTACCAAACTTCAGTTTAAAAGCACTGTATGCACTGAATAACCCATTTAAAATGCAAACCACAAAGCTTCTTACAGATCTGCTTATTTAACTGCAGGTGTTTGAAATGGTAAGCAAGATTTGCCCTAATAACCATAATTTGTCATATTTTAAGATTTCTAGATCCAAGGTTTCTAATGATTCCTTTCAATCAGTTTCAATAAAGGTGAAATAAGAAAAGCACACGGGAGAGAGACAGTATCTGTGTTAAGATACAATCACACACCAACTGATACAGATGGGAAAAAACCCCACTAAAGGCTCATGATCACATCAGCCCTTCTTCAGACTTGAACTATGTTTTGTACCAGGAAGTTACAAGGCTTTTTCCAGCTGTATCAGTTGGTTTAACCAAAAGGATTCCCTCTCCTTAAAATCCCACCCCACTTACAGATGATCACTGCAGCATTATAACAACACAGTTGATGCTAGCTTAAATAAAGATCCAGTCCTAAGTATGTTATAACAAGTAAGTTGCTGTATTAAGTCTATGGTGACAGATGAGCAGCAAATTCAGTGCACTGCATATTTCACTATAATCAAACAACAGTTTTGCTGAAGAAATCCCTGAAAAAGACTTTGCAACAAAGCATTTTACATAGGATCACTTAAATTTTTCATCTCAGTTTTGAGGCTTTTTCTTTATAGTTTTATAACTATTAACCATGAAACAGGACAATTTATAAAGAACTTCAGGAATAATTCCCAGAACAATACCTGATTGATACTGCTGTGTTCTAATCAGTATGACACAGAGCATACAAAACTTTAGACAAACCATAGATGACTCTGCAGAGAGGATTAACGATCAAGCTCAAGCAGGAATTAACGTGTGCCAGAGCTAAGCCTACTCTTTGCTGACACACTTATTCCACCATTCTTAAAGCATGGTAAGCAATCAAAAGATTTTTCAATCTTTTTAAAGCATTTAAACTAGAAATCATACTACTCTACAGAAATACCCTTGTTCAGTTGCTGAATACCTATGAATAAATGCAGACCTGACTTTGTTAAATTCAAATTTAAAGGGAAAACTTATTTGTTCTACAGTCGTATCACCTTGGGGTGTTATCTTGCCAGATTTCAGCAGCTCAGAACTGGGTTGGGCCTGCCTGACAGTTGAACTGAAGGTCTCAGGGCAAATCCCAGGTGCTGCAGTCAAGTAAGGGCACCTGATTCTTGGTTCAGTATACAATGCTGGAGGCAGAGGATGTTGCCAGACAGCAGAAAAAAATTAATGTTATTACTACTTGTCATTGATAAAACCCTAGCCCTCAACACATAAAGAGGGAATGTATTTTGGGGTTTTTTTGTTCATCTGGCATTACTTTTATCTACGTCAAGCTCTCTTGTCACTTCAATAGGAAAATGTGTTTCTTGGTGTTTCCCATCACCCTGCATTGTAGCACAGTACTGGGGATGTGAAACACAAGCTAAATGTCAGACCACAGTGAATGCAGCAAACACCGATTACGGCCAGTTTATCAAAAGTTTGTCTTATGAGCAAGAATCACTATTAAAACAAGCCAGATTACATTAACACCACAAGCCTTGATACCATGAGAAATCTGCTTTCAGAAACCACAAATGCAGATTTGTTTTTCTTAGTGGTCTCATGACTGGTAACAAAACTGAATGCTTAGATATGAGCATAAGAAAGAGTTTGACTACTTTCACTTATACAAGAAACCATCAAACTGAAATAGATTACTCATTATATAGATGAATAAGAAGCTAGGTTTCTGAACTGTGTACCATAAGCAGTTTCTGTTCATGTTTAGAAGAAATATGTAGACAATACTTTGTAAATTGAGATCTTTTGAAAGAAAGGTTATCTTTGGGGAGAGATAAAAAACCCAAAAAGATAATTTCCAACTGCAAGTGAGTTCAACCTGCCTTTTCCTTTCCCAGTGGTACAAAGAATTCTGCAATTCAGGGCAGCAATAAAAAGCAAGGTAAAGAACTAAAAAAAAAATTGTGCTGAAATACTGTATTCTTCTTAAACTGAAACAGATAAACCTCATGCTTCCCCAAGACAGAAAGAACTACGACTTCAGCAGGAAAACACTACTAAGCAAAAAGTTACGTCTCACTGAGCTGCACAAGATTCCTGAAGTTGATCATTTTTGCAGGCTGCACACATTGTATCTATTAAAAACAACACTGGCAACTTAAACAAAAGATGAGCTTATGTTTGTGTTTCACATTGTTTTGTATAAAGACAAAACACACTCAAGTGTTCATGTGTTGCAATAGCTTCATCTAGAGACAACTAAAAAAAGGCAGCCTACCCAAGCTGACTGACATGTGTGAGGTGCACAATAACTTTAATTTTCCTAACCAAAACTGAAGTTTCTTATTCTAAATAAGCACGTTTTCCCAATTATTTACTGCAGGAAGTAGTCTGTTTCTAAATTTACCTTTCAGTGAATCATTTTCAGCCCTCATTATGTCAATTAGCGAGTTCTCCAGTGAATGCATATCAAAAGTCCTTGCGCGATCCTGCAAATAAATACAAACAAAGCCAGGTTAGGCAACAGTGTTAAACAAGACCATCTGAAACACAAAAACTTCAGGTTTGCTCTACAGTGCTAGGGAAGAACTGAGCAAACACATATACACCACCAAAGTCAGTCTGAAATAGGAATATTAAAAATTGCATATGAATCGGATCTATATGGTAATTATTTATGAATAACATTGTTCAGTATTAGTTTATATTCCTTAAACTTTTAACATAACTTTACAGTTAGGCAGTAGAGGTCATATCCTGGGAGACAGAATTGCAAAGAAAAATCATACAATAGGTATTTCAGCCCAAATTTAAGAAAATCTAAATTCCAGAAACACAAAGAATTTAATTCCCCTGAACTACTACCTCAATAGCTGAAATAACTTAGTTCTTCAGAGGCAGTTCAAGTTCTGTGTAACTATGAAGCACTGCATATAAACAGTAAGTCTCCTCTGCCTGTTTCATTATCTCAAGCCATCTGAAACAAACTTACCAAATATTTCTCCTTTATGTTAAGCAAAGCCATCATTTAACACATGCACGGCTCAGACCTTCCCAGCTAAACCAATAAATTCCACATCTTACAAAAATCTGACATTACAGTACTGTAAGACAATATAAAGTATCCTGGCACTGCATTATTTCAATTAGAAAATTCAAAATAACTGAAATTATATATAAACTTTGAAATCTTTACAGTGTTATACAAGGTCAGCAACGGAGGAAAAAAAACCCTATCCATATTATGTATGTATTTACACTTCAATAGCATATATGAATCTACCTTGAATTTATTTTTTCTGTGCCCAAAAAGAACTCTAATTAAAGATTTGATTTCATTCCTGTTCGGAGGGATGCCCCTCTGAACTGAGCTCAAGCACGGCAAGTATCTGTTTGGATAAGAACACAACATGCGTGCAAGTCAATGGAGACATTTGCTCTAAACAGCTCTCTACAGCTATTGTTACTACAGCAGTGAGTACAGGGGGTTTGTCCCTAACTCTAGCTGTGAAGCTGGGATCTCTCCAAAGCACACAGACCCAGCTTTGATCCTTTTTTAATCCAGTGGTGAACTAAGAAATGGTATTGCTCAAAGACTGCTGTGTATGAAGCTATAGTGTGCTGTCCTTCCAGTGATGCACTGCTACAGCAGTAGTGATTGCAGTGCTGCAGGAGGCGTTCTTTGTATCAGACAATGATCAGTCACCTTGGACTTTAAACACTTAACACTGTTTTAAGAGCAGGAACCCACTGGTTCTTGGAGTCCTGCCCCATTTCCCAGTTTGCATGTTACATTCTGATCACTAAAAAATATTATTTTCCAATGAAATTTTCTGCTATTTCTCCTCTCTTCAGAACAGTTTACTCCTGACACAGAACAGGTGAAGCATTTCTTCCCGGATGTGCTGCGTTTCAAATAGCATTAGAAGGACCAGTGTTTGGAACCATCTGCTTTATTAGCCTAACCCAATATCAAATTTGCTATGAAAAGCATGGCGCTGCCCTGTCTCTCCATACTATTTATTTCCTTGGTCATTTATATCACACGGTAATTGAAGCACTTCAGAAAAAAATATCATAAGCATTTAAATTCCTAAATTCTGTGTTTTACCTTCACAGATCTCCTACTGCTTTCTTCCTTTCCTAGTAGGATTTATTGTTTTGGTTTATACACTAGTAGTTCATAACCATGTCAAACTTTAGTTACACAGGATTGAGTATAAGTCCTTGAGTCTGCATCTTGGACCCATTAGGATCCACCAGCTGTGTAACTCAGGAATGGATGCTAGAAGACAGCCTCTACATTTTCAGCATCCCTCAAAACATGACAAAAATAGCTTAAAATACAGATGGGAGCATTTCCAAAAACCCTGTGTCCCTCAGTAGCTACTCCTTCTTCCATCCTGGCTTCCATACTGTACTGTGGTTCTCTGTGTGGAATTAGCCTCAAACCCAGTTCCCAAACAGTTACAAAATTCTCATTTCACAAAGTGCAGAACCTCAGTAGTTCTAAGCCTTTGTTGAATTCACATTTCAGTTGTCAGAGGCATGAAGGGACAAACCCAAGCTGTGTAATTTCTAGCTTATTGTGCTGTGTATGTGCTGGAGTACGTGAGCCCAAAGATAGTCTCTTCGCCCCAAAATGTCTGTGGTACATCGGGCTGAGCCATAGTCATGAACAGAGAGGTTTGATGCAATGGTACATTTTTAACACTGAGAACAGAAAGTTTAAGCATTTGAGAAAAAAAAATTAATTGAACCAGTAGCCAATAGGAATACCATGTTCTCTGAAGGAAACTTTCTGTGGTGGGGAGTTTATAGTTGTCCCCTTCTGAGGAAACCGGCTGGTTGTCACTATTGTAGCCTAAGGTCCGTAAGGTTCTAATCATACTACAAACACTAAAACACGACCCTGCATACCAATGGAAAGGACTAACTGGTTGTATTCCTACATGCAGCTATTAGCAATCACATAAAAAGGTGGACTGGCTAAATCATCATTCATATGAACGCTCTCCAGTGGTTCCAGTAACTTGTCATAGCAATGGAGAAGACTGCCATAGACTAGAGAGCACCATCAAGCCCTGAGACATTACTATCAATTTCTTGTCTATCTATCCAAGAGGTCTCTGGGCTGACGGCGTATCTGTCTAATCATCATGGTCAGTTCATGGTGCTGAGCTGCCCCAGCCTCAACAGCCCCATTCCTGCACCGTTTGAAACAGTTCTCTGCTTATTACTTAGGACATAGCAAGCCATGCTAAGCACAACAGTAAGAGCCACTGCTAGCCTTACACTGAACTTGGATACCAGCCAAAATGTCATGCTCAACTGGTATGGAGGTTTGCACACTGGCCATGATAAAAAAACTCCACTCATTTAGTTGATTACTCCACACTGCTAGAGAAAGTCACCATTGGTAGTTTTTTTAGAATTTTTATACAATTTAAAGGCCTTTTATTCTGAGGAAGCTTTGAAAACAGTAGCAGAAATTTTGCCAGATGGCCAGCACATTTAATCAGAAACACATATCTGAAATATACACATGTATTCTATGCCTAACATGAAAATAAAGACTGATGGCAAGTTAGTGGCCATATTGCTGAAGAAACAAGAAACATTTTATCCCCTAGCACCAAAAAAGCTCTAACAGGCAAGATACTGATCATTAAGTGGCAAAGAAACATGAGCTGTTCAGATACCTGTTAGCTACTAGCTATAAAGCTGTACTTAGAAAAAAAGTGGAGTTTTCTTCAAGAGACTTCCCATAGAGAGAATTAATAACAAAATAGTGCTGCTTTTAATAGATCAGTTCACAAAGTTACAGGGCTTTCCATGGAGCTGGGCTGCTAACTGTATGCTTTTTTAGTCATATATAAATAAAAGATATAGGGGTATTGACTACCCTGGAATAAAACAAGAGTATATACACTGCAATAACAAAATAACTACAGCCTGGTATTAATTACGTAGGTTGTTGACAAGAACTTGGCTTTACACAAGTTTGTTTAGGGCATCTAAAGTTTTACTTTATCAGAGGGCTCAAAGGGCACACACACACATTTATCCTTGGGAAACAGAACTGGGGCAGAAAAACATCAGGGTGAACAGAAGGCCACACACAAAAAATCCACTACAAATTAAAAAATCAAGAAAAAACACCACAAAGAAAGACATCAACCTGCAGCCTTAATACATGACCATGTTTAAAATGTCAGCCAACATGTCAAAAGAAATCCATTAAACATGGTTTGGAATAAGCAGTATTGTCTTCACAATAATATACAGCCTGCAGATCTGGTTAATACAGAGCTATCGTGACATTAAATATTCTACAACAACAAGCACAACAGCTTTGAACTATACACTGGCCAGCTCTGCCTACAGAAAAATAAAATTATTCTGATCCTTCTACTGCCTAGAAATATTTTATGAGGATGTAGAGTGCTCATAATGCAAGCTCATTGTTAAATCAGAGACAGCAGAACTCAGGACTTCACGTCACAACTTTGTCATTCAATTTACAGAGTGGGCAAACACTTCACCTCTGTGACTTACAGGGCTTCCCCACTAACACCCACACTAATTATTTTATGCTTAGAGATCCTGTAAACAACGAGCCACTCCTGAACAGGAAACCACTAAAGTCTAATTCTATTCCAATTTTATTTTTCAAAGTCCAAAGACATTTCATCCCAAAAAGGAATATCATACTTTGTACTTAATAATCCCATACCTAAATTCCCTCACACATCAGAAAAATGTACACCTAAATTAAGTATTAAAGCACAGGGTGGTCATTACGTTTAATCTGCACCCACAGCATTATCACCTGAACAATTAAGATTGCAGAACCTGAGAGTTTCTATTCAGTGCTTCCCACAATGGGCCTCCTGATGCTAAAACCCCAAACTGTACAAGTAAAGCCTGGCACAGGATGAGCACTTGCTGATAGCTAAGGCTGTGCCTAATCTTAGAAAATACGGTTTCACTGAAGACAAGGGCAAGGATGCAAGACAATGCAAAGTATGCCATTGCATTAAGCAATTTATTGAAGGTTATTCCGCACTATTTATGAAGTAAGTGGCCATAAAAACTGGGGCTCACTGTATATATTTCAATCTTGGTCAAGCAAGGATACTTAGGACAGTTAGAAAACTCACATCTACATTTGCTACCCACATTTGCTGCCCTACAAGGAGAGGCTGAGGGAGCTGGGCTTGTTCAGCCAGGACAAGAGAAGGCTGCGGGGGGACCTCATTGCAGCCTGCCAGTACCTGAAGGGAGCACACAAACAGGAGGGGATTCAACTTTTTAAAAGGGCAGATAATGGCAGGACAAGGGGGAACAGTTTAAAGCTAAGGGAGGAAAGGTTTAGATTGAATATTAGGGGGAAGTTTTTTACAGAAAGAGTGGTGAGGCTGCCCAGAGAGGGGGTGGATGCCCCAACCCTGTATGTGTTCAAGGCCAGGTTGGATGGGGCCCTGGGCAACCTTGTGTAGCTCCAGGCCTGAGGGTGGTGGCCCTGCCTGTGGCGGGGGGGGTTGGAGTTCTATGATCCTTGGGGTCCCTTCCAACCCATGCCATTCTATGATTACAGTACGATAAGCCTGAAACTTTCTGAAACCATGTACCTACTTCCCACAATTGAAAAGCCTCGTGTCTCAGGCAAAGCATGTAGGGAGAGGTAATGTTGTAGGCACTAAATACAAGGTCCACATTTTTCTTTTAATTGTGAAGCAAATTTGGACTTGATTATGCTTCTGAGTAAGCTTCTCCTCCTTCCCACCATCCTGCCAATGCTGTATTCCAGCTCCCAAGTCCAGTATTCAGTGAATTAAAGGCTTTGAATAAACAGGTTTTTCCTGAAAGGATGTTGCTGTATGCTGCCCTGATCATCTTTTATAGCTTCACCAGGGAACAATGAGAAAAAGCTGGAAAAGCCAAATGACGCATAGCATAGGAGTTTTTGGGGAGGGAACACTTCTGGTTTAGTCAAACTTGACCTTTTTTAAGTGTTAGAAATTACAGACCTTTATAAAAATTTCCAGTAACATGCCTGATTCTATTTTAGCCACATATTAAGTTTTTGATCTATCTTCTGATATTACTTTCCACAGTACACTGGGGCTGCTAAGTATGCAATTTTCAAAGCAAAATACTTAATAAGAGTACTCCTTTTAATCTTAGGAAAATACAAACATAATTCAAATAGCTTCTAACAAAGGCCCTCTTTAAAAAGAAACCCTGAGGTCAAAAACACACAGGAGGGCCAAAGCCGAAGTATTAACGTCAGTAGTAAGTTTATAAAACAAGAACAGTGTTAACTTCCACAGTATTTAACTTGTACATGTCATACCACATTAGAGTGCTTCTAATTCCAGAGATCATTTGCTGTGGGGAACAGCATACAAAACACTAATTACTACACAGCTGATGTAGCTATAGAAAAATGAGTGAAGAGATATTTAAAAATCCAACTGCAAGGATTTATTCTGTCTTAAAATGATAGCTTGAAGTTTCTTGGGAAAATTGCTTTTGCTAGAATAAAAATAAAATTCTGCAAAACAAGTAGCCTCATTTTATGCAACCAGCCATCATGATTTATGAAAAGGTTCCTCAAAAACAAAGAACAAGTGTTAAAATAAAGAGGCATGGTAAAGAAATTTGCAAAATTCCTTTAAAAAGAGAAATTGGCAAATGCATTTAAGAGGTTTGCTGGGTCTTTTTTAATTCCAGTTCCCAGTGATTTTAACACACTTCTTAAATCAACCCACTTCTATGGGCAAACAAATGATGACGTAAAGCCAGAATTAAAACACATTCTGTAATCAGGTATGTGCTTTCTCAAACATTTCATATCTGCCCAGAGGAAGAGAAAGTCTCTCTCTGGCACAGCCCCTCCATAGATTTGGAAGGGTTTATATACCTGGAAACTAGCCACTGTAGAAGAAAGGAAAAAACATTTTGAACAAGTGGATATAATGAACTACTCTGTTGTACAAAATTCTTTGAAATGGGCAGTTCTTTTCAAGCCTGATTCCAGGAAGAAACACAAATTATTTTTAAGCCATTTTACAGAAAGCTGAACACTACTGCTTAACTTGCTTGTGCCTTCAAAGACCAATCTAAAAAACATCGTCATGCATTTGAAGATGGGATCTGGAAACCTGGAAATGCCTATCAAAGCAAGATTTATGCATTGCATAACAGGCAGGATGTTCCACTCTCATGAGGAAGTGCAAGTACACAGCAAAAGGAAAGCCAAAACAATCTGAAGGGCAATGCAATTACTGAGCACTTCGTTTGTCAGTGCTGCTGGGAAAAAAGCAGAAGGAATTATTTAAGAAAATCGGTAACTTTGTAAGCTGCAATACTGACAGTCAAAGCATTTACATTTATTAATTCTCACGAAAGGCTGTTATAGCCAAAAGCTTCAAATTATTTTTTTTTCCTAAATTCAGGAACCATTTCTTCATTTGGAGACCATTTCCTTTTGAAATGAACAAACAAAGAACAATGGCTTTTCTCTTTTCAAAAGATCTTTGAAGGGGGAAAGCTGCCCAGTGGCTAAAGCACAATATCAAAACTTAATTTCATTAACAGATCTGGTAACAGTCGTCTCTGACCTTGCTTCCAGTTCCATCTCTGCAGCAAGAGGTTCCTACAGACATGCTACTTCTGAAACGTTATGAAACAGAATTCCAAATGAAAAAACATTTATAACCAAAAGCACAATGTTTTTCATGCAGCTCCCAGTACCAAGCAAGCAAACATCAAATCACAAGATCATCGAACTGATCACCATGGTATTTTCCTTTCATCTGCACCACTTGGAATTCCCACTTCATCACAAGGGTCCCAGGGCCACAGGCAGATATACTTGAAGTGAGCAGCATTTCACATTAGTGGCTTACAGGGACATTATGCAATGTTGTCCTCTCCAAAGAGGAAACAAGCACTTGCACTTGGTTACCCTAAGATTTCCATCAAAACATAGACTTTTGGTGTCTCACCAAGCTCTGGAGCAGAGAGAACCTTTGAGGGAAAAAAAAAAAAAGCGATGCCCAAATACTTGCAATTACTGTTTTAGATCTTGCCTTCCAGAGAAATTAATTTTCACTAGATTGCAGCAACACTTGTTAATGATTTAAGCAGCAAAACATAAATATTAAATGAAAGGGATAGTTGTATCAAGTTACTCCATTATGTTGCTGCAGCAAAGACAGCTTTCAATTATTTCCTAAATAGGAATCTAAGAAGATTCGAGTAACAAAATAGCCTTGGTCCAGAACATGATTGCATCATCAACGATACTTCATATATATATGCATGAACATAAATATACAATAAGCAAAACTCTGTATTTCTGCTGTAAGTCAGACATACAATCAGCATCATCAAGAGAAAATAAAAGGACGTCAAAGGTCAAATTTTACATCATTTGTTCCCAGTTATTGAAGAATTCAGTATGCTTTCAACACACCGACAACCAAGTGACCAAAGGAGCTAGAGATTTTACCCAAAGAAAAGTTATAAGGGGCAGCTGTCCAAGATGGCTTCAAAATTAATCAGCATCTTTCCAGGTCTGCAGTGCTGAAGTCCTGTTTTGCTGCCCTGCCCTTTTCTTCACAGAAGTGATAGTAACAGACTGGAAAGCACTTTACTCCAACACTTTCCTTTTCTTGGCATCAAGAAGTGTCAGACTTGGTCTTGACATGTACAGCTTCATCTTACTGTTTATGTAAACAGATACCAGCATGCTACACAAAAATTATTTCTTTACTAGGATCAAAACACGTGTCTGATATTTTAGGTTTGGAACACAACCCAGAAGTCAAAGTTGACTTTGCCAATTTCCTGAAATTTCCTTGATGCCATGTCTCTATCACTGTATACACATTTGGGCCCTATACACAACAGCAAGGACATATTTGATCTCATTCTGTCACTCTGAACATCAGCTATGTGTCAGGGTAGGGAATGAATTAAACTGTGAGCCCAGTCTCGCTGCAGTGAGGCTGAAAAAAGACCGACTCCAGCTGTGTCCCTTTTTCTAATGGTTTCAGCGTATAAATTTGGTCTGCTGGACACAGCTTCATTATATTAATTACAAGCCCTGACATTAAAATCAATTATTACTACGCATTCTAAATTTACAATGGCTCTACCTGATACTGAACCAGCTAGTAGCTCTGCAGCAGAAACGAGGTCTCTAATGGAAAGTTATTGCCAGCAGCTGCTCTGCTGTCAGAAGGCTGCAAAGACAGGCCCTGCAAACCAAACAGAACGGTTTACAAAGAAGAACTGAACTGTCCCTATGTTGGAATCCACAGAGTCATTATTGAATACATTCCTAGTTCTTCTTTAAGGGTGGTTTACAGCATGAGACATACTGCACCGTTTTTATCTACACATCTTTCAAATTATTTTTAAGTAGGTCACCCTGGTTCTTACAGCACAGCCAGAAATCCTGCAATCGTTCTGAAATTTTTACTTTTGCCCCCATTTGAAGAGCCTGAAAAACAACCCTCTACATGCAAAAGAACTGTCAGGTTTTTGAGTTCTCCCTAAAGGAGTTTATAAAAGGCATACACACACATAAAAGCTAGATTTAACTAGTGGTCAGATAAAGAGTCCTTCTGTTTTCATTTTTACTGCAGATTAGATTCAACATTATACAATCCTTTTCAAATTCATAAAAAGTCAGCCTAAACAGAGAGACTGAACTGCCAGAGTACCTGCCTCCTGCCAGGATAAGGCCTTATTAAAATACAGGAGACCACCAGCTGAAACTCATCCAGATCTATTTTTGGTGATGATTTAATGGCCTGCGACCAAAATTTGCTGCCATTACCGAAGAAAGCAAACTGCGTGGATCACCATCATGAAAATAAAAACCAGTTTCCAAACCCTGCTACAAAAATTATGTCGCACTAGAAGTCCACAGGACACTGTAAACCAAAACACAATCACCCAAGACTTTTTCTCAGATGCAGTACATTCTCAGATACTTCATCAGGCAGTACTTTTTTTTTCCTTACTCCTTTTAGTAGACAGACTTGCTATTCGTTCACCAGCTATTTCTGACCCTGTGGAAGTACCGAGCAGAAGGAAACTGGCTAATACAGATCTCTGGTTGGCAACAAGATACTTAGATAACCACCACTATTAATAAAAAAAAAAAACCCCAAACCAAACCACAATTCTCAGCTTGGATCATAACTTCCACTATGACATTTCAAGTTAGCCATGTATGGGTTTTTCAGGTGCAAGAAGTCTATACAATCGGACTACACTGTTCAACCCCCCAACTCTTTCTAGGGCATTTTAATGCACTTAGATGTTGTTTTTCTTATGGATAGAACAGGACGTGCTCACCTGGAAAGGAAAAATGTTGTCAGCTCTATTCAAACTGTCTTCCATCCACGATTTCGGAGCAAAGGCTGAGCTGGGTCGAGCGTATTTCTGCAACTGGATATGATTACTTGCAAAATTCTTCTTTAAGGGTGAGATGGAGTTCAGTGGCGTTATCCCTCCGTTCAGTCCCCTGCGGTGGTCTCGACCTTGGGACCCACCCCACCCACCGTATCCACCGCCACCAGGGCTCCATGAAGATGGGGTAGGCGATGGACTTTGGTAGCTGCTCCATGGAGAAGGTGGCTTGTTAAGATTATTAGCCAAATGAGGCAATTGATTAAAAGCAGCATTTCTATGTGTGAATGGAGGTGGATGAGGGCTTGCAGGAGACCTCCTCTGTTGCTGATGCTGATTGTGATGATGCTGAAAATGGGGGTGATGAGGGTGGTGTTGAGAGAGGGGTCCGATTTGGGGGGAAAAGCTACCACCAAACCCAGGGCTGACGTGATGTGGAAAATTCTGAAACAGCAGAGCACCATTATTAGCCGAGGCAGTAGGGACCCCTCCCTGGTGAAAAAAACTTGCATCTTCATTGATTATTGTAGAAGAAGAAGGAGCTATAGCTGCAGACCAGTTACTAAAACCAGTCAGAGAAGATGCAGTGGATGTCAAGGGCTGCGTCGAAGTACCTAGCCCCGAAGCCTCTTGATAATCAAATCCTGTTAACACCGGCGATTCTATTCTTATTTTCTCCTTTCCATTGCCGTTCTCTGAAGAATTATCGCCCTGGTTTTCTTCAGTTTTAGCTTTCTCGGGTTCAGAGAGCATGCCTGCTTCCTGACTTTGACCAGGGGAAAGCTGCTGTTTTTCTAGGGACTCTTGCTTTTCCTGTTGCTGAGTTTTAGATTTTTCTGACCCCAGAATCTCATCCTGAATATTATGGGCAGCTGGAGCAGGAAAGAGCCAAGCTGACCCAGCACTACTGCCATTGGCAGCTGTGTTATTATTTATAAAAGCAGCAGGGCTGGGGGTTGCATTTTGATGATGGTGTGGAGGCTGCAGATGTGGATGAAATCGGACTGGAAAAGCTGACTTATTTCCAGTGTTGTTTTGCACTAACACTCCAAACCCGTAATCCCCCATTTATTATATTTAAGGTTTGAATCCTCCCCGTAAGAACAAGTTACGTTTAGTGTTTACCTCGTCCTTTTCTGAGGCAAGATTAGTAAGTATCCTGTTTTAGCTAGATATTCCAGTTTCTCCCTCCACGTTATTTATTTCAGATTTAGATCTCTGTTTTTTTTTGCAAAAGATAGATCTCTTCAATGATTTAAATGGGTCAATTTGTGTCCATTTCCTTCCTTTGGCCAGGAGGAAGGGAAAAATAAATCTTTGGTTCACAAAATCAGAGGTTTCCTTTTTCTGAAGGAAATGCACAGCAATGAGAGAAAAAGCTTCTGTGGAATAAGGATAAAGAGATTCTAACTATCCTGTTTTTTTCCTCCTCAGCAGCCTTGACTTGCCCATAAATGAGTTATGAAGGAAGGAAAAAAAAAATATACAATGACGTCTGGTCCCCCGACCCCTTGGCAGCAAAAAATAGATTTAAATCTGGAATAATTTAATACATCTCTATAATCTAATATATATTTGTGTCCTGTTCAAAAAAAAGAGTCTTTGCTGTGGGTAAGGGAAAAATTTACCTCAGGATCTCAGCATTCAGGAGGGTGAAAAGGGGGAGTGAGTTGCAGAAGAGGCTTTTTCCCCGTGCTGCTGGGTTTAGCCTATTATATTTAGTAGTAATATACACTCTGTGTGCGTGTGTGTGTGGTTGTTTAAAGGGGTAAGATCTTATCTCAGGAAATTAGTATTCTATGTGAGTTGGGTGGGGAGTGAGTTGTGCAGGAGAAGGGTGGATTCTTGATGCTGCTCCTTTTGGGCTGGGTTTCTGAGCTCGCCAGACTCGCTTCGTATTTAAGATCCAGTATTTGCGTGTCCTTCATATAAGTCCCGGCTGTCCGAAGAGGACGATTTTCATCTCAGAAATCAGCATTCAGCGTTCGGGAAAAGGGAAGGGAGGGGGCAGCGAGTTGTGCAGGAGGAAGGGGAAGGAGATTTTCTTGCTCTCAGTGCTGCTGGGAGGGTGGTTTCTGGTGCGGGGCTCGCCTCCTTCCACCGAGAGACGCGGGGTCCCCGCAGACGAGCGAGACCCCGGCCGAAGGGCCGGCTGGATGTGCGTGTGTGCGTTTTTCCTCCTCAGGGACTCGGCATCCAGCGGGGCAGGGGCGGGCGGCGCAGGCAGGCTCGGCTCGCCAGGCCCCGGCTCTCAGTGGGGTGCCCCCGCGGTGTCCCCCCCTCCCTCGCAAGAGTCCTGCTGTCGGGGAAGGCGGGAGGGATTTATTTTTTTTACCTCAGGAGAGGAGCAGCCTCCGGCAGGGAGGGGAAGGTGCAGGCGGCGGGGGGCCGGGCTCCTCTCTCCCCCATGGAAGGTGTTTAACCGGTTCTCCCAAATCGCCCGGAGATTACGGGACAGGGTCTCGGCCGCTGGGCGCAGCGGAGGGGGGGCCCGGCGGACTAACCGGGACGCGGGGTCCGGCGGCGGCGGCTCCTCGGAGCAGTCCTTCCCCTGCTGCGCGTCTTCTCGGCTCCAGGCGGGCTTCCTTCCCCCTCATGTAAACCGGCCGGGCACCGGGAGGGTCGCCGCGGGGGACGCTGCTGCCGGGAGGTGGAAGGAAGGGGAGGCTCCGCGGGCGACAGCCACAGGAGAGGGGGGAGGGCTGCCGCGACACCGGCTTCGGGGAGTCGAGAGGCGCTTCGGTAGCCGGCGAGCCTGGCCGCGACGAGTCCTCAAGCGAAGCCTTCGCTGCTGCTGCCGCCGCCTTGTTTTGCCTGGTTTCTTTTTGTTTTTCCTTTTCTGCCTCCTTCCCCTCCCCCCACCCCCCCAGCGGCCGCCGCTTCCTGCCTCGGTGCCGCAGCCGGTGCCTCCCTCCTCCCCACCCGGCCGCTGCCGAGCCCCGTCTCCTCAGGACCGAGCTGCCGCACGAAATGACAACCAGCTGGAGGAGGCAGCGCGGCACTTCCGGTTCGGCAGCGGGCGTGCCTCCGCCCCGCCCCCCGCCCCGCCCCGCCCCGCTCTCCGGCCGCAGATTCCGCCGCCATTTTTGGTAGGGGCAGGGATCACACTGGCTGGGGCGGCCACCTTTGTTTTGGGCACGTAGCCTGTTCCTTGGTAGCCATCCTAAGTAAGGGCAAAAGGTCAGACGGATGCCGGCGGAGCGACCATCTTGGACTGAGGAGTGCAGTTCCAGCCGCCATCGGCCATCTTTGTGCAGGGCAGGTGTTGGGCGCGGGGCTGGTGGCCGGGGGCACCGCGCCGCTGTCCATGGACAGGAGTTCCCTGCTCTAATAACGTCCAACAGCCCATTCCTACCCGAAGGGCTGAGTGTCTGTGCCACCCTTCAAGGGGCTGAGGCCCCTCCAAGTGAACCTCACCTTCCCTGAACTGCCCTGGCCTGAGCCGTAGCCCGGAGCCAGGACATCCCCTAATGTGTTCTGAGGGCACCTGATGTGGAGAGAGTCCCGCAGCACCCGGCTGCGTCTTGGTGTCCAGCGCTTGAGTCTTGCAAGTCGGGCACAAGGGCATGGGGCTGTGTGACAGAAAACTTGAAAGACTTCAGGAGGATTTGGAGACTGTTGTCTTGAAGGTCCAGCTCACAACAGGCATTGTAAAGGCCTTCCCAGATAACTGTTGTTGTGCTGGCTTTAAAAAGGGGGAAAAAAAATACCCTAATAAATCAAAGACAGAAAAGTCTCAAAGCGAGCAAACAGGCAGTAAATGGAATTACGTGGGGGTGGTGCATGCAGCCAGCCCATGCCAGCCAGCACAAGGGAGCCGCCACCTCTCCCTCAGGCTGATGGGGATTTTCCTGATTTTTCAGTTGTGTGGGTCAGCGACAGGACAGGAGGTTTGAGCTCTGACAGCCAGCAAGTGTCATCTTTCCAGATGATGGATGAGGCCATTACAATGTTTTAAGCGCCATAAATAGAGGTGTTTATGGGGAGGGGGATTACAGAACTGCCTCCACACTCAAGTGCAGCTCTCGGAGCTGGAGTGGTGGTGGTGGGAAGAGAAGGCATTTCTTGCATTACTCTGCTATCTTCAACTTTCCTGTGGCATACATAGTGCCTCCCACGCCTCTAAACCTCCACCTCAGCATGGCGGGAAGCTGGCTCCAGCACGTGGTGCCTTAGGACAGGATTGCCCCAGTGAGAGGTTCCGTCCCAGTAACCGACACACAAGCCCAAGTTCCTAGTCTGCTGTAGGAAGTTCTGGAGTGGAAGTGAATGTGTATTATGGCAAGTTGAACAACATAAAATACTCACTGTGTATTTTATATAGCTCCCTTATTTATTAAACATTTAGTGATTATTACTTCACCAGGCATAGCCAATCTGTATAAAAGTGATGGGCTTCATTGCCCCCAGCTGTCAGGCGTACAAAGTGAAACTCCAGTTTTATTGCTGCTCCCAGATGCCAACACCACACAGTGCACATCTGATTTTTGCATATACAGTTATGTGGACCATGGGTACAACCACGGGGTCAAAACTGATGCGTGCTTTAAAATGTATTCTTGCACAGGAACGTGGATTGTTCAAGAGGAAGCACCAAAATGCTGTCTACTGTAGAACTGTTTTCTAAAATTTCTGGGATGGGTGCCCTTTTTGCACATCTACAAATTAAAATATGCAAATAAAATACCATTCAAGACTAACAAAAAATAGCAAAATTAAATTATCTGTATGTAGATGCACCAACAGAAAAATCAAGCAGAAAAAGAAACATGCAGAAACATTGCCTGAATAATTTTCATTTAGTAGCAGTGTCCACTGCTACTTCCTTCAAGACTCTTTCCAGTCTACTCAGTCAACTGACATAAGTTTGGATCATACGGATATTTTTACCAAACACAGTATTTCTCAACAATTTTATGAAATTTTTTTTTCCTTTGCAATCATATATACATTGTTTCTACTTGTGAAAACAGACTTGTTTATGTATAGTGAAAACATCATTGTTTGTGAACTTGTAATTACTGAGTTATAATTTCCCCTTTTGTTTACTGTTTACAACCTGTGTGAGCTCATCTGATATTACGTATTAATTTGTGTTTGTCTAGTCATGCTGTGATTATTATCATCACCATCCTCAGATTCAGGGTTAAGAAGCACTTCTGTTGAGAAGCTATGAACCTGGCTCCAGCAGTACATTGCTGTGACATGAATAGTTTGGGAAAGACTGAGTCGATGGCCTTAATTTAATTTCAGACACACCCTTGCAATGCATGAGGGTAGATGCAGATCAACCAGAGTGATACAAGCAGAACTTCCAAAATCTGACTTTAATCCCTTGGCTTGACAAACGTGTTTGCTGAAACCATGGGAGGTTTCCTCACAACTCACACTGTTGGTGGTGTCAGTTGCCTGGCAGGATTTGTGTCATTTTATTCAGCCTCTTTAAGGAAAAAATGCCTGAACAATATACAGGCATTGCAGTCACTACATTTGGTTGCAAAGACAACCAAAGCACTAAAGAAAGTGAGTAGTGCCTATAAATAAATGCATTCAGCAACCTGTGAGCAACTTGCCTCTTTGGTGGCTGGATGACGTAAAAAGAGCATCTCAAATAACATGTCTGAGCTTTACTTGGAATGCATGAAAACCAACAGGATTTTTAGTTTAATTGTCACGTAAGTTTTGCAGAAAGTAATCAAATCAACTACAGGTTTAACTTAAAAATCTGTCACGCTTTTTAAAATTAATTGCTTTAAACAGAAATAGAATTTAATTTTTCACCTTCTTTTGCAGGAGAGAATATTCCTTTCCCAGCTGTCTAACACTGCAAAACCAAGCTAGTTTCCATGGAGCAATGAAGATACTATTGTTGCTTTTCACTACAAGCACATTAAAATAGTGACAAGCATTCCTAAAAACTTTCTTCTGGCTCTAATTTGACATATAGCTAGTGGTATAAGGAAGATTTCTTAAATCACTCAAGCCATAAGCTCAAATCTTTGCAGTCAAATCAACATCATGTAGTGACACACTGATTTTCCTGTAGCTTATACCATGACACAGCTTCTGGATGAAACTGGAAACATTAGATCATAATAATTTTTTAAAAGTTCAACCCTTGAACATCTAAATAATATGCATCTAACTAATTTAGAAATTTAATTTAGAAATTTAACCCTAAATTTCTCTTTACCCCAAGAATAAATACCTGTGGATGTTTTCAATGGGAGAGCATGGGGACTATTCTCTCAGTCTCATTTGCTCAGATGGAGCAGTGAGAGTCAGTGCCCCGATCTGCTGCCACATCCATCAGACACAGAGCTACAGCTCAGCTGTGATGTGTCCAACACCTCTCACCTGAAAGGGATTTCAGATTGAATTTCACTTGAAGTACTTTTAGTCATTATGGTACCTTACACTAATCACGATCAGCACCTAATGGATTCATTTCTGGAAGCAATTTAGTTGTTCTGGTTAGAGAGGATTCCCCTGGCCACTCCAGCTGACATCATTAGGCAGCTTTAGCTGATGACTGCCAGTGGCACTGTGCACTAAGCAGGCTCCCCCCCAGAATCAATCTCCAGGACTGCAAACCCCTTGACAGCCTCTTCACTGTGAGACTAAATCACAAGTGGGAACATATTGCTGTCCTCTGAGGATTAGATTTCTTATCCTGCTTGTATTTGGAGAGTCTCACCGTAACGCATCACCCAGTAAGTGCTCGATTGTGACTCAGGTCACAAGAAAAACTGAAGATGGCTGAACTGGTGTAGAGTTTGCTCACTTTTACTCAGAAACCATCTTGAGATCTACAGTTTGCTTGGGTCTGGTGTAGCACCCATTCAACCTTTCAGTGTTACACACCCAGTGGAACACAGCAAAGGGTAAAATCTTTAGGGCAAAACAAAACAGTTTTGTCAAGTAGACAGTGTAGCCTTGACCAGGTCATATGACCCATAAGACATGGAATCCTTTAACAGTAAGTTACTAGAATTTGCCCAGATAAACTAAACCTGAAAGAAAAAAAGGAATCCCCATGAAGAAGTCTCTCCAGCTCAGTCACACCGCTCATCCTGGGAGACTCCGGGAGAGCAGATGTGCTGTTTGTGATATACCCTGAGTGTTATCAAATCAAGGTCCTATTGAGCTAAGAAGTGGAATGACTTACAGAGCTTAGAAGGAACTCCTTATGGAAAATGCCTTGCCAGCAACTCTCTTTTCTTTAAATCAAAGGACTGTCAGCTCTCATGCATCTGCTGATTGCAGCTGTCACGGTGTCATCTGGAAAGAAAGGTGAACCCTCAGTGCCTCCACACATGAACTTCAAACGTTACCACTGCACTCATTGCTGATTACAGAAACAGCAGGCTGATGCACCTATTTAACACGGTGAGAATTCAAGCCGCAGTGCTGTACGCTGAGAGTTGTCTTCTGCCTTAAAGAAAGAGGAGTAGAAAGAAGAGAAGGATCTCTTTTCTAGGAGCAGAGCTATCACCTGTTTGTCTCAAAAAGTGCAACAAGGGCTGATGTTTCCTTGGATGTGAAAAGCCCTATCAGGATGTCCAGATCTCCAGTTTTATATGAGTAATTCTGGTTGTATCTTGTCCATCCATCCAACAGTCTACAGCATATTAACACAATTTAGTCAGTAAAATTAAATGTCAAAACCAACACGATGCTTACAGCACAAGACTTTAGGATGGGTGCACTGAGCTATACTGAAATTCAAAGGGACTGTTTATGGGAGTAATGGTCACTCGGATGTTCCTCCACATTACCTCAGGTCTAACGTATCACGTAAGACACAGGACTTGCTCATGTTCAATAGCAGCAAAGCCAATCAACAGACCTGGAGAGCTAGATCAACATTTAATCCTAAACAATTGCTCCAGAAAGGCTGATCTAAAAGCTCCAGGCAAACTCTCAGTAGCTAATATTAGCCTACACATAAAGAAATTTTAATTTTATTTCACAGCAATTTTCAAAGACTGCAGAAAGTGCACTCTAGGCCACAGAGAAAATCCAACAGTTCATTTTTGTGCTGATGCAGCTGCAGCAGCTGTTTGCTAGATCGTACCTCAACTTGGTCTTTGCAATATCAAAATATGATTTTATAAACTCGGTAAACCATTTAACTCCTTTGTAAAACACATTGTACATGCTAATGGCTTCATTTGGCTAAGCTGGCTTCATCATTTTTCTGCAACTGGATGAAGGTACTATGTATATTGATATACCCTCCTACGTTAAGCAACCCCATAATGGAAAACATTGCCTTGGAGTCCTTAGTCTTTATGAAAAAAATCCTTACCACTGCCCAGAGAACCCTTTTGTGTGCAGTAATTATGTAATATTAATGAACAATAATACGTACAACTGTATTTTCCATCCCTATTCTTTGTATGGAATGTACTTTAGAATGACCTGACACAGCAAAAATGCCTCCAGCTTCCATGGCTCATGTAAAATACAATAAATACATAAATAATTTAGAAGAGGACATAGGTAATGTTGCAAAGGTGGTGGTGTTCTTACCACTGTGCTTCAAAAATCTGGTGACAGGGCCTTTGGAAACGCATTTTTCTTTCTTCATTTAAGGATACCGCTTCCTCAGGCTGGAGAAAAAAAATCCACACAGATACAGAGCTTTAAAGTGCAAATCTGAAAGCTAACTTGGCAGTTTTTGAAACTGTAGAAGGAAAAAAGCACACCAGGCATGTTTGTCTGCCCACCTCTGTGCTAAGATGGGATTTCTGAAGCTGAACTTCCTAAATTTTGCTCACCACTGCGTCCCAGCATTGCATTCATAGGGGAAGCAAGAGGGAGATACGTCTCAGGTGCCTGGTCTGTGTGCCAACAGCCACCCCAAAACCCTTTCAAGACAGGCTCATCTGCCATGAACCTAGTTAGCCTGCGAGGATGGCCATGGGAACAGCCAGGGTGCCCTTCCTAAATACTGGGGAGATTGAGGCAGCGTGCAAAGGGTGAGCCAGCCCCAACTGTGCCAGGACAGCCTGTCCATGGGCACCCAGCATCTGGAAGGCATCAGTCATTCTGTGCACTTAATGGGAAAGAAGCAGTTTGTGCTACAGCATCTCAGCTTCTCAGTCTCATGGGTTTTGTTTTTTCCACTTCTAAAATAAAATAACTGGTTATTTAATTCCTGCTAATAAAGGGGGAGTGCATCAGGGCTGTTGCAAGGGCCAATTAGTCAGGGCTTACAAGGTGCACTGGTGCTAAGTATAATTTTTACTGCAACTCGATGACACTTTCATTTCTCAAAATAAGATTTCATAGCCTATTCATTTACAAAGTGGGCTAGTGCCTTTGGGTATTTGGGAAGGGCAAAAAGACAAATTGAAAAGCACCAAATCATTTAATTTCAAAGTGCATTAAGCACACACCTTCCAATTTTCTGAGGAAAATGTTCATTGGCTTTTTCCAAAGAGGTTTGTATTCAGGGCACAGAAATAGTTTGTGGATTTTAGATTCCTGAAATACTTAACAATGCTATTCAGGGAAAAAGCACTGGCTTCTTGTCCTAAAAAAACAGATTCACGTGTGAAGTGTTAATGAATCCAAGAGACCACTCAAGGATAAAAATAGCATATCCCCCTCCATACCTCCACCAGTGTTAGCTAATAAAACATGTTCAAGAACAGAATTTTTGAAAAGTGAGTGATATAATAATAAAAAAGCAAAGAGAAGAATTAAGAGTCTGGTTCAGAGTGACCAAAATGAGATTGGCTTTTTTTTCCACCCTGGACTCAGGGTAGCCCTTACTGAGTATCTCAGGGCCAGTGCTCGGGACTGGGTCCCAGTGTGCAGTGCTGTCTCAGCACAGTGCCTGGGCTGCTTGGCTCTGTGGAGCATTGCTTGCTGGAATCTGTAGTCTCCAGGCTGCATCACTGTTATTAAAAAGGAGAGCAGTGGTAATCTGCTCCATTTTAGGCAAATTAAGTGCAGCTCTTTGGCTCCTGGCACATTCCCAACATGGCTCTGAGATGAGCATAATTCCACAAAATCCATAAAATTCAGAGCCTGAGAGTGCTACTGTTCCCCTTCCCCATGCCTTGCAGATATCTTAAAGTCCTCTGGTGGGGTACTTCACCGGGGAGAGATGTATTCTGTGAATGCCTAATGAATATGAGTGTTCTGTGTGCTAAGGGGATGAGTTAAGAAGAGTTTTGGTCTTACCTTGGAGTTCTCTACCTTATGGGTTTCATGTCATATTTCCGCTGGCAAGGGAGGGAGGGGACGTTGCATATTCAGTGCTCCCCTCCCTCTGCCTTGCAGGGAAAAGAGGGTGTGTTTCCACTGGCAGAGTAGAATGAACTCATGCTTTCCAATTTTTCCCCATGTTAGGAAATAGGTCCTGTCTCATTACTGGTGACAGCACATATTGGTAGGTCATAGAGCAAAGGGAGAGCCTTGCGTAGAACAGCTGGGGCCCAGAGCCAGAAATCTCATTAAAGTAAGCTGCTGCTATTTCCAGCCTGTAATAGAGCTTTGGAGCTTGATTATATTCAGTGAAAGCAGGTCATTACAAACACAGTGCTTTTTGCATATTATCTAAATTGAAATAATAATATGTTCTCTCCTTTCATGTGCTATATTGATAAATCCCAACTTATGAATGAAACATGTTGATTAGTTAGTTAAAAATAATTAGTTCCATATTATGCCTCCAAGTTTAAAGCTTGATTAGCGCAAACAAATAACTTTTCTTGATAATAAGTCATTTACAGCTTATTCTCTTAAATGGAGCACACAGGCATAAAAATAATCTGCAGCAATAAATTGTTATTTGTTCTCTCTCTTCTCTTCGCCTTGAAATACAACAGTACTTTTAGAACTTGAGAGGC
Organism: Laterallus jamaicensis coturniculus; assembly: GCA_022605575.1. NCBI lineage: Eukaryota > Metazoa > Chordata > Aves > Gruiformes > Rallidae > Laterallus > Laterallus jamaicensis. Next base: position 10,560,273 of record JAKCOX010000016.1, on the reverse strand, counting down.
AGAATATCTGTATGCAGATTCTGATCTCAACAGCAATTGCTGCAGTGCAACAACTCACGTTATTTGACTGAGGTGGCGGCGTGACCATAAGCGTTCTTTGACTCAGTCTTTCTGGCTATGCAGTCCCCAAAGAACAACAATTATTGCTTACAGAGACTGAGAATATCGCTTTCTTTACCTTCTTGCATTTAAATATCCTGATACTTAACATCAGAGCCAAGCTAGTGAGTGGTTGGTGGTGGTTTAAGGTGTTCCTTAGCAGTGGTAGCACTAAGTAACCTTTTCAGATGTTCTGAAGGAAAACAAAACCCTGCATGAACATTTTTTTCTAGTCAGCAATTTGCTGAAGCCAGCACCATTCAACAATGTCCACAAAGCTTAAGCACAATCCTGAATATGAACTTTTCCTGAACCAGAGCTTAGGGCAATCACAGGGACAAAGTCTTTTTCTCAGCTCCCCTCAGGTTCTGAGGAGCTAAGACGGGTCGATCCATAACTCTGTACAGGAGACAACCACTAAAGAAAGGCTTGATAGGATTACAGTATATATACAATAAGGAAATTAGATAACATCCTGGTAAAAAGCCTCGACTGTTTATACGACTGTCTCTGCTGTTGTTCCCACCTACAGAGCCTCCCTGGTGGAAAGTTACGGCTGTCGATTATCACGGTGAAAATCCAGCCCTATTTTGGGAGCGCTTATAACTTGTAGCAGTCATCTACGGTGTGGGAGTTTGACGGGGTTGTTAGAGAATATCAGCCTTCGTATTTAGGCGCTGGAGCATGACAGTTCTGGATGAGGCAAATAATACACTTTTGTAAAGCATTTTGATGAAACACTTTCCTTTCTGGTTGACAGGAAAACTCACAAAGCCTGCAGAGAGAACCAGACCCATGCTCCACTCACCACCTTTCCAGATTGCAGCAGGGGACCTAATCCAGTAGCAGCAGCTGTGGTATGGACACTTGTCCACCAGAGGCTCAAACCACCCGCTCACCAACTACACATTACAGTCACCAAATAGCCAGCAGCTAGAAATTGCCAAGCCTCGACTCCTCTGTGAAAGACCTGAAGTGACTTACTGGTTAAAAACTCTTCAATCCTTCCCAATCCTCTCAGAGGGCACTTACCGAGAAATGGTAATGGGTTACAGTCTCAGAGTGCTTTTAAAGCACTCAATGTCAGAAAAAATGGCATTAACCCACTCTCCTCCCCATATTCTGGGCCTGATTCTCAATGCTAATCAGGAGTAATTTCACTGAATTGGAGTTATACAAGGCCTGTGCAAAAGTGGAATCGGATCCACGTACCGTATGCTTAAGATTCCTGGCAAAATACACTCTATTTACTTGAGGAAATTAAAACATTTCAGAGTCTGGATGATTTAAGGGCTATGTTCTTACTTCCTAGAAATTAGAACAGTACATCAGGTAATCAATAAGTGTATAAAACTGTCTAAAATGCCAGGATTGCAGAGGTCAGGAATGGAAAAAATGCAGCTGAAATCACTTTACATCATATACTGGAAAAGCAGCACTATTTTTACCAACAGCACTGAGAAGACATTGCAAAAGGCAAGAAACTGATTTAATGTTGTGGCAAACACCATTTGTTTCATAAAGCAAATTTTGCTGCTTCCATGACAAATAAAACTAAACATAGACTGTTCAGTGAAGCACTTCAGCTCCAACCTCCTTTGAACTTCAAGAAATTCAGGGAATCCAGCTCTTTGGTTGAGCCCATTTGTATTGGAAATGCAGCACCACGTTCGTATCACATTATCTGTCTTTTTTTTCTCTTTAAGTCACAAGCATCAGGCAGTGTGAGGTGTACATCTCATCTATGGTCTGTAACAGAAATTCCTCAGTTACATGTGAAGCCTCTCCAGTGTCTCCCACGAGCAGAAGCTCCATTACAACTAATGAAAGTGCTGATTCTGCACAACAGAAGCTGCAGATCCTTCAGGAGAGCTGTAGGAAAGAAATGGGCTCTTAAACAGGTAGGGAGTCACTCAGCTTCTACCATCGAATCAGAAAGAGCTGCTTGATGAGGGTTGATGAGACTTGGAGGTAGGCAAGAAATTCAAGAAGGGAATATCCAGGCGTAAATAAGCTGCACATAGTTTTCTGACTTGTAATAACTCACAGATCACTGCATCAGCAGCTCCTGGGCTACTGCAGGGTATAAAGAAGCTGCTCGAGAGAGGAACAAACACTTCTCTATGCTGCTCCTTCCCCCTGCATTACAATAAGCTGAGCCTTGTGATGTTTGGCCAAAGAGTGGGGAAACCAAGGAATGACTTTGGACAATACACACTGGTGATCATGAGTCACTGGTTAAAGACAGTTCTGCAGTCAGATGCAGCGTGTATAACTGTGACTTTTTTGCCATCAGTGGAGTTTCCATTTGCTTTATGTCTGATCTGCGTTTTGCATCACGCATGCTCCTAATGGCTTTAATAGAAATTTCTGTGAATGTAAGTGAAGGGAATAGACCCCCGCAGTGCCAGTCTTGGGTTTGAATGGCTTGGCTTTTTTGGCTTGACACATCTTTCCAGTCTCTAAACCTCTGCCTTTGTATTGTAATACGGCATGCTGTAAATATCTGTAATGGAACGGATTACATCAGCTAACTTAGTGTTGCCAATCTCAATATTAAACTCTGCAGCAGTAAGGAGCCCTGCCCAAAGGACTCCGACAAGTATTCGGCTCCATTTATATTCCAATGCAAAGTAGAGAATAAACCCACATTGTTTCAGACAACTGATACCACCAGATAAGAATGGCAGTGGGAAAACAATGCCAGACCTCTGAAGTTCCTTCTCAGAATTAAAAGCTGTGGAGTACTCGCTACGTGCCCTTCCTGAATTTGCTGTAAGTTAGGATCTTTGGTTTGCTTTTATGTTGCATTTTGGGGTTTTTTTAATAATGACTCCTCATCCCCAATACCCCAGCAACAGCAAAAAGCAGTTTCCTATTTCTACTCGCAGTGACTCTAGGGCTTGTTGGCTGCAACACGGGACAGAGATCTGGTGGGATTTTGACATACTTTCCCCTCATTTCAGAATCACAAAAGACACTGATTAAACTGCTTCAAACTATGTTCAACATTTTCTTGCGGTTTCTACACGCTCAGTCAGCTGCACATTGGCTGTACTGTTCTCACGGCAATTTCAAGTTTGCTCGAGGTTGTTTGGGGTCAAGTAAAATCCCAGTCCTCTGAGATAAGCCAACATTAAGTTCCAGTGAGCTTGACCAGAACTATTGTCCCCATGTTAGTCTGCTCATCAGATCTTCCTCTTTTTCAACCCTCACCATGAATATTCTTGGAAGAGGCTTCTCAAAAATTTATGTAGCAAGTGTGAAATAATTAGACTTGGTGGAACACAAGATTGAAAGCGTGGGAGGCATGATTCAGCACTTCATCTCTCCAACATTAATGATTTGTTGTTTATTTTTTTGGAGATTTTCAAGGGAAAAAAACTAGGCTGACTTTTGTGCATGGGACTTAAAAGATTCTGTAACTGGAAAGATAAAGAAGTTGGCAAGAACATTCTTTAATATCCCAAAAACCATGCTGTTTTCTGACTGCTGCTAGCCGTGCAGAGATGGCTTCATTTCATTAGTGTTTACTGCATATAAATTGCAAACAGCATGTTGAGATGCTCTGAGGAAAGAAGAGATATAAACACAGAAAATACGAACGCTTAAAAATTGTATTGCCTGTTGTGCAGATATGGAACCAGATCCTTGGGTCCTGTGCCTTTATTTCAGCAAAGGAGCTGGCCTATTGTTTCTATTTAAGATTGGTTGCCATGGTGGTACCATCCGGGCTTTCGCCCTGATGGAAATTGTTTGCATCTGTGACGCAGTAGCGCTGGCAACCCGATGTTTGCACCTACCTCTGACACAGGAGTAATTGTGAAAATGGAACCTGACTGTTTACCTTTGCATGGTAAACAGGCTCCTTAAACACGCATGTACCTCTTGCTGTTAATACTGCCTGGAAGTGGCAAAGCACTTGGTTCCACAGCCTCAGAGGCTGCAGAGACCACAGACAAAATGGAAGTGCTGAAATCAAAACTCCATGACCAAGCTGGCCCTTCCCCAGGCGTAACACCACTGCACAGGTTCGATTTTGCAGCACCATGTAGAATATCTGGGAAGTTACAGGTCTCATTTTTTGAAACGAATGGGAAGCCCTGCCTGACATTCCTATCTGCTGATATGGGAGTCCCTCTCTTACATTTTCTAATGAGTCTCAGTCATTAGCCTCTTTACTTCACAAGCAGCTGTTGATCCCATAAGTTAGGTGAACGGCAGCCACACCAGGACCCTCAGAAATCATAAGAGTCATAGAATCCCAGACTGGTTTGGGTGAGAAGGGACCTCAAAACCCATCCAGTCCCACCCCCTTCCATGGCAGGGACACCCCCAGTAGCCCAGGGTACCCAAAGCCCCATCCAACCTGACCTTGAACCCTGCCAGGGATCCAGGGGCATCCAGAAATGCTCTGGGCACCCTCACAGAGAAGGATTTCTTCCTTATATCTAATCTAAATCTATGCTCTTTCAGTTGAAAACCACTGGCCCTTGACATGTCACTCCATGCCCTCATAACCAGCCCTCTCCTGGAGCCCTTTCCTGGATCCCCTTTAGGTATTAGAAGGCTGCAATAAGATCCCCCTGGAACATTCTCTCCTCCTGGTTGAACAAGCCTTATTATCTCGGCCTGTCTCCTTCAGCCCTCAGATCATCTTTGCAGCCTCCTCTGTACTCATTCCAACAAATTGATGTCCTTTGTATGTTGGGGGACCCCAGGGCTGGATGCAGCAGGGTATCATGAGAGTGGAATAGAGGGAGAATCCCCTCCCTGGACCCGCTGGTCACTCTGCTTTTGAAGCCTCCAAGAATACTGTTGGCTGTTTGAGCCAGGTCATGTTCAGTTCTTACTAACCAACACCTCTAAGTCCTTCTCCTCGGGCTACTCTCAATTCACTCTCTGTCCAGCCTGTAGTTGTGCTTAGTATCACTCAGACCCATGTGCAGGACCTTGCACTTGGCCTTGTTGAACTTCATGTGGTTCCCATGGGCCCTCCTCTCAAACCTGTCAAGGTCCCACTGGATGTCTATGAACAATAGGACAGGCTAAAAAAGGGACTCTTCATATGCACTTATTTTAGGTGGCAGTTAACTTTTGGTCCTAATTCGCCACGGGGTCAGATGTAAGAGTGTCAGAATCTCATGAGGGCCCTCCAGAATTTCACCCTGCTTCCAACTTAGTGTGGATTCTGTAAATCACACTCACAGAAACAAACCCAGGACAGTTCCAGGCCTCAAAGGGACATTTAGGCTTAAAGCTTTCTCTCTAATTAAAAAAAGTTCTCTTGGAATATTAAACCTCATACAAGGAACAGATGGGGTTAATACTTCTCCCTGCATAAACTGTCAGCACTTTGAACAACACAGTAGCAGCAGCCTTACTAGCTAGAGTAGTGATTGTTAAATTGAATTAGATCAGGAGCACTAGTATCAGTCCCTTTACCTTTATTGGGAAATCCTCCTCTCCAGCATATGTGATAAGTGGGGGAGGAGGAACTCAAGAGCAGCTCTGAACAATGAACAAGGACCAAGCGTTATGAGCAGGAAAGAAAACCCGGTAGTGCCAACTCCATCATGGCAGTTAGCATTTTGCAGAGCAGAATCGACCCTGTGTGCTGGCTCTGTATTCCTTTCCAGTTTGCACACAAAAAAGCCAGGCAGTGGGCTGTCTGTCCTTCCAGCATCCATATCATATTTTAGCTGATGTGCCCGCAGTGCTGATTCTGCTGAGCTGTAAGTGAAAGATCTGCTGAGTAAGAAATTACTAAAGGCAAGCAAGAGCCTCGTTGTCTTTTGGTGATGTCAGTGCGACCCTTATCAATAATTGAACGGCTTTTCCAGGAACACAATCTAGAGAGACCAGAGCCTGTGTTACCACACGGCTGCTTCAGTCTCATGTTCCAGGAAAGGCTGCTCTCCACAGAGGCAATATTGTGCTGTTCCTTTATTCCGCAGGCTCACGAAGCTGCGAGCTGAGACAGTGCTCCATCTGATACACCGCTTCCCGCCCACACGCTGTCACACTTAAAAGCATCGAAGGCTTGAAATAGGGACTGTTGTAAAAGGGATTGGCCTGCTTGCTGCAGCCTGGAGCCCAGAGGAGTGTTTAGAGGGAGAGCTGTGGGTCTTTCACAGTCCTGTGAACCTTCACCACTGACTTTTCATCAGAGGAAGGCTGCAGGGCAGAGCTTCACCTCATCACTGTCACAAGGCCTCGGCATGGGGAGCGATCGTGTCACATCAGAGCACCTGGATACAAAAGCCAAAAGCTCTGTATAAAACCTGAGAAGTGGATGGCCACAAAGGGTGGGAGAAACGAGGTGATTTTGCATGGTGTCACTCCTGCAGAAGAACCCTTCAGCCCTCCAAATCGATACACAACACTAAGAAGGGCCCAGCCTGTAATACATGCAGAAAAAAACCACCACATGTGAGGGGAGAATATCAGGGGTTATATTTGGTGAGGCCTTTCATACAGGTATGGTCTGAGTGATACAAGCTGACAGCTGTGCTCTCCTGGCAACAGATTTTGTGGGACAGAATTTCATCCCTCACCAGTGATCCTGTGGGTTACTCTGATGGCACAAAGCAGCTGAAAACTGTGCCCCTCAAAGCTCTGCTACCCAGGCATGCTTTGGGTAAGACCCCAGCCCCTTCTCAAGTTCAACCTTATCATTATGCTGCAACACGGAGAGGCAAGAGAGAGATTTCTGCAGTAAATAGTGAATCAGGCAGTCTGGGCAGCTTCAGATGAGACTGCTCATAAGGAGCTACTAAATATAAAATCACCCTCAGGGCAGGTCCAGTTTAAGACAGAGTGAGTCAGTCCTCAGAAAAGCACAGAATCTCCTGGATGTAAATAAGATAAAGGCAGGATGAGGAGGAGAATTTGAAGTTTACAACTGAAATTCTGATAAACAAATGGAAGGTGTGCCATGTGAAGGGAGAGGAGCAAAAAATCCCATTGGAAACATGGAATGCTCAGTAGCCACAGACCTAGGGTTTGGGATTTCAAGTGTCTGCCACCACAGTCTCATGTATTGCTCCTTTACACTAACCACCTATCATGGAATCATGGAATACCAGGTTGGAAATGACCTCAAGGATCATCTGGTGAGCCTTTCTTGGCATAAACATGGTCTAGATGACCTGGCCCAGCAACCCGTCCTGCTGAATCTTAACAGTGTACAATCCATCGCTTCCCTGGGGAGATTATTCCAATGGTTTGTTGTTCTCATAATGAAAAAAAATCATTTTGTATCCAATTAGTGTCTCCCCAGGAACAACTTGTACCCATTACTCCCTGTCTTTTTCCTGTGACCCTTTAAATACTGGAACACGGTGATAAGGTCTCCCCTAAGCCTTTTTTTTTCTCAAGGCCAAACATGGCAGCTTCCCATTCCTTTGGTCATCTCTGGCCCTTCTCTGGATCCTCTCCACCCTGTCCACATCGCTATAGCAGGGACCAAAACTGAACCCAGTATTCTTGCATATCTCAGAGTACTCTCTACCTTGGAAGATCTTCCAGCTCATTCTACCCTTCTCTTCTGTCTGGTTTCTTCAGACCATTTCTTCCGTGTTTATACTGTACACGTCAGCTAGTAATAAAAATAAATGCAATAATCTAAATCTTTCACTAACAAGTCTTCCACTGCTACAACCTAAGCTCCGCTGACTGAAAAGGTAGATGTTCTCTGCAGTTTTCTGGTTTGCATCCCCCAGTTCTGTGGATGGTAGATCTAGACCCAGTTCTACACTTTACACTGGTGTAACTTGGTCTAATGGGAGTAGAAGCATGCAAGAGCAGATCCCAAAGCTCCCAGAACAGACGGGATATCTGGTGGGGTCATGTTCCTGCCAGATATTATTGAACTAGTTCAGTGATCCAAAACTAGATCTGAACTTTGCTGCTCTGGCCTATATCTGACAGAGATAAAAGATTCTATCTATATCCTTCGGGTCACACAAGCCCATTTCTAAGCTGTACTGTGTTTCCAGGTTCTATTACAGACAGCTGACTACTTGTATTGGAATCATTCCTTCACTTCTATCCATATTTTCAGCTGCAGAATATAGCTAACTCAACAACATATGGAAATCAGCAATTATCAGTAAATGTTGATGTCTAATGAGGTGACAGCAGGATGCATGGACTAGTATTTAATCACCCGAGCCAGACCATGCTGACAGGTTTACAAATACCTTTGCTGAGATTCAGCATGTCCTGGTTTAACCCAGCCAGCAGCTCAGCCCCACGCAGCCACTCGCCCACTCCCCCCACAGCGAGATGGGGGAGAGAATCAGAAGGGTAAAAGTGAGAAACGCCTGGGTTGAGATAAATGCAGTTTAATAGGTAAAGCAAAAGCTGCATACACAAGCCAAGAAAACCAGGAATTCATTCCCCATGTCCCACGGGCAGGTGTTCAGCCATGCCCAGGACAGCAGGGCTCCATCACGTGTAATGGTGACTTGGGAAGACAAATGCCATCATTCTGAACAGGCGCTGCATTCCCCCCTCCCCCCCCCCCCCCCCCACTTCTTCCCCCAGTCTTATATACTGAGCATGATGTCATAGGGTATGGGATATCCTTTTGGTCACTGAGGTCAGCTGTCCTGGCTCTGTCCCCTCCCAACTCCTTGTGCACCCCCAGCTACTCACTGGTGGGGTGAGGAGCAACAAAGGCTTTGACTCTGTGTGCACCCTGCTCAGCAGTAACAAACACATCCCTGTGTTACCAACACCATTTCCAGCACCAATCCAAAACACAACCCCATGTCAGCCACTGAGAAGAAAATTAACTCTATCCCAACAGAAAACAGCACAAGTGTCAACGCAGTTTTATAGAGTAAAGGCAGGTCCTCTCTTGCAGTGTACTTGCACCATCCCTGAGGTTGGTGTCCTGGTACTTTTTGTATGTATATTCTCTATTCTATAAGCATGCCTTCGAGTTCTCACCATACCCCGGCCAACTGCTCCACATGTAATTACCCTGCATTCTGAAAATAATCTTTTCATCATAGCATTAAAAGTATCATTTTAAAAGAAAAAAAAAAGAAAAAGAAAAGGGGAAAAAAAAACCCCCACAACACAAAACAACCACCCTGGGATAGTAAGGAAAAATAGCTACATCCCAATCTACTGTAAGTCAGCCCAATTTAACCTGTGGTTTTGTGATCTTCTGCTATATCAATTTAGGCCTATCAGCAAAAGTACACACATCCTCTAAATGGCTGTTTACCACTGCAGCAGGTGCCTCACAGTCTTTCATCCCTGGCACCCTGTGAAGAATGAGCAAGGAAATGGAGCAGGACACATCTGACAAGTAGGAGTGGAGGCAGACAGGGTGGGCACCTAAACAAAAACCTGGAATGTAATTTGTCTTGGTATCAGTATTCAAACATCTAAACATCTTTTAGTACCTCAGCTCAATTGACTTGGACACAGTTCACCCAATAAATCTGTAGCAAAGCAGTTCAAGTGTCCCCAGGTCATCTGCTTAGCACCTGAAATAGTAAGCTGCCTGTCTGCTGTTATCACTGGGCATCGTAATAAATGGTTCTTCAGGACAGTAACAGTGGTATGTTTAACCTAACAGGCCAGTGAAATCCCACTGGTTTACTACTTCTTGTGCAGCCCTGACGTAATTCTGGCAACTTTCCTGAGGTGGATGTGCCTTGTCCCAGAGTCAGCTACTACTGTAGGCTGAAATTCATCCCAGGTTCTGCAGACCCTCAAGCCAAACTCTGCTCTCTGTGCGAGCATGACACAACAGTCAGTTCCCGCACCACAGCACCAGAAACTGGCCCAGGGATCACAGCTCTGAGTGCTGGGGTTGGTGACAGATCGCTTTAGTGATGCTTAAAACACCAACCTCCAGAGATAATTAAGCAGATATTGCTAGGAGGCTTCAGAGGTGCTTTCTGAAGTTCTGCTGAAATGATGGGTGGGGGCTTTCTTTGGATTTTCAAGAAACTTTGAAAGCTAAATACAGCTGGATCAAAGTCACCATAAAAAGGAATTGGATTTGGTGACCCTCCATTTCCTGAGACCAATATTTTCTGGGCACAAACCAGCTGTATGAACCTGTCTCTGAAAGATTCAAGAATGAAAACCAGATTTTTTAATGCTGTTCATTTGCACAAAGATTGGAGCAGAGTATCTCTGTCCAGAATGTATATAGCACACACATACATGTCCACTCATATTTAAAGCAATGTGTATATATACACAAGGGAAGAATGATGAGAAAGGTCATAAAAGTTAAGTACCCACACAAGTATTTAAATAATATTACTCAAAACCAGAGGTATCACATGAAGTCCATGCTCTGTAAGAGGCTTCTTTACACAAAGGCAGTGAGAACAGTCCTACTATAATCGGAGAGCCCCAACTAATTAAAAGTAGATGGTTTTGGCCCCATCTCCTCAGTATGGGGCTCAGGATGAATGGAAAGTGTATTTAAATGAAGTAAAGCAGTGATGAATCACCAAATCTGCTGCCTGCTGAGATGGATCACCCCTCTGCATGGGATCTGCTTCTCCTGCCTCTGGCTGAGGTACCATAGCTTCTTGGTGAGAGAAGACACCGGAGTTAAATAAAATCACAGCTTTTTCCATGTACCTTCAAGAGTCATTTGTATATTTGAATCATGTTTCAGAAGTGGAAAAATCATTAAGCCCATTATTGAAAGCCACAGTGCTTTCAGGGGGTTGAGGCCTGATCACTGCAGCTGGATGGGGGGAGAGAGTGAGAAACCCTTCTGTGAGCCCTGGCTCTTACACTGCATAAAGCACCACGTATTTAGCATGGCTAAAGCATCTGCCTCTGACAGAGATCCTCTCACTAAGGACAGAAAGAAGCGTTCATCAACAGCAACAAAAGACCTTGGAGCATCCCTCCTTGGCCCTTTATTTCCTGCGTGTGTAAGCCATGAATGATGAGTATGCTGAGGGTTAAAGTAAAAATAAAAAATCACTCTCTAGGAAAACATAGCAGAAAAGGGCAGCTAAATCTCTGACAGATGAGAACACTCTCGGGGTGTCAGCAACAGGAGTTCTGATTTACACTATCTGGAGGGAGAGATAAGGACTCCGCAGTACAGCAGCATCTAATAAATGATGCCTGCAGCACAATAACGAGAGCAAGCTCTTCATTTTATTTATTTATTTTGCAGTTAATTTAGTGTTCCTGAAAGCAAAGGCTTTTTTGCTCTGGTCACTGACAATGCAGCCAAGTTCTCCCTCACTCAAGCTCTGTCAAAAGACACTGTATAAATAACTGGTGAGGAGGATCTTCACCCCTGACCTGTGGGATCTACCACTTGAAAAGAAAGATGAGGAGCACTGATGCTTGGCAGACACAGCATGGCCCTGCTCTGCAGATTGCTGACACAAATCTACCTAGCTCAGACCTGGTCTTTAATGCAATAAGCAACAGGGCCATGTGCATGTAGGAAGCATGTGATGTACATAACCAGCAACTCCGGTTATAAAATGAATCTCTTTGACTTCTGGGGTCTGCACGAGAATTTGAAATGAAGTCATGAGACAAGAAGATCAGATCAGGGTTGAAATATAAAATAACAGCTCTTCCTACTCTTGAACACCCCTTCCACCAGTTAGAAAAAAACAACTGCTAATTTGGGAGAGAAATTAAAAAGTTATCTATAACCTTATCTAGAGCCATTTCCTTTGCTCTGCAGGAAGGAATTCTGTACAAGTGCATTTGTTCAGAAGAAGAGGCATTGCAAACACCTACTTTGTTTTTCCTGCTTCCATGTTCCTCATTCCCTCCAAACTGTCCCTAGCTCATTAGTCATGTTGGGGCAATGATAAGGTGGAGAATGATTACATACTTGGCTCAGACTTTTCCCTTCCCAGTACAGAGTGTGCTTGGATCCCTTCTGGGTGGAGACTGACCTGAATGCCTTCTTTAAACCATACACATGCAAGCCCGTACTGTAATGATTTCCAGTTTGGTTATATACCTGCTCCTGTTCCCAGGGCTCCTCTTTCGAAACAGGATGGTCCTGATCCAGATCTTGTTGGTTTTGTTGATTTGGGTGAAAAACTGCAGATCCCCACTGAAACAGCTCACCTTTTCTCGGTTACCTTCAGAAAAAAAACCACCCTGCATTACTCTGCATTCCTCACCTTTTATTATGTGCAAGTGAATTCAGCGAATGAGTGAGTGTGTGTTGTGACAGTCCCTGGGGAGTACTGCCTCTGGGAATAACTTTCTGAGAAAGCTCTTTGTGCATGACTGTGTTCGGAGATGCTCAGTGGTGAGATTCTGGTTCTGCCTCTCTCTTCTGAGCCCTGGACCATGGTGGTTTTTACCCATCTCAACACAGAATCACAGAGTCACAGAATTGTAGGGGTTGGAAGGGACCTCCAGAGATCAAGTCCAACCCCCCCTGCCAAAGCAGGGTCCCTAGGACAGGTCACACAGGTCAGCGTCCAGATGGGTCTGGAATATCTCCAGAGAAGGAGACTCCACAACCTCCCCGGGCAGCCTGTCCCAGGACTCTGTCACCCTCACCATGATGAACTTCCAGTGCTCCAACTTGAGGCCATCACCCCTTGTCCTGTCTCCACTGACCACCGAGAAGAGGCTGGCCATTTCCCCCTGTGTCCCACACTTCAGATATGTATAAACATTAATCAAGTCCCCTCTCAGTCTTCTTTTGTCAAGGCTGAACAGCCACAGCTCACTCAGCCTTTTCTCGTAGGGGAGGTGCTCCAGGCCCCTCATCATCTTTGTGGCCGTGCACTGGCCTTTCTCCAGGAGAAAAGACACCTACTACCTCATACCTTTGACCCTGAGACAGACTGGAGCTCACCTCACAGGGTAACACACAGTCACAGCACAGGACAGTGTCCTTATACACCATGCAACCAACTGTGTGCTGTCTTTTCCCCCTAAATATTTTCTTGTGCAGAAAGTACCAATGCTCCTTCTCCACTAGCCTGAGCCTTGGCTTCCCCTTTGACTCAGACTTTGACTCAAAATTATGTCAAAGGCTTGTCATTTCTTCTGCTGTATGTTCCATTTTAGCCTTTCCTCTATTCCCACACTGGGAAGACTAACCCCAACACAAACCGCCTTGTGACTTGCCTGTAGCAAGCTTTTCCTTTCTGTGCAGCGCTGCCGGTATTACCTGTTCAGAGCCATTCAGACCGCTCATCCTGTTGCTCCCCAGCCTCCCACTGATCATGCCCTTCGCACGCAGCGCCTACAGACAAGAAGGTGGAAGATGTGGGGTGAGGATCAAGAAGTTGGGTAGGAAGTTTTGGGCACTGAAACACAGAAGTGCTGGCAGCAGGGGCTGGCTCAGCCCTGACAAGGTACCACCACTCCAGCCCTGAGCTGCTGCATGGCTCTACTTGCTCTTCCAGTTCCCAGCTCCCACAGCTGTCAAAACACTTCTGCCAGGGAAAGCAATCCTCTCCCTCACCTGCCTCTGATTGTACCCACATAACAAGCTTGTATGCCTGAGTTCTTGCCTATGTCTCCTGTTGCTTTGCACTTCTGCATCCAACCCGGCTGCCCACAAGTGTGTACTGCTCTGCCCCAGCTCGGCAGAGGTCTGACCCACTCATGTCTGTGTCCAGCAGTGACAGCTTCTGACATGACTCCTGTCCATCTGCAGACATGGCAATGTGAAAGAGAACCAGGTGATACACCAGCCTGCTCTCCCCTAGTTTTCCTTCAGACCCAGGCCTCCACATCAGTCTCGGTACCACCAAATTCTCATACAGTGTCCAAACATCAGCATAGGGCTGCATCAGCCTGTTGTCAGACAGCTTGTCAGACTGAGTGGTTAACCCAGTTAGTACCAAGATACCTGTCCACTACACCACAATACATTGAAAACTAGGGAAAAAACCAAAGAACAGTCATCCCCAACTTACTTTGCCTTTAAGTCCCTCAGTGATAAATGAGACCTCAACAGAGACTTTTCAAAGCTGCTTTGGGCTTTAAATTAACCTAATTTTGGAGTTTGTGCGCCTACACATCTTAGGGTGCATTGAAAAAATCCCAAACTAAACTAATTTTGTATGTGGGAGAAGATGCTGCTCCACAAAGTGATGGGAACCACAAAGTCACAAAGGCTGGGGGGATACTGGGGAAGAAAGAGGGGAGGGACATTCACAGTGGAAAATGCTATTGATCCTTTGCCATAACAGCAATAGCTGGTAATACTGCAACATGAACTAACCTGCCCACTGAGGCAAAACACTCAGGGACTCGTACAAATCCCCTCTAGAATGTAAGGAACAGGGCTGGAAAAGCTATCGACAGTTTGCTGGTTTCCTCGGGCAGCGAAAGAAACAGAAGCCTGATTAAGTCTCAGGTTTGTTGCTCTGCAGGTGAATAAACACATTCCCTGTGTTGGCACACAAACCCTGCTTGGGAAGGGCTGGGGGTTGCCTTTGTCATTGCTGAGGGAAGACGTGCGGAGGGGGGGCAAAGGGAGAAAATGCTTTGCCCACCATGAGAAACATGTCCTGAGCTGAAGGCATGGCACAGTGCTCCCATCCTAGGCTCATGCAGTACTGAGCTTGAGGGAGCACCCTGACTCGGGTGCGTTTTGTGATAGCAAGGAATTATCCCTGCTGCCCTGACCCTACTGAAACTTCTTGGTTTATCTCTGGGCTTCAGAGCTCTAGCTTGCTACACACACTCTTAAATGAGAGCTAAAGAAGAAATTCCCTTTGGCCAGTAGCAAGGTCTGGTAATATACTATTCCAGATACAGGCTGAAATGAGTGTACTGCCACGCAAACAACTACATGGTCCCAGGAAATACCCTCTGGAGAAATATTGGAAACCATTTCCATCTGACAGGCTGGCACTCAGCCTGCGCCTCGGTCAGCATTCATCTCCCTGGTAGCAACTGAGAAGCTCTGTGCTGAAGCACCTGGTTAGCACAGGTACAGAGAACCTTCGGTAAAGAGAGAACTTCTGAGATCTTTCATCACAGGTCATGAAAGAGAAAGAAACACTATGCTGGACATCTACTGACTTCGGAGGGAAGGGGATCAAACCGTTTAACATTATTACTGTAACACAGCAGTGCCCAAAGGGCCGCAGTAATGAAAGAGGCTCTGTTGCACTAAGTGGTGCATCAGCACTTTCCAACCAAAATGCAGTGAGGTACAAGTGAGAGGAACAAGTGGGTACAGACAGCCCAGGCCAGGGAGCACGAGAGCAAATGGGCTTTCAGGTTGCTGACAATTCTGTAAACATGAATGAGTAACTTTGTTTGTCTGAGATTTTAGAAGTTAAAGCAAGGTAGCTTGGCACTGGACAAAAGCGTTTCCCTCTGGCCTTTCTAATAACCAAACTCCAGAACATTTTTAAATGAAGAGTCAGTGTGAATCAAAACAAGGATTTAAAAAAAACCCCCTCATTTGAAACATCAAGAGAAATACTCTGGAAATTTCTGTCTTTCAAAATTGAACCAAAATGGGGGCTCAGGAGGTTTTTTTGTTGTTTTTGTTTTGTTTTGGCCAAATCTTCTGTTCTTGCCAGAAGAAACAGCTGGGCTGGAGGCAAACCATCTCACCCTGCTCCCAGCAAAGACTACATGGAAACAAGCCTGGTTATTTGGATAGCATGTCAGCTGCCAAACCACTGCTGAAGGTTTTCCGTGAGCTTCTGGGCTGTAAAGGATTCTGAGGAAAAATGTGGAAGGGGATAGGGCTGCCTTGAAGACACCTCTCAGCACAAGAGAAGCTCTAGGAAAAAAAGGTGATGGTGTAGGGTAGAAATGTTTTGAAAATGGAAGAACTCAGCAAAACACAGAAGGTATTTAGGCACTCTGCAGCCTAGCAGACATGGCAGATAGGACTGGGAGAGTGGAAGGCAGCAGTTATTTTTCTTTGGGATACCCTAGAGAAGGAGGACCCCAGGGTGAGAGAAGCTCCAGCCCAGGTGATGAGCCAGAAAGCAGATCCCCATATCTCACAGGGTTTGAGAATCAAATACACGTGTCTCAGAAACCTCAAAAGACTAAATATCATTTCCAACCCGAAGCGACGACACCAGCCAGCACTATGTGACTCACACTCAGACCTGACCTCTCGGATGCTGCAGAGGCGGGTGCGGAAAACATGAAACTGAGACCTGACCTGGCCATCAGTGGTGAGCAAAGCAAGGAGACACTGACCTCCTTGACCAAAGGTTTCCTGAAGGCTTAGAAAAGACTGATTGCTGCCACCAGATGTTTTCTGGGAGAGATGGTAGGAGGACCCTAGTCAGAGATGTGTGCTGAGGTGAGAGGTATCAGAGGCACAAGGCTGCTTTGCAAAGCACTTGCAATCAATTATTTATCAAGCCAGTTTGGGACAGATGTGAGGAGCCATTACGCTGCTGCTAGAACAGACCACAGGTCCAAAGGAGAGCCCCAAGGTAGGATTGGAGGAACCCCTTGGCAGAGACAGGCATCACCGCAGCAGGGCACGGAGCTCAACACCTTCCTGCTCAGCTCCCGTTTCGTGCCTCTGCACACAGCGGGGAAGAGCAGCCCAGCACGCAGGCAGGAAAGGGTAAGCAACCCACACATGGAGGAAGAGCTTGGGGGGAGGAACTTAAAACACACATCGGCCAAGAGGGAGTTAGTTCTGGCAGTACATGGGAGCAGGCAGTGATCAGCAGTTTGGGCCCCAATGCTTGGGTCAGCTCAGGCCATCATGGTTTCTCCCCAAGCTGGCAAACCCATCTACAAGCACCCCACAGAAGAGCTGGTCTGTAGCACATGGGCTGCGAGAGACCTTGGCAAGCAAAGCTCTTTCCTCCTCTGTTAGAAACAGCCCGTGAGTGGGCAGCGTTTTTGTCTATTATTCAAAATCATTTGACAAGCTATTTATTTTTTACCCTCTAATCATTACTTGATATTCAGGTATCCGGCAGGAGTTCGTTCCTGCGCTGCCATGTGAGAAATGAAACTGCCGGGGAGTTTTCCCACCGTGAAAGCTCACACTGAGCCCATCTGAAGTTTGTTCCTCCCCAAGCACTTGTGTACGTGAGCTCAGTATTTCCACCCGTACCGGTGCGAGTACTCCTTAGCTGTGTGGGAATGCCTGGAGAAGGCCTTTGAAGAGCGCCGGATCAAACTGGAACCTCAGTTTTAATTAATTGCTGCAGAAAATGTCACCGGTATTATTCACCCAGCTGTACTCTTATGTCATGTTTGCCTGAGACAAAGTTCTCCCATGTACTGTAATGAATCATAATATTTAAGATGAATGCAGAGCAGCAGTGACATTCACCGGGGCTTTCGGCGGCTGGAGCTCAGGGTGAGCTCCACCAGGCTGCTCTCCAGCTGCAGCTGGATGTGCTTTAACTTGACCCTGTTCCAATCTTCCCGAGGTCTTTTTGAGCTCAGAGGCAAGCAGGCACCCCACACACCGCCTTCGCAGGGTGTGAGCCATGGGGAGAGCCACTCTGAACACTCTGTGATGGGAAATTCACACACACCGTCGTTGCCCCCCCCGCCGGGGGTAGGACCTATGTGTCTGCTCAGCGCAGCTGGAGTGGGAGGGCAGGAGGAGGTGTTGGTAGGGCTGTAAATCACCTTTGCTTCCTGCTGATCTCCAGAGCTGCCAGAGATCAGTCTGCTTCAAGCTGAAGAAACTGAGCAAAGGTGGAAAGAGGCTGCTATTATGTATGATCAGCTTACGCTGCAATTAATGCTCCTTTTTTTTTTTCTTTTTTTTTTTTCTTTCTTAAATATCCCTTTGCAGAGCAGGTTCCTCTCTGTTCTCTCCTTTGAGTTAAACCTTCCACCACTCCCATTCCTGCCAACACCCACTGGTACTGCAGTGAAAGCTAATCAGAGTAGAGATCAACTCATTACCCTGAGAAGTAAATGTGTCTCTCAGACAAAGCAGCAATTTTGTCTGAGTCATTGCAGCATCCCAGAGTGTACCCAAAACAATCAAAAGCTGGCTAAACCAGTCCATTAGTAGCAGAGCCATCACCTTTTCCTTCTGCATAGTCCCAAGGAGAAGCCACGCTCTGCTTGCTGTACTCCTGGCAAGGAAATCTCCTGCTCCTTTGTTCCCACGATTAATAATTCAGAGGAATCCCATGGCCCAGAGTGTTCCTGTTTCCTCCTTGCCATGGGACTTTAAAAGGTGGCAAGAGAAGGGATGCTTTTAATTCCTTGGACTAACTGGCGAAGGGCTGAGAATGGTGCAATTGTTGGTGCGGGTGAGGATAAACAACCCAGACTTGTGTGTGCACATGCGGATGAACATAAACAGGAGGAGGAACGGCGTTACCATAGAAATGAAGAGCTGCCTGCTCAGATCGTTTGTCACATCAGCGTCCCTGCCATGGGGTGCTGCTTCAGCCCTTGGGCTGTACTGAGGGTGGTGGTGTCTTTAGGGGTGCAGGTGCTCATCTACTCAGAGTTACTTCCTGGTGCCACTGGGGAGAACTGATACTGAACTCTGATAGTGGCCAGGAAAGTTTTGGTGAAGGAGCAAATGTGCGACCTCGGGTGCCATCCAGGAAGCGGGCTTGGGAGCTGTGGCTGGGGCACCAGACTTGTGGGAGAGGGCTTGTGGGAGACCCACAGATAAACATCCTGTCAGGCAGTGCATGTGCACAGCAGGGCCCAGAGCTTTAAATTCCTCCCCTGCTACCAGAAAGGTTGGCCGCTGGACCCGCGCCAGCCTATAATCCAGTTGGGAGCCTGAGCTCTCCCTAGGATGGGATGACAGCACTGCGGTCGTATGACCTCATTTACAGAGAGACTGAAAGGTTTGGGGGCTACTGCTGCCCTGGGAGTTAGAAAGCCAGCAGCTCGCTTTGTTGCCCTAAAAGATCCTCACTTATTACAAGTAGAAGCCCAGGCAGTGTTTCCTAACAGCCCTCCCCAGGGATGGCTGGGGTTGACAACACCAACAATTTTCCTGCAAGCCTTGTGGAATTTGGTATTTTTCATGAAGTCTAAACTCCTGGACTTTTCTCATTAACTGAAAGTCTTAGCTTTCATTTTTTCCTAGGTCTCATGACTGCAAAGAAAAGCTTAAAAACATGACCCTTAAGCCTCATAAATCAGAAGTTAAATAATTTCTTTTTTAAACTCAGGCCAAACATCCCTATTAAAGAAAAAAAAAAGGAGGAAGAAGCAAAGGCTCATGACATTTTTTAAACAGAATTTTTTTTTTGCAGGAAGAAGCTGGGGGCTGCATAACCAACTCTTGTTTTTTTTAACACTCAGAATATATAGAAGTATTACACATAAAAATAAACATAATACAATATACATAAGATATATTTCATCTCTGACCTTGCAAGTCCCTCCCAGCTTGTGAAGAGAAATTATTGTCACAGTATGGTCTCCCCTTGGCCTCTGTGAAAACTGCCAATGAAACAAGATGTTCTTGGAGAGAACAGAAGAGCTAAAATCATAAACACCCATGACACAGACAGAACGTACAAGCCTATAAATAAATACACCTGAATGCTAACAGCTTTCAGTCAAGAAAAGTTGTTGACCACTGGCCATCAAGGTGGCAAGTGGCTGTAGAAAATAGCCCTGCAACACCCTGCCTTTGTGCGGTACCTCTCAAACCACACACACTGAGAACAGGCCTCTGAATGTTGCTTTGTCCCTCTGTGGATGCTGCCCCAGTAAATGATTTTCCTTGATCAAGACTTAATCCAATAAGGAAGACACAATAAGAATGTAAATGTCAATTGCAGTTGAGAAATTTGACCTGTTGGTCATAGAAGCAGCTTAATTTAATTAGAGCTATTTATTGGAATAAAATAAATGCCCATTGTAGTAAGACTCACAGGCAGCTGCGTGAAGATAATGTGAAGAGAGGAAAAGAGGGACCTGACCTAAATTGCCAAAAGTGAGAAACTGCAAGGTCATGGGCAGGACAGACCTGCTCTTGCTGCCTCCTGGACCACGCACAGCCCCCGGCACCACCCTGGCACAGCAGTAGTAACACTCCACGCTGGGGAAAGCATGTTTCACTGAGGCTTTAGGAGATCTCTGTTGGCACTGATTATTTAAGCTCCATGATAGCACAGTATGGATAGAAAAGCTGTAGCTCAAAGAGGTGAAGTGTCTGGTCCCACAGTCACCCGGTGAGTCAGTGGCAGAGTCCCACCTGACACTGCTCCAGCCAGCACAGCGGGCACTGGCTTAAGAGGCAGCATTTGAGCACCTGCAATTGCTTGCTGCAGTCAGTTCCTCTTATCTCCCAGTTCAGTTTAGACCCTTAGGTTTTCCTGCTTTCAAATCTGTATGTAGAGTATCTGGGGTTGTGCATTAAAGGTACAGGCTGCCATGGTTAAGTCCCCTGAAGTGCTTTGAATGTTTAAGGCTTGGCACTGCTCTGGCAGACCGAGCATTTCATTCTGAGCAGCATAAAACCCCAAGACCAAAGGGGTGAACTTAGGCCAAACAAATTTGATCTTATACAATTGCCTAGAGGTACTGAAGCTTGATGCCCATGCCAAATCCCTTAGTTTCTCTCAATCACTGAGACTTTCCAAAGTTTAACTTACTTTGTGCAATACACTGAAGCAACTCTTGAACACAATATTCTATAAACAGCCTTTCAAAGCCACCTGCAATTAAGTAAGGGAGTTTTCACACTTACAGGTCCAGATCTCCATTTCACATTTTGATGTGATCTCAACAAAACCGTCTCAGCAAATGTGAATGCCAGAGTAGTGTTCTGTCTCAGCCTGACACTTAGCATGCAGGTCTACAGTCTTGGTTCAGATGCGATTCCAGAAAGCAGGACATCTGAGCATACATGTAATCAAGAAAGCTAGAAGAAAACTGCTTTAAAGTAAAGGAAATGGATGGAAACAAGTTAAAAATAATTATTTCAAAGCCGAAAAAATAATGGCAGCAGAGACAACCCTTGCAGAGCACGGTAAGTACTGAAAAACATGCCTGAGAAAGTTATGGGATTCCAAGACATGGCTTCCACCCAAGAATCCTGCAAGCATGGCACAGGCAAACCCAGATAAAGACATTTTTAAACAGCCCCTCAAAACAAAAATTAACAGAAGGAGCTGAACTAGAAAATGTTCACATGTAATTCCAGAGCAGATGGACTGTAAGTCTCTGAAACAGAAGGTCTCACCCACAGAAGTTCCTACCCATCCATAGAGTATGAGCGACAACAAAAGCAGCATTTACAGATCTGGATGTGCTCGTGTTCATTTACCTCTATGAGACTGTGAGTCTCAATGCACAAATTTGGAGGTTTAACTCTCCTTGGGCTGAGTGCTGCCAAGCTCACAGATCGGGGGTTGTGATACAGTCCATCACTTAAAACTGACTGCAGTCAGATTAAAGGTCTTCTGTAGGACCTCATGCCCAGCGAGGCACCCCGTCCCAATCAGGACTCTGCACACTGCGCTTATGCCATCCTGGTACATAAAGCTGCAAAACTGGTATTTAGATCCAGAGTTTGTTGGTACTGGGAAGCAAAATCATGGTTTAGGCCCACCTCTTCCATTCAGAGAGAGCCAGACCATTGCCAGACAGCCCACCGATCCATTTGAGGAGGCATAGGTCGGGAAGGAGGCACAGCCAGGTGTCCGAGTACTGTGTTGCACAATAACACCACACTCAGGCTCAGGCTTGTGCAGAACACATAGAAAACATGGTTTAGTCCAAGAAGGCTCCCCAGTAATAGCATTCTGTTGACCTGAAGAGCAACCTCATGAAGTGAAAACTTTAAGGTGATTTATACTGATATGTATCTTACCAGGAGGACAGAGGGGACATAAAACATCTGAACTTGTCTGGGAAGCTGCCTGGATTTTTCTCTGTCCACATAAACATTTAATTGCATGATGTTAGGTAACACACAGACCTGCCTATGCTTCAGGAGCCCTAAATTCCTGCATGAATTCAGTGGACTCTGGGCATCACAACATTTCAGCCAACCAAAGTTCTGAAAGGGTAAATGAAACATCAGTACTTGGGGGCTTATTGGCATGTCAACAGGCAGGATCCTCACCGGGGGTAGGAGAGTCTGCAGTCCAAAAGGATGGAGAAGTTGGATTTGGGGACTGTGCTTGGAGCAATGGCTCTGCTTGAACCAGTAGATATGGATCTATTGAACTGGTTCTTCCAGCACAGCCTGAGTGCCTGGACTCCTGGCATTTTTGTAGTGTAATACCACATACACAAATGGTAAGGAGGGGCTGAATGAATAAAACACTGCAAGCAGGAGCAATAATTTAGGAGTACATTTACCAGAGGATGGTTTTCAAGGCTGTAAATACCTACGAAAGCTTCTGGTCCCAGAGCCAGAAAGCCTGGGTAGGGCTGTCCTAAGCACTGCAGCAGCTTTGATGCCCCAAAACTGGTGTGGGAAGCAGGTGAGACTGTAACACCCTGTGGTACCGCTCGCTCCAGAACCCTCACCCAGTAGGTCCCTGCAGGCACATCACACCTCATACCCAGTGTCCAGATTTGCAAAAGGACATGGGAAAAGGAGTCACATTTTCCACTGTTCAGGATCCCCAAGAGCAGAAACGATTGCCACAATAAGTCTTTATACATTTACACATCTAACTACAGGCTGTGCAACTCACCTGGGTGTCCGACCAAGGAACTTCCACTGCATCCCGCCCGTCCTCCGGGACACTAAGTCTCCCCCCTCCCCCTGCTTTGCCACACCTCAGTGATTTCAGCCGCCAGCTCTCATAACCATAAACCTGTGTAAATCAGGGACTGACTGCCAGGAAGCTGAGCACTGATCACAACTGCTCTAGCTCCATACAGTAGGCCTGGCTAGAACATGGCAAGAATTCTCCCCTGCGGAGACTTTCAAGCAACTGCCAATAATTTCCCATGCTGCTGGTGCCAGTAATAAATAAATAAATAAGCAGGGGGTGGGGGGATGCAAATGGAGGGGACACATAAAACTGCCAAACCGAATTCAGGACGCAAAAGAAAAAAGGAGGAGGGGAGAGGAAAGAAAAAAAAAAAAGGCATTGAGAAGAGCACAGCCCAGCCAGTAACACTTTCCAGTCCCATCCATAGCGGAGCTCAGAACAGTAATTCCTTGTTTGCAGGCTCCTCTGTTAGAAGCTAAATGTGATTGCAACTGAAGTACATTGATTAACCCAAAATAACTTTCCCTCAATTTGCTGGCTGCTCAGGAATACTCAGGAGACCTGCTTTTGTTCTGAACTAGTCACTCAGGAGCTCTGGCTCCCGTCCTTGTGCATCTATTGAAACTGAGTGAACCAGAAAAACGCCAGGAACTGCACAAGGACACATAGTACAGTTTAATTAGTTTAGAGAGAGGAGTATATTTATTCTTTTTTCCAAGCATCACTTGGGCAAATTGTTGTTGTCTCTTTTTTTTTTTTTTTCCCCTTTTTTTTTTTTTCCTTTTTTTTTTTTTTATGGTCTTGTTAAAATAATTTCATGGTTGCAGTTTTTGTTCCTGTGCTTAGCAAAGCAAACTGTGGGGGTTACAGCTGGCGGGGGCCAGAGGGGGAGGGCTGGGACAGGCTCTCTCCATACAGGAAAAAAAAGAGTAGTGCAGCATTTTATCACGCTGCTTGCAAAATGATGCGTTTAAAGGGCAGAATTGTCAATGTCAGATGCGAGGCTGAGGTACCTATTAATAAACAGCCTCTGCATAGGAAATTCTTTGCAGACTGTAATCAGGAATTTTCCATAGTAACGCCGTGTTCCTACAGTTAGCTCAGCGACAGTGGTTTAAATTCCACCCAATGGACTTAGCATTCATCTTTGAAAATAGAAATAATACGTGTGAGATCACAGGTGCTTCATTCCCTTCATTAGCAAACATTTTATGATGGCTTTTTATTCCTCTGCTTCCCTCCCTGGTACATACGTGTGAGCTGAAAAGGGAAGTTAATTTTAGAATGACTGAATGATCTGGAACAAAATCCAGCCTAAAATTCGGGTTCAGATTCAATGCTGTTGTTATCAGAAAAGTTTATCTAAGAGATCTATCCACAAAATGATGGAAATCTCACAAGAGTCGCTGCTCCCATAAGGCCCACAATATTGTACCATCAAACTCTTGCAGGGTGATTATAAGTTTTTGACCACATCTAAACAAGGAAGTAAGTGGCTTCTGCTTTGGGATTTCACTTGGAGCTGAGAAAATCAAATCTCAAGACTCTACAAAGCAAACAACTCCCTTTGATCCAAGCTCCAACCATGAGGCTTTTACCATCTCCGGATTTAACTGTTCAGCCACTCTGGCACCATTCAGCTCATCGTGAATGCTGGAGGTGCAAGAGCCATGTGTGTAAAGCTGCCCGGGAAGAGGAATGCCAGGTCACTTGCCACTGTCTCCCTATCCCTTCCATTCTTTGTAACTTCTTCAGACCAGTTTCATATGTGTGAATGCTCACCTTACCCTCTCCCCCGCCATGACTGTCCTCGTGTGGCCAAACCCTCCTTTTCCCAGCTCTCTGGGATACCTCCCTGGGTTTTGTACTACCAGCCAGGATTGCAGTCCCAGTTTATCATTCTGCAGTTTGCAGGTGGAGTCTCCTTTGGTATTATCCATCATTCCC
This sequence comes from Laterallus jamaicensis coturniculus, assembly GCA_022605575.1. Lineage (NCBI taxonomy): Eukaryota > Metazoa > Chordata > Aves > Gruiformes > Rallidae > Laterallus > Laterallus jamaicensis. The sequence goes on along the minus strand of JAKCOX010000016.1, from coordinate 10,535,608 downwards.
AGGTAATTATCTTACCTGTCTTTCCCAATAATTATCTTACCTGCCACCCACTGCAAGACTGAGACCTAAAAGATCAGCACTCAGGTGCCTTAGATCTGTCTCCTGAGCTAACCGCCTTATCCCAAAGGCATTTTGTTTGCCAGAGTCCCTGACTCCTTTCTGCTTAGTTCCACAGGTGTTATATGCTATGCATGCCACAGGCTAAAGCAAAGCTTGAATAACCTCATACTCCAAGGATAGATGTCTTTCCACTTTATTCTGTTTTTCCATTTTAGACCAAATCCAACTCAACTGCAATGGATTTATGCTTAGGCTACAAATGACTCGAGGCTAAAAGAAGATACCAAGGCAGTATCAGTTTGTTCATATACTTTATACCTTACATCTAGTCTGAACCACTGCTGAAGATCCCAGTCTGGATGAACACCTGGTCTGATCCAAGCTGTTCTTAGGATCCTGTTCTCAGGTTCTTACACACACATTTGGTACATGACCTAGCAAGAAAAGGCTAACAGGTTAACCAATACAAACACCCCACAAATCTACCTAAAGTGCCGAAAAAACTAACATCTGTAGCAAATGTTATAATAAAGAATCCAAAAGTCTGTGTTGTATCCCACGTGCCAGTGTCAGTGCATTTGAAACAGGCTGGAAATAACAGCTATTGAGGCAACCTAATGGAAGTGCAATAGGCTTCCCATGGCTTTATGTCTTTTTCAGGAGCAAGTATTAACAAATTCAGCAGCAAACTCAGACCCTGCGTTCAGCAAAACTTCCATGAGCAGCTTAAGGAGTGATTGATGGGTAATTTTCCAGATCTCAACAATAATAAGAACAGCAACAAACATGAAAGGATCCAGCGGCATTTTTGTGGTGTAATGTTTAATGGCTCAGTGTCCTATTGTGACGATTGTTCCCTGGGACTGCGGGGGGAGCCGGCTTTAATCAATGGAGCCCTTTGGAATCAAATGCAGGTATTTACTCGAACGCGACACACAGACCAGTGTTTGTCTAGTTAGCAGTCTGCCTGTGTCAGCTAATGCTGTGTTTGGAAGAGGTTTCTGACTCTGACAAAGAAATGGATAACCAGACATTTCCTCATCATCCCATCTAAAAACCTGGGAGTGGATGGCGTCCATGAATGAGAGGAGAGACTCTCTGCAATCAATAAAATGAAGCTGGCCTCTGAATCTCAGCAAATAAACAAACTCATGATCCTGAGTCCCATTTTTAGCAGGATAAAGAAGCAGAGAAGGCAGGCTGATGATTTTCACTATTTGGCTGGTGTCTGCTTTTTTCTCTCCTGGCACCTGTGGGAACTTCACTGGACAAGGAGGTCAGGAGAGGGAACACCACTTAGGTACCCCAGCATCAGGCTTCCCAGACCCTGACCATACTTAGGGTCTTACAAACAACTTAAAACAATAACTATGAGACTTTCAAGACTCTTCACAAAGAAGAATGATTACCTTCTCTTTCGAACCACACTGACATGCCCAAGGTCAAACCTGAAGGGACTGAGCCGTTATTACAAACCCAGACTCTTGAGGAAATGCCTAATCCAACAGATTGACCCCAGCAGATTACCTTCATGTGACACACTGCACTCTTGCCCCGTGTCCCCTATCCAGGGAACCAAACTGAGATGAAGCTGAGTCACAGTTCCTAACATTGATTAGTCCAGCATTACTATGTAATGATGCTTATTATTGCTTAGTGCTTGATAAGGACGGGACCCCATTTCACTTGTGAGGCATCTTTGGACTCTGGCTACAAGCAGACGATTTATAAAATAAATAAATGAGCATCCCTTACACCTCATCAGTGAAATCAAACTGGGGTGAAACCCTGCCTCGTTCCAACAGCTGTCACAAAGTTTTTACATTGTACATTAAACCAGCACTTCTGCAAGTTGGGAGAGTGATATGAACCTGGAATCAGAGGCTATGAAATCCTTTGTATTTGCACAGCCTCTGCCAAAAGTGCTTTATTAGCAGGTCACAAAGTCTCATAGGCTGGAATTTCTGCAGTAAAATGCATTCTGGCTAAGGTCATAAATCATTAGCCATGCAATCTTGTTTATCCTGCTAGGACTTGGAGTTTGTCCTGTTACAAAATCAAAGCAGAAAGGTTGAATGGTTCCAAGTGAAAAGACTAACGAGCCAGTAAGATTCTCTGAGGAGGGACAAGGGGCTGGAGGGACAGTCACTTAATGTAAACATGGCCTGGAGATAGCATGCCAGTGGTCCTGTTGAGGTGAAATCCCAGTGAACAGACAGAGAATCGCATCAGCCTTACTGAGGACCCTATTGTTTATTCTCCAGCATGCTGGGGAGTTGGCTGTGGACGCCAACAGCCCCTGAAACAGGCTAATAGCAGTTTTTATTCTTCCACTCATGTGAGTGATTAGGATGTGTAGAAAAGGTTCCCTGGGAAATGAAGCAGGCTCCAAGTTTGGGAGCTCTTCCTGGTGGGGGGCAAGGCACAGGCAACTGCTTTGTAAAAAGATGACAGGGATGGCGATTTCCTTACCAGTGTTTCTTAATTAATATATATTAATTAAAAGAAAAAAAGTATTGTATATTTTTTTTCAGGTGACAACAAACTAGCTTTTGCTCCATGTGCCCTCAGCGCACTGGTCTGACACTGGAGGTTCATCACAGGGGGCTGGGGCCCTTTCTGAGCTGGTAGTGCAGCTCAGAGCACAGGAGGGTCCACAGAACGAGGTGTCTCACAAATCAGATATAACAGGTTGGAGGACATGAGGAGCAAAAGGAGAAGGTCCAAGAGAAGCTCCCTTAACTCCTGGCAGTCCCCAGGATGGGCAGTAACTGGACAAGGACCATCTGGGTCAGATCACACAGAACTCTAAAACACTGGCTTTTAACATCTGCTGTAAGCACTTCACTGCCAATTTGCTGGTGAAGTTTCAAGTACTGCCTAACCACTTTGTTCCTGGGCTGCACCTCTCCTCACTCATACTATATACTGTGCTCCACACCCTTCTCAAGCACAGCTATTACCTTTGGCTACTTTGTAGGGTCACAAAGTCCAGCCTCTGGGCTGCCTGGGAACTAGTATAGCATAAAATATAACTCAATTAACTATCAAAACCCAATCACCTTCATGCATTTTAGTCAGAGTTCCTTCTGCATCAGTCCCCTGCTATAGTCTGATAGCATTCTCCAGTTTAAAGCCCATTGCTGCTTTTTCTGTGAGCAGCACTGAGATTCTGGCAGCCCATCACCCACCACTGATCATCAAAGCACACAATTTGCAAACAGTTCCTAGGCTGAAATGTATTTGCTGCTATTCAGCAAACTCTTCTGCCTATCAGCTACATCTGGAAAGCAGATTTGGATCAGGAGAGAGCAGCGAGAAGGAATAAAGGTTGATTTTCCGGGTAGTTTTGTCACAAAAATAATGTTTCCACTTCAGAGACAATGTTGTATAAGCTCAGGCTAACTTTGCAGAACCCAGAAAATCACCAAGGCGACGCTAAATGTCAAGACTGGCTAACAGCAAGCGAGCCATTGCAGCACTGCGCATGTGAGCACAACCGTACTACCTCTGCAGTCTGTGAGCAGGGAGTTCACGTTATGCTCCTCAGTAATTACACAGAAAGCAACACACTACGACCAGAGCAGTAAATAACCAGGAACGAGACAATGCTATCCACTGATTACATGTAGCTGGCAGAGGGTCAGAAACTGTGTTCAGTTCCAATGGGCAATCAGAAAGCTATTAGATCTCATGTGAAAAGTCAAGGTTTTTCTTTCATTGCAGCCTATACTAGCACGGCTTGTTCCCAGAATAAGAAGAGCTTTTAGCCTCTTCCAGTTTGGTAGGATACCTTCTTACGTTGACATTTACATCACCCTCCCTGAGTACAGGGAGCACCACGTGTGGAAGGCATCGCGTTTACGTGAGCTCATTCAGCAACCTATTTTGTGGTACCTCACAAGTTCACTGTAGAAAACACAGTTTGATTTTACAGCAATTGTACCAAAATGACATATTTTTAAAAAAACCAACCAAACAAACTGTAGAAAGTCCCCTTCAGACTCTCTTTGTATGAATGACAAATCTACTGAGAATAGATGAGCGCCGTGAGCAACTATTGTCATGCTTTCTTCATGGGCTCCCAGGTGTATTTTCAACATTTGCTCTGTTATGTTATATAAATACACATTGAGGGAGGGGAGTTGCACATCACCTTTGAGTATTGTTGCTAATAACGGATGAGATTCTCCTTTTTGTTTTTCAAACCCATCAAACTCTTTGAAGGAGTTTGTGTAGGGGAAAACCCTTTGCTCAGGGAAATTATAGTCAGAACCGCTTTAGAGGACTGTCAAAACCAATCAGGACTCGATTCTGCTCCATGGTGTAATCAGTCCAAGGGCTGGCACAGACAGAGATAGTCTCGGAATAAACGCTCATGGAGGCAAGGCTGAAATTTTGGGTCAGCAGCTCTGAAAAAAGTGCATGCCTCTATCTGGACTCCTCTAGCAGATAGTGGTATGACAGCTCTCCTGCCTTCCACGTGAGCCCAGCCACCACAGAGCCAAAACTTGCGTGCGTGCATATACCCAACACTCCCCCCCATCAATCCAGTGATGAGGATCTGCACCAAGGAGCAGGAGCAAGCCCTGCACCCACATAAAATCATTCCAACACCAGAAGAAAAAAACAAATCAGCATTATTGGCCAGCTGGCATTAGGCGGATGGGAAAGCAAGAGCAACTGCCAGTTCTCTGGTGCACTGCAGCATTGAATTGTGTCAGCCGCTGCACTGCTAACGTGGTTCTGCAGCTCTTCTGCTCCAAAAAGAACAAGCAGCATCAAGCACTGCAGGCAAAGATGCTTCCCAGCTACAAATTTCCAAGGCTTTTTCAGGGACTTAAAACATAAAGGCACTGCAAGAACACGCACAGGGAAATTGAGCAAAAACTCTAGTTGAATGGCAGTAGAGGCTGTGGGTTTGCAGCCTCCCTTTTCCCTGCCAGCTCCCTGGGTATGTGCTCCAGCAGCGGGAAGAGCTGGTAGCTACACAGAGGGGCAGCAGTGGGGAAAGGGGGAGGAAGGGATGCAGACATATACACACAAGTCATAAATAGGAGCCCCGCCGGTAGCAGCAATGAGGTGTGGAGACAGCAGCCCAGAGAAAGGTTACCCACAGGGACAGCTGATGCTGGCACTTAGCTCTGAGAACGGTAACATCACCGGTGGCTAGAGCTGCCAGAGGTACAGGCTCCGAGCTGGCCATGGAAGATTGTTCAACCACTCCAACCCCAGCAAAAGGGCTGCAGCTGCAGAGCCAGAGGAGTCAGCAACGTGGGACTCTCATGACACAGAACCACTCAGACATATGGCAAGGGCCAAGGTGCTGGGACGTACCCAGCTCACAAGGCTCATTATCAGACCGCCTGGCACAAGAGTGGAAGTGAAGGAACAAACCAGCAGCGAGGCCCCGAAGCCATGGCCACAGATGGGTGCATTGGCTCTGACCACGAAGCGCAGCATCACGCAGGGTTAACACCACACGTGTACCTCAGCTGCCAAGCCCTGCTGTGAGAGGCTATTCTGGGAGCTGGAACAAAAGAGAGTATCCTCTCACAACCCAAATAAATACCTCTGCAGTTGTTCATGAAGGTTTTCCAGCTGGGGAAAGGTTATATTGTCCATGCACCTGCTGTGGTTTCCCCAGAATATGGAAAGAATTTTTTGGGTGCCACCAGTGAATTTGCTATGTGGCAGAGCCACTGCATGTAAGTGACATCCTTTACAGACTGACAGTGTCTCTACAACCAACGTGCAAACCCGCTGCTTCCTGCTGGTTTCTATGGTTAAAGTAGGTTTATGGTTGGAGTATGCCTTATCTCTGGGGAAAATTCATGTCTAATTGGGAAAGATGAGCAAGGAAAGGGTCTGAGAGTGTAACAGGGCGTGTTTCAAGTGGCTTTGGCCTGTGCTGAGCATGTCTTTCTGGGCACGGGGCACTGCAGCCAGCAAGCCCAACTCTCTTGCGTTTCCATGAACTCCGAATGCATCAGCCCCTCACCTCTGGCCTGGGAACAGCCAGCCCGGAGGGGAAATGCATTGGGCTGGTTTCTGCCCATGCCTCCCATCAGAGGGTTTTCATTTTTGGCTTCTCATTTTTTAGGCTCTCACCCTACCGTGACCTGAGGTACAGATGCACTGCATATCCACAAAGGTGGCTTTTTAAAAGACAGGCCTGTGTGACAAAGTTAATGCCATGGCTGTTAAGAAGAATAAAGTATTGATTTGTCTGTGTTTTTAAAATGACTTGAAACTGTGATATGATTCTGCCTTAAAGCAAAAAAAAATCCAGCCTGTATTTCATCATTATAGAAGGGGGGGAGAGAGAGATTCCTGCAGAGATTATTGTATTTGTGAGACTGGGGTTTTTTTCCTCGCTGCACATGAACAGCCCATGTGAGACTAAGTACTTTCCATGTGACTAACTCATTCCCATGCTTGCTGTGTAACAGCAAGGTCAGAGCCTGTTTGTTGGTGCTAACGTGAGAACAAATATTACAGAAAGAAAAAAAATCAGGATTATAAAGCTACGTGTATGTTGTCCTCAGGTCTGTTCCCTTCTGGGGACCAGCCCGGCGTTCACCAGGGACTTGTTTTCTCTCTGTCCCTCCATGCTTTCTAGCATCGGAGATACAAGGGAGCCTTTTACTGGGGCTGGAAGGAAGGAGAAAGGAGCCGAGTCTAGAGCAGACGTGGTGCATGGGGGCACTGGATCACACAGCTGCTGAGAGGACATGGGGTATCGGCAGCAGGAGAGCTTCCGGCATCCCTCAGCAGCTCTTATCTGCCCTGCTCCTCTAATGCAGTACGGTATCTGCAGGAAGCAGGAAGCTTCTTAAGCTACTACCTTAGTATTTACTAGTGTGATTATTTAGATTTGTATAATTTATGCGTTCAGATTAAGCCTGCCCTTTCTTCATCTGACTCCATCTTGTGATGGCAGTTCTGACCAGGCAGGAGTTGAGCAATCCCCCACTGATAGGCAATGACCTGGCTAATGTCCTGGGTCAAATGGGCACCCAAACATGTCTTCGTTTTGGGTGTTCTTTAGGTTTCACATGTTCATAATGGCGGTTGAAATGAGCAGAGGGACCAGATTAGCATCTGTGTTTCAGAGGAAGGAAGAAATTTTGAACCTGAGCCACAGTCACTTCACTAGGAAACCTTTAACTACAACAACAGAGAAGTCAGAGCAGCCCAGGGCAGAGGTGGACCTATCAGCAATTTACACAGCTCCTTGCCTCAGACAGAAGAGGTCTCATAGCTTGGGCTGATCACCAGCCTCATCCACATCTATACCATGCACTGTCTCAGTCAATCCAGCCCTGATTTCCAGCCTCTCTGTGCAGCCAGGCGCACCGGCTAGTGAGATCTGCAGCGAGTTGCGCCGAGGTAGGTGAACAGTGTAACTTCAAGTGCTGGTGAGAGACAGATCTGAAGAATAAAGTCCCATATCCCCATGGGGCTGGTGGAGAGGAGGCAGAGTGCGGCGTGCCCAGCCTGCCCAGCCCCACTCCCTCTGAAGCCTGAAGGGGAGGGAGATGCTGCCTCCAACACCTGCCCATCTCGGCTTTATGTCTGACATGCCCACATTACTGCTCTAACACCACTGACCACCTTTTTTTCCCCCTTAATGACTGCCAGTACATCTTTTTAATCTTTTTTTAACCTTAGAACTGTACAGAAAGTGACAGTGCAGTAACTATTTGCAGCTCTTCTGGATGTTTATCACTGACACGGCAGAGACAAGACTCTGGGCTGCTATGACTTTGGCAGCCCTGGGGAGAAGTCCTGACATCTCCAGTTCTGGAGGACAAATCTGTGAACGAACAGAAAGCAGGGAGAGATGGACATGTATTGATCCACTGCTGGAGCATAAGGGGCTTTACAGCATTACTGTCAGTGAGGGGCCGACTGTGCTGATTAAAACAAAGGAAAATGAAAAAGAACTGATCAAATATCCCCTAGCAAGAAGCGATGAAGGGGTTCAAAGCTCACATAACATAGATCCTGGTCTGCAGCATTTTAAATGTTTGATTAATCACTGGGGTAAGCTTGTAATTAACAAGATGTAGCACAGAAATCCTTAAAACCTGTTCAAATCGAATTTTGGCTTCTTCCTCATCCATGATTTACACTGCAAGCAAATCCGTTTTCTGCCTGGCTCCTGGTGGGGCACAGTCACTCCTCAGCACACTCGCTGTCAGTCAGCTGGAGCTGCATTTTGCTGCAGAGGCAGCAACGTTTGAGCCCCACTATTGACAGTCAGATAGATGAGAACAGACAGTTATCCAGGCTTCAAAGTCACCAAGCCACTAGCTTAGGTGCCAAATAACTTCTTGTTTTTGCCAACCAATTTGATCATTGGGCTAAAGGTCAGGAAATAATTTTACTCTGACTTTACAATTCCTTAGCCACTTTCTTCCGTCTCAGTGCCTCTAAAATCCTGGGAATAGAGAATTTGCTCCCTTCAGCCTCTTGGGCATTCGAGTCTCCATAATTCCTACAAAAACACATTAAACCTGAATGAATCTCTACAACCCAAAAATGGCACTGACCAGCCTGACTGCCATCTCTTTTGTTTTTGTTCTGCTGGAGGATCAGCCATGTAGCATTACAAAAAACCCATGGGCTCGGTTTCTTTGCAGCATGTTCTGTGCTCCTTACAAGCATACTGGAAGTGATTTGTATCTTTTAGCTTGGAGAGTAAAACAGAAACTGCAGAGGGGTTAAAATACAGGATAGAGAAGGAACTGGATGTGAAATTAAGAAATGCTAACTCTGTCTCCCTTGAACACAGTGGCTGCAGCAAGGGAAAGGTGAAGTTATTTGGCAAGCAAAGAGCAAACTGAATGGCAGTTGAAAGGCAGAGCTTTGATAGGCACTAATTATTAAACTGTAATTAGCAGAAGGATGCAGTGATCTGTTCAAATCCCAGCTAAGCAAACAGGTAGAGGTTAAAGACAAAAGTAACTGCAGAGTTGCCAGCCTTGCAGCTGCAGATGCTAAAGAGACACAGCACAAGCAGCGCAGCCACGTGTTAATCCTCTGTCTTTTAAGGCTCTACTCTGTGGGCCTGTGTCCCATCATCCAATGCCATGGGGGAAAAACAGCAGGTAGGTTAGTTTTGGAGAATCAGACTGGTACTCTGTTGTGCCCAATTAAGAGGTGGGGTCACCACGAGCATCCTGGCCAGCCCAGAGAGCCTGTGGGAGGCCTGGGGCCAGGATGAGCAGCCAGTGGGAGCTGGAGCTGTGGGAAGGGTTAGGTGAGGAATCAAGGGTCAGCCAGGCTGGAACGCTCAGCCCAGAGACCATGGCTGGGCACTGAGGTTGAACTGGTCCTGGGCTCCAGCAGACAGCAGAGGCATGGCTGGGATGCAGGGCAGGGGTATGTATGGGGTGAGAGGACTGAGGGCTTTCTGGGACACTCAACACTGAATCCCTGCAGCAAAGAAACAACACCTACACCAGAGTAGCCATTGAAAAATCAGGAGAATAAGGTGTAAAACCACTTCCTACAATGTAACAGAAGTTTCAATCATGTTTATCCACCATTAGTGAGGCACTGGAAAAACCTGAGCCTGTTAGTAACAAACCAGAGTTAAAAATACTGTGCTACTGAAAAGTCTGTTTCCCTCTCTGACAAAGCCATCCTGAAAGCTAACCAAGGGCTGAGAGAGACCTGGAAACTTTTTGCTTTGCCTTGAGGGTGCAGTCAGCTTGTCACTGAATATAAAAATAGTCTTCAGAGTATTGATTAACCCATCTGAAGGAAGCAGCAATAAATTAGAAAAAAAAAAATGGAACCAAGCAAAGCTTTAGAGTGTATTGGACTGTGAGATCTGGGTTAGGAGTAGCAGAACATCCTTTATTACGAGCGAGGGACTGTTGCTTTGTAAAGATAGTATATTTTTATTCATTCTCAGCCAGCAGCACTATATCTATAGAATTCCACTCAGCATGGTAGGAAGACCTTTCTCCTAGGATGACAATTTATCTATTCAGTCATTTGCTCTTCACTAATTTTTCACTTGTGTCCATTTTTTAAAGAGAGGCTGATTCTCCAGTATGCAGCCTGGGGTTTTAGAGTTTGCTTGATAATCCCTTGGCTATTTGTGTAGATTTAAGCACATAAAATTTCTAAAGATTATTACCAAGAAAAGTAAGTCTCCCTCCCTCCTTCTTCCTCACTGAGGGAGCAGATCCAGCCACATGCTCAAAACAGCCTAAAAATAAACCAAAGTCCTATAAAATCCTATAGGCCACCCAAATCCTGGGAAGAAAAGCTATGACAATGCTTGAAATAGAAAAATTAGGATCTCCTTTCCACAAGATTTTCTTATTTTCTTGCCTCAAGATTTTATGTGAGATCATTAAGTGACTCTATTTAAATTTGAGATCTGACAAATGTCAAACTACTACTCTTAATATCACATGGGAGATCAAAGCAAGTGTATGCCTATATGGAGCATGCAAAAGTGCAGCGTCAAGTGTGGATTCCTTTGTAAACATTCTCCTGTTACCAGGAGAAATCCAATTACAATAGGCAGATACCTATAATCACATCAGCTTCATGATAACTCTTCCTCCTGTGTCTTAGTATCTCGCAATAAACCAACAATCAGTGTGTGCAAACACCACATGATGGCTGATCTCTGTTATTATGACCTTTCTCATGGTGAGTAATCTCATCTGCCCTCACAAGTGAAGATAATTGCTAGATTAGATTAGTGCTCATGTATTATATTGCATATCTCATGGATATTTTTTCCAGTCCTAGAGTTGCAGTGGGACTGACTGGGAGAAGCTCTAGCTGAGATCGATGGATAGGGAGAGGAAAGGAATGGACGTCTCCAAAGACTCTTAAGGCTGCAGTGAAGGGTAAATGCAGTCATCAGCAATGTGGAGGTTTAACTCCCTATCTTAAGATCTCTTCACATGCTTTACTGAGCCAGGCGACCCCAGTGGGTGCCATTTGACTGAAAGGTCAATAAGCAAAATGCAGCGTCCAGAGAAAGAAAAAGTTCACAAGGGGAAAACAACTCTATGCACAGTGTGAAAACCAACCTGTTACAGAACAGGTCCATGACACGGAGGGGATAGCACAGTATGTAGCTCTTTCAAACCCAACCATCATCACTAATGACCAAAACATCCTTCGGGAAGCTGCCTCGGTGCCTCTGCTGGGACCCTGTGCAGAGCAAGCCTGGCTAGGGCACCTACTGGCCTCTTGGCCAAGCCAAAAGCACTTCTACCCTGGAGGCTTTTTCAAAAGCCTAACTTCACTTCTTTAGAGACACCAAGAAGACAACCAACAGTGACCACTTTTGGCTACTGCCACAGCAGGTTGAGCTCACTGGGTAGGTCTGTGATAGGGAACACATGTTTTCAGTACAAGTCCACACCTGCCTTCAAATCTAAATTCAGTCTATCCAGAAAGTTGGGATGCAAGTATCTGCTTAAGCAAATGTTTTCGAAATTGCATGAGGAAAAGTCTGCCACCCATTAGTGCATATCCCTACTGGCACAGGGAGATGTTCCCAGTATGCTCACACCCACTCCATCACCACCAGCCCTTGCGCTGGTGACACATGGCCAACGAGGCAGACCAGCCAACTGTAGTCTTCCTAAGTCCCAAAACATTACACACCACAAATTTAGGCCACTCGTGCCCTTGATAAGGGCTATTCTGGATAAATCAGATCGCCTTTCTGTGAAACACCTTGTTTTTCTGCTGACAGAAGTTGGAACAGATGCTACATGATTTTAGCTCTGCTTAGCAAATTTCCCCTGCCTGACTGATGCAGTACTTTAAACTTGCCCAGATATTGGGAAAAGTAAAACATCCTTTTCTCCTGTTTGTTCTTTTCATTTAGAAATTGCTTATCACTTAATTCTGGAGGAAGAAACTGTTAGATCTACAGGAGACCCAGCACATTCCTAAATGCAGCAACTCTGAAGAGAATGAATACATTTGCACTGTCATGAAGAGAGTGGTCTAGTGGATGAATCCCTCTCTGTGGAGGGATAACTGACTCTTAGCTCCCTGCTAACAGGGTCCATTGCAAGCATCCTCTACAGTGACCGCAGCGTGAAGGCAACACGACACCTAGCACTGTGTCAACAGTGAGAGGTAACTAATTAATACCAACTGAATCCTGGTTTTTTTTTTAGGAACCCAACCCTGGATCACAGCAAAACCAGCCGCAAACAAACAGACCCTTGTGGATTTCTAGGGAGCATTTGTATCTTCAATTTGAGGCATCAAGACTTGAGGTGACGCTACTCAATGGTGAAAAGATCCTTAGATCTCAGTGCAGCCAAGGTTTACCCTTAGGAGTTTTAAATGACCTTCCTGAAGTCTTAACAGAGCGAACATGCAACCACTAGAAAGCTGTAGCTACAAGATCAGCAGTAACAGATCAGATAATCCCTGCTTTCCATCGGAGGGTATTCACTTCCTCCATAGCAAAGCCCTGAAAATGCAAAGGCACCTACTCCAAAACACCTGTCTGGCAGGGAAAACAAGATGTCCCTCTCCTTGTTCAGTTTCTTTTATTCTGAAGCACCATGAGAAACCCACCAGGCCATTTCATAATTACTACAGAGAAACCAAAATTAGTACAGGGAACCCCTTGCCTCCAACGCTCATGCAACAGCCTGAGATGTTTCACCACACCCTCTCTACACCATCCTGGTTTCACAGCACACGTTTATACCTCGAGGGGCACCCCATTCCACAGCTCCAGTTTTCTTTCTGAAAGGCCATTTCAGGAAGGCAAACCCTGAACTTCTGCTGCGAGTTTAACAGAGTTTGTGAAGTCTTCAAACAGAGTTACAAAGATATCTGGTAATTTCCCCAATACCTGGATTTGTGTGCAGCAAATGATGCAAGAGAGGTAGAAAGGAGTTTGTTTTAAAATACCGGTGTCTGCCTCACCTCATTAGAAGCTGATGGCAAAGTCAATAAAAGTATGGGTTGCGTAGCACCTGGAGAGGTTATTCACTGGCTGCAGGTGGGCTCATGTTTGCTGTAATGCAGAAGCTGTTTAGGAAAGAGAGGGTAGCCAGCCTTCTTTTGGGTTTTGTTTCTTTGGGATTTTTTAAGATGAAGGGCAGAACACCCATGCCAAAGAAATGAACCCAGCTCGTGAATAAACGAACTCGCAGAAGGAAGGAAATATTTGTTTAGCTCTCATTCTCTTTATGCTACACCTGGCTGCCACAGCCACTGCAAAATTTCTAACAATCTTACCAGGCTATTTGCATTTAAATGGCTTTTCCTGACATTATGTAAATCTCTTAGTAGAGCTGAAGTTCTCTTTTTCTCTTGGGAGCTGCTCTCAGTGGCTTGCTCTCAGTCCTACCCTGCTCTTCTCCCTCAGCTCTGTTGGGTTACATTAGCACTGCATGAAGCTACTTATGAAACCCCAACTCTCCTAGGTTTTGTTTGGAGCTGGGTCAGAGATGGTGGTGTGCAGATTTCTCAGGTCTTCATAACCAAATTACATTACAAATGAATTCACACTCGGGTCTATAGGAGAACGTACACTTCGGTCTGGTGCTATCCCAATTCAGAGTGTTCTCATAAGGCTGCATTGACAAAGTGACTCTTCAGAGGTATTTTCACTGCTGTCTGCTTAAGGATCCTGCTGCCTTGGACTGCATCTGAACAGTACTCTTACCAGTTGGGGAACTGTGTGGAAAATTTTTTAATCCAGAAGTTTGCATTTCCCCCCACTGTGAATTTCAGACAGCTGGAAATGGAGTATCAGGTTTGCAGCTCTAGCTCCAACCCCAGATCTCTGTCCAGGCCTGGGTACAACACCTACATTTGAGCAGATACTTGATTTCATGCTGAAATTCTGTAAACGTGGGGTTTAATGCAGGATAAAAAGAATATCATAGCAGCAACAGGGGTTGAAAAATTGCCAGCAATGCCAATGTCAGCTGTGCCTTGTACAGGCTTTGGTCCAGACAGCAGAGTACAAGCGATCAAGGAGACGTGAGAAAATTGTCTCTTCTCTAATTCTGGACTTGACTGGAGACGGCTACAGTCCCCACCTCAAATTACCACCACTCCAGGGCTTTCCTAACTTCCTATAGTGCCTGCAGACTGTGACCCAGACGAGACAGAGCATGGAGAGGCTACAGCTCAAAGTCTTTTGATACTGAATATTTAGGCACTCCTAACATACTTCATTACTTGGATGGGGAAAGGGGGGTTGCAACACAGCACCATTTGCCAATCTCATATTACCCAGAGAATGCCCATGTGTCAGGGAAATTCCCAGCTGGTAAGTGGGATGGGCTACTTTCCATAAGAGCAGCACAGGAAATGGAAACAAAGGCTTGGGCAGGAGCCAGGGCTCATAGACACTACAATGAACTTCTGTGGGTATTTGAGTGAGTGCACGCACCTTGGGGGGGAAAAAAAATAATTAAAACCTTATTATTGTATCCTCTTAATGTCATCATAAATGGAAAAAATAGGTATTTCAGCTGTAACACCAGACATCCAGTCAGAGAACATCACCTGGTGCTGGTTAGTCACATTAGCCCAACATTTCACAGCCCTCCTTGGGAGCTGCAATCTACTTTTCACCCTATTCTCTAGGTACCATCCACTGGATGTACTATAAGGGTTAGTCTCTCCCAAGCAAACCACTAATGTTTGCCAAGTACTTCGAGATCATCTGATGAAAGGCTCCATAGAGCCACAATCTATTATTTCTTAGTCAGAAAAACACATTTGCTGAACAGGAAGAACAAAAGAATGAGCTGTGGGCCCCCAATAAGCATTCAACACAAGTTAATTTGCTCAGCAGCTGTATTTTGCTGAGACAGATTGCATATTTTCATTGTTAAAATAAAAATGTCCACTGGGCTTGCGTCCTTCCTGCTTTACATTGCTGCCTGCTACATTCCGTGTCTAGTCCAGTGAACAAAGTCAATTCCTTTCATAAATAAGAGATCCACTCGAATAATTTTGCCTTTGTCCAGGCGAAAATTAATGAAGCCAGAAGACGTACAAGGCTGCAGAATCTTCCCCCTCATGGAAAAAAATAATAATAAAAAAAATAGGGGAAATCTGGCACCTAGGGAGGCAGGCGGTGTGTGTGAATCATGGCTGCCTGCCGACGCGCCTGATTCAGAGCAAGGCACTAAGAACAATAATGCTGCGCTACACCAACTAACCTTCAAGCTTAGTCACAGTTTCACACAGCTAGTGAGCAGAGGGAGCAATGAATCTTCGATTTATGGCTCTCTGTTCTGATAGATTTAGCCTGAAGACAACAGCAGCGTTTCCTTGCATCTCTTAACAACTTACCTTGTCTTTAGGTCTTTCTTTCCCCCCCCTTGTTCTTCCCCATATCAGTGAGGGTTGTTTTTTTTTAAAAATCATTATTGAATTTTTAAATCCCTGGTGGGTAAACGCTTATCATCAGCTCCTACAGTAAAAATAGGGAGTAACACCTGTGAATCTGCCAAATTTTTGCCCCTTGTTGTTTTTCCCAGCTCCCTGTCTCTCCCACATCAGGCTGTTTGCACAGAACTATCAGAGCTGTCGTGCAATACTCTGACTGAAGGAGAAGATGCTGTGACTCCAAAGCCTTGCTTTCATGCATACTTCTTCTGTAAATTATCCCAAAGTGCCTCCTGCTTTAATTTTAGCCTGGAGGTGAATCATTCAGGAAAACCTGATAAAAACCATTTAACCAGAGTTAAACTATCAAAACCTGAGCAAGTCTTAGTTAACTTTTAAGAAGTTTATATGTGTTTTATTTAAGCTCACATGATTAAAGCAAGTGTGTGTTTATTTTAACTCCAGCAGAGTGGCTCTGGACTTGGAACCCGTGGAGAATCAGCCTGTAAACACACTCAGCATTACTGTATGGAGGCATGATGAACGCAGGATTGGGGGGAAAAATGTCAGAAACAAAACATTTTGGGTAGGAAATGGCAAAGAACAAAGATACTACACTGACATCAGCAGCTCAAATGAAGGGGGTTGCTTCCTTTGGAAAGGAAACGGACTTATTTTGAGGACAGAAGTAGTGAGATGATAAGGTCGATGCTCATAGCACATACAAAGCATGCTCTGAGCCTCAAGCCCAAACACAGCTTGTGTTTGGAGAGCAGGTAGCCTGCTCCAAGGGAACACCATGGTCCACACGGATGAGGAGGGTGGTAGTGGTGGGGGCAGGAAGGCAGAAAAACGTCTCCACCTATTTCCATCTGCCTTCCCCACTGACAGGCAGATCAAGCAGGCAGGCTCTTCTTGGGAAATACCTGATGTGTGCTGTGAGGTAGAAGGGATACAGGATGCTGAGACACAGACATTCGCTCTGTGGGTGTGCAGGGTGCATCTGCCAGGTACCAGGCTCTAGCCTCCAAGAGGCAGATAAAGCTACTGACCCTGGTTTTGTGAAATTCAGCAACAACAAGATGTCTGATGCTATTCACAGCCAGCATCTGTAGAAGGAAGTTGTGCAAAGGGTGTTCTGAATACTGGATGTGACCCATGAGACAATTCTGTCCAGCCTCCACCCACGTATAACATTTATATATAGCCCCAGAATAAACTCTTTTTTATAATCCTGCCACAAGCTGTCAAGCAGGGCAGCCCTAGACTAGATTTTGCTGTTGCTGGAGAAAAGGAAGAGCTTGTCTCATTTTATTAAAATACTCGAACAAGCCTGCCATATCATAAAAATTTAAAAATAGTGCAGAGTGCTACCTTACATAAAACACTGCCCTGAGCTGCCTCCTATTCACAGCATCCCAAATATACTGTAATCCCAGAACAAGCCATGAACCAATAAAGGGATCTGAAGCTGACATTTCAGACACACCAATGCACTCCTTCCCCACCAGGTCAGCATGAAAAAGCTAAGCAAAATTACCATTTTTGTGCAATTAAAAAGTATAACCATCTACCACAACAGTCTTTCATTCCCCTTAATTCTCAAGCAAGTCTAATTTAATTAACTACATTTTTTTCAAAGGTGCTCAAAGGAATTCTGTGCTCCTCAAAAATCAGTGGGACTCAGCTTCACCCACCATCTGTGCTTTTGAATATTCTCTTCAAAACACCCACATTGGAAGGAGCAGGACCTGTGAATACCTGGAACACATAAGAGACTTTCCTTAGCATGCTTGATGCCTTGTGTTCTGGCTTTTCCATATTTTGGAGGGGAAGGCCCTGTCATGCCACCAGGTCTGTGAGTTGGTGCTCCCAAACACTTGGTTCCTCATGCTGAAGCTCCTGTTCAAGATCCCTACAGGTGAATGTGGAACCAGTGTCCTCTCCCTGGGTGCCACACAGCCATGGGTGTGCTCTGGAGTGATGCTCCATTTAACATCAGATCGGACAATACTTGGGAAGCTGTTTGAAGGCACCTGGTCCACAGCCTCTTTGGGGAGCTCCAGATTTGTCTTGATGCAGCAACAGCAGCATGTCAGAAATATCACTGCCAAAAAGCTGTAGTTTTCCTTGCCTGAAGCTCCAAGGAGGTTACCATCCCTAAGTCAGCTGCAGTCTGTTTGTCACCTTTCTGCATTTTCTCCACAAACACTATCATCTCCCTCCCTGCATTTAAACTAATCACAAATATTGTGATAAAACCAAGCTAGGAAGCAATTACACCAACAGGTCTGAGGGGACTGCAACCTCTTGGCCTGACACAGCAGCAGCCATAACAGTATATCTGACTTCAGCCTTAACTTATTATTCCTAATTCTTCTCCAGTGACCATATATCTCTGTGATCTTTACAGGCATTCAAGAAAAATCTCTTGGTCTGACCACATGACCTGGTTGTCACATGCACCCTTGGAGCTGAACTCTCAAATAGGAACTTCCAAGACAGGCAGTCTTTAATCCAGAATCCTGGAGGTATGTGACCAGTCTGACATTGGTAAAGGGTTATTTCAGCAGGTTGGGGTTTGCCTGTCTACACAACAGCTCTGCAGAAGAGGACCTGGCAACCTGATGGGTATCAAGTTAAACATAAATTAGCTGTGTGCCCTTGTAGCAATGAAGACTAACTTTGTTGGGTGATATTAGCAGGACCATAGCCAGCAAGCCAAAAGAAGGGATTATCCCCCTCTCCTTGGCACCTGCGAGGGTGCATTTGGGGTGCTGGGTCCAGTTTGGGGCTCCCCAGGACAGGGAAGAGACTGGCAAACAGGAGGGAGCATGGCAGAGGAGCACTGAGACATCTGGGAGCCAGGATACACACAACACACAGGAATGGGCTGGGAGGAACAAGTTTTTTTAGTGTTCAAGAGAGGTGTTTAGCTTCTCTGGAGGTGTTTAATTGCAGTCTGCCACAACCTAAATAGAAAAACAGAGCCTGTCTCCTCTCAGAGATGCACAGTACAGAGATGAAGGGCAATGGCCATAAGTTGCAGTAAGGACAATTCAGGCGTGATGTAGGAAAAAAAATTAATGAGAGTGTTTACACTGCCCAGAGAGCGTGTTCCATCTCCATCCTTGGACATACTTAAAACTCAACTGGGCAATGTCCCAAATAACCCAATCTAACTTTGAAGTTGACCTTGCTTTGAACAGGAGGTTGAACTAGGTGACCCCCAGAGGTCTCTTCCAACCTAAATGATTATGATTTCTTGGAAAAAGTTCAGCTGCACAAGTTATCTTGAAAGCACTTCTCTGAAAGATTCAGCTAAAAACTCAGCAGCAGCTCTCAGGAGGCTACAGCAATCCTGATAAGGTGTCTGGTATCCATAGCTGAATCCTCAGGGGAACAGCTCGTGGGACTGTATGGCTGCAAAACAAGAGGCTCAGCCCTAGCTGAGCCCTGAATGCTGAATCCTATCACCCAGACTGATCCAACTCAATCCAAACAGTGCTCCCTCAGCTCTTCTCTGATGACAATAGGGCTTTTTTTTCTTTTAAGAGTTCAGTCTACAGAGCTATCACAACAGCAGTGCTTCCCCCTGTCAAATTCACTTTTTAAAAGCCATGAAAAATGGAGTAGAGAGATTATGGAGGGATATCTCTGCACAAAAGCAGGACCAAAATAAATCTGTTTCTATAGTGGGGTTGGAAGGGGAGATCAGGCCATTGGGAGGAACAGAGAGATCCCAATTCTTTGGAAAGAGCTATGGGTAACCTGGAAGGTAACCTTCTCCTTTTCACCCCCAGGCTCTGGATATACGCTGGCCCCCGCTGCCACTTGCTTCCTTGGGAGCTCTGGTCCCTTCCCATCATGAAGAGCTAAAGATTTTGGCCAGAAGAATATAAAATGAAGTGATGGTGCTCACATACCAGCCAACACCCCTTTTTTTGGTTGCCCAGGGCTTTGTTACTGCAGAGAGGAGCTAGATGTCCCACACAGATGGGGACAGGGACAGCCTCAGCTGCTGCGTGCACACCATGGGTGCAGCACAGCCCTCTGCTCAACGCTCTCCATACCTCAGGAACATCTCCACCTGCATCTATGCCTTTTGCAGTAAATACTCTCTGCCTCAATGTGAATTCACTGCTCCAAAAATAACTGTAATTACCCAAGAAGCAGAGGAGCCTATTTACAAGATTTAAAGGGGAAGAGGGAAGAAAATCTCTTAGAAGAAAACTCCCAACACCTGGGCCTCAGGGTACAAAAGTGAACTGAAAAGGGGCAACCTCATTCCCCTGGGAGAGGCTCAGCCTGTTTGGAGGGGCACGGACTTGGTGGTACTTTGCTGTGCCAGCCATCAGGAATTGCTCAAGTCAGATGGCAATAAAATATTACATGAAGAAAAAGAAGTACTCCTTGTGAGCAAACTCACTGAAGTGGGGGGTGGCTCTGGCAATGCTCACGCCTGTGAAAGTTTTAAAGACATCGCTGAACATGGGGGTGGGGGGGAGAAGAAGGCATAAAAGAGGCATGGGTGTGCACACAGGAGAGTACCAGAAAATAATCATTTAAAATAATAAACTTGTTACAACGGCAGCAATGATTGCTGTCTATCCAGGCTCTGAATAATTCAAAAGGTTCCTGCTTCACTCAGTATCTCAGGGTATTTTCAGACCTGCCAGAATTTTCTGCTGGTAAATAATGCATCTGTGGTATTCAAACACACATAATCTCCAATTAATACTACAGATTTAACACTGCCAATTTCGAAACAGAGGACAGTCTGAGGAAGGCAAATTGCTACTGAGCTTCCTGGGCTTTCTGTCCTTCCTATTTTCACCTTCACCTTCAGGTGCTAAAATTGCTCTTCTCTCTTGCAGTTGCCATCTTCACACAGGTAATAAGGAGCTAATGCAGCTGGTTAATTCAGCATCAGCCTACAAAATAACTCACAGTAGGACTCCAGAAATGGGGAAAAACCCAAGGAAAATGGAAGGCACATGAATGTGCAGCATTTTGAGCTTTTGTTTCTGCACTGGGGCTGTCTCTGCCATGTCCCTGTGCTAGGACAAGAATCCTGGCACCAGTTGGGTGCTTGGGGCAGTGAGTGCCTGGGAGTCACAGCTTATGGCAGGGGAGCTCAGCACAGGCAGCCGCAGTCGTGTCCCAGCCCAGGGCAGGGATACAGCAGGACCCACAGCCCCAGCAGCTGCGGATGGCTCTCAGCCACGCTCCCAGCCCACCGACCTCCTCCAGTAGGAGGATAATTTCAGAGACACAAGGAAAAGAATACAAATTATAAACAATTACCAAAGCATGACTAAGACTTCCATAATGCAGCTTTGCATTCAGCACTTGTGAACTTTGCTCCAAAAACAAGAACCACCTAAACGTTACTAATAACCACATGGCTGTGATGAGACATTAAATAATGATGATAAACAAGACGCAAGATGGACAAGTAGTAATAAAGGTAACACACACTGCACAGAGTAGAGGCAGGCTGCAGGCTTTCATTTGAACTGGTTTAGAGAAAGTGCCTCCAAGATCTAAAGTGCCTCCTGGATCCAAATTGCCTGTGAATCCAGCTCCTGCTTTACCTGAACTGAAAGCAAAATGGATTCATATACAGCGCAGCAGGTCCAAGAAGGACTTGGAGAAGCCTCTCCAATTGTCCTCGTCCTGTTTTACTGATAGTTTCTATTCCACCCCATGAACACTGCTAGGTTTACAGTTACAGAAAAAGAAGGATAAGCTGTTACTCTGATTGATGTGGCAATTTTAGGAGTTTTCCTCTAGTCAGAGTGGAAATTCAGCTACTTCTCTGGAAATGAAAGCAGAGCTGAGAAAGGAGCCCAACCCAAGAGAGTCAACAGTGACCTGGGAAATTAATTAATAAAGACAAGGAAAGGCCTACTTTTTATGCACTATCTCAACTTTTCTTTAATCCAGACTATATTTCATACAACTTTTCTTCTAACAGTATCTGAACATCTTGCTGCCTGTGTTCATCACAGGAAGAGAGCACAAGTCGCAGCCTCTACACTGTCTGAATGCAAACAGCGGTACCCTACGTTTCATCTCACATGGTCAGGGGCAGGGACACAGTGTTCACGTTCCAGGTTTTAAATCAGCTAAATTTAAGGATCAGAGTGAGATCTGGACATTCTGGTGCCGACCCCTGCCCAAGACAGCAGGAAAGCACCCACTCAGGCCAGCTCAGCTCTGTCCTCCAGATGCTGGTCTCCTACTCTGCCCTTGGGAGTATCAGGTGGTTGTCCTCTTATTACTGGTCCCCAGGGAGACTGGCATCTCCCATTTCAAGGCACTTTGCCCAAACTTTTCTAGCCCCAGACTTTTAAAATATTTTGTTTATCTTGCTGCTGTGGTTCCTATTGTTCCTATAATGTTTTTCTTATTAAATTACAGAGGTTTTGAGTTTGAATAAACCTTCCTTTCCAAACACGTCCGGTAGCGATTGGATGCCTGCAGGGAGAGAGCGAGGGTGAGGAGGAGGGAAAGCAGAGGAGAATTGCAAGGTTTCAGATTCCTGTAAACAGAGAAACATTTTTCCAGTCATCAGTCTGAGCCCAGTGGAAATAGAGCTTCAGTTTCCCCTAGTTAACGCTGGGGATCCGGTGGCAATGCTGTTGATGTGCCTCCTTTTTCTCTACCAGTCGCTGGATGCTGCTTAGTCTGCAGCTGATCAGCAAGCCCGGGTGCTGACAGTCATTGCTGCAGTTTCCTTCTCCTTCATTTTCCGAGCATGCCCTACTTGCAGACCAGGAGCAGGTGTCTGAACCCGGGGGAGGGCCCTGTGAACGCGCCTGCTCCCTTCAAATCCTGGCTCTCAACTCCACTGTGCATCCGAGCAGCTCTGAGGTGGCTTTGAGGGCTGCAGCTGAACTCCCTTTAAAGAGCAGCATAAACTCCCTGAATCCATCCCCTTCTGCTTCTGCATAAAGCCAGCAACCCTTCCCTCTGCCCACAACTGGTGTTTCCCAGCTTAACTGGATATGGTGTGGGGTCTGGGTTAGGAGGAGTCTTTGTGTTCTGTGTAAATACAGCATCTAGTGCACACATGGGTCACGGTCCATGAATGGTGCATTTAGCAACCACCGCAGTGCAAGCATGCAGTAAGTCGTAGCTTACACACCTCCCTCCATCAGTCAGTGTCAGTATTTTCCAGGGTGTCAATGCAGACACTGTTCATTTTGAAAGAATATCCTCAGAGATTTCCCATCAGCACTAAACCAGCTCTGTTCAGATCCACCTGCAAAAGTTGATCAACAGCCGGTATACGGGCATGTGTTTCCAAAACACAGCACTAAACACTTCTCCAGGAGGAGCCAAGTATAAAAGAACACTATAAATGACTAAGAGAGCAAAAACACAATGTATAGATATTTGCTTGGATGTGTGCAATAATAATATTAACTTAAATCTTTTGCTAACACTTGAGGCTACACCCCATAGGCGTACCATTCATAAACACTGCCCCGTGCCTAAAAGGGCAAAGAGTTACCGTGCTGCATTTGCTGGCAGTGCCAGTGGACACAGGCAGCAGGAAGGAGCCTTGTGGTTAAAGCTCCTGTCTGGGCACCAGGAGAGGTTGGATTGATGCTTGGCTCTGCGACAGGCTTCCTATGTCACCTTGCTGCAATCACTACCCAGCTCCCTCAGCCATGAAGCCAGCTATCCTGATGTGAGGCTTGGACAAGTTAATTCACCCCAGGGCCAGCAAAGGACAGGTGCTATGGAAGTGATCTTGCATGTGCGCGTGTGTGTGTATGTATTTAGGTGCAGCACAAATGGCTTGCTAGAAGGGGATTCAAGTTGCTTCCTAGAAACTTCTGTTTGTTTAGGTGGCTTTGCATACTGTGAGATAACATTTCCTCGCTTCCACTGTGAGCACAGAGCTCCAGATGCACCCAGGGCGAACAGCAGTCTCTCCAAAAGTATTCCTGATGCACCTGTCAAAGATTACAATTAATTCATGACTGTTTGATGGCTTACGCTAAATGGGTTTGGCTATAGTCCAGTTTCCATTGGGCAAGTGTCTCCATCTCAGGAACACTGTGACATTTGGTATTTATTGTCCTCTTGGCTGGCACTCCTACCCAGGGCCACGCATGGAATGTGTCAGGGGAACAGACTTGCTTTTCAAGTCCCCAATCTGCATTGAGGTAGGATGGTATAGAGGAGCCTTTTGTTGTTATTCATGTTTAACTTCCCTCTAGAAGACAGATGGAAGAGGTTTTGTTTTGTAACTCTTAACACAGCACCTCTCACCGCTGCAAAATCCTCTTCATGCTCTATCTGACAATTCCCAAATCAGTCTCCTCCTGATACAAGGTGTTTGTTCACAAAGACTGAACCATAAGCTCTCCCGCAATGCTCAGATTAGCGCGCTGTGATTCAGTAACTTCCTTTGTTGTGATCTCTCTCAGCCTGTCAGCACATTCGCTTAATATTGTTTTAAGCCCCGTCCTTGTGCGAGGTTGCAGCCTCTGTGCCCTGCTCCACACTGCGCTCTGCAAAACAAGCCAGCCAGCCACATTCCTGTGCTGAGCAGCCTTGTGTTCCCCACACGCTCCCGACAGCCATGGCAACATGGCTTTCTCATAGCTGGCTACCTCCAGCACTCTCTGCCGCTCCTCACGCTCGCTCACCGATGGGGTTTTGGGGTGATGGTGCCACCCCGATGCCCACACCCATCCACACATCCCACCTCCCCATGGTGCATGCCCAAGGAGATTTTATCTTCTTCTACACAGCAAAGGTTAAAGGCCACATTGTCAAAGTCCCGTTTATTCCTCGCAGGACGGCTCGCTTCATGGTACAATGGTTAAGCAAGATTAACTGCTCTGATAGGACGCAGAGTATCTCACCCGGGATAGATTTTGGGGTTTGTGCCACAGTGAGAGCTCAGGGAGCTTCATGGTGGTGTGTGCCATGGAGTGGGGTGGTGCAGAGCAGGGCCCCACAGCTCCCCGCAGAGCCACCAGCATGGGGGCTTCAGGCAAGGGACTGGCTTTGGCCTGGCAGCCAGGAGCAGGGGGAGCGAGAGAAAGAAAAAGCAAGTGCAGAGTGTGAGTGTATGGTCCTGGCGTCACGCAGGAGAAGGAACAGGCAGGGTGAAATACACACCTTCAGAGATGACACAAGTATGAGCCAGAGCTCTGCTGAAGTTGCCTTTCCAGCAGTTCCACTGGCAGCGAGGCCCTAGGTGGCTCGGGCTGTGTAGCTGCAAATGGCTGAGGCCATTTGTCAGCTGGACCAAAATGTCACTGCCACCAGCTCTCCACCCTGGGCAGTCCAGCAAAGGAGTGGGACTGGAAGCCTGGCTCACTGCATGGGGCAGGATGCATTGGATCTTGGAGCAGCCAAGATTTCAC
Organism: Laterallus jamaicensis coturniculus; assembly: GCA_022605575.1. Taxonomy (NCBI): domain Eukaryota; kingdom Metazoa; phylum Chordata; class Aves; order Gruiformes; family Rallidae; genus Laterallus; species Laterallus jamaicensis. The sequence continues at coordinate 10,510,784 of JAKCOX010000016.1, read as the reverse complement.
CCAAGAGCCTTTCTGTCACGTATGCTGCAGACCCACTGCCTTGCACAAAGCCTGCAGGTATCTCACACTGACCCAAACACAACGCACGGGGCACAAGTGGCCCTCACATGAAGGCAGCGGGCACAGGACTTCTTTCCTTGGCCCCAACCTGTGACCTTTCTCAGCAATGCTCAGCAGAACAGGGTGCACTGTCTGGGCAGGATCAAATCCTCCAGCAAGCAGAAACTGAAGCCGGGCTCTCTTGCTTGTTCAAAGCCTGCCTCCTACACCCCAGATTCCTGAAGTCAAAGCCTTCTAGAGGAATGTGTCAGTGCCCAGCCGGTGGGAGTGAAATGCCAAATTTTTAGCAGATTGGAGTTTATTTTTAAGCAGCGTCAAAAAAAACAACCAACCCAAGACCAAAAACAAAGCAAGATTCCCAAACACACAGACACAGAGGAATAAAATAAGCACGTAGAAACACGGCCAGCACAACAGCCAGACCTCAGCACTGGACTCTGCTGGCTTCCCAGGCACAATCACAGCCTGCCCCAGGCATCTATTTATGAAAGTCCTCGAGGAGTGCAGAGGAGATGGCCAGGCAGCTGCTGGGGAGGTGAAGCACCTGCGTTGGGATCACAGTAAACAGAAAAACAGATAGAGGAGATGTGGGAAACGCTTTCATTCCCTGGGCACACAGACAGGTGAGGGCTGGGGGACTGCACTCACAGCTGTCCAGGTTTCCAGCCCCCTTCCAACTTTGCACCAAGCAGGACCCCACTTGCATTGCAGCCCCTTCCCCACCCCACCTGCCAGCCATGCTCAGCTGCCCCAAACCCTCCCAGTGCCAGGGGCACCAGGGGCACTCTGCCAGCTCAAGCCCAGTGTGTTGGGGTCTCTCAACATGTTCCTTGCCTTGAGGTAACAGCATATGCCCACTCCTCACCAAGCACTCAGCCTGTAACTGCTCCAGGTGGGTCCTATGTTGTGTGCCCAGCAGAGCAAGGCCAGGTAAAGCGCCAGGTTCCTGAGCAGTGCCACCACGCTCACCAGTGTCACACTGACTCCAGAGCCTTTCCAAGCCCATCACAAACCCCTTCGCAGCCACAAAGAGGAGAGACCTGATGCTGGCAGCGCAGAGTGAGCAAGAGCTGAGGGTGGAGGTCTGGCAGGAGCCCTGACAGGAGCAGGGGCAGGGCAGGAAGGAGAAGCTGAGATGAGATTTGATCCCCAGCCTTTCTCTGGCAGGGTACATTGGCAATGCACAAAGGGTCCCATTCTTACACATACACTGTGCTGCATTGATGGATGCATTAGTACAGCTGATCCCCATCCCTCCCGAGACAGACACCTTCAGCCACGGGCAGCTAAGGCAGCTTTTCAGTCTCATCTGCCACACTGAGATCTTCCCAAGTCCCCTGGACACCTCCTTCCTCTGTCACAGGCTAAAAGGAGTTTTTGGGGGTCTCACAGTTTTGCTGTACTGCAAAAGATCAGAGTAAGCCTTTGCTGCAATGAGGTGGAGCCTTGATGGCTCTTCTGTTCTGGCTGATACTGGGTGTTTTCCTGCTACCCCGGCTCAGAGGCTGTGTGTTGTGAGGCAGGATGCTATGGAAAGTCACCACCCTGTGCCAGAGGCTTGACCCTCAAGCCTCAGAGGCAAAGGGACGTCTGCTGGGACATGAACTCCATAGGCTGTATGATGCCTGCGTTCACCAGCCTCATTTCCTCCTCAGTTCTGCAAGCACTGTATTTTCTCATTCATTTTAAAAATGGGATGATAGTGTGTACTGCCCTCACTGAGGATTTGCTGTAACACATTTCAGTTCCATTACCTTTCTTGTGTCTCTGTGGGTGCTTCCAATTCAACTTCTGCCAGGAGAACCCCAACTGAATTTTAAATCTACATTCCAAATATTTATGAAACTACCTTACTGTAAGTCCAAGCCCACTATTCCCAGTATTTCCCTTTAAACAACAATACATACATACATGGATATCAGAGATGCACATGTTCTATTAAACCATCCAGTTCACTCCTTTATGCTTTCTCTCCTAGGGTTGCCCATTTTCCCTAGGAAACTCAAGACCATACAAGCAAAAAGCTCACACAGCTGGAAAAACAGCGCTGCTAAAGAGAGCAAGGTTGTCCACGAATTCTCTGGTACTCATCTAGGTAACAAGGATTTTTTCCTCAGTCAAAGAACTTGGGTATTTGCCAAGGTGAACTCTACCTGTATCAATCTGCTACAGTTAACCCTGTAATAATACTGTAATAACATAAGTCCGATGTGCTAAACACCTGGAAGGATGGGAGGATGTCTGAATAAGGCGCCTCTGAAGACAACTGCTCTTTTACAGAGCCAGCGTGTGGTCACAAGGGCTTGTCCTGCAAGTCTTGTTCAAGCATTTTTCTGGGGACAGTGAGGAGGAGCAGCTAAGCCACAGCCAAGCCAAGCCCAGAGGCAAATAACTCCAGCAGGAAAAGAGAAATAAATGCGTCTGGAAGTGGCAGGGCCAAGGGTGCAGGCTATACCTCTCCTGGCTTCCTCCTCATCCTCACTTCCCTGGATAAACCCTCAGAGAGAGCTTACACGGGGCCAGGAACGTTTCTATGGGCTTGCAGACACCTACAACAGCAAAGTCAGTGGTGCAGACAGGACATGAATAACCTCCTCATTAAGCTCCTGCCTTGTGCTACTGAGGCACATAAAGAGCCGCCAACATCACATCCCTGCCACATGCAAAGCTGCCTCTGTGCTGCATAAATCATGCATAGCCACATCATCTGTTATAGATGCACAAAGCCGCAATCGCTAATTATGCCAAGGAGTGTAACATTACCTACGGGATATGGCTGGTGGAGGCTGCAATGTACACATATGCCATATGCTTCTAGATTTTAATGTTACAGCTCTGGTTTTTGCCTCCTTTAGTGTGTGGCAGTTTATACATCTGGAAGAGGGTGCTGGGACTTCCCATTAAATTAACACCAATGACTTCTGCTGTATCCCTCTAGAAAGGAACCACGGCACCAAAAGAGGCCATGCAAGACTCCAGATGAGGAAGTCCCAGATGTCTTATTACACACAGGCTATTTCCAACTTGGAAACCAACTTAGGAAGCTAAAATTATACCCTATCTGCTGATATTTTGTGACATCTACTACCCAGGCACAGAACTGCTGTGAGAAGAACAGAATGTGCATTGAATGCACTCCTAAGGCATTTTTAAATAACATGCAAATGGGGTCTATGTAAGTACACAGGACAGAAACTGTGCAGTAGCACAAATGCCAGGTGATGGGTGCGCTGGCAATACTGTCAATGTAACTAGCTGTTGCTGGAGCCCAGTTTGAAGCCTATGAACCTATGACACATGGTAGCAAGTTCCAGTTCTCCCCTATATACCTGGAGGCAGACATCCTCCACCTCTAAAGATCATGGAAAAAAACCCTCTGAGGTTGAATAGCTTCCCCTTGTAGCAGAATTTGCTTTAATGCTTGTCCCTGGCAGCATTCACACTCTGCTGGCACTGGTTTCTAGGCTATGGGTAGTGCTTGTGCTGCACTACAACAAATGTATAATGCACCAGCAGTCCTCTACTCTCTCCTGTACGTTCATTCACCTGGAAAGTTCATGACAAAGACAAAAGATAGTACTTCCAGATCCAAACCCAAAAGCTCGAAACAATCAGGAGAAAGAAAGAAGTTTAGACAAGTAACTCAATCTGTTGTGCAACTCCCCAAAGTGCCTCACCACACCTCGCCTCTAGTACGCTTAAAGTCTGGGACCCAGTGCTTGTGATCGCAGTTGGCGTTTCACAGCACACCTCGTGGGCCTTTGAGGTGGCCAGGACTGAAGTCCCAGGCTGAAGCATCTCCTAATCGTTCCTGGTTCACGTGCAAGTCAGTCTCAGAAGCTGCACCGACGCACACCCCCCACTTCATCATCAGCCACCTCCCACTGAACCTTATAAATGACCCAAACTCCCCGATTCACTTTCAGAGCTCTGCTGTGCATTTTCAGATTGCTTAGTTCTGCCTTTGCAGCTACTCAGTTATTTTCTCCTCATCCACCTACTCAAAGCACAATCCAAGAACAACAAAGGCCATCCTCTTCCAAAACTATAGGCAGAGCTATACATTTCTGATGTCCATTCACTGCTCAATGCCCATTCTCATTACACTGGCATAGAAATCTCTGGAGGGTTACAAGGGAAATTAGGAGCTTTCTGTCCTCAGACATTTCCCAGGGTGCAAAATGAAAGGCCAGTATGTCTGATTCAAATATATTGCCTGTGAACTTTGAAAGCAGCCTAAAAAATGAGTCTGAAGCACATCACCAGGAATAGAATGGCAGGCTGCATTTTATATGGATGTAGTTGAAAAGTCTTCAGAGCTAATGGCTTGGAGTGGTTCGGGAAGCTGACAGACTACAATAGATGTGACTTTTTTCTTCTCACTCTATGGAGATAACATTGATTGACTGGGCTTGGAGTTTGCACAGAGCTGGCACTGGCACAATAAACTGCCTGTTGTGTGGATAGCCCGAACCACGAGCTCTGAGGTGCATATGTAACTTTAGCATGCTTAAAAATAGAAACCAAGCTTGAGAGCTGTGCAATATAAGTCGTGACCCCTCAAAAATAAACTGCACACTTCCCCATAGCCCGTACATACCCAGAGGTAGACTCTCAGAGGTGCAACCAAAAACGGGCAACCATGAAGTTATGGAGTTTAAACACCTTGTGCTCTCAGAGAGTCTCACAGGTCCAGAGAATCAGGCTTTGAGATGCGCAGGCAGATGGCAATTCCCTCAGGGTTAACTGCTCAGCACAAGAAACAGGCTTGAGGTAAGTCCAAAGGTGTGACCCCACCTCAAGCAAGGCAAGTGCTTGCTCAGCATTCTTTGGGCTGGTTGGCACAGTCCTCACCACTGTACTCCTGTGCATGAAGTGGTGACTGATAACATTTCACTGAAGTTCCAGAGATGAGCACAATGCTTGTGCAAGCTCTGGAAGTGTGGCAGAAATTCCACCAAGCCTCCTGCCTGCCTCCAAATTCTGCTCTGCCATCTTGTCCATATTTTACAGCCCCGAAGCACAAGCAAAAGTAACAAAATGTAAGGGAAGAAGGTGGGTAATTATTCTCCTCTCCCTCCCCAAATTGCAAAGAAAAGATTTAAGAAAGAAACAGTTGTTCCTGGAGACAGACAGACAGACAGACATAGCACAGCCTTCCCCATAGCAGGCCCTGTTCCCGGCAGGTTCCCACATCCATATGTACCCACGTGCCCTGGCTGCCTCACACGAGCTGACCAGGAGCCCTAACTACAGCCTGTCCTTCATACAGGGTGCATTTGCTGCCCATGCCAGCCTGTGCTGAGCTCCTGCCTGCACCATCCCGCACACGCCAGCGGCTCGAGGCTGGAGCGCAGCAGTCCTTCCACTGATTTATTAGCCTCACCCTGCAGTTCCCTCTGATGTTGGGGGCGGTGGGACAGACTTGTTTGATGACCTGCCTTCAGGGCTGAGTAAATGAGATTCATTAGGATATGCAAAAAACCTGAGAGCAAAGCATGCCTATCTTTCCGTCTGAGCATCTGAGCTCCACCGATCTGATAAGAGCTCGTTGCTCCAACATGTCTGCAGAGGAAGATCTAAAGCTTTCTTCTTCCCATGCATTCCCAGATAGTCATTGCAACTAATAGACAAATAGGTCAGAATAAATAACAGCCCCCTCATTTCCCCCAGCATGTGAGTCTGGATGGCTTAAGTGTTAATAAGAAACAAGGCTGCTGAAACAAGATGCCCTGATGCACTGCAAAGAATATGTAGCATAATAGCATCTTTCATAGAAATCTTTCAATAAAGCTTGTCATTACCCAGACACGAGAGACATCATTTGCATAGAGAAGCAGAGGAAAAGCAGCTTGAATGAGGTGATCCCAAACTGGAGTCATCAAGTCACTGAATTGTTGTATAAAGTAATACAGAATCGTATTTTGCTTAAGTTCAGCATTTCTGTAGCAGCACAATAGGCTAAGTAAAAATACTATGCCTAGATGGAGTGATTGGTTGGAGGAAAGCCAGCCCCTACTCTCTTACAGGACTGAATTACGCCCTGTGGTGTCACTGGGTGATGGAAGGAGGACCCTGTACCAGGGCATGTGTTCACTGCCAGCTCCTCATGCCAGGCCACCTCATCTTTAGATGGAAATGCTGGGCTCACCCCATGGAAATCAGGAGGCAAGGACTGGGGCAAGAGGGGCACCGAAGCAGGCAGCAGGCACACCTCCTGGCTCCTGCTCAGAGCATCACCTAACCCCAGGAGCGCAGAGACGCCCGAATATGGATGATGACTCCTCAGAGCTCCTGACAGTACATTCGCCCCCTTTGCTGGAGGCGTTTGAAGGCAAACAAAAGCCGTCAGTGAGCACGTAGTACAAAAAGCAGTGTGCTGTCTTAAACCAGGGCGGAGGGGAGAACAAGAGCTGGAAAATCTAAATTTAGCAGCCAGCACTTTGGCTGTTCGCTCTGGGCAGAGCTCCGCAGCCCATCGGCGGGCAGGCTCCCTTCCGACCTAGCGCAGGATTTTCGGTAGCAACCATCACCATGGAATCACAGTGCCGCTTCTGTTCAGTGATTTTGCCAATCCCTGTGGGTTTACTGAAACCCTCATGACATTTTAGGTACAGTGAAGGGGCAGGGTGGGTGGGAGAGGTGGTTCTTAAAGCACCAGCTCCTGGAATCCTGGAGGGCAAATCACCTTTTTTCTTATAAGCAGCATGTAGCCCTCCTCCTAGTTGTAGAGCAAAGCACAACAGCTCAAGAAACCTGGAGTGTCCTTGTGTGAGGGGAGGGGGAAGGTTCTCACACTGTCCGCTTGGTCTGGGGGGAAGGAGAAAAGCTGAGTCACAAGATTTGAGCTCCTGGAATCAGCTGTTTCACTTCCCTCCTCCGACGATCACAATGTCCTGGTTGCAAACAGTGAGAACAAACGTTTTTAATACCATTTCCATGTTGATTTTTCAGCTATGGCTTTCTGAATGCCTGCTCCTCCTGGGCCTGTTCTGTCTTTGTGCCTTCCCTGCTCCCTGGTGATGACAAACTGCGAAGCGTTTCCCAAGAGTGAGAAATCCTCACAAGAATCATCTGTTGCAAGTCCTGTCTGACAAAATCGTGTCAGAGCTTCGGGGACTTTCTCTCTATTTTTAATTGAATGCATCTTTCCCTGGCATTTCCCCCTGCTGGCTCCTGCACCCATGCTAATACAGCAGATATTGGAAGGGAAGCAGAGCTCATGCCACGATGTGGAAAAGTGGTTGTTCCCACATGAGCTGCAGGGATTGCTGTATAAAAGGTGCACATGGGGCATCGCTGCGGCTGCAGCGCAGGATTCCCTTTCTCTCTTTATTCCTCCCATGCAATCAGCATTCACGATTTAGTCCCTTCTTATCATGGCCTTGCAGTATCACATCTTGGCTTGGTATTTAGTCTTGTAGAGCCTTGAAAGGGCAGCTTCTCCTTGAGTTTATCAGCTCAAATGGGGGATGCCGCTTGATGGTGTGCCAGCGAGCTTCTGTACGATGCCTTTTATGTCTCGATCAACTCAGCACGGCTATTTAATTAAAGAGATGGTGATACAAAAGGCTCCTCTTCGATAAAATCTGGGGGAGAAAAAGTGCTACCTGACTTGAAGGGGAAGGGAGGATGGATTCACAAACCCAGCAGAGCCCGATGAGAGCTGAGGGCACGGTAGCATGGGGTGGTTTAACAGAAGGGAAGGCAGCCGCTCTGCCAGCAGAAGCCCGTGAGCAGAGAACCATGGAGCACAAAATTAACACACTGGCTCATCAGGAAATGTTAATGTGGGCAAGATGGGGAATTGCTTCATATGGGCAAACAATCTGTGCAGAAGGGATAAGCATGATCAAAACCTCATACAAATCTGGGCACGTTTCTCCAAAATCTGCCCTCTACCCTCAGTTTGAGGCTCAAGACAGAAAACGCAAAGCCCTGATTAAGGTGTTAAATCCTTATGGCAAAAAAACAACAAAATGTTTTGCTAAAAGGAAACAAAATGAAAGCATCCAACTGGGCTTTTCTAGAAATGACTATGCTGTTACCATGCAGATCCCAGGAGGGGAAACTTGCAGCTTGGAGTAAGGGGTTGGGTGTTGGACTTTCATATTGATACACAGTCAAGGAGCTGAATGAGCACAGAAACTACCCTATTCCCAGTTGGGTTTTTGTCATTACATTCACCAGCAACACTTTTCAAAGCAGGAGCACTTCACTCAGCTACCTGGACTTTGCCTGATCCCTGCTTTGCCTTTCCCCCTGCTTAGTTTGATTTTGAAACACCGTTCCTTCCTCTAAAAAAAGCTGAGCCATCTCCTTCAGCCATGCCACCATCTTCAGGACTGGAGAGCCTTGGCAGAAGAGCCTAGGCTAGGTACAGAAGAGCACTGCTCCACAGAGGTGCCGGAGCCAGGGCAGAAGCAGCAGATCCTGCCCAAAGGCAGGGGTGAGGTCCTCACCAGATGGCAGAGGTGAAGACAACACTCACCTTCTTCGTGAAATGACAACCACCAGGGTTAAATCATTTCCTAAAAGCTCTGGGAAACTCCTCATTTTAATGAGCTGATTATCCACCTCAGAAAATTAAACATCTTAAAACTGAATAATTCAGTGTTTAAAGAAACACAGACTCATTATAACAACTTCATTCTCTTCAGAACAGTCATCCTAAAGCCAAACATCAATAGCTAATGAACTCATTTCTACTGCACACGCTGCCTCCACTTTCATCCGCTGACCTCTATAGAAATTCAACCAGGCACTTGTTCTGCCCAACCTCCACCATACCTCATTGCTCCCACATGTGGTCCCTAACGGAAAGCTAGGACCAGCTTCACCCAGCCACCACTTCCCCTCTTTACCCACCTCAGCACTAAGCCGAGACCATTTTCCCCTTCATAGTGACACTAAAGGAAGCCAACTCCACCTACAGCATAAGCAGATGCTGAATTTAGTCCCCTTGCATTTACAGTCCCACGTGGGAGGAGCAGGAGGTCCAGTGTTACTGATGTCTTACAGTCAGAGAGACTCCGATTTCAACATCCCTGATGAACGACTGCTTTATATCCTGCTCAAAGCCTCTCTGGATAGGGCCACAGGCAAGGTAATCCATGCAGCACTTCTCCAGAAGGCCAGAAGAACATTAAAAAGTAATTGAAAGGCCTGGGGGATCAGGGGAAGAAGAGGACAAGCTCAAAGAAACCAAGGAAAAAACCTGAGGCACGGAAGTGTGTGAGTGCACTTGTTTGAGAAGACCTAAAAAAAAGGTCATTTTGAAGAAAATGAGGAAACTGTCTCTGAAAGGATCCTTTGAAATGGCAGCAATAGCAGGGAAACAGTAAATGGCAGGCTACAGACCTGTCACTGTTAAAAGGAAGGAGTTCAGCTCCAGGATACGTCTGCAGATCTACCACAGCGTTGCCTCCCAAGTGAAGGCTTCACAAACTACTACAATGAAAGGTTGAATCCACACGTTACCAATGCAAAAGTAACCCTAAAATATTAAGAACAACATTGCTCCTTCTGTAGTACTTATTTTATTACAGGGATGTTTCCTTTTCATCCAGAGAGGCCTCAGAATTACACAGATGGTTAAAATGTATCTATAGTAGTGGTAGTAATTTAGAAACCTCTCTGGGGGAAAACAAGGTTTTAGCCTTTTTTTTTTTCTTTTAAGTGGCAATGAGCTGGATTTTAAGGTGGAGTGAGTTTATTTCTGTCGTGGCTGCTGCAGAGAAAGCTCCATCACCCACAGATAATGCCAGATGGTGAGCCATGCCCAAATCCATCAGGCACAGGCATCAGGAAGAGGTTCAAAGTATAACTGGGGATCACTTCCCTCGCTCAGGGGGCAGCCAACAGAAACAAAACCCGAGCAGGTTGGGTATAACCACAATAGCGCAAATCCATGTGCTGCTGCCATGCTCCAGACAGCTCTGCAAGTGGCAGAGGAGCCTCTAACCAGCCTATGGGACAAAAGATGACACAGCATAAGGAAGCCACGTGCGTTCAGTGGCACGGCTGATCGAGGGCCAGTTTTATCAAAAACCCTGTTAACTTACTGGTATATCATTAAGGTGCACGAATGGTTACATGGTTCACCAGAGCTGATAATCCTTTGCCTGCGGTGCAGTTGCAGAGGGTATAAAATTTTCTGGAGATGGTGGAGGGGACTCTTGACGCACCATATGGTCTCTTCCAGCCCTTGCGCTGCGCTGAGGCTCGTGCTCTCATGTGACTCACCATTAGCAAGTCACATGCAGCAGAAAGCAATTTTATGGCCAGATCCTGCTCTTAGAAGCTATGATGACTAAACTAGCTAATCAAATCAGCATAAATTTGCAAACACCGTTTTAGCAGCTGTGACCGTAAATATCATCAGCAGAATGTGAATAATCCCGAGCACAAGATGAGTTGAGTAATGGGTTCCCAATGGGCGTTGAAGCCATCAGTCCGCTGCCTGGCAACTCGGAGATGGGGGCGAGGGGGGGAGGTTTGATTATGATGAGCCTGAAACAGCAGATGCAGTTTCCACGATGAAATGCAGCGAGAGCACACGCACCAGGAAAAGAAAGAAAGGAAAAAATTCATTTACTGAGACAAATAATTGCGGTGGATGCCCCGCTCTCACCCCACTGTCTCCCAAATGCAGGCACGTGTGCATGTTCCATGTGGAGGGATGTGTTTTAGCATTCCCAAAGTGACTCATTTGGCATTTTCCAGAGACCTGCAAGAGACTCCCCGCACACACATACCATTTTGTCAACAAGCCATAAAAATAATCAGCTGAGGTGAAATTCACTGAGAACACAAGACACCAAGGCTAAATTTGTTTTTAATTTGTGCCAGCTTCTGCTAATGGGAGTCAGGGTGCAGCGCTCCCGGCACTAACAAAGGGGAGGGGGGAAAAGCTGCCAAAATTAAGAGTACAGGGCAGTCCTGACCTTCCCTCTGGTGAGGACCGGCCATGCACGTGGTCCCAGAGCAGATGCAGCAGATTGGAGTGGGCAGCAGACCAGCCAGAGCAGAAGAACTATCCCATGAGCCGCTCTGCCGGGGGCCCTGGGGAGCAGGCGGGTGGAAACACAGCCAGTTTCTCCCTCAGCAAAGGGCTGCAGTGAGGGAAGCGGCTTTTGCAGCTCAGAGAATGGAATACACCTGCCAGCATGAATCTGGCTCAGTGCTATATATATATATATGTTTGCACAAAAACATGGGAAAAAGACTAACTGTGATGTCTCAGTCCTGGTGGCTTTTGGTAGGCTGTTAAAAATGCTTGGGTACTATGGACCATATCTGGTTTTGATGATGATATTCCACCCCATTCTGAGTCAAAATCCAGAGTCTAGAGGGCTGGAGAAATATTATATGCACCTTGCATTGCACAGTGTAAAGGTAACCTGTGTTTGCTGGAGCCACCAAAATCTGATAAAGGAAAGGCCTTGGTGTGGGTATAGCTCTACATGACAGTCATTACAGCTCATGCTGATAACGCAGCTTTCAGCTGAGCTTTAAAACCGATCTGCAGTACAAAGCAGACAAGGAAAGCAAGCATTTCCAAAGAGCTGCCAGCCCAACCTGGGTTTCGCCTTGCCGAAACCCAGAATGTTGCTTAGACTACCAAGTGTGTAGATGCTCCAGGCTGCTGGTTTAAAAGCCTACATGCACACAAATGCACAGCCAAATTTTTGGTTTGCTGCATTTCCTTAGCTATGGTAATTACTGTTATGTTTAGCTTTCAAGCATTTCCAAAAGACTAAGCTGTGCCCAGGACCAAGGGACAACCTTTCTGAGCACTTAAACCAGGGGGTTTGAAGATACAGACTTCCCTAAGTAACTGGCAGCTGTGGTTGACCACACAAAAGGAACACGAGGGGTGCAGTCCTTAGAAAATGGAGATGAAAGCTGGAAAAAGAAAAAAAAAAACCTAAAAAGAAAAGCTTCTCCCTGGCCAAGAAACGGAAGGACAAGCAACAGAGCATCTCATCAGGGTGCCAAGTGTTGGTTCCTCAGATTATGGCAATCTCAGTTTACACCAGGAAAGCCTGTTCAAGCACTGGCACTGTGCACAGGGAGCATTTCAAGAAGTGTGTGGAAACACCCATAATAAGAACGGGAAAATATCAGTAGTACACGCAGGGGACCTAGCTGCCTCTCATACCAGCACTGAAGGTGTGTCCCTCAGCAGCTTTCTCTAGAGAAGGCCTGTGGTTTGCATTGGGGTTTTCTCTCACTCATGTAGCATCTTCAATAACCTCCTTCCTCCTAAAGGGCAGTTTCTTTCAGCAGCATCAGCTGCCTCAGCTGTGAGCTACTCGCTGACCTGAAACATTTCTACAAGACAACTACACACTGCTGACACCAGATGTGAAGGAGAAGATGGAGGGAAAAGAGCCACATCTCAGTGCAGAAAAGGACTGGAGAAGGTTAGAGCTGGAGAAAAGCTGGGCTCCATCAGCAAAGGTGGCAACAGTATTTCTCTAGAGCACAGAGGTAGTTTGGAATGAAAGGGAGCGTTCCACATGTTACACCCAAATGAGCCCAATCTGAAAACATACACCACGAACTCGGTCCAAGACAGCATACCCATCCTGAGCCAGACCTATCACTAGCAACCAGTTTCTCCTTAAAAAACACACACCAACTGGAACTCCAGTTACTAAAGCTGGGATGGAGAATTACTGGCAGAACCAGTACAAACTCTGGCATGCGGTTTAAAGCCTTTTTTCTGAGGTCCAGAAAATTCCAGCTCACTCTCCAGCATGTTTTAATGCAGCATCAGCCTCTGCATGCCTGCACAGAGGCTGGGGCCAGGGCCAGGAGGTGCCAGCTACTACAAAAGATTGTTCTTGTGCTATTCCTAGTTTGACATGAAACAAAACGTACTGGAAATTTTGGAGGACCATCTGTTCCCATCAAGCATCCAGCCCAATCCTCCCAGCCCCACAAGCTCTGGGTAATTCAATGAAAAAGCAAGGGAACATCTCAATTTGGAGATGCAGAACTTTTGGCAGCATTTGCTGCTCTTTGCTGTGCACACAGAAACCCTGTCCTTTGTGACCCTCTGTACACAACAAGCTCAGTTTGTGGGCTTTGAGGTGGAGTAGAAAAGAGCTGCCTTTCCCATATATATTTTCTCCCTAAGAGGCATAAAAATGAAGGATGTTTTCCCCAATTTTGAGAATAATTATATTGATTTAAATTGATTAATGTGTTTGTTTGAGGGGGAACAAACACAGTTGTTATTTACTTCTGGTGCAACAGCACATCCTGCTCATCTTCCACCCCAAGAGCTGCCATGGGACCCATGTGACAGGATCCTACCCAGACTCCAGCCATCAGGTTTGTGAGATAACAAAACCTTTCTTTAGCTCCCTGCTGCTTCAGGCAGGGCATAACTTGGAACAAGCCCACCCACAGCAAGCAGCACGTCTGTGAGGAATAACCCAGCTATGATGCCATGTAATACCTTCCTCTTCCAGGGAATTTGGAAAGTGAGCATCCTCAAGTGGCTCCTGCACTGCAGGGTGGAGGCTGGGTTCCTCTCCAGCTGGACATCACCTCCCCAAGTAACTCCCTGTCAAGCCCTCCCCTACCCCAAATCTGATGTCCAGCTGAAGTGTGCAGGGACAGTTTCTCCTGGGACTGCAGCAGCCCCAAACTGCACAGGGTCTGGACATTGCCACATTGCTGCAGGGACGTGGTGTATGAAGCAGTAATTTGTGGTAAGGGCTTAGAGCTGAAATAGATATGACAGACAAAGCAAGAGAAAAACTATTGCTGTTTCTACTGAAGAAAGGAAGCACTGAAAAATACAGAGGGTATCTTGGTTACAGGTAGGATACTTGCCACAGCCTCATACCTATAAGGACAATAGCACAGACAGTCCCACCTAGGCATGAGCAAAGTAAACCTGGGTCCACCTACCCTACCCTTGGGAGCTGCCTCTGAGGAGCAGTTTACAACCAGTGCTCATAGATAAACCTGAATTAGGTGACAATTTACCTCCAAATGCCATAAACCCTCCCAGTTTAGGAAGCAGCAGCAGGGACCTCCCCACAGCAGGCCAGGGATCCCAGAGAGGGGCAGGGGTGTGGGCAGGCATGTTTTCAACCAGGTCACGCTAGGACCAAGGGAAGGGGCTGGTGGGCCAGAGCCCCTCATTTCCCACACCAAACCTGCAGATAGCAGGGCAGGATGGCTTCCTCTGCTTTCTGCCCAGTGCTATCACTGGGGAGCACACAATGAGGGGGATTAATTCTGGGTAAGTCCCATTGCCAGAGAGAGGATGTGAAGTGTTCCTGCAACATTCCAATTAGAGAGAGATACACACCAGAGTTATCTGCTTCACACTCCATATTTTTTCCCAACAGCAGGAAAAAGGATTTCCTGTAGCCCACTAAATCATCAATGTTTCAAGCACAGCTTTATCATCCCTTACACTAACTTCTGGGGGCACTGTTATTTTTTGGGAAGAGAAGACCAAAGTTTGCAGTTCCGTGATTTATTTTATTTTTTTTCATCCACTCTGGTTTTGTTTCATTTTTTCCCTGATAGAGGAACGAGTGACATTTCAAAGTAGCACTTTTGCTGTATGCTCAGAAGAAATTAAAGTCCTGTCTAAGCACTTTCTCTCAGAAAATGTCTCCCAAGCTTGCAGCGTTAAAACAAAATAAATCTGACTTCACAGAAGCACAAAGACACAAATTATTTCAAAAGCAAGGCCAGGCAAAATAAAACCTACCGTTAAATACAAGAGGCTGGAATCAGAGATCCCATCTCTGATTGTATTCATTCCCCAGCAGAAACTTTGTCCAAGTTAGAGCTGCCGAGTCACGTCCATTCCTCACACTCACCACTAAACCAAGCAGGCTCAACCAACGTGACATCTTGAGCACATATGCAAAAGGCTTTGACATGACATATGCTTAATCCTCACATGCAGGGACGCCTTCTTGTAGCAGGTCTAACTGTGCACGGGGCTCAGCTACAGCCATCTCAGAGCAGAGGCACAGACACAGCGATGTTTTACCATCTACCTCTCTGTGCTAGACACATCTGAGGCCGAACGCAGCCCACGCTCCCATCGTGCAGGTGCTGGGGCTCAAGTTTGGAGTCCAGAATGCAGCTGCACAGATTGCAGGGCTGGGAGCATTGCACTGGCACCTCTGCAGGAAGGTTGGGACTCAGGGAAGCCAATGAGTATGACAGTTATGCTGTGCTCAGGTTAGAAACAATAGAAGTAAACCCAAGCTTGAACACAAGCACATCTCCACCCAAAGCAAAGCCATATGCAACTCGGCTCAGGAATGAGAACTATGCAGCCAGAGGTTTCTTCCAGTTACTGTTTTGGGTTTGGGCTGCAGCACGCAGGGAGGGGAGGAACAAAAAACACAGAGGGTACAGAAAAGAAGCCGAAAGTCAGGCACAGCCAACCTCAGGCCCTGGTTTTGGGATGCAAGGCAAGAGGTGGTGATGCTCTCTGCAGCTATTCTCTCACCCTCCGCTGCTCCTCGCTGTCTCTGTGTCTCAGCTGTACCTGTACAACAGCTTATTAGGCACCAATGTTCGTGCGACACACACATGCAACACTGGGTTGATTTGCACAGGCACCTATCAATTTTGCACATTCACTACACAGCAGAGCAGCCATGGAGATATCTAAACATGAACTGTATTAATACAGTGAAAATTCCAATATAATCCTTTTTTCCTCTAGAAAGATATGCCCAAGACCCCAACTTTTCAGCTTGCCACTTCAATGTGAAAGATGCAACCTGAAGTGTTTTGTGCTGGGTGAGAGATTCCACACTTTTTCTTTCCCTCTTGTCCAGATTAAGCTTAACATTTTTCCAGCCCAACATACAGACATTCCCCACCACACTGACTCCTTCCCAGACCCGCTGGGAATGCCAGGGCTGTGGAGCAATCAATGGAGATTCATGGACATTGACCTCTTAACTACTGAGCTTCATGCAAACTGTGCCTAAAACCAGAGGTAAGGGATTGCACTGTTACTGGCTGGCTTTCCTTTCTAACATCACCACTGAACTTTCAGCAACCACAGCACTGTTTCACTGGGTGGAAAGTTAGCTTGCTGTGCTCCTCATCCCAGCTCCTGGCTTTTTTTGGTGCAGACAGTAGAGACTCATGGAGCAGTGGTCTTGTAATTAAGCTAATTTCAGTTTAAACTGCCAAGGAAAGGGGTATGTTCACTTTCTCCCCGCTCCTGTCTTTACCTTTGTCCTTCTGATGGCATGAGCATCAGCCAAGCTAGGGAACCAATCCAGCTGGAAACTGTCTGTTTGCCTTTTCCCTTTCTGCTGGGTTAGTTTTCAGAGGGATCAGATTCCTAATCTGGCAGATCACTCGAGAGCTGATTTTGGCACCAGGGAGAGCACATGACCCAGCAGCACAGACTTAGATCAGCTGAAACCAAGCATAAACTTACGCCTGCAGAGAACATCCACGACCCACCCTGTACCCACCCATGCAAAGATCATCTGCCTGCAGAAGGAAAGAGTCTTTTTCCACAGTGCGGTTTTGCTCGCAGAGAGAAACAGGCACGCTTTGGGTAGCAGTGAGACACCACCTCCCACCTCTACCTCTTCCAGTTGCACGCCTCTTGCCACTGCTTTGCTGCCCCTTCTCCTCAGCTCTTCAACAAAGCACAGGGCTCCACTCCAGCTTTCCTCCCAGATCAGTGTATCTTTCTTTAAACAGCACTGTGCCACTTACTTTCTGTCCTCGTGGACACCCATGTGTTTATCAGCAGCCAGAGACACGTGTGAGAGATGCATGTGCATGCCCAGGGCAGATGCACAGAAGCACAGACCTAAAATACCACCGAAATATTCTGATTCCCCCAGGCTGAAGAAATGGGCTGCACGCTCCAAACCATTACTATGAAGCACACGGTGTTTCTATGGCTACACCTTCCCCAGCTTTCACTCCTGCACTCAGCAACAGTCGCTTTGTCTGTCTGTCCCTGCCTCTCCCTCGTACATGCACACCAACTAGACATCCCATCTTTCCTTGCTCTGCCACCCCCTCTCTGCTCCCAATAACACCTCTGCTCTTCCTCCCACACCTGAAAATTCAGGGTGGCTGTTTCTTGAGACCCAGCACAAGAGGGGGCAAAGGCTTCTCATCCAAACTGGTTTCAAATGCCAGCAATCCCACAGCCAGCCTCCTGAGCCCCCAAGCCTATTGACAGCAAAGGTGGAGCGGGTAGCGTTTGCTGGAGATCTGTTGTGTTATTTACAGTGGCATGGAACCAAAGCAGCATGCAAAGAGCAGGCAGGCCCCTTCATCCCCCGAGCCACTCACAAGAAGCTGAAGCCTTGCATGCTGAGTGGTAATAAAGAAGAAAATACCTCCCAGGAATGCTCTAACAAGAAACCCTGTGCAGAGAGGGTCAGCAGTACCTTGGCCTCAAGGTGACTTGTTTAGCTGTGTGAAATAAAGATATCGGTCGGATGTTGGGGAAATGCTAATGGCTGGGAGCAGCTCATGTCAAGCTGAATAAATCCCTCGCTCTCCATTCCGAAACACAATGGCACATGAATGACTAAGCAATTCTGATAACAATTCAATAGACAAATGTCAGCTTGCTTTGATTAAACATTACTCACGGAGCTGTTTCAGGGCAGCTAAAGACACACCAGCCCATCTCTCTCACCCCAGTCCTCCCAGCAACCCAGCCAGGGCAGAAAGACATTTATTTCACAAGAACCATAACTGATCTTTTTTCCAAAGCAATTTGAACTCTCATAAAGTCTGAACTAAGTCTAGGTTTATGCAAGCACAGCTGGGGAGGGGCAGGGGGAAGAGGCAAAATAACCCCTCTCTATTTTAAGATCTCAGTTTCACTGTCACTTCTCCCTTGCTACATCACAGTTATTCCTTAGCACAGTAATAACACAGTCCAGTTTGGAGATATAGGTGGAACCAAGCCATGTAATTACCACATTTCCACATACATTCCTATGTATTTGCAGTACTGAAATAACACTCCCTTAGCGCAGGGTTAGTCCAGACAAAGAGTTCAATTTAGGAACATGGCTAAAACACGCAGCTAGGTTTTTATCCAGTGCAGGTCTAACCCATTCTTTAATTATGCCCATATCTGTGCTGTAGGTTGGTCCTTTAAAAACGATAGCTAGTCTTTTCATTTTTGCAGAGAGCATTTACATGAGGAGCTTTTCCTATTCTGAACCTTCTACCTTGCCAACCCCCAAATCAGTTTTGAATGATGAGAGGAATAACCTCATCCGCACACATGGGCTCATACCCTTGTCTTCAGTCAGTTGTGAAATAAGCTGCTCAGTGCTGCATCCGTAATGGGGACTGCAGTGCAGATGGCAAAAGCACAGTCACAACTCGTACTGTGCCTCTGTCAACAGAGGTGTACAATGCAAGCAGAGTAGCTCGGAGAAGTGTAGCACACCAGTAGCAAGGAGAGGGAGAGAGGCAGCTGCTCCTGAAGCATTTCCACCTTTCTATCTATACAAGAGCCTGGGTGCAGTAACAGTAACATAGAATGTCGACTGGAAGATCCTGAGTGAAATACCATCTGCACTGCGGTCTGTGGGAAGGAGGATTTCACCCTGAGACCAGTGCTAGGGCGGGTTTCAGTGGTGCTTATTGCTTTGTAGTTGAGAGAACTCAAGGAGAAAAGCAAGCAATCCCCTACACCTCCACCCTACTCATCTGTTGATCACTAAGAAGGAAAATCAGCCACCGCCAGCCCCAAGGGCCTCATTGCTGCCCTGAGTACAGCCTAGAACAGCGAGTGATAATGGTATTTCTCTAATCCCACTTTCAAGAAGCCCCTTGGCTGCTTTCCTTTCTCCTGGGCTGAGAATGAACATGTGGAAGCAATCTGCCCTTCTATACACACAATCCACATCTGCAAGAGTCCATCGAGTCTCTGCTACCTGGGTTGTGGTGAACTGAGGCTATTCCTTTAGATGCTGTAATTGTCAGGTACTGCATCCTACAGGCAGAGGTCTCAGAGGAGACATCTACACTGAGTACATGCAAAAAGTCATAGGGACAACGACTGCATGGTCTCATATAGGTGTCTATACATACATGTGCACAGAGTCCTGCTTGCCCCCAGCTGTAGAGGGGAATTCTCAACTGATCTGCGCAGGTCCCATTTGATAGCACAAAGCTGCTTTGCAAAATCACCAGGTTGGCCCTTACAGCTTTGTTGTTTTCAATATTCTTTGAGAGTTTCCTCTGATGCCTGATTTGCTTTATTAGAGAAACCTACTCAAAGGGATTTGTGTGCATGCTCAGCTTGATTTGTGAACTCCAACAGGAGGGGCAGCCAGTAAAATTAATGAGGTTCTGGGCAAATGATTGCACATGCAGACCCACCGACATAAAGCATTAACTGACTGTCTAATTAACAAAGGCCACGTGCCCGATTAGGCATGCAAACGCTGCTGCTTATACACGCACATTGACACACATTAATGTCTCAGCGAGGATACATTTGCAAGTGTCTGTTTGGAACGATGATGAAGCACGCAACCTGCTTCCATAAACACTTTTTCAGTATGCAGAAAATATATACATGAAATAATCTGCTGCCCATTTCTGTAATGAGCACAAATTCTTTCTGGAAAGCAACACAGCAGGTCTCCAGGCTCATGCGGGCACTGCTTTTAAACCACCTTCTAGAAGGGGGCAAAGGAAGGACAAAGAGGCCTTGAAAGAGAAGTTTGAACTCCCTTTCAGTCATCTTGTTGTTGCAAGTGAAGGGCTGCTTTCATGTTAGTGTTGTTGTGTGAGGTAATAAGGGGTCAGGGGCGTATGGTCCTAGTCCTAACTCTGCTATGTTCTAACCTCGTACCACGCACCCTCTTGTTTTTCATCTCCTTCCTGATTAAAACTCATTTTTTAAAAAATCATGGGCATAAAATTAAAGAGGGGGTGGGGGGAAGAAAATTTAAAAAATCTAAAGCATCTAACAATCAAGAGCTAGAAGCAGCCATGCCTCTCTCAGTGGTGGTGGTTATGGTACAAGGTACCTGTTCTGTATCATTTCACCTAACTCAATTAACCATGCTGCCAGATCACATCATTTTGGGACACAGATACGATCACTCAGCTGGGGAGGCCAGGAAGGAAAACTCCTGGAAAGCTAGCAGCTATCTCTGGGTGCCAGGAAAAAAAAAAATCAGCACCAGCTGCAGACCCATGTCTGTCGTTCAGCAGGGTCACCACTGACAGACCAGCAGCTGACCAGCAAAGGGTATCTGCAGAGTGCTGTGAGGGTCAGGGAGGGTAAGAGACCTGTGAAGGATCCTGGTTTGTGTGAAACAGGGAGGTGATTTTCAGGGAGACCACAGAGCAGCTTCCCAGTCCCTAAAGGGAAACTGGAGAGGGGCTGGTTACAAGGGCATGGAGTGACAGGACAAGGGGGAATGGCCTTCAGCTGAAGGGGGGAAGATTTAGATTAGCTATTAGGCAGAAATCCTTCCCCATGAGGGAGGTGAGGATGAGGGAGGTGAGGCCCTGGCACAGGGTGCCCAGAGAATCTGTGGCTGCCCCTGGATCCCTGGCAGGGTTCCAAGGCCAGGTTGGATGGGGCTTTGGGCACCCTAGGCTGGTGGAGGGTGTCCCTGCCCATGGTTGGAAGTAGATGGGCTTTAAGGTCCCTTCCAACCCAAACCATGCTATGGCTCGATGACTTTGAACTTCTCACCTGTGAGCCTCGAATGACCAAATTCTGCCCTCTGCTTCTCTCTGCGCGCCTCTGCTGTCTGCAGCAGGAATTGCACAGAAAATACCTGATCCTGCACTTTGCATTTACTTGTGGCTGATGGGTTCACTGAACTGAATGAAGCTCAGGGTTTCCCTCAAGCCCATGACTCAGCCCTACTCCCCCTAAATGCTCAGAAACTCAGTTTCTCCAAGGAGCCAAGGAGGCCAAGGGGGGTGTTAGAAATAGTTAGGTCTGCAGTGTGTTTCCTTGCTGCTGGAATGTCTCCAAAGACATTTCAGGTGCTGATGAGACCTTCCAGCACATCCATTTAGAGTCTGCAGTTTCCCTTCCTTCCTGCATTATTTACCAACCAATCCCAAGCTGCTTAAAAGACTGTTGCAAGCTATTTTCTGAATCATCCTTTCCTCTCTGTGCTGTTTCATGTAATAATCTCTCCAAAATCTATTTTGGGAGCGGTGTTTTGCAGCAGAGAGTTGTTTTGTTTGTTTCCTCCAACTATTTTGTTGCAGACAGAGAAAGTTGGTTTCTTAATGTGAAGTTGCTGACAAGGTCAGGGTTACAGAGGCTGTATCCTGACAGTCAGGCCTTGCTTGACCGTCCTTCTCTGGAGTAGGGATGTGAGGGCTCAGAACGACAAGTGCAAGGCTGTGCCCATTAATTTGTTGCCACAGAACTGCTTCTGATGATCAGAGCTGCAGGCAAGGGTTTGTTTTCGGAGTTGCTTGGGGATGGCAGGTCATATTGATTTCTTAGAGCAAGGTCCCTGATAAAGGTTTGGAGAGCTGAATTGTTCTTACACTACGCAGAGCATCTTGGCAGCCTGACTGTTAAAGGAAAAAGAGTGGCCTTTGCAAGCAGCTGTGTCAGAGAATAGGGAAAAAAGAAAAACAAAACAAGGAGTATCTTTTGATTTGAGCAAATTCAAATGTTTTCTTCATGAACACCCACAAATCCTGAGTCTTTACACCTCAGACCTTATCCTGGAACTGAAGACACATTTTGCATCAGAGACACGATGCTTAATTTCCTACCCAAACTCAAACTTTCCCAACATTCATATTAGCTACTCACTTCAAATTCAGCTGCCCTGCTCTTACCCTGCAAGCACCTGACTGAGAAGCAATTGCGCTTCCACACCATACATTCAAAGCCTGAGTGCTGCACCTGCTTCAGCAGTTTTTGGCAAAGTTCAGTGCAGTTCTCAGCTTTGAAGCATAATTGCCCAACTAGAGCACTGACTCCGGTCTCCAAAGGCCAGAAGGAGAACGAAGGAGGAGGGAGGTGGGAGGACAGCTGAGGATAGCGCATTTCATATGTGGGATACAATTATTTCTTTTTTGGAGGCCTGCTTCTGGCCACTGCCAGAGAACTGGACAGCTAAAACAAGAAAGCAAATATAAAATGAAAGATCACGTAAGAAAGCACACATACCCAGACACCATGGCAGGCAAGAGCTGGGGGACCTGTGTAATCAGAGCTATAATGATTCCATAATTTCACATCCAAACATAATTAGTTGAGGTACGTTCTTTGACAGCTAGAGATTTGCAAAATTAGGGTCAAGCAGGTTCATTTTTTTAATTGCTCTCACTTCCCCCCTCTGTGTTGTTTCTTGTCGCTTTATAGCCTCCTCCCTGGGCCAAATTTATCCCTGGGGTAACCCCCTTTTAAAAAAAAAAACCCTCCATGAATTTGATCTTTTGTACCTCAGAAGCACAGAAACATGGCAGCAAATAGCTTTCTGCCTGCGTGGCTGGCCTGTCACGTGTGGTGGCACATCTGAAGGGCCGTGCGTTCGGCCTGCCAGCCATAAGAACCCAATTCCCTGAAAAAAAAAAAGAGATCATCAAACCGTAGGCTGCTCCCTGCTTCATACATTATTGCTGTCAACTGCAGGAACAGCAGATAGTAGGAAACCAGCCTGCCTAATTCCAGCGAGATTAGTGTCTACAGTTTCAGATGGCAGCAGAACGTGCAAAGGGCAATTTAAATATGCAGCCAGATTTCATTAACTAGTTTGTTTCCACCTAAGGGAACAAGCCAGGACAAAAAGCCCTCCATGTTCAGACAGCCTGTAAAAATGTGTTCCAAAGATGATGCTCCCTGGTTTAGGCACATCAGACCTTTAAATTGCTCATACATTTGCTCACACCGTACTTACTTGATGACCCTCGCTTCATGAGAAGCAGAACTCTATCATCCAGACTCCCGTGGTTGCCCAAAACACACATCACTTGCACTTATTCTATTCCTGGGAATCGCTAACAGCAACTCCTCTGAATAGAGCCTACATCTGAGCAAAAGGCTCCCCACTCTGAAGCCACAGCCCACGCCAGGGCTACTGGAGCTAAATTAGCTGCCCAGGAGCTTAGGTCCAGCTTGCATAGACACAGCTGAGAAAAGCAAAGCCGACAGCCCCAGCACAGCAGATCAGAAAGCCCAAAGACATGTCCAGCCACATGCTGCACACCCGGCACTGTTTGTACCTGCCTCCTGAGGCACTCGGCACCACAAATACAACAGCTGGAAATTACTGTGGGCATCAGCGGTGTGTGCACACATACAGGTACAAGTTTCTGCGCCCTTTGCTGCAATACAAGCCCCAACATTAATTTCCTAACTGGGCAGCAGAGAGAGGTACACGCCACAAGCAACCAGCATTTCTATGTGTGACATATTTGCTGAGTTTTGGGAGGGTTTTCTTTAGGAAAAACAGAAGATGGGAATTTTTCTGGTAGATGCTCCGTGTCTTTTTTTGCATTCCAAATCCTTTTAGGGAGTGACTGGGATATCTGAGGCCACAGTAAAGCCTCAGGTAGCTTGTGATGACATGCATATGGGTCACATGAGGTGCGATGGGGGGAGCAGAGATTTGCGCAGCACGCAACACCTTGGTATAAATTATATTAATATTTACATAATCTATAAATATGATAATTTAATACAGGAATCTTTTGTCCTCCAAAATAGCAGAGTCCTTCACAATGCAGGAAAAACACAGCTACTTAAAGGAGACAGCAACCCATACTAAATGACAAACTGAAATTTGTGGCAAGGTCACCAAGACACGACTTTTCCTCTTGAGAAAGATACATGGATCTGAATGTCAACACAGGCTGCCATTTTATATCATCATTCATAACATACCCTCGATTTAAAGAACAGCCACATGAAAGGAAGATCAGTTGCAATGAACCTATGGAAATTTCAATGCTATTGTTTGATGTCTTGATTTTGAAGCTGCCCCGTAAAGCCAGAAAATACAGGGTCATCACATGGAAGATTTGTCTTGGCAGTCCTGAGGAAAAGGCATTCAGCATCCAGGCCCAGTGCCCAGGTTTGAAGTGGCTATGTACAATCTGTCCCTTTTCCAACCTGAGGGCTTTCTGTGTCACCCAGGAAGACCATGTGTGCCTGTGATGGCAAACCCAGCAGCTCCAGCACTCCCAAGTCCTGCCACACATACATGCACACAAATCCAGAGCAGCTGTGGAACGTTTATACCCTGCCATTGCTGACAGGTTGCTTCTTCAAGCTATTGCTTCAGTTAAAATAACAGCAGCGCCCTGCACTGCTTCATCTGACTTTCCTCAAGCCATAAGGACTGAAGATCCCTCAACTGTTGCCAGCTTTAATGAAAGCTTCAATTCACGAAAAAAAATATCGTGGTACGGCCACTTTCAGCCACTTTCACCCGGGGTCGTTCTACCCTGAGCTGCCCCCCACACCCACTCTGTGCTGATGGGAACCCAGTACAGCTTTTGAGGGCTAATATAGAACATAATGGCACAGATCTAAATGAAGACAGGCTTTTTCTCAATCCAAACCACCAAGACTGGGTTTTACCACCCAGCATGCCAGGCCATTTTGTAGGCCAGCAAGAGAGGTCATTATCTGTTCCATTAACAGAAGTGAGGAGCCATCCACTGACATCCCATTTTAGAGGGCAATAAGATAAAGTCCATTAAAATGGAATCTAGCATGCCAGGGGACAAGCTGAAAAGACATTATACAGTCTGGTAGCAAAGGCAACAGAGTTCCAAAAAAATAAATCACGTTAAAGCATATGCAGCCCCAGCGAGGACACCTGAAGTTTGCACATATGGCTGCTCCGCTGGGACAGGCCTGTCTGCTGCAGGCGTGCAAATCAAAGCGTTTGCATCTCATTACCCAGGCTGGGAGACATCAGTCAGGGCTGGGATGAGTGGCTGAGATTCCCCCAACGCTGCAATGGGGTGACAGTTTGGCAGCATCAGCAGTCAGATTGGCCTTTATCCTTCACAGATGTTGCCATGCTAAGGACGGGGAGGTGTTTATTTTACAGGATGATGGTGTCTTGGCCTATGGCACACAGCCAAACAGCCCAAGGTCAGCTCTCCATATATCGTAGGGTTTCTTTGGCATCTCTCCTAAGCAGCTATGGCACTGCATTCTTGGTTGCAGCACTGGTGAGGCAGCAGGGTAGGTGGGGAGCAGTCCACTGAGGGGAATCCTTCAACTCAGCAATGCCCCAGGTCTGCACAGCCCAAGGCAACGACACTGGAGCTCCTCAGAGCTTACATGTCCAGATGGCTACTGTGGATCAGATGCTTTAGATGCAATAAAAAAGGGAAAATGTCATGTTAATATTCTCACTTCTCTTCTTGTCATAACACCATTCATCTCCACTGATCCCACTTCAGATACAACTAGATTGGGGTGTGTGCACTGAAGTCCACCTGGAAAACCTTGGAAAAGAGTACTTTGAATCCACTAAAGAGATTCTTCTATCTGTGTGTGCAACAAAGCCAAAATGATGTTTCCTTAAGGACCAAATCTTGTCTCACTTGTACCCATGTCACTGTGGAGTAACCGCACCGAAGTTGAGTTGCTAACAGTATTAATTTCTAGGACTGCCAACTCAGTCCTTGAAAGCTTTCTGGGTATTCAGAAGTAACAGCTCTTGTGATTTCCAGCGGTGCAAATGAAATCAGAATCTGGCTTAATTTTACAGAGAGCAGAAGAGGATTAAAAAGAGCTCAACATATCTCCGCTTTCATGGAAAAGCTCTGACTATGAGGTTTCCTATTTCTAGTTTGGGGGAAATTTTGAAAGGATCCCGCTCCCAGTGATGGCTTTCCATTTGCATTGCATTTTCAAACACAGATCCCGCAGAGCCCAGTATTCCCAAACAGTACACATGGAGCTCCTCCACACTGCCATACAGAGGTTCCTGCTCGCCTATTTTAAGCACCATTCTCCAATATCTGCTGTTGCCCATTTTGCACTAACTCATGATAAAATCAGCCCTGAGACTCAGTTTCTGTCTCTCTGTGATGACCTGATACAGCAACCACCAAGGAGACATACCTAGAAATCCTCACCTTAAAAGCCATGATGAGTTCCCTGCACTTATATAAATATATATATAAAATATACAGAAATATAAATACTGCAGGAAGTACTGCAGCAAACAGCACCTTATGCTCCAGAGAGGCGAGCGTTAGGGAAGAACGGTTTAAGATGCAAATTGGCTTTATGTACCTTTGAACTGGCATATTCTCACCTTCAAATTCCACACACACACACACGCTTTAATGAGGATTGATAGTCCTCTGTGCCAAGACAGATCGAACACTGGGTTTAATCACATCTTAAACCACGCTGTCCCAAATGCTTTGCATGACAAAGCAACCAAGGGAGCAAAGTGAGACAAAATCGTGAGTCGCAACGCAAGGAACAGATTCATGCTTCGGATCCAAAGCCCTCATAGGAAAGAGTGATCTCAAAAGGCAGAGGCAAGGAAGAAAGGAAAGGCTCGAAGAGATGAGGAGCGGAGCTGGGGAGCTAACAAGGTGGAGAGAAACAGGAAGGGAACATCTCATAAAATGGATTAAGCTGTAGGAGCAGAAAGCATTAGAGGCAAAGGCTTGGGGCAGAGGGAGGGCACTCAAGGACACTGCAGCACAACTTGCAAGCGCTTGAAGCTTGCGCTGAACTTTCTGTTCCCGGCTGCCTGTTTTGGAGCGTGTTCTGGGGATGCCTCCTCTTGGGAGCTCGCCTGCTGGAAGAAGGTTACGGAGCCGCAGCTCAGCAGTGCTTATGTTGTAGCATGACAGCAGCGCATAGGCATGCTGTGACGCAGCAGCTTTATATGGCCCTGAAAAGTCGCGCTGGGGTAAAGGGATCGGATTTGCAGGTTTTACAACTCCAGGGACCCTTCGTGGCCCGCAACAGTAGCCACTCAGAACATGTGGAATTCAGCAGTTTCTCTCTGCAAAGGATTGGAGCAGTTTCCTCAGGTCTGCTCCATTTGTTGCTCAATTCTACCCCACTCCACCAAACTTCCCTGAGCTGGGATTTGAATCTGCTCTGTGCACAATAAATCTCAGCCAAAAGAGAAGCCTCATATGGTTTGCCCAAATCTGTTCAGGGATCCCAGAGGTCATTACAAAAGTTAGTAAATATTAACAAACTCTCTTGCAGGACAGCATGTACAATCAGCGTGTCAAGCCTGGGAAGTTTCTTCTTCTCCAACAGACAAGGTGAGGGGCTATGTTTGGTGAGTTGATGCTGGGATGTTGCATGGGACCCCAGGCACAAGCTGGAGCTGCAGCATGTGCTCATTAACACAGCCCACCAGAGGAAGGGGTGATGAACAGCTCACCAGCTATTTGCAGCACAGTGTGCTCAGCTCTCCATTTCTGCATAATCTCGCATGCCAGAGGCAGCTGAGCACCGTCTTAAGCACTAGGTCACAAAGCAGGAGAAGTCGTTGTGCCAAGCTGCAAGAGGCAGCGCTAGCAGAGTGGGAAGGCAAGGCAGGAGCTAACCCTGCAAGTCACATACTCGGTGCAGGAAAACCAACAGGTCCATCCCGTGCAGCCTGCAAAAGCATTGCTTTCTCATGGAGAGATCCCCATGTGTGCCTCTGTCGGAATATTCAGTGTATAAATACAGGATATGCTTTCATTCTGGGGATGGGCTATGGTAGGGTATAGACAGGAGAGTGGAGGTGGAGCAGGTGCACGTTAGGAGCAGAACAAGCCCTGGTTGCCCTGTGGTCCTGCAGAACTCCCCAAGCCATTAAATCAGGGCTGCAATCTGGGACAGGCTTTAAAATTTGCACTGGAGACCCAGAAGGTCCAGCCACGCATGAATAATAGAAATGCAAGTGGTTTGCCTCCCATTAACCCCAGTTTATCAGATTTAGTAACATTTTAACCCAGGTAGTCCCTAAAACCAAGGGTGATAGTGGAGTCGGGACCCACGTGTATTTGTCACCTTTGCCGCAGCAGCGCAGGGAAAGCTCCTGTTTTGCAGCCTCAGCACTCCCCCCAAGGGCTCTCTACCTTTTGCCTCGTGCTCCCAAATGCCACGTGAACCCCCGAGGGAGGTGAGCCAGGCGATATACAGGCTCAGCACTTCTTACAGCTCTTTTCCTGGGTGCCAGGGTCCTGTCCTCTATGCAGGAGTTTCTTGCTGTAGCACACACTGCTTTCATTTTCCAGAAGGGAGCTAAAAGCTAACAGCTTGTTTCTTAGGAAAGAGCAAGGGGTGCCCCTTCATTTGGCCAGCAGTGACCTGCACTCCAGAGGGTGGGAAGGAGGCAGCCAACACTTCTGTATTGCTTCTAATAAGGTGATGAGCAAACTGGCATTAACCTCACTCGCGTGTGGAATGTGCAGAGATGTCAAGTGATGGAAAACATGGGGGCTGTTTACAGTGTAAATGTCAGAGTATCTCTGTCCCATGAGATACACAAATGGCTGCTGGGAATCCTGCAGAAGGGGCTGTGCCTCTGCTACCCCTGTGCCACATGCAACCCATCATCAAACCCCACTGCTTCGACCCACTGACCTTGCTTCCCTAAAATTATAAACTGCCCCTAAGTAAAGGCCAATGAAAAAGTTTCAGCTCTAGAAGAAGGATTTTTGAGAGCCATGCTCAGATAAGCAATCTGTACTGAATCCCAACAAGAACATCTCATGGGCACGCTCACGGTAATTATTATATAAGAAGGAGTTTAATATGAAATTAAGTTCCTCTATCTTTCATACTCCACAAAGTACAAGGCAAAGCAAGGAAACAGAGGAGCTTTATAATTGTCTCATGTCCACACGCATGACTGCTGCTGCTGCTCAGATCTTAAATAGCACAACACCAACCCTAAGTCAGAATTCCCTGTACACCCAGTTCTTCCATTAACTTCTCTACACAAGGACCGCAGGATTGGACACTGGTACACAGGGCCAAGCCACTCTCCTTCCCGTGCTCTCCACTTACTGGCAACCCCTTGAAAGGCTCAAATCTGTGACTGCAATGAAGTAGACACCGTTGCTCATGAAAACTAATCTGCACCGAGTGCTTTGTTTTTGTAGGGTTGCTAGGGAGCACTGGTTATTATTACTGATTTCTTTTAAGGGCTCAGAACTATTTATCAAAACAAGTTATTCCATGTGCACCAGAAGTAAGGAAGCCTGGCTTCCTACAGCTTTGTGTCCTTTGTCCCTGAACATTTTTCCCCAGTGCAATGTCCCCTCTCTCTCCCAAAGCCAGGATCTCCCTCCAATATTACCCCTCTGCTTAGCAGAGCAAGAGGGAGCAGAAGTGATAGCTGGGTCACAGCTATAAACTTGTTTATTGGCTGGCTGGGAGCTACAAACAGTGGCTGATTGCTAAATTCTGCCTATTTTGCTCTCACTGGGGGACTAATTTTGGACTTTCTCTAGTATCCAGTCATCATTTTTCATAAAATTTGTAGGACCTTCGTTCTCTCTGTGATTTGATGAGTCTAGCTGAAATGTGGCCAAAAGCTTTTTCTGAAGGGAAAGGGGAGCACTGGATGTGCAGGCTGTCAAGCTGGAAATCAGGCTGAAAGCACACACAGTAAGGAACTGCCTAAATTTTGCAACCAGATACACAGGACAAAAATATCTCATTAAGTCCTAGATACTCAGTGTCATATTTGTAGCTGTATCTGATAATGATTCTTCTGACACAGGCTATTTAACGAACACACCTAGGACCTGGCAAGTGTGACTGTCAGAACACTGATGTGATGAATATTCAGACATCAGGATGTTCCAATGTAAATGACATGGATACCATTAGAATGCCAGGGTCCAAAGTGCAAGAGCAAATGGAAAAGTCTGAGAAACCCAAGCCTTGAAGCTAGCTGCATGTTAATGGCAGCTTCACACCTCTTCGATAGGACCGTGGAGGAAGCAGCCTTCCCTTTCCCAAGTTTTCCTTTCTAAAAGACCTTTTCAGGAAAATTTCTCATGGCTGCTAATAAACATTCAGCTGCACCAGCACTAGCAGCATGGGGAGAGCTGTGAGTGTACTGCAGTGGCATGAGCACACTCGTGCACACGTGCATGCTAACTAGCACTGCAAAGGAGAGCATGTGGGTGCACAGGCCAGAGGCAAGGGGAAACAGGGCCCGCACACCTGACCTACTCGTCTGGCCACTTCTGCTACAAAGCATGTGATTAGATGTGGAAATCAGCATGCTCAGGAGAAAGCAGGTCTGTACATAAGACACATTACAAAGTCACACAATCACAGACTGGTTGAGGCTGGCAGGGACCTCTGGAGCCCATCCAGCCCCTGCTCAAGCAGGGCCACCCAGCGTCAGTTGCCCAAGACCATGTCCAGATGGCTTTTCAATATTGCCAAGGACAGAGAGGCTACAAATTCTCTGGGCAACCTGCTCCAGTGTTCAGTCACCCCCACAGCAAAGCATTTCCTGATGTTCAGACTGACCCACTCATGATTCAGTGTGTGCCCATTCCCTCTTGTCCTGCCACTGGGCACTACTGAGATGAGACTCACTCCGTCTTCTTCCACCCTCTCTTTAGATATCTGTATACATTGATGAGACCCCCTCTGAGCCTGCTCTTCCCCATGCTGAGAGTCTCAGCTTCTCCTAGGAGAGATGCTCCAGACCCTTCACTGGACTCTCTCCAGCGGTTGCACATCTCTTTTGTCCTGGGAAGCCCAGAAGTGTACATAATGCTCCAGAAAGACCCATGAGCACAGATCTAGGGGGCTTTAGGAACTGTCAAGTGAGATGGTACCAACAGCAGAGTGGCAGCCATTTGGTGTTGTGAATACCTTCTTCCTAAACCTGGACTCTTCCTTCTCATTGCCCTTCTGCTCTGATGTGTCTCTACAACGAATAGCTTCTGGGAAGGAGGAATTTGGTGTGAGGGAAAAGAAACCAGAACCTGGAAGCACGCTGGCCTACAGAGCATGGCTGTGCACCTTTCCCACGCTCTTGCAGAAAGGCTGAGGACAAAGCATTGGAGCAGTATCTCAAAGATGTCTTCAAACAGTACTTATCATCAACTAGAAGAGTTTCATCTCATGTGAACTACTCACTCCCCAGAGTCCCACCACATTCAATGAGATGTTATTTATATTGAAAAAGGCTTTTTATTGACTCTTTCCTCTCAATTGATAAACTTTTACTGCCGTCCCACTTTGATCAGCCTCAGCCCCAGTTGTGCCCAAGGTCTGGTCCAGTTCCAGCCCATCTCATTATCTAAAGCACCAGAAGCAGGTGGTGTTTACAGGACTTGCTAGAAAAAACTGTATTTCTGCACAAAAAATACAAATCTGAAGGCCACACTGGGAAACATAACTTACTCAGAACAAACACTGTTTGGATGTATTTGATTATGTATCTCTTTGCTGTCTTACTCCTATCCCATTTATTTTTCCTTCTTTCCCATTCCTTCTCTCTTTCCTCATTGTCTTTTCTTCTCTAAAGGACAGAGCCAGCATGCATCCAAGTCAGGGAGGAAACTTCCACAGACTTCAGTGGTCCTTGAAGCTTTTCAGACCTTCTGACCTCTCCTCTCCAGTTTATCCCAGTTAGTTTCACCACGTCCAAGTATAGGGAGAGCACTAAACCAGTGAACAACATGAAGGGCATGAAAGATTATCTAGGCCAATCTCTCTGATCCAGTTCAGACTAAAAGGGCTAAAAAATTGAGGACTGGGCTATGCCCAGATGGATTCAAGGAGGTTTCAGTAAACCACAGATGAGACACCTTTGAAGGCTGAGCTTGATCTTTTCAATCAGCTTGGTGGAGGGGGTAGACTATTATTCTGACTGTAATTTTTTTAATGCCAACTTTTAAAAAAAAAAAAAAAGGAACAATGGCAGACACTCACACCAGTGTCACTTGGAATCCCGAACTCCACAATGACACCTCCAGTCCTTCCTCTCACTACCTGAAAGATGCAATTACCAGCCTAAAACAGTCCACCAGCAGCTCTGTCACTCGTCCAGCTTTAGCTAATTTCTACATGCACCTGGAATGCGAAGTTCAGTCTCAACATCTGTTTTGTATGATTTTTCATTCTCTGGCTTATTTTCTTTTAATCCTTTTTGCTCGGTTGCACAACTTCTACAGCGCTGCTCTCCCCCTCTGTATCCCCTATCATTCCTCCTGGGAGAGGCAAGGCTGTATCCCACCAAATTACATGGACCTTGGCAAATTTGCACGTGCCTGCAGATAGCAGAGGTTGGTGGAAGCATTTAGCTGTATGCGTTGAGGTACCATATCCCCATGATGCCACTTTCCTCCCTGCTGCCCTGAGCCTGGTTGGCCAACACAGGGGCCTTGGATCTCACCAGCCCCTTTGAGGAAGCTCCTAATTTCCAAGCCTGCATTGCAGCGCCCCCCCCCCCTCACCCTCCCCACCCTTCCCCACTTTATACATACTGGCCAGAGCAGACTCCCTGGTGTGTGCCAGCATACACCCCATCCTCTCCAAGCACAGCTAAGACCCAAGCCCTGAACTTAATCCCAGTTCTGCTTTGCAGTTGCTGCTAGGATTTGCCAAGCTTTCCATTCAGTCATGCTCAGCTCAAAATTAAGCTCCATGCTAAGCACTGTGGGAAGCAGCAATGGAACAAAATGGACTACAAGGTTGTCGGACTTATTTTTCACTCCTTACATTAACTAATTAGCTTTCTTCCTCATTAAAGTCCCTTCAAGCATATCAATTACCCAGCTCCGATGGCAGGGATGGTACAATAGCCCTCAGTGCAATCAGATGAGTTGGAATTCAGCACAGCAGACCAACAGGGCGGAGGATTGGGTTACCCGTGTGTCAGCAAAAGGGCATTATTCTCCTGACCTCCCCTGTGCAACAAGAGCTGAATGGTGGTTAGGAGAGGGGAGCGGAAATGCCAGGAAAATAGAACAATAAGCATCTTCCTAGGAGCGGCAAGGGGAAACCAGGGCTGTGACAAAAGACAAGAGAAATATTTAAATGCTGGTCTAAAATTAGGACAGCCTAAAACTTGGCCTCAGTCTTCTTTTGTCTCTGCCTAATGGGAGCAGCCTTGCAATTTCTGTCTCAGTTAAAACAATTGTCTCTCTTCCCTCTAGGAAGATGGAGGGAATGGTGAAGACAAGGGATCCATCTCAGCAGCCATTCTGCTCTCAGAAGCTTGTGGCCCAGCACTGACCCACAACAAACATACTTAGCCCAGCAGCCCAACAACAGCAGATTTCCACAGGTGAATTTTGGGTCAGTCTCAGTTTTCCAAGCCAATTTGCCCATCATTTGCTACCGTAATATCATATTTGTGAATTGCTGCTATTAACTGGGCTCTCTGCATTGTCTCGTACCTGAGCTGTACGTTACCCATCTGCCAGAGACAATTACAGCTACGCTTACCTCAAATGCAAATGATTTCTCCAGCACCAACAAAAAAGGTAACAGCACTGACATTGTATCTGTTAATCTTAAACCACTACATTCAGCTGGTTATGTGGATGAAGATGCATAGCTCAGTGCAGCTGAATACTTAAAAGCACCGAGACAATAAGAATGCATTAAACTTTTATCTCCAGTGCTGCAGCTACAATAAGCAATCAAAGAAATTGCCACTCTCCCAGGGCTCTGGATTGCCTAAAGGAAACTAACTTTTGTCTGTGTGTGTGTGTGTGTATGAAGAAAAACAGATAAAAGGCTCTCAATACCAGCTGCAGTGTGTTGGGCTACTTGGCGTTAGGCAAATGACGAGCACCGAGCATCGCGCAGAGCTCAGAAGGCAGCGATTGGATGCAGACACAGGGAGGAAGGGATGAGTTATTTTTCATTCCAAGCATTTCATGATCAAGCCCAGTTTTTTTTTTTCTTTTTCTTTCTTTTTAATGTAAAATTTATAGGAGACAATTACCAACCTGATACTCCTTTCAGAGCCACGTTGTGAAAAAGCCCTTTACGTAAGTCTTTCTTTGCCACGGTACAACATCTGAGGGCCTGTGTGCCACTACCTGACTGGTGTGCCTCACCTTGCCATGAGCAGTAGCAATAGCAGGACTATCAAATCACATTATAGTTTCTAAAACTACAACAAATTAATTTAAAAGCTCTCATAGAATTTATACATGTTCCTTTTCAATTTACTCTCTGGCCATTTAACGATGTAGAAATTTCATTTCTCATGAAATATCCACAAACTGGCCACTTCCCTCATGAAATATGCATGAATTATAAAATTCCTTATGCTCTTGAGAAAATAAACCACTTTAATCTAAGAGAATGCTCTGGTTTATAATGTCAAAATGCTTCCTTTTCCCTTTTTTTGGGCACAGGGACCAGGGCAGTTTCAGAAAAGGAGGTGCTTGACATGCTCCAACCTTTTAACGTGAAAGGAAACACTGCTGAAAAAAAACCAAAAAGGCTGATAGAGAGAATTTCAAAACAAATCTTTGCTTTTCAAGTGTTGTCTTCATGTTTATTTTCCCACATTCCTGCAGTGGGCAAACTTCTGTGGTGAGAAATCATAGTATTTAAAACCAGAAAGTTATTTAATCTCCTTGAGTTTCTTGGGTTGACATTCCTCTGTGTATGTTTTTTCCATACTGCAGATAAAATTATGTAGCAACGAGGTAGCTGCTACAAGAACTACAGCACCACTTTCTCCATTTGATTAATAGAGCTCCAGAAAAAAAAAAAAAATCCCCCATCGCCCCGTTGTGCACAATTGTCTCACTTACAATAGCGCCTTTCATCAAAAAATCTGCAAGAGCTGTGCTGAGAAGCAGTGTTATGTGTACTTTGCAGTGTATTAAAATAACCTTTTCTAGAAGTCCTTGATGTCAAATGACTTTTTTTTTTTTTTTTTTTAAGTTTTCAGCATGATGTGTATTTATTTCAGCCTCTGACAGTGGGATGTTTCCCCAAGTTACACGCTTAAGACAGAGCCCAAACTAGATCACCTGGGCAGCCAGACAATGATGCACCTACAAAGTGAACACGATGGGAAGTGTTTCCTCTGTGAGCTGTCTTCAGCCCCACAAGGAGCAAAGAGAGGAGCGTGGATGGCCTCTCACATCCCAGATGAGCAAGCACACAGCCAAGCGTGTGAAATGGCCATGGCCGTGCTCTCCAGACACTGTTCAGGGCACCACAGCCAGCCAGCTTCACGTCAGATGGAGCTGTTCATACAAAGAATGGGCACTTGGGCAGCCAGAAGCTCAGCAGAGCAGGTGGGGTTCAGTTTGGAGCTTTAACCATTTCTAACTCTGCTGGAATCTCCCTCAGTTTGGGATTTCTGTAGCAACATGGGCTGTTACGCAAACCTTTTTCTTTGCATTCTTTCATTGTATTCTGGTTCCAGAAAGATATCAAACTAACATCCTCTCACCCCATCCCCAAAATATCAAGGGGATATTTTAAATTAAAGGCAGAAAAGCATTTCCCTTCGCAAATGGAACCGCCATGTGAAAAAGGAGTGTGTCTCCTTCTCATAATGGAAGGGGATGAGGAGGATAGGGGACCCAAGCCTAAAACGAAAGCCTCAGGAAGGAGATTTCATGAAGAAATGTGCTTTTGTTCACTGAGAATAAGCAGCATCTTCCTGAGACCCATCATTTTGATTCACTGTTTCACGTGTAAATAATTTACTAGGCTAAAAGGTCAAGAGCTGCAGGTCCTCAGAGAAGGGAGGAAAACTGCAAGCTGTAAATAAGGGACAAGTAACTTATGTGGAGCATAAAACGTGTTACGAGGCAACGCACAGATATACATATGTACATATCCACAAAGGCTAAAGCAGAGCTCCAGAAACAGCAGAAGAAGAAAAAGCCTCTACTCCATGTTTGCTCCCCCTTGAACTTGACTCGAGTGCAGATAGTACAGCGAATATGATCTTTTGGGATAGAAATTACACTTTTAAATTAGATCCATGATGCCCAGATGTACTGCTGATGGACACATGAAACAGAGGGGCAAAAGAAATTAATTTTCAGCCTCCTTGTTCTCATCTTTTCATCCTCTAATGTCAGGGTAATTGCTCCTCTACTCCTGGATGTGACAGAATCTAGTCCTTGCCTCTCTCCAGAAGGTAAGTGAGCAGCTGGCTTCCTTTCTGACACCAGTGTATTTCCAATCAGCTGTCAGGCAGCATTAGGTCCCTAAATGCTCACAGCATGTCATGCTTTCCTCCCACTCAGAAACCCTAAATATGGGGCTTCATTCCCCAGTTTGAGGTAGGATAGGGCAAGGAGAAAAAAAGGGTGAGAGACCCTGGTCGGATTCAAAACTGTAGAGAATTCCAGGCAAGAAGTGCTGGGAAGATGATGCAGTAGAAGCAAGCAAGGGACCAGTGTCTCTCATAGTATGTTATCCTGACACAGATACTAAAATGGAAAGATCAGAAACAAGCAGCACTTTTTCCCACACCCATCACTCCTCGTGGCGGTTTTTATAGCAGTACTGCCCTCAATAGTAAAATCTGCGTTATGGAAAGTGAGATACTTCCAGGGCTCGGGCAAGGAAGGTAAACACTGTGCTTTGAGAACCAGGATTTTGCGAGGCAGCTTGCATGGATAGCCAAGGCTTTTTGGTTTTGCTCCCATCTCTGACACTACATTCCAGAGCAATCAAAAGCAAGTCATTTCACCACCCAAAAGTTTGCATTTCCCTGCATAGTGAAGCAGTTACTGAGTTTATCGGCTTAATTGGCATTTTTAAAATAAATATTTAGAAAACATGTGAAAACCTCAAGTGAAAGCAAATTATTCCAAAGTATTTTATTACACAGATACACTGCAAGGTTTCACTTGATGATCTAGTATGGAAAATTACCCCCTTCTGCATATATGGCAATAATATTTATATTATTTTTCCCCACATGCTTTCAGTCTTTCATAATAACGGAAAGAATGATATAAGAATGAACAACTGACATTTCTGTTTGAGGACACAGCATGCATCTCCTCTGAAAAGTTCTGCAGCAGCTCTGCTTTACAAATCTATTTTCCTTGGGTACTTAAAGACACAGTACTTGGAGCTCCAAGTTGTTTCAGTTACAAGATGAAACCACTAAACAGATACAGACTAAGACACCGCTCTGGATAGGGCTGTAACAAACTCTGTCTACCCTAATCCCCATATACCTGCTGTTACAACACCCACATACTTTTAAAGGTGCATTGTATTATTCAAACACATGCATGTATATATTAACATATAAAATAAACCAATATATAAATTGCAATATAGTGTTTTCCATCAGTAATAGTTGTTGTAATGCTATAGGCACCAGTCTTGCAAGCAACACATAGAAACTGAACCTGAAGAACAGATCTATTGTACTGGAATCTTCACCATTAGCACGCTTGCAGGACTGGGGCCTTAGCCTGAGTTGAGGGTGCTCAGCAAGTGTGTCATAGATATAGCATATGTTCCATGGATAATATGTGGCCCAGCACAAATGGCAAACGTGCAGGGAACACACGTTTTCTTCTAGGGCTCTGGATCCTCTGAAAGGTTGGCAGGCTGGGTGCGTGGTGCACATTCTTCAGGAGAGAATTATGGGCTGGGGAACATTCCTCCGACCTCTCAACTCTTTCAATAATTTGCCACCTGTGTAGCCAAGCTGTTCATCCTGCAAATCTACAGGATCTAAAAACTCTGGCACTTCCTCTGGCTACCAAAGAAAGCTCACTGCAGCGCTGACCCCGACCCACCCAACACATGGCAAATACTGCATT
This sequence comes from Laterallus jamaicensis coturniculus, assembly GCA_022605575.1. Lineage (NCBI taxonomy): Eukaryota > Metazoa > Chordata > Aves > Gruiformes > Rallidae > Laterallus > Laterallus jamaicensis. Next base: position 10,472,972 of record JAKCOX010000016.1, on the reverse strand, counting down.
AACCAGTTCAAAGTCTGATGTGAAGGTTCAACAGTGAGCCTGGAACTCACGACACTCTCACACACGCATTTTCTCTGCTTTGGAGGTTTGTGCACTGTGCTCTGATTACCACCACAGTGGCAATGTAACCCCAGTCCCCTGCAAATAGCTCCAGCCCACCACGCAAAGGGAATGGAATTTGAGCTGCTGCAAAATGACAGGACCCTACAAAAAGTAAGGAAAGCCAGCAAAGCATTGTTTGTATGCTCCTAAAGGAGGAGTTAATTTGGCCTCCTTGCTGCTGGATTCACCTTGCTTTACAGTCAGCTTGTAGAAAATCGCATGTTACAGTTCTCATGCCCAAGCATATCAGGGCAATATCTAGGTTGCAAACACACCAGGGAAAAAGCTCACCTGCTAATAACAGCAAACCAGATTCGGGTCTGTACTGCTAGAGGTCCCAGCGCAGGGAGAAAGGGAGGCAGCATCCACAGCTCCTACCCAGGAGCAGCTGGTTTTCACACTGCACAAGCTACAGCTGCCTCAATAGCAACTCTGGCTTCAGCAGCATTTTACAGGGACATGGAATTGATGGAACAGAATTGTGCCCTGTTCATGGTCTTTTTCCACCTCCTGCTACCCCATTTCCAATCCTGCAAGCCCTTCCTGCAGAGGAAACGGAAGGAGATGGCGATGAAACCTTGCACCGATGTTACTTTCCATGGCAAACACACACAGCTGTCAGACGCCCATTTTGCACACACTAGGCTGGAGCAACAGAATTAAAAGGCCTAGTAAGGCCTTTTATTTTTTGATAATGGCAAGATCCCTAGGGGGCTTCTCCTACATGAATATTAGGAGAGAAGTCTTTAAAAATAATTTTAATATTTTTAATTTATAAGTCCATTTGCTTTACTGGGTGTGGTATTCCATTCAGAGAAGAAAATGCCTGCATACCTATTGAGCATTGTCTAACCTCTTGGGGTTAACCCAGACTTTCTTTCACACCACCCTGATTCCTCATATCAGAAGAGATGTGTCTCTCTTTCTCTGCCCCAAATCCTTCCCCAGCACTGAGCTCTGTAGAGCTGGTAAGGAGGGACATCTTGGAGCACTGCGAGTTCAAGTTGCCATTCATGTTCTTTAGATGGACACAGGAACATCTGAGCTTTTATGCCAGGAGCATTATCTGCAATTTCAGATGCATCCCAGGCAGCCTCTACTCCCAACCACTCCCAAATTACTGATACAGCTCATCATTTAGTATTACAGTTTTAATATATATGATTTTCCCCTGAACACATTGAGCTGCTTACCTATTCCCAAACCCAAAACACATAAGCAGTGCAAAGTCACAGTCCCTCTTCAGTGCTCTGTGGCCCAGTCTATCGAGAAACCCAGCACTGTAACAAGACAATTTTTCAGCTAAAACAGCCAGAGTTTAATCATTTTGTTGCTAGCAATATGACTGTGTGTGTGCGCGAGAGGCAGTGGGAGTGCGCGAACACAGAACACAGTTCACCCTCCACCTCTGCAATGGTCCCCATGGCAATTCCATCTGCGTTTCAGCACACGCAGTGCCTGGCCACAGCCACCTATTCCAGGTTTCTCTGTCTAATGATTGGCAAGGGCAAAGCTGTCAGAAACTAGGCTCAGTAACGGGCTTCTAATTTTGCAGCCAGAGGTTGTCAGGACAAGGAAAGCTGCCAACTATGTCTCCCCCACACCGTCTGTGTCTTAACAATACAGGAGCTGGAGGTAGAAAACCTTAAGAGAGGAAAATGAACCTCCTTTCCCCTCTTCCCTGCCACAGTGACTACCCCCATCCCAAATCCTCAAGATCAGGGCCTGGTATCTCAGATTACTCTGCAGGGAAAAGCTACACATCTGGTCTAAGTCAGAAATCTTGTCAAACCTGGAAAAGCCAACAACACTGTATGAAGCAGGGTTTACAATGTACTCTGGCCTTTGCTGCCCTGTTCCCAAGCACTGGCAATGGGCAGACGATACCGGACCAGGTGCTGGGCAAAAGCATGAACAAAGGTAGAAAGCTGGTGTCCACCAACAAGGAAGGGCACAAACTCATATCTTCATAGAGGGATAACGCAATACAGGATACACCCCTCAACAGTAACTGCATTGCTACAGACTTAATGAAAATCATAAGCTGGGTGGACAGGGCCCCAGATAAGTGTCATCAGAGAGGAAAAGGCAGGCAGGACTCCACTGCTGTGTATTCTGCACAGCGAGCACCAGGCTGCCAGCTACAGGCCCCTCCCAAGTCAGAAGGATGACACAGGACCTACACAGCAGAGCCGGTTTTAGCCATAGCTTTAATGGACAGGACGGACTCAAACACTCATGAAACCACACTTCATTCGCACCACTTTTATGGAACAGTTTGGTTTTGTCAGCTAATTACAATGTCCATGAACTCTTCGTAGGCAGCTGTAGCAGAGGGTAACTTTTTCCCTGTGATATCAGAATTTCCATGGAAAGAGGTGCTGGGTTACAGCTCTTGTGATAGCGGCGACAGGAGGGTGAGTGGAGAACAGGGGCTGAGAAAAGAGGAAACCTGAAAGGCAGCGGTGGCAAGCACAGGCAAAAAAAAGATGGAGCTCTGTCTCAGGGACAGAAAGTGTGACCCTGGAAGGACAATCCTTTATAAATTCAAATTACAATTAAGTATCCTCATCTTCCTGGTTAGCCAAAGGAACAGGTTTCAGGGCGATTGTAACATAGGAAAATAAGGCTAAAAATCATTGCTTTGTCATTTTCATCCAAATTCCTACTTGTCATTTTCATCCTACTATTCCTATTTATTTCTCCTGAAATTTTCTCCTTCAGGTTTACATGTTTGCTTCCCCCCAGCCTGAGCATTTATACCACTGTGAGAAGTATGACTTCAAAAGAAGCAGCAAACAGGTAAGGCTTCTCCTTTCCTCAGTCTCCTACTGACCTGAACTGTGTGACCTGCCTAAAGCTTTCCTTGAGGGTGTGGATGTAAGGAGAGTTCACAGATCTCATAAATTTTGTACTAGAGATCTGATGCAAGGAGAAGGCCACAGTTCTCCCTGGAAAAACACACCACAGTTTAATATGCTTGCTGATGTGCTATGATGTTGGGAAAAAAATACCCAGAGAGATTAAATTAAATGCAATGTTCTTCCTCTGCCCCAGCTACAGATCTCAAAACTATGAAACACTGCTTGACCTAGGGCACACAGACAGCCGGCTTCTAAGAGGAACCTGTGAATTCCCGTTATCCCTGCTCAACACCAGGTTTACCCCTTCCCCCACACCCTGAAACAGCAACTGCGTGTCCCTCTGTGCCATGCTGAGAAACAGATCGCTGCATCCACCTACAGATAAAGGAAGGGGCCTAACATAGGGACTGTGCAGAGCACTTGGCTAGTGAGGGCAGAGTCAGCACTGCTTTCTTATCTCGGCACCATCAAGGCACTTCCAGACAAGCTGCTGTGGCTGCGGATGGTGACATTTAACTGAAGCAATAAACTGCTCTGGGTGCTGCAGCTGGGAGACATCATAGGAAAGAGAGGTTTGCACTAAGGCTTTACCTCTCCTGCATCACGGATGCTCACAGCCTCTGAGAGCAATTTGTTAATCGGACAGAATTTTCAAGCCTGGGCTGGATTCTGCTGAACACAGTGTACTGTTGAGAGGCCGGGTTTGCCTTTAGGTAGCTCGCTCCCAGCCCTTCGGCCGTGCAGAGAGACGACGACATTCTCCCCCGGCCAGCAGGAATCTCGTGGAAAAAACCCACCTTCTCCTTAGCTCCTGAGCAGCTGCGATTTACGCAGGCAGAGACCACACCTCCGGCCTCCGCTGCCGGTTCCCTAATGACGCTAATCGTTGAATTACGTCCTAGCCTGGCGGGATGACGCCAGCGGAGAGGGCAGGCTGTACCGTGCCGGCCCCGCTACCGCCGCCGGCTGCCGCCTGCCCTCTGCTGGGGGCACCGCTCTACGCCGCTCCCCCGGGAAACCCGCCCGGGCAGCCGGTGCCGTCCCCTGCCTGCTGCCACCTGCTTCAGTCCAGCCTCGGATCGAGGGGAGTCAGGGCCGTGTCCCCTACAAAACACCAAAACAGGAGGTGCCGGGGTTTGGTCTTGGGAAAAGCATCTCTGTGCTGGTTAGAGCAGCCCTCACTGCACCAGCACAGGGCCCAAACCAGAAGTAAGCAGCACAGCCCCGTAGAGCCCACAGGGACACAGCTAGAGTAATGCTTTCTTATCCAGGATTATCTTCACACAGAAGGACAGCACCTGCACCTAGTGCGATGCACCAAGCATGTGCTGGTGTGAGCTGGTCACAAGCACTGGGGAGAAAGGACTGTGGGCAGCTGTCAGGCAGGAATGCAATTCCACGGATACCTCTGAGTGCCAGGATGAGTTGTGGGGGTTTTATGCCTAACTTCAAGGTAGCTAAAATGGACTAGGGACAGCAACAAGGTGTCTGGACAGAGGGACAGCTTTTCTCCTCCAGCAGGACAGTGCTCATGTCCCTGCAGAACACAACAGTGGCACAAGATGCTTCTGTCAGTGTAAAGCTCAGGCTCTGCACACACTATGATTTTTCCCTCTTCTCTCCTCAAAGGTGCCAGATGGAAAGGGACAGCTTACGCTGCTTCTCAGAGCAGCTGAATTTTAATCAGGTAGAGGAGGACAATGCATCGCACACAAAACATCACCAGCTTTTTGCTTATTCAGCAGCATGCAGGAAGAAAGGTGAAGGTGCATCTGTGCAGTGCTGCTTTGTGGAGGACTGGGTTATTACATCCACGCACGGCTTACCCTCCAGCATTAGGATGGTGATAGCCACACAAGTTCAGTTCTTCTTTACAACGTGACTAGGAAAGAAATACAACTAACACACAGAATTTGCACCCTGCAGCTTGCAGATGTAATCAGAACAGTAAACGACACCAGTAGGCTAAGCGCACACAGTAGAACAAACACCTTCAGCAGGGCCCTCCGCTCCCCAGGGACAGGTACCGGGACAGGCCTTCGGCCATGCCCTTGCCCCTACGAGCTGAGCTGAGCAGTGCACGGCGGTCAGGTCCCGGCAGAGATCCGGGATGACCCCACGTCAAAGGATTTTTTTCTGAATTGACAGGAATGCTGTCCGCGCTACACCTCCGGAAAACACCCCGACGCCACAGGCCGGCGGATACCCTCCGAGGAGTCCGAACTCCTCCCCAGGACGCGGGGGGAACCGAACCGCAGTCCCGAGGGCCGGAGGTAAACCCGGGGCCCCCGGCCCCTGGCGCAGACCCGCGCAGCAGAGGCCTGACTGACTCTGCTGCGGGCTGACCCAGGGAGCCGGGCGTCCTGTGTCCGGCCGGGCGGGCTGCGGGCAGCCCCGTTCCCGGACAGGGGGAGCGGGGTAAGGCCGGTACGGTAGCGCCGTGCGAACTACGGCTCCCAGGCTGCATTGCAAACGCCGGGCGCCCGCCGCTCCGCTGCCTTGTGGGGCTGCCGTCGCGGCGCACCGCGGGATTCGTAGTTCTGCCGAGCCGCCCAGCGGCCCGCGGCCTATAACGGTGCTTCCCGCGGAGGACTCGCCTCCCCGTGATGCGGCGCGCCAGGGTTACGCAGAACGGGGCGCGACGACGACGGTCGCGGCGCCGGAGGCCGCGGGCAAGCAGGGTGCAGCCGCTGGCGGGCCCCAGGCGCAGGCCGTGGGCCATGTCCGACAGCGGCGGGGCCGGCGGGCCCGCCCCGGGCGGGGGTGGTGGCGGAGCAGGCGGCGGAGGGGGTGCGGGTGGCGTGGCCTCCGGCTCGGGGCCCGGCGCCACCGACCCAGCCTCGCTGCCGCCGGGCGACGCGCAGCTCATCGCCATCATCGTGGAGCAGCTCAAGAGCCGCGGGTTGTTCGACGGCTTCCGCCGGGACTGCCTGGCCGACGTGGACACCAAGGTAACGCCACCGAACCGGGAGGGACGGCAGCCCCCGGGGATCGCCAGGGGAGCGGCCGGCATCTCCTCCCCAGGCCGGAGGTACTCCCGCAGTCGGGGCGGGGGAGGCCGGCTGGAGGGCTCGCCGGCTGCGGGGCGGCTCTCTCGGTCGGTGGGGGTTCGCTCCCCCAATGTGACCGGGCTGCTCCAGAGGTGGGCCTGGCTTCAGGCAGCGGCAACACCCCAGAGGGGAACCAGGCCAGAGAACAGGAGGTTTCCGTTTTCCAGCCCGGGCCTTGTGAGGAAATGGTGCCTTTACTTTCTCAAGTAGATGTTTGCAGATTATTGCTTGAAACTATTTTCTTTCACAGTCACATGAACACCTGAGCACTTGGTGGCAGTTCTGAACTTGGATTGTCCACAATTGCCCTGTCAAAGTTAACCACTAGTTTGCTTTCTTAAACGACTATGCTTTCATCAAGACTCCTGTTCTGGGACCTGCAGTCATCATTTCAGGCCCCCCAGCAGCTATAGTAACAACCATTCCTAGAGCCATGCCAGGTCAGCTGTATGGAACAGCCACAGGTCAGAGCAGCTCCGTGAGGACAACCTTTGATCTCGCTGCCCAGGATAGACACTGCACCTCTGTTACCAACCCTTTCATTCATCATCTGCATATCAAATTCTGAAATTTAAATGTCCTCTTGTCTTTTCCATGCCCAGTACCAGGATCTGGATGTATTTATGTGGGTTTGTTAGTTCAATTCCTGTCCACTGGAATTAAATTTCCACCCATAAAACCCACATAATTATCATCTTCTCCGTTGGTATCACAGAAGCAAATAATAAGAGTTCTTTGTTAGTGACAGTATTACTCATCCAGTTTCCTCTGAATTCTGTGAGGGAGGGTTTCCAGACAATAAGAACTCTGCTTAAATATCTCCTGTCTGTACAAGCAGTTTGCATTTCACTAAGTAACATTATGAGCAGACAACAATTTTAAAACCAATCTATGCAGCTATTTAAATTATCATAATAGCACACTGACCAACTGTTCTTTGCAATTACCAGTTGTGTTCTTAGGTAAAACAAGCATACCTTTGTTCAGAAAGTGAAAGGATGAAGAAGATAGACAACAGAACAGTACTGTACATGATAAAAGGGGATAATTCTGAAATCTTTTAGTTGTTTAACCAGATTTCTAATTTTTTTTTTTATTTAGCCAGCCTATCAAAATTTGAGGCAGAAAGTAGACAACTTTGTATCAACCCACCTGGACAAACAGGAGTGGAATCCAGCAATGAACAAAAACCAGTTACGAAATGGGCTAAGGCAGAGCGTGATTCAGTAAGTAAGCAACATTTTGTAAAACAATGGTAAAACTATTTGGTAAATAATATGTTAACTTATTATCATCACTGGAGTCAAGTAAGAACGTGCAGAATTAAGATTCTCACAACACTTTCTGTTCTGCTTTCCTGAGTTCCAGTGTAATAGTGGATGCAGTCTTAACTCGCATTAAGAAGTTTACATTACTGCTTTTCCTGAAACTGGTACCTTCACAAGGTGAACAGCAGGGTGAAGTACTCATACTTACTGTCTAGCAAAGTTGTTGCTGCAGATAGCCAATGCTGCCTGCTAGCGAAACCATAGCTGATGTGCTGAGCTGAATGACCTTGACCTTTATTTTCAGAGAAGAGCCTACATCACATCAAGAAAAAAATCCTGAAGATGCCACAGTTGCTTAAGTAGAGTCTGACCACTAGCAGGCAGCAACCAGACTCAGCTAACCAGATTCCACCCAGCAGAAGGTAGCTATTTGAGGTAGTGTATGACAGGAGAGCCAGCTTAAACCATACTGCTTAGAGATTTAGGGTTAGTACCTCTTGCTGCTAACTCACTGCAGTCTGAAGCATGAGCCTTAGCTCAGTCACAGATAAAAACTTTATAGTAAAAGCTATGGAGGGAGGAGAGTGGGGAACTTGATAATGGCATTTATGTTATAAGAGAAGCTATAAGAGTGTCTCACACACACAAGAAACTATTTCAGAGCACTTGATAGAACCTGTATTAGTATGTAACTTCATTTAAGATATAATTAGGGAAGGGGCTGTCCACTTGAAGTACTGAATTTCCTGTCTTGGAGTCCTTGAGACAGGTTTGTCATTTAATGCTTCCTCTTATTTCACATCACTCTACCACCAGAATGACAGAGATAGGTGAAGACTTACATCACAGAGTCTGTAATGAGAATGTGAGGTGCTCCCTTTGAGAAGGGTAATAGCACCAAGAATAGACAGACAGCATTAGGGAGTGTGACAAGTCCCTGTCACTCCTGTGGTTGCAAGACTGAGTACTGAGAGTGCCAGCATGTGCAGGTCCTTTGTTTCCTGCATGTGTGTGTGTGCCAGTACCTGGAGGTGACATGACGTGCTGGGACCCAGCACCCACCTGCTCACCGGCATTCGTGGCCTTAGGAGTTTTGCAGCTCCTTTTCCGAGCGCTGGGCAGCATCTCCCATTTCCTGTCTCCTGCTCTCTTGCAGACATGACTTAAGCCTGCTAGACAGCCTGTGCCCCACAATCCAAGAGTCTGACACAGTCCCTGAAGTAATAAGTCACTTCAATTACTAGTGTACAGTTCCAGAAACTTTGCTATGTGCTTTTTTTTATAATTAATACCCATCTGTCTAGACTTAACAGTTACAAGGGGTGAGTGACAGTAATGTTATTAGGGGGCAGGCCTCTTCTCCCTCAAGTGAGCCAAAAAAAGGACTCTGCTCTCACCTGCCCTCCTCCTCAGAATAGCTTGTTTCCCTTGTTTGTGCCAAAATGTGTTTGTTTGCTTTCATGTTGACCTCATTTCCACATGAGCCCTATTAAAGTGGCTCTTGGCCAACATGTCATTTAAGTACCTGGGAGACCAGATGTCAGTTGTTAATTCTGTAGGGAGAAGTGAGAGGGGTGGGGGGAAAATAGGTGATTGAAACAACTCTCTGTTAAGGATCTACTGAGTGAGCTGCAGTTCTCACCATGTTAATGCTAATTGCAGTTGACAGGAGGGCTCTGGAGAATTACTGGAGGAGATTGGGGAGAAGTTTTTCAGAGGAGCTGAATGACTGCTTTGTCTTTGTTCAAGGTCAGGAATGCTGGAAGCTGGAGTGGACAGAATTATTTCTCAGGTGGTGGATCCAAAACTAAACCACATCTTCAGGCCCCAGATAGAGAGGGCGATTCATGAATTTTTGGCTGCACAGAAGAAAGAGGAAAGTGTGCCAGCTCCTCCTCCAGAGCCAGAGACTAAGGATCCTCCTGCTCCATCTCAGGATGCCTCCTAAAGGTCTTGTATCTCCACACTTACTACTTAGATTTTTCATGTACCTCATTTCTGTAGCTTGTGTAACATGAGACAGAAGAGACATTGTATTCTTCCTGGCTTGACAGGGAGGACACTTTGATCATCAGCATGTTGTCAATGTCAGAGAGTCATCTGAGCTGCTTCCACTTAAGTGTCTGCTAAAAATATATTAGGACTGAAGACATAGGTATGATGTAAAACAGCTATCAAGGAACACTGTGAACTCTGCCAGTGCTAGTTTTGGATCAAGCCAAAAGGCCTTTTATTCCTGTAAAAGCATATCCAGCAGTGACTGACATGGAATTGGCTGGATTGCTTTCACAGCAATATCAAATGGATTAAAAATATATATCCTTTACTGAAATGAAGCTGAAAGTAGAGTGGTGACAAGTTATTGTGCTTTAGCATTGAAAGTTTTAGATAGCTCTTCTTTAGAGCATACATTGGAGTGTTGAATTGCTAGTGACTGAAATACTGCTGGAGTAAGGCTAATGTCTCTGTGAGCAAGTAACTGTTCATTCCAAATCTGTTTTAAATAGAGCAACCTGTATCTTTCCAGCTGAAAGGACTGAGGGTGTTATTGTTGCAAACAAGTTCATTCTGGCTTTTGTGATTAAAATAACTCAGGGGGCCTCAGGAGGCTGTAATTGCTACTGTCTCAACACAAATGACCGTGCACCTATCTCTGCTAAGGCCTGTGTCTTAATGCTGATTTGACTATTGAGGACTGTGTTGCACACTACTGAGGAACCACTGTATTGATGGAAATACTCAATCTGCAACTCTGCTAAAAATTTAAAACCATACTGCATGAAAGGAAGTTAATTGTGAATTGGTTTGTGTGCTGGGGCTTTCTGAAAGCAAAAGTTTTCCTTACAATCTACATCTGATTTATTAAGAAGGAATAAGAAACCAACAATATCTCTTAGAGCAACTAGCACAATTTTTAACTTAATAGCAGATATTAAAGTGCCTGTAGTATCATCCCAAGGTACTTAGTTAACTGTGACTTGCAGGCTTAGTGCCTTGACAGATCTGTGTGTCTGGTTCAAGTAAAGTCCATTATAACCTGCAGCTAAATGCAGCTGTTTAATTAATATGTTCTCATCTATTCTGTGTTGAAATACATTTACTCATGAAGGTACTAAACTTTTTTCTTGCAGTGAATTCCTGATACTCAGCAGCTGCAGTTGCAAACACATGCCCTGTTAGATTGGCAATGGATTACTTGTTCTGTTCCATGCAGGATTGCTGTCTGCCAAAGATGTTTGACCTTTATCAGACCTGTGGGAAGGCACTGAAATCAGTGACACTCAGATGCACCCAGAGTTCTGCACGTGGAGGGACAGCCAAAGCGTGAAGATATTTTTACTATTAACTGCAATACAGAGAGCAGCATGTATTCTTGTGAGTTGTGTCTTCAGGCAAGGGGTGGGAAGGAAGAGGGACTTGGTCCTTGTCTGAAGGGCCTAGGGAAGTGGTTGAGATGATAGTAGGCTTGGGAGCAGGAAGAAAAGGTGTTTTGGGGTTGGGGTAGTCTCTCAGAGATCAGTTAAGAGCTGACAGATTTTCTTTGGTATAAACCAGACAAGAGGAAGCATTGTGCACCTCTGCTGTGTAATGCAGTACTAAGTAGTAGGGGCCAAGTCAGGTGTAACTCATTGTACTGCCTGCTTTTAGCAAAGACATTTCCTGTTTAAAACTGGAAAGAACACTTCAGGATCAATTATCCAGAGAATTCTCACAGGAAAATGTTTACAGTTGGCTATGACTATAGCTGATTTGATTCTTATTTCCTGGGTAACTCTGGGAAGCCAAGGGCACCAGAGTAGGTGATTAGTTTGAAACTTGTCTCTTTCAGCTTGAAAGACTTTCCCATGAAATCTCAGGTGCCTGTTGGAAACTGTCCTATGCTTTCAGCTCGAATATATGCAGTGTCCTCTGGATGACAGTCAAGTAGAGAAAGTGATTATATATGCTGCCAGCAAACGTCCATACCTTTTGCAATAAAAGACTTCCAAAAGTATCTCTGACCCCTAGCATTATTTTTTTTTTCTTCTTAAGGGAAAACTACCTTAAAGAAAACCAGGAATCTGATTGCTGGAACCCTAAAGGAAATATGATCTTACACACTTTGTAGATTAATCCAGGTGTGACAACATGGGGTGGTTAGTAGAAATTATCATGAAATAAGATTGATACCAGTATTCCTCTCCATTATGAAGCCTCTCTCTCAAAAACCCCTAAAACTATCAGAGATCTGAACTGCCCTTAGCTTTCCTAATATGGCTTAAGACCCATGTATTTTGGGATAATGCAGTTGGTGTGGCCCAGTTCTCAGTGTTACATGCTTTGTGTTCCTGCTATAAAACAGGACAAGGGGTAGGTGAGGAAAGGGCTTTCTCCTGCACTTGATTTGGTGGTTAAAGACTGCTCTCCAAATCAGTAGCTGGTGTTTTCCCTGAGGGTCTTAAGGGCAGCTCTTGGCAGGAAAAGATCCATCTTTTACATCCTGGTAGGGGGCCTTGACCACTTCTTTGAAATTGAGCCATTTTTCTCAATGGCAGGGAAAGTTCAAGAGTTTAGAGAGCAAGGGAAAAGGTTTCTGACAAAGTCTGGATTACAGAAGTGGCCTAGGAGCAGGGACAGCAGGGGATTTATTAAAAGGAAGTAGAGCTGGATTTATTTTAGCAAAGAGGGAATCTGAACCCACATTTCCTACCTCTGACAAGTGCTTTAACAGCTGAGTGAAGGAGAATAAATTCAGTTTCCATAGTTTTAAAAGGTTTTTCCCCTGTTTGAGTGTGGTGCAGTGTTAAACTGAACCCTAATGGTCACTGTGCCATGGCTGTGGGGCCAGCCACCCCCAGCCTGGGCACAGCGCGCGGCTGTAATGACCATGGGAACTTTCAGAGCAGAACTGAGGTGATCAGGCAGCCAATCCACATTGGGGATCATGGTTTTTAATGTTTGGGCTCCAGAGTCCTTTGTTTGGATCAGAACCTGGGAACAAGCTTTGGAAGCATACCTTGCATCTAATGGAACACTGAGTCCTTACCATGAGGAGGAAAGGGTAGGTAGTGCCCTTTGATGATACACATTTGTATCTGGCAGCTAATAGAAATAGAATTCCAGCTGCAATAGCTCAGTGATATTACAGAAGTCTTCACACCAGAACAAAGAACAAGTTTGCACCTACTGCAGAAGTGAAATTGTTTCCTCATGTAATAGGCTGTTGAACTAAAGTTGGCATCTCACTTGACATTGCTACACTGGATATGGTAAATACAGTCTCAAGAACATGGTGAGGCAGCAGGTCAAAGACACTTGAGTAATTCAAGAAAGAATTAGATGCCTTTGTGTTGAAGGGGCAGGGCTGTACATTTGGAGGATGATCTTTAGCAGCCAAACAGGCCTTCTCTTTGATCTCTGAGTCCTCACATTCGAGTTGACTGCTCCTGTTTCCTGGACAGTCATTTAGTACCTTAAAATTTCTCTCAGATGAATACATTCATCCTTTTAATAAATTCCAAGAGATTGCACTGTTTCTTCATCTGATATACTAACAATTTGGAGGAACTTAACAGATCTGCTTCCTTGGCTTTGCCTGTCCTGACCATGTCCATTTGTTTCTACCCAGTCACAAGTGACCAGCTGCAGTTAAAACACACAGGGAGTTTGATTTGGATTCCTGGAAAACCAGCTTTGCCTCTCCGTGGCGGCTCTGTCCTGTGGAAATGCTTGAGTCCAAAGCCCACAGGAGCCAGCCTGGCTCAGTAAGTAGGTACTGGATCAGGAACTAGGAGGTACAAGTCCTCTGCAGAGTTTTGCTAGCCCATGTCTGTGGCTCGTTCTTTTACCTGTTTGCTTGCCTCTAAAGCAAAGAGGCTTCACCCTCCTGCACCAGTCCTGGAGCAGGGAGGAGTCAGGTGCTAGAATTGGGCACAATACAAAGGAACACACAGACTGAAGGGAACACACACATCTGTGCCCATGCTCACCAGTGAGCTGTGAGGGACTGTGCATGTTAATCCTTAACACCAGGCTGGGGGTTCTAATTACACCATTTAGCATCAGATTGCAAATTCAGACTTAGAGGCAGATGTATTAACTATGAACCAGTGAACATAGTTTCACAAGCCCAATGGAGGAGGAAAAACCCACCAGCCTATCTGGGAGGACTGCACTGCCATGCATCAATCATCCTGGCACACACCAAATCATGGCCAAGTTGGCATATAATGTAGTAGCTGAAACTCTAGCTGTTGCTTGGCTATTAAAGTAATTAATCACACATCCCATACGATTAAATTACAGTAAAGAAAAAATCCCACTCTGACCTTAAGGTGGGGGGGAAGAAGTGAGAGCAGGGTGCCACTGATGGCAGCCACACAAAAAGCCATAGGCAGATGTCAGCACCCTTCCCTCCAGCACTGCCTCAGCAGCTGCTCTTTCCTGGGCTGCCTTTGGGCTTGATGGATCCTGGCCACTTAAGCCAGAGCACAAGGAAGCAGGCTGTATTAATTAACTTTTGCCAGCCACCCCTTCTGGCAAAAGCAGGCTTGAGGAATTAGTCTGGGCACCAACAGCATGGCCCAGGTTTTTGTAGCTTTCCTGCAGAGCCAGGTGCCCTGGAGGGTTTAACATGTCCCAGCAAAACAGAAAATGCCACAGTCCTGCACTCCAGATAACCCAAAACTCTGCTGGATATATAATTCTTAAGGTTTCCACAGACATCGAACTCTAATGTTCTTTAGTCAAAGACAAGTATAATCAGGTCCTCCTAAGCAAGCCAACTAAATACAGTCTTACTAGAGAAAACAGATAAAGGAGGGGAGGCTCTTAGTTGTTCTGGAAGTTCTCATGATAGACACATCTCAGTTCAAGTGTTACTTGCAGCACTGCAGAACTTTTCTTACTTACTTTCCCACCATCTATTTTCCCTTTTTTATGTTAAAACCTGAACCTCAGCCTTACAACAGTTCTGCTGGTTTTCTCTCTGACAGCGTCCCAAATGCTGGCATGTTACAAAAACTGAGAGCAGAAGCCCATTGCCTTTCCCCATTATTCCTGAAAAATACACATGCCACCAAACACATGGAGCAATCTAGGTGGAATCACAATGATGTTATTTTTATGAACATACATATTGTAGTCCAAGAGAAACTTAATTACAAGTACTGAACAGGAGTTAAGTGATGAGTAATGTGTTTAGAACAGTCTTAAAGTAAAACCAATTCTTGCTATAATTTATAATAGGGTTTTTTTCTTTTGCAACTTCTCATGCAAGCATTACATAAAATAAGTGAATGCTGCCCCAGATACTTGCTATGTAGCTGTTCTGTGGCAGTGACTCCAGAGATGCTTCAATTTAACTTAAAACAAATTTACCAACAGAGCAAGAGAGTCCCTGCAGCTCCTGACCACCTTAACAAGACCATGGCTTCACCTGAGCCTGGATTTTGCACACAGGCAATCTTCTAGTGCTTTTCCACCTGCAAAGAAGGCTCTTGAGCAGGTCATTTGCTTCAGGCTAATTAACTACAACATTAATTTAACATCAGTTCAAGAGACATCTCACTTTTTCTGTGTCACTTAGCAGCATTGCTACCTGCTGGTAGCTCACTGAACAAAGACTCAAGCCCAGCCAGCTCTCCACCCTCATCAGCTATTTTACTGATTAGTATCTAAGTCCATTGGCAAGTCATAAACTGACTGAAGTAGACCTCACCAAAAGCAGCTGAATCAAAGTTACCATTATATATTTACCCTCTGCTAGACCAGACAGTATTTTCCAGTGACCATTCCTGTGTCTGTAACCACATCCCATCCCAGAGCTCGCATGATGTCTCTGTCAGGTAGAGCTGAGCCCAACCCAAGTCTCCAGTCCAATCCCTGAGTAATTGCAAGCAGGTTTGTTAGATCAGACACCTGTAACCAAGCACCTACATGCAAGTATTCCTGCTGAAGGGAGGACACCCAAATGGGAAACAGTAACATGTTAGAAGACATCCCATCTTTGGTCCTTCACTCATTGGTACCCAGCCTTCCTCATTGTTCAGGTACTCCCACATCATGTTAATGCAGCTTCAAATTTATCACAGAATTCAGAACCAGCCTGGTTTTGAATCTTGACACAATATGAGTGAGACCTGTGGATCCCCAGCAATAAAACCCCTCTCCAGGAAAGGGGAATGGCCATTGCTGACTGAAGGCAAGTCCAAACCACAACTCTGAATCCTTGGCACAGAGAAGGATCAAACCCGGGGCCCTGTCAGGACAGGGAGCCAAACCAACCCCTGCCCCAAACACCAAGCTAGTCATTGCCAAAGCAGTCTGAACTCACACCAGAACCAACATAGGGGTCTCAAACCCAAACCTCACCCAGATCCACTTCCTCTCCTGTTGTTAGGACAGGCATGACTGGTTTTAACGAGGCACAGCCAGCATGCCTGGAAGAGAGTTTTCAGCATATCATTTTGATCTCAGCCAGAAGAAGAGGTGCTAGGAGGGTTAGAAATCATACCTGGAACCTTTAATGAAGCACTTTACTCTCTTTTTGCCACATCAATAAAAATAGCAAGAGCAGCACCCACTGTCATATGCCACCTGCTTCAAACACACCACTACTCTGGGCATCACTGGGAACCAGCTGAATTTTCTAACAGCACCTCTCCCAGTGTAGCTTAGGGTTATAGCTGCCATCACCACTGAGCAGGATCCTGTTCTCACAACTTCTCCCTAACTGGAGGCCAGTTTCTCCAGTTTTTGTTCAAATCCACAAGGAACTGGAGCAGTTTAGCTCTTTCACAGGTATTTTCCTGTTTACATTATAAGGAAAAAAAAAACCTTTTATCAGCTTCCTTAAAGGGAAATCAGTTTAATTCCTTGTGAGGGGTCATGCCCCCTCATATCCACAACCCCCAAAGCCTACAAGTGCAGGGACTCCCTGCTCCCCTTCCTCCCCACCGAGCAGCTTGTGCAGCGGAGCCATTCTGACTATGGCCATAAGAGGGAGGTAAACTATTGCTTCATTTCTCAGTCTGAATGCCTACTTAAAAAACGCCAGCAGATACAGGACTCCAGAGCCTTTGCTAACTCCTGAGCAAGCCAGCCCAGCAAGGTGTGGAGACAGCTCTCACCAAGCGCTTCCACCAGCTCTGCGTGCGTTTAAGGCAAACCACACAGCAGATACCGTAACTTCTCAAGGGGTTTAATAGCAGGAAGCTACTAGGATGATCAGAGTTCAGGGAGAACAGAGAGCAACCCAAGGGATCAGGGGCAAAACCACAGATTTAGGATGTGAGACAGTAAATTCTGACCTCCCCTCATCTGCAGCTCCCTGATCTGGTCTGAACAAGGTCGAGGCTGAAACACTCGTGGCCTGTGGCCCCGGATGGTAGTGCCCTGAGACTGTAGCAGAACCACAGCTCCAGTTCGTGCATTTTTGTGATTCAAGTGTGAGCCCACATCAGTGCCAAGTCAGCCTGGGAAACATGACTGGGCAGTAACCAGCCCAGCAATAACTGCCCGTGTCTAGACGCTGTCAGAAGCCACAGCGCAGAGAAATGTGCTACCTCAGCCGTCAGACCAGGAGCTGGCTCCACCAAAAACTCCCTGAAGCATTGGGACAAGCCCAAGGAAAGGCATGGTAGCAAAATGCAACAGATCCAACCCACCTGCCCAGGCTAAGGGAGCACGGGGACCTCACATTTCACAGATTTCATCTCACTGGCTGCCACCGGAGGAAACCGGGGCCTCTCGCACTCACGTCCTTACAACAGCTACCTCTTCACTTGGGAAGATAGAAAACCCCCAAACCAGCTCAGGGCTTTGCCCTGCAAACACATGAACAGAAGGCTGTGGTTTGCTTTACAGAGTTGGGGCCTTTTGGAAGTCCAAGCAGCTTCAAACAGTAAATGCATCCATTTTGGAAAGGATTTGTAACAGAAAGAGAAACCCATGACATCTGTGAGTTTCACATTTCATTGCAACTCTGCAAAAGAGAGATAAAAAAATCCTGCTTTAGAGAACACTCAGGAAATCTCACGTTTTCTACAAGGGGGCAGCACAACTGCAACAAAAAAAATTTAAAAGGAAAAAAAAACCCACCAAAAAACAGCCATAAAACTTCCCCCACAGCATCATGGTGAGACACCAACACATTAACCACTCCCTCCTCACATAACAATATTCACCTCTACCATCTCCTCCTGCTATGCCTTAGTCCTGCAAGTAAGTTATCTTCAACTTCTACCATAAAAACACAGCAAAACAAAAGCCACCTTTAAGACAACCAGCCTCAGAGTTACCAACGCCAGAACTCAAAACCTCCTACTCACTGGCCCCCCCCACCAGCAGAAACCCCACTGCAAACACAAGACCTCACAAAAAGCACCCTACCAACACAAAACCTCAGGAGAAAAGCCAAATAAAGTCCAGTTCAGCCTTACCTTGCTCAGGAGACCCATCCCCTCTGCTCACCCCAGGCTATAGCACCCACGGCACTTCCCACCTAGCTCAACCCCCAACTGCAGGGGCTTTATAAAGCAATCAAGCTCACCTGTACCCTGGGCACACCTGAGCCCCTTCCTTCCCACCCCAACCTCCTCCTGGGGGAAAAACCACATCACTTCATTGCAAAAAGGATAACCAGCTGTCTCCAACCCTGCATGAATTTCCTCCTGCAAGGGAGCCTGGATGTAGCCATCATCCAAGGGAAAAGCCCATCTTCCCTGAGATGGCATGGAAAAGTGGGATTTGGCAGCTGCTGGCCCTGCAGGTGATACCTGATAGTTCCAGCTCATTTCTGCTCAAGGACGCAAGATTGGCAGGTCCCTGAGGGTAACACTGCACCCCGAAATATCCCATCCCCTTCCTCCAGAGATGTCACAAAGGTGGGGGGGTATGTGGCAGCCACCCTCAGGGGCTTATTGTGGGGAAAGATTTCTTTCCCCTTTTTAAACAGTGCGGAGCCCAGAGTGGTTTCTCTGGGGCAGCAGGAGCATACCAGGGCAGCAGGGATGCTGCTCCATCTTGAACAGATTTACATCAGCCTCCCCGACCCCCATCGCTGTCAGAGAGCTGCAGACACCGGCTCCAGCTCCCACACGTATGGGGAGGGGGTTGCTGAGGCAACAGCACGCCTTATTTAACCGTTATTTAACCCATCTCACCCTCCCCCACCCCCCGCCCGCCACTGCCGACGTGCGCGGCCGAGGGTACAGCTTTTATTGGGGTGGGATTTTGCAGCCGCCGGGTTTATGGGACGTCCCCGGCCGCCTGCCCTTGTCAGCACCCCCGGGACAGCGGGTTTGCAAAGCTCAGCTCCAGGGCAGGCAGCGGCTTCCCGGGCCTGCAGCTGCAAAGGGCAGGGCAAACAGGTGAGGAAGACTTTGGAGGGACCTAACGTCACGGTTTTTCAGACCAAAACCAAACTCTGGCCCCAAGATGCTGCTGTTTTGCTATGTGGCACCACCCTCACTGCAGGGTTGCTGGGGACAATGAGGGGCTGAAATGAGATCGGTTGCCCCAGAGCACAGCCCTCTCAAAAGCTGCAGTGTGCTCTCTGGGTAGAAAGTAAAACATTTGTCTGGTTAGGAGACTCACCGACTCCCAAATCAAATTTCCCCACAAACCACGTGGGAAGCCGGTCTGCTCTGCAGAGCACATCAGAAAAAAGCAGAGGCTTGGTGAGCAAACCTCACCCTGGTCCCTGTCAGTCAAGCCAGGACCTTACCGATGTTGTATCAATGCAGGTTTTGCTGGCAGGGTTTCATGGGCAGCACTGGGGCTGGCAGGCAGACTGGGATGCCAAAGCCCCATTGTTCCGCAGAGCTGCAGGCGGTAAGTTACAGTGTGTGGAGCCAAGGAAGCGTGTGAGCCAGGTTCTGTCACGTGTGGAAGAACCGTTCTCACATCATGGCACCCTTAGGGGCAAGGGCTAGTGAGTCTGCAGCACAGCAGAGAGACATCAAAGCCTATCTGAAGTGCCTGAAAACTCCCATATAAAGAGGCCATTGAGTTCCTGGTACATCCTGCAGACACGGGACATTCCAGGAAGCGTGAACCTGTGTGTTTTCAAACAAATATTAGGTCCCTCTGCAGTTTGTTGATCCCTAGCAAAGAGCCATTTGGGAGAAGTGCTGACTGTACCTAAAACAGGGAAGTCTTCCAAGCTCATGATGAAGCAGCGTGACCCTGTAGAATAATCCTGAACAGGAGTATTCCAAGTCTAAGGACAAACCTGGGGTTTGCTTTGATTATCTGTCATCTCACCTTTAGAAGCATTTTTTGAGATGATTAGCTGCACTAATCACTGGTCAGATAAAAACCTCCCAGTCTGTCCCTCTCAAGCTCAGCTCCTTCTCCTATGTTGAGATGAAAAACCTCTCTCAGGCAGAGCAGCAGCTGTACTCTGGAGGCTTCAGGATCTGGAAGAGAACAGCTCTGAAATGTGGCAGCAGGACAGCTGACAGAACTGCCTTTATGGGTTTGGATCTAGCTGTGATGAATAACTTGTAGTTTTTGTAGATATAATATGTATGTCATCCCTTACCTCTGTGAGAGCTTTCTACTTGACTGCAAAGAGTGAAATCAAAGGGATACTAATGAAACTGGACTGAAGCAAAGGCAGAGCTCAGATACCAGCCTGCAGGACACCAAGTCACTGGGAGTTATTGGAAGGTGATCAGTGGAGAATGCTCACAGCCAAACCAGTTCAGGCTTCTGCAAGCGTTAACCCAGGGCAGTTGCAATGCAAGAGCCCATCCAAGAGAAATAAAAGCATGGAAATAACGTCTTGGGGACTAGAAAAAGGTTCCAAAAGAAACAAGTCTACAAGATACTGGCTCATAATAGTAATTAAATCACCCTCACTGAAAAGCAGCTAAGTGATAGATCGCAATGGATTGGTCAAAACCCCAAGACTTTAATCAGAAATAACTGGAGAGCCTTTCATCCATTTCAGTGGAGGGAAGGGAGCCTGAGTGGGCACAGGAACCCCTAAACAGGGCTCTTCAGAACAAAGTCTGAGAAATAGGAGGAGGAGGAGATTGAAAGTGAGATTGGGACTGCCCAAGCTGTAGCACACACCCCTGCAAGCCGTCTGTTCCCATCCAGCATCCTCCACCAGCACTAGTCTCCCTGTGCAAAGTAACATCCATTAATACTGCTGACACTGCATCATCCCCCAGGTCTGAGTTTGATTTATAAAAAAATCAGAGGCAAGCCTAGGCAAAAAAATACCTTTGGGTTTTACTGTTCAATCTTACTATTCCAGGTTGCTTTGAGCTTTCAGGATGTTAAGAGTTCAGCCTGCACTGTGCTTTGGGCTGCAGGCAGGGAATAAGTTTGTAAAACAGTATGTGCCAGTTCTGCAGAACACGGGAGCCCTTCCCCTCAGCCGCGCTCCCGCTTCTCACCGAAGATGGTAATAAGCATAAAAGAACAAAATCTAACTGATGGGGTTTCAAACCATCAGAAAGCGAATTATGACAGCAACTGTGACAGCTGAGTGCTTGGCAACACCTTCACCTTTCCCAGATGTCAGAGGATAAGCTATTTTTACTGAAAAAAAAAATATTATAGAACCCCAGGGCTTATTTGGACATCTAAAGCAGAAACTGATTTTAAATGATTTGAGCTTTGAAAATAGGGTTTGGAGGTAACTCATTGGGCTTCGTTTTTCTGGAAGAAGGGACTTCACATTGTTGGTGCAGGATTGGTGTCTTCACTGCAAAGCATGTCAGTCACATTTAAATATTTGCAATATTCACTTTTTTCACTCTCTGGAGCTAGACATTTAATAGGCTTTAATTTTGGACTTTGGCACTGGACAAGATGAAAGTGACCCTTCTTCTTTTGGGCACATCAGGGCTCCCAACTTGTTTCAAGCTTTTTTATTGCTCCATACAGAGCAGAGAAGACTATTCCCCAAACCACACTTTTCCCCTGTTCCCCTTCCATCCCAGCAAAACCATAGTTTCATCTGCCACCACCACTGTCCTGTTTGCAGTTGGTGACGACCAGTGCTTTACCTAAGCCCAGCTCAGGTCTATTTATCCACGGGCTCCATCATCCCTGGTTGGGCTCCATCATCCCTGGTTGCGCTCCGTGCTCAGCCGTGGCTGAAACCTCCGTTCTCCCTGAGCATCTGCTGAGCACACCAAGCCGGTTAGGGCAGGAGCTCGTCAGCTCCATGTGGCAGGAGCACTTGATCCATTGTAATATTGAGTTTCATCACGCGGCCTTCAGTTATGTGACCCAGAATATTTGACCTGATGTCAGAGGGGGCCTCGGGCTATTGAGATATTTCCCCAGGGCACCCTGCCCTCTTTCTACCAAAGGAATCCGATCCAGCAACAGGAAAGAGTGAGAATTTTCAGCTGTCCCTATCCCCTGTGAAAGTCTGTGCTACATGTGCCTAATGCAAGGTGTCCCTTATCCACTTGCTTTCTCCTCTTTGCCTCTCTACATCCTAATTCTACTCTGATTTCTACTAATAACCACATAAGATACTATGATAAATTATGTTCTTGCCAACGTAATGTATTTTTACTTTTAAAGTCAATGCTCCATGTGGGCTCCTGACTTTCAAGGTGCTAAACAGCTGATAACCCCATTCTCCACCAAAATCCAGGCTGGCCAAAGACATGCAGTATTTTGCAAAATCAGACTGAATTTCAGAGATTTGCTTCATCCTACACTGGAAGCAAAGGAGGGCAGACGTTTAACAAATAGAAACCATAACACTTTAGGAGGGGGTATAAACAAAAACTACAGCAGCATGGAATTAAAAGGCCAAACACATGCAAAATATTTGATCTTCATTGTTTCATCAGGCTGATACCAGTTGTACATCCCATCAGAAAAGCAGGGTCTCCCACAGCAAACCATGGCCAGCATTACCTCACAGACATCACTCACTAACCCTAGGACTTGCTAACCTCAGCAGCTGAAGGCTGGCAACCTTTCCAAAGCCACTCAGCGACTCACTGCCATAAGAGCCACCAACCCTACTTCCCAAAGCAGCAAGTTTTCCATGGGAGTATGACATGTAAGGATTGTGTCACCTTCACATCCACACATGGGAAACAGGGACATTATTCCTGATCTCAAAACCCACAGCACTCAGGAGTTGATCCCCCAACTCCTGTATCCATTATCTTTGTGTTTTCTAATTCTGCTGACTTCAAAAGGCAAAGTCCAGAACTCCACTGGCTTTCAGAAAGGCAACAAACCTTTAGTGTAGGAAAAAGCCTTTCAAGTTTATTTTCTTGCCCTCTACTGTTCTCAAGCAGGGCGTTATTTTTAATGACCAAAGGGTCTTAAAAATAAAGGTATCTGGGTATAGAGTTATTACTGCTATTATTTAAACATCAGCATGGAAAAAAAGACTAGTCCTGCCAGGCATTAGCAACTCAGAGGTGAAAAACCCTCTCAGAGTTTTTGCAGATGCCAAAATAAGCCTGGCTTCTGCAAGGAGCCCCCCTCTCATGGGCTTTTGCCCCTAAATGACACACATTTCACGGATGCCTGATCTATCTCCTCAGAGTCCACTGTGCAGAGACACGTCTCGGTCAAAGTGGCTGTGCTGTAGATAATCCAAACATTCACACGTTGCTAATAGAAAAGTCGTTTTTTGGCCTCTGCAATAGTGCAGGCCAGAGTGTCAGCTGGCAATTGTTTGATCTGGCTCATTTGTCCGCGTGGCACCTAGAAACCGGGCTTCATTAGGACAGAAGGGTAGAAAAGAAAAGCACAGCCTCAACACTGAGCATGGAGCCGGGATCTCCCCTGTTCTGATTCCAGCTCCAGCTGGGATGCCACGCTTGGCTTGGGGGAACACTTTCAACCTCTCTGCATCCATTACCCCCTCTTATAAAACAGGAAAGCAGCAACAACCTCCCCCCCCAAATCAGCTTTGTGAGAACTAAGGTTTGAAGAATGTCCTGAAGATTAAATCCAGCCCCGACACACACCCAAAAACATCACAGTGGCTTAAAACTGAATGGCACAATGGAGATAAGTGCAACCGCAGAGTCATTTGGAACGTCCAGACAATGAGGACATCAATCAAGGCTGCTTCCTAAGGCAGACATCTAAATAAATGCTAATGAAGTCATTTCTACACCACCAGCAACCAATGGGGGCTGCAGTACTTAAAAGTAATAACAGCAGCGAGAACAGACTGTCCGTTAAAAAACAAAACGGAACATTGAAAAGCCAAAAAAGAAAGCAACAGTTTGTGCATTTCAGAGCTCTGAGAAACATTGTACCTTTGAGCCAGGCTTTTGTTCCAGCGCAGGCTTTTTTGTCTTTCAGCCCTCCCTTACTTTCACCGACTGCTTTATCATTCATGCCTCTTGCTTGCTACTACCCAGATGCTACAAGAATGGGCAGGCTGTGGGCCTAACTGAAGTCTGCTGACATCAAAAGGCTCCCATTGACTTTAACGGACATTTAACTAACCCTCTATAAATCACTGCAAGTCAGTGATTAAACAGACAGCCCCTTCTGAATAGCGGAGAGACTAACATAACGCCCCTGAAATTCAGTCCCTATATTAACTCCAGTGCTGCATGCTTGGGGTAAGTCTACCTCTGCTTTATCTCATGCTGAGAGTATTTCAAGGAGGAGAAATAGTTTCTCTCCAAGCCAGGGGAGGACTTCCATAACAGTGCCCCTGTTTGCAGAGTTTTATCAGCTTTGCTGGATTTTCTGAGAGTTGAGAGCATCCCACAGCAGCACCAACCAGATCTTCATGTGGACCATGTTCTGTGCAAGAAGGAATAGCTGGAAGCTGGTGGATAACTTTAGGCAACCAATGGTGGAGGTTCATTTGAGGTCCATGACGCACCCTCTTCAACCTCCTTTGTTAACACAAGTAACTAATTGACCAGTTGGGTCTTCACAGTTGCTCCAGTACACCGGTCAGGAAGCCCTTCCAGCACACTGCTGGCTCATCTGCCTCAGCTTGCCTCATGGAAACCTTTTGTGGCTGCACAAAGAGCAGCACTGACACACACCTTATCTCCATGGGGTTGAAACGTGACTGAAGTCATATCTTGTGGTGAACATCACGTGCAAATTTAACCATGTCATCTGCCTGAGAAGTCACTGCCCTCCTGAAGTCCCCACTCTGAGCAGGCTGGGACAACCATCTTTCACTCATCTGTTAACACCTCCCAGCCAGTCACCAGTGCCCTCTGCACCAAGCAGCACTGGGCTGACAGGTTTGATGATCTGCAGATGATGTTTGGCCTTGACTCATAAGCCAGCTATCTCCAGGAAATTTTATATCACTGAAAAGGCAAAATGCTCAGCTCACTAACGGGTCACATAACTGCTCCTGACCCCAGGCCATTCCTGAGTTATCTTTCTCTCTTCTTTTTTTTAATTCTTACAGTTAAAGCATTTTTAAATAAAGTTTAAAAAAAAAAAGTGAATGCTGAAAAATATAATATCTCAAAAGGTCTTTTTGGAAGGAAAAAAAATCACCCAAATGACTGGATTGAAGGAAAACCATTACTGCCCCATGTCAGAGTGGCTAGGGAGATGTGCTCACTATACCTGCCCCTCAGTATTTCACTGCTGCCAGACCACTCCCTTGATTTCCCTGGCAATGGGAAGAACTAGCAGCAGCCCCAGTGTACTCTTGGGATGACAAGTGCCAGGGTAGTCCAGGAATCATGGAGGGTCCAACCCCCAATTTTTTGCAAGCTCTGTAACAGGTGGTACTAGGAGACTACAAGTCTGCCTGGAGCTTTCATCACTAAGCTGGCCCTTAAAATGGATGACAATTATTCCTAGGGTTTGTGCTACTCTTTTACACTTCCCAAGCATCTTTGGTGTGCAAAGAGGGAAAGCCAGGCTCTAGCACCAGGGCCAGACTCTGGGACAAATCAGTGAAGTTCCCTTTCAGTGACAGAGAGCTAAAGTCTGGTGGAGACAAGGTGAGGACCAGGACTCACCATTCAGACCAAGTTTTCTGTCCTAGAAAGTGTTTCTGACAGCTATTTAATTCTGAAAAATGACCCACATACATTTGTTGACCTTTCTCTAAGACCTGAAATTTTGGTTTCACCGCAGGCAGCAGCTGTTCCCATGCCACTAGCAGGTTTCCCTGCTCAGCGATGTCTCCTGATGCTCCCAAGGTCCCTTCCTGTCCTCTCTGTCCTGCACCACGTCTGAGCTACCCACAAGGCTTCCCCTTTCCCAGCACAGCCATACCTCTAGATGGCTGCCCAGCCCGGCGCAGGGCAGTGGGAGCCAGCCCAGACACTGACAGGAATGTCAGAGATTAGGCCAGTATTAGGTTTCGGTCTCCCAGACATTCATATGAAGCTGCTTCTTCCGCTTTAACTACTCCTCTTTCAAATTCTTCAGCCAAGGGCTGTGTCCAGACTGTGACCAATACCCTGCTGCACACACAGAATGCAGTGGCTTAGAAAGCAGCAGCATTCATAGCTGGGGTTCATGGAGAGCTGCACAGCCATGTCTTTTGTGCCATCCACAAGTGTAGCCCACAGCTAGTTTTCTTTTGTACAAGATTTCATCCCTGCATCTTCAGCCAAAAGGCTGCAGAGCAAGTTCACTCTGTCACTTCTAGCACTCTTCATGCCTTCTACGTAGTCCTGACTACCTGAGCTGTAAGTTTTGAAGTTAGGATGATTAGTTCCCTATTTTTAATTATTTTTTTAAATCACTTTACTTTTCCTGCACATGCAGTTTGATTTTGTCTTATCCTACAACATCTCTCTCTCTGTCACCCTTCACAGTGCCTCCCCCAGTTCAGTACTGGCTGGAAATTTAGTTATTGTGCTCTCTGCCCATCTTTTCTGCATCACTAATAGACATGGCAAACAAAATTAGGTCTAATGTTTCAGAACCCAAATATCAAGAAAACTGACCTCCCAACTCAGATCCCATGACTTGCCTTGTTTTCTGAAGAAAAAACCCAGCTTTTGTTATTCTCCATGAAAAGTTCCTAAAGAAACAAAGATTTTTCCAATTCTATCTGTATTTTTCATTTAAATTGGGGAACTTCTATAAAAAGGAACAATGATTGGAGAGGGTGAAAAAAGATTCTTTAAAAATTCCTTGGGGGTTGTCAAAAATACATTTTCCCTATTATAAAAAGGCCAATAAATCGTTTATGGATGAGATGGATCCTTGTCAGTCAAAGAGGGAGGGCAGTGTGGTGAAGAGCATAAGCAAATCCACTTCTGAAAGGGGGGAAGAAAATGAAGGGAGGTCTACCTCACCTGTGCTGCACTGTGAGCCAAAAACCCCAGTATGCAGCTCCCATTCCCAGCCCAGCATGTGCCAGTGCTGCTGCCAGCCATTGCTGCTCACCAGTACCAACAAAGCTTGGTGAACTTCTGAAGAAAGAGAGGCAAGACCCTCAAGAGCATCATGCCTTATGGAAGAGCCCATAATCCACCTGGGCTGCTGACCAGCAAGGTGACCCTCTCCAAGGCCAGTGAGACCCAGCAGCTCCCCAGCAGAGATGTGCCACATCCAGGGTCCCTGAGCTCCACTCTGCCAGCCTGAAAGCTTTTCATGTCAATCCTGACATCTTTGCACAGGTAGAGAAAATGGCCAGGGACTGCACTCATGCCAGCAGAGCAGAGCACAGGTTTGTCAGCCACAGCCATAAATTTAAGACCTATTCCTTCTGCCAAGCTTTCTGCCCTGCAGAAAGGAAGCCACTGCACCAGGAAAGACTTTTGTACAATGAGACTAAATTCCTCCCTCAGCTGTACACAAGCAGCTTTACCACCTAAGGATTCAGGTGCTAAAACCAGGAGGAAGTTGTCTCTGGTGTTGCCTGTGTGACAGCCTCTAACCTTTCCCTTGCCTGCCCAAACCATGCTGTTCACTCGTAATCTGGGCAAACAACATACAAATGTGCAGCAGTGAGCCCTTCCCAGAGGGCATCTCTAAAAGCTCAAGCTATTTTAACATTATTATGGCTAGGGTTTGGGAATAGCAAATCTTCTGATGACTATCTGCAACAGCTTCTCTGCTCCACGCAGATGCTGCTGCTGCTCCCATCCAGTGCTCAGCTATTCTTGGTGAGCCCCTGCAGAGCACAGCTGGCTTCGTTCCTTTCCTTCCAAGATTGCAGCTCTGGAGTGTTCAGGAAACACAATACAAGGAACTTCTCTTGCAACTTTTCTTGGTATTTTTCACAGTGGGGGCAAAACAGGCCCAGTTTCTCTGGAAGTCCACACAAGCTCAGCCCAGTTCTGGATAGCCTAATCCCACAAAAGCACGGCACATCCCTCAGTTCAGGAGCACCACAGAGCATCAGATGAAGAATACATGCTGTACTTTCCCAGTGCCAAGGGAAAGCAGTTACATCATGACTATCTGATGATGAAAGAGAGATAAGTTTGGAAAAGTCCCTGAGCAGAGCCTTGCTGTTTGAGCAGAGCATCCCAGCCTCACCATCCTGCTCTCTGTCCTGAGCACAAGCTGAGCAAGCAGCAGTGCAAGGTGCCATGCATTCAGCCCCATGTTTGCCTACCTTTGGCAAACTGAGCAGCTGCTGTCAGACTAACAGGGATGTTTTACAGCTGGCTGACAATGCCAGGCTCTGCAGACAACACAATCCATAGTCAGTAACTTCTCTGGAGTACTCCATTTTTACAAACATTTTCCAGCATGCCACCGGCAATGCACAAGAACCAGTCACATTGACCCCATCAGGGATCAGGGATGGTTTGTCCCCTTCCACTGTCAGCCCAGACATGCTCCCTGCACTGCAACCAGCCACTCGGCAGCGAAGTGCTGGTGTCTGTCCTCACCAGGGGTTTATGGAGGCAAAGTGAGGATATCTGTTCCTTGGGCACTGGCAGCACATCTGTTATCAGACCTGGTACTCCCTGAGTTAAGAAGTTGTGACTCACCAAGGGACAAGTTTGCTTGTTTAGAAAAGGAGATTATAATATTTATTTCCCAGCAGAGATGAGAAGCATCATCAGTTGTTACTTAAGCAACTGAAGGTTTTTATTTGGATGAGGCTAAGTAAGTGTAAAATTATAGAGGGGATTAAGGCAGATTAAGGGATACCAGTTAGTCAGAAATGACTCTTGGTGGGCTGGGAATTTTTCCAAGAGGCTAAACATAACTTGACTTGCACACCACAATGTATCTTGTGCTATCCTATCGCTCCCTGTGCTAGGAGTTGGCTTAGAAATCTGCAGCCTGACCCCGCTGTCTGCAGGTCTGTGTCTGATGACATCTTTAGTGACCACACTCAGCTGTCTCTGGAGGTGAGACCTCATCAGTCCTTGCACCTGGATGAGACATGCCTCAAACCCTGCTCACTATCAGCTCTGGCACTGCCACGAACTATCGCTTTCAGCAGCTTCACTGCCCACAGGTCCTTATCATGGATCCACCACCTATGGGACAGTGTTAATCTCATTTTTTTTAACAATAGTTATCATCATTCTGAAAAAAAAATGTCACAACAGGGTTGCTACATCCCTCAAGTGCATGAGTACACTGTATCAGTACACTTTTCCATTCTTTATCACTTGAACTCATCTTAGGTTTGGACAGGAGTCTCAAGACTGTTCTTTCCTTAGGAACAAGATAGTGCCACCTTTTATCCATCACAAAGCCCTGATGCCATACTTCTTGGACCTCACATGTCTTAAGGGTGGCAGCAAATCATGAAGTGCAAAGACTATGCACGCTGCCAGAGAATAATTTCTTTTTAAAAAGAATTTTTTAAATCTCAGTGTTTTATTTCCTTTCCCTCCTCTTGATTTGCTTGAAAATTGTGCAACAGACAACTATTTAAGAACAGGTACCAGATAAGATGCAGTTTCAAATAGCATGACAGCACTGGATTACCCCTGGATTGGATGTTAAAAAGGAGATTATACTTATTTTTTGAAGGACTAGGGTAAAATATTGTGCTATAGAATATTTTGGAGGTCCTGGGACTTCTGGTTGTGTAACAACCACAACTTCTCTTAAGTCATCATACCCTCCTCTTGTTAAGTTCTCATTTGTTTTCACACATATGACATACTGTCTTCCTACATCAGTGGGTAGAAAGATCATACCTGCTTTATAATCCTTTATAATGCTGCTTCTCCTTCCCTCAAATAATTTCTTCCAAAAAAAACCCCCTTTCAGGTAATCAGCCTTCCCACGGAACTAAAGAGAATCGCTGTCTCCTGACAATGACGTATTGCCTGTATTTTAGGACTGCTAAAAAAAACAGGGAGCATATTTACTGAACTAAACAGATCTGTACCTGGAATCTTCCTCGTGATCCTGCAAAGGCACATGGTGCCTGCACTGAACAGAAACCTAAGCATGTGAAGTGAAATGCAGAATAAAGGGCAATTTTTTCCCAGTTTTTAGGAGAAACTGAATTATGTCACTTGGGGACCACTCCTTCCACCCAAAACCTCTTTAGGTAGCTTTGCTCACGGAGAAGCTGTTGGCCTTCAGGATGAAATTCAGGACCTAGGATGGATGCAGATATTCCATGTGAAAGAAAGAGTCCAGAGTGTGGGAACTGCTGCTGAGAGAAGCAAAGAGCAAGAGAATAGCCCAAATGCACAAGAGCCTAAACATCAGCAGCCATGAATATCTGCCTTCCTTCTCCCCTCACCTCTTCTGTTCTTGAATTAAAAACATAAGGAGGTTTTTTTGGTGAGTCTTAGAAAGAAATGGGTTAGCACTTGGTTCTCAGGATGTGAAGATGACTGCAGCTCAGCTGCTCTGAATGGCAACAGACCTCTATAAAGACTTGTGATTCCTTTGGATCTCCTCCTCCTCTTCCTCTCCTTGGTGGCTCAACACTGCACAATCACTATCCTTGGTAGGGTGTATCACAGGCTGGCACTCAGAACATAATTAGTTGTATCTTTTTTCAGTCTTAACCCTTAAAATGTAATCCCTGAATGTCCTTAATGCAGCAGCCATGTTTCTGCTCAGAATTGGGGAACTGGGACAGGAGTGATGGGATGGGCATGAGGATGGGGCTGTGCTTTCCCATGGTCTCTGGGACAGCTCTGCTGCCCAGGTCATCTCTCAGAAACACACTGGCCTGAAATGGTTGGAGCAACCTGGGAGCTGGTCACTGCCCTACAGTTCTCCCTTTCTGAGCTATACAACTGCCATAGCATGACTGCCCATCCCATCCAAAAGCAGGGTAAAAGCAAGCACTTCCTTACTGCCCTACAACACAATCTGCTGGAGAGGAGGAAAACCCATCTTGCAGGTGGGCACTCAACAGAAACAGGAGCCCTTTCAGCTCCCAACAACTGTCTCCTGCCTGCACACCTCATGAGAAGGGTTTATCTGGGACAACCAAGATCTTGTGCCAACAGAAATTGGACCCAAATGAGAAAGCAGGGGTCCCCCATGACCATAACACAACCCGCAGCACAGCCAGGGATGTTTTCTCAGTAACAAGATCGCCTGACTGCAGCAAAAGGGGACTCTGTTACCAGCAACACCTCCCTCCAGCCTCCCCTTCTCCCTTTCCACCACATGGGAACCCTTCTCTCCCAAAAGGAGTCCAACAGTTTACAATCCTACTCTCAGCACAGCCCCAACATTCCCACCAAGAAAGATCAAGGACTGTCAGTCCCTTCCCTCATAGCTCTGCAATTCACTTTCAGCTCCCTAAGGACTGTCTTGAATTTATCCAGAAAAGGACTGAAGTTTAAGTGAGAGCTCAAAGCCAAACCCTGTATTTGTTGACAGAGAGGAACAGGTACTAAATGAAAACTCTCCTAGCTGTTGTATGGGTCAATAGTCCTCAAGAAATCAGATAACCTGATCACATTCCTCATTAAATAACCCACAGTAGGAGCACCGATATATTCTATAGGCTTGGTCCTGCTAAGGGATGTTCCCCAACCCTTTTCCTATCCTGGAAACAGCCTATAACTGATAGCAAATTTAAAGAGCAAGGTTAGAAGTGGTGATGTTGACATATGGGCTGATAGGCCAGCACAGATACAGATGGGAAAATAAGAGAGCTTAAAAATACTGCTGTATCTCTCCCAGGACTGGAAGTTTGCATACCTGCAAGGTGAAGCAGTTGAGGTCAGAAACAGCCAACCAATGAGCTTAAATTTGATCTTTTTTTGTCACCTATTTGGATGACTTCCCAGAATTTCCCTGTCTCATATACACCTCTTTCTTTTCCTCTGCTCATCCCCTCAAGCTAGTTCAGAAGCATCCATTTAGACTTCCCTTGAAATAAGCCCAACTGACTGACCCTCACCTGTTACGTGCACAAGGGTGGTACACAAAGATACATTTACAACATCAGCTCCTTTGCCAAGCACAGCACTCCTTTCAGGATAGGACAGAACATTTGCAGATGTTTGCCTTTCTGTCAGCTGCTTGTGCTTCCCAAGAAAACTAGACTATTCTGTGCTGCAGCCCTGAGCTCGTGGTTGCCAATATTACATCAGTAAGAATTAATGATGATAACCCAAACCTTTACAAGTGCTGGAAGAAACTCATTTCCCCCCACGTTGTTCTTATCCCCACATCAAAAATGCAGGAGAAATAAAAGTGCAAGTCTCATGCCTAAGCTTCAATAAATCTGCTGTCAAAAACCTGTGGAGCAAGATGCCAACATCCTCAGAGGTCTCATCCTGATGCTGAACACATTTAAGTGGCAGGAGGGGGAGCCCACAGAGCACTGGGGGTATGTCTGGAGCACCGCAGTCAGCTGCTGCTTCCTCTTTGCCTTGGCAAGAGAGATCAACACGTCCCATTGTCTGCTGGGACCACAGAAATATTCATCCTGCCACACAGCACATCCCAAACTGGATTCCCGAGCCATTTCTCCAGCTCCATGCT
Source organism: Laterallus jamaicensis coturniculus (assembly GCA_022605575.1). Taxonomy (NCBI): domain Eukaryota; kingdom Metazoa; phylum Chordata; class Aves; order Gruiformes; family Rallidae; genus Laterallus; species Laterallus jamaicensis. The sequence continues at coordinate 10,440,863 of JAKCOX010000016.1, read as the reverse complement.
GGCTTTAGAATCTGCCAGTAAAATAGAGGAAACCCGTGGTAAAAAACAAACTGGTGCCACCCAGTAAGACAAAATTAACAATTTCCCCAAGGAGATGGCTCAGAGGGGACCTGGCATTGTACAGATAATAGGGAAGAACAAATGGCAAACCACAGTTCAGCCCGTAACATCCCCTCCAAGATAGACCAAGCTTTTACAGTGGCTCACACCAAACCCCCTTAGGCACTTGGCAGTAAATAAGAAGCAACTGCAATAGCCCTGTGCTGTCTGAATGCAGAGCTAGATCACAATGTACTAGGGGAACTGTGCCACCCACTGCCAGTTCACCCTGCTCTAAGGGCCCTACAAGGAGGAACCCCTACGCAGTAACAAGAAACTTATCCGAAGCAGGAGGCTCTGTTCTAAAGGGGCAGCTATACTCTATGGGGAAGCAGGAGAACACACATGGGACTGCTGGAAGCTTCATGCTGCCTGCTTGGTTGAGTCCTGTTTTCACATTTTTATAATTAACACATAACACATAACGTCACACAAACCAGGAGACGTCAACTCTGTGCAGCACCAAACCGGACAAGGGCAGGCACTGCCTGCTCCCCGCAGGCCCAGCCCAGGCTCGGGCTGTCCTTCTTGGCCCCATCCCATAAACACCAGCCGTGTCCCCTTGCACCTCCCGGGAGGCAGCACAGCCCAGCCTAGTGCAAAACTGCCCCTGCCCTCAGGACTGCACTCACCTGCAGAGAATAAACCCCTCGCACTGGAGTGCAAGCACAGCCAGCCTCGAGGTGCCCCAGGGGCCTGGCCATCATCCTGTCTGCAGGACACACGTACGTCCTGGCAGAACACCCATACCGTGCTTCGATGCCTGTCTCCAGGGCTGATGTGTGCCCCTTCCCTGGACACCAGCCTGGTGAAATTCCCAAGGTGACAATTGTCCCTCTCGGGGATAGGGGGTAACTGAAGCTTGTCACACAAACACTTTGCAAAGGATTAAAAAGAAAAAAAAACCCTTTCCCACACCCCCCCATCTATCATAATAACACACTGCCCTACAGATCAGTCCCACACTGTCACCCCTACCTCATTTTCACACCCACTCCCAATACCTATGTGTCCCTGGGGTCTCCAAGCTCACTCCTCTGAGGGTCTCTTTGCAGGGCAGCCCTCTGGCCCTGTTCCCCTACTCAGGAATCTTCTGTTCTCCAGTGCCTCTCCTCACAGTCCCTATTCCCAGTTCAGACACTGTTCTCAGCGTTCCCTTTGCTCTGCCACAGCACAGGCCAGCACTGGTTTCTTTGGAACAGGACAGATAACCTGGGACCAGGACGTAATAAACCCCAGAAGATTAGCTCTGGACTTGCGATGGGATGGCAGCTCTGTCTCCACAGAAGATCTGTGGTCTGGTCCTCCCCAGTCTGAGGAGGTATCTCACACACACCTGCTTTGACTCCAGCATCCTAACACTGGCACATTCCCATCATCAGGCTCATTCACACAACAATCACAGCTGCATTTTTCCTGAATTAAATGAGCATACATATGCTTTTCATCCTCACACTCGATCTCAAGACAGCCTTTGCGCTGTATTGGAACCAGTTGGCTGAAAGTCACTCTGTAAAAAGCAAAGCCTGCAGCAGTATACAAGAGAGTTTAGCCATGACCAGCAAAAGGCAGTAATGATGAGGGAGTTTTACAGCAGATCCTGCTGAGAAGAACAGAAATTACCCTGAAGAGAAGGCCTTCTCCACACCTGCAGGAAAATACCGTTCTTTGGAACCATAAAGGTCTTGTTCTTTCTTTTTTTCTTTTTCCCCTGACCTGTGAGATACTTTGCCAAGACTGACAAAATTACAGTGCCTTAGCACTGTGGGGCAGGGATGAACAAGAGGGAGGAATAAAGTATCTTTTCTTCCTCCTATAGGAAAGTATTATACAAGCCACCAGCTGCGCTGGCAGGGGGGCTCTTCCAGAAGCACTGGCATGCTCTGTGCTGTTACTAGACCAAATAGATTGTTAGACTTCTCCATCCAAAGCTTCTTTACAGAAAAATCTGTACAAAGTAAATATATTCCTTCCAAGGCCAAACCCCTTCCAGTGCCAACTCTCAGCTCATAGCAGATGTCCGCGGTTGGGCTGCGAAGCCCCCGAGGAGCAGGGGGTTTGCGCTGGCCAGGTGTCCCCGTCTGTGCGGGGCAGCCCCTGCGGCAGCGAGGGCTGGAGGCAGCTGGTGGAGGCTGGTGGTGTCAGACAGCAGCACGCTAATGAACTGAGAAGCACCAGAGGAAATTCCTCACCGAGGAGATGGGAATACAACCCGCCACACAATCAGGGGCATTTCAGTCATGAAGCCAAGGAGTTGCTGCATAACCTTGGGTAAGTGGCTTAAATTTTTAAGAGGCAGGGTTGAGCAGCACAGTGGGTCTCTGAAGAAATCTGCTCTGTTACTGGCTCTGGGAGGGAGTGTCCTTTGTCAGGCAAAGAAAGAAAATGGGATTTATTATTGGAGATATGTTAGAGAGAGACGTGGGTTTCAGCACTGCTAGGGTTGCTTCCAAGCAGGAAAAAGCTGGAGGCTGAGTTAGGACCCCTCCTCCTGCACCATGTGTGAACTGATAAAGACTGACTCAGGAACTTCTCCTCTCCCTGTCCCTCAGTGCTGTGGACCATCCAGAGATGCAGCAAAAAACACCAAAGCACCAATTCCTCTCTTCAGGGAACCCCAGATTCCATGTGATCCCAAGTGGGGAGTGAACTGTAAGGAAATCTATCTTGATGCAGATAAAACAAGAGTCCAGTTCATTCACAGGACACTTACAAAGGGCAAAAGCCAGCAGTTTGGACATCAGTCTCTTTTTCATTGCTTTTAAGAAACTTGCAGCGTCAGGCAGAATTGGAGCTTTAACACAAGAGCAATGAAATCACCTTTCACAAAAAACCTCTGCCTGCATCTGAACTCTGCCTGCATCTGGCGGCTGAGAACATTGCCAAGGCTTTAACCCTCTGATATTAACAGAAAGATATTGATGAGTGTCCCTCCAGCGAAGGAAACCAAATGGTGTTTTTAGCTTCAGTGGATTCTTTACAGATTTTCAATTCCTTAGCAAGGCTGTTGCTGCAGACTGGGGTGTAATTGAGATGCATCAGCCACTCACTCAGAAACTTTCCCAGGAACACATGTGCGCGCACACAGACTGTGCATTCAGATATAAATACATACCGTACCTGCACATGCATTAAGCTGCTCTTCATGGGCTGTCTGGACATTTCCACTGCCAGCTCGGCTGCCCAGTCAATCGCTGCACTCAACACTGCCAGCTCAACGTGACAAAGAAAGCAAACAGAAAAACAGCTCGTCGCTGCTGGATATCTGACCACAGCCATGAAAGCAGAAGAGGGTCTTTTAAGGACCAGTACTCATGAAAGACTGGGACACTGGGTGTTTTCACCCCCAGAGGGATGGTGAACATCTTACAAGCCAGGTCATGCTCTTCTACAAATGACTGCAGCAACTTCTAGTGAACCGCCCACCCCACCCCTTCATCCTGTACTGCCTTTTCCCTGCAACAAGCCACTATTTGTGCCCCACACAGCAGAAAAATCTCCTTCCAAAATCTTCAGGCCTCCTTTATTATATTAATGTTGGCAAAAGACCGAATTCTTTCTGTATCAACTGATGCTATTTATAGGATCTCCCTCCCATCTATTGGGATGAAGAAAGCACATCTTTGAAGGGTTTCAGTTGCATCAGGACCTGAAGCCATACCATTGATCCCAGCACACCTTAGCTCTGAAAGGCCAGGATGCAATTCAGATGCAGCTTCTGATACTCTGAGTAATTGTGGGTTTCAAAGCACGTAGATCTCACTCAAAAAAGGGCTGTTCCATGCAAGCAGGTTTTTCTTACAGAATAGAGGAGATTAAGGCCAGCTACACTGGAAACCTAGGCAGTGTAAATGGGTTACCTTATAGGATGCTAGTAAGAGGCGGAGGGGGGTCTAAACCAATCCTCTTTAGTGTCCTATATCAAGGACTCTTGGGAATGCTTCTCTTGTGAAAAGGAGAGTATAATACAAAACGTGCAGTATTACTTCCATCTCTGGAGGAATGGTCCATCAATGAGCACTAAAGCACTCTATAAGAGCTAAGAATCCACAGCACACAGCATCCACCTCTGTCCATCTGCAGCAGGGAGAACTAGTACACAGAAAAGGAAACTGAGGCACCAAAATCTTACAATCAGCGATGAAAACATAGTCCTGTAACCAAACCAGTATGGGAACCTAATCATTTGTATGCAAGAAAGGTCTCTTCATCCTGTGAAATTACAACCCTAAGGGCAAAGACTTAGGGGAACCAGAGCTTTTTGGACAGGGAAATGAACAGTTTACAACTTACCCTTGAGGAAAAACTCATCAATCTAAACAGAAAAACTGATTAAAAGTTGTGGAATCAGTGAAAACCTACTAAAAGAGATAAAATTATCAGCTTTATACAAGAGTCAGTGGCCAAAATATTCATCCAAACCTCTAAATGTTTATTTGAAACATACTTTTAAAGGTCCTCAAAATGTTGCTGTCTATCAGTTTGAGGTCCATTGTTTCATTTAATTTACATGGTCCTCTCCACACACACCTCTGCTTTACTGAATTCTAGAGTTGCTTTGACTTTGGCAGAAGAAAATGAAGTCTTACACAGCCAAATGTCTTCAGAAGCCCACACCCAGCTTAATTTGAAACTGTTTTATCTGGACAATCAGTCACCAACCCACTTGCTCTTCAAAGGAGAGAGAAACTGGAGGTCAAACTGGCTTATTCAGAGAGGAAATAGCTTATTCTGAAGCAGCCAATGAAGTGACCACTTTGATTACCTTGACGTAAAATAACAGGATTTGGCCCAGTCATTATTTTTCCACCAAGCATTTCACAGAAGCCAAGGAAAGCAGAAGCTGTATCAACTTGAGACAACTACCAGGTCACCAGGCATCTTTCCCTTCCAGGTCTCCAAAGCACCACATGCTTGGAAGAGCCCCTGTGCAGGCAGGGCAGCCGCAGGCATTGGATGCACATGTGCTGCGCTGGCCTCAGTTCAGGCATTTGCACGAGGGAAGGAAGAAACTTATCTGTCATGGGAAACATCAGGGGAACCAAGAAAGAAGTTGAATAACTGCAGAAGTCATCTCTCGGTGTTCAGGGGCTTTACTTCAGCTGCTGACTGCTGTTTCCCTACACAGTGCACCTGCTCCCTACGTGTCTTCACGTCATAGATAGAGAATTTTCCAACAGAAATCAAACTATGGGGTTTTATTCCCTCTGGAGCCAGTATAACTTCAGAGAGGTCAGGGTGCTGTTTTCCTTCCTGCATTTCCAACAGGATGGCTACTCTTACCTGGGATCAGGGCACCACAGATACTCTGAGCTTCACAGCAGTTACTCACCAAGAAGTCAGGTCTGCCTGGTCCGTAAAATCCCACCTGCCCCACTCACTGTGTGAGTAACTTCCCTCAGCCTCAAGCACAACAGAGCGTGCAGGGCACAGCCAAGCAATTCAGACCTTATCCCACAGGCAGCAATAATATTTCTACACATTAAATAGGTGCCTTTGTTACTGGAGATGATGTAAAAGTGATTAAACTTAAAGTAACAAAAGAAAACTTCTGTAAATCAACACTCCCTTGCAAACTCTCACTTTGCCATTTGAGCACAGCAGATGCTGTGCCCCATGGTCTAGCAGAGGTCAGGGACTGCAGGGAAATGGCCCCTCCTGTACACAGCCTGAGGGGAGGAAAAGTATGGACAGTCTGACTTGAACTATGCTTTGGAAACCTGAGGAGATTGCACAGGATTAGTCAGCGGGTAACAGAAAACCCAAAAGCCACAGTTACCAGTCAAGCAGCAGCCACTATGCCCAGATTACTCTCAGCCATCCCAGACTTGGTGTTTGTGGGAAACAATGACTAGGGAGCACCTGATCCCTCCAGCAACCCCAGAAGGCAGCTCCTGGCCAGCTCTGCAAAGGGAAAGACAACACTGTTTTTCAGCACCTCTTGAAACACGTATCAGGAAACCCACAGGGTGGGCAGTGGAGGATGGTGTGAGAGGGGTCTAACCTACACAGAGTTAAAAACCCTCAGTGAAGGGAAACCAGCTCATATTTGTGCCTATTCCTGGATATTAAAGAGCCTTTTAGGCACCTGAGATATTAGGGATCACGCTTGCTTGATGCACAAGAGATGCTTTGAAACAGCTACAGCCTTTTTATTCACAGAAACTCTCTGAGTTGCCTTTTCTTCTCCTTGGGCAGAAGTTTGCACCAAGGTTTTATTTGGCTTCAGGGCAAACATGATGCTTTGCAGGAAAGCACTGTCAAACAGACCCCTCTCCTAGACAAGTAATTATGAGAACAAATAGCTCCTTCTTAATCCACAGGGGAGTCTGCCAACCCCTCTCTCTGCTATTCTCGGCTTCACGGCTTACAAAGGGTTATGTGCAATCTAAATGAACGGCTTGTCCTTCTCTGGCTGGTTGGGAAGCTGAACGGATTTCATCTGGCAGCGGGGCAGAGCTGTGCTGCAGATACTCACTGCAGGTTATGCTGTAATGGTAACAGGAGCCACCCTATGCCCTCCCAAACAGGACTCAGGCAAGTGCAGAGTGGTGTTGCAGCACTGCAGAGCGGGTTTAGAAGTGTCAGGTGCTCCACAAAAAAGCAAACAAGGCAGAGCCTGCCCTGAAGACCCTACAGACTGAAAAGAAGCTGATGCTACAGGCAAAGATAAGGGTGCAGACATATCGTTTGCAATAGGATGAACACTTTTTCACAGTGAGGGTGAGGGAGCCCTGGGACAGGCTGCCCAGGGAGGTGGTGGAGTCTCCTTCTCTGGAGATATTCAAGACCCATTTGGATGCCTATCTGTGCAATATGAGCTAGGGAGCTGCTTTGGCAGGGGGGTTGGACCCGATGATCTCTTGAGGTCCCTTCCAACCCCTACGATTCTATGATTCTATGATCTGGATAGGATGCTGTGAGCTTGAGGGCTGTTACGATGCCAGACCTGGGTGCCGTGGTCAGAGCATGCAGTCCTGGAAGCTGGAGTGGCAGCGCTTCGGGGCTCTGCAGCAGCCTGTCTCTGAGTGCAGTACAGGAAAGTAACTTCCAGCTGTGACCTCTGAGACCAACTCTTAACTTTTGTTCTGACTAAGCACTGCAATGGTTTAGATTTGCTGCAAAACTGCTGTTTCCCACTTGTTTTCATAGGTTCACATGGAACATCCTTCATGCTCCAGTTCTACTATTATCTTTGTCAAAGAGACCTGGCCCTTACCTTGCTTACCTGACAGTAGCCAGTGTAGCTCATAATCCACTGGATTTGTGAACGGTCCACACTAGATCATAAAGTCTTGCCAGCTCCACAGATGGACAGCCAAACCCAGCACACAAGATGTCCTATCCTTACACTGAAGACTGATTAGAACTTTGCAAAGAGAGAGGATTTCAAAAAAAAAAAAGGATCTACAACCTCCAGTGAGATTAGATAATCCACTTGAGTGAAATGAGCAGCACGGGGAGAACTGGCCTATTACAAGGCATAACATGATGTAGTAATGCAGTGATAGGGCCAGGGACAATGGCTTTAAGCTGAAAGAGGGCAGGTTTAGGTTAGACATTAGGAAGAAATTCTTCACTATGAGGGTGGGGAGGCACTGGAACAGGGTGCTCAGAGAGGCTATGGAAGCCCCATCCCTGGAGGGCTTCAAGGCCAGGTTGGATGGGGCTTTGGGCACCCTGGTCTAGTGAGGTTGTCCCTGCCCATGGCAGGGGGTTGGAACTAGATGATCTTTGAGGTCCCTTCCAACCCAAAGCATTCTGTGATCCTAAGGTGCATTCAGTGTTGTGTGAGGCCTCTTCTAATGGGTACGAATTTGGGGTGTTTCATGGCTTTATAGGTGGGTGACACCCATTCTGTGAAATCCTTATCTGCACTGAGCACTAGTTAAAAGTGGTGTCAATGAAGTGAAGGACAGTTGTTAAGAAATAACACATAATCTGGTGTCAATAAAACCATCAAAGCCTGGCCCTCCACATTTATTGGCCAGTGTGAAAAAGAGGTGCTGATGTTCAAAAAGGGCATCCTAGATTCAGTAGGGAAAAGAATGAATTACACAACAGCCATTCATTAAGGGGAATAAAAATCTTCCCCAGAGCTGTATGACTCCTCAGAGAGAAAAATGATCATGTTTACAGAAGTATCTGATGAATTCTCTATCTTTGTGCATTTTGCTTTCTAACTCTGCTACCCAGAATTCCCTACAAGCAAAACTGTAGCCATAAGGCTGGCCACTGGTGAAAAATAGAGGGGTCATTTCAGGGAAGCATTCCACAGTGCAGCTGTTCCCCATATGACACCTCAACTCTCAAGACTTTATCTAACCATACCTTTATGCATGCCTGGAGCGTTCCACCAGGATACATGGTCTGTTCCAGCAATGAGTCACAGCATCCATGCTCAGATAGCCATCACATTTATATATTTTCAACCCAATGCAGGTGCAGAAGAGACTATTCTGAGATCTCCAGCCAGTCTTACTTGCAAAACATCTCGAGATTCTCTCTCCTCCCATGACAAGTGAGACTTCTCACCAAGCATCCCTGGCAGGACAGCACAAGAAGAAAAAAAATGTGAGCAGAGACAGGACCTTTTCAAAACAAAGGTAAAATGGAGTGATAACAGGGTGAATGAGAGTGAGGGAAATGAGGGAGAGGAGCTGTGTCACGTTGTACTCGACGTCTTGCCAAACAGCATGAACACTTAGCAAGACATGCCTTATTCTCCTGCTCTTGATAAGAACAAAACTCATATCCACAGTCTTGGAAACAGGATAATATCCAAAACCATAAATAATAGGCTCTTGTTATTCACATTTGCTTCCTGAACTTTACCCAGCAATTTACAAGCCCTATTCCTAGAAAAACAGGGAAAACTCTCCTCTTCCTTTGTGTGCAGGTAGCATGAGAATGGGGGAAAAACCCTTCGGCCTTTCAAGATGTGATTTGCAAATCACCTCACCATGTGAGGAGCTCTGGATAAGTAATAATCTTTCTTTCTTGGCCAGCAAAAAAATGAAGAGGTGAGAGGACAAAATGAACTCTTATGATGAAATCATGAAACACTTTTGCCTCTGCCTTGCTGTCCAACGCACACATGTTGGCACACACACAACACCCAAACAAGCACTCCTTCTCCCCATTTTCTCCCTGATGAGACCACCCATGGCCAGTGGAGCAGGACGGAGTCAGGAGGAGGACAGATGGATACACTGGCCATGCACTCAATCTCCATAACTGGAAAGAGCTCGTCGCATGGAAAAAACAAGAACACATTCCACTAGTGCAATCAAAAAAACATTGACCTCATTGGGACCTAACATTGGTGTTATTATGATGTTGGGGTGAGAAGTGTCTATTCATCCTCCTTTCATTTCTTGTTAAAAAGCATAGCCCATGTCAGAGCTGAGGAGAGCTGCAATACAGAGGAGACATTATTCTCAGCTTTGGATTAAGATCAGTATTTTAATGAAAGCACTTATTAGCCCCAGCTGGGGCTCAATTTTCCAGTGAGTTGGGAAAAAAAATATATTGCCCTGGCCATTCTTCTCTGGGGATTGTGCAGAGACATCTGAGAGTATCAATTACTGATCATAATACTCTATTGGAAATGAACAGCTGGGGGAAAGCCTCTGGCTGGAAATGACTGGATTGCTTACATTTTAAAGTATCCTCCTTTTCCCAGTCTGGGATCATGACTGCTCCTAATGGGCTGCAGTAGCCCTACCCTTGCTACCCTCTCATACCAGTGCCACCTTGCTGACCACCAGAGGAGGCTCGGTTGCCCTTGGGCTGCCTCAGGCCTCCTCCTATGGGCTATGCATAAGTCAGAGGCACCCAAATGCTCCTCCTTAGGGAAAGAGATGCTCCACGTACTCTGTCCCCCAAAAGTCACAGCAATCCAAATGGCCTCTGGGCCATTCACGTGCCAAGGCAGTAGGTTGCTGCCCATGCAAGCAGTGTCATTCCTGACTTCAGATCCCTCCCAGAGCCTTAATTCTGAATTCACATGCATCACATACTGCCCTGGGGCAGGAGAGATGGTTGCCTGGGGGTTAGAAGTAAACTTGCGCTGCTCAGGTCTGCTGCTGCCCTGCACTCCCTGCTGCAGCACCAGACAGATCCCTGCACCCCAATGGAAGGGTGTCCTGTCACCCAGGTAGGGCAAGGGTGACAAGGGGAACTTACTGCCATGTCAGTAACTTGGTTTCGACAAAATACTGTGTGGGAGGGGAAAGAACATTTCATGGTGAGGGTGAGGGAGCACTGGGACAGGCTGCCCAGGGGGGTGTGTAGTCTCCTTCTCTGGAGATATTCCAGCCTCGTCTGGATGCCAACCTGTGTGACCTGTCCTAGGGACCCTGCTTTGGTGGGGGGGCTCTGGAGGTCCCTTCCAACCCCTACAATTCTGTGATTATTCAGCCAATTGAGTGTACAGGTCTCCTTCCTCCTGCAGTTACAGAAGGTTATTCCTGGAGAACACTGATGCTAATGTGCCCTCTTTGAACCATCTTGTACCTCTTTGTACCATCTGGTGACTTAGGCACTCAGGCCCCATCGACATGGGCTTGAGGAGGTTTGGAACATAGTGCAGTGACAAAAGGAAGGTGAGTGAGTAACGACAGGGGAGCCAGCGTGCAGCACTGGCTGCGTGTCCTTGTGTGCATGGAGTGCTTTGCACTGGACTGATGGAGGAAGACAGACCCTCAGCTGGGATCTCGCAGTGTGAACTCAATGCTGATGCCATCTTGGCACCTTGTACAACAGCTGATCCAAGGTCTGATTCAGCTCCCCAGAGTGGAGCTGGGGGAAGCTGTTACTTCAAAGTGTAACATCAGTATGGGCATGAGAGGTTCGCAACAAGGGGCAGATCTCTGCTTTGGTCAGCAAGCAGGGCATGGAGATGTGTGTGTGTGTGTGTGTGTGTGTGTGATGCTACGTTTACAGAAGAACTGGCACGCAGCAGGCATGCAGGTGGGATGCGTGCACAGCCACCAGCTTTTCCCCAAGGGCTGAGAGAGTAGGAGCACTGTACCCCTGCCACAAGGGATTGAGCAAGGGGCAGAGGGAGAGACATCCACAGATGTGTGCCAGCAATTTCTGGAAGAGTTTAAAGCTGTCTTCACATGAACAGCTGCACTGAACCATAATGGATGGTCATTCTTAAAGGCAAACTGTAAATTTCCCAACAGAACAGGCTGTGTGTGGTTGGGGGGTGTATGTGAGTGTGGACCACATGTTTCCCTGGGGCTGGGGGCTGCAGGGGGGATGGAAGGGAAGCCCATTCCAGCAGTTGCCAGGTTGAAGGTTTCACATTCTTTCAGTTGCAGTGGCTGCAGTTATTTTTCTCCACTTGGAATTCCAGATCTGGGTGGATTTTATCAGAATATCAAATCAACAAAATGCTCCGTCTGGGAACCTGATTCCCAACTAGCCTGGGACCAGGCAGCAAGAAAGCAGAGGAAATCACAGGCATGTTGGTCTTTAGAATAGGGATACTCCTTGAGATTTGGCTAACTTTCTTATTCGTTTCATCATTGCCACAACCAGTTCATCTCAGCTGAACTGGGAACCTAATTCTTTACAAGGAGCAGAAGAGAATATGCATGAAAGCCAAACCTTTAAGACCTTTCCTACCATTTAGAAGAAAAAAAAAATCCTCAAGTCCTGGCCCTACGCTATTTTCACAGCTCTGTGATAACACAGGTGCTGAAGAGGCACCTCTTCAGATCCAAACCCAGACAGTCTAACATGTCAAATTACATCTCCCACAAGCACCCTCCAGCCCCAGACACAGCACAGTGCCCACAGCTGCTCTAAGCCCAAAGGCAGATGCTAATCATCATCTCACGGAAACAAGAAATGAGCACCTGAAAAGTAACCGAGTCCGAGCATCACACAGACCAGCCATTCAGCCCAGGCCAGTCCCATTAGATTTGGTTGACAGAAGAATCCAACGTGCACATTTATAATAAATATTAAAAAAAAAAAAAAAGGAGGGAGGGGGGAAAAAAGCTTTCCCTTCTGAATGGTGAGTTTCTGTGGCCCAGCCTCCCTCCTCGTCAGCAGACAGTGTGGAATTCCCAGGCTATGGGGGAGATCTCCTGGGGCTGATCATGTTCTTAAAGGCATGTTCCCAATCAAGAAGGCTGGGATGAGGCATAATAATTGCATAGGCTTCCTGAGAACTGGCTTAATATCCCTCAAGACTGATTTAACCTAGTTTTTCATTCTGCTTTCACATCAAAAAATAAAGATCTGTCTATATCTTGATATACTGCAAATCAGGAAATGGAGGCGTATGGTATATCTCATCCTCCCCTGCCTGGAGCTCTTTGAGGCACACTGCCAAGGCAGAGCCGCCTTTGCTTTTGCAGACACTTCCATTGTGTCAGCAAAGCTGTGCCGATTAACACTGGTGAGAAAGAGAAACTAGTGGCCTGTTAAAGGTCTGAGAGTCAGGAGCTATCTAATCCTGTGCTGGCACGGGCTTTTACGCCCTTGAAATTCATGGGTAATAATTAGCATCATTACTAGCCTACATTACACACCTATTGGTCTGTAAAGACAAATGAGGATGGAAAGCTTTATAGGCTCCAGGCCATAGCTGACTATATTATTAACACAAGGGTACTGGAAAACGTGCCTATGTTATTGGACAAGTGCCAAGCTTGTACTTACCTTTGGAGTCTCTGGAGCACCTTGAGGCAGTCTGAGATCCAGTGGCACATGCTGGCATTTCACTTTCCAGCTGAGCTCGGGCTGTCGACCTTCTGACAGGCAATCCCAAGAGGTGCTGAGAAAGGCCCCAGACTGCTGTGTCTGCCTGATGCTGTACATGTGCTGTCACTGCAAGTCCAGATGGGAGAGACAGAGGCTATCAGGCCCAAGCCAGCCAGAGAACCTGCCCACAGCAGATACCCACGCTACCAAGGGCACTTCAAAGCAGAGGGGAGACCCACGGCTCCACCCCAGGGGACCAGCTGGGTAAATCCCAGGAAGCACCCAGAGATAAATCTGGGCACAGATTTATAGTTGCACAGCAGTGTAGATGCAGACACACTAGTCTGGCTTGCTAACAGAAACACTGGGCTTTTCTGTTCCCCAAGAACAGGGTAAGCCTTTTCTGCAGGGACAGCCATCAGCCTCCACTTTGACATTAGCACAGACCATGCCGGACTGGTGTCAGAAGTGAGCTGGTTGCTGTAAAGTTATCTTTAGACTGTGCTACACATGATTATAGAGAGACTAATCGTAACTGGCCCTCTTCATGACAAGTGCTTGTAATCCTCTAATAAATGAATGCTCTACAGACCAAGGCACAATTATTTTACATTGAATGCTGCCAGTCTGGAGTGCTATTCCAGCTTTAAAAATACAGATCTCTAACAGCAGAGTAAAAAGCTAGCTCTGAGGTCTGTAATAACACATACCTTTTAACTGGAGACTGCAAACGTATCCCCAAAAACTACAGGACATCTTCACAGTGCAATGTATTTTACAGGTCGCCTTCCAGTGCTGAGCTGGCTTGGTATGGCAGACACATCTGTGTGACAACTGGGCAGGCCATGTTTGATGCCACGTTTGTGCCACAACATGGCATCTGCAAAGCCCAAAGTGTAAACTTTGTCCAAAAGAAAAAAAAAAAAAAAAGAAGAGCAGATGAATTAAATTACAGGACTCAGGGTCATTAATTGTGCCTCTGAGCCATCTTGCAGAATACTAATGCTCCTCAGTCAAGCACAATCCCTTGTAAAGCCACAGCTTATATGGCTCAAGCAGCCATGTGAGCCTTGAGCTCCCCTGGGCTCCCTTAGACCCACAGTGGGAGGAAACAATAGTCACTGGGACCCATTCCCAGGTTTATTACCCATTGTGAGTTCAGTCCTTACTCCCACTACGGGCAGTGGCAGCTTTACCTGAGCTTATAGTACCAGTGCCCAGACTTGGACAGCTCTAGAGGTCACTGTCTCCATCAAGAAATCTGTTCAAAGTCCAACAGCTTCACTTAATTTTGACAGAATCATCCTCTGCTCTTTGGGGCAGGGCTGCAGCCCACTGCCCACGGCAGCTCACACCAAGACAGGGCGATGTAAGATGGAACAGGAAGTTTCCATCAGGCTCTCAAGCAGATGTGGGTGAGCACGGGCTTCAGTACAGAAACTCTACAGGCCAAATTTTTGGCAGATCCTGGGCTATATAAACAAACAGGCAACACGACCTGAGCTCCCATAAATTTCCTGAAAATTCTTAATGACTCTAAAGACTTAATAAAGTGTTTCACAGCAGATGCAGCAGCCAGTAATTATGGGTTTGGAATCTGTGAAGTAGCAAGCTGAAGTCCAGCTCTGTGATTGAAAACGCAAGCAGTAATAATAGCTCTTTCAGAGTACAACAGACTTCTTTTGCCATCATATACCCTGGTGTGTCCCTAGCCAAGCATGCTGTCAGCAGAAGCTTTAATCAAAGGGCAAAATTCATTAAATATAGAGACAAATTCTTGCGGATGGAGTTGCAAAGCATTGTGAAAGTGTAAACTGCACGTTAGAAGACCATGATTTAGCAGAAATTATAAGGGGGCAGCAACAGCCTTCTACTGGAAATATGACATGTAGGAAAGGTTTGGGACCAGCCATAGTGAGAGGGTTGTGCCCTGCTCCCGGGAACCACATACCAGCGCATCCCCACGTCCTCATGCAGGCGGATGCACATTAGCTGAAGCAGGGTTAAAAGAAGGGAACAAGAGAGGGGAATTGTAGCTCCCACTAACACCCATCCAGATTCAATGTGAGCCACAATCTCTCACTAGTCAATCAGATCATCAGGACTCTGGAAAAGGCATCCCCAGTAATCAGCCACAGGAAAACACAGCCTCGCACATTGCTTGGAGAGGCTGCCAGTCCTGACTGACTTATCTATCACATTGCATTTAAAATGTTTTTCATCAGCACTTTAGTCATATTTTCACTCTTATATGAGGTGCTGTTAGCAAAGCCCCTCTTTAAAGCCTACTGAAAGATTTAAAAAAAAAAAGCAAGCCTGTTAGTTTTTCCTTTTGCCTGTCATTACACAAGAGCAGTGCTTGAGATCCAAGTTTCTATTAAAAAGAGGACTAAGTTAAGCTCTTGCGTGATGTCTCTAGAGATGCATCAGTTGGTTCTTTCTTACACATTCCTTGTACAGCAACAGGAAAGTTTGTACACCAGCCCATCTGCAGCTATTCAACTGCAAACCCCCTTAGAATGACATCTATCCACAAAATGGCAACCAAACTCCTTCGAAACTCCTGCAGCTAGGCACGAGGGAAGAATTTTAGATTTAATGCCCTTATCATAGAGGCAGAGGCATCCACTGATCCTCATCACTGATGGCAGCAGGAAAGCTCACACCATGTATGGGTGGAGGGGAGTCAAGATAAAGGGAACTTGAGGGAAACAGAACTGCAGTGCAGAGTGAGCCCTGTACTGCCAGCCATTGTGTTAGACTGCCTCTGGCCAGTGTCCTATTTCATAGATCATGGCAGAATTTGTTAGTTGTCTCTACAAATGTAGGCAAAAATTATCTCATACGCCTACTGCAATCAGTAACACACTAAAGCAAGTAAACATCACATTTGTTAATGTTTCTAGAGATCTTTCCATTCCATTGGTTCAATCTGTAGAGCTAGAATGTAAATAGCTTAGATTTCTTATCTCATTCCAAAAAAAAAATCACCAACAAACTTTTAATTTTGCAGCCTGTGATCCATACAGGCCGCCCTGGGACAGTAGTGAATAATACAACCTTCAGTTCTTCAGCAAAACAGATGAAGTTTTTACTTGCTCTTCTCTTCCTGGTGTTTTTGGAAAACAGAGAAAGGAAAAAATTGTCAGACAAAAATAGTCTGTGTGTCACTTCAAACCAGTCACTGGGGATCTGGACTCAGAGCTCATTGAAGTCAGTGGAAAGATTCCTCCCAACTTCCACAGGGTTTGGCTCGTACCTACACGAATGCACTCCTTGCAGGTGTAAGCTTACACACTTCTTAAATTGCCTGAAGAAAAACTGCCCTCAAGAACCACCTTAACCACAGCTGCATTTGTCTGTAACAGGGAGCTTCCACCCTGCCTTCAGCAATGTTCCTGGTCCAGGGCCAAATCTCTAAGCCAGCACATCCCTCTGTCTTCTCCTTCAAACCTGTCATTTTTCTCTGCCCCACGTTTCTAAGCATCCAGACACATACACCTGGCCTGTCTCTCCCTGCATCTCTTGCCTACATGGCTAACCCCACCACAACATGGTTACCACACACAAGTGCCTGTGCAACCATCAGAGGTTACCCAGGAGCTGCAGAACTCAGCTGCCACATTGCCCCAGCACCTCCCCTCAGGAGATGGGTCTGGTCTCTGCTGCTGAATGGGCAGAGCAGGGCAGGGCAAGAACAGCACACAGCAAAAGTTTCATCATGGTTTTCATATCTATTTCTATGCATGTATATTAATAAAAGCATTTAATCTTCTTAGATAGTCCCAGGCAAACTGTGTTCTGAATTTGTCGCTTCATATTCCAGAATATTGCACGATGATTTGGGGAATTTCATTCCATCTGGAGGTAAAAACACCAATTATTTTCATTTATTAGCTTATTGTAGCTGGAACCTAACACCAGGTGTATCATGCTCAATGCCTAGAAGGTTCTACCACATAACATCGAAATCACTAGCAGCCAAGAAGTAAGATAACCCCACACCAGCAGTGCTGGAGTTCAGTGCAGAAGGAAGAGGTGCCCACATTAGCAGTAGCTACGCAAACCAAACAGAAAGTGAAATCAGTGTGAACCTTGCCTAAATAGGTCACTTATCAGATTGGGTTTCTCCCTCCCCCCTGCTCCCCAAATGGTCTTTGAACACTCAGAATTCTTCCAAGTCATCGAAGGGACAATTACACACTCCACTAAGCACAAAAACAAAACTTCCATAACACAGTGTTGAACTCAGAGGGTTAAAGGATGCCCCTGGGAGCAGCAGCAGCAACAAATAAGCATGTTGAATGTTCTTTCACCTTTCTGATTGCTCATTAAGCTTTGGCATGGTTCCACGTATGAACTCATTGCCCCAAACCAAGCTTACTCCCCGCTATTGGGTTTAAATGTACAATACAAACAGGTCCTGGGATGGGCAAGCGCAGGGGATCCAAATGTGCTAAAGGTAAGCCAGGCTCTGAGATCCACTGTACTGCAGGAGGCTTCTCTGTGGCTCCTCACAAGCTGAAAACGAGTTCAAAATGTGCCAGGGACAACACACGCGAGGATTTATTCGTTTCAACAGAAATGAAATGGCACCCATCTCTAATACGTCAGCACAGGACAAGGAATCAGGAGAGACTGGCTTTCTGCCTGGCCCTGCTGCTCATTCCCACACTGTGCCACTTTCAGCACTGTAGCTTTCCCTGTGCCTCGGTTTCCCCCCTGTGTTCTGCAGGTCTCTATATCAAGGCCGTAGCATGTATTTTTTAACGAAAGGAGAACTGAAAAGAAAGCCAAAAGAGGGAAGAAAGGAGTGGAAAAGCAAATCCTTACACCATTAGTCAGCCTTAGAAAGAGCCATAGAAGAGGTGAAAGCAAAAGGAACCATGAAGGCTGGAAGCACTAAGTTTCAGACAAGTCCACCATGACAATTGTGGCCCTTTAATAGAGGGGACGGTTCAAATCAGCAGCCCTAAGCTTGGTCCTCCTGGGCTTTGCTCCCTGCCAACAGTATTCAATGTACTGCTTTGTCTTTCAGAAAGAACATGTAATTGCTATCGTTCATTATTTACAGATGTGCAGATATCTGAATCTACTCAACAACCATACTGAGCTGCCGGCCAGAGCCAAGAAGTTAGGTTCACAAGAGGCTTAGGAAGACTATCCTGAGAGATGAGAGTTGGGTTTCTGGCGTTCAATTCAAGCCATTTGCCCCTTGAAAACACCTGTTGGTTCCTTCCCTTGTGCTCACAGGGAAGCAAAAGACAATTTCATGCTGTTCCTTATCTGCCTCCTCTGTATCCTTTTGTCAGTTCCCACCAGTGGCTTCCCTATCAGGTGTCACGCCTGGGAGGGATGTAAAGCTGACAGGCAGAGAGATGCCTGCCTAACCATCTTAGATTAACTAGTTCCAGCTTTTCCCTGTGTAAATATGGGTTCACTCAATGGGTCAGCAGTAAGTAAATAACTAGAGACTGTGGAGGATGCCCCCAGCTTGGGACAGTATCAACTGATATGAACAGCAAACGTGTTGACTTTAATGCTGTGGCAAAATGATGAAAACACAATGCTATAATAGTCCTCAGAGCATCTCCTTCCAGACCAAGACAATCATAAGATGAAGAAACATCCATCTCTACAGGAGCTCACCAAGCATGCGTGGGAGGAAGGAAGCAGGAACCCCACACCTCACCAACAAGGGTGTAGCACAGTGAGAGTAGATGATACAAAGGGAGCATTTCACTTTTACTTCAGAAGATAAAGTCTTTAGAGGATGCGTACACAATCATACAGCACAGCTCTGTCAGCCCAATTTTAAGAAGAGGGCAGGGGGTCATTATGCACAAGGACAAATAACTTCTTGGTGAAGACTAAACCAAACATTCAGTTGCAAAGAAACCCAAAGCAAGTCCCAGATGACTGGCAGGGACCAGCCATAACGGATGGATGGCGTTTCCAAATCACTATGGTCAAAAATTCCTGGTAATACAAACCACAAGCTAAGAAATTTGAGGCACCCCCAGTTTTCTGTGCATTTATCTAACGCTTGTCACATAAGTTGAGATTTCTGTTTTACATGCAAGTGTCTAGGGCATATTAGCAAAGTGACTTGCAGAGGATCTCTGAAAACAAAGAACTTGGAAATTTTAAAAGTGTCCCAGCTCTTGGGCTAATGCCTCCATCACTAGCCAATTCCTTTGGAGCACAAGACAGATAAGGTACTGGGCAAATGACAATAGTCCAGGGTAGTAAATAACAGGATTTGCAGGGTTAGGTTTAACAGGATTGAAGGTTAAAAGGATTTTAAGGTTAGGGTTTAAAATAACACAGCATAAGTGGAAATCCACAGTTACAAAGAATGCTCTGAATTATTCATTTCTTTCTCCCTGGACCTGCACAGACTGTAAATCAACCCAGACCAGGAGACATCATCAGCCAGTGCTGTCCTCTCCAGCCCAGAGCACTGGACTGGTAGTCAGGACACACAGGGCAGTTTATTTTCCAGGCTCTGACACTGGGCTTTTATGTGACACCTGGAAAGTCACATCACATCTCTGCTTCTTATTCCTACCATTAATTACTGCTATAGGCACTACCAGAGGAACCCCCCTCAAATACCAGGATCTCATTGTGCAAATCACTGTGCACCTAGAATTCTGTAAAAAACCCCAGAAACCTCTTCTTCCAGGAGGAATTTATACCCCAAACCAAAGTAAAACAGGTGGAAACAGGCAAGCAGGAGAGTGCTGGCACCAGGGAGGCAGCACTGCCCAACACAGTGCACCCAACCGAGCCCCCCTTCCTGTGGGCTCGCAGAGTATCCTGGCCGAAAAGAGATGGTCTCATTTGGGGTTACTAATCATCACCATGGTATCAGCAGTACACAGCTCGTATGCACAAAGCCCGTGGGATGTACACAGGGGATTAAAGCACAGGGAAACAGATCCTGAGCGACCAGAAGAAAATGTTCAATTCACGCCTTTAGTCTTCCCTAACAGCCGCACTTCTGCGGATTTCAGCCTCTCTCCGAATATTGCTGGTTACAAGAATCTGACACAAAGCAATGCCAGGAAGCACTTTTGCTCCGTTTTGTTTTCCTGTGGATGCAGAACCCTGCCTAAAAAAATCACTAACTAGAAATACCAGGCTATCATGGCTGCATGGCCTGGATTTTTCTTCCAGCACCATGAGAATTCAGACGGGTGTGCTTCTTGGTGTGCTATGCCTGGTATGTACTGGATTTGATTATAGGTTTTCTTGCACTTCTATCTTCATTCGTTCTACATCACAGAGAGCGTGGAATGCATGCATTGCCAGCCCAAGGAAATTAAGATGTGACATTGTTTTTCAAGGACATATGCTTGGGGCATATGTTTTTCCCTACTTCTCCGCTATCAATGCATAAATCCCAAATGGAGCTATCACCAAAAATAAAGAGAATCGTGCTGACCCAGTTTAAGAGTTGTTGGTTGGATTGGTTTGGTTTTTTTTTTTCCTTTCATTCTTTTGCCTCTCAAGGCCAAAGACAGAACAGAGGCCATGAGCAGAGCTGCCAAAACACATGTGCATGTTGGACGTTTTTGTCTAAAGACACTATGAAGTGCTAAAATATTAAATATGTCAAGCAGAAAGGTTTCCTCTGGCCTTCAGAAGAGTTTTGCAAATGGCAATAAAAATGTAAAAGAAGAATGCTGAATAATCAAATGTGGTTTCTTTTTCTAAATGTAAATAGTAAAAGCGGAATGTTAGTGAGCCGAGGCTGAGTCCTGGAGACTCCCTGCTTAAAAGCGGACACGGCCCTGGGCAGAGGCAGGACAAGGCTCCAGTGCTGCTCCTTCTCTTACCCCAGGGGGATCATTTCTAGGGGTAAGAAACATATCAGGTCCTACTAGCAAACTTCCAGAACTGTGAGCTCCAGCATCAGACATATTTGGATCAGAGGGGGTTTTGCACCATCCAACCCAGGCTCTGAAATTCAGAATAAGCTTGTCTTTTCAGTCCCCCTGTCCCACTTTAAGGTATTCAGAACCTGACTCTGGATTCGGGGCTGTTTTCCAGTCCTAACAATCTGCTCAGATCTTGACTTCTTTGTGAGGACTGCCAGTAAGGAGACAATGCAGAGAAGAGGATATCTGAAAAAGCAAACGTTCGCCTTGGATGAACTCAGCTGTGACCCCCGAATTCAACCCCCAAAGGTCAGTAAACAGCCACTGAATGGCAGCGACAAACACCGCTGACGAGCTCGAGGACAAGCCAGGACATAAAGTCCACTCTCACTCCCCGAGCGTGCTGTACTACTTATCATCACTGCTATTATTTAGCCATTCAGATTGCACTCCCCCCTCCATCGTATGATACCAGAGATGGGGCACTCCAAGACAGCAAAGGTCTGGGAACTTAACAGAGTCCTCAGCAGTGTTGGTGGCACTTTTAAAAAAATTATTATTATTATTATTTATGTCTGCAATACGCACTGAAGTAAATACCAAGTAATTATGGTGTTCTGAAGTGACCTTATAGAGCATGTGCTCGAGTCCATGGACCTCAGCCAAAGCTACTATTGTGGATTTCATGCCAAGGCTTGGGAGAACCCTGGCTCCCTCCCATTGTTTTCTTTGGCCAGGCTCTATGGATTCTCAGCCTGGCAAGAAAGCCCCATTTTAAAAGTACTGGCAAACATCATGCAGTTTGTCACACCACGGCTTATGATTTAGGACCTTGATTTAGGCTCAACACTGGGCTCTTTTGTTTAGCTGTGTTGGTACATCATTTGCAACTTTGTATTAGTTAATAAACGTCAGTCGGCTAAGAGCGTGGCGTGTCCAGTATTGTGGTGAGGATTTTCCCTTGAATATACAATCCGTAGTGGGAATGACTGAGGGAAATTGAAACGGCTCTATCCGTCAGCCGGGGGCTTAAGCTCGTGTAAACAAGGCTTTCTAATACAATGGATGCTTCAGTGATAAAACGATACTGCTGCATACCTGGGCAAACCCAGAGTTGGAGGATAAGTATTTGCACTTCTCTGTTTCGTTTAATAGAAACTCTTTTTGTTTATGATTCGACCTCAGAAACACAGGTGAAATTCAAGGGGATTAAAAAGAAAAGGGAAAAAAAAAAAAAAAAAGCTCAAACCACCTCTCTGGCTCCACAAATCCATCTTACAGTTCCCTCAGGCTTTGCTAGTACGTAGTTATAAGCAAAAAATGACTCTGCAGAAAAACAGCCTTTTGGTAAAAACCAGCTCTTGCGCACTTTGTGTATTTTGGAAACCATATTCGACCATTTTACTGGCTAAATAAAATGACAAAAAATGGCAAAAACCAGACGCTGAGATTCAGGCTCCTCCAAATCCTCTGTGCGTGGGGAGGAGGGGAAAGAGGGCAGGCTGAATATGTAAAACCAAACTAGCGTGAAGGAGAAAAGTCTTCTTTTAGCAATAGAGTCAAATAGCTCAGAATCTCTGTACCTTGGTGACTGGCACTGCAGAAACTCAAAAGTTAAAACCAACCCTCTGTGTTGCTTATTGATTAGAAATTAATGAACCAACCAGCTTCTCCCTGAAATAACTCACTTTTTTTCCTCTTGCTGTCAAGTTAATCAAGAATAATAGAAAGAATTATTGAATTGTCCTATAAATGCAAATGAGCTACTAAACCAGTTAATTAGTGACCATACTGAATCAAATCACCAGTGACTGAGTTGGCCAATAACGTAGCAGAGATGAAGCTTGGACTAGGGTCAGTTCCTCTAATACTGAGCCTAGAAAATCAAGGATGTGGTTGGTGCCACCTCTTGGCCCCTGCAGCCATTACAGATTCCTTTGGCATCCAAATAGACAAAGAAACATTTCATTTCATCCATCTTTAAATCCAATGTACCTACCTTTCACAGAATCACAGAACAGTAGGAGCTGGAAGGGACCTCAAAAGATCATCTAAGTCCAACTCCCTGCCAGAGCAGGATCACCTAGACTAAATCACACAGGCACACATCCAGGCACGGTTTGAATGTCTCTAGAGAAGCAGACTCCATACACCAAGTGTTATACACCAAAGGTATAATTCCTACTTTCTCACTAGCTTTGTGGGTTGTATTTTACAGTCTCTCTGTTATTCAAGGGAGGACTTCTCAGAATTTGGGCTAGGAAAGGACATGTGGTGCCACTCATATGTATAAGGTTATCATTTCCAATTCTTACTTCAACACCTCAGAAGTATAAGTGAAAGATATCAGAGGGACCTGCCTGCCAGTGTACTTTCTATATTGACAAAAAAGGGAAAAAAGGGAGTAGTGATACTTTATGACAAACAGGAGACAAGTATGACACAACCTGCTCGCTGGAGTCTTATGTCATCAAAGCATCATGATGTCACCTCTAGTCTGTATCTCACACCAACGAGGTTCTCTGGGCTCCTGGCTGATCCATTTCACACAGAACAGTTGTGCTTTTCTCCTTTTATATGCCTTGTCTTGGAAAGCACAGAAGTCGTCTTTATTTTGTGGTATAACATTGGAAGTATGGGAGTATGACCGTATCCTGCTCATACCTAACTGTGGTTGTAACTCCATCTTCCTCCAGCCTTTGGCATTTCTCCAGAGTGTTTCTAACCAAACCAGGCTAGAAAAGCCAACCCTGATCAACATGTAGCAAACTGGATCCCTGAACAACTTGGAAAAGTCCCTCTCTACATTGGTGGGTCTTTCACAACGCGTCAGAACAGCCAAAAGCAATGCAAGGTCCAAAAAGCACAGGATAAACCAGAGCCAGCTGTGTGAAAGGCATCTCAGCACCCGTTTCCGGTGGGCTGTGTAGGGGTCCCACATGGCTCAGCCTCAGTGTATTCATGAGCATAACTTACGACCTGATGAGCTGCTGCGGTTTCTCACTCTCAGAAATTCTCATGGCTTTTCTTAAAATACACCTTGAGGTTCCTTTGCAACCAACTGGAAGTTGATAAAACAACCACTCTTGGATTAACAGTGTAAAGGGTCAACCTCTAGTCACTGGACCCAGCGTCAGACACATGCTGCAGCTCGTTGGTACAAATCCCATTTAAGCTAAAGAAAACTAAAGTGTGTGTACACCCAAGCCCACTCTTAGGTCTGTGTACACTTCACACCAGCCCCTGTGATTTCTGCTCCCAAGTTCACACCCAAACAGGAAAGGGACTATTTTTTTGCTTCAGGTGTGACTGAAATCTCACTCAACTCACCATTCTCACGGGAATTCAATGCTGGATCTCACTGAACAGCTGACCTGACTTCAGTCTTACCATATGAGGCCAAATCCTAACAGAAACCACCTGTGGTATTTCAATATTAAATCCAAGCTGAATTCAGCCTTGTACCTGACTCATATCCAGCATCAATTTCCTTGGCCCACTTCTAGTCTCTCGCTGTCAGCGCTCCAGGGCTGAGAGTCATGGAAGAATAAGCTGCGTTCTGTTAAACCTCATGGCCAATGCTGCCAGCTGAAGTGTTATCCCTGCTATCCATACTGGGGTTGGTGATGGGGTATGAAACAGAACACTTTGTTTTCCAGATCTGATGCAAGTTTTCAGTTATTCAGCTTGCAGTTTTGACTACGAGGGGGGTTAGCCAGCTCTCATAACATATGGATGTAGTTCGTAGTACTAGCTGTTTCCTATAGGATCTGGAAGGGTCCGAGACATGACTCTGTCTCACTGCAGCACTTGGAACTGTCTGTGATGCACTGGAGGAGGAATTCCTGGGAAAAGCCGGGGCCTCTCCCAGGATGGTCCCCAGTCCTGGCACTCACTCCCTTTGTAGTACACCAGCTCCAGACTGCAATATTGCAAGGTTTGCTCTCTTAGCCAGCGTCTGGCCCGCTGTGAGACATATCACTGATTGCTAGTGATTGAGTAGGAAAGCTTATGTATTATCTCTTTTGGCCACATTTCTATAACTGTTTCTAATCCTTTAGCTGCTCCGTTCTGGACAGCAACAGACCTTGTGCTGTATTAGCATGTCAAGCATGCACCATGTATCTCTGCAGAGGGGAAACCATGTGAATGGCAAATATGCCCAGGTCATTTCAACCACAGTATATAACTAAAGCCCCATCAGGCCACACTGATTATGCACTAATTGGCTGTTCTAAATGCACCACTTTTCAGCCTCACCTTCCTCAGATTGTGCAGGGGCTTGCAGATTTATCTTTGAGGCAAAATGGCATCTAAGGTGCTTTTGCATCTCCACTCTTCTGTTCTTCCCATACTTCCCATACTCCTGTACGGGAACCTGAGCTGTTCCCAGATGCCATGACCACACCACAGGGCAGGTGTAGCTCTCCTGTGCACCCCACAGCTCAAGAGCCCAGGTGCCCACATGTCCAATACCAAGATAAAACCTCTCTCCACAGACTTGTTTCTTTCAGAAAGACACTGAATACACAGGGAGGGAAGGAGTTGGGATGAGTTCAAATAGCCTTTCCTGGTTGCAAGGCCAGAGGATCAGAGATACAGGCTGCTTCGACTCACAGCACCAAGCAGGAGCTCCAGATATTGCCCATCCATTTGACAATTCCAGATGCAAAAGCAGAAGGTGGTCTCCATCAAAGAGAGCTGACACCACCACAGGAGGACACACCTCCGAGCAAGGAGCCCAGCAACCCCAGGTTCTGGCCCTATTGCTGCCAGCACCATGAGGGAAAGGTGATGTCAGCAACAAGAAAAGGAAGACTTGGATGCATGGTGCAAATTCATCTCACCAATTTACATATAAACAAGCAGAAGTGCAAACAGTATTACCTAGAATTGCTTATGATATGAACAGTTACCTAGGATCTGCCACTTCATCACCTATTTAAGTCAGAAGATGTATCCATGTCTCTGTTTGCTAACAGGATGGAGGAAGTTTCTTCAACTACTTCGATATATGTGCCAAAAAATGTAACTGAAGTTATGCTCATGTGTATCAAAACGAGTGAGGGCCAGCAGAGGTTCTGAGGACAGGACAGAAACTTCATCCTTGCACAGAAAGTTTCACTGAAATGAAGATAACAATAGCAAAAAGATGAATAGATGATCAAAGGAGAACATATTGCCTTTTCCCCTCAAGAGCCTGATACAGCAACCATTAAATCAATGTCAAAAGTCCCACTGCATTTAGAAAAGAATTTAAATATTTTTGGAAAAAAATATATTTTGTACAAAATGTCATTTGTGTTGAAAGAATGTTTGGACAAGAAAATAGTAACTATTATTATTGGCATTATCACAGAAATAAGGCCCCAGTTGTCCTTTCTTAGAAGAGTTAAATTTCTCCTATTATGAAACAGGAAAACAATCTCTGTAAGGAAAAATTTTCCAACCAATGCCCATCCAAAACTCCAGGTCACCAGCAAATATATCCAAATACACAATAAGGTCACACAAAAATACAGAGAACAGCCCTCTTTGTCTAGAATATTAAGTACTGGAACAAATAACAGCAACATCCTTACAAGTTGTTCACATTTTTCCCAGCATGGTTCTTCCATGAAGAGGGTTGCTTTTTTTCTATCACACAGTATGGATTTTTCTCTCTCATCATCCATCTCCCACTCCATTCCATGTAAAGCAACAAGTATGTCTTCTTCTGGAGACACCTATTAAAGAACAGATCTCCAGAGCCTGCAGATACTGCTAGCCCAAACAGAAACCTTTTTTTTTTGTTCTTTTGTGGGTCTCTCTTCTGCAATGCTCATGCTACCCAATCCCATCTCCT
The DNA here is from genome assembly GCA_022605575.1 of Laterallus jamaicensis coturniculus. Taxonomy (NCBI): domain Eukaryota; kingdom Metazoa; phylum Chordata; class Aves; order Gruiformes; family Rallidae; genus Laterallus; species Laterallus jamaicensis. The sequence goes on along the minus strand of JAKCOX010000016.1, from coordinate 10,414,310 downwards.
TACTCCTTTCACCTTCTCTGTTGTTCCTTCGTCCCTTTTCCCTTGCTTTTTTTTTGTCTTGTCTTTGTGTGCTAGAAGTGGCTGGGCTTTCTCTAACTTCAGGCCGTATCAAGGAAGCCAATGGTTGACACAGGTCTGACCATAAGTCTTTCATAATAGTCTTTTGGGGGGGGGGGGAAATACAGGTTTGATTGGTTCAGAGATGAGAGCTTCACCCACTATTCCAGTCAAAACCAGGAATTATGCATCTAAATTACACTTCACTCAGTTCCTAGAGGTAGAATATAAAGTACCCTAAAGGTTACTTTGAATACCCCACTACCTTGCAGATTCTCCTCAGCACATTTTTCACCCAAATATTTTCCACAATTTCCCACCCAACTCTAATCTCATACTTCTCCTTATCCTATATAATTATTTCTCACGCTGCAGTACTACCTTGATGTTACTTATTTAATAAATCACATTCAATGTTGGTGCATGTGAGCCCAGTTCAGGAGAGCAAAGCTTCAGCTGCTAACACAGGTTTGGGGTAAGTTGGATCCTCCCCCAGGAATGAGCATTGTGCAGATATGCACACAAGATTTAGAAATGTTAAACCATGGGAGTAGTGTATAAACGGGTCTCCAGGTTGGGACATTACAAATGGAGGGAGAGTCTCTCAGTGCTGCAAGCTAGAGGGGTTGTAATAGCTTCACACATTTTTAAAGTCTGCTTTATATAGTGTTATGGCAAGATAAGGAGAAAAAGGGAACTCAAGAAGTTTGCGTGCACAGAATTTCTTAGTTATACTTCTCTAATCCTCCCTGCTGTAAGTGGTATAAAGGAGAGAGAGAACCTATTGAACCAAGGTCTGTTTGCTCTGTCTAAACATTATTCATGATGTGAGCTCCAAAGAATTTGTTCTTTCCTCTCTTCTCTTAGTTCCTGTATTTTGGACAACTTTTCAACAAAAAGATCAAGCACTATCTCCTTTCAAAGTGCCTCTAATTGGGTTATTACTGGGAGCATAAAATACACAAATTTATTGTTATTGAACCTACTGCAAACTGAGGCTAGCCAATGCTCAGAGGTCACTTCCACTGGCAGCAGAGAGCTATTTTGCCCTGTTCAAATCTTTTTTCTGTAAAGGAGTAAGACGCCTCCAGTGTCCATCACGATGGAGTTACAGGACTGACCCCTTCTTGAACAAACTTTGCAGACCACGAGCATCCACATCTGAGCTGAAACTGAGATTAAAGACAGTTGTTTGTAGAACTTTTTCCTGCAGAATTTCTCAAAGTTCTTGTCCAAAAAAATCTCCCTCCCATCCCACAGACATCCTGTGCTGGGTCAATAGCTCACCGCCCGGCCATATCTCAATCCACGCCAGGGACAGAGGGAACTTTTTGTTCCATTAGCAGCTTCTATAAGCCAGAACTCCTATTGCTGCAGTGGCTCCATCTCAGCAGTCACAAGCCACCCTGTACAGGACTGCCTAAACCAGGCATTTCTGGGGACCATTCCTTTAAATCTGCACAGCTGACCATGGCCTTTGCTTCCACATCTCAGCCCAGTGAGATTATCCAGTTCTTCATACCAGGATAGCAAAATGCTCTTCTCTGATCTGCCCACTGTCAGCCTACAGTGGTGAGGGTCTTTGCCAGTGTCTGGGGAGAGATCTGGAGATGGAACTGGTGAAAATTTTTCAGCTGAAGGAAAACAAACCAGGAAGTTGTAGTATGGCTGAATGTATATTGAGCCTAGCAATTTTTTTTTTTCCATTGAGAAACATACATCCCAATACATACATACATCTGGGGGAGGGGGGGGAACAAAACATTTAGATTTTCTATGTGAGTCACATTGGTGATTTTTAAAATTACTTCACTATGGTTTTGAAGCATTCAAAAGTTTGAACAAAGTACAAACATCCAGGTTGAACAACAACGTTTGTTTGACCTAAAGTGAAGTAATTTCAATTCTGCAGTTAGTTTGGTTGGATTTTTTTATCCTGCCTGCTTAACTCAAACACAAGACCTTCTTCTGAATTTTCAGATCAGTTAAGAAAAATCTGAAAGTACAAGTCTTGTTGTGAATGATCTGAGATCTTTGCATTAAAGACTTTCTCAATTCTTTGAACTTTTATTTTCACTTAGAGTTTCTGTACCCAAAGGACAGTTGAGATTTATGGTTCATTCATGTCCCCAGGATCCAACCTAGGGCTGTGAAAGTAAGTGTTATTTCTTCCTATTATATAATCACTATAAACTCAGATTGCATTGTCAACCTCTGCTTGGGCTTAGCTTCAAGACTAATATTAAACTGTGCTGCTACATAATTCTGTGGCCATTTCCTTAGCCATAATGCAGAATAATAGGTCAACCTTGGCTTTTGGTAAGTCATAAAATGGAAAAAACTCAGTTATAGGAACTTTAGAATTCTTACTAGACAGCACACTGCAATTCTTGCTCCTGAGTCACACTGCAAAAGCTTTCTATAATATCTCGTGTCTGCTGTCAGAGCAAATGATTGCACTTCTGTGCCCTTCCCCAGCCATCCAAAAAGATATTTGAGATTCTCCGCGCAGGGAGGGATGAATGTGCTGCAGGGAACAGGCAACGAGTGCTGGGGCTGCAGATCCTGAAGCACAGAACTATTTGCATCACCATGAGCTGTGCCCAGGACAGGAATACCATTACATGCTTCACCCACTGTGAAAGCAGGAATATATTTTGTTACCTTTTAGGGAACACGTACAATTGACATCAGGGATATGATACAAAAAGAATCCACAGAGCTTCCTTACCCACAGCACAGGCTGCCAAGGCCAAGCAGGACTAACTTGTAGCTGACCACAGAACATCCTTCCCAAGAGAGGACCTATCAGACCAATCTGACTCACTGATACATCCAAAATGTACCACAGCTTACAAACAGTAGTACTTGCTTTCTCATAACATCTGGCTGATACAAAACCAATCCAGAGATGTCAAGTCTGACATGACAGCAGAAAGTGCCCACCTAACAGCATTTGCAGTGTGGATTGTTGATACAGGAACTAAAAGTACGCTGAACATACCACAAGTTTCTACAGCATGCATGGAAAAAAGCCCCTACAGACTTTTCTGATTTATTTTATGTTTAGACACCTAAAATAGCATCTAGTTCTCAAAGCTCTTGGCCCTTTACAGTAGCCACAAAAACATCTGTCCCCAGACACTACACCTCACTGGGCACTTCTACACCAGAAATCTGATACAGTAACTGAATAGCACTTTCCCATTGCTTTACAGAAGCAACCAGGTATAGATCTTAATCATCAGGAGCAGAGGACTGACCTTTGCTTGAGTTATTTTCCATTCCTCTTTCAATATGAACTGAGATGATTAATTATTTTCAAAGAGAATATAAAATGACTTAGCAGAAAGCCAGACCCTTACGTGTTAGCAAGGCTGGCAAAACACATCCTGTTGCTTTGGAAGGCATCAGCACGATGCCGCTCGTTGAGTCTTTCAGTCTTTTTCTGGAGACCCCTTCAGAAAAAAAGAGAGTCACCAAGGCAGAGAGTTCCACTGCTCCCCATGGTGCACATCACACAAAAAATGTGGCAAACACCTGTCCTGAGGAAAAGGAATCAAAGCATGGCCTTGAAGAGAAGGATGATGCAATGTTGCACGTATTGAGCACTATCCAAATTCCAGATGTGTTTGTGTCCTGCTGTTTGTGAACATTCACTCTGACTAGTGCTTCACAGGGTAGTTGCCATCCTTATTACCAGTAACTTGATCTGCGAGTCAGGAAGGAAGCTGACAGTTGAACCAGATTCCCCATTATTCAGTAGTTGCTATTCTCTCTCCTTTATTTTTTTTTAAAGTCAGTCATCTTATCTTGGAGCAGAAACAATGACTAGCAGATTTTCAAGGGGACAACTCGTGAATAATTTCAGGGCTGAAATCTGTTCATATCAACCATCTGTCTAGTAACAGTTCCATGATACTCCAAGGGAAAACATGTAAAATCTGCATCCCTATTTTGGCACCTCAGTAACATAGCTTGCTTTTCAGAAGCACACAATATCCAACAGCCCTCGTGGAAGTCAACATGGGCAGGAGATAGCAACACCAGTTTGGACAGCTTATAAAGATGGGAAAGAGGTGACCTTTGCTACACCTGCCTTCAAGTTGAACACTGATTTATTCCCTCTGTCCACACAACAAGAAAGGCAGAGCCAACAGGAGGGAAGCAGCCAGGACACAGCATCCTAAAAAAACTCCTCAAGATTACTCTGACATATTCTTAGGGGCAAAGGTGGATACGGGGACCTAAGGTGTGCATTAAACTTCCTCATTTCCCCACAGCAGGGGTTTGTTATCAGCTTTGTATATCAGTATCGCTCTAAACCTTGCATTTCACAGAGATATTTCTAGTAACCATTTCTAAATTAGTAGCATTTAAATGCTGAATATGGGCAGCCTGCAGCTACGCGTGCTGTAGAAGCAGATCTTGCAAGCCTGACTCATAGCAATAACGGCTTCAGTATCAGCTTCTTAATTATGATGGAAATTACTGAAGCAAATTACCATAAAGGTTTAGGAACATTCAGTCCATTCTGACCCTTCCGGGTCTGTTGCAATATGTATTTGCTTTTTCTTCATAAATGTTAAAATGCCTTCCTTTATCACCAGCCTTCTCCTTCTCTTGGGAACATGGGAAGAAACTTCTTTTCACCATGGCAAGGTACCAAGAAGACAGGTGGCTTCATGCGTAAACAATGATAATTGGGAAAGAGGTGATAGAAATTCCTCCCTGCAAGCTTCCAAGTCTAGCACACAAGTTCTCCACAGTGTATGAGGTTGCTTGAGGCAGAAAGGGGTTACCCACCCAGCTAAATCCCAGCTCAAAGTCATTAGCATGGCCTTCAACCCACCTTGGGCCTTCATCCACTCCTATTTTTGAACAATTGCTCCACAAATCCAGGGTCACATACTCACACTTAGAGGGGAAAAAATACAACACCACTGGCTGAAGAAACTGATCTTTTGCACCAATGTAGCTTTCATTGCCTGACCAAGGGGGCAAGGCCTTACACCAATGCGTTTGTTTGCAACCGCTAACTCTTCGGAAATACAACGGCCTGCACAATGCCTAGCAATTCCCTGGGAAAGAACAAAAGCCCTTTCAGTTAAGCTTGATGTCTTTATTTCCACAAAGGTGGTTTTTTAAGGAGTCTGAGCATTGAAAATTATCATTTTGCTGCTTTCAGAGAACTAACATTACAAGATAAGTCAGAACAAATTCAAGGCATTACTCCATTTTCGGTAGGGAATTCCTTCAGGTTGGATTAACAAGATTTACTTGGTTTGCTTATGTTCTGTCTGCTCATGTTGTCTTTGTACAAGTTCCAGTGAGCTCCACTGGAATTAATGTACTGATAGGGTCATGCCAGGGGAGCCTCATCTGAGATGAACCAGATTTCCACTGGCACTTATGGGATCTTAATAGTGCATTTGAACTTGCATGTACTTACATATATAGGCTGGGAGAGGGAGGCTGTAGGACCAGCAAACTGGCCTTCAGCCTCTCACGTGAACTTGTATGGCGTGATCAGTCACCATGGCTTTTTTTGTCCCAGTAACAAGCACTTCCCCTTGTGTTCTCATACCTCCGTGGATTCGGAACAGAGTGTTCCTTCCCATGCTCCGACCAGGAGGACGATGAGGGGCTGGCCCCGAGGGGTGATAATGAAAATGCCTTGGTAATGAACCCATCTGGTGATGTCCTCATTGGCCTGGCGTTCAGTGCCAAGAAACTCAGCAGGGGTCACCCGCTCTTTAAAGCAAACATATGTACAATACGTACGGATTTTACTTTCCCTGCAATTTCCACCCCACCCCCCACTGCTAATGTTTTAAATACTTTCCCTGAAAATACTTCTCTGCAGGAACGGCTGCTAAGCTGATCTCCAACTTTGCTGCTATGTGATCTAGTGGCCTGACCTTTTCAAAAGAAGAGTGTTCCAAATGAAGCCAAGCACTTGGTGTGACAGGGCCCACACTTCCAAACCAACACCAATTAATGGATATCAAGGTAACCCCACATTGTTAATCTGTCAAGGCCAGGATCTGCCTTCTGGCACTGGGGCTAAGTGACAGGGCACCACCCATGTCCACAGAGACAAGCACTCTTCCTTACCAAAGGAGTGCATCTTGGTAATATTGCCAATTGTAAAGTCTCTTTGGCTATGCTATCTCCAGACATGCCTGGACATCATCTAGTAGAGTGGTAACTGGCCCAAGGCCATAAGTTGGCACCAAGGAGCTAGCACCAAAACAGTCACTTGTGTGGCAGTCCTCAAGCTCATGCCCTGTTTAGCACACTAGCACAGAAGTATCCCAGGACAACAGCTAGCACAGCAGTTTCCTGCAGAACAAGCTTCTGGCACCCTGAGCCTGGAAATGAGGCATCCAAGCTCCGCAGCACAGGTCCATCATCCTCCATAGGCAAAGCATTGACTCTTGTCACCCCCTAACAGACATAACTACAGCTGGTGAACCAACGGGATGCAATGTCAGAAAGGAAAAGGAGCCCAATGTCACCTGTGCCAGGCAACAGACACTGAACCAGCCTACTGCTGAAGGATTTTAAGGAAACATCCAGCAAATAAAGCTAGTGGGACAAGCAGCACCTTCGGCCCCACTGTCCAGGAGGTCTCCCATAGCTCAAAAGTGCCCTCCTCTGGCTGATTTTGACAGACTCGTCTATAATTGCTGGGATAACACTTTCTGTTGGAAGGAATCATTAAAAACAAAAATCACCTGTGCAGTGATCACTGAAGAGCCAATTATCCTGTAAGAGAAGGTTTTTGAAAAGGGTGTGAGAGGTGGGCCAGCTGCACCATGTGCAACATCACAGCATGCAGGAGGCAGCTCAGACCTGCAGGAACCAGCTACCCTCTGATGAAGTCCTCAGCCTGGGCTTTCAGCTCATGTCAGCTTGTGGTTCTGAAGCCTCGTATTTTAAGGTTCTCAGTGTGGGTATTTAAAATACTTCTCAGAACCGAGTTCTGAATTATAGATTAGAGTTTTCTGGCTCACAAATTTCCATACTGCTAAGTCATCTTTGGACTTTTGTCTCCAAGCAGTTGCCTGACATATCCCAGATGACTGTTCTAGGAGAAGGCAAATCATGCCCTAGAAATGCCTGTTATCCCTTTACTGACTGTAACAATGGTCTAGACAGTGAGCACTGATGGACATCTCTGTATTTGGTCAGGTGAATCACACCCCCACCGATTCAGAGTTTCAAAACTTCACCCTTCATCCAAGCTTAAAAGTTGCTTTACTGGCTAAAGTTGTTCATGATGGAAACTATCATTGATATCTCAGGAATCTCTGACTTACCTATCTGTCACTGCATGTGTAGTCCACTTAGGATTTATTTCTTTCCATTCCATTTTAATGTAACAGGGAAGTTCCCTACTTTCCTTATAAGGTAACTCCACAGACTAGTTAAGTATTAGATTTATTTTTGTCTCATCCTCCCTCATGGTGTATTTCCTAAGAATGATGGGTTTGGATTTAAGGCTGTTTCATACATAATCAACATTTATTCCTATATGCCTTATCTACTTTTTATTTAAATAAATGTGTTTAAATCCATCAATCTAGAATCTCATTGCTGAGTTCAGTCTTCTTGTGCCAGGGTGACAGAGCACTGGAATAGGCTGCCCAGGGAGGTGGTGGAGTCTCCTTCTCTGGAGATATTCAAGACCCATCTGGATGCCTATCTGTGCAGTACGAGCTGGGGAGCTGCTTTGGCAGGAGGGTTGGACCTGATGATCTCTCGAGGTCCCTTCCAACCCCTACAACTCTGTGATTCTGTGATTCTATGATTTTTCAACTGAGCCTCCTTGATTAGCTGATGTCAGTAAGGAGCTGACTAGAACTACAACTTACAAACCACTTTGTATATATACATAAGAATGTTCATCATGGTTTAAGGAAATAAGAGTAAAAATACTGTTTCATAAGTCCATGGAAGTACATGTGCAAGCAAACCTCGGGCAGTTCTCAGTGGTTTCTTTACATGTCATTAACCTGATCTGCATAATATCTGGACAAAAGCATCACCAATTACATTTCTACTAAAACTGCAGACAATGGAAGAAGATGTATTTTCAGAAATGAATCAACGAAAGACAATTAACATTGAGACTTCTACAAGAAGGTGGGGTTCACTAGGGCAGACATTCATTGTAGAAAGCCCTAGAATGCTCTTACAGGGTTTCTATCATGATTTCATGGTGTACCCTATGTCACAACATATGAGTAGGGGTAATGCCACCTTTTTCCAGGGTGTATTTCTGCCAGCAGAAGTTAAGGCTGAGTTGCCCAAGGCTCCACTGCATTTAGCCACATGTCCCTCATCACATGTTTTAGATTTGCCTTCCTAAGGTCCCCTCCAGTTAGACAATAGCATTCATATCACCATCACTCTGGTTAAAAAGACCTTCCAAAATACCTTAATGATAGATTTTCCACACCCCTTCCTCCCTCCCAAGAATTTGCCTCTCTCTCTCCACGTGGCAGGGAGTAGTCCTGTTTTCAGTTGGTAGGTCTGTCTGGCATGACATGCAAACCACCTAAGGCGTTTGCTTCAATTCCCAGCAGTCAGGACAGAGTGTATTTGAACTTCTTGGAACATGCCAGGCTTTGGGGTTTCTTTGATTTCTGCACCAAGTCATGGGTGACAGAAATACTCATCATTTTTCACTTACATTGGTAGCTCTGCTCTGAGATATAATTGCAAAAGTCTATTTGGCCAACTCAGACAGCCACTTTGCTCTGTTAACATCTCTGCCTACACCAGTCCTCAGAAGTTTGTGACTTGGCTTGGACTTTTCTAAACAGACCATTAAGGATTTATTAAATCTAGTCTCTCAATAAAAAGAATATATATGGTATTATAAAAATCAACTGCCTGGCTTCGGGTTTTTTCCAGTTTGGTGATATTCAAGCTACATCACCCAGTCAGTCTACTGTCCCTTACAGTCTGAAGGCTGTCTGGGCATCATTGATGCTACAAGTTGGCGCAGGGACTATGTTACCACTGGCTACTGCAGAGGAGGATGCAAGCCAATTATAGTCTAGAAACATCAAGTCTTCTTGCCTTACCATTAACACTGGAAGCTTTATTATTACGAAACATTTTTAATACAGCACTGCCAGAAAGCCAAGAATGGGGCTTTTGGGGCATTATACATCCACAGGGAGACAGACAGCCCCCAGGTTGTCATTTAAAACAAAAAATAATAATAATAATTTTAACAAGAGACAAACAGAGCATGAGAAGGGGTGTTCTGGGTCTAATTCTGAGATTATGTGAACTGTTTGTGAGCTCCTATTCAGGGCACATTCAGGGGGAAGAGCTTTTATAGGAAGTATCTATTTCTGTACTTCTGACGGTCTGTAATGGGTAATAATAGTTAAAGCACATCTTAAATAGAAGATAAGAGTATATGTCTCAGGATTCCTACCAGGAAATAGGGTGGTTTGGATTGGCAGAGTGGAAAAAAGCCTGGCATATTGTGTCAATATCACAGGATCTGTTTTTCCTTAAATATACAAAATCTCTCATGGCTACAGTTTAACACAGAACCATTCTCTTTCAAATTCTGCTTTCAACAGTTTCTCAACATTGAGATCCAGCTTCTTCTTGTCCAGTATTTTTCACAACAGCCAAGTCTACAAAAAGATTTTAGCACTTCACATGTTCATAATTACTCTAATCAGAGAGCTTTAAAGAGCACTGCAAACATTTATTAACACAAGTAACAGCTCCACAGGTCTTTTGCAGGGGGGTTCTCAATTTATGTCTAATGTATAGATGGAGTAACTAAGGTAACAGCAGGCAAAAAGTATTTGACTTCCCACTTCCAAGCTGTAGTGTGCTAACTATTAGATAATTATTCTTCTACTGAGAACAGCCTAATGTTGTAATGTACAAATATTGACTGCTTGTGCTCAAGTGCTGCTCTCAAAAATCTCCTTCAGAGGTAGCTGCATCAATCTAGTTTCATGCAGAAATTACAGCCTATTTGCAGAGTTTGTATGGGGACTTTGGCTGCCAGACTCTGGAAGCCCAGCTTGAAAGTTCAGACCCAGCACAACAGCAGTCCTTTGCTTTGAGGTCTGGGCAGTAGAAGCCCTCCCTCATTAACAGACAGGAACCCTATAATCCACACTCCCCAGGGTTACTACTGTGAACCAGGGCATGGAGAGGTGTTACTGGGGTCACTGTCCCCCTCCCTGCTGTCACCAAACACCCACAGAAAACGCCTTTCCTTGGCAGGTGGTGTCCGGAGGGGCCAGCCCCAACCTGGTGCCTACATCTGCATACTCTGCTCCATTTGTGGATACATTTTTCTAACAATGAGGATTGCTACCAGAAAGAGGGAAACAAAAAAAACAAACCAAAAAACCCCAACCCACAACAGCAAAAAAACCCCACAAAACCAAACCTCAACCCCAAACAAACCACCACCACCACCACCCTGCACCTTGTCCAGGCTGGGAAAACATCCTGAACTGTTGCCTCCCTTCTACCCCATTACTAATCACTGGAAACAGCTGCTCCTTTTTTTTTTTAATACCACTCTGATCAACTGTTTCTGACAGAGACAGAAGAGAAGAATGAAAACTCTATACACCACACAGCTGAAAAAGTTAAAGGCAGCTAACTGATACGATTCTTCAGCTCCTTAGAAGCTGAACTGAGACACCTTAAATTCATCCCTCATCATCCAGCAATACTCAGACTACCATCCTGTATCCAGATTCACACTACTACTCATGAAAGGAAAAAAAAAATTTTTCAATTCCAGTGCCCTGGCCTATCCAGACCTCATGAATAACAGTTAATAAAGTAATAGGGTCAGATTTTGCCTGTACCTACTAGGGTAGGTCAACCTGGAACAGCTTGAAACTATTAAAATAGGTCAATATATTTCCCTGGCCACATGTATCAAAGTCAAAAATCATGAAGTGCCTGGTACAAATAGATTTTGAAAACAGTGAAGAACTGTTTGTTCCCAATCCTAGAAGAGTTACAGATGCCCAAGATGGACCATAGCTGCCAAATGGATCTAGAGATGATGAGACCCTAACTGTTCTTCATCCCCTTCAAGATTTGAGGGGGGTGGAAGGGATGAGTGGTGAAAGTCCATTCTGATGCATCAGTAAAACTTCAGAGCTGAAGGTGAGGTGATTCATGTACTGTTTTTAAAAAAAATCACCTCACAGACAGCAAAATAAATGCAGAAAGCAAAAGCCAGCTATGAATGTGCATGTGTATGGGCCAGCTCCTCAGCTGTTAGGAGCAAGTCTGGTTTGTACTAGCTGACAGCTTGGCTCCATGGTTGGGGGTTTTGGAGTTGTTGGTTATTTTGCTTTGTTTTGTTTGGGTGCTTTTAAAGATGATGATAAAGCTAATCAGGAGTATTCTTTTTCCTTTATACCTGTTCTCTTCCACCCCAGATCCAGCTCCCATAAAGCCACACAGACCCACATAGCCTCAGTGGGAGTAGAGATGGGGCTTTACGCCTGATGGTGGCAGCTGAATTCTGTGGTGAGGAGCAAGGTAGGTTGGCAGCACCATATGTCTGCCCCTCCATAGTCTTCAGCAGCAGCATCACCATGGCAATGGAGAAGGAACATCGGTTGGAGGAAAGCCCAGGGCAGTAACATAGTACAAGGATTCAACCTGGGAACACTGCTTGGTTAGCGCATATCCAACCTCTTTTGCAGGTAATCCTCAAGCTGTTTCTAAACAGCCTCCTGTACCCAGTTTCTGGGCTGACACTGCAGCCTCCTGTACCCAGTTTCTGGGCTGACCCTGGAGATGTGTCTCTGCCATCAGCCATCGGCCCCAGCAGTGTTTGTCCAGGAAGACTAGGCAGGCTGCATGGAGCAGAGCACTATGCAGATGGAATACTGCCAACTCTTGGAGGCATCTCCAGGTTTTTTGAAGCATCTCCTTATTGCTTTTTTCATCGCTAGGAGTGTTGTCATATGCTGTCAGAATGAGTTTGACTACCTCAATCCACACACCTTGAAGGGGCTCTTAGATCAGTTTTATTCCCCACAAATACTGACAGTACCTGGAATAGTGACCTCAGCTAAACCCATCCTCAGAGTATTCTTCAGTCAGCCAATATTGGCTTATGGTGACTTGTTGTTTCAGCATAACTACAGGGATAAATGGAACTGAAGCAAAATCACATGTCAGGACCACACTGCTTTAAATGGATTTCTAAATTACTTGGTCAGGCCAGCACATTGGCCCAGGAAAGGGGAAAAAAAAATAGGAACTGTGGGACCCGATAAAAAAAGTACACACCCTCCAGTCCCACCCCTGCCCATGAACACACCTACTATTGGTGGTGGCAGTAATGAAAAACTTCACTGAAAAAGCCTCCTACAAGCAATTAACAAATATATTTAGGCAATAAATATATGCCAGGTCTTAGTTTTGATTGGGCAGGACTCACACGATCACAGGTCAGCGTTAGAACATAAAAACCTCTCATGTCACCAAGCCAAACAGCCTTCCAAATATCACTCCTCCTCCCACTGCCTTCTGGGTTTTGCAGGAATTGTTTCTTGATGGTCAACCCTCAATTCCATCTGTTGTATCACAACAGCCCTTTGCACGCAAGAACAGAAGAGCAGGGTTGGTTTCTGAGAGACTTGTATGAATAAAAGAAATCTTCTAAGTTTCAACAGCAGGTCTTGCAGTTAAGGTGGCTCTTAGAAATTAAAGAGGGAGGTCCTGAGGGTCTTTTAGTTTGGGGGTAAGGGGGAGTGGGTATTTTGGGGTTTGGGGTTTTTTTGCACTGAGCAAGGTGTTCAGCTATTTCATAGCCAGGAACGTAATTCCAGTCAGAGATGCCTCTCTAGCATCAAGGGTTTTCCAGGAACACATCTGCACTCATTAGCAGTTGTTGCCACAGTGGTGCAAGTCAGCACAAGCTTGGGGTGCTGGCACAAATATAAACTTGATTGCTGTCCAGAAAACCATATTAAGTTTGTTTGAATGGGGTAAAGGGAGCTATAGTGGAACAAAGCATCCACTGGGTACCTTTAGCTAATCATAAAAAAAAAAAAAAAGGAAAAGGGAAAAAAGTAATTGTGTGTTGACTTGCATGTCCAAATATAGTCATTAAAAGTACTTTGCCAGGCCTAATGTTCACACTCACACATCAGACTTGCCTATTCAAGCACTGGAACTATGGGTATATACCAGGTACCACTCAGGAAAGTGGGCCTAATTAACCTTTTGCACATACCTCCTCATTGCAGGCTCAGACTTACAGCTCTTGAGCTCCAAAATAATCCCTCCCTGTATTTTCACCAATTCTGACATTTATTCAGTATCACAGTATCACATACTCAGCCAGCAGTTCACATTTTCATATCCTTCAGGCAGAAATCACTTTTCAACGTGAATCTGAAGGCATCAGCTTGTATCACTCCTCAGACACAGCATACTGTTTTAACTAGGTTCTAACTAATTTTATTTAGGCATTAACTCATTAGCAAATCTGATCCATGACAGTAATTGCTTCTAACAGCTACTGTCTGGCCACCCTCAGCTCTGCATCTCCTCAGCAGCAGCCTCTTGGGAGAGGCTCTGGTCCTGATGGACATCAGGACCTAACCTTCCTTTCCTGCCAAGAGGCAGCTTCTGTCCACATCTGCCAGCTAGAAGCTAGGCCAGGAACTACAGCATAGAGTGAAACATCACAAGCAACCAGACTTTCTGGAACAATTTTCAAAGAAGAGGTTGCAAAGAAGCCTGTGTTTTGGATAAATGAATAAACCATTTCCACACAAGCTACTGGTCAAGAGCATTAACTCCACGTTATCCTATTTTCCATCTACCTCCAGCCTCGACCTTTACCTCAGTGATGGAAACAACAGCTTTATCTTTCACCTGCCTCAGCCTTTGGGGAGATAGCTTACTTTTTCCATTCTCCCTGGGATCTCAGGAATCCCAATTCATGACAGCAGGAAATGGGGCAGATTTGCCCCAAAAGCTTGGGTCCAAACAAGCCCCTTGTTTGCTGGTCTGCTTGCTGTTTTGATGGAACATCTAGAGGTCTTGTACAATCTCTGTGAGAAGCCAAGCAGGGTGTAGCAAAGTGTTCATGCTTTTAATTACTTTAGGTGACACAGGAGGCATGGAACAACACTAACTTCAAACAGTGCTAAAGATACATGGGGACCCTGAAGGCAAGAAGGAAATATCTCACTCAGGAACTCAACAGCTTCCAGCAAAGAGTTTTGACGGAGGAAAGAGCAAGACCTCCGTGCCATGATTTAATGATACACTGAGCCCAGCTTCTATCCTCACCAAAACCACTGCAGCCACATGGGGCAAGACACAGCTCTGCCGGGTTCAAGTTGTTCAAAACGTTTCAACATGTCAACTTTGTACAGCAGGCTTTATGCCAGATCAAATATCACCTGCCTCACCATTCTAATTTCATGGTGGATGAAGTATTCTCCATCCTCCCACCACCAGCATAAAGCTGAAATAGAACAGCAAAGCCAGTACGGGTTCTGCCTCTTGTACTCAATGGGAAGGCAACTGCTACCTACCTCAGTTTACTACCCCTGGGTGCACAGTACACCCACAACCCAAAGATGTAATTACACAACCACTTTTCCAGGAAAAAACAAAGTTTGAGAAGTTTCCACTTTCCTGCCTGACTCAGGTCTCCTGTTCCCATCCCAACACCTCAATTTACCTCCTGTTTGCTTGTGCTGATGCAACTGGTTGTGGGGCTATGCAGTAAACTGGGTCAGGGAAACTTCTTTTGGAGAGCAGTCAGATTGGTTGGGTTTTTGTTGGTTTTTTTTTTTAATTTTGGATCATTTCACGTCTCCATAAAGAGCTGCCTCAGCACAACTGAGGGGGCAATGAACTGTGTGGTGCAGTGCCAGGAGCAAGTGGCCAAAGGTGGGGGCAAAACTTTTAAGTTGCCTCTGCTGCTGGGGAAAATATTCATGTAACTGTACCCTAAGGAACGTTAGCTGCCAACCTCCTGAGCAAGGTATCAGCATAGCATTTGCATTTGAATTGAGAGAAAAATCCCCAAGGAGCATGTCTAGGCAGGTGGCTAGTCTGGAGTTGGTCAGAGGTGGGATGGAAGGAGGGCATTCTTCATGAAAATTGAGTAAACAGTTCCCCAGGCTGCTACACACTATAAAGATTTTAGGTTGTTTCCAAAACCTATCTATCTGTACCTTTGCCTTAAGCTTTAATAAATAAATCTTCCCTTTGCTTTGCAATGAAACCTCTCTAGGGTCATGGGACCAGACTCTGCACAATGGAAAAGCTCATCTAGCTAATTAATTACTGCTCCTGCCTCCCTCAGCATCTGAGAACAAATCCAGGTCCTTTGGCTCCAGCTACATGAACTAATAGGAAGGCACTTTTAATTACAGCTGGGGACTGCATCCTCCATAGCTTGCAGTCATCGAGCCTGGTCCACAGTGGGGAATTTTCCCTGTTGTAGCTTGTGGAAAATCGATGGGAGCCACAAGTACGGGCCAGGCTGCAGGAAACCTGGACTCCCAAATCAATTGTGAATCTTGCTGAGGGTGGCAAAGGCACATACCTGCTGCCAGCCAAGTCTGCCTAAAACCATGCTTGATACTGTCTGCTGCTGGATTTTTATTTGCTTGCCTATTTCAGGGGGAAAAGGGGTGAGAGAGGAAGGGGGAGGTGAGGGTGGTAGCAGGATTACCACATATAGTCATTATAATCATTAACCACAGCGCACTAAATGAATCATTAAGCATCACAACAGATCCACACATGCTTTACTTCTTAAAGCTTCCTGACTTGAATCTGTTTTCTGTACAAATGCCCAGTGATTGTTTCAAGCAACCAAGTGCATTTCCAATGTTACTGCTGCAACTCCTTCCAAAAAAATAGCTAAACAGATGAAGCTCCGCTGAAGGAACAGATCTGTTTATAGAACATACTTTTCTTTCACTAGACCAAATATATTCAGCCCTCTCAAATAAATATGTACATTAAAAACTTGATAACTGGCTAAATCAGAAAAAGAAAGAAACAGCAAATGGGAAATTATGTAACGAAGGGCAGCTTCATCAAGAATACAATACCTCATGCATGCTCTTTCAAGGCTAAATCTCAGAGCAATTTTTTTAAAATTCAAATATCTAAGACAATAAATTATTTCATTAGAGATGGAGAGGAAGAAAAATGTGTAGGAACAGGATTTTTTTTTAAATAAATAAGTTTTCAATCTATATTATTACAACCGAAATGTTGTCTTAGCCTGGACTATAAGAATCTGAAAGCAAATCTAACAAGTCATATAAAGCAATACTGATTTGTTTGGCTTTATTATCCAAGCTAAACTAAAAATGATAAATAATATAAATCTTTTTTGTTGTTATTGTTTAAATTCTATTGTTCTTATTACTCAAGCAGCTATTTTCACAGTCATATGCTTGCAACAGTACCTGGCAGCAGTTTTAATAAGTTATCTGAGTATTACAAAACGGCTTTACAACAGCAGACAAAACTGCTCCATTCAGCCCTCCTAAACTGATCCCCTTTTGGCTTCCATTCCGAACTAGCCCCTCTGGAACAGCCCTCCCCGTATCACAAGGCTGCTGAGATCATGCCAACTGAATCAAAACCCCAGGAAATCACAATAGGATTAAAAATTCCTGAGGACAGAAGCCAGCCAGCAGTTTTTCCATAGACATTAATAAGAGCAGTATCAGGCCATAAACACAGTATCATAATCTCCCAACCTTTACTCAGGTGTACAGGTCTGGACGGTGGCTTCACCTGTGTTTGCACAATACTTAGCAGGCTGAAAGAAGTGAGTAGTGACAATTATGCAAGTAAGAGTTGACTTCATTGATTCAGCTCCATTGAATAAGGGTTGCAGGAGCAGACTCAAGACTGTATCACATCTTTCTAATTCTTTGGTTTGTTCTGGTTTAATAGAAAGAACACGTGCAACATTCAGCAGCAGAGCCCTGAGTGCACACATAAGCCAGCAATAATCACCACAGGTATATCGGTCCAGATGATATTATCTTATCTATCAGCTGTCTCTGCAATTTATATGAGCTGCTTATCCCAAAGAGCTATTAAATTTGAACTTTAGTTCAGTCTTTTGTTTGATCTTGTTTTCTTCTGCATTCATTTGAAGCCTCACATATCATGCTTTTAATTTCGCATCAAAACACATCAGGGCCTTTAATTTTATTCCTGCTACTGATGCAATATGGTCCTAGCAACAATGAGAACAGTGAGCAAGTCATGAAAATAATAAACCATGCTAGGTCTGGAGGCTATGAAATCAGTTCAAACATACTGCGGGGAGCTGTACTGCCTGCACTGAGACACATGGCTTTCCATGGGCACCAGCCCATTTATGAGTCATGAAACATAATGGAGTATTGTTGAAAGCTCTGGGACCATGAGAAATTATCTACTGCCCGGCATGGGGAATGGTATAAACTGGCAAGGAACTGGAGTTACATTCTTTTACAGAAATGAAATCAGACAGCCTTGGCCTGCTTTCCAGTACACAAAACCACAAATCATGAGGATAACTCCTTAATTAGGACTAATTTTATTTTATTTTTTTAAAGAGGTGCCACTGCACTAGCTAACCAGGGAAGCCAACATTTTCTCTGTCACTAGCAGAGTTATAATAAGGCAAGGGACGTGGAGAAGACAAAAAGGAGGGGGAGGTAAGTGAGACTTGTGTCTCAGCATGAGCTACAAAAGCAAACACACCTTTCTCTCTCCAACACCAGGTGACATTCCCTCATGCTGAGGGTTTGGTACACACGGGCAAGTAGAACAAGAGCTATTTGCTTAATATTATGACGTGATAACAACACAGTGCCATAGGTGTGCCTATCTCCATGCAGAGGAGAGCTGTCAGTGTAGGAGGCAGCATGTTCTGTAGGGAAGAGTACAGGGCTGAATGTCATTTCTAATCTAATCCCCATCTCGCTCCTGGTTCTTGTGCCTTTACAGTAAAAAAAAAAGGCAGAAAAAAAAAATCCTATTTTTAAATGAATGTCAAAGTTCTTAGGAAATTGCATAACTATGGCAATGCAGAGTTTAGCAGATAAATGCCTGATGAGGAAGCAAAGAAGACAAAGTCAGACTCTCCCAGTGGCATCCAGTGAAAGCACGAGGGGCAATGGGCACACAGAAATACCAGCAACTATTTAAACACAAGGAAAAAATGTTGGTTTACTATGAGGGGAGTCAAGCAATGGAACTAGTTGCCCTGAAAGGTTGTATAGTCTCCATCCTTAAAGACATTCAACATGGCCTGAGCAACCTGCTTTGTCCATCCTTGCTTGAGGGGGACAGTTGGACTGGATGGTCTTCAGAGGTTCCTGCCACCCCTAACAACGCGGTGACTGCAGGAGATACTTCTTCCATTCGGTGTTCCCAGGAAAGCACACCAGAACTGGAAACACAGTGTTTGATCAGGACAACCCAGTGTGTCAGCACAGCTTTCCAGAAGCTGCCTCCAGGAGAGGGTAAAGCCAGACTATAACAGGCATCTAATCCAGAGATTTTGTGCAGATTAAATGCCTTCATAAATTGAAAGAAACACAGAAATCCAGGAGAGCTAAATGAAGAGTTAACACTGTTAATGTTCATCAGAGTATTTATATAGATGTGTTCCTTCCACGCTCACACATCTTTTGTGCTAGCTTGCTACGAGCTTTGGAAAGATCAGATTTTACTGGCACAAATGCTCATGGAAAGCACATTTGCGTTTACTTTGGAAATGCTTACACACTCATCCAGTTATGGAGACAATAACAATACTGTGTGCATTCTCTAACGAATTTCAGTTAACTAATATAATCTGGATATTGAGTTCTTAATGATGTGTTCAGGCAGCCCAGAAAGGTGAAAAAAAAAATCACAAAGATTAACAGCTCTTAACAAAGCAGTGGCTAACCTGGAATTAAAATATGCTAGTGGAAATTATAGTCTGTGTTTTAGTGATGAATGGGCAGAGAAGGACAAAACTGAATGGATATTCAACTAGGAATCATACAGTCTACAAATGCAATCTCATTTTTCATTGTGTAGAAGTTGCATCTTGTTAGACATCACCAATAATAAATCAGGAGCTCACTTCCCTCCCACTGCCATGGATTATCTGAGATGAGAACAGAAATGGATGGGCACTGTTCTCCTCCCTTCCCCAATGGATTCTTAAACTGATCAAAGCATAAATGCTGCCTGAAGCATGTGATTACACTGGACATAGATTACATTTTTCCAAGTTGAAGAAGGTATCAGTGGTCCTTAGGGACCATAGTTTGCCTCCAAATTTACAAGTCCCCATTAGCTGTACAGGCACAGTATGCCTACTACACTTCAAAACAGAGCACATGGTTTGTGGAGGGAATGGGTAGGTGCAACTCTGGAAGCTGAGGACACATATCACTTCTGAAAGTGGCAGTCCTTAATATGACAGCATAAAAATGGATCACTTCTGGTGCCCAGGTTTAAAAAGATGGGTCTGAACTACCATTTCAGCAAAATGTTGTTCTTCTGGAAAGTCATTAAGTCCTCTACCCTCTTCCAGAAATGGGAAGGTAACAGCAGCAAGCAGAGCACTTCACTAGGATTGAAGAGACATGGACTCAATTCCTAGGTCAACCCCCAGCTGCCTGTGAGACCCTGAGCAAGCTGTTTCAGCTGCAAAGCAAAGGCTGCAAGCTTTGTACCAAAACATTTATGGCAGCAAATTGGAGCACAGGAAGTTCCACACCAACATGGGGAGGAACATTTCCCCAGTGAGGGTGAATGAGCCCTGGGACAGGCTGCCCAGGGGGTGTGGAGTCTCCTTCTCTGGAGATATTCAAGACGTGTCTGGACGCCGACCTGTGCAGTATGAGCTGGGGAGCTGCTTTGGCAGGGGGGTTGGACCCGATGATCTCTCGAGGTCCCTTCCAACCCCTACAACTCTGTGATTCTGTGATATCACGACAATATTCCTAAAACAGAGAGCAAAGCATTCATTGGTCACAGTCCCAAGCAAGTGGGCAGAAGGGGAAATATTATCTACTGGAACACCTGGAAAGCCTAAAGAGAGGTGAAAAGGAAACCCCCTATGAAAGCTATCAGCTTAAAGCTAAGGCACTGGCATTTCATCCAATCAACAACAAAAAAACCTCTCTGAGATGACACAAACAGTCTTTGTGGAAAGGACCACACATTCTCCATACATATTCTCTTGCAGCAATACAGCTTTGATCCTAAATAGAGAAATTTCTGAAGATGCATGTACAGTACAATTCAAAGTATAAGCATCCCTCTTTCAGACATCTCCAAGGTAGTGTTATCAATACCTGATCTAGTTAGCATACAAGTATGGCTGATGGCAGTGGGAGTTTCAGTTCATAGAATCACAGAACATTAGGAGTTGGAAGGAACCACGAAAGCTCATCTAGTCCAAAACCTAGGATTACCTAGACGAAATCACACAGAAACACATCCAGGCAGGTTTGAATGTCTCCAGAGAAGGAGACACCACAACCTCTCTGGGCAGTCTGTTCCAGTGCTCTGTCACCCTCACAGTGAAAAAGTCTCTCTTTCTATTCACATGGAACTTCCTCTGCTCCAGCTTGCACTCATTGCCCCTTGTCCTATCACTGCCCATCACTGAGAAGAGCCTGGCTCCATCCTCCTGACTCTTGCCCTTTACATATTTATAAGCATAAACTGAAGGTCACCCTTCAGTCTCCTCCAAGCTAAACAGGCTCTCCTCAACAGGAAGGTGTTCCACTCCCCTAATCATCTTGGTGGCCCTGCACTGGACTCTTTCAAGGAGTTCTATGTCCTTCTTGAACTGAGGGGCCCAGAACTGGACACAATATTCCAGGTGCAGTCTCACCAGGGCAGAGTAGAGGGGGAGAAGGACCTCGCTTGACCTACTAACCCCACGCCTTCTAATACATCCCAGGATGCCATTGGCCTTCTTAGCCACAAGGGCACATTGCTGGCTCATGGTCATCCTGCTGTCCACCAAGACCCCCAGGTCCCTCTCACCTATGCTGCTCTCCAACAGGCCAGTCCCCAGCCTGTACTGTACCTGGGGTTGTTCTTCCCTAGATGCAAGACCCTACACTTGCCCTTGTTAAATCTCTCTGAGCTCAGGCTGAGTATGTTTGCCCAAGACTATAAAATACGCAAATGTACTTGGCATCTAAGCTTCTTCCAGTGCCATTCCAGTGCTATTGGTACGGGTATATGAGGTGGAGCAATCACACCTTCAGCTGGACGGCAGGCATACTCTGCGTGACAGAATAAATGCTGGAGACCCAGCAATCAGGCAACTATGAAAGACAAAAAAGGAGAGTGTGAGTTTGGGGAGGTCTTAGGCAAACTCTTTGGACGGGTGAATGTCTGAGTTTCACTCCAAGAGTGAGATATCTTTCCTTTTATTGGAAACCATCACTACATAAAATTTTATATTCTCCCCATACACATACCTAATGAGAACTGAGAACTCTTGCACATTACTGTTGTTCCTGGATAACCAAAATGTCACCTTCATACCTACTCATGGGTTGCAGTTCCACCTCATACTCGCTGGAAGTGCAGCTGGCCCATTAAAGAAAATTAAACCCCTCAATGTTTGTGACAATCACATCTACCTTAATGTCTTCCAGGTTCTTGGCTGGGATGACCCATCCCAATAACGCAGCAAAAGAAAATGCCCTCTTTCATACAAACTAGACTTTTGTTTTCCACAAAGCTTTTCCAAGTCCTGGACACACGGTCATGGTAAATTCAACCTCTCTACCTTTCTGATCCAGAAATAATTGGGAGGCTAGATTGAATGAGAGTTTAAAACCACGTCACCACCAACCACCTTTGGAGAAAGACACAGAGGATCCAGAAACTATTTGATCTCTAACCTACCAAGGAGGGTTGCAGAAATAAAATCTGAAGTCCTAGAACTTTGTTAATTTGAATAAGTGGTGAGCTTTGGCCAAGGAAAGCAATGAAGGTGAAAGCAGGACTTCAAAACAAATATTTTCCTGCATTCCTAAAAGGCCTTTAGTTTAAAAAAAGCATTTGTAATAAAACCTAAAACAAGTTTTAAAAACTTCAGAAGCCAAGGGCACAAACAAGTTCCAAGGCAGTCAGAAGAACTGTATCATTGCATAAATTGTGGGGAGAAAAAACCATTAACTTAATGGCATTGGTCAAAAAGTAAAGTATGAAGTCAGAGTGGGGTTTGTTTATTTATTTGTTTTTAAAAGGGCGTACACATTCTAATGTGGGTTTTGGGTGTTTGGGGGGGGGGGGGGCATCTTGTCTTTTTAATGTCTGCCTTCTTTCCCTCTAGCTATTTTGTGCCACTGATTATTCTGGAATAAAAGTGCTATAATTCAGTGAGGTGAGATTTTGTAAGTTATGCAACATAGGAAGCAATAGCTCAGTAATTGTCAATATTCAGCCCATCTTGTGGGAAACCAAAAGAAAATTATAAAAGTGAGAGGCAATTTATGAAAGGAATGTCCGTTGCATCAGCCAGTCCATCTGTGAAGTTTTGTTCATTATGTAGATTATACCACTGACATATGGAAGAGACATTTCACTGTTGTAGTCTATATGAAAGAAATTACAAGTGTTTTATTTCTCAACTAGAAAATCATATGGAGAGCCTCACAAGTTTACAGGGACTCCTAATATGTTTTGCCTTTGTCCTTTTGTATATCTTTGCCCCCCCCCCCCCTTCCTTAACATGTAGGCTGATTAGAGTGATAAAACAACTCATATACAAAGTGACTCACACAGCACTTAAAGAACAATACAGAACTACCCTCAGACAAGGAAACAGCCCAACTCACAACAGGCAGTAACTTCAGGCCTGGGGATCATTCCCACGAATGCTTAGATATCAAGATTAATTGCAAGGTCAGGTTAGGTAAGTCTAATTTTAGACTGATTTCCTACCCACGTGTCCAGGTCCAAGCCTTTGTACTTGGAAACCACCTTAAAATGACTACCTTTGTGTTTTGCATTGGCACGTATAGCGCTGGAAAAAAACAACCCCTGGTACTCTGGAGAAAATTTTGGCCCTAGGTGTGGCTGCCTGATGCCTTCTGCACAGAATTCGCCCAGAGATATCAGCCAGACAAGATGCAACTCATTCAGTTCTTAGAAGAAGAACATGAACTCCAAGTGCATTGCACATGATGAAGATAGAGCAATTTGGCCTGGTTGAAATGAAGATCAAAGCAGGCTAACAACTTAATGAGTGATAAAACCCAACTACAAGCATTAAAAGCAAAACTAAGAAGGTCTCAAGTCTGCTTATCCAAGCCCTGCTTCTGTCATGCCATGTCATGATGACTGTCTCAGTAGATTAAGTCATCTCCCACTTCAGGACCAATTCTGGATCATCCAATGCTGAGTCTTGTGATAATTCCCCATGATGAGTAATGAAAGGAGTGTACAAGTACCTCAGACCTTGACATACACCTTTTTTGTGCATCCAGCTTCCCACCTTCTGGCTGCTACTCCAGGCACTAGTATTACAGCCCACTCATTTGTATGTGATGTGCCAAGTGCACCTGCTGATTGCTCTTCTTGATGATAAACCCAACCCATAGGGAAGTCTCTCCATATGACTGTGAAAGGACAAGCATGAAATTGTATTGGGAAACAGAAGATGAAGAAAAAGAGAGCTGGAGTTTACATAAGCTTAGCATACTACAGCACAAATCACACTGAATTACAGACAGTATTCCAAAGCCTGTTATTCCCTTTGCTATGGCCATCAGACAACAGCTTCCAACTATTCCCCTCGATTCCCATCCCAGCTGTTGAACCACCCATTTGCTGTCTTTATGTTCTGTGACATGCAGAGCAGATGCCAACACCCCACATCATAAAAGACTTCAACCCATGCAGGGGCTGAGCCTTCCCTCATCAGCTGTCACAGCCACAGCTCACTGCAAGAAAAACTATAGATTTCTTTCCAGGAATTCTGTATTTCACCCAGTTTCTGGAAGAGCATTCATCACCCTCTCAGGGAGAAGCAACTGGTTTAAGGCGATAAACCCAACTTCTCTGCACATATGCTTACCTAACTAATGAGAAATGAGGAATGTCTGCTGTATGCAAAGTCAAATTCCTCCAGAGATCAAGTATGCTTAGATCTGACCATGAGAGTAACTAATAATATGCAAGTGTTATGAACTATTTACAGGCTTCACCCAACTGCAGTGAAGTCAATGGTTTAACTCTCCTTGCCTTCAAAGGGAAAGGGATCTGAGCCTCAGCACATATTTGCGGCACAGCTCATACAGCTCAGAGGAGTTAAGTAGCTGTAGCCTGTATGGGATAAATCCCCAAATTATACCTACTTCCCACTACAGCAAATTCTGATGCTTCCATGCCTCTGCATTCTCCCCCCTCTTAATGCCTTTATTTGAAACAGAGGAACTAAACTATATAACTATATACACATAGACACTTTGGGATGCACAGATGGGCTGGAGATCATGAGTCCTTTCTGGATCAACAGATGAAGATTCTGTCTCAATTACACTAGTAGCCAGGCAGAAATCATGCTAAAGAGTCCTGTGAGGCCCTGCTCTCTGTAAAGAGCACCAAGCAAGAAATACCATCACAGCACCGTACTCAGAAGAAGATGCAATTAAGATGCCTTCACATCTCTACTGCGTGCTTACCAGTATGAACTCTTTCTATAGGAGTATGAATTTAATTCAGCAGTTGGACCACGGGAATGGCATCCAGAGCTCCTGAGCCTTGCCAGCCATTTGTCCCATTTGTTCAACCATCTTGCACAAGTCACTTAATCCAAGTTGTGGGGTTTTTTTCAAGCTGGTTACCTGAAATAGGGCCTGAACCAATCCCCAAAAAGGCAAATGGGAAATTTCCAGTCCACTTCAATGGTACCCATGAGCTTATAGGCCTCTATGTCTATGTTTAGACACTTAAATATAGTAGACTGGGGCTTCAGAGATGACTGAGTGCCCACAGCTGCCACTGATCTCAAAAAGAACAAAGAAAAGAACAAATCTCTGGTTCAAAAAGTTTCTCAGTTGCAGACTACTACAGGCTAGGAAGGCATAATTAATGGAAGTATCATAGGATTCTTAATGTGTTATAGCTTTCTCCTTAAACAGCTGCTATGACTCAAATCAGACCCAAGCTAGAGGATTACTTGCACTTCTGGGATGATGCGGGACAGCTCTTTCTCTGTTTCCTCCTATGGACTCAAGTACTAATGATTTCAAGTCACTGCAATAACACTGCTTAAATTCTCCAACATGTGGTGAAGGTTTAGACAACTTCACACAGACAAACTGAATAAGTTCTCAGAGAAATGAGAGAAACCCCATTTTCCAAAGACCATCCAGCCTGGCTCTGTCCAGACACTGTGTATTCTGCAGTGTCCCCATTTTGACAAAGCTCCAGAAATCCATTGAACTGATAGTCCACAGTAGTCAAAGCACATCCCCAAAACATATACCAGGACAAAAGGTGGGCAGAGTTAGCAGGGAAAGCAATAGGCACATATCTGGAATCACTCCCTCGCCACCAGAACCAGTATGGCAGAAGGTAAGGAAGAGGCGGGGCTCAAACTTAGTTTGTCCTATACTTTAAGGCAGAGATAACATGACTTTTTGCACATGTCCTTTCATTCATGACATTGGGAATTTCACCAGAAATGGGTTTAGTTACAGAAATATGTTACCTTAGTTTCCATGTGGGTCACCTTTGCATCATTATGGGGACTCAGCAGAGGTGGAATCCACTGTTTGTGCCTTGGTTTGGCCCTAGATATAAAAAAAGAAAAAAAATATCAGAAAACACTTCCTGCTATCTTCCCATCTATGAGGTTTTCATTTGGGTTCTTCAAAGTCTTCAAGTCCACATTCAGGCCTCTTCCTTATTTCTGAACCCACTGCCCAACTCCAGCAGCAAAAGAGAATCCTGAATGTCTGGTAGTTTTCAAGAGTTTCTTGTCAGACAGTTCAACAACCACAATTTTCTCTTTGAATCATCACACTTACCTTTTCAGATACACATTTACAACAGTTTACAGGCATCATTCCTGAAGGGGACCATGAAACTGTGATTACAGCAGGTAAAAATCACTAGTAAGATACACAAGTGTAACACAAAGCATACAATCCCAAAACCTGACACAGAATCAGGTGCACAAACAATGCTGGGATGAGCCTACAAAATCAGGTTATGTTTTACTCCGGTGTTTATTCTCCTCCAAGTTCAGTCAAAGGACACTCCAGCTTCAGCACACTACAAATCAGACACCAACACAGAACACATATTAAGTGAAATCTGTCTCAAATAGGAACAGGTTGCGTTTTGCAAATAATACATGAAATACAAATATGGTGTAGCAGCAATAATGACCTCAACCTTTAAACTACATTTCTCCTATGTGTCTAGTTGAGTCTCTTCAGAAGGACACCGAAAACTGCAAAGTCTCTATCCAACTGCATAACGTAGCACATTGTACTTGTGCCTTTTTAGGGAAGAAGAGAAGACAACAAAAATCTTACTAGAAAGAAATTATTAACACATTCCCTCATTTCAGAAGTTGATGGACCTGGAAAAACAAAATTTAGCAGCTTTTTCTAAACTGCCTCTATTGTAACTTATGGCCTTTCCATAGCCATTGCACCCTCAACAGCTCACGCATGGCAGTCCCTGGGAAAGAGCTCCAAAGGCCCAAGAAACGTGAAGCAGCTCCTGCCTGGGTCTAATGGAAACTGGCAGAGCATGACTGTAGGTATCTTCCACCAACTACACTAAAGAGGCAGGAGGCAAACTGCCTCCTGACTGGGTTCATAACATAACCAAGCCATCCCATTTTCTGCTAGCAGGGGTAAATCAGCTCCCTGACTTGAGAGAAGAGGATGCTGCCACAGGGAAGTGAGGGCAAGGAGGCAGATCAAACTTCATGCCCATCTGGAACATTACCTCTGGGTAGTGGTGGACAGACTTCAGCAATTTTGCCTTGTCTGATGTAACCCTGCCTCAGAGCAGTGATGAAAGGAGTGGCCTTGTGATAAGCAGGTTAGATTTCATGCCAACACAGTTCTGCTGGGGCAGGGGAAAAAATATGAATGAAAGAGTGATTAATGTTCCTCCTTTATTGTAGAAGAGCTTTGATTGTCAGCTGATCTCTCCTCTGGTTAAACATACCTGGGACATTAGGCCAAGATGAGAACCTGATATTTTTTTCATTTAAAAATAATAAATTATTATATGCATCAGACTTTTTCGCTCTTGTACATTTCTCCCTCCCCCAAAAGTCAGATTAGGGAGAGATATATAAACAAAATTGGGGGGCGAGAGGGATAACAAAACCACACGTTTAGCAGCTTTCAAGGAGAGTGAAAGTCTGGACTTGTAAAAACACCCAGGCAACAGTCCAAGCAAAAGGCCCAATCTTTAGAATAATTAAACAAACGAGGACAGGATTTTGTCCTACATCAGCCTTTAGAGGACAGTGAGAATATGCAGAACTGCAGTCCCAAAGCATTTAACATCAGAGGGCATGAAGAATGCCCTCCTCCAGGAAATTTGGGAGTGCTGCCTGAGAACCCACAGACAACTTAAAGGAGATGGGAGGAGAAAGGTAACCCAGATACAGACCAGCAAATGTCAACTTATTTTTAAACTGGCTCTACAATAAGTTCAAGCTAAAACACACCAAACAGGAACGGGTGGCACTGGACTTGTGTCACTTGGCTGTGACTGCCTTAACATGTTGTTTCATTCCCTCAGACAAGCTAAAAGATACTTTCCTAGCAAAAACATTGCTATAACAAGTCAGGTAAAATCAGTACAACCTACCAAGCCTTACCTGAGCCCAACTACTTTCTAGCGAAGGGACAAAGGCACATACTGCTCTACTCCACAAAACTCCATTAGCTATGACTGACAGATGTTCTAAAACCTGAGCTGCACAACAGACAGAATGGCCATACACAGCCAGGTCTGTTAAATTCTTATTTGCTGGTAACATGTGCTCAAAATACTGTGCCTTTCACTTCCTTGGGAGTTTATTTTTCCCTTAGGAAAATTATCTGTTTCTGTGAATCCTATTCATTCTCCATTCAAGTTCCAGATTGTGCAACTTCCCTGATACACCTCCTCCTATAAACGAAAGGACCAGAATTAGTAGCAAAAGTACAGGCATTGGTTTCCTCGTCTGCTCCTTGAGATCTCTTCAGTTGTTGCCAACGTAGAGCTCTTGTGACTGATTCAATGGATTCGCTTTACTAATTGTTTTTATGCAACCAAATTAAGATAGATCTGTAAAATTAAAATAAAAATAAGCAGGTGACAAGACCAGTAGGTATTGCAGAGCCAGCTGCAGCCAAGCACTAGAGAACACCAGACAAGGTTCAAACTTCACCCCCACAAGTCTTTCTCCACTCTGCCCCCCCTCTCCCCTCTGGCACTACCAATGAATGCAAAGGTCTCAGGGGCCATTCCAAGGCCACATCAATGCAAAGACTCAGTTTGGTGTTCTCAGAGCATGGGCAACGTTTCATTGCCTTCTACCATGAACTCTCAGGATCCTGGCCTGATCCAGCATTCCCACCCTCCCCCCAACCCACACACCTTCAGCATCAGGCAGTTTTCTTCACCAGAAGTGTGTAGAGTGAAGCTGTCCCTTGCAGTCCCTAACACAAGTTGTGTCCCTAACACAAGTTGGAGAAGACCTTGGGTCAGGGACCCTGGAATGTCCTTTTCCCCTACTCTGACCAACTTCCAGCCCACTGACACATTGTCCTTCCTGCCAAAAGAGGACGAAAACATGGAGTGGAGAACTTCTTCAGGGAAAAGTTATTTGTGCCAGAGGGTCTCCATGAGGCAAGTGGAAAGTGACTGGGACACTTTTCTGTCCCAGCATTAAGCCACAGTGTAGAATGACTGCAGTGTCCCAAGAAGATTTAGGTCTGACTCTACACTGGTGCCACTGACGTCAGAACTGGGCTGGTGTGTACAAATAAATACGAAATATTTTGTTTCTATGCCACAATGGCAGCAGCCTCTTTGCAGTATTTATGCCTGCAAAATGTTTCTCTGCAGGATCAGAGAGGACTTCTGTGCAATCCAGGCACCGGTGACAAGCCTCCTTTAATTGCACTCAGTAATATATTTTTAGGAATAAGACCAAGTAGTCAACGCAGCTTCCTCCTTGTTAAAAATTGAAATAAAAATGTAAAAATGTCTGATGGGCTGCAAGTGAAGAAAAATGAAAGTGTTGATCAGCTCAACAGCTGGAAAAGCGACTACTGGTACAAGTCAGATTTAAAAAAACTGTTAATATTTTAAAGACTGTGTGGCTGGAAAAAAAGCAATTTTTTGGTTACTGTTAGGGATTTACAGCTGCTGGAGAATCAGATTTCCATAAAAACTCTATCTACTGTTTAATGCCACTAAAAGCCTGGCAAATTAACTTCTTAAACATTTAACATTTATAGATACTTACTCAATGGAAACCCAAACCACGCTACACAGGAGATGTGATAGCTACATCATGGATTTTACATCAGATACGTTAAGGGGGTTGGGGAGAACAACTTGTTTTCCTTTTAAATAGAAAACCACTCTTGTCCTTGACCCCAGATAGCCTTCTGTTCCAACCACCTACCAACGGGGAAGAGCAGGCTACAAGATAAAGTACAGGAGACCTGGGAAACTGGGTTATCACTGTTGTTCCAGCTCTGACTGCCCTCATAACATGAGCGAGTACATCAGATAGGACACTTAAAAGTGCCTCCTCACTCTGAATGTCCAGCCTAAGGGGCAAAGTAGGCCTGGTTTTCCCAGATACCCACCTCCCTTTTCCAGTTAAAGCCACAAGAAGCTGCAGATGGTCTGAATCTCAGCTCAAGTACATCAGGCCAAGCATTTAAGAGGGGAGGTCCTCAAAAAAATCAGAGGCCACTTCTGAAAAGGACTTCTATTTCTGTGCAGGTTCTTAAAGCAGCACATAAGCTTTCCAGAGCATTTGTTTTTAGAATTTTAAGTCATCATAAGCAAAGCTAAATGTCAGCTTTCATAGATTACAAAACCTCCTCTCAATTCCAGTGCCAGCAGTCAGGAAAACTGTGAACCAAAACTGCTATTGCCAGCACAACTCATCCCTCATTTCTTCAGATCAGGGCAGCAAAGTTCTAACTTTACTACTAAGAAAGTTTTGGCTGCATTCTTAAAAAATTATAAACAGCTGATCCATTTGTCTCAGAGTCAATAATAGTAAAAAAATCCCAAACAAGCCCTAAACATAGCCTAGTGATGTCGAACTCCCATTTTCTTCATTTCTTAATGGAATCAGAGATAATTATTGCAAACAAATGACACATTGTCTCTCATATACCTCAACCTGCAGTTGAGTGCTATCTACTACTTTTCCTGGCTAGCATTCTACTCCAGTTAGGGAATCCAAGCAGAAGAGCCATCAGAAAACACCATCAGAGGGCTTTTTTCTGTGCCATTTGCACATTATTTATATTTATGATGATCATGCTAGAGCAAGAGACAAGGCAGATTGACATTCAGACACCACAGTGTTTACAGTGCTGGCATTTTTAAAAATGAATTTTCTTCACTTTTTAACTGAGCAAGTTTACTCTGAGCTTCACATAACAGAAATTAATGAAAAAAAAAAGATGGAATACTGATGCCAACTTCACATGGATCATTTCCAGATTCCAACCTCCATTTAACATTGCTTTGTCTTTGATCCTCGTGTAAGTTCAAAAGTACATGTTTACATCAAGGTCATTACAGCTGATTCAATAATTCGGCAAGACAAAATGTTTGAAAGAAAGTAAGTGGTTAAAGTAACTGTTGAGGGGTTTGTTATCAATTTATGTCATGGCATAAAACAGAAAGTGGCCTTAAATATTGAAGGAAAAGACATGCATGAGAGATAAACCATAGGCAGCCAAAAGCACTGGTGTTCTGGATAACAATTTACAGCAGCAAATACTCTTGAACTGTTTAACTTTTATTTGGTTTCTGAGCAGGAGAACGTCTAACTCTGCAGCAGGCAGACTTTAACCCTAGGAAAAAAAGGTTCAAAACCATGAGTCTCTTTCATCATCCCCCACTTGATACTTCCCCTGCCCCCAGTACTTTTCTATGTGAATGATGAAAATTTTGAGAGTTGCTTTTTCCACTCTCCTTGAACTTTGCAAGCTCTCCGCGGGCACATATCTTCCAGGTTTTCTTGAAAATGAATTAACAGGTAACAATGACAAGTGTCCTGTAATAGCTTCCTTTCCACAGGGCTCTTAGATGCCATGAGCTAGAATAGACACACTTAAGTTAAACCTCAGTGGCACTGGAGGACAAGTGACCTGCACTTGAAGGCTGCGTTAAACCCTAACAGGGAACAGTGACAGTCTCTAACTCATATTTGATGACAGAGCTTCTGAGCAGCCCTTGTATGAAAACAATTACAGGATAGCAAGAGTAAATAATTGTACATTGTCCTGGAGGAAGGAAACAGGCTAACTCACTCTCTTTGCATCTGCTGTGGGTTGCTGAGAGCCTGATACGCCACAGCCACAACATACAGCAACCAGAGCTTAGATTGACATAGCTCCATCACCCCTGCAGCTCAGACACCAATGTCTGGGAAGGAAGAACTTTGGAGATACCTTCTCTCCTTGGCATCAACCATGCAGCCTCAAGGCAAGAGCAAATGGATGCGTGGTGGTAGCAGTCCTTTTGCCAGGACACAGGAATGTCACAGTAATGAAGGTGTGCATTTATCCAGTTTCAAATTATTTCACAGCCCTTGAGACTAAAAGAGACTAAGTCTCTTCATAACAGTATAGTCACCTTGAGGGACGCTTGCTAACTGGGGAGAACATGACTCATCCCAGTAAAACACAACACTGTGCTTGCATCACGCTGGCAATCTGTGTGTGGTGTGACCTGTGTGCACACATGCACTCCCCTATCATGGGAAGAACAGAATACAACACCCCTCTGTTCCCATTCTGATCAGATTTCCAAGATCTGGGGAAAGGGAAAATAGAGGTAAGGTTCAAGAGCAGGCAGAACAATTCAGTGATTCATCAGGAATAACACAGGTGCTACAAGAAGGGAGTTTTTCTCCAGTAAGAATGAGTGTTTTGCCAAAAACCCAGGTACAAACTCCTCCAGCCACAGGTATAACCCTGACTTATCAACACACAGCATGTTACAGTCTAACCTTTTCTCTATCACCTTCCAAGGCATATCCCTTCCAACAGTCACCATCTCTCTATGGGTTTTAAGATTTCCCTGAGACAGAGACTAACTTTTCTCTAGAGTCAGACTTATCTCCATGCTCCATACCTGAACCCAGTCTCAAATGCCTCCACTGCATAGGTGGGTGACTTGGCTCCCACTAATGCTCTGAGCTGAATCTCACTGCCTGGTATGAGATCCTTCCTCCTACCACAGCCCCTGATCAGCCCAGCTTTAACCTCTAGAGATCCACCATGAAGATGTCCTCCCCCTTTCACTGTGTAATTGTCACAAAGAATTGCATTGTCATGATGAAGTTACTTCTTTGGCCTTGGAGCCTTCTAGAATTGATGAAGGTTCACTGCTTGCATCAAGCTCACAGTTAATTGCTGTTTCCTATATCACAGTCTTTAAATACAACAGGGAACTAACAACCACAACTTCCAAACCCCCTTGATATCAACTCTTGAAATGATGCTGAGAAAAGTTACATGACAGCCTAATCCAGCAGGATCATTACCTTATGTCACACTCACTTTCCATCTCAAGTAGAGTCGCTTTTGGCCACCTGATTTACCATCAACTCCTGTGCTGACACCTATCCATCTGCCTGATGGACAGGCACCAGCAATATAAGTTCCTTCCACCTATTTCTATTAAGCCCACTGACCAGGACACTCCGTTGGACATGAGTTTCTCCCCTCAAGTGACTTTGCATGTCACATCCCTGCAGCTCACCTCACCCCTGTCTCTGCATCCACACAAATGCTCTGATGGAGAGCAGCAATTACCAGCACATGAGAGATGTGGCAGAAGTCAGGGAGGCAGCCTGCAGAGAGTGTGGCCACCCTGGTAGCACCTACAGAAACTCCTATTAGGTGGAGATTTAAAGTCAGCCAGGTCTTGTGTCATCTTTCATCAGTCTTCTTGGCTTTCCCTCTCTGTGAGCGAATGATGAATATGACCTTCTTTGTTTGAGTTCTTGCAATGAAGCACTGTTTGCATAAGGCTCTTTTTTATTTATTTTTTTCCTGTGGCTTGTTGACTTTTATAAGACATTCATAAATTTGTTCTGAGTGCCAGTGAGATGCTTAATGGTGTTAAAGGGAAGGTATTAAGGATAGTCAACTCATGTTAGAACAAGCCACTTGAAAGTAGCTATAAATATTTGTCTGGATTTCATTTTGCTAACAAACAGCTTCTTTTCTTTTTCTCCCCCATCATCCCCCTTAAAGAGTTGATTTCATAAACAACAGAAGAATTTTCACATTAATAAGAAAGTGCATGTCTGGGGTAGTTTTTTTTTAATAGAAACTTTCCTACTGGGGACATTCGAGTCCTTGTATTCTGTCTGCATGAAATCAGCTCCCTTTTCAGGAAAACCTTGGCAGCATAAGACCTCCAGGGTGAGCTCATGTTCTTTTGCACTCCCTCAAACTCATCCCTGCTCTTTCATTGCTCTGGCAATGAGTTTAGGCTAGACTTAGGGACTGCAGTGTCCTAGAACAAAGCCAGTAGCTACACATTCCTCCTCATTTTACTCATAGGCACACTAGAGGTTTTTTTGATTCCTTCAGGACTGTAGCCACTGGCCACATAGTTTGGAAACTCCACCCTCTGGTCCCATTGTTCTAAGGTCACATTGACACAGACAGATACAATCTTCTGATCTTACTGTCTTTGGTACCAAAGTCCATCTCATTGGGAACTATGACTGGTAATCGGGAGTTACCACTCATGTGTGGTCACCTTCCAGATCCCACTCAGCTTCAGGACAGCAGAGATGGGGTTTTGCACAAGAATATCCCAAAGCTAGTTCTCAGAATCAACAGGCATCAAAGATGAGGACTTGTCTCTGCCTCCAGCTTTGGACAGAGAGAGCCCTTTCTCCCCCAGAATAGTCTCTGCATGCATTCCAGCCCTGACCCTAAATTGTGATGGGATGCAGTGGTCTCAAAACTTCCAAATAACTACTGCTAAGGCAGATGAGCAGTGCTTAGTTGACAGGAGAGGAAAGGACAAGGGTGTGCCCAGAGGAGCCAGGTGGGGAGGAGAGGAACAAGAATTAGGGGACCAAAAGGAGTGGGAGAATGGTTTGGGAGGGTGATTGGTGTGGGAGAGGAGGTTGTTGCAGGTTTTTTTAACTGTGTGACAAGAACTAGCTGTCAATATATTTTTCTAATTAATTTTCTTCATGCATTCATAGCTCATTGCAGCAAGAAAATCTTGAACACTGTCATCTCAGACAACTCTCATAAGGCTCACTTTCACCCCAGGAAGGGCTGTCAGCTTTCATCCCTGCTAGCAAACTGACTAACATTTCCAGCTTAAAGTCACTTCTAAAAAAATATTCAAACCTAAAGTCCCCCAGAGAACTTCCCCAGCAGGGGAAACATAGGGGAAAATTAACTTCTAAATACAGACCTAAACTGTCTCCATTGGTTTTTTTCTGGATGCTTTTGGATTTTCTGAATATGTACATCCCAGCACTCTCTGTGATAACGCATCATTATGTCACAAACAAACCCCATGCCTTCAGCACAGTAATGGCAAAGACCTGGCAGATGGTCCAGGTCAGCAGAGATAAGAATAAACTACCACATAGCTCGGGTACCTGCCCAGGGAAAGGATGCAGATATCTGCCAACATGCAGCTCACTGCTTCTGTTGTTCTCCCTCCTCCCTTTTTTTGAAAATGTATGTATATCACTCAACCAGGTTCTCCAGCCCATGTAAATGCTAATTGCCATGCTCTGAGACATTCTGTACCCCCGTTAGAATTAAATGGCAAACCAGCGGTTCTGATGGTATCGTGGTGAATGATTTATTCAGTGATATAGC
Source organism: Laterallus jamaicensis coturniculus (assembly GCA_022605575.1). Classification (NCBI taxonomy): domain Eukaryota; kingdom Metazoa; phylum Chordata; class Aves; order Gruiformes; family Rallidae; genus Laterallus; species Laterallus jamaicensis. Next base: position 10,379,109 of record JAKCOX010000016.1, on the reverse strand, counting down.
ACATTCCTGCAGTGTGCTTAAGCAATAAGGCACGCTGGGGAGAACGTCTGAGTGATTAGTTTGCCTCTAGGTTGGACTACAGTCAAAGGTTAATGAACTTGAGCACCCAAGAAGTTCAATTAATGCCTTGAAATGGACTACCTAGACGGCCTGACGGCTACTGTTAAACGGAACATTAACACAGGGAACACTATTTCATGCCTTTGCAAGGTTTTGTAAGCGTGCACAGTGTACCTCTCCTATCCAAAGCACTCAAGCCACGTTTTGAAATTAGCAAGTGCCTGAAGAACTATTTGTTGAGAGATGGGCCCCAACTGCATTATGGACACACACTTCCACCATCACCACAAGTCTGGGCTGTCTTGAGAGCAGTGGTTGGGTCTTAGAAGCAGCTGTATTTTCTGGTGCTGTCAGGATGAAGGTAATGTGTAGTTTCATGCAACCTCCTCTATTTCTTCAGCCTCAAAACGCCTCCCACCAAAACTCACAAAAGTCTGAAATATTCAGAGTGAAGGACACCATATCTTTGGGAGTCCTCCTGGGGAAGGCAAAGGAGTGCTGCCACTCCTTGAAGTAGCTTGCCAACTTCAGCATTACTAATGACTATGGGGACAGATCCCTTCCATTCACCTCAAAGATTTTGCCACATGGACCCGTTGCTTTGCTGCATCCCCAACACACTGTTGTGAGAGAGGGGAAAAGTGTTTACTGGGAAGAAACAAAAACCAGTTTGGCAGATGATTCATTAAAATGTTCTGTAGAAAGGCTCTCCTATAAATCCACCTAAGCAACCCATCAATACTTTGAACCAATGCCACCAACACTCATATCCCTCCACCCCCTCAGGGAAGAGCAGACAGCAGCAGTCAGCTGATTCAGGGGCCAAAGAAGCCCTCTTGAGATGGCACTATTAACAGTAGAGCTAGGAAGAAGCTTCCAAGGGAGGTGACTTGCACAGGAACCATACACCTCCTCGGTGCCCTTGAAGTCACACACATGTGTTACTCTGCCTCTAACTGCCCAGTCCCAGCTTCTTCCTCTGCTGAAGACTGATGCAAGGCCCTTTCTCTACAGGCTACCCATCCACTTTTCAATCATTTAAAGACCTTAACCTACCACAACCTTCTCAGCCAGGTCCAAGCCAGTTGTGATGCAACAAGGCAGGTGTGTGCTACAGTGCAGCCAGCCCAGGTTTACTCTTCCGAGGCTACCTATCCCAGCTATAAAACTCCCTGCCAAGACAAACTGGATTAAGCTCTAGTGAGATTATGTCTCTACAGCCTAGCTCTCACTTTTCACTCTAGCCTTTCTTCGGTAAAGAACTGCACAGGCTCAGCAGGACAACAAGAGGAGAGAAAAAGGAGAGAGACTGAAGCCATAGAGAGCAGGACTCCTGGGGAGAGAAGAACAAAGAGACATAAGATGCAAGGTAAATAAAAAGGCACAAGAACTTAGTTGTGACTTCAGACAGAGAAAGTGGGGAGCAAGGGGTCAAACCTCACACTAATTAACCATGTGTCAGCAAACCCTGAAAGTCTGCAACCAGCCCAGTGACTGCGGTATGGGTGGCCACGTCTGACCCATCTTTGTCTTTTAAACAAAGGATGAAGAGAGTAACAAAAGAAGTGGCAGTTCCACCTTCAGATCCCAAGCAGTTTGCTACAGGTCTGACCTGAAAATGGAACTTTGTGCAGGAATCTCCCTACAGCATCATTTTAGCTGTGTAAGAAACAGCACTGTGAAAATGTGCACCTGCTCCCTGATCTGCCAAAGTACAGACATATGAGCTAGCCTTGAAATACAGGAGCCTCTGTTCGCTGAGTGTCACCAGTCACAGTCTGAAGCTATTAAGCACTAAATACTTTCCTGGATCAGAAAAAGAATTGTTACAGGTGTCCTCTTCCTGCACAGTAAGTTAAAGCAGTACCCCATTCTGTCAACAGCACTGACAGAATGGCAAAAATCATGCCCTAAGTAACACAAATGTAGAAATTATGAAGACTAAAACATAAAAATAAATTCAATTTCCATGTCCTGTATGGAATATATGGCACAGGAAAAAAAAAGGTTACATCTCTATCCACGGTGGCTAGCAGAAAAACAGTAAGTCTGGTTCAGGTGTTCCAGCAAGTAGAAACATAGCATTTAATTGTTGGCTTGGAAAGAGAATTCAGATTTTTCCTTTGGGAAAAAAAAAAAGTCACAGGAAAAGGTGTTTTCTTCAAACACAGACCAGCCAGTTTTATTCTGATAAAGAAAAATTATGTCCCTAGTACATGTCTGTCTTCTGCATCCCTCTAAAGCAAGGGATCTCCAAAAAACAGAGGCATCCACTCACAGCTTCTGCATACAGCAAGATAATTTTTTCATTATTGGTGTAGTACTCCATTACAGCCACATATACCTAGAGTTACTGCAACACAAATTAACTTGGTTATAGAGTTACAGGAAGATCCGCTGCCACTGAACAACCCCATGAACAAAACCATGGGGACCTCTCTTTTTCAAGCTTCTGCCTAGAAATTTTACACACCTTTTTTCTCCTGCTACAGAATTTAAATACAAAGTTTTGCAGGATCTGGGCAAAGCAAAGTCAGCTCTGCCCATCCCCTGGCACAAACTAAACTAATTAATAATCACAGCAGAAGAAAGAACATAGCTGTGTTCCCATTCTCTCAGTATGAGGGATCAGTGACTGAGAACTCCTGCCTCCTGAAAAGTCTCTTTTGCTTCCCAGTCCAGTTTGTATTTGTTTAAGCCTGAGGCAGGCAAACACGACACAAGCCCCCAGGAATCCATAACCACCCTGATGCTTCTGGGTTGCAAAGCATCTCCACCACCATCTGTTTTCAGTCACTCTGAAGCGAGTTCTGAAGAGTCAATTGTTTTCTTCTAGGAAAAATAAACATGCAAGCTGCTATTCTCCTGATTTCCAGCAATTTTCTGCTGTGGGTAAATGTAGCTTCAGATTTTAGAACTAAGTCTCATTCTCATCCAAAGAATTTTGCAATATAATTACCTCATTTTTACTGACTTGGATAACTGCTGCCTTTTTAAAAAAAAAAAAAAAAAGTGTGTAAAGTCTGCAAGACTAATTCCTCCTCCTGCCTCTTTGTTATAAAATCTTGGAACAATTGATAGTGATTAATCTCACTTGATATTTCTTTGGTTCTCTATTTGCTGATTTAAAGGCATTTTATGACTGATTGTTTTCAGTTGCTTGGACAGCTGTCAGATCTGCACCGTGGTTTGATTTGGCTTCCAGAGAGTAAAATTATTTTTCTTATTTTTACAGCCTAATGCATAGTGACTGAAGGAGGTGGCACTTTGAAAAACAGATATATGTGAAGCCAAAACTACCTCCAGACTGGGAGAAGACTCCCTAGAGACTAGATGTGCAAGGCCATAATAGGTTGGGGGGGGTTAAGTTTTATTACCAGTTTTAAGATGCCCGGCTTGCACACACATTGAATGCACATACTGTCAAATACAGTAGCAAAATCTATCCCTAGGTGTAACATCAATGGCTTTACAGGAATGACTTTGTTCTGTGTGGACAGAGCTGATGGGAGGCTCCATTTTTCTCTTGTTGGGGGGCTGAAGTGCTCAAGGCCAAGCATCGTCACTGTCCTCATGTGCCTGGGAAAGGCTGTGCTCACTGGAAGGAGCATGAAACAAGGTCCAAGACTCCAGACCACAAAAATAGGACAAAAGTGAGACATAAAAGAGTTAGCAGAACTCAAGAAAGAAGGGTGTTTATACTGAACTGCTCAGTATCCATCAACATCACCTCCCATCTTCACCTCCTGACTGTCTCTAACAGTAACCAACACCATTTCACTCCGAATCTTACTTGCCCTCAATTTCAGCCTGTTTTCATCTCTGCCTCTTCATTTTATCTGCATCTCACAGCTGTGTCCTCCATGAGTCCATCCTCTTCTTCCTGGCTCTTCACTTTTCTCATGGTCCATCTACAAACATGACAAACACCACTTGTACATCCCCCCCGACTCACCCTCATGCCTCTTTTTTCTGATTCCAAACTAAAACCTCACCAGCCACTATCTCAAATTATGGAGAAAGACCAATCCTTTGTCAAAGTTCCTCCTCCAAAGCATGCAGAATAAAGTTTCACTAAAGCACAAAACTTTGCTATTAGACAGTGTTTTCATTGCTTTCACATACAATATTCACACCTTTTCCTTCTTTTCAGAAAGCATATGAAAATCAGGTTTTATTCTAGAATTCCAGGGCTCTGCATGATAACAGCTGCTTTTCTCTGGGGCCTGCTGTGCTCGCTCACACACAGGATCACTGGTAAGAACCTCACCTAAAGCAGAACTTACATGTGAGCTTAAAGGTACAGAGGAGCAACCGACTGCTATTGACTGCAGCTTGCTCAAATTTGAGCATTTTTGCACAAAAAAACCCAAATGCTCTTATGACCACAGTGCCTAGCTAGACAGACTGTGTGAACTGCTTAACCTACCTGTGTGATCATCCCTGTGCAGCTAACAAGCAGTAAGAGAAGACTGCTTTAAGCTAAGGAATAGCCAGTGGTGGCTTAGGGACACAGTCACAGCCCAGGGACCACGTTTACCTCCTCCTCCTTTTTTTTCTAACCCGTTGCTTCCACTGCCCAAAGGTAGCCACACATAAAAACAGAGTAAGTGCTCAGAAATAAAGTGAAATGAGGGATTTTGCATGCCCTTGCTTCCTAAAAGGAAGGTGCCTCTAGTTCTTTTCACCACTCCGAGACATCTTCTCCATCTGCAGACAGGCCCACAGTACTTCTATTCTGACTCCACTACCACTTCTAGTAAGCTGCATTGTCGCCAGCTCTCTTAAAAAATAAATAAACAACCAGAAAGAAAACCCACAATTCTTTTTCAATTGCCAGAACATTATTCAACCTTTCAGCCCATTCTGAAGCATCTTAAATTATTTAGATGAGATGCCCCTCTGGTTCTCTTCTTGAGCCTGCAGCCCTACTACGCTTTTCAAACTTGACAGTCATATTTTTCTTGGATTTTTACTTTTCCTCTTTTAGTCCCTTCCTTCACCACACACTGCAAGTGATGGAAGCAAGCCACACATTATACCCTAAGAGGCTGTTTATAACAATAGACTTGAGCCTGGGTTTACTAAATCATTCATGCTGGCGTCTTTTGCTTCCTTGCTTTCTAAACCATGGCCATAAACTGTTGGGAAAACAGGACAACAGTTGTGTATCTTCACAGCTACGCCCTCATCAGCTTCCCTTATATTCTGCAAATACAGCCCATCAAATCCGCCGGGCCACGTTCAACCATGCACATACACAGATCTAGCTCGACAGTCTGTGGGTGAAGTTTCCCCCACCCTTGCTTACATACAGATCTTCCAACCCAACTGAAAGATCTGAGAATTCTGCTCCCAGTTCCATTATTCCCAGTGTGTTCCTTTCCCCTCAATCCCTGGTCAACTTCTTTGGGTACCATCTCCCGCAGACGTGTGGTTCACTGCTGCAGCTGTGCAAGCCACTTGGATACAGGACGGATCGAGACCATCCTTGAAAAAACCATCATAATGTTCCCATCTCTTCTGCCTTCCACCACTCTGGTCTCATTTCTATCATCTGATTCCTCTTTATCCACATCGCCCGTTCTCATACCCATTCACGTCACACATTTAAGAAGGTGACAAAGAATGTCAAATGTTTTTATAATCAAACTAAACCACAGTTGCTGCTTCAGCCACCAGCTTAGTTCACTGTTCTCCTTTTAAACAAACACAAACAACTCCAGAAGATCTAGTAACAACAGAAACAGGCGGGCAGCAGAGCAGTACACACTGAAGCTCAGCATGGTCCCCCATTAGGGGGAAAATTTCAAGCGCTTTAATCATGACAAACGGCACCACAATGAGTCAGTGGATATGACGGGTCAGCCTCTTGGCTGGTGCAGCGCCAACAGCTTCCACAGGGGTTCATCAGGCATGAATTGGCCCCATATGTGAAAACCCGCTACAATTTGTCCAGTTTCTCCCATCCCCATGGAGCAAAGCCTCCATATGTGAGATCCCGCAGAGCTGTCAGCCAATGTCACATTTCAATAACAGCAAAAACAACCAGGGCTGCGTAAAACAGCAAAGCAATCCCATTGCTCATAAACTGGCAAGTGACCTAGGTTGGCAATGTTTTTGTTGATCACAACCCTTTCTGTGGAACAAAACATAGAAACTATCATGCCAGAACAGACTCAGTGATCCATCTTCTCCTTGTCTCCTGCCTCCAGCAGAGGCCAACACCGATGCTTTAACAGATTGACAATGGATCTATGAAGCCTGCAAGGCACCTTGGTCAGTTGTGCAATATTTTGCCCTTCACCTAGGGCAAAACCCCACTACAGTTATATACAGCTGCACAGTATCGTATAGTGTTATCCCAAACATGAAAGAGTCAGGTGCTGCCATGGAGAAATATGTCAGAGTCAGAGGATTGTCATTATTGTTCCCTCTTCCTTTTTATTTCAGCTTAATATAGCTGCACAAAGATCAGATCTTTGGCTTCTCAATAGACTGGACTGCATAAGTTAATTCAACCACGTGTCAAAAAGCAATGTTATTATTCTTACTAATGTCAATGTCTTCTCTTGCAGAAGAAGAGGTTTTATAGGATTCTCTCTTAAACTTTTCCCTGTTTTGCAGAGCTCTATTCCTATTCCTTGCCTTATTCAACACCAAATTGATGTCGGTCTTTTTGATCTCTTTTTAAAGAGATTCTTTCACCACAAACGCTAAAAACTTGTATTTTCCACATTGTCTTGGTCAAGATTTCTGTAGCTTGGCTACAAAAATATTCAGCTCTACCCTGAACCAAGACTGCATTCACAGTTCCTACAACACAAACCAATAGATGTGGGGGAAAAATACAAATAAGAAAACTGAAATTTTATCTCCTGGCAAGTTGTAGCTGAAGTAGAGTTCAGGGAAGTTGGCTCCCATGACACTGATGGCTACACAGTGAATCATATTCTTTCTAAAATGCTGATATGTATTTTAAGTACAAACTGTGCTTCGTGTCTGATGTGGAGATTGTGATCAGTGGACTATTTTATTTGTGTACCATATTTTGTCACAAAAAGAATGATTTTGCAAATATTGAACCAAAAGAAAATACAATCTGACCTATCAGTTCTATTTTCCCTATCCCTTGAACAAGCACCTTGTAAATGCCATGCCTGTGAGCCTGGTAGAGTATGCCAACATGAGGAACTTCTAAAATAAAAACAAAAAACCCTGCATAGACACTTTTGTTTTAAGCTACTAAAACAAGAATATTTGCCTCAACCTATATATTACTAATACTCGTAGTATCTTCTGATTACAGAGGAAAAATGCTTGCATCCATCCCCAAGCTAAATATTTCCTGAAGTACCAACTGCCAATTCTGGCAGCCCCATCACCCTTGTTAGGTGATAAATTAATGCTCACACTCCCATTGTGCGCCTTGCCAAGCCAGACAGAGCACAGCCAGCCAAAGCCTCCCGTTGTCCAAACTGCACCCACCCTCTAGTGGGATGAGGGAAAAGTGCTGCTCCAGGCTGCCTTACAGCCCCGCGCTCCGGCTCCCATTCTCCCCTATACATGCTTTATCCTCCAGCACAGGATAACGCTGAAGGAACATTTAGATATAGGATAAGCACGCCAAGATTCTTCTCCCTCTACTTCTCCTTACCCTCCACACATCTGCTGGATCCGCGTTAAGAAGGCAAGCTATCTCCAAGAGGTAAGTGCAGCCCTGACGAGTTTCACCAAGAAATTTTAGGGGCAATATTATCTTTCCAATTTTGCCTTGCACTTTTCAGAGTTGGTGCCATTTTAAATAGAGTCTCATAGGTGATTAGTGGTCATAACTATCAATACACCTTTATTTTGCTATAAGGAACAAACAAAAACAATTACAAGACACAAAAAAAAATCCAGCCCATTTCCTCTACGTATGAAACAAACCAATAAAATCAACTGTAAAAAGTGAAACAGTAGAATATTGTTGCTAAACGAAGAGCACTGCAGTTGTGGTATGACCTATGAAAAAGCAGCAGAGCTGTAAACAGGTTTCAAACCATGACCTGGGTCAGCTGTACAAAATAAAACAAGCGAGCAGTCATTAGGGCAAACCACTCTGAAAGTGTTTGCAGCAACTGAAGGCCAGATCCTGCTTCCCACACCAGGGAGTGGGACAGAGCAGGATGCTTTGCCAGAGACAGGCAAACAGCACCAGGGATGAGAGTAGGACAGCACCCCTACTAGAGACACAGGACCACCAGTACCTGGGCAAGAGCTAAGCAGGTCCAGTAGCCACTGGCAGTACCAGCCACAATCCAGAGCCCCAGACACATCCAAGTCAAGGCACAGCACTGAGCACACCAGCCCTACAGTACCAGGGCTGAGCCTAAATGCAAACTGGGACCAGTAGGCACAGGGTGCCTGGGTGAGAAGGCCCAGGTGGAGCTGCTCAGGGCAATCAGAGCCTGCTAGCACACTCTGGGCCCTGGCAAAGGTCTTTATAAATGCAGACTAACGATCCCCAGTGGATTTTGGTAAGTCAAATTAGGTTTGCAGGAAGAAAGTAAAGATTTACAGCAAAGATGCAAAGTGAAGAACTGTGAAGTATATTGTGTCCTTAAATACAAAGCTGGAGCTTGGAGATAAATCCACTGCCTTTAGCAATAAACCTTGATGAAAGCTGGAGATAAAGAATTGCCTCTGTAAACCCTGATGCCTTTTACTAGCCTATTTTGTCCACCGCATGCATGACAGCAAGGTGAAGGACAGAAGAAAAGCTGCCAAGGCTGTTAAAAGCAAGATAGGACCTGAAATAGTTGAACAGGACTGAAGAGAGTATGATCTCTTCCTTGACATGATGCAATCGGCAGCCTCCTAGGCAGACTCGGGTCTCGAATGGGAACAGCGGGAAGCGGAGCGGGGAGGGAATGAAAATAAAGCTATCTTTCACAGATCACATGGTCCCACCAGGAAATACGGAAACCTCTGACTTGTCTGGCTCTCTGTCTCTCCCTCCCTATGGGTCTTCTGCAGAAAGCACAGCCTGTGTGCCCAGGAGGTGATGAAATTCCTAATGTCGTATGGCACATGGGGAATTTGGGGGATTGCAAAACAGGATGTTTCTTGGAGGAAATACAGTCTCAGCAAGCAAAAGGTTCAAGTACGGTACATCTCACAATGATGTAAGAGCTTGATTATGCATCTTGCTTAAAGCCCAGCTTAGGGTTTTAGTTCTAGTAGAACTAATAGGCAACACCTGCTGTGATGAAAACAATTTCCGTCCCTGAACTCTAGCAGAAGTGTTTATCTTTTGAGTTAGAAAATGTTTCTCTAATGTCTGAACAAGACTCCAGGGACAGGAACATATGCCCAGAACTGATATTTCTGCGCATTAGATAGATAGCTTATAAAAATGAGAATTAGAAAAACTTGGTATCATCAGATGTCTCATCCAACAAAGTCATTAAGTGGAAAGTACAGGAAGGTTCCTCCAACATTTCCTCCCCCAGCCACGGTAGTCCTAGTTGCTCTTCGTCAAGCAGAAACAGAGGCTACTGAAAAAGCCTGCTGGGGTAAATTCTGAGTCCAAAATTCAGGACTTTTCCAGACCTTTTCCAGGCAAAACTGCCATTGGCTTCAATGGAAACTTTACCCAAATATGGGCCTCAGGACTTAGGCCTCTTGGTTTTAGTTACTAATTTTATTATTAAAGGTTAAACAGAGCTGTTGACAGTACAAACGATTTTCTTACGTAAGCAGTGAAAGGGAGAGTGTCAGGTATACAAGATAAAACAATACTGCCAAGTCAAGGTAATATAGGTTATGGGTGAATGTCCTTTCACAGAACATACTGCACCAAATCCTGAGTCTCGTCCTCTTCCTCGAGCAAAATTCCCATTTCAACCCACTGGGGCTCAGTGTGATCAAGAGGCAGGGTCAAGCCTAAGAAAGGACCTTGAGGGGTTCAGCCATAGTTGCTACAAAGGCTTTAAGAGGTTGTAGCTGTCGAAAACAAAAATGCTCTACCTTTACAGAACAAATTGGATGGGCAGTGAAAGTTCATCAAAAACCACATACTTTGCTTTGCACTGAGACAGGGAAAGGCACAGGTCCCAGGCTTGATCAACAAAGCTGAAGGGTGAAGCATTGCTTCATTTTGAACTTACAGAGACTGTTTGTCCTAATAACGTCTGAGAGTGATAAGACCGACCTGCCCTGCAGATGTAACTGCTGCACAGACTCATTATTTAATACCCATTAAATACTACAACTGCAAATTAAGTGCTTCAGCCATTCAGTTATACACACACCACCCTTAACAATAAACCCCCTGATGACAGGAATGTCAGGGAGGGCATGTAGGGCTTCCCTCCCATACTTTCTGCTATGATATTCTTTATCTAAAACTTGGACAGAAACCAGAGACTTGTTTTTAATTCTTGTGTTAAAAATAATAACCATAGAGTCAAAAGCAAACTGTTCTCAGTCCAGTCTAACAACACTTCATTGGTTTGGTGATTAAGTGGCGACCCAGAAGTTAACTTGCTGCAGAATCTGCTGTTGTTATAACAAAATTGCACTGTCAGAGCCATAGCATAGGTCTGTCTTTAATAACAAGGCAACAGTCATTGAGGGAAATTCCTGTGGTCGTCTGTCCTACTCAGATACAGTTATCATCCAGTAGATCATCAGCTGTACAAGTCAATGGTGTCACAAAAGTTTTTGACACAGTTAACACATTAACACATTAGACAAAAGTAGGATTTGAGCCAATTCTCACCAAAGCCAATGGAAAAACTCCAGCGGAGTTGTACTGGGCACAGTGATGGTGTCACGCGTATTGTCAATCACATAGGAAACAAGAAAATCACAGTAGCTCTCTTCTGACATCAGCGTCTGCCTCCACTTGAGACTTTGGCAAAGCCTTATGGAAGACTGGCTCTTTTTCTCCTGTTTATTTTAAACACCCTGAGAATCACTCGGGTTTGTTTCCATTTGGCACAGGGCACTCAAAAGGACATTGTCATGGTTCACAGAACTGAAATCTAAATAATTTTCTCTTTTCTTAAATTCCATATACTTTTTCATCTGTGATTTGGTTTTTACCCTTGTAGTTTATCCAATGCCTTTTAAAATAAAGAAGCAAGAAACCCTTGCTCTACCATCAACCCCACTATCATAAATCACAGACCAGCTCCAATCGTGTACTATTGAAGCATGGTCATATCAGCAAATGTGCCAGTATATCTAACCACAGAATGTATTTTCTGAGCAAATGTTTAGTAAAACTCACATCATTTGCTGAGTAAGAGTTCAGTGGGATTGATCTGCTCAGGAAAGGAACATCACGGATGAAAACATACTGTTCCTTTACAGCCACAATACTAACACAGCAATAAACACGATCTCAACTGACAAGCTTAAAACAACAAAATTCTTGTGCAAATGGTGCACAGAAATACCAGAACTCCTGGTTTAAAATAAAAAAAAAAAAATGAATGGGAGAGAAAGAGTCTCTATTAATCATTATGGCACTGACTGCTGCTGGGTTGAAGATACAAATGAATGAGTGGGTAAGAGAACCTGATCCTGGAAATACGCTCATAGAGACATAAGTAGGAGCCTAAATCCAAGATAATTTTCCCTTTTTGCAAAATCAGGCCTTCAACAGCAGAAGGAAAACTGTACATTTTCCTGTTAATATGGAAACATTTTTGCACATCTGCACCAGCCCCCACCACAGATAAGGCTGCTACGTGGGCACCCCAGCAGGGAGGTTCTCGTTCTCTGTCCCCCCCACCAGAGAGCTTGGCAGAGGCAGGAGCTGTGCAGGTGGAGCAGCAGGTCGACAGCTGAGTTTGTGTTTCCCGTTGCTGTGCTGCTCTAGCAGATGCTGCACCAGAGTCAGTCCTGCTCCCAGGGCGGCCGTGGCACATCCTCTCCTCCCACGCTGGCTGGACCCTAGCAGCGGGTGCAGGACACAGGAACACACTTCCTCTCTCCAGCACACTTTCCTCAGCAGATGCTTGCTGTGTCGCATCTGTTTCTGACAGAGATCTTCCCTTTTGGCCTATTGCAGAGCTTCAGCAGAGCCTGATGAAGCTGCCCTGAGCACAGAGCCTGTGCACACACTAAATAAAGGAGGTTTCCAGCCTCCTGTCTCAGAGCCTTCAAAGGAAAAGATGGTAAGCGAGTAAATGTCTACGTAGTTGGTGATGATCCATCAGGATCAGCTGCATAACACCAGCACCTGATATCAAAATTTGCCCAAGATAATACTCTTATGTTGTTAGAGGCTTTGTTTTATTTCACTGCAAAGAAAACAACATTTTTTTTCCAGCTGAAATTCAGAGAAGGCTGCCTGGTTTACATGGGGAAATGGGGAATGAACGTTCACTGCAGTGTGCCTGCAGAGGGAAAGAAATTACTCCTCAGAAAGGGCCAAGTTCAGGATTTCAGCCTGCACTTTAAGCAGGGGCTAAGAGTAAAGTCCTGCCTGCTGCAGTTGTGAAATCTCTGTAAGCAAGTTTAGAAGTGAGTATTAGCACAGCTGGCAAAGGCTTTCAGCTAGGAAAAAGCTGCTCCACTGGTGAACACATGCAGGAGGCAGATGAACTGGAGTCTGCAAAAGGGGGGGGCTGTGTGAACTGAGGGGCTGTTGAGAAGCTGCTGCAGTATTCATGAAGGATTTTTTGTCCTCATACCAAAGTGCTTTGCCCACACCTATTAGTAGAGTATTTTTTCTCTGTTCCCTGTATGGACTCTAGTTTTGCAGACAGCTACAATGCCCTTTTGAAATGCCAGAGGGAGGAGATGGACCTGACACATCACATGCAACAAGAAGACTGGCTTGGTAGGTCCTGATGGAGTACTTCATCCCAGTGATGCATTTGGGCAGCGCCTCATACTGAGCTGAATGCAAAACTCATAGTAAGAAAAGATGCCCATCCTGAAAAGGGCACCATTAAAAAAGCTTTTGTGAAAAGTCAGGTCATAAACAACTGAACTAAGGAACTTCAAAATCTACACTGATGAAGAAAAAACTTAAGGAATGAACCTAAATTAGATAAATTCCTCCAGGGAAGCAAAAATAGGGGTCTTGTTAAAGCACCAGCTGTTAATTCCCATCTGTATGTAATTTCCATTCCTATCGTCCTTCCAAAAACGATCATTAGTAAACTGGCTAAAAACTGGAGGAGGCCCAAGTGCAAGCTTGTGGTAGGTGTCCCACAGCTCAGAGGAGACTGTCTGTTTCCCACGTGGGTTTGAGGCTGGATGACATTTCTAGGCAGCATAGAGGCAAAGGTCGCCAGTGACAAGACTGTCCAAGTGTAGGGAAACCACACTGGGGAAAGCTAGAAGCTGCTGAAGCAGCAGAGTCACCATCAGCAACTCTTCCCAACGCCCAGGCAAAAGGCCGGCCACTCGTCTGACACTGAAGGTATGGCACTGACAGCTTGAAAGCCACACTGCTGATCAGAAATAACCCATGGAAAACATGCATGGCTGAAGTACATGGGAACTGCAAGAAGTAAATGAACTATAATTATCAGCTACATCCGGAGGAATACAGGTCTTAGTGAAGTTCAAGTCTATATAAAGGGGTGGACTTTTAATAAAATGATCGCTATCTCTAGTGCTGTGGGGTTCTGAGTGACCGCCACTTCAGCTACTTGCTGTTCTACCACTGTGAACTGCAGGTAAATTAACTAAGGTGGTGGTTTGGTGTTCATCCATCTGTTAATTATGCTAACACATTTTCCCCTGGACAGTTTTCAGGCAAGTCCAGGGGATGGGAATGAGAACAAGTGCTGACTCTGGGGGTAACACACTGTTTCCCCACTATGTGACAGAGCTGCCGAGCTCACCACGTGGATGGGCAAAACCCCATGTGCTAATGCCATTTCAACTGGCTGGTGGGAATTGGCTGTTCATGGCTGGACCAGCTGATCCTGGACCAAAGACCATACTCTGCAGGAGAATGACACAACCAAGTGGCAGGTGTAGCTGGTGGAAAGTCACGTCACAGGGATAGGGTTCAGTGTACCTGATGTCACAAGAGAAGTGGTTGGCTCTGAAATAGCTTAACAGGTTAAAGGATGGCAGACATGACAGCAGAAGGAAGAGAAAGGACACAAGAAGAGCAGCTCTCATTAAATGCTAGTCACCTCTAATTAGGATTAGGTCTCATCCAAAATCAAGCTGCACTCAAACCAGACGGAGTTCTCCAGAAGCTCTGCCATCATCACACTGATGAGATGACTATGAAAGAGAAACAAAATCACATCCTGGAGCACAGCCAGAGGCAACTACCTAAATTGCCCTCAGCAGAACCAACTGCAGTAGTAAGAAATGCCAAGAGAAACTTAGACACACACATTTGATTGTCAAAACCTTAATCTAGAAACAAACCTACTGTTACCCCCACATAGCAGACACCCAGGATAAAACACCAAGAGTGAAATACGTTTGTAGTTCAGATATGGTGCCATTGGACTAAACCAGTACCCGAATATCAAGGCAAAACAAATAGTGATACCAGGGTTTAGTGAATGTTATCCAAACCCATAAATGTTCAAGAGATATGTCAGAGAATAACATACAATGTAATCCAGGATTTGAGAAGTGAAAACAGCTTCATTTAGATTATGTCGCTTCAGTCCTTAAAAGATAGAGGGAACTTTTGGTAGGACAGTAACCAATTCCAAATAATTTTAATGAGATAATGCTTCAATTCGCAGGGATTACACATCAATTTGAGTAAATCACATCCTCCTGGTGGGACATTTAATCATCTGATTATTTCAGGAGACATGCTTTGGCACACAGGGGATGGAGCTCTTTGTAGACTACAGAAAATTGTAGAGTTTTGCTCAAAACGTTACAGAAGAGACATGTAACTTCTATGTCAGCTAATTAATACTTAGTGCATTTTAGACAGTTAAGATTACCTAAAATAAATCCCTTCTCATTTATCTGAATTCAAAGGACTTCAAAACCAAGCTTATCTCAAATCCCCAATCCATCTCATCTCCTCCAAAATACCTTCAAGATTATATTGATCTGCATTTGACCCAGTTGAGGTGATTGAGAGGCAGTGATTGTGCCACTTGATGAATTTGTAAGCTTTCAGAGCAAAATCAGTATTCCAGTACTAAACTATAAGATATTATGTGCAAAGGCCAGGAGTAACTCTGGAGTTAGCTGGATGTGCTAGATGCCCGCTACTCCCCTGGTTTTTGCAGGGTGCATAACATGCACAAGCTCACCTGTGCTGAGCATCTTGAGTCTGGCTCTCTTATTAGGTCTGTGGATGCACAAAATACAACTCGGGCTCCCTGACTCGTTCTTGCGTAACACTGTCACAAGACCAGCTTGAAACTATTCTCTCTGCTCTTTAGCCAGCTGAAGACATCTGCACTGAATGCTGCTTTCCAGGCACATGCTGCAGAATACATACACAAGCAGTATGTATAGATATGTATACCCACACATCTCTGAGGGTGCCCTGGATTGTACTGTCAGGCGTGCTCTGGTGGGGGTACACTGTGGTTTCTGTTCCTCAAAAGTCTTAGCCAGCAGTGAAGGAACTGAACAGCCTCTTTTTCCAAATACAAAACCAAAGATTTTTGGCTTGCTTAGTTTATAGAGGCTGCCACACATGTTCACTGAAAGAAAGGCAAATGCTGAGGGAACTCCATAACCCTCCCAGACAGATGCAGAGAAGTATTTGGAAATACCCCAGTGTGTCTCAGCAGCCTATAATGGGAGACTGGCTGTGGAAGAAGAATTGCTGGTATGATCTCAGGACTCAGCCCGCTGTAGTCAGACAGTCTGCCCACAATGATGGGCCCAGCCAAGACAATACAAGCTCTATACTCACTGATAATCTATACCCAAATACAAACAACACCCCCTTGCCTCACTACACTACTCAAGCAGGCAGATGAACAAGGAAATGTAATGTTGATAGCAGGCTACCTGGTCTCCTAGTTTCAACACCAGTGAAATTTCTTTGCTGCTTTCAAAAAAATCCTAATGGGGCCAGCTGAAATGATGGATGTAAACAGCTCCTCCAGCCACAGGCAGTGCTGAATATTCCTACGAGTACCAAGCTCCTGTGTGTATTACACCACTGCCTCTATTCAGGAGGCTAAAAAGAAGTTCAGTCCGGCTTGTATATGCTGGAATCATGACATACAGTATTCCCATAAATCATGTAAATGGTTTTACTATGACACTAGTTAGGACAGTTGTTGTTATTATTGAAAAACCTTCTGGCAATCCCATCCTAGTGCCATCCAAGCCAAGGCTGGCCTCCGTGCAATTTATACCAGTCTCAAGTTTGTGCCCTACAAAGAGTTTCCACAAAAGACTCTGGCAGCTAAACAGCCCGTGTAAAGGCTGCTGTGCTCAGTCTCCATCACACTCCCCAACCCAGGGGTGAGACAGGTTGACACAGAGCCATGTCACCAGCTACGCACCACTGAATGCTGTGTCCTTCTCCAGGCAGCTGGTGCTCCGCACCCCCAGAGCAGGGTCTGCTCCGCACCCACTGCACATCTGAGCCAGAGAAAACCTGGTTTCCACTTGGTATGAAACACCTTGTGTGTCACAGGAGAGAACCAAGCCCAACCTTCCTGCTGGAGACAGTGTACACACAGATGAAGCTCAGCAGACGCTCTCAGGGCACCCAGCAAAGCTGCTGGTGAAAGAAGACACAAAAATCACAGGCAGCATTTACCTCAGCTGATGTGCCATCGAGTATCAGAATAGAAACTTGGCTAAACACAGACATTTGGAAAGGCAGAGAGGAGTCCCAAGAGGCAGCAAAACCATGGACACCCTGTCTGTGGTCTCGCTCTGCACATTCCACCCTCCAGTCAGCTCTGTCTGAACCACTTACCCAGAGTCCAATTTATTCCTGTGGATTTTCAGGAAATATGAATCCTAAAACAAGATGTACTGAAAATTCAGTACATGGTATTAAAGCTAGTATCCATCATGTCAATTCTGTCTTTTCAATTTATTTATTCTGTTTGTTATTATCATCTGACTATAATCTACTCATAAACAATACCCTTATGATTTTTCCATGTCTATTTCTTGCCTTGGTCTTTTACTTGGTTTCCTGAGGCAATTTAAAAAATATATATAATACATATATATATATATATATATATATGTATTAAAAAATAATTATATAAACACATATCTCTTCTGAAATGGTCCCCAACTACTTATAAATGCAATATGACATCAACCAAAAATCAAAGCATATTTGGCACGTGGGACCCACCACAGGCCAGGAAAACGAGTGTAGCTGAAACTGCCCCAGGAAAAGACCCACTCACCCACGTACAGAATGCATTTAAATAAATATAGGGCCTGGTCTTGGTCCGTAGATGGGCAAAATTGTTAAGCAGGTGGGAGAAGAGCCACCTGAAGGACAGCACAGGGGAACATCTGTGCACCAGCCAGATGTGCAGATGCAGTCGTACAGCACCACTGCAGCACCACAGCTTAGCTATAGTTGTATGGGTGAAAAAGTGGAAGAATTTAATTCCATTCATGGACATGTTTCCGGAATGAAATCTGATTACAGGAGAATACAGGAGACAGCAAATATAATCTCTTGAGGGGTTTTCTCACAAAAAACAGCATCCAGCAATTCATCCAATTTGGGATACAGATTTAAAGCAATTTAGAATAAGGAGGAAAAAAACCTGAAATAATCCCTTTGCAGACATGAGAAACTACCATGTACGGTCCCATGCTGATGAGCCCAGTTGTAATCCAATCTTTTCTTTCTGCTGACTAGCTGAGCTCTCGTGGTTTATTATGTCAGTGGAACCCCTCAAAAGAATTACAGCCTTTTATTCAGCTCCGACCCATGTATTATTATGAACACTAAACTGGTTCATACAGTCTGTTGGTCCTGCTATAACGTTGGGCAAAGTCTTAAGTCATTACCTATATCTTCAAAGAATGTGTTTTCATTGGCGTCAGACGCCGCTGAAAGCAGGCGTGCATGCTTGTGGATACACTGTGCACAATGTCCCCACAGCAAGCACATGGCTGCGTATGAACATGAAGACAGAGCTCTGGCCACCACAGCACTGCCAAATAAAAGGCTTCCACAGCAAGCAAAAATCTCATCTTAATTAATCATAATAAAACCACATTAAATTATGCTCCAAATAAGTATAGATATGGACGATGCAGGTCACACGCACATCACCGCAGCAAACTGACAGTTACTTTGTGATAAGTAATTTAAAGGTATTAATAAAGCAAGTTTGAAAATAGATGTTAGCATCAGCCCTGCAAGAAGAGGGGCTCGGGCAGGTTCCTGTATCCAAGTGGTCCCTGTGAAATCAGTAGACCCCATGACTGCCACAGGACTTCAACTTGGATTTTAAAAGCCACAAGTACGAGTAACTGCTCATCTAACGCCCACAAAGAGCAGGGCCACAGCTCTATGACTCTGCTCACTACACTAAGCTCTGGTTTTTTTACTTGCTGTCTACAAGTCCTGCTCATAGCTATTAAGAATTGGGCAATCTTCTTAGTCTCAACTGCCTGTGCTTGACAATTAACTATTCACCAAAAAGCCTTGGTTATATTAATGGGAATCCCATGTAGGTCATGAAAACAAGTATCTCTAAGCCAACTTGGCTCACAGACTGCTGTTTGTCACAGCATCTGCCTAGAGCCTGTATGAATGAAATGACAGGTCCAGCCTGGGTTAGACCTATGGGTTACATCTTGTCTGGTCTGCACTGAGATGTCCCAAAGCAGTGGAAAGAGAGTCTACAGGCACAAAGCAAGATGTGGTTATGAAAAGCCAATGAGATCCCAAGATGGGGCTGTAGAGGTGATTTTCTGTCCCATTGCTCTTACCCATTCTGCAGAATTGCATTGAATTTGTTGGGCCCAACATATAAACAAAACCTGACCCTTAATTTCAGCATCAGGTGTTGACTGAAGTGGAGAAAAGCACAGGAGAGGCAGGCAAACCATCCATTCCATTTGTGTTCACCGACATCTGCACGGCCATTCGCGGGAAAGGCAGATTCACTTTCAATCTGAGGTCAATCCAACTGAGAGCCAGGACTGGCAGGCAGGGAAATGTAGGAGTGTTATATTGTTTGGACTCTGATTCTGGAATCATTGTACTCTGCAGAGTCGTACTTTGTGGGCGGTGACTACGGTGCTATAATTACCACTATAATTACTACTGGCATGTTTCCTTCTTGGCGAGCCCCATGGAATTACAGTCCCGTTACCTGAGCAGAGTTTCTGATAGTCCCAGCACAACGGCTGGTAGCATGTTTTTTGGCCTGGCCACAACGTGATGGGGTTAGTATGAATTGAAAGGCCAGGAATGCCAAGACAGTTTCTTCCAGAGGAAAAAAGAAAAAAATTTTTTTAATGTTGTCAGTGTCCACTTTGACTGTCACTTGTGGCTCCTTCAGGAGGTGAAGTGGAGGAAGAACCAAGGAACCAGAACATTCAAAGAATCTGGCACTGCAAAGAAGGACAACCTGGGACTAGCAAATCTCACCCATCTTTAACTTCTGCCTCATGTAACTGCATCACAAATAAACATAAGATGGGTGTGGCTGACAAATATGTCAGCCATGACACTTAATTAAATAATTTGCGTAGGGCTTTGGCATTAATATCGTAGTGGTGACTCTTGTCTCTCCTACAGCTATTGCTTCAGGATTCGGTGGGTTCAAAAATACAAAACCATCTTGTGTTGCAGGTGTAACCCAGCTTATCTCTGAGTCTTGAACCTGCCCATAATGAAGCACGCATTAACCTTGAATCACATAAAGCCAGTATATACGGCACCATATATACCAGGTGGTTTCCTGATAGGGGACCCAGATAACACTTTTTTGCTTTCTAAGAAAGTACGTTTTTCCCAAACTCAGAGAGGATTTCTGCAGAAAAGCTGCGATGAGCTTCCATGCTCCCACGACACTCGCTCGGGAGATGGAGCTCGCTGTGTCCCAGCAGGCTGTTTTCTGGGTGAAACCAGAGACTCCGCTGCAAATCCTTTGCAGATTCTTCTTTTCTTTACTACACACAGGGGGGTTCAGTTTTGGTGACTTCGTGGAACAATCCTCTAAATCAAAGTGTCTTCTCAAAACTCTTTTCTCTAGTTTCTGATGTATTTTTCTCCCTGCTGATTTGGAGTCCAACCTGGGAATATGGGTGTTACAGCATGTTCAGCACTTCTCTGCGTCAAGCCACAGCTGACTGAGGTAGCCACTTCACTCAAGGAAATTATTTGAGGTTTTCTAAGAGCCTCTTGACAGTAGGTAAAGATTGTTTCAGCTTGTGGGAGTGCCAGCTAGAACCCTTTATAACCTGAATGACATGTAATGTCATAAAAACTCCTGCGAAAACTCACTCTGTCCTTTCAAGACAGCAATTTTGACGTCAATGTCTGTCTTTTCAACCATCACCTAGCAGCTCATCTGGATAAGAACAGTCAGCTCGGAGATTGCCTACAAGTATTCCTAGCAAGAGTTCCTTCCATGTATTATTTTAGCTAAGAATGTAACTCAGCATGTCTTGCTGATCTCTTCCCCGTTCTCTCAGGGGGAAAAAAATGTACTACTGTGAGAAAAGGAGAGACAGAGATGCTTTTGGCCAATGCTCTTATCTGGTGACTAAGCAGACTGCAGGCTGATACGTCTCAATCTGAAGAGCCACATTTCGACGACCCTTTCACACATAATTACCAACAGAGCTTCTATTTTTTCCTTAGCTAGTGCAGTAGTCACCGAAATCACAACTGCTCAGTATTATCTGCCTTATATTACTTGTAATCACATCACATTTTTGTTTATATACCCCAGTAATAAAAACCATGCATATCTTTAGTTTGACTTAAAGAATAAAGTAAATACATAATTCTGGCAAATTGTTTGGAATTACAGTTTAACAGCATCTGGTTCAGATATTCTGTTGTAAATTGTTGGCACCAACGTTGCCACTCTTTTTTTTTTTTTTTTTTAATTTGAACCAAAATGTTCTCAGAAACATGTGGGGTTTGTCCAACTTCCCTGTAATCCATTTTATGAAGGCCACAATACTTGTGAAGTTTAAAACTTAAACTACCTGGACAGAAGGGATTGTTTCTGAACACTCATTACACAGCTGATTAACTGAGGAATAAACAATTCTGGCATGCAACCTAGCATGTCTGTTGTTTTGGCTTTGTGTCTCAAGGAGTTGTCTTTCTCGAAATACCTCCCCAGGTACAATGTGTACATTCCACCCTGTTTTGCTCACAAATTACATACCTCTCTTTTATGTCAAGTCCAATATAGCTGCACCAGGTTTTCTCATTCCACATAAAAAGTAACCAATTACTTGAGTAAATACCTGTTTTAAAAATATCACAGAGTGGTTTCCTGCTGCTCTAAATACTAAAATGTTTGGCAGGATTTCTGACCCTTATAAATCTTTCAAATAGTTCATATTTTATCAAAGAAGCCAGACCATCTTTAAACCTGGTGCATAACTCATCGAGACCATTTTTCAAATACTTGATTTTTACATAAGCAATCAGGGGAAAAAATGGCTGTGTAATTTTTTTTTAAATGTAATTAGCTCTAACTTTTCTAGTATTTCATTCTCTGTGGCTTTTATTGTCAACTCCTGCTCATTCATCATAAAAACTACAGTTACCAAAGATTCCAAAATACTGAACTGATGATAAATGGGGGGAAAGTGGCTTAAAATACAACCCTTTGAAGCTTCCCAAAAGACCTACATTTACTGAGCCTAACAGGTTCTCCAGTGTCAAATCCCATTGCAGTCACTGTCAGCAGCTTTATTTGCACCATCTAAGAACCAGCTTGTGGGAATTAAATCAACACGTTCCCAAGGCAGGTCCCGCACAGGGAGGGACCAAGTCCAAGAGGCAACTTCACTCCGCTCTCCTCGACCACTTTCCCAGCAAGGCTTTGCAGCGCTGGCCTGGCTTCGTAATGATGTGTCATTTGCAAGTCAGCACCTTGTACTAAGCCCTGAGGTGGGGAAATTACCCAGAAGAGGAGGCAAGAATAAATTCCCCTGTCTTGCTTATTTTCTCAAGCCTGATGAAATCCCATTGCACTGCTGGGGCTGCACAGCACAGCTTACTGTAACTCTACTGTGAAATGTGTTTAGTCACAGATTAAAAAGAAAAAAAACCCCTGAATCCAGACCTCGGCACACCTTCCCCACAGCATCCTCTTCCCTTTTGAAGTCATCGGCTTCTCTGTCCTTCAGAACTGGGTGTGCTCGGGCTCTCCCTGTGTGCTGAAGCCTCTTGCGCAGCATTCCTCAGCCTTCACCTGCCTGAAATGCTAGCCCTTCTCCCTAAAATCCCCAAACAATTAAATGATTCCCATTTAGAGACAGCTGCAGAACGCTCGTGCTACTACTGCTTGAGCACATCAAGTTTTGAGCAAATCATGAAACTCTCTTAACAAGTAAAAACCTATCTATGTTGGCTCAAGGGAACTCAAAAGTGTATTCCTAAGAGCCAACAGTCATTCAAAACTGCTGGAAGTAGCTGTGATCCTCTCGAAGTGTTACTCCTCAAACACGTCATCAAACGCCTCGCAACCGGACACCATCCTGCAACCAGGCGCCTGCGTCCACGCAAGCTCCCTGCCGCTGGAGCGAAGCTGCAGGCTCAGTGCCCCAGTGCCTCAGGATTCAGGCATCCCAAGTCTCCTGGAAACCAGCCCCTAAATCACTGGGATTGCTAACTATTCTATAAAATCACCTGGCAGTCAAACTGGCAGTCGATTGTGCTGCCAGGGAGCGAGTGATACCGCGCTCCAGAAGATGCCAGGTTTGCTGGAGCATGACTTGTGGATCACGCGCATTTCTTGCCTGGCAGCGCTCACCTTTAAAACGCAGGCACGGCTCCTTGCCTTGCTAAGGAAGGGCTGAGTGGGACCAGAGCCTCTGATCCCAGGAGCACCCCGATGAGTGCCCTGGAGAGAGAAAAGCAGGGGAAAATCCTACCGCTCTGAGTGCCACCCGGCAATGTCTGCTGAGCAGGAGGAAATGGGAAACGCTCAGCGTGCTGACAGCCGGCAGGTTTCTTCTCCAAATAGTGACACGAGGGGGTGCTATTTTAGACACGGTTTTGGTAAGGAAAAGAGATGCGAAAATAACCTTGGACGGAGAAATTAATACAATAGGGGCTGAAGGGGAGGACGAGCTGCAGTAGGGCAGCCAGGGCTGCGCAGTTCAAAGGATGTGCTCGGAGAAAGGATGAGACCTGGCTGAAGAAGTCAGCCAGAGGGAGGAACCTGGGGTCTGGTGCATGGAGGATCCGTGGGATTCCTCCGAGTCAAAGGGACAAAACCTGTAAGAATATTGCAACTTTAAGAGGCAGAAAGACTGATGAGGATTGGCTGCAAAGGGCATCAGACCTAAAGCAGCAGGGAAAAGGAGTTAGGAGAGACTGCAATTTGTGAGGCACAAGAAGAAAAAAAAGAATTTATATATATATATTAGATGTATAATACAAACTTGCTGGTTAGGAACAGTACAGTAGTTACCTCCTCCCAACAGAGAAAAACTGTTGTCACTTAAATTCTCCTGCCCAAACTGGAGATGAGAATAGGTGAAGTTGAGCTAGTTAGACCTAGCAAAGGCAATTAAATAGCAAAACTCTCCAGCAGTATAAATAGAAAGAGAACAAGGACAAAAGAAGGGCTACCAGGCACTCAGGGTGAGGTAAAAATGAGTAAGAAAACCTATTCCTCCCATAACCCTGATGTCAAAAAGGGCAGAGCCTGTCCCAGGGGCACGGGGGCTTTGCAGGCATCTGCACTGGCGCAGCGAGTTCTGTAAGAGGAAAGCTGCAAGTCGCAGTTTACAAGGCAGCAGCGTATTGATAAAAGGGAATTTCCACATGAGCTTGGCACCACCGTTAAGAAAACATCTTAAAAAGATGTTTCGAAGTCGAACCCTAAAGAACGATAAACAAACTTTGCACCACTCTTTCCCAGCAAACAAACCTCCAGCCCTGGGATAAAACCAGAGAAGGCCCAGGAGAGCAGAGCCACAGTGGGGGTGTCTCGGGGGCTGCAAAGGGGGGGGTGTCAAAACGTGCCTGCCGGTGCGTAGCCATGGAGCCATGGTCCTGAGGCGCGGTGTCACGTCCCGCCTAGGAGACCCTTGCTCGGGGAGGTGTGAGTGGATTTCCTCAAGTGCATTTTGACAGCTGTGAGGAAGCGGGCAGCAGCAGCAGCAGCTGGAGACATTCCTGGCTGCGCCCCCCCGGCAGGACCCCCGCCCCCGGCACGACACAGCGCGCCCTGGCAGTGCGGGGGGCTCGGGGGTTGCTGGGGGAGGCAGGAACCGCATGGGGCCTGCGGGGTCTGATGAAACATCTGAAGTGCATTACGGCAGGGCAAGGGGACACACGCACGCCCCCTCCCCAGCGAGCGCGACACTTCTCATCACCTGCTAGAGATTTTTCCGACACCCCCCGCGCCCCCACCCCCCCCCCCACCGCCTCCGCTCCAGCTACCGGTCAAAAAGGGAGCAGCCTGAGCTGGCTGTAAGGTTGCTCCGGGGGTAGTGGGGAGTTTGCAAGGGTGATGCTCTCCCTCCGGTTACAATGGGTCAAGGGAGGCAGTGTCCGGCCCTGCTCACTCGGTATCTGCACTTCAGTACCACGTCCCCTCTCCCAGCCCTCTCCCCCCACCCCGCGAGGTGATGGATTTGGCCCAAATCCCCTCGGAACTCGCAGGATAACACAATCC
Source organism: Laterallus jamaicensis coturniculus (assembly GCA_022605575.1). Classification (NCBI taxonomy): domain Eukaryota; kingdom Metazoa; phylum Chordata; class Aves; order Gruiformes; family Rallidae; genus Laterallus; species Laterallus jamaicensis. The sequence goes on along the minus strand of JAKCOX010000016.1, from coordinate 10,354,264 downwards.
CGGGGGCCGGGGGGGGGGGGGGGAGGGGGGAGGGGAGCGAGGGGAAGAGGGGAGCAGAGGATTTCCAAGAAAGTCAGTGCAGTAGCTGCTTCGGAGAGGGCTTTTCTTTCTTTTTCTTCCCCCCCCCCCCCCCCTTTTCTCCTTTTTTTTTCTCTTTCTCATCATGTCTTGCAATGAGGCGGCAGTGCCGCAGGACGGCCGGTGCGGGCAGCCGGCTCCGGGCACGGGCACCCTCTTTGCTCCCCGCGCAGCCCCGCGGAAGTTGCCTTCTCGTCCCCGCGGCTGCGGGAGTACCAGCCGCTCTGTGCTGCCTCCCTCCCTCCCTCCAAAGCAGTGCGCTCGTCAAAATCCCGCTTTTCCCCCCTTTTTTCTTTTTTTTTCACCCCCGCCGCTCATACTGCCGGGGGGAAAGGGGGCACCTTTGCCCCCCCTCCTCTCCACCGCCGCGGGTGCGGTCCCTGTCCGCTACCCCCCGCACGCCCATCCCCCGCGGTGCGGGGGGGAAGGGGGGGGCCGGGGGAGGCGGGAGGCTGCAACCTGCCGGCGGGGCAGGGCCGGCCCCCGGCGGGCGGTCGGAGCGGGGCGGCGGCTGCCATTGGCCGCGGCGCGGAGCGACACCTGCTCGGCTCCCTCATGCGAGTGACACCGGGGCTCGGCGGGGATATTTGAGGCACCCTCCGGCGCTGCCACCGCCACTCCGCGCTCGCCGCCGCGCCGGGCACATGCGGTTCGCGGGGCCGCGGCGAGGAGCGCGCTGGGCCCGGGTGCGGCACCCCGCGGGGGAGGACGCGGCGGCGGCGGGGGGAAGGCGCGACCATGTGCGCGGAGCTCCGCGGCAAGCTGCTGGCCCTGGCCCTGCTGCTCGCCAGCGCCCGGGCGGCGGCGGGCACTGAGGCCACCCACCCGCCCGAGGGGCCGCAGGACAGGACCCCGCAGCAGAAGGGGCGTCTGTCGCTGCAGAACACAGGTACGGCGGGGCGGCGGAGTGGGGAGGGGGGGGGGGGGGTGCGAAGGTGGTGCGTCCCCCATCGCCGCTTCTGGAGCGCCGGGGAAATAGCCGCGTTGAGTTATGACAGGCGTTTTATTTCGGTGTCCGACTGTCAGGCATAAATCATCAGAGGAAATAAGAGCTCGCTCCTAATTACCTTTAAAGCCCGGCTTTCCCAAGCACGTGTTGCCCTTGCAACAGCCGCGGCAGCACTCCGGGCGAAGCGCCTCTGCAGCCGCGACGGGCTCAAAGTCGGTGCCGAGCGGCCCCGTGCCGGCGGGGAGCGGGGCCGGGGGCGGCGGGGAGCCCGGCGGAGCGGGGCCCGGTCCGGCCCGGCCCGGGGATGCTGCCCGCCGCAGGGTTGCTGGACTGGGGAGGAGAAAGTTTCTGTGCTTAGCGTTTGAAACCGGGTCGAGGGGTGGGGGGCAGGGAAGGGAAAGCGGCTGGAAATGACTGGTGCTTTGCCTCCTCCGTAGGGAGTCGTGCAATGATGCAACGGACCGGGGGTTTCTCTCCTCCTCTCCCGCCCCCTGCGCTCCCTCCCCCGGGTATTATCTGCCTAGAAAGAGAGAGCTGAGGCGTGCACTTTGCTGGATCGCTTCCCAGCCGTGCAAAGAGAGAGCGCGGGATCCAGACGCTTCCCTTCCCCCCCACCCTTTCTTCCCCCCCCCCCCCCTTTTTTTTTTTTAACACTCTCCGTGCTGCGAGACGTGTTTAAACACACACGAGCAGGAATGCACGAATGCCCATTAGGGACTGCCACATGTGAATCACGGCACTGTGCAGTTCTCAGCACGCTGGAGCCAGGACATGTGATCCGGCAAAGGGTTTGCATCCGGATGCCAACACAAGCACTACAGCTGAGCTCCCGGCCCCAAAAAAGCCCAGCTCCGCGCTCTGCAGCGCTCCACAAAGAGCTCCATTTTTCCCCCCCGCGGTGCGTGTTTGCGCAGCTTTTCGCGTGTGGTTGAGACAATCCCAGGAGCCGACCCCGGGCTCCCGTGTCCCACCCCCAGCTGCACTCCGGGGCAGGTAGAAGGGGGAAGGAAAGAAATAAAAAGCAGCGGTAGTGATTTAGGTTTGAGCTGGGCGGGGGTTGGGGGGGGGGGGGGGGTGTCCTCTCGTGTGAACTCCGTCACTCTGAATGTACATCCGCGGCTCGCGTTTCTCCCTTGCAGCAGGTTGAAATTATATCGAAAGTTGCTGAAAAGACTTGCAAATGGACCGCATGGCGAAGGGGGAGGCAGGGGATGTCTGAAACATGCTGCGGTTCGGAGGGGGATTAGGCTGGCTCCCAAGGGCGAGCTTTAATTAAAGGTACCACTAGGGCACGAGTACAGGAATTCTTAGCATCCTCAGTTCTGGTCTAAAAGCTGCCCCTGTTTAACTTTATACCCAGGCTTTCTCAGCAACCACCTTCCCTCTGGCAGTACTACTACATCCTTTCTTCCTTTTTCTTTTCTTCTTTTTTATTTTTTTTAAAGCACCAGAAGCTGTCGTGTTAAGAATTAGATTTTGGGGGTTTTTTTAAGTGAGTATTAGACAGCATTTTTTTTCCTCAGTATTACGTAACATCTGAAAGGGCAGAATAAGCACGTATGAACCACCTAGCTCCAGTAGATCTATTTTATGTACTACATGTATAAACTCTCTTTTACAGTTGATTTCTGCATAGTTGCAGCTTTATGCAACACTCAGTGCAAAAGACTTTATCACTGAGAGTTTTGCCATTAACTTTGCAGACATCACAGCAGAGGAAACCCAGTGGTCTGTTGTGCTAAATAGCCAGAAACTAGCCCAAAGTACCAGAAATGAGCCATTTTAGCTGCCTGGGTCCTGGGCTTCTCGTTTTGGCACTTGAATTTGATGGGCGACTTTGTACAAAGTCACACAGCAAAAATCACGCCCGTCCTTTGCTCCTGAGGAATGCAAAAGCATTAGACAGTTCTCAAGTGAAATAGCTTGACGTAAGCATAGTGGATTTGGCATTTACTTCTTGGATATCACTTTCATAACATAATACACCCAAGTTTTGGCCTAATTTCTGTAAAACGTGGGCATGCTGTGGGTACAATAACTGTTGTCACATGTGTTTTCTTTTGAATGTTAGCAAAATAACTCTTTACCTCCCCACCCTACCCACCACCGGTTTCTGTGAACAGTTCTTCAAATTAACTGTAATCAATGCTCATTTTAGCTGAAATCCAGCACTGCCTGGTTAATGCTGGCGATGTGGGATGTGGAGTGTTCGAATGCTTTGAAAACAATTCTTGTGAGATCCGAGGCTTACATGAGATCTGCATGACATTCCTGCACAACGCTGGAAAATTTGATGCCCAGGTAACACAGTGAAATGTCTTATGTATCTGCTTGCTTCCAGTACACCCTTGGCTTGTATTTTAGTTCTTTAACACACTCTTGGGGGGTGGGGGGGGAAATGACCATTACGGAGCAAATCTACTTCTGCACATGACCAGCTTCAATAAGATCTTTTTTCCACTGAAAGGCCCAGAATCAAGACTCGGGTAGTAGAGACATGGTCTGCAGCCTGTCCCAGGAGACAGGCTGCCTCTACCTACAGCTCCCTGTGATCACTTCCTGTGCCCGTACCTAGGGTAACTATAGCTGAACACTAATGCACTAAGCAGCTTAAGCTTCTACACCATGTTTCTTCAAAGCTTGGTTGATTCTGAAATACAACCCAGTTCATTTAGACATATCAAAATGTTTCCCAGTGTCCAGCCACTAAAGCTGGGTCTCAAGACTTGCACGCAACCAGTACAGGCAGCCTGCTCAAGCTGCTATATTCAAATACATGTTTGGTTCAAGCACTGACTTTAAAATACATTACTTAGATGCTATGCAGTATTAAGTTTGTCTCCTTCATTTTCTCCTCAGACCATTTATGCATCATTGAGACATCCTGTTATTATGTCTCGTAAACCTACTCTCCCATTTCGGTGCGGAGGGAAGAGAACATTACACCAGCCCAGCGGCATTTGGCTTGACCATGCAGTTTACAGTATAACTTGACTAAAAGCACCAGCTACATGGCGCTGTTAAAAGCATGGTATAAATGAGAGCTGCTTGCAGGTTGCAGCCTGCTCTGGGTGGGATGGTGGGACCACCCAGTAGGAAACACTTTGGAAGAGCTGGAGATCTGGGCTCGGATTCTCAAGGACATACAAAGGGTCTGGCTAGCCATAAAACTGGAATTGTTTCTTCTGTGGTTATCTGAAAACCATCAACTTAATTTCAAGTACCTTCCAGAAAATGCTCATGGACCTTTGCACCATACTCTGTCAGTGAACACAGTTGACCAAGGAAGTAAGCTCTGTTGGGAGGGGAACGTGCCTATGGAGGCTGGGCACAGCCATCGGTGCCTATGCCCCAGAATCCCCAGATGCTGCTGATCAGATAGAGCCTATTTCACACCCAGGATGTCTCCATCCCAGGGCAGAAGTACTAAGCCCCTGAAGCGTTACTTAGTATAGAGGTGACTTTAGCCTCCACTGTGACAGGGCTTTTCATGGCTCGTCTCCGTGTATCTGCAGTTATTTCAGGCTTCATTAAATGAAAAGACTAACGCTGGTCATTTTCTGTTCTCTGCTTTCTGTTCTCCTTCCCTCCCTCAGAAACCTGAGCATTGATGTCAGGTTTGCTTGGCGTAAGAGTTTTCTGGTTTATCCCTGTTTGCCTGATGTGCTGTGAATGTTTATTCCTGAAGGGAAGGGCGAGTAAGGGCCTTTGGCATAGGGAATAGAAGATGACTGAAGCAGTTCTTTGATCAGCAAGAAACATTCCTGGCTTAAAACAATTTGGGGACAAAATCTGCTTGCAGGCCTGGGTGAATCTTCGTTAATGCCAGTGGAGCTGTGCCAGGGTACTCACTGGATAAAGGTTAGCAAGAATTTGGTCTTTGTGACATGCCTGTGTAAAGCAGCATGCAGCTAACGAAGAGATGAAGGCTGTGCAGGAGGCTTCCCCACACCTCTGGCGCAGCAAAGGGCGCCTGAGCAGCGCTGGCACTGCAACACGTGCACTGTATAGGGCAGCTATAGTACCAGATAGCAGAGAAAAGGAGGGGATGGGTGTGATACCCACAAAGCAGTCAAATGAAGGAATCACAGTGGTTAAAGAGATGTTGCTAAAGCCACTTCCCTGCAACTTACTTTTTTAGCTTCTTGATTTGATTTTTTTCCATCTCACTTAGAATTTCTTGCAGCAGATTAGCATCAAGACACTGTAGGATTATTAGTAGTGCTGATTTGAGTCCTTCCCTGGGGAAGTGGTAGTGGGAAATACTGACAGATGGGGGACAGGGCAGGTGCATGTAGATGGTGCTCACGTGTCCGTGGGGTTGCAAACTAATTTTAAAATTTTTTAAAAACCTAATTTTCAGTTACTGAATGAGTATCTGCTTGTGGTCCCGGGGCTTCAGCCATGGCAGGATGCCCCCTCCTTTGTGTGAACCTGCTGTGCTGACACCCCAGAATTGAACAAAGCCAGTAACTAAAGCACTGAATTATTTCAAGGTGCTTACCTTTGCCCTTTCCCTTGTTGGGCATTTCACTGTTGGGGTAGAAGAAACCTCAAAATACCAGTGAGGAAGCCCTGTGTGTTCAGCTCCACTGGAATAGCAAGGCCAGGTAACTTGGCATGATCTCTAAGGGCAGAGAAACAAAGACAAGAGGGGAAAAAGCCATTAAATGGTACCCTTAGCAATCTAATAACCCTTGACATTGTACTACAGCGGAGCAGCTAGCTGGGCATAAATCAGCTGCTGTGCTTAATGGACAAAAATACAGACCTACTCCATTTCTTTTCTTCTCAGGGAAAATCCTTCATTAAAGACGCTCTGAAGTGTAAGGCTCATGCCTTGAGGCATAAATTCAGCTGCATCAGCCGTAAGTGCCCTGCCATTAAAGAGATGGTGTTCCAGTTACAGCGGGAGTGCTACCTGAAGCATGACCTCTGCTCCGCTGCCAAGGAGAACGTCCAGGTCATTGTGGAGATGATTCACTTCAAAGACCTGCTGCAGCATGAGTAAGTGCCTCCATGCTAGTGCAGTCAGAGGCGTGGGAGCTCCTTCCAGGAGCATGATGGTGCCAATGGGCTGTACATCTGCCCAAGAGCTGTTTCACCTCCTTCCAGCCCCCAGCACATCTTGTTTTCCCATGTACCATGTCACACTTTCTTCATGGGGGCCTTTGAAGATGAGGGTTTTTTACAAAGGGCTAGACTTGGCTATGGAAGGGGAGTGAAATGAGTTCAGGTTGGATCTGGCTGTCTCTTTGGTTCAGCAGAGGCAGTGTCAGTGTCTACTGCTTGTAGAGGTACCTCAGAATGTGCCTGTGCTTTCTGAGCTCAAAGGCACCATTCCTGACCTCAGTATCTTCTTAAAGATGACAGCTAGAGGAGAAAGGGGAAGAAGGTCTGTGCAAAGTTGTCAGTAAGATGATAATTTCTTCTTTAAATACATACTTTTAAATGTCTTGTAGTTAATTGTCCCTGAAAGAGCTGCAGTCCCTCAGGTAATCTCCCATTCATCTTATTCCTTGTTAATCTCAGATGCTTTTTAATAAAACATGGAGGTGTACAAAATGAAGGCACAAGTCAGATTTAGAGGAGTTCATCCCTCTGGCTGGGAACACAGCTGCTCTCCAAGGAATGGCAGGCACGAATCCTCTTCAGAATTGATCAAAGCTGCTACATGACAGCAGCAAACCAGGCGCAAGCTGTTTGTACCAACATTTTGTGCACAGATGCAAAAATTGGAGCCTGTTTTTCTTGCAGGTGAACATCTCTCACTCCCAAACAAGCCTGGCAGCAGGCTTACCTTAAAGCATCTTCCTACCACACCTCTGTGCCACCTATCCGTAGCGGATATTAGCACAGAAACCCCAAATCCCAGCAATCATGAGACGGTTTTTTCTTTATAGAAATGCTTCATTTGGACTTTGAGCCTTGCGTTTTCATTGGTTTCCCAAGAAGCTGTGCCATGACTCCCTTACTTTCTGGTGAAAACCACCCCCCTAATACTTAAGGTGCAGTTGGAGAAAGGCGCTTTGATGCCAGTTTGCTGTAAAATACAGACTCATTTGCTGTGGTTTGTATGAGCTGAACATGGTGGCCTGAACGCAAGGCCATTTCCGTGGACATTCCTGAGGCTGGGATCAAAGGTGTGGCTGGTGGCAGATTTGGCCTTGCCAGGGCTGCTGGCTGTGCCCAGGATGAAGGGCAGCACCCTGCATCTCTCTGGGGCACTGCTCAGGCTGTGTTAGTAAATGATAAATTTGGTACTTGGTCCCAGTTAATTCCCCCCCACATCATTCGGGGTTGAGAACAACTATGAAAGTCAAAGGTTCATCCAAAGAGAAGTGAGTTATCTGTGGTTTACAAAGAGGCCAAAGTAGGAATGCTCAAAGGCAGCAGTTTACATCTGGAGAGCTTAACGGGGGGGGGGGGGGGGGGGGTGGAGGCGAGGGGGGCTGTCTCAGTTTGAGGAGAGATGGATCATTCAGCTGAATACCTATAACTTGCACGATCTCATTTAGAGCTTCCTACACTTCATCTCAGAAACAGAGCTTAGCTTTCCTATATGGGACTCCCCAAATAGAAGCCAGCCAGCCTCCTCCCCTCCCCTAAATGTAGAGGACATCTCTGAAGCTTTTGAAGTAAGGAACTTGTTCAAGATCAATAGGCAAGTGTGGCAGAGCTGGAAATAAAATCACGTCTGCTGACTTGCAGCCTTGTGCTCAGCTCAGGTACTATGGTCAGGCCAGCTGAAACGCAGAAAGTAAAAGCGAAGGAGAAACGGGCCAGTATTAATCCACAGGGCTCTGGCAGACTCTGAATACCTGAAATATTTGGCAGCTGAGACACTTCTTAGTTTTACCAGCAACCCTTTTCTTCCCAAGATTTCTGTAAGTGTTATGCCCAATTTCAGCAACTGATTTCTCTATTATTTTTTCCCCTCCTTCTGCTGGATCGCTCTGTGTGTGATGCGCTCAAGTTCCCTCGTCTTCTGTTTTACACTGAGAGACAAACTCTTAAGAGCAGAGAAGCGAGTGGCAGCTCTCAAACTTTTCTCTATTTTATTCTGACTGTTTTCTCCCAGCGAGTGCTGAGGAACGCGATCGGGGCGGTGAAGTCTCCTTCCCGAGTCAGCTGCGGTGGGGTGGGGGTCAGGCCGATTCGCTATGGTGGAGGTGGTGACAGGCCCTGGCAGATCGGTCGCCGCTGCATTCCAAGTAAATTTTTTTTTTTTTTTTTTTTCTAAACAGCAGAAACAATCCAAACATGGGAAATATTTTGAGATAGGGGAATAGGTGGCTCTCCAAGATTAGTCATCCCAAATGAGTTTAAGCAGTTGGGCAGAGCAAAATCAGGGTAGTGTCAGACACTGATCATAGCCTGTTGGTTCTCCTCATCCCTTCTTAGTTCATGGGAAGAGATATTTAGACTTGTCCACAGCCCCCAGAGCTGGTGAACCGTGTGCCCAGCCAGTGCACCCTCACCACCCTATACAACCACAACTGCTGACCCCAGGCAGTTCTTCACTTGCACCATGGATGGTTCCTACTGTGGAAGACTTTTAAGCACGTCCTCCTGTGCCCGCTAGCAGCTGAGCGGTTGTGTCAATAGACAACATCAATATTGACCCACAAAACTTGTGACCGCAACTATTTTCAAATCGCCGCTCTCAGTGACTGGTGGCTGAGGAGCCTGAAGTGCCTCTGCTCTGGCTGTGCTGTGCTGCAGAGGGGGGCAGAAATAGTATTTGGCCATGGCTCATTCAGAGTCCTTGTTTGACTGGGAAAAGGCTTATGTTGAAAGCTGTACTTAACTCAAAGGAAATAGAGAAACTTGGTGTGGGAAGAAACTGTGCCACCAAAGTGGATTTGCCTGTTTGAGCTCTGCGCAGTTGGATCCTGAGTCCAGACAGGCTCTTTCTTGTGGTGATCAACACCCAGCACTTCAAGGAAAGCTAAAGATGAGAAAAGCCAGAGAATCTCTAGTTGAGTATCTGCTGCTCTTCGCAGAGGTGAGAAAATGCCTCCTTCTCACAGACTAGTGATTGGCATACTCTCCGTACCAGGCAGTCACATGTAGAAAGCTATTCCTCATTTACCTGCAAGCTGTTTGAGATGCTGGTGGCTCCATCCATGAGCCTTTGTCATGTGACATGACTAATAAAGATGAAGGGACATGGAAAGAAATAGAGGCAGAAGGTGTGAGATTGCAGCTCTTCAATGTGATAGCCCAGTTCACTAAGCATACAGACCTCATACATTCCTCTGGTGGGCATGAAAGTTCTCCCAGAGCATCTCCGGTGGGAGAGCGATCAAGGCAGATCCAGCACTTGAGTGAAGCTTTGTTTGACTGCATGCTGTCGTGTGTATTTCTTACAGCAGTCTGGCTAATTAGAATATAATATATTGCCTGATAAACATGGTGCAGAATTGCAAGTGAGTGGGTAGGTGGGGGCTAACGCTGCTGAACTGTGCTGTGCATCAGGGAGGGGAAGGCAGAGACACCACTACTTGTTTACTGAGAGATAACCTTCATGTATTTTTTGACTCTTCTCTCACTGTTCCCTTTTAGACCCTATGTTGACCTAGTGAATATCCTGCTCACCTGTGGTGATGAGGTGAAAAAGGCAATAACAAGAAGCGTCCAGGCCCAGTGTGAACAGAACTGGGGAAGTCTCTGCTCCATCCTCAGCTTCTGCACCACGGCCGTGCATGGTGACGCCATCCTGGGTCCCGAGAAGAAGGCGGGCGAAGCCAGCAAAGCCGCTGCTGGCCGTGGGGACATGCTGGCTCACTCCGACTCCGACCACAGGGAGAGCTCTCGAGTATCTAAGGGAGAGAGAGGTACTAAGGGTCACTTGAACGCCCATGCCCGGGTGAAAGCTGGGGGCCACGGTCCCAAAGGGGCACATGGGATCATGGACCGGGCAGATGAACTGTCCGACTTCTCTGACATCCGGAGGTGAAAAAAGGCACCAACTCCTCGTTCCCCCCCATCCTCCCCCTCCACTGGAAACTTCCTCCGTTGAGTCCCATCTTCCCGTCTATGGACATTCCAAAGCATTTCCCATTCAGAGGTCAAGCACAGGGCATTGCAAGATATATATGGACCTCAGCAACAGTGTATATAGTAGCAAAAGGGAGAGCAGTGGCAATGGGTTATCAATCCAGCAAACACCACACTTGAGCAGCCACCAAACGTGGCAAAATGTCTCTAAATTCCTTCCCCCTTTCTATGAAGCAAACTTCAGTTGAAATTTAGGATCTTGTTTGGGGGCTGTTGGGTTGTTTGGGGGATTGTTTTGTAGTTGTTTGTTGGGGTTTTTTTCTTGGTCCCCTTGGCTGGGGAGAGGGTTCCGAGAGGGCTCTGCCAGATTGCATGCAGCACTTGTGGTGGCTTAGCACCTCTGAAGGCTTAAGGTGCAGCCTTGTAGCAGATGGCTGAATTCCAGGGGGATTTGGTTTCTGCCTGTGGCTGAGAACGCAAGAGCTCAAAACTCTCTATGTGATGCTCTCTAATGAAACAGCTACCCTGTCTCTCACACAGGAACCATGCAGTCTGGAGCTCCACTGCATTCTCTTTAACTTCTGAGCCATTGTTCCCATCTGGGTGATGCTGCCTAGTTTAAGTGCCCCCTGTTTGTTTTTTAACCACTGCATAACTTGACATTTACTAATCTGGTCGCTTCAGCATATCAAAGGTGAGTAGTCAGCTTCCAGACAAGGCAGTGTGACTGTTAAGACTTCCACAGTATGGAGGACCCCCAAGAGTATACTCCTGGACCTCTAAAACCCCTGTGCATATTCTCTGCTTACCCCTGCGCCCTCAATGATGCAGCCCTCCACCCTTAGGGGCAGCGTGAGCTTAAAAGGACCCCACAGGTCCTTGGTTCTTCTGCAGGGCTGTGCTGAAGGGCCATCAGAAATCTGTCCCTCCTTAGCAGAAGCACAGTGTGGTTTGGGATGTGGAGCCCCACTCTAACCTGCCTGTCAGCTGTGGTTAATCCAGATGCCAAAGATAAGGAGAGCAGGTTGACTCGGGGTTTTTTTTTGTCATACCAATAATGACCACCAATCTCTGCAGATTGAGTTACTAAAGATGAAGAGTGTTAAGAGCTTTTTGTCTCTAAACAGTTTTAAGTGAGAAGGAGGTGTTGGGACACATCTCTCCTACCCTCTATGCAATCACAATTCTGACATTGCAGATCTGCAGTCCTGTATCCCCCAATACTGCACTGGAAATGGAGGTTACAGCATCCATGGGGGACAGAGGGTGAGCTCTTCCACATCCTATGTGGAAAAAGCAAGTTTTCTTAGAAAGCAGGAATCACACCAGGGATTTGAGCCTTCTTATTTAGAAAGTTTGGGAGGAAAGCTGTGGGGGCAGGAAGGCAGTTCGGTAGAGACAGAACGTACCCAGTGAACTAACGTACGTCTTGTCGCATGGTGGGAAGGAGCTGTATAAACAGTGGAGGGTGTTGGAATTTGGCTACACTTTCCAACTCAAGATTATAGTTACTGCTAAGCAAACACAGCTCCTAATAGCTGTGTTCAGGGTTTAATGCATGTATCCACCTGCAAAAGTTCTAGGCACTACTTTTGATAGAAGCCATGTAGGAAGCGAGAGAGGACTGTTAAGTCAAAGAGGTGTGTCTGTGCCTGACCACCAGGTCTTCGTTTAAACAAATGACCTCGAACCTGCTTGAATTCAGCTAAGTTCTGTGACAGAATTTTCATGGTGATTCATTGGACAGAGGTGGGATGGGGCCAGGTACTGTAGCAGTGAAGAACACACTGAGCTGAGGAGCGGAGTTCCTGGCAACGAGAACACCAGCTGCCCCGCTGGGTGGTAGGACAACCCTCCTGCGAATGGGGCACCCAGGGTGCCACAGGGAGGGGGTTGCCAAGGTTGTTTTGGGCTTGCTTTGGATGGCCAACTCCTCTGCTCCAAAAACAAGTGGCTGCTGGTGGTACTAGAAGGTTTCAATCGTGCCTCCATGGGTTTCCTGTGAGCATCCTCTCCCCCTTCGTGGCATACTATAGCCACCATGAAGAACAAGCTCAGACCAAAAAAGACAATCCAAGTATTTTAGCAAAAGAAAAAAAAATAAATAAAAGCAGAAACAACTTGCTACCAATGTTAACGTTCTTGCATTGAACTGAAATAAGATCCCTCTCTCATTAGAGGCCTGATTCATCAATGGGAACCAAACATATAGATCTACATCCTTGAATGTCTCAGTCAACATATCACCTCAGCATGCATACAGTTTTATTTGTATTCATTTGTTCTGTGGGGAAAATTGTATATTCCCCTTGTTTAGTCAATGAAAATTTGGGGGAGGGAGGGGCCAAGCTGTGGGTGGGAGGGATTTTTTGTATAAGGCATAACTTTTTATTTTCCTCTGTGTGTGAAGATTTTATGTGTTCATCTACTGATTTCACATATGCTATTATTGTAAATATTTAACATTTCTATTTATTATAGTGTCTCCATTTAAAAAAGAACACTGCTGGCTATGATAATTTAAACGTATGTCATGACCTGTGTTGTATATATTCATGCCACTAGTATGGTTTTTTTGTTTAAAGCTGCGTAAATATAGTTTTATACAGTTCCATAATGTTATTGACAGCATAAATCATTTATTTATTGTTAAACCTTCTTTCATATCTAACAAATAGGGTGTGTTTTACCTGAGATTATTTTATTGTGACATCTACATAGCCTTAATTCTTTATATTAAAAAAAAAAAAGGAAAAAAATTCCATTTAGATACTGTATGATGCTTTAATTAACATTCCTTATGAACTTGCTGTTCATAAAGGAGGTTTAGCTTAAAAGCCAAGGTAGGAATGTTTCCTTTGCGCTTTGCATCTGGAATGAGCCTTGTTCTGGAATGAAAATACTGGGAGAAGAAAAACGCCTACTGGGGAAAGATAGCAGTAAACCCTGGAAAATGCTGTCCTAACTTAAAAGTGCTGAAGCAAAATGCAAAATCGAAAAGAGGGAAGAAGAAAGGGAAAAAGAAAAAGAAAAAAAAAAGAAAAAAAAAGACAAACTGTCCTTAATTCTGAATCTCTGGGAGAAAAACATACTAGTTTTATCTCATGTGGAATTTGCAGCCAAATAAGCTTGTAAAAAAAGAAAATGCATATGGCTTTAGACGAAGCTCTGTACCTTTCACACTATTATTTTCCTTAAACACTAATAAATGTTTTGAATAAGTCTGTGGTTGGGTTTTGTTTAGCTGGAATTTCAGCTGCTGTGATGAGGGGCAAGAAAAGCCCTCTGAAGCTGGGCCAGCAGCCTCAGCCAAGGAGGGCAGAGGTAATCTGTCTGCTGGCCCCTCCAGACCCCATCCTGTCCTCTGTGCCAGCCAGGCAGCGGCAGAGGTGCCCTGGCTCAGCAGGACACAGGGACAGAACCAGCCCTTCCTCTCTGTATCCCTGAGAGAGTTGGTGCTGGGACAGAGACCTTGTCACCGGTGTGTCATTCCCCCTGGGGAGGGAGACCTCACTGGCTGCTTAGCTGGGACCTGGCAGCTTGGTTGGTGGGTTGGGAGGAGATGCAGGGCAAACTACAGGATGAAAAACACAGTGAGCAAAAGTTTGTGCCCTTCTGAGGTTCAGAAAGCCCCTGCTCTAGGAGGTTTTTCCCTCAGCAGGAGCCATGGAATGGGTTCACTGCAGCATGTTGGAGCCACCTCAGGGCTATACATGGGTCTGTATTCAGGTCAGGAAGGGAGACAGAGGTGCTTACGGGTTTCTTCTCACTGCCCTGATGATCTTGGATTACAGCAGTCCCCTGGGAGGTGCTGTGCTGAGCTGGCTATAGGCACAACTCCATTGGTCAAAGAGGCACAACATCCCTTAAGAGCCAGGACAAGACTCTGTGGCTGACCACAGCGCCTGCCCACAAGCAGGGTGTCAGCAGCCCCCAGCCCGGGGCCAAAGCCCAAAGCACTGGATTTCAGCCAGCCCCATTAACAAATAACAACAGCAATGCTTTCCAAAAGCTGTAATAGCTGATAAGATTTGTCCTGCATGTACAAAAATGCAGTCTGTTCGTATAATAGCAGGAGCCAACCCTTCAAGATTTTACCCTAAAACAGAGGACATTGATTTGGCTCTCCACTGTCAGCTATTAATAATCTATCAATGTGCACCAGCCAGTGGCTCTGTATGGGGACGTAATGGGCAAATGCAGTAGCTCTAATTCTTTCAGATTGCTCCATCACCATCCCAGCAACAGTCATATCAAAATCTTAAATGCATACTGAAGCTTCAGCAAAAGAGAAAAGCAAAATCCTAAGATTTACAAAAAGCAAGCTGCAGAAACAGCACTTTGTGTTGTCTCCATAGTCATTTTCATACAGCGTCGGGGTGTAGGCAGCAAGGGGATGGGGGAATTATGAGAAGGTACCTCAGAACATAAAGCACGGGGTTTTTTTAAGGCTGCTTGCATGAAAAAGCACATTTTTAACACTCCTCCTGTGGGGTTTAAAAATAACTAATCCAGTTAAAGCCTTTGGATGAGATGGGCTTCACAAGCCTAAATGTGATTTGCAGCAATGTAGGACCTGTAGCATTTCTTTGCCTTTAGGTGCCACAGCTCTTTATAATCCTGTGGCAGGATTATAAAGAGCTGTCGTCAAACACCAACGGGAAAGCACATCTTCCCAGCAGAGATGTGACAGAGCTTGGTGGGATGTGATCTCAGACCACTTTGCAGTCAGGCTGCAGTCAGGGAATAGCTTGTGCTGGTGTAGGACCACTCGTTGGCATTAAATATCCCACTGCGGTTGTTTGCAGGAGCTGGTCCACGCTGTGGCTGTGACGCAGCTAAGGTAATCGCATTCTGTCCTCTACCATCCTCCCTGCAATCTCAACTGGAAAAGTTATTTTTCATCTCCTGATGCATAAAGTGGTGAGACTGCATTCTGCTCCAAAAAGTGGCTAGGCGTTAGTGATGGAGAAGTGACCCTTACCTTCCCTTAGGGCATCACGTCTCACAAAATAGCACAGTAAGTAACAGAGTGCTGACATTAAAAAGTGCAGAAGCACAAAGAGAAAAAGAAGCCCTGAAAGACTGCAGAGCAGGGATTCTGCATTGCACAACCTGAAGAGTGTGCAACTTGAATTATGTTTCAGATCAGCATACAAGTCTGCTTCAAGAGCAGGATGATTTTAGTTCAGTTTAGTCTGAGTTGCTTTACAAGTGAGGTAAGGAAAACCGATGCAAGGCAATTCAAATTGCAAATGCACATCCCTACACCAGTCTCATCCAATGGAGCAAGTCCCCCCAAGACTGATACATGTGGTCCGTTTGGATTTCTTCTCTGATGGGCTCCCTGTCTGTCTAGCCTTCCGAAAGAACAAAATTAATTCCAGATACTGGCTTGCTCAGGCATACCAAAACATTTACAAATGTATATGGCAATTTACATATGTCAGCCCACATAGTGAGCTGAGTCAAACCTACTGCCAGCGCTTCTGCAGTCGTCCTTACCGGTTCCTAGGTACTGCCCTCCACTCTCCTCCCAGGCCCACGCCTGGAGATGCCAGGAGAGCTGAGGCAGCTCCAGAGCAGCTCTCTTGCTGCGTCACACCTGATGAATTCATCACAGCGAGCTTCCCAGGTGAGGGAATAGTTAAAGCTTGCTGGGAAGCCTCTCAGCAGAGCATTTTCAAAGCTATTTCCTGACGCCTCACCAGAAACACAAATCCCACTCAGTTTTCACTGCTAGTTATGTTCGTGTTTCCATGCTCTCCTCGCAGACTCTCGCAGGAAAGGCTTCTCTCACACCTGCTCAAGTCAGAAATTGCTGCATGCTTCCCCCAGCAACACAGCAGATCTCAAACCTCATGCAATGCTGGGCAGGCAGCCTCCATCACCCGGACCCACCATGATCACCACTCCAGTGACCAACCAAAACTGAATCGTGGAGAGGGGATGCAAAGGGGTGCAGCTGGAGCTCCTCGGACGCAGAAGCTCCACTGATACCGCCCAATGTCCCTCCCAGGTCTGTTCCTCTGGTCCCAGCACTAATAGGTCCTGGCACAGGGTTGGGGCTAAACATAACCCTATAATTAGTGAAATCCTAACAATTTTTGTTTCTGTACATTTTCTTTTGGGAAAAACATCCCAGCCAGTGGAGCATTTCATTTTGAAATCAAAACCTCATGTCTCTCTTGATCGGGAATGTAAAATGGGGACTTGAGGGTTTAAAGACATGACAAATTATGGGAAGCTGCAGGGGCTGAGAATTCCTATCTCCAAGGATGCTGACTGTTACAGCCTCAACCTTCTCTGCAAATACCATCCTCCTTCATAAAAAGAGTGGCTTGGAGTTTACTTAGAAATTCTTCAAAAATACATAGTTGTCCTTGTGGAGCCTGCTGTGAGGTTCTCTATGTAGAGAGGGGTACAACTTTTCCTAAGGGTACTCCCCTGCTGCTGGAAAGAAGTGCCCTACGGGCAGTGCCACTGCAGTGAGCCCGGCTGGACTGCGCTGCTCTGCATCTCCGTGGCTCTGGTGACACTGCAGAGATGGGGTCTGGCACGTGGTTCCAAACAGGAGCCTCAACAGGGTTCCCATCGAGCCTGGGCTGGCTGACATGGCACAAGAACCAAGTGCCCCCGGGGCACAGGCAGTGCAGCTTGGAAACACAAGCTAATGGAGGAGTCAAAGCCAGGCTGCATTTTAACACAGCGCAGGATTGGCCCTTTGCTAGCTAAGACATTACAACACCTAATCCCCTCTTATAAACCCCACTTCCATTTCCCAGTTCTTCTGCAGTTTGTATCTGCTTTTCTCTATCCCACAATCACACAGGACTACATTTGTCACCCATGAATAATTCCACTTACATTGCAGAATCTCTTCCTACCCTGGAGAAAAATGCAGTGGGAGGTGTGGGGAAGCTCAGTGAAAGCTGACAGCCAGGAGAGACTGGGAAAGGCCTACAGGGTGCCTTTTTTAGATGTCCTATTTTAAGATAAAATGAAGAGGAACTGTGCACATTCAGCATTTTGTTAAACTGACATGAAATCAAGGCACTACAAAATCAGTTTGCAGAAGGGTGCAGTGCACATGCTTGAAGCCTTCCTGGAAATATTAATATTGTTATTATTTATAATTGGCAGTAGGTCCTGGCTGTCAGCAAGTCCCAACCTTGGGGCTACCAATCTGTATATCACAGGAGAGAGTCCCAGCCAAAATGAGTTTCAATTGCCATTGGTAGAAAGAACCATTGCCCTTTGCCTCTGCTCGCAGAAAACTCAATGTGCCTACCCAGGCACTCAGCACTCAGCACTCACTCACAGCACAAGACACTTCTGCACAGTAATCACAGGAATTACATGGATTTCTCACTGATCTACCACCTATGCTTGCTGGTCCAAAGGCTAATGCTAACTGATGATGAATCAGCCGAAGCCAAGGAAAAGCATTTTTGCCTGTACAAAAGAGGGAGTTAGAGCAGCCAGGATGCCTTGGAGGGGGCAGAGGATGCACAGGGAAGCTGAAACTGCTCTGCAGCACAAAAGGGCTCCTGGGGGTCTGGGCAGCCCATGGCAGCAGCTGTCTGACTCTGCAGTTCCTGGAAGAGGAGACATATTTTGTGGCCATCTGCATGACACGGACTAGTGAAAGCTGGCCACAGATGATGATCCAGGACTGGAAGATGAGTCTTGCATAATAATTAAAGGCCTGGTCTTGGGTTCACCAAAGCCTCTGGTAAAACATCTTATTGATAATAGCAGGACATTAGGATTAGGCTCCTGCGGGAGCTGGGAATCACTGAAGCTTTCCTGACTACATTGGCTTATCAGGAATAGTCTTAGCAAAATCAGAAAATAGAGGAGGCTGAAAATAATCTGTTCTCAAACATCCCACATTCAGAAATGCCTGAATCTGAGGCACAGGGTTTTTCTGCAGCACTCCCTAAGCATGGACCATTTGCAAACCACAGAAAAGCAGGCAATCCACAGCATCTTTCAGGAGCATCCAGAACTGTACAACACTTTAAATATGACAAAGATAAGACTCAAATGCAGCTTTTAAAAAACAGAAATAAAGTTTACTAGACTTTATGACATTATATACCATAGTGCTTGAATTCAGGCCATCCTACACATAATCGCCCCTCCCTTCTGTTGGTCACGTAGCACAGGCTTTAATACAGCCTAGAAAAGTGGTGAGGCCCTCTCTTCAAAGGAGAAAAGAGCAGCTATACTCTCCCAATAAAGACAGTAGCAGGATTATACAGTACAGTGATTATTCTGAGCTACAGCACAGAAGTCAAAAACTTGAAAGGGTGGAGTAAAAAAGGACGGGGAGACAGTACTAAGAATATGTGATGATGCCATTTAAGCACATAAACTCACTCAGGAGCTTGCTTGGAACAGACTGTTCTTACAGTATTGCCAGACTGACCAGAAACAAGAAGAGCATTAAGGTCCAGTTGACCAATAAGTTGGTCAAGCCCTCTCTCATGAGACTGCCAGTCAAATTTGTAAACATTGAAGGTCAGATAAACACACAAATGTTGCAATTTATTGGATTCACATTCCTCTGGCGATTCACCTATGTTTTCTTTTGTCGGGACTAAGGGTTCAAGTGGGTGGTGGGCAGCTAACAGGAGGATCATGTTGTCTGCCAGCCCAAGGCACGGGCAGGACAGAGAGGACAGGGCTGTGATGGAAAGCCTGAGCTTCATAGGCAAAAGATACTCCAGTCCCCAAAGCAACACCCATCCTTATCTTTGAAAGAAACACATGTTTTCCAATCTCTGCAGTTCTCTCAAGGATGAGAAAATTAACAAACTTAAAAATCTTTCAGGGGGCATCAAATCTCCCAAGCCATTATAAACTAGGTAGTACCACTGAGGGATTGCTCTGGAGCAACATCAGGAGGAAGGGGGACATATCCTGAGAGCTGGCTCGTCTGCAACTGGCACAGGACATGCCCAGCAGCCTGAAAGCAGTAACGACAGAGCAAGGCACAGCGGCTACATAAAAGGCACATGCTTGGTTAATTCACCAGACTCTCCCAGCCCTTGTACCTGCACACAGACCATGGCTGCAGGATCCAAGGTTGTCCCCTGGCTCTGACTTTGCTGCTGCAGGTGTAGCTGCACCGTGGTACACCCGTAGTAGTGCTTACACAACCCCAGCTCTGATATGCTTGATGACACTCACCCCTGCAAAAACAGCTTACTCCTCCAGCTGAAAGACAGTGAGGACCATCTTAGGGATGCTGCTACAGGACTGGCAGCTCTGCAGCTGCGTGAGACAAGGGCTCATGCTCCTAATACAGTATCTGGTATTGGATAAATCAGACATAATTCTGACTGCAGTTTCACAGCCCACCAAAATCACTGCAAAAGCATGGAGCCAGCTCCAAACTGTGTGTTCCTGCTGGCCAAAGTATAAATATGTTTATGTGGCGGATCCAAACCTGATATATGTTACCGAGCAACCTGGTAGCACAGAGCCAGCAGGGTCTGTGATACCCATGGCATCAGCTCACAGCTCACAGTAACAGAACGTGCCATTCGTTAAAATTGCAGTAAGGGTCCTACAGGCCCCTACTGAGGCTGCAATACCCATGTCCTGGGTTCATACAAAACTGAACTTTGTCCAGAATTTAGAACTGGAGGAAAAGGAAGGGAAGAAAAAAATAAAGAGACATAGAAACATTAGTTCTTATTCATAGGACCGTGCTGGTTCCCACTCAGTACTGTCTGCAAACGGTGCAGATCTGAAGCAACACCAGACAGGGAAAGAGAAAAAAAAATCCATTAATAGTAACCTCTGCACCCAGGCTGACGTCTGGCTTTGAGAAACAGTCAGTGAGGCACCGGTCCCTGCACGTCTAGGTTTTCTCTCCCGATTTGGACCCATGCCATTCGTTTCATTTCAGTATCTCTACACCTAATATCTGACAGCAACCCGGCGGATTTCTGTAACTGCCAACTGGGTCTCCAAATTACTGAAAAGCAAGAGAGAAAGAAGATATGCAGAGTCATCTCTGCTACGTGTGGTCCTGCTGCTAAGCTTGGCCTACAGTTCTAGTGCTTTCAGACTCCAGAAAGGTAAGGAATCAGGGTTTATTCCTGTTGCAGCACTGTGTGTATAAGGCAAAGAGGTATCAGAAGCAAGGGGGGGGTATGCAAAGCAGGGAGTGGATTACCTGCCTTTAACTGCTTTGGTCTTTTTTTATCAGGTGGGTGGGCTTGCCACCAAAACAAAGGACAGGAAGGACAACCCTGCTGTCTCCAGACTCAAGAAATAGTTGCTAATGCCCATCAATGGTGGAAAAAAAATGCTGTGGAAGCACTTGCCAATATCTTCACAGCACCAGTCAGGAACTGCGCAGTCGGCCAGGAGACGTGTGGGTGGATCAGCCCAACATGAACGTGCCCAGCTGGCTCTGCCTCACACTCTTCTTGGTAGTTCCCAAAGACAGAGCAACGATTTGCCATAAAGAGGCCCTGGGGAACTGACACATTGTTTTATTTCTGGCTTTGAACTTCAGAAACCTTGGGGATTCATGGACATGTGCCGTCCCTTCCACCAGGTGAATTTACCCAGGGTCTCTGTTTCATCCACGCAGCCTTTGGAAGGCTTCAGTGCCTGCTTTCCATCTGACAGCAGCACAGCTGAACGAGAGAGATGCAAAACTAATTGTACAGAGAAGGGAGCCAAAAAGGGATTCCAGCAACATGAAAACCAGAGGGAAATGCCAGAGTCATGCTATCTGCGATCAGTATCTGTGACCCTTCATATTCCAAGAAGTAGCAATGATAAGGCAGCTCTGTCCAGGTGAAAGATATCAGCAGGGCTAATTGTAGCAGAGCAGGCTGATTCTCATGGCAATACTGTTATCTCCCTGGATTCCAGCTCCCAGCGGCTGCTGTCACTGCTCATAATATCCAGCAGCAAGAGAGAGAGAAAGGAAGTGAAAGGAGGAGAAAGGAGAGAGAGAAAAATGAAGAAGGAACAGAAGGGGGATAAAAAACAGAAGATAAATTGTTAGAATAGTCAAAAGAAAAGAAAGGGGAGGAACAGAGAAGATATGGAAAGAAGCCAAAGCAAATGGGAACCTTTAGCTGCTCCACACTTTGCTCTTGAAGGAGTTTCAAGTGAGTGGAGATGAAGGCAGAAATTGCTTGCTGTGGGTGGATGGCAGGAGGCAAACTTAGCTCGTCATATCCCCAAGGAGGTATGTCTTCTGCAAGAGGAGACCAGGCAGGCTTGGAGGGCACAGAGAGTAAAGAAATCTCTCCAGAAGCGTTACCTCTGCTCTTGTGCTGACTGTGCTGGCTGCTTGTTGCATGTAGAAGGCTCAAGAAGATTTTTAAATTATTAATTAAAAAAGGAGGGAGTACTACTAATGAGCTGGTAAAGAGGCTTAGCTGTGCACGCAGCATGGCACAGGAGGGAGACTGCTCTGATCCCTGCAAACTGCCCCAAGAGCAAAGGGACGTGCTTGTCCAGCAGGAAGGGAGGGGAAACCCAAAGCACTGATAACTGCATCCACTACCACCACAACCTCTGCTATTTCTGCACCCTTCCACAAATTTCATGGTACTCTCTGCCCATTCCTTACAATGCCCCATTCAGTTTCCAGATGTGGGGCATCCCAGCCTCAAAGGGCCTGAATTCTGGGCACGCTGCCCCTGCGCGAGCCCGAGCTGTGCCCTGTGCACACCAGCAGCCTGATGTGCACGTGCAGGGCCAGATGGACCTGCCAGACCTGCTGTGGTTGGTGGGTGGGTCTGGGCCACAGGATTATTACTCTTGTTATTCCTCCTCAGATCCAGGTAAATACATGGTACAAGAGTCCATGGACCAAGCAGATGACGCTCAAAACAGCCACAGCAAAGGATGAAAGGAGCAGTGAGAAGTTGCTCAAGAGCAACAACAGCAATGTCCAGTGTGAGATGGAAGGGGGTTGTTGCAAAAATCTAGGTGTCAGGAGTCTGCTAGGTTATCCAAGACATCCACCTGGGAATGGTGGGCACAATCCTGGAGACTGGTAGCCTTCTGGGGCAGCAGCTGGAGGGCAAGTAGAGCACCTAAGTTTGAAAAATTGATGACTGGCTTACTCTAAGAGCAGTGTCTGATGCCACAGGCCCCCATGCAAGGATTCAACTCTGCGCTGGGGAAACACCTCCAGAGGGTATTTGGAAGCAGATGCATGTGGGCTCTGAGGAACAAGGTCCAAAGCCTTCACAACAACTCTTAGGGCTGTGTGTTTCAGGAATAAATGCTATGGGGATGAGAACAGAAAATAAGACATCGTACCCAGTCAAGGCCAATACCATCAACAAAAACAGTGTCAGCCTAAAAGCAACCTGCTGGGTTATATTTATACAGCCAGTGGGAGCTCTCAGTGTAGATAATTCTTATGAAATTTAATTTTTTTCATTTCACCTGCATACATTTTAAATGCCATTAGAGATGCAATCAAGCTTATACCGGAATCTGTTTAAATCCTTTGCACTATAGAGAAAAATTGCATAAATCATACATGATGACAGCATTTCAAAGGAAAGTCAAACTGCTGAAATGGTGGAAGCCACAGACGACAACCAGAACATGTCAAAAAGCTCAACAAGCTTTTGATGAAAATGTAAGTATGGAAAAAAAAAAAATCAGAATAAACAATTCTGATTAACTTAATCAGGTTTGATTGAGGTACTTTATCATTCAGGTATTAATTCATGACTTGAAAAGCAGGAAAGTTTATTTGCTTCTTCTAGCCGTGAGAAAGTATTTCAGAATGCATTCTGCTAGTACTAACACCTTGAAGACCCTGACTGGGAAAAATACCTCATTTAACTCACTGCTTAAAATAACCTCAATACATCAGCTTTACATGCAGAACAGGCCTCTATATGCTTATTTTGGTTTTCATATGTATTTGATACATTAGACAGTTTCATTTAGATAATAATAACTTCTCATGATGTGGTTTCTGAATTCCCATTTCAAACCTGATAAATTTTAAGATAAATCACAGAAGAAACCCAAATATCAGTTTCTTACATAATAAAGTCTCCTCCTGAGAATCTGGACAAACATATCACAGAATCACAGAGTTGTAGGGGTTGGAAGGGACCTCAAGAGATCATCGGGTCCAACCCCCCTGCCAAAGCAGCTCCCCAGCTCATACTGCACAGATAGGAGTCCAGACGAGTCTTGAATATCTCCAGAGAAGGAGACTCCACCACCTCCCTGGGCAGCCTGTCCCAGGGCTCCCTCACCCTCACTGGGGAAAAAGTTCCTCCGCATGCTGGTGAGGAACTTCCTGTGCTCCAATTTGCAGCCATTGCCCCTTGTCCTGATACATGATAAGTTGTATAACTGTGTAAGAAACTGTGTACAGGTATGGCAAAAACCAGAACAAATGTAACACAAGGGTAGTATTTAGGGCTCTGATCTACATCCTCTGCTCAGCCACAGCAGACCGGTTTAGGACACCCAAAGGATTTTGCTGTGGCTTGCTAATGGTCACCACTCCTGGAGCAAAACCAGCATCATGGGACACACACCTTCATTTGGGGCTTCCAGATTGGAGTTGGTACATCAGTTTAAGCCATCAACAAGGGTTACTTTGTCCCCAAAAACAAGATAGCAGGCTGGAGAACTGTTGGGCGGCTCATCCTGTTTCACAAGGACACGAGACAGGGAACTGGGGACTTAACCTGCTGCTGCTACGTTCACTGGAGTGCATTAGCCAGAAAGTCTGACTGCAACTGGTCCCAACCAACTCAACCAGGATTTCTGCAAGGAAAGACCTACAACCTACACCAGTCTGGGGCAGGACTGGGATTCGCAACATGAACATTTAAAGCATGATAGTGATCCTAATCACACAGATACCTATCAGCCCACCATGCTGAAGCCAAAGCTGCCCTTCTGTGTGTGACACAGTAACATGGCAAAGGCAGGTAAGGAATTTCCATCAATATTCCCTCCCACCCCCGTATCTGCAGCACAGAGGGGAGATGGAGGGATCACCAGTGAGTCGGTTTCCCTGCAAAGGAGCAATCAGCACAGTTCAAATGCAACCCACAGCCCAGCCCAGCATTGTCAAGGATCGTCAGCCCTCCTTTGCCTTGCCCCACCACGTCCCACCATGCTGCCAGCAGCTCCCACACCCACTTAGAGCCATATGCAAGGACTTCGCAGGAAGGCCCTGTCCCCCAGCAGCAATGCCGCCTGCTCTGAGACCCAGCGGCTCTCACAGAGATGCATTTCCCTATTCTGCAGCACCATCTTGCAGCAAGAGGGAGGAAAGCACCTTGCCCAGACAGCAGCAAGGAAAGGTGGGTCTGAAGGACACAGCAGCCCGGACTGCAGCTACAACCAGGAGCAAAACAGACAACAAGGAATGATTTTCATTAGGGATGGAGAGTTATGGCCTAGACAAACCCCTGCATCAGTGCCAGGGTTCAGCTGAACTTGGGAATAGTCTGCAGAGTTCAGTATTTTATTGTTAAACTCTTCCATCCTCACGGCCCCTTTTCTGCCTACCTCCCTTGCTACTGGCTGCTTTTCACCCAACTAAAACCAAGACCTGTGCTACAGTCTGTGCCTGAACCTCCCATGAGCCTTGCTCCCAGCACAGCCCTCCAGCATTCACCAACTGGCCCCGTACCAGCACAGCCACATCCGTGATGGGAAGGAAACAAGTCCACTCAAAGGCAGCAGCATGAGTCTAAAAACTGGGTAGGGGCAGACCTGCCCCTGTTTCTCTGCTTTAATGTCCCCACAACTGCTATGGTGGTGTTCCCCAGTCCCAGATAACTCCGTTCTCTTTCCCAGGCAGTTTCAGAGCATCGAGGAAAACAAAGGATGTGACTGAAACCGTGGCATCAACAGCAAAATGACTCTTTGCACTATTTTCCCTCCCATTCCAAAGGCAACATCAGACACGATGAGAATGAGGAGAGGACACAGACCACATGGTGTTTGCTTCAGGCTTTCGATTTGTTGGGCAACACAGTTAGGTCCCCTCACTGCTGGAGGGGAACTTGGCTTCCTCTTGTTAAGTGTCTGGATTTCTCAGAAAACTCTAAGAATGACAGCAGAGGAGGTGCAAGTCATTAAAACAGGAAGAATATTAATTTTGAGCAAAAATGGCTCAGAAACAGTGGAAACTTCAAGTATGCTTTAAGTGATTATTCCAAGAGCCTTTTTAGTAAAAGAAATTAAAATTTCAGACAACTAATTTCAGGGAAGTTACACTCAGACAACCAGTGTCACTAATTCTGAACTAGCTGCATTTTTAATGAGAAAAATAATCCAAATGGACCAAAATTACCCATCACCAAGGCATGAGAAGTTTTAATTCTTCAGTAAAAGCAGAGTGACACACAGGCAGGAAAGGGGCAAAGCTCATTCTCTGCACA
Organism: Laterallus jamaicensis coturniculus; assembly: GCA_022605575.1. Classification (NCBI taxonomy): domain Eukaryota; kingdom Metazoa; phylum Chordata; class Aves; order Gruiformes; family Rallidae; genus Laterallus; species Laterallus jamaicensis. The sequence continues at coordinate 10,328,812 of JAKCOX010000016.1, read as the reverse complement.
CTGCTGGGTGCATCTTCCCCTTTCTTGTCTGTCGGTGTGAGTGCACATAAAAACGACTGTTAAAGAAATTCCCCGAGATCTTAACGAGAGGAGGGCTGAGAACAGCCACCACGTTGTGTGTTGCCTCTCACGGCGAAGCTTCGCCTCCCTTTGGCATCACCAACTTTTCCCACAAAGCCACAGCTCGGGTTGGTACACAGCAGAGGGAAAGGAGTTCAAACTGCTGATGAACTCGGCGGGTTGTGCAGGCCAGACAGTACGGCTGGGATTACCCAAGGTATGTGCATTTTCTCAAATTATTGGGGTCTCTGGTTCCTGTGGCTGCTTTATTCACAGACTCTTGTGCTCTGAAATCTGGTGTTCCTGCTGCAGCTGGGAGTGCAGCTTCCAAATGTGCTCCGGTCTTCCCAGACATCCAGTCCCCATCCTCCCTGCAGTACCTTCCTGCTTTCACTTGAAGGCAACCTTGCGCCACACATGTCTGTAAAAAGCACGGGGCTGGGAAAGCACCGGTGCTGCTGCCCCCGCCAGATATCCCACCTTGCAGGTGGAAGGGGCCGCCTGAGCTCCAGGCACAGAGGAAGAGCAGCCTAGCTGCTCTTCTGAGGTCTGATCCATCAATATCTGCACACTGCTGACTTGGCATTTAGCTACTCTAAATGCAATGGCACCGCTTGCTGATCACATGCTTGGGAACTGCAGGAAAGAGACGGTCTGTGGCTGCATGGGCAATAAGAGTTGTCCCTGGGTGATGCCCCAGTGCCCACCATCTGGTTTGGCCCTTCTCTTCACCAAAAGCATCAGCAGGGATCACGATTAACAGCAGGGACAGAGCAGGAGCTCAATTTTGAGCAGGGACAGAACAAGCTGGGAAACGTGCAGATAAGAGTGATATTTCCTAATCAGCTGCTCCCAAGGAATTTTATCCCTGGATACTCGGGGAGCCAGTTATCTTGGCCATTAGTGAACTTGTGAGGGACAGGTGAGATACCAGCAGACGGGCAAAGGGCAAAGGTAGCATCTCTCTTCAAAAGCAGGGGATCTGAAGAACCAGGCAATTACAGACCTATCTGCTTAACCAGGAAAAATACTGGAAGAAATAGGTGCCTGAAAAAACCCAAGATAAAAGCAGGACCCACAAACTGGTCAACAGCGAGAGGTACAACATGGTCATTTGGTTTATGTGGAGAAGACAATGACAAGGAGATGAAATATAGAAAAATGTAAGTATCTGGGGCTTTAAGCATCACTGTGCATTAAACTGCTTTTATGAAGCCACTCTTCAAAGCAGTGCAGTATTTAACATTTTCTTCTTTTCCTCCTGCTCAAAATGACCATCTGGCAACAGACTTTCTGAATTGAGCCTTTTCTCTGGTTTCTGTTTGGAGACAAATCTGTGCCAACTTCCAGCAATTCATGTGATTTAGGGATGCAGAATATAATTTTCTTCTGAAATGTACGTGGGCTTGAAGTTAAATTCAGATCCTGAAAAGATCTGGTGTGAAGCAAGCTGTGGGTGACAATACAGTTTCTCTATGTGCATGCAGTATGTCAAACTAGAAGGATTTGCACCCCTTTCTGTGCAGTCTCAGGCTAGGTGGTAAATTCTGCATCTTATCCACAGCTACTTTACTTGCCCTAAACTAACCCCATCAAACCTGTCTGAAGTTTCATTTTAAACTTCTAGGAACTTTCATTTGAAACTACAGGATGCAAAATCCTTCTCAGATACATTGGGCACAGCTATGGTCAGTTAACTTTTCTTTAAAACAAAACCACAAAAGAAATTCAAACTGTAAGAAGCTAAGAGGTCTCTGGGCAAAATTTCCTATTTCAGGAGGATGGAGTCTGGAAAGACAGTGTAGACAATCCCTAAAGGGAAAACAATTCTCCAGATGCTCAGCCATCACTGCACACACAGGGCCCTGGAGACACAGACAGGGGAAAAAATAAACCTCATCTAATGACCTGCACTGCCTTTGTAACTGTTTGGTCCCAATCCCACCAGGTCTATGGGCAGAAAATAGTAGGAAATGAAATCTAAGACCCTGCTTGGGAACTTCAGGCCAGGTTTCTGATCTTTTTTCCAAATGTCCCCGCACATTGGTGATGGAGCTTTGAAACCTGGCCATGTCCATCAGACAAGGAGCCACACAGCCAATGCTGGGAGAGAGCATCAGTGCGAGGGGGGAGCCGGGCCCTCCAGGCGGAGGGTCGTCAGAGGATTAAGCACATGCAGCTCCCTGGGGAATCCCACCAGCCTTCCCTTATTTCTCAGGAAAGTCTCCAAGAAACTATCACTGAATAAACCTCTTTTCTTAATAGTCTCATCTTTCTGGGTCTAAAATTTGCAAGGACAGTCTTAGAGTATGTTATAAATAGATTTTTAAAAATCTTTACTTATAATGCTTGGAGATAAAGTGTAGCTAAATGGTATTTCCAAGGAAAGAGGTTAGTGTCAAAGTAGAGAAAAAGATGGAGGCAGTCTCTTTGCCTTTGCAAAAAGAATGAAATGCAAAAGTAAACATCAAAACCCAGGAGAAACTAATTACTTTGAAAAATTCCTTTCAGCTATAACAGCAGTCTCAGCTTTTATTTTCATTTATTAGATCTACTAAAGTAGGAGGCCTGAGGAAAAATATTTAAATCATCAAATCAGGTTACTGCTTTTCCAACAGCCCTGAAAGTAGTCCATGATTTTCACTGAAGTTTTTACCTATGCTTCATCTTTCCTTTCAGGAAATGACCACCTTAGAAGCCAGCCTAAAATTTAAAAAAAAAAAAAAAAGTGTGCCAATAAACCTGGAAATAATATTGCAAAAGACTTGGTATTTTGTGGGGATTTTTTTAATGAAAGCTTTTACAACAGGTTGCAGCCCAATCTGGACCATACTGGTGCACTAAAAGGCAGATCATGCTCCCAAGACCTTCCCAACGACAGCAAGGATATGGACAGGGCCTCATCACCATTTTGCACATAAAGCAGAGTCAGATTTGGATCCCCACCCCTTGCAAGGCACCTGCTTAGCTGGTGCAATTAGGAAGGCTCTCAGTTCAGGGGGGTGCTGGGAGCACTGCCCGGAGCTGCCAGTGCTGCAGCATGGAAAGCCAGCCCTATTGCCTAAGTCAGACTCCTCGATGGGCTGCATGTAGAGAGCCAGTGCCAAGCCTGAATGAGACACTCTGAGAGCCATTCCAGGCTTTCAAATATAAGCCAAGCTTTCCTAGCAATGACAGGGAGGAAAATGTGTTATTTTTAGTAACCCCGTGGGATTTTTTTGCAATGGCTCCTGATATGCAGTGAGCTGACACCCACACCTTGCACACCCTCCTGCTTGTGGCAAGTCTGTCAGGGCTTTGGGGTTTTGAGCAGCCAACTGAGCAAGCTGCATTCACAGATAGGTGTGTCTCTCAGCACCCATAGCACTTAGGCTACAAGAAGGTAGTAGCTGTATTGAAACAGCAACAGCAGCACGGGGCTCAAATACAGGACAGGCATTCAATCTACTCTAACTCACTGGTGTTGCTGGTGTCACTGGTGAAGTGGGACTAGTAAACAGTCTCCTGATTCCATGGTGAATTTTTCTCCCTGGTTTCCGTTTTTCCTTCTGGGAAAGTCATTAAAGTTTTTAATATCTCCATCCACACAACCCCCACCAAAACTCCTGCACACCTATATCCCTGCACAAGTTCACGTGCGTGGCTCTTAGAGCAGCCACGGAGGAAATAAGGCACTGAGCTGGCATTTGGGCTGCTTCTCAAACGCTTGCTGCTGCCTATGGTTGCAGACATGGCCACCTCCTGCTAAGCAATAAATAAAGGCTACTCCCCACTCTGAAATTAATAGCAGCTTGGTTTGCCTCCCTACCAGACAAGCTGTAATCTAATCGCATGCCCTGTGGCTTCACAAGGCAATTGTTCTGTCCCTTCTACTGTCACACCGCATCAGGGATTCCTCAGCACCCACAGTAGGTACATCAGGTGGGACTTGCTCTGCAGCACACCCTGAGGCAGCCTTCCTGATGCACCTCTACAGACGCCAAAGTATGAGGAGGATGTGTGCTGGAGGTGCTGGATCATGAACTTACCACAGCATTACCCAACTGTGACACCAAGGGGTGTTATTTGTCAGGAAACATTACTACTCAACTTTTGTTTCTCCCAAACAAGCCACAGCTCAAGCCCAGCAGTGGCTGTTGGGCAGGAGCACATGGGTATTTGGCTGTTCACAGCCTACAGACCTCTCTGCTGTGGGTGCATACAGCTGGTAGGGAACTCTGGCTGGGAAAACTCACAGGTATTTTTAAAATATACAAAAGCCAAATGGCAGAAGTGTGCTGGTTGTGGCTGGGATAGAGTTTATTTTCTTCACAGTGGCTGGTGTGGGGCTGTGTGTTGGACTGGTGCAGGAAACAGTGTTGGTAACACAGGGATGTTTTTGTTACTGCTGAGCAGGGCTTACAGAGTCCAGGTCTTTGCTGCCTCACATCCCACCAGTGAGTAGCTGGGGGTGCACAAGGAGTTTGGAGGGGACACAGCTGGGACAGCTGACCCCAGTGACCAAAGGGATATCCCATATCCTATGACATCACACTCAAGTGTATAAGGCTGGGGGAAGAAGAAGGGAGGGGGGGACATTCAGAGCAATGGCATTTGTCTTCCCAAGTCCCCATTACACACGATGGAGCCCTGCTGTCCTGGGCATGGCTGAACACCTGCCCGTGGGATGTGGGTAATGAATTCCTGGTTTTCTTGGCTTGTGTGTGCAGCTTTTGCTTTACCTATTAAACTGCCTTTATCTCAACCCAGGAGTTTCTTACTTTTACCCTTCTGATTCTCTCCTCCATCGCACTGTTGGGGGAGTGGGGGAGCAGCTGCATGGGGCTGAGCTGCCAGCTGGGTTAAACCAGGACAGTAAGGAAATATAGCAAAGCATTCCTATCAAACAGACAGGAAAAGACTGATGAATATTACGGCTGAAGCTGAAAAAGAAGGAAATAAAGAAGATAGAGAAGAGCAGCAGAGAAGGGATGGGCCTGGAGCCTGTAGAAAGGTTAGCTAGCTGTGCTATTTGGGTTCAATATGGGAGGAGACAACTAATACAATTAGCTGATGTCCCTGCTCACTGCAGGGAGTTGAACTAGATGGCCTTTAAACCAACACATTCTATGATTCTACAATTCTATGATTCTTATCCATCCAACAAACTGGAAGGGAGCCCTGGACAAACATCCAGGAGGTGTAGGCCAGTGCATGTTTGTGGGTGTTCCTGGTGCCATATGAACTGCATCACTTCTCCAGGAGATGTAGAAGCAGCCAAGCTCTGGCAAGCAGCCAGCCTGGGGTTGCTAAATATCCAGAGCAAGATCTGCTGCTGGCCTTGCTCTCAGATCAGCAGGCACATGCCTATCTAGGTGCATTCTAAGACTTGGACATATGGGCACATGGGCATGAGGAGCTTACAAGTGCCATGGTCAGCTCCTCAAAGTGCCTTTCCAAACAGAAGTTACTCCTCTCAGGACCTTCACAGTCCTATCATTTCCTAGGCTGTTGTATACATGCTCAAAAAGAAAACAAAAAGCAATATCTATTCCCCTGACTGCCACTATACCTGGCTGCAGGTCTGGTGCCCTCTGCAGAAACCAGTTCCCCAACTTTCCTCTGACATCCTGTCCCCAAAGAGCCCCCATCTCTCTGTGGATCTTTCCCAGCACTAACATTTTGCCCTCTGCTCAGACCACCTCTCTAATTAGCTTTGTTTTGACATCATTGTTAACCTTTTGGATGCACTGAATCCAAAGCAGTGTGTTGGAGAAGCCAAATAAAAGAAACTAATGAACCTCCCTTCCTTGGAGAACCTGCCCAGGCTGCATCTCACCCAATTAAAACAGGGTAAGTCCTGGTTCTATGTACATAGACACACATAGAGCACATTACCTGCTGAAATCAGGCAGGAGCACGAGATGCTGCTCTGCATTAAAAGAGGAAAGAAGCTCTGAGTTTGCTCCATAGACAGCTGTCATCTCCTTGGACCCACCAGCTGTGGTCTGATCACAGCCAGACTACAATCTATCGGCCGTGTCAAATGTCCCCTTTCCCCAAGCCTGCAGAGCTCAAAGAGGATCCAGACAGTGCTTTATCTTGGTGACAACTTTCTTTTCTGGAATTGTCTGGGAACAACATGTTTAGCCATTGCCAAAAAAGATCACCAACAGCTATTGGCATCATCAGCCCTCGGTTACGGGGTTTCCCAAGTGGCACAAGGGATGACAGATTCATATTAATTCCAGTCAGCAAATGGATTATAAATACTCCCCCAGCCAGTTGCCACCTGATAGGACTGTCCTTGAGTCTTCCAATTGTGGAAGGGAGTTGTCAACTCTAAATTTACCCACCAGCATGTATTGTATAAAACATACTACTCTGTGATCCTTGGTAGACACTTGTGCTGTATCCCAGCATGGATTGGACCAGAAACTGCTAGTTCCATCAACCAGCCAGACATCTCGCTATTGCTTATCTCAAGACTTAGACAGCAGAAAGGAGAGAGGGATGGGTTTGACAGGATGCGTTGGTGTATTGGTTAACAAGTCCCATCAAGTCTGAGTTAATAAAGTGATCAAAAGCAAGGCCCACCCAACAACTTTCTGATGAGGTAACAGCTTCTATTCCAAAGGACAGCCTTTCCCATCAGAAAAATATACCATCATGACTGATACAAGTAAACCCACTCCAAGGATGGGGTGTCCAAAACCAGACAGAGCTGGTACAATACCGAGATAGCATTCCCTGTCAAAAGCAGTAGGCAGGATGCTAAAATTTTGTACCAGTGGGACTATTTGCTTGAAGAACAGTAATTAGATGGATTTAAGTTTTACAAAATAGAAATAGAACAGAAAGCAAGCAAGAGAGGAGCTCTAGGCTTTTTTCTAGCTTTAGAACAACCCTGGTGCCTGTGAATCGGGCAGATGCTCATGCTAGCAGCTCCTGTCTGCGGTAGATTTTCTCACCCAAAAAAACAGGGGGGGCCTGTCCGTGTGGAAGGCCAATTTGCTAACAACCAGTTCAGCACATTTACCTGAAGTAAGCTCATTTTTTTTGCCTGTTGCTTGTTCGTGAACAAAAGGTTTCCAAGCTGGACACATCATCTCATCCCTGTTGCTCAATAGGCCCAGATAAAATCTGCCCTCGCTTAGACTAAGACGGTGGTGGGGCTGGTGGGGGCTGCATGGCATTTTGCTCCTCTCTGGGCTTTTTCTGATTTGATGCTCAGCACTCTTGAGGACACCCAGCCTCAAGAACCTTCTGCTCACCATCTGTACCCACACCCTGGGTGAGCCCTGGGGCTCCCAGGCAGGGCCATGGGTCCCACAAGATGGCACTCAGCCACAGAGTGAGGGGCAGCAGCCCAACAACCCAGCAGCTGCTCCTAGGCAGAACCACCTCTCCCACCCAACAGAGACTTGCCCCCTATTTCCACTATTTTCCCCTGCCAAGCACTTTTTAGCAGTCAAGTCAAAATGGTACCTGCTCACTTTCTGGGAAGCCTCAGGGGAGAGCAAGGGTGGGGGATAAATAATGCACCATGGAAACCCGGGGGACCTTTGCTTTGAGAAACTGTAGCATGCTTCTGAGTTTAGGAAAAGATCTGAACTTGTGCCCATGTACCAGGAACAGGCAATTTTTTCACCTACAAGAGAATCACTCTAAATATAGCCAAGTTACACACCCTGATCAACAGCAGTTTCTCCATGCTTTCTACATACTTGGAAGATTGCAGCATCTTTTAACATCAAAAATACTTTTAGCTCACACTGCAGCTACCTCACAGGAGGTACCCCAAATCAATTAATGTTTTTAACCTCAAACTCTGCACCTTGAATTCTTTAGGCAGCAGGGGTAAAGTTCCTGGATTATTTCCTCCCCACATTTGGGACAGGCAAAGGCAGAACCACTCATACCTTCAAAGCACTCAGACACCCCTGAAATGAAAGAACTGCAAAGCTCCATGTCCGTGGTTTAGCATCTTGCTGTAGAAGGAGGTCTGAAGCTCAACCAGAGGGATAAAGCTAAATATTAAATGGCTGCTTGTTGCACAAGCACAGAGCATGCCATGCACTTTGTGAGACAGAGGCTGAAATAAAACCAAAAGCCCAATGAGGAACATAGACAAGAGTGTCACATCCTGAGTGCCAAGTGCCTGACTTTGCAGCTCCCACCATCTCCCTTTCACCTCAGCTTTGCTCACATGTGATACACATGAAAAGTAGCTCAGAGTGATGCCAGCCATACAACAGGCTTTTTCAAAAGACAGATTTACTCCAGGGGCTGCTGGAATTTATCATCAAAAAGTACAGAGCCAACATCAGTTACTCACATCAAAACGCAGAGCAGAAATCTGTATTGTGGGACATTTTATCCTACTGGAACTTTAATCCAGCTAATGCTAACAAGTCATTCAGAATAAATGTGGTGGGGATGAGAACAGGAGAGACAATCAACTAAGCAAAAGGATCTATTCTATTTCCATTTAATATCCACCACAAAGTTACACCAGCAGTGACAAGGCCATTGTCCCCTCCTCCACAACACCTGAAGTCTCCTCACTAACACAGCCAAGGATCAGAGGTTTCATATCCCTGATGACTTTAAGTTCCCAAGATAGGAGATTCATGGTCATTTTCCACTCCGTTTCGCCACAACTTCCATCACCATAAGTGCAGAGTGCTGCCTGAATGTGAACTACTGGATCAGGTTCATATTTTGTAAATATTATTGTTATTTTATGAACTCTGGCATCAGTGAGGGCAAAACTAGAGAGGCTGGAATATGACACAATGGTTTTGAGCTTGGCTGTTATTTGTCCATTTTTTTAAAAAGTGGGGAGGGAGAAGGGAAAGGATAGTTTAGAATTGTGGTTAAACACATTTTTTTCTCTAGAGGCATTTAGATTTTTGCCTTAGCTTTGTTTATTCTTCTTTGGGACTAAGTAAAGTCATATTTTTAAACATAGGACATCCCCCCTTTCCTTTTTAAATACTGAAATTCTAAGAATCACCCTAGACAGGGCTCAGGCGGCTCTGACTGCTTGGAGCCAAATGCATCTTTCAGAGCGTTTTCTTGTCGCCAAAGGAAGTATTTATTTTTTTCAGCCATTCCCCTCTGACATACCTTTGTTCACTTTCCAGGAGCGGTTCAGTTTTGTTACTTTTTTCCACTTAAATAGCAATATGTAATAGAGTTCCTAGTTTGGGCCTCACTTCTGTTATGAAACTTCAAGCACATGAGTGACCCTTATAATTCAGCTATTTCAAACGTGACCAGCACTTTAGGATATTACTGAATCAGCGCTTGCAGATTTCCTTCTTTCTCTTTTGGGGGTTTACTGTCTTTTTACTTTTCTTAAAAGTGGAGGCATGATCTATACAAAACCAAGGGCACATTCTTACCAAAGCATGTTTTGACAGTGTGAGCTGTGAAGACAAGGGCCCTGGCTGAAAGCACGGAGGTATGCCTTCTCTGCGGGATGAACTCTGCCAAACAGGAGGGCTGGAAGTCACAGGGCAGCTAATCCTGAGCTACACATACCGGGGTAGTGGGGGAAACAACTTCTGCTGGACATTGTGAAAGGGACAAAAGCCTCACAAAATACTTTGAGACATAAATTTCCACCTCCCCAGTCTGGCTGTGCCTAAAACATGTTTCCAAACTGGAGGAGCCGCAGTAAGGTTTCGGTCCCCCTGTGCAGACAGTGTCGAGTATCTCTCAGCTGGAGCTGGGGGTTGGGAGTGCGTCGCCCAAGCAAGTGCCCCAGGCATAGAGGGGCTGCACTGGGGCGGGCGGAGGGTTGGAGTGAAGAAGGCATCTGGGAAGAAGCAACGCAGAGCCTGACAGCTCAGAGACAGCCAGATGTTTTCATCATTATGGAAAAAATCTGCTGGTGCCTCTTTGCCCAGAGAAACGCAGGAGGAGGAAATATCCTCTTGAGCTCTGATCAGGGCTGCATATTAAAACTGTGATGAGCCAGGGTCAAAAACCAACAGAAATGGGAGGAAGGGATCATTTCTGACTCCAGCTCTAACGTGCAATGCGAAGGTGCCCTGGAAGGCTGCTCTGCCTCCCCAGGGATTATTTTTTTCCCTAGATCGCTGCCTCAAAGAGCTGGAGAGACAGAGCCTGAAAGATGGGCCCAAGCAATGTTTCTCCAGCACACACACTCACCCCCGCCAACGCTCCCTATCCCTGCAGCTGCAGCAGGTGCTGCCCCCAGGGACGTGCAGCCCCAGGAACATGTAACCCAGGAGCTGCTGACTTCTGGAGACGCACAGCCCTGGGGTTACAGTAACCAGGGGCTGGGGAGCCCTGGTCTGGCTTACAAAATCAGCACTAGAAGAAGCGTGCTGCCTGTCTGGCTCCAGGCACCCCTGTCCACCCCAAGCCCCTGGGATAACCAAGACCAGGACACACTTGAGAGCAAGACCCAGGGCTGGGTGTTTCAGCCGCACAAGTTAACAGTTTCCAACTTTTCCTTTCTCTCCCCACGTCCCTGAAGGTTCCCAAGCAAAGCAGTGGGCTGCAGGAGGTCAGGGTATAGCCAGCCCCTTCCCCCAGGCCGCCCTCGGGCTCCCCCCGGGCAGCTCCTCAAGATTCAGCCTTCCCCACGGATGCCCTTTGCCTGAAGGAGCCCGGTCACGTCCCCCGACGGATCCCCTGACAAATTTAAGCTTTCAGGCAGGAAAGATACGGTGCAATTAAAACCCAAAGGTAACCCCCGAGCACAGCCCGGGAGAAGAGCACGCCAAACGAAATAAAAGGGCGTTTAACGTTTCACTTGGATTATCTCGGGTTTGTTCTTTAATCGACAAAGAGAAAAGGCGGGCGGCGACTGGGTTGGGAACCGGCGGCAAACCGCGCCGACCTGGCAGGGCAGAAGGCACGGAGGCATCGCGGGGAGCTCTCCCTCCTTTCCTCTCTTCTTTTTATTATACTGCTGGGGCTCCAGGAGAACAAAACAAACAAACAAACCAAAAAAAAAGGGGAGGGGAAGGGAGAGAGACAGGGGAGGGGGACGACACGGCGCAAAAAAAAGAAAAAGCTGCCGATTAAATGGTGTTTTTTCCCTTCTACAACTGAAAAACGTGGTGATAATTAATGCTGGAATTGGGAAGACAAATGTAGATGTGCTTTTATTTCTGCGACCTTCCTTTGAAATTTAAAGAGAGGCTTGTGAAGCTATCCAAAATTGGAAATTTACCCGGAGGAAAAAGAAAAAGAGAGAGAGGAAAAAAAAATATAGAAGAACTTTTACAAGGTTTTCGTTCCTTTCCGCCCCTTTCTTCTTGATGTCCATCGAAACGTATCGTATTTTACGTTCGGTGAATTATATATTCGTCGGGCTGATGAAAACACTTTCCCCGCGCGTCTATTTGCCAGTTTCTCTTCCTCGTGTGTTTTAGTTTTGCCCGGATTTCTGCCCAGCCGCTTTCGCCTCTGCAAAACAAGCTGCGGGAGCACTGGGAGCATGTGTAGGAACGGGACCCCTCGGAGAAACAAACCCGTTCCCTGTCAAATCGCCACAAAAACGAACATAGGATCATTTCACACACACGCACACACCTTCTCTTCAAGAAAAGGCTCAAAGGCCTGATCCTGCTCCCGGGGATGAGCCGCCCGGGAGCCCCGTGGGGACGGGCAGCGCCCCGGCCACCCCCGGCCTGCGCGGAGCCGCTTTCCCGGCGCCTCCGTGTGCAGAATTCAAGGTTGGGAAAGGAGGAACCGGCTCCACAAACCCATCCCAGGGCAAAAATGAAACAGGTCCGAGCGTCCCGGGGGTTAGTTCCCTTTTTTGTCGTTTGGGTTGGTTTCGTAGATTTTTGAGGGGTGGAAGGGAGCAGATGGGGGAGTGGGTGGTGAGGTTTAGGGGTGGTGGAGCTTTTTAAAAAATTATTTCTTATTACTCGGAAAACACCCGGCACATCCGCCAGCAGCGGCTGTCACCTCGGGGGCGGGTAGGGGTTTTACAGGACAGGCGTGAGAGCCGGCCCGGCCCGGCCGTGCCTCCCCCTCCCGCGGTAAGTACGGGAAAAGAAGCGGGACCGTCTCGGGAAGCCGCCTTCCCGATACAGGGAAACGAGGAATTAAGTTTAGAGCCACCCACCCCGCAAAGACGCTGCGAGGGTGGAGGGGGCAGCTCGTCGAGGGCAGGGACATACACGCATACCCTTGGGGCAGCCGATTTTATGCCTCTCCGGTGTGGGTCACAGCCCTGGCCCTCTCCGGAGCAGAGAGGAGAGCTCTAGGAGACGCCGGAGCAGAGGTGGGGGTCAGGGCTCTGTAACTCTACTCGCCCGGGTTCATCCTCCCACCCGTCCCGGCAGAGCTGATCCCGTCGGGAAGGGGCTCTCCCGGAGGCTGCGGGCTGCGTCCTTCTGCAGGAAGCCCCTGGGAGAAACCTGCCGCGGCCCGGCGGGGCTGAGAGCCGGTACCCCCGGGCAGGGCGGTGGCTGGGACCGCTGCCGGTCTCTCATCTCCGCGGCGGGTGGGGGAAATCACTTTTAGCACAAAATAAAGCCCGAGCGCGGCTCCCCCCGACCCCGCGGCTCCAGGCTGCTCTCCCCTTCACCGCGCTACGCGGCCGAGCGCAGCCGCGGATGCCAGGGTGGAAGGAGTTGTGAGGGGGGGGGGAAACGGAGCAGGCCCCCGCTGCCCCGGCCCTGCCCGCTGCCCCGGCACGGGGCGGCCACCCCCCTTCTCTGGGCTCCTGGGGAGCGCAAAACGCGCCCGGTGACATCGCAAGACTGATCGGATTTGCATGGCCAGCAGGAAGTATCTGAGAAGTCAGACCTTTATCTCCTCTGGAAACCATCGTGCGGACAGACAAGCTGCAAACACCCTCAAATCCTTGCGGCGGTTTCAGGCTTCCCAGCCGAGCGCTGCTCCCATTCCCACTGGAGCCGGTGGGAACCTTTCCGCCCAGGGGAGGGAAATCGGCCCAAAGCTCCGAGGGAGAGGGCAGGGCAGCCCCGCCGCGTTTCGGGCTTTGTCCTTCGAAACGACCCCTGCCTCGTAGTGCCTGGAAGGTATTTCGTTTTAAAACAGTTTTCTTGCCCGTCGCTGGCCACGGGCACGTCCTGGCTACCGGGCGCGGCTGTCAAATCGTTGTTGCATTTACCTAACGTGAAAGTCTCTTCGGTCGTTTAGTTTCCCCGTCCCTAAAAGAACCGTGTTGTTTCTGCCCGGTGTGCGCTCCCCTTGGAAACGCAACGAACAGGCGCTTTGATAATTAACCGGTCGCGTTAAAAAGCTTTTACTCGAGCGCAGAACAGCGGCGGGTCCCGATAATAGAGCGACGTAACTACCCGGGTGCTGGGAGAGGGGCAGTGGGAAGGACGGCGAAATCCCAGACCGCGCTCTCTTCACAGCGAACCCCGCACAGTTAGAGGCAGAAAAAGTTCTAAGTAGGGCAAAATTAAAGCAATTAAAGTTTTTGATTTATCTGAGCGGCTCCCTGCTTTCGCTTCAGCTGTGGGGAGAGAGGGGGAGGACCCACCTTCAGCACCCGAGGTGTAAGAGCCAGTTTAATTGTCAGATTCCAGGCACGGAGCCCAGGGCAGGAGGGGAAAATCCACGGTGGCATTTGCCATCCGAGTCCTCCTGCCCAGGTCACCCCTCCGAGTCACTGACGGAGGCGGAAAGCGGCGACCGGGCCATGTCCCGGGCGCGCCTCCCGTGCTGCCCGCGGCCTGCCTGAAAGCGGGGCTGGGGGTACCAAACCCCAAACAGAACGGGGAGGTTTTATTTCGGGCTTTGCATGAATTGTCCTGAAATAAAGGAAAGACACTTCAGTGCTTTCTGGCTGCCTCATTCGTGTGCGGCACCCTGGCATCTATCTGCCTGCTCGACTGCATCAGCGCTCTCCAGCCGGTTTGCACGGAGGGAAAGGGCCCGATGCTCTCCTCTGTGCACGGCAGGGATGAGCTGGGATCTGACAGCGGTGGGCAGGAACCCCGGAGGCCGAGCAGCGGCGGCAGGGATGGCAGCGGAGAGGCCGCCTCGCACCTACCCCGCTGGCGGATAGCGGGGCGGGCCCGAAGGAACCCCCGGCTGAGCAGTCCCGACCACCGGGCAGAGCCGAGGCCCCTCGCCAAGGCCGTCTTCACGTCAAGGTCAAAGCTTTTTTTTTCCCCTTGCGCAATGCCCGACGACGAGGAGGCCAGGGCAGCGGAGCGGGCTGCTCATCCCGCTGGGATGTGAGGGGCGGCCGGGAAAGGCGAGCTTCGTTAGAGCTCGGAAGTGGGGAGGGAGATGGAAAAAAGGGTGGGGGGTGTTAAAAAATAAGTAACAAAAAAATGAGGGTTTAGCCGCAGCAGAGTGGAGCGCCTGGACAGCTCCAAAGCCGTTTTCCTCTGCAGAAATCCAGAGGGGTGAAAGCAAATCCTTCCCCATCCGCAGCCAGCGGGCCCCCTCCGGACACGCACAGCAGCCAGTTATCACACCGGAAGGATTTATTCAATCAGGGCACGCTGGTTTGTAGCATCTATTTCCACTCGCCTGAAACAACTAAACTGGCCAAAAGACCTTGGGGAGCCCCCGGGGACCCGCACAGACCCCGAGGTCCCAGCGGCTCCCACCGCCCACGATGGGAACCGGGAGATTGGCACAAGTTCTCCCAAGGAAACCCTAATAGGCTATTTCTGGACTACTGGCTCTTAACAAATCTATAGCACCTGAAGTGTTAGCACTCAATTAGTGACAAGGTTTCAAACCCCGGCGTTTACTGGTGAGGTATAAACAGAGTCATCGGGAGATAGCCAGGAATTAGAGCGGGAGGGGGCCCTGGACATCTTAACCGACTGGGATTAAGAGGAAAACTTTTTTTAAAAGGCCCCATCTCTGTCTCTCTCTAAACAGTCCGAGGTGTCGAAAGCTCAGGGGGAAGAGAGGATGTGCTCGCCGGACCTAATTGCGGGGCTAGTTTTTTTTGTTTTCAGCAAAAAATGAAACCCCAAAACGCCCACGCAGCACGCCACCACCATCCCCAAATCCCACTTAGCAGTCCCGGAGAGCAGTAACGAGCGGGTGCGGAAGACAACCCTCGCCTGTGAGAGGCTTTTCTGGGCGTGGGGTGCAGGCTCAGTCCCGGGGGCAACGAGAACAATCAGCAAACCGCGTGAAAGGCGGCGGGAGGGAACCGAGCTCCCCCCGCTTTCCCCTCGCAGCCAGGAAAACAGCAGCAGCTTTCCTCACCCCGTCTCCTCCACGTACACCCACGGGGCCTGGGTCCCGGCTGGATGGGTGGGCTGAAGGTGTTTCAGGGCGCTCCGCCGGGGTCCCGTCTCCCTTTCCACCCTTTTGCGTGTTATTTAAACACTACTCTAATTTCACACGCCCCTGTCTGCAACCCAAACCGATCTCACAGAGGGCAGAAGCGGCGTGGGAGAGCCCGGGGTGCGGATGATGTCTCCTCTTCACCCCTGCCCCGGAGACTCAACCGGTCACTCCGGGCTGGGCAGGACGGGGACCGAGACACGGCGCCCGAGGGCTGCAAGCAGGATCCGGAGCTGCGGGAACCGGTCGCCTTTGCCCCTTCTGCTCGGCTGCCCTCGGCCGAAACGCCGTTCGCAGTCGGAGCCCAGCTTCAGCGGGGTGTTGGAGAGCACCGGGAAAGGGGCAAGGCGGGGGTAGGGAGGGGGGGTAAGGAATGGGTACTGAGCCCCGACCCGGAAAGTCCGTGAGCTGCTGTATGTCAGTAACATTCATCAATCAGCCGGACACAGAGCAGACCTGGCCTCTCTTTGCGGAGTGTTTGCTTTTTCACCAATTATTGCGGCCCTGCAGCTCTTTTTGTTGATACAGTAGTTCTAAAAAGTGCTAATGTTCATTTATCAGGGGGCCGAGCCCGGGACTCCCACTAGTTGTGATTCTTCCAAAAATATAAACACGAAGAGAAGGGCTAAGGCTAAAGCCCCCATTTGTTTCTAAACTGCAGTATTAAAAGTGATGCATTGTTGAAGATAAAGCGGAGATAACGCTGTCTGTCTCCAATGAATGTCTCCCCGACGCATTAATGACATTCCAAATGATAGCTCCGGCTTATCGTTCAATTAATCACTTCCACCCTCTGCAGCCGGGCCACATCGATCGGGAGCCGCCGTGTGATTGGGGGGCTGGAGGAAGCCCGTCAATCCTCAATTCACAGCGGTTTGTCGGCCGGCAGCTCTCCTCCCCGGGACACGGGGCCGCCCCGCCGGGGATGCGCTCCGGAGTCCTCCGGGTTCACCGGACAGAGGGGGACCTCTGAGGCAGGCGCTACCTTTTGCGAGTTCTGGGCCTGACTTGGGAAGGGCGTTTTGGGCTCGGGATGGAGGAAGGGAGCACTGAACTCCGTTTCTCCCGTCCCGAGGGAGGGGGATGCCAAGCAGGCGAACCTGCTGCTGCGGGTCCGGGTTTGGGGGAGATGGGAATCAGTGCGTTATTTCGGTATGTATCTAATCTATTCCGACTGGTTTCTAATAGAAAGGAGGCCACGGAGTTAGAAAGATCGTCTGGCAGTAAGGAGGGCAAGGGGTGCCACTGACACACGGCAAAGTCCTGCCGTAGGCCCCTCTCCCGAGCCGGGCTGCCGAGGCTGTCTCCACCTTCCCTGGGCGCTTCAGCCCTTCTCCTGCAACCGAGGAAAATCCCCTCCGAGCTGTTTCCCAGAGAAGTCCCCAGAAGCGCAGTGGTAAAGAGCAAGATGACCGCTTGGCCGCCGCCCCCCTTCCCTCATTAAGTAGCAATATTTCTGGCCTCCCGGTACTCACTAATTGCTCCCGTTGTCATCTCAAAATCCGGACCTGGTTCGCGGACAAGCCGTGCCCAGGACCGCAGCAGACGGGATGCAGCAGGAGGCTGCGAGCGCTGCCGCTGCACCGTCCAGCGGTCCCCAGACCACGGGACCATAGTCACCACATTGCCCGCAAAAATACCCCTAACCAAATTCCCCAGAAGGGAGCCCGAGGGTGCTCAGACACAAAAATCGCAAAATCTCGGGGGGGGGAGGAACGGGGGCAGCAGCGGGTACGCTCAGGAAGGAACAGCCCAGAGCTGCGGGCAGGTGCCCGCGTTTTCACCCGCCTTGGAGGGTTTCCTCTGTCTTCGGGAGAAGGAAGGATTTGCAAAACTCGCCTTGCTACCCCCGGCCTCCCTGGGCAGGGACCCCCCAAACTCACCGCCTTCCCACGGGGTTTCTCCGCTCGGCGCCCTGGCCCCTGCCTTATCTCCCACCGCTCCCGGTCGCGCCGGGGCTCAGAGAGGACGAGCCGATCCCCGTGTCTCTCGGAGCCGGGCGCTCCGCACCGAAGTTGCTGGAGGAGTTTTGGGTTGGTTGTTTGGCTGGTTTTTTTTCCCCCTTCGCCCTCCCGAAGCCAAAAGGCGCCGTAACCCCCCATCCACAACCTGCGACTTTGCCGCTACAGTTTATTTTAGCGCCTACAAGCACGTTAAATTGACGAGCTCCCGCTTTCCCCGCGAATGCAGGGCCCCGCGGGCAGCCCTGCGCCCACCCGGGCTGCGGGGTCCTGCCCAGCACCGCGGCCCAGCGGCCGGTTGTTTCGACTTGCTCCTCTCTCACCCCCAGCACCCCTGAAAGTTTTGCAACACCTTCAACCCGCGTTGCTAGCAGACAGGGCTGTATATTTTTGATGTTTGAGAGCTTTACAGGCAGGCAGGGGGTAAACCCACCCGGGCACTGTGCCCTCCAAAGCCAGGCAGGGGCTGCTCAGGGGCTGTCTCCTAGCAGCTGGATTTTGCGGGCGTTGCGCTGCTTCAGAATATCTGTATAAGCCTCAGGCGTGGATTTCCCCTCGAACGCGCTTCACACAACAGTGAACTCCCGTTTTTTAGTTCCTGCGATCGGATATTGCAGAATAACGAAAAACGAAACCTCTGTTCCCTTGCTTAAGAAAAAAAAAAATGAAATCAGCACATATTTGGTTGATGGTTTCCTCCCGGCCTGTTTATTTAATCTGACTGTATGATAGATGGCATCAGATAGTGGCTTTGTACACATTAGGCCATTCTGGATTTTTTTTTTTTTAAATGGATCAACAAACTCAGCGGGGAAAGGCTGGATAAATACAGTGCCGCCCCTTTAAATGAGTGGGGATGTTTTTGAGATGTATTACTATATTAGGTGACATGGAACTTTGCATCTCTCATACCATCACTGCAATGTTGGCCAATAGAAAGCTAAAGTCACCCAAAAACTGCCTAGTCCCTCCTTCCTTTCCCTTATGGTCCGGTCCTACCTGCCTCCACTGCACAAGTCAAGGCTACTCGCGGGAATGCTATGTGCCCCCTCCGTGAGCCCACGCTCCACCACTGTTCCAGGTTGGCTGCTCCTCACCTACTTTTCCATGACCCTGGGCTCCGGCCGCTGTCCCGCTCTCCTCCGCAATGTTTCCTAGCCCTGTGACAACGACACCCTTCTCGGTCAAGGATATTTTGAACCTGGAACAGCATCAGAGCGGCCTGGCCTCCATGGAGCTCTCCTCGCTGTCCTCCCCCTCCTGCATGCTGGCCACCTTCAAGCAGGAGGCGTACAGCGCCGAGCCCCCGGCCCTGCCCGACCTGCGGGAGGAGCTGCCCGAGCCGCACCCGGCCAAAACCGCCGCCGCCTTCCCCGGCTCCTACTACGTTAAGAGCTACGTGGAGATGGACTCGGGCAAGGACGCCAAGGGGGACAAAAAAGGTAAAGCCAGCGAGTAGCGGTGGGGCTGGTGGAGGCTCGCCGGTCGCCTCTGAGTAGAGGAAAAGGGAGGGGAGGGGGAAGGCGACCCCCAACCCGGGGCTGCGTGCTCGGTCGGGGGTAGCGGTATGAGAGGGAGTGCGGGGCTGGAAGCACCGCGCCTGTCCTTGGCTCCCTGGGAGCCAAAGCGTCTTCATCCCCTGCCAGGCCCCGCGGTGCCAGAGAGGGACAGACCCACGGCAAGCAGTGTACCACCGACTCCGACCCGGAGACCCCCGCAGCTCCCCCCGAGGGGGCTGGGGCCGCGGCTGAAATAGCTATCCAACCGAACAGGCGAAGTTGCGGGAATATACGCGAGGCCTCGAGCTTGTCCAGAAATTAGACGACAAATCTAATTACTAGTTTGCTCGGCTGAGAATACACCCATGGGAGAGGGGTGGGATTCAGTACAAAGGCTACACGCGATAAATGCAGGCTGCGGCGACTCAAACAGTGCAGGGAGCATCCTTGCTTTCGAACACAAACAAACAAACAAAGACCGACGAAAAATTGCTGAAGAGGGACCTAAAGAGGGTCGCAGGGCCAGCGGAGTGAGGCCGCGGATGAGATGGTGCACAGGGTTTATTGAACGCTGCTTTATTCTTATGCACTTTTTTCCCCTTCTCCCCCTTATTCCTTTGGTCGTTTATTTTGCTGCAGAACTGTGTTCCCTGCACAAAAACCTGGAGCAGGAGAAGAGAGACCTGGAAGATCCCGAGCGCCCCAGACAGAGGAAAAGGAGGAAACCTCGTGTCCTCTTTTCTCAAGCCCAAGTCTACGAACTGGAGAGAAGGTTTAAGCAGCAGAAATACCTCTCAGCTCCCGAGAGAGACCACCTAGCGAACGTCCTAAAGCTCACATCCACGCAGGTGAAAATTTGGTTCCAGAATCGAAGGTATAAATGCAAAAGGCAGAGACAGGATCAGACCCTCGAAATGGTGGGCATCCCTCCCCCCCGGCGGATAGCGGTGCCGGTACTGGTGCGCGATGGGAAGCCCTGCCTGGGGGAGTCATCTCCCTACAGTTCGCCGTACAATGTCAGCATTAACCCCTATAGCTACAACGCCTACCCGGCGTACACCAACTACAACAGCCCCGCCTGCAACGCCAACTACAACTGCAACTACCCGTCCGTGCAGACCATGCAGCCCTCGGCGCCCGGCAACAACTTCATGAACTTCAGCGTGGGGGACTTGAATTCGGTGCAGACAGCCATCCCGCAGGGGAACGCGGGGATCTCCACGTTGCATGGGATACGAGCCTGGTAGAGCCGCCTCCGCACCCAGCCTGCTCCCTCTCTGTGGGCCACGGTTACCCGGCGAGACCCCGGGGCCGGGGGTGGAAGGGCTTCGGCCGCGCCTGCGAGCCGGGCTCAGGACATTTCCAGGCTGCGGGGAGGATGAGGACAGTTCAATGTAGCATCCCGGCGGAATTCACTACTGTGGCGGCCATTTCCAGCAGGTCTGAGGTCCTCGGTATTTCGTGCGATGGCTGCGCTCCTGCGGGGCCAGGCGGGCACCGCGCAGGGAGGCTCGGCGCTGCCCTCACCTCCCAACCTGTCCGCCCGGCCCCTGGCCTTCTCGATCCCCCTTCCACCGGGGTCTTGGCCCTGGTATCTCCCCTCCTTCCTTTCTATTAAGCAGCCGGTCATTCTGCTTGACTTGTTCCCAACGACAGCGAGCCAAGCCCTGCAACTGGCTTTGGGTTTGTTGGGGTTTTTTTCCTTCTTAGTTTCTAATTTTTACTCTAGACTAATTCATATTGAGATCCACTTTTTGCACTTCCCGTACGGCCCCCACTGTCCGGCCAGTTAAGCATCTCGCCAGCCCCCAAGTCTCTCCTCTCGGGAGGCTGCTAACGCCGGCCTCGGCTGCGCCCAGCGCCCAGCCGGGAGCGGCTCTCGCCAGCGCACGGACGAGGACAGATTCCACACCCCCACCCTAGGAATACAGACACTCCGACCTGCCAGGTCCCCGTAGGGTTATGCACTAAGACGTGAGTTAGTATTGAAATGCACTGTCCGCCCTTCGTCGCGCCGCCCGTGCGTACGTGTTTCCCTTTGCTGTACAAGCTGATGGAGATCAGCGAGTTGTCATTAAAGAGAGTGGCTTAACCTTGCGCGTCCCTGGCGTTCCTTGCGCGGCCCAAGCCCACCCCAGCATCTCTCAGCAACAGCCACCCGCGCCGCGGGGGCGGTGGGGTGCGGAGCCGCCGGCCCCCGGGGCTCTCACGGTCTGCAAGCCGCCACCGCTCGCCCCCCGCTTTGTGTAGCCCTCCCGTAACTGAACAATTCCTGTTGTGACGCCTGCAAACGGTCCTTATATTGTAACGGCTTTCAAAAACAGTTCAAGAGCCGCTTTTTGAGCTCACAGCCCGGACAGGACCGCTATGCGCCGGTCGTGTCCCGTTTCCCGGGCTGACGCGGGACCCACGATGGTGGCTCCGCTGCTCCGGGAGCCCATCGCCGTCCGGAGCAGGGCACGAGCGGCTGATTTCTTCCTTGCTAAGAAGGGCAATACAGAATAAGAAAAAACCATAAAAATCTCAAGCCATAAACGCAGAGGATCGGCTCTGCCGGGGGTAACTGCCCCCGACGCGTCCGCATCCCTTGTCCTTACGGGGGAGAGAAGTAAAGCACCCCTCCATCAGCCCCCAAACTGCCCCGGGATAGCGAGCAGGGGTCCCCGCCGCCCGACTCCCTGCCTCTCCTCTACCTCAGCCCCAGCCCCTAGTCCGCTTTTACAGTAGTCGCTATCAAATGTCAATTATTGGGAGTGAGAAACAACAAACATTGTAATTCAGCGCAGTCAAAACATCCTCTGAGTGTCTGAGATTGTCCGGCCCGGTGATAAGGCGATTAGGGGAACCTGCAACCTCTCCTGCCTTGGCCATATCGGCCCCATCAGTAAACAGGGATGGAGACAGGGTGGCTGTGGCCCTGGGACATAGGATGAAAGGCTGCCGGTGAATGGAAGCAGCCTGCAGCCTCTATCCCTCTTTTCCCAAGGGGACCAACCTCACACACACCCCGAGGTAGGATTGCACAGATAAGGAGCTCCGACCTCCCTCCTATCTTTGCAAATGGAAGAGGAGCCTTGGGTGCTGCTCACAAAGCCCCAGTGCAGCATGGAGTGTAGACACCTGTCTGGGGCTTAGGGCTGGGTAAAGGGTGGCGTTCTGCTACCCTCCAAGGAGGGTCTGCCTTAGGGATGCTTGCCCCAGAGAGGCAGACAGACATTGGGTTTGTTACAGAGGGGACTAGAACCTGACAGCCTGAATCAGGGACACACAGCTGCCTGCCCCTAAGCACACAGTAACTGGGGCCAGCCCCACAACTGCACAGCCCGGGAAAATGCAAGAGCTGATTCTCATTTGAAGCCTCTCCCATCCTGGTATCACTGGTTGCAT
The DNA here is from genome assembly GCA_022605575.1 of Laterallus jamaicensis coturniculus. NCBI lineage: Eukaryota > Metazoa > Chordata > Aves > Gruiformes > Rallidae > Laterallus > Laterallus jamaicensis. The sequence goes on along the minus strand of JAKCOX010000016.1, from coordinate 10,306,638 downwards.
AAGGACTTTTCCCTTCTTCCCAATGAGGCTTTACATTAGAAAAAGCTCACAGATGTACAGTAGATGATAGAGGCAGCAAGTTAGCCAGAATACTGCCATAAGCAGACCAAGGGTAGATATTTACCTGAGACACCCAAGGAAAGAGCATGGGAGGGTGCAGGAGGGAGCTAGGTTTGAATTCTGCCACTGTTGGATGCTGTGGGCGAGTTGCAGTTTGGTGTCTGTTTGCCTGATCTTTAAAATGGGCACAATGCTGCCATCCCACTCTGACACCATTGTTCACTGGCAGTCAGATCCTGCCACTGCAGAGCTTGCCAGGTTCAGAGCTCACAGGGAGCCCGCAGGAGACAAGACAAGTCCTGAGTTAATATGAGGGGAAAGCATTAAGATTAAACTTGAACCACTACTTTTAGAAGCTGGCCCTGACTAGGGCACATAATTAAGTGGTCTACCAAGATGGACTGCATGGAGGCTTCAGCCAAAGCCATAGGAGAAAGTTATTCCACATGTCAACACAGCAGCCCTCCCTCACTTCCATACTCTGAGTGTCCTTTCCCTTCCTAAAAATCCCTTAGATTTCTTCAAATCTGTCTATGTTCCTGCTGTAATATCTCAGAACTACAGCTATCAGTGAATCTGACAGTCTGGTGGGATCTGACCTGCTCTACAGAGGCTGTTCTGGGCACCAGCTTCAGCTCTGATTTCCAGGAATGCACTGTGCTCATTGTCAGTTGGGATGGATGTACTACAGCCTCTGCCTGCTCGGCTGCTCACACGCTCCCTCCCCCCCCCCCCCCCCCCAAACTACCTCATTCCTGTGGGAATTGCATCACAGGCAGATGCAGGGCAGGATAAGACAGAGGCTTGGAACAGCAGCCAGAGCCTTGGAGCCGGTTCAGAAAGTGGTTTAGGCAGAGGACAGAGCCCGCAGCTGGCTGAGGCCGGGCGCTGCGGCCCAGCGCTGGCAGAGGCGCCAGCAGCCGCAGAGGGAAGCCCAGTGAAAGACCTTTCATTACCTGGATTAAGGGGAAGTGCAAGAGATATATATATGGTTGGAATTAACCCCCAAGCACACCGATTTTGGCCTGGGGGGTTCACAGCCTTCACATGCACAGGCACCCCATTGCTACTAGTCTTGCTCTTGCAGGCCTGCCTCACTTCCAGCTGCAGTTAGAACAGCCAACGGGGTCAGGCAGCAGTAAAAGGTCTCCCCAGGACTTCTGAAGGCATGACGGCTGTTGGCACACACTGCAGGATGGTGGTGTGCTCTTCTGAGTTCAGTCCTCTCCAATGCTGAGAAAAACTGAACAGGTTTCTGTGTCTGAGCTTGAAATGCTTCACATCCATGAAGTGCTATGAAAAACCTCTGCTTAGAGCATATTATTCCAGAGGGAAGTTCAGGATACTGGCATTTCCCCAGGGGAACCAAAGTCAGAGCTCCTGTCAGTGTTTGGAGGCATGCTAAAGGGCATACGAAGGAGGTTTTAGTAAGACCTACACATGGATTCAGTGTGACTGCCCTTTCCTCAGCTTTTTGGGCTTTACATAGCCTGACACTGTCATTCACTTCTGATTTAGACAAATTTTTTCAGAAGAATTCAGTGCCCCCAGCTCCACTTGAAGGTAACAGGAGCAAGTGCAGCTCAGCACCACTCGTGTTCTCACAACGAACCACACGTGGCAGGTTTATACAAGCTACTTGGAATTCTCACAATTTATACAGGAACAAGTTGTCAGCTGTAAGGGACTGATACCAAATCCCTGGCCTTCAGAGGTCTGATAGAAACTGAAGTAGTTGTTTTTCCCAAATAACACCCCTGCAGTTCCTAAAGTGCATCTCTGGCCAGAATTTTATTCAAGGAATTTTCACATAGAAAGTGACTCTCTGGAGTCAGGAAACAAGGAGATAGGGTCCTGGCAGGAGTTAGCTAAATGTTTCGATGTTCCTGAGAAGCCTAGCAGGAAAACAACAGATCAACAACCCTCTCTCCCTAGCCCCTAATTCATCTCACTGACAACGGTTTAGATCAATATCAGCAGTAAGTGATTTCTTGTTAATGGGGATTATTAAGAAGAATCAACATCTTTAAAATGCTACTCCATGTTGTCTCCAGAGTGAGAAAGGGCTAGGCTTTCAGCTCAGAGTCTTTATTTTTCATTTCTGAGTTGTTTGTTATTTACTACACCATGAAGATAACACTACATTTTGCTACAAAAACAGAGGGAAGTGGAGATTTCTTTTAATAAAAGATCAAGTCCTGGCAATGCATTTGTGAAAGTTAAGCAATCAAGATTTGATGAAGTGACATGGAATAAGTTACTCAAATACTACTACCTGCCTCCTGCAGTCATCTTGAGCTCTGTCACTCCAGAGCATTATTCAGTAGAAAAGCCCTGTTTCCTGACAAGGTCATCCTCAGCATTGCCCATCAGCCACAGGCCTTCTCTAAGCTCTCCCTAGGTTCAGTTGTGCACCAAAGGGAATTCCAGTGGGCTTTTTCCACCAGCTTTTCATCTCAAACCAGCTTGCTTTATTGTTTCAGTACAAACTCCAATCCAGTCTCTACAACCATCTCATCCTTCTTGCTTCCTCTACTTCATGGGTAGTACAATGATCCACATGGGGTTTTTTCCTTCTGGATACCAACAGAAGGGAATCTGAAAAAGCATCAGCTGAACTAGGTTATTGCTGCTGCTTCTATGCACAGTGAAGGCTGTACTGCTGTGCCTCAGCTAAATGCCCAGTTTTAAACCATCTCTACCATTCCTACCACAGTACTGCTCAGACTTGTCCCAGACTGTTGCCTGAAATGGCTACTAGAGCTAACATGCTGGCCAAGATGAGCAAGAATAGGCAAGTTTGTGTAGAAGAGCAGCTGGAACTGCAAATCAAATTCAAGCCATGTCAATTGAGCCTGAATACTCCAAGAGGCAGAATAAGATGGAAAATAAATGGTTTCCTGGAAGCTAAGAAAGAGGAAAAGTTGATAGAAGCCCAGGAAAAAAGATGACAATTCAGAAAAGCAAAGCAGGGCATTTTTAAACCATCTCTGTCTGCAGAGCAATTGATGCACTGACCCCACCAAGTCTATAATACATGTGTTAAGTCATCCCTGCTTAAAATAACTTTTTTTGTGTATCTACAAAGCAGCATGGAGAGAAATAGTTAAACCACAGGTCTGTATGTCAGGAGGTCTGGGCACTTTTCCCAGCTCCATTAGAGTGGCATCACATTTGCAGCTGGGTCAGCATAGGCAGGAGCCATGCAGGGGTGCACCAACATGATTTGCAGAGATCATTCAATACTTGCTTACTTTGATGTGCTTGAAAAAGAAGTTGTCAAAAAACCCCCCACCAAACAAGATTGCAAAGGGGCAGGATCTCTTAGTGGCCAAGATAATTTTATTTCTTTGGGTTGGATAAAATTAATTGGCAACACCTGAAATAAATTACTATTTGTGGAACTGGGCAGGCTGAAGGAGAAACAAGCCTGAATGATGCTACTGTACAGTGGGCAAAGTTAGGAGGTAACTACTACTTAGTAAGAAACATAAACAATTTAGAGAGGCATTTTAGAATTTTATTCCCAGGACCAACGAATCTGGTTGTTGAGCAAATTATTAACTTCCACATTCAAAAAACACCTACACTCAGAGACATTTTCTAGGTGTTCTGCACACTGGGAATTGGTGTATTCTGATACCACAAGAATATACCATAGTTTACTTTAGCACAGCAGACACTTCCTAAATAGATAGCATCATCCTCCAGCATAAGCTTTGAGTAAGTCCCAGTACTGGCTCCTAGAAATTGCCCCCAAATCCCACCTTCCTTGCCAGGATTTTTTTTTTAACTCCTTACTACCTGTGAAAAATAAAAGCTGCTTTCAGAACGGTTGCTGCAGTGGGCAGAGGTGCAGCACAGACATGTGCATAGTGCTGGCTGGCTGTCATCAAGAGAAGCTGTTAAAAAACAGGTCTCACACACAAATCCAAATCCATTTCAGGCAAATTAGGAAGTTTATTATTTTTCTTACTTAAAAACATAATAAATAGAATTAAGTCCCCCTGCCTGGCTTCAGCAAGTCAGTCCTAATGATATCAGTTACATGACTTATGTTTTTTTTCAGGGCAAAAGACAACTCTGGGTTGACCTGAGGTTTCATGTTCTATTTCATGCATCAGGCAGTGTCAGCTGCCGCTCCCCTCTCTGCTGCATCCCCACAGAGACAGGTCCAGATCCACCCTGCAGTTACACACACTTCACTTTACGGACATGCTTAATCCCACTGAAGATTCTCATACTGATGCGGAGAGCATACAAGGGCTCAGAGTGGAAGCAGACACGCTGACACCCGCCTGCATGTCTGGCATCCTCTCATGCTGAGGCTCCAGTATCCTTCTGCTATTTATTTCTGGTTATGAGGGTTAAAGGAGTTTTTGTACTTGTTTTGGGTTACAGGGTGTATCCGAGTTTTCCTTTCCAATTACCTGCCCAGAAAGCGATCCCTACCCTGTACATCAACAGGTACTGCAAGAGTCCCCAGCCTATAGCCTCTAAACATATGGATATACCACCCATACAGCCGTGATCAGAATGCAGGTTGCTCACTGGCATGTTTGGAGGGAGCTCCCTCCAAACAATGCCCCAAAAAAATTGCTTTACTTAACCCCAGGGTACTGAAGACAGGAAAGTGGAATTGCTGCTATAAAAAGAGATGTTCTGCTGTATCTCTCACCCAACACTCCCAGGCATCCAGCACAGCGTGCCTGCCTAAGACCTTGGGCTCATTTCTCCTTTCAGACGAACAGGAAAAGAGAGAAAATATAGATCAAGGGCTGCTGGTCATCAGCACCTGAGAGCCAGGCCTGAGGTGACCACATTTACCCAGTTAGACACCAATTTAGAGCCCACCAGTATTGCACCTTGAGTATTTTAGCCTAAATGACCTCTTACACATTGAGGCATTAGAAATGGAAATCAAATTTCCCTACTCAATCCTCAGTGCTAACCCTATCTATAGCATTTTATTTTTATACACACAAGCAAGATGAAAGTAAGTACTTGATATTTTTCCCCCTACATAAAAAGTAAGGGCATACAAGAGAACCACCCCTAGACCAGCACACTAAAACATCAGGGATAGTTGTAGGCTAGTTTCCAAATATCCTCTTTGCCTTTCTTTCTTTTCCAGCTACATTTTCCATCCTATTGGTCTCAATATTTTGGTTGTGAAAACGCTGTGCTCTGCCCCTTTGATCAGCTAGTGAAAAGCCCTTTCATGTCTTGCTGTCTTCATTACCTTACACTTTAATTGCTGGCCTTGCACAGGATAGACAGGTGGTACAAGGTCACAACAGGAGATGATGGATGGCTTTTGGCAGTGCACATCCCGATTACACAGGCTGAAATCACCCTGTGTGGCTGTAACCCATCCCACACTGGGGGACCAGCCATGCACAACACCTGATGGCCACAACCACCACACACCTTTATTATTTATTTCCTAATAGGATCTAAAATAGAACTGCACTTCTTCAGATTAGCATTTCCACACACACACATAACTTGGCTGTGTCACTTATCCAAGCACCACCCCCCCAGCAAAGTTCTGGGATCTCCATTTCACAAGCTGATGAAGCAATACACCCAGGAACAGCAATTGAGCCTAAGTTATTGAGACGATCAGGGAGCATTAGGGGTGAAACCCCAGAGCCACACATCAAAGCTCCAGCAGTAACAGTTGAACCCTGGCAGAATGCACATTTCTGAATAAAAGACTCCATTTCAGATGCCAATTTTATTGCACACACCGTAAAAATCACTGGGGAAATGGCAATATTTTTTCCTTTTACACTCCCAGAGCTTCCCTCATTTTTCCCTGGAAAATAACAATTTAAGGCTTAGTCCTTGGTTGTACAGGAACACTGACTCCGTTTACTTACACTTAGAGTATGCTTACACCCACCAGTACCATGATTGAGAAGTTTTCATTTGACTTGCCAACCACAGTCAAGGCAAGTGTTGCACACAGCTACTCTGGACATTAGATACCACACTGCCATTTCATGTCCTCAGATGGAGAAAGGCTAGGAGAAGAGGAGGAGGAAGACACTTTAGTCTGATATCTTCTGTGATACAGTGTAGACCATTTTACTTGTCCTGTTTTGGCTTTCAAAACCTTTAGATGGAGCAAGGGAGCTCCCAAACCAAAGCCTAGATACAGATCTCTAAGTGTTATGTAACTGAGACCCAAACTTAAGTTTAAGGCTGGCTTTTTCCAGCATTCTAACACAAAGAATTAATGATCTAGGATGTGGTGATGCAGGGTGCTCTTCCAGTGAGCATCAATACTGCTATGCTCAGCTTGTCTCACGTGGAAAGGCATATTGCAGAGAGATCTCAAATCTCAGTGTATAGCCAAAACAGAAGAGATGTGATTTTGTCACTTATTTGGTCCCACTAGTAAAACACACCTTATTACAGGAGCAAAGTTAATTGGTTTGAAGATTCTTTTCCAGGAAAGCCAAGATGGCCCTCCAGGATTTGTCTTGTGAGACAGAGAGCCTGATTAACTGCAAAGCAGAAGGAAATGTCTCTCCTTTATTTTCTCCTCCTCCCCCTGCCTCACAGGCCATTCCTTTCATTTTCCAGGCAGGTTCCTTCCCTCCACACAGCTGTTCCCAACCACAGCTGAAATCAAGAGGCTGGGACTCATTAGCTCTACTCGGTCCTTTCATCCAGACTTCAATGTGACATGCACAGGGACCATAAGTGACAGGAGCCAAGTTTAGACTGAGGTACAGGTGTCCCAGCCTGGAGAGGTCAGTCAAGCAATTTGTTCCCACTTACACCACCTTGGTGGGTTGGGTTTTGTTTGTTTTAAGTGAAATGCCATCATACAAATTGGCAGATTTTAGCATGTGCCAGTTGAAAAGCATCATCCTCTGAAATGCACCAGACAGACACTCTCAAATCAAGGATCTCCAAGACCATTCCTGTTGTATCAACCAGGACACCAGCATCTCACCCACCTTCTGAAGGAAAGCAAAATGTTAACCTGTTTTTGAAAGTCCTCTAAGTAATATGGGCCTCAAGAACTTAATTCTATTTATTTTATTGTTCTCTTAAAACCAGAACTGATGATTTACAAATTGGAGTCAGTGACTTTTTGTGGAAAACTTGTTTTTTGTGAGAACTTGAAACAGTGAAGACTGTTTTAATCCTGACTCTGACACCATTTCACATCATGTGTCATTACAGGGAGTTCAGGTGAGGAACAAGGCTCCTCCATCATCTGCTGACTGCAGGCAGCCTGCAAAGATGCAGACAGAAATCCCTGCTCTGGAGCACTGGGATGGAAATGTGGATGGGGCAGGGGGTGAGCACAGAAAAAAAGCCTTGGCACAGGGAGGAACTGAGTTTTCAAAAGAGAAAATGCTTTCTGCTGACCCGAGCTAAAGATAGGAGGAGTGCAACGAGGTGCTTTTTAAAGCGGCAGATTTGGTCTTATCAGAAGTCCCCAAGGAAGGGCACGGTGCTTTCATCAAATACAGCCATTTAGAGAGCTCTTCCCTCAGCACTGGGAGCACCAGCACAGCCAGCATCTTGGAGAGCTGCTAGTCTGGCCAGGGAGCTGGCACAACCCCAAAAGCATGGAGGGACCTTTCCCTGTGCTCCCCATTACCCAGCACCCCACATGGGTACCACAGGCAGGTCCTTCCTTTATCATTTTGACCTTGAGACAGATGGGGCTCTACCTTGCCACCATCACTATTTCCATTCAGCCCAAACTCCCCTGCTGATGGGGGTAGTTAAAAAAGGGCATCATGGGGATAGATTTGTCAGGATCAAGGGTCAGGTTTATGCTGATCTACAGGTGTCAGAAGTGTATTGATCCAATGACTAAGATCTCCAAGAGGTCACCATAAAGCCCCAGGGGGATGAAGATACCACATAAGCTGCTCACAGATGTTGCAGGAGGAACCAGACCAGGTAAAGCAACCACCCAGTGAGCATTAACAGACACTGTTAGAGCAATGGGTGATGCCACAGCATTATTTTGCTGTAACCCAGGGTGGCTAAACCTATAGAAAAGTGAAAACATCAAATCCTGCAGGCCTCTGTCAGGGCAGTGCTAAGGATACTATGTCAGATTGAACTGGGGTGTCATGGCCCATAGAGATGAGATAGCCTTTAGCACAACACTGCTGGAGAGCACTTCCCATGGGTTACTCCAGCAGGCATGGATTATCATAACCAACTCAAAAAACACTGTTGGGAATGTAATTTCTCTCCAGATAGAAAACACATTGCAATAGGTGCACCCACAGCAAATACACACAAAAAAAGTCCTTTTGTCCTAATTCCTATCTCCTCAGCTAACATGGATGCTCTCCAAAGCATCTGACCATGACCCACAAAGCCAGGGACCATGGTGACTTCTCCACTAGCAGCAACAGCTCAGCATGTCTGTAACTCGAGCATTTAAGCCCAGCAGTTATTACAGAGCACGATGCTCAATCCCTTTATCATGTCTCCTCTCCCTGCAGCAGCCAGAGCGAGGTCTAATTTTAAAAAGCAGTGATATGGAGCTGATGCAGTCACACATGCTGCAGTTAGCTCCTGGGTATTTAAATATAAACCTGCATAAACTGTTCTACAGTTAAGCTCTTGTAGAGTTAACTATATGAAGTCAAATTGAATAAACTGCAAAACCCCTCCAATTCACTAATTTGTGAAACTCAAGAGTTAAGATAGATGACTTGCCAATTTTACTTTTAGAGTCATTTTGGGATTAATAATCCAAAGTATTTACCTGATATTACAGCAGTAATCTTAACAAAAACTAGTTAATAAAATGCTAATTTTTGTACCTGACTCCATTCCTCTAAGAACCACCCTTAACATAAACCAAGACAACATGTTCTCCTTGGTGGTATATTCCAGTGAAAATTAGAAATAAAACATATCTCTTAGAAATTAATAAATCTCATCAAGGTAGAAGAAACTGAAAGTTCAGCCAAAACCCAGTTTTTACAATCAGACTGAAAGTTAATGTTAGACTGTTCTTAATTTCTCTATAAAAATAGAAAATTATTTTCCAATAGAGAGACTTTGAGAGCTAAATGCTTATTATAAGAATAATGTGCAATGAATCTAAGTACAGTAAGTACATCCCTGCTACAACACACAGCTGGCACCATTAGAGCACAAAGACTGAGCATTTTAGAAGTGTTTGTAGCATCTGCACCACAGGGTTTTGGTGCTAATAGTCATGAGCAAAATAAAGCAGAACATGTACTTGTGCCTCCCGACAGGCTTTCATCTGTGCAAGCCTCTGGTCAGCTTCATCAGCACAAGCAGGCAGCTCACACGCCTCAGGCAGGCACTGAATAGTGCCCAAGATATTTAAGAGCACATATTGTAATACATATACCATGGCTGGTGATATCCCATGCCTGATGGTGGTCCCAGCACTGGAGAAAACTTTAAACCCAGCCTTGCTGGCTCTGAAAATCGTTTAATAGGAGAACTGTCTCTGTGCTGCTGGGGCAAGTCGTGCAGGGGTGCGGGGAGGTGCGGGGCTCTGCAGAACTTTATTTCACAGTGCTACCTAGTGGCTTCTGCAATTAATGATCAGCCAAAATGCAATCGCCATGCAGAACCTCAGAGTGTGGTAAACACAACTGCATATAGTCTGAACCTCCACTGCTGCCCAAGACAGTAGGGACTATGTAGTAGGGACTGCAGAGGGGGAGGAAAAGGAAAAGACCTTGTAACACCACTTGTTAATTGATCCAAACCATTTCTGACTGGATACCGCATCCCCATCCCAACCTCCCACAGCTGTACTGGGTGCCAGGACAGGCAGCACCTTCCTTTGGAAAAAGGGTGTTTTCCTCCCTGGCCACCGCCAAGGACTGGCACAGACAGGAACATGGAGCCAGTGGGATTCACAGCCCTTCAGAAGCCATCCCTCCCTGTTTCATCCTCTCTCAGCATCAAGATGTTAATGCCAGACTCTGTCATCAGACTTCCCCGATTTCCTGACAGCACAGCCAGAACCCCTTCCACACCTCTCAAACTTCCCTTCACCCATAACAGTGACAGCAGTTGCTGGTAGTGTCACTGCCTCCCTGTCCTGCATCCATCAGTCTATACTGATCAATATATCAATCTATACATTCTCCATCACCACAGGGGCCTCAGCACAGCAGTGGCACCCTTGCCCTGTGTCTGCCCACACAGAAGACAGCACTGCCGGGTGCCAGGGCATGAGGCTTAGGTGCTACAGCAGCACAAAGGGCAGACTGGGAGCCAAGCCTGGCAGGATTCAGCCCAAGATGTTAAACCCAAGAGGGAGGCCCAGCCACAGGATGTGACAGTTTTCCCATATTTAGAAAGGGGAGAATGGTACTTGCTTCCCTGAGCAATGCCTTATGATCGCCAGATGAAAGGAGTCATGTTGTACTAAGTAGTATTAATAGTCACAGGCATAATATATATACATGAGAATAATATAGCCAGGCAATACTTCACAGTTATTTCCAATAGCAACATTTGTATAATGCCATTGACACTCAACTGCTGATAAGTTGGACACACTTAAGGAATTTTAATAAGCCTTTGAAAAGGTTTAACTGATGCGAATTAAGCCCCGAGATAATTTAGACACAGGGCTGTCATTCTTCAGTTAAAAATAATTGATCTCAAATTCAAACATCACATCTTGCACCCTGGTGTACAAAGGCAAAGAAAATGTCATTTGTCACCAGCAGTGTCTGGGGCTGATGAACACGTTTCTGGAGAAGGTGCAGCAGCTCTGAGCTGTGCCTGGGTCCTACGAGGGACCCTGCTGCTCTGCTCACCCCAGGGAACTCCTGCTGGGTCACAGACAAGGCACCTCACAGGAATAAGACTCAAATATGTAATTAGCAATACACATGTGGTTATTACTACAGTAACACTAAGTCCAGCGCCCAGGGCATTGTAGGTGAATGCAGAAAGGACTGAGAACATATTCTGGCTTTAACCCACAGAAACAGCCCTACTGACACGCTGCTTTACAGAGGCAAAGTCTTTACCCAGAGCTTAGTTCTGAACACAGAAGTTTTTTTCTTTTGGAGAGGAATATTGTGGTTACTGCTGCTTGTTCCAGGCATTATGCTTTCCTAACTGGCAGTTTCTCTCCCAAAGCTCACTGTTCTCTTCTGGAATAGTCTAGCAGACATTTAACATCATGTCTTTTTGACAAGATACCAGAAGCTCTTGTCGAATTCTGCAAACCTAAACATCCACCCACATCTTTATGGACATTAATTAACTTGCAGTGATGAGACTATAAGTTCCCACTTGCTGTGGGTCAGCATGAATCTCACCCTATTGCCTACAAGATTACTTGCCATTAACTCTGTGATAGATCAGGAACTACGTTTGGGTTGAGTTTGCAGTTACCAAAGATATTGGTGCAAAGACAAAGGTATTTTAAATGAACTTGAAGATAAAGAGAATTGTAGGCTGATTTGTTGTTTCCCCTCCCCTTCTTTTTTGGCTGGTTGGTTTTGAATCCACAGACAGATTACTGGCACAGAGCAGTCAGAGAGAGCCAGGAGTCGCTGGCATTAAGCTACTTGCGTTTTTGCTTCAGCTATTTTCAAATATCATCTCTGACATTTAAACAAACAGCAATAACATTCTGATCCTTAGCAGCATTTGCAATTTTATATCCAAATGAGAAGCAGCAAAAGCAGCACGCTTTTAAGAACAAAGCTCAGAAAGGAATTCTTCATTGTTTAAGCCAAAATATACAGCATTGCTATACATATAATAGATCATTTTTATACATATATACACAATATATGACAACATACAGAACAGGGGAAGACTCGCTTCTCTTTGAAACACTAAATATTTGCTGTTATCAGACACAGGACAGGAGGCCAACTAGATCAATAGGCTTACTTAATATAGAAAAAAAATCTTATCTTCGTTTTGGACTAGCTAGCCATGATGTCAGCACCTAGATGCCACTGACAGAGTTGTCACTCAACTACCACAGAGTTATTGCTGCTGCTGATGGGAGATACCTATGAAAAGCCAATAACCCAAACAGGGGAAAAAAAAGCGCCCCACTGTCCTTTCTGAAGATAAAGGGAAACCCAGCTCAGCCATCCCCAGTCTCTGAGCCTTTATGGGGACTATGAAATACCACTCTGCAGCCTGTGTAGGTCTTGGTTCCAAATCTCTGTTCCTGTTGGGGTGATGCAAGCTGAAGAACTTGTGGGTACAACAAGACCAGACTCCCTGGAGGGGTCAGGTCCGAAAGCATCCCTGGACACGATACTTAGCCATCACGCTGTTGAAAAGAAGAAAGCAAAAAGCTTTCATGTTGTTCTATATATATGTGGTTCTATCTATAGGGCTTGGTGTGCGCTGATCCCGCAGGAGACGTTCTCCCTGCCTGCCCTTTGGGCGCTTATCACAGGACCAGGGGGACGCAGGCAGCATTATCACCAGGCCAGGCTCAGAGCAGCCGAGTGGCATTTTCCTTTCATGCAGCCACCGACACCAACCACGGGGCAAAGCGCTCCCCAGCACAGCCTGAGACCCCGCCTGGCAGCCTCTAAAAGCCAGAGATAAGTGGGATACACGACTCAGCTCTGATGCTGCTGCAGGAGACAAAGGTCAGGATTGATAACATCTGATCAGTGTCACGTTTTGTGGTTAAAAATAAAAGGAAGCCCAAGTGGAAGAGACTGTGGTGGTCTAAGGTGTGGTGAGGTGTCACAGCACCTCAGGGACAGACCTGCACCAGACTCACTTCTCAGCTCCTACCAAAATATTTCTACTGCCTTTGGGTGGCATGAGCCTCACATTTCATCCAGCATTTTAGCACCTGAGGCATCACCCTGAGGCAGACCCACAGCTATGATTATTGCAGCTCTTGCTTTACAGAGGCACCCAAGGTCCATGCTGGGACTGTGTCATTTTCCTTGAGCGCACACAAGCCTGGAAGGTCAGGCTGGGCTGCTCCTGCCCACATGGAGCAAGTGGGAATAGCCAGTGGGTGAGGATGTAGCTCGGCAGAGAGAAATTGGCAGCCAAAGGTGCTCCACATAGGCACTTACCACTTACACAACAGGCCTAGAATCACCACATTAAACCCACACCAGAGGCAAATAAAAGCAAAAGCTGCTTTTTATGAAGTGCTCTGTTGGGCTCATGGGTACATGCAGGGGTTCGCTGCTGTGAAGACCATGCACCTACTGTGTAGGATTTGATACCTTTTCTGATCACATGGTGGCAGAGGTTTATTCAGCATCTTGCTCATGCTGGTGGGATCAACAGCCTCAGCCCACAGCACAGAGGAGGGATTTTAGCCAGGGAGATCAGTTCTGGTTTCGCTGCTTGTAGCCACTTCCAGAGCCACACAGAGATGCAGCTGGGTGGCATTTCCAGTGGACTTGAAGAAGTGTGAATAATCAGAGACAGTAATGACTCAGATATCAGCCTTTCCTGTGGTTACTGCTGCTTGCTAGAGCTCTGCCACAGCCCAAGCAGAACAAGGACCTGGCTGCTGGTTGCACAAAGCCCATTGAAACACAGTGAAACCAGAGCAGCTCTACATCAGGGAAGATGCTGCAGTTCCTCTCTGCTCACAGGATTTTGCCCCAAATGGTGCATTTTCACACAACTTTAGTCATTGGCAAGACTTTATCAGTAACAGAAAGAATATTGAACCAGAAGTGTCACTTATTGACTTCCTGCCCACCCCTTTCCCCCAGTACATCTTAACGGGAAAGAAAGAACCAAACCAAACAGGTAAACAGTGCCTGAATAAGTCTCTGGACTGATTTATCGTCTTCCTTTCTCTGGTTTCACATGTGCTGTGTCTCTCCTGATTTGAGGGGAGATCTCACAGTGCACCACACAGAGCTAGGCCCTAAACCCAATTAATCAAATATTCCCAGTCCCTCCCTCAGACTGTAGCTCTGTATGCAAACAAGGATCAGATCTTCAAGGGATAGTTACAGAGCATCTCTCAGTGTGTTACCTAAAGAAATTGGCACAAAGTTTTTCTATCACTTGCTCCTGGGATAAAACTGAAATCTCAGCTCCGTGGAACTGTCATTTGTCTTGTACAGAGCAGCCCAGACCCCCTTTGTACCAGGTTACATAAGGAAGCAGATCATAATAAATTTGTTTTATTCAGCATAACAGCCTCAGCCTGAACAAGCCCAGCACCAGCTGCAGGGACAGACAGACACATGAAGCCAGTCCACAGCCAGCTTTGGGCAGTGGCAGGATGACACAAGAGCCCCAGGATGCATTTTATACAGTTGAAAACCTGCCAGCACAATGGGACAGATGCAGAAATAACCAGTTATTATTCCATCTACTGACTCCCAGTTGCAATTATTGCATGAGACCATGATCCCAGCACAGCCCACAACCAGGAGAACATCACTTTTCAGGAATGGATCATCCTCGCTTGACTGGGAGCTTAGGAAGCATTTATTAGTGAGTATCTGATGTGAGCACAGACACTCACACCACACTGGGCAACTAGAAAGATGAAGGTGATACTGCTTCAGATACCACAGTAGCTCGTTATGCTACTTACACAACACACATAAGAGATTTGCTTTCAGGACACTGTCATTTTACATATATTTTTCCCCTACCAAGCCTTGAGCAACACAGTATGCAGCAGAGAAATGCAAGAAGTCCAGTTTTCCCACCTGCAAACATTTTAGGTTCTTTACAGGTAAGTGACAAATCCTTCAGCCATCCAGAAGCCATCAACAGCTGATGCCATTTTTCCCTAACAAGCATACCTTAAGATGTACATGGTTGAGAAGGACCCCACAATATCACAAACTGCTGAGCTAGAGACAAATGTTGTACTACAACTCAAGCACAGGCTCTTTCCACCTCTTTTGAGCAGCACTTGTGTCTCAACTAACAGAGAATAACACACAGGGTTGAGCATGTGAGGGCTGAGAGCTGGGGCTGTTCATCCCAGAGAAGAGAAGGTTTCTCAAAGCATGTAAATACCCCAAGGAACAGTGCACAGAGGAGGGAGCCAGGCTCTGTCCAACGAGGGCCAGTGACAGGACCAGAGGCAGTAGACACAGACTGAAATAGAGGAGGTTCCCTCTGAACATCAGGAAACACTTGTTTTACTCTGAGGGCAACCAGGGAGCTTGTGGTGTGTTCATCCTTGGGGATATTCAAACAGCTGTCTGGACATGGTTCTAGGCAACCAGCTGTGGGTGGCCTTCCTTGAGCAGGGGCTCTTACCAGATGGACTTCAGAGGTCCCTGCAACCTCAACGGGCCGTGATGGAGAAACATGGACAGCAGGGAAACCCAACTACAACAGCAGAAGCTTCCAGCCTCGTTAAAAGGACAGAGTTCTGAAGCAAGGTTCCTGTTCTCACCAGCTACTCTCAGAGAGCTGCATCCATCTTTTAGCAATTAGAAAAAACCAATTGGCAGATAGTTATCATTTATACCACAGAGTATCACAGCCAAGCTGTGCTGTGGCTGCTGCTCTGTTCCAGCAGCATCAAGGTTGTGGCACACAGCATCCACTGCCTGCATGGGGAGCGCTGGTCACCCCTTTCAGGGTGAGAGCACCAGCACTCAGTGCCCGAGCACACAAAGGGCTCTCTGCACATCACAGCAACGTACACTTGCAAAGGCACATCACACTTCAGCATTTGCTTAGGGTTTCCTTTCTGGTAGAGCCACCCCATTACAAATTGGGATGCAAAGCAGTGTTTAGCCAATTTCCCCCCCTCTTTCCAAAAGGGGAGCCCCATGTACTTGCAGACAAGTATGCACATGCCCCCTGGATATTCTCAGCCCAAAGATTCCAGCCTGCCTTGCCTGCCCTGCTCTGGACCACTTGGCGTGCGATAGCAGCCGTGCACATTTGGCAGAGACATTTTTAGAAGCTTCCAAGCTATGAATTCACCCTCCGTTCCGTAAGGCCAGCTGTGTGGCAAGCATTTCAAAAGCAGAACTTCAAACACAGACTGCAGTCCCCCTCAATTATTAGAGGGGGAATGCACACTTTTCTCTTCCCCCAGTGATCTATCCTATAGTATTTATGTATTCACTAATGCCAATAACCAAATAATTACAAGTCAGATTAAATAAGCCTTCTCAGCACAGTTCTGCCACACGTTAAAGCTATTTCCAGTTCTCTCCCTCAGCTCCATGTTCTACTGCAACCACTAAAGGGTGACTTGGCTTTACATGCACCTAAATAAACACTCAGGACGTGACCTTCCCACTGTGCACTTCAGGGATGTGCCAGGGAGATGCCCCCAGTCCCAGCTACAGCAACACAGATACCTGGCAGACAGCTACCCCAGCCATGGGCTTCCCACTCCAGCCATGCAGGAATGGAGACCAAGATCACATCTGCATCCACAGCCCACTAACCACATGCCAGCAGCACAGCTAAATACCCAACAGCACCATCTGGCTCCCAACACACCAGGAGTCAACTTCCAGCCAGTTATCCTTTTCTGTGGGTGTTCAGAGAAAGGAAACTGCTCTCAGTGAGCTGGACCTGACATGGACTCTCACCAGCTCTTTAATAAATAAGATCTAAATCTGCTGAGGCATCAGAACTGCTCCATCCCAGTCCCTAACTGGCTCCAGCTGCACAGCAACACACCAAGGGTCCTTCAAATGGCTTCAGCCCCCTTTGCTGGGAGTACACAGGCCGTTAACCACCCCTCAGCTGATGAGGAGTTCATTAACCCACAGCTGTGTGATTGCTACCAGCTGCCTGTCCCAGCCCCTGAACTCCAGGACAGGGAGATTTTCGTCTTTTTAAGTCCATAGTAGTTCCTTCAAAGAATAACAACCTTTTAAAACAAGGAAAGAGGTTTTCACTACAACTGTTTTGCAACAATGAACCCCACCATCAGCTTGCAGCAACCACATTCAATACCCACTGCCTGTGGGAGAGGAACAGTCCAGGTAGCCACAGGAGCACTGCTGCTGGCTTTCCTTTGCATACGAGTCCTCCAGCCCCCCACAACGTGTCCCCAGAACTCTCTATCTTACTCTGGAGCTCCCCAGACATGCAGTCCCAAAGCTCCTAGACTTAGGAAGGCTCCAACCCTTGGCTCCCAAGCCATGCCTGACCCCAGAGGGAGCAGAGACCATGCTCTTCTCAGTATCCCTGATGATCTGCTGCACTCATCAGGACAAGCTTAGAGAGTAAAGCACCTAAGAAAACACTGCTCTCTTTGAAAAAGGTCAGCAAGATACCAGTTTTTAGCCTTTACAACACAGCCTTGGGCACACAGCAGAAGCAAGACCCTGGGACGCACACTTCAAGCCCCATCTTCACATTCAGAGCTGACCACAGAAACTAGTGAGCTGCTCAGAAAGCAGAATATGCAAAAAAGCCCCCTCCTCCCCCAGACACAGAGCTGCACAGGCCCAACTTTCCACACTCCCAGGATAAACACTGCAGGCATTGGACAACAAAAGCCAGGCACAACCACCTCCACTTCCCACAGTCCCCTTCCCACTTAGCTATCAAAAAAGATCAGATAGAGACCTACCTTCAAGCCGGGAACAACATCTGTAAGTGAAGAACAACCCAAACTGTGCTGCAGCCCAGTGGGAGGGTATTTAAGCACACCCAGACAGCCACCCCAGCTGCAGCCTGTATGGGCTGATGGAGCATCTCCCACCCAGGAGAGCCCTAAGGCACCATCAGCTCTGGCTTTGCTCTAGCACCCAATCACTAAGCCAGGTGTCTCTAGAGATACCACTTGGGGTGGCTGGCCTGTATGTTAGAGATGGTGCTTCACCAAATCACCCTTCTTAGCCCAAAGAGGAAATAACATTTATCTTGCTGTCTTCACTGATTATTTCTCTTCAGGTCTGTGGTCTATCAGGAGCCTGGATGCTCTCTGCCTGCCTGCGGAGGGAAATGGTTCAAGTACCAAGTCCTGCAGATCCACCCAATGCATCCCTGGGAGGATTTCTGATCTTCCCCTCTCCCAAAAGGTCCAGTTGTCCTTCATATTGTTTCACTTATTTCTCTTGTCTCTAAGGTCTGTAGCAGGTAGGTATGTTTACAGAAGGACTTTATTATTATTATGGGGTTTTTTAATGAAATCCAGATGTAACAGAAAGCAAATGTCTTAAGGTCAGCCCTTAAAAAGTTACTTTTTGCTCTCAGAGTGTTCCAGCATGTCAAGGTCTGAAAGCTAAAATTTCAGTTACAGGATGGGGCCAAAGCAAATCCCAAGACATTCAGCAACAAACCTTTCGTTTCCCCTCAAATGGCTAAAGTACAATCCCCACCCAGAAAAGATCACCCCCCTGAAAAAAAAAAAACTTCCCTGAAATTCCCAGCACTGTGGGAAAGCTGCTGCTTTTTTAAAGGTTGATCTACGTCCTGACAGGAGCACGTTGCAAAGATAAACCCAGTGAGACTTCCTGCAGCCAGTCGCGCTGCATCACTGCTGGGAGCGGAGCGCTCTGCTCAGCGTCCTGCTATCTCAGAGATTAGCAACAACCTATTTTTACATCACATCAACATGAGGGAGGAAATACTGAGGCAGCTAGTGTCTGACCACCTGCAAGTACCATGTTTCAGGAAGACCAGGCTGTTTTCAAGCTGGCTGACGTAAAGCCACACTGCTACATCTGGCCTGGGAGCAGTAAGCAGTCTGCAAAGACACAGTTGTATTGACTGGGGGTGCTGCTCTGGAGGATAGGAACTGCTGCACAGGAACGAATTTGAAAGGTATTTATAACCTAAACAAGCTCACCATATATTATTTGTATTTAAAGCTGCATTTTCCAAGCCTGGGGGACAGGTGGACACACTTTTATCCCTCTGTGTGTTTGTACACCTCTGTGCAGAGGGGCACAGGGATGACCGGGCTCCTGAGAGGGCAGGAGCCTGGCCCTGCAGATGAGCAGTGTGAACGCAGCAGCCGTGGCACTGCGTCGGATAGAACTTGCTCCGTTGTAGCCACAACTCACAGACTAGACGTTTCTCCTCTGTTAGCAGCCTGCTCCTCACAATGCTCTTCCAAAGCAAGGCTTGTATTATTCTTCAAAGCAGGCATGCACTGACTTTGCACCTCTTTTTAAAGCCAAGTAATCTCTCTCATTCATAACCCAACGTGCCGAGTGCTGATTTATTGCAGTCAGGAACGGCTGAGGAGGCTGTGCTGAACTGCGAGGCGCAGACGATACGGTAACAGCCACATCCCTTCCGTCCGGCCTGTCGCAGCACTCCCGTGCTGTAGTGCCCTCTGCGGGATGCACCACTCCGGGTGCCGAGTTTCCCAACCCCTTCTTACGGCACCGGGAAGGCTCATGGAGCAGCAGCCCTTGATTTTCACCTAGATTAGAAATTCCAGTTTTTATTGTTAATGCACACAGTCTCTTCAGCTGTCCTGTACACCGGGCTGGGTAATTACAGTCACTGTGGCTTACGTCTGTAGCTGAGCTTGTGTAGCTGCTGGTGAAGCACAAACTGTGCCCACTGATGAGACCTAGCAAATGAGTACGACAGTGAGAAGACACTGCTCACCTCTTCCCTCTAAACATGTTATTGAGTGGTACTACAGTGGTAACCTAGCCTCTGGTTTAATGTAAACTTGTATACTGTGCTTCCCTGGATGCCCTATTTCTTTGGCCAGACGCAGACCTATACCTTTTAAACAAGGCAGTACTTAACCATGCTGGGAGAGTTTCCTACACACAGCATCACCCTTACCAGGCTGCTCTGAACAAGCAACGAAGCAATTTCCAGAGTGGAAGGCTGTAAGAACAGTGCAGTTGTTACTTCAAGGTGCTACAAGGACTGGGGCAGGTTGTTATTTATGGTATTGAAGCAAATAAGCTCCTATTACTAAAGCACAAGGGAGAGGGAAGGTAATTGTAAAAGGTTTTACTGAAAAATGATCAACCATGTGAGAAAGAAAAAAAACTTTTGAACACACAACTGGACAGCATTTTGCAAATAGAAAGCATTAAGTGGAACTTTAAAAAGGAGGAAAATAGATTGATTTAACTAGACTGGCAATCTGCTTCTCAAATATGTTGTGCAAATTAATAGTAGCAAATGGGGCTCTGGTTTTTGCTTTGGTCAGAGCCTTCCCATGGCCAGAGGAAAAGAGCCAGACTGCACATGTGCTATGCCTCTATTAAAAACCAATCCATAAGCAAGCACTGCCATTAGGTATTAAGCAGAATTTTTGTACTGGAAGCTATACAGGCTCTTTTAATTCATTAGACTTTTGTTTTTAAACAAAACTCGGTTTACATGGATACAATAAATAGTTTATTAACGGAATGTATTTGAGTTTCTCTCCCCCATCCTTCCTCTTACTCTCAGCACCTCACACAGAGATGGCAAAGCAGTTTCCAGTCCAAGCCAAGGACAAAGGTTAACTTCAAGGCAAAACTGAAGAGGCTGAAGTTAAGACCAGCACCTTTGAGTGCCTAGTTCCTCAGATGCTTGTCTGGTTCTCCAAACCTACAGGCAAATTGGTATATCTTCTTTCCATAACTTCACTGACCTCTTCCTTCCTGATTCAAGTTCATTTAAGCTCTCTTAGGCAGGCTGCACGCTCCGTGGGGACAGCATAAAGTCATGCCTGCTTTAACGCTCTTTCAGCTATTGCAATACCCCTTTATTATTTCATTCAAACGCCCTACCGTTATCATGCCATCTCCTTCTGATCTTTTGTAAGAGTTCAGTTAACCTCTGGAACGTTACAAAAATGGAAAGAGTCTTTTTTTCAAAATATAGAGCACTGTGGCCAGGAATAAGGCAAGGGCGAGGAAGATGAGCAGCTTGTCCGTCAGCTCCCTGCGGTTGTACTTTGTTATCAGCTTGCGCCCCAGCTGAATTGTCCCAGACATGGATTTAAACTCTTCGTTTGCTTCCAGGATGGTTCGTGAAGAATTGGCTGAGATTAAGGGGAAAGAAAAAAGAAATCATCTGGTTGTGCTTTAAGAATACATGTCAAAGGCTATAAGCAGGCAATACAGGGAACCACACAATGTAACTTCTGGTGAGACAAATGCAGGCTGTGTTCTCACAGCTTTCAGAACTCCATAGGCCTGATGTACAAAAGAACAACACAAAGCAAAATAAGAGCACAAAACGGTCTAAAGGTACTATATCCTATTCCTGTTTTTTTAATTTATAGGTTACCAGATCGAACCTGGTTCATAGTTTTTATGAATAAAGTCAGTGCTAGTTGGGAGCTGGCTGGCAGCAGAGTGAAATAAGAATGGTGCTAGAACCACTAATTTAAGAGTAACCATTATCACTATCAGCATCAGTTGTAGCAGCAGGAAGACAGGGCAATACTTGAATATATTAACTACACAGCTGGGACTGTTTCCCCAAGCCAGAGCAGTAGATCTGTGTAATTCAGATGGTGTAGCAGAAGTGAAAAAGATCTCTTACTGCTGTATGCTGCTTAATTCTTCAGCTCAAACAATTTCAACAATTTTAATAGTTATTTTTGACATTTTTTTCTCCTAATTAAAAAAAAAAAAAAAAAGAGACCAGTCTGAACTAAGGACAGAATTTGGGAATATGTCAAAACCCTGAGACAGGACATTTTCCCCTGCGAGAAAACAAGCGAGCAAACGCCCCAAACTTCTCAGCCTTCCTCCTTTCAAATTATTAAATGAAAGCAAAAGCCCAGAGTCCCCTTTTTCTTATATTACAGAACACATACCCTGTATGACAGTGAATGCTGCTATATCACTCTATACTGAAGTAATTAAAGATCAAACTCCAAGGATGTTCTGTGGTTCACAAAACCAAGAAACATGTCCATTGTGTTTTGCAAACCACTACATTCTATCTTGAAGAGGCATTCTGATCCAAGTGAAAACAGACAACTTGTTTCCCACTGTTAATGATGAAGCTTCTCTGCTTCACAGCCGCGGGTATTCATTGCACACCAGGAAAGGACACACTCAGAAAAAAGGAAATTCTAACTCCTGGTTCAGACTTTGCAGCTGGGTTTTGTAAATGACTTTTAATAGTCTTTCCCTTGATGAACTCGGAGTGCTGTTCAGTCAGAAACAGGGTGAAAAAGTGTCTGCCAAACTGTCTTTTTAATGGGAGAAGAAACACGCGACGTTTGCACGAACAAACTGTGTCCAGCTGCCATCCCCAGATGGGGGCAGAAAACAAGGAGGGCAAAAGCATTATTTGTTGGTGTCTTCAAACTGCTCTCTCCTCTGCCCAAAAGCACAGCTAGCAAGAGGCCCAGGGAACACAGATACAACTTCTAAATGCTTCATGAATCATCAGTTCTGACAGGTCGCTTGATTTATAGTCCTAGGAGTCTAAGCCAAAGAACTGGGTGAAATCTTGGTTTCACAGTCCCTGATGCACTGCTGACAGAGCAGGTGACCTTGGGTTCAAGTCACTCGATCTCATCTCTCAAGTCACCCCAGCTGCAGACTGGGCGACAACAGCCCTCCAGCCGTACTGGATTTCCTCTGGGCATGGACTCATACCCACGCTTTGTACTGCTGTGCTTTTCCTGAGTGCATGGCAGGACAGCAGCGCAGAGACACACCAAACGCTCTCAGCACCACCTGAGCTCACACTGCTGTTACAATTACTTCTATGTGAAGCCCAAACAAGAGCTCCTCATCCCACCCCCTTTCCCTTGTTTACTCATAATCATGAAACAGAAACTCTAGCAAACAGCTCCACACAACACAGGCTATTTTCTCTTTATGTCCAACCGTTACAGGATCTGCTGGACAGTCCTTTAGTTGTCACCACAGCACATTCTCCTACAGCAAAGCAGGTTTTTCCTATGCTCCAAGCCACGTCAGTTTCCCTCCCCCCATCCATCCCAACAGAACTGGTGAAAGGCGCATTCATCATCCAATGCATAGCCACACACTGAACTAAGGGCTGTACCTAGGGTTTGCACAGTCTCCTCACTCTGCTGCACTTGCTGTGACATCATCCTGCTAATGCCCATCAGGCTCTCCGTGATGTTACTTGCACTCTCTGCCAGACTTTCCTTTGTGGTCTTCCTGAAAAGGAGAGAGGAAAAAGAAAGCAGGAAGGGATAAAGTTACATCTGGGTGCTGCAGGAAAACATTGCTGGCAGGGATCTGGGACCTGAGTTTGGAACCAAATATCCCTACTAACATATAAGAGACACAATCATATAAGAGACACAGTTTCTACTGCATGAGAAACTCAGATTACCTTCACTAAACATTTTAAGAAAATAATCACAAAATACTAAAGTCAGGAGCCAAACCGTCTGCTAGTGATTCAGAATTCACAGGGCCTAGATTTCACCAGTTACTCAGCCATGACAGTACACCTTCATGAGATGGCATAGACACAGTGGCACAGACAATGATACAGTCTATCCTGAGCATCCCATTTGTTGCTTCACAATAATTAAATAAATCAACTTTTCCATACAGACACTAATCGACCTTCTAGCCCATTCCACGGGCGAAAACAGCTTGCACTGTGATCCATTACTTGTTTATGACCCTGATTTGTAAAGGATGGTGAGAAAAAACTGCAAAGGCTGTATCCTACCTCCTCTTCTGCTCAGACTTGCCAACACCAAGAAAACATGAACTTGTCACAATCCCTAACAGTTTAAACTGCCACAAAAGTTAAATGCACTCATAGAAGAATAGCTGTGTTCCACAATTAAGAAACTCAAAGCCAAATGTCACTTCCATTTAAAGCTGGTGAACAAAGCACACGCTCTGCAACCCTCAGATCCTACGGTAGGATGGTCTAATACCTTTGTCTTAAGGAGTCTCTTCCTTGCAGCAGCTGATCTTTCTCAGAGTTGTCAATAGCAATTTTACATGCCAGATTCGCCTTTCTCCACGCTGCCTGATTGCTGAAATCACAAGAGTACAGGGTTGTAACATGACAGTAACCCTTGCAAAACAGAACAGCTTTCACAAAGCAGTCACCCCCATAACTGAGACCCGCATGTGGACTTTATATTACCCCACAGAGTAACAATATACATCCCCTCATTTCTCCTAAGGGCAACATATAGGGAAGAAGCACACCCTGCCAGCTGCCAAACGATGCGCTCAGGCTGTGTGCTCAAAGGGACTGACCGTGGCTAGGGAGGAAGAACACGAGAGAGGGCAGGAGAAGGGGATCCTACTCTTTCTGCCCTTATCCTCTCTTGTTCTTCAGCAAAACAGCAACTGCACTTGCAGAACAGGGTCTGAAAGATGCTGTCGGATGACCTGTGGTTACAGGGGACCCACAAATAGCACCGGCCGCCCGACCCACCTCAGCATTTGTTTCTTGTGGTTTTCCACCTCCTGCAGCAAGGCCTGTTTCTCCGACTCCTTATCTTGTTCCTTCGCCATCTGTTCGAGCTCCTTGGACGGCAAGCAGAAACAGAGCAACCTGATCAGCCGGTGCCGCCGCCCTCAAGGCGAGCACCAAAGCTCCGGCCAGGAGCGCATCGACAGCGCGGGGGGCGCGATGAACGAAGGGCCGCACGGCCGGGCCTCCCCGCTGTCCCCGGGCGGGCCGCTCCCTGCGGGCCTGCGGCAAAGGCCGGCCACAGGAGTGGGCCCCAGCCGGGTGCCTCACCTGGATGCGGCCGCGCAGGTGGCGGAACTTCTCCTTCACGGCGGCGTTGAGCTCCGTGAGGGCGCCGAGCGGCCCCGGGCAGTCCCGGATATCCTGGAAGACAACGGCCAGGTCATCGCGGCGACTGTCGCCCGGCTCGGCCCAGGCTCCCCGCGCAAGGCGGCGGCCGCCCCGCAGCCCTGTCAGGGGGGACCCGCAGCGGAGATGGGTGGCGGTACCTGCACGGCCGCCTTGATCTCCAGGTCGAACTTGACGATCTCCTGGTGACAGACCCGCACCGGGACGCTGGCGGCCGCCGCCATCTTGGCAGGGGAGGAGGCTGGCCGAGGCCCCGCCTGCCGCCCGCGGGCGTCCCCTTGTGGCCCCAGCAGCCTTCCCTGCCCGCGCCGGGGGCCCCATTGCTTGTCCCCGGGCCGCGCCGAAGCGACACGGGCCAAGACCGGTGTCCCGCCCGCAGGGAAGCCGACCGTCGCCTTCCCGAGGGGAGGAAGCGGCCGCCCGGCCCAGGCCCTGCTCGGCCCCAGCCCTGCTCGGCCCCACCTCACCACCCTCCCCCCCTCGCCAGAAGGAAGCGGCCACCCGGTGCGGGCCCTGCCCGGCCCCTCCTCACCACCTCCCCCCCCCCCCGCTCCCCGCCCCGCACACAGTGACTCCAGGCCGCCTTTCCTCCACAATTTTTATTTTAAATTACAAAGGACGTTGCATACATCGATGAGTCGGTATCGAACAGAAGTGCGAGGGAGCGCGGGTGACAGAGTAAACAAAGTCCATAGTTCCATTGTGCCTCTTTCCGGAAAAGAAAAATACAACCGCACAACTATTAACCAACATCAAACACCGCAACGCGGAACAGCTCATGCTTGTAACAAAGCGGATTTATTTTCTAAGAGACGAGACTTTTCAGTAAGTTTGTCTGAGCTCCAGTTGGAAGTCGACGATGGCGGATCAAGGGCAGCATTACAACCCCGGCCCCCGGGGCAGGCGGGCACCACGCCACGTTGTGTGTTCTGTTTGCTGACCCCCTTCATCCCTCAGCCCCAAGAGTTCACCCAACCACAGACGCTGAGCAGTACGTGTTACACGGACACAACGTTCTGGGAAGATAGATACAGTTCAGACCAGAGTGTATGAATACCAGAAGATTTATAAAATTAAGTGCCACTACTAGGTTTTGGTTCTTCATCAGAAGATTTTGATGGGGCAGAGTACGCTTTTGCTAGTGCCCAATCCAATCCAGAAGTTTTCCTTACTTAACTCGCCCAAATTTGGCTTACGCAGATACCAGACTACAAAGTATTCTTAAGAAAAACTCTGAACACAGATGTTATTTAAGAAGTTTGGAGTTTCTACATGGAAATTTATAGGGGAAAAAACCTAACCATGGCGTAAAATAGCTCTGGCTTCACTTTTAGCTGCACAGCTCATTAGAAAGACAATAAACACAGCGTCAGTATTTGCTCTTGTGGAAGTTCATGAATGTCTTAAGAGGCTGAGGATGACAAACCAGTGCACACGCACACACACTCGTGATGCTGGAAGCACTGGGGGGAAAAAACATGGCATATGGTGTAAATTGTAGTCAGATAGAGACATTTTTGTATGCTGCAAAGATACAAACTAAAAGTGCCATCTTTCATTAATGACATTTAAGAATCCCAATTTACATTGGGAGATAGTCAAGAGTGGTGTTTTCTCAACGTACTAATGCCCTTAATACAGTTACAAGAAGAATCAGTCACTGAAGCAGCAACTGTTTGAAATGTACTTCACACGATCCCTGGGGTAAACAAAATAAACCTCAGCTGTGCGCAAGGCTGTGTCAATAAGCCAAGACCACATCTAGCAGCACACTTAACTAGATGATTCCAACTGAAGCCTCCAGCTTTGAAAAGAAAATGAAATCATGATTAGACGCATTCTTAAAACTCAGTTCTCAAGGCCAAATACAGATCCTAACATTCACGGTACATAACTAACTGGGTTACACCTCAACAGAGTTTCAGGAAGACTAGCAAGCACGTTTGAGGGAACAGAATTGCATTTGCTATTTCTGCTGAAGGCAACTCGTATACAACGCTTTGAAATTCTCCTGATAGAGCCTTTTCGAGCTTTAAAAAAATAGCTATATTAAAATGGTTTATGGAAAAGAAAAGCACATCCAGTCTTTATATTCTGTGAATAAGCTGACAGTTTTATTAATGAAGGCAAGTATCTCATAAATATTGGGGGGGAGGGGGAGGGAATCTTTCTCAAATAAAATCAAAACTGCCACCTCTGCATTTCAGAAGCATCTGGTTGCTTTTAGGTTAGTTAAAAGAGCCTTAATCCTTTTTTGTTTGTTTGTTTGTTTAGTTGCTTGGTTGGGTTTTTTGTGGGGGTTTTTTTGTGTGCTGAGATTTTTTTTTAAAAAAACCCCACACTTTCCTTGCCCTCTTAGTATACCAAAAAAGCCTGCTACCTATAAAGAATTAGGAACTGAACACAGCTGAGCCTCTCACATCAGCTTTACAGCAATGCATCTTCATTAAATCACAACTGTTTCAACTGGTACAGTAAGAAAATCCAGCCCATCCACACGTAAACGTAGCTTTAGCAGTAAGTCTCTCTCATCCAAAAAAAATACTCACCAAGTATCCGTAAATGTGTTCAATAAACCGTAAAAGAAAGTGTTAGCAAAAGGGGTCTAGGGCTAAAAAACACCCTCCATGAGCACCTCCATGTTTTGCAAGGCCATTCAAAAACTGGTCTTCCATATAAATACAAAAGGACTACTACTGAAACTGAAATCAGATCTATCCAGACTTTCCTCGGGACGCTTTTACCAGTTCTGATTCAATTTCCAAAGGGTTAGGTTTGGAGAGTTCAGAGGGAATGAAAAACACTTAGTTCTAGATGTACAAGTAAGGCACAATATAAAGCCACGTCATCATCTGTCATGAAGGAAGTAGGGAAGGACGAGAATCATACATGGTACAGTAGAACAAGCAGTCCATCAATTCGAAGTGTGGCACCTAAGTTCAGACTGACGAGATCTCAACAAGAGCAGTTATGACAGCATGCGTTTAATATGGAAACAAGTTCTAGAGAATCCAGTGTATCAGAAAAAAGGAAGAGCTTTCGTTTGTATTAAATCAAAGATGTGTAATTGTTTTTGGATATAGGATTAAAAGTGAATATTCACAATGCCTACACTCAAAAACAAACAGAAAAATCCAGGACTTCATTAAGATCCACATACCATGTATGAACACTGAAAATCTTTAGAAAACGGTCTTCTCTAAAGATCATCCAAAAATGCATGCCACAATTGCCAAAAACAGAACATGTACATTTGTAGGTTTTTATACCCTTATAAGATTTCTGTTTGTGATAAGTATACACTAAATGTATATATTTTAATGACACTAGAGGAAGCAGATTGTTACTGGCATTAAAGTACAACCATTTCTAGACGGTTTAAATGCCACAGAGTCCCCTGGTTAAAATGTAAAGCTGCACAGCTTGCCTATGTCACCTTTATGATAAAGTTAAACCAGCAAAAGGTCTTATCTTTACTCTACATTTTACTGCCAGGTTTTATTTATATCAAGTATCGCTGCAGCATTCTGACCAGCCCAGAGTTAGCAGCAAGTGGCAGGAATCATATAAAACGCAGTTTCTTTTTTTTTTTTTTTTTTTCCTTTTTAAACAAAGTGCTTTTCTAAGATATACATACATATAAATAGGTACAAAATAAAGTGTCGACATTAAAAAGCTCAACTATTTAAAAGCTTTAACTTAAAATAATACATAGAAAACACTGAAATGCAAGGGGTATGGAATTCACTAAGGAGTCAAAGTCTACTTTGAAATGCTAGACCAAAATCATATTCTGGTTTTCAGACAAAATAAAAAGCTATAAAGTTACATCTGCCCAGTATTTCTGAGCAGTAAAAAAGGGGCTTTTTAATACCTTGTCAGTTCAATTTGTCACAGAAGTTTTGACCTGATTGCAAAACTGCTCTCTTGATGTTTAGAAATGCTGCCTTGTCTACACGGTTTGGCTACAGCCTAAGAACCTCTCGTGTCTGAGCAGTGTGGTAACACCATCCACCAGAAAGGAACAACAGTATTCAAACCTCGGTACAGACATGGCCTTAACTTCAGAACATTCTTTGTCGGGGTTTTACGGGCCGTATGCATCTCCAGAGTAACAGCAACATCAGCAATAATCACAACAGGAATACATCTGACCCCCTGTGTAAAGCAGCAGCCAACTCTCACATCACCCTAACATCACCAGCAAACCCACCTGAAACAAACTCGCCCACATTCCACTCAGATTTTGCAAGTCTTAAGTGGATTTACAAAGTTTTGCCTAAATTGCCCTGGGTATTTGTTCAGTCTCTTGTAGGAAAGACTTTCTGTACAGCTCAGTAGTGGTATTTTGGCCTCCTCCTCCCTTTTGAGTCTTCCAAAAAATATTTAGAGACAAAGTAGGCTGTGTGCACACTCACAAGCATGTGGCAGGACTGCCACCTTCATCAGCCACTCTTACTGTGCTATTACCAATTCAGACCTTTTTTATATAGTACAAGCTTGGATATAAAAATAATCTACTTATAAACAAAAAGGAATCACAGTACAAACAAACTTAGACAAACTAGAAATGAAGTGGAGAAATTCCCCAAAGGGAGTGGGGAGAGAGCCTTCATGGACTTTTGCATTTTTTTTTCAGCAGCTACATTTGAAAATATTTGGTATTTCTATTTTCAGTAAACAGTGTTTTGTCATCTTTAAATAGGGAGAGAAAGAACAGGGAGGAAAAGGTGTGGGGGGGTCCATGAAACCAGAGAATGATCTTGCCTTGAGATAAAGGACTTTCTCATCAAAGGCTAAAGCTTTTAATCTGTACGTTAACACTGACTACAAAGCCAACTCTTATTAGCAGAAGAGCAAATAAGAACTGTGTGTTAATATTCCTCAATCATAGAAACTACTTAATTGACAAGAATAAGTCACATATAAGTTTGAAGAAGCTAGTTTCGAAATACCTGTACAAAAATATAAAAGTCTATAAATTTTTTTTTTGTTTGTTTTGTTTGAAGCCTGTGTTGATCCTTGGAAACATCACATGCATAATAATAATACATCAACTGGAAAAGTGGCAACTAAGGAATTAGATATTTGTAGCTCTTTTTTCTCTTTACATATATACACATTACAATAAAAATAATTTTATTTTGGTTGTTTGGTGGAAGTATACTACAACAAGCTAAATATTTTTTTTTTAAATTCTCAAAGTTGAAAACTAATTTTTTTTACCAATAGCTTACTAAAATCCAAATATATTAAAATCTCCTAACAGTAAGTGCAGAGAAAAAAGATTTAAAGACTCTGAGACGGCCACCAACTTATCTACCATGGAAGCGAACTACAAGAACAGCAAAATAATATTGTTATGTATGAATGCTCCTTCTGTAGATAATTGGACCCAAACAAAAAAATTCACAGTTCAGTAAGATCCCTAACCCTGACCTTTAATTTTTTTTCTTTTTTTTTTTTTTTTTCATTTGTTTTTACATTCAGTACAGTATCATATAAGCTGTGCAAAACTTTACTTAGACTGGCAGTTCGCCATATCAGTTGCATTTGTCTTTGGTACAAAAATAAACAATCGCATTAATGTGCAAGTATTTGTTTTCTTCCGGCCAAAGTACCGAAATTGAGTTTTCTAGAGCCATCTTTTATACAATACATAGACTCTGTGGCATATATCTACATTTTCAACATATTCCTATATACATTCAAAAATTTTAAGAGCTGGAACAAATACATTAAAACCTATAATCTCAACCATCTATACATCTTGGTTTTTCCCCTCAGGGTTTTCTTCGTACAAAACTTTACCAGCTTATACTGATAGCTCTCCCCCCAAAATACAAGGCACAAAGAATATACTTTTTTTTTTTCTCTTGCTTGCACAGACATTTAAATACTATATTAAGCTCAGAAAATTAAAGTCTTATATGGCACACTAGCTCTAATGCCACGTGTGCTATGTACAAGTTAATGGTTGCAAAGAAAGCTTACTGGATTTTAAGAATAAAGAAAATCCAATTATTAAAAAAAAAGAACGAAAAACACCCCTAAATTGACAGCTTTACAAAAAAAATGCTTCCTCTTATTTTACTTGGAGCATAAACCTGTCACAATGTCTGGCGTGTGCTACTATATTTTACTAGCAAAAACATGGTTTCGCTTCTAAAACAAGAGTGATACAGTCTGGTCCTAGAATTTTAAAGATTCCTCCCTCTCTGTATTTAAGCTTAAAGCAGCTTTGAAACTATCTGGTTTATGCTCCAAAAATGCTATTAAGCATTTTATAATCATGCTTTGATTTGTTTTACTACATTGTTATTAAAAAACAATGGAACCTAATGGTAAGTGTTTACACAACGCGGAACTGACATGCAGACCAGAGTGCGATTTACAAGGAAGTGACAACACAGGTAAAACCTGACCCATGACAACAGCAATCAATGTCTTACACTTTTGACACCGGTATTCGTAGCCCTACAAGGCCACCGGTGGGGTCTCCTTCTGCAGTCTTCTCTAAAACTTGATTCACAAATTCTGATGTCTGTCCAGCTACAGGCAGTCCTAAAAAGGGAGGGTAAGAAAAGGTGCTGTGAAGTTACTATTCATTGCACGTAGCTGTACGTCCCCGTAAGTGATGCAAAGCCAATGAATGCTCTGGTTAATAGGCAACCAAAAGGCACAGACCAACTGAATTTGCTCTATCCCAGAAAGCGTCTGCAACGTAACACCTCACAGATTATAGGTCCCTTCACATACATACAAACACATTAAGTTCAGTGCTTACCAAGAGTGTCTTTAATAAGTACGTTCAACTTTTGCTCCATGTTGACTCCTCTATCATCTTTAGGTACCTGCACCCGATTAACAATTTCTTGTTTAATGGAATTGATGACGAACAGTAAGTTATCTGCAAAGAAAAAAACCCCACCTAGATTAGATTCACAGCCCACTGCCCCAGAGCAAGAGCGATCCACACCTGTCCACACACTGACATGCTTAAGTGTCAAAGGTGTCACACTGCACTTACTGTAAAACTAAGATGCAATGGTTTACATCTGTAAACATATTTGAAAATATTGAAAATGATTCAATATTGAAAATATTTGAAAATATGTTTACATTATATGCATACATTTACATAATTTGCATCAGTAAATTAGCTCAACACTGCAGGTAACCCCATTTATGTACACTTTATGGAGCAGACTGTTTTTGTACCACAAAATTACTGGGTTTGTACCAACCCCATTTCTCTATAAACTGCCAGGTATGACCCAGGTTACACAATGGTGCAAAACAGAGACTTGCCTGAACAAAAGAAAAATTAAGACGTGAAGAGTTGTATTTACCATATTCCGTGTTGAGACCCCAGAGTTTTACTTTATTGGCTTCATACTGGGCTTTCTTTTTTAGTCTACAAGCCCTATAGTAAGAAGAGGGGAAGAATTAGAACACTAACACAAATTCCAGAATCCTACGAGCATCTGCTTGTTTGCCACACAAACTGACAACCAACACTCCAGAGCCGTGATGTACCGTGTCACCTAGCGACCCACCTTTGCTGACAGCACTCTGCTACCTGTATTTGCTTACATTTCACATTTTTGGATGTTATCACTATCAATCATTTACCCTGTGGCTAAGCAAGCCAGCTTCCACTGGAAATATTTCTCCAAATTGCCAGCTGCCCTGCTGTTTGATTAACTGGTAATTAGCCCACCACAGGAACTGCCACAATGAAGCAGGATCTCTTGAGGCAAAAATTAGTTAGACCTTAATCGTACAGTTGATGTACTCATCCATGTAGCGTTATCTAATAGATACCTGGAAGCCAGCTTGTTCTTTTCTTTTCTTGACCTTGGTCTGGCAGTTAAGGGAAGTTCACTGACTGGTGTCAGGTCACTGATCACCTTATTCAGCTTCCTTAGTTCATTACCGATCTGTAGAAGTTTTCTGGGGTTGGGAGTCAGGTCTTCTACATCAGTCCTCCGGGACTTCTTCGCTGCGTATTTTCCTGTTTGAAATATGCAGAAAATGGAGTTGGGAAGTGATACAATACACACAGAAACCTGGACAAAAACATCTTAAATACAGTGGGGTTTTTTTGGGTGTTTAAGTTCTTTTGTTCACTACAAGAGAATGGACTGGAATCATGTGATCCCTTTGCCCTTTCACAATAGAAAGAACATTTCCAGACAAATTGCTTTGTACAATTCATATTACATCCAGATCAGATAAGAGCAAATAGTGCTGGCCAGGCTACTGATGCAATAGACAATATACACAGAACTGTGCTGAAAAATGTATGTCACAAGTTCAAACCCAGTTGTTTTGCCTCAGCTGTAACTTGCTAACTCATGTGTTCAGCCAGTATATCCTCTTGCACACCCACGTTGATTAAATTCCTAAATAATCCTATTGTTAAACTTCTGCATTAAGGAAGAGTGTTGAGGCCTGGGACTGAAATAATCTTCAGTGATACTAAGCTTAAGTTATCCAGGTAAAGGCCAGCCAACCCCTTACATGTATGTGAAGCTATCCAAGGTCTGGTTTTCCTGAGGCAATACACATTCAAAACAAAATCTTAATTCCTTAAGATTCCTGCCATTGTTAGGTGTCTTCTTCTAGATTTCTATTAAAACCACCAGCTGTTACAGATACTTGCATGAAAATATTAATAAAACAAAACCTGCTCCAGAAAGACTTATCAGAGAGCTGATAATTTAGCATGATTTATCTGAGGTAGCAGGTGACCTTGGTACATGTCTGTATATGAAAATTTAAAAAAATAATAATCCTGCATGTATTATATTCTGTAGCTTTTAGATACCAAGCAGTGTTTGATCCCACAAATCTCTTGCATGCACACCTCACTTAAAAGCCACTTATTCCTCCAAGTGTCTGGTAGGAGAGTCCTTGGGGCATGTTTGGTTATTTGTTGTTTAGTAACAAGTACAGAGATAAGCCTTGGTAAGAAGGAGCAGTGATAGGGACTTTAGGCACTGAATTTTCAGTAAAAGATAAGCAAGCATAAAACCTCTATGGAGATTAAGTTTGAAAAAAAGAAATACAAAGTTTTCTTCCCTGAATAAATTTGCAAGTAGCAACAACAAAAAAATCAATAACCTGACACATTAAAGAGAAATTTTCAATTGTAAGGGAACATTAACATTACAAACAAGGAAGCTGGTGTCATACTCTCCTTCAAAGCCAAACTGAAATGGAGCAGAGGTCCTGTGACAAGAAAACAAACGTTACTCCTAAGAGTGTCCTGGGAGATGTTGGTTGTGTGTGTGTGGTTCAACAAATCGCTAATTAAGAAGTTGCAGGAATAAACCACAGTTATTTGACTGACTGGTTTAAGCTTCTAAGAGGGTATTTTAAAGAAATAGCTTATTCACAGAGGAGTAACTGCTTCATTGGGCTGCATTTACACAGATGGGAGGAGCAAGCAGGGAAGAGCAAGAAGAGACTTTCACCTTATTGCTTGTCCTATAGTTTGTACTACATTTAGTGTGAACTTTGCATCTCAGATCACTTCCAGCTTCTAACACAAGCAAGACTGAAACTAACACTACGAGGAGCAAGTGTCAGTCAAGGACCCATCGATGATATTTAGAGTATTACACTGAGAAAATTCTGAACTCCTGGAGTTTCTACTGAAAGCCCTTGGATGTGGTAATTCTCAGTTCATCCACCCTCCCCCAGAAGAACCCACACTCACCGTGTCTTCCTTGAATACCACACAGAACTCAGCTAAATGAGCAACAGATTTGCAGTGTATTAATGATTTATTTTTGTGACCAAAACACAACCACTCAGTACTTGCAAGTAGCTTTGGTTACTGAAGGTGTCAGAACCAGACATTCACTTGTGAGTAGGACTCTCTTCTTACCGTGATGGAGACCATTCTTCTGGTACATGTTACTTGGTAACGTGTCTCGATTCCACTCCGATGGCCTCAGCATTCTTTCTTGTTGTGCTGGTGTTAGCTGCTCGCTGTACTCCCAGAAGTATCTTCGCTTGCCTCTTTTCCGGGAGGATATTGAAGTCATTTCTTTTAAATCCTCCACAGAATCATTTTCATACCCTAAAAGGATGCATCACATTGTTTATATACAGTTGACAATACTGTTTCTAGCCCTTTAACAGTGGAATGAGTACTCAAGAGCAAAACCACAGTCAAGGCCTGTTTTATGTTATCTAACACATTTGGTTTTCAGTGCCAACTAATACTGGGTACTAGCCTAATCTGGGGACAGACATTGAGCCAGTGACAGTACTTCATCAGTTGAACAGAGGCAAATTATTTATGCACTGAACGCCTCCTTCTCTTCTCTGACCCCTTAAGCTCTATTGCTCTTCTCCTCCACAATCCTACCACTGCAGAGTACAGACAACAGCTGTTGGAGAACATTCTGCATCCATACAGTTTGCTCTATGAATTTCCAGGAACATAATCCTAACTCGCCTCCATGTTTTAATTTATCTCTAATCAAAAAGCATGGAAAGAGCAGCAGATAATAAAGGTGAATTAGCAAAACACAAATAAAGAAAGCAGAATTATTCAGTCATCGAATATTCTGAATTGGGAGGAACCCATTAGGAACACTGAGTTCAACTCATGCTCTTGAGTTTGAATACCTTCAGGAAGTAAGTTGAACCACTCATCTCTATCAGACCAGAGGAAGGGGTCTCTGCTACCAGGGCAATGACCTAAAGCTGGTAAGAAAAGACCATCTAAATTGAAGGCATCTGGACACAACCTGTTCTATCTCTTCCTCACCTCTTCAATGGGATAAAGAGAAATCATCCACAGTAAAGCTACACAGTATTTTAGAGGTATACTATGATGCATCTGATAAGATGAACTGTTTGTGAAATACATGGCACTGTAATGCCATTATCCATATCACATAAATATTTATGCTGTAATTATGTAAATACAAGCCACAGGCTGTGAAACCCTGCTTATGCTTTAGGAAATAAAGACAACCTATACACTGAGGTTACAACCCCCCCAAACCATTGCAACGCCTTTTGTACTAACATACTATTTAATAATTTACTTTAAAAAGAATGCATTTCAAAACAGCACCAACACTGATGCAGCTTAAGGAAAAGCCAGCAAAGGGATGGTAGCTTAGCAGGCCTTGACCCCATATGCCTGAGCTCTGCTTCATCTTTTAGCAGTAGTACAAGGAACACTTTCTTCTTCTTAAAACAGTCCATTCAATGAGTCTGTTTGCACTTGAAAAACCAGTTGAAAGATGAAAAACAAACTTTCTTGCTTTGGTCTGACTCTCACCTCATAACCCAAAGTATGAATAAACGTTAGGTGTGCAGAAGGATGAAATCAGTGCTGAAGTTCTGTTTCTATAATCATTTCATCAGCTCATTTACTTTTATTCTCTACTTTATTAAAAAGACAGCATTTCAAAGGCAAATCAAACAATGAAATAAGCTTTATAAAACATTTTTCTTGTATAGCCAAAGTGATTATGACAATTTACATTCAAATACCATAAATATTTTAACTGTACTTCCATTTTACCCAAACGCTGTTTGACATAAGTATCAAAATACTCTTAGACCCCCACTTACTTTCCACTTGAGAAAACATGTCCAGCTATGTAACTCATTATATAGATATGTATAAATTTAGCCCATCTTCATGGTAACACAGAATTAAGGCAGCTGATGAAAACAAATCCCTTTAAGAGCTGATGTGTACAAATGTACAAGGAGGTTAAAATCAAGACTTCCTGTTTGCTTATTTAAACTGTAATTAAGTTAGCAGCTCAAATTGTGTTGACTTAATGCATCCTGCCTTGCAACTCTAAAACTGACCTGCTATCATTTTGAAGTTATATGCAATAATCTAGTGCACAATGTCCTAACCTGGTCTGTCTTGAGGTCCCTTCCAACCCCTGCAACTCTGTGATTCTGTAGCATACAGGAACACAACAAATCTGTTCAGCTTTTCTGCACTGCTCTCATCTTCCTTGAATTCTCCTCCTAGCAAAGATCATATGGCAGCCCTGTGTTCTTTGGCAGGCTTCTAAGAAAACTGAAAGGGTTTTTGTATTTACCTTTCAAGCACACCACAAGTCTCTCCTAAAAATCTTTCCTCACATCCCTTACTGTCATTTCAGGTTTAAATTCACCAGGGTTAAGTAACGTAGAACAGAGATCAGGATAGACACGATTTCTGAATTTTACCAGATTAAATGCAAAAATACCTCCCCCCAAGGCTTCCCCCTCAAACCAACCAACCAACCAACCCACCCCACTCAATAAACCCCTTTTCTTTATCATTTAATCATACTGACTTCTATCACACCATTTAAGAGTCTTTTTCCCCTAGCTAACGATCCACGTGCTCAGAGCAGATGCAACCCAAGTTCATTAAACAATCTCCATGTTTTTACAAGCACTTTTCCCTTTCAGCTATTTCTCCTCCAGTGCTACTGAAAACTGAATCAGTTGTTGCATCTCCCATTCCTGGAATCTCTCAACTACTTGATGGGAGCAGCAATCATTACAAATATTCCTAATAAATACGTAAAAAATACTAGCAATGGCCCCCAAAAAAAGTTTAAGTGCTAGAAGAGGCCTGGGATAATATTTCATAGGATCCCAGAGTGTTTGGGTGGGAAGTGATCTCAAAGCCCATCCAGTACCACACCCTGCCATGGGCAGGGCCACCTTCCACTAGCCCAGGTTGCCCAAAGCCCCATCCAACCTGGCCTTGAACCCTGCCAGGGATCCAGGGGCAGCCACAGTTTCTCCAGGCACCCTGTGCCAGGGCCTCCCCATCTGCATGGGGAAGAATTGTTTCTTAATGCCTAATCTAAATATTCCCTCTTTTAGTTTAAACCCACTCCTCCCTGTCCTATCACTCCCTGCCCCTGTAACCAGCTCCTCTCCAGCGTTCCCCCTGCCCCTTCAGATACTGACAGGCTGCAATAAGGTCTTGCTGGAGCCTTCTCATCTCCAGGCTGAACAACCCCAACTCTCTCCACCTGCCTTTGTAGGTGACCAAAATTGCTGAATCTGTATCATGGTGAAAATATAATCATTGTTGCCCAAACATGCCCAGCAGCCAGTAACATTCTCCAAGTTCCTGAAGTTCACTTTATCTAAAAGCATTTCCTCAGACAACACCAAAGCTTTAGGAAAGCAATCCACGTGCTCCAAAAACACACATGAAGAAGAATACACACAAGTGAACTGTGTACAGAATGCATCAGAGGGTCCTCACTAACTAGCATGTTTTTGTCTTTTCAGTAAATTACATCCTTGCTTTAAATTGACCAACTGACACTTTGCTTTCAGTACTACAGAAGGTTAAATCCATAAGTGCCATACCTATTTTTGCCTCCGTGGACTAGAAAGCCCCATGTCACTAGCACAGCAGTCACTAGAGCAGCAACAGCTGCCCCCAGCCCCAGAAAGCTGAGGGAATTCAATTCAGAAGGGAGGAAAAGGTTTTAAAATGCTAAAGAAAATGTGCTGTGCACATGTAAAAGCAACATAAAGGACATAATGCCTAACAAGTTTAATGCCAACTCAGGAAATCTATTTAGGAAATAATTTAATCTGAGAGTTCATTGTGACAAACACTGACAAGCTTTTGGGAAGTTGCTGTTTTCAAAAAGGAAAAATTTCAGCTGCTTCCCCCACCAAGTTACATATTGCCTGAATACCCTAATCCTGACCTCTGCTACAAAGCATCTGTAACATGAATAGGCATAACTCTTTCTACAATGAAACTAATACTTGGTTACAGTCCTGCCCCTTTCCCTTCAGATGTTTTTATACAATGCTAGCCCTTTGTTACCTTCTAGGTGAAGGTTAGTTCTTATTTCTGTTGTTAAGGCTCCAGTTTTCCATGCAGAAGAGAGGAATTCAGTATCCTTAGAAGACCCACTAAAAGTTACTGCTGAAAACCACCAAGAAATGGTTCTATTAGTTTCAGTGGTAGGGATTCTTTGGATTCTGTGGAATACTGTTCCTACAGTAGAACTTAGGTAACTATGCAATTATTTCACTCAAGCTATGATTTCATACCAGCTAGCAAGAGATACAGCTCTCTATAAATTCAAAGCAGCAACCTACTGAAGCACTAGAAAGCTCTGCACATCCAGCATCAAGCCTTGGCAAAAGACAACAGCAACTGCAGGTAGTTGCTTTACAACCTCAGGCTACAAGTTAGGTTTCCTGGGTTCTGTGTTACTATTTTTGCACGTTGCATGACCACAGTAAATACAGTTTTTCTCAAGACAGGGCAACAAAGACCTCATATAGTTTTCATCAGTTACATTTTGCAAAGCACTTAAAAAATGTGGGATGAAAGTTCATTTAAGATCAGTGTTGCTCATCTGCAACTACAAAGCATTCAAAAGCATTCCTTCCTGCTGGGCAGACAAATCCATTAACCTCATGTTAACAAACCCCAACACTGCTGGTACCTGGTTCTGAGAACGTATCGCTGATGTCATCATCTTTGTCATCCTCATAATCTTCTTCCTCATCGTCATTTTCAGACAGCTCGTGCTCGCTGCCAAATCCTTCATCGTGGTCCTCATCTTCAATATCATCCTCATCATCCTCATCTTCCTCAGGGTCTCCTTTGGCTGACTGTTCACCCAAACTGTCTGTTACAAAAAGAGAATAGTTGTGCTCTTCTTTCTTCTGTGAAGAATCTGACACTGATGTGCTGGCAGAAAGACTGCTCTCCCCCACAATAAGCCCTGGGGTTTCCTGGGGTGGGCTGAGGAGCAGCTCTTGAGTCTCTTTGAAAGGCAGAATTGGAGGCGTATTGTGACTGTGAGGGGACTCTATTCCTTTTCTTTCTTGTCTCTTTGCTACAGCACCACAAAAGCAGGTGTTTTCCTTTGCTGCATCAGCATGTGTCTGGCTCAGCACCGGTCTGCTCTGCGGTAAAGGATTGATCTTTACTTTTGCCTTTTTAACATAGTCTTTACATTCAACGTGAATGTTGACCTTGTCGTTATTGTACACATTGGTCTTCACCATGATTTGTGTACTGGAAGCAGGCTGGGCTGCAGGCTTGCTTGCCTTCTGGACATAGTCTGACAAAGGTGCCTCAGCATGAACGTTCTTGGAGGAACAGACTGGGGCTGCTGCTCTGGTTGCAATTTTTTTACCGGGTAACAAAGAACTTAAAGGGTTTTGTTTTACACTGAAGAGCAAATCAGGGTAGTAGAGAGAATCAGAAACAGGCTGGGAGTCCTCACTGTTAAGCTGAGCCAGTGTCGGTGTTTTGCTTATCACCTCTTCATCTTGGTATGGGCTTGAAAAGTCATCAAGGCCCAGGTAATCCACCTCTTTTGTTCCCCAGATGTCACAGCTGGTTAACTTAGTGTACTTAGTTAGGTCTTCACAGTAGGTGTCCCACTGCTCCCATTTTGAGGTGAGAGCAGCTTCTTTGTCCAGGATGTCCGTAAAAGACTCCAAGCTCTCAAGGTCTTTGCAGTCCTCCATTGAAAGTAAGTTGTCTCTGGAGCTTTGCTGATAGTCCATTTCTCGGTCCTGTGCATAGGACGACAAGTTAAAAATTAATATATCAATCACCTCTCTTCTCTACCTAATCTAGTACGGTGAGCTTAAGTCCAGAGAAGTGTAGGAGAGAGGTAACATATGAAGATACTTCAAATTCCAACTAAAAGTTTCTGTAGGGGGTCAGACCAAAGTCCAGATCCTGTGTTTCAGATGACACAAGTCAAACTCTGCCAGATTCTTTTCCTGCTATTACAAATGCATTTGGTCATCAGGGGCTAGACTAGTATCAACATCCATGTATCTAAATATGAAAGACAGCACAGGCAAGCTGTTCTAGTCTTGATTAACCTCAGTCACTCTTTGCTGTGTGCTGAACAGAATATGCCTAAATTTACTAGTCCCTGGAAAACCTCATTCTAACATGATCAATTAATAACTACGAGCTGTGTTTCTCCTTTGCTGCAAAGGGGAAGAAGGAAGAAAAATAAAGAAGAGAATGCTACTTATAAGTAGCTCATGAGTCAGTTTATTTTCCTTTGCCTGCATTCACAGCTTGGGTGAAGTAGCATATAGCTGCTCCAGCAGAAAATACTGTAAGGAAGAGTCTCAAGCACCATTACATAATGTCAACACAGCTCTATTTGAAACTCAAATATCAAGCCTCTCCTGATGGCCAGCTTTAACAAGCATCTATTGAGGAAGCATCACATTTGCTGGACAAGCAGTTAGGCTCTTTTCTAATCAGCCGTTAGCAGTAATGAATAATCTGCTAGCATTCTTGAACAAATACC
The DNA here is from genome assembly GCA_022605575.1 of Laterallus jamaicensis coturniculus. Lineage (NCBI taxonomy): Eukaryota > Metazoa > Chordata > Aves > Gruiformes > Rallidae > Laterallus > Laterallus jamaicensis. The sequence continues at coordinate 10,265,593 of JAKCOX010000016.1, read as the reverse complement.
CCCTTATTACTACACAAACTCAGGATATCTGTCAAGGAGAGGATTCTATGTACAAAGATGACCTACCAGTTCGTACATGAAGTCTGGATCTGAGCTGCTTGCCAAGAGATCCGTGCTCATCAGAGTCTGCTCTGAAAACACATGGCTCCGAAAGGCATCCCCAAAAGGAGGGTCCATTCCACTCACACTGGGCTACAACAAAATTGATACTGATGTTTGAAGCATGCTATTAGCAAGGCGTATTCTCCTCTTCAACACCACAAAAAAAAGCATTGCCATTCCATCCAAATCTCTGAACATGTGCTATGCTTGCATCTGGAAGGTTTCCCCCTACGCAGATAAGCATGTCGTTTCTCAGGGGGAGAGCATGCTTTAAGAGCAGTTAACAACCTGCAGCTCTACTCAAAGGACGCATTTGTATTCATCTTATAGCTGCAAGAGCATTGCTCATTCATTCTTTTTTGTTGGTTTGAAATTCTCCTGTGTTTGCCAAGTTTAAGAGTATGTCAGCGTTTGTAGAAGAGGAGAGCGAGTCCTGGCAAGATCTGTGAGTATCAACAGGCACTACAGGCTTGCAGGGCCTTCACCCTAATGCAAGTTGGTTTGTACTAAAGCAGTAGGCATTGCTTTTAGAACCATCAGAACTCATGAAAAATCCACCTGAGAATGTATCAATAGATACATTTATTACAATTAAATCAAGAGTGTTACATCTCTTGAGAACAAAGTGGAACTTTGCAGAAAAGCATTATGCAGGATGACTGGGCATGCAGGGAATAGGCAGCAAGGCTTTCTGCTACATTTAATTCCAGACCTCTATTCCTCTTCTAGACACACTCGCCCTGAGGGTTGGGAAGGGAGAAACTGTACTGCTGAAAGTCATTCAGTGTGCTGATGTGTGAATCACTGCAGTAATAAAAGGCTGTTCTCCTGGCATCCACCCTCATCAGGACAACAACTTTGCTGAATCTTGCTGTGTGAACAAATACAGTACCAAGAGCAGCAACACAGCTTTGCCGCTGATGCTCCTGGGACCCCAATTAAAAATACACACCATTTAATCTCTTCTAAATTCTCCCTGCTTATGCCAAACACATTTTCTCTTAAACTTTTTTCTTTTTGAATAAGCAAAATTATCTACAGAAGCAAATGAAATCATTACCTGAGGCATTTCCAAGCCCAGATTCCCCAAATCCAATTCCAAACTTCTTGTTTTATTCACTTGTCGATTCCTTTCCAGCTTTACTTCAGTCTCAGTGAGTTTACACAATCCATGTAATGAATTTTTTCCTTAGGATAACTTCAGTTCACCCTGATGGAGCTCTTCTATTTGTAGGCTTCTGTGTAGAATAAACACAGCAAACCCCAAAGGAGGTAAGTAATCCTTCACCAAAAAGGTAAACAGCCAAAGTGATGACAAAATTTCCCCTGAAAAGCGATTCTTTCTCATGCTGGAATGTACAGTAATTTTCTTCCCCTGGCATCTTTCATCGAGCAAAAACCCACAGATGCTACAGAACAGAGTTCCTGCAAAAAACTTTCTGGCAGAGTTACATTTTGTTGCCTGTTTTCCCCTCACTGCTGAGACCCTGAGCTCTGTAGACACAGTGCAAAGAAAAGGCTGCCCAATTGGAAATGACGACTAGCACACAGCTCAGTATGCAAGAGAGAAACAAACTTTATGGTTAGTGTAACGGAGCAAATAGATTCTAAAAAAAATCTCAAACATCTCAAAATACAGATTTCAGAATAGACAGAGATACTGTCCCAGTGGTATCTCCTCTTTTCCTCACAAGTTAATCCATCCAGCTTCAGATAAGATTGTATCAATCACTCATACAGCAACATCTAGTGGTAGAGGGATTACAGCAGGCGTGCTCACCATCCACAGTAGGAAGGGAAGAGATGGACTTCCTCATCAGAGCTAATTAAAAACTGTGGCAAATTCAGAGTTGCCTAATAAATCTATTCTCTTATTATTTTCGAGTAATGAACACATAGAAATTGGTCCAATTTATCTACCATCACTGTTACCACTTGTCCGGGTTTCGGCTGAGATAGAGTTACTTCACCTCCCAGCAGCTGGTACACTGCTGTGTTTTGGATTCAGGGAGACAATCATGTTGATAACACACTAATATTTTAGTTGTTGCCAAGCAGTCAAGGACTTTTCAGCTTCTCATAGAGGCCTGCCAACAAGAAGGCGGGGGTGCCCAAGAAACTGGGAGGGGACACAGCCAGGACAGCTGACCCAAACTGACCAAAGGGGTATTCCATACCATGTGACATCTCATGTCCCCTGTGTAACTGGGGGGTTGGGGTCGGGAGGTGACATGGCTCAGGAACTAGCTGAGCATTGGCTTCAGGTGGTGAGCAACTGTGCTGTGCATCACTTGTTTTGTATATTCCTCTTCTATTGTATTTTTTCCCTGTCCTATTAAACTGTCTTTAACTCAACCCATGAGGTTTTTTTACCCCTTTTCTGTTCTGTCACCCATCCCACTGCACAGGGAGAGAGAGAGTGGCTGCACGGTGCTTAGCTGCTAGCTGGGGTTAAACCTCTGTAGCACTTCTGTAGACCCAATGCTACTTCAGATGTGAATCTAAAGACTTTTCCGAGCCCTATATACTGCTTAATCCTACATTTTTAACAATGTAAGGAAAAACTGAAGCACAGAAAAGCAAGGACCCTAGCACAAACATCAATAACTGTATCTAGACTCGTAAAATAAGTAACAGGAAGTAAAGAATGAGGAGTGTTGTATCAAAAACAATAATGAAAAAATTACTCATGGTATCAAACCTTAGCATCTAATGTGACTACACACTGCTTTCAAATATCGGCTAGAATATAAAGAACAGCAATTACAAGTCCAATTATATACAAGTTGTCAGTAAAACCATGCCACCACTGCCAAAGCAAGCCATTCCTTCTAGGGCCCTGTGTCAAGGAAGAGACAGTTCTTTCTGAGGTAATCTGTCTGCTCTAAAAATTCCAGGGAACTCTTTTTACCTACCTTCAAGTGGCATTTAAAGTTAAGTTTGTGTCCCAGACAACATGTCTCAACAACCCCCATCTCCCTTCACCCAGAAAAGGCCACTAGCAGCAGAACCAGTCCTTTCTACGCCGTTAAACGTGGCATGAACATCTAACTCACTTTTCAACCTGGCCTGACGCTGGAGAAAGGGCCTGTTCTTTAAAATAAATAACTGGTGTTCTCATACGCAAATAAAGATGCGAGGAGGATGTTGTCTTTAATACCAACCTGCACCTGAGTAGTATCTTTCCTTCCACAGAGTGGCAGAGACCGATGTCTTTTTCAACAGAACATCAGATTAATACTCTGACGTCAACACCAGAACACCACCAGCACCATCTGCACTCACACAGGAGCCTGTCAGAGTCCTGCCACTGAGTGATATGAAGGGGGGAAAAGGAGACGTCTGCTGCTGCTTTAGTCTGTCTCTGTTAGGACACGTAACCTCAGGCCGTTCCACTGTCTTTCATACACAAGTAGGAAAGGGGGTGAAACTTAACCTGCACCTACACAGATTTCAGTAACAACAGACTACTGCTTCCACATGTCAGGACCAGGGAGCTTTTGGATCGTTTACAAATCCTCAAAACAGACATGAAACATTCAAAATACTTCTACCATGTAAGACTGGAGTGATGTTTTTTAGCTATAAACTTATAGCACCATTTAAGAATGACCTGAGAGGACATACACTGTCAAAGCAGCCTATCAGCTGATCTGACTGTTCCCATAACTCTCTTTATATTTCATTCTTGACATTTTATAACATTAATGTTTAAATATGATTTGAATCCCATTAGGATCTATTCAAGTATTCTACAACGTACGATTTTTCTTCGTAGTTCTATGTAGGGGGGAAACACGGTGAAGCCCTAAAAAGGCCTTGGGGAGCTGTATAATAGGCACATACTTCACGCTCCCAACAGAGCAGATCTACTTCCAGCTACATTCTGAACCTCACAGAATCATCCAGATTAAGAGAATCCCGGTGTTCACACTGAACTGCCAGTATTTTTCTCCTGAACTGGTAAATAAAGATGATTTGTAGAAGCCAGTGACGCGTATGGACGCAGAGATGTAAATCTCTACTCGCTGTGAGGGAAAGTAACACCACACTCTGCAGCTCAAGTCTGGTTTTGCAGAATTTCTCATTACTGGCACCCTCAGCCCAAGGCTGAGAGCAGAATAGTACAGTTGTTACGTTATCTATGTAATGAATATAGAATGGAACGAACTGAAAGATCGGTGGCAGAGCTCAAGAGCAGCAGTGTAAGGATTACTGAAGGCAGTGGGATTTCCTGCTTCAGGACTATTTTCATTACTACCTTACATCAGCCCTTCCCAAATGCAGACATACGGAGGTGAAATCCTGCAGTTGCTTCACAGCAACTCAACTGCAGGTGGAATACAGAGCCTGGGGCACCGGGCAGGGTGCTGCCACTCCTTCTGGAGTTAAATCAGATTAAGGTGATTAAGGAGCCAGTCCCTGAGTTGGTTTTGTGTCTGCAGATTCTTGAGTCACATCTGCACGGAGCTGTGCCCCTGCTCCTGATAGAAGGTTCCCTCTTTCACTTGGGCCTGAAGAAGGGCAAGATATCTTATGAACTGTGATATCCATCCAACATTTAAGAATTCGGGGTACTGATGGAGGCATACATAAGTCACATGGGTTAAAATCTCCATCAGTCACCAAGAAGTAACCAAAACCTGTTCTACAGAGTTAAAAATTCATTATTCTAATGAAAAATGCTAAGAAAAATTCTCTGCCTTTATATTTGCTTTTCAAAAACGTGTATTTAGAATAGGTTTATAGTGATCCCAAGACACCCAGGAAGACTGAACTTCAAACAATCTAGCGTCAGGCTTACTACATGACATTACTGATGCAGCAGCACATTGAAACTGGCAGACAGCAGGACCTAAACTCAAAACACACATCACTGAGGAGAAACACGGCAGTTACCACGCGTGTGCTGCTTCCCTAGACCAGGAAAAACACCTTCCTGCGACAAAACATCACCTTTAAAGAAGCTTCTATAAGAGAAAAACCTAAACAGCTAGCCTTCAGCTGGGTAACTCTGAAAGTCTTCCTCAGTCACCTGTATGAATCATTTGTACTGTAGCTGTAAGTAAAGTTTCTATTTCTGTCTCAATTCCGATGTGTGTTTGGTACAATCTGAAAAGCACACCGCGTGTTGCTATACCATTCTGCTGACTGTACAGTGCTTATTATCCCAGCAGCTAAATGCCTGTTAGAAATCCATTACATGAACAATTCCACTTCTCACGATGGTGACTCCATCATACAGCAGTTTGTCAAAGTTAGGTTTTTTGCTGTGGGTAAAAACCCAGCCCATCACGAGAGCCGGTCAGTACCAGACCTACAGACTCGGGCTGAGACACTGAACATGCCAAACTCTGCATTTTGGGGCATGCATAAAAACTGTGCCATGTATTTTAAAAGAACCAATAGATACTAAGCAGTGCTTGCTGTATCTGGACATTTAATGAAGTACTACAATTAGAGACGCAACAAGTTTTCCTGTGCTTCTCTTCAAACTCTTTTTCCTTCCTCAGTTTGTGCCAATTTGCTTCCCATTACAGAACATACTCTGCTCAGTGAGGTCTTCAAGCACAAAAGGTATTTTTCTTAGTTTTGTTTCTGAGTGTAATGTTCCTAATGTTTGGCTTTGTTGGGTTTTTTTTCTCTTCCCTTCTTTCTACAGGACTCCTCAATTATTACCCAGGCTTAAAAAAAATTCTTTTTACTTTTCTCTCCCCCTGGAAAGATACTAAGTCGTTTTCTGGGCTGATTTCTTGTCATAGCAGATGAGCAAAGACACTCTTATAAAAGGTCTGCCACTGCTTCTGCCCACCACAGCCCAGCCTCATTCACCTGCTCATCCAAAGAAGCCAATTCCCTCTACTTCTCAGCAATGTCCTAAAATGCCAGCATGAGTATTTAAGACATTATGCCCTTCACTTTATCCTGGAGAGCAAACAACATCTGCTTAAGACACCCAGATCCTAAGTTTGATGGAGCACTGCCATTTGAAAGAACTGTTTCACTTCTTTTAAACCTCTTCCCTTCAGGAGAGGGAAATGCTACTTCATTGTCCTTGTTCCTTTTTCTCTGCTGACCTTCCCTCCCCCCCAATATTATTTTGCTAATCTGACTTGTCCACAGCAGATAGACTTCGAGATCTGGAAGTGACACTGCTGAACAGAAGCTCTCTTCTCCAGTCACACACAGGTAAAAGAGCTGATCAGTTACGAAGGAGGATACAGCACTATGTTCCTTGCTTGAGTAATGCACCCCATCACTGACAGCTGCCCAAGTTTGGAGGGACATTCCACTTCAGCACAACTGAGTAAGCAAAGAGATGCCAATAACTAATCATCAAGCAAGAGGCAGGAATAAAAAAATTTAAAAAAAGTGTTGTTTTTTGTTTTAAACCAATAAACATCTCGTATTTATGCATTTTATGCCCAGAATAATATGCTCCTACAGAAAGCACTGGCTTTTCTGTACATTCTGGAACTGAGATTTTATTATTTTAGTGTCAAGAATGGGATGTACAGCATGTTAAGACTTAATTAGAACTGTACTAGCACACTTAATTTAAAAAACTTCTTATAGTTAAAATATGAATTGCATAAACCATCACCACTGTAGACTTTGGAGAGCTTTGTGCACAAGAGCATTAACAGCAAGACTACCATTCAAAGGTTTTTTATGAGCCAGAGATTTCCCCTGAAGCAGAGTGTGGCCAAAGCAACTACAGAAAACAAAAGCAAAACTAGACAACAGTTTAGCTTACAATCTCCAGCAATATTCTAGATTCCTATATGGTGCTTGTTTCTCTCTTTTTTTTTTCTTTTTTTTTTTTTCCCTCTGACAGTAGAAAGTCTTTCTGGGCAAGAAAAAAAATTAATTCCATAGTTCCCAGAAAATAACTTCTTACAATGAAGGGAATGGTACAATCTTGTCTACTCTTCACACTGTGAAATTATGTTTTGTTTTACTTCTGGTAGAAATGGGTTACAGCACACTTCAAAGGCAGCAACAAGTCACAGAAGCCTATCAGACAAAACAGTCCAAAAAAGTAAAAGGAAAAAAATATCAGCATGTTCAAAACCAGAAAGAGGATTTTAAAATAAATAAATAATATGATCAGGGAATTATAGCTAGATCTGGACCTCAACATCTATGACTTTCAAGCGCTTCTTATGAAGTGCCAAACATCAAACTTTTAAAGTATGATTTAATTACAGCATGGACATGCAAGTCACAGAAATCTAAACCCACACGTTCCCTTACTTATAACATAATGTGAGTCTGCTAGTTGGACAGAAACTTCTATTTATTCCAAATTAATTCCTGCCAATTCTGAAAGGACTTCAAACCTTAGTCCTTAAACCACCCCCCCGTTTTGCCACTCTCATTATTTAAATAAACATAGCAAGGATGCTCAATGGCCTGATGCCTCTGCTGCAGAGTTTTCCTCTCGTTAAATACTCCCACTGAACACAGAACAACTCTTCCTTCATCAGGTGAACCACTGGCTACAAAGCGCTGTAAGTACCACCGCTGGACAGGCCCCACCTGGAGTATTGTGTCCAGTTCTGGGCTCCCTGGTATAAAAAGGACAAGGATCTCCTGGAGAGAGTCCAGAGAAGGGCTACGAAGATGATGAAGGGCCTGGAACATCTATCCTATGAGGAGAGGCTGAGAAAGCTGGGGCTGTTCAGCCTGGAGAAAAGAAGACTGAGGGGGGACCTAATCAATGTTTATAAATATCTTAGACATGGGGTGCAGGGGGAATTGGCCAGCCCCTTTTCTTTGGTCTGTGGAGACAGGACAAGGGGCAATGGCTGCAAATTGGAGCACAGGAAGTTCCACACCAACATGGGGAGGAACTTTTCCCCAGTGAGGGTGAGGGAGCCCTGGGACAGGCTGCCCAGGGGGGTGTGGAGTCTCCTTCTCTGGAGATATTCAAGACTCATCTGGACGCCGACCTGCGCAGTATGAGCTGGGGAGCTGCTTTGGCAGGGGGGTCGGACCCAATGATCTCTCAAGGTCCCTTCCAACCCCTACAGTTCTGTGATTCTGTGAGCACTGATAATTTTAAAAGAAACCTTTCCTGCTGAAACAATCACCCAATGTATCCCCTATAGAAACCCTGACTTCTCATTTAAGTTCCCAACAACAAAAACCGATCAAGTTTCTAAATACCTGTGTGGGCCCCTCTGTAACTCTATAAAGATATACGCGTATTAATAATAATTAGCCCTCCCCACAAGGATGCTCAGAAGCGCCTGGTTAAGTGACGTTAGGGCAGAGGCTAGCCAACCTTCTAATCATCCTCTTCAAATGTATTTTAAAGCGTCTGAAAGGTGCAGTCAGACTCTGTTTTGCAGGTTGCGTATCGCATGCTTGCAACAGGTCACCCTCAAACGGCAACAACATAAAGGTTAAGCTCCTTTAAAGGAGCAGCGTTTCAGCGGGCACAGCCGGACCAGAACTGTTCAGCCTGTTGCGGGAGCGTGACACGGTGGGGTCCGGCCGCTGAACCCTCGCTGCTGCCTGATGGGTTCTACCGGCCGATGCCTCAGAACACCGCGGGCTGGCCCGGCCGAGCGCGCCTTGTGTTCAGCCCAGCCGAGCTCATGCGGGCGCTACCGCGGGCAGCGTTACATTCGGTAGCGCCCAGGCTGCGGACCATCGGGCCGGAGAGGAAGCAGGGACCCCGGTGACACGAGGGGCTCCTCGGCACGCTGCCCCCCGCCCGACGCCGGCGCGAACGAACCAGGAGACGGAGAGGTGTGGGAGCCGCGGGCGGGGGGACGCTGGAAGCCGGAGACACGCCCGCAGGCAGCCCTTGAGGCGGCCCGCTGAGTTACCGGGATGTTATTAGTAAAGTCTGGGGGGGACTGGTGGGAACGGCCCCCGTCCTGCCCTCGGAGCGGGACCCCGGCCGTAGGGGTGTCGCCTCCCCCCTGCTGTGTGCCGGCCGGCTTCGGCCGCGCCTTCAGGTCGCGGGGGGCCGACCCCCCGGAGAGACGGGAGTCCCTGAGGCAAAGCGCTCTGGAGGGACGGAGCCGGCTGGCGCCCTCCGCAGCCAGCGGCACCGCGGCCGCCCCCATCCCGCGGGCAGCTCTCGGCAGGACAGCTCTCAGCCGACCCGGGCGCCCCCGGCCCGCATCGCGCCCCCGCCCCTGACCCACTAACACACCTCCCGGCCAACATGGCCGCCCCGCCAGCCAGCGCGGAGCGCAGCCTAGCCCGGCCGCCACCACCCCGTCCCACCCTCCCCGCTCGCTCACTGGCTGGCTCCTCAGCCACGCGCACTGCCATTCGCCGCCGCGCACGCCACTCACCCACCCAGCGGCCCTTTCAAGCTCGGGTGAGGCGACATGTAAACAAACCCCCTTCCGCCGCTCCGGAGGGGACCAGCCGCGGCCCCGGGCCCCCCTCACGCCGCCCCGAGCGCGGCCAAGCCGCGGCCGCCCGTGGGGCACCGGGACGTCGCTCCAGTCTTCCCCCCGGCACGGTGGAAAGGGGGCCGAGGGTTCCCCTGCCCCTCGGGGAGGTAGCCCCCGCCCCGTGGCCCCTGTCGGGGGCGGCCGCCGCGGCCTGCCCCAGAGCGCACTCCACGGCGACCCGGGGAAGTCTCTTCCCGAGCAGCCGGGTGACGGCTCACCGTTCCGCGGCGAACCTCCACAGCCCCCGGCCAGTTACATAAAAAGCCGTGCCGGAGCGGGCAGAGTCCTGTCGCCGTACTGCCCTAGCCGCTCGCGGACCCCCCCTCGCCGTCCTCTGGCCCCGCTGCCTTCCCCACAGACGGGAGCCGCCGCGCTGGGCACGGCACGCCCCAGGCAGAAAACCCCCACGCCCCCACGGGTCCCCCCCAGCCGTCCCGAGCATTCAAACAGGTCGAAAGCGAGCGAGGCGGCTGCGAGCCCGAAAAGCAAAAGAGCACGAGAACCGCCTGCACACGACCCCCTGGAGCGGCAGTGCTGACCGCACCGGCGCCCGTAGCGGGGCAACCGAGCAGCCCCTCTACCCGCACAACTAGCACGACCGGTCTCCCCCGGCAGGACGGCGCTTTCGTTTCCCTGGCGCTGGCTGCGAGACTCACTTTCCTTGTAAAGGCACGGGCCGCTCCTGACGGATGGAGGTTGGAAGGGGCGCTGACAACTCGCTACTAAACCCGCGCTCCGTCCCTTGCGCAGCCCCTCTCGCCGCGCCCTCGGGCCACATCGGAACTGCCCCCACAGCCATCGGGCCCGAAACCTCGGAGCCGGACGCCCCCCGCGCACAGCTGCTCTCCCGCAGCACCGGCAGCCACACCCCCCAGGGGACCGAGGGGAGCCCGCCGTCTACCGGGCACCGTCCCCTTCTCCTCGGCGCCTGGGAGCCGGGCAGACACACCCCTTCCCGCGCCCCGCAGCCCCTCGCCCGGCGCGCACACGCCAACACCGCCTCCTCCCCTCCGGGACGCCCTCCGCCCGCCACCGCCCCTCCGGCGGGGCAGCGGGCCGGCAGCAGCGTCCCCGCGGGCGGCTCCGGGGCGCCCCGCAGCCCCCCGCGCCGCCTTCCCGCCTCCCCGGGGCGCAGCTGCCGGCCGAGGCCGCCCCCCGCGGCCCGCACTCACCGGGTGGCTGGGGCTCAGCAGGGGGCGCCGCCCCGCGCGCTCCGGCCCGGACCCTCCATGCGGCTTCGGGGTTTGTTTTGTTTATGTCCCTTCCTGACGGGTTCCCGGAAATCGCGTGACTCGCCCCCCTCACGTGGGGAGGGCGGGCGGGAGAGAAAAGGAGCGGGGGGGGGAAAGCCGCATCGGCCAATCGCCAGTCGGCGCGCAGCTGGCCAATAGGGTGCCGCCCTGGCGGGGCCTCCCTCGTCACGTGGGGGCGGAGAGGCGCGCGGGGGGTATTTAAGGAAGGTCGGTGGGGCCGCCCGCCTGCCCGCCGCCCCGGGGACGGGCGCTCGGCCGCGGCTCGCCCTGGGGACGGGCCTGAGGCACCCCAGAGATCACTCATCAACGCCGCCCCTCCCGCCGCACTGCCTGGCAGGAACACTGTCCCTTGCTCGGCCCGGCCTTGCCCCTCTGACAGAAGCCCGGCCCGACCCCCGCCTGTGCGGCGCTGCAAAGACAACACGGTTACGGGACGTGGGGCCGCAGCAAGAACCACCCCCACCCCGCTCACTTAAAGCCACCGGCGCCAGTACAACGCGCCCCTGCTCTCCCCCAGCAGGACGAGCAAGCCTCCATCAACTTCACCACGGCCTGCTCCGCGGGGCACGGCCGCAGGGGAGGTGGATTCCCAGAGCAATGCAGAATGAAGTTAGAAGCATTTCGTGACCCTGACCCAAGCGTTCCATCTACATAGTGCCACTTACAGCTGGAAGACTTCAAGACTCACAGAGTCAGCTTCCTTAATCTCCCTCACTTTTTGCCTCCCCCCAAAATACCAGTGCACCCAGGGAGAGCAGACTTTCCTTGCAGATCCAGGCTTTCCATCTCTCCCAGGCGCTACTGAGCTTCCTTTATGTGTCTCTTACCATTCCGTGTTCTCTGCTGTAGGCACAAAGCAAGAGGAACTGTTAAAGCCTTTCATACCTGCCTCGTTTGTTTAAAACCAAGGGCTGAACCTGTCTGCAACCATGCAAAAAACGAGTTACATGCAGCAGTGTTCATTCCTGGCACACACGGAGCAGAGCACTCCACAGTCACGATGCTGACAGCAGGTCACACAACACTCACCAGAACAGAAACAGTAATTTTGTTCAATTTCTCCAACCATAATGCTACCAGGCATCTGTCTCAGGAAGACAGATGAATGGTTTGGATAAAGGGAAATTTCTTAGGAAAGCACCTAAATAAAACTTGAACTCTGGCTTGTTTGTCCAGGCTTTGAGTATCTTTTTACATTAAATTCACCAACAGTGACCAACACGCTATGTGACCTCTGCTTTACTTCTCCTGTATCTTTGATGACAAGTGACAGCTCAGAACCTGAAACAGAAAGCTTGTTAAAGAAAGTGATAACACCAGTGTACTAATACCACTGTTTGTCACTGGATATTTTCTTCTTTGACATCTCATTTTAGGCCAAATGTGACAGACCAATATATTTTAAAAACGGTCACATATTCAAAGTTGCCAACAATGTCATGAAGCATTTCTCTTCCCCTCTTCATACAATGTCAACAGATATTATCCTCCACACACTTTTAAAAACAACCACCAAACAACCACCTAAGATTTTAGAAGATCATTTGGTTTCCCATCTTCTTAGGAACTACTTGCACATACAGCATCATAGTGTACAACTTCTTGCATGATAAAACAGAGCTCTCAGTGGTCATCAAATTTAAAAATAAATCCACTATACCAGTCCCAAAAGTCAAAATTCTTATCTGTAAGGACAGACACATTCTTATTTGTTCTACAATTGATGTTGTCAAGTTTTTCCATCACTGCAACTTACGGCATTTTGTCAGGATCTCAGAAGTTCCTGCCCAGTAATGAGCACTATCCCATCAAACAAGTTAAGTACCACCCAACAGAAATGGAAGGAAAAACAGTAATTAACTGCTCTGCCACGTCCTTGTGCATAACACCACCACAGAGTAAGGAATAACCGCAATTTACCTGGGCATGATGTAAGGAGGTAAAGTATACATGAAGAGTCCTGCACATGCAGCAGTATTTACATCCTAGCAAAGGACTTGCTAGATTCATTCCCAACCCTGCGGGCTCAGCTGAAGTCAAGGAGCCTCAGCAATCTTTCATCTCTGGCCTATGTTGTCATGTGCTTTATCAGGTCCGCAACTGCATGTGCAAGTGTCAAGTCAGTATAAAACAATTCCTGTTTTCAGTTCAAACTGCTCATTACTGACTGTACCCTCCAAAAAGTAAACCAATCTCCTATTAGGGTTACTATTTACGCTTCATTCAAAGTAACCACGTGATCTCTGCTACTTGGTCTCCTTAGTATCAGGCAATGGGAAGTTCACGGAGAAGAGGTTCTCAGGCTACGTGCTGACTTCTTCCTGCAGACCTTTCAGCAATTTTAGACTGCAAACTTAGCCCTATTTTAGAGCTACTTGAGACGTAGTTTTACAGGCAGAAAGAGCAGCTCATGACTTTATGTTAGAGTTTATCCACCTCACTTAGGTCTCCTCAGCTCAACTCTGGCTAACTAGCCTGAGTAAAACCACAGAAAAGCACATCGTAACAGTTAAACATGGCACAAGAACGTTTTGTATAAAGCAGAGGATTAGTTTTATTTCCATGCATGAGAAATTTAAGACCAAATTTCCCAAGAACACAACTCATTTAAAAAAAAAAAAAGTGCCATCAACATGTGGCACCACTGTTTCTCCTCTCCAGTTTCATTGCACACATCTTTCTCAAGTGCAGTCAAACAGAACAGGGTGAACAGCACAGCAACAAACGGTGTAAGGCCTGTAAGATACACACATCACTCCTCCAGAGTGAGTAAAGTGAACCAGAGGGCTGGCTATGACCCATAAATATATTAGAAATTTTCATCATATCCAAAGTTAACAGACAAAAATGTACAGCACCAAAGAAGAGTGTAAATTGCATTAGGCACAGTGTTAAAGGGTAAAGTAGGAAAAAAAATACAGGGCTTTGAACAAGCCGTTTGAAGCACAACAGAAAGGTTAAGGCATTAATGCAGGCTTGGTATCCAGCCACCTATGTTAAGGGCATCTTTGGGTCAGTGGAGTTTTTCATCTGGAGGAAATCTCTTCTTTACCTGCAAAGCAAGAGGCAAGTTAATTATTCCTTTCCACAGAGACAATTTACTAGTTGAAGACCTTGTTGTTAACCACAACTGTTTTTCCATTCCACAAACGCACTGAGAAATGGAGAGAATTCATCTTTATGGAGCTTGAAGAATAATTTTGACTTCCCTGCTTTCTTAGCAGTTTCATTTCTGAAGTTACAGCAAGTAGTTTTAGTTACATTATGAGCTGGTAGAACAACTGGTTTTGTAGATAGTTTCGGATGCTGTGACAGCATCCAGTACTCTGGACAACAACCCTTTTTGCGCCTAGAAAGTTCCTGGGCTGAGACACAGAATGTAAATTGCTGATTTTAAAGAGAAAACATGGTTGCTTCACAGAAGCTACAGCCCATAATTACCATAGCTACAGAAGTCTGCATGTTATTACATACTGCCATCAAAGCCATTAACTTTATTATATGAGACAAGTCATCTGATTCTTCATAATCACTCAAACTGGAGGGATACTCACCAAAAATTAAGACCAAACTTGTGTAATTTCAATCAAGCTCCCATCTGTAGAAGTTCCTCACTAGAATGCAGTAGCTTTCTGCATGTATTTTAAGCCTGTTCTGTTGGTTAGGTAAAATAGGTTTGCTTAGACTATCCTCCTTTTTAAATAAGATCTCTCCACTCTGGGAGTCAGTATTTAGTTCTCTTTGCATTATCTGTACTAATCCATCCAAACCTCAAATGAAAGAGAAATACAAGGCAGAAAAAAAGGCTAGTGTGTGCACCTTTAAGTGCTGGAAAAAGCACATCTTACAGCTAAAAAAACCAAAACCTTGTCAAACAAGAAAGAATAGCTATATTTATGGGATTCCCTGCAGCATCAGAGATATATATATACCAGTTCTTTCAGATGGAATTTAATCCACAGCTTGTGTCTAGCGAGAAAGTCAACAGGAGACTGAGCTCAGAGGCACACAACAGCAACAGACAGAGCACTGCAGCTTGATGAAGGTAGTCACCTTGCAGCTTGGATCACTCAACACTAAGAGTAATTCAAGCAATATCACAGAGAATGGTATGTGCTGTAATAGCACACTTCTATCTAAGGGTAAAAAAAGAACATGGTATTTAACTATGATATTTGAGGATTATTACATGCTTTTACCTCTTTAAAGCATTCTTTTTCACAAAGACAAGAACCTTAATTTTATTCCAAAATGAAGTCAATGAAATCAGGTATCAGAAGTTAAAATAAACTTCTTCATCTAACAGTGTGCTATACAGGTCTCAAATTCTCCATTAATAAGTTTAAAAGTGACAACTCCTCAGCTATCTGGGAACAAATTAGTTAGTTGGTACAACTGCACCTTCAGATCTCTGAAAAATCCTTCACTGAAGGGGAGATGCTCTGATTTTTCTAGCAGGCAGCTAGAATGGTTTGGGTGGAAAGTGATCTCAAAGCCCACACAGTCCCACCCCCTGCCATGGGCAGGGACACCCTCCACTAGCCCAGGTTGCCCAAAGCCCCATCCAACCTGCCAGGGATCCAGGGGCAGCCACAGCTTCTCCAAGCACCCTGTGCCAGGGCCTCACCTTCCTCATAGGGAAGGATTTCTTCCTAATGTCTAACCTAAATCTCCACTCTTTCAGAGTCCAAGAGTTATGTTATCTCCAATTTGTCCTTGCTAGACCATTTCTCACTGAGAAGGAAACCCAGTTTTTAGATGCATGGCATCCACTTGTCCAGCTAACTACATTTTAATTTCAGATCCCATGCAAGTGAATTACCCTGTGGGATCCAGGGATCTGTATGCCCATTGCCAGAATACGTTGGTCTCTGTTTTAGCTAACTAATTATGTGTTAACACATGAGCAGTGAAAAATGCACCTAGGAAATTCAGCTTGACTGGTGTAGCTAATTACAGGCCTTTACTTGAAGCACGGCCAAGTCTACCTTGAGCTTCTGCTTACTGCTTAAAACAGAAGATACAGACACATACACATGCCACAGTCTGACAGCACCACAGTTCAGATGAAGCCTACTTTGAAGCAGTGGAGCTCAGCTTCAGGGTAAATGCTCAGGATGCTTTACAGACAGCATTTAACTGAGCTGTAACATCAACTGTCATCTGTCTGCTGCTATCGGAATTCTGTAAACAGAAGTTTGAGCACTAACAGCAAGGGGGTAGGCAGTTACACCTAGGACAAAAAAACCTTGCAGAAAGGTAAAAAAAAAAATCTAAGGGTGTCTAATTATTCAGAAACCAGCATAAAAAAAAAGGAAGTCACAGATACTTATTTCCACAGCTATTCCTCTGAATTTCCATTGAACCTTTAACTCCAAATGGTGCTGTGCTACAAAGACCTGAAGTCATCACAGAACTTTCAGTATGAGACTTTCTGGTTTTGTTGGTCACATCTTGAAAGCATGCCCAAGAACTGCAATAGCAGCATTCCAACAGCACTGCCCAGATAACTACCACCAGGCTCATCTATAATTAAAGCTGGACACAGGCTATCATTAAAAAAAACACCACCACATTATAAGTTCAGTATTAGTGCTATATACTGACAGGAGATAAAACCATCCTAATTGCAGCTCTCACTCTGACTGCCCAGATCAACATGGGAAACTGTACATTGCATTGGATGAAATGTTGGCAGAGAGGTTTAACAATTGTTAAAGATTAGGAAATGCACTTAGAGTAGCTATTAAAAGACATCCCAGCCCAATCTTGGGTTTTGTAGGAAAAAGCATACTATTCTCCTTGCAAACCCTGCTTACTGAGCACAGCCCTACGTGACACGATAGCAAAGAAAAATAACTGTATAGAAGAATTCAGTCCAAGCTTTTCACAGTATCCAGTCAAGATCAGCATCCAAAATGTTTTGTTGCAGCCTATACAAAGATAAGATTTCTCCTGCAAGCCAGCTAACAGCTCTGAACACACTGCTTACACGATTATTCAATTTCTCCTGAAGCTTAAACATGCCAAACATCAATAAATCTGATCATACTCACCTCGTCAATAAATTGCAGCTGAGGACAGACATCCTTAAGGCCAGTGATATTTAAGATACCAGATTGTTTCATTGCTTAACTGCGGCCCAAAGAGAGGGTTGAGTTGAGCCAGAATCGCAATCAGCCAACTGCAAGACAACCCCCCAACCCAAAAGAGAGAACATCAGCCAAATTGCAAAGCTTGTGGCAACAGAAAGGCTTGTCCAAAGCACAAACATTATCAGAGAAAAGAGGGTTTTCAGGAAGGACTGGTATAAAATAAAAATTTTACTCAAGCTCATACACAAAGACCAGATGCCAGCAATGAAGATCTGCTACCAAATCATTCCACAACTGAAACAATAAGTGGTCCTGTTCCATTTACCACACACAACCACCTGACAATATCTTTTCTGCTTTTCATTTGACAGGAGAGGGTTCTGAACCGTAAGAAGCTCAGGTATTCGTGGGCTCAGAAGATGGAAACGTGGGAGACAGCAACATTTTCTCAGTGCCTTTAAAGCATTTTTTAAACAAGAACCTCTGAGAAACATACTCCCATTTGCTCTTTTCAGTGTATGACAACATAGCCTTGCAGACACAGTGTATTTTTCAACAGAGATTGAACAAAAGTTAATTTAAACCTGGCACAGAGGTGAAGAAACCAGGACCTGAAGCAAAAGGACATAATGCTACTAAAGAAACCCCAACAACAACAAAACCAACAGGACAGCAAGCCCCAGATCATCAGCAACAGCAGCCTTGTCATCAGAGCAGTTCGCAAACTGACTTCACAAACTGAGAACAAGAGGAATGTAGTTTGTGGAAAATATCCAGAAAAGCTAAACAGAAATAAATATTCCACTGTTAAAAGATGTATTTGCTTTGTAAATATTGCAAGATTCAGAAAAAGCAAGGGATTTAAATCTATGTTAAATACTAACTATATAAACACATTCAGTGAACACCCTGGCTCATCTGTCAGCTATTTCTAGAATGCTTTGTAAGGAGGAGAAAAAGCAGAGCTGCTTTGTAATGGGAGCTGCCACAAATGTATCAGAGTGCTGAGGCAGTCATGGAAAATTCCACACAAACCTTGGTGCTTTGACCAGCCAACGAAGTGCAGGTCTGCTGTAAAATGGCTAGAATAGCCAGGGGCAAAAGATGCAAGCCAGACTTAAAGAAAACACATCAATCCTCTTACAATTCACAAATATTTATTTTCAATGCTGCTTTAAGTTTTGCACAAAGTAAGACTAGTTAAAATGATGTGCTGAGCCTGCAGCACTGTATCAGTTGTGCAAGCCTTGAAATGCGCAGGCTCCACAGAGCAATTAAAACATCAGCAAGACACGACCAAGAAGAGGCAGTAACCTTTAGTTTGACATGTTTCCACTTGGCTATCCAAAGCGATGACAACAATGTATTCTGAAACCACCTTGATCATGATGTTAAACTTACTTAAGGGAAAAAGCAAATTAGCTCTTAAAGATACCACAGAGCTTATTTTGCAAGGGTTAATTTTCAGATACAGACAGAAGGGGTGATGGAGCACTGTACCATCTGGCTTTAGCATCCTAAACTAACACAAGTGGGAGGAGGGTAGGAACACTAAAAGCCTGTTAAAGCACATTATTCTCTCTCTCACTGTACAGAAGGAAGGAACTGTGCACAAATATCTCACCTCACTAGGCTTCCTGAGTTCAGACCCAGCATGCCTGTGAATTAAATGAGCTGGAAGCACATTCAAAATATTGACGTGCCCCAGCTGTATAACCATGCTTTAGGCAAGCACTGTGCAGTATTCAAAAGCTATTTGTTGGGACCATGCTGGAAACCCAAGCTCTGAGCCACAGTAGCATTACAGGTCAATAGTATATTCCTCCTCCTTGCTCTGCTAGGGCCTAATCATTTAGAGCCGTGGTTAGGCACTGAGCTCTCCAACTCCCCTGCATTCAAGTCATGGAAAAGGTTTTCCCACATTTTGCTTAAGCAATGCTGCTTTATACAATAATCTATCATGACAATGCAAAACAAAACACGGCATTCAAAGTAAAACAAAGCAAGCCTCTGTATCCAACATGTAATGTTCTTGAGTTGCTAAAATCAGGTACGGCATTCGAGCCACCCACGGGTCCTTAAATTCTACCAGATACCACTTACAGCAGTTAGTGTTAATTACCCAGCTCAGACAAGGAAATTAAAGTCCCTTATGTTCTACCAGAAAGATTTTTTTGAAAGGTCTTTCTACCATATCTGCCATCTGTCCGTGCTGCACAGTACAAATTAAGGTCCTGCTATCTCTGTTTAAGCTTCGATTTGGGCAACTGTATTTTAATCCCTTTAGAATCAGCAGCAAATAATGTAATAGCATTTTTTCAAGCACCCTGTCCTCTATGAGGAATGCTGTGGTGCTGTTTCAGGAACTGCTTTGTAAACAGATTTAGGCTTTGACAGTCCCTTACAACATGGTGTAACCTATAGTTTCTGCAGCAGTAACTCCTTGTACTTTGTGTTATATTTCATGAGGTTCCTGAGGCTTGTGCATTCTCTCTCCCTCTAAAGGCTGCTGGGTGCACTATCTGTACACAAATCATGTGCTTACCCATGCAACATTTTCCATGGAACAACCAAATTAACACCACGTGATCAATATGGCTATTCAAGATGATTGCTATTAAACCTAAACCCAGAAGAAACAGCTTTAAGCTCAAATGGGATTGACAAACTCAGTTTGATGCAAAACAATTTGTGAATCAAGTGGTGTTTAATGAAGCCAGGAAATTGTTTTTACCCCCCCTATTTTCAACTGGAAAGGACACTCAGTATGAAAATAGGTCTAGCAGGGTTCTGAACAACTCTTAAGATGTAGATAACAGCACCAGCTGTTATCTGGACACATAGGTACAGATGACCATACCACACAACTTCTTTTGACCCTAACATATCCAACAAAGAATCCTCAGAAACCATTCTTTCAGGTTTTCTTCAAGACTGGTATGAAAAAATGAGTCTCTTTAGGCACCAAAATTAAGAATTAAGGTCTGAAATTTTTTCAATGCCTTCCCCAAAAGGGGAAAAGGATACGTTAAAACAAACTTACACAGGTTTGAATAAAACAGAGAAAAGTTTGGACCAGATGATCTTTCAAGGTCCTTTCCAAGCAGGACTGTTCCATGGCTCTGTACAGAAGGGGAGGAGGGAGAAGGGGACTGTGTGGTGAGGCACGTTCTGCTTTGGCACATGAAGAGAAAAAACTGCTTTTTATTGTATTCTGGCAAAAAGACAGCATCTATGTGATTTATGTGGCTGGGTATTATTACTGATGGTTTAAAACGTAGTTATGAGTTCACTGCTTCTTTTTCAAGGTGTAGTTGGAGAAAAACCAAAGGGAATACAGAAAACAAGTCAGAGCCCACAAGATTATCAAAGAACCCCCTCACTGGACATGCAAGAACAGATTATAAATCACATTAATGGCACTAGATTGCAGTAGGTCTGTTCCAGTTAAAACAAAAAAAAAAATAAAAAATCACTCAACTTACAAGTGAAATACCACTGTACATTTCAAGTGTTCATAGCATTCAAGGTTAAGAAATTCTACAACAAATACATCCTCCATCATAAACCAGAGGGTTCTACAGATGCTATGTGACCTTAACTTCAAGGAAACAGTCCTTCTTCAAACAATGAAGAAAACCCCTAAACTTCAAGGATTTTGAAGAGTAGAATGTTATTTCTGTTAAAATACAGAGTAGGAAGAACTTAATGGAGAACTCTAAACTTAAACAAAACCCAAACCACGCACCCCCTGCTTCCTGTAACAGTACAAATGAGCATCCAGTTTCCCTTTCTTAGCCAAGCACCTGGAACCTACTACCAGATTCTGCTACATACTTTATCTGCAGGCAAGGAAGCCTTCATAGCACCAGAGGTGCCCAATTTCAACCCCAAATTCAAGCTGCTGGCACTACAAAGGTCTCAGAGCTTCTACATCTGCTCAGCAAATCTTCAACTGTCAGAGATACAGAACATGGAACCAAGTTCACTGTACTTGTACAGTTACCTGCAAGAATGATTTCTTAGTACTTCATGTGTCAAATGCTCTAAAAACCAAACCCCCTGAGTATCACATAATTAAACTAGATCCAACCTGCATAAGCCTGTACCACAGGCCAACCCAACATGGGCCCCTCCTGGAACGTGCTGGCACTGATGAAACAGCTTTTGGCTGCCAGTTCTTAAGAATGAGTCTTGAGATTAGGGATGCATTTCTCTGAATATTCATTCTGAGCTCCTCAGAGCAGAGTAAGTAATGTCTGAATACATCAGGAAGTACAAATACTACTCAGGTTCAAGGGGAACTCTGAATTATGATTTTAGTACAAGGTAACCCTGAAGGTCTAACCAGACTTTTACCAATCCACTCTCTGTAATGAATTCTTCACAACTACCTTTCAAAGTTATTTCTTCTTAGTGCTTTCTATGACAAGATCAGCCTCTACAGTCTTAAAAAAGAAAAAAAAAAAAGAAAGAGAGAAAACAATAACCATGATTTCTCTTGAGGACTCTGGCTACAGCTGGCTTACCTCCTGACAAAAAACCAAAACCACAACCACAATGAGAGTTCCTCAGCACGTCATTTTGTTATTTCTACTAGTTCTCTGACAGAAAAAAGGCTGCCTTCAAAATATACCTTTGTTGTGGTTTAGCCCCAGCCAGCAGCTGAACACCATGCTGCTACTTGCTTCCCCCCTTCCCCAGCAGGATAGGGGAGCAGAACAGGGAGACAAAGGCAAACCTGGGTTGGGATAAAGACAGTTTACTGGGACAGCAGAGGGAGGGGAAAAACAACAGTATTTGTTAACAAAATATACAAAAGTGGTGATACACAGTGCAGTTTTTCACTGAACTGTACAACTTTAACCCCTTCAAGGTGCTGAAGAGACATCTCTGAGCTGCATGCCCTGGAACCACACCTGGAATCCCTCCCCTTTGATGCTGAGCATGATGTCATATAACCCTTTGGTTAGTTAGGCTGTGTGCCACCTCAGATTCTGGTGAACATCACCCCTATCCTAGCTGAATCCAGGACAACTGTGCATTTAAAAAGTCTTAATAGCATCACAAGTTTGTCACAAAAATTATGTCATGCCTAAAGAGCCCAACATATAAGGTTTTGCACCCATTGCTCCACCAGATTTTGAGAATATATTCAACCAAACTAAGTAAAGCAAAACTCAACAGTAGGTTCCAATTACTATTGCCATAGAGAAATACATGGAAGGGTATAAAGAATGAAAAAGGTCGTGTCATTGCCCCACTGTGAATGAGGAAAATTCCTGAATTAAGCTGCCATGATACTTGTGAACAAGCCAATCAACTGGAAAGGAGAAACAGCAAATCAACAGTTACATGTCAGATGACCACAAGAGGAACTCAGGTGTGTTTAAATTCACCATCCACCAACAGGAAACTGTTTTCTTCAGCAGGTTGAGGGTCTTTAAAACTAAGAACTCCAAGAGCTGTCAAAGAACACCACATGTCTAAATATCTGTGACACATTTGAAACTTCTTAAATGTCTTCAAGGTATAAAAAAGAACTTTTCATGACAGCAGAACTGTGCCTTGATTAAGAGGCAAGACATTATTTATACTTACAACAGGTAGCAGCAAACAGCACATGTCACCAGCATTGTGTTGATAACACTGCAAAAAAGGAAGGAGAAACAGCTGATTAGTTGTCATGTTATGACTGACCACAAGATACATAGGAAAAAAAAACTCAAACAAGAAGGAGTTAAACTTTAATCATATGGAAAGTGACTCAAAATGAGTGCTCTAACTTCTTCCAGCTGAGTAAGCTGCAAAGGCACAGCTAAGGCTCTGCAAAATAACTGACAGAGCTCTGGCAAACACAAGAATACAGCTGTGTTTAACAACACTGACCCTGAAGGGGGGCAAAATCTTATGCACTCAGTGTCCCTGATCCATTTCACACTCAATCCTACCAGCAAGTCAGTAAAGTACTGAAGGTGGATGTTCCAATATAAACCACAGACAATAAACATTCTCTTTATTTGGAAAATTCTGCTTAGAAAAAAATGTCAGTATCAGAATGGATCTTAACTTTGTATGATGAGTGAAGGTTTTGCAGATTGATTACAAAATAAAATCTCAAAGCCACTTAAAATTATTGGCAGGACAAGGTTTTCCTTTCTTGCTGAAAGAAAACTCTGAAGCTGAAAAGAACCAAGAAGCTCTTGATAATGGAAAACAGTAAAACTGCATTTATACACACACACACCCCAAATGGGAATGAAATGAGAATTTCTAACAGTGAATGATCTATGCAACTTAATAGCAAAGTGGAACGTTTTTTTATTGTAATTGTAAAAAGGGATTTCCCTCTCTGTATTTGCACCCCCAAACCAAGTAACAAACTCATGTCATGCCAGTAACTTCCAACCCTTTTGTGACACAGATAATGTTCAATGTTTTTCATCTATCAATACACATTCACCTTGTCATCTTTCAAACAAACGCTGTTTGAAACACAAACATAGCCTGCACCAAGCTTCAGGAACCCCTCCTTTCCAAGCACCCCCAAAGTCACTGTTTGGAAGTTTTAGCCAATGCAATGTGAATTCCTAGGTCAGTTAAAGTTTGCATTGACTTCTTTTGCTAGAAAATGAACAATCCTACTTTGAAACAGGTTTTGGGGAGAGGATTTTTTTTTACGTGTTAAGAAGGTGAGAAGTTAACAGACTACACACTATTACTATAGATGTGCTACATCATCAGGACAACGATACTCTATTTGTATTTGTTAAAACAGTAACATTTTAGAATAATTACAGATCATCTGTTGGTGACCCACATACTTCCCACGTATTTTAAGGACGTGCCTGGAAGATATATTTCCAAGGTACTTCGAAGGACGGGCAATTTTTCAGGTATGAAACACACTTCAGGTTTGAAATTGAGGTAGCAAAGTCTCACAGCCAAATAAAACTTGAGGAAAATTCCTCCAAGCTTAGATAAACAACTAAGAGAAAAGACGGTTGGTACCTGTGGAGTAGAGGGGATGTCAGAGAGAAGAAGAGAGATTAAGTAGTCATTATCTCCTGGGGAAAAGAGAAAGACAAAGACTTGTCTACTTTTTAATCTGAGCAGCTACAACCACTGCAGGAAAAACGCCTCTGCGTAGACGCCCCGTGTGTGCCCTCACGCCCCACGGCCACAAGGCCGCCTTGAGGCACAGCACAGAGGTTTGCGACAGCAAGCTTTCCAGTCTCACCCAGCGTGAAACTAGAGGATGGCAGAGTGAGTTAGAGGAGGTCAAGCAAGAGAATTAAAAGGAAGTCATTGCTCAACCGCTGTGCAACTTCACAAAGATCTCCCGTACGCAGGCACTCACGGGGCTTGAGGGAAAAACTCAAACCCGTGACTGGTTACGAACACCCGGAGACACGCTCCTGGCTCCGGCCCCGGCCTCACGCCCAGGCGGCTGCTCCGGATCCCGGCTGGCACAGGGGCCCGGGCCCTGGGCCCGCCCGCCCTCCGCGCTGCGCCAGCACGGCGGCGAGGAGCCTGCAGGGCTACTGCGGCAGGAGGCGGCGGCTCCGGGCCCGGCGGAGCGGCGAGCACGGCAGATACGGCGCCGCAAGGCCTCGACGGCAGGGGGAAGGGGAACTGCGGAGAAGCGGAGCCACAAGGCCGCTGGTGCCCGGCAGGCCCGAGAGGCACGCCGCTACTCGGCCAGGCCACCGCGGCGGACAGGGCCCGCCTCGCCAGGCGGCTTCTCACACGCTCCCCCCTCCAGGCCCGAGGGGAAGGGAAGAAAGGCCTCACCGCCCCCCTCAGAGCGGGCCCGGCCGCTCGCCGCCCCACGGTCACTCACCCGCGGTTGGGCCCCTTGGGGATGAGCCACGGCAGGACGCCGCCGACCACCCCCCAGAAAACGCTCATTACGATGATGGGCACCGTCAGGCCACCGTACGCCATGGCCGGGCTGGCGGGGGCGGCAAGCGGAGGAAAACTGCTCCGTTCGGTCCGGCCCGGCGCGGCGCCTCCCCTCCCCTTCCTCACGGCCGGTCGCAGGGCCCGCCCCGCCCTGCCCCGCTCGCCAATCAGCTCCCGCCACGTCGCCGGAGCCCGGCGGGCGTTGGCGCACCTGGCAGCGCGACGGGCGCGAGCGCTCGGCCCCGCCCCTGCTCCGGTTCCCCCGGCGGCCCAGGCCCGGCGCCACCGGGAGCCGCGGCTGCGGGCGGCCCGCGCGGGGTTTGAGGCCAGGCAGCGGCAGGACGCTGCGCTCACGCATCGGCCCGAGAGCTGCCGCCGTCCCTGTCGCTGCTCCGGGCCCGTCCGCGCAGGCTCCGTCCGCAGGAGCACCTTACCGAGCGGCCTTCGCGCCGGGGCTGCGGAAACGCAGGCGGCGCTCAGCGCCCCGCCTTGCAGAGCGCGGCGGCCTTCGGGCAGGAGCCCTTTTCCCTCTCTAGGGAATATCATCCCGCACGTACTCCCTCTCTAGGGGCTATACTCGGTGTGCTCCCTCACTATCGACAGCGAGGGGCCACCTGGAGGCCCCTCACCGAGCCCGCAAACCCACCTCGTGGCAGGGCTGCTCCCAGCCCCCGCAGCAGCGCTGGGTTATGTGCTCAAAACCTGGTTTCCTTACAGACAAGTTAATCCGAAATAGCGTCACCCACAGCACCGAGGCTGCCTCAGCCCGCCCTCTGCACACCAGGAGCGCTGGTGAGGTAACCCCTCCCTCCCAGGCTCCAGCATCAGCCTCAGACAGCGCACACAAACTCAGTGCTGGCCACGACCTCCCAAACACCATCCTTTGCTGGCAAGTTCGTCAGACAGTTGAAAAAGCACAATTTAAAATGATTACAGAAAGATATTTGTGGCCAGAAACAGCTTTCTCCACACACCTGGTAAAATATTAGATACCTCAGGTGCACAGAATTAACAATTCATTTAAAAATAAGCATTAAATGTCAGTGGGAGAGACACAAGTACCATAGTCCTTAGATGCAGGTTTTGGGACTACAATACTGTTTGTAACGTTGTATGAAACATTCCTTTGTGGGGAAAAAGTCTTTAGTTTTCTTGAAAGTAAGGAAAAAAAAAAAGCTTTTTAATTTAGTGCAAGTATTTTTTACATAGCCAGCAAGCTATGAGAATCAGTGTATTTAAACACCAACCAGACACTCTGTATCAGGACTTCCTAAAGGAGAAGACATAACAATAGGTTTAATTATAGCAGTTCTTTAATGGTATCAAAAAGGAAACCATCTATTCTTGCATCTTTTCGATTGTTTCTTCCTTGTACTTGCCCTTCTCCTTGCCAACCTGGCGAGATTTGGCTTTACGCTCCAGGATCTTCTTGCGATCTTTGTCCAGTTTTAGCCTAGTGATCACCACCTAGAGAGAGGACAAAGAATTCGGTGTCTCTTTGGTGTTGAAGTACAGCAACCTGACAGCACTGTCGTAACACAGCTCTGCCCAGGAAGATCACTGCTGACAGGCTGCACCACTTCACCCACGTTCTGTTCCCACAGATGACAGAATCTGGTTTCAGAACAGAGGTGCTGAATTGGCCCCGTGTTTCAGTTTCCCAGGTGCACTCAGGGATCAGAGCACATGGACAGCTGGTACGATGCACAGCCAAAACACCTCCACAAACTGAAGAGCAGCCACATTTCCATTTATCTACATGATAAAGTAACTACTCTGAACTCAATCTTACGCTGCTCAAATATGGATACACACATTGTGGAGACACACATACATGTAAAACACAGCATATAGCTGATCCCACTGCCACAAAGGCAAGCACTGGATGGCCATTTTCATTTCTCCACGTTTTGGGCACTATCACCTACATTCCGGGCCACTGGAAACCCGTGCTGCTGGCCATTACATCATCACTGCTGTACTGTCTGGAATAGCCACTGCATCTGGCTGAAATAAAAGCTGCTGCATTGCAGTGACTGGTATATAGATATGCCGGCAGGTAAACTGCTCAGACCATCAGCTGTCTCAGCCTTAACGATATTTCCAATAAAGCAGCAGCAAACCCAAGCTCTGACTTTCAGCCCTAGGCAGCCCTCAGTGCTCTCTCAAGCTGGCAAGAAAATCCATGGGTTGATACTGCTGAAAGGAGTACTTGCTCCGCACTCTTCCTTATTGCAGTGTGCATTTAGGCCTCTCTTAATTGTAAGTAATTCCTACCTAGGAGAGGAACTGTTCACCCACCCCAATGCAAGTCTGTAACAAAGCATTCTCAAGCACCTTTTGCACTAATAACCAGAATCTTTATGCAAAGCTTTATCAAGGCCTGATTCCCAAGCAGAGACTTTCACAGAAGCAAAGGACCAGCACAAAATCAAATTTCCTCTGCTGCTGTTTACCACACGTTATGTATGCTGGCTCCACTGCAATGTCACCTTGACCGTCAAATGTTATTACTGCACACAAGCCATTATGTTGTTTTGGAATAATTCTGCTCTCCCTCTGCAGAACACAGTGAACATTTAGATCAGAAAACCTGTTGCAACTGGATTTCTTCCACCAGCGCTTCAGCATGCGTGCCCACATGGTGAGGCTGAAGCAGACTCACTTCATCTGCTTCAGACCAGGTTTTGGCTAGTTGTTCTATTTAGTTTGAAATGTTTTCCTATTATGATCTAAACAGGCTTTGCCTGGTTTTCACAAACTCTAAACACCGTGAACCACTTCAGGCGTGGTTCACAGATTCAGAAGAATCCAGATTCAGAAGTTCACCATGGCCTGCAAGAACAAATCACGACTCTGAGCATCCATCTAAACATTTCTAAACCAGTGCAAATGCCACGTAGCACAGGTGAAGGACTGTTCTGAATGATCTGTTCTGCGCTTTAAAAGCACCAAGCTCTTAAAAAAAGTATTTTAGCAAGAGTCTAAAGTCTGTAGCAGCTTCTCCACCAACTAAGCCCTAGAAACATGAAGGACTTTTTGGTTTCAACTGTCACTTCTCTACTGACATGACACCGTGTCATTTCTTTATTACACCCCACATGGTAGTATCTCACT
Source organism: Laterallus jamaicensis coturniculus (assembly GCA_022605575.1). Lineage (NCBI taxonomy): Eukaryota > Metazoa > Chordata > Aves > Gruiformes > Rallidae > Laterallus > Laterallus jamaicensis. The sequence goes on along the minus strand of JAKCOX010000016.1, from coordinate 10,237,699 downwards.
CTGCTATTCTACCTGCAGTAACAAGGTTCTACTTGTGCCAGTAACACTGTTTTCATTTGCCAACAAGGTGTCCTGATGCATTTCAGACCTCGGGTTGTGCACCATACCTTGCTGGGATGGATCCCCACGTGGACAGTTGTGCCATTGGCCTTCTCACGCTGAACACGCTCAATGTAGATGACGTATTTTTTCCTGTACACCTGGACCACCTTGCCGATCTGCTGTCCTTTGTAATGTCCCCGGACAACCTGAACATGAACAAGCAGCACATTGTCCCACACTTCAAAAACCACCCCTTAAAAAACCAGAAAACCAGACTGGCACAGGTTGAAACCTTAAACTCTGCTTGTTGCATAGACACACTACAAAGACATCAATTACTGGGCAATTTCAGCTGTCACTAAACCAAATAATTGAAGGGATCAGAAGTGTACTTTCCCCTCATTCTTCCTGCAGTAAACGCCAGTGAAGGAACTACGTATCTTTTCAACCAGAAGAGTAACAGTCAACTTCAACAGTTCTTCATCATGTTTTCACCTATCATTGCATTTTAAAACAAAAAAATCCAACTTGGGATTAGTTTATAAACTGATCTTTCAAATATCATCACTAGCAAAGAGCCTACAAAAAAAGTAACAATTCTTTGATTTGCACTTTATTGTTAAAAGCCTTTAATCCAGCATGACAACCAGTGCCTGTGACTTAAGCGCAGTAAAGTTGCCAGCACATTTGTGCCCTTTGAATTTTCCTTCTCAGTGATGTGACCTAAACAAATCCTCAAGGGGCCAAGTCTATGACCACATGAACTTGTATTATTTCTGTTAAGACTCATGGCGATCATCCAACATGGTTCTGAATTTGCCCAGCCCTCCCTTTTGCACAGGCTACGCATGAAAATCAAACTAGACAGGACTTCAGGTGTGACAATGCAGGTCAAAAGGCAGCGCAGGTACCTGGACTTCGTCATCCTTTCGGATGGGCATGGAGCGGACGTTGTATTTCTGCCGCAGCTCCTTGGAGAGGGGGGAGGACATGATTTTCCTTCGAATGTGGGAAGGGGCATTGAAGTGTCGCTTGCGGTTCTTGCTGCGGTCTGAGGTCACAAATGGGTTGAACTTCATTTTGGCTGCATGAAGAAGAACAAGAGTTCAAGAGATGCTTGTAGCTCATACACACTGAGTTTTGCCACCTGCCCAAAGTATGCTAGGACAGAAAAAAAGCAGGTTTAGCTATTTTTAATCCCACACCCAGTCCATGTACGTCTACAAAATGGACTTCAAATAAGGTTTAAGCCTCTTCCTGGATTGACAGTGATGCTGTGATTGACAGGTGTGGTACACACGTGCACATCAGGCCATTCTTTCCAATGCAAAGTCACCCTTCTCAGGAATCAGGGCACCTAACTGACTAGTCTCAGTTGTGCACTATAGTATACACTGCCTTCGTTGACAAAGCAATCATGTATTTTGGGCCTGCGGAACAAGGCACTCATGCTTAGGTATCTCCAGTAAAGCGTAACACCAGACTGGTGTACAGAACAGATCTGTAAACTCAAGGTACCTCTGGCCTCCCCAACACCTCGGCAGCTGTGCCAAAAGCCTGCCTGTCACGGCACAACTCATCCCGACTGACACAGGCATGGCCATTACACGACACTTCTGCCCTGCTCAACTCTGCAGCCCTCAGGCCCTGCGCTCTCGCACCTCCCGTGCACGCTAGCCTGGGCGGTTCGGCACGCCAGCGCAGGCTGGGAACCGGAGCACCGGGCGCTGCCTGGCCTGCAGGAACCCGAGAACCCAGCATCGAACAGGCCAAAGCGGCGTGAGCTCTGCCCGAGTCCCGCCGGCGCAGCGAGCACAGCTCCGGGACAGGCCTGGCCCCGCACCCCTGCGGCCAGCCCCGGGGCCGCGCTGCAGCACCAGCTTACCCGCCGGCTCTGCCCGACCCAGAGCAGCGGCAGCGCCTTCACCCTCGGGACCAGCCCGCCCCGGGACCGGCGAGCCCGGGCCGGCGCCGCTGCGCTCCCCTCCCCAGGCAGCCCCTGCCCGCGCCGGGAGGGCCCGGGCTGCGCCGCCTCAGCGAGCCCCGCGGCCCCGAGCCCCCTCCCGCCGCTTTCCCGACCGCCCCCCGCCGCGCCGCGGGCAGCGAGGGCCTGCGCGATGCCGGCCCGCGCAGGATGGCGGCGGATGGAGCCCGGCCGGGCCAGGCCGCCCTTACCCCGCTGCCGCCGCCTCCACGGTCTCCCGGAAAAAGGAACGCTACGCGCTTCCGTTTCCTCGCGCGGCCGCCAGGCTCTCCCGACAGCCCAGCGCGGCACCCTCGCCCGCGCCCCCTGGCGGCCGGAGGTCACGGATGCACCGGCCGGGGCGGGGCCGGAGCCGCCCGCGGGGTCTCGGTACCCGGTACCCGCCCCCCGCATCCCCTCCTGCCACTTCACCGGCAGCTCCTTCGCTCCCAGCGCAGCCCCAGCTCCAGAACCGGTTTCCCGGGGCAGCCCCTGGCCCCTGCATCCCCGCACCTCAGGCCCGTTTCCTCTCAGGCCACAGGCTCCACGATTCCCAAGGAATTCCCTACGGCAGAACGCGGGAGAAGCCAGGCACCCGAGCGGGTGAGGGGCAGCACCGACGCTGGGCAGGGCTTGGTTCTTAAAGACAGGCTGGAGAAGGTGCTGGGCCGTTGGGTCGCAGCCGGCAGAGCGCTGGGCAAACACCTTTCCCAGCGCCTTCCCTCGTCTTCTTCAATGTCAGTGCAGAGCGAGGAGCCTCTGCACGGCCCTGTGGGGTCTGGACATCGAGTCCCAGCCTGCAGGCTGGGGAACCTGCTGGATTGGCCTGGAAGATCTCCGGAAGTCCCCTCCAACCCCCACAGTTCTGTGACTGGTTCTGGAACCTGCTTTGGCAGGGGGGTTGGACTGGAAGATCTCTGGAGATCCCCTCCAACCCCCACAGTTCTGTGACTGGTTCTGTACTGGAGGTTCAGTGGATGCTGGCAGCATCTCTTCCATGATGGAGATGTTGCACAGCAGACACCACCGTAAGGAAGCAATGCCAGAACTTTAAAGCAATTGGTTTCTTAATACGGTGCAGATACATCGTGCCCAAACTCCCTGTGTTGTAACCCTTTAATAATGACCTCCAGAGACTTATTTCTAAATCCTCAGTGAAGCAAGGCTGAAAGGAAATTAAAGGGGGGACACACAGAAACCCCTGGGTATTTAACATACCAAGTGGCACAGTGACTAAAGCCAAACCCTGCAAGTTCCAAGCAGAGTCCACTCACCTCTCCTTACAAAAAGGGAGGTCAGGACACTTGGTACTGTTCAAAACCAAGCACTGACCCTGCAGACGTGACTCAGTGTGATTACAAAAGAGCCTCATGGCAACTTTCTACACAGTGACCTGGCTCACAGTGATTTCATTGTGTGATAACGCTTAGTTCACTGAAATAATAATGAAAAACAAAAGAATAAAATAAAAAAGCCCTTTTCGATTGATTTTGCAATAGCAGTGCAACAAGAAGGCAATCGAAACACCAGAGTTTCAAGTAAGGAACAAAAAAAGGCTAATATTTATTAACATAAGGGTGCAAATTAAAAGGGAAGTGCCAGAACTCCTTATTAATCTTCACCTTAAAAATACAAAAGACTTGTGCTTTAAACATCGCTGTAACACACCACAGAACTACACCCGCCCTCCCCTGCCCCTCTCTCTTCTTCCAAGGACTGTTGAGAAATACCTGACTGTCACACTTCATCTGAACCTTCAAATGACTATTCCAAAGCAGATGCTCAGATACTCATCAGAGTCATTTTCAGCCTGAACCATTAGTGCATCACACAGATAAAAAAGCAACTTTAAATGCAAAATATTCAGAAATTAACTACAGACATTACCATCTACACTGCAGAGTTCACTTTTTACACACTAGTTGAATGCAACTATTCGATACATCTGGTCAAACATTCACAAATGCACATCTTCCCATTTTTTTCTTACCCCATTTCCATTTTTTCTTAAAAAATAATCTTTAGCAGTCCACCTACTACCTAGAACATACCTAAGCACAGCATTACCTAAGCACAGCCTTCCCTAGAGCTAAAATCTGAACTCCACTGTTGCAAAGCATTCTGCATGGTGAGCTCTCACCATATGATGGAGCCTAGCTTCAGTGGGACTTATTTAAACCAGAATATATACCAGTTCTAGGTACTGTACTTCCTACAGGGATGTCTTTCTTGGAAAACCACAAACACTTCTGCCAAAATACTGACCTGAAAGAGCAAAGTCAGGAACACAGATGGGCACCTACAATTGATGCTTTTCCTTCCACCATGGCTTGAAATCATCTTTGTTTGCATTGATGTTTACAAGCATAACTAAGCTCATTTTATCTCTAGAAATAGATTGATAAGCATAATCTAATGAGAGACGTGCACGGGGCAGGGCTGCTGTAACAGTCACTACCTCCCTTTCACATTTGAAGAGATGAAGAGCAGATTATTCTGTAAACACACGGTGCAGCATCATGATGAGACCCAAGCCAGCCCAAATGACAAGCTCACCACAACTTAGAGCAGACCCAGAAGCAGCCTTGGCTTGGCAGGACTCAAAGGGTTAGATCTGGTTTGGAGGATTAAGGTGCAAGGTGTTTCTTTAGCAGAGTTTTGCCAGAACTGAAGTACAATTTGGTTTCCACTTTTAGGGGGAAAAAAAAAGCAATGTATGGAGCTGCTGCAGAGCCATTTTGGCAGAGGAAGTGGGCAGAGGGAAGTGTGAAGCACGCATCTGCTCTTTCCAAAAAAAGCTAAACAATGTCACTGGCTTGGTTTAGAGGACTGGCCTGGGCTGCACAGAAGGCAGCGTTCGATTCGGACAGAGGATGGGGAGAAGGGCAGGAATAAGGAATCTACAACCAGCTTTGTTTGTGTTACACAAACTGCACCAGGGAAGGAGCTTCAGAAAACTAACAGCACCATCCGCTGTGCTACAGCGATCCTCTCTTGCACACCTCAGGAGAAGGATGTACTGCTAAGATGACACAAATCACACCGGGTTCATGAGCTGTGAGCAAAGACTCAACAAACTCAAGGGGAGAAACTAGGACATTTTTGCTGTAAGCTTCAACTGGTCACAGCGGATTAGAGGAAATCCTTCAGGCAGCATGAGAAGCGATTGCAGTGGAAAAACCCCAGCCTCCCCGGGGCAGCTGCTGCCACCCAGCGAGTACAGCTCATGGGCACACAGACACACACACCGAAATGAAGACAAGCATCTCATTTTCAAGTTGATTTTTGTAAATGGAAAAAAAAAAAAAGAAGTATAAAATCTATCCATACATTAACAGATACAGGAAGTTACACGATCCAGTTTACACCTAAAGTAACAGCAATCAGTCTGTAAGAACAGAGGAACAATTCCAATGCTGTAATCTGTCCGAAGCCACTATGGGGACAGAGGATGGCAGTGGGAGGGTGGTTGGCTTCTCTATGTTTGTTTGGTGTGTGGATAAAACTGGCTACCTTCCCTACTTCCAAAGCAATGAGACAATTTCAACAGGCATGTAATTAGGAATACTTTTGAAATGCATCTGACTCTAGCATTAACACTGAATATTCAAAAATTCATAGTATCACAGCATAAAGTTTGGATACTTCTGCCTCCAGGAAAGGGCAGTGGGCAGTAGATATAAACCAAGAATTATCTTAGAAGTTACAGCATTGGTTGAGTTAAAGAATTTTATTTTATGATTTTTATCCATCCTGGAACACTTAAAATTTGCATATCCTCAGCTCAGACATTTACAAAGCATGCAGAGACCGTTACTACTCAAGGAACATTTAAAAGGAGGCTATGGAAAATGCGCTGGTGGGGACTGGTCTAATTTTAGTGACCTCATGTCTACCATCACATGCAAGCCACACCTGGCAGCAGTTTCCCCCTCACGCCTCCATCTACTGGAGGCCCCAGAAGACAAGGCTTGAATGAATGGGCATGGAAGCTCAGGGACCATTTTAAGGAATTAACCAAAACAACTCCTGGCAGGGGCCAGCTTCTGGGAACATCTGTCCCGCTACTGGTGTACCTCTGGGAATGCCTGCCCCGCTACTGGTGTACCTGTGGGTGAACAGCGTCAGCCCAGGGCTCAGAAAAGATGCTGGGCTGAATTTTAAAGGAAAAGGGAGGCACCTCAAACAAACCCTGAAAAGACAGACTTCCTGTGTTTGACAGGTGTACTCGATATACGCACACAAAGCAAGACAGTAAGCTGTGCTCATCACCCACCCAGAAGACTGCACCGTTGTTCCAAACACAGAGAATATACAACCCCTTTTCAAAATAACAACAACAATAATAATAATAAAGCAGAAGTGCAGAATCCAGACTATTGGGTGGTCTGTGCTTAAAAAAATGTAAGAAAGAATAAAAGTTAATGCTGTAAGACAACTATTCCCTTTCAAAGCAAAGGCCACATAAAACTGTGTTGCTCAGTTTGGTTTTTACTTCATGCCACCTGTAAACACAAGACTGGATATTCAGTTTCTGGGAAGAAACGAAACCACTTTTACACCCAGAGTAAAAGAAAGGCCCTCCACTGCCTGGATCACAGATTACCCAGGAAAAGGTATGTGGGGGAAGGCTTCCTCCTCTTCTTGTTTGCTCGTTTCATTAGAAAGGTCATATCTGAACAAAAGAGCTTTCAATAAAAGCACAAAATATTTCCTGATGTTATTTCTGCCCTCTGTCTCTAAAGTTTGCTATGGGGACTAACACTTTCCATTCCTCACCAACAGATACATCACCTTTTTGGCACCACGGATGGAATTTCTTCCTAATGTACAATTTTGCCTTATACAAAAGTCGATTGTCTAATCATGCAAATCCAACAGAATCCCAAAAAGTGCCACAAGACAGCTCAACTCGTCTCAATCTACAACCTAGTTTGTACACTGCCATAGGAACCTACCAGAGAACAGACTGTCAGCCTGACTTAGATGTGACAGTGTATTTCATACATGGCATTTCAACCTCTCTTTCTGGGGGGGAGAGTATCAAAATCCACACCCTGATTCCATTGATCTTTCACTATCAGAGCTCTGAAATGCATGGAGATTTCTTTGATTTCTTTGATTTGTTGAAGATGTCTTCACTGAACAGCCAAATAGAAAATAAATCAAATAGATCAAATAGAAAATAAAGACAAAAACAGGTAGTGGTAGATTTCTCAATCTTTGCTCCTGTCCTTGGAGTCTAAGGAAGAGTTTCACTGCTACTGCATTTTCCCCAGCTGGATCTTCTTCCAGGCCTCTGATGCTGTGAAAATGCAGGAGTCGAGGATGCCAGCCACAGTGAATGTTCCTCCAATGATGGCACATATCTGAAATGGACAGAGAGAGGAAACAGGTTTGTCAGTCATGAGGGAAAGTTTTACGCAGCTTGAAACTGAGGGGAAGGACATTACTGCCTGCTGTGAGGGTATTTTCTGGAAGCATAGTATGAACTGGGTAACAGCACTGGGGATGTAATTACATGACAGTCATTCAGGAAAACCATTCCTTCCAGTGGAATAATTTAGTGCTATCCTGAACTCATCGTAGCCTGAGCCAATGTTAAATCCCAGCTCCTGAGAGCCTACAGCACGAGCGCTGTTCCTCTCTGGGCTAAACTCCACCTCAGAAAGCTTTCTAGAAGCTCCGAGTTGCTCATATCTTCCTACTACTGTTTTCTATGATAAATACCATGACCTTGTGGTCTTCTCCCTATTTCACAAGACATGGCCTTTGCAAACAGGCAAAGGACACTTAAATAGCATGTGAAGGACAGTGACTAACAGAGAAACCTGCTGGCTACCAGCGACACCTACACTTTCCATTACAGGGGCTGCTTACACAAGCACTGCCGACTTAACTCTTCATGGGCCAAAGGTTTCCATATGCAAGATGTCTCAGGTAGAGTTATTTAAATAGCAGTAAAAATATGCAATCGTTTTCAAGAACAGTGTTAGGGGAATGAATTGCTCTCCTGATGAGCAGAACAGCTTACTTCAGTTCTCAAGTGCTACAAAACTGCGGAAGTATTCTGACATGTCAAACCAGAGGTACCTTGGCTTGGAGCATCCGAAATCAAGGGGCACCAGTTAGAGACATGGCAACACATAGCTTCAATTCCCTTATCTATGCAAGGGAGACAATGCCAAACTTGCCTCTCAGGGAAACTGTGAGGGAAAAGACATCTGAAGGGTTCAATCCCGTGACAATAGCTGTTTCGAGGCCTTGTGGAAACACAAGTCTTGTACTCAGGACTGGGTTAATACTAACCACCTGCTAGCAACAGGGCAGCACTCACACACCGTGGGATTGGAAGAAACACTGTTCAGAGAGTGCCACCCCATCCTGTGCGCTGAACAAGGCAGGGTTCACATGGAAAGTGTGACACACAATAGTGCAACCTAATAACGTTTAACAGCCAAGTTATAATTACACATGACCCGGCATTTCCTAACTCCCACATTTTTTGACTTCATAACTGTGATGCTCTTTTAATTCAGTCTTTTACATTGTGTAGGATTAGGTGGCTGTGAGAGTAAGAGACACTGGGTCAGTGAGAAGGGGACATGATACAGATTTTATCTCTAGAGAAGGGCCTGACTAGGAAAAGTGGATTTTGCTGTGAGCTGGATGCCAAAGAGAGAGAGGAACCCAAAATCAGTAAGCCAATGTAGCAGGGGATCAGGAAAATGCAAAACTACTGGCACAGAAGGGAATTGGTGCCACACTAAACGTACCATACCATGTCTCCTCTCCCACACAGCATGACACCCCATGGGCAAAGTTAGAGACAAGAGAGTAACATAAGAGCAGCAGCGTTCAGCTCTGCAGGGAGTTAGCAATGGCAACAGAACAAACAGTTCATTAATGGTGAGCTAAGGCAGCAAGAAATAAAGCACTCATTTCCCTGAGTATTTATACCCGGGGTATTTGTGTTCAGTGAGCTCAGTGAAACGAGGAGCTGCAGGACAGTTGGCATTCCAGCAGATAATGGCTTCAGAAAGGAAGGCACAAGCCTAAGGCAAAGTCAGTATTTTCAGGGGACAAGTCCAGCTCCTACCCTGTGCCCCGCTCCTTGCTGTCCCTCGAAGCATGACGCAGGGTGACTTTTCAGGGAAAATGACTGCAATGGAGTTGGATTATTTCAGCCCAGAGCAGCTCAGCTGATGGGAGATGTTACACCGCAAACAACAGAGGAATGGCCCGATGCTGAGGCTTTGCATCATATGGTAGGAAAATCTGATTTCAGTGCAAGGGGGTGGGGAACAGAAAAAAACCTGTATATTCATCTGCAGAGCTCTGTACTGCTGGGTGTTTGTGAGTCACACACACCTGGCATGCGCTGGGAGCCTGCCTCCCAGCACGCACACAGCCCTCTTGTTTCCTTGCGACAGAAAAAAGCAGCGCCAGGGTTGGTCTCTAGGTCAGCACAGAAGCTGCACCACCGTGTTTCTATGTCATCACAGCCTGGGTACGTATGGAGGGGCGCTCCTTAGCAGCACCAGAGGAAGTCAGGCATCTTGCACTCATTTCTATTTCTCCTGGAAATGATCTGTGTTGGGCTCCACGAGGTTACAGTTTGACTCAGGCCGTGGTGTTAAGGGAGGAAAGGAAAGAAATGTAGAAATGTAGTAATTCCATCAGTGGGAGAGATGCAATGTGAGGTGCACACGAAGGCTTTGAACAGGATAGTGGCTGGGATGCAGGCTGAAGTCTGAAGGAAACACGAGTGCATGTGTAGGAGGTGAGGCTGCGAGCAAGGCGCCAGGAAGGCCAGTGTCAGGGACGCGACTGGCCACTTCTGGGATGGCGTAAAATCCAGAAATTATTTTCAGGACAGAGGGGACCAGTGGGACCCCCAGGTAATTCTTAGTAAGGTTAAGCTGCAGAATCCCACCCAGAGATTTCTGGCTGACCTGCAGCACATCTTCTAGAACAACACTATCTTGGTCGTAAAGATGCTACAGGACACCCGATACCTGTCGGTAGCAGGTCCCGAGGCTGAAACCATTTTCCCCCTCTCCCCTTATTCCCAGGGTAATTTTTTTCACACCCATAGTGCAAAACAAGTCCTCTCATATCAGGAAAAGAACTTCTATTCTTTTTTTATTTATTCATTTTGGATGCTTCGCCAGAACTTGGGCTTGTTTTCTGCCTGCTCTCTGCTCCAGCCCCTAGCCTGACCTCATGATAAAACCTTCTTTCAGTTTGGCCACTTACAGGAACTCATAAATTTTCAGCAGTGAAGCTTTCCCCCTTGCTCTACAACCCAAACCACGAGGCCAGGAATGGCTTCTCCATGTGGGGAGATGCCTTGATTTTAAGCAATATGGTTTAACAGGCTAAACCAACTGTGTTTAACACGGTGCTGGGTGCCTGTGGTTAACTCTAGGATCCATGGCAAATTTGCAGCACAGTGACAGTGCTGACCCACAAGCAATACAAAATCTTACTTTCTCACTGTTTTGAAGCGTGACACACAAAGTCAAGTCCTGCATAGGAAACACTTCTTACACTGTACAGAAAATGAGGATAATTCTTCATCCCACACAAACCCAAGGAGCAGACATGAGCTACAGCAGGTCTGTTGGCAACACAGAAGAACTGGGAACACTATTGCAGTGGTGTAATGCCACTCTCAATGTCACTGAAGGCTTTTTTAGGCAAACTCATTACTAACAAAGAGCATCAGATAACCTTCCCAGCAGCAGAATGAGATTCTTTTGGCATTCAGCCTGTTAACACTTCTCTCTCATCTGATCACTTCACTTGGGACCATCCCTCCATAGCATATCCTTCCCTCCACATTGACACACCAGTTTCCACACAGCCACACACTGTGCTATATCCCTAACTCTGCTAAAGTCTCTTTCAAGCCCACAGGATCCTCTTCCACTCCCAGGACACGTTTCTCTAGTGCAAGCCACATGGGTGCCCTAGTAAACAATGTGGTCACTAAAAGGAGGCACAGGGCATCCTCCCCCTACCCTACAGCCCCTCTCGTGGCTCTTAAATTAAGCAGCAGCTACTCAGAGAAAGCTGATGTTTTCTGTGGCCAGCCCCATTCAGCAACAACTCCAGATGCCCCAGCACAATCTCTGTCTGGACCTCAGCCCAGCGCTGATTATCCCTAACTGGTCTCCAGAGCAACTGTGATGCAAAAGGCCACGCTGGAGATACAGGAAGGGGCTAAAGCAGTGGAAAGGACAACGGAACAGATCATGTCATCAAAACAGGGCAAGGAAACCTAGGACAAAGGGTGTTTTGATCCCCTGCAGCACTGCGCTCCTCCTCCAACCTTTTCAATGCCACCTTGAACTCTAAAGCTTTCAGTGCAGCACACACAGAGCCACAGCTGCCCCACTGTAAAACATTTGTGGCCTAAATGAGAGCAAGAGCAGGTTGTCTGTACCCGAGCTCAATGGTCCCAACCAACAGCCGTGATACAGCATCTGTAGCAGGGATCTGCCTTTCAGCAGGGAAGCCTGAAAAGGGCCTGGGACACCTGTCTGACGCACCACACAGCAGCTACTGCAGACAGCAGCGTCATCTGCATGTCTCCACAGCAAGGACGTTCACCTGCAATGGCCCCAAGTGAGCTGCTTCAGACCACAGCCATTTGTAAGACTGAGCCAAGCAGACAAAAATCGATTCCAAAACCCTTCTTCAGCAGTCTAGCAGCCAGCACACACTTGGCTAACTTTACTGACAGGATGGGGCAAAATTCTAGCTGGGGCCATGGCAAATCCAAGAGGTCACCGTGGCCACCAGTGAGGAAAGTCTCTCCTGTGGACTGCTTACAGCAACTCTGACAGTATGAAATTCAACAAAGATGTTATTTATATGCATAGAATGGCGTATCATCAGTAAATCAATGCTTGCAACAGACACGACAAAGAACAATGCCAGCTATCAATCACTTCCAAACACTGTTTCCTGTTAAAAACACCTCCAACACCCTCTCTCCCAACAAGATGCGTAAGAAACCTGAGTGCATGTTGCTAGGGAAGAAGTAGAGGCAGTATGAGATGCCAAGCAATAAAATGCTGATGTTTGACCTTTTTTAGGACTACGTTTTGAAACCAAACAGACATGCTAAGAAGGGAAGGTCTTTCAACCACGACGTTTAGATTTTGCTCCAAGCCCCTTTCTCTTGGTATTTGTGTATCCTAGAAGTCACATGCATTTCTGATCTAAAGTGAAGGGAACTTGGTGTTTATCAGAAGCTGCAAAATTAAAATCTTTAAGTGCAACACAGCCACATTGTTTATGTTGCTTCCAATTAAGATATTCAAACAGTTTAAACATCAAAATTCGAGGTCTTAATTCCAGCCAATTTATCAACTACTTCACATTCTACCATGCCTCACTGGCACAGCAGACTGCAGCTTAAATTTTAAGCCAACTCCCTCAGGACACATTTTTTTTTTTAAGTTCTAGAAGATCTTTAAATAGCTCTTTGCCTAGCTAGCAGTTTGGACAGTGCAGCTCTGTTATATATGCTGAGATCAGTACTGCAGGATGTTATGTGGATAGACCAAAACGTAACTCATCAGGAAAATACCTCTGCCATTTAATAATGCAGCTCTACTTCACTTCTACCTAGAAGTAAATGCCTGGAACTGGCATACCCATAATTAATCCAAGCAGCAGCACTGATAAAACAACTGCCCTGCATTCTCTGCAAGTTAGATCTCATCATTAGCATGATAATTTACTGCAGCATGCTTTCCTGCATACCACTTTAGCTATACTTCCCAGTTTCTGACATGCTGCAATACTGCCCATCCTGCCTAGATGGAGTTTGGCACTTTTGGAGTAGGATAATTTTCTTTCTTCTTGTGCCTAGCTATTAAAATCAAATTGTCAGAGCACAGGGCTTGCCAGTTACCTCATTTATACTTCAGTACAATTGCAGTGATGTGCTGCTTTATTTCAATCATGTCACAATGCTCTGAAACAGAAACTCAATTCTCCTGGACAAGAAAGGCTCGGAAGAGAAATGAAAGGTAAGCAGGAGGGAGAATTAGAGCTTTAGAGCAACTCACCGATGTGATAAACCTGTACAAAGGCTGTCGCCTCTCTGTGTATTTCACTGTGATGGGGCTCAAATCATAACGAAACCAGATAGCTGGGATAATGCGGCCAGTGTGACTGTAGGCGACGTACTCCTAGAAAAGAAAGAGGGGGGGAAATAGCAGGAAACATGAGCAACCTCATTCCAGATAGTGTCTGCAATAAAACTGCTTCCGTGGATCTGCGCCTTACTCCCGTTTTGTACTAAAGCTCAGACTGAAAGAATTCCTGTTTGACTACTCACCCCCTGCTCCCCATCCTTATCAAACAGGAAAATAAGTACTTTTCAGTCTGATACAGCAGGGAACAGAGTGATGGTGCTTACTCTCACCTTCACTCGAAGTTATACAAGTGAACAGAAAGGCTGTCATTGATTTATCTACCTGAGATCTGCTCTAAGTATGAGCAGAAGGTGAAGTTTCTGTACTGGCAGTATGTAAATTGTATACTGGGATATTCATCAAACAAACAGAATTTAGTTTGCAAGAACCTGAAATCCCTTCTTGCCCATGCACTTGGAGCAGCAAGCAGCAGCTCCCGCCTGTGAGGTCCCCTTCGCACTGGGACTAACAATGTGAATACTTTGCCCACTCAGCATCAATCACATAGAGCCACATTTAAACCGTGTTTAAAAATCATGCTGAAAGCCAAAATGAAACTGTATACATAACAATGCTGGCAAAGGTTCAAAAAATATTCCAAACAGGTTTGGGAGAGACATTTACAGATTACCAGTGATAATCTCCTTTAATCCATTTCTTTAATAACAGGTACAGTGTAATCAATACACCCTAAGACAACAGGACACCACACAATACCAATGTGGAACAGATGCTGACATCAACTTAGTAACTAAAGTCCCGTCTTTTGGAGCTAACAGCTTGTCTGTGCTCCCACTGGAAATATATATATCAAGTCTCAAGGATCAGGACATTTATCCTGACAGATTGAAGAAAAAAAAAATAAACAAAGAAAAGCAGGCTGGAGACTCAGCAACCCAATGGGAGCCATCAGCACCAGCCTCTTTACCCAGCTGCTCTTCCCTTCTTCAGCCTTGTGACATGCCTGCCAAAGCAGATGACCTCTTCTGTTTTAATCCTCCTTCACACAGAGGCGAAGACAACCTCAAATACTTCAGAAAGATGAAGAAAGGACAAGCAATAGGACACGGATGAGCACACTGTATAAAAGAGAATTCTACTCTCTGTGAACTCAGAGGGCGCTAGTGCAACAGCACCCGTCTCCTTCATCAATCTCTTGGAAATCCCGAATTTCCCTCTATTTAGTTTTATTTTCCATGGATGACAAGAGAAGCGAATTGCAGCTGTAGTCCCTAGCTGTAGTATTTTCAGGGCTCTCTCTGCAGCAGCTCTGCAGTGTATCCTGGGACAGCAGCTATCTGGGGAAGTGAGGAAAGACAGGGTCTAGGAGGTAAAAGGGGAGCGGAGGCAGACAGTCCGCACTAGAGACTTCCTACCCCTCAATCTCTGCCCGATTACGGCTTCTGATTCCTGTCTCCCACCAATCAGTACGGGTGTCAAGGACTAAGGCACCAGTAACACCATTTTTACTTTTAAGGGGAAGAAAACACAGGGGCAGCACTGTTTCTCTGCACTTCAGCTTTGCTAGAACTGATCTCATTCTTTCCTTCCTCTCCCCTTTTCCCCACCAGCAATCCTGCCCTAATGAGTCAGCCTTGGCCCAACGCCCCAATCTGCAGCCTTGCTCACAGAAGTGTCAAAAGCTCCTGCTGTCTCTTTTCCAAATTACTTTCAGAACTTGCGTTGCAGGAGTCTTATCAGAACAACAGTTGTGACATTAGGCAGCAAAAATACATTGTCATCTGAAGAGAGGGTGACATCCCCATCCCTGGGACGCACTGTACAAGCAAGGCCAAAAGTCGCTACAGGAACGTTAATCTGGGAACTGATCTGTAAGAGTGCATGCTTGATTTGCAGTTATAGCAAACTAGCACTAATTAGATACATAAACAGATTCTGGACTGTCATTTAGCACCTGACTGGAAAATCATTTTAAACTGAAAGCGCCTTTTTTACCTTAAAAAGTGTATAGGGTTTTGGTTTTTTAATTTAAAGTGCAATACATTGTATTATTAAAACACACGTACCTTCACATTTAATGTAGATTAATTTAAGAATTATAAAGTTACAATAACTATCAAAATCCACTACAACAAAGCATGCACTGTGAAATAGTGAACCTCTATGTATTTGTTGCTGCAGGTTCAGTGGCTTAGTATCTGAAATGAACATTTGTAAAGAGCTAAAAACTCTGCTAACTTATTTGTCGGATCCACCCATCACAGCTGAGACTCTTTTATTAATAAAGCCACACATAAGTGCTGTTTTGTATGTCCAGTTGGATTGCAGTTTCCATCCAGATGCATCTTGACACTAATCACAAGAGCTCCTGCGGCATGTAAAAACCTCCCACACGATTTACAGAAATTCAGATCAGTTAAACTGCCATAGAGAAAGCCAGGAGTAAGAAAACCTTTCTCCAGAATTAAAACAGTACCACCACCTGCTCTGACAAACCCTCTCACAATGCCAACCCCAGTAAACGCCAGCACCAGGAGCATCAGGAAGCCCCACTCTGAAGAGCTTCAGTTCCTCTTTCTCCCAGCAGAGGCTACTGCTCACCTACAAACAAATGCACATGGCAGCAAAGCAGAGGAGCCAGAGGGAGGAAGGATGACTGGAGATCCTCCATGCACCCACTGGGCTGCAATGAGGGGCTTCTCTGAGCTACCCGCTGCTTTACCTTATTTGCTACAGTATATTGGTATGAGTATCGCTGCTTGCCGCTCATGTCTTCATACACCGTCGGGACTATCTTCAGTATGTAATCGTGAGATGCAAGAGCTGTGGTCAGGAAAGGAAAGGAAAGTGTATGTTAGCACCCAGAGGAAGCAGCAATCAGCCTACACAACATTTCAGAGTAAATGTGCAAATCACCTCAAACAAGTCAGTCACAGAAGAGGTATCTCCCTCCCCCTTAGCTCACGCTCTGTGACAAAGTGGTGGTTCCAAAGCCTACATTTACCTCCCCTGAACAAACCTTTGTAAGGTAGGTGGGTGACACCAGAACCTGCTCACTGCTGGATGACACCAGAACTTGCCTGCCATTCCAAGACTTCTGCAGTGGCACAACGCACTGAGATGAGTTTAGGTCACCTGAACCTTCCTAACACTTGCAACCATAAATGATAAGACTTATCAGCACTACAAGAAGCTGTCCTGGCTAAATCAAGGACTAGTTAAGGTTACAGCTGCAGCTCACTGAGCTGCTTTTGACAGAAAAAGCTTAGGCATCACAACCTGTGTAGTCCCATTTCTTGTGCACACATCTATCTTCTCTTCTCATCTTCCTTCTCCTACAGCTGCTTAATTATTTTTTTCATTATTTAATTGGCTCATGCCACATTTGTGTCTGCTGAAACAGTTTGAAAACAGAATTCTTAACAATTTCTCTGCAGGATCCTTTGGCCAAGTGTAACACAATAACATCTCGCTTCTGGAGAAAACAAACACCACACACAGAGAACTGCCCACCTTCAGGTGCAGCTACAGGAATTCTGTTCCAAAAAGGGGACAAGACTGATACCCTGTGGGAGCCTCAACACTTGAAGGAGGAAAAACTATGCTGAATTATGGCATGCACTGGAAATTTCTTTTTGTGTTGCTGCTCACATGAAAAAAAAAAAATCCTTCCAACCACAGGGTAGAACTTAAGGTTTAAGAGATAATTTGCAACACTAGAACAAGGAAAAGTTCTGGTGGTGGTAATAGCAGCAAAGGGAAGCTGTAGGAATAGGGTATGGATAAGAACCTCAGTAAATCTGAGTCAGTCATAACAGGGATGGAGACAATGTCCAGGCTGCAGAAGGGCTGCAAAGCACCTTTTGGGTCCAGCCTTCTCTAAGGTACTGGAGAAAATGGAAACGGCAGTCAGCAGTGTCTGGATCATTTTGGTTAAAGAGGCAAATCAAATACTTCTGGATACACCAGTGTTGCAAAAATGGGCCTGTTTTCCTGTCTGAAGAAAGTGTCTAAGACCTGTAACCACCAAGAATACATACGATTTGAGCTGAGTTTGTCTGCTCCCTCCAAGGCATTGAATGCTCCATGAACGTTATGGACCTGGAAAGCAAAAAGGCATATGAAGAAACCACACTCTGACTTGGCACTCTCGATCTTTGCTTCCCTATCCTATCCTGTAACAAGAGATCAGCCTGATTCAACCTTTCCAAAAGCAAAGCCCCAACCCAGTAAAAGATGACTTGATACTTGTTTCAGTGACCATCACCACAGAGGCTGGTTCCAAGTAAAAATGTTGATTTCACAATGTTTTACTGAATGAAACTCCAAAACCACTCCAAAGCTAAAGGAATTGCAGTTGGAAGAGGCTAGTTATGAAATTTCATTGCAAGATATTTCCTAAGAGCTTTGCATAGCTAACTGTGAAATTAATCAGGCTGAAAGGGAAATAAATGGGAGTTATATTTAGGTTAAAATGAAGAGTTCTCTTGTACAGGTAGCTCATGTTATTAGCCCAGGTTTCACACCATGCACACTATGACCTTGGAGATGGGCTGGACACATGCCAACACTGCAGCCATTCAGCCTTCTCACAGCTGGTCCCAAGCATGCAGCATCTGTTTGCCCAGAATAACAGGATTTCCATCCAGTGCCTTCCATGTACTGTGATCTCAAGTCTGATGTCCACCAACAGAATAATCAATTTGTGAACTCTCTAGACAGGGAAGCCCCACAGCAACAGCTGTAGATTGAAGGTTGCATCACTCACATGATGTACAGTAAGCTATACAGTAAGGACAAAGAACTCCACAACCTCAAAATTCCTGACCTTAAGCCAGACAAAAGAAGTATGTGGAAGAAGTATGTGGTCGTGGGTGTGCCA
Source organism: Laterallus jamaicensis coturniculus (assembly GCA_022605575.1). NCBI lineage: Eukaryota > Metazoa > Chordata > Aves > Gruiformes > Rallidae > Laterallus > Laterallus jamaicensis. The sequence goes on along the minus strand of JAKCOX010000016.1, from coordinate 10,219,635 downwards.
GAGTTCCACACCACGAACAGGGCAATGCAATCTACTTCCCAGACCCTCTCAACAGCCAACAGCATGTGGATGTATTTGTCTCATCCTAATGACTGTTCCCCTATTCAGAATACTGGGTGATGATTTGGAGGAAGAAGCAACTGAAGCCATTTCTCTCCTGAGAAATGGAATTCTAGAGTGCCTTTCAGTTTGCTGGCATCACAAGTATCTTTTACCCAACAGCAACCACTGGCAAACTACACATGCAGACTGTAGATACTCTTTACACTTTGCAAAAAGCATGTGAAGAAAGAGTAGCCCCTAGAGTAGGCTACAGTATTATGTTCTGTTCTCCATACAGCTTACAAGTGTCTTATAGGATATCTGGGCCAGAGACTTTAAGGTCCACTTCACTCTAACAGTAAATATTTGAGTGGTTGCTCAGAAAACAACTGTAGCCATCCCATGAGGTACCTGTATACTTGAACTTACATACTTGTCCTTGGCTCCCCAGCAACCACACTTCTATTTATATGTTGAAGCTGTCTGCTCTGCATCTTTCTACACAGCAAGTTTGTGAAGCTGTGAGTTAGAGGGCTTCCACACAAAGCCATCAGACATCTCCACACCTGCCTGTTTCTGTGCCATCAGGTCCTTTGGTGCATCTGCCTCTCCTGTCTTTGCAACATGGATGGTGTTTGAGGCTGCTGGTCTGACGTTTTCCCATTATTTCCCTTGTGGAATATTCTGGACTCCCATTACAATACTCGCTGCCCATAGATCGTTAATTAATCTCTGCTCTACAAAGTGCACAGGTGTGCTCCTTGGGGGAACATACTTGTTTGGACCTTGTTGAGTACCTGGAAGGACTTCAACTAGCTGTAAGCTTCTGGCCACAGTAACAAAATTGCTTTGCAACAGAGAACTTGAGCAAGCCTGTTCAGCCAGACACTCTCAGGACTCTGCTGCAGTACCACGGCCAAATCTAGTGCTTGGAGTAGTAGCACAGAAGGCCAGTTGACTTAACAGTGCCAAGACTTCATCCTCCTGCAACACAGACCTCAAAAAGATGCTTGCTGGGGGCTTGAACACCCTAGGCTTTAACCTCTACAAACACATGCGAAGACACATAACTGGACATAGAAATCAGGCAGAGTCCAACAGCAGCTAATCAGCTTCCAAACTTGCAACTGCCAAGGGAAGACAAGACCTCTCATGAAGGACAAAACTAGGATTACTCAACACTACCATCTAGCACTCAAGAGAATTCTGACTAAAAACATATGACCTCCTACTTTCCATATCTCTTTCTTTACTAGGTGACCTGACACGCTCATTGGTTTGAACTTTGGTCTCATCTACGTGAGGGAAAAATCTACAAAAAGTCTGCCAGTATCATGCATGAATTACTGTTGAAGAATTGAAGCTCATTCAATGCCAGACGAGATTTAAATCTCTATTTCAACCAGACTGGTTTTTCTGGAGAACACAGCATGTATGTTAGTGGATCATTCTGGCAGAGCTGATAGCAACGTACAAAGAATTAACTCCCAGCACATGATACAAGTGTATGAGAAGCTCCTCGTTCCCTTTAAGACAAGAGCACATATTACATCAAAGCAGATGCCAACAACCCAAAATATTCAAATATTTAAAGATAGAGATTTAAAGCTCTCCCTACTTGCTGGCTCTCTACACTGCTTGCTCAGCCTTGGTAGCACCTGTTTACTGAATGTATCCTACCTTAATTTGTGCTGTTGAACTCATGTTTGCCTACTGAATCAGCTGCACCTACGTGCCCCATTCTTGTGCGTGGAGACGGTGAGCAGTTATTTTGAGCTCTGAAAATGCTAATCAGAACTTGTACAAATCAGGAGCCAGCTACATGTTTGCTAGACAGGCTTCTCACCACCAGAACTGAAGACGCTCCTTCACCCCCAACCGTTCAGGTTTCTCATCTCATTCATGCTGATTCTCACTTCGGCTCCATGATAAAACAATGGGAACGCTACATCAGAGCGCTGATTTCCCACGCAAACTGCACAACTCCCTATTAGCACTTACCTAATATTTTTCATAATCTCAGTGTGCTTTACAGACATTAAGCCAAGCTTATTTATATGCTAATATTTCAGTGTTCCCACACAAGATATTTCCTAAAAGAAGCCAGGAGCAGAGTCAGAAGACTACAAAGCAACGCTTAGACTTGTTAGCATGAAAAAGGGTTTTGGAAGTGGGTGTACAAGAAGCAGACTAATGAGATGTCTGTGCTGAGGAAAGAAGATTACAGAGAGACTACAGGTAAGCAATGTTTAGGGTGAGTCGCAAACTGGGTGTGCACATATATAACTCCCACCTATGATGCTAGGTCCTTGGAAGTAGGCTAGAGAAGTGCTGTAATCTGTCCTTATTGAGAAATCCAGAGTTATTACATAACTCACAACACCTGGTGAAACTCTATCTACAGGGCAAGTGCACATGTTCAGCTTCGTCCCAGCACAGAACTGGTAGTTATAAGTCTAACTTGTGTTTCATGAAACAAATTTGACTAATAGGTGTCTGCTAGAAAAGTGCAGGGAAGTGAATTAAAAGGAACTTGACTGGTGCCATGGTGAAGACAGTACTGAGCACACATCTTCCCTTGGCATACTCGCTGCTCCTCTGCAAAGGCAGTCAAGATTTGTATGAATACAGTACTGCAGAAGATTTTTCAAAGCCATGAATCCTCATTTCTGCTCCCTGTGGGAAGCCAGCCATGTGGTGTTCCAAAACAACTTTCAGTTTCAGATGAAGACAGAAAAGCTACTGTATAACTGAACACTGCTCCATCCTGAAGCAGTGGCATATAAAGTTTGCAAACTCTTCCAGACTGAGTGTACATTGCATGACAGCAAGGGACGTGCTTGCTCACTCAGGCAGCCCTTTCTCATGTCCTCCCCACAGCCCTTCCATAAAGCCAAAGCGTTTAACCATAAAGTCACTCTCATTGCATTCGTTCCCCTAGAGCCAGGGAATTTTCAGGGAAGAGAACTCACCTGTAACTTGTCCCCAAATGAGAGTTTGTGGATGATGTGAGTCATGTCGGGATTCTGAGGCTGCGCGGTGGCACTGTGCGTTGACACGTGAAAGTTACCAGGGACCTAAAATTAGTCAAGACAAGGAAGACAGGATTTCACATTTTACCCCTCAAGGCATCGCTCTGTGATATGAAGCGGAAATGCCTGGATCCATCCAGCCTGGGAGGCTCTATCTACTTAGCAATGGACAATCTCTGCCATGTCAGAGACAGGCTCTGAAATACCTTCCGGCACTTGACTGATGCCATCATACTGCGTATGGACTGGAGACTGGTTACATCCCGCAGCCCAAGAGTCTGGCACCCTCACACTGCTATCGTTGCTGACTAGGAGGTGATGAGTGGATCACTCCCAACTTGAGGGATTCCTAACACTTAAGGCTATATCTTTCATCCCCAGTAAAACAAGATACGTGCCTGTGACAGGCAACAAACAGTTGCTTAATGTATACTCCCACATCTCACAGTTGTAAATGGGCCCACTGCTGCAGAACAACCCAAGAAAGCGGTAGGTATATTTGTATTGTAGTGCTGGTCGTGAGTACCCCAACTTTTGAGAAGGTTGTGTGTGAGAATGAGTTGCATATAAAGAGGAAAAAATCTCACCAAATACTATGGGGCTTCCTACACAAACTAAGCTAGATCTTCAGCTCCCAGCCCTGACAACAGCCCTTTCAATTACGGGATTTTGTTTTTAATGTTTTAAACAGAAGGAAATACAAAGTTCTGAAAAACAGTTTTTGCCTAAGGACTCAGTTCTGAGACCAAAAAAAAAAAAAAGAGCACTGGTGTCATCCTGATGGGATCACTCCAGCATGAACACACTTTTCGGGTCACTAGCCCTACCCTGTGAAGCCTTTCAGCAGACTGAGCTCACTCACTGTTGTGGAGGATGCAAGAATTTTTTCCTAGCAAGAAAAGGTTGGGAAATGAAGCGGTCTTGATTTACAAACCCTTTGGCAACTCTGAGGAGCAATCTGACACGGCTTAAGACAAGAGTGGGAGGACGGTTATACAACTGGAGTCCATTGTGCTCTCTGCAGAGCCACCTCACTGGCAGGGCCACGGGAGGCCACATGCCGGTTCCATGTGCTTTCAGGAAACCTAATTTAAATGACCTGAAGAATAGCAGTGCACTCCTGGGAACACTTTCAGGTGTGGACACAAGCTGTGTCATACAGAAGCTCAGTAAACAGGGTGGCAGACTCTGCAGTAAGACGTACACACAATCATCTCACTGTTACGCTGTCCTCCCTCTTCATTCAGGTTTGAGAATAACACCCAAGTGCAACTCTCGGTCAAGTTTCAAATCTGGCCACATCCCACTCCAAATACCAGCTCACACAGAAGCCAATTTCTGCCAAGGGACTGAAGGCTTCCAGCTCATACACAAGAGGTTCATGCTTTTTGAACCAGGAGTCCTGGGGCAGGTTCCCTACCCCTGACAGCAGTCCCAACCATTACATGAGACTGCACAATCGGCAGCCTCTCAAGTAGGGAAGGGAGCTCCTACAGACACATACAGACTCCCCTGCTTTGAGTTGCTTTGGTGAGCAGAACACACATCTAGCAGACAACCCCCCAAGTATTTAAGTTCTGTGCTTTAGGAATTAAAAACCCCAAGAACGACCTTTCAAGAAACCCTTTCCTAAATTTTGTGGACTATCAGCTGCCAATAATCTTGGTGGCTTAAAGGCGAGGAAAGAAACGTCCTCTTTTTAAGTCCCTAATCCTTTCCATGCCACAGAATCAGTAAGAGGTTCTGTCTGTTATTTTTAGATGCGATTTAACATGACCTGGGAGGAAAAGAAGGAAGTAGGATTTTGTAGCCTGTGGTACATGAGGAGGCGTGAATAAAGGGTGTGCCCTTCTTAGGACATCAGTGGGCCCCACCACTGCCTCCCCCACCCCAGCTAGTCATCTCCAGCATTACATAGCAAGGTTATTCAATTCTGAACACACCCATCCCAGAGAGGAGCCTCCTCCAGGCCTGGATTTTCATTCTTTGAGACAGAATCGGAGCGTCCCAACAAAGCATGCGCAGAGGCCTCGTGCATGTATTCCAAATATCTCAGCACGGAGCTGCTTCTGTTCTGCTGGCACCCTCTAGTAGGGAACATTCCTGTCATTCTGCGGCTCTCAGAACAAAAGAGCACTTGGATAGAGACGTTGCCAAAGACCTCTGCACAGTGAGTCACATTTTGGAGGTGCAAAAGTCCTGACAAGTAAACACAGAAGCCATTCGGCATCTGTAGGGAGTTCATACATCCCCCCAAACATTAGGTTGCTGTGCTGGAAGAAGCAGCACTGGCTGCAACGCAGAGCGCTCTGCTGCTAAGCAGTGCTCTCCCTGTGACCTGGTCTGGAGAATGAATTAAAAGCCCTATCTAACACATTTTCTGTGGGTCTAACTACACAGCAACTTCTGCCCATGCTGTCCTGCAGCACCGAGAGACTTCTTAACCTTTCCACTGATTCGGGGCACGGCTTCAGACTCTACAGGAGAGACACTGCCACAGAGATTTTCACGAGCATTTTCCAAATGGATCTTGCCAGCATTTCCCCAGCCAGCTCACACTCACCTTGTTGATGCTGAAATGGCCCTCAAATCTGCAGCCATCCCCATTATTGAGAGGTATCTTCATCGAGTTGTCAATATGACCCACTTCATGCCTTCCCATTTCATCTTGGATGTCCAGTCCAACTACTGTGTGGGTAGAAGGGGAGGAGACAAAAATCAAAACAAAAGAAATAACAGGAAGGTTGCATAGGAAAAGCATCCACTTCTTTTTTTTTCCTGACATTTGACTAGGCCGTGCGAGTAACGTCATTTGTCAAATATTAATTGTTATACCAGCTCTTCAGAAAGAAATTTGTAACCAAACTTTTCAGACTGCTTATTTGACACAAATAGAATCTCCCATACCCTGCCAGTGACTGCCATCTCAATTATGCCAATAAAAAAATACAGGTGGACAAGGCAGGTAATCTGTGGGAAGCCAATAACTAGCTGGTACATTCAGAGTTACAAATGATACTCAGGAGGTTCCTTGTTCCCAGAGACAAAAAGGTTGCTATGAAGAAAGGAAACAAGGCTTAGGAAGAAACCAGTGAGGTAAGTGAGCCACTAACATGGGCTGCGGAGTGAGGACAGGGTCCAAGAAAACAGGTGTCCTGGCCTGGAACAGAAAGCAACGGGGTATGGCAAAGGCTGCAGCTACTTGATCTTCATGCACCCTGTTACAGAAGAAGGGCCAGTGTACCAGGTTGGGCTCATTTCAACTATTACTTAAAATACAAAAAAAAAAAAAGCTAAGTGAAAAGGGGTACTCACATTCACAATGCAGGTTTGGCAAACTGATGTTCAGATTCACTTCTATTTTACCTCCACTGTCTTTGTCTGGGTCATCCACATAGAGCTCATTAACTCTGGAGGGCACAAAACACAGGTGGGTTCAGGCACATAGCTACTTTCCATGAGAAAACAACAACAACAACACAGGGGAAGGGAAAAAAGGAGACTTTGAAGCTGGGGGTTTGACTCTGTGACACCTGTGACAGAGTTACGAGGCAGAGAGCAGGAAAAGCCCTTCACAACTGCATGGGAGCAAATCACTGTTTAATTTTACTCCTTGCTGGGCAAGTGCAGGAGGCTTTAAACAAGTCCCTTGTACCAGCAGAAAACAAAACTCCTGGTGTGATTTATGCTTCCTGTGCCCTTCTCTAACCAGAGTTGGGGGGCTGGACTCGATGATTTCTGGAAGTCCCTTCCAACCCCTACAATTCTGTGAGTGTCCAGGGGTGACACAAAATGAGGACCTAATGCTGACGAAGTGGCAGGCAAGCGTGCTAGCTCTCTGCATACCTAGGCTGCTCCTACTCGTTTTAGGAAAGAGGGAAGCATGTGCTTTTCAACTAATTTCATAGTTTTAGAGAAAGGCACTCTCAGCAATCACAAAGGAAAGCTTATTTGTGTAAGTAATTGCCATTTGTTATTGCCACCCAGTTGACAGAGAGGCTCCAAGAGAAGGCAGGGTGGCATATTTGTATCTCTTTCATTAATCTCATTTCAATCTATGAACAGTAACCAAAAGCAACGGCTAAAATTGAAGAGAAGAGGATTTGAGCCAGGAACAGATGGGAAAAAACATCCTGGACAGCAGGATCTAACACACTAAGCAACAGTCTCCCAAGGAGTAATGTTGTTTCATAGCACCCACGCTGCTGGCACATATTTCACAAAGACAAAACACAGATACGGAGAAAAAGAAATACAAGAGTATAAATATTTACTGTTGGCACGTACAATCCGACATGTCAAATATAAACCAAAAAGCCCAATGCAAGCACAGCCGACTTAGCTGAACAGCCCTAAAAAATCTGCTCCAGGGAACCCTCCCACCACCCACATCTGAGAAGATGGCATGGTTACCCAGCAGCAATTTCTCCCTCGAAGTCCACCACTGCTCAGCCTCATCATAAAAGATTTGACAATTTCTCTTCCAGTCGGGCTGATTACAAAGCTATGGGAACTTACGTTCTAGCTACATAGAATAAATTACCTTCTTCCCTAGTAAGTGCTCTGTATTATTTTTATTTAATGCTCAAAGTGAACCAAAGCCTTTGACAAACCCTTGCTGAAGAGTCTATATGCTAATAGGCAAGGCAGACTAAGAGCAGCTACAAGAGAGATTCAAAGTGATTTTGCTCTCGTGATACATCTCTGGCCCATAATGACCTGTTTGCCCCGTAGATTCAAAAGAAACAAACCTTCACACTGAGAAACACAGAGCTACCAATTTTTTTGGAGGTAATTACTCACAGGTCAGTGGGGTTTATAGACAGTCATTTAAAACCAGCACAGCATTTGTCTTCAGCTTCACAGCCCTACCTTTCTCTGTTTTTAATTGGCTTGACAAGTTGCTTGCAATCATTACTCAACGTATTTTTCAAGTGATTAATAAAAATGACACAGAGGGAGGGGAAAGATTGCTCATCAGTGACCTAGTTAGAAGCTTCTTGGCTGAGATCTCTCCTCCTGGGAGGAATGCATTAAATCTTCTATGTGTTTATTACTGGCAGATTGGGTAGCGAGCGGGATTAAGTCATATGTCCAAATACGGTTGTGAGGAGCAGCTCCAGCCAGGACAGTCATTAATTCCCCAAGGCAATGCACCTCTCTGCACTTCCCAAGTCCTCCCATCAAGATCCCAGTTGTCAGCCAACCTGTTTCATAACAGCACTTGGCTTCTCCCCAGCTCTGTGCTGTCTGAGATGAGGACCATGCCCAGCCAGTGCTGTGGGCATCTTGAAGGTGCTGGCAAAAGGGAGCATTCACACCAGAGCTGGCAGAGATGCTCATCAGGTTCAGCAGTGCAGCTGAACATCACAGCTCTCTAGAGGAAAGCTCTAGGAAGGTTGGTATTTGTATTTGCTGATTTCCAGTGCTGAACCTGTCAGGAAACGTGTGGTCAGGGGTGGTGCGTAAGCAAAGGTGAATGGACCTTCCAGAGACGAGTGAGTGAGAAGTGGCGGCTGGTAGAAGTCAAAGGATAAACTGTGCATGGAGATCCTGTGGAAGCTCTTACATAGGAAGGCAAGCGATGAGGTCATTCAGTTGCAGACTGGATCACTGAGGCAAAGAGAAGTAGGCCAGTTTGTCCACGTCACACAGCCCATTAGCCGCAGATAAAGAAAACTGGTTTCCTGTTCTGCACTCCGGTCACTGGACCAATGGTTCCCAACCTGATCCTTGGGCAAGGCTCACAGCCATTTCCTCCTCCTCCTCTTGACCAACTAGCCCCCTGCCCCTCTCCTACTCATGTTCCTAATTTCATAACCCTCTCTATCACTCCTTAGACATCAGGCAGCTTGTTTTGTCCATCCTTCCCCTCCCTTGGAACCACAGCACCTTGCGTAGAGCACCCTGCCTGCTGAACCCTCACAGCTCTGGCTACTGCCTCCTCCTGGTAGTAGAGGACCCAAGCTAACAAGCCCAACAAGGTTTCCTACTGGGGCTCCCCTGTGCACCCTTAACGCTGACCTGCTGTTACTGAGGTTCTCTCTCACTATGGAGAGCCAAAGGCACAATGACTACATGCCACAGGCTATGCTTGCTGGGGCAAACCTCAGAAGAAACATCACCATTTTCAACAAACTGGACATTTCACTCCCAAAATACATTCTGGAAACCTTATCATCATAGAATGGCAAGGGTTGGAAGGGACCCCAAGGATCATAGAGCTCCAACCCCCCTGCCACAGGCAGGGACACCAACCTCAGGCCTGGATCTACACAAGGTTGCCCAGGGCCCCATCCAACCTGGCCTTGAACACCCCCAGGGATGGGGCAGCCACCCCCTCTCTGGGCAGCCTGTTCCAGCCCCTCACCACTCTCTCTGTAAAAAACTTCCCCCTAATATCTAATCTAAACCTTCCTTCCTTTAGCTTTAATCCATTCCCCCTTGTCCTGCCATTATCTACCCTTTTAAAAAGTTGATTCCCTTCCTGTTTCTCTGCTCCCTGCAGGGACTGGCAGGCTGCAATGAGGTCCCCCTGCAGCCTTCTCTTCTCCAGGCTGAACAAGCCCAGCTCCCTCCGCCTCTCTTTGTAGGGCAGCTGCTCCAGCCCTCTAATCATCTTTGTGGCTCCTATGAACCCTCTTCAACAGTTCCACGTCTCTCTTGTACTGGGGGGTCCCAGATCTGGACACAGTGCTCCAGATGGGGCCTCACAAGGGCAGAGGGGCAATCACTTTTAAGTAAAGGAAACTTCCAGGGTCAAGGCTCTTCCTTCCAGGATTCCCCCATGAACCACTTCCACCTAAGTCTGGATGGAGCTGACAGAGCACTGGTGCTCATGCCTCCCCTGCTATCCTTCACCCGCAGGGCCAAGAAGCCAAACTGCATTCAGCCTTCCCATTATTTAATCGGACAATCCTGGGATGTTGGGCAAAGAACTATTTACCACCTCTGGCAAGTCTCCCTGAAGGGATAATGTCTCCAGTAGAAGAAATGTATAGCTGTCCCTCCTGGAACATAAAGCATATCAGGAGTAACAGTGCTTAACAGTGAAATAAAACCCGAGGTCAAGCAGAAAGCCACTGAAAATGCAGCTGCTTTGAGAGGCAGCGTATAGGGTCGTACAGTGACTTCACAGATGGCAGGCACCTCCTCCGAATGCCCAAAGCATGCAGAGCTTGGTATTTTACTGGTTGCTGTGAAGTACTAATTGGAAAAAAAGTGGCACAATAAAGCAGGGGTGGGGTGCAGGGCTCTGAAGGTACAGCGAGGGCAACAGGACTGGTGAGGGGTGGACCTTTGCCACCTCAGGGCCCCCCACTGCCAGTTCAAGAAAAAGGCAGAAAGTTTCTCCACGCAGCAGGAGCTCTGATCCACACAGGAAGAATCCGCTTCACTTCTAGAAAGAGCCACTTCAAAATACTCCACATTCCTGAGCAGTGCTGTTGGGCTTCACATTCACCACTCCTTATCCTGCTCACTTACTAACTTGTAGCATTACACAGAAAAAGTTGGAGAAGTCCTTGGCTAAGACTGCAGCTCATGCAAATGGCATGTGAGAGAATGAAAGGGGGAAACGGCAGCAAGAGGGCTGAGCATTTCTTTAAGATTTTATCCAAAGAAAGGCAGACCTGTTCCCCATGCTTTAAGACTTAGATTCCGAGAAACAAAACTTCCCCAGTCAGCAGCACGGGCCACTAAGGTTAGACACTTCAGCACTTCAACAGCTGAAGAGCCTGCAGCCCTCTGAATACAAGAGGAGACACGCTGTGTCAACCTTTCAGAGCTTCACATGCTGCCTGGGTGCCTTCTAAACTTCCTTGTCCAAGTCTCGGCTTCAACTTTTACCTCCTCTTCTTCCTCTTCCAGAGCAAACAACCAGGCATCCTCCTCCCCAGTCATCAGTCATACACAAGATACAACCACTTACTCCAGGACCCTAGGCTCAGAGGCAAAATAATTACTCTTTCTTGAGGGAACTCAAAACTTCTTAAAAGACTTTCTCAGATGAACTGTCTTGGCTCCATTTGCCATTTCATCTCTAATAAACCACCTTCCAGCAACACAACCATTCAAAGCTGAGATTCTGCAACTATCTCCTCCTCAGCTGTGCCAGCCCAGAGAAGACCCAACATAGGACAGACAACCCATTTTCTTCTCAATTTGTGTGAAGAAACAACAAGCAGGTCAGCAGTATCTCTAGTGTGTAATAAATTGTGCCTATGTCTGTGGCTCTGCCATTTGTAATGTGAATCCCAATCAGTTCTTCACTGAGAAGGTCTTTGTGCCAGATTAGGTCTTGGCTCAGCTGTGAAGCACAAAACACACTGTCCTACAAAGGAAGGAATTATAGTTCTCCAGGAGGCAGGAAGAAGGAGAAGGGTTAGAAAGACGTCAATGTAGACTTGAGTCAGAAACTGCCAGTGACATCATGACACGACTTTCCACTTCCTGCTAACCCACACAGGTACATTAGGGCAAATGGCACAACAACACTTCACAAATATATAACACCTTTTATTAGGTAATCTCCAAGTTACTGTGCAAACATTAATTAAGCTTCTTAGCACCCCTGAGAGGTAGGCAGCTAAGTATTACATCCTTCTACAGAAAAGTGTCTGTCTCAAGGTCAGTCCGTGGTGAGAGCAGGATTACAACTCCATTCTCCTCTGACTACCAGGCTGTATTCCCCATGCTGGTCTAGCTTGCTCCAGCATTTCACCTGCCTCAACTGGATGAGCTGGTGGAGTTGGAGAAGCATCAGCAGCTTTGTGTCTGGGACCTGGATCTGAAAACAGGAGCTGCAGCGTCGTGCTCCCAGTGCAGGCAGCTGATGCTCCAACGTTAAGAGTTTCCAGCTGAAAGAACTCGTCGCACCAGGATCACGCTCTGCTGCTTACAGCAAGTCCTGCTTGGTCCTGTGGGTTGTTATGAGAAATTTTCATGGGCCAAGAGCCACAAGACACATTCCACATACCCTGGAGAACTAAGGGACAAAAACCCTCTGAAGGCAGGAATGATAACAATTCTGCTTCACTGCAGGATCGGTCTCAGGCATGCAAATGAACCCAATGTCAAAACCCAACATTGGTCTCAGTAGCTCCTGGCATTTTGCTTCTTCCCACGTTCAGGGTACCTGACAGGCTCTATGAACCATCAAGTTGTGCTGCACATGATAGATACTGGTCTGGCACTGGAGCTGGGCTGTGTGATATTCAGACTAGCCAAGGTAATTTTACAAGGATTAAAGCAAGCAGGTGTCCCCAGAGAATGATCCGCTCACCTTAAATGAACACATGATTAGGACTGTAGATAACACACTGCATGATTAGGAAATTGTAGATATTCTGCTTCAGTAATTAATTGTCTCACAGGGGGGCACAGCCTTCTAAGTGGCAAACTTGTCACTGGCCTGTTCACTGACTGTTACTTCATTAAACAAAAAGAAAGAAAAAGAAAACACTGCCAGTGATCTGGTGCTTTCTGCAGCATGCTGCGGCGCAAGAATGACTGTTGAGCAGCTACATTCATACCACAAGTACCACATTCATACCCTCCTACCCCTTCCCCTGGCTGCCAATTCAAGGCAGACTAGATTAGTTAATTACATCTTTCCTTCTTAATGATGGAATACTTCGAAAACTCTTATTGATCCTACAGAACATAATTCATGACCTAATTACGGTGATAAAACTGCAGGATTATCATCTTGCCAGCTATTAACTTCTAGCACTGATCTGAGTTAATTAGAAAGGAGATAGGTGATTCCTACATTCTTGATTTGCAACATAACAACAAGATGAATGTGGAAGGCTGTTAAAGGTATGCCAAGCAATTTCTAGCCCTCAATCTACTCTCAGCTCTCAATCTACTGCCAATCCTGCCCAGGAAATGCCAGACACATTTAACACTTTAGCTTCACTTCTTGAGCCATTTGAGTCATTTGCACAGTGGGACAACTGCGTTCAATGCTGTCAGTTTTGCAGAGGTCCAAATGTGGAGCACAGACCTCCTTTCCTTTATCTGTCTTTTACAGAATTAAGGGGGTTGAACTAGACTCTTGTTTTAGACTAAGTCTTCAGTCACTCTAAGTCTGGACGGTAAAGAAAAAAAATAATAATTAAAAAAAGGAAGATCCTTGGTTTCCAGAGTTAAACTCACCCTCCCTTTAACTGCAATGATGGGTTATAGCTGAGCAAGGAAAGAAAAACCTCTTCCCTCACCAGCCCTTCACGTGCTCTTCCTGAAAAGGATGCAGCCCCACCTAAGAACCAGGCTTTGATTCCTTTCAGGGCTGCTCAGAGGACTGCCTGCTCAGGTCACACAATAAATCCAGAAGATGAGAAGCTAGGAGTTTTCTGCCCTACTCAGGGCTCATCTACACAGGAAGCTGGTCAGTAGCAACGTAGGATGTGCATTTGCAGTGCGCCACCTACGCCACATGAACTTCCTGCGTGTCCGCTGCGATGCGCACGGTGTCTTAGCTCGACTTCCTAACTGAAGTAAGCTCTGTGCACAGACGCAATCTCACTGCTCATTAGAAACGCTCACACACGTTATGACATAGCCATTGTTATGCACACTGTCTTCCCTACATAGGTAATCTGTTTGGTTATAGTGTTATGACTGTTATCCTCAAGATGAGGGTGTAATTTCTTGGCCTTCTGCCACTGTCTTTAGCAGTTGAGACTATAAATGCTAAAACAATGGGCTGGTCAAGGGAAAACAGCTTTGAAGTTGGGCAAGAGTGACCAAACTGAGATTTCTAGTAATACCAGGAATTTAAGTTGCTACAGTCACATGAATGCAGGAGCAAGTCCAGCGGTGGGCAGAAGCCAGCAAGCATTAAGGGTTAGTGTGGTGTGAGGCAGAGCTTATGTTATCACATTACAGCATGAGTTCAACAAACCACACCAACCCCTCACTACAGATGCAGACACCAAAGAAACCTCCCCTTGGTGAGAGCTAGACAGTCCTGTGGGTACCGCTGCTGTTGAGGTTGCTGCTGACTTGCCCTGAAGCAGGCTGTCAATGCACACACACCACGCACAATTACTCGGCATAATAGGGCTATGAGGTAAGCATGAGTCCACATCAGTGAACCCGGTACGTCTCTGATGTAAGGCACCAGGCCAAAGTGCTCTCAGTTTCACCTCACCATCAAAAACGCACAGCTACCCCCATGCAATCCAACTTTTGTCAAGCACATGACTGCTTTAAGGGCAGTATTACACAAGAGGAGAAAGACTGATGCAGTCCCACAGTCAGCACTGGCAAAGCAGGAAAGCTCACCCCATGCAAGTGCACACTCAATCATTCAGATCCTGGCTGACATCAAGAAACTTCGGGTTGGCAGAGACATCTGCTGTAGAAGACTCTTAATACAGTAGAAACTTGAAGTTTACAATAAAAACTGATGGGAATTGAACAGTTTGCACATAAGGAATCTTCTGTATCTCCAAAAGTATTACATTCATGGACAAAGGCGGTGCAAACTATCTTCATGAGATATTCTCTCCCCTGTTATCTACCATCACCCAATGCAAATGCAGGCACAGACTTTTCAAGCTGTTTGCTCCAGAACACATAGAGCTCCGCACTTCTGTACCCTTATTCTGAAGGACGAGACTATACTGCCTTGCAACACACTGCCAGCAATACACGCTTGAAAGGGAAGCACAAGAGGTTAGCAACATCTTTGAACACCGTTAGGGTACTGGGTTTCCCAGAAGAGAAAGCAATGAGTAAGAAATGGAAAAAGAAAAGTTTATTTCTACTTAAAAAGCTGCTGAACTGGGAAGCACTTTTGTTATGTGACTTTCTGCACTATTTCCGTTGTTGCAGAGGGAGCCTGTTCACAAATACAGATGGGTGATCTATTCCCAGCACAAGAGATTTTGATGACCTGTAACTCATCAGAAGGAGGTTTTCATATACCCCGAGCTATTGTGTTGGACGGTCCATGACGAATCAGTTTCCTGCATTCATTCGTCTCAGTGTCTTCCATGACATCCTCTCTAAAATTTTACTGCTTTATTGCTTACAAACACCTCCTCCCCACACAGTTCCTGCTAGGAAAGGCAGTTTACCATCTCTCTCTGAGGTTTTAATGAGAAACTTGTCAGCTGACTGCAGGGACTTAGAGCACTGCCAATATCTGCGGAAAATGCATCATCTTGTTAAGAAAAAAGTGTGAGGAGGCCTCAGAGGACCACACAACTTTGCTCTTCAGAAAGAAATCTCTCATCAGGAGATTACTGCTACATAAAGGCAGGTGCACTCAAATAATTGGATGGAATTTAGGTAAGTATTACTAATTCCTCTGGTAAAGCATTAACTAAAAGAAAAGAGAAAAGCAGATGAGAGAATGAGATCTAAGAGGAAAGAGGGGAAAAGGACTGTGTTAATTGAAGCCATTTGGCTAGCTTTCCTCTATTTTTTACAAGAAAACCAAGAAACCTTAGGTCCTGAGAGAACTGGGTTGATAAGGTGAGTCTAGTATTCTACAAGCTAAATGCAAAGAATTGAATTCAAAGAAACAGTGAGCGAGTAAGAAAGCTGAGATACCATCTCTGCGTGCAATGGGCACTAAAAAAATAGTTACAGTTAGATTACACTACTGCCTTAAGGTTAAACATTACTCAAGGTTAAAATTATTCTTCAAATGATATTCTTGACCCAAGTCAGACTGCACAAAAACAATGAAAAAGCCACAGAAGCCACGTAAAATGTGGTCAATCTAAATACAGCACATGACCCAATGCACTTCAGAGCTTTTTTGCCCAGCAGTGACATGTGTTGCTATCTGGTCCATCACGGACGTCTGACAGAAGTTCCACCCTTCCTAACTATCCAGGAACTGTGCATCACAGTCTGGTGAGCTCACTGCCACATCAGTAGGCAAGGAGGAACATGAGAATGGGAAAAAAAAAAATACTGCTTAACTGAACTACTTGTTCTATGAGCAGATTTTTATAGTGGAAATTGCTTCCATTTTGCTCAAAGTCAAGTCTCAAAGAGGTTACCTGGGACAACTCGCCTTCAGGCACAAAAATTGTCAACTAACCCCAAAAGGAAGGCTCAAATGGTGAAAAGAAAGAAGATAAAACACACACAGATAGCTTTACTCATGCGTGAATCAGAGACTCAGCTCTGGCATTGAAAAATGGCATTTTTAACATTAAACTAATAATCACTTGTATTTTATGAAATTCACTTTCCCAAAAAGCATCTCCAAAAGCATCCAGAGAAGACTGGCAGAATGTGATACCCGTTTTATCCACAGGAAAGTGAAGGGAGAAGAAAATGTCTTGCCAGAGGTCCCAGCCTATCTGCAGTGGGAGTGCACAGCCCCAGAGCACACACCACATGGATTCAATCATTAGGCACCACACATTTACACGTATGGCATCACTGATGAAAAAGTACACTAGTTTTTGAGAATTACTTTGACTCAAAAGTGTACAGAGGAAAGTGTCGATTCAGGAGGAGAGGAGAAACAAACCTCAGAGAAGAAATCAACAGCCTAAGGAGGAAGAGGGAAACTGCAACTGACTGACATTGGTGGTCTCAGCATTCACGCTACCTTATACCTGAACACTGGGGAACTGAGAATGGTCAGAAGCTACTGGTATGATCTGTGGGCACATGAAAAATACCCACTGTGCTCAACAGAGAAATCCAGTATGCAGCTAATAAAGGGATCAAGCAGGTCTGGAACTGTTTTCTCTAAGTATTTCGGAATCAAGTTTGCCTAGAATACTTTAGTAAATTAAAAAGCTGAATGAATGACTGAGACTTTGGACTCAACCAAAAGGAATCCAAAAGCCATTAGACAAGTAACTGACCCAGGGAAATGACAGGGACGTTCTTCCAAGAAAACAGAGTAAAGCTGTAAAGAATCATGTACGCACATACATTCAAACAAAGGAAAACACGATTTTTACTTACATTTCAGTGGCTATGAATCCAGTGAGCTCAGACAGGAAGAGGAACAGTATGAAGAGACAGCAGCAGACAGAGACTGGAAAAGAAGCATAGAGAGGCAAAGGTTAGTTTCATACCTCTAACAAAGACAAACTGTTTTCACACAGGTTTATTATTCCCCCCATGGATATGGCACTCAGACACAGGTGAGAACCAACACTAGACACAATGACCTAGATGTGGCCATCAGAGTAGTGACTCCAATGGCATATCAATACCCAACACCCTGTTGGGTATCCTACTTCTTGGGCCACCTCTTCCATCATGATTTCCATTTCCCCATGGCTCCTGCATTCTCCATCTCTGGCACAAAATGCTGGCCTGCCAGCTCTCCCTCCTTCGTGACAAAACTGCTTGACAATGTAACTTCTTTGGAGCCTTTGCCCCAAATAAAATTTTACTCCTACTAAAACCTCCAGAAAGGAAAACAAATCAGCATCTCCTTGTTCCAAAGCATACAGGGTTAGGAGACATCTTGGTTCTTTGTCAAGTTCTAAGGCTATGAGCAGCTCATCGCAGAGCCTACTTTACCCACTAGATACAGCTGGTACAGCAGAGACGTGGCGATAATGGACGAGTCTAGACAATGCCTGATAGATCTCTAATATCTCCATTTGCTGATACACCGGCTCTTTAGAGAGGAAAATTTTCCAGTGAAGGACTTGCAAAGAACCTGGACGAGAAGTCCCATGTCTTTTCTAAGAATGCCAGTCTAGAGTTAAAGGAGGGCACTGGCATATCACTGGTTACTCTTCATCAGGAAACTATTCAAAACATTGTACAGTGACATTCATGAAGCAGCAACAGAGTCATTGACCCACACAGGAGGGGCTGGAAGGACAGCTGTAAATCCTATTGAGCAGGGATGACTGGAGTAGACAAGGATGTGCCAACTCATGGAGATGGGGCTACAATGTGTATTTGTATTAAATAAAATACCCAAGTTCACCATGAATCACTCTACGAAAGAGTAAACCAGGAAATGGCATGCTATTCCAGGGCTGTGACACCAGGAGCCCTGTCTGGCTCACCCTCAATCCCACCAGTTACAATGACCAGCAGAGTTACAAAGCACTCTTTGGAAATGACCATTTTACTATAGCTACTAATTAGGATTGAGAAACACAAAAGAAAAACCCTGTTCCTCAACTTTATCCCACATGACATACACAGACTGAGTATCCATTCCTTTGGGAAGCTCAAGCAGCAACTGACTGGGGAACAATTTTATCCTACAGTTGAGCCTGCTCGAATTCCCTTGGTAGACAGTGTGACAGGCACGGGAAGGAAAGAGGAGACACTTAAAGCAAATACCAAGATAGACCCTCTGAGTGACCTAAAGCCTTGTGCCTCATTCTTCAGATTAGTCAGTTTATAGTTCTGAGGAAAGAGAAATGCATTGCTTCCTCTTCCTCATCAGAGGCATTTCAAGGGTGGATTAATTTACTGACCCTCTGAAAACTGTAAGGGATTATAAGGGATGCCCAAAAATCCATTAGCTAGGATGAAGAAAGAGAGAAGGGAAAAACAAAATCAAAGACCAGTAGGAAAATGAGAAGCAAGAGGGGATATTGAAACCTCAGATGATCAAGAGTTGCTTCCAAATCTTGGCTATCAAGAAACAGAAGACCACCACTGCTATAACCCAGCCAAACCACTGGCACAGTGCACCATGCCAGGTGGGGGAGGAGAAAGGTCTACTTAAAGCACAGCAGCAAATTCTTATGAGAACATTTACACCTACATAAGAGCACAAAAAAGCAACCTATGCACAGGACCAGTTGATCCAGAGTTTCTTACTGTTAATCACCAAACAGCAGAGATAGAAGATCTCGGATCTTTGGAGCATGCAGAAGAAAGTGTTTCACATAAAGGCTACCCTTTCTTCTTTAATGGCTTCCCATATTTCTCTCATATTCATCTTGTAAAGGCTTTCCACAGCATTAGCTAGACCTCTCTGCTCTCCTGCACTTCTATGCAAGCTTGGTATTACTAACTCTGAATTCTTTCCTGGAGCTTTCTCTGCGTCTTCCAATTTTTAACTTTCTTTGCCGTTTTCATCTTAAAATTACCTTCTTTTCCAGCATACAAAGTATTTGTGCCCTCAAGCCCATCTTCCAATCCAGCTCTCACAGTGAAGGCTCGTGGCAATACTTATCAAATGCAGTTCAGTAAAATTCCACTACCCTGTATGTAAAAATTCCTGTAAGAATGCCCTGAAATACCTGGCAGGGACTGACTTTCAAAGCTCCTCAAAGCTTTAGCCAGTCTTCAAACTACATAGTTTTCAACCTATAAGAGAGATTACTGAGGGTAGACATGAGAGGGGTGTATAAAACTGTGAGCAGCCTGGAGGAGATGAATGGGGAACAATCACTCACTCTCTCTTCCAATATGGGAATGGGAGGGCAGGGGGAGGTTAAAAACAAGGTTTTCCTTTACACAACACTTCACTAAATTCTGAAAATTTGTTCTTTTGTTTGGGATGCTTTTAAAAAAAAAAGTCTGCAAGATTTCAGAAAGGCATCAGACATGGCCTGAGGAAGAAATCTATTGAAGGCTATTAAACACAAAGGAACCACCTCTGGCTCGAGAAGCTGAGAACTGCCAACGTACAAATGCTGGGCGATGTGTTTATCCTGACCTCATGCTCTTCCTCAGGCACCTGCTGCTGGCTGCTCCTGGCAAGAGGATACTTGGCTATATGGACACTTGCACTGATTTAGCTAGCATGGCTGGTGTGTTGAGCTCTTCTTGTCAGGGTGGGGGTTGTCTTTGGCATGTGAAAGTCTTACGTATTAAACTGCGTCCTGAGCTCATGTTTTTGTCACACCCAGAATGTGCTCTCCTCTCCTTAGCATGGAGCTGCAGGCATATACCATGTTCCCAGCATAAGGATTTACGCCCAGTGCTTCAGAACTGATTTCACAGTGAAGGCCTTTACTTGCTTCCATGCAAATGTGCAGTTCCTGCCACCCACATTTGACAACGTATTATATTTGGGAAAGTAGATTAAAGGCTAGGATCAGACAGAATAAAGCAATTCATGCATAAAGCTTAACTGCAAAAGCACTATGATGTTCCCACAGAGCTTGAAGGACCATCTAAGACAGGTTTCTTAAAATACTAATATGATAACATAATCAATGTATCAAAGGTTGCTGGTGTCAGACACACTGGAACATGTTGCTATTGGGTAACCAGTAATCCCAAAAGCATGGGAAATTCTCCCAAGGCTTTTTTTCCTACACTAGTTTTGATAACCTAACCTTTTCAGACATATCCCTTCTGATACGTACTTCATCTACGTACATTCCTGACTCTTCCTCCCCACCCCACAAGAAAAGAAAAAAAACCAAGCAAGTGTTTAACACATCACACAGACTGAGAACGTGGATCCATGTCTATATTAAGTCATAAAACTAATAGTATTTATTGTTCAATGGAGCAAACTGCTATGAAGTGCAAGGAATGGGTCTTGTTACAGATGCCCTGTGAATCATAACTTTGATATTTCCTGATGTGTATTTAAAACTCCAGCCTCCAAACTGCACAGAGTATTTCTGGATAACATTACCATGTGTGCATACAACAAGTGCATCCAAACTATGCATCCACACTGACTGTTAAATAGCAGTGTTGCTACAGCAGCTGTCTGACTTGCAGGCCCCTCTCTCGAGAAGTCAGGACTGCTCCTGTACAGCCAGATGCCAACTGTCAGCCAGCCAGGGCATGTGCTGCTGCTGCCTACATACCCAAACATGGCCAAGTTGTCACCACATTAGGCAGGTCTGTTAGAATGGCCGTGTGCTGGCATCACAGACAACCTACACAGGGCTGGGAAAGCCTGCAAAGAGTGGCACAAGTATCTAGTGGAAGAGGGACAGCAATGGCATGACTGGCTGCGTGGCACAGCAACCACAATGCTGCCTGAAAAAAGATTTTTATTGAGAAAAAGGAATGAGTAACTTCTGCACACTTTTCAGAGAAGTCCACAGCAGTGGGCCTGTTGTTCAATACAAACCTCACTCCTATAAACAGCAGTGGATTGTTACTGGTTCCTTCATTCCTACTAATATTTAGTAGCTGGAATGGCTGCTACACACATCTGAAATACCTTCTATCCCATGTTCACAGAATCGCAGAACATTAGGAGTCAGAAGGCACCTTGAAAGATCATCTAGTCCAACCCCCCTGCCAGAGTAGGATCACCCAGACTAAATCACACAGGAACATATCCAGGTGGGGTTTGAATGTCTCCAGAGAAGGAAACTCCACAACCCCTCTGGGCAGCCTGTTCTAGTGCTCTGTCACCCTCACAGTGAAAAAGTTTCTTTTTCTATTTACATGGAACTACCTCTGCTCCAGTTTGTATCCGTTGCCCCTTGTCCTATCACTGCCCATCCCTGAGAAGAGCCTGGCTCTGTCCACCTGACTCTCGCCCTTCACATATTTATAAACATTAATAAGGTCACCCCTCAGTCTCCTCTTCTCCAAGCTAAACAGGCCCAGCTCCCTCAGCCTCTCCTCGTAACGAAGGTGTTCTACTTCCTTAATCATCTTGGTGGCCCTGTGCTAGACTCTTTCAAGGAGTTCTATGTCCTTGTTGAACTGAGGGGCCTAGAACTGGACACAATATTCCAGGTGCAGTCTCACCAGGGCAGAGTAGAGGTGGAGAAGGACCTCTCTTGACCTACTAACCCCACACCTTTTAGTACACCCCAGGATGGCATTAGCCTTCTTAGCCACGCAGGCACATTGCTGGCTCATGGTTATGTTCATGGCAACTTCTGAAATTACAAACCCATACATAGCAGTAAGCCTTGATAACCCTCCAGTCAGCTTCTGACCTTGCTTGTGTTTGAGATCTCCTGCTCTTCTCTACCAAAATACCTTAAGACACACTCCCTGAGCTGCTACCTCCTTAGAGGAGTTGACCACTTTAGTCCTGCTGGTCAGAAGCAGAGCTGGTTCCATCTCTCAGTATCTTTTCTTTGTAATCTGACCAATGCCTTCTTCTCTAAGAAAACAAACTTTTTTTTTTTAAAAAGGCCTTTGTTACAACCCAAAAGCAAAGGAAGGAATCCTCCAGTAAAACTCTCTATTCCAGAAAGCCTTCAGCACCAGAAGAGGTACTGAAGTTTCAGCAGAAGTCACATGGGAAGGGCTTAAATTAATAGCTGGCTACTATGGGCTCAAGAAAGCCAAAATATGGTTGCAGTCATAGTCATTTCACATATCTATTAGATCCTACAAGATTTTTTCAGTGGCAGAACCTTCCCCTACCCTCAAGGTCCCAAATATTATTACAACCTGACTTCCCTATAGCATTTATCATGAAATCACAGAACCTTCCCAGGCTTCAAACTGGCATGGTGATGGGCTGGTCTCATTCATGGCCTCCTACAACACCGAAGATTATTGCCTTTCAAATTACAAGTCACAGGCTTGGTCAGACTGAAAGCCCATTAGGAAAGCTGCACACAAAATCCTCACTTGGAAAGCCACCGCAGCTTGTTGGCTGCCTGCGTGGTTCAAAACCTTCTATCAACCTGTCTGAAAGCACTCTGACAAAAAGAAGGAGAACCAGTTTGAGAAGAAAATCAAAGCCTGAGAAGCTGCAAATAACAATAGAGAGAAATAAGTCAGCTAATAATTTTAAGAGTCACAGCCTTCAAGCCTTCCCACAACAGACTTATCACTTGAGCTGTTTACAGCAGATCAGAAAGCCCAACACTGGATGGCCTTTGATGTTTTTTTTTGTTTCTAAAACATACTCTTTTGCAGGTGATTCATACCAAGACGAATTCTCAAAGGGAGCCCAGTTATAGTGTGGGAACTCTTAGTTTCCAAAACAGAAGAGAAGGCAGGATCACTAACAAGTTCAAAGTGTTCTTTCAAAACACTAAATCTCATACACCTCTAAATTAGCAAACAGCTTTATTCGAGTCCTTTGTTCACAGTTTCAGCAAACCTAAAAGGGAGTCAACATACTAGTAATTCAGTGCTCAGGAGAACATGGAAGACATCACTCTAAATATTTACTCTGGATTTAGAGTAATGTGCTATCTTCACAGAAGCACAGAATAGTTGAGACTGGCAGGGATCTCTGGAGATCATCCTGTCCAACTCCTTTTCTCAAAGCAGGGTCAGCTAAAGCAGGTTGCTCAGGGCCAGGTCAGGTTGTTTTGAATTTCTTCAAGGTTGGAGACTCCACACCACCCTGGACAACCTGTTCCAGTCTTAGACCATTCTCACAGCAAGGAGTTTCTTTAGCTCACAAAGGGCCTTCCTTAGTGTCCATTGATTCATTGCTACTGACTCAGTTCTATTTGATGCTTGCTGTCACCAAGGGATATGACATCATTCACGTCAGCAATGACATACAAGGCTACTGACCCATCTACAAGAACGGATGAATGGAGCACAGCTATGTGATCAAAGGAAGTCACTGTTCAATGGAACAGGAAAGCTGCATTAGGCGCCTAATTACAGGCCTGGCAGGATCAACCTGATCAATGTTTACCACTCCGCACAGTGCGCTCACTGCATATAATTGTGTGAAATTGCATTACTCAGCCTACAGCCTCCCTCAGGAGAAGGAAGGAAGGAAAAGGGCCCCAAGGCAAGAGATTCACATCAGCCAAAGTCTATGTATTGATACACGGGAGCGAGAGTGGATTGGTATCGGTGGTTTCTGACCATGCAATTCTTCTTCTTTAAAAACATAACAAATAACAACAAAGTAAGATCTCTGCTCATCAGTCCTGCCTACAACATGAGATGACTCCCCTGAGTATGTTGTGAAAGAAGTATGTTTCCCAAATCACTTTTGACCGCTGGCTACAGCATATTGCCACCCACACGGCTCCTTATTGATCCAGAACCTGGGTTCCCTGTTTGCAGTAGTTGGCTCCTCAAGCCCTTCAGCAAGCAAACGCCTGGGGATATTTATTGTGACTGTTACCACCTGGTTTTCACCCTGACTGGGGGATGCCCATCAGAAAGAAGTAAAAAAGTCCACAGTCATCCCCTCCCAGTGGTTGGAGCACACTCACAGCTCCTGTTCATGGGAAAACAGTAGTAAAAAGCTCTTTAGCTACCTAAATAGCTGGCAGAGTGGGTATTTCAGTGGCAGCTTTTAGGAGCTCCCTTTCATGGCAATATATCTTTACTACTTTTTGCTGTTGGGATTCTAAATCCATGCAAACTACTCTGCCGTTTAGTATGACCTGACAGGGCAAGATGAGCTGTCTCAGCAACAAAGGATATATTTTCCAGTGTTTAATATCCCTTTAAAAATTCCCTGGAGACAGAGAAGCCAAACAATCTTTAATTTTAGACCAGGGGTATACAAGGACATCACAAAGAAGCATTACTTACTAATAGCCCCTGTGTAGGTTGGCTGTGTAAGGTCTTTTGGCACCTTCCTGTAGATGTCAAACCTGAAAGAGGAAAAACAACAGCCATAAAACAGGTGGAATATTTCAATACATTTCACGTCCCAACAGGAATGAATGATGCTGAAGTTTTTCCATCCAGCTTTCCAGCAACATTTTTTCAGTTCACAGAAGGATATGAGAAGGAAAAAAACCCACAAAACCACCACCACCAAAAAAAATTTCCTTTTTCTTTTGTACAATTATGTAACTGTGCTCCTTGGCTCCAATTTCCAAAGTACTTCCCTCCACTCCCCTCTGCCTTGCTGTCATGGATATGTGAAATCTGAACTGTGAGAGGTGCCAGAGAAGTCATGCTAGACAAGTTTACAGACCACCGTAAAAGGAAACGGATACATTACAGACTCATGAATAAAGAAGCCTGACAAAAACACAGTGAGACACAAGCTATATTGCCCCTTGTAGTTTGTACCCTGCTATAGCCAAAACCTGACAATACCGAAGTCGAAATCATGGTGTTGAGACAAGAAACCTACCCTTGGACACTGGGTACACAAGAGAAATTAACTCAAGAAGTTTGCCATCCTCCCAACAACATCCAGTTTAATATTAGACTGTTGTTTTGATTCAGTCATATCTTTTAATATCCATATGGCTCAGCTTTGCTATTTTAAACTCTCCACGTTTAAACTTTCACTGCCCTTATGATGTTAGCTGTATTATTTCCTACAACCTTGTGTTCTGCACGTCCAGCCGCAATGCAGCTCTGACATCAGTTTTTCCACCACCCAATAAAAATTAATTAATGCATTAAAACACACACACACCCCCTAAAGAAGGAAGTGACTGGTTCTCCCCCAAAAGAGACTTTTTTTGGATATACCACAAGCGGGTGAGATTTGATGCTTTTTCCAGCCCTGGAGAGGCATGAGACACACCAGCTTCCAAATTCCTCTTCCATACTGCACAAAGATAAACCACCCCATGTTTATTCAGTAGTTCCTATAAAACCAAATATTATACTGAGAATTTAAAAATGAGATCAGCTTTCTTTTCTGTTGAGATCACTTAGAACTCGGAGGCACCACGGCTGAAGAAAACAGCACCCACCTTGCATGAGCTTAACAGGACATTGTGACAGTGCGAGTTGAAGCTGGAGAAAGGAAGGGTAAGAGGGAAGGAGAGCAGATATAAAGATAGTTCACCTGCCCAGTTCAAGTCCTGTGCAATCACATCAAGCTATGTAATCACTTAACTGTCCCAATAAGCCACTGCAATACGCTCAACAGCCCATGCTGCACAGGGTGCGCACGGAGCTGTATGGTTCAGACTCTATTCATCGCCATCTCCCAAACAGATCAGTAATATTTCTGTAGCAAGGAGTCCATTTATGGCTGTCCAGCTGCCCTGAGAACATCTGGGAAGTGCTGTTTACATTCTTTCCACATACACCAAAGCAACAGCAGCAGCAGATGGTAAAGCAACCCAGAGTAGCTGATGACATCATGATCTCACAGGCAGAGGAAGTGGCTGATCGTTCCTGCTGAAAGCTGGCGTCGCCTCACCAAAGTCACAGTAATAGATCAACAAGTCTAAAAAAGCAGAGAGAGAAAGAAAACGAGAGCACACATGTGAACAGTAAAGAGCTGCTGAGTGTGAGTGAACAATTAGACATAGGAAATAGCTCTATGCTGGATTCAGTAAAACCAGCAGCATGTGGATACTATAAAAGGAAGTTTCTTCTTAGAATGAGAAATATTTACTAGCTTTAAAATGATGACCCATCACAGGACTAAAAATAAAAATTAAAAAAATCTAGCTTTTAAAATAACTCAGTGGAAAGTTGATGTCATGGCAGGGTTCTCTTTCAGACTGCCACTTTAATCACACCCAAGCCCCACAAATTAAGTTTTACATGGCGTAAGTAAGCTCGGATTAGGCAGAGACACTACAGAAAGCAATCAGTGGCTCCCAGCCACATTTATCGCTTGGCTTTAAAAGGCAGTCCACCCTCCGTGCTATCCTGCTTCCCATCTCTTCTACCCAACATTACATTCCCTCCCTCTTCTACTACCATGACACACATCTAAAAAGGGCTTCAAGCAAGTCTTTGGATCTGAGTTGCTTGGAGTTTTGAGAACTCTTGGGTCTACACATACAGGCTAGAGCCTCCCTGCAAGCACAGTACAGTGTATTCACAACAGTTGTCACACAAGGCACTCAAAGCACTTTAAGTATCACTTAATGTCTAAGCACAGTAAGTGTACACAGCTTGCTAGGCAAGGAACATCAAGCAAACAGCATCCCAGCCTTGAACTTACGGTCCAGAGGCATGTACAAGAAGAGTACAGAACGACCCAGGAGGACTGCGTAAAGCTTTAACAGCTTTGCTTTGTAGGATTAACAAATTTTTAGATAAGGACAGACACTAAGGAGTGAAACAGACTCAAGAGTGGACAACATATGCAAAAGAGGCAACCAGAGCAGCCCGGATGGTAGGGGGAAGGAGGAGAGCGCAGCTGAGATCTTACGGATGAACACAGAAGCTTGAAGGATGACATCCAGAACCCGACTCAAGCAGCAGAAGGGAAGGCTAGCAGGGGAGGTGTATTTAAGATAGCAAAGGGATGCTGAAATGATTAACACAATTAACATTAACAGCAAGGGTTGCAAAGAGACAGGTTTGGAATAAGAGACAACACTGCTGGCTAGTTGTTGCGCACTGGCACATGATACCAGGAAGTCCAAGAGACGACCAAGCCAAAAGTAAAAGGACTGAGTATCTGCATGTGACCTGGGAGAACATTCATCTTCTTGCTCTGGATTTGGAGGGTTTGTATCTTGTAAAGGAAGAATACTCTTCAGGATACCAGGCATCTTACCATAAAGTGTCTGATACTGGCCACAGCTTGAGAAAGCACAACTTAATTAGTAATTGGGGTTACAAATTCTGAGAAAGGCAAGTTGGGACAGCAAAACATCAGACTTTGAAAAGAATGATGGGGGAGATGCTGGCACAGCCAGGGAACAGAGCTATGCTGGTAACTCTCATTTAAATTCTGAGTGAAAAGAGAATAAAAAATGCACAGGATTCAATGACAACTTGAAAAGTGTGTTTGTGACACTTAAGAGATATGAGATATGGAACCCCAAAGAAGACCTTATTAATTACATATAATTCTAGTAAATAAGTAAATGAAGAAAACTTCATTTACTTATCAACTTCATTTACTTATCAAAACTTCATTTACTTATCAAAACTTCATTTACTTATCAAAACTTCATTTACTTGTCAACTTCATAGAAGTTGACAAGAGTTATTGTAACAGGACCCTAAGTCCCAAGAAAGCAGAGGTTCGTGGAAGCCACAGCTCTTATCAGACCTAAGTGTAAAAGATCTGATTAACTTCTAGACTCCAGTAGACGAATCCCTCTCCTTTTGCCACCCTTGCCTAGTCACAGAGCTCCAAGCAATCTCAGGGGATCACTTACACTGTCCTGGGAAGAGAAAAGAATGAGGATTAGACACCACAGATGATTTGTAATGTATGAGGGAGGAGGCCACTGAGTTGTATGCATGGTAAAGGGGAACAGGTTTTACCTGCCCTCGGGTCAAATGTTCCTGCAAGCACCTGTAGTAAAAATTCCAATAAGCTTCCAGGTTCCTGAGGCATTGGTCACCTAGAAGAGTATTTGTACCCTGGGAACAGAGACAAACCTTGTGCTTTATATATTGCAAAAGCTGCCTTACAGATTTCCAATACTGGCACATTCAAAGCAGTGGAAGATATTACTAACACGGGAGGAAGACTGGATGTTCAGAAAGGTTACACCAGCCAGCTCATAACACAGCGAGACATACTGTACTACACTGTGAATATCCACTTGGTCTTGTAGTCATATCCAAAATGACCATGAGAAAACAGGGTGTAGATTTACAGCATTTTCACCACCTCAGAGTAGCTGCTGAGCGAACTCTCTTAACCTGCAGTACTCTGATGCAGTTTGCCCAGCTTTCCACAGGGACACATTACTTTAGGCTTACAAAGCATGCACACCCACAGTTTCCACAGGACAGCCAGCACTATCTATGTATCTATGTGTATATATATATACACACATATATCTAGCTTTTGGCACCTTTGTTCCTTTGCTCAGAAAGGCAAGACTTGTGAGGTGAAGTAATATCAAGTGACACAGTTGCAGAGTGGAAGCAACAAAGTTTTTGTTGGAAAATTCTTTCTCCAGGTCATAGGTATTCTGGTAAAGGGAAGGTTGGACCTTGCAATACCAGAAAAGGATGCTAAAGATAGAGCCAGGCTGTCATCTGTATAACAAAGTCATTTCCTGACACATGTAATGTAGCGATGATGTTTTGTTTCAATGGAGAGCATGGCTGCAGACAAAGACAGAAAAGCTGTTTGGCAATGTCAGTCTCACAGGAACCAACATCCATAACCAACAGGAGGGAAGGCTGCAATGCTTTTTTTCTCAATCCAGTGCTGAAAGAACATAAAAAAATACCTTCTCACCTCCCTTACAGGAACGTCAATGAACTGGTAAACCAGCATTGTAAAGAGCAGCACAGGGTTCATTCCTACACAGGATCAAGCGGAGAAGTCACAAAGCTTAGCATGATTAAGCCGGGTCTGAGGCAGACCTGTGACAGACAGGTGTGCAAGAGCCATCTCAGAAACAGAAATTACACGTTTGGTCTCATTGTAGTTGCACAAGTGGACAGTGAGGTAAAATTGCAGGCAGATGCTCCTCCCCTGGAGCCAAACAGAAGACTGGCAGATTTCAAGTGCAGTAAGTATCAGAGGGACACCAAAAGCTCTATCTGGGCTAATATGGGACATTGTTATTCAATTTTTTTTTCTTTAGGCACAAATATATGCTCTTCACATTCACCTCTCAGGATCTTCCAGAGCCACAGAAACCATCAAAATGTTTAACAAGCCAGAGGCAGGTGCAACAGTGCCCATCTGAGAGGGATAGCACAAGTGATCATGTCCAAGGCTGGCTGTGCAGGCGCAATGCTAGGGCAAATCCAACAGAACAAAGCAAGTCAACATCATCAGCCCTGAGGTGATGTCTGACTCTGCGTCCAAACCCATTTGACAGACAGCACGAGATGGGTGACAGGGAGGGTATATGATGTCTACCCAAGTTTTTTCTAGAGTAGGTACTTCAAATGCCTGCCCTGAGAACGGGGATGAGCTCACTCCCTCAGCAGGAGCTGCTATGGCAGGGCTTCCTGCCAGGGCATGTGTTATATACACCTGAACAGTTTCAAGTCTGGATGTCTGGATCTGAAATATTTCAGGAAATGAACTAATAAATACTTTATTTCACTGAAGGTTACCACCTCCCCAAACAGAAAAATCATCTCTGACATGTTTGGACTCTTAAAAGAGCTTTAATAGTACACTTACATCTCTGTAAGATGCTGTTAACTGTCAGGGCAAGAAGCAAAGAACTTGAGTCAATTAAAGTAGTTAAATTTGAGTGTCTTGTAGCAAAAGGGAAGCTATGATACCTAAAGGGGTTCATACCAGAGAAGGAAGAACACTAGTTCCTCCTCTGGTTTGCAGAACCTGTTGCAATGCTCAAGTGTGCCCACCATCCCTGGCACAAAGGAAGGACCAATGCCCTGTCCCTAGGGCAGGCACCCAGACACAGCTTCTGGATCTCCCTGCAGTCCAGACTCCCTGCAGGGGGTCACTGCAAAGAGCCAGCAGGTATTTTAGCTCTGTCAGTGGAGCACTGAAACACAACTCCGGAGCAAGCAGCAGTGGGATGTTTCCATGCACCCTTCTGCAAGGCCTGTTCTTACCAATTGAACCAAGAGGCAAAGGAAAGACTGGTTTGCAGCTCTTGGACTGTATTTTGGATTCCAGCTAATCAAGCAGCCAAGGAAAAGAGTAACACATTCACATGCTGCACTTGGTCACAGAACTGAGGCACCATAAGTGAGCAGCAGAGATTAATTTTCATCCCTTTCAGCTCCACAGATGATTCAGAAATTTAGCTTGACTGCTCACTGACTGGGGAGAAAAGGTTTTCTTCTTCAGGCAGCTTATTTTTACCCCAGTAGAACTGCCTATTTAAACATGTCATCTTTTTGAGGCATGCTGGCTCTATCGTAGGTACTTCAGCAGCACATAGGGAAACGGGATGGTGTTTGGAGGGGACAATCATTCATTACAACAAATTACATTTCTGATGTCAAAGATGATTAAGTTTTTTTAAAATCAGTATGGTGGCTGACAGGTCAATGGTGGTGTAAATACATCATGTCATCTTGTCTTAGCAGCAAGGGTCCATGGCTGTGATTCACATGGAAGAATGTGGGTGTTGAAACACGCTTGATCCTCCACCTCCCCTATTAACCAGCTTTTAGAAGTGGCATCTATTTTTCAGCAGATACCACATTTGAAGTGGAAGTCACTAATTCCTGGTGACATTACTCACTCACAATAACGAGTGCAGTGCACAGTGAACAACTACCTTATTTTTATTATACATCAGTAGCCTTGAGATCTGATTGTAAAAAGGGGTGGCCTGGTGCTGCTGAACCAAGTTGCTTCATTAACAAATATCTCAACTTGAGGTGACTTCATTATTAAGGGAACCAAACAACTGAAAACTTTACAGCAGCCTTGACTACACTAGATGATCATCAAATACAAATACAAAAGGTTAGCTTTGAAATCACTATAAAAATCATGTTACTACTCCAGTAAGAGATTTGAAGAACTGTGGAGTGTGTTTGTAATCCAAAATACTGCACATTGGAGACCTAATGCTGGAGAAGGGCTCATTCATTTTCAGTAGGGAGCAGCATCTCCATCACAGTCTATCAGGTATCACAATGTCTCCTGAAGTCAAGAAGGGTGTTGCAGAGATCTCCCTTGCATATCCATATAGGGGAAAACCCAGTTAAGAAAAAGCCAACTGGTGAAGCCACACAACCTGTCTCCCAAAGGGCTTTTAGAGTCAGTGGAAACTCCATCCCCAATTGCTTCTTGGTAAAAAACACAACTGCTCTGGGAAAGAGAGGAGCTGCAGACTGAAAAAGGCCTATGACACAGAGGGCCAGGTTTTGTCTGAAGAAATTAAAAATAACATCCCTTCCCGAGCTCAGATGGCTTTCTGCATCAACAAAAGCCCTCAGTCAAGGGCTGAAGTTTAAATCACAGCACAAAGGAGCAAATAAACTCTATTTCCAGTGGCAGCAGGCACTTCAGAGGGGATCTGTGAGGCACTGATGTGGGCTGTACCACTCCAATTTCTGAAATATCTCCTTCTCAGACAGTATTTGCGTATCTGTAGCACAGGTTAATTGACTCCCAAGATAACACGTCATGGATCAGAAAGCAGGAGTAAGTCTGTCTTTTCAAAACCTTTTCCAAAGCACAGCTGTGTCACACTAAAACCACAGACCCTTTTGTATACCAAGAGAGCAAGCTCTAAAAGCTGGCATGCCAGCTAACACTGAATTTGTGGGCCAAGCTCTCCGCATGGCAAAGCAAAACAAGATTAGGCTGGCCCTTTAAGAACTATTTCACGCAAGAAATGCTTCCTTGCCACTGCACATGGGAATGCAAGATGGTTAAAGAACCTTTCAAAATTTGTTTCCCCTTCTGCTTCTGCCCATGTGTTGGTAATGCCCTTACCCAGTTTAACAGCCAGTAGCACAGCACCTGCAAACTGAGACACGTTCAAGTGCAATATTGTTGGGGTTTTTTCCCCATCTGCCAAGCTCTCCTTGCAAACCAAAGGAAAGTGAATCAGAGTGTGGCTGCAGGCCTCAAATATCAAGAATTCAGGAAGGCTTGATGTCAGTGTTTCTCCACAAACACGCCAATTCCTGACTAATGTAACAAAGAGCTTGGCTGTTCCTTACAGAGTCCATTCATTACACACTCACCAGTAAATGGGAGTTATGGGGAAAGTAGAATGTGTACTACAACACACTGAATTTGCCACATTCAAGAAAGACAACAGAGGTACCTCATGCAGATTAGACACAGTAGCTTTTAAGACACTCATTCTTCCAAAAACAGGTGGTTTTTGTAAAAAGAAGATAAAACACTATTTCTCTTGGGGGTTTTTTCCTTTCAGATGGATAGAAAAAAACCTCTGTCCCACAGTGCGTTTCTAGGAATGTATATTCATTCAAAACAACCACCTCAGACTGCTTTTGAGGAACACTACATACACTATGGAAGGTACACAAAGAGTAAGGCAGCTACCAAACCCAACCTTGGACAGTCAAGCCTAGGCAGGCATCCATTTCATGTTCCATAAGAGTCATCTTGAGGCAGCTCTGTCTGATAACAGGTTAGAAAACATCTAGTGCATCTATCACATAGAAAGCACCTATCATTTAGCCATTCTAAATAAATTCATTTTTAGGCCACATTGTTCTGAATTATACCAGACTCTTAATTACTTCAGGCAGACAGCAGTGAATCCAGACAACTATTTCTATCAAGTTGCCAATGAATAGACAAATCATCCTTGACTTTGAGGAGGATTAATTTTCCCAGGAGACAAGCACATAACCTTGGGATTCGTCACCCTACACACTTTCATTCTTCCTCTTACCATTTCCTATCTGCCTCCTCGAACACTGATGTTTTACTGCTGTATTACAGATATGATTCAGAGATCAGAGATGGTTCATTCAGTTACCTTTATTTAGTTCCCCACGGGAGCTATAGATATGATGCAGAGACAGACAACCAGCTCTTCCCACAAGATCTGTATAGCTGTATCTATTTTTAATTGTCATTTCACGATGAAGAGGTGCATTAGCAGTTCAGGAAACCAAAGCGGGTGTGAAGTGGGGAGAGAAGAATGAGCAACCTCAACCCCACTTCAGGAAACGTGTTTAAGCGCACGTGAGTTGGAAGAGCTTGAATGATGGCTCTGAAGAGTTTTCAACCAGTCCACAGTATGGGCTACTCCACAACCTTCTCTCCTCATATTACTGCTGCTACTACCTCCAGAAAAAACATCCCCAGAGAGAGCAGTAGTGTTTATGGACTATGATTCATTCCACACTTGCTATCAAGGCTCTTAGAGATACCACTTACAGTTGAGAATCCAGCAATTTACTTTGCATAAAATACTTTATCATTTATAAAGGAAGACACAGCAAGCAAGAAGAAACTCAGCCATAATAAATATAAGTTGGATTAAGTCCATCTAACATTCAAAGACAACAAATTGATTCCATCTTCTCTCTTCAGGAAAGCTTTAATGGAGGTTGGTATTACCAAAGGGGTCATCAGGATTTCGTCATGACATCTACCTCAGAAACTTCCTTCTGCCCCCCAAAAGCACTGTAGCTCAGAGGAAGAAGGGGAAAAAAAGAGGAAGAAGAAAAAAAGGCTATATTGGGTATGGCCTATGTGAATTCAAAGTATAGAGACTGTCATCAGAGCAAGATCACTTAGGCTGAGGCTAATGACAAAAGGGTAACACCCTTCCTTTAGTACTCAGTGGTATTTCTAGGGAAACCTTCCCACCAAAGGCATGCTGTTTTGTGTCAAGGAGCCTCTACGTCTTTGTGATGTGCTCACTGCTCAGGCAAAAGATGTCCATCACCCTACCAAAGTGCCCAAGAGAAGAGCTGCTTCCCCAGCACCTCAAGGAATGGCAGGGTCTGTGTTCACTGGTATGTTTTATGAAGCAACTCAGCAAAAGAGCTGGCTTACAGAGACCACCCACTGAAATGCCCAGGAACTAGCACTCCCCATGCTGCCCAACACAAAGAGGAAGTAAAACAGACTCTCAGGTTGTAGTTACTACACTAATAAGGGAAGAAATTGCTACCCCTCAACTTTACCTCTCCATTCTTCTTTAATTGAGACAGATATTTTAAAAACTCTCTAAATTGCAAGATGCCAGAAAAACTAACAGAAACTAGAAAGGCATATAAAATACTCCAATGCTACCAGAAGAACAAAAGATTTTAAAGAAAAAAAATAAAAATAAAAAAAAAATCAAATCACTTAACTAAAAGCTTACAAAAAAAAAAGTTGTTTAACAGGCAGCAACTCTTCCTGTGTCTCCTTGGGTCACTGATCTCAAATAATGGCTTTTGGGACAATTCATCCCCACTTTGTCAACAAAGCTGCCTAACAGCCTCTCAAGGCTGGGCAGGAGGAGCAGGCCAACTGCACAAACCTGGGAGCATGGGTGGCCAGGCACTCAGCCCCAGGTAGCTTTTAACCTCTCCAGGGGTCATTTAACTAAAACCCAAGCAGAGTCACTGCACGGAACACAGGCAGGTACCTCTGACACTGAGCCTACCTTTCTGTCTCTGTTCCTTCCCACGGAGCACATCAGACACTCGCAGTAAGACCCTTAAAAGCAAAGCTGTTACTTTGGCACAATGGATAAATCTAAACCCACCCATTTAGTTTTCAACGTGACTGTTCAAGCAGAGGGAAATGTAAAGGTAGAACAAACAGCACAGCTGAGTCAGGTTTGGACACGCAGCGCTCCCTCCATTAACAAAAGACCATCTGCTTAAAAATGAAAAATAAAATCCCAGGCAGCCTCTTGAAGTTGTTGGGGGGGACACACACTTTTATTGTTTGTGCTGGTGAAAACCACACCTAGAACTACTGTGACCAGAACCAGAGAGAAAAAGATTAACCTCTTTACATGTTGAATTGATTTTATACAACAGTATAACAGCAGGCTGACTCCTAGGGTATGCAGAGGTGGCCTGAAAGACCAGTTACCCCATTTCATGCACTTAACGACAGAATATTTGAAATAATCAAAACAGTGAAGAAGATGGCCCTGGAGAACAGCTAGTATCTGGGGCAACAATGATAAAGGAGCATATGGGGCAAGGCTCCCCTCTGCTTTGCGACCCAGAGAGGCATCGGACATCAGACTCCCCTGGGAGAGAGAGGAGAGGAATGAGCAGAGTCTCTGAACTAGGAAAGCATGGGCTTGAGAGAAGACGTAACCCCTCGGTAAGAGGGCAGAGAGAGGGAAGCTATCTGAACTCCCATGTTCCCTTGAGAGCAATGGCAGAATGCAAGAGGATCTCTCAGAGACACAGGGAAGAGCATTAAAATGACAAGATTTACAGAGTAGGAGTTCCATCAGAATTAATTCTCTTGGGTTATTTTGTTTTTAATTGGGGAAACATCAAGAACCTCATGCCTTTTTAAGTAAAGCCTCTTACTTTAAAAAAGCACTGACTTCCAACTCCCTATGCATTTTCAACTTCGTATGGTCCTTGCTCTACTTGATCTGCATAAAAATCTTTTCCATAGATCTATCAAGGAAAGAATTTCTACCAGTGAATTCATTCAAACAGTCCAAATGAAACAGACGTGTCTTATTCTAATGCCTTCTTCAGTATATGTATAGGAAGCACTAATTTATTTTTTTTTCCATTTCTTTATCATGCTGGTTTTCTTCCCATCCAAAGGCAAGCACATGCTCTGACAACTCTGCAAGAACACTTAGCTCCTAACACAGTTCAGCATGGAAAAAGTGGTAACTCTTCTTCCAACCACAGTAGGTGACATCTATCACTCTGTTTTAGAGAGTGAGAAAACAATGGCAAGAAGTCAGCAGCAGGGGAAGAGAACAGGAACTCCTGACTCTGAACACTCCATTCTGCCATTGTTAATTCTTTGTTTAAATTAAATTTCTATGTTTCCTGTCTGCAGGCAGATGAGAACATAATGTGCAGAGAGCAGCTCAGGACAGCTTCTGGGACAGCCACACTGAGAACCCACAGATGGGATGCAGCAGTGGGAGCCAACAGACCTGGATTCTGTTCCACTCCCAGCACTGACTCACTGTGTAATTTCTGTTCCAGCCAATTACATCTTTCTTCTCCAGCTTCTTCATTTTGCAGAGTGGCACCTGGTGACATTTGCCCGCTTTTCATCAGGCATGTCAAAATCTGCAGATACAAAACTCAGCAAAAATCCTAAGTATTACTGAACAAAGTCCCAAGTTCTTTGAAGGTCTGTATAGGGAAAGCTCCAGGAAGATGAGCTGATGAAAACAAACTGGATGCGTGCTGCAAGAGCTAAGCCTTGGTTCATAAGAGGGTTGTGCCTAGAGTGCATGTTTACGAACAGTCTTGACCAGGAATGCTTCAGTGAATTGGGTCACAAGCTTTGAAGCCTGTGGAAAGTAAAATATGTGATGCTGTGAATCTAAGTTTCACGCAGAAAGTAAACACTGAATATCCAGCTACCATAGCTTGGCCCTGAATGTGAGTTCAAGATGCAAATACATATTCAAAGCAGCTCTAATAAACCGATACTTGTAAATACCAAGCAGTTATTAACACATTTTATAAGATTAACACCTGCGTAACAGCAGATAATATACAAACATCATTAAGTAATCAGCCAGTCCTTATTTACAGACAATAGGGTATTAACACACATACTGCAGAAGTTGAGCTTTAATGGACAGCCTCTCATGGCTTCACAATTACACTGGAAGCTGTTTAATCCTGAACCACTTTGAGCAAGCTCAGATAAGTGAAGGAGAGGACAAGGAGGTGGAAGGACTAATGTAGTTTTAAGTTAGTTTATCTGAATTTTTATCAGAATTTCCAAACTCTGTATGACTGACTCTTCACTCACATCACACCGGTTTTCAGAGTGTGACCCTCAAATGGTATTTTTTGGAACTGCTGACTCCCCGCTCTTTTAGCTCAGGAGTGAAAAGCAGGAATAGGTTTCCTTGCCAGCCAGCTCCTCCCTCTTAATTCTAGTTCCAAGAACATAATGAAACTAAAGAGGAAGTTTCTGAAACAAGGAGGAGTACTGAGAACAAGAAAACAAGGTTAGGCAGGAGGACTGTCATTCATTATATAATCCAGCCTTTGGGTAACTGGACATTTAGGGAAAGGGGCTGAGAAAACGCTGGAGGCGTCAGCCTCTGTGGCATTATGTCATCTGCTTTGCTAGTTACTTAGGAAACACAGGATTTGTATAGGAAAAAAAATAAATAAAGCCATTTATTTCTAGGACAAAAGCCTATGAATCCTCACTACGCTTGCAGAAAGAGGACACAAAACCTAAATACATTCTGCTCCTGTTTAAACTGATTTCTTTCCAAGGAGCTAGTTCTCCTGTCTTCTCCCTCCTGCCAGCCTCCCCGGCTCCATTGTGTTGTCCTGCATAATACCTTCTTGTCAACCACCTTCTAAATTTTGTGCTCTTAGTGCTTAAGAAGCTGCTTCTCTATTGCCTGGGAATACACAGCAATTGCTACTGCTGAAATACACTGAAGGTGCAAACTATTTTAGGTGGCAATGAGGAATGGAAGAGAGGAAGTAGCACGACACACATATTACAAAATAAAATGTTAGGCTCAAACACATTTCAAAGGTAATTAGGAGGAGGAAAGTATTTATAATCTCAGATACTCAATGGTGGAGTCTTGCCAGCAAGCATTTTATTTCCTTTTAGGCAGCAAAGCAGGTGTCAAAATGAAGGATGGAAGCGAAATGTATTTTTAATAAAGTGAGCAAACTATACTCTGCTTCATCAAAACAGGAGAAAAATGTCATGAAGAAAAAATGTTCAAGCAAGGAGACTGGTATTTAAAGGGATCCAGCCCTTTGCTGGTCTGAAACCAGGAGCAACTGGACTTGTGAGTGGTAGTACCATATTGTAGAGATCAGAAAGACAGACTGGAGGCAGAGGGAACAGGATTAAACACATATGGCTGCTCCTCAAACTACGTAAACTGTCCAGATACTTAAATGTCATAAGTAAACTGTAACCCTTCCTGTCCCAGAGCCCACATTCCCCTTTTGTTAAGGGATTCTGGCTCTTGCAGGTCCCCAGCGCATCCCAACACCTCTTACCGCTGCATCCCCAAAACTTTCTCCAGTCCCTTACCCATTCCCTTCTTTCCAAACCCTCCAGTCTTGAATATCTCTCCTTTCCCAGTTCAAGACCTGCCAGCTGAAGGTTCCTCTACCTCCTGCCATGTTCCTCTGGCTCCATCTCACTCCCCTCAGCTGCTGGTTCCCATCACTGCTGGTGCTGCTGGCCTCAGTAGCCACAGATACAAAGTCCTGATCTCTAGCAGACACCTCAGAAGATTCAATCTTGGGCTGTGATTTCCAGGAAATTAACTACACTCAGCTCAGAGCAAAACCAGAATGTGGTATGGAAAAAAATGGCTATATCACAGTCTTTCCCATAGCTTCTAAGAATCATAAAACATTAAGACCCTGTTGCTGCCTTGTACTGCTGAACAAATTGAAACAAGATCTGTCAAGATTAGTTTAGCATCAGACACATGTAAATTTTATTTGTGGATGATGCTTTCTGAAAGGTTCAAGTTCCAGCTGCACTAGAACAGCACACAAATCAGAGATTTTTTATAAAACAGCGAGAACAAGTGTAAGATCTGAAGAAGAAAAAAAAAGGGGCTGTGTGTGTGTGGAGAAGAAAGCTCCATCTTCCTAAGACTTCCTTCAAAAACACACAGACCAATCAACACCCGACTGCAAGACAGAGATTCCTCCATCTCAATAATAGGAATGCCTAGACTTCTGCTAAGCTCACCATCTCCTGCTGGAGGAGGCCAAGAAAACCACTCCAAGGATAAACTGTTCAGCCACCACCCTGTGAAGTGAGTGAACAAAGTAAGGTCCCCTTGAAACTAAGCAGTACCTGAGGCTCAGAACGGGATCGCTACTTGCCTGAGCTGAAGAGTTAAGAATAGCAGAACACTGACTTGAGAGAGTAGACAGTGATGTTCACTGCTGTGTTCACACACAACACAAAGTCTTCCTTCTCCTCCAAAGCAACCTCTATAGGAGATAAGCCATTCTTAATACACAAGATTTAGGGGCAAAACCCTAACCCTTTCCCGGGGCATCCAGTAGGGATTCAAGTACATTGCACTTTTTGAGTACCTAACCTAATAATACCCATAAACCTTCAATGACCAGCTCAGGCTATCCTATGTACATCCCAGTCTAAGGAAACAATCATTTCTCTGTGTGCTTCCATCATACAGTCCTATTCTGTAGTTGCATATAACTCTGTTATCTGCAGGCATTACAATTCGGGTGCATCATCTGGTGTCCAAGTGAAGTTCCTGGTTTTGACTTGGTTTCCAAGAAACATCCATACAGATGCCACCCCACTACAAAAACATGACTGATACAGACCCAAGACAGAGCTGCAACCTGTAGTTGGGAAGCCAGTTTATCAGTGTTTGTTAGTCCAGCTGTAAGTTGTTATAATGGAGCAGCCAGATTCTGATTTCAGTTCAGTCAGGTCACATTTCATTTGGAGTGATGTGGAATCCAACAAGTCAGGCTCTGAAACTTCACCTTTATCCGAAAAAACAAAGTTGTATTTACATTACTGGCTGTACTGGTGTTTTAACAGGCTCTCCAACCTTCTTTTATTCACAGAGACAGTGGTCTACAGAAACAGACAGCAATTAGGGAGGCAGGTGATCTGCCTTAGGATATGACTGTTTAACAAATACTAAGCAACCACGACTGCCTGAAATCCTGTTAGCAGTAATATTAACCTGTATTATGCTTGTCTGTATTACCACAGCATTTTGAAGGCTCTTCTATTAAATCCCAATCCTTTTAGCTTCTTTGGATTAAACTAGATACATCTAATTTAGGAACATCCTTAAAAAACCAACAACCAAAAAACCAACCACCCAAACACCCCCAGTTCAGCTGCAGCCAATCACACTGGCTGGCTGAATGCTGTCCCTACTGGTGCATGTGTTGCCCATGAACGCTACTAAAATACACCAACTTTTCACTACAAGGAAGATTTTGTAGACTGTGGCAGAATTGTGGCTAGTAATTCCTTGGCAGAACAAGCTTTCCATTTTGGAAGCAGCTGGCTCAGGCAAGGAATACCTAGACAACACCTCAGGGCTTGTGCTTGGATAGTAGTAAAAAAAAAAAAACCCTAGATGAATCCACCATTTCTTCTTTCATTGCTAGATTATTCATTTCTCACCACCTCCACTGTATGAATGACATGCCTAAAAAATACACATGCATGCTTCAAAATATAAGCTAAACAACTTCCATGGTCTCTCACTCCACACTGGTGATACTGCTTCGACTGTTTACAGCGTGATTGAGTCATTTTCACAGCAATGAACTATGATGGCATGAAGAAAGCATTTGTGTCATCAACGAATGAACAAAGGAGGACAGTTACAGTTCAGAACAATACAGAACTTTGCTACAAAGCCAGGCTTAATCCTTTTTAACTTAAGTTTGGAAAAGTTTTCTACTCCAGTTATATTTTAAGATAAATAATGTATTAAGGAATGTATTAATGACTTAGGAAGAGATATTTGCACACATGCACACTGTGCATAATCAGTTATTTGTAGCAAAACCACCAACAGGCTCATCTGTACAACTCTGCTTGCACATCTGGCTGCTGTGGCTGCTGAATAATTTCTCAGGTGCCCTCAAAGGGCTATTGTTGAAACAGTTAGTCATGGCAGTGCCTGGCACCAAAATCAACTTTGGTAATTACGTAAGGTGGCAGCAATACCACTTGGAAGGCTTGTTTACCAGCGACATTGCACAATGTGAAGTAGAACACGCTTGCCAGATGCGGCTGCGGCTCAAGATGAAGATAGGCTTGCAGAGTCACCAGGCTCTCAAGCAGTCAGGTATCCTTAATAGCTAGAGAGAAAAGGTGCCAGTCCCTGCAAAGTGTAGAGAGCCAGCTATCCCACCAACACAGAACAGTTTTGGAGCCACTAGCTGTAAATGTAGACATGAATTTAGGAAGTGATGGCTACCAGCTGAAATCACATACAGCAGTTAAGATTTTGAACAAAATTGTT
Organism: Laterallus jamaicensis coturniculus; assembly: GCA_022605575.1. Classification (NCBI taxonomy): domain Eukaryota; kingdom Metazoa; phylum Chordata; class Aves; order Gruiformes; family Rallidae; genus Laterallus; species Laterallus jamaicensis. Next base: position 10,178,303 of record JAKCOX010000016.1, on the reverse strand, counting down.
GTACAAGTGCCACAACTCTGCTGTGGAAGGGAGCATGGCCATGCAAGGTTTAGTACAGGACTTGCTACACACAACTATCTAATCAGTAGAAGCTGTACTCTGCCTTCTCTGTTTATTCTTCTCTCGTCCCCTCTGCCAACACACATACCTACTGCTATCAGCACCATGCACCTTCTACAGGAGAGGCAGCAGGAGCTCATTCCTTCAGCAGGTAGTTTTGCCAGATGAACCAGTGTGTGTGTCAATGAAGCTACTTAAACAATGTGCGGGGAGAGAGCAAGCAGGTGGATGAAGTACTGAGCACCCCAATCCATTGAGAAACACAGAGCTGATTGGGACTCCAAATGTAAACCCTACCCCCCCCCCAGCAAACATGTACATTTCCACTAACATTTTATATTTATTAGGCAGTGCCAAAACATTGTGCAGTGACAATGTCTGCTTAGCAATTGGCCAATGTTCAAACAAATCCCATACAAGTTGAAGTAAGATTCGAGAGGTTACAGAAAGATTTTGAGTAGTGACCCTCACAAACCTGTCAAAAGATAAATGGCAGGATTGCAAAAGGCAGCTTTGTTCCTTCTTTCCTTAAGCCTGAAGACTAAAATAAAGCTGTTTTCCTCAGGCTCACAAATGAATGGGAAATTGTTGTCCAAGGCGTTGCTTGGTTCAGAAAGGATTTTTCTCCTTAGATTCCAAATCGCCAACAATCACCCAGTTTGCCCTCACTAATCTGGCCAGAAATTGAAGACAGACAAATAGACCTCCTTGCTGTTGCTGAATTAGCCTGTATCACCGGTTTCACAACTGTGCCAGGTCAGATGTCTCGAGCATCAGTTTGCCTATTAGCCATCACAAGTCTTAGCTCTAAATTAAAACCAAACATACTGCTTTTCCTAAAAGCAAAAATGTTGGAAATACAATGGCTTTGGTCAAGACTGGACAATTCCATTTAAAAAGAGACATATGGGGACCAAAGCAAAGACCTACCCATGTCCCCAGACAACAACATTGTTGGTATCTGAATCAGAATACCCATGTTAAAAGTATCATTTATCACAGATGTGCCAAGGAACAGCTGACTGGGAGGGGGGCATTGTACTGTGCTGATGGGTAAGAGCTTTGCCACAAAGAACTTCCACTCTAAATCAGCATTTAAATCTAAATCCCTTCTAAGCCTGGGTCCTTTCCCATGACCTCCAAAATCCAGGTACAAAAAACTGTTAGTTCATTCAGGTTATCAACCCATAAAAAACAACAACAACAAAAACAACAAAAAAAACCTCTAATGAAAACATTACAATGATCAATCATGGGAAATAAATTCTGAATGTCTAAATTGAATATAAAATTAAGGATTCATGAATATTTGCCATTCTATGCAAAAAACTGACCATTCTATGAAAAAAAAACAACCCATGGCCAGGGCACAACTGAAAATTGCCCAAAACTAGAATCAAAACTTGATTTCAGAGAAGCTTATTTTAATTTTTTCTCAGCCTAATAGTTAAAGCCACCAAAAAGCCATCAGTAACTCTTTCATGCAAATAGGCAGATGCCAAAAGAAGCCAACAGATTCCAGAGAAATTGCAGCAGTGTTTCTCTCTACCACGTCCACATCCAGTATACAGGAGACACATCATGTTTACATCTGTCATTCTCAACACCAGAGCAGCCTAAAGTCCAGCGCCAGTGTTTGCTGCTGAAGCCTCCCTGCTAACTGGATCACACAACATGTGAGAGACCTTCTTGCCCAAAATCACCATTCAAGATGACCCAGGCTTACAGTTTAATCTAATCATGATTTTAACCATCCACAGATGCTGCAATTACGCAGGTGATACTGAGTCTTACAGGCACAAGGGGAAATACCCTTTCAGCTCCAGCAATATAGCTTAAAAAGTCACCCATCAGATAGGCATGAAGCTGCTTTGCTGACACAAGTTCTAACAACCCAAGGGCAGAAGCAACAAAGAAAAAGTCTGTATCTGTCTTGCAGCCAAATAGGTTTTAAAAAATAAGAAAGAACCAAGCCTTCCGGAAACACAACTGATTTAGTAGTTCTGTAGGAGGGCTGGTGTCTCGTGACATGCATTGAACAGACCTGTACAGAAGGCTCCAATTTGGAAGCTGAAAACTTGGTTCCTTACCAACATCACAGCAGGACTAGAGAGATTAGTGCAGATGAAATGCTTTGAGAAATTAAAAGCATTAGGTAAGTACTAAGTACTTACTTTAAGGATACTTGGGGACAGAATAATTATTATTCACTTGAAATTAATTTACTGTGAAAATATTATTTTATTTATAAATCAAATGCATTTTATATTAGCAAAGAGAATCATTGATAAGCCAAGAAAACAAAAGTCCTACAGGAAAAAAAAGTACAGTACAAAAAGAGTACAAGTAACAAAACAAGGTACTTCCATATCTAATACCAACCAATACACCTCAGACTCTGACCCATGGAGATAACTTCCAAGAAACATGTTCAAACACTTCCAAGTTTTTCAGCCTGGCCAAATATGAACCCATAAGTCTAGGAGAAAGGAAAGATATTTAACCACATGGATGTAAATGCTTTCTTTGAGTTTTAGTTGGTGAAGAATAGGGATGTTTGGTCACAGGCTGTTTTCATTACTTGTCATTGGCATCTCTAGCTTCTCCAGAAAAGACTGTGGCAACCAATTCTCCTAGAGTTATTTGGTGTGGAAATAGAGCTCAAGTCCCAGATTTCTAGCTGGTCTACTATGCCCCTCTCTACAACTCATGCTATCCATCAATGCCCTGACAATCTAAAATATCAAAATGAAAAGCTTAAAGTGAGGGGAGGCTACAACAACAAAAAAGAACTTGCCTTCCCAAATGCCCTAGCAGAGCAGTGATTTTTTTCAGGTGCATTTGCAACAGAGACCTGTGGAATCTGTGACCTCCAGAAGAACACAACATCTTTCCAGTTGGAGCCTCTGAATTTTGTACTCCAGAAGATGCGTAGGGGAAATTTAAAATGTTTCCTAACAATCCAACCCTCTAGTCATACATAGGCATAACAGCCACTTTAAAGAGTGTGCTAAAGAGAAAATGCCAAACTGTACTTGCCAAAGAGAACATCCAGCTGAGATCTCTGAAATAAACCCCTCTCATTTTTCATGGGGAAAAAATATCACCTCTTCATTCAGAAACTTACTTCAGGTGGTAACCTTTTGTCTAAAAGTATTCTATCGCTGTCAGGAAGCAGCTGTACATTTGTTTAATGCATGCATCAGACTTTACCTATGACAGTAAAATTTTCCAGCCTCAGTGGAGTTTGTTCCACTGACTGCCCAATGAACAAAACCCACAACAACTAAGAGATAGTCTCCAACCTCTGCAAAAAATTTGGTCCTGAGCTCTGTCATGCTTCTATAACAGGCAAGTGGTTTGTTGAGTACGACAATAGTGTCTCTGTACCTTTAAAGTTCTTGTTATCAACTGCAGCCCTAAAAAAAATCATCTTTGCAGAAAAGCTGAACTTCAGCAAGCTTACATTGTTTTAGAAGGTGCTTTGAAGTGTCAATTTCTAATCCTCCAATCTGGATGACGAAGAAGTTATTTGCAATTGTGAATCTTTAAGACCCAAATCTGAACTGATGCCTTTGTTTTTGTAACATTAACACAAACTCTACAACTCAGTCTTTACTTAATGTCTTTGTTCCATTCCACAGAGAAGCACTAGTGCTGTCTCTTAAGATGATTACTCTTGGTGAGCCAGTGTTTTCATATGCACATTCTGAGACCCAACAACAAGTACACTTTCAAAGACATCTGAAATAACATTTTCTTTATCTGCTATTACAAAGTGACAGACACAGCCCAGGATCCCTTACTGTTCATGTACAGTACAAATCTGAGAATAGACGGCAATGGGATTTGCAGCTGGCAGAATGTGTCCAAAGCTGAGAAGAGTTTTTCTACTAAATTTTACACAAAAGCAGAAACGGGGCTCTGGGCCCCGGATTCCACATGATCCAGCAGATGCTGTTTCCAGCTTCAGTAAGTTTTCATTCAGAAGCAACTCCCTCCATGTTCAAAAGTGCCCCATGGATCACATACAAGATCCTGTTAGCCTGTATAAATGAGATGCCTGATTTAGAATTACAGCAAAAGTAAAACGCACAACTTTTGTTTGGGAGAACTAAAAAAACCACAGTATCACCGTTTCCCCATCAACATAAAGGCATGTCAGTGTGTGGTTCATGGTGGTCCAACACCAGGAGCTCCAAGCCACAACTGTATCTCAATTCCCACAAAACACATGTATTTTTTTATAGTAATGTCAATGCTCTAGTAAAACCTAAATGAGAAGACTCAGCTCTGTGTCTTCCCCATGGCATCTATGAATTTGGAAAGTTACTGATCTTTGGCTTGGGAATAGCTCAAAAAAGAAAAGGAATCCACCACCCATTCCAGCAACATTTGAGTCACAGGGGTCTCTTTCGCTTCTGTTTGGATACCCGAAACTGACTGCGAGTGCCCACAGGCTGCAAGGCCAAATCCCACAGCTCACACCTGCTCAAAATGCCAAAACCCAGGGTGGAGGTATGGAAGTTGTTTCCTAGCCCTCAGAGATGCCAACGAGTGACCTCCTGCAGCAGCTCCGGGAGCCCAGGGCCCGGTGGCCCGGTGGGAGAGGAGGCCCAGCACCTTCAGGCCGACACCGGCTGCAGGGGCCCCTTCAAGGCCTCACTGCTCCACCCGCCCTGCCCGGGGCAGCCCAAAACTCCGCACACCTCCTTTCTGCTTTGCACAACAGCGTTATATAACAACGGCCGCTGTCGAGGCTGAGCCTCCCAGTTTCCCACGTCCCTGCCCAGACCTACTTCTTCCATCCATCCGCCCGCCCACCCATCCATCTACCTATGCATCCCTCCTCCCTCGGGTTTCACCTCACCCGCAGCCGGTCACCGGCCCGGCCCACGCCTCACTGGTGCGGGGCGGCCTCACACAAGCGGTTGCTCCCGGACGGGAGGCGCCCACCGCCGCCCGCGCTGCCTGCCCCGGCCGGGGGCGGCGGGGCCGGGGGAGGCCGGGCGGGGAGCGGCGGCGCCGCGGAGGAGCGGGCGCGGCCGGTCTCCGCGGGGCGGGTGGGCGGCTCGCCCGGCCGCACTCACCTCCTGAAGTCAAAGGGCATGTTGGTGGCGGGCGCCGGGCAGGCTGCGGGCCCCGCCGCCCCCGGCCCCGGCTCTCGCCTCGCTGCCGCCGGCTGCAGGGCCAGGAAGTGACGGGTCCCGCCGCCGCGCAGCACGAGCCCATTGGGCGGCTGGAGCCGGCCGCCGCTTCCGCCGCCGGGTTACGGGCAGCGGCGGGAGCGGCGGACCCCGCGGCGGCGGGGCTGAGGGCTGCGGCCGGCCCCTGCGGCACCCCGCTCGCCCCATCCGCCCCGCCGCGCCCCAGCCCGGCAGTGCTCCAGGGACCGCAGAGCTCCTCGGAGCCCTGCGGTCTCCCAGGGGCCCCCTCGGCACCCCACAGCTCTGAGGGAGCTCCCTCGATGGCCACGGCACCCCGCGGCTCAGCAGGCCTTGCCAGAGCCCCGCGGAGGCTGCTTTAGCCCGCCATGGCCCCGGTGGCTCCCTCAGCCGACCCTCTCTGTTCACTCAGCGCTTGTCCAGGCCTTGGCAGCACCCGCTGCCCCACGGCCACAGGGCTCCTGATCTCCGGGGCCATGGCTCGGCCCTGTGCGGCTGGTTGGCCGCAGCCGCGTTAGCAAGGCGCGTTGGGCTCTGCCGGCTGCTCTGCAGCTCTCCTGTCAAGCCGACCCAGCGGGGCTGCCCGGGCCTGCAGGCCGGAGCTCACACGGGTGCAGTATTTCAGGTTTTGTTGGGCGTCTGTTGCATCCTCAGCATCGTGGTAATAACAGCTTATGTTTGTGGATGCAGCGTAGCCTTTGTCTGGAGGCAGCCAAGCCACAGTGACAGACTGGGGAAAGTCTCGGGCTTCAAACTGCCCACAAAGGAAGGAAGAGCACCCCTGCACCGCGGAGGTGTGCACCCCTCCCTGGTAGATGATGAACTCCTTTTGTGCCAGCGTGGGTCCTTCACTTGCTCTTGAAAATCTTTCTACAGTTTTATGGGAGGCTGAAGAATCAAAATAAGAAGCAGCTCCCTATTATTTAGGCGAGACCTTTCCCCAGTCTTGCCGTGTTGCCTGAAGTCCTGATGCTCTTGTCTGACTGCATCCCTGCTGGGTTTAACTGGTGCACGTGGCTCACCCTGCAGTGCTTCTCCGTACACCACCCCAGCTCCTTCCCTTAACCATGTCACTGGGTAATAACATCAGACAGGCACTCTTTTCTGCAGGGAAAGTGTGACCACTGCTACGTTACGGAGTGAAGTGCTGTCACTCACATACAGTGTGTGTTAGATTACAGTGCAGGAACAAAATACAACTACTCTTGCTTTTTAAGTCTAAAAGCAGGGCAAGAGAAAGAGGGAAATGAGCAATCTAAATACGCTGTGTGCAACATAGTGCTTTTCTAATTGATTCTGCAGCTTGCTTTCTCCCTGCTGTCATCTCTGTACTTTGAGATTCACAACTTTCCATGTTTATCTTTCACCCAGAAACCTGTCTCATACCTGGATAATAAAAGAAATTCAGATTGAAATAAGCAGGGGAAAATACCAGAGTCAGAGCTGTTAATCAATGCTGTAGACTTTGAAAGCAAGAGATAGACATCCTAGACATATCAAGAACTAAACTGGAGGAATCCCTGGGATGAGATAACAAGCCTCAATCCCTCAGAAGCCCCCAGGGAACAGATAAAAGTACCTAATTGTTTTTTTTTGATCTCAGATATCTTAATCATCCAAATGCATTGTGCAAGCACATTCAGCAGATTGCTAAAACTGATCAGCCACGAAATCCTGCTGCACTTTGCATTGTGCTCCAAAACTGAACAGCCCACTGGAATGAATGAGACAATTCTCATCTCTCATGAGGTCAAACCAATTACATGGGCATAGCCAGAGGGTACTGTCTGTAGTGGAAAAAACAAAACAAAACAGTACCTATCAAGTTCGAGTTGCACAACCAAGTGCTCCTTTAGACTCCTGGCAAGGCCCGGGTATCATTAGCTACTCTTAACTGCCTTGTGCAAAGGCAGCAGCTCTCTCAAGAGCCAGGAAGGTGCTGAAGTGGTTACAAAAGCACTTCACTTGTATGGTAGACAAACTTGGAGGTGGCCTTGAGGAGTTGTTCCTTTTGCAGGCTTGAGGCTCAAGAACATGACACAGTAAGAGCTCACATAGGGAAGGTTTTATTTGCAATTAAAAGGTCAAACTCTGAAGAAAGTAATGGGCTCAGAGCAGGGCCAGGACAGCTTTCCAGTTGGGTCCAGCTCAGTTACATCCTTGCCAAGGGAAGAAGTTGTTAATGCGCTGAGATAAGACCCTTGTCACAATATTGTTTAATTACATAAGGCTTCTAGTGAGCCCAAGATAAGAACAGGAATTTGTCCTCAGTCCAGCTGGGTGCGGCTGCTTAGATCATGTATTAGAATGGGAACTAAAAGCACGGGTTTATTCGAGGTGGTTGTCACATCATTCGAACTGGAATGAGTAAACTGATACTGACAACTGACTTAAAGTTAACTCTTTTTCATGTGAGCAGTAAACTAACACTTTCCTGAAAACAGTAACCCTCAAACTACTGTTTGCCCTGAAATTTCATTAGCAACATTAACTGAGCCAAACTGCTACTCTGAAATCAGTAAGTAAATATTTTCAGAACTCTTTTATCAATGAAGAAACTGAAGTGGAGGGATGAACTGACTCACCTAAGACTACAGAGTAAGACCAGCTTCAGCTCTCAAATTAGCAATCTCATTCCAAATTAGCAAACTCATTCCCAATCCTGTGATTTTCTTACCAAAAAAAGGGGGCCCTTTTCCTCATTCCAGTTCACTTTCTTGTAGATAATTCAGATCGTCGATGACTCTGTCTGGATTCCTAACTAATGCCTCACAGCAACAAAACCGGTCTCTCCTTCCAGTTAAAAAAAAGTGGCCAAAACTCCACTTTATTTGAATCATCTTCCTGAGTATTCATTCTGTAAATTTGTTCATACAGGCAAAATGTTTTGTCTCCAGGTTTCCTAGATAGTCCTAATTTCGAGATGATACACTACTCTATTTTTAACTTCATATTCAAAGGGTTTACATTAATCCTTAATAATTTTGATTATCTCTGTTTTGTAATCTCAAAATTTCCTCTTTCCCAGGGAAGTTAACCTTGCTCCTTACCAGTTCAGCATGGTTTTAGGTAATATAACATCCTGTGACACTCACGTGTGACTTCCTCTTTTGTTTGGTTTGTGATTCCTTACCCACGGCTGAGTTTTATGCTACCCTCTGGCTTGTGCTATGGCGCTTGCACTGGGAATGTATTGTCAGTGCTGTGACTGGGTCATGAGCAGCACTGTTTGCTAAAGGTAAAGTTGGGTACATACAGTCATCGTTTAGGTCATTTTGGTTTCATTCATCGGTTGGGAAGGTGCAGTGACTTACAGAAGGTGCAGTGACTTACAGAAGGTGCAGTGCTTATTCACTCATGCCCCTTCTGCTATTGAGGTATGCCAGCTGAACTGGAGGGGTTTTTTTGTTCGGGATGTTGTGTACATGGTACGCACTGTGACATTTTACCCCTGCGCTCACAGCACTTGTGTCAGGGTGGGTTGGGGATTGAAGTGAGCGCATTGCTTTGCAGGGCGTGTTTACTTGATTATGTGTTGTATTCTGCAGGGTGTGTCGCTGGCTGCATGAAGTATTAAACACAACTGCCGTTCAGGAAAAGGAAAAAACATTTGAGAGAATGAAGAGAAAATGTTATAAAGCATTTTAAAATATAAATAACAGCATGTGAGGAAGTCTTTCTGAAGGAACAGGATGCGCATGTGGGTGAAGAATTCAAATATAAGTGCTGTGCTAAGTGTAATCAGTAATGAAAGCTCAGCCCTTCCTCCTATGTTTTTAGTAAACTATGTACAATACAAATACCAGGAAACAAAAAAAGCAAGCTTTACATCTTATTGAGTATAGTATGCGTTTATCATTATCACATATGCTGTGTTGTCCATCTATTATGGTGAGACTGGACTTTAAATGGACAATAAGATGAATTAGTGTCTACACAATTCACTGTGTAAGGTCCTTCTTTATAAAATATCTGAGCTTTTTCCTTAAGAAAACATAGCAACCACCACCTCAACATGCAGAAGAAATAATCAGATTACCTGATAGATCACAGGGCTGTGTACAGCTCCTGTATGTTCGATTATGGAGAAGGGGTTCTGCACAGCCACGTGGCCTCTTGCCCTGTGACAGTAGGCAAATACATCTTTGGGCAATGCTAAGGGGAATCTACCACTCTTAAAGTCCCTAGAAAATTTACCTTGTTTTTTCATATGAGTTTTCTTTGCTTGTTCACTTTGCTTTTGGGTGCCAGGAATTTGCTGTGAGAAAGTCACAGTGAGCAGAATGTTTTTGTATTTGGTTTCCTTTTGTGCTGTGGAAATGAACTCCACAAAGAAGTTACAACTCTTGTCACGGGCTTACCTCATCTTTTCTCAGCGTCCCTGTATCGATTAGTGTTTAGGGTAGTTCAGGAAACTGCAAACACATGAAAGGTCATGGACAAATTGAAATGCAAGTTAACAGTTAACTAAACCAGACAAAGTCCGGTTGTAGAGGACTTTGAACACTAAAACAGAGGGGCAATTCTCAGAAAGATTTGGGATTAGCAGCAAATTGAGTTTTGGCAACCGATTCTCAAAGGGACAATGCTCTTTAGTGAGTTAAATGCTTAAATTCCCCCTGTACTGGAGTGGAATAGTTAGGAACCCGAGGACTTGAAGTGCCCTTAGCCAGTACACTGAGTGGTGAGATGCCTACGTCAGCCAGTAGGAAATACTTAGGAGAAGGGAACATCTGAGTATCTCACTGTAAAACTCTGGTACAGGACCCAAAAATGTTTGCTTTTGGGTTTAAATAGCCCATTTGGCATGGACACCTGGATCAGTCTTCTCAGTAGAAATACCCCAGGGAGCTCAGTAACTCCCTGTCCCTTAAATACTGACCCAAAGCTTAAGAGCACAGCCCTGGATTCTGGTTCTGGATCTTTGAGCAGGGAGCAGTGCTGTGAGAATCTTTAGGGTGTTCAGGGGAAGGGAGGAAAATGTTCTCTGGCCAGCTTCTGAAAACCGAGCCATGGTGTAACCAGGAGGGCAAGATTTCCTGTGTCAGAATAGGGTGCCTGGTTAGGGCTCATATCTGGGAAACAGTGGTGATACTGGGACTGGGATACTGGTTTTATGGCTTAGTAAAGTTAAATATCTATAAGCACATATCACCCCTGACAGTTCCCTTCTGCCGGGTACTTTGAGCCCTATTAAGTCACAGTATGCCTAGGAAATTGGGTCCTTAAGACCTTACTGGCAAAACCCCCCACCCAATTGCTGGCTGGATTTAGGCAAGCAGTCACTGACAGCATTCAGCCCCCCCAGAGCAGTGGGGCTCCTGGGTACTAAAAGGCACCAGACCTTTTGGCGCCTAAAGAAGCTTTTGCCAGAAACTGTAGGCACTTATGGCATCTGACGTTGCTGAGGAGGGGAGGCAAGGCTTTCCTGGGTTGCTCTCATAAGCCCAGACGCCAGCAGTCTGCATAAGTTGCACTTCGGTGCCTGAGTGCTATTTTGGATCTCTCCCAGAGACCTTGCACCGGCAAGCTCTCAGTGGGGAGTCAGTGCGAGAGCTCAGCAGAGGCTGGGGATGCTAAGTGCCTGGCCTGCTGCATCAAGAATGACTTTCTCAGAATGAGTAGGTCCTTCCTAGGTATGAGCTATAGAAGCCAGCTCACTCATCCAAGTGCAAGGTCAGGCTATGCTCAGGTCTCTGTCTACCAGGAGAGAAGGCTCTTCTGTGGCCAACAATACATGGAAACCAGCGTTTCCAGCAGAATTAGTATGTAAGGATTTAACACCACTGGTCATCACAAAGGCCCTCAAGCAGTAAACAAGTTGACCAAACCAAAACCTTGACAAGGAGGAATTTTGCAAAGAAGGCACTGGAAGCTTTGTTGGAAAACTTGCCAAATCCTACCACAGCACTGTGCGGGCAGCCAGTCACACTACTGCAGTTTAGCTGGTTCTCACCCATCATTTGAGCCACTGGAACCTGCTGTTGCGTGAGATGTTGAATAACTTCACTGACTTACTTTTGGCATGCTCATCTGTGCTGCCTTATCAGCTTTCTCAGTGGTTTCCTCTAGACATTGTGTAGTGTTCAGGGAGCTGAGTAAGTCCAGTGGGACATTTCAGACAAGAGATACATGCTCCTTTTTAAATCTTTTTCATAGTGAAGATACTGATTTTTAATTGCTGCTACTGCTGTGATTTGCTAGCAGGCTTTCTCTGCTGTGAATGACACTTGTGTCTTCATTGTTCTCGGTTGGTTGCTTGGCAGTGCTATGATGGCCGGTGGATTGGGGGACTTTCTCAGTGCTAAAGTCAGGGTGTGACTAGAAAAAATCCTTTAAAAAAGCAATTTTATTAACCCTCTCAATAAACGAAGCCAGAGGTTGCTGTCTCTGCCCTTGTGTTGGTTTCACCTGGAGCTCATGGACTCTATTTCTGATTATTAGGGTATGATTTGTCAGTGTCTCGCCTCTGATTTGGAGTGGGGTTAGTTCTGGGTGGTCAACTGCAGATGGCTTGCAGTCTGATCTAGCATCTATTCTTGCTGCTGACTTCAGCAATCTGCCATTTGGCCAAACATAGACTCCAAACAAACCAGAGATTATCTCAAAGTCTTGGCTCTAGCGTATATGAGATGGAGAGAGCACTGTAAATACACAGAGCATGCAAAGAAGTGTGTAAAGATATGAAAGAATTAAGAGAGAAACTGCTTGAGAAGTGAATGCTCCGCAGAAGGGAATTGGGAATAAATGAGAGCAGATATGCAGGCAGACTTGTGCAGGCACTTAGAGGTGAGGATAAGAAGTTTCAGCCTACAGCAGAAGGTATGAGCAGTTGTATCTGGGGAGCTCATTGATCAGAAACAAATCTCAAGTGAAAGGTCCTTTTCAAATGACAGTGTACTGAATCGGAAATCATTCAAGTGACCTGAACAAAGCAACAGGTAAACACTTACAGAAAACTGTCCCTGCCTTTAGAGGAAGCCAGGCCGAGCAGTCTCCAGACTTCACCCTCACCAAAGGACACCCCTCTCACCCTGTCTCTTATGAGACCACTTCAAGGTTCCTTGCTCAAGCTTCTCGTGAAAGAAAAGCGAAATGCTGCTCTCCCCATGCCATGCTGATACGCCTGCAGCGGCGTTAGACAGGGTTTATTTTAATTGGACTTTTTTACTATTTTCCTGGCATTTTAAAGTTTATGAACGGAAAGGATCAGTCTGACTCAGAGACTGGGCTACTTCCAAACATTAATCTTAGCTGCCATATGTTAATGTAGTTTGGCACTGCTGCATCCTATGGTGCAAAGATGTCTGTGTGCTTTCATCTCCGGTGTCAGAGGCCACTAAAGGGAATATGTCAGAGACAAGGGCAGATTGTGATTGTGTGACATTTGATGAGGTTCTATGAGTAAGACATGGCCTAGAAACCATCCATATTCTGTTCTCCTGAAATTCATATTTTATCGGTTTGCAATATTGGTTGTCAAAACTATAATGTCCAGGGCAATTCTTTGGCCTGTGCTGACTCTGAAATTTATATACAGGTTTTGGTTGTCACAGTATTGTCCCCAAGTTAATAAACCTTGGTGTATTAGGTTGCGTTCAGTGGTATGATATTTAGCCCCTTCCCTTTTGGTTTGCTTTGTAGCATGGGTATAACAAACACAGAGATGACTCTCCAGTTCATCATGAATTTTTCCAGCACTGAAACGTGAGTCTCTCATCGTTCGTGTTTCACTTTGTTCCATTCTCTTTCCCAAACATTTCCATTCTACAGTAACTATTTTCAAATTTTACCCAGTCTTTGAGGATGTACACTCAAAATACTTGGTGTTTCCCTGCCCCTTCCTCATCTTCTTACTCATACACTCTTCCCTGAAGTCTTCATGGGAACAACCCTGTGCGAAAAAAGGGAGAAGTTTCCAATTCTACTTATTTCAATGGAATTTCCCTGCTGCCTTTTTTCCGTATCAGTGGATGCTTTTTTGCTAGTGACAGTAGCATGAACTGTGTCAGGAAGGTGAAAACTTCCATTACAAGCCCATTTACAAAGTCTAATCAGACTAATTTTCCTAGATTCCCTCTCAGCCCTATGTGCAGTTAAAGGTTTCATCCAGAGGCAATTCAGAGCAGTAACCTCCTTCCATTGAGAATATTGTGTATCCAGAGAGTTCAACTCCTTGAGAATAAAATTTGAAAGCTTTAACAGGTTGAAAGCCACTCTTGCCTCCTGGAGTTACAGCAGACATACACTTAGTCTCACTGTTGTAGATGTGTTGGCCTCTTGTGCTGACATGGAGAAAGATGCTCTTGATTTGGTATCTGCTGTTGATTGTATGGAACAACATCCCTCAATTCTCTTCCCAGCTTTGCAGGCAGTTTTCTAAGCAGTTCTGAGCAGGGAGCCCTCTGGTCTTAGTTTTCTGCATGGGAAATTATATAAATCATTGTGTTAATTAATATAAGACTTTTCTCCAGGAGAACAGAGATGTGATGGACATTCAACTGTAGCTAGCACAGGCTTAAAGTTGAGACGTTGGCTTGTGATCGTGTGGGTTAACAATTAACTGAGCAGCTCCCTTCTGCTGCCTGAGAAGCTGGGCCCACAGCTTTCCCACACTGCAGGGAAATTCTCTGTGCACATTTTACACTTTTCTATTTCCCCACTGCAGGCCCTGGAACAGCCGGGCTGATGGTTGTGAGCATATGACTGACGAATGGTACAGCATGATCACTCGAGGTCCGGAGACTCGTCACAGTGACAAGTTGGAGCCGTAGAAGATAGAGATGACTCACAACTGGAGCTTTATGTAAATGAGGAACCTCTTCTGTTGCGTTCCGTTGTACCAGTGAGGCCACGTAAAGTTCACGTCAGTGACGTTGCATTCCCATGTCCCCTCTGTCTTTGAGGCAGGACAGGGAAATGGGGTAAGATAGGTGTGTTTCCCCCGGAGAGGCCAATAGGTCACAACTGGGAATGAATCTGAATGTGAAACCCCCTGGAACATCAGGCTGAAGGTTCCTTCCCAGCAACACTGCCTGGAGAAAGTTTGCTGTTACTTTTTGCTGTTGCATAAGTGATCAAGCCTCTTGTCACTGACTGTAAATTTTGAGGGGGAGCCAGATAAGGGGGAAGTAGTGAATTTAGGCGATGCTCTGGGAATTAATCACTTTTAATAAGATTTATGGGTCATCTGTGACATAGCTAATAAACTTGTTTAGCTTATCCGAAGCGCAAGAAAAAGTCCTGCTGCTCGGTGGCATAATACTGCCTGTGCTCTCCTAATGGCCTCGCGTAGGCAGCGTATCCTCGGCAAGAGCAGCGAGGAGGAGTGGAAGCGTGAACAAGAAGTGCAATTGAATTGTGCCTATCCAAAGCCACAGAAAATATTATTCCAGGTGGAGGACCAAATTCTCTGACTCACCCCCACAAAAATCACGCTGAAATTTGCTGGAGACAATGGAATTAATCTAGTGTAAAACTAATATGAGAGAGAAGCATGTCAGTGTCCAAAATCTGGATCTCCTTAGCTATCTTATTTCTTGGGTGCCATGATGCTTGTGCATGTGTACTGCTAGCAGATACAGCACAGTCCAGCTACTGCAGATAACAGTGGAGAGCCAAAAGGTATGAAAAAGTTGACAAAAGGATTTGCCCCGTGTTAGTTATGTTGTTTAAAATCAGAGGGAGGATTTAATTGACTCCAGTGGGAGTTGTGTTTGGGTAACAACTTAGGAGCTGAAATGAGAGATGAAAAAAAATCTACCTTGAATCTACACAGAGCTCATAGAAGAGTGACTCCCTTTATTTACGCTATGTAATTCTGTTCAGACAGATGCAAGTAACTTCCCTCCAATCCCTTCAGAGCCCATATGACTGTTTCTCAGAATTCAGCATGTTTCTTCTTACATATCATTCTCATCCTTTATCTGTAGATATTATCTGACAAAATTTTTCTCACCCGTGACAGTTATCCTCACTTGACAATGCTCAGTACATTTTGCTTATTTACCTTTGTCTCATTTTTTCCTTTTCTGATTGATTCAGACATCCGTCTGTGGTAACCAGTCCTACCTATTTTAACCCTACTCTTGTTAGTGTTGCAGCTACAGAATTAATATGTGCTTTGACTTCCAGAGAAGTCTGCAGTAAACTTCCCAGGCAGGTGATGAATTGATGTGACTCTCATTTTCTACTGAGCTTAAAGGTCGGTCTTATGATGCTGAGAGTTCCTCCATGAGCTAAGTCCTTCATATAGTTTTTCTCTTCTCATTGCCTGTTCTCCATTCTGTCCCACAGTGTAATAGCTGATAATTATGCTTTTTTCAATGGTGTGTCTCCTGGTCCATTGAAGGTAGGACTTTTTTTCTCAGCAGAAAGCTGACTCACAAGGTATATGCTTCCTTCTATCCTTAGAAAAAGTGAGTCACTAATGGATTTTTCATTATGCATTCAAGTACCATAGGCTGAAATTTTGTACTACCAGCCTAGTCCTGAGGTAGTGTTTGGAAATCTTTTTCAGTTGGTATTTTAGTTATGTCTCAGCGAGACTCCGTGAGATGCAGTAGAAGCTGTGAAAGGAGTTGGTTTGTATTCTGTGCTGAGTATTCCCATTAACTCCACTAGCACCATGGTTTCGCTCTCTGTGTGCTGTGTGTTTCCCTAGCTAAAACCCCACAGAACTCCCCTTACACCTGCGTCCTGACATGTTTGAGAGCTGAGGAGGCTGGGACATAACCGAAACGCTACAAATCCCATTGATACCACTGCACTAATAGAAACAGTCCTTTTGTTTGGGTGACACTAATTTGGTGATCTTGCAGACACAGTGAAGATTCACCAGTCCTCATGCTGGCCCATGACAGAAAGCTGGATGCTTTTATTTCTGTTTTATAAACAGGAAAACTAAGGTTGGGGAAAGATTAAGTTGTGATAGGGAGACAATGGAAGTATTGTGGATGCAACCCAGGAGTCCTGTACCTTTTTGTTTGTTTGTTTTTCCTAATGCAACAATATTTTGCATCAAGGATTTTGCTGTGCTTACAGTAATGCTAGTTAACTATGATGGATGGCAGGATCTGTGTAGAGTTGCAACGTAGTCTGCAGTTCACAGGAGGGTACCAGCTGTTGCCTATCCATGTGGTATCTGCTAAAAGGGCTTTGAGGGGTGTTTTGAGGGGGGAGGCATGAATCTCTCTGATATTGCCAGAAACTGTTATTTAAAACTCTATGATGAAGATGCAAAAGGATGTTGCCTTGTTCTTCATTACACAAAAGTGGATATGCTGCAATGATGAGTTTGTAAATCAGAGTTAGCTCCATTCTCACAACACCCAATAACCTTACAATCTCTCCCTGGACTTCCTGAAGACCTTGGGAAGCTATAATTTGTGATAAAAATGGGAGGTAAAAAGTTGCATGGATATCAAAGCTGAAAATTGTGGTTGGCTGACCTTTTCACTTTGAGCAAATGCCCTCATTTCCTTTACGTTGCTTGCTGTTTCCCTCTGAAGCTTGGAATAATAGGAAATCCTCCATGATTGTTCTCCTTAATCAGTGGCTCCATTGTGCCGGCTTCTGTTCCTGTCGGAGAGCAGCACGGAGGATCTGGCCGTGCTCGTCATGGGGCATCACTCTCTGCGCTGCCAAGCATCAGTGCCTCAGAAACTCAGATGTTTCAGTTCAGCTGCCATGGATGAGAGAATACCACCAGTGCTGTGAGCTAATTTCAGTATGTTGCCAGAGGATGGAAACAGCCCCCAGATTTTCAGTTTAGAAAAAAGAGAAAAAGCAAGCACTGGCTGGGTTTTACAGAGAGATTTCCCAGTGTTTGTGATTTGGCTTAGATGAATAATGAAAATGAAGAGTTGGTAAATTTAGATTTTGTTTCATTTCCATATGTGGGGTAATGTCATTTGTTGTCATGTCACTGCTAATATTTGCATAGTCATCTGGCAATTGTAAAGACGGCCTACAAATCTGTAGGATAAATAACTTCTCCAGAAATACATTCTGAAATGCCTACTAATTATGACTAGCAGGTTTTTTTTTCATTTTCTGATTCCTCTTTGTCATCCTGTCCAGGGACAGAAGTTCTACATCGTGACCGTACACCACAAACCACAGTCACTGTTGCATTTGTGTACATGCCTCTTGCTAAAAATAAGGGAAGCATTTAGAAATAGCAGGTGAATTGACAATAGCTTAAAACTGGTTTGTGAAAGAAAAGAAGGGGTAAAGTTGCCAAAAAGGTCATTTGTATTGGTGATCTCTGCTTTGTAAAGCATAACATAAACAAAACCATAGTGACGGGACAGTGCTCAGGAAGAGCTGGTGGTTCACCAAGTCTTATCTTTTGCTTCCTGTTGCAGTGCAGTGGTGTCGACATCATGTTCCTGCACATGCAATATGCAAAAAGCTCAGGGATCGTCATTCAGTGTTGGCACAATAAAGCAGCATTGCTTGTTGCTATTGATTTTCTGCTGTTCTGCTTTTCACCAGTAAACTGGATGCCCACAGAGAGCCAGGTAGTCAGGCAGCCTCTGCAGACACTTGGCCGTGCATCCAGTTTTTGCTTTCCTATTTTATGGCTTTCAAGTGCAGCTTGCAATAAAAAAGATAGGGCAGTGTCCTGGAGACTTTTGTCAGTGTGTAACCCATTCTTTATGCAGAAAGTTCCCAAAGAAGGTGGGGGGAACTTGTATGACAGTGTAGTTAACAAAAATGGAGTAACAACCCTAGGATATGGCTTCGTGCTTATACTGGAGTCAAATCCCTAGGGAAATTAGGTTAGTTGCAGAGATGATGATAATAATAAATAATGCACGCTCCCCTCGGATCTTGGCTGACTATCAAGACAGACTTCCTGATGATGAGATGCATATGTCTGTCTCCAGTCTCTTCAAGGTATCTGCAAGGCACCATTTTTTGCAATTACAAAGGACTGCAGATGAGAACATGCACCATAAGAAGCAATCCAGCAGCATTTGTCCCAGACTTCTGTCTCTGATTTCCATAATCGTTCTCATCTCAACTTCTCAGACATTAGCAAGCCAAATCTCAGTGCAACTCTCTCAAGTGCTGACTGACAGTGGTGGCAGTGGCAACTGAGGAGCCAGGAGGCTTCTACTTTTGCCCATCATGCTGCACCTTGTTTGCATGAGGATGAGACAGGACAGGGAGAGGCCCCTGTCGCATCATGCTGGTAATATCTCCTTTGCTTCCAGAAGGGACTGGGGGTCTGGAAGAGCACGTTACCTAGGGATTATCTAGAAACATGGCAGATAGCACCTGCCACAGCAGTGCACAGCCGTTGTCTGGGGAAGTGGCTTCCTGCCAATTACCAAACCTAACTGCAGCGAGGCCACAATGGCGTTTGTGGCTTTTCTGTTGGCCCTGCAATGCCACACTGCTTCGGGTGGAACAGAAGAAAGGCAGCCCTGCGGGGGAGTGCTGGTGTGTTTGCACGAAGGCTGGTATCACCCCAGACTGCCGCTCTTCTCCCCAGTTGTTCAGCTTCTGCTGGCTCCATTTCTCCCCCAGTAAAATGGGACCAGCTGCATTCCCCTTCCTCCCAGCTGCTGTACGGGCCATTCTAGTTTCTAAAAGACCACAAAGCTTCTCAGTGCACTGGGGCATCTACAGAAACACCTTCTTTGCTGTTGCAGGGGAAACCTAGTTTAATTGCAGCAAGTCATTAGAGAAGATCGATAGGCTTTGGGAATAGCAGGGCAGACCATTCCCCAACACATGGACCTATAACACTGGTGTGTGAGAGCAAACAGAATTCAACACATCTCAGTGCACTCAGGTATCACTCAAAAATATTTATTCATCTGCTAAAAAGCAAATGGAAGTTGGCATTTGCCCTATAATTTGGGATTAGAATGTACTTCCGCTCACTCCTGTCTCATCATGTACTCACCTGCAGCTGGACTGAGCGCACGTTTTAGTTTACTCTTCACGTATTTGATAATGAAGAAGCAAATGCTGCCTGTCCCATCCTCTCTGACTCTTGGGGTCATTTTCTGTTGCTGATTTTCACCAGTTTATTGTTGGTCTCGTGACATTGAGCTATCCAGGTTTAGTCATAGGTGCATTTATCACTCTACGTGACTTGTTTAAACAACATACAACTGAAAATAACCTTTGCTCAAGGTATTTGCTATTGGTTATTTTTTTTCATATGCTTCAGTTAATCAGTTGTAAATGGCATGACTATAATGTAAAATGGGATGACAGATTGATTCCAGATCCATTTCCCATGAAGAGCTCTGCTCCAGCTACACCAAGAAACAAGCAGGACCTACTCCTCCGATCTCTCCTGGAAGGGAAGAAGGTTTCTTGAGCACAAAGAGCACTAGCAGGGCAGCACAGATGAAGCCTGAATCAGTAGATCACTTGTGAATTAATTTTTAAAGGAAACTTGTTACCTAATTCCTGTTGGTAGCTCCTGAAAACCTTGACAATCTTACCCTCAGACTGCATTGAATCATCAACAGAAACAGGAGATCTTAGAAGGTCACAGCGGAAGCAGCTGTGAGATGCTAGGGGCTGTGACAGCGAGTGCTGCTCAGGTGGCCTGGGGCAAGCCCTCCCTTCTGCCTTCAGGAGCACTGGGAAGAGAAAGGAGGAGGAGTGCTGGTGGCACCCCTGAATTAGCCCTCACCCACAGAGGGAAGCTGCCTGGCAGACAGAGCAGCCTTAGACATCCACTGGGCATGTCTTTCAGCTCATCTCTGTATCTACCTACGCGTAATGCCCTGGCACTGTAATTGCCACATAAACCATCAAACATCACTTTTGCCAGGAGATTTTTTTTTTCAGTCTTCAAAAACAAAGTTAAATATAACTGTCCTTCTCCTACAGACAGAGAAACTGAGGCACAGGGGATCTGAAGGGCTTGTGCAAGGTTATGTTGCAAGTCACAGGCAGCAAATCACCGGTGTCCTGATTTCCTCTCACCCATCTGAATCCCTAGAACTCACTATCTCCTATAATAAAGCTCAGCTCAGAGTCTTATTTTGAGATTTAATTAATATGCAAAGTGCTTTGATCCCCTTTGATGAAAGATTCTGTGCAACTAGCTATCATATTTTAAAGTAATACCTCTAATTGTTATGCGGCAGGAAAATGAAATACAGATAATTCATTTGCTATTTTTAGGGAAAGAACCGAGTTTTTTACTCCAGCAGTTTTCAGTTACAGTCATTTTCAAGAGCTGTGAGATTTCTGCTGCTGTTGAAACATTTAGAAAGTGAGGATTAGCAAACATACAGTGTGTTCTGGGATACTGGCTTTGTAGGGGTGAGTTCCCCCCAGAGGATGACTAACAGCAGGATGTGGGACATAATTTGCATGTTCTCTGACTCTGCTGCAATCATTTGTGTATTGGATACTTGAATTATACATTACACAGAAGGTCGCCCACTTGCCAAGCTGACAGCCCTGCTGAAGGGTGCGTGGCCCTGGCTGGGGGCTGGGCGAGGAGGACTGGTGTTATGTCAAGAAATGGTTAGTGCTGGGTTCAAAAAGAAACAGCTCTGTGTATGAGAGGACTCAGGATTTGTCCCTGAGTATTTTGGGGGTTATTTACTCATTCTACACCACTATCCTGCGGGTTTTTTTTGCATCTGCTGCTGTTCTTTTCCTGCGGTGAATTTGATGCTGTTGAAAGGTGCCATAAATCATCCCTACACACTCAAATGCTTTCTCTGCGCAGGAGGTTCAGCATGGGCAGTGGCAGGTTTCCCTCCCTCTGCCTGCTGAGGCTGCCTCTGGTTTTTCTTAAGGAGACAAGAGAGTTCCCAGCTCTCATTACAGCCTGCTTGGACTTGGTTTCTTCACTGACACAAAGACACCAGTGGGTGCTTTTTCTGCTATCCCACTCAGGAAAGAAAAACAAAAAAAAAAGGACAGCAACAACCCCCCCAGTAAATACCCACAAACTCATTTTGGCAGATTACCTGTCTGAGAGGAAAGATTCGAACAGCATCTCACTCAGCAGCTGGCCTCTCCGAGAAATCATCTTCCACATATTAAAGTTTCTATGAGACAAATACTGATCACACATTTCCCCTTTGAAGCATTAGGTTTTTTGTCAGCACTGACCGTAAAAAAACAAACGACAAAACGGAAATGATTCAAAATGAACCAAGAGTGCACTCAGCTAATATCCGATTAGCCTTTTTGCTGGTTGTCACACTACCTTGCTGTACCCTGGCTTCAAAGTCTTTGGGCAATGACTGTGATTTACTGGCTTGTGCATTTGCCCAGGTCCCTGGTGATACCCTACCTCAGACATCGGCAGGTGATGCTTTGTGAGCGGCCCATGTGTGTAGTCTGAAAGTTGCTGGCTTGTTGGAGAATGTTTCTGAGCCATCAGGTCACAGTTGAGGTGTCCGGGCTCCTATGGGCTCCTGTGGGTCTGCTGCCAGTCGTGGACAGGACACAATACAGCTAGCAGAGCCAGGGCTGATGGACAGGCTCTGCTGCTGCTCCATGCTTAGACACTCTCTGAAATTCTCTTTCCCAACTGAAAACATAGACTTCAGTAGCAAGTCCCAGTAAACCAAACTCATTCCTGTTGCTTTTCTTCTGCTTAGGATTACTTACCACTGGAAGACCACTGACAGTGCGAAATACTTTATCAAATGCATTCTTCCAAACCCTGGTTTTCAGTTGGGTTCCATAGGAACGACGTGAACAGTTTTCTTCATTATTTCTGCTGAGAGTTCAACCCTTTCAGTTAAGAACTGTTCATTAGACCACATTCATATTTCCCTTCCCTTCCTCCTTGCATTGGGCTAGCCCCATGCTGAGAAAGCAAAGCACAAACGAGTTTTATGATTGGAAAGGCAATACCTTGACAAGAAAAGTGTGTAAAAGGAAATAAACCCCATCTATTCAGTGAGGCTTCCTTCTGTGACAGCAAATACTGAAGTTTTCTTAAAGGCATAGTAACACGGTTCACTAGAAAGATTTCCCTTTCCTTTCCACCCCAGGGGGAAATCAGCAGTTAGGAAGCTCATAGCAGCTACAATTGTCCTGGACATACCCATCTTGAGCTTCTACAGGGAGAAGGGACTGTGGTCAGACCCCATACAATGTATTACTGCTGTTCGCAGCTTAGGGGGCTGCAGTGTCGATCGGGGTTCCGTGTACCAGTGGGCTGTTGAGCACAGAGGTGTGAAGGGGAGAGGGGACCTGAAATCCACTTCCACTTGCTGTGCAGACTGTTGGCATGTTTCTTCACTAAGCTGTGTGCCCTCAATAGCCCAGCTAAGCCAGCAGTGAGGAACGTGACAGGGCTTTCAAATAGGTGCAGTCAAGGCAGCATTTCTCTGCTTGCTCTTCTTATGTTATTATAATGGCCCACGGGCCTCCACCACACACACCACTGAGCCACACTGATCACCACACCATGCATTGCTTTTGGAGGTGACAGGTGCCACTGTTACCCTAAGAGGGAGAAGGGTAAACTTTGACTTGGTTTCAAAGTCTGAACTGAAGCTGCCAAAGCTGTGGTGGCAATGAGAACCTTTGGACCTTTCCCTGTGGAATGACATTTTTCTCTTCCTGTGCTCTGGATGGAGCTGGACACTGCTGGTTGACCATCAGGGCTTTCAGTATAAAATGGGTTATGATGGGTAATACTAGATCTGCTTTACTTATTTAAGACCCAAATGCCTCCAAGGCTGGTGTATTTCTGGGTAGGTGACCATGTGCCTTGTGAGCAATGCCAGCAGCAATCAGAACCTCTCACATCCACTTAGAGTCACAGAGGCAAGGATCTGTTCCTGTAGCTGCCTGCTCTCCTTCCAACAGAGCCAGACTCCTGCCTCATGTAAATCAACATTTTTCCATTGACTCTAATCCACTGTTCCCAAACTTACCAGGAATACTACCAGCACTTCACACCCAACCCTCCCCAAGGGTGCTGCTTGGCATGGCAGGAGAGCTGATCCCTGGCTCTGTGGTGCCTGTGGTCCCACGATGGTTCCATACGCTGCTGTGATGGGTGCCAGGGGAGCTGTGCATGTTTACACCAGGCAGGAGCCTGGCCCAGAGCAGAAATTCGGGTGTTTTGTGACTGGCACTTTATAAAGAGAAGTCATCAGTTTCAGTGTAACGTGCCATCCTCCTATTTCTAAGTAAAAGACGCATCACAAAGCCCTCAGAGGGAAGGGCTGTTGGCAACTGCAATGGCACGGAGCCTGCAACGCAGCCAGCATGCCAAACAATATTCCAAGAAAATATTTCTAAGTTACAGAAATTGCGTAAGAGTGAATATTATTTTTAAAGCACTGAAAACGAAGACCAGTTTCTAAAAAAGCAAACACATATTTTTAGCCTTGCTGGTCTCTTGATCTTGCACTAATGGGAACCATCTGCGCTGGGACTGGCTGACGTTCCTGGTAAATAACCTTTCTGCAACATTCCAGATGTTTCAAAGGCTTCTTTGCGAAGAAGCGTTTGTCTCCCTGCCTGTCATTCTCCCTTTCTGCCTTTCCTGTCCATGTTTACTTCAGGAATATACATTCTTTTCTTGAAACAGCTTTTGTTAAAAATAGCATGTCAGGTTATGGGCTAATCTTCATTTCGGTCCTTGCTTGCTAGCAGAGAATGAAAGCTTTCATTCCTTAGTGTCAGTGCTGAAACACTAAATTGGAGATTTGAGAAGGAAGCTGAAAGATTTGGACAAAAAACACACCCAAAAAATCAGCCAGAGATGGACTTCTACCTCCTTTTGATCCCTCTGTGGACTCCAGCTACTGAACAGACACATGATGATGCTATTGAGAGCTTTTAATGCAACAGACTTGTATGGAAGATACAGATGTACTTTATAGGAACAAGATAGTTCCCTACAAAAGCTTTGCAACTCATTACGTAAAGGAGTCTTGTGGTTTGCTTTGCTGCCTCTGCTGTGCTATATCCTGGCTGTGACTGCCTTTCCTATGTGAAGGAAAACATCTCTGGATACATGGCTCCCTTTTTCATTCCAGCTGAGCTAAACTGAGCCAGAGTGGGGGAAGGGATTTTAATCCATCCTTTAACCTTTCTGTTATCTCTGCCTGTTATCTCTGATGTGTTACAGCTTCATTCACTTGGGCTCAGGTACAATTAGATAGGAAAAGCTATGCTCTCCATGTCAAACCTCCTACTCAGGTCTCCAACACACGTGTACCCTCAGCTAACGGGATGCTCCTCGGGAGTAATAAACTTTTGGAAGTGTACTCTCCGGTGGGTAATTCCGTTGTTTTAAAAACCTCTGGTCACTCTTGAAGTGGGAAAGCTCTAGGGGGTAAAGGAGAGTCTGTTTGTTTGTTTGTTTCTGGGGGATTTGGGTTTGTAAGGCTCCACAGTGCACTGCTGGGGCTACAGCACTGCGATTACAACTGCAGCAAACTCCAAATCTCTGAGGGTTCTGCAGGCTGGGACACAGAGCAGAGCTCAGCGAGTACACGGGTTTTAGGAAACTGTCCTTTTGTTCTTTCTCTTTTTAAGCCGTTATCAAATTTGTTTCATAACAAAGGTTTCCTGAACTTGGGGGTTTTGTGTGTGTTAATACTGGTAATATGATTTAAATATTCTGATGATTCATTTTCAGTCCAGAGAGCTGAATCAGCCATGTAGAACATAACTTGCTTCTCCCAAACCGCTACCTTTTCCATCCTCTCTCGTCATTTCTATAAGAGGATGATTCATGCTCCTCTTGTATTTACCATCTGAGAATGTGCCCGATTCCTCTAGCTAATTTCACTTCTTGTTCCTCTTTTTCAAGAAAGAAACAATAAGCGCTGAGAAAAGCAAAGTGATTGCTGAGTGATGTGACATATTCCACTGGTGGACCTGGCACGTGAACTAAACCTGAACTGGACAGAGTGGAAAAAAAGAAAGAAAATACCTTGAATTATTAAATTGGTCAGAGCCCAAGCTGAGAAATTCAGCCCCTGGCTCACATTTCACATAGTTTTGAGATTCTGAGTGTTCAAGTGAGGGGTTGTGTTTAAATATAACTCCAGTATAATGATCTTCTTTTTTGCTTGTTTAAAAACAAAAATATTTACTTTAGTTATTAAATTCTAATTTGTTTTTTTCTGAAAGCTGATTTTGGTTGTAACTGGTCAGCCACTTAATTGGTGGTGGGGGGTGGCTGGCTTCATTATTGATTTACCTGATTACACACAAGAGCTGTTCTGAGAGATGGCCATAAGATATATAAGAACATAAGGAAATCTTCGTGGTAGGCCTTGGGAAAACACCCAGACTCAAGTCTTCGCTTTCTGTCTGAGACACAGAGCTTCTCAGCCTAATCTTGGTGTAATCACATCAGTTCAACACCCAAGAGTGTCTCTGCCTTCCCCCTGTCGCTACCAGTGCAGCCCCTCACCAGACCCAGGGTTCCCCAGCTCTTGCGCTCGGTGGGGGCTTGGCAGGGTCCCAGTCCATCATGGATCTGTCCAGCTGCTTGTGCCATCCAGGGGCATATACTAGAAGGAAAGTCTCCCCTCCACTTTCAACCCCTTCCATGGTAGGGGTCCCCTCAGCCCACTGCTTTTATGGGATGCCTTGTCCCTTTATTGGGAAGTGAGGTCTTTACACCACAGCAACTGTAAAAAGAAACTCTCTAAGAAGTGTATTCATGTAAGAAGCATCCCTTCGGCTGGGCCTCTATCTAAACAGCACTCAGCATTTTCTGTGGCGCCCGAGGTGAAATCACAGCTTGCAACGGGCTCCAAGAGCCGCAGGGCGTCTGGCCGCGCGTGTGGCCACCGCTGGGAGAAACGTCCCATGTTTGGGCAAATTCGTTTGAGCCAGCGCTGCTGTATGACTTCACTCCTCATTCATCCCCATCAAGAAACAGTTTGTCCAGCGCTTCAGAGAAAGACAGCATGGACGCTTGCTAGACTCACCTGAAGTTTCCACAGCGAGGCAATGAGATCAGCTCAGCGCTGATTTTTATCACGTCAAATGGGGCATGAGCAACGTGAGCAAGTCATGGGTGACCAAGAAAAAGCATTTCATGGACAAAGATCATCTATGAAATGGATGTTAGGGGTCATTAGATCTCTCTCCTGGATATTGTGTCCTGTCCCGCTCGAGGTGATAGAGGACACTACACTGTGAGTCACTCTGCCCCCTATGTTCTCATATACTTTTGAAAACAACACAGTGGGATGAAGTTTGGCTTTTTCCACAGCCTAAAGTTTTTCATATTCAACAGTCAAGTGTTATTCTCTCCTATGACTAATACAGTGTTTTCACTAACCACTATTACACACAAACATCACCTCACTCTATCACATGAGAGAATCATGTCATATTGCAAATATTTTAACAAACTGCACAGCAGAAAATGAATAAGCAGTTCTGTATTTACCAATACAGGGGTATTTTTTAACAGTTACAAACGAAATCCAAAGACGTCTATAGACACCTTGGAAGCTCATACTAAGAAAGTGCAGAAAGAGGTAAGTGAGTAACACGGAACTCGGATGGAGTGTGTGCAGTGTGACATCCTGGAATTCCTTTGTGCTTTGCTTCCCTTAAAAGTTGCTTTGGTTTTTTTTTTTTTACATCCTCTTGGATGTCCCTTTTGGGTTCCTCCACAGCCCAAGAATGAGGGAATTGTGTCTTTTGATAACAGAAACCTCACGTTGTTTCATACATTTTACAATTGCTTTTCCTGTTACATCCTCTCCTTCTGACCCCTCAGTGAAAAACCCCTCTCAGCACCATCAGACGGTGAGACAGATTTAGAGCTGTTGGGCGGGTGAAACAGTGCAGATGAGCAGTGTGTACACCGGGACGTCCTGACTTCTGGGCCCTTGATTCCAGCACATAGCGCGGGACTTCCCAAGGAGGCAGAAGTACCTTTCGGTCACCTCTGCAGCTTTCTAGCCTTGACAGACCTAAATTATTCTATGTTGCCTACACCCACCCACAGCAATCCTTCAGTAGGCAGCAGTTACTATGAAACTCTTTCATAGACAGGGTCTTTACGCTGGGGAAATCCCACAGTAGCTGCTTGCGCTGACCCTCGCACCCCCAAGCTGGTGGGAAGAGATGTGGCTATAGCTAGTGGAGCACAAGTTTGCAGTCCCTCTGGGACAGGTAACAAGATGTCCGGCTCCAACTGTACCCCTTCCAGCCCTGCTCCAATCCTAATGGGCACAAGCAGGAGAAATCCATGGCTCAAAATCAGCCCCTCCACCTTTCTGCTGGGTACTGTGTGTCATGCACATTTAGGGCGCCTTCATCTCTCTGTAAAGATAAGAAGAACAGAAGAACAACCTGCAGATGGCCGTGCCCCCACGGCTCTTAATCTTTATGAGAGCTGATGGTTCTGGGAATATGAAGCTCATACATCCTCACTGCACCCAGCAAACGCTGACATCACATGACTAGCAATAAACCCAGCTCTCATGTTTCTGGATAGGAGAGCACGCCTCTCCCTGCTTCTTGGTGTGAGGTCATTTGTTTTCTATTCAGATTCACCCTCCTCCCACGGAAGCCTTGCCTTACCATACCAGCCATTAGAGGATGTTATTGAGAAAATACACGTTCAAGCAGTAGGAAGAATAATTTCCCATAAGTATATTTTATTCCATATCTAATACCTTTCATCTTGAAATATGAGAACTTTAAAAATACAGCGATTTTATTGTATAAATACCCTTATGCCTAGTGCATGGCACGATTCATAGCAGATTAATAGAGGCAATTAAATGTAAGATTAAATTGCCTAAACCATTTGCCCTACTAAGCTGATCCTAGTGCTGTGAACTGTATCGGTGCCACTAATTCCCAGAGATTTTCCTTTGGAGGCAGGTATGTAATGATTTTGAATATCAAATCCATGGTATCCCAGACTGGCTGGCTAATGCCTATAATCATGTTAAAACGCAGCACTAAGCAACTTGCCTGAGTCAGCTCGGTGAGTCACTGGAAGAGAAAGCAGAACTCCTGACTTGCATTAGCTGCTCAAGCAGACATGGAGCCACTTGCAAAATTATGCTGAGGGACCGTCCATGTTGCAGACTTCTCAAATGACTTGGGTTTCTGGCCATGGGATGCCATTTGTCAGGCCTTGTGACAGGCACACACACATGTACGGGGTCGTATGGTGCCAGGCATGCTGTC
The DNA here is from genome assembly GCA_022605575.1 of Laterallus jamaicensis coturniculus. Taxonomy (NCBI): domain Eukaryota; kingdom Metazoa; phylum Chordata; class Aves; order Gruiformes; family Rallidae; genus Laterallus; species Laterallus jamaicensis. The sequence continues at coordinate 10,149,933 of JAKCOX010000016.1, read as the reverse complement.
TGGGCGCCTGGGGTCATGTAACTGAGCGTCGGATGCAGAGCTGGTGGCAAGCCCCCAGCTGTGGTGTGGGGCTGGCTGTGGGGGCTGTCACAATTTGGAGCCAACAGTGAGTGACGTGCTGCCTCTGGCATCACAAAGTGATGGGGAGCTCATGGGTCTCCATTAAAAATATAGCAGAGAAAGGGTTGAGAAGCACAGAGTCCAAGGAGTGATCACCCTGTGTGTGCAGGAAAGGCACCACGGCTGCCAGGGCCTGCTGTCCCACAGCCAGGGAGCAGGAGGCCACGAGCAGATCCAGGGCAGGCAGGCAGGCAAGCTGTGAGCTGAGATGTCCTTAGGCAGGGCTGAGGGAATGGGGCTTTCCTTGTTCCTCAGTGTCTATCTGTATCCAGGATGTGTCTGCGGTTGAAACACCTGATCCACTACACCAACTCAGCAAGAAGTAGGAACGCGTTGGACATGGCACACAGAACTAAGGCCACATCAGCATTTCTAGCCTGTCTTTCCAGGAGTGAGAGCCCAGCCCAGAGCTGGTTTTCATGCTGTCAGAACTGACCCTTCTGCCTCTCCATTCCCCCACCTCATCAGCTCCAATGTGAAGAATCTGAGGCAGTCTGGGCTCAGCCAAACCCTGGCAAAAAGGGGTTAAATCTCAGGATTTAAATGCATAAAAAATAATGTTTTCATTGTAGTATGAGTCATCAGTGATTCTACACTGTTTGTATCTGGGTTATTTCTTTCATCACTGAATCCTCTTTCTTTCTTTCTTTCTTTCTTTCTTTCTTTCTTTCTTTCTTTCTTTCTTTCTTTCTTTCTTTCTTTCTTTCTTTCTTTCTTTCTTTCTTTCTTTCTTTCTTTCTTTCTTTCTTTCTTTCTTTCTTTCTTTCTTTCTTTCTTTCTTTCTTCTTTCTTTCTTTCTTTCTTTCTTTCTTTCCTTCCTTCTTTCCTTCCTTCTTTCCTTCCTTCCTTCCTTCCTTCTTTCCTTCCTTCCTTCCTTCCTTCCTTCCTTCCTTCCTTCCTTCCTTCCTTCCTTCCTTCCTTCCTTCCTTCCTTCCTTCCTTCCTTCCTTCCTTCCTTCCTTCCTTCCTTCCTTCCTTCCTTCCTTCCTTCCTTCCTTCCTTCCTTCCTTCCTTCCTTCCTTCCTTCCTTCCTTCCTTCCTTCCTTCCTTCCTTCCTTCCTTCCTTCCTTCCTTCCTTCCTTCCTTCCTTCCTTCCTTCCTTCCTTCCTTCCTTCCTTCCTTCCTTCCCTTCCTCCCTCCCTCCCTCCCTCCCTCCCTCCCTCCCTCCCCTCCCTCCCTCCCTCCCTCCCTCCCTCCCTTCCTTTTCTCTCTGACACCCCCCTTTCTTTTCTGTTTTTATCTGTTTCTTGTGAATCTGTGTCTCTATAAAATCTGTCCAAATATTTACAAAAGGAAATGCTGGGTTGTGAAACTGAATTCGGAGAAAATGTTACACATGCTGAAGAAATGCATCCAGTGCTGTTTCCAAATGTTCCCACATGCATTTTTGTTCTGTGTCTCAAGTGTTGAGGCTTGATCCTTCAGATCTTTATTCAGACAAAGCTTGAACCGAAGGCAGCAAGACCCAGGCTCTGGTCAGGTCCAATGGTGCTGTAATTCTGGCTTTGCTGGAGCGGTTCAGGACTGATTTTGGCCATGAGTGACTAGTTAAAAAGCCTGAATAACCAGTATTACTGGGTTTGTGCAATGGGCCAGTTCCAGGCCAGGGTTTATCTATGCTTGTCACCAAGTTGCTGACAAATTGGCATCAGTCAGTCCATGCAGAAGCTGTCTGCAGCCCTGTTTTACCTTCTGAGATAAACATCAACCAGGCTGCTCTGGAAGACCCAAGGTCCCTGGAGAAAGCCAGACAGGTCTCTGGTCCCGCTGAGACAAAGACAACACACTCAGCTGTGACATGATGAAATTGCCATGAAGTCATTTTCCCAAGAAGTCCCTAATGCCACGAGCTCGGGCTCAGACTCACTCATGGGGCTCCTGTGTTGTTATGGTCTTGTACGTGTTTTGGCAGAGCAACGTGGGAACTGTAAAGCCCAGGGGATAAAGGGGGCCGAATGCTGGCAGTGGGTCCCATCTGCTCAAATCAAAGCACCACCTCCCACCCCCACACTTCACGCTCTTGTTTCTATTATTACCCTGACAATGACATTGTGGCTGGAGTGCAAACAGGGATTTTTTTTTTCAGAGGAAGGGGTTAATTTTGTCTTTCCTGGTTTTTGTTAAGGCAGGAAATCTAACCCTTAAGAAAGTCATTCAGGTTGGAGTGAGCTACTAAAAACCACTTCAGCCCTGTTTTGTATTTTCCTTTCTTTCATTCTTATGTCAGGTTTATTTAAGAAAAGAAAACAAAAATAGAGTAAAGCGAGGAAATAGCTAGTCCAGGATTTATAAGCAATTAAGTACACACTGCCACATATGATGAATTTTTTTCTTCCTGATTTGCACTGGGTGTAAACAAGATCAGATTCAAAAGTCTCATAATTACATAAGTCCATCAAAGAGCAATTATCATTGTTGTGAAGGCAAATTCCCTTTGCGCAAAGGCCTCAGCTGGATGTCTTCTCTGCACTGTCTCAGACCAGCCAAGGTATCTGCTCCACGGTGTCTGGCCCATATTTTATATTCGTGTGATGCTGGTTAACATCATGACTTGAAAGGTGGTTGTCACTGAGAGCACGCGCTCACTTAGCTGTGCAGGTGTCAGACATGGCAATTGCTTTAAGCTTGGAAAAAATTGAGGTTCCCAAACTGGAGGGAAAATACATCTGTGTTTTAGCTTTGTTCTCCATGTGAGACACTGAAAAGGGTTTGGAACGATAAGAGACTGTCAGTGGCACAGGGATACCTGTGTCTCTGAGCCAGGGCTGGCTGTTCCCACTAATGAAGCACTCAGGGCACAGCACCATTACAAATTCTGCTTTCTATTAAAGCGTTCAAGTGAAGGCTCCCGACCCGTGCTCCTGCTCCTGGAATGCACAAGGCTTTGGGCTGGTTGGAGGACTGCAGCATCCCGATCAAGCCCCCTGGGAGAAGGACGTTCCCAGCTCCTAGCCCAACAGGGTTTCTACAGAGCAGAGTCTTTGCAGAGTCTGTGCTCCTGCCCAGTGGTGCCTTAAATCACTCTGGCATCACACTCCAAAGGAGTAAAGCCAAGTGGTTCCTGGGTATAAACTTACAGAAAGGTCAACATCTGAAGTACCTATCATAAAGATGGAAATTTCTCCAGGAAAACATGATTAATAAAGTCCTGCCTTGAGGCCACCTGCTGTCCTGGTTCCTGCTGCAAAATGTTGGCAAGCAATCGATCATCAATAGTTCCTGCTGTTCAGCTTCTTAGAAAAATCTGGGTACCTTGGTGCTTGACAGATGATGTGCAAGGTCACCAGAGCCTGGCCGTGCCATGGTGTTGCAGCGTTATCACATCTCGTGAGGAGCTGGCTCAGAGTGCATCAGAGGAGGATGTGCAGTTCTGCTGCACCCACGACATGCTCCCTGCCCACCTCCCATGTGCTTGTGGTACAGAGGGACATATGTCACCCTCCCAGCTAGTGACTCCTGTGATTCACACCCGGCGATCTACTGTGGACAGCTGTGGGGTCCCAGTGGCAGAGTGGGTGATGGTGTGGTCGAGTGGAGTCATTTCACTGAAGTGTGTGAGTGTTTCTCTCACAATCTGTTTCCAACCCGCTGTTCAGAGAACAACAATAAATAAATGGAATGAAAAGTGCAATCCTGTGTTTATTTTTAAGGAATGTGTTGAACAAACAGATTTGCTTTGAGGCTGCAGTTCTGGCAAAGCCCCACTGCTCAGCAGAGCTGCGACAGTCCCGCAGTAAGTGGGTGAGCCAGCGCTGGCGCTCGCCTGCCCGTGCCCTTCTCAGTGCCTTTCCCTGTGCCCCCTCCTCCCAGCCCCCCCAACGGGAGCCTGGAAAGCCCTGGAGATCTTGGCCAGATACAGAGCCTGGCTGGTTTGTGGGAGGTCTGAGGTGGTTAAAGGCTGGGGGGCATTGGTGGGGAAGAGGCTGGAAAATTTGGGGACTGATGGTTGGCAGCGCACAAGGCTGGTGGGGTAAGAGGAACCCCAGGGCAAAGGGTGGATGGAGAGCTGTCCTCTGAAGGAGCAGCTGAAGAAAAGGAAAGCAGAAAGCTACCGAAAGGGTCGAGGAAGGAGCAGCACAGCTGGGGATGGCAGCACCCGGGAAAGAGGAATCGCTGGGAAAGGGCTGAGGGGAAAGGAAAGGCGGGAGAGGGTGCTGGGGAGACAGTGGTGGCTGGGATCAGCGAGCGACTGGGAGCCGGTGGGGCTGTTGAGGCATCGCAGGGAGGCAGGGGAAGTGGAAGCAGCGCTGACTGGAAGCCCTGAGTAAGAAACACCCGAGTGTCTTGGTGGAAGCTGGTCGCCCACGAGGAGAAGAAAACTTCTGGGAAGCGCTGATGCATTACAAAGGGGGGAGAAAAAGAAAGCTCCCACTGCTCCACTGCTGGTTACTGGGCAGCCCCAGAGTCGGGGGTGTTCTCAAGTGTGGAAAACAAACTTTGCATGGGCTTCTGCTGCTCTACTGTGTTTTTTCCATGATGGGAATGGCTATCAAACCTGTGTTTACTTAACAAATAATATACAAATATATGTATATACATATGTATTTATATGTAGATTTGTCTGTACCTGTATATATATGTCTATGCATGAATACAAATACACGTATGTGCATACCCATCTCTTTATACGTGTGTTTTAGAATATGCATGCCCACACCCATGGCCTCACATCCTCCCGTGCTGCTGCCCCAGCAGCTTCCTGCCCCAGCAGCGCTGGTTTCTGTGGGAAGGGGTGAGCGGCCACTCCTGGGGGGGCTGGGGGCTACACCAAGGATGCCCCAGCACCAGCCAGGCAGAGCCGTGGGGCAGTTGCCAGTGAGGTGGCTCAGCCCCACAGCACCTGTGCTGGGAGCGGTGGGCACAGGGGCAGGTGTGTGTTTGAAAGGGGGTGTCTGTGTGGTCGTAGACGTGTGCATGTCTGCGTAGGGGTGTGTGTGCACGGGTGTACCTGTCTGTGCACGCATGTGTATACGTGCGTGGATGTGCACGTATGTATGTACGTGGGCACACGGATCTGTGGGCAGGGACGAGCGCCTGTGTGTGTGTGTGTAGGTGTGTATATACACCTGCAGGCAACCGTGTTTGTGCTGACACCTGCTTGTGTTCACGTTTGTGTACATACACACGTGTGTGTGGGTATGTCCTTGTGTGTGCAGGTGTATGTCTGTCTGTGTCCGTGTGTTTGTATGTACGTGTGTGTGTCTGTGTGTGTGTGGTAGCAGAAGGGGGTGTGTGTGTCTGTGTGTGTGAGCAGAAGGGGGTGTGTGTGTGTCTGTGTGTGAGCAGAAGGGTGTGTGTTTGTGTGTGGCAGAGGGGGGTGTGTGTGTCTGTGTGTGTGTGGTAGCAGAAGGGTGTGTGTGTGTCTGTGTGCGGCAGAGGGGGGCGTGTGTGTGTCTGTGTGTGTGAGCAGAAGGGGGTGTGTGTGTCTGTGTGTGGCAGAGGGGTGTGTGTGTGTCTGTGTGTGTAGCAGAAGGGTGTGTGTGTGTCTGTGTGTGGCAGAGGGGTGTGTGTGTGTCTGTGTGTGTGAGCAGAAGGGGGTGTGTGTGTCTGTGTGTGGCAGAAGGGGGTGTGTGTGTCTGTGTGTGTGAGCAGAAGGGGGTGTGTGTGTATGTGTGTGGCAGAGGGGTGTGTGTGGCAGAGGTGTGTCTGTGCGTGTGGCGGAGGGGTGTGTGTGGCGGCGGGCTGTGCGTGTGCCAGAGCCGTGCACTCACACGTATCCTCCCCCTATCTCCTTCTCTGCGCGGGCGCGCGAGCGCGCTCCGGCGGCCCCGCGGCGCATGACGTCATGCGGCGAGAGCTGGGCGCGCCCGTGCTGGCGCGCGGCCAGGTGACGTCTTCGCCCAGCGCCCACGTGACGCGGCCCCATTGAGAAAACGCCGGTCCAGCGGCGGGGCCCGATATAAGGCGGGCGCGGGCGTGCGGGGCCGGAGCGGGTCGCGTAGAGCCGCGTTTCTCTGGGACACCGGCACCTCCGGCACCGACCGCGCCTCCTTCTTTCCTCTGCCCTCGGCCGGAGCCGCCATGGTGAACCTGCGGGTGTGCGCGCTGGAGTGCGAGGCGCTGCGGGGGCTGCTGCAGGAGCGCGCCGCGCAGTGCCTCGTCCTCGACTGCCGCTCCTTCTTCTCCTTCAACGCCGCGCACATCCGCGGCTCCTGCAACGTCCGGCTCAGCACCATCGTCCGCCGCCGCGCCAAGGGCGCCCTGGCCCTGGAGCACGTCGTCCCCAACGAGGAGCTCCGCGCCCGCCTGCGCCAGGGGCTGTTTCACACCGTGGTGCTGCTGGACGAGCGCAGCGCCGACCTGGAGCTGCCCAAGCGCGACAGCACGCTGCTGCTGGCCCTCGGCACCCTCTGCAGAGAGGCCCGCGGCGCCCGCATCTGCTTCCTCAAGGGTGAGTGGCCCCGGCACCCTGCCGGACCCCGCCGGAGGGGAACCAGCCCAGCCGCGCCGCCCGCGGGGCTCCGCTCGCTCGTCCCCGGCCGCGCAGCACTGACCCGGCGCCTCTCTCTTCCCTCTCTAGGAGGTTACGAAGCTTTCTCGTCCGCCTGCTCCGAGCTCTGCACCAAGCCGGCTGCCCCCGCCGGCCTCAGCCTGCCCCTGAGCGCCAGCAGCGCGCCCGGCAGCGCCGACTCGGGGTGCAGCTCCTGCGGCACCCCCCTCTATGACCAGGTGAGCGGGGACGGGCGGGCGGGCGGGTGCCTGCGAGCCCTGGGAGCAAGCGGGCGCTTTCCTCGGGGGTTGTGGGCCGAGCCGAGCTAACCGGTTGCCTGTCCTTTCTGTTTCAGGGTGGGCCGGTGGAAATCCTGCCGTTCCTCTACCTGGGCAGCGCTTACCATGCCTCCCGAAAAGACATGCTGGATGCTTTGGGGATCACAGCGTTAATCAATGTCTCGGCCAACTGCCCCAACCACTTCGAAGGGCACTACCAGTACAAAAGTATCCCCGTGGAGGACAACCACAAGGCAGATATCAGTTCCTGGTTTAACGAGGCCATCGATTTCATAGGTAAATGAGCTCTCTCTACGGTCTGTTGTTTTTCTGGGGTAATAGACTGGGGAAATCATTTTGGGACACTGGTGTTTGCCCAGTAAAACCTGCACTTGAGATGGCAGAATCCCTTTCCGTAGGGGAGATGTACTCGGGGAGCACTTCCATTGATTTTATTCTAGTCAGAGGAACAAGCTTAGCTTTACAAAGCTGTTTGAAACCTTGAATCGAGAGGCACTGGTCTTGCAGGGAAGAGCTACTGAATTTAAGCAGATCGGCATTAAAGTAGTCTTGCAAGACTGCTAAAGTGACCTGAAGGAGCTATTTGTATAACCGGAGCCCAGAATGAAAATAGCTAGACTGCTGCTTCCCTCAGGACAAAGGCTCTCTTTGTCTCTGAAGCACTGGGTGCACCCATTAAGCTAAGGAAGGGATGGATGAAAGAAATGTAAAACGGCAGCCAGTGATTTCCCACCTCTGGAAGCAGTGGGACTTGTTTGCTAACTGTGTGTTTTTAATTCTTTCAGACTCTGTAAAAAATGATGGAGGAAGGGTATTTGTGCACTGCCAGGCTGGCATCTCCCGATCAGCAACCATCTGCCTTGCTTATCTCATGAGGACCAACAGAGTCAAACTGGATGAAGCCTTTGAGTTTGTGAAGCAGAGAAGAAGCATCATTTCCCCAAACTTCAGCTTCATGGGGCAGCTGCTTCAGTTTGAGTCACAGGTCCTTGCCCCTAACTGCTCAGCAGAAGCTGGTAGCCCTGCTATGTCAGTATTGGACAGAGGAGCATCAACCACCACAGTCTTTAACTTTCCAGTGTCCATCCCTGTTCACACCTCATCCAGTGCTTTAAGCTATCTTCAGAGCCCCATCACCACTTCTCCGAGCTGCTAAAAAACGGGTGAAAATATGGTCAGAACTCAGACTTAACTGTCTCAGCAGTGCAATACCTATGGGGACAGTGTCATCAGTCATTCATGTTTTGTGGGGAACCATCCATGGATCCCAGAACAGTGTCATAAATGAAGAGGAGCTCACCCAATGCCAGACAACTACGTGTTACTGACTTTCCAAGCCAATATCTGGATGCCTAAGCAGAGATCAAAGGACATTGTCTCTTCCTGAGCTGTTCTTCCTTGTCTTCTGTCTGTTCTAAGCCTGCTCCATGTTTAGTAGCATGTTCACCAGTATTCCCATTCCTGGACACTCTGGGCAACACTGATGCTGTCCCCTTTTATATGACAGTCCAATTTATTTATTTTTACATTAGTGCATAGGTTTTTTGCCTTCACAAACCTAAAGTTTCATTTCTAGAGAAACAAAATACCTCAGTATTTTTTTTGGTACTGTAATCCTGTGTATAGATGTCAGCTTTTCTTGTTTCCCAAGCACTGACGTGAAAGCACCAGGCAAGTGCTTTTTTGAGTTGCCAAGGGTTGTGTGTTTGCTGATTTATTTATGATGTGAAATAATATATTTCTTCTTATGAAGACATAGTTTTGTTACATGATTAACTTTTTTATACAAAGAATAAATTATGGTATTTCTATTGAGGTTGGATTGAGACTTTCTTTAAAGCCTTGTGTTCCACAGTCCCAGAACTCCTGTGGAAGCTCACAGGTGAAGAGCTGTAAGAAAAATGTGAGTTTCCAACTCAGACCTCAGGTCTTGATTGACCTTTAGAGGAAAAACAGGTTTTAACAACGTGACTAGAAACTACTGCTGCTGCTTAACCTGAGCTTTTCTTTGTCCCTCTGTGACTATATGTGGTGGTAAAGAGCCAAGGTTGACTTCTCAGCTGTAAGGGAGATTTGGTTGCAGTGATGGGAGCCCTTTGAACCAACTGAGACTTGAGCACAGGCCTGCAGCGAATTTAAGCGAGGCCTTCCTTCTCCTAGGAAGCAGTGGCCTTATTGCTTGTTTACTTTTAATGCTTCAAAGGTTAAGTCTAAAAATCAACCTGTTGGTGAGAGATCTTGCAATGGGGGTTGTGCCAGGGTGTGTTCTCTATCTCCTCCAATCCTCTTTGCAACTCAAGCTGTCTCTGATCCCTCGAGTGAAGTATGTGGCTTGCTGGGCTATCTCTGTAAACAAATCTGGGCATAACAAGTGATCAGGTAACCACCAAGTCACTTTATTTGGGTCCTAGTAATACCTCCTGTTGCAGTCTCTCTGGGGTGACTCTTACCTGGCACTCCAGTTGAGGCAACAAAGAGTTTTATGTAGCTGTGAAAAGCCAGACAGTTCTGACAGGCCAGTGCTGCTGGCAGTCCCAGGTAGGAGCTGCAGGATGAGGGTGATGGGCAGTGAACAGTGCAGGTTAATGCTGTGTGGTGTGACAAAACTGGATGTCTTGGGGCGGTGGGGGGGGTGGGGGCAGGATGTGTGTGGCAGCAGCAGTGTTGTGACATATCATTATTGGGGAAGCTAAGGTGGAAGAAATGCAGCTGGAAGCTTGCTTTTCTAGGGAGGTGGTAAGTCTGGTAATGTGGGGCTTGGTGCTGGGGTACACTTGGACATTGGTCCTATACCCACTCCAGAAGGGAGCCACCAGTCCTTGCATCTCTGATACTCAAAAGAGTCAGATCTTACTTTTGCCTCATCAAAAGTGGTTTTGCTTGGGTAGGTAGAGCAGGTAATGCCTCTTTATGTAAAATCAAGGTGTTTTAACAGTTCTGGCCCTAACCTTATTGACGAGGGGCCTTTTAAAGCACAGGGCAGCTGTGCTCTTGTCACGTAACTGGAGACAAGCAAAGCACTGCAAACTCCTGCTGAGATCCTGCATGTTACTGGGAGTATTAATGGTGCTAAAATCCAGGACTCTTCTCTTGGGAGAAGGTGCCCTTGAAGGATGGGATGATGCACTGCTGCGTCTGAAACTCTTCCACGTGAGCTGCCCCTCCGACGCAGCTCTGTCGTCAGCGCTATGCGTTAACCATCGCCAAGCTTCAACCTGACACCAAGGGATAAAAAAACCAAGGAGCAGCTAAAAGGAGGGGAGATCCCTGGGCACTAAGAAATTAAGTTAAAACCCCTCTATTTTCTTAAAACTTGCATGAACCTCAAAAGTGAATATTCCTCCCCAAAGCCTGTCCCATCCTGCCAATCCTGGAAATCCCTTTTGTCCATGGAATGTCCCTTCGCAGGTTTTGCTGCTCTGTGGGACTGCACCCACCACTGCTTTCCCTGCAAAGTGTGTGAGGCTGTTTCTGAATATGGAAGCCTTTTTACACCTGCAGTGAACAGTGGAACAAACTTTCACCTTCAAAGCAAAGCAGAGCTTGTTCAGTGGAAAAATACAACCTTGGCAGCCCTGGCTGTGCTACTGATAAAAAAAATCCTGCCTGTTAATCACAATTCAAACAGAAATCCGCTCCCCATCAGCCAGGGGAGCTTGTTTATGTGTTTCTTGGAACAATAAAACTCATTACCTGGCAGCTGATCAGCTTTTATAACCTGAGCAGGCACCTGATGGGCACAGAAGAGAGCTGCTTCAGCACAACGCCCGTGGTGGAAAAGGCAGCCAGCAACAGTGCGGCTTCAGTCCCAGTGAGGCACCCACAGGCACTGCCAGCTCTGGGGATGTGCGATGTCCCTTTCCAAGCCTTTGCTGTGAGCCTTCGGCTATCCTCCGTAATCACTCTCCTCCTGCCTAGAGCCCAGATGCCTGCAAAGCCTCTGTGACAGCATCACACCCAGTCCAAATAAGGGGGGGATAAGGGGGCAAGAACAACAGTGAGAAGTGAGAGACGTCAGAGCCTGACCTGCACACACCACCTCAGTGTCCTAGTTGTTGGGGAGGTGGATGGGCTCAGCTGGGGGCTTTGCTGGGAGCGGGGAGGGAAGGAGCGGGGTGGCTGGTGAGGTGGGGGCAGAGGAGGAGGTGTGAGCTGGACAAGGAGGCATGAAGGGCAGAGCCTGAACATGGTGGAGCTGCAGGACGCCTTGGCACACAGCTGAGCTGAACTTTTCTCGCTGTGGAGGCACTAGGGAGGCATTTTCTCTTCTCACCCCTCATTTATTCTCCCTGCTTCACTGTTGTTTATTTGGGATATCAAGGCTCATGATTCACTGTGCTTTACAGCACTTAATTCCCATTTCTCCCAGTTCCCACACAAAACTGGCTGTCCTTCCACGCTAGCAGGGCTCAGCCAGGACCCTGCCCCTCGTATTTGATCCTGGACCCCAAGAAACCCAGCACACAGCAGGCATGTGTAGGGCTTTCAGCTTATATAAACCTGTAGCTCTACAGTTGCATACATCCCCATGGAAACCACGAGGAGTTTCCCCTTGGTGAGGACAGCAGTAACATCACTTCCTGCTGCTGACAAACCAATTTGTCATGAAGTGATAGAAAGGCATGTTTTGTGTTTGCAGGAACTGGCTCCAGGCTTTGTTCCTCCCAAACCAGAGGCTCTGCACCCGCCCTGAAGGCAAACAATGGCTGCTGTGCTGAGCAAAGCAGAGATGGGGAGATGAAGACAAGCCTGTTGGGCCCCCAAAATGCCAGAGCCTGGACCACCAACACCATGGAAAGGCTGCAGAGCGTATAGAGAAAGCGTGAGTCGTGGCAGTGTGTAACAACACAGCACGTGAGGCCCTGTGCAGCACCCACAGACGGGCCCCCACAGTTGAGGGGTGTACGTAGCCAGCCCACACGGGGATACAGCACATGAGCTGCGCGTAATATCCCCAGTGAGATGCAATACCCAGGGGATACAGCATACCCACTTATCACATGACGAACAGACAGAGAGCTCCAGATTAGACGCATCTTGGGTAATCCCCTTGTCTCAAAGCTTTTGCCTTTCTTTTGTAATCAGCACTTGGAAAGGCGCTGGGTGTACTGAAGCTTAGGGACTATCCTGCATTAGTCACCCCTGGTATCAGACTAGCAGGGCTGCAGGGATGTGTTATGACATTACTTTGAAAAAAAGAACATTACATCCAGATCATAGACAGGCAAATCTAGTTTGCCCGGTTACCACCTGGGTTTTTTTCTCTGTCTGTCTCCAGGGCAGCAGAAAGGGCACTAAGAGTCATTTGGAAACAATCTTGAAGTGCGGCCCTGGAGATCCCACTCCCCAGCTCCGCAAACAAGTCACAGCTCAATGAGCAAGAAGAGGTCATGGTGTGTGACTGTCTAATGTGGTTAGAAGTCACTGTACCTCAGATCTCATCTAAAACCTGTTTCTTACCCTTTCCCTTGTTCAGCAACGATGTCCATGACAGAACCCAACGAGCAGTGTAGCTGATGAGATTCCCCAGATCTGCTCCAATCCAGGTCTGTTGGGAGATTGGGAATACAGCTAAAACCCAGGCTCAAACCCATGCATGCTGGAAGAACAAATTAGCTATGTGGTTTATGCTCTGTGTGGCCTTCCCACTACTAGCTATTTACTATGGTGTGGAGGCAGTGGCCATGGCTGGTGGGGAACTGGCAGCCTTGCTGAGGGAGGACATGGCTAAGGCACCCAGCCAGGTGGGTCCTGGTAGCACCCATCAGGGCCATAAAAGGTTAAGTGGGATGCAGGTATGAAAGAAGCCCTCTAAGGAGAGATTGGAGAGCAGCAGGGGTTGTTGATTTGCTGCTAATTTAATTGGTATTGCTGTGAGGACTTCAAGCTGCTTAGCCAGCCCTGCTGGGGACCTGGCTCAGGTCTTTGTGCCTGTTCTTGCTCAGGTGGAGGGGAAAGCTTCAAGGGATCAATCCTGATACCTGAGAGGAAGCAGCTGAGTTGCTCTGCTGCTGGGGTGAGTAAAGGATTCCTGGTTTTCAGAACTATTTCCCATTTTGGGAGTGCAATTGTAAAAACCTGTGCCTGTCTGGAGAGCAGTGCCAAGGTCCTATATGGACCTGATGCTGTTAGGCTGGCACGGAGTGAGTTGGCTCCATCATCATAAGACTAGTGGCCAAAACCAGGGGGAAAGGCAGGTTTGTGCTTTGTCCTTACATGGTGTAGGCACAGCATGTTCTCCAGGTGTGGGCTTGTTGTTTTTTTTCCTTCCCCTGGGAATTTCCATTTCCAGGGTTTTCCAGCTGCTGCGTGTGGTCATGTACCCTCCTGCCATGCCAGGCTGTGTGTGCCCATAGTGCTGAGCCTCACCAGCACCTGTGGTATGGCTGAGGGCTGACTGAGGTCCCCAGGAGGCTGCTGGGCTGGGGGTTTCCTAAGTGGTGCTCTCGAGCGCTTGCATTTGCGTGCGTTTCCTGCTAGATGCAGAAATGACTCGGTCTGGGCTTCCCCTCCTCGGTGTCACTGGCAGCGAGGGGAGGGGGTGAGGTGAGACACACAGCGCAGCCCGTGGGCAGCTTCCAGTCGCCAGGGGGGTGGCAGTGGATAGATGTGCCCTCCAGGAGGGCGTTCAGCAGTGATGTGCTCCTGGGTGGGAGTCTGGGGGTCACAGGTGTTTAGCAGGGAGAGCAAGAAGAAAAGATGCTTGTGAACATAGTGTATGGGGATGGGATGAAGCACAGCTAATGACAGCAGGCCTTAGAATACCCGTTACAACTTACCTAGGTCCTGTTTGGCATTCAGGCTGGGTGAGTCAAGGCTGTGGGAACAGTAATTTCATCAGCCAATTAATTCCAAAATTCATATTGTGTAGACTGTGTAGGGGCTATCGTGAGTGCCACCGAAAATGCTTCAGTTCTCATAAAAAGGTTATGTATGACACCAATCCCTCTCATTTCAATAGCTTTTGGTTCCCAAGCTATAAGCTGTGCTTAAAAATAAACTCTCAGAGTATACTAACTACGTCTAATGTGATGTAGGCACCTTCCAACTCCGTAACCAGTTGGCTATCAATTAGCAGGGTCTCACTACACCATATTTTTTTTTATACTTTTTGTCTTTGTCTCAGAAACAAATCTCACCTACACTAAAAATAATAAATACAGCATGATTTTTCTAGTCCTCCAATTTCTGATATGATTTAACTTTATTTGAAAGGTTTTGGGGTTCTGTTCCCTAGTGACTGTGGTGGAGATAGCTGAAAATGGCTTTTTCACCTCAAAGATGGTGCCTTTCAGAGTCTTCCCTAAATCCTTGTAGAAATATGATCTAGGATAAACTTGTTTCCATGTCGCTATCTTGTTCTTCTTTGAAATCTTGTTAAGGTTTTGTTAATTGGCAATTGGGTCAAAGCTGCTATGTGGTTTTGACGGTAAGTTTTTCTAATTTATGGAGGATATAAACTGCAGATGTTCATTAACTCTAATAGTCTTTCCTGATACTCACAGATCAACTCTAACTTCATTCCTTTATTGTGTTCTGCAGTGAAGGCTTTATGATTGCAGATGTGTATTTCAGGGACTTCTGCACGATGAGGTTCTTAGAAATGACATCTATGACTCTTCCATACACAAGTACAATCCTTCTTGCATGTAAAATATGTAGCAGAAAATGCTAACTTTCTGCTTTTCAGTGTTTTGAAGTGCCCAGCGCTTGTTCCCGTTAGCCCATGCAGACACTGTCAATAGAAACAAGTGGCATAAACTACATTACCACATCTGGTGGGTCTTTCTTCTTGAATCGCCTAAGTGCTGGTTTAAATGTTACATGACAGGATGTTTTCCTTGGTCTTTATTAAAACAAAGAGTCAGCAGTCCTATGTGTGTGTTGGCTGTGATAGCATCAGTTGTGAACTTGGTCTGTGTCTGGGCACACGTGGGTTGCATTTCCCCTACGTTGCTAGACTGGGAGATCAAGGCTTCTGACTGATGGTCTGGGTGCCAGCCTTAGTCTTCTGCAGCCTGGTAGAATCCTATAACTGCATCTATGCAATGGCCACCTCTCCCACTCCTGTGTCTAGGGGTATCACACCTGGTATCTCGGGTAGGAGGTGACCCCTGGAAGCACCTTTAAGGCCTTGTCCTAAGCATGAGGAATCCAACTGCTCAGGCCTTTTCAAGATGCATTAATGTGAACAGCAGCATCTGCTGAGGTTAGTGCAGATGGAGTGGGATGATCGAAGCCGGTCAAATGTTGAAACCCCATCGGCTGCTGTAGCTTGGCTGGAATCAGTGTTGCGTCACCGAGACACTTTCAGCTGAAGGATTCTGGCTGCCACAGGAGTAATGAGAGGAGCCAGCTGAACAGCAGACTGCACAGCATCGAACAATGGTTCCCACCCTTTCCTACTCAGAAGGGAGCAACAGAAAGGAACAAAGCTATTTGCAAGGAGAGGAAAAAATCCTTTTGACCTTTGTCTTTTACTCTTCCCACTCCCTTCGAGTTTCCTCCCTCCTGGAGCCAGCAGACATCTCAACACTGAGGATCCGCCAGATCTCAGCACCTTCCCTTGTCCTCTTTACTCTCTTAAATGCTTGCCCTCAGGTGCCAATGGAGATGGCCGTTTATAACTGCCTTTTGTCCCTCTGTTTACAGCTTCCCTTCCAGGCTCCAGGGGTGGTTGATGTCAGGGTGCTACATTTGGGTTCCTGGTACTTTTATCTGGTGCTAATGCCTTCCATGAGTGACAGGAATGTGGACGGCAAGGCGAGTGTCCGGGATGGTGTGGGGGCCTGGGGAGGGCAGAAGGGAGGTGGGCAACACTGAGCTAGGGCATAGCATGAGGCTGCCCACCCTGCTCTCCCTGCCAGGCACCAATTGGTTTGCTGGAAAACACTGTGGTCATTTATGGCCTTATGCAGGGAGGGCCTGCCCACTGGCACCCTGTCCGTCTGTCCAGGCAGCTGGCAGAGCCATACGTGGCACCACGAGCTATGCACTGAGCTATTTTAAGCTGCCTGGGCTGCATCCCAAGTTTAGTGTGTTCTATTTCTGGTGCAAAATGATCTTCCTGGGTGGGGGATGCAGAGATATATACTTTTTTTTTTTTTCATATGAAACATATGGGTTTGGGTTCAGAGGCAGTGAGAGAAAGAAACAGCTGGGCACTGTGGGAGGAGAGGCACAAAGAAAAGAATAGGTGGAGAGAGCTGGTGGCCATGGAGGTCCTGCTTGGAGGAAGAGGTCTGTGCCCACAGCCACTGTCTTTGCCAATGGCTTGTCTGTGGATCAGGAATCAAAGGCCTGGGTTTGGTTTACAGCTGGGGTTTGTTGAGGACACCGGGGGCTTTGCATTTGTTTGAAATAGGCTGCTGGGGGGAGTTTGAGATTCCAAAACATCTGACAAGGCTGGAAGGGATGAACAGGGATGCTAAATGCAGAGCTGTAAACTTGCTGGTTGCTTTCACCAATTTTGGACCCTCCTCTCCCTCCAGACTGACTAGATGTTGAGGGCAGCAGAGCACCATTTGTTCACTGGGACTTAAAGGAATTCCTAAAAGGAGTTAACCAAAAGGGGGTGTTTGTTTACTGCATGCACTGTCCGGCTGTCTGCTGTCAGAACCGATTTTGCAGGTATAAAGTGATGTGCAGGGCTATAGGCTGGCTCCCCATGGCTGTGGGGTTTGCCAGTGCAACCTTCATACCTGTGTCTGAAACTAGAGGTCTGAAGTGTTTCTTCTTCTTCCACACAGGCTGGTGAGGACACAAAGGCTACTGAGAATATAGAAAAGGATATAAAAGAGTTTCCTTTAAAGCTTAAGAAGAATTTTGAGGGGTTGGACTCGATTGTTTGAGGTCCCTTCCAACCCCTACACTTCTGTGATTTGCCATTCTTAATCTTTCAGCTACCTTCTGAGGGGCTCCTCAACTGCCAGTGGCACAAAATATTACTGTGACTGTGACAATAATCATGGTGCTGATCAAAGTACTGTTCTCTGAAACCTTCTGCTTGGCAACCTCCGCTCTCCTGTGCACAGATACTAAGTGGAAATATGTGATAGTTCCAAAACCCAGCACAAGACTGCCAGCTGTCCTCTGAGATGTCCTTCTGGAGCAATATTTAGGGGCTTTGAGGCTAGATAATTTTTTTCCCCTTTCTGCTTTCTAATCAGGGCTGATTTAATACTATCTCTGTAAAAATAATTTGGCCCCAGCAATAGGACACAAAATACTTCCCCCTGCTACCAAAACACAGAAGAAAGGAGTAAGCAGTGGCACTCAGAACAAGAGCTATATCTGTTTTCAGGCAGAGACAATCAGATCCAGTAGACTGGGCTGGAGGTGATGTTTCTCATCCACTTTCTCTGGTTACCAAGGGTGGCAGATGTAAAGATACAAAACGATTCCTAAGGCCAGAACAGGCTATTTTGATTAGGCAGTTGAAGTCCTGCACAATGTAAGCAACACTTATGGTTGATAAAAAGCCTGTACTTTAGAAGGACACTGTCCTGATGAATGATTGCAAATCATGGAGATGTGACTCTTTTTTTTTTTTTTTTTTTTTTTTTTTTTTTTACAGAAGAATTTTGGGGTA
Source organism: Laterallus jamaicensis coturniculus (assembly GCA_022605575.1). Classification (NCBI taxonomy): domain Eukaryota; kingdom Metazoa; phylum Chordata; class Aves; order Gruiformes; family Rallidae; genus Laterallus; species Laterallus jamaicensis. The sequence continues at coordinate 10,132,494 of JAKCOX010000016.1, read as the reverse complement.
GTGGAAAAAGCAGATGACATTGTCAGAGATCATTGATTTTCAACATGGACCTCTGATATTTTCACCAAGCCACCTTGAAGACTGTGTTATGTCTTGATATTATCATATTTTAGGCTGTTCACCAACTGGTGACAGAAGCAGCTCACTGGTGAGAGCACATGTTCATCAGGCTCTTTCTGGTGGAGTATGCTGAGCATTTTTAGGGTGTGATGGCCATGAGATCTCATCATTGCCTTAAAGTCAATATGTATTTTGCCAAATGTGCTTAGAGGAGTTTTTCTTTCTCCTCAGAGAAGCTGGGAAGATGGATTTGCAGGAAAGTGCAGGTGGCTGTGCCTGACCAGCTTGGGGATGTGGCTTCTGAGCTTCGATTGGAATTGGCTTCCACAAGAGCAGGTCCAGCTGAGTGCAAGGGGGGAAACAGGATGGGGAACAGTCTGGGGTGGATTGGGGGCAGGAGAACCCCAGATGGAGGTTGCAACTGGTGTGGGATGATGGGTGGAGTCAGGGATGGTGGTTTCTAGGGTGAAGGATGAGGAAAATGTTTGCCTTGTGGAGGGGAAGAACCAGGAGCTTGATAGAAATGAGAAGACAGAAGTGGGTGGATGAGAATGGGAGCAAGGTTGGTGCAGAAGCATGCAAGGTCACTGGGGAAGTGGAGGAGGCAAGGGGGCCAGTGACTTCTGTGTTTGTGGCAAGAGAGGAGTCAGGGAGTTACTGGAGAAGAAGCAGAGGCAAACTGAAGGGGAAGGAAACTTGCTTCACTTTTGTCACTGTTCTCTCTTGTGCAGTGAGGTAAGGTCCTGGGTGGAGAGAGATCTGGATACTGGCAGCAGAGAAGGAGTCTTGGATGAGTGAACAAAGAGGGTTTGTGAAGCAAGATGGTGAAAAAGCAGATGCTGGAGGCCATCGCACCATACAGTGAAGAAGGTAGAGCAAATACAGGAGAGACCCAATCTGCAATGAGGGAAATAGTTCCTGGATGCCATAAATGCTCCACAGTTTGAAGAAGGAAATAGATGCTGGGAGTGAGCTAAACCTGGAGATTATCAGGCTGAGCTCTATGGTGGGGGAAAGGACAAAAAATGGTGTGTGTGTGTAGGGGAAGGAGCAGGAACAAAGTATGAAAGAATCAAATATATTTGTACTAAGGACAAGGAAAGTGAAGCAGAATGGGGCTGACAGCAGGCTGGGAAGTCACTGAATGACCAAGTGTGAAGTACAGAGCTCCCTTCACCCTGCTCAGACCAAGCTGGAGAGGTAACACTGAGTGACAGGAGAAAGCCAGGCTATTTGCCCATGTTTTAAAGAAATGTCATCCCCACTGTGCAAGGAGAAAAAACCTACATCTTTGGTTTCTAAAGAGGATCACAGCTTATCTAAATCAGGACAGAAAGGGTCATAACAAGGTGAGAGATGGGGAACTTGTGTCTTTGCTTTGCATTGAGCATTCAGGTCATGATGGGGTCTTTCAGGGAGAGAGGCCTTCCTTTCTAAGGACTGTTTCTGAGAGGTCTCCATTCACAACAGTGTGGTCCTTGCTGAGCTATGCACTGCTATTTTATCCTCTTTTGCAACTAGCTAGGGCACTTCTTTTCCATGGCAAGTGGTCCCACAAGTCTTGCAGCCTTCCAGCCCTTGTTTGTTCCTTATGCAAGTGGGAGGCACAGAAAGCAGGGGAACAGTGCAGTTGTGTGCAGGTGAAACTGCAGAGCTATGTGCCCTATGTTGCTGATTTAATGATCCTGTTATCTCTTGGCACTGGAGATACTGAAGTTTGTCACAGAGCTTGCCCATCCCTCTCAGATGCTGTTGTGGCTTTGGCTGACTTGTTGCTCCATTTCCCCCTTCCACTGCACAAGGCAGTTTCCCTTCTGAGGGACAGCCTAACCCCTAGAGAAGAGGAGCTGGTTCTCCCCTGTTTTGCCCTTCGCACTGTGACATAAGCAGGACTAGTTGCTCCTGGCTGCTCCCCTTGCAACCTTGCTTTCCACCAAATTACCAGTCCTGGATCTGGACAAGAATCTATGTTTTCCCACTATCCTCCTTCCCTTCAAGCCAGTAATGGGTCTCTGAAAGGCAGCTAAAGGAATGAGAAATGGCTTTGCAAGGAGGAGGTTGCCTGTGGAAGCACAATGGCCAGCTGAGCAGCCCCTTGTTGTGGCTGAAGGTGCTGGGCCATGTTTGCAGATGCACTGTGCCCTGTTGCCTGGTGGCAGCTGTGAAGCTTATCCTCTTCCTGAGCTGTGTGAACCGCTGTTCCCTTGTGTGGGGGCAGACAGCAGGCCTGCCAGCAGCCTAGCTCTCTTCACCCAGGACATAGGCCCTGACAATATTCTTCTGTTCCCATGAGAAACAAAGAGTTCCTCATGCTGAGAGGATCCTAATAATCCCATTCTCAAAACACAGCGGCCTTGCTGATAGGGGTACAGGCTGCCCTAAACCAAGAGGCAGTTATGGGAAGGAATTTGGGAGTAACAGAACATATTAGGAACCAACCATAACAAGATGGTCAAAACAGCAGGTGTGCAGATGCTTTTAGGTATTAAAGGTAAACTAAGGATGTTTAGCTATAAGATAGGTTTATCAGAACTCGTTATAGTTACTAACCAATCAATATGGTGTGAACAGTGTGTGTAACCAATGAGCAGTTTTTTAGCTTGCCACACTGGTAGTAAGAAAGGTATAGAATCTGGGTGATTTCACCTAATAAAATGGCTTCACCTAAAATTCATATCGAATTGCGTGTTGCTCTCTGCCGGTCGCCATAAATGGTGACCTCCATGTGATCCCGATATTCGAGGCCGCTGGCAGGCCCGCTGTCTTCCCCGACATCCTCATGCTGCAAGGTTCAGGCGAGGTTCTGGAGCTCGCTGGCTAGTGTGCCAACAGCTCTGCGGGAGAAGCTTGTGCAACTGGGGGTGCAGAGTCCGTGCAGGAAGCCAGGCATACATGGGTGCTGCAGGGTCAGCTCTCCAGCTGAGTGGGTGCAATATCCGTTCTGGTGTCACTGCCTGCACGGGAGTGTTGCTGGCACGTTCCTCCCAGGGCTGTCCCCACACATGGGTAATGTGTGTGCACGGGGCTGTGGTGATCCCTGAGCTGTGTGCACTTTGGCAGCAAGGGCAGGACCAGTCTCCTTCTGTTGAGCACTTAGCAGAGGTGGCCATGGTGGAGCAGTGGCCACCAGCCCCTCTCTGAGGATGCAAGGGGTGGGAGAGGAAGCAGTGTGCTGGATTTCTCCTCTTGCATGGAGGTGGAGCAGCTGCTTACCAACAACTGTGCCCACCCTTCGAGTGGGCACAGTGCTGTAACCCCCCATGTAACCCTTGGGGTCTTTGTGAGAGGACTGGCCACTCAGTGTGCCCCTGGGGGAAGTGTATATCCCCCACCCCTGCTCTAGCTCAGTATCAGCCATGGGGAGCAGCCGGCTGCGCAGCCCCACGTTTCCCTCCTCTCCTCCAGCTCCTGAGAGAGGGGCTGTTTGTGTGGGGCTGAGCACACAGGATCTGTGCCGGAGGAGGCTGGAAGCAGAAGGACTGTACCAGCCTTCCTGCCTGGCTCCTGCACCGTGCAGTGACGTTGGCGCCGCAGGAAGGAACAGCGAGTTCCTGAGGGGACATTCCTCCCATAGCTGCGTGGGGCCACCATGGCCCCCTCCCCGCCGCGGCCCCTCTGGCACACGAGCCCGTCTCCAGCGGCTATTATTGAAACCCATTGCCATGGCACCTTTCCAGATCCCTATTTCTTTTCACACGCCAGGGTGGAAGCAACCCCCCCCCTTCCCTCCCCAAAGCCTTCGTCCAGAGACTTCTAGCAGGGGCTGTACTTTTCCAGTGTGTACGCTGCGGCTGCCTGGCAGGACAGAGCCTGCAGCTTCATCGAGGACTCCTGGAAAGCAGGAGGGACGCACAGGGCTGGGGCTGGAACTCTAGTCCGTGGACACTCCGTGTCCTTGTGCCCCTCGCCTCTCTTTCTGCTCTTTATTTGCTGTTAAGGCCTGACTGCTCTCCAGGGATCACTTTTACAGGAGAAGTTACTTAAAAGCTCTGCTGCTTGCTGTGTTTTGCTCACATTTCTGCTTGTGAGCGGTCTCCTTTCTGCAGCACTTACTTCATTTGCCTGACAAGAACACGAACAGTGTTTTGGCCAGTGGTACTTCAGCAGCTGTAGGAAAGTTACAGGGAGGGGAGGGTGTGCTCATCCCTGCCCCATTTGGGGCCAGGCTCTGTGCAGCGCCAACGATGATGAGGGTGATCTCTGTATATGGACATTTCTGCCCTAGATAGCTGCAGCTCTGAGCTGTCTCAGGGATTTTTACACACACAGCAGACACCAGGCCCCTCTGAAATGTGGTGCTTGAGGCTGAAACTGAAAGTTCGGAGAGAATTAGTCACTCCTGTACCCTAGTAACGTTGGCGAAAACCAGCCTCAAACACAGCGCAGGCGAGTGTTTTGCAATCCCAGCAGCAGCCCCACGCTTCTCCTGACGCAGAGGGAGCTGGCAGGAGGAGATCCAAGCTGAAATGTGCCCCAGCCCCATGTGCCCCACAATGGGCTGAGCCCCAGAGGTGGGAGTGGGGTGATGAGGGTCTGGTGGGGACAGCACAACACCCTCCTTTGCATCAGTTCCAACTGGCACAGGGGTTCATCCCTTGTGCCTGCTTTATGAAACAGCACAGGCAGCCCTGGAAGCTTTGGGTGACATGCCCAAGGGGTGTCAGACCCAGGTACCCACCCTGGGAGCAGCTTTTCCCTGGGAACACTCTTGACCCACAGTGTTGTCACTGTCCTTGTCCCAACCCCAGCTCCAAGGGTCTGAAAAGTCACTGCCTTCAGGAAGGTTTTGAGCCAAGCTCCAGTTCTTTTGGGCCAGACTTCCCTGAAAAGTTTGATGCTTTTTGCAGTGTGGAGCTGACACGCGTCTCTGCTGGGGTGTGAGGAGGGGGCTGTGGGGCAGGGGCAGGCGCTATGCTCTCCCAGCAGCCCTGTGGGGCCAGTTTAACTTGTTCCAGATTCGCAGGGTTCACGTCAGCGCCTGAAATGAGAACCGTGCTGTGCTTAACCACTGCACAACATAGCAACGGCACAGCAGTGCTGGCACCTGTGCGAAGGGGGAGGGGGGGAACCAACCCAAAAAATCAACATAAACAAAACCTTTCTGGTTTTTCAGGCTTGCCTGGGCTTCACAGCACAGAAAAAGGCAAAGCTTCCAGGAAATGGATGTGGGCTGGTGGAGGAACAATTATGGATGCTCTGAAAACTCCCACCCCTTTCAGCAGGGAGCATTTTAGGCAGTGCTGCTTGGGGCCTGGCAGTCAGGGAACCTCCCTGGCACTGCTGTCCCCAAGAACCGGCTGTGCAGGCAGGGCAGGCAGCAGGCAGAAGCCTTAGTGCTGCGTGTTCTGCTTCTGCTCTACCTTCTGCACTGCCCATCCCTTTCATGGCTGTCCAGGCACAGCTTGTTGCCTCTGCTCACAGGGTTGCTGCATGTTCAAGGCATCTTCTGTCCTCCTCAACCCATCAGAGCAGCAAATGGGTTAGTTACTGCCCCAGGAGAAGGTCCTGCTTGGATCTTGAGCCAAATGGGTTTCTGAGTCCTGGGACCCACTTCAGGAGAGGGGGACTAAGTTGTAGGAAGCTCCAGGGAAATGTGAACCCAAGTCTGTGTCACATCTGCCAACTGTCTCCATAGTGGGCCCAACCAGTCCTTCTTGTCTGACCATCCTGAACTGATGGGGCTCAGAAGCGGGACTCCAGACCTACATGGAAGGGAGAGAAGTCCTTGTGTCCTGGATGACCTCCTTTCCAATTGCCAACCCCACAGCCTTCCTGGGAATTGAGACTTCCTGAGGACACTTTGCCGTGTACCTCATGCTGGTCCCTGCCACCCCAGAGATGCCAGTGCTCCTTCCACTGCTCAGAAACTGGGATCAGTGGTGCAGAAGTGCCTGGCTCTGCACAGACTGGGCACAGGGAAGCTGGTCATCCTCTGTACAGTGATCATCTGGGAGGAACCTGGGCAGCAATTTGGGTGGCAGGGAGAACTGGGGAGTGAGCAAGTGGGTGCAGATGGCCAGTCAGACTCACACTAGATCATATCCTCTGCACAGATCAGTGTCTTGCCTCTGACATGGATGGAAATCAGCAACACGGCTGGCTGTAATGAAGCTGGGCAGGGAGGGAGGCAGAGTGAGTCCTGGTGGAATGGCTGCCTCCCCACAGCAGGGGCTGAGCTTAATGTTAGCCTAACTTCGAATGCTGTTAGTGGGCAGAAAAAACCCAGTCTTTTAAAAATCCACTTGTGTAGTTCAGCTCTCTTGACTATTGTGGCCAGACTCTCAAGTTTTCTGAGCGCTGCAGGACACGCTGTGTCCTTTCATTGCTCCCTCAGTTGTCAGACTGTTTATAGCCTCCCCCTCTGACTGCTGGGTCTCCTGTTTTGAAGCTGTGCAAAGGCGTGGGGCAGATCAGCTTTCCTTCTTAGTCTCCTCCTACATACCTTGGTTCTGCTACCTCCACTGCTTCCCCCTCCCACACCGAAGGAGCTCTCTGGCAGGGTGGGCGCAGCCCACAGAGCTAATTTTACTCACTGCTTGATCTTTTATCTGGACTTCACTGTTGGTTGCTGGTTAAAGTGAGGCCCCCTCCTTGCCTGTGTTCTCAACGCTGCGTGAGGCTTGTCCCAGCTGTGCTGTTGCTGGGTCACTTGTGTCACCAAAGAGCTCTGCTGTCTCTGAGCTGTGTGTTCCCAGGACACTGGGAAGCGTATGCTTGGACAGCTTAAGGCTTTTACAGAGGAAACCTAGAAGCAAATCCAGCCTTTGGAGAGAACTAGGGAGGAGAAAAGCAGGTTGTGGCTCACTGACCTGCACCTCCAGAGCCATGATGGGACATTAACAGGCAGAAAAGCCCCTCCATATGCCTCTCTTCAACCAAAGTTCTGCAACTTGGTGGGGGGGGGAAACCTCTGCCTCCCCTTTGTGGGCACTGCCAAGCAACCATAAATCTACCGGGTTTGTTGGTAAACAGATGCTCTGTTAGGCATTGCATCAGCACAGTGACCCCCACAGAGCTATGACAGGTTCCAGTGATCTCAAGCTCTTATTCAGGCAGTAGTAACGCCAGCTATAGATCCCTACGTGCTTTATCAAGGTGAGTCTCCATCATCTTTACACACAAGAAAGAGGTGACTGAGTCATGAAGTAACTTGTTAAAATCATCCAGAAAGTCAAAGAAGGAGAGAGAGGGAGATAGAAATGGGGCTGAGGTCTCTCAAGTACCTCTGCCTGGCCCTGGGCACTGGCATTGAAATGCTTGAAATATCCCCCAGCAGGTTTTCCACCATTTCTTTCCCTTTGAAAGGAGAGGCCAGTAAATCCTGTGACTTACGGGAGTGATGGTGTGACTCATGCTAAGCCAAAGCAGAAGTTGCTGTCAGACACCTTACACATCTGGACTTTCAGCCCCATGTCAAGCTGTTGCTGACACTTCTCAGGGTTGCTCTGAAACATGAAACACTACCCCACTATTACATGGCATTAAGAGATGGATCAGCAGGTAGTAAACAATGTGTCTTCAAGGTGTGATGAGAAAATGTCATACCCTGATTCTCACTCTGGTAGAAAGCTATGTGAGAGGTGGAAAGCTACGTGAGAACCCTAATAACTGTGATTTGACTTGTGGTTTTTCATCCTCTGCCTTAGACTGCTGTACAGTACTGCTGTCACTGTCAAACTGCTGCTCACCCCAGAGAGGTGGGCGTATGCCAGCACACCCACAGAAGATACCATCCCACCTTCAGAGATTCATCTTGTCCAGCTCTGCTGTCACATTAGTTGAGAAGGGGTTTTTTTTAGTTTGCTTCTCATATGACCACCTCTAAAATAGCTCAGGCAAAATGAATAAATAAATAACTGCCAGGGGTTTAAATAAGTCTGCCTTGCTCATGATGTTCTCTAAAAGTATCTTCTTTCCTACATAGAAATCTTTTTCCAGGATGAAATTAAGGAGCTGGGACACTCATCTGCAATTCCTGGATATAGTGAGCCAGAACAGTGTTTATCTGAGCAGTCTGTGGGCACCTGGGAGCTGTCAGAGAGAGCTTTGCTGTGGGTGAGGGAACGGGACGAATGGGTCCAGGGAGTGACTCTCACTATGGGCAGGCTGCAGAGAGTGCACATGAGTCCTCAGGGCAGTGTGTGTACGCTTGTCTGTGTCCACTGAACATAAAAAGCATTTATTTCACAGTGTGTGTGCACCAGGCCAGAAATGGGCATGTCCAGCCTTGAAATATCTCTGGGGTGAAAAGTGCCATGGAAATAGCCCGTTGTGCTCAGCCCAATAAAACCTGAAGCTGTGATTGGGAGGTACTGGGTACCACTCCACGAGTAATAACCGTGTCTGTAATTAATTAATAGCGTGTTCCTCTCCAGCACTGTATGTCTTTCTGCCATCTGCTGGGCTTCAAGGCATGAACTAGGAGGGGTCCTGAGATTGGAATGGCTCCCTGAGGGCTTGGCTGTTCCCTGGGGCACAGAGCCCAGGGACTAAGGGTGGGGAACTGCCAGTGACTTCATTTCATGTGGCATGCAGCCACGTGTGTTTTGGGTGGGTTTTTTTCTTCTTTGTTGCTGTTTGTGTTATCTTGGCTTTTTTTTCTGTTTTCCATACCCTTATCAGATGACATTTAGGTGTGTGTTGAAGCATGACCTGCCAGAGATGTCTGAAAAACCTGCGGTGGCTTCAGCAAGGACATCTCCTTCCTTCCTGCCCTCTCCTGTCCCTGGGAAGATGGTTTGCAGAAAGCAGCAGTGGAAGGTGAAGGCATGTCTGTGTGATACCCCTCCTCCTGTGGGGTCTGTTGGTACTCCAGAGAGCTGCCCCATACTGGACTCTTTCCTGGAGTTTTTGACATCTTGCAAAACACCACAACAACATGACAGCATTCAGTTTTGTCTGGGGACGACCCTGGACTAGCTCACTGGCAGCATGTCATCCTCCTTCGGCTGTTGCTGGCTGTCTTGACATCCTTTCTGTGCCTCCAATGTTTACTTCCAGAGGTGAACCCTGAAGGAGCAGCAGAGCCGCGGGTGTGCCTGTGCCCACCAGCAGGCACAAGCGGCCCATTCTCAAAGGACACAGGCTGAAACTGGGAGAGAGAAATTCTTCCACTCAACCGAGGGAATGGGGGAATGGTTTAAAGCTAAAGGAGGGAAGGTTTAGATTGGATATTAGGGGGAAGTTTTTTACAGAAAGAGTGGTGAGGTGCTGGAACAGGCTGCCCAGAGAAGTAGTGGATGCCCCATCCCTGGAAGTGTTCAAGGCCAGGTTGGATGGGGCCCTGGGCAACCATGTGTAGCTCCAGGCCTGAGGTTGGTGTCCCTGCCTGTGGCAGGGGGGTTGGAGCTCTATGATCCTCGGGGTCCCTTCCAATCCTTGCCATTCTATGATTCTATGAGAGCGCTGGCCGGGAGCATGGTCGGTGTAAATCCGGCCCTGCAAACCCTCCTCGCAGCCTGGGCTTGGAGAAGTCTTCCCTGCCGCAGGAGCCGGGCGGCGGTTTGTAGGGAAAAGCTCCCCTCTAGTGGGTGATGCCGGCAGTGCCCGGGTTCTCACTGCCGGCAGTGATGCGATGGAGCTACCGAGCTCTTAGAACTGCGTCGTCAGAGATTTTTATCCTTCCCTTTCTTAACACTATGTGGCTCTTTAGTTCACAGCGGCATCCCGCGGGATGAACTCCGTGTTGTTGTTTGCTTTCTACAGAGGGAGAAAATGCTGGGAAACCAGGGGAAGGACCTTGTCTGGTGAAGCCATCTGATGTCAGGATTCAAGTGATGCTGGAGGGAGCATCGCTTGGATCAGCTGTGCTGCTCTGTCACGTCACTCAGCTGTTCTTTATGGAAAGAACAAAGTTCTGTCGTTTTGCAGGCATCCCTTAACAGAGTTGTATGCTGAAAAATGTAAAGAGACTGCATGTAAACTCTTTGCTCTTCAATAGCATCTTTACTGAGGTGGGGGGCACTTAGAAATGCCCAAGTTTTGAGCAACAGCATGTCCTGTGCTGCAGGATGCAAAACCAGTCTGAGTACTGGGAGATGTGGGGGTTTGTACCAGGACTGGCCCACAGTGACTGCAATGAAAACATTATTCCTGCTGTTCCCTGGGGTTGGGGCTCTCTGCAGTTTGGGACCATGGTTTGTGGAGCACTTTGAGATCTGCTGATAAAGCTGCTACAAAAGCAGCTGTCGCTGCTATTCTCATTGCCTTATTACCCTTAGTATTACTGTGATCCTGCTTTTTCCAGGATTGCACTGTGACAGAATGAAGAATATCTCTCTGTCAGCAGGGGCCTGATCCTGGCTGCTACACGCTGCTCAAGCCTGGGTGTCTTCTGCACCCGTGTGCCTGCACCTTTCCCAGCTGCTCTGCAAGCATCTCTCTGCAGTGCAAGGGCACAGGGAATCTCGAGGGCTTCTCTATGACCTCCTGCTCAGTGCACAGGCACCTGAGGACTGGCCACACACCTGCACTGTATGTACACAGGGCTGAGCCTGCTGCCCTGGGCTCTGGTGCTCTGCTTGTGCAAGGGCTGTGCCCAATGCTGTTTGTTCGGAGTACTGAGTGATTCTTCCAGAGCAAGGGCTTACAGGGAGAGGAATGCAAGAGCCTGTTTTGTTACTCACTGAAGTAATTCACAGTCCTGCTGCTGAGGGGATGTGATGGGGCTGCAGGACAGTGTCTTCCTCCTGACTTCTTTGCTGGGGAGGCTGTGGGCTGCACCCCGAAGCTGTGCTGGCTGGCTGACTCACAGTGCAGATGCTGTGTCCCTAGAGCTGAGGTGTGAGAGTTTATGGGAGCTGAAGCTTTCTTTGCTGAAGGTTTTTGGTTCCAGTCCAATAACAAATGCTGAGGGTTAGCGCTGCCTGACAGCTGCTTGGTGGTCTTGGCGTGAAACGAGCTGGTGAACCTCAGCTTGGTTCCCAGCACAGACAGATGTTCATGTTTTATAAAAAATCATTACCATGGTCATTGCTAGCCAGACTGCTTCTTGGCAACAGGAGAAGACTCATAGCTTGAATGAGCATGGAAGAAGAAAAACGCCTTTCTTCAGGTCAGGATCGATGCATTTTGGCTCCAAGCTGCTTGGGAAATCTCTGCTCTTTCTGAGACTGCAACTGTGGAATGAAAAAAAAAAACCCCAAAATTTAGCCTGATCAGGCCTTAATCCAGAGCACAACACTGAAATGAGACCAGTACAGGATTATGTGAGGGGTATTTGGGGCAATGCTAGATAGACCTTTGCCTGCTTGAGACACTACTGAACATTGCAAGCCAGTTTTAAACACTAACCATGGCAGCCCCCGCCCTTGTTTTCCTTTCCTTCCCTTCCTCCTTCCTACATGGAGGGATTAAAGAGATTTGACAACAGCTGCCCAAGAAAACAGACAACCTCTGTCAGAACATCTGAACCTCAGCTCTGTGCCGTGGTCAGCAGACAAGGCAATGCCTCCTGAGAGCCCAGTCCCAGAGGGACAGGGCAGCGATCAGTGGGAAGGAGCTGCATCAGCGATGCTTCCAGCTTCCTGTCAGCAATCTGAATGGGAAGGAGCCACACAACCTCCTGTGTCCTCCTCCTGGGGTTTCTATCTCTGCCCCTTGGAGCAGAGGTGTCAGCTCCCTTCAGCTCCCTCTGAGGTCCAGCAAGTGTCCAGCTGAGTGACACGGTGTGACCAGCCCAGGTTCCTCCTCCTGGGGACAGCCTGCCAGCTGCCCTGGCAGGGGTGAGGTAATATTTGAGTGAAAGGAATCTGCTCTTATTAGTTGGGAAATTCTTGCTGGGATTGCAGGGGCTGTGATCCTGGCCCAACTGCACCAAACAAGACAGCTGAATCCTGCTGAGTGCTGAGCATGCCAGCGCCTGCCCCCAGGCCCCTTTCCTTGGCAGTAAGCAGTTCTGCACACACTGCCTCTGCAGCCAGGTTCCCATTGCACCTGCTCAGGTGGAAGCAACTTCCCTGTTATTAGAGGGCTGGGAAAGCTGCCCTGTGTGCTACTCGCCCTGCTCAGGAATGGTACTGTGTCTAAGTGTTTTCTGGGAACAAACAGAGCAAGATGTCTCCTCCCTTTTGCTTTGAGAAAGCCTGAGAAACGAGCGCCCTTTTGTTGCAATGGCTGGTGGTAGTTACTCAGGGCTGCAGTTTGCGTTCCCGTTGCCTGTTCTGACTTGCTCAGGGCCTACTGTGAACACTCAGCAGTTCTCCTGCGTTGTGCTGCCGTTATTATTGTTGTTCCAAGGGTTATTATTAGAAACCCAAGCCACACTAATGACCCCAAACCTCGTGATGAGGTGACTATAAACTGCCGTGTGTGGGGATAGCGCCATCGGCTCAGGAGGCTGCTCTGAAGGTTGCTTAAGTACTGGAGTCCTTGGCATATTGCTCTCACCTAACGGAGAAGATAAAAAGTGCATTAGCAGCTAGATAAAGAGTATCCACATGTCACAGTCACTCCCCTGCTCGCACTCGAGCAAGACATCCCTTCCGTAGCTGGGCTCTCAACGCATAACCATGGTATCTGATAAAGGGTGCTGGGATGGTGGGGAGGAGGGAAGGCAGCAGCGCTCCCGGAAAGGCATCGCTGTTGCTTTTCTCTCAGACTTGGCCTGTTCCCAGGCTTGAAGCAGCAACACACTCGTCATCGTGTTCCCATTATTTTGTCTATGGTTTTCAGGGCAGGACATGTCTCAATCTGCATATAAGCAATTCAAAGCTGCTGGCACCCAGCAATGATGTTCTGGATGCAGCTGTGGAAGAGGAAATTGGCACTGGGTAAATGGTGGGTTCCTACGGTCATTTTCCTTCATTCTCTCTGTTATTCCCAGGCCTGTCTGGGCTGCTGTGACAGTAGAAACACTCAGGAATCTCAAGCCTTCTGTTTTGCTCTTGTACTTCTCCCAAAGTCCTCATCAGTCCTGTGCAAAATGTGACAGCAAATGAGATAATGGGGAACAGTGTGTCCGCACTGTGACTCATCTCTGATACAAATCTCCCAGCTTTGTGGCACAAGAGGACCACATGCTGTCTAAGATGGGGGAGAAGTCTTCATCCCATTATGTGACAGTGGCCCTTTCCTAGAAGCAGCCATGCCTCAGAGCTGGTACACTGGTAAAGGTAACTGCAAGTGGACCACTAGCCTGCACTTCTTCTGTGGGGCTTTCTAAACCTTTCCAGAAACGGAAGCAATTTAACAGCCTCATGCAGGGACCATGGAGAAGCCCTTCTGTTGCCTCGTGCCTGCAGTCTGTTCATTCAAAATGTCACGCCATGTTGGACATCCATTGGGCTGGGTGGGCACGGAGGACTGGTCTGTACAGACTGGTGTGAGTACTGGTAGGAAAACACCTGCTGTGGCATTGCCACAGCCACCTGGGCAGGAGTGCATGGGTGAAGTACCTTTGCAGGCTGGGATGGGTGCAGGCATCCACCTCTGCAGCCTGACACGGGCAAGGACACCTCCCTTTAGAGCTGAGATGGGTACCTGAGCACAGACACCTCCCTTTACAGCTGAGATGGGTACCGGAGCAGGGACACCTCCCTTTACAGCTGAGATGGGTACCCGAGCACAGACACCTCCCCTTACAGCTGAGATGGGTACCCGAGCACAGACACCTCCCTTTGCGGTCTGACACCGAGGCAGGCGGACAGGGGCGCACGGGGGTGCAGGCACAGCTCCTTGCACCGCTCCTCCTTCGGGAGAGGAACCGGGGACCCCGCTGCCGGGCAGAGCCGGGCCGGGCCCCCCCGCTCCGCCCGTGCGGCCCCGCCCGCGGCCGGCGGTTGGCGGTGGCGGCGCTGGGCGGGGCGGGCGGCAGCTTCGAATCGGCGTCGTGGCGGGAGCGCAGTGCTGCCCGGTTGCCTCCTCCTGTCGCTCCGTGCCGCTCCGTTCTGCCCGGCCATGGGGAACGCCGAGTCCGTCCTGCGCGGTGCCGCCGCCGACATCGGTAAGTGCGGGGCGGCGCGTCGCGTCCCTTCTCCCCGCATCCCTCCGGGCCGGGGGAGACCAGCGCGGGAGGTGCCGCATGCGGGGAGGGCATCGCCGTGCTGTGGGCTGGAATAAAAACCATAAGGGCAGCCCTGCGGTGTCCCTCGGGGTGGGGAGAGTGTGACAGGGGCATCGGTGATACGCGTGGGCACGGCAGGTGAGATGTTAGCGCTTGGAGGGGTGAGCTGCGGCCGCGCTGCGGGGAGGATGGGCACCCGGGGGTCTGAGCCCCTGCGTCCATCTGTGTCGGCACCGAGCTCCCGGGATCGCTGTGTGTGGGTTGCTTTCTTCTTCCCCTCCACGAGCAAGAACTGTGAGAATCAATGCCCTTTCATCCTGCGGAGTCGCTGCCCGGGCAGCAGTCCTGCCAAATCCACCCGCTGCGATTCAAAGTCCTTCGCTCCAAAATCGCCTGCCAATCCCAGCTCGCAGGCTGGGAAGGCAGACCTGGGAAAACAAATGAGTTTGCACTGGCTATGCGGCAGGGTGTCGGGTTCTCGTTGCCTTTTATGTGTTTTATGCCTGTCCAAGAAGGCCAACAGTCGGCAGCCTGGTTGGCTGGATTTGAAGGGAGCTGATAACTGAACTCAGCCAACCGGCACGAGGTGCCAGCGCTCCAGAATACCAATCATCCTGAGTGGGAATAAGGAAAGTCTTGGGTAACATCGAAGCTAACGTGGAGCATCATCCTCGTTACCAGCATTGCTATATAGTGCTGAGGTCTGACAAGACTGAACTTGTTTCTTGTTAACCTCTCCTTGGCCTCAGGCCTTTGGAATCTGCATGCTGTTTTTCAGGTGCGTGTGACCTGCTACAGTTTCATTTTAAAATAAAACATTGTCATTCTTCACACCCAGTACTTAATGGCAAGGTTAGAAACTTGGTCAATTTTCCAGTCGCTTATAGCTCGGTCTGATTTAATTGCTGCTTTCAAAAAGCCTCAAGTGCTTTGTTTTGTTTTCTCTCCCTTTGGGAGAAACCCCAAATATTTTTGCTAGTGGCAATGTAACAGTGTTGCCATTTACTTCTTGTTTACTTAACGTGTAAATTCAGCAGCACGATGTGCAGCAGGGTAATCTGTTAAGCTGCACTGCTGGATGCTCTTGCCTGAGCCGCTATACCGGTGTGTGGTATGGAGGGGAGGGAAAGGTCCCTCTGGGACTCTGCCAGGAACCTTTGGAGCATGAGGTTTCGTTGCCCTCCTCTGTCCTGAATGGCAAATGCATTTACAGCGGTCGAGTTGTCCCATGTCCAGCGGGTTCCCCTAACTGCAGTAAATGCTTCTCCCTTCAAGGAATGGGTAACTGCAGGCAGTGGGCAGAATAAAAACTTAAAACAACCCACAGATGACCCTTGAGCCTTGCTTTTGGCTGGCTATTGTTCTCGGGCGTGTGGGGCAGTGTGGGGTTCAGGAGTGTATGTACATTAAGGGAGTGCCTCTGCTTTTGGGCAGTGGGTTGCTGGCGCCAGCGGATGGAGGGCTGGCGGTGCTCCTAATGATGGTGCTTTGGGTGCAGGGAACGTGCTGCTGTGGCAGGTTCTCATGTTTCTTGAATCTCTTTCTCTTGGGAGCTGCTAATGCTGTGTTTGGGTTTGGAGCAGTCAGTCACCATCAGATTTACATGTTTGCTCTGTAATGGAAGATTATTTTTAACGGATGCATAGCTCTGCTCCCTAATGTTGGTTTCTGTTTTGAAATCCAAACATCAAGGCTTTGATTATAAAGCCAGTTCTGCCCAGCTGTGCCCAAGGTAACATTTTTAGTTAATGCACTATCAGGCAAGTTGGACCTCAGTCATACATACGGTCAGTGCTCACTGCTGCACTCCTGCTTGTGTAACAGAAGGTAAATAAATGCATTTGGTGATAGTTCCAGTACTGGATACATGGAATTGAACCAAGGGGGAATTAATTGCCAAGGACTGAGAATATGTAGAAACTTCAGCCTGTTCTCAACTTTTTAAAAGGATAGACAATGGCAGGACAAGGGGGAATGGATTAAAGCTAAAGGAGGGAAGGTTTAGATTAGTTATTAGGGGAAAGTTTTTTACAGAGAGAGTGGTGAGGTGCTGGAACAGGCTGCCCAGAGAGGGGGTAGATGCCCTGTCCCTGGAAGTGTTCAAGGCCAGGTTGGATGGGGCCCTGGGTAACCTTGTGTAGCTCCAGGTCTGAGGTTGGTGGCCCTGCCTGGGTGTGTGTGTGTGTAGCTCTAGGATCCTTAGGATCCTTTCCAACCCACGCCATTCTATAACTCTCAATGTGAAGTCACTTTTCCAGTTGCATGGTATAATCAAAGATCAAATAAACCACCTTCTGAAGCTAGTAGCACTGCCTGTGTCCCAATCACAAAACCTCAAGTGGATTTCTGTACCTTTCCCATTGCTGATGTTTGAGCTGTGCCCCCTTCCCAAACTCAAGCCACCCACATTCTCTGATGCAGCTTCCACGGGGCTGTGTGGTGTGATCTCTGCAGCCTGATTTCTGTTAGGGATGGGGAGGTCTCATGGAATACCAAATGTGAACAAATCCAAGCTGCTGAGCACCCCTTCTGCTGGAATCCTGTGCTGCTGGTACCATTCCCAACCTGCACTAATGTGGGCAAAGAGATGCTCTGGCCAGCAGTTTGTGTATGCTCCACCTGCAGTAGGACTCTGATGTAGAGCTATCCCTGCAGGAAGGGCTAATCTCTTTGGGATGAGAAGGGGAATATACAATCTCTCTAAAAGCAAGTGTGTTACTGCTGTGGCTGAAAACTTCATCAGTACCTTCACTGTAGTGATTCAAGTCTTATTTCTTGGCCTTAGGATATTTATAAAGCACAGGGAGTGTTGGGGAAACATTCAACTACACTTCCACCCACTGTTGTGAATTTCTGGCTCTGATGGGGCAAGGGACCAAGAACCCTTTTCCTTCTTAGCTACGTTTGAGGTACCAGTGTTTGGGAAGAAAGAAGGAATAAAGCCCCCAAACCCCACTAAATCCTTAAAAACTGGGTCTGTCGCTGAGGTGTCAGGATTGATGTGGAAATATTGCTTCGTACATCTTTTATAGGGAGCAGCAGGGCTGGGGCTTGAGCTCAGGCTCTGCAGCAGGGTAAGCTGGGCTGTCCCAGGTGCCCCGGTCCCGGCAGAGCCGGCGGCGGGCATCTGTCACTAGAGGGCAGCCGGGATTCAAACATCAGCACTGCTACTCGGGAGCCGGGCCGGGGGGGCAGGAAAGGCAGCTGGATGAATGCCCCTGGAGTGAGTTGCTGAAGGGCTTGTTCCTGAAAAGAACCTCGCAGCAGCTGGTCCCCAGGAGAGCAGATCTCTCCCGGTGGCTGAGGAGGACACATCTGAGGGTGGGTTCTTCTTCCTTGAGAGTGCACATGCCCCGTGAAGGGGGGAGGTGAGTCCCTTTCCCTGAGGAGCCTGGTACAGGCTGATGGCTTGTGACACTGACTGGTACCGGTAGTGTGAGCACCCATAGTGTATCTGGGTGGGTGTTTAATCCTTCTGCTCAGAGTGTGGGTGCCTACCTTTGCATCTCAGTGGGATGACACGTGCCTGGGATATAGGCTGATACCCAAATGAAATGTTTTGGTTTAGAGTTTGCCTGAGGTCCATACAGGATGGCTGGAAATCCCAGGGTCTGTGTTAGCTTCTGGAAAAGTCTGCGATGGATGGGCAAGTTTCAAAGGATTATTTCTCTTTTGATCCAAAGTAAATGCCTCTTTCACTGAGAGTCCAATGAGAGCTTCTAGCTCCACTGTGTCACCTTTCTTTTATTTTATTTATTCTTTTTTGTGTAAATCTTCTCTCAGAACAACTGGCCAAATGCAGTCCCCTCCAGGAGCAATGTGCATCCTTCTGAACAGCAGGAAGTCTCTCAGTGGGGCAGGAGCTTTGAATTATTTCCATCTTGTGCAGCTCAACAAGGTCAAAAGCCACTGGGAGTTTGCTTTGCATAATACAATTCACTTGTATCTGTATTCAGAAATTGTTCCCTGTTGATGGCCTTTGAGTGTAAAAGCAAATTGCAGCGTTAGGGTGTGTTACAGGGCAGCACAGAATACTCAGGGCCCTGGGCTGAGTTACTTTTTGACTGAAACCCCCAGTTAGGCATCGTCTGGACTGGAGCTCTGGGTGTTGCTTGTATTCATGTACTTAGGGGTATATCACAAAAATCATTGCAAGTGTTGTCAGGCATGTGCATCCCTCTTGGCTTCTGTCTGCTTTGTCATTAGCTCCTCTGCAGCAGTGGTCTGATGAATGCAGCTTCTGCTCTTCCTTCCCCATCCTTCAGTTCAGAGCCCCCCTCTAACCCTGTGTTTCTGTCTCTCCAGCTTCCGAGTGTTGCCCTACTCGCTAGATTTGTTGTCAGTACATGTGGCCTGCTGGCGAGTAACCTCAAAAGTACCTCTCTGAATCTGTTCCTCATGGCTCATCAGGTCTTTGAGTCTTGTTTTTGAATCCCATGACCATCTTGGAATGGCTTTTGAGGGCACCACTTTGCCCATCCTGAGTGGGTCTCCCTGCAGCTTTGGGACAGTTGAAAGGTCTTTCCTGCACCCAGTTTTCAACTAGATAGTGATGAGCAAATATCCATGAATTGCCTGATATGTGGCAAGAGTCCTTGGAATCTGGGCAGTTCGAGGAAAAGCCACAACAACCTTCCTGAAGTTCACCAGATCTTTGAGTCTGACCTAACTTTAGTGGAGAAACTCAAGCACAAGTGTCTCTCCTACCCTTCTGCCAGTTCTTAGCTCCCACATGCCTTCTTCTGTGGAAGACTTTTCTGAAGGACCTGGTGCTGTGGCATTGAGAAAACTTTGAAGAGAGAAAGGTTTTGGTTTCCCTGCCCTGAATCGAAGTGGGAAGCATGAACGAGACCGTTTCTGGGCTTAGGTGGCGCCAGACCCTCAAGGACCGACCTTGCTGGACAATGCCTGGGCGGCTGCTCACCCTGGGCCTGGGACTCTGCTGCTTGGGGCTCACCTGCCCCTAACCTAGCTGGCCTATGCAGATGGTGAGCAGAGGCAAAGCTGCCTCTCTTCTGTGGGTTTAAGTGTCACCTTTGGCTAGTATCTTGTGATTCACCCAGCTGGGAACTTACTTGCACATCTTTTTGTCTTTACTGCTGCCCTCCTTACTCCGAGGTGCTGCACCCAGTCGCCAAAATACTTTGTACAGCAGGAAATTCCCAGGTGAGCTGTGTTTGCATCCCTTTCCTGGCATGCCTGGATGAACAGCAGTTACAGTTCCGAGTTACCCTGCACGCGTGCAGCTCTGGGTGGGCTCAGTGGCAGGGAAAGAGTGTGTCCTCTTCAAGTTGAGCATGGTTTACTCAGACACTTTAATTTCACACCCTAGGAGTCTGTTTTCTCATTAGCAAATCGCTTCTGCAGAGCTGCGGTTTAGCACGCAGCAAACTGCTGCAGAGTGTGCCAAGTTCAGCCCGCCGGTGCCTCGGGATCGCAGGGTACACAGCAGCCTTAGGTAGAGTTTATTTTTACTGGTAAATGAACAGTGTTTATGTGGATTTATCACAGAGGTAATGACATAAAGGCCGTGTTGTGTGTTCCTCTTCAATGCTCTGTGCCGCTTCACATCAGCGCAGAAGTCTGGGGGTGTGGGATTCCCTGCAGCCCCGGCTCCTGCAGCTGCTCTGAGCTGCGAGGCTTCCTAAGTTGGTGCTTAGTAGTGATGTCTTTTTGCAGGTCTGGGTTAATTCTGGTTCAGGCCTTTGGGGGTACGTGCCTGTGTGTTACTCTGGGGCAAACAAAGGCACCTTATGTTTGCTTTTCTTTCCTTGTGTGCTCTAGGATGGCTCAGCCTTTCTCTCCTCAGCATCGCTCTCGCTGCAAACCCACTACTCCAAGGTGTATCCTTAAGTTAATGCCACACACTTCTACCCTCTGCAGATAGCTCTGACTTCTGTAGCTGCTTTTTAGAAAAATTATAAAATGAAAGAAACCTGAACTATATTTGCTTTTAATCATAGAATGGCAAGGGTTGGAGGGGACCCCAAGGATCCTAGAGCTCCAACCCCCCTGCCACAGGCAGGGCCACCAACCTTAGGCCTGGAGCTACACAAGGTTGCCCAGGGCCCCATCCAACCTGGCCTTGAACATCCCCAGGGATGGGGCACCCACCCCCTCTCTGGGCAGCCTGTTCCAGCACCTCCCCACTCTCTCTGTAAAAAACTTCCCCCTAAGATCCAATCTAAACCTTCCCTCCTTTAGCTTTAATCCATCCCCCTTGTCCTGTCATTATCTACCCTTTTAAAAAGTTGATTCCCCTCCTGTTTATAATCTCCCTTCAGGGACTGGCAGGCTGCAATGAGGTCCCCCTGCAGCCTTCTCTTCTCCAGGCTGAACAAGCCCAGCTCCCTCAGCCTCTCTTTGTAGGGCAGGTGCTCCAGCCCTCTGAGCATCTTTGTGGCTCCTCTGACCCCTCTCCAACAGTTCCACATCTTTCTTGTATTGGGGGCCCCAGCTCTGGACACAAGACTCCAGGTGGGGCCTCACGAGAGCAGAGTAGAGAGGGACAATCACCTCCCTGTCCCTGCTGCCACCCCTCTGCTGATGGAGCCCAGGATCCCATTGGCCTTGCAAGCTGCAAGAGCACACTGCTGGCTCATGTGAAGTTTCTCATCCACTATGACACCCAGGTCCTTCTCAGCAGGGCTGCTCTCAAGGAGCTCTTCTCCCAGTCTGTATCTATGTCTGGGATTCTTCCGGCCCATCCATGGGTAAGTGTGTTAGGACCCAGCTGAGGTGGCTAATTACAGCCCAGAGGGGGGATGGGAATCCCCTTGTTAGATGTGTTCCCATTGTGTCATCCCTTAAACCCGGGTTTGGGGCTCTTTGCTCATCTCTGCAGGCTGCTAGACACACCTAAAAAGGAGCATCCGTATGCCCTGGCTGGAAAGGACTCCAGTTTTCAACGAGTCTGGCATTCAAATAGCACAGTTATAAATGTCTGCTCCTGCCTTGAACTGGAACATAAATGTTTATCGCTTCTGTTAGCTTCTTGACAGTTTTCCCATTAATTTAGTGCTAAGAAACCCCTTCCATTTCTGACTTCATCTGGGTACCAGCCTGAAGGCTGTTAAAGTTGGTGACTTTTTCCACATCAAGGACAGTAACTTTGGTTTTACAACCCTGCTCTCAACTTGCAGAGGTGATGTTGCTCACACATGCACTGCCTTCTCTGTGTACCTCTTCCCTTTCCAGCAGAGATCATTCCTGTGGGTCTGAGAGCCCCTCAAGGAGGGGGTACTGGTGGCTCGTGGGATGCAGGTACAAATCCTGCCGTGGAGGGCAAGATGGGAAAGGGCAGAAAGGTATAAGAATCTTTAGGTTCCAAAATGATGCTAAAGTCCTCCCAGCCCTCTATTGTCTCTATTTCTGGGTCTCTGATAAAACTAAAACTCAATTCTAAATAATGTGCAATATTTCAGCAAGGAAAAGTGAGACAAAGAGGCTATTTAAAGCTACCGTCTTTCCAGGGCTGGGCTCCCAGGCTCTGCTTCTTTTGTGTCATTGTGTCTATGGAAAACACGTATAAAAGGCTAGTGAAATACAATGTGCACTTCTAAGTACAAATTTAGAATGCATGCAAAGGTCAGATGTGGTACACGCTTGGGTTTGGGGAGATGGAGGGTTTTGGCTGCTCCAAGTTAACGTGCCCTTCTGTAGTGCAGAAGGAATAGTATAAATGGTCAGTGGAAGAGTACTTAGATGTGGTTTACACAATATGCTACAGCCTATACAATAGAATAACCTGTACAGCCTATACAATAGAATAACCTGTACAGCCTGTTCCTGGGTGCTCTTTTTGGGTCTGAGGTTGAGGCATTGTCTTCTACTCGTGGCTCTACTCTGCCTTGCTGTTTGGATCTTGGATGAGTCTTTTACGCTGGCGGTACCCTTCAGTGTCCTTGGTTGTATAATGACGCTGGGAGTACGTACGTAAAACACTCTGAGATCCATAAATATAAATGCAAAGTGTCACAACATGTGCTGGGCTTGAAAGCAGCTACAAAACTGTCACAAAGGCTGCGAACCTGGAACGTCTTTGTTCTGGCCGTAGGATGAGTACAATAAAAGGACTTGCTAAAGGCTGTGCTGAAGGGAATTGGCTGTCACAAGTTGTTTGAGAAGATGGGGCATGGGAAGGAGCCTGGAAATTCCTCAGGAGGAAAGGAGAGCACAGGGGGATGTTGGAGGCTACAGCTAGCAGAGTTGTGCTATACTAGTGGGAGAAGGAAGAACTGGGCTCAATACTGGACCTGCTGGAGAGAGCCTGTTGCAAGGTGGAGGGACAGCCTGAAGACTGAGCAGGATTTGGGGATCTTGGAGTGCCTACAGAAAAATACACTGAAGAGCTTTTCTGAGGAGGTAGGGCAGAGTAGTTTTTTGGGTACAGGTGCATGTGTCCCCATGCTTTTCTTAAACATGCACTTTACTCTTAGAAGTTACAACAGAACCTCAGTGCTATGAAAAGTAGCTCTCGTGTATCTCAAGGATGAAACCCTAGAAGGCAGTGTGTCAAAGGAGTGTTCGTTACTGAGGAGATGCCTATGGTGTTTGGGTGCAGGGCCACAGGGCTGTATTCCCAGTGAGATGCCAGAGTGGATCAAAAACCCAACACTGAGCTCAGGAAAGCTGGAGATGGGAATATGATATATGTTACATTCCAGATCACCGTGGCTGCTTCAAATGCTTCAAAAAACAGCGTGACCAGCAGGTTCCCCCTCTACTCTAGTTGGACACCCCCTGCCCCACAGTACTGTGTCCAGCTCTGGGGTCCCCAGTACAAGACAGACATGGACCTGTTGGAGCAGGTCCAGAGGAGGGCACAAAGATAATCTGAGGGCTGGAGCACCTCTGCTATGCAGACAGGCTGAGAGAGTTGGGGGTCATTCAGTCTGGAGAAGAGAAGGCTCTAGGGAGAATTCAGAACAGCCTTAATGGTGTGCAGGAAAGCTGAGAGAGGGCCTGGTTACGAGGGTGTGGAGTGTTAGGATAGGGAGTAATGGTCTTCAGCTGAAGGAGGGGAGATTTATATTAGGCAGAAATCCTTCCCTGTGAGGGCAGTGAGGCCCTGGCACAGGATGCCTGGGGAAGCTGTGGCTGCCCCTGGATCCCTGGCAGGGTTCAAGGCCAGGTTGGATGGGGTTTTTGGCACTCTGAGCTAGTGGAGGGTGGCCCTGCCCATGGCAGGGGTGGGACTGGGTAGGCTTTGAGGTCCCTTCCCACCCAAACTAGTCTGTGGTTCTATGAGGCATTATGTTTTCAGGGTACAACACTCATGCCAAACACTTATCCAAATATTCAAGTTGTGTTACATGACAAGACCTTAAGAAAATCCACAATGGTAGGGTTATTCTACTGTTTTTGATTAATTGAAAAAGAAATAAAAGCATGAGATGATACAGTTTATCTTACGAGTTTATAATACCTGTTGTGGATAGAGGGCTTCTATTCCCTGTTTGCAGCAGTCTCCCAAAGCTTAGGAGACTTCAGGAGTCCTGGCTGGGATTCCTGTTGTCATCTCTGAACTGTGCTGCCTTCCCAGTGCCTAAGGATATAAAACACACGCTTTCAAGCCTTCTCTGTGCCTCCTTTCTTCAGTGTTGTGATGGAGTTTTTGACCTTGTTAATCTTCTGCAAGGATTTATCTGGTTTTAATATGTCAAAGATAACTTTAAAAAAAAAAAATCTTCATGCTGAATTAATTTGTTGTCAAACCTGTTTTGTTTTTTGCTGGAGCCTTACAAGTGGGAGAGTCCAACTCCCAGAAATGTGTGTGCATCTCTCCTCCTGCATGTGGCACTCCCGTGCCAATAAATTCAAACCTTCAATCTCTAAAACCATCTGAAGAAACTCAGCTCTGCATTTTGGGTGCACCTAGCAGGGATGGCTCTGGCCCCCAGCTCAGAGAACCCCCCCCCCCCCGCCTGATGGAATTCAAGCCATACATGACTGTGACAGTGAGTGAGGAACAGGGACAGGCAGAGGGATGATGTAGGGACAGGAGCTGTTTCTGACCTTATCCAGCCTGGGATAACGTGGTTTGTCTGTAGTGCAAACTGGTAAACCAGGCTGACCCAAGCTACTTTTTTCCTTCAGAGTTTTTTGTTCTTTATTTGTAATTTGCTGAATGCTGATGGGGCTGAGACAAACAAGCCTCTTAAAAGAAATGCAGAAACAATAACTCAAGTATTTCCTGCCATGGGCTGTGACTGGGGGTGCTGCCTGGTCCCAGTCCCTTGGGAACAGCTTGGATTGCAGCAGCCACCCCTGACCTTGTGAAAACTCAGGACTGAGCTGTCACAGTCCCTCAGGTTTGGAGGGTGCTGGGGAGGGAAGGATACTGAGCACAGCTCACTAGGGATTAACTGGACCTCTTGCTCTGGCTGTGGGTTAGACAGCTGGATGCTGGTAGTTCTTCCACTATGAACAGCACATTCATACAGTGATTTAAAGGTGCTTCTGAGCTCCTGCTGATACTAGGGATGCTGACTCCAGGGTTACTTCACAGCTATACCTGCATGCCCACAGAGCAAGGAGAGGGGGAAGCAGCCATGCAATGAGCTGTGGCAGGATGAGACCAGGACCAGTGCCTTGCAGCACCTGGAGCTGGTGAAGCCTGCACATGGCAG
Organism: Laterallus jamaicensis coturniculus; assembly: GCA_022605575.1. Lineage (NCBI taxonomy): Eukaryota > Metazoa > Chordata > Aves > Gruiformes > Rallidae > Laterallus > Laterallus jamaicensis. The sequence goes on along the minus strand of JAKCOX010000016.1, from coordinate 10,107,801 downwards.
GAGGACTGTAGGCAGAGGGAGCAGCCTGGCTAATGGAAAAGGCTGGAGAGTGTGAGGAGGAGGAGGAGGGATGATGTCTCAGTTCTCTCATTTCCCTTGCACTGAGGTGGAGAAACTGAGCTGTCCTGGTCCTGTTGTTGGGCTGTGCCGAATACCCTGTGGGGTTTTTGAAGGTGCCGGGTCAGTCATGCTGATGGTGTGAGAGCATCAGACAGGAGAAGGAAGGTCCCTGGGCACTGGGTGTGGAGAAAATGTAGGGTGGGAGGGGAGGGCAAGCGGGGTTTGTGAGAGGGTGGGAGGGGAGATGCAGAATAAGAAAAACAAGAAGCAGTTGTTTTGTTAAGCCGCTTCATTCGCTCTATTTCTGTTGCTAACCTTTTGCTGCTCAAAGCAGTAAAAAAAACCCCTTCAAAAATATTGCAGGGTGTTTCTTTGTGTGCTTTGACTAAGCTGTTCCTCATAAACCAGTGGCTTTTGTGTAAACAGATCCACAGCAGGCAGAATTATCTGCTTTTCTGCAGCTGTCAAGTATCTTCACTCCCCCGGTAATGTATAAATGGGGAGAGCAAGGCTGGGAAAGATGAGTCCTGAAGAAGCCCGAGCTGCCCTCCTGCCAGCACCCTCCTGTGTCCCTCCCCAGCCCCTCTGAGGGGAGAAGACTGTAGAGGCCCAAGGCAGCTTGTTACTGGATGCTTGGGTCTGGGTGGTCATCAGATCCAGCTATGGGAAACATGGGTTTGGCTCCAGGGAGCCCCATTAAGCTGGTCAAGGATGTGAGAGAGCAAGGGAGGGACCCTGTGAAACGCCCCCCCAGCCCCCCCGGCCACATCTTTGGGAAAAGTACATTCTTGGGTCTAGAAATGTGCAGCTGGTGATTGGTATTGCTGGCTTCCCTCTGCTCTCTGAATTGCTAGCCAGTGCTTGAGTCTCCAGCAGAGCTCAGGGTGGCAGCAAAAGCTGTTTGGTTGCTGACTGCTGTGTCTCTGCCCCCTTGTCGCCTCCAGTCAAAACTGACATGCTAAATCCAGTAGAGATAAGGGGGACCTCCATTCCACCCGTGTGGGCTGGGTCTGTGGGCTTCACTGACCCCCCCTCCTCCCCCCCCCCCCCATTAAATTAACAAAACCTGTCCCCTGTGATGGGTCTGATAAGCTGGAGGCTCCAGACATGGCACAGCATAGACTACCCATTATAAGCCTTTGTTTGTTTAAATAAAAAGAAAGCCTAACCTCATTATCTTGATTATGGAAAAAAATCATATAAATGTGCCAAAAGTATAATTGGTGCCAGTGGAAACCAAAAATGACCCTTTGCTTTCGGCTTCCACCCACATTTTTCACAGTATAGTAGTTTGCTGGGAGGGAGCTTTTGTTAGGTACTGGGGGACTGTTGCAGAGATTCTTTCTCATGGGCCAGTAGAGCCCTCTCCAAAACATTGCCAGACTCAGATGCTTCAGTAGAAGGGACCCTGGTAAAATTCTGGGTGTAATGATGTGTCCCTGACTCTCAAACTGTCATACAAATCCTTCTAAGACAATCTTAATGGCAGTAGTAATATGCCCTAGCAGTACTTAGGAAAATCTCATTATCAGCATCTTTCATAATGCTGGATCATCTCCGCATTTGGGTAATTGTGCTGCTTTTTCCCCTTTGAGTCTGCCTGGCTGGTTGCTAGCCATGGGGAATGATACAGCGTTATCAGCTTTGCCTGGCTGCCCCTGTGCTGGAAGACCTGTTGCATTTTGGGTATGGTGAGAGCAGATGGCCCCTGGGTGCCTTTGCTGCCCTGCTTGGCACTGGTGGCACTTGCATCTCAGCTCCTGGGGGGCTCTGTGGGTCCCCAACCCTGGGAAGGGGTTAGAAAAGCCACCCAAAACAGCACCTATCCACCTCAACTGCCACTGCCTCTTCTGCAAGACCTTCCTCTGGGCCGGTGGCTCTCTCCCACTACCAGCTAATGCCTGCTTAGCTCTGCCAGCCCTCTCAATGAAGGTGTGACCACAACTGGTGTCACACATGGTCTAAGTGAGCTTTCTTCTTGCTGCCTGGGGGTGAGCTGGTTGCATGGGACCTGTGTTAAGCTAAGTGGCCTCAATGTCATCCCAAGGGAGGTGAAAGCCAGCCCCAAGGCAGCTGTGCAGGTTGGGCTCAGGTTTTGCAGTTGGCACTGAAGGGTTTTTCTGAAGGACCCCTGCGGTGATGGCGCACAGAGTGATGTATTTCATGGGAGGATTATTGCAACGAAACACAATGTGCTTTTGTGCAATTATATGGTGTCTTTTAAATCATTTCCTCTAACAAGCCTGTCCACACCCAAACAAAAATAAACATTTTGAAAGGCTGCAAAGATGATGTCACAAAGGTACCCTTAAATGCATCCTTTCTCCCCCTCCTTAGGAACACCTGCTCCATTCCCTGGGCAGAGTGAGCATCCAGGAAGGCTGAATTATGATTGTCAGCATGAATTTTAGCAAGTTTTGACTTTCCTTCATCTCACAGCCTCATTGTACTTTTTAATCAATGACTTTCTCAGAGATGAGAAAGGGGGAGCTAGGACTCACTCTGCCACCTGTTTGCTCTGCCTTTTTAAGGTGAATGCTTTCCTTTCTTCCCTTGAGACTGGTGTCTATGGGGATAGTCTGGGCTCCTAAACCTTTGCTCACGTGGGGTGCATCGCCAAGTTGTTTTATTTCTAGGTTGCTCTCACCCATTTTGAGCATGGGTTGTCCTTGAGCTGCCCTGATCCCTTCCTATGTGGGTGCTAACCATGCTATGTGGGTGAACTAATGGGATGTTTTTTTCACTTTTATCAGCTTGGCAGTAGCCACCACTACCCAACAGCTGCTGCTGTCTTGGACCTCTGAAGTTTTCCCAGCTTTCCTTTGGGAATAATTTTGGGAGAGAAGGGGGGGGGAGGATTTTAACCGCTCTTCACTCAGCCTATTTTCTGAGCTGATAAACCGGTGATCATCATAGGGAGCTGGGCTTTTAAGATGAAAAAATTAGCCTAAGGAGACTGCCTGCTTATTTCTCCTCCTCATCCCCTCCCTAATTCATTTGCCCATGATTATGTGGCTTCTTTAACAGCCGATTGTGAAGAGTCTCATCACAGGCAGCATGAAAATCTGACTGCGTTGTCAATCGGCGTTCTTGCGTTGCCTCCTTTATTCACCCATCCCCTTCCCCTGGTGAGACTTGTTCTGGGTACAGCTCGTCTCTACTGTGAACCCCAGATGGCAAAGTGCTCTGCTTTTAATTAGCATCTTAATTAGTTTATTGGGCATCGTCACTGTGCTCAATGACTTGCCGTTCCTGGATGCACTTTTTGGTAGAGATGTTCTTGCTATCCCATAGCTGCTTTGGTATTTTAGCTGTCACAAAGTGCATCTTTTTACTGCTTTGGGGAGACATTGCTGTGAGAGTTGGTGTTTGTTAGCTGAGCCTGGGTGTAATGCATCTTTTTTTTTTTTTGAATAACCAAATTCCAGGTTTTAGTCTTCTGCCTGGTTCCAGATCATGCCTGGCCATTAATCACAGAAGTGTGCCATGGTAGGGAAAGTGCAGCCCTGTGACAGATAAGCTTGACTGACAGAAATAATTGACTTCTTCTGTACCCTCCTTTTCTTCCTTAACTGCTGGAGATCGAAGTGACCCACAGAGTCATCAGAAAGTCTCCTGCAAACGATCTCCTGGTTTGATTTTGTTTTCAGCTATTTGTCAGCTGTAATTTATGACCATGCTCCACTGGCTTCAGTAAGATTATACTGTATATTTTTATATCATTTTTCTGCTACACTAAGTGAAGAAAAAAATAAAAATATTTAATCTGTTTACTTTTTTGTGTGATCTAAGCTCAGAATATTGGATTTTTTCCCCCCTCCCCTTTCCCTACTGATTTTTGTCTCCCCTGAATCATCTTTATCTCTCTTACGGTGGACTCCCTCTGCAATCTTTATTCTGGCTTTTTGCTGGGAAATTGCATTTCAGTTGTTGCCATTGATTTACTCTAGGTTAGCCAGGCTTTTTCTCCTCTTTGATGGCAAAGTGTTGCCTGGGGTTTTGTTCCAGAATTACTGTGACCAGTGGGACTATTAACTAGGAATGGAACTGGAACAGGAACAGCAGTTCTCTTTCCTATGGCCTACCCGCAGCTCTTGTGACTCCATCCCATGGTGATCAACAAATAATTTGACCATGAGAGGGGCCTGATAGGTTACCTCAGCCCTGAACTTCACTTACGAGCAAAGTCTGCTTTTCATCAGGGATTACAACCTGCATGGCAGCAGCATGGACCTGGTTGCACTGGGAGCTCAGATGCTGAGAGTCCTGGGGACACTGACCAGTGCGCTGTTGGCTCTGGTACTGACATAGTTTGTTGGTCCATGTGTCTGGCATGGTACCAGGTGGTTCTCCAAAGGGCCCAAATATCCTTAAGGACATTCTTCTCCTCACTAAAGGTTCTCCCAGGCAGCTTTGCGCACAAGGGGCTGCAAACATGGGTTAGATCCTGGCAGTGACTTCAGCAGAGGAATATAAGGAGGTGAGAGAGCTCCAGGGAGCCCATTTTCTGGTGATCCTATGTAGTTTGCTCATCAGTGTTACCTCACCAACTCTTTACTACGTGAGAGCTTATGTCAGAAGCCCCAGCCTTGTTATACTGGGGCCCATGTTTTGCTCTGGGAGGCTCACTCACCTATGCCTGACCTGTCAGTAGGCAAAAAACCCAAGTCCATATGACCAACCCTTCCTTACCAGCCCCCCTAATTTAAGAGAGAGCAATGTGGATTATTCCTGGGACACAAGCTAGCACAGCCCCTTAGCAAGGGGCTTGGCAGGGCTGAACCAGCCAGGCAGATGTGGTGTGTCAGTGCAGCGTTAACGTATTTCTGGCAGAGCTTTGTGTTATCTAAGGGGTGGTGGATTTACAGCCTGTGGGAATCCAACTGCTGAACACACTTTGAACCTTGAGGGGGGAAAAAAAAAGCCATATTGGCGTTTTGCTTGTGATTTCACTGGCAATCCAGGAAACTTGCAGCTGATGGGGAATATCTTGGCTGCTGACCCTGAAGTGGGGTGGGGGGATTCAAGTAGAGCTTTCTTATTTCATCTATGTTAGTGACTCACTTGACACTTGACTTTATTGTTCAATTGTGACGTTTTAACGTGAAACTTTGCAGATGGAGAGCTGACACTAATGGAGCAAGGTCATTTTGCTCAATTGGTGTGAAGAGATTTAACCCAGGGTTTGATAGTCCTTGTCAGGTTCCTGTGCCAGGCCTTCCTCAACTTCAGATCTGATCCTGTTCCCAGTGAAAGCAATGGAAATACTGCCTGGGGAGAGGGTGTTTCTAGCTATTGGGTTCTCTCTAGTTCAAGGTACAGCACATGCCTGTTCATAGAATCATAGAATGTCATGGGTTGGAAGGGACCCCAAGGATCACAGAGCTCCAACCCCCCTGCCACAAGCAGGGCCACCAACCTCAGGCCTGGAGCTACACAAGGTTGCCCAGAGCCCCATCCAACCTGGCCTTGAACACTTCCAGGGACGGGGCATCCACTACTTCTCTGGGCAGCTGATCTTCTCTACCTGATGAGAACATCCATCTAGCACTGGCTAAATCTGACAGGGCGTTTGGCTGCTGGAGTTGTGCTTGGTACAATGCCTGGCATGTCTTCTCCAGGTGGAGGTGGTGGCTGAGAGTGTCTAGTGGCCTCACTGGAGTATGTGACCTTGAACAAGGGTGTCTACATTTTTGTGTCTGCCAAGTTTTCCAGCTACTAACAGAAATACAGTTGACATTGCCAGTGTTTTCTAAAGCTTATCGAAAGTGCTCTGAGATTTGCTGAGAAATAATTATGCAGGGATACTTGGTTCAGGGGACTGTTAGTGCTCCAGCCAGTCTCTGGCTTGATGCAAGCAATGGTTTCACACAGCTTTTCCTATGTGGGTTCCATGTCATGGAGTGTTTCTTCTTGACCTTAAGTTTTTGTAGGGAGACAGGTACCTGTGGGTTGAGAAGGATGACACAGATTTTTTTCAAGGTCCTGAGCTGTCTGAAAGGTATTTAGAGTAGATAAAAAGGTGGGGTGGCAAAACCAACACTGGGCATTTTTTGCATTTAAAAAGCATTAAAAATTCTCTCTATAGGGTTAGTGTCCTCGTGCCATCACCAAATCCACTGAGTGCAGGACTGGGCCCAACATCTGATTCAATTCCTGATGAATCATTATTTCCACTACTTGTTTTTCATAATTGGTTTTGCTAATCCTCAGCTGCATTTGCATTTGTTTAGTGCTTTAGTCCCCTTCATCCATGGGTACAAGTCATGAGGTGTCAACATCCTGCTTGTGTCCCTTGTGATGCTTGGTGGAGCTGTAAACACAGGAGAAGATGATCTTTGGCTGGTGTAAATTATCAAAACTGTGCTGATATGAGTGAATCTACAGCACTTTCCACCAGCTGTGGAAATGTCTGGAGGGCATTTCATTCCCGCTGGCTGGAGCAGCAGAGAGCTGGTGGGGAAAATGGCCTTATTCAACCATACCTGACACAAGTGAGACACACAGCTGAGCAGCTTCCTGCTCCTTTGTTTTGGTCAGCTAAGATTTAGGAAAAAAAAATATTCTTTTGGGCTTTTATACTTATTCCTGTGTAGTTGGGTGTTTTACAACCTCTGTACACCCACCTGGGCTCACAGCAGCCTGGTAAACTGGTACCCAGACAGATAGATGCTCCCTGGCAGCATGTAAGGGCATACTTCTGATCACAGGAATTGCCAAGTTCAATAAAGTTTAGCTGCTTAAAAGATGAAAAGTTTCCCTGCACATAACCAGAAACAAGAGTTTGGATCAGTAATTCTTACTTATTCCAGCACTGATTCCAACTGGGTTCTCTGCAGTTGGCGAAGGGATGGGAAAGCACAGGGTTTGCTTGGATTTGGCTGTGTTACCCTGAAGGTGTTGTATCAGAACAGTAAATGCTGCAGGAAGAAAAAGGCACCCAGTCAAGCCTTGTAATAATGAAAGGAAATGATCCTTTTTCAACTTGAGCTGAGTTCTCAAAATGTCCTCACCCCTATTTGCGTTATCAACCCCCTTCAAAATGGGGTCAGTTATAAACAACTTTGATTTAGCTCTCCACAGAGGCGAAAAGGGGCCAGGAAAAAGAAAACTTGAATGGCCAAGGATGAGAACTTTTAGACCAGAAAAAGGAAAAAAAAAAAATCTCTCCTTCCCAGCTTCTTGGAAGGAATCACAGACAATGGAGGTGAACTTAAAACCCAAGATGCAAAATCATCTCCTGTGATTAACTCCCCTGTGAAGGCTGCTGAGCTCCCGCAGCCATCCAGCCTCAGGACCTGCTGCTGGCTAGCACCAGGCACATCATTTCCATCATTTCCCCTCTGCGCTCTGCGGCTGCACTTATGTGTGTGCTCCTCCCCCACCCCTTCCCACCTCCCCACTTTCTTTCATTCAGGAGAAATGTTGCCAGTGGGCAAACACTAATCCATCCTGACAGCTTTGCCCATCTCCCTGCTTTGGTCTGGCATCCAGCAAACAGCTTGATTAAGGTCCCCGGGGCTTTATTAGTGAAGCTTGTTGCCTGCAAATTAATCAACAGGTTGCATGTGTTTAACTCTTTGCTGGAGCTGGCTGGGAAATGTTTTACATTGCTGGGAGCATTGAATCGAGTCTTTTGAACTGGTTCTTAAATACAGTGCAGCAGAATAGCCCCAAGTGGTGTTACAATCTTGATTTCTTGGGGTGGGAGGTGAAGCGATCCCATGGGCTCTGGAGGTGCTGCTAATCTGGCTTCTGATGTCTAACAGCCATTTTAGACTTTCACTTTATCTCTCTGGGCCATTCACCCACCCCCTGTAAAACATCTGCTGTTCATGCAGAGGGCAGCCAGATGAAACCTGTGCTTCACTTAACTATCTATAGAAGGGAGGTGTCCTCTGGGCCCATCCAAAATGGAAGTGCATGCAGGAAGGGGGCCTCCTTGCTGTTTTGAGGTCTGTTCTGGAGCATGTGTGAAGGTTGTCTGTGTGCTGTGTTTTGCAGTGTTATCTTCCAGACTTTGGGCTTGTTCTTCAACTGGTTGGTTGCACTATATGAGGATTAGGGGGAAAAAATAGCTGTAGCTGCTGTGGCTCACACTTGAGCTTTGATAACGAACAGAAGATTCAGGGAGTGAATGCTGAGATTTCAGGTGGCTCTACAGATACCAGAGTGGAGGTGTCTGATGTTGTATGAAGGATAATAGGTTGAATTTTCTCTTATTTCAAAGATCACAGGATTTCTAGAGTCTTGCTTGCATGTATGTGGGGAGACTTTGGCTCCTTATCACCACTTTCCACTTCTGGGCACAACCTCTCATCTCCCAGTTGGTGGTATCCCAGCTGGTGCATCACACCGGTGTGCATGCTCATGCCCTTAGCACCGTGTGTCTCTGATGGACAGGACAGATACAGACTGTGCTCCTGCACGGTGCGAGCCCTGGGGAGCCAGCAGCACTCTGCACGTAGAACTACGTTCGATCTGAGCTGGACATCACCCCACAATGAACAATGGTGAGAACAGCCTGAGCCACGTAGCTCGTATCAATTATTTTTAGCAACAATCAAAGATAAAAGAAGAATGTGCCTGTACGGCAGTTGTCTCCCGTCTCAGCAGGAGGAGAGCAGCCAGCAGAAGGAGAGCTGCCCAGGCCTGTTGCTCCGTGTGCGTTCCCCCAGGAAGGATATGTTTTCTGCAGTTTGCTCCAGTTGGAGAGGAGCATTGTGCAGTAAGGGATCTGCCAACCTTCTGTCTTCAGCAGCTGGCCAACATCTGTCTTCTGGATGATATAAAAATTCTCACAACTTGATAATTTTTTTTTACCAGGAGGTTTTAAAGCATCTTAGTCATCGAATTGATTTTCTTGCATCCAGGTGAGAGCAGTTTTGTCACAATCTGTGTGCCAGCAGGGAGGATGTGAGGCACAGAGCAGATGCAGACTGCCTCAAAGGTCTGTGGATGGTGGCTGTCCCTGTACCTTTGCTGTGAGCTCCTTTCTGATCCCTCCATCAGCTCCTGATGCTCCTGATGGTGTCTCATGGCTGAGAGCTCTCACCTGCCCAGGACACAGCCCTTTGCCCTGCATCACTGGTGGCCTGTGTGCTTCCACTGTAGGGTTCTCCCTTCTGCCACCTCTTCTCTGATCAACCTTGGGCTCTCCTGCAGGGAGCTGATTGATCAGGGCAGATGCTGATCATTTGGCCTCACTTCCATGCTGGTGATGGCAATTCTGTGATAGCCAGAGGTGTTAAAGGCGAAACTGCTTCCTGGGGACAACCTGGGGAGTTGAAGACTTGTAACTTGGTGCTTTGTGCATTTGTGGCTTCCAGATCCATCCACGCCTTATGACTGTAACAGCAGCAGAAAACCAGGAAGTTAAACACTTCTGTTCCTTTTCCTGTGGTCTGGCTCCTCACCACTTGCAATAACCAGTTCAGGTAACCAGAGTGGAGTGTGAAGGGCTGTTGATCAAAGAAGCAGTGCTTCCTGCCTCAGAGGTGGACAGGGAAAGTGAGCCTCCAGGTTTGGATCCTCACCATCTGTGTGGGGAGAAAGGGGCAAGCTTGTTGATACCTGCACTGCCAGTAAGAGCAGGAGGCTGAAACACCTGCAGGTGCCACATTTCTGAGCAGAAGCTCACCCATGTTCTGCCTAAGGACCTTTCCAGGTATCTGTATATCATTTAAAATGCTGCAGTAGTTAACAAGCTCTTATGAGGAGGTTCTTTGTGGTAGACAGGGAAAAGTGGTGCTTCTGAAGGGAGATTCTGAGCCACGTGGCCCACGATATTCTTGAGGATCTAGGGAGTCTTGAAAGGGTGGGTACCAGCAGAGCTGAAAATTCTGCCTGGTGCTGGGCCCTTGTTAGCATGGCTCAGATAATCTTGCTGAGTCAGGCCTTTGTACCAGAGGCACAGCAGCCGATTCCCCAGTCTCCCGTCGGCAAAGACTTTCCCTATAGGACAGAGATGAGGTTCCACCTCTGTGGATCCCTCAGGATTTTCATGTTTCTCAGCTGATGAAGGCACACAGGCTCAATCTCTTATCTCAAATCCCCTCTGCCAGCTGGAAATAACAAACCAGAAACCCAGGGTTGGGGAGGGGGAGAAGATGGCGATGCATCAGCTCAGCATTCTGCATCATGCCAAGCCCAGTGCAGCCGGGTGGAGCACGTCCCCACATCTGAGGTCTGTGACACCCCTGGTCGCTGCTGCTGGAGTAACTGCTGGCCTTTGCACAGCAGCGTGACAGTGTGGTGGCAGCTGTGACGCATCGATCAGCCATGCCTGCTGCCGAGCGTTCATTCCCGTTGCCAGGCAAAGAGGGGTGACCTTTTCGGAGAGGAGGAGGAGGAGATGGTGGGGAGAGCGATGGGTGGGTGGGAGGCAGTGGCAGCCCTGCATGGGGCTCCCAGGGCTGTGCTGTGCCAGGGAGGGTGGGGTGGTTCAGGTCAGGGCTGGGTGTTTGGATGCACGGAGCAAAGCCGACAGTTCCTCCCTGCTTTCTGTGATTTCGTGGGTGCAGAAAGCCCCATCCCTGCCTGCCTACTTGGACTGAGATGAAGCTTTCCCCAGTGGGGCCTGCCATCTCTGTGGGACGTGATGCCTGACTTACAGGAGGAAGTATCAGGATGGTGCTTAGTAAAATGCTGTTTATGGGCTGTTGCAGATCTAACTATGTTGCCTTTGGGGTAGGAAACTTCAGGGCACTAGGGTCTCCTGCTACTCTCTGCCTGATGTAAGCCACCAAGCAGAGGTTGCCAGCAAGCACGGTTTGGGTCTTGTGCCCTGCTGCTTGGCTTGCGTGTGAAACTGTCCTGTCAGCTTTGCGGTGTGGGTCTTCCTGGGACGCTGGGATCTGGACGGTGCTCTGGTGTGCACGCCGGTTCTCAACTAAAACCTCGGGTGGCTTTTCTGGAAAAGAAAATGTATTCCAGGTGTTTGAGGTCAACATGACTGGGGAAATGATTAGGAGCCTCCAAATCTGGATTGGTACAAATGGCACCATAAGTCCTCTGAGACAGAGCCCTGTGTAAAGGGGTGAGGTGGAACAGTACCAGACATAACCTGAAATGACTTAACAAGCTGCTGAAGTTTTTAAATGCATGTCATTTTTTTTTAATTTAAATTTCCTCTGACATTTCATAGGCTTCATCACTCAACGTGAAGCCAAGATCCATGTGAGTGTGTGCGGTAGGATTGTTTTTAAATTTTATTTTAAATACAGATGTCTGGAATAACTTTTTTGCACACACTGTAGGAGTGTAAAGGTTTCTAAGCAACATCATTTCATGCTGTTTGCATTAGAGAATGTAAAACAGGGTTCCTTTTTTTAAAAGTCTCTGCAGTGCAGGCATAATTACAGGATCCCATTATGCAGCATTGTGTCTACGGTGAAGCCTGCCCTAATGGAATATTCTGCCTTGTGCTGAAGTCTTACCTGCTTTTTTACCAAGACACTTAAGGACTTAATTAGCATCATTAGAGACTACCACCCCCTTCTTCAGCCCAGTGCATGAAGGGATAATGATCTGTCCAAGCTAGTGCATTTGCTTCCCATGGTTAACAGCACCACATGGAGGGAGTGTTTCGCAGCTCGCTGCTGCTATCTTGGAGTGAATGTGAAGCAGGGGGTGGGGAATTAAAGCATTTCCTGGGAGCAATAAATATACTCTGTGTTTACTTGGCCTGGTCTTAACCATTGAGCTGGGATAGCGTTTGTCACCGGGAGATCCCCGTGAAGCCTGATGTGCTGCCCTCACGTACGTCACCTGAGCGTGCGGCACAGCGCAGTGCCGGGCAGCCTGCCCGTGTGTGCCACAAGGTGCCTGCGGCCACTCCGTGCTTGGAAAGAGTCCCCAGGAAACAGCAGGAGCCTGTGGGTGCAGCAAGCCCAGGTCTCACCTTCCCATGATGTCCAGGTGGATGTGCTGTGTGGAGGCACCATCTTCTGCTGACCTGTATATACACCTATCCATATGTGTTTGTGTGTGTGTGCAGTTCCCGCCAGCTGCCCGTGCTGTGTAGGAGGTGCTGGCATCACACTGCAAGCAGACATGTTTGATGGGCTGGAGTGACAAGAGGTGGTGGGCTTGAGGGCACAGTGCTCTGGGGCTGAGGGCAGCTGGAGAGGATTGCACTGCTGCTACAAAGCTCCCGTCAGCTGGATGGTCAGTTTTGATCCCTAATGCTTTGATGGTAAACAATGGTTGCACTGAGCTGTCCAGCTGAGTTTTACAAATATCTGGGGGCTTTTTGCATTTTACAAGTTGAAGAGTGTTGGCTTTTGTACCTGAGATGGGGCCAAAGAAGTTTTTATTGCGGGTTAGGTAACTTCTTTGGCATGTTGTGTTAGGAGCTCTAGACATTATTGATGAGGTGTGTGTGCGCTGTGGTGCATGTGCTGCTTCGTGTAACGGCTGTTGCTGCTGCAAGGATGCAGCCGTAATATTTTTCTACAGGTGTGCAACCCTCAGCCCCCTTCACCTCTCGTGTCCATCCTGTGCTGTCCTTTCTACCTTACCTGCTTCAGGTTAGTGTTCTCCCAGCAAGTTTTCTCTGGACGTGTACTGATACCTTGCTCTCTGTACTTCTTGGTGTTGGTGGGAGGGGGCACTGTGAAAGCAGTTAGGGGACTGGGAGCTTGTCTTGTGGGATGCTGCACTCCTGAGCTTGTAGCTCAGCTGTAAGCAAGCTCCTTGAAGGCTTGTGGCCCCATCTGTTGTGGCATGTAAAGGCAAGAAAGGAGGAGCTGTGATCCTGGTGGATTTCTTCCTTTTCCCTTAACTAAGTTGGAGTCCTGAATATCACCAGCTTGCTGCCTCACCTCTGGTGTCTGGCCTGGGCTGATGGAAGGAAATCACTCATGCTGGTGAGCAACCTTCGAGGCTTGGAGCTGCTCCTAGGTTCTCATCACTTGCTCTCCTGCTTTGCTTGTCCAGGATGACTCTCCTGCCTTGTCTGTTCCCAGTGGGGTCTGCTGCAGTGATGCAGTGCCTGTTATTTTTCACAAGAGCCATTTGGTGGCTTCTCTGAATTTCCAGCCTCTGTCCTCAAGGAGCTGTGTGTGATCCTTGCTTAGATAGCTGAGGACACCTCCTCAGGCCTCCCACCCTGCTGCACGCAGCAGTGCTTGACATAGTGTATCCGGCACGGGACTGTGCAGGCAGTCCTGGCCCCCCAGAACAAAGCCCATCCAAGCTCCAGCTGTCTTTAGTGTTTTCCAGTGGGATGGCCAGAGGTCTCGGGCAGTACTCGGTCCATTTTGCTTCATAAACATCTCAAATGATGCCAGATGGGCCTTTAGAGGCTCACATCCTCTGCCCTATGCTCTGTGTATTTTAAACAAACCTGGGAGGTGGTCTGGGCTGGATCCTTGTTTGTTCTTGAAGGAACTGATGCGGGCTTCAGAGTCTTCATCCATCCATCTTCCATATGGAGATAAAAAGTTTTGGCTGAACACTGCTGAATGTGCCGTCATCTATCACAGCGGAGGCGGGATTGTGTCAAGGAAAAATAATCCACCATCAGGCTCCAAAGAAGCAGGGGAAAAAAAAAAAGAAATAAGACTTCCAGTGAATTTCATTGCTTTTTAAAATCCAATTCACTCTTTGCCAAGTCATTGTTTGGCTTTAGACTTGTTTCACATGAAAGCAACCTTTAAAGGTTACTTTTATCCCCCTTTAATGAGCTATAGCAACAAGCCTGGTCTGCTACAGGGCAGAGGCCAGGGGATGGGATTGCATGTGGAGCCAATGCATCCCCTTTGGAGCGGCTCTGTGAGCTGTACCACCAGCTCCCTGGCTGCCAAATTCTGTAGCCAGAAGCTTTCAGCAAGAAAAATGAAAGAGGATCATTGATGTATATCTCTCCCCTTGCTGCGGTGGAAATTATATATGCTGCAGTGTGTGTGGGAGAGAGAATATATGTTGCTGTGTGTATTTTTCTGAAGCATTCTGGACCATGGGGTTTGCACCCTGGGGGAAAAGCTTTCCAAAACTCCTCCTGTGCTGGGTGCTGAGCTCTCTGGAGATGTGTCCCGCTGAGAGTGCTTGGAAATCTGAGCTCTGCAGTGAGTGTTAACCATCTGCAGACCTGGCCCTCATCCTGCCCAGATGAGCAGGGGCATGTGTGCTGGAGCCTGGGGCTGCCCCTTCTGTTCTCTGCATTTCCTGGGTGCTTTCAGGGGACAGCAAGAGTGAGCACCCTGTGATGAAGGGCTCTCCCAGCGCTGACTGTCAGGACCATGTCTGATCAGTTAAAGGGGCTCTGCTACAGTGCAGGTGAGAGAGGTGGAGAGGGTGGGCATGGAGCAAAGGTGCTTTGCAGCCTACAGGTGGGCTGTGAGGGGCACCAGTGGGGCTCCCTCAGCTCCATGCAGCAATGTGGCTGCACAAGCGAACACCCTAAGCCAGGACTGGCAGAGATGCTGCAGTCTCATCCCAGCTAACCACAGGTAATCCTTTCTGCCCAGGCATCGTGCATGAGCGGCTCCAGAGTCTCCCAGCCCAGCTGGAAAAACTCCCAAACTGTGGAGCAGCCCTTCCAGTCCAAAGGCTGCTGTGTTTTCTCACTCTGCTTCCAACAGCTGTTCTATTAAAACATTTATCTCTCCCATTTCTTTTTTCTTTTTTCCTTTATTTTTTTCTGATGTATGTCATGTTGTTTGAAGGTTTTGGGGAGACCTGGCTGATGCAGGAGCAGCAGCAGGGGGTAAATGAGCGGTGCCATGTATAGAAACCCCAGTGCACTCGTGCTTTGGTGTGTTGGAGAGGTTGTGGTGGGCTGGGACATGGAGCTTTGGATGGGCAATGTCTGCACCGGGGTTGAAGGCAGCTGCAAAGGGCTTGGTACTGGATGAAGATGCTGTCTGTGCTCTGAGAGGGGTAACTGTCACATCCCCACTGGTCGGGAAGCCAAGCAGCACTTTGCACTTGGCTCAGAGCTCTGCCTCTGGTCCTTGCTGCCCTCTGAAGAGGTTGTTCATCCCTCTGGCTCCTCATGGAGCTGGTGCTGAGGGATTGGGTGCCCTTCCTGAGCCCGGGCAGTGTGTCTGTGCAAGGTGGCAGTTATTGCTAGGTCTCCTGATTTCCAGCCCGTGCTCCCTCTGGGACAGTTACATTCTCTTGGCAGAGCTTGGGCAGGTTTTGAACCTGAGCAGGTAGCTGGATGTGCTGGTGCTGCTTGTGATCACGGTGTTCCTGAGAGCTGAGGGCCTGCTGGGTATTTGGAGAAGCAGAGAGGAGGTCACCAGCTGTTCAATTCTTGCTCTGTCCCAAGAGGCTTGAGGTGATGAGGCAGCTGTATGTACAGACATGGTATCGCTTGTCCTTTTCTGCATGCATGTTGCTGGCATGCTTTGGGCTTCCTCAGCTTGTATTCAAGTTGTGGGTTGTAAAACCTCTCCCTGTGCTGCTCTTGCAGGAGCTTGAGTTGGATGTGGCTGCATGTGCCCACTCTGCACCTTCTGGCACCTCCTCTCTTGGGCAGAAGCAGGGGATGAACGGTGTGTTGGTTGCCCTGTGGTTTTCTTTCTTTGCTTTCTCTTTATTTTTCTCCCCCAGCAGCTCATGTGCTGTGACTCTGGGGTCTCTGTGGGTGAGATTTGGGAAAATGAAGCCTTCGTCTCACTCCTGATTGCTTGGCAGGTTATTTCCATCCTTTGTTAAAGGGAGAGCACTTTGGATAGCATTTACTTGGCCAGTGGGTTGCCCCAGGCCAGTGGGGGACAAGGGGCCAATGGGTTTAATAGGCCAGGGGACAAGAGGGTAGTTATGGAAAGCACAGACTGTGGTCATGTTGCATGAAACCCTGTCCCAGAGCAAGGATGGAAAGGGAAGAAGAAAGGTTGGGGGCAATACAGGCAGTTAATGGCAGATCTACTGTTGCCCATGGGTGATCTTAGCTTCCCTGTGTGTTTCCAGATATGTGACCTTGTGGTGTCACAGGTCCCCTGGTTTTGTGAGCTAGTGCTGGGACAACAGCTTCCCCTTGGGTAGCTCTGCCATGATTTCTGGTGTTATTTGATGCCCTTTCTTCAGGTGGATGAGTCTTAGTGGGACAGAGAAGACTAAAATGTGCTGCAAGACACTGGAGCCTCTGAGCTGAGGGTTTTTGATGTGGTTGCTGGCCTCAATGATGCTCTCCTGCCTGCATGTTTCCTCAATTCCCTTTCCCAGCAGAAATAATCTCTCTGCTCTGTATCTGACCTGTTTGAGAGGGGTTTGAGGACTGGGATGAGCTTGATGTATTTGCTGCTGTCATGAGAAGGCTGATGGGTCCTTCCCCCTGCAGCAGGGACCAGTCACCCAGGGATGCTTCACACAATCAGGATGTGATGGCTTGGAGAGGGGCTGTCTGCTGGGGAGCCATCAGCATAGAAAGCGCTCTGGGAAAATCCCTATGAACCAGATTGGAGGATGCTGCTGTCTTCTACAGAAGTGTCACAAGGCCAGTGGAGGCAGTGGGCAACAGAGAACAACTTTCCTATGGGAAAGTAAAGACTTGTTCCATTTTTAACCCTTGTTAATTGAGTCCAGGGTGAAATGTGACCTCAGGTTACATAGTTGTAATGCCTTCTCTGTGTGCTGGGCTCTGGGCCCTCAGGAGGGGGAAGGAGCAGTAGTTTGCTGGTTTTGGCCCGACTCCACGAAGAAGCAAATTTTTTTAGTGTCTGTAAATAAGGAATATGGAGAGGCAGGAAGCAGACATCTTCTTAATAGACATCAGAGCTGCCAGTCCTGTGTGTGGCCCCGGGGATGCCCTCCTGGGCCAGCGTGTGTGACTCAGGCAGAAGAAAGCACAGGAGAGTGGCAGGGGAGTTTGGGGACCTTGGTGGGGCCACCAGGCAGGAGCATGTCTGCATGGGAACCCCATCCTGGGAAACATGAGAACTGGCCCTGGACTGCTGTGGCAGGAAGGAAGACAGCCCTGATAGGCAATCATTTTTGGCAGAGGTTTCCCTCCTCTCTCTGCTCAGTGCAGGTATAATGAACTTTCCATGCTCAGCACTCTGCAGGTGTTCATGGATGGAGGTGTCTTGCAGAGGCAGGGGAGGAACGTTAATCCCATGCAGTTAGGGGGAGCTGAGCTGGACACTGGGACCATTACAAACCATCCCTGTGAATCTGGGAGCCCCATGGGCATCCCCAGTGTCTGGGGAAGGGCTGGAAGTCACACCCAAGTGCACTCAAGTTGTAGCAGCAGCTGGCATGGAGATGTGTTACCTTGAGTGACTGGAAATCTCATCCTGCTCCCTCTTATTTCCAGGAGGCTTTGTAATCTGATGGCTGCACTAAGAGAGCAGTGATAAATAATTCTTGAGCCTTGTCATTGAAAAAAAATGGCTGTAGCCTAAAGGTGGCTTGTGGGGTAACTTGTGCCTGCTGTTCTGCTTTGTGACAAAACCTGAGAAGTTACTGGGCTTTTTATTGCTTCCCCCCAACATTTCCCTTTTTCCCAACCTTACAAGTATTAAATACACCATGTCAGGTTGTTTTTGTTGCAGTCTCTTAGGAATAGCTGTCCATTGGGAACCTTCTCTGCCTTGAGGATGTCAACAGATCATTTCTCCTCTATAAGGAAAACAACAGACATGAGTGTTAAATGAGAATTTAAGTGGGGGGGGAGTGAAGCAGAGAGTTAACAACAGTCAGCAGTTGCTATGGACTCTTTTGCTAAATTCTCTGTTTTTCGCAGAGACTTCAAGAAGAAAGGGCAGGGTAGACAAGACCTAAGTTTTTGGTGTTAAATACTTCCTGGCCTCTTCAGGCCATCAGGAGGGAGCAGGCCAGCTGCTGGTAAGGCTCTAGATGTTGCCTTTGGGGATGGATCTCCCATGGGAGCAGGATGGCTGTGAGCTCTCTACTGTGCCTTCCCCTTGTGTCTTTGTGGGGCAACTTCTATGAGTCTCCTCCCTAAAACTGGTGTTAGATTTATTTCTGGGGCTACCTGGGAAGGTGGGGTAGAAATGTCAGGAGGTCAGTGGAAAGTCTGTGCATGGCTTTTCAGGCACAGGACACATTGTACGTGGGCAAGGACTAGACAAGAAGCGTGTGGGTTTGGCTGCTGTCACTGATATCTCTGTGGGCAGCTGAGCAGGCTATTTCTCAGAGGTTTGGTTATCGCTGGAGATCCACACGAGGAAGCTACAAAACCCAGTGAGACAGGTTGGCCTAGGTCCTTTCTGGTGGCTCACAGACTTCAGAGCAGCATGGGCTGCGTGAAGACACGTTGGCTGTCTCTTGGACTGCCAAGGCCGCTCTGAGATGCGGCGTTTTCAAGCTTCACATCATCAAAATGCTGGTGCCAAGAGCACTGGAAAGGGATGAGGGCGTGTGCTGCAGCGGGGTGGCTGGAGTGGTGCAGGGGCAGCCCTGGAGATGGAGAAGACAGGCTGGAAGGGAGCGTGGCACATGGTCTGGGGCACATTCGTGGCAAAAGGGGGCTGATGGTAGGGTGCAACAAGTGTCAGAAGCTCCATCACCTGCAGGCAAGTGCCACATCGCTGTGCAGTGGTGCTGCCAGTGTAGGTCATGTCGCAGTGTGTAGACCTTCCCTGAAAATGGGGAGCTGTCCCTTTTGTTCTTGAAGACAAAGGATCTCTCTCTGGATCTCTTCCAGAGTGTAATTCTTTGGCATGGAACAAGAAATTCTCTGTTAACCCTACTCCCCTCTGGGCCTGGTAAACAGGAGGCGCCGAGCGATCCACTCGCCTCTTCCGCCTCTCGGAAATCCTGAGAATGAAAAGTTTTGCTGTTGGTGCAAAACAATTAGAAATGGGGATTTGTGCTTTCTTGCTGGATGTGCCTTTTCCCACCTCCTTGATTAATCTTGGATGCAGATGCGAGTCATTAGCTGTGCAGCTCAGGGTTTGCTGTATGTTGCCAGGATCTGACCAGTGTGTCTTGTAGCAACAAAAGCAGATGAAACATCTGGTTGGGGAGGGGGGAAAAACCCCCGTGGAGCTTCCCGCCAGCTTGGCTGGGAGGGAGGAAGGGACAGGCAGGTGGAGAGGGCGCAAACAAGATAATACTTAGGGTGGAAAAATGTGATCTGGGTTCTCCATAACAAACTTGTCTGCTCTCCTGGAGCCTCTCCGAGCCAATGTGAACGGGATTTTTGCGATGACTGGAAAGTCCAAGCCATCCAGCTCCCTGAGGATGATGAAGGGCAGTTTGTGGAGGGGCACTGGTGGGTGGGAACGTCCTTCCCAAAGTCTCCTGGGAGGTGTTGATGAGGGCCACTGCTGTTCTAGCTGATTGACTGCTGCTGAGCGGGGGGAAAAAACGGTGATGTTAGATGAAAGCCATCAACTGGGCGGGGGATGGGGGCGTGTGACACTCTGACACCGTGCCACACTGAGGATATTAATTCTCCATTTACTCTTACTGCTGAAAAGCCAGATTGTTCCTCAGGGAGGGACAGATGATGATCTATGTCTCCCTCGTTATTCCAGCTGGCGATCCCCCAGTGGTCACTGGGAACAGACCCTACGGGTTGCTCCAGGGTGGCCTTGTGGCAGTGACAGCCCTGTGTCAACCTCACCTGACATCAGGCAGGCACTGGGTACCCCAGACACAGCCAAGCAGCCTCCACTACCAGCCTGTGTGCAGGCTGAGCATGTTTGCTTTGTCCTGCTTTGGGCTGAGAAGAGCATGTTCTGGGCAATGTCTTGGCATGGGGAAGGGAAAGGGATGGTCCCAGCACCCCGCTGGGGAAAGGGATGCTCTAGTCATGGAGCGAGTGGGATCTCTGTGGGCTAACAAAGCATTCCAAACACCTTTGGATGTGTTTGGACAGATACTGGGGGGTGGCAGGAGTTTGGGAATGGGTGGGAGAGCAGTGTGTTCAGGCTTAGGAAAGACTTCTGCAGAAGTGAAGTTCAATTTGTCCAGAAACTAATTTTCAGTCTCTGCCCTGCGAAGCCTGTGACCACCCTCAGCTACTGGTCAGAAAGCGGTGGTCTCTGTAGGACCCTCTTCCTCTCTTCCCAGCAAGAGGCATGGCTGGTGTCACGGAGCAGTTGCAATATTAGCATTCAGGGCTTGACAAGTCATCTTACAAAGTATGAAATAAGCTGCTATTTGCAGAAGGTCTTTGTGGAAAAGGCACTTAACCCAGAGGAAACGGTTCGGTTTCCAGAGCAGTCAGCTTTCAGACACACTCTTCTGTGTCCATGTTCACCTGCAAGGGTAGCAAACTGAAACCCTGCTCAAGAAGGCATCAAAGGAGAACATGGTTAAGATGGGGAGGGGGTGGAACCAACCAACCAACAACCCCAAAAACACCAAAATGAACAGAACCAGGAGGTAAGGCCCTCGTCCAGGACTGCAAGCGAGTTGGTCTGGTGCTATAAAAAGAGCCACTGTCGCTGGCAGGCAGCTGCATGTGCGGGTCCCTGGACCATCCTTCCTGCCCCAGGCTCAGCTGCTGGTGTCTGGGAAGGGGATGAAAGAGCAGTAAAGAGTCAAGTGCTGAAAATTTCCTTCCTGATGCTGGGAAGGACCGACCAGCTCTTCCTTGGGGTGAATCGTGCTCTGGCACTAAGCAGCTAATCCTGTGGACCGTGGCTGTCCCCTGATAAGCTATCCAGCCAGCTCTGATTCGTTTCCAGCAACTTCATCAGAAAAATAATGTTAGAAGCAATTGGAAGGCAATTATGTTTTATGTGACTAATGGTGTTAATTATTTTTACTTCTGTTAGTTTGCCTAATCCACCAAGATTCTCCCATTAATAGATGTTACTAATTTGCACCTACAGCACACTGACTTCCACCACTGGATTTCAGAGCACTTCCACAAACTGTCCTCAATTTTGTAGTTACTGTAGATTAACATTTTATTTAAAGGTAATTATCTCGAGCTGTAAATTTCCATGGTGCCCTATAAACATCAAGCGAGCTTTGCAGTCTAGGTTATTTTTATAATGTGTCAGGCAAAGAAACACAGGATAACAGTTTGGGAATGCTGGGAAACATATGATTGAAAATTAAAATTGGCAGATGAGGAAGTTGGAATAGCATACCCTTCTCTGTGCATAAGCATTGTACTGGGTGTGGATGGATAAAAGGGAGTCAGAGAAAACTTAAAACGCTTCCCCACAGATACAGAGTGATTTCCCCAGTTATGCACAGGGGTCTCTGGCTCTTCTCTGTGCTCTGGTATAAGTCAGAACCACAGCTTAGAGACTGGTGGCGAAGCACAAGGATTGTAGGGACTGTTAAGACTGTAGGCTGGATGTGGAAGAAATTCCTTTGGTCAATACTCTTGTCATGATTCCTCTCCCCCCCTGCCCCCCTTTTTTTTTCCTCCCTCAGCATCTGCACTGGGACAATTCAAGAGATCCCCTTGCGAGCATCACCTGGCAGGGCTCGGAGTGGAGCAGCTGGGCTGCCTGGAGCAGCTGGCTGGGAAAAGGGCTTTTTTTGTTGTGCTGTTGCTAGAGGTGCCCCTTGCAAAACTCGGCACTGATGGGCTGGATAGTTGGAATGCAGCCTGCAAAGGGCCTGGCTTAAAAACGGATTGAGGGCTCCAGGCAATCTCTGTAACTTCAACACATGTTCAGGCAAACTCTGTACATAATTCAGCACGTTTAGTTGTGTTAACAAAACTCCTTGCCAGCAAGCGGAGTGTTTGTTTGGAGATGGCATTGTGATCCCCCCTGTATCTATGCAAAGATTATTTTCATTCCTAAAAAAGTAACAAACCACAAAACTATGGAATCCATCATATAGAAGGAGCAGTCAGAGGTCAGGGTCATCTGAGCACAGCATCAGGGGCTCCGCTTGTTGTGTTTGGCTTTGAGAGAGATTCCCAGGGCGATTTTTGGGCCAGTGATCAATCCCAGTCTGTTCTGGCTTCTTCCTTTGATGGAGTAACAACACGTGCCTGTGCTGCAAGGTAGATCACTCGGTGGGTCTGATGTGGGTTTGACAATGGTAAGGATGGCATAAGAGGTATCACCTTGTCCAAAATGCTCCAGGGCACTGGATGGTCAGTAATTTGTGGTACTGGGGTTTTTTAAGCACAGTTCTATCACTGGGTATTTCGTTAATAAAGTTGTTTCTTAGATTTGTGCAGTTGGATTAGTTCTGTGCAGCAGTAAGCAGAGTTACTGTGTCCTTTGCACTGACACTGATTTACTGTGTGTCTCTGGCCAGGTGGCACAATGGTAACTTATCTCTCCCTTTTAATTTTGAGTGTAACTTTGATGGAAATGTCAACTTACAGCGAGTGCTTCAGAGAGTATTAGTTGGGAAAATGCTCTCACGTTTTCCATACGGTGTCTGATAGTGACTGTAAAAAAACCCCAGCATCCCTCTACTAGATCTAAGCTTAACAAAGGTTGTAACAATGGTTAGTGAGAGTAAAAGTAATTTGCAGTCACTTAATGTTCTGTGTGATTATTTATGGATTGCTTTCTGACTGTCTTGTGAGAAGTATGATAAACTTTGGGATTAGTCACTGGGACATGTTAACATTGTGGTTTCTCTGCCTGAGAGGTTGTGTCCTGCAACCCTTCCCAGCTCTGCTTGTGGGGCTGGGTATCAGCATCACAAAAGATGTGCTTAAAAAGTGACAAAGAAAAACACCTTTTTATGTTGTACTTCTACTAATGCACTCGTGTTGAGGATGGGAAGCTCTTGCAGTGGCCTTTGGGGAGCATGCCTGGTGCTGCAGGGAGCAGAGTACAACACAGAGGCACCAAGCAAACACCTGGGCAGGTTTTCAGGCAGGATGCTGACACTTCAGAGGCATCCCTTGTGCTGTCCTTGCAGTTTTCCACTGCTTTTGGAAAGGGTGCATTGTTTAGGGTTCCACCTTTCATTCACTTGCCAGCCGTTTTGCAGTGCCAGAGGAAGGATGCTGGCTCCCTTGCAGGACTGCCCTTTCCCTGCCTCCTGCTTCCAGCATGAACTTAGATGGATTGCTTATTCCCGTTCTGCTTTGGATTTCCATCTTAAAAATGGGAATAACACAGTTTCCAGTTTTACATAAAAACAGAGATTGGCCTGATAGGCATATCTTGGAGGAGTGGATGAAATCAAGTGTCTTCACTCTCATCCAGCAATCCAACTGGCTCCTCGTGAGTGGCCTGTCCAGAGCACAGAACTGATGTGACAAAGTGTCTGGGAGGTGGTGTGGTGACAGCAAGGTGGGATGTCACAAACTGGTTGGAGTAGCTGGTTATTTTGGAGAGGGCAGCCCAGCAGGATGGTTCCTAGTCATGTTCTCACCTCAGCCCTGACCAGCATGGGAACACAGGGCAGCTTGCCTTGCCTTTCCCCCCCCCCCCCCCCCCCCTTAAGAAGAAAAGGCTTGCTGGAAAGTCTTGTTGGGTGCAGATGTTTTGTCTCTCTCATCCATTGAGGTCAGTTGGAGTTCTGCCAATACGAGTGACGTGTGTTTAGAGGAGGCCAAAATCCTCCCGCGGATGAGCGCTGTGGGACTTGTCCGAGCTCTCTGAAAGACGGTAGCTTGGCTCTTACAGCATCGCAGCACAAATAGGGCCTGAAGGTGAACTGGTGACAGTGGTGCAAATTCAGGGTAAGAAGGCCTTGTGTAGCATCACTGGACCCTGTGCCAGGCTGGCCTTGTCTCTGTGGAAAGTTGGAGATGACTCATTTCCCCTGTGAATTTATGAGCTCCTTATCTCTTCTCCCTTTGGGCATCTCGCTGCCAGCACCCGTCTTCTGACCCGCCTGCACGATGCTCTTTGCTCACTAGCTCTATTTATAGGGAAACTAATAAGATATCAATTAAAGAAATGAAAACAAACTGAAGATGTCTGTCAGTGGAAAATCTGGAGCGAGGCAAGGTTATTGGTAGCAGTTGTTTAAAATCCTGTCAGCTCTTTATATAGATGGTCTCTGTTGCTGTGGGACAGCTGAGCCCGACCGGCGTGCTGGAGCAGCTGGTGGCAGCCCCTGTGTGGGACCCTCTGCTGGGACCATCGTGTTGGACAGGTCCCACCTCCCCTGCTTGTTATGATGCTGCTGAGAGAAGCAGACTTGAGGGAGTCCTTCCTCGTAAAGACTGCTAATTAGCCCTCATGATTTAAAGTTTTCCTGTTTGCATCCAGAATGTTCAGGGGATATGGTATTTATGGTCCTATGGGGAGGATGTGAGCTGGCATGGAGAAGGGAGATTTCTGTTCCTTCAGAGCTTTATGACCCTCTTTCCTCTTCAAAACTCCAGCTGTGGGGAGACCAGGAAATTGGAGATTTGTTTCTGACTGAGTGAATTAGTGTCTGTCTCTCTAAAATCTGTTACTCTAAAGTTTTGCTGCACCCTAAGTATTATTTTGGCTTGCTGCCTTGTACCTCTGCAGTGTCAGCATCGGGAGAGCCTCCTGCTGCAGTGAGAGACCATCCCGAGCATTCGGCAGTCTCTGAGCCCTGGGTGTCTTGTGTTCAGCTGCCCTGCAGTGGAGGTGAACGCGCAGAAATTCTCTGGGCAGGGTTCCTCCAGGATAGAATCTCCTTTCCTGAGCACCAAGGGTGTGCCAGCACTACCTGCTTGTTCCTGGCATCCCTGTGCCCTTTTTCCCAAGTTACCTGGAAGCAAATTATTTCTCTCAAAGTTAGAGCTGCTTCTGCTCTGTCTTCCCAACCTGGTGATGTTATTCCCTGTCTGGTATTATCCATGGAGAGGTGGTGATGTACAAAGTGAGATCTTAATTGTCTTTGCCTAGATGATGTCTTAGCTTTACTTGTCTGTACTGCTCTTATCACCTCTCTGATCTTTTCTGCTCCTGCTGCTCTGTTCATCAGCTCCTGCTCTGGCCATCTCTGCTCTAGCTGCCTCTTTTTGTGAGGTACTTCCTCTCTCTCCCACTTGCCCCCCAAAAAGGTTACCACATGGAGCAAACCATCTCCTCCAGCCTTATTAAAACACACAGGATATGTATATGCACAGCTCCCGAGCTCCATTTGATATTGTTTGATCAATTGAGAGCAAGAGGAAGGAAAGTGCTGAGTTGAGGGAATTCAATAGGCGCTGTTAAAAAAAGATGTGTCCAAAACCACAAACATGATCTCATGCAACATGGACATTGTCATCTGGGAACTACAAAGGGCTGAGTCTTTGTGTCTGGGCAAACAAAAGCACAGAAATAGCAACCCAGAAATATTAGTTCATTGTCAAAATGATCCTCGCTCCCTGGACGTATGATTTATATGAAGCAAAAACCAGGGCAGCTCTGCTCTGCTGCTTTCTGTGAGTGAGTAAGAGTGAAAGACCAGTGAAAATCCCTGTGCTAGGCTCAGCTCTGGATGCTTCTGTAGCATCAAAGAAAAAGCACTGCTGCAGTCTCTAAGTCACCAGAGTGGCTTCTTCGGGTCTGTTAGAAAATCAGCCTTCAAGTCATGCTGTGGCTGAAATGCATCTGGTGCCACTGCCGCTTCTAATTTAGGAGTGTCACTTGGAGGTTATCAAATAAACAATACTTTGATCCTGTCGTGGCATTTGCACTCCCAGCAGCATCCTGGCAGCTTGCTCTGGTGTCCTTCTTGCCAGCTGTCTCCCATTACCGTTTCTGCTCAGATCGACCAGCCTAAGCCCATCCACAGAAGAAGGGCTATGAGGGAGAGGGGGGACAAATGGAGTTCACAGACAGCCCTTGGGGAAGGGGGGCTGGGGAAGAGGAGAAAGCATGTTTCAGAGGTTGGGTGGTCTGGTTTATTTTCTATTTAGACTGTCCCAACTACCCCAATTCCTGTACATCCTCTGGTATGTTGCTGTCCAGTAACAGCCCTGCAACAGGCCCCGGGGAGCCAAGGACATGGAGGGTGAGGAGCTGTTAAAAATGAAGGGTTAAAACAAAAGGTAGAACTGGTACTATGCCTGTGGGTCAGCATGAGACCCTGCTCCACTAAACCATCTTCCTTTTGTCTTGCTATTTTCTGTGGAATCTTTTATATTCCCCTCAGGATCCCCTTTAATAAAAAAAATTTGGATATCTGTGCAGATCAAACAGCATACTTCCATCGTTACAAGTTAGTGAGTCACAAGAGCTATAATGACTATTTTTAAAATAACCCCAAAGCCCTCATGCAATTGCTGGACAGGCTGGGATGAGTTCCTGCATTCCCCAGAGAAAGTCAGAGGCAGACTGAGGAAGAGACCCGGGGAGAGACGGTCATGCTCATGAAAAGGCTTTGATGACACTTCATATCTGCTTTTTGTCCTCTTTTCAGCTCAGCTTTATGCTCTGATGTGAGCTCTCTGAAATGGATGCTTCCTTTCGACCCTCCTCCACCTCCATTCCTTTTGCCTTTGTCACCTTTACCCTCCCTCCTTTTTTGGGGGGAGGGGGAGGCTTACAAAGATCTCACCCGTCAATAAACCAGTGCCTGCTCCAGCCACTTCAGCATTAGCATGAAACAAATAATGTTTCAAATGCTCAGCTCGCTTCTCCCCTCAGCAACAGGAGGGAGTGGGAGAAGAGAGGCACGGTTATTTCCTGATGATGCTCTACTGATGAGTTTTGCATCAAGCTTGAACCTGGTCCCCTGACTGATAAATGTGCAGACTGCCAGCTTTAAGTGTTTGGGGAAACAGAGGACTACCCCGCAGGATGTCATATTCCCTGGGCCAGCATGGGGACACCTGAGTCTCTGCCTCGGGGTTCAGCAAGGAGATGCAGAGCATGCTGAGCAGCTGGAATACTCACCCCAGGGCTGGTGCAATTCAAGGGTGCTCTGGGCACTAACAGCAAGGCAGACCATGGTGCAGACCCTGGTGCAGCTCAGTCTTACGGTGACTTCCTTAACTTCTGGTAATGTTTTTTTCCCTATCTGTAAAACATGGGATGATGCTTATCCCTTCCTAAAAACTGCTCAGTTCTTTTGGATGTCTGGACACTATGGCACCTGTAAGGCACCTAACAAAGGAGACTCTGGTGCAGCAGGAGCAGTTTTTCCATAAGTGTCACTTCTAAGGCAGGACAAGAATGTACGTTCCTGTTTATCCCCTGTCTAGGAATGGGTGACGGGGCAGAAGAGAAACACCAACCCGTGTCCCTGGGCTGGTAAGCAGTGGTCAGTCCTGCACCGAGTGCCTCTGTTGCTGGTGTGTCACATGGACTTCCATTTAGAGCCTGCTCCTATCAGGGATGACAGGGATTTGCCATCGGTTAGATGGGGAGCTGGAGCACCCAGATGAGCACTTGTTCCCTTTTCTTCCTACCTGTAAAATAGCTGCAGGACAACCTCTCTTGAGACCAAATCCATTAATTACATCTGTGACTATTTTTGAGCTGCTGACCCTTCTATTGCCCTTTTGTGACCCTAGGAGTGACCCCATATGGGGGGAAGTGGCACATACCATCACCTGCATATCTCTAGGAACACACACTGGTGGCCTCAGCTTTATCTTCTCAGTGTCATCAGACAAGGGTGGTGTTGCCAAGTGGCCATCCCGGAATAACCCAGCAATAATAAGCTTAAGCATGAGATGAGGCTCACAGAGAAGCAGAGAAGTCGAGGCACAGAAAGTGCAATTCTCTCAGCTGCAGAGTTTCAAGATACCTTTTAATATCTCTGTGTCTTCTGCTGCATTTCCCAAAGCTTTTCATAGTGACTCCCTAAAACTACACTCTACAGTCATACAACTGGGGGGGTGGGTGTTTCCTTCCCTCTGATAAGCAATGGGAAAAGCACTTGTTGGGAAAATGTATTGTAGGTATTTGGAGGGTGTTTGTACCCTTGGATGCAGCTTTATCTTTGAAGAAAAAAATTTCAGACCCTTGGTTCAGAGCACTCTTGAAGTCTCTGGAAGATCTGATCTCCTTCCAGAAACCATTTCTCTTAATTCAAAAGCAAAAGCTGGGGTCCCAACCTCTGCCAATGTATCTGCTCTGGCCACAGGCTTTCCACCAGCTCCTCAAGCAAGTTGTAATTGTCACCTGCATTCTGATGGCTCTGGGCTTTGGACCAGGAGAACTATACATCATACTCAATTGCATCATATTGTGCCAGCTGCTTTTAAGATGAATGAGACTGCTGAACTCATTCTGCCTCTGATGTAAGCAGATAGAAATGGAGGTCTCCAGATGGGCAGCCAAAGGGCTGTGCTAAGCACTGCTTCACCTCACTGAGATCTGCCTTTTCCAGGCAAACCCACAGATCTGAGGTGTGAGTGAGATACTCGCTCTTTCCCCAGATGCTGTATGAGGCAGGGAGCTCACCCGCTCTACATCCCAAGCAGTTTCTTATCAGCTTCCCACTTCAGCCAGAGGGGTTGGGTGATACTGAGCTGGTGCTGGGGATGGATGGTCGGAAGTTGCTAATTGTTTAATGCACGATGTTATCACTGTTCTAGTAGCAATGGTGATGCAAAACTAAGTTCTCCTTGCTGTCCCTTTCCCAGGATCTCTAACCTCCTCAGTGCTGCTGTCACTGCTTTCTCCCTGGGGAAGTTGCTGCACTGGCTCTAGCCTCTTACCTGCAAACGTGAGATCTGGACCCTTTCTTTCCTGGGATTTTCTCCCAAGTCTTATGCTTAACATTTAGAAAAGCAAATTGTCCCTCTGAAACAGGCTCTGAAAAGAAGAGCCACTTGCCCTCACCAAGAACAATGCTGTTTCCCCTCTCCACAAAACACCCCTCCTAGTTGAAAATAGGTAGTTGTTGAGAAACTGTGATTCTAAAGCAGGTCTCTGCAATGGTGTGTTTTGCTCAGCCAAGTCACCAGCCAGCCAGGGCTTTGGGCAGTTGTTCTTCTCAAAACTGGTTTCCTGAAGATACAGGAGTTGGCATCTTTCTTGCGTGCATCAGGCATGTGCTGTCTCCTAAGTTTCTCTGAGTACTTATAAATTATTAACAGCTGTAGCTACTTAATCTTAAAGGCTTACTGGTGAGATAGTCTAGCACACATAAGAAGGAGTAATTGTATATGACCATTTTTTCACAGTTAACAATCTAGATCTGGTAGTTACTTAGTATGTGAACTTGGGCAAGTCATGTTCTCCTAGCAACTGAATTTCTTCTACAGAATGTTAATGCTGGTAGCTATCAACAGCTTTTGTGGACCACTTTGAAATTGTTTGAGATGAAAAATGTAAGCAAGCTACTAATGAGCCCCGGTGTAATTCCACAAATAGTGTATCTGTTGATAAGGATATTAGCCACAGCTCTAAGTATTGTTCTTTGTGGTGATATTACTGGGATGAGGTTTTAATCCGAGACTGTGAAGACAGATGAGACTTTTTCAAATGAATATATTTTCTTGGATAATTCACTGGCCTTGGAAGTCTAGATATTGGAAGTCAGTTTGTGACATAGCTTTTATTTATTTTTTTTAACTGGTGGTTAAATGCTGAGAGGACCCAGAATACTTCTCTCAAAAGTGGCTTAGAATTCTAAAACTACCTTGAAAATAAATGGGGTTCAAGTACCTAAATTACCTTTTTTTTTAAAACCATTTTAATTAAATTGTATGCTGTGTAGTATCAGGAGAATGTACTGTGATTAGCCTCAGAGTCAGCCATACTCTCTGTTCTACCTACATATGCTGAATGTATAGAGATCATGTCTTTACCAGTGGGCGGTTGGCATTCTGGATAAGGACCTGCCTCTGAGTCAGCTCTAATGGATTTAATTCTCCTGCTCAAGCAATAGTGGTTTACACTTATAAAGTGAAAAGCCCTTCTGGGTTGTATTGCTCTAGATAAAGTATTACATGCTGTACAAACCCATAGTATGCTTCATAGACTGATGTAAAAGCCATGTTACACTCTCAGCTTTAATGTGCTAAAGAACAGCCAGGACCTTGACAGCTTGCTAAATAGGAGTAGTGATTTGGAACTGTTATTTGCAGAGTGTATGTGTCTGGCTGAACAGCCCAAATTGTAGCCTCTGTGAGAGTAGTTGCAATTAATTACATATTGCTGTGAGATTCTGGCTTGGATTTCTGCCTCAGTCCTGCATAGGAAACAAGCACAAAGCTGACAGGGTGGTGTGAAGCAAAACAGAAAATTAAGAGGATGAAAAGCCTTGCTGGTGATTAGTTGGGCAGGGTGGAAGGAAAGGGAAGGAGGGGAGATGTGTATTTGCTAGTGATACCTGGCCTAAGATGCTGGCAGCTGTTGCAGGGCATGGCTTAGGACATGACCTGAGACCAGGGGCTGTCAAGCAGCAACCCAGCTCTCACCTTGGCTGTGCAGCCATGTGAAATGGTGGGATTAGAGCAGAAACACATGTTTTCTTTGTTCTTTACCTTGGTAGACTGATCACACTTCAGCTGTGACAACACTGTAATTCTCATTACTGGAATAAGCAGTGTAGAGTTAGACCGTCCTGGACAGCGTCGTGTCGTGGTGGTTTGCTCTAGCAGGGGTTGTACAGGAGTGCTGGAGTGCCCTGCACATACAAAAAAGCAAAGTCATTTCTTTCTGTTTGAAGTACTACTCCAAGGAGCAAAAGCTCTGAGATTGTAGCCTGAGTAATCTAGTTAATTAATTATGATGCTGATTTTTGGGGGCATGCAGTCTTTTCCCTGTGTGGAGCCGAATGGTCCTACACAGGCTTATTTCTGCAGGATGCTCATTTACCAGAGGATGGGATTTGACTAGCAAACAGTTGCCAATTTGTAGGATTTTCCTGACCCACTGAAATCGATAGCGGTGCTCCTACTGCCTCTCTGAGCACAGGCTATAAAGAAGCAGCAGCAGGACCTGGAGTAGGATACGAGGCAGACACTCACAATGCCTCTGGAATGCTGCAGCCACCCCAGATGTGTCTTGGTTTGGGGGTTTTCTGTCTGCCTTATTCACTGTGTGCCTGTTGCTTTTACTTTTAGGCTGCTTATCTGCTTGATAAGCATGTCCACAAGAATGAGAGGAAAATGAATTATGCTTTTAAGTATCTCAATTAAGATTTTTGTTAAAAACCCCTCATTTTCTCAGAATATACTTCACTGACACAATAGTAACATCTAAACCTGTTCTTAAAAGCTCGATGTCTAAACAATCTTGATGTGCATGTTGACATGTAGATGTCTTTCTGAACACGCATGGCCTCAGATAATTAGCCTCCACAGCACCACTGGGACCTGTAAAGGCATTGCTGTGAGCAGCAGCGAGTTAGGTGAACTGCCATAGGTCAGGGGAACTGGGGCTGGGATTGGATCCAGTCCTCCTGAGGAACTATGAAGTCTGGTTCTTGAGGAATGCCTCTAACTACATCTGGAAAGTTGTGTTTTTTTTTTTTTTTTTTAAAAAAGCTATTCATAGCACAGCCACTGCAGAAAAAGCATCTATTTGTGCAGTGTTAAGGCGTTTCTTAATGGCCTGATGGAAAGGCTGCAGAGAATTATTCTTACAGTTGGAAGCCTCTAATGGCTATTGCAAACCTCTCCTCTGAGGTGGACACATATTTGTACTGGGAAACTGAATTAGAGCTTCTTACTTCGAGACAGCTCCAATGAGACTTGGGTAACCTCAACTGCAACTCCCCTGGGTAAATGCATGGCTGCCAGCAAGAAATGTCTCTGCTCTTCCCTCGTCCCAAAGGTGACCAAAAGCATCTTGCTGGCCTCCTGGCTGACACCCTCAACAAAATAACACAGGACATAGGGTGGAGGTCTGGCTTGGATGCTGTCACTATGAAACTTTAGGCTCCTTATAGCCTTGGTAGGAAAAACACTGTAAGGAGGAAACCTTCATTTCCAAGGTTGCTGTGTCAGATGGGTTTTTTTTGCACTGAAAACCACCTGCATCTCCTGTTCCCTATTAATCGAGATGTTCAGCGGAGATGAATTCTCCCTGGCAGTGATGGTTTAAAGCTGGTTCACTCCAGATCTGCTGCGTGGTTCACAACTTGCTTCTCTGTTCCTGCCTGCTGATGTGTGCCAAGCTCATGTCATCCAGTGTGCAGAGCGTGGTCACGAAGGCTGGCAGTGTTTGCCTTAGATCCTGGGGCTTTTTTTGTGAATTAGTGGAAGTTTCTTGTGGGGAAAAAAAAATAATCCTTCGTTTCCTCACTCATAAAATGGAAGTTCTTCTCTAAGTCTCATAGTACTTGCCAGATGTTTTTAGATAAGCAGATGAAAAGCAGCTCAGAGGAGGGATCTCAGGGGATATGAATTAGCTATCGGCAGGCCTTCAACTAGAGTTAATGAGATGAAGAATTAATAACCCCATGGGTGGGTCAAGCTACACTAACTATGGACCTTTTTGCATAATTGATGATCCTTGTGGTGCAGCAGTCTGCTTGCCAGTGTCCTGGCTTGGGTTATGAATGCTCAGTCACCTGGCACAGCTGTAATGAATCCCTCTGTGCCCATACGGCAGGCAGGTGCTGCGGCTTCTCATCGGGGATCTGATCCTATTCTTGCTCCTGGTGTTGGGTTTCCCTGTAGAAGACTGAGATGCAGGGGCAGGAGCGCTGCCTGCTCAGCCCATGGGAAGGTGTCTCCATGTCTGAGAGCTGAAACCAGAGCCAGGACCTGCTGCCAGGGTCTGAACTGCTCCTCGGAGAGTGGGTGTGAGAGCACTGGGGGATTTCTTGGCTTCTGCGATGGAAGCAGCCCTCTGGCAGTAAGCAGCTGAGGAAGGAGGAAGGTATCTGGGCATGTACGGCACGATGTCTTTAAGGAATGAAGTGAAGCGAGGGAAGTACAGCAGCCTGCAAGGTAGGAATGCCAAATCTGCCCTAAAACTCTGTAATTAGCACATCCAGGTGTTAGGCACAGTGGCTGCCTGTTGTGTTGGGAATACGTGCAGTCCATGTAAACAAAAGGAACAGAGCACTCAGGTAACAAGTACAAAAAGGTACTTAACCCCCCTGGCATCTTTTCTCGTGGTAGCTGTAGGGCCTTGGTGTTCTGGACAAATTCTAGTAACTTCTGAGTCTGGAGAGAAAACCTGTGTAGTTTCTCCAGCTTTTGCAGCGTTCTCCACTTGCAGTTGGTCTGTGTGCTGCTACAGCAGCTGATGCCTTCTGCTCCAGTAGCAACTGCCTTGTGCTTGGGGGGGTAAAACAATCTTCCTGGAGCGTTAAAATTGTCTGTGATGGAAGTGGCTAGACAGACAGTGCAAGTCACTGTTTATGTTCCAGATAGGACGTGCTGCACCCAAAGCTGAGTAATGAATCTGAATTAAATTCCTCCTGGTGGGCTGATGCACCTCAACTGACTGCAGGAGCTGCCTAGGTTTACATGAGCTGGTGATGTGACTCTGTCAATTTGGATTGCTTTAATTCTGGACTACCAGCCCTTGGGGCAAAACCTGCACTTTTCCCCACTGGTGGGGTCAGAGCAGGTGGGTTTTGGCTTCTGCAGAAAGCCTGGGCTGCCTCTGCCTGTCTCCTACCCCAGCACCACTCTGGGTTCTGTCTGTGCCGCAAGTTGCGGAGAGGTCTAGCTCAGAGCAGGATGCTCTCTAGACCAGGGCCAGCTTCTTAAGCTGAGTCTGCTTCCTAGCAAATAAGGTTGGATTTTCAGACTGTGGCCTGTGGGCCCAGCTACTTGCTCTTCAACTTCTCCTGCAAGGAAATTGCTGATGTTTAGATCTTGTCCTAGTAAGTACACTTAAAAAACCCCAAACCAACAAAAAACCTCCTCCAAACCCCCCAAAACTCCATCCACCAAAAAAAGTTGAGTTTGTAATGTGACAGTTACCTCATGCTTTATTAGGACCAATAGGATTTTCCTGTAGTATGTCCTGGTCAGGTCAGATACTCAGAACAGGGCCTTCTGGCAGCCACAACACATCCAAAGCCTTGCAGGCACCTGCTGTAATGATGCATCTTGTTAATTAGGAAATGGGCACGTGCAGTTAGGGGTACAGCCTCCCCAGCCCGGGGGACAGAACAGGGAGACAAATGCATGAGGACACTCATGTCCTGGTTATTTTCTCTGTCATCTTCAGGTTCCTTTTTTACTCCATTTGTGTCTTGTTGAAGGCTGTTTGGAGACACTTGGGAAGGAACTGAATGTGATTTATTTAACCAATTCTCATTTCCCTCCCTCCCAATACATGTCTTGCCACAGGAACAGCCTTCTTGGCTTTCAGATGATAGACAGAGTAAGAAACTTGAAGGGAATGCAGATTGGCAACAGGTCATTGGTTAGGGCACTTAATATATTCATGGTTAATACCAAGTTTTGCGTTAAGATGGAACAGTTGTAAAAGTGACAGACAGTACTGGTCCAGTGCCTTGCCACATGCTGTCTAAAAGGAGTGAGACACATGCAGTTCCTGAAATCCTCTGCCTTCCCAGTCATTAAAATGTGATTCATAAAGTGGTCAAACTCCTCCCCCCAGTCCTAGAACAAGAGAAACCATGTGTGCTTCTGCTGGGACGGTGAGTGTGGCCTTTCTGGAGCTCTTTCATAGGCTTCTGACTGCAGAAATAATAAAAGAAATCTCTTCCAAATTTGGGACACTAAGCTCTGTTAAATAAGCTCAAATTCTGAGGGGGAAAAAGCCCCACTGCTTCCCTTAGCTGAGTGCTTCCCATCAGCCCCTGAATCACCAGCACAAATGTGTCCTTCAAGCTGTTAACCTTTTGCATCCATCTCCCTGTGCACAACTGTAACTTGCAGAAATTTCCTTCTGACCTCAAGACTGGTGACCTCCAAAAGCTCTCCCCACCATGGTTGCTTTCCAGGACTAGTCTGTGTACACCCCAAACTTTTGGAAAGCAAACGTCCTTGTTTTAGGAGCACCTGCCCGAGGCTGTGTTTTCCAGAATTAATCCTTGCAGATTTTCTGTAGCCAACAGTGGTTTCCACTCTAGTGCTGGTGTAGGGGGGGAGGCACACAGACCACAGAGGTGTTGGGCATCATGTGCCGAAGCCCAGGTTTGAGGGCACTGCTCCTCCCACTTCACCAGGGCTTGTGGTACGTGTGTATGCAGAGCCCGTGCCTGGGTTTCAGACTGTGTGCTTACCAAAGCAGCTCCTCTCAATGGTGCGGTGATACACTTGGAGCCAGGCCAGCTGTCTGCGTTTCAGGGAGGGAGAGAGGTTCAAGGCATCCTTCTCGCTGCGTACCTCCCACAGCACGCCCAAAGCCTGCAGGCACCTGCTCCAACCATACGCCTTGTTGTGGGTATGGGCTTAGGTAACAGCACAGCTTCTGTTCCTTTCGGGAAGAAACAGGGAGATGAATACAGGAGGCCACGTGTGCCTTAATTTATGCATTCTGTCATCTCCCTGGGTTCTCTTTATACCCTTCTTGTTTTGTTGAAGGCTGTTTGGAGACACTTGGGAACAAATCAGTAAGAGCACAGTACATGCTGTGCACTCGGTGATTAGCTTGGATGCAGGATAAACATAATTTCTCCAACTAAATTTATTTCTTTTTGGTGAGTTCGTTATCTGGTCACAGCCAGGAGGGGCTGAGACCAGTGAAATGCAACATGCAATGATACAGGGTAGGCTGTGAATTTAAAAACCTTTGCTTGCCCACTCAGGCATCACATTTTTCTTTCCTTTTCTTTTTTTTGGTGTTCTTTTTCTGTCCCCAGAATAGCAATCAGCTGGAGATCAGAGTTTCCTACCCACTGCTTTTCTCAGAGTTGTATTGGTATAGTGGCTGCTGCCTGTGATAATCCCTCCTCCAAAATGTGGAGTATTTAAAATAGCCAAATTTGGAGTTTCTCATTCCTTTTGTTTCCCCTCCCTAGCTTTATTCAAGAAAAAAGCAAGATGTGGGTGAGTCTCAAAGGGCATGGCCCAAGAACCATTGCCTCTGAGCTCACCTCCTGCCCAGAGTAGAGTCGAAGCGAGACAGAGAAGTGGCAGGAGTCTTGCAGAACATCGGCTGGTTGGACCTCTGGTCCTGCGCTTGACTCGATCGCTTCTTATTTCAGGGCCTGGGCATTCCCACCTTGAAGGCAGAGGCGTTGGCAACGTGTGCATGTCACAGGCACATGGTGTGTGCTGCTCTTTCTGCACAAACCAGACCTGTGCTGGTACACACCATCCCTCAGCCAGCTGTGTTTATTGCTGGAGAAGGCAGGCAATTTTGCACAGTGATGCATGTGGAGATTCCCTGCCTCTTTTTAAGGGTTTCTGCATTTTGGGTTTTGCTGTTTGGGGTGGTTATTTTGGCATTTTTTCTACCCTTTTATTGGTAGTTCCTAACATTTTTGTGAAAAGACAGTGCTAACACTGAAGAATTAAGCCACTGATCAAAAAGCATGAGAAAAATCTCAAGGAATCAGAGGAGACTTCATTTAAACTAGCAAAATCTGTAAAGTATGAAGAGGAAAACACGATCTTCCCTCTTGTCATTTCTTTATAAGCAACAGCCTTGGCCCCATCAGTGGTGGCATGCTGTGGGGTGTGCATGGGGTGTGTGTCTTTGTGTTTTCGGGGGGGACTCAGAACCAAGGAGCTGAGTTCCCTGGGTCTGAGGCAGATTGGAGCCCAGGAGCAGGCAGAGTCTTGCTCTCATGAGATGCTTGTTCATCCCCTGCCCCACCAGCCAACAGTTCTCCGCGATCTATGCACCTCTTAATCGTCTGTTCCAGAAATCAGGATGGGTTTAGTTGTTTTCCCCCTAATTTTATTTTAGAAAGAGTGAAATCTCTACTAATCTGCCAACCACAACAAATAGCTGAGTATCCTGTCGCCTGCAAGTCTACCCCTGTCAGCCCCTCTCTGGTCAGGGCTTATCTCTGAGGTTGAAGCCTGGCTTGAGGTTTGGATAACTTTACAATTACAATTTAGAATACCACAATAAACAAGCAAACAGCCTCTTTCCCAGACACACACATATGCATGTACACATATACACGCAGAGCAATGCTTAATTCTTGCTGCCTGCAGGCCTGGGGGCTGTTTATATACAGCATTGCCTGTTTATATATGGAGTTCATCCCCTCAAGTGAAGACAGATTAAGCAGCGGGGTGAATAGACCAGTTATGTGAACTATGGGATTTCCAACCTAGAAATACTGCCAAGACCAAGCCAGACAAATTGGTAGCACAGCAGTGTTTCTCATTAATGTACATGGAAAGTTGTGCCTTGCTGATAATGCATAACAGTATCCTGTTGGGAGGTTTGGGAACCCATCTGGGAGCAGCTATCAGAGCGGTATTCCAGGCTGGGCTGAGTTGTCTTGCTTTCCTCTGGGTTCTCTCCTCTGAGAACCTTGCAGGGGGAAAAAAAAGCATTCAACTCCCTTGCCTCGACATCCTGAAGTCTGTGGGAATACTCGCCTGTGAGTGGTGTGGTTTGCTGAATAGAAATACGATTATTATAGCCTCCCTTCCCTCCCCGCGGCTGTTCCATGCTGTATGTGGTTTACTGGGTAAGTGGTTGTGGTTCCCATCTTCCATCCCAGGGCAAATTATTTCAAACTTGAAAATAAGATTACCTGCCATAATTGTATGTGGTGGGTTTTCTTTGCTGCTGCAAGTGGTGATGCACAGATCTGTGGGTTGGCTTCTTTGGTATTCTGCGCAGAACGCTCTCCTGTTCTCCAGAGTCTCTGCACTTTTAACACTTCACCTTCTCCCAGAGAGGAGAAAAGAGCAACAGGCTTGTGGTGATGCTGGGCTGACCTGGGACTCAGTTGCCGATTCTGCTGGGAACTTCTCAGGAAACACTGGACAGAACCAGGTCTCCATGTTCCCATTCCTAGACACTTTATTTCCAAGATGGGTGGGGGGAACTGCATTCCTGGCCCAAATACGTGTTTATGGGAGACTCTGGAGCAGAGGGGTGTGTCACCAATGTCTGGCACGAAAGGTTACAGCCAGCATCAACCAAATAACAAGAGATGCCATTTGGTCTCA
The DNA here is from genome assembly GCA_022605575.1 of Laterallus jamaicensis coturniculus. Lineage (NCBI taxonomy): Eukaryota > Metazoa > Chordata > Aves > Gruiformes > Rallidae > Laterallus > Laterallus jamaicensis. The sequence continues at coordinate 10,069,991 of JAKCOX010000016.1, read as the reverse complement.
TTGTTCAGGGACCAATGTCAGACGGATAAAGAAAAATCCCAGCAATCCCTGGTGGGCTGGAGTGGGTGGTGCCCTTGTATTTAACTGTGGAAGGTGCTTTGCACCTTCAAATTGGCACTTTGGCTTCAGACTTGCTCTCCCTTTCTGCTTGTGATGTGCACCTCCAGGATGCTGCGGGTTTTGCCCCTGCTTAAAACGCAGCTGTTATTTTTGGCAGCTGTGCACATGTGTCTCAGTGTACTGGAGCTGTGGGGAAAACCCCTGATAAGGAGCTCAATCGCACCGCAAACGATACTGTGCAGGGGATTTAGCCTGCTGCTGGCCAGACAGTGTGGCTGGTTCCAGTGGCATTTGTGTTGGGACCTTCTTGCCTTTGGAGGAAGCTGGCAAAGGGCTTGCATTGTTCAGAGCTGGAAAACAACAGCTCCTGGCTTGGGTGGGACCTGGCTGGGGCTTTTGAATTGCTCCATCGTGATGGACTTATAGGAATAGTGCATTAGTGTGTCTTGGAGGATGATTAGAAACCATCAAGTCTGTCTCTTCCTGACACAGGCTGCTTGAGCTATGAGTTAGGCATCTCCCCATCCGATGCGCAGCCCCTTTCTTTTACCTGGCTGAAAGCATCTGCCTGCTACTTGCAGAAGTGGCACAATCACAGTGTCTTATGAAGTAATAATATCAACAGTTTCTGCATGTTTTGGGGCATTTTGCATCCCAAACAGCTTTCTCACTGCCTGTTAGTGACTGATCTATTCCCTCATTGGCATTGGGATCAATGTGAGTATGCGGCTGCTTGGAGAGCTAAAAAGCTGTAGCTGGCATTATTTTCTCCTTCCCTGACAGCATTTCCTGAGGGGGGTTATGTTGCTTCAGGACATGAATAATATGGGTCAGCCTGTCCCAAAATCAGTCTGAATTCCTTCTAGTAACTGTCACGTCTACAGCTTCCACGTTGCGCCTGACTGCTGAAATGACAGGGCAGAGATATCTGTGATTCATGGAAGGGAATAAGAAAAGTGATTCAAGTTCAGAGCTTGGACTCAGTGTAGAGATACTACAGAAAAGTCCAGGAAGGAGTCAAAAATAGTTTTGACCCCGAAATGAATAATTGGCATGAGAAGACCTTGTCCTACAGGGCAGCTTGGAGTCCGAGTGGTGTCTGGATATGTATGAGGTACCCCACTGCTGAAGGTCTTCGGTGGTCCCACTCCCACTGCATAGCAACAACCATCCAGTATCCATCCGTGTGCAGAATGGCCCAGGATGAATCCAGGAGCATTGTTCACCTAACTAGAGTAAATCCAGGGGAACATTTATGTACTAGTGACTGATTCTCAGCCATTGGGGAGCTGCACTTCACCACCACCTCATTATCTGGGGGTTTTTGTTTGTTTGTTTTGTACTTTTTTCTTTTAAGCATGCATGTTCCTCTTTCCCAAAACTTGTTGTTACCTCTGGTTCTCATCAGCAGCTGCCTCTGACTCTCTGTACCAGTCTTTATGGGTTCCCTGAGGGTTTGTTAGGCACATTCTACAGTACTCTGCTGTAACCTTGCCTGAAACTCCTGCAAAGCAGGGTTACTTGAAGCTGGGAAGCTGCAGGCAGGCTTGGGCAACACCAGCTCCATGAAAAGGGAGGCATTAGGTACGTGGCATGTGCCAACTTCATGATGCTCTATGCAGGCAGAAGAATTGCCTTACCACTGATGGGTATTCTCCCCTACAAGTCACAGCAGTGGTTATTTACTGAGCAAACCCATCAGGGCATAAAGGCATTCCACAACCAAAAGTCTTTTTCTACTGAACCGTGTCTGGGGATTTTGTATTCCTTGAAGTCTGGCAGGTCTAGTGGCTTTCCCTCACAAAAATGACCCAAAGTGCCTCAGTAACATCAGTGCAATGGGAATGTAGTTTTAGGGTTCTGTATCCATGGGGCTGCACTGGCTGATGCAGAGTGAGTGCTGCAGGCTGCCCTGTGCTTGGAGAGGGTTTGTAGAATGCTCCAACTTGGCAAGAAAGCCTTCTTGGCTGTTTAGTGTTTTTTCCTTTAGAAAGGCACAGTTCTTATCTTGTGAAAATATAGATATTTCTCCATAAAGACAGAATTTCCCTAGTTAAACATCCTGGCTCATCTGCTCCAAGAAACATCCTCTCTTCATTATTTGGGGTTTTTTTCGTGCCAGATTTTTGTAATTATTAAATAGAACATGAGACTGAAAATAACACTTTGAGATCGGTTTGACTTTATAGAGATTTTAATTCTGTGAAAGCAGCCTTCAGAGTTGCCATCCTCTGTCAGGAGTTGCATAGCAACTACCTGCCCTCTTAGGTCCTGTCTTGAACTGAATATTTTTTGTGGAGAAACTTGTCTTAAAAATAGATACTTTGCCCCCTTGAGTGATTTTTCACTGGAAAATAAAATATGCAGTTGGTTGTAAGGCTAAACTTTTCACAAATGTTATGACAATGGACATTTCTTGGTATTTCTAAAATGTTTTGGTTTGGGACAGATGGATTAAAACTAAGTGTTAGACTAAGTGATGTTCACCTGTCATCCAGAGGTTTGAGGACTTGTCCAAGGCAAGGAGGACAATGTATTTCTGCAGCTTAATTTTTTGCTTGAAGGATGTTCTCTTGCTCCCTATCCCCAGTGCAAAAGCTACTTTGATGGGGATCCCGTGGCCCAGGAACCCATGAAGGGTTCCACCTGGTGTGAAAAGTGTATGTTTGCACAGAACCATCTCTCAGGTGAGCTCTTTAACCACTCCATTGGAAGATAATAGAGGAACTTCTCCAGCTGTCCTGGATGCTTTGGAGTCTAATCCTTTCCTTGTCTTTGCCAGAGTTTCCCAAGTGTTTTGCTCAGGGACAAACAAAACATTATGTCTGAGCTAGATTAACAGTTCATGTTTTTTCAGTCCAGCAAGGAGAAGAAAATAAAATCATTTTGGGTCACTAAAATTACACTCCTTAACTGGTTCTCTTCCTGGCCCTGTTTGCAGGAACCAGAGCAAAGCACAGATGATCTGCACAACTCTGTCTTAGGGCACGTGGACGGAGTAGGAAAGACAGAGGGGAAAAAGGCCTTGTGGTCTTTGAGTGCCTTGTAACCTGAAGATGCTTTACAGCCCTGTAAAATCCCTCTTTGGAGCAACTTCTACTTGCTCTAGGAGAGGTGGGGTGTGTGTGGAGGCTATCTTCTGAATATTGAGGGACATCAGTGGAAGGAAGCAGCAGGGATGGAAGAATTAAGAGGAGGCTGATGAGAATCATTTGGCTAAATGACAGCTAATGTGGGGGAGATTAAAACTTTTCACAGATGCTCATGGCAAAGGCTAACACCAATGTGAGCTATACTAGAGCAGTTTTCCTCGAGTTTTAAAAAAAGTTTGGCTCTTCTGCCTTTGTGACCCCCTGAGTTAGCACCTCAAGTCCTCCAGGGTGGGAAGGAAATAGCTTCAGTGATGGGCTGTGGGTGTAAATGCTCAGTCCCCTGCTCTGAAGGACTGAACACTTGTAGCTTTCAAGCACAGCTGCTTCTCCTCCCAAACCCAAAGGAGTTGCGGTGCTACCAGCAGCATGGTCCCACAGTGCTCCCCTACTGCTGCCTTGGTCCTGCCAGGAGGAGCATGATGGACGTGTGCTTCCATCCTTACTCTTCTGGATCTGTACCATATTGAGAAGAGAATGGGTGTAGACAACTGGTGGGGTGAAATGGGATTAACTTTTCTTGCCATGGAAGATTGAAAGTACTTTTGACCTAAGGAAAGTGCTGGGTGTCCCCATGCATTACGCACTTGGGATGAGGCTGAGCAAAGCCCCTAGAGATCAGCCCACTGTTGGTGAAGAAAACATTCCTGTGTCCGAGCTGCATGAGCAGTGGAGGGAGGGATACTGTCCCCAGCTGAGCACTGCAGCGCTTCACTTGGCTGCCTCTTCTTGTGAACTGATGGGTGGTGTTTGCTGAAGCTGTGTGAGACCCAGAGCATTCTCCATCCCACGGTGGCTCTGTGCTGCCTGAAGATAAAGGGGTGAAGCCTCTGCCCCAGTGCCCCTCAGGGTGGCGAGGCTTTTACTCTCTCAAGACAGCTCAGCCCTGGCTCTTATTTTTGCCCATAAGCTTATCTCATCTCACTTTCTGTGAACTGTATAAATACCCATTCCGAACAGGACCTTCAGATTGTTTGTGCAAATATGTTTATATTTAGTTATGTCTGTTTTCTCTCCTGAGATTTCTCTGTGAAATTCATCTGGTAAATGAGCCTTTCATCCCCTAAGGCCCTACAAATTTCTTGTGCAACCTCTGTCTTCGTGGTTTGCATTATGTCTTCTTTTTTTTAGGCTAAGCAGATAACCTTGAGACCCAGTGTGACTTCCCTCTTGTGTTAGTCCTTTTATGAGATCACGGGACTGAAATATGTTATGAAGAAAAATAAAAATTCCAAGTATCCCCAAGGAGGGGAAATAAAGGCAGCAGCAGGGATTTGTTAACATTTAGGCAGAATCAGCCAAAAGACTGACACTGTCCAGATGGAAAGACCCACTTCCTGGCTGTAAAGATAACTCACTAAAGGAAACATTAGCTCTGTGGCTGCACTGGCGATGAGAAGCTCAGCCACTGCCAAGAATTCACCCCAAGCCCGGTGGGAGCTGCCTCTTTCCCTTGTGCTAAGGGTTCACGTTTACTTAGTTGGGAAACATGCCTAGCATTTCCTGAAGAGAAATGGTGGTCTGCTAGGTAAAGCACTCAGATGGACCCACGAGAGCTGGGGCTAGGCTCTTGCTGTGCAAGAGACTGTGGGTGACCATAGGGAAGCGGTGTAGGTTTAGGTTTGCTGAGGTCTAGGTGCCCAGCTTCCTGCTGAACTGGTGGTACTGGTCCACTAAGTCTTTGGAGCTGCTGGGAGCTGCTGGTGGTGTCCTGGGTATTTGAAACAGTAAGAGCCTGTCGTGGACACTTCTGTGACAGATTTCTATGCAGGGTGCTGGAGCCTACTCATCCTGAGCAGCTTTTTGGTATCTCAGATTGGTGATGCCTCAAACCACAGCGATGTAGGTGTCAGATTCTATAATCCTGTCTCTCAGCAGTGGATATTTCAGAGCTTCCCTTAGGAGAATGCTGCTTAGCAAAAGGGTGAGGTAGCTGTGAGTAAAGAGCAGGGTTTTTAGGTTTGGTTGGGGGAGTTATGTACAAGAGCACTGTGCTTGGTTAACCCCTTCTGAGCTTACTTCGTGGTGGGAATAGCTGAACTGGCTGTGCTGATGCTTCAGATGCAGCCAGTGTGCCAGAGGATCTGATGAGATTATGTTTGTCTGTGTAGTTTTCTTTCCCCAAGGTATTCAACAGCCTTTTAAGCTACAAATTTATCTGAACAAATTGAATACCAGGCCATAGATCAAGAATTATTGGCTTCTAATTTAATGTGGAGGTGAGCACAAGATGTATTGCAGGCAGTGTGTATTTAACTCTCCAAATTTAGACCACCTCACTAGGACGTCCATGGCACATTAATTAGCTTATTGAAAATGACTGAATTCATCACAGTCGCGATGCTTGGTCCCAGCTGGTGGGTGTGCCTCAGACTGTAGGTGTTTCACAGCTTTTCCTTTGTTGCCATGGCAGGGATAAATACTTTAATGCGTTTGGGGTTGGGTGTTTGAGATTTTCCTGGACATCAGATTGAATCTAATGCATAGGACAAATTTAACTGAATGTGTAGGATAAATTTAAGACCTGGCTTGTTTGCTTCTTTTCTTACATTTTTTTGTCAAGTTGGGTGCTTTGTTCCACCTGAGAGCCTCCCTCCATTACCTGGGAACGGCAGTTTTCTCTGAGCACTGGAAGTGAAATCTTGAAAACACCTTCTATGTGGGAATCTATTTTGGCTTAAGTTTTTGTAGGAGTTTGTACATTCATTTTTTTTTCTCTCTCTAACAGGTCTGAATTCAAGTGTTTCTTGATTCCTTGCTTTACAGGCAAAATGACGTAAGCAATGGCACTAAGCATGTAGCTTCTCGAGGAAAACTAAGAGCCTCTGTGAGTGATTGAAGGGAAATGAGGAGGAGTATGATCTTCTCTTTAGGATGAAGTTTTTTAAAGTAGTTTGCCTGTTTGGGAAGGTTGCAAAAGCCATGCAAAGAATCAACCTTCCGATGTGACCATGTGTCTGAGACGGGATTCTCAACCCAACCAACCTTCCCGCTGAGGTGGTATGTGCTCACCACAAAGTGCCTCAGGCACTTACTCCACACAGACTTTGGCTTTTTCAGCCTCAGCTGAGGCTGGAGCTGTATCAGAAGACCAGGGCTATCTTCTATCACATCCTTTTAAAGCTCCTCCTTGATCTAGACTTCCTCTCTCTTTTGGGTCAACTCACTCAACATCCTGTGATTGGTGAGCCCTGGTGAGACCGCACCTGGAGTATTGTGCCCAGTTCTGGGCCCCTAGTTAAAGGAGGACATAAAACTCCTTGAAAGACTCCAGCACAGGGCCACCAAGATGATTAAGGGAGTGGAACACCTTCCTTATGAGGAGAGGCTGAAGCAGCTGGGCTTGTTTAGCTTGGAGATTGAGGGGTGACCTTATTAACATTTATAAATATGTAAAGGGCGAGAGTCAGGAGGATGGAGCCAGGCTCTTCTCAGGGATGGCAGTGACAGGACAAGGGGCAGTGGGTGCAAGCTGGAGCAGAGGAAGTTCCATGTGAATATAAGGAGGAAATTTTTCACTGTGAGGGTGACAGAGCACTGGAACAGACTGCCCAGAGAGGCTGTGGGGTCTCCTTCTCTGGAGACATTCAAACCTGCCTGGATGCATTCCTGCGTGATTTAGCAAGTGATGCTGCTCTGACAGGGGGGGTTGGACTAGATGATCTTTCAAGGACCCTTCCAACTCCTAACGTTCTGTGACTCTCACAAAAGGAAGGCAGCCCAGCGATTCTGCATTTCTATTTATGATATTTTTCTATTGTCTTGTCAAAGCTGGTTAGAATCTGGCACGTCGTGACTTGTTCACTTGTCTTCTGGTCCCCTCGTTACGGGCATAATTTGTCATGTTGAGTTCTGGAATGGGTCCGTGTTGCACTTGCTGGTGTGTGGTTGCTCTTTGTAGTGCACACAGCAGGGCTGGTTAGCCCAGCAGTAGGAAGAACAGCTTTCCTGTGAGCTGGGGATTTTTTTTGCTACTTTAGAAGAGAAAAATATTAGTTGAGTTTTTGGGTTTGGTTTTTTTTTTTTCATCTGACATGCAAGGGAAGTTGTGTAAGTAACTCGTAAAGTTGATAGCACCCAGGAAGAACCTGGCCTCCCATCAATTCTGAGATCGCTGGGGGAAGATAGCATTTGTTTCCTGAAAAGGATACTTCTACCTGACAGAAATAGCTGTGTGATGGGGGTCAGTGTGACATGACTGGCAGTCCTCCTAGGAAGGAATAAACCAGAAAAATGTTACAAGTCAACACTGAGGTGTTTTGTCTGAGTGCCAGGAAAAAGGAACAGGGGAAAAGCAATGGTGAGAGAGGAGAGCTGCTGCAGGGATGGGAGTGAGAAGACAGATAGCTGATGCTTCATGTCAGAGGGAACCTAGATGGCAGGAGGGGAGTGATGTCATAGTGACAGGCAGAGTACAACACTGTGGTGGTGGTGTGGCTGCACATCAACAGTGCCAGGGGTTGGTCTTCCCAGGCTTGGAAGAGGGAGGCAGTTGGGATGGACTGCTCCCTGTGGGACAGCGCTGCTCTGCTGGGCTTTACAGGAGAGATTGACACGTATGATGGATTTACCATGCAAAAGCTGTACAAACTCCAGTGGCACGTAAACCAGGCTGCTCTGGGGAGAGAAAGTGTTGAACTAGGTTAACAGAAGGCCAGATTGAGAAGGGGTTTGCAGGGTCTTTGTGGGGAGTCCCCAGGGCAGGCGGGTGCTAGGACAGGCTGATGGACCTGCTGAGGTCTAGGACTGGGCATGTGTGAGTTGGGAAAGATGCTCATTAGTAAAAAGCAGAGCTGTATCTATTAGATGGGGCTTTGCTGACAGCAGCAAAACATTTATTAACTCTCATCAGCTGCTGTAATTGCTGTGTTACATAGTTGACCTTCCACAAACAATCTATAGGCATCAAGCACCCTACAAAGAACACACATATGCCTTCAGGGGAGTTCGTGCTTGGCTGCAGCCACAAGAAAGCCTTGCATTCTAGTTTGTTTATTGCTAGATTCCCAGTGGTGCTAGCCCTGGGATTTCAGCATCAGGCAGGGAGGGATGCAAATGTCACTTCCCAGGGCAAAGGCTCCTAGTGCTGCCACCTCTGAGATGCCATGGTTACTGGGATGTCTCTGAATCACCTCTGAGGCTATGGAGGAGCACATGGGGCACATGCATTTGTATGTCAGTGCCCCAGAGCTGTAACTCACAGGTCTGCCCATAAAATGCTTGGGCTTGTAGCAGGCTTTGTGGGGTTGTGCTGGCTGTGACATCAGCTGGAGAGCAGAGGTGGGAGCTGGGCTGCCTGGGTCTGCTCTGGGCCAGTGGGTCCACGTGTTCAGCTGTGCCTATCATGTGTGTGAAGACACTTGGACATGCTGTAAGAGGAAGGGCAGAGCACTGAAAAGAGACAGAAAATTGGAAACTGGCATAGGGGAGAGAGCAGATGAAGCTGAGGACGAGGTCCTGGTTGTGGTCCAGAGCAAAGACCAACCACAGCTTAGCCAGCAGGCTTGTACTCTGGGCAGGCTCATGGCTCTATCTGTGGGCAGATCAACCTGCTATCTTATCCCTTGTCCTTAGCTCCCTCAGACCTCGGCTGCTCCTTATCCAACCACATGCAGTCCATGCTGTGTGTCCTCATCTCCCTTTCTTCTGCCCATTCAGCCCACCCTATTCAGTCCCCCTGGGACTGCTTTTGAGTAACAAAGGACTTGTGAGAGTAACATGAGCTTCCATGAGGCAACTTGAACTGCTTTCTCCTGCCTCTTAAACAGAAGACTCTTGTTTTCGAACATCTGCTCAGCAAAAGGCAGGAGGTGGTTCCTTGACAGGAGATGAAATGACAGTGTTTGAGCTGAACAGCTCTTGCTGGAGATTGGAGTGGAGCACGTGGACAGTCCCACTGGCTTCCTGTTGCAGCAGATCCATTTTTCAAGAGCATCCAGCTCAAGCCAAGGGAGTTCCCCTGGCTGCCCGGTCTTGACTGACAGTGCTGCACTCGTGGCTTTCAGGGCTGGGTCTAAGCTTGTGCCAGTTGGCACTTTTCAGCTCCAAACTGTTATGATTTGCTCCAGATGGTGTGTGAGAGCTGCTGCCATGCCCTGAGTTAGCCAGTTGCTCAGTTCAGTATCTTGCTCCTGGCATTTCATATGCAACCATTCATTAAGTCACCTATGGAGTATGACAGAAAGATGCTGGACTTCTCTGTGCTCAAAAAAGTCTGTGTCCTGCCCACTTCAGATTTTAATCACTTCTCAAAGAATGTCTCAAGGGCAGAGTAAAAAAGTTCCTCCAGGGTGTGCAGGTGAAATGGAAGCGTTCAGCTGAAAGGGTGGAGGCTGGAAAGACCAATGGCAAACTGTCAGTGATCTCAAGGCCAGATTGGAATGCCTTGTTTTGTGTTTAGACTTGTTTTTTTCTGTTTCCCCTCTTGCTTCCCTAATGCCTTCTGAAGGGGATGCTTGGGGGAAAGAGTTGAGAGAGGTTGGAGAAGCAACTTGCAGTGCCAGGCAAGGGGATGAGAAACATGGCCTGGATGCAAGGAACTGGCAGATGAGACCAGAGAAAGAAGAAGAAAGGTAAAAAAAATCCTTTGAAGGGAGTTTGCTGTCTTCAGTGACTCCCTGCCATGGCTGTGCTGCTGCAGTATCCAACCTCTACATGCTCTGTGCAATCTCTTTTGTTCATCTCTCACCTCCTCCTCACCTTTGCTCTTAAGAAAACCATTGGGTGCCCCTCAGCATGAAGCTCCTCTTGGGAGTGCTTAATAATCTCTTAAAGTTAGAAGCTGTCATTGCAGTAGAGAGATTATCCGTTGGTAAACGGTTGGCTTGCCATGAACTGTGGGGTCCTAACAGCTCAACTGGGATCAAGGTGACCTGGGAGATGGGTGATACCCTGTGTACTGTATATGCAGCAAGTCAGGAAAAGCTGTTACATGGGTAATAGTTTGTTACTTGAGGAGTCAAAAATAAATAGCCTTGCCTTCATCTTGCCTGGATCTGAAGATAGTAAATGCCTCTAAGAAACAGTGCACATGCACAAATACTCTTGGATATTTAAGGTCTCCAGCCTTCCCATGCTGCTAAGGAAAATGGATGCATCAAGTACATAAAATTTCTCAGGAATAAAGTTAGCCCTCTGGGTCCTACCAGCATTGTCCTTTGCAAGGCAAATCATGTACTAATGGACATATTAGGGCTTTTGGAGGACTTGGAGAGATCAGTCCTTCCTTGCTGGGTCCTGCAGCCTGTGGTTTGCCTGGCTTGTGACTTGTGGTGTGCTTCCCTCTGTGGAAGCAGCCGGGCGGTCCAGGTTTCACGCAGGCTCATGCAGGTCCTGCAGAAGAGCTCCTGTGGGGCGTGGGTGATGTGTTGCTCTTTCTCTCATCTGTTTATGTGCTCCATGATAAGCTCCCTGTAAGCAGCGGATGAAGATGCACAGTCTATTTATGGTTTCAACTGAGATCTTCCCATGCCTGAAAGGCAATCTGCCTGACTTAGCATTCCCAAGATGCTGCCAAGCACAGCAAAGCACAGAGGAAGTGCCTCCTGCCTGCATAAACAGAAGGCCGGCAGAAAAGAAAGCCAGGCTAACGCTTTACGAGGCATTTCAGCACTGAGGCTCTAGCTCTGTTTGGCCTGGAAGCAATCCTACAGTCCCATAAATCAGTGGTTTTCCTCTAATGAATGCAAGGGTTGGGATTGAACCCTACAGCATGCTGTGTGCTTCACGTTGAGGGTGACAGGGGCAAGAGTAGAGGCACTGACCCTTAAGCCCTTCTTCACAGGGTATAAAGGAAGCCTGAAAATGTGCATGTGTTAAAGCTTTTCTTCCCTGTTTGCTTTTCCTGAGTAGGGAAGACAAAGCGTTGTGGTTGTACTCCTGATTCTCTGCACGCTGATGAGAATGTCAGAAGCGAATGGGAATATTTTGGTTGAAAAGGGCAAAGAGAAAGATTGACTATGAAATTACTTCAGCCTGACTGTCTGTCTTGAAGTTAAGCAAGTGAGGGAAGCATCCCCTGCTCTCCTCCTTTTTCCTTCCTTGTGTGTGTGCATTAAGGGTACTTTCTCCTCCTCATTGCTGAGTCTCCTGTTGTCGATCAATTCTTTTTGGATCTCCAAGAAATTTTCTGACAATTGTGAGATGAAACATGACAGCCAAAAGGCTTCTCCCTTGTGCCAATGTACCGCACAGGTAACGTGGTGTCAGCGGTGTGATCAGGCCCACAGCATCTCTGCCCTTTGCAGCTTGTATTTCAGGAGTGTGAACTCACAGCCACGCACATTTGCAGGCACACAAGTCTCTAAGGGGAAAATACAGAGGGCTGATTTTTGAAAGGGCTAGGATTAATCTCACAACCTCTGCGGCTACGGATAGGTGTCTGATAAAGCTGCTTGTGGGGTGTAGGCATAGTGAGGGATTTTCACCTCCAAGTGCATCAACAAAGATGCAGTGAAAGCTCTTGTGTCCTGATGGCTTTGTTGAAGGACTCTCTCCCTCCAGTGGGGAGCATGTGTTCATTAGTGTAGGTAAGTAATTGAGTGCGTACTGGGCTATACAGGCACAGCCAGAACTGAGATGATGACTATTCCTTGCATACTAGGAAGGGATTTCTTGCTTGCCTCCCTCTCATCTGTGTTTGGCTGCTGCAATCCTGTTCATGCTTCATCTTATCTGCATTCAAACAGTGCACGCACTCCTTTGGCAGCGTGTCTGTTAGCTAGCTGACCTCTTGTGAGGCTTCTTCCCCTCCAGTCTAATCCTTGATTTTAATGTTCTTTCTGTTTATCTCGCCCATCTCTGTCCTCAGTTGTAATTCTTCTCCTTGTTGGAAAATTGCAACTTGCAGGCTAAGTTTTTACACAGGGTCCTTCATTTTTCTGTAGGTGCAACCTGTAGAGGATGTGGGGTTTATACTCCTGGTCTGTGCATCTTGATGGGGTATGTGTGGCCTGCAGTTAGATTGGAAAAGGAGGACAGGGTATTTTAAATAGCTTGATCTAAAATTGATACCAATCTGTCTCTTTGTGGCAGCAAGCTAAAATAATATTTCCAGGCAGGTGAGGAAAGCTGCCTGATGTGGAATTTGAATGCGATCATGACTGACATGGGTTTTGGGGCTGTTCCAAAGAGAAGACACATACAAGTAAATCCTCTGGCAGCTCAGCAGCAGAGTGGCTTAGTGCCCGAGTGAAAGATTGCAAGAGGTGAGATCTCGAGAATAATAAACACCAGAAAGACTCTAGCAAGGAGATGCATCTGTGGAATATGTGTTGGGCTCTAGACGTCAGCTCCTACATGTAACTGAGCCCTGGGCTGACTGTGCTCTGAGAAGCTGGTCCAAGAAGTGGAGCATGCCCCAAAACAAGCTGTGCAACCACATCCTTGGCTTTCCAGTGCTGCCAGTACTCTCCAAGCATGAGGGACATTGTGGCCATGCAGTATGTTTAGATGTTGCAGCACCCCTGGAAAGGATGGGGGGGATGCCCAGGAGGTATGACCTGTTTTGCAAGCATGCCATGGAGCTTGTGGTTTTCCTTGCTTTTACTCAAAAATGATTCAGAAATCTCAGATGGTGAATTGAGAGGCACCAGATTCAAAGGGTTGATTGTCTTTTTCTGAACGGCTTTGTTTCCGCACTGGTAGTTTTACTGTCAGGCAGCATAAGAATGTAAAGAGGAAATTACTGTCAAACAGCCCTTTCTAAATCTCTGTCAGTGAGTGGCAGGAGATGAGCCAAAGAGATCCTGTTCTTGTCAGCCTCATTCGAGTAACGTGCTGTCCTCATTCAAGGAGAGCCCTCGTCTTTTTTAGCTGTGTGTAGGTTGAACCAAATAGTAAGTCATGTAAATGATTGATTTGCTTTACTGCAAATGATTGAAATGTGGCAAAGTGGCAGGAAAAGTAGCGTGTGGTGCTTGGAATGAATGGAGAAATAGAGCTTGCTTGTGAATTGTAGCCCCTGACTTTCAGCAGAAGTTCAGGATCTCCGTGACTCGCTGGCCTGGCTTTGTAACATGTGGGGAGAGGAGACAAGCGCAGCCATGAAGCCTGTGCCCAGGCAGAGTTAGCGATGCATGCATCATGCTGGCTAATGGATCACCTCTCCCCATGGTACGTTTTGCTGCATGTTTGCACATGCTCTGATGCACATGCATGACTGCAGCAGCTACGGACATGACCAGTTTTGCAACTGGGACTGCAGCCTGGATTGAACATCAAGGCAGGAGATTGTTTATTGACGCAGTGTCAATGCACAAGGTTTCTGTCTTTTGTCTTCTCTTTCACCAAGCTTTTGGTGATGTTTTCCTAGGGCTGATGTGCTCCCTCTTTCTTTTTTTCCTCCCCACCAAGGTTGCTCTTGGAGCTCTCCATTTCTTGCTGTCAGTCCAGTATGAGAAGAGAAATAATAGGCAGTCCGAGTGCTCAGGATGGCATGCTCAGCATGGCTGCTGGCCTCCCATCCCAGCAGCAGAGACAGGCCCCAACGAAGGGTGGGATCTCAGGACTGATGAGCACTGTCCTAGATTCAGGCGCCCTAATTTCCACCTTTGTCTGATGTTTGCCATTGGCAGATGCTGCTGAAAGCTGTGGGTCTTCCCACGGGCCACACTAGGCCGGGAAATTAGGCAGAATTTAGGTCAGCTGAACCTGGGCCAAACTGTGCCTTGTCTAACTATTCATTTGATATGGTTCATCCCTTTTGAGGATGCATCTTCCTGCCTGAGAACATGGCATCTGCTTCCTGGTGGGGGTAAGAGAACAGACACTTCTTGGTCAGTGGATTTTCTCCAGCTGGACAGGAAAACAGTCTCTGTCCTGGCCGAGGGAACACAGAGGCTCAGGCTGGGAGCAGTAAGCCAAGAGGTGCATATGGGCACAAGGAGAAGGAGATGAAATGATGGATTAGCAATGATCTCTGGCTGTTTCCAAGTCTCTTCCATCATCAACTTTTCAGCAGTAATGAGTATAATAATCTCTTCCTCATGCTTTTTATCTGAGGTACACAAGATGCTTTGTGAAGATGGAGGTCATAATCTCCATTTGCAGGTGTCACAATCGAAACCTTCACCTCTTAGACTTGAACTAGGTAACATCGATGCTGCCACAGACCCCTGCTCTCCTGCAAAGATGGTTCTTGTATGCTTGGCCAGGTGCATTCACAGCTAACCTTTCTGGGCTGGAAACAGTTAAATTGTGAAGCTTCTGAGGAGGAAAAATACATGCCTAAGGTCTGCAAACCTCATTGGAAAAAGTTTGGTTTAATTTTAGCATAGTGTGCTGCAGGCAGGTCCTGAGGTTATGGTCCAGGATTTCCAGGGATTAAGTTAAGTAGGGCACAAATTACCTGGGTCACGGAAGGTCACCTACTGCTGTACACTTGTTTTACAGCTCTCTGTGCTCTGCTCCCATTGGAGTTGGTGCCTCAAGGCTGTGGGAGTGTGGGACACTCTGTGTCAGCCCACCACCCAGGACAGAAACCTATTTCCCCAAAATAGTTCAGAAAAATGAAAAATAAGACTTTTCATTGACTTTCACTGAAACAGTGGAGTAAGAGTTTGGGAAGGGTGTTTGTTGTGGTGCTGGCTTTTAGTTTGAGCCATGTCTGCAGAGAAGGCCAAGCTGTCTCAAGGACAGATTGTTGGCTGACACGCAGAGAAGCAAGTCCACATTATATACATTGATCACTGGATGCTGACAGAAACAAAGGGTTCACACAAAGCTCTCCCAAATGAATGCAACTTCTTGCTGCTTCAGCATCCATCGCCACTCAGTAGAGAGAAGGTGACATCCTTCAGGTGGGTGCTCATTTGGAAGTGGCTTTGTGTCCAACCCCAGTGTGAGGAATGACAAGTTCTCCCTTGTCTTGGAGCTCACCCTTGTCAGAGGTTTGTTTGTGTCCCTCAGCTCTCACCCAGCCTTCAGCCCCTTTAGGAAGATGCTCTCAAAACACTGTGGCTCAGTTGGTTAAGTGCATTTTTGCAGGATTCACATGGTGGGGTCTTGTCCAGGCTGAGGTATGTTGTTTTGCCACCAGCAATATTCCTGCAGCAGGCTGCTTGTGGCATGATGCTGCCATAAATATTTATGCAGTTTCTTGTCTATTTTTTGGACTGAGCTCCAACCTGTGACTGCTCCAAATCTTACCAGTACCCTCTGCAGTCAGTACAACGCTAGGTCAGATGTGGTGCTCTGAGCTGCAGTTGTGCTGCTGCTTGACAGCTCTGCAGCTGTCCCTGTGAGTGCATGGTGTGCTGGCTTGAAAGTTCTCTGCCCTGGTCAGGCCCCACCTGGAGTATTGTGTCCAGTGCTGGGCTCCCTGGTAAAAAAAAGACAAGGATCTCCTGGAGAGAGTCCAGAGAAGGGCTACAAAGATGATTAGGGGCCTGGAGCTTCTTCCCTACAAGGAAAGGCTGAGTGAGCTGGGACTGTTCATGCTTGAGAAAAGAAGACTGAGAGGGGATCTGATCAATGTTTATAAATATCTCAAGTGTGGGAGACAGAGGGAAATGGCCAGCCTCTTTTCAATGGTCTGTGGAGACAGGACAAGAGGCAATGGCCTCAAGTTGGAGTACAGGAAGTTCCATACCAATATGTGAAAGAATTTTTCACAGTGAGGGTGACAGAGCCCTGGGACAGGCTGCCCGGGGCGCGTGGAGTCTCCTCTGGAGAGATTCCAGACCCGTTTGGATGCCAACCTGTGCGACCTTTCCTAGGGACCCTGCTTTGGCAGGGGGTTGGACTCGATCTCTGGAGGTCCCTTCCAACCCCTGTGATTCTGTGAAGTTCCCTCGACAGTTAAACAAATGGGGACATCATTAGCACTAGCAGACAAGGAGGGGATGTTGGACAGGCCAGCTGGAGGTTGTGAAGGCAAATGGAGTAGATGGGAGGGAAGGAAGGGGGGCCTGGAAGGTGGCTACATTTGTCTAGACAGTGTCTGTAGGTTGTTATTTTTTTCATCCTAAAGCCTAGCCCATATTGGATGTTACAAATTAAAATGCATTCTCTGGGTTGTCAGTGCAGCCTCTGCTCCCACCCTGGTCTCATAGGGCTCTCCTCAGGTGGAAGCAGCAGGGACAAGACTTCTCCCTGTGCTCCCTTGCCTTTGGTGAGGCTGCCAGGGGGAGGATGCAGGCTGAGTCCTGCTTGGGACAGAAGCTAAAGGGCTATTACCCCTAGACCCAGGAAACACCCTTGCTTGCACTTCAGCTGTGGAGACAAAGTGCTCTCATAGCTTTTCTTCCTCTCCTTCTTCTTGGTCTCTGTCCATTCTTTGGAGGCTTTCCTAGCCTTTGTGGCTCTGTCTGCAGGAGCATGTCATTTGAATCCAGTCAGTGTCTTTCAGCAGTGGCTCCCGAGCATGTCAGGGCCCTGGGCAAACAGCCTCCCACGCTCTGGGGCAGGAGGGCCAGGGGCTTTGGAGCCTAGCCAGGACCAGCAGCCCCTCCTGGGACTGGACTGAGAGCTGCAGCCACCATAGAGCTGGTACGTGTTGGAGTCGGCAGCCCAGCAGGAAGGGGGGACTGTTTGTTTTCAAGACAAAAATAATTATGTGCCTTTCATGGGATGTGGAATGTTTTTCACTTCAGCTGCCTCGCAGAGCTGACACTGGGCTGTGTTGGCTTGACAGCTGTCAGTCATAGTGGTTTGATGTGCAAATTAGCGAGTTTCATCAAGGATTTTGAGATTGGTTGTGAAGACTGCGTTGGCAAAAGCAATCGTTTAGTTGCCCAGAACTCAACCTCCTGCGGTCCATGCCAGATTGGAAGGTGCCAGGGCAGCAGCTCTGCCACCAGCTCCAGCAGCCCAAAATACTTGGGTGTGTGCTTTTCCTTGGCCTCTCTCCTGCAGCTCAAGAAGCCTGGCCTGCCTGTGAATCATTTTTGTCTACATGGTTTTCTCTTGTTTCTCTACTGGTTTCTCCATTTGCAGGGAGCACGATTCAGTGTTTTTCATAAGAGGAAAAAAAATCCCATATCTGAGATGCAGTATTTCTTGACCCACCAGTCAGCAAAACCTCTCCAGAATTGTCCAAAGCCTTGCTGTACTCTTGTCTGGGATGGATTTTAGCTCAACAAGGGAGCATTCCTCATAATTGAATCATTTTAATGCTTAATTAGAAAAATTCTATGTTTCCTTGGGGAAGAGGGAAACATACTGTAATGGAGGGCAGGCCAGGCGCGCTGTGCTTCATCAGCCCAGCATGGCATCCCCATGGAAATGCAGTGTGGGAGAGCAGAGCTCTCCAGAGATGCAGGCTGCTTCTTGGTTGGTTTTTTTTCCCTCCCCTTTGTTCTCTGGGGCAGGACAGGAGACTGGGAAGCTTATGCTGAATTTGTGTACCTATGAGGTAAGCTGCTGGATTGCAGTCATATGCCTTGCAGCCTGTGGGATCTCCTTCCTTGGCTGTCCTGGTTTGAGCAATAGGTGGATTTTCATTTTAGAATACAGCTCTTGTTCTGTCAGGCTCATGAGAGAGCCCCTGATGCTGTGTGTAAAATTGAGGATTGAATAAAGAATAATAAAAATTAATTTTGTTGGCTCGCATACTTGCTGAGTCCTAAAGTAAACAAAGGAAATGCTAGTCACTTAAGGTCCTTTCCATAAGGCAAGCATGCACTGTGTCCTTTTTTCCCAAGAACCCCACACTTCTTATAGGAATAATCATCCTGCAGCCTCAGGCTGATGAATTTTCTTTTCCCTGAGTTACCAGCTCTGCTGTAACCTTGCAAGGACCTTCCAAACCCCCCAGAGTAATGTCCTAGAGACTGAAAGTTGGGTGCAGTCAATTGCTCACAACCCCATGAAGTAGATTTGGTACTACACTCCTGCATTTGCCCCTGGACAGCTTTGGCTGCAAGAAGTCTCTCTCTTGTAATTTCTATAGCTCAGAGCCAGTCCCAGAATCCAGCACCTGATCTTGGTCCAGAGTTAGCACCAGGGAAACTTGGCCACTGCAATACTCCAGTTGTAAGAGCTGGATGTTGGAACAAGTTACTACAGGACCCAGACATACTGGTTGCTAAACCGAACTATTGGTTTTGATCAGACTGTGTGGGTAGTGCTCTGTAACACTCTTCAGCTGGGGGATTTCTTCTTATCTGGAAATCCCAGGCAGCTAAGTGACATCTCTTTGTCTCAGTTGTCAGGCTGAAAGAGACCTCTATCTTTCTGAAGTTAGCCCAAACTAATTACTTTAAGCACCAGCCACTAGAATATGCCTGTAAAGCTCCAATCATTGTCTGAGCCTGTAAAGCTAATACTTCTCAAATGTCCTCCACCACTTAAATTTCTGAGTACTTAAAACAATGGAAAAAAGGGGTGCTGGTGGATGAGAAGCTCAAGGTGATCCCACAATGTGTGCTTGCAACCCAGAAGGCCAACCATATCCTGGTCTGCATCAAAAGGAGCATGGCCAGTGGGTCAAGGGAGGCCCCTTTACTCCACTCTTGTGAGACCCCACCTTGAGTACTGTGTCTAGTTCTGGAGTCCCCAACATATGAAGGATGTGGAACTGTTGGAATGGATCCAGAGGAGGGCCATGAAGATGATTAGAGGGCTGGAACACCTCTTATGATGGTCATCTTGATGATCTTTAGGGTCTCTTCCAACCCTAACCATTCTATCATTCTGTAGAAACCATTCTATGATTCTATAGAAACCCAAACTCACTATGACACTAGACCCAAGCATAAACCTGCAGGGAGAGCTGTGGGGTGCTGGTGTACCATTACGGCATCTCAGTGCATCTACAGCCTCCCCCAGAATCCCTTCTCTGTACTGGGTTAACAGGGAGAAAATGCTTTTTCTTTTTTTTCCTCCCTCCTTATGCACAGCCCTGGTTACCTAGGGAAATCAAGGAAGGTCACAGGTAAATACTGGGAGGCCTGGTCCTTCTCCAGTGGTTTCCAACCAAAGACCTCACAGTGCTTGCCAAACACATGAGGTCTGGTTTGCCTCCTCCTACTCTAAGATTGGGGACCAGCAGCCAGAGAGATGATGAGGGATGACACCCAAAGGCAGGGGCTCAAAGGTACTGATCCCCATCTTCAGATCAGGGGCATGCTTAAACTCTGAGTCCTACTGAAGTTTTCTTTTCATGGAGTTTTACATAACTTTGTGTCAAGTGGATGTCGAAATACAGTCAGCAAAGCAGATGACATCATCCCGGTACGAAGCCTGCGGGAGGGATGCCAAATCCAGAGGTGGCAGGTGCTGATGATTTCAAACGGTGACAACAGCAGCTCTGCTGGCTGTCACTCAGCCAGGGCATCACAGGTCTTTCTGCTTTTCATTGTCACAGTCTGAAAATAGCTCCTGGATAACACGCTCCCAGCACTGAGCGACGCGCGGGGCTGGAGTGCTGCGAGCCGGTGCTGAGAGCTGTGCGGAAGCCGGTGTAGGAGCAGACCAAACCGCCTATTCTGACTTCATTCCCAGAGTCTAATATTAGCTCACCTGTGGGTATGACAGCCCTCCTGGCAGGCAGCCACCAGGACTTTTTTCCCTCTCCTCTCCTGGCTCATACAGTTCCCTTATGGCAGTAACAGCCCAATTATCTGAGCTTTTCCCATCTTCTCTGCTCCTGTTGACTTGGCTTGTGCTGAAGCGTTCTTGGGGAAAGATCAGTGTGTGTTAGCAGATGGACAAAGGCTGAAGAGCAAATTGTTTTAATCAACCTCCCCCCTTTTTTTTGAGGGGGGGACACACACAGAGTACTTACTGAAGTGGTAAAGCAGCATCCGTAATTTCACAAGGCAGCAGGCTTGTCTCTAAGGAGCTTCTGTGTTTTTTTGGATGCCGTGGATACGGGCAATTAACTCACAACACAAACTTGGCCTTTCCCCAAGGGCATTTGTACTCACTGCCTGTTCCAGAATATGCGGGGGATATGCAGATTGCATAAGCCAGTGAGCAAAAAAGGACCCACTTCTCCAATTGTTTTGGACATTGTGGTCTTCTGGATAAGGTGCCATGGACAGTCGTGCTCTTTAGTGGTGTTGGGGACAATAAGTAGCATTCCCATCCAGCTAGATAGCACGGTCGCCACGAGTGCAATGGTGTAGGTAGTGTGGCAAACATTGTACTCAGCAACGAAAATAAAGTTGGAAAACTTGCCTCCTGGTAATGTGGCTGTTTCAAAGACTTGTTTCTTGCTCTTCTGAGGAGGGCTCAACGATGACCCTCATTTGGTATGGGCTCAGGAATGAGCAGAAGTAAGCCTTCTCGAGATCAGAGGCAACCAGAGATTCCTTTCTATGTGATCTGTGGGATTCTGTGTGATCAGAATCCACTTCCCTTGATCATGGTTTAAAATGTGGTTTAGTTTGTGTATTCTTAAACACTGTTAGTATCCCCTTTGATGAATCCTGCTGGGTATGTGCAGTGCTGTATAGTAGGTGATTTTATCTTTTTTTAACTTTGTGGGTAGGTAGGAATCCATGGACCATGAAGAAGTTGTCGCAGGAGGCAGACAGCTAGGAGAGGATGGGACCCTGCACCACTGTTGCTTTAGTAGCTGTTTCCATAAAGGATACTATTATACTGCTAAGAGGCAGCCTGGGAATCATCTCATCTGCTCCCTGTCTGGAGGGCAGTCCAGGCTTGCCTTCTCTTGGAAGTGACTGTGTAATAAAAGATAAACTTTAAGTATGCCAAGGCCCTTGGAGAGCAAAAGATGCCATTCTCCTCTTTTGGCCTGACTGCAGGCAGATGCTGTCCAGTCAACACTGCGTACCTTCAAGAAGGGCAGTGCTGCAGATGTCAGCCAGCCCCTTGTGCCCCTGTCCATTCACCTGCTCAAGGCAGCTCAGCCAGGTCCTGACTAGAGGCCCTGGGACAAGGAGATGCCTTGAAATGATCAAGATATTTTTGGGGCATGTACACCCACTGTGTTAGCAGAGTCTCAACATCATGGTTGGAATCATGACGTGGGCTAATTCTTGTGGTCCCTGTTAGGAATGAAATAAATGTGTCAGCCTATTTGCCTTTTCTCCCATCCCTTCTTATTGCCACCCTGCTTGTGGGAAGGTTCCTCAGGTCAGGAAACTAAGGCTTGAGGATTGTTACTGGTGATATCCCAGCATGACTACTCCTACTCCATTCCCATAGCTGGACGCTTGAGCCATATGCCGTGCTTCCTGTGGGTGTGCATGCATGGCTGGGGGGGAGCTAAAACCCATGAAAAGCTGCTTGCAGTTCAGTGGCAATATGAATTGTGGAACACCAATGGCTTTTTTTTTTTTTTTTTTGCAAGAAAGAAACTGCATGCAAGGAAATTTGTTAATTATCACTGTGCACATTTTTATTGCTAATGATTTGGGCTGCTCTGAGTGGCAACAGGAACTGTCTGTGGGTGTGTGGGTGGATAACAGATACTTAGGAGACATTATAATTTCTATTCCTACTTTTGCTTGGCCAAGACTGTCATGGATCTGCTGTGTTTGTTGCTGGCTTCTATAACAGTTAAGCAATGCTGCTGTTTGTGCTGCACTGGGTTTTGTACGACATGAAAGGATTTTCAAACTGGCCTGAGGAATTTGTCACCTGATGCCAGGGGGACCAGCATCCTGGAAGGTGTTAGTGTGCTCATTTATATATCCAAAAGGCTGTATCTGTTTGGTCTCCTGTATATCCACGGTATCAAAGCTAATAGGTTGTGCTTGATCCTATTGTCCCCCCTCTCCAGTGTTTCATACCTTGGCACTTCAGCGATGTGAGTGTTTCTTCCCTGTGTCCCTGGTGCTGGGGAAGATGCTCTGTACCTTTTCTCTCACTATGCAGCCTCCTGTGCCTTGGAGCTGCCTTCACCTCCTCCTGCCACAAAGCCTGCAGCCAATGTGGTGGAGAAGCACCCCTCTGAACACAGCCCATCTATGACAGCTGTCGCACAGCCCCTGTGCTGCTGCTGTGGCATGCTGCAGCAAAAAGAACAAGTGGTTCCTCTCCTCTCTCCTGTATGCTTATGAAATGAATCTAGACTGAAAGGAGGTGTGATAACACCCTGAAAGTGTCCTCTGTAGGCTGGGTCTCTGACCACACTGTCACTGGGGACTGCAGTTTACCAGGACTTTGAGTGCCCACTGAAGGCATATCAACCAGGAGCATCATGGTGGTGGGGGGGGTGGGGTGTGGAAAGGGGCTTTTCTGCTTGAGGCCCTCCCCTTTCCATGGTGTGTTTGTGTATGTGTACTTCAGCAGTTGTCAGGGTGTGCTTCAGCATCACCGGGAGGAAAGGAAAAAGTGGTGGAGGGGGTGAAATGCAGCCCTCCACCCCAGCTCCATGTTGGGTTGCTACTGCTAAAATATGACTAATGCTAAAAATAATTCTAGCGTTGCTATAGAAACCTGCACTGTTGCTACGTGTGAACCTGGAGAGAATTGTACCCTCCTCAGTACCTTGTTTTTCTCTTCCGCTCAGCCACGCTCACCCCCAAGCAGCACGAGCCCAGGCACACCAGAGCTCTCCTGCTCCTCTGCACAGCTGTGCTGTACCCCTGGCTGGCTTTGTTGTGCTGGGGGACAGGGAGGGAGATTGCTATTTAACCTGTCCTCTCTCATCTACCTGCTTTTATGTTCCAGTGCTTCCAGCCCCCTCTGACAATACTTTTTCAAGTCCATGTGTGTTTTGTGTGTTGCCATCCTTCTGGTCCTTAGGGCTGGTGAGGCTTTGGGCAGTGCATGCAGGGAGCAGGAACGGGTCCCCTTCTTGCTCTTCTAGGGCCTTGCTTGGCCCTCCTCGATGCACTGCCAGATTTTCCTTGCTTTCCATCTGGAAAGATGGAAAGACAATCTGTTGTAAGCTTTCTTTGGGTCTAGAGATGAAGAGGGCTTTCATATTTGTTAACTTTTTAAGGGTACCCTAATCTGCCATCCCCATCTTCCTGTCCCTCCCAGCTTTGGTAGCAAAGTTGCAGGAAGCTGAAATCTTCCAAGCTTTTTAGAAGAAACCAGCCAAAGGGATCGGTTTACATTTTCCATGCCAGAATGACCAATGCTAGAAACTTCCATTCAGTTTGAAAAAGAAGCTGGGATTAACCCAGATACTGAAATCACTGCCCCCAAAAGGCCAGTCTGGCTCCTATACAAATTACCCTTCAAGGCAGGGTGAAGTTTTCCCCTCAGTGCTGCCAGGGATTTTTCTTAGCTTTATTGATCACCATGGTTTGGTATTTAGGAGAGCAGGATGATCTCTTGCCTCTCTTCCAGATATACAGTTTGTCCTCAACATGACGTGGAGTAGAGAGTGGATGGTGCCAGCCCTCATGGTCAAATTCTCTGTCATTATGGTGTCTCACAGTGATGACTTGGAAATGATGCAGAGGAAAGCAGAGAGAGGAATTTTTGTTTCCTGAAAAAAATATAATCTTTTAAATCCCTCTCAAGCCTGTTGCTTTGAAAGCCTTCCTTATCCTGGGAACTTCAAATGGGTTTTAGGATTTCTTACCTCAGACCTGTAGCACCAGTGCACTTCAGAACATGGAGGTAATTCATAGCAGCAGAGAGTTGCTGAGGTTGACAGGGACCTCTGGAGACCAGCAGGTCCTGCCTCTGCTCAGAGCCAGGTCAGTGGGAGCTAAGTTTGTGTGATAAAAGCTGCCCCTGCCCCACAGAACAGAGGAGCAATGATGAGGAACGGCATCCATGCTGGCAGAATGACTTTTTGGATGTGAACGCATTTAATCAGGCCTTTAGACATCTACAGGTGGCAGCTGTGACCCAGGGGGTGGGTATACCTTCACACAAAGGCTTTCTTAGACCACTGGGCACAGTTCAGCATCCTCCGTTTATCAGTGCTGCACTGGATGAGACGAGGCATGGAGCCAGTGCACCTTCCTCTGGTTTTGTAAATATTTATCCAAGTCTTTCCATTATTCCCTGAAACACCATATCAGTCTTTGCAATGTGTGAGAGAGCTTGCTGAGTTAGGGACTGGTGACTGGAGTGTTAGCTGGGTGATGGAGGGGACACAACTTCCCCCAGCTCTGGCTGACATGGGGACTCTGCTCTGAAAGCACTTGTGACTTGTTTACAGTTGTAGCCCATTTGGTGCCAGCCCACATGGCATCAGACTGGGAAATCCATTTCAGCTATCGCCCTTCCAATGCTGGAGAGGCAGAGAGGTCCTGCTTGCTGCCAGGCTGGGGAGGGCTGGCTTTTCTGAGCTGTTTTTCTGCAGAGCAGCTCCTCGACCAATACCCAGGCTTGCAAGGGTGCCAAAGAAGGGTTAAGAATAGAGAGATGAGGCAAGCTTCTGGGAACTTCCCCTTCCTCCCAGACACAGAAACATGTGTTATTCTCTGCCCCTTTGGCAAACGTGGACAACATGATTCTCCCCACCTACGCACGCTTGCCAGCTGGTCGCCTTTCTGTCTGTCTGTCAGCATCAAGCTGGTGGAACCTGCCCCACACCAAATCTTTCTAC
The DNA here is from genome assembly GCA_022605575.1 of Laterallus jamaicensis coturniculus. Lineage (NCBI taxonomy): Eukaryota > Metazoa > Chordata > Aves > Gruiformes > Rallidae > Laterallus > Laterallus jamaicensis. The sequence continues at coordinate 10,045,355 of JAKCOX010000016.1, read as the reverse complement.
TGGCCCGGTGCCATCTCATCCCCCACCTTTCAGTAGAGGAGAAGGATCTTTCCCTGCAGAGGGAATGACCCATGAGCCTGATGTTGCTGTACAAAAGGCTGTGTGGTGAGGAACAGGTTGCATGCCATCCTGTCTCCGTGTTAGATGGGCTGTATGCAGTGCTCTTTTGTTTAAAACTTGGCAGCACAGTGTTGCTTGTAATCAGAGGAGCTTTGCTGTTGAACCATCAAATAGTTTGGTTAAATATCAAACTGTGATTTGGCTTGTCCAAACATCATTGAAGCTGGATGGAGTCTCATTTAGGATGTGGCTTGATGAACCAGAATCCAAAGTTCTAACATGTTTTGTGGTTTTTAATGTGACTATTTAGCTTGATCTTCCTTTATTTTGAAGTCAGTGAAAGTAGGATCCAGCCCTTTTGCCATGCTTAGGGCAAGAGGATTAGGATAAAGCAGGAACCAGCCCAGATCTGTAAAGCTGCCTTGACCTGAATCTCTTGAGAAGTCTGAATAATAAAACGCAACAACCTAGGTTGGCTTTTAAGTTGTTTCCATTTTCATAACCATCTGCAATTTCTGATGTCAGGCTCCTGACTGACACTGTCCTATGGGAATTCCAGTCTGACTGGAAGTAGGAGCTAAATCACAAGGAATTTGTTCACAAGATTTATGACCAGTGGTACGGATGCCAAGGATTTCATCGCAGTAGTATCTAAAGTGTATGTGCCTAGCATTTTGAGTATGCATAGTAATTAAAACACAAATGTAAGAGTAGGGTAGGGACTGAACAGCTGAGTATGAATCTGAACTCCTTTCCTTGGCTGAAGTTACAACACACAGGTTCTGACTTAGTCTTTTAAACACATAACTGTGACATTTTCATCTGGATGCAGTATTTGGAACTGGAGTTGTAACTTGAGCTCTCCTTGTTTCTCCTGCTGATTGCTGGAGGAAACCCAAAAGGTACAGAGTTGGATTTCCTTCAAAGGACTTTGGACCATTGGACAGTCTGAACGTCCTAAATGTAGGATGGAAAAGTCCATGAGAACCAGCTCTCTCATGGTATCCCAGTGTTTGGTGTCATCATCTCATGCAAGTATAAATAAGCCCTTCCAGAAATCTTGATTCAAGTTCAGTTCCAAAAGTGGCCCCAAGCCAGTGTTTCTGTTGGGACAACTTCTACTGTATTTCTGGCAAAACTTTCCCAGCTTTAGTACTTACCAGATACCAGTTTCATCCATCAGTAATCCTGGACTCCTCAATCTGTTGGCCTGCATTACGAGGCAGGTAATTAGTTTGGCAAGGAGGACATTGCTAATGTGTCATTCTAGCACAGAGTTTCAAAGAGAGGAAGGAGTGTTTTGATCTGAAGGAATGGGGCTGGCTTTCATACAGAGCTTCATGCACTCTCAGTATTTCATGTAGGTAATAAATACACATGCTCTCCTTACCTCAGTTTTCCATTTGTAGTTTGGATGATGTATGAACACATTGCTTCTATCATACTTCATCAGTCTTCTTTAATTAGCTGCTAAGATCATCAGGGTAAGAACATCTAGCACATAAGGCAGCTCCAGTACATTTAATGAAAAATAACAAGTGCAGTTTCCCCATTTTTATGGTTTTATTTATTTATAATTCTCTCTTACAAAATAATGTGCTATTAGCTTCTTCAGCAACCTGCCCTATGTACTGCCCAGGGATGGAGGTACCAGGTAGGCTTAGCCACTGCAGCCTACATTGCAGGCTTTGGGTAGACTCTCTAGCCATATGGGAGTGCTTATCATCGGATCACAGAATGGTTAGGGTTGGAAGAGACCTTAAAGATCAAGTTCCAGCCCCCCTGCCATGGCCAGGGACACCTCTCACTGGACCAGGTGTATGTGAGCTAAGAGAACTTCTGTGTCAATGGGAACAGAGTATCATCTTCTTGCTGCTGTATGCAATCACACTTGGACCTGTGGTGTTTCCTGATGTTAAATGTTACCATCCTGCTGTATGGAGACACAGGGGTACTGCTCCCACATACTGTGGGCAGCTGGATGTTACAAGTCAAGGCTAGGCCATTGTGTCCCCTGGCATCAGGTTGTTTGGGCTGCCCTATTTCACTGTGCATCACCTGCCACATAAAGGGGCTTGGGGATGGTCAGCCTCTCTTGCAGAACGCCTTGAGATCAATGGAGGGAAGCTGTCATGTCTTAGGAAGTAATTGCATTAAAGTGGTAAGTCTTGGTGTTTAAGCAGGATCTGATGACAGATGGGATTAAATGTAAAGCAGCTTGTGACAAGGCTTTAATAACTGTGGCAGACCTGGGGAAAGTGGTGTGGGGTGTGTAAATGATCCAGCGAAGGCAGAAGCACATGATGCTGGGTGACAGCTGTTAGCATTGCCCAGGAGGGAGATAAGATTATTTTGCAAAAAATTGTGTGAGTGTTTTGGGGAGGAGGGAAGGAGAAAAAAAAACCAAACCCAAACAGAGAACAGACATACTCACTGTTCTGTCATCTCACAGAGCTACTCCTGACAGCACACGTTAGTGCCAGATAACATGACCACTTAATATGGGGGGGAAACATGTCAGTATTATTGTCAGGCTGTGAATTAAGGGAACAAGAGACCTTCCTCCCTGTTAGACATGAGGATTGTAGAATTTGTAGATTGAAAACCAATAAGCCTGTCTTCTCCCACAAGTGTCTTCCCTGATCTTCATTCTGTCTAGTGATCCCTCCCAGGAGGAGAGGAAGGGATGTCCCTCAGAGCTGAAAAAACAGGTTTCATGCTCTGCAGAGAGCAGCAGCAGGGCTGTGTGCTTGCAAAGACACTGCCATGCAGTGGAGAGAGATGTGGGGATCCACCTGCCTGGTTTTGCTGAGGAAGAGACTCAAGGGGGTTTTGGCTGGCTTGCTTGGAGGGATCCCCCTCAGCTGCACAATTCCTGCTCTCAGAGTGAGGAATCACAGTGGCTCACAGGGGCAACAGGATCCATGTGTGTCTGGAGTAGTCACACCCCAGTGATAAACACAGAGAAAGAAAGGTCATGCATGAAGCTTAAGATGGGCATGGGAGAAAGACCCCTCTGCCTGTGGTGGGGCAGAGTTGGGTGAGATAGGGTTGTGTTGTAGGAAAAGGGACCAGCATTTCTGAAGAGCAGAACTGATAAAGGAATGGCTCAGATGGTTGCAAGGTTCCTTTCTCTACCTGTCTGTCTACCCTTGCTGTTGACAGTAGCACCCTGAAAAGGTTGCAGAACAGCATCATTGTCTCACTAAATCTTGTATCCATGAACTAAATGTCATCAATAGCCCTTGTTCAGAGTGGTACCATCCATAACAATTGATACAGTCTTTCACTGGGCTTGTGAACAGCACAGTTTTGGCTTCATCACAAGTCTGGACTTCAAGGAGCTGGGGCTTGCAATGACCAATAAAACTGCAGTAGTCTGTGATTCGGTGTGTTTTGACCTATTAATGTTCTGGCCTTTTGCAGACACATCAGGATGCAACCTGGTGGCTGAGCTGCCCCAGTCCTGAAACATGTCCATGATCTGAGCTGGGGACATCTGAAACCACATGAGGCAGGGCTGCATCAGCTAACTTGCAGGGCACTCGTAGATTGCTCCTGTGAGCCAGAGTAGAAGACAGTTGTCTTTGCTTTTAACATGAAATTGAGTTTCACTTCAGCAAAAGTTCCCATTTTGTAGAGGGCATCCTTTATCTAAGAACATTCAAGATGGAGCCTGTGGTTCCCATGAGCTACTTCTGTGTGCCAAGAGAAGAGGCGGCTCTTCAGCTGAAATCCCAGATGCATTCTGCCTCTTCAGAAAATAGGGTTTAGTTAAAATGTGGATCTGGAGCTACCCAATTTTAGCAAGTCTGGAGTCCTGGGTGCTGGGGAGCTTTGATGATTGAGCACAGCAGGAAGTGTATTGGCTCTAAGCCTCTAAGGCTGCAGGGATATGTCCTTATATATAGTCCCTCTGTGTGTGTGTGTGTGTGTATTTCTTTATATGCATATGTACTTACATATCTTTTTAGGTCGTTTGAGATACTTCCTAGCCCACAGCATTTCCTAAGAAGAAGTTGTACAGCCTTCAGCCCACTGTTAAGGAGCAGATGATCTTCTGGTTGTCAGGGTCATTCTCTTCCCTAGCCAGCTTGCTGTATTTCTTGCATGGGGATTTTTCTTTCCCCCTCTCATGCTATATTCTGCTGAAGAGAGCTACATGGAACTGGAGTCTCTGTTGATCTTTTTGCTCATTTCCACCCACAGAAGTCTGTCTTTTTTAACATCCTAAATACCTTGGTAACAAGATCATGGGTCTTGATTTGAAATGAATGTTTAAAAGAACATTTAAATTTTTTTTTTCCTCCTTTTCCTTTCCCCAGATCTGAGCACCATCACACAGGTAAAGACATGCACCTTCACCCAAAAGATTGAGAGGGTTTCAGAGCCTGTCTTTTCTTTGGTCTCTTTCCTGACAGGGAATTTAATCAGGTTTCTTCTTCCCCTCAGACAAACTATGATAATTCAAAGCACTGCAGTGAAGGAGATGATCTGCCTTTTGTTCTCATTCAAAGCACAGTGAAGCCAATGTAAAGCCTGCCATTAGCTTCAAGTGATGTTAGCTTAGACCTCTGGTCTGTAGCTGTGCAAGTTTTATCCCACTGTGAGCCCTGGGCTTCTGATGGAGCCATCTGAGTGCAGCTCTTTCTGCCCAGCTGTGTCAGGGGTAGCTGTCCCTGATGCTCAGTCCCAAATGCTACCTATCAGCACAGACCATCCTTCCCATCAGGCAGGTCTTTGCACCCTGCAGCAGCCCGGCAGCCAGAGCGGTGGCCAGCACAACTTCAGTCCTTTTCTCTGTGCCACGCTGGAGCTTGTGACCATTCGCCAGTCTCCACAGCAATGCTTTCTAAGTCCTGGCAGGGGACTAGGGATAAATATGTGCAGACATGGTGGGTTTTTTTGGATGGATGAAATTCTCTTTTACTAGAATGCAAGTAAAAATAACAGAGAATAATCTACAATCTGCTCTCTGAATTTAGGTCTGGATTTTTAGACCCTCAGCAGAGGGTCTGAAAGGTATGTCGGCTTTGCATGGCTGTGTGAGTCTGGCAAGTGCATGTGTATGTTAAATACAAGCTAATTGTATTCATGGGCCTTGGCAGTTCCATCACTATTGGTTTGCTTTTGTGAGAGAGTAGTTTTCTTTCCATGGGATTAGTACTTTGAGGTGATTTCATAGAATCATAGAATGGCAAGGGTTGGAAGGCACCCCAAGGATCCTAGAGCTCCAACCCCCTGCCACAGGCAGGGACACCAACCTCAGGCCTGGAGCTACACAAGGTTGCCCAGGGCCCCATCCAACCTGACCTTGAACACTTCCGGGGATGGAGCATCCACTACTTCTCTGGGCAGCCTGTTCCAGCACCTCACCACTCTTTCTGTAAAAAACTTCCCCCTAATATCCAATCTAAACCTTCCTTCCTTTAGTTTTAATCCATTCCCCCTTGTCCTGCCATTGGCTATCCTTTTAAAAAGTTGAATCCCCTCCTGCTTATAAGCTCCCTTCAGGTACTGGAAAGCAGTAGTGAAGTGAAGGCAGTAGTGAAGTGGCTTTCCTGACCACAGCTTCTTCCTTGGTGGTTACAAACCCAAATTTGGCTTGAACACCTTGAAAGTTGCTGAGCAGAACCAAAAATGGAACAGGTTGGAGTGTAATGATGTGGGAAAGGTCTCAAGAACATGTAAACATTGTGAGATGCATACAGCAAGATATGTACAGGGACAGAAGTTTGTGTTTTCCCAGGCAGAGTGGCATAAAACCCCAGGATCACTGAGATCCAGACCCATTCCCAAATAATAGACAATAACCACGTGTAACAGCTTGCAACTGGATGTATAGGCATTTGTAATCTGAACATCATTGCTCCATGTGCTTGGTGGTTGTTAATATTGCAGGCTGTGTGATGCAAATGCACAGTGTCAAGCAAGCCTTGCTGACTGCTACAAAGCCATCTCCTCAATCCTTGCACAGTTATAGAGACCCATGAATTGAATGAGGATCCATACGTTACAAATTAGTGGCAGACTCATGAAAAGACAAGGCAGGGTGAGCTGTTCCTGGGGCTGCACAGCCAGTCAAATGTCCTGTCTAGGAGGGGGTGAATCAGGGATATCGATAACATCACAAAAAGTTTTGTCTTAGTGAAGAATTCAGGAGTGGTCTGAGATCATCTAGCACTAGCTCTCATTGCCCTGTAAAATCTTGTGGTTCATAAGCAGTGTCAGACGTGACTAAGGCAGCAAGGGGATCAGTATCTCTGCCTAGTGCCCCCCAGGTAACCCCACGCTTTTGGAAACGGTCAACAAAATCTGACTTAATGAGCACAAGGTTCTCTCTTGGATGAGGGTGTGCAGGGAACATTTCTTGCTTTTCCAGATTCTTCCTTCTCTGTCACAACAGCTGTGAGCTTTCTTTGTGCTATCAAACCAAGGAAAGATCCAGTGTAGCTAGGAGATACCCAAACAGGAGGTCAGATCCTGGGGGCAGCCAGCTTTGTCAATTAGACCTTCCCTTCTAATCTCACCCCACAGATTTAATCTGTGATTGATCTGGTATTCTTGAATCCCACATCCATGAATTAACTTCCAATGCCACTCAGGAGAATAGTGGAGATTCACTGACATCAGTCCTGATTTTAATTTTCCCTCCCGTGTGTGATGTGGTTGGGTTTTGGTTTTGTTCTTGTTTTGTTGTGCTGCATTCCAGTGACCAGAACAGCTCCTGGGGTTAGTCCTAGTGGAATAGGAGCAGGATATGGGCTCCAACCTGGTTTCAGACTCTGTCCTTAGGAACTGTGAGACTGTGGATGTTGAAACTTTGGACTTTCTACCTTTGTTCCATTAGCATCCTCATCTCCCAAAGACCTTATGTAGAGGAAGATGAAGTTTTTAACACGGCAAACAGTTGTATTTCATCCATGTTGCTAGTCTAGCCAATGGTGTACCCAGATACCTAGTTATGTTTAGGCACCCTGGAGTCAATAGGACAATTTATTTCACTGAATGTTATGGTGAGTTCTCTTTTGAGGATGAATTTTCATATGAGGTGTAGGTGATGCTGTGACAAACCATAACTGGTTCAGGATCATTCACCGCTTCTCGCTGGAAGGCAATGGCTATTAGACTGCATTTTTAGTTGTGGAAACGGCATTGGTGATTATCCTGCAAAACCAGAATTAAACTAAGAGACAGCCTAGAAAAGAATGGCTGATATCACCTGGAGAACATGGTCTGGAGTGCCAGGGACTGGTATATCTCACATACAGAGAACAAGAATGGACCTGAGGAAACTAAGAGGTGAAAATTAGAAAGGAAAAAGGAAAGTGAAACTCTCTTCTGAAATGTATTCCACAAATGAGGTTTTTATGCTTTGTAAATCCACATGTGCCAACATGCACTGTGCCACGTAGCACTGCTGCTATCCCCAGGGTTGCACAGATATAGCTGACATCTGATTTTGCCTCAAGAACAGCGCTGCAGTTGTGTTAGCTAAAATCCCTCCCTGAGAACTGATGCTTGAGGCCATCAGCTAATTATACAATGAGGTGAGAGTCCCTGAGATAAGATGAGGACACTGAACAGTTAAGTGTGTGGCAAAGGTGTGTTGGTTAGCACTTTCTTCTGAAGCATTGGGGGAAGAAACTGGGTCCCAGTTCTCTGCTCCCAAAATCTAAAGTGGTTACACCCCAGACACTGTTTGCTGTCCAGTGTGGCTGTTGTGGGGCCATGCTGCTCCACCTGTGCCCATGTGCTTTGCTGTAGTAAGGGCCCATGTGCTTTGTAGTAAGGGCACATGTGCCCATGTGCTTTGCTGTTCCACGTGGGAGAGCGAGTGGCACCAGACAAACCCCAGAGCAGAATCCAGCAGCTGCCCCAGGCATGACTGTGGCTGCTGAGAAGCCAGTGCGCAAGGTAAGTGTCTCTGACTACTCATGAGCAAAATGTAAATGAAACAGAAGTTTGAGATTTTGAAAGTGTTTATGAAGGAGAGAGATGTTAAGGTAGAAAAGTGTTCTCATGTGGGTATTTGTGTGAGAGATGGCAGCAACCAGGGAGCAACAATCACTTAGAGCAGAGTAATAAAGAGCCTGGAGGAACCTGCACGTGGAAGATGTAGCAACTGTTAAGGAAATGACTGTAAAAATGACTGCTTTGTTACTCAGTAGCTCCCCTCCTTTCTTCTGCATAGACACATCACATATGCCTACCAAACTAACAGAAATTGTCAGATGGATTTTGTATCACCTTATGTACCCACAACTAAGTACCAGTCACTGACTCTTTATTCTAGGGGATGATCCGAGATGCAGGAAAACTATAACTGGGTGATTTCAGTAGTTTATATAGGATCCTCGACTGGGACAGACAAGGAGAACATCCTGACCTGGTGTGTTCTCTCCTAACCATCACAGCAGTACAAAATGGCTGAGAGCAGAGCATGCCTTCCTAATTAAGAACTCATGTTTCCAGGGTGTCATTAGTGCTGCTCTTGGAAAGGAGATGAACAAGGCAAGGAGGTTCTGGCATGTGGCCCCTAAAACAAAGAGGGAAAGTTGCACAGGCTGGTATTTTTCAGATGGAAAGGGTTTAAATCAATGGGGAAAAGAGTAATTGTTCCTTGTTCAGAACAGTGCATCCTAGACAGTGGGGAGGAAAGCCCACTTTGAGAGGAGTGTGGGTGGGCATTTTTCAGCTGAAGGATCCAGAAAGTGTATGTAACTGATTATGTCCAGATGGAGGTGAAGCCATACTAAGAAGATAGCCATACTAAAAAGAATCATGATGATGTAAAGGCTTTTTCTTCTCTCAGTATTTTTCTTTTTTCCTTATCTGCTCCCACCTGTAGCCAGGAGTTGGCTTGGTTTTACTGTGTTGAAAGATCTAGTTTGCCTGAGATCCTTCCAGCAATTCTTGTAGCAAAAGTTTTCTTCCAGATTGTTGTCACTGCTTTTGAGATACAGCTGTGTCTGTGTGAAAATTCAGCTTTCTACCACGGGTGTTCTCAGTGACCAAAAACATAGCATTGCTTGAAATTTCTAGGGACAAAGGAAAGTAAACCAGATTTCCAGCAGTCAGCATGCTAGCTAGCCCTGCCATAATGTGGGCTTTGAAGAGGGCGTGCGTGTCAGAGATCGTTTATGCCCACAGGGAGGAAAGAAACTTCCACATGCTAATAGGAGGTTGAAAAGGGAAGAAGCAGAGAATGCTTTTCAGATTTAATTTGGGACCAGCCCAAAGGATACCCATGAGAGAGGTAGGGGGGAAGGAAATGTCAAAACACAGCTTTCCAGCAATGCTGATTCTTTTGCGGTTTGTAGATAATGGTTAAAAGAACATCTTTATTTTTATGGTACATCAAACATACGCTTTGTGCCCACAGACATAACTTAAATGCCATGTCCTTGCCCAAAGGAGCCTTGTATTGAACTGAGTCTCTTTATTTTATAGAGACATATGTCTGGTGATAAACAAATTGCACTTAGTTTTTTCTTTCCACTCATGCAAGCAGTTATTGTACACAACATGAAACTGGGCCATTGTTGCATTGTCAGGTTCTCAGATTCTTCCATCTGCACAGATGCTGCTCGCAGGGATATTCCCCAGAGTACAGCAGGGCAGTTCCTGAGATGTATTAACATCAAGCTTTTGTAGGGGAGTTTAAACCCCACCATCTCTGAAGCAGTCTGTGGAGGCACCATTTCCATGGGTTGTCTCAGACACGGTCAGTTGTGGAACCACATCAGGTGTGTCCTGGTTGTTGCTGACAGACTTTGATTTAACATTCAGATCATAGCTGCAAGGAAAATTTAGCAAGGTGTACTCAGGGGTGCGCTTTTCCTAAAGACTCTGATGCCATGGTGTGTGAGGGGTGCCTAGAGAGTATGAAAGGAAATTAGACACAAGATTCATAAGCATGGTGCCAGGGACAAGCAGGAGCACTTGCCTCTCCAGAAGCTGTGATACAAGCTCACATGCTTCCTTTTCTTGTAGACTGGCTATATTTTATCCAACACTGCTCATGCCATGATATTTTCAGGGTCAGCTTCAGGCAATCCTTTTCCAGCTTCTGAAGCAGTTGTGGAAACTTGCTGCTCCTGAGCAGGTTTGAGAGCCACGCTGTGATGAAACAGGTGGCCACAGACCTGGTGTGGAGAGTCACTGCTCTCACTTGGCATTTGTTATTTTTCTTCCCTAGCCCATAAGCATTTGAGATCATTGAAGGCTGAGAGGTTTGGTTTCCTGGTTGTTATTTCTTCTCCCACTTGCTCTGCCATGTGTGTTGTTTCTGTTGGCTCCCTGCTAGATAAGTGGTATATTTTCTGAGTTAAAAGGGGCAATAGCAGACATCTTTCTCAGTTAAATATGGTTCTCAATACTGGGTGTATGGGAATAGCATCCTTGTTGGGTGTTTATCTGCCTTAGATTTCCATGGTGGTCTTAGTCCTGCATCACTGTGGCGTGTCGGGAATTGTCCCTGTAGCAGTGTTTGCAGAGAGCAGGGCCCCAAGCTCTGAGCTCCTTTGGGAGATTTGGGGAATAGGTGGTTGTGTGGAGCTGCAGATCAGTGTTTGTACAAGAAAAGCAATAAATTTCATACACTCACATCATTAAATTGCAGAGTTTAGCCTGGGATTCCATCCTGATCTCAACAACTGTTTGTTAATAGTTAAGGAGGCCTTGAGAGATTCTTAACTGGTTAATAAATAACTTGGGGGAGAGAAGGTTTCTTTTCTAATTACTGGTTAGTTTGCTTTATTTTTAATTATGTTCCTCACATGTACCTTATAAAAATTCTTGAGAGCCTAAGTCAAACAGCAGGAGGCTAGTGGTGCTGAAATCACTGGTGCTCTTTTTCCATGTTAAGCCAAGACAATTTTTAGTCCCTTGCCTCCTGTGAAATATGTTACGGGGTTAAATGTGCTATCATAATTAAAGATTGAAAAGTTCTATGGAATTTGGTCACAGAGTCTGTCCTCTTGCAAAATCGGATTACAACTATCAGGTGATGTCATCTCAGGTATGAAATACTTCCAATCAGAAGAGATCAGTGTATTTTCCTAATAGCATTCTTGAGAACTACAGCCCATGAATCCAGGATGCTGGAATTGATTTTGCTTGTCCGTATGTTGAAACAGTCCTAGCAAAGACTGTTCCATCTCCCATCCCCCTGGATTATTTGGCGAATGTTTCTTTCATCTTAGATCACAGACAGACAAGCATCAGCTCACGAGGTGTCATGTACCAGCTACTGAATATAGAGCTGAAAGAAGCAGAAAACACAGGCTCCGCTTCTTTAATTAGTTCATGCATCTGCTTTGTTAGCTGATCAGAAGTCCAAGAGCATAAGGAGTATTTGGCCCAGGATGCTGATAGCCATGCAGTGAGATCATCAACAATTCTTTCCAAGAGTGAAGGTTAAGGAGTCCTCTTCCTTCTAGGTCCCAAAATAGATTTCCTGTTGAAAACCCAGATAGTTACGCCATTCCAGTATCACACAGCCACTTCTTGCCACTATACAAAGAGTTGTGAACCTTGGTGGAGTTTATACCCTGGTGCCCATGGCTTCCGACAGATCCTCACCTATGGCTGAAGTCGAGTGATCTCTGTATTCTCCCCATCTCTCAGCTGTGCAGATGTGTTGTTTCCTTGCTGGTCCTTGGTTCTGATAGATCTCCCAAAGGACAAAGATGGTCCAGGCATCCAGAAGACAGTTTTGTTTGTTGTGTGGTGCAAAGGTTTGAATAGTGTATGGAAAGGGTTAAATCAAAGATATTTGTATTGGCTTTTAATATGCCTTGGAGAGGGCGTGTTGGGATTTGTGAGCACTGGCAGATAGAAACTTCTTTGTGAACAGGAAAAGCAAAATGAAACGAAGATTGTGAGGTACAGGATTATTTTTATAGTAAGTTAGTGGCTCTTCTTGAGAGGGAAGACTAAAACTCCACAGCCAGTGGGGATGTTTTTGTAAGCAGGTATGGACATAGGCAAAACATCTTGGACGTTAGGGTTACAGCCATGCTTAGTGCTTGGAATGAGAGCAGCCAGTCTGCTCAGTTTAGGATTTGGTTAAGAAAAGGATAATTACAGATGTTTAATCTTCCATATGATAAAATCAGGATCTGTTGTGGTTGCTGAGCTTGTCTGAATGCCAACAGTGTGCACAGAGTTAAGTTTAATAGCAAGGACCATTCTAAGCTTACCTGCAAAAGGTAACAGAGCTCTGGGAGTGTGCACCATGAACATAGACTTTCCTGTCCTCACCCCCACACTGGAGTTTGTGGGATGTAGCAATAAATCCCCTTCTGAACCCTGATTCTGCAGCCAGAGGCAGGACAGAAAAGCAGCATGGAGGAACCATGTGGCTGCTTCCAGGCCTGTGAGCAAGAGCTGCACGGGTGCCTTGGGTTAAGGCGACAATTGTGGGTTATGTCCACATCCTGCTTACCATGGAAGGGTATGTTTAGGCCTCCCTTTTCCAAGTGTGTCCTTTCTATCTTTAGGTTTTGGGTTGGAAATGTCTTTTTCTTGAACTGCCCAGGGACTGTCGTGCAGGTGCTCCAGTTAGGGAATTTTATTTCAAGGGCTGGTGATGCTAGGCTAGGACAGCATGGGCACAGTGTCTCTCTGGCATCAGGAGCATTTTCTTTGGTCCCTGATCAAATCCTGCTTAGCTCCTATGAGCTGCCCTGCAGATTTCATTTGAAGCAATAGATTTATATCATAAACTGTTCGCTGGAAGCACCATATTATTCCTCGTCCTGTGCCAAGCCTTACTTGTCTGCACCCTGCACTGTCAGTTGGAGTAGAGGCTTCTTTTCTGTCAGCTGGAACAATCTTCTTCCTCTGGTAAATGGGACTCCCAAGGCAATTTTCTTGAAACAAGTGGGGAAGGAGGTATAGGCAATGTTTTGGCAGGGCACAAGGGTGGGAACAAGCAGCAAGGGCTGCAGGTGTGAGTCTTGCACTGCTGAATGCTTTGTATCCTGCTCCCAGGAGCCTAGACACAGGGTTGAGAGCAGAGAGCTGGAGAGGCAGGCAGGGGCTGGATGATGGCACATACCAGTGCTGCTGTTTGTCTCCAGTCCTTGCATACCAGTCGCATCGTTGTCCCGAAAGGGGCAAACTGGAGCAAAGTTAACCCAGGCCTGGTATGCAGGCCAAAGCACGTGCGTAGGCACACCAATGTACACACCATAATTGTCAGGCACAGAGATGCAGATCTGTACTTTGCATGTTGGCCATAGAGTAATCGGTCACACACAGTAAGTATGGCACAGGGAAAATGGGAAACCTCTCCCAGGCCAGATGTTTTAACTCTCTCCAACTTTTCCTTATCCTGGGAGGTGACAAGTGGAGCTAAGGACCCCACCTCCTAATTAAAGGCATAAAAAATGAGGGGCATGTAAGACAATTGTTCCTAATTAATAGCTGTGCAGGTTAAATGCCATCCATCTTAGCTTTCCTTCTGGGTGGCAAGGTGAGCAAGCAGCGGAAAGTCCTTGGCTGGGAGAAAGGGAACTGGTTAGTCTGCAGCTTTCTCCTTCCCCATTAGGACATCCCCTTTGATGTCTAAGTGGTGACTCTCAGCCCATTAATGCCCAGCAGTTTTCAGTCCAAAGTGTGTGGGAGGCACAAAATAACCAGATGTCAAACTTTCTGCCCTCCCCTGGAGTCATGAGCAGAGTCTTGAGCACATCTTTCAGGCACTTTAAATACATATAAATATTCTGTGTGTTGTTTTGTTTCTCCCCTTCCCTATCCCATTCCATGACTTCATCTGACAGTCTTTGGAAAACAAGGGGACTATTCTTGGAGACCACCCTCATCCTAGAAATCATAAACCTGGCAGATATCCTAGCCCTCTCTTCTCGGATGCAACCCTATCTGAAATACTCGTGGCACATCAAAGGAGCCAACATGTGCTCCCAAAGGGTCTGCTCTCTATTAAGGACACAAGTGTCCTGTCCTCACGCATTGAGCTACTCACAGCTTCTGGTCTTGCTGCTCAGTCACTTTTTACTGCATTCCCATGGCCTGGGAGCTGCTGAAAGCCTTGCATCATTGAAAGGGAATATTTGAAACATAAAGTCAGGCTAGGATAAATTACAGGGAACAACGTTAGTATGTGAATAATATGGATAGGAGAAATGATGTTGTACAACTATTAGTTCTATGGGTGGGATTTCAAAGACGCCTACAGCCCAGTGCTCCATTGATATAAAATGACAGCTGTTTGTTTGGGATTTTTTTTGTTTATAATTTTAAGAGGAGTCTTTTTGGTCTATCCCCATTATAATTTCCTTAATAGGGATCCTTTCTCTATACGAGCCCTTTTAAAGATTAAGAATGAGACAATGGCTGCTAGAGGAGTGACTCACCTCGTGGCCTCATCCCATCTTCTGCACCCTGATACAAATAGGCAGAGGCAAAGAGCCCAGGACATGGACCAAAGCCTTGGGTAATGGCTAGAACACAGGCAGGTTGCCTCTCCAATGGCTCCTCTAAGCTAAACACAGGAGAAATGAGTCACTGGGCAGTAGAAAATGTGGTGTAGTTGCTTCAGGGGCATCACTTCAGATCTACCTGGGAACGTGCCCTGTTTGGAGGAAAAAAGAATTGGTTCATTTTAAAAGATTGCCATTCCTTTTCGTGCTCTCCAGCACTGTGCAGGTGTGAGCCACACTAGATCTAGTGTGGTGGAAGTGGTTTCTTTTCACTCTCGCACTACTTGCTCTGGGTGCCTCTGCCACCGCAGAAAACACTGGAGGGCTGGGTTTTACCTACACTTCAAGGGGCAAAAGCCACCACTTCCATGGGGAGACTAATCTCACTGATCATCCTGCCCTCCCGCTGGCTCCTCCCATGTCTGTAAATGCATAAACTGATTAGATAAGTGACCTGGGTTACATCTAACCTAGAGGGAAAGAAAGGAGATTAAAAGAACAATGAATTCGTTTCACCAGCGTTGTTGGGTTAGACTGACTCTGACTGCTCACAAGAGCTGTAGCCTGTGAGACCTTGGGTCAGTGGTGGTGCTCACAGCAGGGCTCACAAGAGCGTTAGCCAAGCGATGCACGTACCTGGACGCTCCGTAATCAAAGGGGTTTGTGTTGTTCTCTCTCTTTGTGTTCTTTTCTGAAGTCATCCAAATTAATTAAACAGCTGATGGAATGGCAGGGCAAGCTCAAGTGCAAAAACTCAAAGCTGCACAGATTTTTCAGCACAGACCTGACGAAAAGGCTTCCTTGTGTACCCTGGTGTCTCATTAGCATAACTAACTGCTCTGAGTCAACTGAAACATCAACAAGTTGACCATTTTCAAAGCAGAATTGATTTTACAACAGCAAAGTTGGTATCTGAACATGTGAAATGCTGAAGCCTTTCTTTTCTGCAACGGTTCTGAGATTTTTGAACAAAAACCTTGTTATTCTTGTGGGATTTTTTTTTCCCCTTGTACTTGAACATTTTGACAGAGAATTCACCACATTTTCATAAGTTTTTGGCAAGGGAAAAGTCAATGTTTTCTCAGTGAGAACTCACTAAAGCAGGGAGATGGGGCTAGGGGAGTGTGGCTAACTCCAGCATCATTCCAGAGAAAAACCCAAAGTGTGGAGTGATCCTCTTTAGTCCAGTGCTTTAACAGATGATCTATATAAGCCTGAGTTATTCCTGAGATTTTATTTCACTTCAGTTAGTTTAATTCCACACTGACTCTGGGCATGGGCTCTGCTGAGGACCTTGCTTTTGAATAAGGAGGCAAGTGCAGAACAGATTTAGCAGCTTGCTGTGCAGGCTTTGCTCAGGGAGTAGAGTAGATTTGTCTAAGTAGTGTCATTCCAGTGAGTTGTTGTTAAGTGTCATGGATCCAACCTCTGAGCAGCAGACACTGGGTGTGTGGTAGGGTTTTGGGGTGATGGAGTTTGAAGGATGGGCAGTTCAAATTTAGTACTGGGAAGAGCTACAAAACAAAGGATGGGAGCTTTGTTCTTTGCATGACGTTTTCTTCCTGAAGCTGGGTTTCAGGGGGTCAAGATCTGGAAGGCTATCAGAGCAGACTCCAGAGATATGGGTGCTGTATTCAGTTCATTCACCAAAGGAAGTCCAAGTTCCTTTCCTGGTGTTTTCTACCCTCCTGCAGATAACCTGCAACTTGCTATAGTGTCTGTAGCACTGGGAACAGCTTTTGTCTGGAGCAGACCTAGAAACCTGGCTTAATGAAAAGGTGTCTGTCCCTCACCTATGGGGACCTCTTGGTGGGGTGGATCACACTGATATTGGCCTATCTCCACAGCACAGAAATGACCCTCTAGCAGTTTAACCCTCACAATCAACTGTCAACACAGGTGGGAAATTGGAAGCTCAGGTATCTTTGGAAACCATCCCTCAAAGCATGATGCTGGGCTGGATGTAAGTTCTCCTTGAATCCCGTCCTCCTGGAGACATGGGGTGTTCCTACATAACCAAAGGAGCATGACCCTGGCCAGTGCCTTGTCCTCAGGCTCTCAATCCACCCCATGGCTGCAGCAAGCACAGCACAGCTGTAAAACTGTAATCTTTTTCTCTCTAAAGAAAAAAAACATTCAGAAAACCTCTCCACATCCATTGCAAGGGCTTGTGCCAGAGCAGCTGGGAAGGTTTTCTCCCTGATGTTTGGCAGGCGTGGTGGCTGCAGCAGCCACGATACAGCAAGCTGATAGCTGATAGCGTGCTTGTGAGTCACTTGCCAAACACAGAACTGGCAAAACAGGCTGCACAAAGCCTCATCAGTGCTCAGGATACTGTAATAGCGATGGCCTGGCGTGCTGAAGGAAGGCGAGTGTGTGATTAGTTATAAGGCAATGTTAGTGCCGTCAGATTCTCCCAGGGAAACCCAGGACCACTGTTGGGATGTGGCCATGGCCTCACTGGAGAAGACAGGCCTTGATATCCTTGCCTCCTTCACCCTGGTAGCAATTCAGTCAGCAGGAGCAGTTGTTGTTGGGGTGTTCCCTTTGATGATTTTCTCTTACCTTTCAATGACCTGCTTCCACTTCAGCAAACCCATTCTCCTCCTCTGCTAAATAATCCCTTGGATGAAGATATCTGGTAACTGGGAAAATACCAGAAGTTCCACTTTGCTATAATCAACTTGATTTTATCTTTTCGCTAAGAGTGAGCAGTTGTCCCCTGTCTTAGGCACATGGGTTTTTCCACTGGCCAGGAGCAGTCGTTCCTATGTGGTGCTGAGTCTCT
The DNA here is from genome assembly GCA_022605575.1 of Laterallus jamaicensis coturniculus. Taxonomy (NCBI): domain Eukaryota; kingdom Metazoa; phylum Chordata; class Aves; order Gruiformes; family Rallidae; genus Laterallus; species Laterallus jamaicensis. The sequence continues at coordinate 10,028,057 of JAKCOX010000016.1, read as the reverse complement.
GCCTGTGCAGTGCTCAGACCTTGAGCGCTGCTCAAATCCTGGCTCCAGCAAAGGTCTTCTGCACAGCCCGTTATTCAGGTCGGTGCACATTCCTGGGAGCAGTGACTTACCCTTTTATAGCTCCTGCTTCAGCAGCAGTCTCAGAAGGTGGGTTTTCCCCAGTGAGTCTCAAGAACAAACCTTTCCTACCATCAACAGCCCAGTTAGATTAGAGGATGGGGTCTGAGGTGGGACAAGAGGAAGGTAGAGCCACGTGCATGGCAAAAGCCTGCTCAGAGCTCACTCCTGCCACGGTGACCCACTGCATGTCTCAGCAATGGTGCCAGCTGAGGACAGCAGATGCATTCTGGTAGCTGCAGGTAAAGGCAGTTGCTGCACCTGAGGAGATCTCAGTGAATGATGCAGATACCAGTGCCACGGGCCATTGTACACATCTCCATCAGCTCCTGGGGATGTCTGCATGTCCTGCAGGACTAAGCTTGTTTCTGGCAGATGCTTGGATGGAGCTGGTTGGCCTGAGCTGATTTACTGTGCAGGGCTGGAAGGCTGTGGGCAGCCCCTGTGTACTTGGCCAGGCTGAACATGCCAGGAGACATGGTCATCTGCAGCAGCCAGTCCACAGCACCAACCCATCACACACCTGCAGTCTCCATGGATGTGACTCTAGGGGGGGATGTCTTGTTCCCCAGAAAAGGTTTTGAGATACCTCTTTCCTTCCTAGGTGAAGAAAGATGTGTGGGTAAAATGGTAACGACTTTCTTTGTTCCCTATTGAGTTTTGAAAAGCATCTGCCATGAAAAAGAGGCCCTTGAGTTTAGATTTACAGCAGCCTGAGCAATTATACAGCTGTATCTAACATCTGCAGCTCTCAAGGAATCTCTTGGTTCCTTACCCAAATGTATTGGTTTGTTGGTTTTCTTTCTGATGGTCACAAGTGTGTGTGCAGGTGTGTGGGGTTTTTGTTCCTCATGATTCAGGTGATGCTGTCTTTTAAACCAGAGCATCATTGGGTTGGACTGGATTCCCACTGACTCCCGCTGGATAAGGACCATGTCCTGCTCTGCATCTTGTGGGGTTTTTTTGAAAGGAGAGGAGGGTCAGTGTGGTGTCTGGGCCAGTCCCTCATTACCAGAATATCTACATGTAGCTGGTTTTGTCCTTGGAGACATCTTTCAGTCTGTACTACATCTGAGGATACCAAAGCTCACGAGCTGGGCAAAAGCGCAGAGGAAATTAGTGCCAGAGAGGAGCAGGGTTTGGTTGGATCCCATTCCCAGGGCTGTGCATGGCTAACCTGATCCTCTCTGAGCTTGTGCCTGGCTGCTGCACATGAGGAGGGCTGTGCCCTGCTTTGAGCACCTGTATGTGGTGTCTGGGCTGCCTTCACCCTTCCTAGGCTCTGGTGGCATCTCACCAGCCTCATGGTGGTTCTGGTGGCAGTCAGTCATTCTCTGCAACAGCTCTGATACGAGTAGCCACTTACCAGTCCCATAACATCTCTCCTACTTGTATCAGGGGTGGGAGAAGGAGCCAAGGAGCATCTTCTTGCTCTGATAGTACAGCACCCACACCACAGGGCTGCAGCACATGAGGCAAGTCCTCGGTGCTGCCACACTGCAAAGAGTAGCCAGTTGCTCCCCAGTGACGAGCCCTGGCTTTCCATTTTAAGCCTATTTGTGAAAGGAGGGGTGTTTTAATTTTTTTTTTTTTCCTCCTTCTTCTGATGCCAATCTCTATTGTTTGAGGAAACTTTTGCTAGGAAACCGGGACTGGGGAAAAGGAAACTCAAAGACAGAGCAGCCAAACCCTTTGCAGGAATCTGCTCTCTTCTGAAGGTTAAAGCCTGTCATTTTTTGATTTACTGGAAATGATTGGTGTTTCCTTTGTTCTCCTTTGCGGTGGCGGCTCTGATAAGCCCTGAGGGATGCTTTCCTTGGACAGATCTGGAACAATTACAGCAAAAGAAATAAGGAACGTAAACCCATGTCCTGTTTTTCCTTATCCCATTTCTTGTAAATCAGCGATTTGCCTTGTTTCGGCGAGAGATTCAGGACTCTGTCTCCCTAATTGCTGAGGACTTTAAATGGCTGCAGCCCCAGAAATACCATCCGCTGCAGACTGCTGCGATCAGAGTGCTGCTGAACACACTATGTGGTCTGACCTTTTGGGTTTTGGAGAGCTGGCTTCTGGGACTGACACGGCTCAGATGAGAGTCGTTTTGGAGCCTGATGTGAAGCAGCCCGGAGCCTTTTCTGTATGTAGTACAACCCTGAGCCCTTTCCAGGACAGGGTTCGGAGAGGGCCACAGCTCTGGGCTGAGTGGGGCTGTGTGTGGCCCAGAAATACGTGGGGAAATGCTGTTGGTTGAAGTCCACTGATAAAACCCATAAATATCTTCTACCAGGGTGGGTGCAGATGGTGAATGGATGGGGCTAGCTCTGTCCTGCCACGATGCAGAAAGCATGTTGTGTGAAGCCGTGCTGCTGTGGGGAGCCAGCACCAGTCCTTTTCCTTCCTAATGTGGAATCTTCTCACACCCTGCGATAGCTGCTCACTGGGGTGCCCTTTCCCTGGTTCTGCAATAGCAAACTTCGCTTAGCTGTGCCAAGGGCTTCCCCGTCTGGAGAAGGCTGGAGGTCCCACATTCCCCCTGAAGCAGTCGGAGACTTTCCCAGTGACTTCAGTAGGCTGTGATCAGATCTGTGACATCTCAGCACCTTGGTTTCTCAGTGTAGAAATGGAATACAACAGCTGCCTCCTCCTTGGAACCTAAGCACTTGTGACTGCTGTTGCTCTGAGCTGCAGGGACAGGCCTTGTGTGTGACGTTACCTGCTGTGGACAGCTTGGCTTGGGGGCACCACTGTCTGGCTATTTGGGTAGAGCTTAGGCCAGTATGAACTTTGTTGGGGTGACAGTACCCAAGTGACCCCTCATCTAGTCCTCCTCCACTCCTCCCTAAAGCTTCATGGCCCAGGCCTGGCTGTGATGAGTTGCTCCATGCTGTGCAGGCTGCTGCACCACAACACAACCCACCGAGTCTGAGGGAACACAAGGAGCCAGCAGCTGTTCTAGGTGCCACTCTCACACCTTTTTCCTCTCCCAGCTTTTAAGGGCAAGCAGCAGGGTGATGACAGTGCCCCTGAGCTGCTCCAGATGCCCCAGGAACCTTCCCTGTATTATTTTTTTTCAGCTGGTGCACAGCTGACAGCGAGATAGTGGAGCAACTGGAAGGAGATACCCAGCAGCACTGTTCATAAAAGTCCAGATGAAGGATTGAAACACCTGCTAGCACCAGGAAAAATGTTTGCTATGGGACGTTAGGAATTACACCCTGTGGTGCACATGGCTGCTCGCATGCATAATTTCCTCATCATTGCCAGTTAAAAAGGCAGGTGATGGATGGGCGAGCGTAAGCCAAGAGCGTAGTGAAGGCAGCAGGCTCAGTCCTTGCCAGGCAGCAGAGATGATGTCTTGCAAACTGTTGTCTTTGATACCGAAAAGGTATCACAAGTGTTGTGAGACACTGCCTCCTTTTCACTGCGCAGAGATATAATAGATGTTGCTTCCTATTCTCTTCAAACAAAGCCCTTCAGTACAAAGTACAGTGCAAGCACGGGTCCTTCTGTTCATAGATGTGATTATAAAATACATGGAGTGAATTCATGGCCGCAGGAATCAATGACAGATTTGCTGTTGATTTAATCTCAAAATTCAGTGCAGTTCTTACCCTGGGAAAACCCAGTCCAGGCTAAAGGATCCCACCAGAGAGATGAGCTAGAATAGGTCCATGATGAAGAAAGCTATTTCCCACAGCCTATGGACTTGGAGCCACATATCTTCTTGCCAGTGTGAAGCTGGTCGAAGAATGAAAGAGCTGGGCCAGCTGGAAGATATGGAGACTCTCCCATGCTTTGCCCGTCAATACAGCTTCCCTTCAAGAAGCTGCTGAAGTTGATAGCTGCAGAGCTTCTACCACAACCTCTGAGATCTTTGAACTGGCCAAGATGGTCCAGACAGCCCCACGCTGCCCTGTGCCAGTGTGTGCTTCAGTTCACTGGCAGGCGCATCCCCATCCCTTAGTACGTACAGGGGCAGCAGCAGCTTTCCTGGATCCATCCTGATTCACGTGCAGACAGCTGAGGTGTCACAGCATCACCTCACAGGTCATCCCAGGAAGCAGAGCTGTGGGCCAGTGTTACCAGCCTCCTTGTGAAGCTGTGGCTTACCTCACTGCTCTGGATGTTCTGCCTGGGCACTGAAATAGGAAAACCTATAAAACCAAACTTACAATGATGTCTTGTAGATATTGCTGCTTGGGGAGGCCTCGTTTTCCTCATAAGTCTGTGTGAGATGCTTGGGAAAGCTCTGTTTTCCAGACGTTACCGAGCCCTTCTCCTGGGAAAGTCAGCTGCCAGGAGTGCATGTCAGCTCAGACAGCATCAGTACTGGCTGCTTTGGAAAAGCCAGGCCCATACCCCAGCTCTCACCCTCCATGTCTTCAGGGTGTGCCTCACAAGGCTGACTTGCCAGTGTGGTCCTTGTTCAAAGCCTGGGCTGGGTTCAGTCTTTTCCAAGGCAAGGGTTGAATGTCAAGCCAAAAGGCCGGTCTCTGGCACTGCAAAAGAAAGGCTTTCATGCCATACTAAGTTTTGTAACATCCCTGTCATCTAAAATTTCTTTGAGCCCAAAACCAATCTGGGGGCGTAATGAATTCAGCGTTCTCCCTCCATTAGACAGCTCTGATTTCTGCAGTTTTGTAAACATCCCCAAATCCACGTGGTGCTGTAGTAGCTGCCTTTCAGCTGCCTATCCCAAAGTGCCTCTCAAAGGGAGAGAGAAATTCTGTACCTTGCTGCAGGGCACAGAGGAAAATGCATCAAGATTCGGACCTCAGCCTTGTGGATGGGAGAAAAGCTGGTCAGACACAGGTGTGTAGGCTCTTAATTTGGTGCAGGTTTGCTCTTTTGAGTGCCAGCCAGGACGTGTCCCTCTGGGAGAAGTGCAGCCTGAGCAGATGGCCCTCCCAATGGTACCCACAGGGAACCCGAACCGACAGGCAGGTCCCTTTCTGCACGCACCCGCGCAGATGTGGATGCACATGCTGCCATCAGAAACTGGCCCTGGGGAATTTCCCTGCTCTCACAGTTGGTTTCAGGCTTGGGATTAATCACTGGAAATTGTTAAAAATTAAAGAGTAGGTAAATAGTCATAAATCCATTCACCAAGTCCTTGGAAAAAAACAATTGCCAGCTTGTCATACAGCTATCCCTGATCTTCAGGAGGGCTGGCACTGCCCTTGACTGGTGTCTGTCCTATGAGCTGAGCTGGGATGATGTGCTTGCTGCCTGCATTGGTCAGTGTCCTGTGCCATGAGCTGCTGTGACCCATGTGGAGGCAGAGCAGAAAGTTGGGTGATGCAGAGTTGTTGGTTACAATGACAGATTTCTGCAGCTGGCTGGTGGAAAGGGGCTTCCCCATGAACTGAAGAGTCTTCCTACCACGTGCAACACTGAGGCAAGAATTAGTAAATGGAGCTATTTACTGGAATCCCTTTAAAACCATGTTTCATGGCTGTTCTCTTCAGTCTGAGTTGTTGAGTCTCATTGAGGTGTTCTCTTGTGGGCTTTTGTTTGTTCAGGGTGGGGTTTTTGGTTGATTTTTAATAAAATTTCCTCTCTTTAATAGCTGAGAGAGCAGGTTTAGGCCAGTATTTTCTGGGAAGTCTCTAAAATTGGAAGCTAAAAAAAAAATCAGTAGATTTAAAGAATTAATGATGCTTTATAGAACATGGATGTGCATTTAATTTGGAGACAGTTCTGCAGATGTAACACGTCTTGGCAATTTTTCTCTCCACTTTTTATTTTGCTAATAAGAATGCATGGAAACAGGAACGTCATTCATTAGACATGGTTTATTTTTTAGCCTGTTCCTTCCTTACATGGTCTCTTAACTCTCTCCCTGTGGTATGTGGAGATCTCCACCTCTGTGTTCCTGCAAAGTGAGAGTGCAGGTGCCCAGGGGCTGAGGTGCATCAGCCAGGTCTTCACGCACATCGTTAAGTGGTGGTTTAAGATCACACTTATGCAGTCACACTTGGTTTTTATGGTCTCTCCACCCAAGCTCCAACACTGTTTCTCCAAAATGGGTCCATCACAGCCATGGGTAGCACCAGAGGGAAGGACTGGACCTTGTCCATTTGTCCTTTCTGCCAGGATAGTAATGTTGAATGATATCCTTAGACTTGAGTGTGTGTAGAAACTTTGATCTTGCTGCTGCCCGTGTTATGTCCAAGGGAGTTACATCTGGTTTAAAGTCCTTATGGAAGATCAATCAGATATTTCTCAGAAGGGTTGGTTTTGTTACTGTGATTATATGTGAGTGTGTAATAGCCCCAGCCATGTCTTGGGAATTCCTGTTGTGCTTGGTGCTGGACAGCAGAGAATAAGACGGGTGATGCCCCAGAGAGCTACCTGCCCTTTAGTTTGCTGTCAAGGTAAAATGTGCTTTTCATTACAGACAAGCACTGCACAAGTTTCTAAAAATTTACACACTGAGATTTTTTGACTAAAGATCTAACCTGAAGCCTCTTGAAGATTTTTTTTTTTAAATTAAAACAACTATGGTGATTTTTTTTTCATGTCAGGGTAAGTGGCAACTCTCTAGGCTACCTGCTGCAGAAGAAAAGCCAGGCACCATATGCAACGTAATGATTGCTTTCTCTCTCCATCTCAAAAAATGCTGAACTCTGGGAGAGAATTCGTCCCACCAAACGCCCACTTAAGCACATTTTTTTAAATCTGGATTCTCAGCCTTTCAGGAAAGGAGAAGCAAAATCTAGCTATATTCTTCTTGCCTGCTGGAACTGGGCCCCGTTTCATGAAATTAAATGGCTAAGAAGGGAAAAAAAATTATCCAAGGCAAAGATGCTATTCTCAACAAAGGGAGCAGTATATGCAACGGCTTCTGCAGCATTCCTGCAACATGATGTCTTTCCCTGCAGACTCTCAGTTAGGGATTGATTGTCTAAGCAGAGAATCGCCCGATTCAGAAAGGCTTAAGGCACACTTCATGAACTGTTTGCTAAGAGGATGAATAGATGGGCATGTGTGTATATAAATCTATAAATCACATCTTGTTCTGCCCCAAAGAGGACAGCTGAGATTGGATTCTTTGCCATTTGATTTCATGTTCTCGAGGTTGGGGATAAAGGCAGCAGTGTTTTGCATGTGGGGGTCAGGATTTGATGCTGCAGCTCCGGAAGGACCATCTGTAGAAAACAGGAGATAACAATTATTGTGAGTACTAGAGCTAGAGCTCACAAAGGGAATAACAACTTCCACACTGTTCTGATGTCTTCACAGTTACAGGAAAGTCTGGGACGCTTGTCTCATTTGTGTTTTCCCCTATACCAAGGGGGTCTTATATATGACCAATGCACAGGTTCTGGTTTGAAACCTGGGGTGCTTGGTGGCAATGCCACTGTAAGCTACTGCTGTCCTTGTGCCACCATGCGCGCTGCTGCTTCTTCCTGGCCTTCTGCTCAGAGATGCTGGGCTATGTTTGTGATGATTTGGCTGGACTCTCTGAAGGGTTTTGCCCCACTTTGGCACTGGTGAGTTTTGGAGGAGGGGTGTTGATGGTAGGAGACATTCCAAGGAACTGGTGCTGACATTAAAGCCAAAACTGGCACTGCAGAAGGGCCCAGCAAGCACAGGGAGTACCTGTGCTGTGAGCAGGGGTGCTCTGGGAGATGCTCTGAGCAGGGAGGAGAGGCTGAAGACTGAGGAGGGAGCTTTCAGTTGCCATCTGCCCTGGGGAGCTACGACATTTGTCCTTCGGAGACCCTCCCACTGCCTGAGCTGGAGGCCTTACCATAGCACCAGGATACCAGCACAAATGATGCCCTCCTTGACCCTCTCCTTGGAGTGAGCTAGAGGAGGAGCCTGCAGGAGGAGCAATCCTGAATCCCTCAGCCAAGGACATGTTTTCTGCTTACTGAGGCTGTGTCTGGGGGTCCTCTCTTCTAGGAAAGCCCCTAGAGAAGGGCTGTTAGCCCACACAGCAATCCCTAGAGTGAGTGAATGTGAACCCCAGGCCAAGAGCAGTGCTGTGGCTGTGGGGCATCCTGAGCCCACTCTCGTCCTGGTTCAGGTTTTCTCCAGAAATCCCCATGGGCAGCTCTGCAGTCCAAGTCATGATGAGTCCATCTCCCCAGCAGCTCTGTGTCAAGCAGGCATGGGCAGTGGAATGTGGGCTCCTTTGCTCAGCACGGTGCCCAGGCAGTGGGGGAAGTGGGCAGCATGGCACAGAGCTGCAGTGGTGAGGCAGGCACTGATCTCACCACAACCAGGAGCAATGCAGCTGAGCCCTCAGAGAGGCACATCTGGCCCAAGAGCTTTGATTCATCTCACCTGTGCTGGCAGCGCTGAATCAAACGCAAGAGGTGTGCAGAGCAAAAGGCTCTGCTCATTTCTACATGGCTACTCCATCTGCCTCACGGGCCCCTGGGTGCGTTTTGCTTCCATGATGATGTTACTGGTGGAAGGCCACTGGCACGGTGGCTCTGGCTGAGCAGAGGTGTGGGGTTTTGGTGGGCTGTGCTCTGCCTTTGGCCCCTGCAGAGCCCTCCTGCAGCCCAGCAGGTTGCAGCTTTGTGCCTGGATAGCTGGCATGGCAGTGCAAGCATCCCCTGGGCATAGAGCTTTCCATTTATAAATTAACCACAAGCCATCAAGGGTCAACTCCCTTCTGCTACAATATGCGTGAAAAGATGGGGAAGGTAGAGCATGAAATGAGACCTTTTTTCCTTGATAGTTTTCTGTGCCACCCAGTATCCCTCTGCCCTTTCCCCCTCTTATTTAATTTCAGAAGAAAAACTCTCAAATAGACTTGAGAAGCTGGTCTTGTGATTAGAAGGTGTTAGGGTTCATGTACCTGGTTATTGTTTTGTTTTGTTTTGTGAGCTCCTAAAAGGTAAACCAGTCTCAGCTACTGCATTTAAAAGTGTCTCTCAGTCATTGCCCTGTCTGGGGAAATGAGTAACAGGTGAGAGCACGGGCACGCCTCCGATGTTTGTGTTTCTCACTTGTCATCCCTTCCCCAACGAGCTCCCAGAGGCCACCCATTGCTGCCTGCCTGCTCTGCCTGTCACAGCGGCCTCTCTGCCTTTACCAGGCAGAAGCTGCTCTGGGAAAGGCCAGTTACCTACCCCAGCTGTGTCCCAGTTCTGACAGACTTGCCTTGGCAGCAACATGCTGCTTTTCAAAGAGCTCAGAAGAAACCCTCCTGCCGTCAAATGTCAATTGTGGGGGGTTTTTTCCATTCCTTCTGGATGGGTTTCTTTTCCTCTCTTGAGGAGGATTTCTCAGTCTCCCAAAATTCTCCATGTGGTATTTCTGTCTCATAAAATGCATCCTCCTTGCCTGCAGAAATACTGGCCCCTGCTAACACCAGACCAGAGACTGCATGAGCGGTGCAGACAAAGGCAGGCTTCATGGACTCAGAAGGCAGTGAACTGAAGGGAAAGGGATAATAGCTTTGGAAATGGGTGCCCGGTCTCCTCCCTGACTAGCGACCCTTTGCTAAATACAGGCCAGTTTATATTTACCGAAAGCAGAGGGAATAGAAAGCTTAGGGGGGGGTCAGAAGTAACAGTTGCAGATGTTAGGCTCTGGGATTGTTTGTTTGGATCTCCCAAGCACACTCTGATCCCAAACTCTTCTGCTCTGATGGGTGGGACTGGGTAAACGGACTCTGGTACTTTGAGTCCAGCCTGAAGTGGATGCGTGACCACAGCTCCTGATTCACACACACTTCATTTCCTCCAGGGTGGCCGCTCATCACCCCAGTTGTTCATCACCCTACCTGCCACACTGCTCCTGCCCCTGCATGGGCTCCCCAGTCAGCACACGATAGCTGATGATCCCAATTCCAGGGCTGTTGATCTGAAGTCGCTTGTTGACTATGTTGCCATGCAGTATTTGGAGGATGGGAGGGGAGTTTCCTCAAGGGTTCTTATTTATCTTCTGTATATCAATGTTTATCAGAAACTAGGCTCATTTTCTCAAGAGTCCCAGTTTGCAAATCTCTAGGTTTCCTGTTAGCACTTCCTATGCCTTGTGTTTCTGAAAACCATTCATTATCTCCTATTATCTTGTGAGTGGTATACAGCATGCAGCGAGCATGTCCTGGTCTCCTGTCTAGTACCTCCCAAGATCAGCCTGTGGCATCTGAAACAAAGTCCTGCTTTTCTTCCCTTATTAAAATAATAATTTGCACTTACGTAATGTTCTTCAGATCTCCTGTGTGAACATTAACTAACCCTGCTGTAAAACACAGTCATGTTTCTGCTTTGCAGATGAAGAAAGTAAGGCAGAAAGAGGGTAACTAATTTGTGAAGGTCACACAGCGAAGCAGGAGCAGAGCTGGGACTGTAATTCAGATAACCTGCTCCTTCCAGTCACCACCGCACAGCACTAACAGTCCAAATTAAGAGATTATAATGCATAATCCATACTGGTGTGCCAAGAATTCTCTAAATCGTATTACACTGTCACATAAAATGATGACTCATTTGATAACACAGCCCACAACCGGTTCCTTTATGTTAAAATTACGTGGACAAGACTGGATTTAAAAAGAAAAAGGGGAGCTTGTTAGTGAATGCTGAGTTATAGATGCCTTCATGGATTTTATTTTGGCTGATGCTGAAGGAGCGTTTGTGAGCCTGTTTGTTGACAGTGGTGCTTGGGACCAGAGATGCTGACATTCCACTAACAATAATAGGAACTGCCTCTGTTTGTTTTTAAATTGGAAATTCTTCCTTACATGGGTCCAACCCACCCTCCACCCCCGCCAAGGGAAAGGGCATTTGTCTGGGAGTTGCAGATGGAGCATCTCCTAGAAGTGCTGGTGCCCCTGAGACTGGAGGGCTTGGACCTTTGTTTGGTAATTACCAGAAGCCTCCCTTCTCCCCGCACCCCATGGAAAGGGTGGGGGACAACCCCAGGTGGTGCTTTGGGGTTCTCTGGAATCGAAGTGCTGTTTATCTCAAGCAGTTAATAAGGTGGCAGAACCATCAGACCAGAGTTTTGCCAGAAAACGATGCCTTCATTGGGTCTCCCTGTTGATGCCTCCTCTCTGCTGGCTCCACTCTCCTTCCTCCCTCCTTGTCCTCGCTGCAACCCTAGCTTCTGCCCTTTGTGACAGCCTCTGCTGTTGTCTGGGGGATCATGTTATTATCCTTACCAAAGCCATTTGGGATGTGGCTCTCATGAGTGACACCAAACTGCATTTCGCTGCACTGTGGTTTCACCGTTTCCTTTTCCTCTTTCTGCCTGGGCTGTAATTCCCACAGCTGAGGAATCCATCCCAGAGTGGTTTTTGCCAGGAATGCCCACACGTTCTTCAGCTGAGCGCTGCTCTGGTCTCTCATCAGAGATTACTTTTCCATGTGCTGCGTGGCTGGCACACCTCATAGCCATTTGCTGTGTTTCGAGTTCAGAAGTGTGGTCAGTGCAGATGGTCGCTGCTTCTTTTGAAGCCACAAAGATCTTGCTTGACCATGCGACTGATTCATCTCTCCAGATTGCATTTCCCTGGCTGCATGAGATCCCATGGGTCACCTCTGGCTCAATGCCATCCTACCCCGTCCCCCAGAAAATGCGGTTTAACCTCCCTAGCTTTGGGTAAACAAGCCTCACAGCAGCCAAATCTCAAACAGGCGGTAAGGACTCAGATCAGGAAGCAGCTTCGATTGCTGTGCAGTCAAGGCCAGTTCAAGAAGCTCTTTGGAAGATTTTCCTAGCGTTGCACTGGAAGCTCCTGCTTCCCTTGAAGTACTTGCAGAATAAAACCCAGACAGTAAAAACGAGTTTCTGTGCATGACCTATGGAGACCCGGCGCATCCTGTGCTAGTGCTGAGAGAAGGGGAGGAAAGTAATTGCTTTCAGCAGTTGGAAGGCGTGGGTGGCAGGATGGCTTTGCGTGGTGCCGGAGGACGCGCCGTACACGCATCCCTCCTAAACAAATACCTCTTTAAATGTGCATTATGGGAATTCAGGGAACAGATTAGGGTTTTTTTTTCTCCAAGTAGAAACGAGGCTTATTAGTACTCTCCTTCCACGGGCGAGGTGCGGAGGCTGGGAAGCTGTGAGACAAGTAACATTTGGTTTTATCGGTCTAATCTGCTCCCTCCTGGACAGTCACTTGAGCTGGTAGCACGAGAGAAGGAAACGCAAGGTGCTGGTGGGAGTGTGGCTTCTGTAAGGATGTAATGCCGCTCAACACAGCCACAGAAACGAGCTCTTTGCTTGCACGTGTGTCAGGAGGAAGGAATTATTTCCGTGATACTGCTTGGTGTATCCATGCTGGATGTGTACTTGTTGAAGAAGATGTATTACATGTCACTGATGTGCATGGCAGAGTAACTGTGCTCTTTGAGACGTGGTGGGATTTGCATGCTGGAAGAGTGTTGTAGGCTCGTACAGTCGACTCACGTATTTTTCCAGGGTATCTTTTGTCTGCAGTCTCTGAGAATTCCCAGGATGCTCCTGCTAAGTAGGGGAGGGAAAGGGAGGTTTCAAGGTGAGATGTGATGGAAGTGGTTTGGACAGTCTCAGAGCTTCACACAGATGAGGCTGAAAGAGAAGTGGATGCTCCAAATGTCTAGTTGGATTTAGAGTCACAGGGAAAAGAAAAAAAATAAGGCAGAGGGGTGTGAGATCTGACAGCCCCCAGGCTGTAGAGGGGGGTTATGCACAGCTCTGGGGGGAAACGCTTGTGAGCAGCAGCCTGGCCTCTGGAGAAAGGCAGAGATTTAGGGAGGTCCACAGGTTTTTGGTGGAGCTCAGCTGTGGACAAAGAACTGACCAGTCTGAGAGTGGAAGGGTAAAACCAGCTCTCACTGGGATGCAGCCAGCAGCAGGGGCAACTGCAGCCTTGGTCTGGGGTGTGTACCCTGCTGTGCAGCTGTAGCCGGGGATTGGAGGAGATTGCTCTGCTTGAGCACAGGAGGGCTGGCTGCCCTGAAGGGGAGAGACAGATTTTTTCAGTGTTTTATCTCACTGTTGCTGAAAGAGATGAGTCTGTCATTATTTACTGCCATCTGTTAGATAGACAAGAACGGCAGCTGCTAATGGTGGTATCTTACATCTCACAACGTCTTTCATCCCCCAAAACCTGAGCCCCCAAGGGATTTACACAGACAGTGCAACCCATTTGATGCCATAAAAAGAGTTACACCTCAGGCTGGTATCAATCAGTGGAAATTTAGCTGTTCTTTGTAAGCTATTTGCATCTCTGGCAACATTACGCTTACGAGAGTGTGCTTGTGTGATTGATAAGGTTCAGTACTGCCCATACCCTCTGGTGGGAGGTCTGGACTGCGTGCATGGGTATAGGAGGGGTTGTGACATATGTCCGTGGCAAACCTCAGGTGGAATTCATCAAAAAAAAAAGGTCTCTCTTCTTTTTCATCCTGTGTTTTAAAGGCCTGGGTACACATCCACACTTGGTAAGATTGGGAGGTGATTAGAGGAGCTGGGAAGTAGATGTCTGGCATCAGTGTGATACAGACACCCTTCAGACACACTTTTCTGTGCATGGTGCTACCCTCATCTTACTCCACTGATCCCACTGAGATGAATTTGTTGGGAGGGGGGTGTGTGGGTGGTGTGTGCACAGAAAACGCAGAGGGAGAGGCAGCAGTACAGTGCACGTGGCCAGAAGTGTCCTGTGAGCTGGGTCCAACACAGTGAGTTTTGTGGTTCCTCTGCTCCCAAGTCTGGTGGTGGCTGACGGGGTGACCTTGTTCACATCTCCTGGGTTCCTTGTGCCTCAGTTTTATCACCTATAAAATAAGGATAACGTCACTCATCTTGTCTGCAAAATGGTTTAAGATCTAGTAATAAAAAGCACTAGTACAGAGCTCAGGTGATATTACTGTCCTAGAGCCATAAGGGAGAATACAGGTGCCAAAGCAGATGACATGTGCATGCAGGTCATCCTGTCCCTTGATCAAAATGAGGGTGAGAGAGGGAAGGGGATTTCTTCAGAGCAGCAGCCATCTGTCAGGCTTGCAGAAGAAATTACTGAAGTGTGTTATCAATAGTTATCAAAACTCGCTGGAGCGGAAAGAATTTTAACATACTAATGAGCTTTCATTTGTGTTTCCTTGCATGGGACAGACTCTGGGTTTCTCCAGGCTGGGCAGTGACTTTGCATTGCCTTTCAGTCCCTGCTCAGTGTCGTTTTCTGGTTCTCTTGTCCTTTCTCAGTGTGGTTTCTGGGGAGGGTGAAGTCATCCTCACTGAACTATTTCTCATGCTCATTGTTTTGCATTGTGTGAAGCGGGTTATTTTAACAAACTCTACATTTTTACAATGCCAAGAAGTAGGAGTGTTGATTGCATTCCTGGAGGCTGCCTCCGTGTCCTAAGGATGTGCATTTCCATTTTATTGTCTTCTATTTTTACCTCGTTTTTGGGGAGGAGGAAGGGCTGGAGCACCCTTGGGAAAGGCATCGACCATCCCTGGGCTGGCGTGGCAGGGCTGTGGAAGGAGGGACACGGCACGTCTCCCAGGCAGCCCCTGGGGAGGTGGCACACAGCCCACACATGGCACACACATCAGCGGCCCTGGCAGCCCCCCGGCACCCGCAGAGACCCAGCTGCTGAGAACTCCTCTGCCGCCTCTGGCTTTTTAAGGCTCATTTAAACCCTAAAATAACAACTACCACTCCCTGCTGAGGGAAACCAACCGGGATTAGCCAAAACCTCCCATTCCCTGCAGCCTAGTGAAACAAGGACTTTCCCCTCCACGTAAGTAGGACGTCTTTGCTCCCCCTCTTCTCCCTGACAGGGAGCCCTGTGCTGCAGCGCCGGCTCCTGCCCTCTGACAGTTCCTGCCTGTGGTTTACAGCTCAGGGCACCCAAGACAGTGGGAGACATATGCTAACCTAAGAAGACAGCAGATGGGTGCAAGTGCTTTTAAGAACAGCTGCTGGTGTCTCATTCGATAATCCCATTTTGAACAAATCCGTATGATGGCAAAAAATACTGGGAATTAGGTTTTTCTGTCCCCTCTCATCTCCTGAGACATACTTGACCCGTTCAACGTGATCTAGGGATTAAAGGCTTGTTATTTTAGCTTCCCTACAATAGATCAGAGCCTGATCTCTGCCAGGCCATTGAGCTACTGATCCTTGGCTCTTCCCCCCTTTCCGTTTCCTTTTGTGTCCCGGGCCATGTGATAGCCCACAGATGTGACTTCTGCAAAGGGACTCAGTGGATTTTCCCAAACACCGTGCGCTGCGGCATCGGCCTGGTGTGGTGGCTGCAGCATGTTTTGTAGCTGTCATCCTCCCGTTCCTCCATTCTCGAAACTACCACAGCCTCAGAGAAGAAAGGCTCGGCGGGCAGCATCGCCCCTCAGCAGCACAGGTGCAGCCAGAAGAAAAAGGAAGCTCTTGCTCTTCTCTAATGGGGCTGAAATCATGCTTTTACATCCCGAGAGCGGAAGAGAGAGAAATTGTGAGGCAGATCTTGTCAATACTGCACTTAAAGCTGTCGGCTGGGGTGTCCTTCGTCACCATGGTATCGGTGTGCTTCTAACTAGTAACGAATTTGCCAACACAACACTCCTGCTAATACCTTCAACTCCCAGATGGGGAATCCGTGTCACTGAGATGCAAAGTGGCTTATCCAAGGTCACCCCGTAAGTAAATGGCACGGAGGGGAAAAGAGCTCGGGTTTATTGACTCCCGGTGTTTCCCTGTGCAGGGTGTACCCTCTGGGAAGGTTTTGCTGATAGAAAGGGCTGTCCTGAGGATAAGGGTGGAGCTGCCAGCCGTGCCCTCCTGCTCCCCAAACCATTTTTTCCTAAGAAAGAAAGAAGGTTCTCGGGTGTTTTTCCTAAGGGAGAGGCACGATGTATTTTCCTGGGCTCGGTGAGCCCTGTCGGAAGAGCCCAAAGCCCCACTGGCAGCTCCCTCAGCAGCTGCCAGCCCGTTTTCGCCGTAGTTTCCACCCCCCACCCCGCACTCCACCCCTCCTCCCCGTTACGACCCGGCGAAGGGCGGAGAGCGACCGGTGCCGGGGTGGGCTCGGCGGCCCCGCAGCGCCGGACGTCCCGGGAAAGCACCGGGGCCGGGAGGGAGGCGCGGCTAGGCGAGCAGCACCGTCCCGAGCTCGGCGGCGGCTCCGGCGGGGGCGGGCTCGGCGGGGCGGGCCGGGGCGGGACCGGGGGGCGGCGCGGCTGGGCGCGGAGCGCGGCGGCGGCGGGAGGGAGGCGGGCGCTGTCCATGGCCCTGCGGAGCGCCGGGCCGCCCCGGGCTCCGCCGCGCCGCCGAGCGGAGCGATGGGCAACACGGTGCACAAGACCCTGGCAGGTACCGGCGAGGGGAAGCGGGGCGGCGGGGTGCTGCGTGGGGACGCCGGGCGCGTCCTGTCCCGGGAGGTGCTGGGGAAGAGCCGGGCGCGGCGAAGGGAGCGACCCGGGCGGGCTGTGCCCTGTCCCGGTCCCAGCACCGCGCCCTGCGGAGCGGCCCGGGATAACCCGGGCGTTAAAAAGAAATATAAATTAATAATAATGGTTATTTTTTCATGGTGGGCGCCGGGGCGGTGATGCTTAAGCGGCGCGGGGCGGCTTCGCCCATGTGAGCGCTACAGAAGCGGGCGAAGCGGAGCTGTTCTCGCAGCTGAAGCGGTGATCCCCTTCCCTTCCGTGGATTGCTTTCAGGCGCTTGCTTTCCATTCCTCACACCCCCCCCTCCTCTCTTTTTATTTAACGTAACTTTGTAGTACGGGGGGCTGTCAGTTGTCCAGAGTCACCAGAAGAAAACTTTGAAGGCAGGGCTGAAATGTTTGGTAGGCTGCCCTGGTTTTAAACTGCCTCCTTAGCGAATTCCGCTCTTACACAAGAGATGCACAGATTCCTTTCCTTTGCAAGTTCGTAATTGTGGGGCTTTTTCCTCCTCGGAGAATCGGCGCATAATAAAAGCAGTTGGTCTCTATAGTATCAACAGTATTGAATTACCGAGCCCTTGCCAGTCTGTATCTTCAGCTAGTTTGCTTTTCTTTTCTTTAATGCTCTTGCAGAGCTCCTGCATTGCATCCTTTGTATTTCGGTCTCCAATAAATAAAAAGGGTATTATTAAACTTTTTTAAAGAGGCGGGAGGACCTATTGAACACACACACACACATGCCTCCCGGTAATCAGCCAGGGAGCTGAATATAGAAATAAAAGAGAGGAACAGATTTGCATTTGGATGTGCCATATATTGTCTTTGCAAAGAGAGGGTGCTTGGGACCTTCGGGGCACAAAAGAAAGCTGCTAGGCTTGTCGTTTAGCCGTGAACCTGTGATTAGATTTCTAGTTGCATCTCCTCTCATTCTTTATTACATTTACATGGGAAATTAGCTCCTTTCACAATAAGGAAGTTTTCATTTTTTTTAAATACCTCACCAGCTGGCGAGGAAAAGCATTGTGAGGAGTGCATGACCTTGGTGAAAATTCATTTTGTGGGTTGGCTTTTCAGCTGGAGGCAGCCTCAGGGATCACTTGCAAAAAATCTGTGAGAGCCAGGGAAATACCCTTGGGTCGGGGGAACCTTCCTCAGTAAGGTTAGAACTTCCCAAGGAGAAAATATGTGTAACCTGCTGGGACGTGGGATCTAGCTGTGAGCTCTGTCAGAAGGCTGAGAGTGGTATCAGCCGTTCTGCCTATTGCTAGAACAGTCTCCCTCCTGAGCAGCCTTCATGTGCACGGCCTTACACACGTGAATTTAAAAAAAGGGATGACATCAGTTGTACTGCAGTTCTGTGATTAAAGAGTCCCTAGCAGCGCTTTCAAAAGAAGTCGTCAAGAAAGAGGGGAAAAGTTTGATGGAAAAAACTGAAGGCTTGATTTCTGTAGACCTCCCAACTGTTAACATTGCTCTGGTGGCCTCGAAAATCTCTGCCCCGTTCTGCCAGGTGGAGACCGCCTGTAAGGGTTGCTTTGCTGGGGATAGTCCGTTTGCAAACAGTTGTCAGATTGTGCATTGCAAAAACCCCGCAGGACACTGTTTGCTGATGTGCTGGAAGATGCTGAAAAATAGGTCTTTTTCCCAAATTCAGCTGTGTTTGGCTTTTACGGAGGGATGACAGTCAAAAAAAGGCTGCTAACCTGTGGCTGCAGAAGGGATTTTGGATGCTTGCGATTTGGAAGCTTATAAATGTATTTGGTCAAGTTGGACACAATTCAGCAATTTTTCATATGGATGTGCTCGTGTGCATTGTTTGGCTTTCATTATCCAAATGGCATTACTGGAGGAGGGGGGGGGGAGAAGGTTTAGAACTGTTTTTGGAACAGCCCTTTTGAAAATTACCAAGGTTTTCTGGAAGACTAAATTGTTGGATGAATTCATATTTATAAATGCTATGGCTGTTTACCATTACTCAAAGATAATCAATGAGAATTAAATCTTTCCTCTTCTTTGTTCCAAATGCTCTTCTTTCTTCACCCTGGCAGACAGAGCAATGCACTTTCATTCTCATTTTAACTATCAGAGGAATTGCTCTCCCCTGTTTCATGGGCTGAAGGAACTTATTAAAGGAAAAACCAAACAGAACACCCCCAAATTAAAATTTGCCTGCCCATTGTGTTAAGTTGATCTACTGTAGAAGCCTACAGATGCTGTTCCCCTTTTGTCGTTTCATTCACCGCAAATAGATCAAAGTGGAAAACATCTTTCTATTCTAATTGAATGGAGAGGAAATGTAGAGGGACCTTTGTTGTTTGGCTCCTTAAAAAGCCAAGCAATCAACAGTTTGGGTTTTATGTAGGAATGGAAATACTCAAATAGTTGAATTCAATCTTAAATCCTGTTGAATGCAGTTCAGCTCTTTTTTTATATACCTAAATGTGATCAAATGTGTTTGCTGTGCCAGTTGCATCTTTAAATCCCTGTAGAGCCTCACCCTTTCCATCCACGTTTCCATGCAATGATACAAGAGCACACGCTACCGGTGCCGGAGTAATTTGTATTGGGAGCTTGGGAAACTCATGTGTTGCCAAGTATGTGATGGTTGTTAACACACAATGGATGAAGGCTTTGTCGAATTAGCAGCGAGGTTTCTAACCAGAGTGGTATTGAAATGAGTAATAGGCTAGGGCTAATGAAAGGCAGCTTCTATATTTGAACCAGTTGAGGAGGCATCTGAATGGAAAAGAGCCGAGATGTGTCAGATACGCTTAACAACGGTCCTGAGGTGGTGGTGGAAATCACTCTTATCTAGATGACAGCTAAATGACACAGACACATTCCTCCAGCGGGATGGTTCCTCCTGCGGCTGCCTGACCCCGAGGGGTGAGCAGGACCTTCTCGCCTTCCGGCTCCTTCATGGTGCTGGCACTAGCCTGTTGCCAACCCTTCCTGCATCTCCAGAGATGTCTCCCAGTGCACTTCCAGTGCAGTGTGGGAATTTACACTCGAATGTCAATATTTTCTTGCCTCCCTCCCCTTACCACTGCCCATTGTTTGAGGCGATTTGCGGGCAGGTGGTTAGGCAAGAGTGAATTCTTTATTATTGAGGCACACCGTTTTTTTGTCTGCTACAGGTGACAAACGAGGTGTGCAGCATTGCAGCCCATGGGCGGAACGCGTCCTGACCTGCAGAGTGGGCTGGGAGGCTGCGCAGATGGTGGTGGTGGACGGGTTGCATACCGACATTGGGCTTCATGGCTTGGTGGCTGCTCTCACCTGCGGCGCTCCGCAGAGGAGTTGCTGTCTTGAGTTAGCTTGCTGGTGAGCAAGGCAGCAAGCAATGCACATCCACATCCCACCTTCATGGATGGTGCTAGTTTCTCCATGCTCATGGCTTTCCTTGGCAGACATATTGAATAAGGGCCTGGAAAATGGTTAGCAGGCAGATGTGGGCATGAAGCCTGGGCATGCAGGGAGGCTCGTGGTACCCATGGTCTGGCAGGCTGGGAGAGGTGAAAATTCCCCTCACCTGGCGAAGCAGCACCCATGGAGCTGCAAGAGCCAGGAAACATCCAGGAGAGTCAGGCAGGCAGCAAGTGTCCTTGTGGCATGTGGTGGCTCATGGCAGTGGGGTGAGAGTGGACAGCTGCTGCTGTGGCTGGGCAGGACAGGCAACAGGCACTTGCTGGCTGAAGCACAAGCGAAAGGCTCTCCAGTTGGGATCCAGTTGTTGATCCTGGCCCAAATAGGGTCATTGGTATTTAACAAAGGAGCCGAATTCCCTTTTAAGAATCAGGCTGGGATCTGATTGCAGTGCTTCTCCCCCAGCCTTCCTCACAACTGAGAGGAATACCAAGTATGAGTGGCATTTGTGTCTGCTGAACACAAGGGAGAATGGGGCTTGTTCTGGCAAAAGTCACTTCAGTATCTGATTTTCAATAAATGATTTTGTATTCTTAAGAAAAATGCTTTTAATAATTAACTCTCTCTCAGCACGTCAGAAATCCGAAGTTCAGAGCTTCACCCATCTGCCAGTCTTTTGCAAAATAGTGATGGCCATAGGGGCCTGGTTGCAGTAGAGTAGCAGCGATTTATAGCTTGTGGGTATAGGATAATGTTTCTGTGTATCCTCGTTAAAACACTGAGGCCTGTAATAATTTCTTTTGTAAGAAATTAGTAACAAAGACCACGTCGTGGGATAAGATCGCTACACCTTTTCTAGGGGCTAAAATCTCAGCTTCAAGGAACATTTTTGTTTAGATTCATTCTCTGGTCCCTCCTCCCTCTTTAGTTGCTGATGATACACCATAGGAGGAGTTCTCAGTATTAGGAGCAGGGAATTAGTTGGGTAAATTGTTTTGGTTTGGTTCCAGTCTGACTTCAACAAAAACTACAAAATAACACTTCAGGTTGTTCTGGTTTGAGTGAAAAAGGTACCTGTTCAGACCAGTTTTTCATTTGGGTTTGGTTCAACTCTGCGCAGATTACAGGTGTTAACCCTGCCTCAGTAACAGGTCAATTTTGCTGTTTTTCTGCCTCTTTAGGTCCAGGGGTTGAGCTTTCTAGAGTCTGTCATTGCTTTTTCTTGTGGCTCCCTTTGTGAACTTGGAGCAAGTGGCTTTATCGTAGCCTTGCTTTGTATCTAAGGGAGGTAGGGAATACTGTTTGGCTCACATGGGTATATGAGAGTTAATTAATTAACATGCAGGCACGAAGCATCTCCAGGAAGAAGGTCACAGAAGTGAAAAAAAAAGAAAAGAAAAAAAAAAAGATTATTTCACTGCTTTTGTAGCTTTCTGCTTTTCCACTCTTCAGAAAGAAACCTGTGAAACTGCTCAGCCTTCGCTGTGATTTAGAGCTGGAACAAGTTGATCGTATACTGAGGACTATCTTTAACCAGCCTCGCACAGCACATACCCAAAAATGTGCTGCAGCCAACTGGCATGATTAATTCAGCGCTACCATTGGCATCTTGGCTGCTGAGACTGGAGAAACAACTGTACTTGAAGCCAGGAAGGCATCTCCTATCAAGACAGTGCTAAGTGGAGCTGTGTGTCATGCCCCATGGCCGGCGCGCTGTCAGATGTGTACAGCTCGTTGCCAAGTGTGTCATTAAAGCGAGAGCTTTTTCTTGCTCTCCACTCTCACGCTGGGTAGTGCTGGGCAGGTGCCCTCTCTTCTATTTTATTGTTTATGCTCGAGAGGGGAATTGCTTTGCTGGGAGGTAGGGTATCTGGCAAACAGTTCTTCTTTCCTTTTATTTCTTTACATAATTGCCACAGGTCGGAAGGACCTGTGTGTCACCATCTGACCCTAGTACAGGTGCTTAAAATTGCACCCCTGAGTCTGTGTGTGTAGGCAAAACTTGGAGAGCCCTCACCGCAGGCGAGGGAAATTGCAGCTTCCCAGCACGTTACAATTTGACAGCCTATGGAGGTGCTTAAGTATGTTTAAGGTATTTAACTTTAGGCAGTCAAGTCTGAATGTGCGGGCATTAATGTTTACTTGACATGAAAAGGATGAGTCACCTTGAAGCTTGTGCTGTGCTTCTCTAACCGTTCTCGTAAGGATTCTCCTTGCGTTTCACATTCAGTGGCTTTTCAATTAGGAATGCAAATAAGCACCTTGGTCTTCGTTAGCTCCAGTGGATTTAGCATTCAAGCTCATTGAGTTTCGGAGTTGCACTTTTGGACAGTTCGTGTTCTGCTGCACGGTTTGCCTTGAAAGGAAACATTTTCTTTCTCATCAGCATCCCACTGATTACAGAGCTTATCTGTGCGGGTTGGTAGCTGAAGTAAGAGGAGGTTTGCCTCAGGTAGAGTGTGCATGTCACTGTGATGGATCTGGTGGGTTCAGGAGAGAAGCAGGGAAGGGAATCTGCTGATCTGAGCAGGGGGAGGGCTAGTCAGAGTGTGGGAGCACGGGCTTTCACGAGCTGTGAGGTGGGATGAGACCAGGTGCGATCCCCTGAAACATGTGTCAGGTTCCATTTGTGTTTCCTTATGGGGTCTGTGTGTGCAGTCTCCTCCATCTCAGTGTATTTCCATCTGTCTTAACCTCCTTTGTTTGTCTCTGTTCTTGTGCCTGGAGCAGTTTGGCATCCTGCTTCTTGCCACCGCAGCCAAACCACATGGCTGACTCATGACGTGCACCTTCCCTGCTCCTAACGAGCTCCTCTTGGTCATTTGGGGCTTTCTGGCATCAAAATATAGCTTGTCCAGCAGACCATTCTCCAGACTTTACCCAGAGGGCAGATGTGGGCTCCCCTACCAAGAAGCGCAGAAAGAGGTGGGGGCCCAAAGGCTGTTGGAGGGGACCTGGCTCCATGTCCCATCTTGGAGAGGGTTCTCTGTCTGCAGTAGCTGGAGGTAGTTTTGCCACAGGAGCATCTCCATACTTCTCTCTACCTTCTGCTTTAAGCACCTTCTTCTTTAGGCACCTTCCCCACCCCTTCCCTTGGTGTCACTAACTGGTTGTGTCCTGGAGGGGACTGACCATTTGTCAGTGGGACATAGGTCTGTTTGATAGCCCCAGTGCCATGAGGTTGTGAGGTCCTGCCACCTCTCTGAAGACCTTCTCATCCCACCTCTCTACATGCTGCAAATACAGCAGGACTGCCCAGAGGCGTTAGCTGGGGTAGTGTGTTCCGGACAGTCCTGTAGATAAGATGTGTGCCCATGGGAGGACATGCTTGGTGGGAAGGAGGTGCTGTTTACTCTAGGTTGTTCCCTGTCTTTATGATGGCTGTATTTTTCCCCTCTGTATGTTAAAAAGCATGAATCACTGGCACCGAGACGTCTGCTCGAAAGCTTTATCTCGGCATACCTGTGCCAGCTTTTCCCTTCAGACCTGGATGCCCTGTTGTCTCAATTACCGAGTGCCGGAACATTAAATTCCTCGTGTCTGAACAGTTGAAGCAGGGCTTTGGGGAGGAGTGAAGGAGGGGAAAGTGATTTCTTGCTTGTTAATTTGTTTTTCCCTCTGTGTCCAGGGAGATATCTTCTCTGCTCTGTGTATGTAGGGCTTGCTTTCCACCCAGGAGTTTTTTTCTCTCTGTGCTTTCAGACCTCTAGTAGTGGAGCAGCTCAGAGACCTCCTACTGAGAGGGTCAGACCCCATCCCTTTCTCTGCTCCCGTAAAAACCATGTCTTTTTTTCCTTTCTACACCACCAGTACTGATAGAAAGAAACCAAAGGGGATGATAAGAAATGACTTCTCCTTGCTGCTGGAATTACACAGGAAGATTTTTAAAAGAAAACCCATTTAACTGCATTTCAAAGCTTTTCAGTGCAGCAGAAAAATCACATTTAGGATTATTTTTTTTTAAGAGCTACTGATGCTTTGAAGGGAAGAAAATGGATGCACTTGTGTTGGTAGAGTTACTAGATAGTTGCACATAACAGGTTTCGCTTTATCAATTTTCTTGCTTCATTGTGGATATTTACATAATAATGAGACGTTTGTGCTTTAGGAATTCTCCTATTTTAACCAGCCATTTGTCTGTGACTCCAGGTTTCTTGTGATAGTACTCCTGATGGCATAATGTCTTATGGCTATGTGAGAGAAATAAATAGACCACATAAAAGCAAAGGTCTGTTTTTCATAGCCCATGTTGCAACACAGGGAAGACAGTCAGTCAAGACAGAATTTCCTCAAGTGGAAGTTTTCCTTCAGGTTTCCAAATGTCAGGGAAAAAAAGTTGTTTGATTTTTGCCCTTCTCCATAGCTCGAATGTTAAACCTTCCAAGCCCTGCCTTGACAAGCCAAAGATAAAAGATAGAATATCCCATTTGGCAGCAGAAATTAAATAATTTCATTCAGGTTTATCTCTCTTTCCTGAGCGATAGCTAGCACTGTGGCAACAGCTTTTCTCAGCCTGTTATCTGTTTTGGTCTCATCAGGGCACCAGCTTCTCAGCTTAACATATTCTGTAATTTATGGAGTGGAGTTCAGAAGTTATCTCCTCAGTGTGATGCTAAGGATGATAGTATAATTCCTAATGAGGGGAAATTGCTATTTATTGGGGTCTTGAACTTGACACAGTTGGATAGAGGTTTTGGGGTTTTTTTTTTTGGTAATGGAAAACACTTGGTGTTTGAGATTTGTCTGGTCTTGTGTCCTGACAGTGACCAAAATTGCTGCTAAAAGGAGCAGCTAAGAGGCTAAAATGAATTACAGGTTTTTTTGGATGAGACAGGACCAGGACCTCTGAGCACACACTCTCCAGAAGGCAGCTGGGCAGGTTAACACTGAAGCCTTGGCAGAGTACACTTCACTGGAATATGTATATCACTGGTGGAGGTCTTGCAGACCAAGTTTGTTATTCATCAGCTAAGAATGGCATTGGTAGAGCTAGTCCCATCAGAGGGTTAAGGTGGGTTAGGTAATCCCTGCATGCTCCTGCCAAAGAAATGCCTTGTTCCTCCAAGAAATGCCTCTTTCAAGGGCTGTCCTTTGGTGGTGCTTTCCTTGGGATGCTGTCAAAGCCTCTTGATTACTTTGCTCTGCGAAGTGAAAAGGTTTCTAAGTACGACAACTCAAATAACTTACTAGCAGGCTGTTGCTTCACTTTCAGTGATAAAGAGCATTAGCTGTATATTGTGTGGTCTTTGTGCTGGCTTATAAAACAGAGATAACTTTCATATTTCACGGGGACAAACTACACAATGGAAAGAGTGTTTGTCTCGACTTTGATCTGAGAATGGGAGTTGGATTTGCTCTGGGGCATTGTGCCCCTTGGGGTCCATGGCTGGCTGGTGAACGGAGCCACGTGTGGGATGGGCTGGGGACAAGCCTGCGGGGACACGGGGACACGGGATGATGTCTGCACGGGAGCATGGACTGAGGAATCAAAGTTGAATGTCGAGACCATGTGTGCAGGGAGGGGAAGCTGGATGCCAGTGGAGCTTCCCAGCACTGGCATGGAGGAAGGCTTGCAGATATTTCAGTACGCCAGGCATTTTGGTTGATCTCTCTTGGAAAGGAGATGTCCTCTGAAGAGTATGAGGCAGATCTTCACACTGGCATCTGATTTGTGAGACTTAAATAGCAATTACTGGGTGATTTGCCAGCAGCAGAACAGCACTGCTTGTGCTGCCGATGTGATCAAAGGGAGAGGGTGAGAAGGACAGATGCTTCGCAAGTCAGAATTTCAAGGAAATCCATCTCGGTTAAAGTTTATAAAAACTGATCTTAGCCAACAGACCCTATAGCGTGTCTTTAAATACCACAGCCTTGAACAGCAGCCTGTACTGAGTCATGCCTGGGGATGGCTGTTATTAGGGGGTATTATGAGAACAAGGAAAAGGCAGAGCAAGGTACAATCACACACACACATAAAAAAAGACCAAATGGTGTTAAGTATCCAGAATCAATCTTCTGAGTCTGGGTGTTGTATCCAAAAAATGTCTGAGTGGCTCAGGGCAGGCCGAGCCTGATTGCAGTTTGTTTTGCCCATCAGCACTGTGGATGCTGGCCTCGGATGGAATGGCTTGGCAGCTGCTACCCAGGGTAGAGAAACTTATCTCGTGCTTCACCTTGCAGGTTCAGAGATCTGGCAACAAGTGCTTTTGTGTAGGACCTTTTGTATACATGGAATTGTGCAGGAAGAGATTTTTTTTTTTTTTAAATCTGAAATAAGAATGCTTCTTCCAAATTAGCTTAGTCTACTGCTTACGTTACCCGCTTTGAAAAGGCGTGTGAGCATGCCAAATACCAGTGTCTGCACATGGATACTGGCAATAATGGATCTGCTGTCCGTTTGCACCCTGCCTCCTTCCAAAATAACTTTCATGTCTAGACAAAGGATGCAGCTTACCTGCAAGGCTCGGCTATCCCCTCTGTTTGTTTTGCTATGGCATAGTAATTAAGATATTAATTTATTTTAAAGGGTTCCAAGAAATGCCTCCGCAACCCCGATGTTTATGTAAGAGAAAAAGAGAAATTCATAATTTATTGAATTTGTGTGTGTTCTGCTGGGATTATTCATTGGAGGAACATACTAAGTGATTTTTTTGTATCCTAGTAACCAACTGTGGTTGCTTTTCCATGAATAATCTTTATGGTTTAACATGACCAGCCAAATCTAGAAAGGAAAACTCAAGTAAATTAAATTTATCAAGGCAAATAATTACAAGGCACAGATAGTTTTTTGCAGGTGAGAGAGAACAATTCTTTTTCTCCCTCATTGAACTACATAATAATCAGATTGACAGATGCTGTCTGGAGAGTCTGATTTTCCAGAGCAGAACAATAGCGGAAGTTTGAGTCGTTACAAACTAAACTTCAAAACTTGACTTGTTTAATATTCATAATTAATGAATTGGTTAAAACAGTCCTTTCCTCCCTCAAACAAGTAATGTGATGGTTTCCAGTGTTCCCTAATAGTGGTGCAGCTTATTTTCCCTTCTGTGGGTGCCAGGGTGGGGAATCTGGGGTGGGGATCCCCTGTGGTTCTGAGTTCCCAGCCCTGCTGCTCACAGTCGCTGTGAGGTTTAATGACTTGAATGCTTTGGGAAGCCCTTTTGCCCTGCAGTGCCGGCCTCGTGTGGGACAGAGAGAGTTTATCACTTAATAGAAGTGTTTGCATTTTTCTCCTTTAAAATTTATTTTGATTAAATATTAGCCCCTTTTCAAAATTGAGCTTTGAGGGATCGGGTTTCTTTTGAAGGGCCTCTTGCTCTTAGGAATATTAAAAGCTAGTTTTAGGAGCAAAACAAAGCTAAAAAAAAAAATGCTTCCCAGCTCCCTGAGCATGTTTACTATTTCTCCCACCCTCTTCAAGCATTCAGCTGACCATCGCTAAGCAGAGGGCAGAGAGGTACATTCCTCCCAGAGAGGTCAAAACTGCCTCTCATTTTAAAACAAACTGTTTTCAAATCATCTTTCTGTATGCATTCCGAGTTAGTAAATGTTTATACACCCATGCAAAAGAGCTGCACTCCTGTAAATACTATGGGCACACCAGTGGAATCAATCACCAAACCATGTCAAGCAGCACTTAGCTGGTCACTCAGATTTTCCTTTGGGATGAGGTTAACAGTACAACCTCATGAGACAGTCCCAGAAGGAGAGAGAAGCGTTCCTTGCATGCCTCTGGATCTTGACCATATTTTCCCCCTTCTCCAATTTGCTCCCGGCCTCTCTCTTGTATCTTGAAGATAGTCCTGCATTAGGCTGCCAATGCTTCCTTTTTTCCAGTGGACTAAAGGTGATGGGCAGAGATACTTGTAGGTCAGTGCTGAGACCTTGCTGTACTATATTCCCATATTTTCCCTTTCTGTGCCTGTGTTCCTGCACTGAGCCAGGGCATCGCTTTGGAGTCATTGCTGTTGTGTGTCTCCAGCTATCACTCATCACTGCAGATGCATCACCTCGGATCTCTGCCCAACCAAAGCTCCTCCAAAGCTTTCCCTGTCTTTTTCATAAATCTTTTTTCCCCAGGGCTAACACCAGCGCTCACTCAGAGCACTGCCTGTGGCTTATCTCAGTGGCAATGAAAGAGCAGCTGAAGGGAGTGGTACTGCCTTACAGCTCACCACTCTGCTGGCTTGGAGAGGGTGTGGGGTTTGGGACCTGAAATGCTTTTTCTC